>OW119930.1:53892995-56612995 GCA_933210815.1 Meta bourneti | reverse complement strand
TCAGGCCTCTGGTGATTACTTTTGAATAAAGACTTCAATTATACCCACAGTGTCGTTTCGTACCTTTTCATTTGAACACCCCTCGTAGTTTAGTTATTATTTCAATAAAGAAAGAAAAACTTAGTTTCTTAGCACAATTGTTTGATGGTAGATCGGTAGTTGAATTAAGGTCGCACTGGAGCAACACAAAGGGCAATCGGCGACGGTCAGGGATCGATTCCGAAGGGAAAGATCAGATGACAAACATCGTAAATTTGAACCACAGTCAGATGACGAGGTCAACACCTGAACTGGAATCCCACCCTCCATCTTCCACACCACGCCAACATTAGGAAATTTGAGGCCACTACAGATTTAACGTTCACCCAACCCCCACGTACACGAAGGTTTTGACAGGATTGAGTTTCGAACTCGCATCCCTCCGGTCGCTAATCCGCTACCCTTCCAGCCGGGCTACCCTGGCCCCCACAATTGTTTGATGAAGAAACGGTCTGTAAGCAGATAAAGCCTGGCTTTCATAGAATTCTGCAGAACATCGAACGCTGCATCTCGGGGTGTCTGGAAAATCAGTTATTTATAAGAGTCATTCCATAGAAACTATCTACATTAAGTAACGAAGGATTTGATTTAATATCGATATTAATATGAATAATTCACGAGCTATTTATTTCCCGTTTTCCCTCTAGAAGAGACAACTTAAGGAACACATACATTACCCTCTCCAATAAATCAATATTTTATCCCACCCCCCTTTAGACGTGTTCTTGAAATTAGGTAAGCCTCGTAAATCATAGTGATATAAATGTTTTCAAGACACCGAACTTTATGTGCATTTTAGCGTTCCGCCAAAGGGAAATGATTACATAGAGAGAGAGATAAAGCAAGAATCATGAAATGTACGTTTAAATATAGCTGTATAGATCTGCAGAAGTTTCCAACTCGTAGCACTTATCGTTAGACTAATCTAATCATTAATATTTATTGCTATATGTAAATTATGCTTCGACCATCACTACTAATGATGTAGGTAGCAATTTATTAAAGTGTAGTTTCTATGAAGTTGTTAGCAGTATATCACGTTAATGACCCTTTTAAAGTGTTCATATTAAGATATCCGAATTATTGAATAAATTCATTTATTAGTTAATGTTAGAGCACCACATAATCAGTTGGCTTCGATCTTGTAATTAAATAGACGGAGTTTGGTCAGGCAGCTTTATGCTATTTCTTCCGGTCCCTCGGTTTGAGGATCTGTCCGTAGTTGTGGGAAAAGCATGAATCCCAATTTGAGACAAATTGTTGATTGGTTAAAGTGATTGCCTACCGTGATTAAAAACACTAGTTTGATAGTCAATCAGTACAAATTGATTCGTAAGCACACGTGATTTGACCTGAGATCTTACAGCAGCTACTCCTACGTGCTCAGTCTGCTTCATTAGAACGTCGATGTAAGTAGGTGCATATTGATAATGGTTTTGTAAACTTAGCCACCACTTAAAATGAACTTGCAATATAGTAGTATAGCATTGTAACCTATCTCTACTATGAAGTATTGGTGGACAAATTCTCAATGTCTTTCCTCCGTCTTGCTATATTGGTGACCGGCGGACGTGATTATTAACACGCTCACTTTTAAAAAGGAGTCCGATCGCGCTCGGAACAATATGCACGCACTTTTATGGATACTCTTCGGTGAACAGTTGAATTGCCAAACACTTACAACTATCTGATACCCTCGGATGACAAATACTTCTTCTATTCTGTTCACGGCTTCATTCTTCGTTGCCACAGAGCCTTCACTTCCCACGGCGGCTAAAGGCAACAGAAGACAGTCAAATGGTCACACTCATCCAATGCATGACCGTGTACTTGAAAGTACACCTGTGATCTTAATCTATCTCTCACTCAATTGGTAACCTATCAACAAGTGGTAGCAGCCATCGAAATCAGCCACTGCTAAATTGTGGAGAGGAAGTATTTTTGTGAACTTAGCCCCACTACAAAATTAATTTACGATACCAGTAGTATATAAGCAGTGTAACATATCTTTGCCATGATGTAATTTTTGGTAGACAAAATTGCATTCTTTCACACGTCTTGCTAAAAGTTTAGCAAGACGTGTTTTAACTTAGCATTTTAATTTTCATCAAAAGTTGTACCACAAGATATAAGTTTTACTGAAAATTAAATGTTAAGATTGGGTGAACATTTGTCTAACACAAAACTATTATATACATTTACTATTGTTATAATGTAATCACATTATGCGCTTTGGAGAAATCTAGGATCTTTCATTGATTAAACTGATAGCACTGATGACTCAGACGTCCGATAAACATTTGATTGGTAACTGGATTCTACTTCAAATGTGTATATATAAGTGCTTGTAAATAAACTTTTTCCTTCTTCCTTACTTCCACTCAATTCCCTATGCGATTCACGAAGGGAAATACTTCTAGCAATTAATAATTGCATTATATTGTATTCGTTACTCGTAAATGACGAATAAATACATTTTATTGCGGAAGATGATACATTACAAATATTTTGGATAAACCAATACCGCGACAATGGTGAAAATTCACTTCATAGCTCCATGCTGTAAAACCTCTTTAGGAAATTTACTCTTTAAACCTATCATGGAACAACCTTACATTATAATTAAATCTTAATACACATGTTTAACGTAGTTTCCATCAAACTTGCCATGGATAAGAAATTTTAATTTATTTGCATATATGGTAGATATTTTATCAAAAGTATAATCTGGAAACATACATTTCATATTGAGACCCCTGAACAGTATGTTTCATTCTTTTCTGAACACTAGTCACCGCTTTGTATTATATTTAGTAAAGTTCTATGCTCAAACCCGTTTAGAAATCATATGGTTTAAATATTCACGCTATGTTTCGATCGTCATCTCCAATGTGAGTTCTGAGTTAAATGTAATAAAATCGGAATTTCAACTGGCAATGTGCTGAAGTCGCATTAAAAAACAAGCCAAGTGACGTCAGAAACACTACCACCACCTACATTTAGTTTGACTGGAAAACCTCTCAGATTTCATTCCAGTCCCCAAAAATAATGAAATACGAGTATCCTTAAGATTATTTTCTGATCAGAGTACCGGCTGTGGTAGTCCGGTTGAAAGAGTTGAGGATTCACAACCGGAAGGTTGCGAGTTTGAAACTCGACCCAACCGAAGTGCGTGGGGGCTGGAACACGTTAAATTTGTCATGGCCTCAGATGTCCTCACGTTGAAGTGGAGTGGAAGTATGAAAAGTGGGGTACCAGCTCAGGTGTTGACCTCGTCATCTGACCATAGTTCAAAATTACGTGGTGTTGTCATAGGATCTTTCCCTTGGTGATTGATCCCGGACCGTCGCCAATAGAAACGCTGTGTTTATTCCTCCAGAGCTACATTAATTCAACTACCTGAGTACAGATTACAGTACCGGGGCCGTTGGGGACGTTGTGTTGCTCCAGTGCAAAATAAAGTCCCCGACTACCTACCATCACAATAGAATTCAACGTCTTTTGCATCTACTACTTCGGCACCGTCGTGGCTCAGTGGGTATGGCCACTGCGCAAGCAACCTTCGAGTTGTAAGCGGCGCAGGTTTGATTCCTGTCAGGTGTATTCCTTCCTACGCGTATTTCTCTATTTTGTGTCAGTAAAACTTTCATTGTGTGTATGTCTATTTCTTGGTAATTTGTGTCTTGTGTAGCATGGCCAAATATGGTCCTTGCGCTATACAACTTCAAACCAACCAACCGATTACAGTACCGCAGCTCATTTCCTCAATTATTCATTGCGTCGAATGCCTATTTCCCAATTTAAAACCGGGAAGCATTGTCAAGCGTAAATAACGATAAAAGACTCGCATCCATTTAGATGTATAATTTTATTCCTTTTGACTCCGAAAACAAAGTACCTTAAAAGCCAGATCGAACGGAATGCTAAACGATTCGCATCTGCACCGTTATTTATGGCGCTCCCTCTCTTACCATGGTCTCTACCGTTTCTTCCAGTAGTCCCACAATCCCTGAAGCAGTTAGTCCTCCAACAAAAAACAAGGACAGCACTTTGTGCAGCTCCCTCTACCAAGAGAACTCTGATAAAAATATACAAACCTCCAGACGAAACAAAAAATTGCAGAGATAAGCGTAATGTTTTATTCATCCCCGAAGCTATTTGAATACGGGATGAAAGGATACCTAAAATGAAAATAATACATAGGAGGACGTCGCTGCTGATTTAAAATGGAGGTTCAAATTTTGAAGATGCGTTCTCGGATTTCGGCGATACGTCTGACGGAAGGGAAGAGGCATTCCTGAGAAGCGTTCCGAGAATCAGTCCCTGAAAAAGAAAATGAATAATGCATCTGGGGAAATGGGGAAAATGTGCCTTCTCAGACCAATAACTAAATGATATTGCGTATTATTCGAATTTCTTTCTCGTCAGGAAGAAAGAAAGCATGTATCTGTGTTCCGAGGGTGCCATATTTTCTTTTTCGTTGTTTTTGTGGCCTTTTTTGCTGCGGAGATGTGTTGGAAAGAGAGTTCTGCTTTCAATCGAGGAGAAAGACGTCACCTTATATTGCGACAGTTAAGCGCATATCAAAACTTTCGGTGGTGTCACCTTGCAATCTGTCTTTTCATCTGAAAGTAATATCGAGCAGAAAGAGATGATTCGATTAGGATCGATGTAACGCATGATCAATGATAGCAGTTTTGGGTTACAGGGCAGCTCATGTAATGAAAAGGTTAAAGCCTTCTCACCTTTAAATTGGGAGAAATTCTAAACTTGAAAGATCGCGTTACTCAGGTTTTCGTCTAAATAGCGACTATATGCAACATAACGACAGAACTCTATTCCTACGACTAGGTCGACAGAAAATGCCTCTCATAGAGCCAGGTTATCTAAACGAGTAATTATATGAAACATGAAAGAATTATAACCAGTCTCTAGGAAAAGTACAATTTGGTGAAATGTAGGTCTGTAGTTGGGAAAATGTGTAAACATTTAAACCACTCACTGCCGAGACGAACAGAAAGTTTTTCCATGCTGGTCTCTCTCCTGGGGTTGAAAGGGTTTGCCCTCTGCTCCAGAAACTACCGAGTTGTTGGTGGCGCAGAATCGATTCCTGAAACTTGCCCTTGGTGCATTTCTATCTTCCTTGTCGGTGAAATTTTTCTTGTGTGTATCTCCATTATTTGATGCTGTCTACTTCGTGTTTGGCGTAGCTTGGACAAATATAGCCCGTGCGCATTTAATTGGTCACTTGTTAACCCTCCTGGTGGTTGTCCCTACGAGTATTCTCGCCATCAGCAAAACTGACTAGAGTCCATCAAGCTCTAGCAAAACTGACTAGAGATTGATGGACTAGATATCTCGTCATTAGAAGAAAACCTGTCAGATGTTCTTGATCTCGTCATCATTAAATAGTCAACAATATCTTGATAACGAGATATCTCGTCATTAGAAGAATTGTTCAAATCTTATTGGACGAGATATCTCGTCCACCAAAATTTGTCCATTGAGGGTTAATGACGACACACCGAGAAAACCACTAAGAGTTTTAAATAGTTAAAATATTGTAGATCTATACTGATGTGCTTCCTTGTGTGCTCCTCACCTTCATATAGTACGGTTATCTGAAGTTTTTTCCCCAAAACTGATCCTTGCTATCCTCAACTGTACCATTTAAAGCTATAACGGCAATCAAACAGGTGCGAATTTCAATCAAGTTTCGCTACAGCAGATCATCTTTAATAATCAGCCTAATACATTCTCCTATCTACAAATAACCCCGGAATTCAATTCATCCCGCATCGAAATCCATCTCGAATTTCTTTCAGAAACTCGAAAATGGCCGCTTCCGAAACAATCCCATGACACGACAGACAAAACAGAACACTTTTCTCAAAGTAGCCAACACTCGGAATAACACAAAAACCCGCTCCGCCATTTACATTCCTCCCAATTTGCGCGATTGCGTCTTGAAGCAGCGTACGGGAATGGTAAAGGAAGGAAGGCACGAAAAATTCGAAACCGAGTTTCTCCACTTAAGGTGCAATTTTAATGACGATGCGTCGGGGATCCAAGAGCATTTCCTCGTTCCTAATTGTTGGTCTTGAAGGAATGGTACATGAAGCGGAGAAGAAAAATTCCCAGACAATGTGTCCGAGGGAACGCAGTCTTGAAGGAAAGCGGCTATTACTCTTGCGTTGTTAGTTAAGTGTGTGTGTGGTGTTTCAAAGTAGAATACAGGATTGTACGAGTTGATATTTTCAAAAGTATAATCATTGTTGTTTAACTATCCTGGTGGTTTTCTCGACGACGCAGTTTTTCAAATGGTGAACGCAGTTTTTCAAATGGTGAGGTATCTAACCATTTGAAAAACTGAACAGATCTTGATGGGCGATGTACCTCGTCGTTTGAAGAAAACTGACAAGATCTTGATGGTCGATATATGTCGTCAGTAGAAGAAATTGACCAGATCTTGACGAATGAGATGTCTCATCATTAGCAAATTTGGTTAGATCTTGATGAACGAGACATCACGTCAATAGAAGAAAACTGACCATATTTTGAGATATCGCGTCCAAAGAAGAAACTGGGCAGATCTTGATGAATGAGATGTCTCGTAATTAGCAAATTTGGTTAGATCTTGATGAACGAGACATCACGTCAATAGAAGAAAACTGACCATATTTTGATGGACGAGATATCTCGTCCAAAGAAGAAACTGGGCAGATCTTGATGGACAAGATATCTCGTCATTGGAAGAAAAGTGATCAGATCTTAATGAACATGATATCTCGTCATAAGAAGAAAACTGACCATATTTTGATGGACAAGACCATTGGAGGGTTAATGTAAAAACTAGAGAGACGACACTTACCGCATCATCTTTCATAAACCTACATGGCACAGAAATCGACAGTATTTGTATGTTGAGGAATGGCAACAAACGGATGTAAACAATATAAAATCAACCACTATGGGATTTTGCAGCTTGGTTTAAATGTTCTTGATTTGACCCCACAGATCTGTATAATATTGTTAAAACTCTATGAATGCACTCGACGCTCTAATGTGATTCCCCGGTCTGGTAAGAGAAGGCAATGTGAAATCTGGAAATAATAACCGAAAAGAATGTGTGCGAACGGGTGAAAATAAGTTTAAATGCCAAAAAGTAAAAATACCGAATCATCTTGGTGAATGGGATGCAAATAAATGGTGAATGGGATGCAAGTAAATGGTGTACGGGATGCAAATAAATGGTGAATGGGATGCAAGTAAATGGTGAATGGGATGCAAGTAAATGGTGAATGGGATGCAAGTAAAGTGGACGTTCAAAAGATAATTTGTGTGACATGGCTAAGGTGAGCATCTTTTCCCATCACTCCATTGGAAATAAGTACAAGAATTACTGCTTTATATTTTTAATTAATTATATGTATTTTATTTATATCATATATTCATTGTAAATGGATTTAAGTAAGGTATTAAATATGAATAATAATGATACCATCAATCGATATGAAAAATTAAGAAACTGGCTCAGATACTATGCACACACAGGTCTGCTAGATATTTTTAATTTAATTACTTCATGATTTGTTTTAGCAATAATGTTTATCATGTAAGACAAATATTAATTTCATTACAACAACATTTCCTAAAAGCTTCGTCTTCTAATTATAATTATTTTTAGATAAGACCAAACTGCTTTTAATCCTCCCTGTGTAATTCGATTATCAGTGTACCTTTTCTGAGATAATTGGATTTAATATAGAGATAAAATTCTTGGAACGCATGTCAAAAGATTATGTCAAGTACGATAACTATTGTTATAATTCATATTTTCTGTTTTTATCTAGCTACTTATCTAGATATTTTCAGCGTCAATACTATAATCATATCATTTTGCAATTTGACATAATTTTTAGACTGCTTTTGAAGTTATGACACAATTTTATATTTTTCATCCACATCGATTTATTCATTTTGCTGTCATGTATATTACAAATGCTTTTACTGTTTTGTGTTGTTGCAGCTTGTCCTTTACTAGACCTTGCATTATTAAACCTAAATCATAGTTGTATGCATATATCCAGTTTATATATTTCCAACGGAATAATTGATTTCACGTTAACCCTCCAAGTGGTTTCGACGAGATATCTCGTCTATCACGATCTAGTCAATTTTGCTGATGACGAGATGTTTCGTCCATCAAGATCGGGACAGTTTTATTAATGACGAGATATTTCATCCAAGATCTGTTCAGTTTTGTTAATGAGATAGCTCGTCGAGACATCCTGTAGAAGTGTTATACCAAATGGTATCTTCAATGTAGAGAAGTTAATAAGTATGATGATTTAATAATGGAAAACAGAAAATTTAGAAAATCTCTTCAGCTCAGGTGTGACCTCGTCATCTGATCATGGTTCAAAATTACGTGGTGTCCTCGTATCTTTTCCTTCGGATTTGATCCCATACCGTCGCCAATAGCCCGTTGTGATGCTCCAGTGTGACGTTAATTAAAAATACCAATACCTAGATAAACTATTCTTTATTGCGAATTGTGTTAGATATTTACGTTTACAATTAAATCAGTTACCATGGTTAGAACAAGAATTTTTTAGATACCTTCTAATCACTAGGGTCACGTGCATTGTAGATTTAACCCTCCTGGTAGGTAGGTACTTAATTAACGTCCCCCAGGAGCAACCCAAGGGGCTATTGGTGACGGTCCGGGATCAACCTCCGAAAGAGAAGGTTCGAGGTTAACACCACGTATATTTGAACCACGGTCAGATGACGAGATCACACCTGAGCTGGCACCCCACTCTCAAACTTCCACACAAAGCCAACGTGAGGACATTTAAAGTCTCGACAGATTTAACATGCACCATTCCCCTTTGTACACGACGGTCTTTGGTTGGATTCGAACTCGCAACTTTCCTATTGCTAGTCCGTTACTTTTCCAACCGGGCTACCGCGGCCCTTAACCCTCCTGGTGGTTTATCTTTGCGTCGAATTCTGCCTTGTAGCGACCAGCCTCTGTGATACAAAACATTTTCGTATTTGGATCTTCATTCTCCCTTGAAGTAATAGGGCAGTTTTGTCTGGACGATGTATCTTGTCATTAACAAAATTGGTAAGATCTTGATGGACGAGATATCTCGTCATTGACAGACTTAACCAGATCTCAATGTACGAGGTATCTCGTCGGAACCACTTGGAAGGTTCCGACGTTCCACAATAAACTATACCTTTTAACCTGAAATTACATTCAAATCGCTTCAAATCAATAAAGTACTTCACCTTCAAACATAAAAAAATGCTTAGATTAATAAACTGAACTAACTCAGCAGATTTTAAAACTAGTTTCTGTGGAACTCTTATTAGATTTCAATAAAACAGGTTAGAAACCACGCAGGAAAAAAACTAGGTTGTGTGGTGGAACAGTGCAGGAACCTCAGAGGGCTAGTGGTGCAAGGTAGTTTGATAGCACAGTTATACTTTTCAGCATATCCTGCCACCACTTGTTTTGACTTTCTTATCAGAGGTCCAAGGCGACACCCGGTCACAAACGGCTCGCCTCTTCCAGGAGTGCCTCGATGGTATAGAACCATCGGTTGGCTAGATCCTCAGATCTATCTCAGCATGTCTGGGATATGCTAAGTCGTCAATTACAACACCTCCGGAGTATAAAGCATCTGGAGCAGCAACTGTAGAATGCTTGGCATGATTTACCATTGGATATCATGAGTTTTGTTTGACACCATACCACGCCATATATTGCTACGTATCGCCATCAGAGAGAGCTTTATAGTTTACTAATTTATGACCATTCTGATGCAATTCTATTATACCAAAGCTGTCCTCTAGGTTTGATGTTGGGATTATTTCTTCATCTCTTCGTGTACATCACACACGCTGAATTGAATAATTCTGGTTTCAGAATATTTCGATTCTTTTTGTCACAGTGTATTTAAAATTATTCATGTCTTAAGTGTTTAATCATGGAACATTTAATAAAACAATCTATTTTATATTGAAGCTTATACAAATGAGTGTAATTTCACACTCAGAAATGGGGAACAAGCTTGTAGAAGTTTGATATGGAATGCTTGAAACTCACGCTAAAAGTGTATTTCAGTAAATGTTACATCTAGTTTAATATAACTCTCATAAATTGTCACCAAAATGGAAGCTCTGGCATTAAGGCACTTTTCCGAACCGCTTGTTTTTTCTATCTGTCCTTGTTGCGGAAGATGTAAGTAAATGGATATTTAAGAACCAAACTGTCCCTTGCGGAGTAAGTTTTAGTGAAACGGCAAGTTCTCCCTTGGGAGCTATCAAAAAAACCTTACAACAGACACCTGTAGTTTAGTGCTCTAACTGCACCGTCTGCGAGGATGGTTTTTGTTTTGCATTCTTTAGCTCAAGCAATTTGTTGCTGGTTTGCTGGGGTAGTTGTTTTTGTTTAAACTCTTGCGAAATTGCAGTTGGAAAACTAACGGGTTTTGTTTAGAGAAAATATCAGATAAAGATTAAGATTAAACGTGTGCACAGTGAGGGATTTTCGGTGTAAACAAAGAAACCAGACTAAAAGTAAAGATTCTACTTTCGCTGCCCGAATTCTCTCGCAGGATACATATTGGGGTTACCTTAAAATGTGGTTTATCTCCGTTTCGGTGACGTTTAGCTTGAATCTAATTGGCGTTGATCAATCAACCTGAAAGCATTTGCTTTCAAGTGGATTAATTGATGCCACCAGGGCAAAAACTTAATCCTCCTGGTGTTTGTCTCTACAAGGTATCTCTTCATTATCAAACTGATCACATATTGATGGATGAGATATCTCGTCATTAGTAGAAAACTGACCAGATCTTGATTTCGTTATCATAAAAAAATCGGCAATATCTTTATGAAAAGATATATAGTCAACAAAATTGGTCTGATCTTGATGGATGAGATATCTCGAGTTAAACCTAGATTCTCTCTCCAGACATCTTCTGAAAAAGGCCAAGCTGGTTCTTAAGGATTCGCTCATGAGCATTATTGTAGTGATAAAGTTTGAGATAACTCAGTATTTTAAAGTTTTCTTCCAAAGAAGGACCATTTCATTTTTGATTGATTTGTTTGGCCTCTTGCCAGCACAAAGCAGTATTGCGTCGATGGGACGTGATTTCACAGCTCCAGGTTGTTAGGTGGAAATCTTGCATTTTAACCAGTTCCAAAGGCCTCAATCGTCTATTGTGACGATGTTACAAGTGGTTCGCCGCACCAACAGGTACTCAGGGCTGTACAAAAGTTTTGTGCATCATAATTTAGCCCTCGTGCTGATTGTCTCGACGAGGTATCTCGTCATTAGCAAATCTGAGCAGATCTTGATGGAAGAGGTATGTCGTAAATAGAATAAAACTGACCAGATCTTGATCTCGTCATCGTAAAAACCCGACAGTATCTTGATGACGAGATATCTCGTCATAAGCAAAATTGATCACATATTGATGGACGAGATATCGCGTCAAAATCACTTGAAAGGTTAAAGTTGACCGAGCAGTCACACTTAGAACTAGCAATAAGTATCATAAGAGTCATTCGGTCTTATACTCGGTGGATTGCCTTCTCAGAGTGCAATTTACAAGTCAGTTTGGGTCGAAAATTGCTGCTGAATATGAAATCCTTTTTCAGTCTGTGATAGGGCTACTGTTGAGGAGTGGCATACGATATATTGAAAACTGACCAGATCTTGATTTCGTTATCATAAAAAAATCGGCAATATCTTTATGAAAAGGTATATTGTCATCAAAATTGGTCTGATCTTGATGGATGAGATATCTCGAGTTAAACCTAGATTCTCTCTCCAGAAAGAGCAAGAGAAAAGCTCCGTTATAAGAAATAATTTTCTAATGTGAAAAGTGCCTCACACAAATAATGTCCATTCATTGTATGTTGTATTGCTTGAATTAGGAGAAACTAAAACTGTAAGAAACATTCTTTTGGTACAACTTAATACTCCTGATGGTTGATCTTCGCGTCAAAATTACCCTGTAATGGCCAGCCTTTGATGCAGAATCCCGTTCCAAAGAGTTAGTAAAGGACAATTTGTTTAGCTTACTTGGATCTTCATTCTCACTTGGAGTAATAGGGCAGTTTTTTTCGACGAGGTATGTCGTCACATTCGCAAAAACGATCTTGATAGACGAGATATCCTGTTATTAGTAAAATTGACTACATATTGGATGACATACCTCGTCGAAGTTACTTGAATTGTTAATGTGTGATGTGAATGGATCGATTTAATCGAGATACGAAAATGGAGAACAGGGTACCTTTTATCTATCGTTATGTTCTTAGAAGAAACGCTTATTCTTTTAAATATTATTTTCGGTGTAAAAACCTTAAATTGAATCTCAAGCTTTAATTATGAAATTAATCAAAAATGCATATTTTCAATTTTGCGTATAACATATTTTGGGGAAATAAGCATTAAAAATTTTTAGTGAAACTATTTGCCTGTATAGCATACGAATGAAGATGCATTTATTATCCCACAGATGAATGAATGCTTTATATGAATGGTGTATACTTTTTAAACATTATTTTATTTGGATACACAAAGTCAAATTATTTTTGCGACAGAATACAAATTATAAAGTCATTAAAGAATGGAAAAAACGCTTCACATACGAAACATTTCTTGACTCCAGACGTTAAACCTCTGACGGTCAATGAAGCATTACTCCACTGTACAAATTTCAGTTTTGCCTGAGGTATTTCAAACCAATTTTAAAAGTTTTGACCAGCACAATCCTTCTAATATTCTATGAACCAATAGATGAGGACATTTAGTCATGTGGGTTGTAGGGTAAAGGCACTTCCACACTCCTCGGAAATCACGTGAAAAGAGTTGCGGAACCTGTACGTCACCAACAAATTGTATTCCATAAAACCCATCATTAATCAGTGGCCAGTGTCTCCAATGAAATGAACTGATGTCAAATCGACCCGCCTTCGCATTGGACACGCTCAATTCACTCATCGTCATCTTTTACCATCTTTTACGAGAGCTCCGAATGCTCAACTCCTTTTTCTGGTAATCATATTTTGATTGTCTGTCCTATCCTTAACCCTCTTGGTGGTTGTCCCGACGAAGTATCTCGTCGTCATCAAAACTGATCAGATTCTTGATGGATGAGGTTTCTCTGTATTAGAACAAAACTGACCAGATCTTGATCTCGTCATCATAAAAAAATTAGCAGTATCTTGATGACGAAGTATCTCGTCATTTGCAAAATGTTCAGATCTTGATGGACGAGTTATCTCGTCGAAACCACTCGGGGGTGGGGTTAATCATCAACGTCTGAATTTTTGACACTACAATTTTAAATCTGCGAGATTTCGATGGTGAAAACCCTTTCAAACCTTTTCGTATTCTTATTTGCTCTTGATTTTTTTAAATTTCATTTAATTTTTGCTTTTGAAATTCAAAATGACTCATTATTCTATTTTTTCAAATTCTTTTACAATTTAATTTTTCAAATTTCACACCTTCAAATTTTATGCATGTAAATTAAGCTCATTATGTCTGAATTTTTGTTTTCTTTTTTAACTTGCGTCTGGCGCAGTTTGCCTTGTTTAGAACCTTGTTCCATAAAATTCAAAATACACGCTCATAGGGTTGACACTCAGAGGGTCAAAAAAAGGTTTTCGAAAAAGCATGCTCCAAAACCAGTTTTGATCACCTGTTGCGATCTGTTAATGGTCGTGTAAAGAAAGTTGCAAAATGCTCCATTCAAGAAAAACGTCATTTTGAATTAAGCAATTTAAAAACGAGAACAGTATTGATCATTAGTGTTAAACCTTTTAAACTTTTCGAGAAATGGTCTCAAATTTAGGCCACGAAAAGAACTTTTCCGAACAAGACTGATTGGGGTGCCAACTCACAAATAAATGTCGCCATTTTTTAATCATTAGCCCTTCTGAGAGAAAGGACATCACACGAGTCTGATAATGACAAGACTGATGGATGCAAGAATCCTCACACATCCATTATTTGGCAAGTAGAGTGGAAACGTTTTCCTCTTTCATTAGGGATTACGCATCAAAGTCACATATATCATCGTTTTAATAAATTGAAATTTATCGGCATTCTCTACATATATATAAAGCAGATTTGGCGTCTGTCTTTCTTTCTGTCTGTTCTCTAAACAAGTGTACAACGTTTGACTAATCCACACCAGATTATTTGGTGCACTTATTCTTAAGAACCTTGCGGGTAACGTAAACTACATATTAACCCCCGTTCTATATGTCCTAGGTTTACAAAGAGGACTGAAAACAATTTGAAATCCCCATAGGAATGTATTGAGAATTTTTCGATTGCGATACGCAATTTAGATTGTTTTACCTGATTGCTGGAAAACCAAATTTTCCAACAAAATTGTTTTACCCTAGTATTGCTGGAAAAACAATTTCTTCACGAAAGATTATATTTAAGGAACTTAAATTAAATTATAATATGTTTGAACTTATTTTTTTATTACTTTCCAGTTTTATCAATCATTTATAAATATTTGACTAACGATATTAAATGGTTAAAAACGTTTACTTTTTTATCTTACATTTTATAAGGAAACGAATCTAATGCTAAAGCGCAACCAGATAAACCACTGATAAGTATTATTTTAAGATCGTTTAATTATTTTAAGTAGTTTTAATAAATATTGGGGTTACAGATCTCAATTCCCTACCATTAAGGCTTTACGGGAAAGTTTTTGTCTAAAGTGACAGAAGATCGATGTTGTCTATTTTACGAGTTGAAGCTATTCTTATGCAACTTTTCAATCTCAAACATTCGTTGAAAACATTGATTTTCTTTTTAAAAAAGCTGTAAAAGTGACCTTCGTTTTTTTTTTTTTTGAAAAATTGTAATCGATTAACTTTGTTTCGTGTATACTGAAGACTTAATTTTAAACAAGCTGGTTTTTCACAAGCGGAATGGAATTTTCAAGCGAAAAATGTATTTGCTTGAAAAGAAATTCATCGTGAATATCGTCCCAATGAATTGTTAGTCTCATAATTGTGGTGGAATTCGGAAATATCTCATTCCTGATGCAAGAAAGCTACAAGGTTAAAAAATATTGATAGGAAAAAATGAAGTTTAAAAAATTTATTTTCCACTAACCTATTTATTTTCTGGTGAATATTTGCATTTTTTCATGGTAGAGGAAAGTGATTTTTTGGATCACTTTCAATCAACGTTTAACCAATTCAACCCGAGCAACGTCGGGTAGTTCTGCTAGTTTCATATAAAACCAAAATTATTACACATTAACCCTCCAAGGTGTTTCAACGAAATATCTCGTCCATCAAGATATGACCAATTTTGCTAATGACGAGTCATCTCGTAATCAAGATATTGTCTACTATTTGCGTGGACCTTAAAATGAAATAGACGGAACATGTGCACGCAGTTTCACGTTATTTCTTCCAGTTGCTCGGTTTGAAGATCTGTCAAGTGATTGTGGGTAAAGCATGAATTTTAAATCATTGATTGGTTAAAGTGATTATCCACCGTGATCAAAAACACTAGTCTGCGCTTCCATAGCCAATCGGATGAGTCGATTTGTGATTTACCCTTCAGAAATCTTACGATAGCGACTCCGCCCACATGATCCGTCTATTTCATTGGAAGGTCGATGATTATTTGATGATGACTGGATCAAGATCTGATGAGTTTTCAACTAATAACGAGATATCTAATCCATTTTCATTATGATAAACAGGTTAATGCAATGGTTCCCAAAGTGGCGTCAGCGAACCTCCTAGGTTCTCGACAAGGATTAACCTTCCTGGTGGTTGTCTCGACGAGGTATCTCGTAATTAGGAAAAACTGACCAGATATAGATAGTTGAGATATCTCGTTATTAGAAGAAAATTGACCAAATCTTGATCTCCTCATCTTAAAAACATCAGCAATATCTAGATGACGAAATATCTTGTCATTGGTCAATTGGTCAAATCTTGATAGACGAGATGTCTCGCCAAAACCACTTGGAGGGTTAAGGGGGTCCACGAAGAACATTTAATATTTCTCTAGCACAAAGAACTTTCAAGAAAAATAAACGATTCTATTATTTTCTCCGATTTCTTATGTTCTAAAAAGAGTTGCTATGTTTAAAAAATGAGTATTAAAATGAGTGCTATATGTTCTAAAAATGAACATCTCAACAATTAGCTAAGGGCGTACTTTCGTGATGATCGTGATATCGTTATCTTTAATGTGAATTTTTAACGTTTTATAATCTATTTAACACGCATCTAAATATAGCACTACCTACATTAAAGTGAAAAATTAGGATCATTATGGTCTCATGCGTATATACATATGCCCTATTTTATTTTATAATAACAGAGTCCGAGAAAAATTTTAATTTTCAAGGCGGTCCTTGGGTAAAAAGTTTGTGAATCACTGGGTTGATGTATTTTGGTTAATTGTTCTTAAAAACCAGCTATTACATTGATCCGCATCAAAGTAGATATAAGATAACTAACAACTAATAGTTATAAGACAACATTAATGACACCTTTATATAATAGACACAAAATATATTCTTGATTACATCTGACGGGGGGTTATATTTAAATTGAAAGTGGAAAATACTTCCTGTCTTCTATCTGTGGATTATTCATCGCTTATAAGATATTAAGAAATATAATTTTATTTCTTAGAAATTTTTTGATTATTTACTTTAGTAAACTGTACTTTCTTTACACCCGTTTCGTGCATAACACAATCAAATCTAGTTACAAGCTAGTTTAGTTACTAGTTAAAAAGATACTAAAATGATTGAATTACATTAGAATTATATTTGTAAAAGATTGGTTACCTAATTCTGATTTTGTTGGCTGTTCTCGAAACCTATTCTAGGTCTCCTTCCTGGGTTTATTTCTCTCTTCTGTGTAAGTAAAATTTTCTTTTGTGTATGGTACATTACTCATATTATCGTAGTTACGTTATCTTGTGTTTGGTGTAGCTTGACCAGATATGGCCCTTTCGCCATGAAACCCAACTAACCAAAAAATACTATATTCTAGACCATTTTCAACCGTTGTGCAGCACTAATGGCACTGGTATGAATTTCGGATGATAAAATGGTTTAAATTGTGTAAGATTTATTTCATTTCAATGGTTCAGTTTTGATCTTTTGACAAGTGTGTTCACAAAAAAATTTAAGCAATATCCATTTAAATAATTTGATATTTTTCAGCAATTAGTACCATAATTAAATTTTTTAAACCCATTGAGTGGCAAAAAGGTGGGTAATATTATTTTTTGTAAATCAATCAAAATTATATATATTTTTGTTGCTCGGGAAGAGTATAATATAGCTTTCGGTGTTCCAAAGAATTTTATTCAGTAGTTTACGCATTCCATGAGGTGAAAGTGATTGAAATTACTATTCTAAAGATAGGATACTAGAGAAATTTTTTGTTATGCGTATTTTCTTGTACTTTGGAACAAAAAAGGCCTATGTCCATTTTACAATTTCTTGGAAACAGCTTATATAGTAATTTTTGTTATTTCTATTTTTAATGCGGTATACAAAAATATTTTCCAATGTTCTGATACTTCCATAATGTAGGGCATTGGCAATTTTTATAATTGTAACTTTCAGTACCTAGAAGTGGTTTATTGTTAGATTTTGTGGAAAAAGTGCCATATTTGGACACACTGAAGTCAAGTAAGAAATGTTACGAAAGGTAAACAAGAGGGTTTGGGGAATAGAATAATGGATAATGAAAGCAGAAAGATCGCTTAGGTATCCCGGGAGCGCAACCCCCGTATTTACTAAGGACAATAAACCCCATGGGAAAAGAAAAGATCACAAAAGTACTTCGGGTTAGTAAACTCAGCACACCTTAACAAGATGTGCCCCTGAGGGCTCTAGAAGTGATATTTGGACGTAACTCAAAATCAGAGAATTTGAACATTGGTCTTTTCTCTACCAAGTTACTGAATTATTAACCGCACTTATGGTTGTTGCAGCTGCATAAATATACTATATATATTAGCATGGTAAGATATAAAGAGCCTCTTGCATATACAAATACCACTACACAAATATTTTCGGTCTGACTCAAGAGGAATCCCTGGGAAATATTTTTTACGGATGTTGAGTCCTTTGAGTTGAATTTCACTGGTTCGGGTAAGCTGGTTCTGAACTTGTTTACCTAAAATATGAGAAAACTGGTCGATTTTTTTAAGATAGAGAAATCTTATTCGTTTGAAATTTCAAAATATAATCATTCTCAGCACTTCCGGATAAAGTGACTGATATATTTCAAGCTTAAAGAAAATTATAGAGAACTTTATTTTGTAGCTGTAAACCAAAACAATTGAAGACAGTTCCAATCCAATTATTACAAAAATACGGACAGTTAGTCGACGTGTTAAAGACTATAGTGGCTAGGTTCACCACAATACTCCTCTAGAATTTAGTTCTTTAGGTGTGTAAGGGGATCACAAACACGAGGTACCTGAGTGATCTGTGGTTCCTTTTTTTACCTTCGTCTACCCTTCTGCTTTTTGCTTTTCTCCCCTCTCGCTCTTTTATTGTGTTTGGCGCCGCTCAACCCAATGTCTCTTGCGCCATAAAACCCAAAATCAACCAACCAACCTCTAGAATTTAGCAGTGTGCATTCGATAGATTCTACCGCTAGTTGATAGATTGCCAATTGTGTGAGACCATGAAAACTCCATCAACCCTCGAAGTGGTTCACACGTATACAGGATGAGTCTAAATTGTTTTTACAAAATAAGAGGGGTGATAGTACCCATACAGACGAGCAATAATTACGATGGAACGTAAGGTCGCATTCCATTCTGAGAGGCAGAAAAGAGTGAAATTATAATTTCAACATGAACTTACAACAGTGTTGAGAAAGCGAATGAACGGTACTAAAAGTTGCACAATCTGATTTATTGATCAGAGAAAAACTCACAGCAAGTGCTCAAAGTGGCGGCCACGCGTGTCGTTGCACAGTTCACACCGGCGAAGGAATGACTGGCGCATCCTCTTGAAGATTCCTGGTGTTGTGTTAATTTTGTCTGCGGCAACACCGATTCTCGCTACGAGATCTTCAGCCGAGTCCACAGGCGTCTGGTACACTAAAGATTTCATGTGCCCCCAGAAGAAAAAGTCCAGGGGGTTGAGGTCCGATGAGCGAGGAGGCCAAGCCACAGGTCCGCCACGTCCGATCCATCGTGCGGGATATGTGGCATTCAAGAAGTGCTGGACCTACGTAGGCAGGTTCAAAACGACGTCAGAGGCGATGACTTGTTTATGCTCGACTTTACTCTTTTCTGCCTCTCAGAGTGGAATGCGACCCTATGTTCCATGGCAATTATTGCTCGTCTGGATGGGTACTATCACCCCTCTTATTTTGTAAAAACAATTTAGACTCACCCTGTATATGCGTTCTGCAACCTACAATTTTCCCCGCATGACGTCTAACCTGTTTTGATCTTCCTGACCAATACAATCTTTCCTACGATTGTTTCAACCAATTGATGTGGTGATGTAGGCATTATGTGCGTTGTATGAAAAAAGCAATATTGAACTACTCTGAAATCTCAGAAGGTTAAGATAGTCTGTTCTCGTATGCGTGGTCGTGCAATGGATGATTGCGACAGCGGACTGACCTATGTTGCCATTAGCAGCAGAGATGTAAGGCGCCATGTGAAGAGCAGGCTGAGTATCAACGAAGAGCGAAGCCGTGATAGGAATAGAATAGTGTCTGTTACCACAGGGGATTCAGACAATCGTTGGAAGTGATTGGCATCGCATTTGCAATTCAACTCTCCACTGTAAACCACCCATCACAGTGAGTGTAGATTGTTCCAAGCGCCACCAGGATTGTGTTTGAAAGAGAATGTGATCTGAATCACGTCCGCCAGCCACCAATTTCGCAAGACTTGTGAAAGACAATGCAGCTTTTTCTACCAAATGTACTTCTGTGGTGAAGTACGCTTGCTTTTATTGCACAGAAATATTTGAAGTGGTGGTTGAGCTCACCCGAACTCAACAACCATGACAAATTCTACCTTTAGATTTTAATTTGATACTTGGTAAATATTTAATACACATGAGAACCCTCCTCTTTAACATCTAATCAAATGAAATTTAATGAAGCAGGAAATTTTTTTCGCTGAGACAAAAAAAAACAGCTTCTTGTATCAATCGCTGTTTATTCAGCAAACAGAAAAAAATTCTATATATACACTGCTGGCCACCCAAATTGCAACACCAAGAAAGACAAGAGATATCACAACAAAATTTATTTTGTAGATAACATGTTGACCAAGTATCAAATGATTAAATTTATAGACTTCTGTGAAGTTTGGTTCCTGCCAAAATCAGTAGCCAGAGTAGCCGCCATTGTTGGAGATCACCGCTGCCACACGCCTCGGCATTGATTCAAAGAGACTTTGGATGTGTTCTTGGGGTACAGCAGACCAAGCAGCTTCCACACGTTGCCAAAGTTGATCTGGTGTGGCAGCTGGGGATGTATTCTGGGTCAATCGTTGAGCAACCATGGACCACATGTTTTCTATCGGCGAAAGATCCGGAGAGCGAGCTGGCCAGGGAAGCAATTCAATCTGGCGATTGACGAAGAACCCTTGGACAATGCGTGCCACGTGTGGTCGCGCATTATCCTGTTGAAATATGGCTGTGGGCAAGCCCTGAAGGTAAGGAAGGACAACTGGCTCCAACACCTCGGAGATGTAGCGCTGGCTGTTTAAAGTTCCGGCAATGCGTACTAGAGGAGTGCGAGAGTGATATCCAATACCGCCCCATACCATAATACCAGGTGCAGGACCAGTGTGGCGGTGCATAACGCAGCTGTTCAGCATCCT
This sequence comes from Meta bourneti, assembly GCA_933210815.1. Classification (NCBI taxonomy): domain Eukaryota; kingdom Metazoa; phylum Arthropoda; class Arachnida; order Araneae; family Tetragnathidae; genus Meta; species Meta bourneti. Next base: position 56,592,045 of record OW119930.1, on the reverse strand, counting down.
CTCTCCACGGTGTCTCCAGACTCGAATCCGACCATCGTGGTGTTGCAGACAGAAGCGTGACTCGTCAGTAAAGACAATTTCATTCCATTCTGCCGTCCACATCCTTCTTTCATCGCACCATTGGCGGCGGAAACGTCTGTGGTTCTGCGTCAAGGGTAGACGAAGCAATGGACATCTTGCGGACAGACCACTCTGCTGTAAACGGCGTCGAATGGTACGCGCAGACACTGGATGATGCGGTACAGACTGAATGTGCTGTGCTATGGTTCGTGATGTGGCTGAGCGATCCGTCACTGCCATACGCACAATATGCCTGTCATCACGTGAAGTGGTGCACTGAGGTGGATGCGATCGAACACGTCGGTCCGTCGTACCCTCCTGCATCCAACGATCACATATCCGCATTACAGTTGTTTGGTTTCGTCCAACACGACTACCGATTTCCCTGAAAGATAATCCACAATCTCGGTAGGCCACTATCCTTCCTCTGTCGAACTCGGATACTTGATCAAAAGATGATCGCTGTTTTCTACGAGGCATAATTGATCGTTTTTTTTGAAAAAACCACAAGAAAAACACAATTGCCGTACTTGAAATCGTCGAAATCTCCAAGCCTTAAATAGCGCTTTGAAGTGGCGCCACAGGCGCGCGTGATGTGCGTCTGCGCTGAAATTCTAATCATTTGCATATCTCACCTCCGCTAATGCATGTTGTAAATTTCATATTATTTGCATGCTTCCTTCAGGGTGTTGCATTTACGGTGGCCAGCAGTGTATGAAAGAAAAATCGTGAATTATATATTTTTCTTTTTTCACCACATTACTTTTATTTCTCTTTTTGGAAAGTCGTATAAATAGATTTATTGCTAATAATAAGATTATTTTTCTGTCTCAGTGTTCATAAACATAGTTATAAAACTCGGTAATTGCATTTTAGACTCAGATGTTTTCTAGAGAAGGAATAAAATTTTTAAGAGAGTTGTCTAAAAGAACATTCGATTTATGCTATGTTGCAATTTCTTTATTGCATTAAGTTGGTATCTGACTTTTCTATTTAGTTCTAAATTCTCATCTTTTCGAATTTGATATCTACGCTATGCCGAGTAAAAACATCAAGAAAATACAATGAAATATGTTTCAGTTTTTTAATATTTATTTTATAGTTGTTTTTCTTTTACAGAAAACTATACAAATTAGAGAGAATAAAAAGTATAAATTCAAAAAATGGCAGAAACAAGACACCAAATACAGTTAGATATGAAATAAAACGAATCACTTCATGGAAGCAGATTACTTATTGAATTGAAATCATTAAAAAATGTCAACTTTCTAGGAGTTATACAGTTAAAAAATGTATTTGTAGAAAAATTCTTACATTCCTTTTCAAGGGTTTAACAAAAATAATTGACAATTTCTGATTACATACCTGGAGACGTTAAAATCAATACAAGATACTAAGGAGGGTGAATCCATTTCGTAATGTAGGAGGTTATAAAAAATTGTTAATGCAGTGAGTGAGTGTGTGTTGTGTGTGTCTACGGAGCTTCAAAGTAATGAGCCATAAATGATTTCGCAATTCAGAATAATGTACAGATATGCTAGATCTAGAAAAAAATATGATTAATAATTCATTTAGCATGTTTTCTATTAGACTAGCAGATCCACGCATAGCAGCTGCACTAAACATTCATAACTGCTTATATCTCTTTTGATGGCTTATAATTATATCATTTACCCTATATTTTACCTTTTTTCCCAATTATTTCCCCTTTTCAGTGATTATTGGCACCCTTTAACTTTCTCCATCTAAATTTGATTTACAATTATTAAATTATTCATTATGATGCGGCGGTTGCATTTTTGATATGTACTCCGTAACTGATACGTCCGTTCTGTTCCTACTGACGGCGGGCCGCTGTTGCCCGTTTGGAAGAGTAACGTAATCGGAGGGTTGAGAGTTCGAAACTAGGTCCAACCAAAGATCGCCGTATACGTGGGGACTGGCGCATGTTAAATCTATCGTGGCCTCAAATATCCTCACATTGGCGTGGTGTGGAAGACTGCAGAGTGGGTTGCCAGCTCAGGTGTTGCCTCGTCATCTGAACGTTGTTCACAATTACGTGGTATTGTCCTCGGATCTTTCTCTTCGGGATTGATCCCGGACTTAGCCAATAGCCATTGTGCCGCTACAGTGCGATGTTAATTAATTACGTACCTCTATTGATGGCAGAGTCGTTACTCAAATTCCACGTCCTACGTCAATCTATTTTAATGATTATTAGCAATACTATTGACTGAAGCTAAACCTATTTTGCTCATATTTCTTATCACCTCGGATTTCTATCTTCCAGATTTCTCATCATTTTCTGTTATCAGGCTATTCATTAGAGAGGTGAACTCTTCCCTGTAGTTTTAGTAATATTTTGCAGCTCCATCACTCAAATCAAGCACATTTAAATGAAGCGGCAAAATTGACGAATGAATCTCGTACCGGCCGATTTTACAGTGCTCGTTTCCGGTGTTGCCTATCGACAGTAAACCAATAACGCCGATTTCTATGCAGCGTACGTTAGTGAAATGTACATAGACTACCAGACACGTGTATGCAATCTGCACTATAGACTACTGTCGCTACTTTGTCGGCAGTGTTCTCACTCACAATTCATGCTGTATTAAATATATTTATAATGAGGTAGGTAGTTTAATTAACGTATACAACGGGCTATAGGCGACAGTCCGGAATCAATTCCGAAGGGAAAGATCAGTGGAGAACTCGTAATTTAACTATAATAACTCGCAGATGACGAGATAAACACTTGAGTTAGCACCCCACTCTCCAAACTTCCACACCCCGACAACGTGAGGACATTTGGGTCCAGATTTAACGTGCACCAGCCCCATGTACCCGACGGTCTTTGGTTGGATCGAGTTTCCAACTAGGAATCCTCTGGTTGCTAATCCTCTACCCTTTGGACCGGGCTCCGGGTTACCCTTGGAAAAACGAAAACAAATTATGAATAAGGAAAAAATCGATACGGTTAAACTAAGAGTATTCCCATACTAAATGAGGCCGCGGTAGCCCGGTTGGAAGAGTAACGGATTAGCAACCGGAGGGTTGCGAGTTCAAATCCAACCAAAGACCGTCGTGTACAAAGGGAGGCTGGCGCACGTTAAATCTGCCGTGGCCTCAAATGTCCTCACGTTGGCGTGGAAGTTTTGGAGAGTGGGGTGCCAGCTCTGGTGTTGCCTCGCCATCTGATCGTGGTTCAAAATTACGTGGTGTTGTCCTCGAATCTTTCTTCGGGGATTGATCCCGGACCGTCATCAATAGCCCGTTGCGTTGCTCTAATGCGACGTTAATTAAATACCTACCCATTCACATGTCTAAAAGCAATTCGGCAGTTTTTGAAGTCAAACCTATTTTCGCGTTTCCTCAAATACTCTTTTCTTCGATGATTTCTGTCTTTTTCGATCGACAGATTTAGCGCACACCAGCCTGACTGAGAAAGGAAGATATTACTTATCAATAAACAATTACCCCGGCTGCAGTCGGCATTCGTCTTCAAACCCACCCCGTTAGATCTCTTCCCACGCGTCTCGTGGATGGTCCCCGAAAATATACGTGTCCGGTATCTTATCTCAAATAAATGACGGCACAACGGAGGTCACACGGCGTATTCTTTACTTAGAGATAGACAAAGAAATCCGGAAAAATGGAAATAACAGGAATCAAAAGGTACGAGACATACTGCGCATCCATTCAGCAAAGCTAAGCTCAGCGTTTTTCTTTCTTTGTTCGAGTTTCGCTTCTCTTTTCTTATAAGATTCGTTATATTTACACGCGAACAAAAGATTCTCTCAGACTGGGTTTTTTTTCTTGAAAGTATGTATCGTACGTGTGTATTTTGAAGAAATATTTATGGAATTGCTGCACTCACATGCCAACGATTTTGAGACACGTTTTTGTTTAAATAGTGTTTTGCTAAATTAGCTGTGAAATTGAAAATATACAGTCAAACTTTTGTTCATTTCTCGAACAAAATTGATATAAAGAAAGGTTGTAATAAAAAGAAAATGCTTAGAGACCCCTATGAGAGGCTTTTCCTGCGAAGTCAGTTGTGAATGGTGATAGTAATTTGCTGCGGAACGTGTTTCCTATATGTATTCCAGGCCTAACGCCACTTGTTTTTTCAATACGATTTCAGCACTTCGCCTATAAAAATTCCAAATATTGTCAGAATTTACGTGGCACTGCAGCAACACAAAGAGATACTGGCGACTGCCTGAGATCAATCACGAAGGGACACCTCGTAATTTTGAACGACGGTCAGGTGACGAGGTCGACACCTGAGATGGCAGCCCACTCTCCAAACTTCCACGCGATACCAACGTGAGGACATTGAGGCCACGGCAGATTTAACGTGCACCAGTCCCCACGTATACAACGGTCTTGGGTTGGATTGAGTTTAGAACTCGTAGCACTCCAGTTGCTAATCTGCTACTCTATTAGGCTCTGGCCCTAGGTTCAATAGGGCTGCCTCGGCCCATGTTGAACCTAGGGCAGAAGCGCTAATCCCTCTGCTCCAAATTTAAGAACATAATTTCAAATGTCACTAATATGAGAGGCTTTATTCGTCTAGCTAAATGTTTATGGCAGTAGTGTTTTTGCGGCGGACGCGTTTCTTGTATTTATTCCGGACTTGACGTCAATTGACTTATTTTTCGAATACGATATCCGCACGTCACGAATAAAAATTCCGAGACGATACATGATAGTTACTTGATCAAAGCCAATTAGATTAAACGATGAACGTCTCCAAAACAGCGATTTACTACATTTTGAGGCAACCTGTCATGCTACAGCATTTTGGTCGCAGGAAATAAAATCCATGTGACTTGTTTTCACACTGAAAATCCCTCTCATAAAGAAATTGAGTAATTTGCACGTCAAAGTGACATGGATGTTCGGGTTATGTGGTGAAAAGTCCAAAAATGGACCAGCTGCGCCAAACGCAAGATGAAACAACGAAAGCATGGGATCCGAGATCAATCCCAAGGGCAACACCACGTAATTTTGAACCACGGTCAGGTGACGAGGTCATGAGCTGGCACCCCACTCTCCATACTTCCACACCACGCCAACGTGAGGACATTTGAGGCTTCAACAAATTTAACGTGCATCAGTCCCTTTTGTACACTTGGAGAGTGGGGTGCCAGCTCAGGTGTTGCCTCGTCATCTGAACGTGGTTCAAAATTACGTGGTGTTGTCCTCGGATCTTTCCCTTTGGGATTGATCCCGGACCGTCACCAATAGCCCATTGTGTTGCTCCAGTGTGACGTTAATTGAAATTCCCCCCCCTTTTGTACACCTTCGGGTTTGATCCCGGACCGTCACCAATAGCCTGTTGTGTTGCTCCAGTGTGACGTTAATTGAAATACCCCTTTTGTACACGACGGTCTTTGGTTGGATTCGAACTCGCAACCCTCCGGTTGCTAGTTCGTTACTCCTGTTACTCTTCCAACCGGGCTAAGTCCCACCACGAAAGTATGCTCACCAAGTTTAACTGAATTTGGATCAATACTTACTTCCATGCTCTCTAAGCACTCCTGTTTATCGCCCTTCACATTAATTCAACTAAAAATGTGTTATAATATTAATGTTGATATATTTCGATAAAGGTTCTGAGATTATTGTCAGTACAAAATGAATCCGGAAGTTAAACAGGATTGAAATGAATGTAAAATCAGACTAGATTCTAAAACGCCACATTTTATTGAATACGTTATACTGAAGCGATTTACAAATGGATGCCATTACTAAGGATTTGCAAGACCGATCTCTGAATTGATAGTATTTGAATTGCAAACCCGTATGTAATAGTCCTTTTGGCAGCAGATGACTCGGAAAGACGTTTTATGCGTATTTAGTATTCATTTATAAGTCATAAAATATAATAGCAAAATATCGCAGTTATGACTTTCAAGACTTAAAATAACCCGTATGTGGCTCTTTAACTATCTACGTTCATCAAGACTTTTAAATCTAGATTAAATCTTGAATTTTCGCCGTGATTTAAAATAACGCCTGAGCTGGGCACCCTAGTATCCAAACTTCCACACCAATATTAGAAGCCAGAGGGTTATCAGTTCGATACTCGATCCTACCAAACACCGACGTGTACGTGGGTACTGGTGCATATTAAATTTGTCATGGCCCGAAATGTTGTCGCGTTGGTCCTCACCAACGTTTGTGGTCATTTGGTAGGTATAGGTAGGTAGTTATTTCAATTAACGTCACACTGGAGCAACACAACGGGCTATTGGTGATGGTCCGGAATCAATCCCAGAGGGAAAGATCCGAGGACAAAACCAAGAAGTTTTGAATCATGGTCAGAAGACGAGGTCATGAGCTGGCACCCCACTCTCCAAACTTCCACACCACGCCAATGTGAGGACATTTGAGGCCACGACAGATTTAACGCGCACCAACCCCCTTTGTACGCGACGGTCTTTGGCTGGATTCGAACTCGCAACCCTCCGGTTGCTAATCCGTTGCTCTTCCAATGTGGTCGTTTGGAGAGGTAGGTGCCAGCTAAGTTGTTGACCTCGTCATCTGACCTTGGTTCAAAATTACGTGATGTTGTCCCTTTGGGTTTTGATCCCGGACCGTCGCCAATAACCCGTTGTGTTGCTTCTGTGCCACATTAATTCGACTGCGCATCTAGCTACCTCATATTATAGGTACGTAGAGTAGGTAGTTGAATTTACGTTGCACTGGACAACACAATGGGCTATTGGCGACTGTCTGGAATCAATGTCAAAGGATCGTATATTTCCCTTCGGGATTGATCCCGGACCGTCGCCAATAGCCAGTTGTGTTGCTCCCGTGAGGCGTTAATTAAAGTGCCTACCTACCAATGTCAAAGGGAAGTTAAATTTTAGGTATTTAAAATATAATAAAGGGAGATAAGTATTTTAATTAACGTCACACTGAAGAAAGAAAAAAATCTTAAGAAAAATTTTAATGACTGTTTGTTTACAGCGATAAGGTTTTTTTTGTAGAACTAAATACAGAGGTGCTAGTGTTTTGACGGGCCGCGGTAGCCCGGTTGGAAGAGTAACGAACTAGCAACCGGAGGATTGCGAGTTCGATTCCAACCAAAGACCTTCGTGCACAAAGGGGGCTGTCGTGGCCTCAAATGGCCTCACGTTGGCGTTGTATAGAAGTTTGGAGAGTGGGGTGCAGGCTCAGGTCGTATCTCGTCATCTGACCGTGGTTCAAAATTTCGTGGTGCTGTCCTCGGATCTTTCCCTTCGGGGGATGATCCTGGATCGTCGCTAATAGCCTGTTGTGTTGCTCCAGTGCGAAGTTAATTAAATACCTACCTATGCTAATGTTTTGACAAACTCTCGTAAATTGTGATGTAAATTGTGTGGCATATCATATTCGAATACAGGGGCAGTCGTTGCTCAGTGGGTATGTCCACTACGCTAGCAACCTTCGAGCTTCAGGTGGTGCAGGTTCGATTCTTGTCAAGTGCATTCCTCCCTGGGTGTATTTCTCTCTTCTGTGTTAGTAAAATTTTCATTGTGTATGTCTATTACTTGATATGGCATGTCATGTGTACGGCGCAGCATGGCCAAATATGGCACTTATCCATAAAACCCTGTAACAACCAACCCACTATATGCGAATACAATTTCAGCTTGTCGTATTATTAAAAAATTAACGCCAAAGTAAAAGTCTTAAGTAAAAGTATTTAATGTACGTTTTATGCATTTCCACTTAAAATCCTCTCATATGAATCCATCATTTATCTTGTTTCACGAAAAACCATTTCTGATCATGCTTTGCACTACTTTCCACAAATGTACTAGAATTAATAAGATTAATCATCTTCAATTACAAATATAAAAAAGTATACTTTTAAGAAATTTACAAAATGGCTTCGTGTACACGTGAATAACTTAATTTTAATTTGTAACTACAAAAATGTCTCAAAAAGCTCTGTTAGCCCTCGTGCAGCAAAATATGACCTTAGAGTGACAAACCAGACTACCAGACATCTAACTTGTATACATAGGCTATGTCATCTATTCATCTATAGGAACTGGATACTCCTTTGACCATTTTTGTTTGCCTTGCATTTTTATCTACGTTAAATAGTTACATACCTAATGGTATCAATTTGGAGTAGCATAAATAATTGTCCTTCACTTGACTTATTGCAGTTACTAAATAGCTACTTGTGTCTTTTTGAAATACTCTTTTGTAAGGACTTGCATTGCTTTCATACATGCAATACATATACCCAAGGCAGGATTCCAAAACAACAAGAAAGAGAGCTTTTTTTAAAAGAATTTATACGTTTTTGTGGGTGTGTCTCCAATTACTTCTAGGTATTTGTTGTAGAATTAGTTGAACAAATTACATCCGAAATTCTCTCGGACTCTATAGACTCGTACCAATCAATCAATAACAGCTGTGGAGTTTCGGAATTGCTTTATTTTCTCTATGCTGTTCTACATAGTTGCGAAAGGTCTGTGAAAAAGCAACAATTTAATGCCCTGCTTAACGCCTGGTAGCACGTTGTTGAGCCAGATGTTGACTTTATTTCTCTGTATTCTATCTTTAAATGGATTCTTATGTCTCCAACAAGTGCCTTGAGAATATAAGGAAGAGTACGAGGAATTGAATCTGCCATTCTCGGAGGTTTGATTTAGATCTCGTGATTAAGGACAGTGTAACGGGAAAAATTCTTCCTACTCTTCCAACGTGTAGTTCTGCTTGAAGTATGTACTCAGTAATATGCCATCATCAGACCTCAGTCCACGCCTCGATACCTAATGTATCGGAATAATAACCCATTTGGATAGGAGTGCCGCTGTATCTCAGTGGGTATACCCAGTGGATATGTACTTGCGAGTTGAAAGTGTCGCAGTTTCGATTCCCACTGGATGTGTTTCTCTCTTCTGTGTCAATAAAACTTGCCTTATGTGTGTATGCCCATTTACTTGACGTTGTGTCTTCTGTTTGGCGCAGCTTTGCCAAATATGGCCCTTGCGCCATAAAAACCCAACAAATCATTTAGATAGGCAAAGGGAATAAACAATCAGTGAAAGGCAACGCTATTCCTGTTAGTGAATGGACGTTTCCGTTCAAATAATTCATCTTTCTTTAAAAAGTGACAATGAAATTCAACACTGATAAGCATACCTCTCCAGGTTGTACTTGTCAGCTCTACTTAAGTATTTTAGTATCTGATAAACTATAATATAACTAATTTCCTACCGACTTTCATGCTTGTCCACTATCAGACCTTACGTCATAAAACCTAAACCAACCTACCTACCGACTTTCTTGCCAAAAAAGTGCTTTGGTTCTGTTAGATTATTTTTGGTTCAATGTTCGATAAATTGGCATCATATTAAAAAGATAGCTTTCTAAGGACAACACCTTTATTTCTACAGAAAACGAGGATATTACAAATTAATCGCAATTAAAATTTACGACAAAAACGATAGAACATAACAGAGTAGGGGACAACACGTCTACCCTGCCTCGAGCACAAACAAGAAGTCTCTCCTTTCCACCGCACCTTTTCTCCCCGCACCCCACTGCAGCCTTTTGATTGCAGTTAGGGATGTTGATCTCACAGTTTCTTCAAAGGCCCTCTACACCCAGTGACCTTTCATTCATCAAAGTTAATAACATCAATGAAACTAAAGAGAGAGCTTTAAAACTTGATTGCGGTCATCTTGAGCTGATCTGGGCTCAATGATAATATTTCTGCTATCCTCGATATTCCATTGAGAGCAGCTGTTGCTTATTTCAGACTATTGACCGGGCACAATTGCTCGTCTTTTTAATTGCAGTTGCAGATTCCCCAATCTGTAATTTATGGTATTCTAGACTATCTACGACGTCCGAACACTCAGACATGTGCGTTGTACTTAGAGGTTTTATTTGTGTCGTTCAGAAGTATTGAAGATCATGAACTATTAGCATGCGAAGTAATGTCCAGCATTTATAAACAACAATATAATAATTTCCTTAACATGGTAGAAGAAAGTATCTAGAAATACTGGTACAAATAGTTTAGGTGTCATCTATTCGATGACCTTATCGGAACTGGATACCCTTTGATCATTTTTGTTTACCTTGCATTTTACCCTACATGAAATAGTTAAATACACAATGGTAAGTATGCACAATGGTATCATATGCAGAAGAATATGAACCATTCTCCAAAATGTGATTTGTTGCACCAATAGGTACTTGTGTCTTTATGAAGCATCCTTTTGTAAGGACGCATTGCTTTCTTACATGCAATATATATACGCATATACCCAAGGCAAGATTCCAAAAGCGACAAGAAAGGGAACTTGTTTTTGTTTTTACCGCAAGTGGAGACAATTTTTGAATTGTACTTTTTGTTCTTTTCAGTGTGTGACCTTCTGTCCGAAGGCGTGGCCGCCATTTTCGGTCCTCAGTCGAGGGAGTCCAGTAGTGCTGTCCAGTCCACATGCGGTGCTCTGGAAGTCCCCCACATCCAAACGAGATGGGAGTACAGGCTGAAGCCCAAGAGGCACATTTTGAACCTATACCCAGATCCCAGTGCCCTAGGGACAGCGTACTTGACTTATGTCAAGGAAAAGAACTGGAAGATGTTCGCCATCTTGTATGAGCAGAATGACGGTATGTGTTTCGTATTGATATTTTTTTCTTCTAACTGCTATTTTCTTTCTAATGTTGAAAACAAAATCATTGAAAACCTTCATCCTTGTAGGCAAATAGTAGCTTACAAATGAAACACTGTGAATCAAAATTTTCAAGTTGTGTGTTCGTTAGCGATTCTAGACCAAAATATGGTGATTTTTCGGATAGCGAAGTGTGTATGTGTGTGTACACTAAGTCATTTTTACATGAAGTTTAGATTTCTTCTTGAGAAACACACTTAGTCTAGTCTAAGGAGTAGAATATTTTTCAATCGTTTTTTCTTATAACTTGTTTTTGACAAGTGTGTTTCACTTGTAATCTGACAAAATATAAGCTATTATTTCATTTTAGAAATTGGATTCTCAACTTTATATCCATTTTATTTGATAACTTAAAATATCGGCAATGAAAATTAATAATTGAAATTAATAATTATTGTAATTTCAATATCATTATTTCTATTTTTATAAGTATTTCTTTTTTCGCTATGTCGCAAGACAGGTTGAGAAAATGTTTTAAAATAAACTCAATTACATAAATTTATTTAAATGACCAGCATCTAAACTTAAACACTGTAAAGAAAATCAAATACTTTATTCTGTTAATTTTTCCATGTAACAGTTATATGCAACACAAATATACAATTATTTTTGAAATTTGAAGCATATTTCACTGTACATTCTTTTAAATTTATTCACTTTTATTTTTAATCAGATGTGAAATACACACCTGGTCCAAAAGATTTAATGCGTTCTATTTATTTTAGTTTCTTTCCAAAACTAACCTTAGTTTCTTTTAGTAACCATTTCCCTTTAGTTTTTAACCTTCCCTAACTATTCCTTTTAATAGCAGAAATTATGGCCTGTCAAGTGTTATCACTGTTGTTTTTAGTTCGTATAAATTACGCTGTTTTCATTCTGTCGTTTCAAAAGTTCTCTCGGTAGTCAAGAGAAGTAAAGATCCCAAATATTACTTTTAAATTAGATACTTTATAAATTGTCATCTTAAATTTAAATAATGAACAAAATAATTTTATCCTATTATGCATTCCTCAGTAAATTTTTTCCATTTATTGCCTAAAAATATGTTTCAAAAACTAGTTACAGATCATTCTAACATAAAAGTAAACAAAATGGTATTTTAGAATTTTAGGCATTTTAGATATTATCTTAAATTTAAATAGTGAACACAATAATTTTGTTCTATGCATTCCTCGGTAAATTTTGCGTTTACTGTCTAGGAATATGCTTAGGAAAGTTGTAACCAATCATTCTAATGTGAAAGTTAATAAAATGGTACTACTTTTAGATTTTTCTATTCTTTACATATAATATTGTAATCTTAAATTTAAAAAGAGAACAAAATAATTTTATTCTTATAATATATTCGGGTTCTTTAAGAAATTTCTGCCATTTATTGCCAAGAAATATGTTTCGAAAAGGATCATTCTAATGCGAAAGTAAACAAAAATTGATTAAAAAGAACAGAACGATAATGAAATATGCGGAATACACAAAGAATCCCATATGAATGTAAATAATCATATATTAATACCCTGATGAATAGGAATAATCATATTAATCCATACATGCTTTGAAATAGAATTAGTAAACAGCCAAAGAATAAGTAAAAACATATTAGTGCCATCTATTTTATAAAGGTGGTAAAAAAATCTCCTTTTCATACAATAAAAAGTAGTGTTGAATAATTTCATTAATGTATCCACGCTTTTTTTAAATCGAAACGTTAAATAAAATCTCGACGACTACCATATAAATCTACAATTCCGAGTTAGAAAAATCCAGATAAGCGAATTTCACTATTCAGAGAGACTATTGGAAAATTGATCTGCAAATCGCACCTCTACCACAAGATTGATGAAACACATTACGCTGCCTCTGGTTTTATGACATTTCCCATTTCAGAAGAAGGGGTCTAAGGCGTTACTTGATAACACATAAAGTACCCCTGAACGGCCTAAATTCAATTTTGGAGGAAACATGCTCTTGAGAAAAGAGTTTTATAGAACAGAAATCTAATAAAAATCCTTACGGAAATGGAAGTAACAGATCATTTTGGCATTACTAACTTGCATAAGGAAGCGTTAATGAGAGAGGGGCATTATTTCTTTTAGTCGGCAGCGGTCCAATCTCAAGAAATTGCATTTTTATTAATGGTTTGAGTGCCTTTCTTGTGTTTCTAATTCGTGGATCTCGATTAGAGGTATCGTGATATAGATCTTCGCAGTGACAGGAGATTCATAGTTTTGTATCTTGAGTTGGAATGTTAATCGATTATAGCATAGTTTCCCGAAGTGCTACCAGTGGGCGCTAATGGAATCTTGGGGTTCGTGTTGGCCCCACGGTAAATAGGGGGAGTTAAGGTGAAAGTGGGCAATAAGATTCTAAAAAAATGTGTCGCCTCAAACTGTTTTAAGCAAACAATTATCCACTTGAACATACGCTCGCTACAGTGACGCATATTTATGCAAGTCCTGGTCCTGTGTTGGATTTTTTGAGCGTGTTCGAACTGATGGACATGTTTGGACTCATGTCTAGCTGTCAAACTAAGCCCTCCTGGTGGTATCTCTTCTTTAGCAAAACTGACCAGATCTTGATGGACGAGAAAACTCGTCATTAGAAATAGACCGACCTAGACGTTGATGGGCGAAATATCTCGTCATTAGAAGTAAACTGATAAGATTTTGATCACGTCATCATAAAACAATCGGCAATACCATGATGACGAGATATCACGTCATGAGTAAAACTGTCTAGATTGAAGATAGTTCTCTTCTATTGACGAAGATATCTCGTCCATAGAAGAGAACTAACCAGATCTTGATCTCGTCGTCATCAAAAAGTCGGAAATATCTTGATGAAGATTTATCTCGCCATGAGCAAAATTGATCGGATAGTAATGGACGAGATATCTTGTAGAAACCATTTGGTGGATTAAGGAATAAGTTACAACATGCGTATTTTAATGTACCTGTAGACGGGTATTTATGAAACTTACTGAGATAATCTAATTTAGTTTCGTGAATAGTAATGAATTAGTACTCTACTTGTTTCTAATTATACCGATGAACCGAACAGAAAAATACAATACTCGTAGAAAATCTACACTCCATAAATTTTTAATGTTAATTAGCGATCCCCTGTCCCCTTTTAGCACCGTATCATAGAGTGTCCAAATTTCAGGATGGCCAGACCAAATTCTTTGCTCACGTTCGCGCTTAGAGCGTGGTGTGCCTGCTTAGGTGTTGACCTTGTCATTTGACCGTGATTCAAAATTGTAAGCATAAAGGAAATATAAAAGTAGAGTGAGCGATGGCAACATTTTTATGTGAGTAGGATCATGTGACCAAAACTAGTAGTACGAGTAACATGACCTTTAGATGGGTGGAAACGAACATCATCGTATGATTGGTTCACGGGACGTGAGAAGACGCCCATCCATTGATTGATCATCTGATAGTAGTAGACTGGCGATTTCACCATTTCTGTCGCCACTCTAGAAATTCACACATCTAACTTTTACCGCCAAAAGAGGCAATAAGATGTTAAATTGGCAGTATATCACCCATTTGGCGACGTTTGGAATTTATTCCTTGGAATTTTTAGGGGTGAAGTGTAGAAATCGTATTTGTAAAACAAACTAAGTGACATCATGTTCGAAATGCGTACAATAAACAAACATACCTCACATACAACACCAAAAATTGAAAATTCGGAGCTAACGACGATCAATTTTCTTTTACCAAAAAAGAAAATTAAATGGTTATGCTCTGATTTGCTGATAAACGTTTTTTGATCATTATCAAACTACTGCTGAACTAATCAAAGTAAAAATAATTTGAGTACATGTAAAGGGAACAATAGTCTGGTGTTTGGCCAATCTATTTATCGAGAAGAAATGGAATACGAAAAGAATGATATCAATATACTTACAGCGAGGAAACCAGCTGACCAACTTTAACAGTTCTTTCCAAATCATTAAATATTTATGTCAAACGTAATTGTAAGGGAGGTGATCGGTAGTTAATTAACGTCGTACTGGAGGAACCCAACGAGCTATTAGCGACGTTCCGGGATCAATCCCTAACGGAAAGTTCCAAGGACAACGCCTCGTAATTTTAATCCACGGTCAGATGACGAGATCAACACTTGAGCTGGCATCCCACTCTTCAAACTCCCACACCACGCCAACGTAAGGACATTTGAGGCCATGACAGATTTAACGTGCACCATCTCCTATGTATATGACGGTCTTTGGTTGGACCGAGTTTCGAACTCGCAACCAAATTGTAACGGAGGCTATGACAAAAGAAAAATAATCTCTGTTGACTGATAGTTGACTTTTGAGATATACTTAGCTTAAAGCTTGAAACTAATTGAAATAACACTGAAATATTTCATATGTAACCTTTTTCTTACAAATTAATACATACATGTGTTAAATTACTTAAACATTTTATGGTAATTAAACAAAAAAATATTTATTTAATTATAAAGTAAAAAATGTTAATTCGAGTAAATAGTTTGTAATAATTATAAAAGTAATTATCCTATTAGTCATTTCATAAAATAGATATTTTTTATAAAGATAAAAATGATTTTTTAAGATTAATTCACAATAACTTTTGTGAACCATTCAGAAATGAAAAAAAAATGGCGTTTCAATATACTAAAGAAGGCAAATAAAAACGAAAATGTATTGGTGTTTGAGTACAAAACGATAAATATTTGCTTCAATTATTTCTATTTTCAAATTTGCAGCACTGATTGAAGGAGAGATGTTACTATATACAAAGGATTTTTTATCAGAAAAGTACTGAAGCACAAAATAGATTTTCCCCATCAAAAATGTATTCTAATAAAAATAAACCCAAAGGCTATTTGAGCTTAGTTTGACACTAATTTTTAAATACTTGCTGAATTGTGTTTGGGGTTTCTTTGAAAAGAATGCTTAATTACAGTTTTATGAATATTCAAATAAGAAAATTGTGGTTTTCACAGGTAATAGTTTTAAAGTAATACACTTTGACATAATAGCTGTGTAAACTAACGGAAAATGTGTAACACAATTAACACATTTTAAAAAATTATATTTTTTCCTGAAATCCTTAAGACTAGTATTTATTTAGCGACTTAAATTCATTTCTATTTTAATAAGTACTGGCTAAATTTACCCTGTGTTGCTCGGATTTAATTCGTTAAACGTCGATTGAAAGTTATCCAAAAAATTACTTTTCTGTCATAGAAAATGCAAATATAGAGAAAAAATAAGCGAGCGCAAAATAATTATTAAAACTGCGATTTTTATAGCTTTTACAATTTACTTTAGATTAATTTCACATACTAAAGGAACGAGAAATCTACAAAAATGATAAAGTGATGACTATATACAAAAATTTTTGAGTTTTGGAGTGATTGTGAATGCCCTTTAAGTTCATATTTAAAAAAAAATGAAATACATCGTATTTTGCAGTCCGTTTTTTCCTTATCAATATTTTTTATTTGTAACACCTTGCACCAAGAATGTGAATATCGGAATTCAACCATCATTATGAAAGGCTGACAAATCATATTGATACGTTTTTATCAGCGTTTCAAGCAATTACACTTTATGCTTGAAAATTCCATCCCTCATGTGAAGTAACAGCTTGTTTTAAAATCAAATGTTTTCAGTACACAAAGTTAACCGATTGAACGGGAATAACCATAATAAAGATCTGTTACCTTCACTTGCCATAGCTCGTTACTAAAAGCACGCCAAAAAACGTGGCAAGAGCGTTTCTGTTAGATTCTAAAAACACTCCAAGATCATCTTGAGGCGACTCCTGTAGATGTTAACTCTGATGTCCGCTGCACAGCCAGACCAGGAGAGAGCGCCCCCAGCAAGAGCCCCTCTGTCCAGGATGACGGACGTTACATCCTTCTGCACACCCAAGATAAATAGAACGGGGGTTAATATGTAGCCTGTTACCCGCAGGGTTCCACAGAACAAGGGTACCAAATTTGGTGTAGATTGGTCAAACGGTGAAGATTTGTATAGAGAACAGACAGACAGATGCCATCTCTGTTTATGTATAGATATGAGGAATTTCATCGCTACTGGCATATTTAAATTGTGTATTTTCTCGTTAATTAGATTTATCTGTTCACAATATATATGATGAAACAATTTCCTTGGTTAATCACATTTCAGCTGTAAAACTAGTCAAGTGCATTCTGGAAGACTGAAATTTTCATGAAAGAAACTACTTAACCTTCCAGGTGGTTTTCTCAATGAGGTTTCTCGTCATTAGAAAAATTGACTAAATCTTGATGGACAAGATATATCGTCGTAATAAAAACTGACTAGATTTTGATCTCGTCATCTTAAAAATTCGGCAATAACTTGATGACGAGATATCTCGTCATTAACAAAATTAGTCAGATCTTGATGGCCGAGATATCTCGTCGAAACCACTTGGAGGGTTAAAAGAAATTGTTGCGATTGGTCGTTGAATGTTTATGTATTCATACTTATTTTTAAATTCATTCTCTTTGAATTTCATGAATATATATAATAATCAATATTTAATTTATTAAATCAAACTAATTTGTTAAAAAACCACGCATGATACACTAAGATTTGTATAAATTGCAGCACAATGAAAGACTGAAGACAAAAATTTAAAATTTATGAAGGACTAGCAGAATTACCCGGCGTTGTTCGGGTTAAATTGGTTAAATGTTGATTGAAAAAAGATCATAATAATCACTTCTATTTCATAGAGAAATGTAAGCATCATTTAAGTGTAAGGAAAATAATTTTTAACATCGTTTTTACTTTTTCATAACTTCTCCAATTTATTTTGGACGCAAATATGTATACACATGATATATCCATCCATATAATCCCTTTCATATTCGTTCATATAATTAATTTAATATTCATCGCCATTTGTAAGACAAACTATAAAAGTTTTTTCCTAGGTGGCTACTACAGAAGTCGATTTTGAGTTTTGGAGTGATTAAGAAATATCCTCGTTCATTCATTTTCAGTAAAAATGGCGAATTTTCGACGTAGTCTTGCACTTAGTTTTCTTATGAATATATTTTACTTGTGGCGCATTCTTGCACCTGATATGCGATGTTTCAAATTTCATCATTAATATGAGAAGATGATAAATTAAATTGTTACGGCATTCGTGATTAATTTATTTTGCAACCTGGCAAGCAGTTCCCCAGGAAAACATCCAAATCCTTCTGGATTAGATGTATCACCTATTGGGCATGTTTAGGATACATGGTCACCCTACAACTAGCCCGTCAAAGTACTCCAGAAGCCAGTGCCAATGAAATGTATATTCACATAAAGCAACCTGCCAAGCAGCTTCCCAGGAACACATCAAAAGCTTCTTTGATTCGGTCCCATGACGTATAGCAGCTTGTGGAGACTTCGAAACGTACTGATGTTTTCAAGATACTATAACTGTTGTATTGTTTTGAATATTAAAAAGGTTGTGTACAATAATATGTGGTAACAATTTTATTTTAATAGAAGGATGCTTTCATGGTGTTGCGATTTTCACACAGCTTTTTAGGTTAAAAACATTCAGAAAAGTAATATTTTTCTTGTCTCTTTTGCATAATAATATTACAGTTGAATGATGCAAAGCTTTCAAGAAATGGAGTACCTAAATAATTCTTTCCTAATAAAACTGTTCAATTCCTTCCGTATATTCTGAAACTTATACCTTTATCACGAATAAAAGGAATTCAGCGAGTTATGCGAATGAGATATGCAAATCCATTTCGAAAACCAGAATAAAAAAATTATAATCCATCCATTTAATGGAATGGTATGAATAATGACACAACTTTCTGTAACAGCTATTTCAGATATTATGAATGCAATAAAGTAAAATTGGCTCAATTTATTGAAATTAATGGAAATCCAGCCAACTTTAAAGAATCCTATATTTAAATTGCACCGCTTAGGTGAAATATGAGTGCAGTTTAAAATTTATTGAGGATATTTTGAACGGAAACTTTAATCAGTATGGGGCGTTTTATCCACAAGAATTTGACTGCTTTTAGTCGGGAATAAAAATTCATATAGTCATTTAAAAAATAAATAATGTAGGGGGACATAATATAAGCATAACTTCATATAAGGACATAACTTCCAGATAAGCATAGGGAACGAAAGCCATAACTAGATTTAAGGACTGTTTTTACTGCTTACAATTGAAAACTTTCAAATATCAGCTTTTTGGACCAGAATAAGGTGATCTTCAGACAGTTTAAGTGTGTTCACTAGGTCATTTTTTCTTTACATTAAGGTTATATTTCTTGATAAATACACTTAGTGAGTTTAGCCTAGGGAGTACAATTAACAATCCTGGTGTCTGTCTCTATGAGCTATCTCGCCATTAGAGAAACAGACCAAATATCTTGATGAACGAGATATATAGTCATTTGAAAAAACAGACCAGATCTGGATCACGTCATCATAAAAAATCGGCAACAGTTTAATAACGACATATCTCGTCATCAATAAAATAATTATAATCTTGATGTACGAGATATCTCGTGGAAACCACTTGAAGTGTTAAGGGAGTTAGGAGTTAACTATTGTAGAGGCAGATAATTCTCCAAAATATCATTGCAAACAATTTCTATAAACTTATCTAATAATCTAAAATATTTTTGTTAAAACTTGAAACCACTTGAAGTGTTAAGGGAGTTAGGAGTTAACTATTGTAGAGGCAGATAATTCTCCAAAATATCATTGCAAACAATTTCTATAAACTTATCTAATAATCTAAAATATTTTTGTTAAAACCTATTATAACCTAAAACAGTTTTAAAAACCATAAAAACCTAAATCATAGGTTAAAAACCTAATTTAAGGTGTTCAGCACCTAAAAATCCGAGGGCTAGTATGACTATTTTGTACCATTGTAGAGGGGAAAATTCTCAAAAACAACGAAAATGGAAGTAATATACAGAATGAACAAAATAATTAAATGTTAAGATATCAACAATCTACTTTTATTTACATGAGGAATTTTCAATGTAAACAAACCACTGGAGCCATCCATATTTTGATTCATTTATAAATGCAAATGCTTGCATTAATATACTAAAATTGGGTTTTGGAGTTTTAATATGCAATATTCATTCATGCTGCGCCAGATACAAGACAGGCATGTCAAGTAATGGACATACACACGCAAAGATAGTTTACTGACATAAAAGAGAAATGCACACAGGGAGGAATTCAATCTCCGTCGCCTACAGCTCGCAAGTGGCCAGCGCAGTGGGCATACCCACTGAGTCACGATGGCTCCTTTATATACTGAGGGAGGAATTCCGTTATTTTAAAACAAAAACATTTCGATTGTGTAAATTAAATTATCATCAAAGTTAAATAAAATGTGATATACTTATTATTTAATAGAATGACAGGTATTAAAAGTTACTGTTATACGAATTTTTCAATGTATTTGCTCTAATGCAAACTTGATTTCCTCAAGTGTATTAATTTACTTTAGATATTTAAAAATGATTACCAAAGAGATCGTTACATTTGTTTCATTTGTTTTCAGCTCTCATTCGTTTGCAAGAGTTACTGAAAGACCCAATCATAAGGCAGCGGCGAGTTGTGGTGAGGCAATTCGAAGAGAACAACGACTACAGAAAAACGCTCAAGGAATTGGGCAGAAAAGGATACAAAAACTTCGTTGTTGATGTCGATACTCAAAACGTTCACTTGGTTCTAAAGCATGTAAGTGTTCACTTTCCCCCGTTTCTCATTCAAATGTTTTCAGAATACCTGAATTATGCTTTAAGTATCAGCACAAATATTACACCTTGATACATGAGTCCGGTTTATTAGCATCCATTTCACGATGTCTTCTATAAATCAACGAAGCAATATACATAAATTGAACACTGGAAAAAACAGTAATAGAAAAGATGAATCACAAATTTTCTTGCAGATAGTTCTAAAAGTAAATGTTTGCTCTGGTGCAGTCGAACAAGATATGCTCGAAAGTCTCCTTCGTCAAGGCAAATTGAGGCATTTGTTGGAGTCAGTCAGATGGTAACAATTCAAGGATTCTTGAGTTACAATGTGGCCTATTCTGGCTTCAGCATAGAAAGTGTCAACTGCTCTAGGGATTTGTTTGAATCAATGGAGGTCATAAGCCTCACTCGGAAATTGAAAAAGATGGCGATTGATTCCAGTATTCCTCCATTGAGTAACCAAAGTGATCGAGCCTCTCTCCTGATCCTACCCAGAAACAGCAGTGAAAATATCAATTGCATAAATTTTGCTGTGAAAGCTTTAACTCTCCAAGCGGTTTCGACGAGATATCTCGTCCATCAAGATCTGATCAATTTTGGAAAGGACGAGGTATATCGTCATCAAGATATTGCCGATTTTTTTATGATGACGAGATCAATTTCTGGTCAGATTTTCTCTTATGGATAGATGTCTCGTCTATCAAGTTCTGGTCAGTTTCCTTGCAATGACGAGATTACTTGTCGAAACAACCACCAGGAGGGTTAATAAGATATTTTCTTTTTTTCGGCGAAAAAAGTCAATTTAGCATTTCTGCATTGACTTAGTTTTATTTTTTAGGAACTTAAAACATGTGTGTTAAATTTCAAGTCAAAAGTTGTGTAATTGGCCTAATTATAATTTATCAAGGGGTTCGGCACACAAGTTTAGAATTTCGAGCGTGGGCCACCCCATAAAGATGTTAATTCTATAAAACAGATTCACCAGCGATTTGTTACCAAAGGATCACCATACTTATCTTCAGCTATTTTATTTACAACACTATGGCACTGGTATTAACAGGAAAATACCATTAGTACTGAATATATTCCGTTAACTGGGTACTGAAACATTCACTTCTACTGTATTCAAAATGTTCACTTTGTTCTCAGGGACGTAAGTGTTTACTTTGCCTCGTTTCTCATTCAAGTGTTCTAAGAATTCATGAAGGATGTTTTAAGTAAGAGCGCGAATTTTAATTCCATAAATTTTGATATGAAAGCTCTAATGGGAGATTTTCGTTTTTTCGGCGAAAAAAATTGATTTAATATTTTTTACGTAATTTTATTTTTGGTCTTTTTAGGCGAACTTTGCAAAATACCTAGGGCTAATAACTGGCTAATAATAAATGGTTAATAATTAGGCCAATTTTGCAAAATTGGTCTAGTTATAATCCATTAAGGGATTCAGCGCAGATGTAGAATTTGGAGCGTGTTGCACAATACCAAGATGTAAATTTTATAAAACCGTTTTGCAACAATTTGCTACCAAAAGATCATCATACTTATCTATTTACATTTATCAAAAGATCATCATACATCAGCTATTTACATTTATCTGAAGTACTGTATGGTATTGGCATAGCAGATTGGCAGGAAAATACAAGTACTGAATAATCTTCCTTTAACCAGTCCATTTTCGTTGGAAAACCTTTTCCCGAGTGGTTGGCATAATATATAGAAACCATTGGATTGATCGATTTGAAATTTTTACAGCATGCCGAACCCTTTTATCATGTAATGAAACAGAAAAGCGATCTTACGTTTTTATCTTTATGCAGCAAAAAACACATTAATTTTTTTGCTATCCTTAAGTGCCCCTTAAGGCCCATATTGTCTATGTCTATACTCAAAATGTCTATACTCAAAATGTCTATACTCAAAATGTCTACTTGCTACTCAAACAGTAAGTGTTGATTTTACCTCCTTTCGCATTTAAGAGTTTTCAGAATTCGTTAATGTTTTAAGTAACAGTGCAAACATTGCATAAATTTTTCTTTTGCTCTAAGTAGCACTCGACGTATTTAATACTGAGAAAGGAAAGGATATTTCAATGAATGACTCTTTTAAATATGCTTTGTAATTTTCTTTGAAATATTTCTTGAAATACAAATGCATCTCTAAAGAGATTTTGCGTGTATTTACTTTTACTTAAAGACGAAATATACTTCATCAATTAATAAATACCGTTTTATCTCTTTTACTTAAATCTATTGTGATAGAAAAATAAATGTTTCGGTTACAAAAGAGAAATTGCGTTTTTACCGTAAAATGGAATTTAAAGTCGACACTCCACAATCTAGTTTTAACACATTTTAATTTTGGAGTTATTATCCCTTAATATTATCAAATTAATTGTAAATTATTTTTTGTGTTTTACAACACCATTAGAATTTTTATGAAGGACTTATTGTTCTCCAAACAATTCCTTCTTTTAAACAGATTTCCTATTTTAAAAGTTTGGATATTTTTAAAACTTATGAAAAATGAAAAGCATTTTGTTGGTCTTTAATTATACTTCGTCCTCTCTATTTGAAGTCAAAGTGGTGTTCAAACAATGAATTCATTAAAGACGCATTAATACAATAATAGAACGAATAAAATATTGATTTTCAACCTGAGAGTATCTTTTATATGTATCTACACTTTAATTGTGACAATATTTTATCAATAATTCTTCAACACCGCTTATGTTTGGAAAAATAATAAATTTTTCTGTTAAAATCAAATAAATTTCAGGGTCGCAAATGGAAATTACTTATTTTATTAGTCTTATAGTTAGCAATTGAATATTAGTCGAATCAAATGTAAAAAAAGAACAAACTTTTACTAACCGTTCAAGAATTTTCAAGTTTTTCTTTAAATTTTATGTCTTCGAGATTTAATTCTATTTTTTTAAGTGTCAGCACCCATTACCAAAATTGAATTAAATTGCCTTTTTACATAAAATATTAAAAGCACATATTACGTAAGTTTAAATAAGAGTTTTAAAACAACTTTATAAAAATGATAACTATGAAAACAAACTCAGCTTTAAAAATATCTTGCACGTTATTATCGAAACTTCGTAGCTATTCTCATTTTCTTGTGAGCAGCATCTTAAAACGTAGTGCCAGAAAATGCTACAAGCAATGGTAAAAATGGCACGAAGTGTATCTTGGATCAACACAATCGACATTTTATATAGTGATATATCGCATAAACGCAAACTAACCTCCTGATCAAAAATAAACTCGTCCACTCTTCAGTGGACATGCGCACTATGCACATCCCGCTGAGATACTGATTGTGTTTCAAGGTTCACTGCTCTTTTAACGCATTATAATCAGCGGACAAAAAGTTACACCAAAAAGGAAAGGTAGGTAGATACTTTAATTAACGTCGCATTGGAGCAACATAACGGGCTATTGGCGACGATCCGATATCAAGGGAAAGATCCGAGGACAACACCACATAATTTTGAACCGCGGTGAGAGAACGAGGTGAACACCTGAGTTGGCACTTCACTCTCCAAACTTCCACACCAATCCAACGTGAGGACATTTGAGGCCACGGCAGATTTAACATGCACCATCCCCCTTTGTACACGACGGTCTTTGGTCGGATTTGAACTCGCAACCCTCCGATTGCTAATCCGTTACTCTTCCAACCGAGCTACTGTGGTTCCCAAAAAGGAAAGGAAATTTACAGATTGTCAACAAGTGGATGGGTATCTAGAATATTTAGTGAATTTTGAAATAAAAAGCGCTTCCGCTGATAATATTCTATATCAATTTAAACATTCCAAACAAAAATGGCTGATGAGAACGGTACCTTCGCATAGCAATGACTGTAGAGCGACTAACGGAACCAAATGTTGCTGATTAACAGTTTTAGGATTGTTTTTCAAAGGAAATCGATCGATTTCATTTAACTGTCCGCAATTTTGATTTCCCATTAAAATATGCTGACTTTTTCATCATGACCCTTCTGGTGATTGTCTCGCCGAAGTATCTCGTCATTATCAAAATTGACCAGATCTTGATGGACGAGATATCTCTTCATTTGAAAAAAACTGACTTGATCTTGATCGCGTCATCATTAAAATATCGGCAACATCTTGACGACAAGATATCTCGCCAATAGCGAAATTTGTCAGATTTTGATGGACGAGGTATCTCTTAGAAACCACTTGGAGGATTAAGCAGTAATTATTGGCTGAAATAACAAACTCTCAAACGCTGAGGTGTGGTGTCATGAAAATTGCACAGCTTCTGTCTGTCATTTCTCGGTCAACTACTTTCGGCTTGCTAAGACTTCTGAGAGAATAAAGGTGTGATTTGGCTGGACTGAAGCAGTAAAAACTCAGATAAAGCAGGGTTCCTAAGTTTCCTTAATACCTCTGATGTTAAATATATCAAACTCGCTACTCAATAAGAAACCAATTTTTAATCAAACTCGAATCAGCATAAAGCGTCAAAAGCTATCACGAACCGAGCAATCAGAAGAAAGACAAGCACGTTTAGCGGACAAAGCTCGGAAAGCTATGCGACGATACAACGAAACTTTTGAAGTGCGAATTGAGGCAACAAAAACTCCGGCGAGGCCGTATAAATAAGTAGGTAGTTGAATTAACGTCGCATTTCAGCAGTGCAACGGGATATTGGCAACGGTCGTGGATCAATCTAGAAGGGAAGGATCGAGGACAACACCTATTAATTTTGAACCAGTCAGATGAGATGACGAGGTCACACTTGAGCTGGCACCCCGATCTTCAAATTTCCAATCCACGCCAACTTGAGGACATTTGAGGCCATGACAGAATTAACGCGCACGAACCCCCCACGTACACAATTGTTTTTGGTTGGATCGAGTTTCGAACTTGCAACTCAGGTTGCTAATCCGCTACTCTTTCAACCAGGGCGAGGCTGAAAGGTAAAGCCAGTATGTAATAAAATAAAGTTTTCATGTCTTCAAATTTAAATGAGAATACATTTCACCTGCATCTCCACACAAATCCTATTAAAGTGGGCCACTGTAGCCCAGTTGGTAGTGTAATGGATTATCAACCGGAGGGTTGCAAGTTCGAAACTCAGTCCAACCAAAGACCGTTGTTTACTCGGGACTGGTGCATATGTCGTAATCTCAAATGTCCTCAAGTTGCCTGGTGTGGAAGTTTGGAGAGTGGAGTGACAGCTCAAATATTGTCTCGTCGTTTGACCGTAGTTCAAAACTGCGTGGTGTTGTCCTCGGATCTTTCCCTTCGGGATGGGTCCCGGACCGTTGCCAACAGCCCATATGTTGCTCCAGTGCGACTTTAATTACCTACCTACGTAACAAGTTTCCACACCACGCCAACGTGAGGGCATTTGAGGCCACGAGATATTTAACGTGCACCAACCCACACGTAAACGACAGTCTTTGGTTGGATCGAATTTCAAACTCGCATCCCTCAGGTTGCCAATCCGCTACTCTTCCAAACGAGTTACAGCGGCCTCGTGCTCCGTCGGGAGGTAAAGCCAGTATGTTATAATATAAAGATTCCGTGTCTTCAAATTTAAAAGACTATGCGTTTCACCAGGAAACTGGACTGTAGATCTTCACCAAATCCTATTAAAGTAATATTTCTTAAATTCTAAAACTAAATTCTCATTCGTAATTTGCAAGAGTACCTTCGGAAAAGGTCTCAACACACACCTTCAATGTTTTCAAATTTATACCCACCACTTTTAAATTCTTCATTCGTCGATTTTATTGTTCCGAAGGGAGATATTTGCAATCGAAGCACCAGTTTCAGAAAACATTTGGTTTCAAGTGATGTCTGGGAGGAATGTCTCCAAATAAAATCGGATTATTATACTCTAGAGATTGTAATGCACCGAGTTTGAATTATGGTTCAGTTAGAAGACCAATCCTTACATTTTGTAACATTTCAGTTCCTAATAACCCAATTTATTCTAGTGTTCTATGCAAGATTCAGAGTGGTCCTCTATCTAGCATGTAATAATTGTAACAGTACTCGTGTGGATGCAGCTTTTACAGATCTTTTATGTTCTAGTAATAATTCATCCTCCTGGAGTTCACTCAGCGAGGTATCTCATTAGTAAAGCTGATCAGATTTTGATGGTCTCGTTCGTCAAGCTCTCGTCTTTTATTGCCTTTACAAGTTAACTGACCAGATCTTGATCTTGTCATCATCAAAAATCTGCAATTCTTGATTACGGGATATCTCGTCATTAGCAAAATTGGTTAGATCTTGATGGACGAGGTATCTCGTCCAAACCACTTGGAGGGTTTAACAAGGTATAGAATATCCAAAATATAGTAGAGTAATGGGGAAGATATATCAAATTAAAGGTATTATAGCTGGACGGAAAAGTTCTCCATTCTAAACTTTCAAATAGGCCCATCAATGTCACTCTTCATTTCAATCTATACTAACGTTTATGGTGATCGACGAATCGAATTTATTTCCACACTTCATTTGAGGTTATTGATCCATTTTTTGAGGGTTAAGTTGAAAAGGAAACGGATGCAGAGGGATAAGGTTCAAACTGCAGAGGGAAGTGGGGAAAGTTAGCTTAGCATTTGAATAGAGCATGTTACCATGTTAATAAGAGGGTATGTGATCTTGAAACATCTGCTTGAAATAATTGACTGTAACAAGACAATCTTTTATGTTCATTCCTCAAAGCTGTTACAACAGTTAAATTCATATTTACAAGTGCAGCATATAGAGGAAAGACTGCAGCTTCCGTCTACCAAAAAGCACCTCATAATTGAGTAAAGCCGTGATAGAGAAGTAGAAGCTATGTCCGTTAGCACCATGACTTCAGGTAGTTGTTGGAAGTGATTTGACTATTCAATTTTGCATCGCGGACAATCTATGGAAGTGTGTGCCAATTGTGAAGAGCGCCATCTGGCCTGTTTGAAAGCGCGCGTGTTCACAAACACGTTTAAAAGTCGACAACGTGGCAGATCATGTAAAGGCAGTACAACTTCAGTCCATTGAAAAGCACTTGATGATTGAGATTGTCAGCACTGTTGTGTGTATATATATATATTACTATATTAGTCCAGTCAAGTTATACACGGTTCCTTGCAAAAGGTCGAGTTTCCATAATTTTTGGATATGTTGTAGAGACCAAGGCCACTAGTAAAAAACCAAGTTTGAGGAAACGAAAGCCATGTGCAAGAAGAGTTAAATTAAAAAAACGTCAAAATTTTCTGACTTTTTCGATTTTTGCTCAATATCTCTGTTCCTACGCATCGGAGAATAAAAGTAATTATTAAAAATATTGTAGAGAAAAAAATTTGCCACAACTTTTGTTTATGATTTTTCTACAGGCTACAGTTATCGAACTACAGAGCAGTGAAAGTGGGATAATTCTTGAAAAATTACAAAACACGCACATATTGCAGAAATATTGATGCAGAATATAATTGAATATTGATGATTAAATACTACTAAATTATTATAGATTAATTAAACATTAAATATTAACGAATTTTCAGAGTAAACACAAGATTCAAAAGCAGGTAAATACAAATACACTCAAATATTAAATGTTATTATATAATGATGTAATAATGTATCGCCTGTTAAAAAAGTAAATTTTTCACTACAATCTCACTTCACTTAAATCTTGATTCATTGCAGTTTTAAAATAAAATTTAAGGTCCTGGTGTTGAATGATCCTCTTCGCCCCTCATTTTGTTGACTGTAATGTGAGTGTGCGGAGGATTAATGGCTAGCTCTCAATTTGCTCAAGAACATCCATAGCCTCATCTTCATCTATGTCGGTCGCAGTCTTCCAAAATAGGAGTTGGAGCGTTTTGGCATGACTGATCAAGACAAGACAGAAAGTGCAAAGGCTTGAACACTTTAGGCCTGCTTTTTGACAGGTGCAAGCCCCACGGCACTCTCTCTTGCAGTGAGATTATATAAATTTCAGTACGGATTGAGGTGCAGGAACCTTACTAGATTCAATTGGTGTGAACCCTTGATCTGTGCGTATCCAACCCCAGTTTGTAGGTTGTCTTTCGAACACCAACCACTTCTAGACTGTGTGGTATGTCCGGAAGGAATGATATCTGGCAGCTTCTTGTGTCGGTGGCAGTTATACAAAAATTAATTTGCTGGTCTTTGCAGCAGCCTTGATGAAATGCAGGTAACGGAGGCGATCCAAATTGTGTGTGTTCATGTTACTCCCATACAAAGTGACGAGATGCTTCTCTCCTACGTTGGCTATGTCCTCAGCAGAGGAGCGTTGTTGCAAGAACACTAAAACTAATTATTTTAGCTGAGGATTTTTCCTGCGTATAGTGCAGCATTTAGTTTTGCCTTGGCCAAAAATGGGGATGTGGTGTCACATCCACTGACGGCATGCAGGAAAAGAACAATACCTGGTGGACAGCTTGATGAATCATATTTGAAGGAGGAACTACAATGCAGTACACCATCTGACTCACCTTTTCCATGCTTATGTAGGTGCACATTGTTCACATTAGGGTCAAACCAGTGAGAAGCACCAGCAGGTCAGTATCTTCCCCAATGATGATGACTTGTTTATAGGCCGATGATGACTTGTTAGGCCTGCAAAGTGCTGTCTTCACAGTGTCGACATCTGCATCTTCCATAGCCTGCTCTACGTCAATGCTGTGTTGTTGAAATGCGTTGCAAAGCAATGTGATGAGACGTCGTTTGTTCCCTTCATTAGTAAGAAATTTCTCCTGTGGCACTGGGACGAGTGTTGCTTCGTCTAATAAGATTATATGTGCACAACACTGCACAGTGGAACGACGCATACGTTCTGCACTCTTAGTATTTTTTGGGGCTGCATCCACTGGATAACCGTCAAAATCAACGAACGCATTACTACCAAATTGTTTTTGTACTTACTGGACATACCTTGTGATGATTGAGCCGACAGAGTCGTAGTGATGCCAGACTACTTCGTGCAGCAGATACTCACCATCCACTACGACAAATGTATTGGTGCCAAATGTCACATTTCTGGAGGCTGAAGTAAAAGCAGAGTACATGGAAGATTTTGTTCTCTTTCGCATCCCTTCTTCTGAGAACAAAGACATCGGGAAGGGTGCAAGTTCATATTTTAAGTTCTCAGTTCTCCTAAAACTCATCGTCTGATTGTTTCATGATGGACTCTGGTCCTCTCATGACTGACTCTTTGGAAAAGAGTCAGCGGATCGATTTCGATTCTCTCGTTGGCTACTTTTACAGTGCTCGTGATGGATGCTAGAGTGTCCTTACGTTTAAATCTGACTTTCCCAAAGTTGCTACCAACGATTCTTGAAATCTCTTGTATTCCAATTTGTTGAGCCATGTGGCAGTTTATCTCTTCACATCCATCCGACAACTCCACTGTTGATAGAAATTATTTTATCAGTTTCGGGAAAGGGATGATGATGTGCAATCCAATTTCTCAGTTTTGCCACGTCTACATCGTCTCTAATAATTCGAGAAGGCCTCATATCCACATGCTGCTCAACTGTGGAAGAGTTGAGCCCACAAAAACTCTCAACTTCGTCGCAAATGTACTGCAAAATATTCATTCCCATAGTCCACCGTGCAAGCACACTATCTGTGATCCCACGACCACCAAAACTTTTCATGGATTTCAATAGGGTTTGTTCGATAGTTATATCGGACCAAATTCCCGACCAGAACTTATCGCAAAGGCGAATGGTGAAATATCCTTTTGCAGTAAAGTTGTAGAATTCAGTTGGGTTCATTCGTTCTTCGAGGTTTAACAAATCCTGCAAGTAGAGGTGTGCGCTCTTTGTATAAAGAAAGTGACCGGCAGCATGAAAGAAGGGCAGCATTCTGACCAAATTCCAGGTCTATTATATTTTTTTACAATATCGGCTTTGTACTCTAGTAAGCATACCTACACATTTCTCGTGTCTTACAACAATTAGTACATCATTCGTTTGTACCGAATAATGATAGAAAATATTGCACAGTAAATGTAATTAATTTATTTAAAGAAGTTTTAGCTAAACAGGATGTTATGGGAACTTTTTCAGATTTTACAAAATTATCACAATATTACTCCTCTGTAGTTCGTTAACTGTAGTCTGTAGAAAAATCATAAACAAAAGTTATAGCAAATTTTGTTCTCTACAATATTTTAATAATTACTTTTGCTCTCCGATGCGTAGGAACAGAGATATTGAGCAAAGTCCGAAAATTTCGACGTTTTTTCAATATAACTGCTTGCACAGGGCTTTCGTTTCCGCAAACTTAGTTTTTACTAGGGCCATTGGTCCCTACAGCATGTCCAAAAATTATACAAACTCAACCTTTTGCAAGGAAAACCATTTTTTTGGTACATATTGACTGGACTATATTGTAAGTTTATTTTGTAATGGTGGCTAAATTCACCAAAAAAGTATTTTCATCTCATTTAAGTATTTCATGTCTCTTAAGACTCCAGTCCAGTTCTTCGTTAGAGATCGCCGTAGCTCAGTGAGTTTGTCACTACGCTAGCAACCTGCGAGCTATAGGCGGCGCAGGTTCGATAACTCCCTGAGATTATTTCTTTCTTCTGTCTTAAACTTTCCTTGTTTGTGTATGTCCATTTACTTGACTTTGTCTTGTGTTTGGCGCAGTTTGGCCAAATATGGCCCTTACGCCCTAAAACCAAAGCAGAGAATTCCTCGCTATATTATTTTTAAACAATCAATGCCAATATATATTCGCTTCAGGTACATCCGAACGTTATTTAATTCTGACGCGTTCCGCTTACAAATAAAGGACTTAGCGATTTTCTCGAGAAGTTTTGCCCGGTAGAAAATCCTCTTTTTCCCGATAGCCGTGAATTTATTTCCTCCTTTCTGGTCCCATGAATTTCCGATTGTCGGTCCCTTTTTTGCGATCAATTTAGTTCCTTTTTCAATTGCATTTTCCGATTTCTTTCCTTTTACACAGTTGTTTTCGGTGTCTGTTATTCCGCAATGATTCGGCTATTTTCTCCAAAGCTTTTTAAAGCTGTTTAGTGACATTTTAAAACTCTACCTTCGTCTCTTATTTATTTGGAATTCGTATTTTTTTCCTTTGCAAATCTGTTTAACTATAATAATTTTTATAGCACAGGAGAAAATTCAGTTACTTTTTTTTTAAGAGAGATCATTCCTAAAATGAGCCAGGTCGCGGTAGCCCGGTTGGAAGAGTAACGGACTAGCAATCGGTGAGTTGCGAGTTCGAATCCAACCAAAGACCGTCATATACAAGGGGGCTGGTGTACGTTAAATCTGTCGGAGCCTCAAATGTTCTCACGTTGTCGTGGTGCGGAAGTTTGGAGAGTGGGGTGCCAGCTTAGGTTGTTGTACTCAGATCTTTCCCTTCGGGTTTGAACCCGGACCGTCACCAATAGCCCGTTGTGCTGTTCCAGTGCTACGTTAATTAAATACCTACCTGCCAACACAGCCTATCCGGTTTTTTATAAAAGCTAGTTTTAGAATATTAAATAACAATAAAGAATACTAAAAGCCTATTATTAAAATTAAAGATATATGTTATGCTTTGTTCGTATAAACAAACTAAAATTTAAAAGTGACTGCTACATAATTAAATATTTTAATAGCTCTTTGTCGATCCCGAATGCATCATAAAAATTAAATGCCTAGTTATATCCACAAGGCATTTTTCCGAAATAAATCATGACCTATCCGCACTTCGCCGAATTTTTCAGTATACAAAATATTTATTATCTTTGACTTTCCAGAAACCGAAGACAGCGAATTAGGTTTCTAATACGAGCAGTGATGAATGGAGAATTCGGAGGCTTCAACAATCAAGATAATTTTTCTTCCAACTAGAGGACGCATGCTGGTTATTTATTATTCATAATCACTCAGAAATAATCAATTTAACGGTTCAGGAGTTTAGAGCCGGAGTAATTATTCAAAATAGTAATTTATGCAACGATGGGGTTTTTCTCTTAAAACGATGTCAATTTAGATTTTTTGAGCTGTGACGATAATTAGGAATGTCCGACGATGTGTCAGCTCGATTTTTCTATGAATACGTAAATTAGGATTTTCCTTTAACACGCGTTTTTTCCATGTATACTGATACTTGGATTTTTGGAGTATATATTTTGAGAGTGCTTCGATAAAATATAATTCTAGCTTGAAATTTCAAATTTTTCTGGAATATTACTGTAATTATAACAGGATTCATAAAAATAACACATAAAAAATTGTCATTTTTGCTTTTACAACTTTCGCTTTTTTAGCCAATTGGTTTTTCAATTACATTGAGTAGTTAAATAGAATTTATAAAAATGCTATAGGATATATCACTGCAAATTTCTACTAGTTTTTTGCCAATTCTACTTTCTTTTCTTTTCTTTTTTGCCAACTTTTTAGTAACAATTACATTGAGTTGTTAAATAAAATTTATAAGAATTTTACAGGATATATCACTGCCAATTCTACTTTCTGTGTTTCTCGTCAATTTTTTTAATAACAATTACGTTGAGTAGTTAAATAGAATTTATCGGAATTTTACAAAATATATCAAACATTTCTATAGCCTTAAAAATTTAATGCTATAATTGTTTAATGATGTTTTTAATACTTTAAACTATTTCGATTTAACCCCTTAACGGTTTTGCCCGAACACTGCTCGGGTGCTGCGAAAGGTCACTTTTCTGATTTGCCCGTACGCCGCTCGGGCATCTTATTTTTCTACGCCAATCCAATGATTTGCCCGGCTTTTTAACTTTTTTTTCATTTGCAATGTTTCTAATAGATAGCTCTAGTAGTCCAGTAAAGATTGAAATGCAAAACATGCGTACACCGATTTTAATATCAGGTTTTACTGCTTTTCGTTTACGCGGGAGAAGGTGTGAATTTTGTTTTCACTTGTGTAATGTATCACGTTGCGAATACTATTTCTTTTGAATTTTGTTCTAAAATAAAAGGGAATGAGTGACAGTGAGCGGCTCATAACAGAATATAATTCTGATATTGGATCAGATAATGAATCAGAAATTTCTCTAAATGATTCTGGAAGTTGTGAAAGTTCGTTATAGGACTGCTCTAGTGATGAGGAAACGGAAAGTTCCGATGATCTAACTCAGGTGGTGAAATTGATATTAGTAATCCTCCTCCAGCACCGCCGCAAAAAGGACGACCAGGAATTTTGCCCAATCCCGTACGATTGACTGAAAGACACTTTTTAGAAGTGATTCCACCCACCGAAAAGAAACTGAGACCGACGAGGCAGTGATTTGTGTTGCTCAAAAAGGAACTGTAGCGAAAAACGGATGAGAAAAGAAACCAGATATTTTTGTCCCGATTGTGATATAGGATTCTGCTTATCTCCATGTTTTCAAATTTATCATACAAAAGCTGAGTTTTGAAATTAAATAAAAATGTAAGTATTAAATGCATGCTCTTTTTTTTCTCACATCCATTTCTGTCAAGTGTCCTTAAAAGTTCTTGTTCGGAAAAGCCAACTTTAAGTAAAAATGCAGATTTTTCGCTATAATTAAAAATTATCATAATTATGCAATTCAATACTTGTAACAGTTTTGACTGCTGATTTGAATTTATATAATCGATTTGACTGCAAAATTGTTTATCAAAAATGTCCTTATTTTTGGACACAATATGGCAGAAAAAAGAAACTGTTAAGAGGTTAAGCTGAACTCATTTTGTTAAAATCAACTGTTTCGTCTACGTCAGCGATTTTCAACCTTTTTCATAACACCATAGGGTTTTTTCCAATGTACACAGATATTTGAACTTTTGCAGTACTTATTTTGATAGTGCTTTGATAAAAAATAATCCTAGCTTGAAATTTGTAATTTTTCAGGAATATTACTAATTCATAGCTATTACAGGATTCATACAAATGACACATGCATTAAAAAAGTTGTCATTTTTACTTTTGCCACGTTTTTTTTGCCAATGTTTTAATACCAATTACATTGAGTAGTTAAATAGAATTAGAAGGATACTGAATGTATCTCTGCATATTTCTGGACTTAAAAATTTAATGTGATATTAATACTTTAAACTATTTTGATTTAGACTGAACTCATTTTATTTCAATAGTCAGCTGTATCGTCGACATCAGCGATTTTCAACCTTACATATCATGACACACATAAAATAGTAACTAAAATTTTGGGTTGCGCGAAAATGTATTATATTATTTACCTATCTGACAAAAAATAGGTATAATTTAGATTAATTTACAGAAAAATATTGTTAACTATCTACTCTTTTTGCTCCCAAGTGGCTTTTTAAAAGATCTTTTTAAAGCAATTTATTTATGACACCTTGTAATAAAAAAAAATGTTCGAAGTTTTTTAAACGGTTATTATTGAAATGATTTATGAACACGCTCAATTGAAGTTTTGGGGCCATCGTCGCTCAGTGGGTGTGTCCACTGCGCTTGCAACCTTCGAGTTGTAGGAGCGCACGTTCGATTCCTGTCAGATGCATTTCTCCCTGGGCGTATTTCTCTCTTCTGTGTCAATAAACCTTTCATTGTGTGTGTATATCTATTACTTGATGCTGTATACTTGGCGCAGCATAGCCAAATATGGCCCTTACGCCATAAAACCCCAAACCAAACCATCATTTGAAATTTAAAATTAAACCATTGAAATGAAATATATAAACGGTTTAAATCGTGCACAATTTAAACCGTAAAACCACACCAGTGATATTCTTGCAGCACACCGGTTGAAAATGGCTGATCTAAATCTATTGAAGAAGTATATATATTATTAAAATTCGTATCATTAAAATTAGGAAATGAACTAAATTGGTTCTTTATTGAAATTAAGTCTTTATTTTTTCATCACTTCACTTGTAGTGCTTGAAAGTTTTTCAATTGATACTTGACATCGCCTTTCATCTAATAGCCGTTCAAACAATGAATATTTTCCCACTGAAACAAAAATTTGCGAGACATTATTTTTCTTGTACTTTAATCGGATACGTTCTTTTTATAAAATACATTGAAAAATTCGTTTTAATAATTTCAAGACTTTGCCCTTTGCATTTTACGAAAGAGCTCACGAGATACATTTTTTAAATAAAAATTTCTATTAGCTGCACTTCAAATATATTTCTAAAAAACCCTTTCAACTTTGATAAAAGATATTCCGCTGGAATGGATATATTTGGATGAGAAATATATGGAGAGATATATATTGGAAACGTCGTCATGTTTTAAAGTTATGAAATTCTTTTAGCATGGTGTTCATTTTTAAACGAAACCCCTGATAATTTATCGCCCATTCAATCAATGGACCTTTCTACACTGCTGGCCACCGTAAATGCAACACCCTGAAGGAAGCATGCAAATAATATGAAATTTACAACATGCATTAGCGGAGGTGAGATATGCAAATGATTAGAATTTCAGCGCAGACGCACATCACGCGCGCCTGTGGCGCCACTTCAAAGCGCTATTTAAGGCTTGGAGATTTCGACGATTTCAAGTACGGCAATTGTGTTTTTCTTGTGGTTTTTTCAAAAAAAAACGATCAATTATGCCTCGTAGAAAACAGCGATCATCTTTTGATCAAGTATCCGAGTTCGACAGAGGAAGGATAGTGGCCTACCGAGATTGTGGATTATCTTTCAGGGAAATCGGTAGTCGTGATGGACGAAAACAAACAACTGTAATGCGGATATGTGATCGTTGGATGCAGGAGGGTACGACGGACCGACGTGTTCGATCGCATCCACCTCAGTGCACCACTTCACGTGATGACAGGCATATTGTGCGTATGGCAGTGACGGATCGCTCAGCCACATCACGAACCATAGCACAGCACATTCAGTCTGTACCGCATCATCCAGTGTCTGCGCGTACCATTCGACGCCGTTTACAGCAGAGTGGTCTGTCCGCAAGACGTCCATTGCTTCGTCTACCCTTGACGCAGAACCACAGACGTTTCCGCCGCCAATGGTGCGATGAAAGAAGGATGTGGACGGCAGAATGGAATGAAATTGTCTTTACTGACGAGTCACGCTTCTGTCTGCAACACCACGATGGTCGGATTCGAGTCTGGAGACACCGTGGCGAGAGGATGCTGAACAGCTGCGTTATGCACCATCACACTGGTCCTGCACCGGGTATTATTGTATGGGCGGTATTGGATATCACTCTCGCACTCCTCTAGTACGCATTGCCGGTACTTTAAACAGCCAGCGCTACATCTCCGAGGTGTTGGAGTCAGTTGTCCTTCCTTACCTTCAGGGCTTGAACACAGCCATATTTCAACAGGATAATGCGCGACCACACGTGGCACGCATTGTCCAAGGGTTCTTCGTCAATCGCCAGATTGAATTGCTTCCCTGGCCAGCTCGCTCTCCGGATCTTTCGCCGATAGAAAACATGTGGTCCATGGTTGCTCAACGATTGACCCAGAATACATCCCCAGCTGCCACACCAGATCAACTTTGGCAACGTGTGGAAGCTGCTTGGTCTGCTGTACCACAAGAACACATCCAAAGTCTCTTTGAATCAATGCCGAGGCGTGTGGCAGCGGTGATCTCCAACAATGGCGGCTACTCTGGCTACTGATTTTGGCAGGAACCACACTTCACAGAAGTCTATAAATTTAATCATTTGATACTTGGTCAACATGTTATCTATAAAATAAATTTTGTTGTGATATCTCTTGTCTTTCTTGGTGTTGCAATTTGGGTGGCCAGCAGTGTATATTAAATTGATAACATCTTTTTATATTAAATTAATAAAATCTTTTTATATTAAATTGATAAAATCTTGTTATATTAAACTGTTAAAATCTTTTTATATTAAATTGATAAAATCTAGACTGATTTATCTTTCCCGTACTTAACAATAGGTACCTTTCACACAATTTAAAAAGTTTGAAATACCTCAAAATCAAGATATTATCGTCTTGAGTTTAAAACAAGTGCTTTGCTCTTTGAACTGTACTTTAAATTTTTTCACCTTAAAAGATCCCAAAAAATAAAAAAATAAAAAACAGTCCGCTTGAAGAATTTGTTTTAAAGTGTAACCGGCCATCACAAGATCTTATTTATTGAAACTGCAGCGGAGTTTTTCATGTTCATGATTTTAGTCTCCTTGCGTGAGCAATATTTTCACATTTTTCCTTTACTGCTTTGACTTCTGAATGCCAGTACTCCTTCCATAAAAGAGATTTGATTTCTTGATTTTCCTGAGAAGATTTCTCTCGAGCTAAATTGTAAATGGCGGTAGTATTTTTGTGGAGGAACGTGCTGCCTGTAAGTATTCCGGACATGACGTCACTTGGCTTGTTTTTCGAATACGATTTCAGCACGTCGTAGAAATTCCTAACAATGAATTGGGCCGTGGTAGCCCGGTTGGAAGAGTAACGGACTAGCAAAAGGAGGGTTGCGAGTTCGAATCCAACCAAAGACCGTCGTGTACAAAGGGGGCTGGTGCACTTTAAATTTATCGGGTCTTCATATGTCCTTACGTTGGCATGATGTGGAAGTTTGGAGAGTGGGGGTGCCAGCTCAGGTGTGACCTCGTCATATGACGGTGGTATATATATATATATATATATATATATATATATATATAATAATGTTGTTACTTTGCTCCATTTTTGTTCTTATTTTGTTCTTGTTATCATTTGCATTTTGTTTTTGTTTTTATTTGGTTTCTCCTTTTTGATTTGTGGGGATGGTCTATATATATATGTATATATATGTATATGTATACATGTATATATATATACGTTTATATATGTACACTGCTGGCCACCGTAAATGCAACACCCTGAAGGAAGCATGCAAATAATATGAAATTTACAACATGCATTAGCGGAGGTGAGATATGCAAATGATTAGAATTTCAGCGCAGACGCACATCACGCGCGCCTGTGGCGCCACTTCAAAGCGCTATTTAAGGCTTGGAGATTTCGACGATTTCAAGTACAGCAATTGTGTTTTTCTTGTGGTTTTTTCAAAAAAACGATCAATTATGCCTCGTAGAAAACAGCGATCATCTTTTGATCAAGTATCCGAGTTCGACAGAGGAAGGATAGTGGCCTACCGAGATTGTGGATTATCTTTCAGGGAAATCGGTAGTCGTGTTGGACGAAACCAAACAACTGTAATGCGGATATGTGATCGTTGGATGCAGGAGGGTACGACGGACCGACGTGTTCGATCGCATCCACCTCAGTGCACCACTTCACGTGATGACAGGCATATTGTGCGTATGGCAGTGACGGATCGCTCAGCCACATCACGAACCATAGCACAGCACATTCAGTCTGTACCGCATCATCCAGTGTCTGCGCGTACCATTCGACGCCGTTTACAGCAGAGTGGTCTGTCCGCAAGACGTCCATTGCTTCGTCTACCCTTGACGCAGAACCACAGACGTTTCCGCCGCCAATGGTGCGATGAAAGAAGGATGTGGACGGCAGAATGGAATGAAATTGTCTTTACTGACGAGTCACGCTTCTGTCTGCAACACCACGATGGTCGGATTCGAGGCTGGAGACACCGTGGAGAGAGGA
Organism: Meta bourneti; assembly: GCA_933210815.1. NCBI lineage: Eukaryota > Metazoa > Arthropoda > Arachnida > Araneae > Tetragnathidae > Meta > Meta bourneti. The sequence continues at coordinate 56,552,963 of OW119930.1, read as the reverse complement.
TGCTGAACAGCTGCGTTATGCACCGCCACACTGGTCCTGCACCGGGTATTATGGTATGAGGTGGTATTGGATATCACTCTCGCACTCCTCTAGTACGCATTGCCGGTACTTTAAACAGCCAGCGCTACATCTCCGAGGTGTTGGAGCCAGTTGTCCTTCCTTACCTTCAGGGCTTGCCCACAGCCATATTTCAACAGGATAATGCGCGACCACACGTGGCACGCATTGTCCAAGGGTTCTTCGTCAATCGCCAGATTGAATTGCTTCCCTGGCCAGCTCGCTCTCCGGATCTTTCGCCGATAGAAAACATGTGGTCCATGGTTGCTCAACGATTGACCCAGAATACATCCCCAGCTGCCACACCAGATCAACTTTGGCAACGTGTGGAAGCTGCTTGGTCTGCTGTACCCCAAGAACACATCCAAAGTCTCTTTGAATCAATGCCGAGGCGTGTGGCAGCGGTGATCTCCAACAATGGCGGCTACTCTGGCTACTGATTTTGGCAGGAACCACACTTCACAGAAGTCTATAAATTTAATCATTTGATACTTGGTCAACATGTTATCTACAAAATAAATTTTGTTGTGATATCTCTTGTCTTTCTTGGTGTTGCAATTTGGGTGGCCAGCAGTGTATATATGTATGTATATACGTATATATATATATATATATATATATATATATATATATATATATATATATATATATATATATATATATATATATATATACCTATATATATACCTATATATATATACCTATATATATATACCTATATATATATATGCCTATATATATATGTACCTACCATACCACCGGAAGACGAAGAAAGGATACTTCCAATCAAGAAGTAACTTGATATATCGCTTTGTGTAGGTGTTTGGTATTTACTCCGATGCTATTTTTTTCATGTGGATCAATTAAAGTCAAACTTCATGGAGCGGTCATTCGTCGTAGCACGTACATTGGGCATATTTTGAGTTAGCTGAACTGGAAAACTCAAAAAGTATTACGTTTATGACTGATTATACGGGGGGGTGGGTGCTGAAATTTCATTGGAGTAGCATGACAGGATACGTTGCTTTCGAAATGAAACAGGAAGTACGTAAAACTACAAATACACTCACGCCCTCTGTATTTAACTTCACAATTACTTCACTCGCAAGCTTGTAGCATATGCGCTCGAGAATGGGAGGCCTGACAGGTGATGGGCCGATGTGGGATTTCTCTTAACCCTCCTGGTGGTTGTCTCGACGAGATATTTCGTCGAAATCGCTTGGAGGGTTAAGGTTCACCTTTGATTTGGTTTCTGCATTTCAATGACCGACACACAAAGACACTAGTCAGTAACGATAAGGCGAAATAACGAAGCATTTACATATTGGTAGTACAGTCCGATCAAAGTAACAGGATTGCGCAAATTTCAAAGTAGCTATTTGCGAATTAACGCTAGATTCTGCTTTGCTACTTTTTTAAATATTCATTTTTCAATAATAAATATCCTCTATTAATATTAGGTATCCGTATCTGATCTGCGCGCCGGGTAAACCTATTCGGAGAGCAGTATCTGATTGGGGTCTGATAAACCTATTCGAAGGCCCGTATCTGTTTACGAGCCAGGGAAACTGTATCTTAACTGCACGCTGGTAAAACCCCACCCGGAGGATCGTATCTATGCTGGTCGGATAAGCCTATTTAGAGGAACATACAGGGCCAGCGGGCTGGGTAAACCTATTCGGCTAGAACTCATTTTCGTTGCGTGTACGGTATTTTTAGTTACACTCCACCTGACTCCAATCAAATCAACTATTTCTCCAAATAGCTAAAACCCTCTAGGGCTTATCATCTTTAGGTGTGTACGGCTATCACAACCCCGAGGAACCCGAGTGATCCTTCCTCCCATTCATTTTTACCCTCGCCTACCGTTCTGCTTTTTCTTTCTCCAGCATTGTGTTGACTGTCTTTTGTTTGGCGCAGTTCGACCAAATATGGCCCTTGCGCCATAAAACCAGAAAACAACCATCCATATAGCTAAAAAAAATTCATCCAAGATATTTAAAAGATCATATTTTAAACAACGGAACCAGAACGCATTCCCCTAATTATTAATCGCAACAGAGAGCCTTAAATTCACTTCACACCGATACAAAAAAATCAGTTCCCACCCATCCGACTATCCGAAGCAGAAAAAAGATATTAATCGAACTTTCAACGCCGCCCTTAAGCAAACAAAGTATCCTTCTACCCGCGCGAAACGCACTTTATCTGCAAACTTTTTCCAATACTTCGCTGGGTCTAATCAGTCCCTTTCTCATAAAATGAGCCCTCCAGCCCTTGCCCTATCTGAACGATAGACAATCACGTCCGGAGTTACCGCCTAGGTCTTCTCATGCAGGCTTCTTTTTCGGCTGCTTCATTTTGCCTTTTTTTTCCGATCCGATAAGGGGAGTAACATCCGGAATCTATGTTTATCGACTTTCCGCTCGCTTATTGGTGGCTGCGACGCCCGCTTTCACCTCATTCGTCAAGTCAGTCCTGTCTGGAAACGGTAGTTCGAGGAATAACGTTCAGTGGGTGAATGGTGTTTCTTTTTTTAATGTGTTGTTAAATTGGAAGAGAAATGAGGGGAACGGATTCCGTTAAATGCTTTTGGGAACTTATGAATTAAATATGAAATAAAAAATGTGTACAATGTTCTTTTTTTTAATTATTTAGCACCTTTGGTATTTATCGTTTTTCTATTTTAGTTGGACGGATTTTGTTGTGTGGACTTATTTGGGATTCGAATACTTTGGGGTTTTAAGTTTCACTGTTCATCGGCCAAGTGATTTTTTAATAGTGATACCAATAACTATTTTTAAAGTTGATGTGCGTTTTCGTATGAATGAACTGAATTGGGTTTTTTTACAATTGTGGTATCAATAACTACTTTAAAAATTAATTTGCGTTTTCATCTGAATAAACTGAATCGGGTTTTCGTTACATTTCAATCATTACATATCAAAAGCTTTTATCTTATAATTATCTGCATATAGCTAAGTACTTATACTTTAGAATATAAGTATATTCATATACAGTGGATAAAAAAAAGTTTTCGTATGGAAAAGAAAACGGCGTATAAATTGTTATAATTTCTAAATAAATCTCACCAAAGATTCAGAAACTGCACAAAAAATTTCTTTCATAGTAGAGAATGTGTTCGCAACAAAAGTTCCTAATTTTCACAAGTAAAAAGTAATTAATTGCGACTTTGATAAAAACATGCAAAATGAAAGGCAAAAAAGTTTCCGTACGCACTATAAAAATTGATTAGAACGTACAGTCCGGCTGTATCGTATTCAATTATTATAACTATCGAATAAAAAAGAACAGCATTGTGTAAGTAATCATTTCAAATGATTTTTCTACCATTGGATCGCCTAATATGGGAATTTCGAGAGCTATTGGTGATAAAGGTGAGAAATAACGGATTATCAATGAGGAAAATATTGGCGAAATCGTAACAAATCTAGATCTACGGTAAAAATCACTGAAAGATATAATTAGGTAGAAACTGGAAAATAGGAACCGATCCCGAACACCTTAGAAATTGAGCCATATGCACCAGGAATATTCTGCGAAACATTCGTGATAATACATGAATTAGGCACCTCAACTTGCATCCTTGTTGAAAACTCCAAATGCAAAGCAAATTGGAGAAAGTAACCTCAGCCTGTAAGAAAAGTAATAAAAAAAAGATAACTATAATGGGCATGAATTAGGCACCTCAACTTGCATCCTTGTTGAAAACTCCAAATGCAAAGCAAATTGGAGAAAGTAACCTCAGCCTGTAAGAAAAGTAATAAAAAAAAGATAACTATAATGGGCATGAATTAGGCACCTCAACTTGCATCCTTGTTGAAAACTCCAAATGCAAAGCAAATTGGAGAAAGTAACCTCAGCCTGTAAGAAAAGTAATAAAAAAAAGATAACTATAATGTGCATGTTGCACGTAAGAAGTCACTCATTAGCAAACTTAAAAGAAGAAAGCGTCTTGAGTTTGCAAAAAAGCATGTGAGTAAGCCTTTAACTTTCTGGAATTCAGTACTTTTCAGGGATGAATCAAAATTTTGACTCTATACTTCAGATGGACGAGTTATGGCATGGAGAAAACCAAAACATCAAATGCAAACAAAAACTTATGTAGAACTAAAACATTGTGGAAGAAATGCAAAGCTATGGGGTTGCATGAGTTCTGGTGTGTATAATTTATGTTTTGTTGAAGGTAACACGGATAGCTATGTGTACCCAAATATTTTGAAACAAAATGTCCTTGCTAGTGCTACGAAACTGTCTCTTGGAAGATCATTTATCTTCCAGCAGAACAACATTTCAAAACACAATGCAACGTTCTGTAAAGAATGATGCCTTTACCATATGTCGCAGCAACACACACCGCCAGTCTCCTGATTTAAACCCCATGGAACTCTTATGGGAATAAATCTGTCGTGAACTGAAAAATTATGATACCAGCAGCAAATATAACCTGAAAATTGTCATTCTGGACGTCTGGAACAAAATTACTCCAGAAACAACAAAAAACTTGTGGGAGTCATGCCTAAACTTCTGAGAGGTTATTAAAGCAAGAGTAGGTTCAACTGATCATTAAATATTGAAACACGCGGGGAAATAACGTTCAGTGAAATATTTTTCTACGGAGACCTTTTTTGCTTATATTTGGCACATTTTGTGTTATTGTGAATTATGCGTTACATTATATTAATATTTTTGTTTAAATGCAATAGAAACTTTATATGCAATTATGCTCATCTATTTTTCCATTTTTATTTCTTCAATATTTATATTCTGTAAATAATAAAACAATTTATTTCAAATAGTAAGGGCGTATGTAAACTTTTTTTTACCCACTGTATTTACATAGTATTTATATAGAATATTTTACATAGGTACATAAAATTGAAAATCAAATAGCCACACTGCAGAAGTTTTACACAACAGTAGCTATAGAAATAGTATCATGTAGAATCTATGGAAACATTTTTCGGTGCTTTGTAACTGTACTTTTTAAGCTTTGAATCTTTCTTTTATTTTAAGAAGTAGAAGAGCAGGTTCTCTGATAGTATTTCTTATTGGATATTACAGAACATGCGCTGCTAAGTTCCACTTTGCTCAGCTCAGTATAGAATTAAATGTAATAAATTGAATTTCTTTGTTTCCACTTCTACATACCTCTTAAATTATTAAAAATCAAATCACAGATTATATTGGTGACAAAATTAGTTACAAAGTGTTAAAGGTTTGTGATACTGCTTCATATTGCTAGAACTGTAAGGAAGAATTCGACACTCTGAGATGAAATTCTTCAGCTGTCTGATTACAGAAACGAATGAGAAATCTGGAAGATAGAAATCAGCGCGGAAAAGAAAGTGTGAGCTAAAATAGGTTTAGCGTCAAGAAATGACGAATCATCTGTGAACAATGGAATGGGGTGAAATTGAAGTAAACTTTCATAGTCTAATTATGGTGACATGACTGAGGTGTGCTTTTGCAATACGTTTTATTGGAAATACGAATTGACTACCCTTACCTAGTTAAGAAAAATATGTAATAACTTGTTCACATTTCAAGCATATGATTACTTAAAATCTAAAAGCTTTTTTTAAACTTAAAATCTAAATGAAAATGCTTCACTTAAAACGTATCTTACAAAGGTGTTAAAATCTTTTTTTCTTCGTATTAAATGTAGCAAATAATGGTCCGGGATTACAAATTAATTCCATCAATTTTACTTTAATGCTTGTAAAATCACAATTAAATATACTTAATAAATATTTACATGCTTTAACTGTCTTTTAACGCAAAGCTTAATGCATTGATAAAAATAACTTGAATTTTAGAGGCTCAGAAAACGATTATCGAATTATTTAAGCTTAAAATTTCTTTTAATTTTGCAATAAAAATACATTGGATATTTATTCAAATATCCTCCGGTTGTTTAGTTACTTGAAACCTTTTGAAACAAAAAGAAATACTAATCATTAATTTTATACTATTCGAACTTTTTAAAAAGGTATTTTAGTGTAAAAAGATATTTTATTCTTAGATTTATAAAGCATTCTTTGCTCGTGTCAGGATTTCCAGTAAAAGTAAACTAAATGCTGTTATATATTTTTCTATTATTTTATTTCATTTAGAGGTAAGAAATCCATTTATGAATTTGGAAACTATATTCTTTATAAATGAATTGAAATCAGATATTAAAAGTGAGTTATGACGCTGCTATCAAAAGATATAAGCAATTCAGAAAGTTTAAGGTGTTAGCTGTGTTGATCTGCTAGTTTTTATGAAATCAAGTACCGTAAATATGTACAATGACACCACAGGGAAAATCGAAATGGCTAAGAATGATACCGTATATAAATTCAAAGCGAATAAAGGTGTTTGATTTTCAAATTAAATTATTATTATTCACCTATTATAAAATGAAGATTATATTATAGTTTGATTTTTAAAACGTTAATTACAGCATATAACCCATATCTAAATCACACTTCCTTAAAAAATTGTTAAATGGTTTGTAATCTGTAATTTTCAATTTTAGAATAGTAGATTAATCCTGAGTGCATTTCTCCCTTCTGTGTCAGCAAGACTTTCCTAATGTGTGTATGTCCATTCTGTTTGGTGCAGCTTGGCCAACTATCGCCCTAGGAGATAAAAACTGAACCAAGTCACCAATATTAGTTTACCCCAACCAACCTTACCTTACATTAAAACCAACTTAAAGTAGTAACATTGATTGTACATTTTTGCCACCTCTTCTCTGTTCTAGTGCTCTGAGAATGCGGAAGCTAGTTTACCACTGCTCTTCTACAAGAATGGCGCTCCATTCCAGTTAAAACTTACTAACGATTAGTGGACAGCCTTCCTAATAGAGTAGCCTCAGTTTTTAAACTAAAAAGTGGAACCATGCCATATTAATTTTGGACTTATGTGCACGAGAAATAAATTTTACATGTGTCCTGGTACTTTTGTCCACATTGTGTATTACCTTTATGAAGAAATTTGAAAAATGCTAATTTTTTAGTCATAAATAGTAAAATCCATCGAAAATCTTCAAGCAGAATAGAATGAAATTGGTTCCAGTTTAACCAAATACCTGGTACAAACAATCGTATTTAGACTTAAAACAATATACGTATAGTGTAAGACAAAATGTAAAAATATATCAGACATTTATTTTCTCGTTTTTGTTTAACATTTTTTATTTTATCGATGGATGTGCGAATACTTTTCTGTGTCTGATTTCATGGATTACGTTACTTATAAACACTTTTAACAAAACCTTTCGACTATTTTGAGAAAGGCGGAAATGGAAAGATGGAGCTTCTATGTGATAGATTTTTAATCGTATAACTTCATCCTTACAAAATGCATCAAAACAGTAAGCAATTGGGTTACACGGACGATTCAGGAACTTATTTCACTGAAAATCAAACCAAATTTCAATTGCTTTGTGTTTTAGAGATTTCAAGGACTACATCAGTTACTAATGTTAAAGATACAATTTATTTAGATTGAACTGATACCTATGCAGTGTGATTCAGCTAAGCGTGTACAAACTTCTGGGAGGAGTAGATTGTACAAAGAATAGATCGAAATCATATAGCAATGCAGGGTCGAAAATGCCATCTTCATGTGCTAGTGTACAAAAAGGACGAGAATGAAAGAGCAGCATGTAAGAGAACAAAATGTTTTTTATTACTCATAAGACATTTGCGAAATGCTTTGAGGATACAGAAGGGGGTGTTGAAAGTTGCGACCATGAGCTGTAACACACGCTTGCACAGAACGGAATCACGTAGATTTTGGAATATTCCTAACACATTCTCTTCGATGTCAGAAGTGCATTACCCATTCCTTCTGTATGCAACGTACATATTAGCCTTTTCCACGTTCGTGAACTCAGCCATCCTCCCCTGACGGTTTACAAATGACTGCATCCGGAAAGAACGAATGAGCAGTATCGTGTCTGAACAACGCCATATACCGCATGAAGATGGCGTTTCCGACCTTGCAATGCTATATGATTCTGATTTGTCTTTGTACATCTACCCCTCCCAGAAGGTCGTACAAGCTTATCTGAATCACCCTGTATTGCATAAGTTGAATAAGTTATTACGTAATGAATTTAGGTCATCAAAAGGGGTGATTTATTCTACCTGAAAACAATAAAAAGAATTAGGATTGACGGGTAGAAGAATAGAATAGTTCGAATCTTATATATCTCGCTCTATTTGGGTTAACTGTTCCATAGAATAGTAGAAGATTCGGGCAAATTCATCCGTTATTCTCGGCTCATCTCCAGCCGCATGCTTGGTGGTTGTAAGCACCACTCCGACCACTGTCCGAGAATCCTCTCGTCTTTACGGACGTAATCCTCCGTCCTCTCTTTTTGAAATCCAAATTCCTCTCTCCTTGAAATCCCATCTTATCTCTTTTGAGGGGTTTGTCTGAAAGTCTCTTTTAAAATGTCAGCCTCACTGTCGACAATAAATCTGGCTTGAAGATCTCTCCCTCCTGCATGACCACCTCCCAAATTCTTACAACCATGATAAAGAGAAAAATAGTACACAATACATACAGAACACGGTAATGAAAACAAATCAAAATAACAATAGAATCCTCCCACCTAACCCAATTCTTTATGGAACATTTTTCTCGGCATATTCTATTACATTCAATTGTTGTTTAAAACGTAAATTTTGCGCGTTTGAAAGATTTGGCCATTTTATAGTGTTACAGTAAGCCTGGACATGAACGTGCCGACCAACTGGAGTTAAAGACGGTAGCACGTGCCCCAGGATTAGAAACCTATAATTTGCTAACAAGTCAACGTTAGTTATTCAGTGAAAATAATTTAAATGTAAATAATGAACATCAGACAAGAGCTGTTGGAAACTCTAAGGGACAATTGCTGTTGAGTCAAATTCCAACCGAGGTCCCAAGACTTTACAATGAATTTAAGATTGATAACAGGTCATGTGACAACTTGCATGCCACATCCAAATAAAAATCGGAATACAGGGCAACGCATCCTGTTCACTCTGTGACTTGCAATGCAATTATGAAGAGTTATCATTTAACTCTCTAAGGGGATATCTCGTACCACGCCAAAGGCACCAATCTCCATTTTGGCGATTTTCACCTAACTGCATTTTTTGAGTCACTATTTCATGTTTTATACTATAACAAAGCCACGAATCATCTTGATTCTTAAAGGAATTGCTGTTTTCATGAGAAAACAACCTTTGAGTCGTAATTCGATTTTTCCCGAAACATCGAAACTTTGAATGTGTTTTTGTAGAAATGTCAATTTTGCAGATTGCTGCCTTTGGCATGATAGTAACGATATCTATTCTGTAACCTGCAGTACATGACTTCTAACTAGCTTTGATCACAAACAGAGTTTTCCTAGGACCGTCGACAGTAGAATTTCATCTAGGATTCCTTCAACCAATAGATGCGGTTGCTCAGTAAGTATGAGTGTTCTGCTGCAATACTACAGACCATTGGCAGGCACATCTAAATGAAAATAGGAATTAAGGATATTGCATCCTGTCCGTTATGCGACTCAAATGAAGACTATAAAATAAGACTACACTACTCCAAAATCTAGGCGTAAAAAGACTGAAATTATCTTCTATTGTTCAGACCACCCTTCCTATCAAATGGGATTCAAACTCGTGCCTCCGATGGACGACAAGAAAAGAAATTGATAACCTTTCGTCATATAACAAAGGGTAAACACTATTTTTATACGCATATTTTTGAAAAATTTTACACTTTTCAGGTGTTACAATGTGATGAAGAAATTATATGAAAGTACATGCAAGATTTCTAAGAAAACGTTTTGGGGGTATTGTGGTAGCCCAGTTGGTAGAGTCACGGATTAACAATCCGAGGGTTGCGAGTTCGAAACTCAATCCAACCAGACTGGTGCAGATTAAATTTGTCTTGGCATCAGATATCCTCAGGTTGGAGTGGTATGAAAGTCTGAAGAGTGGGATGCTAGCTCAGATGTTGATCTCGTCATCTGACCGCAGTTAAAAATTACGAGGTATTGTTCTCTGATCTTTCCCTTCTGGATTGATCCCGGGTCATTCCCAATAGCCCATCGTGTTGATTTAGTGCAACGTACGTTCAACTATCTTCTACCTAGTTAGAAAAATATATATTAACTTGTTTACAATTCAAGGCACACGATTACTTGAAATCTATGCGAAAATACTTCACTTAAAAGGTATCTTACAAAGACGTTAACATCTCTTTTTTCTTTGCATTAAATGTAGCAAATAATGGTTCGGGATTACAAATTCATTCTATCCATTTTATTTTAATGCTTGCAAAATAACAATTAAATATACTTAATAAATATTTACATGCTTTAACTGTTTTTACTGGCAAATAAAACAATGCAAAGTTTAATGCATTGATAAAAATAACTTCAAGTTTAAAGATACTCGGAAAACGATTATCGAAATATTTAAGCTTAAAATTTCTTTTAATTTTGCAATAAAAAATACATTGAATGTTTATTCAAATATCCTCAGGTTGTTTAGTTACTTGAAGCCTTTTGTGAAACACGAAAGGAAATACTAGTAATTGTTTTATAATATTCGACCTTTGTAAAAAGGTATTTTAGTGTTAAAAGATACTTTATTCTTAGATTCATAAAGCTCGTGACGTTAGGATTGCGTTAACTACATTAATTATTCTAAACTTCGAAATTAAATATTCCAGATGCTTCAGTAGATGAAATATATAGGCATTTCGTTTTATTTATAACATAATCTTACAATGGATTCTCTGAATCAAAATGAGATATTAGTTTCTATACAGCATTTATTATTCAACTCGAAATTATCTGAGAGTTTATTTTAATCAGCTCCATTTTAAAACACAAACAGAAGAAATGAAATGCTAATCATTGTTTTAGAATATTTTGACCTTTTAAAAGACAGTATTAATTTAGTGTTTATAGATATTTTATTATTAGATTCATAAAGCATTCTTTGCACGAGTCATTAGCATTGTGCCAAAAATTTTAATTATTCTAAACTTCGAAATTAAATATTCCAAATGCTTCAATGGCTGAAATGTAGGCATTTTCTTTACTTACAACTTAATCTTACTATCTATTCTCTGAATAAAAATGAGGCGATCAATTTCTATACAGCATTTTTAATTCAACTCGAAATTATCTGAGAGCTTAGTTTAATTAGTTCCATTCTAAAACACAAAAAGAAGAAATACTTATCATTGTTTTATAATATTCGACCTTTTTAAAAAGGTATTTTAATTTAGTGCTAATAGATACTTTATTCCTAGATTCATGAAACATTCTTTGCTCGTGCCATTGGTGTTGCGCCAAAAAATTTAATTATTCCAAACTTTGAAATTAAATATTCCACGAGATGCTTCAATAGCCGAAATATAGGCATTATTTATAGCTTTATCTTACTATGGATTCTCTTAATCAAAATGCGTGATCAGTTCCCATACAGCATTTATAATTCAACTCGAAATTATCTAAGAGCTTATTTTAATTAGTCCCATTAAATTTCGTTCCAAGAAATTCACATTACTGATATATCAGTAATCTCCATCGTCAGTTCTTATCTCCATTAAACGCGATTGAATTAAGCGCAAAACTAATAGCTGCCGATTTTTAACTCTCGTGCATTCTTAATGACAACCTAGATCATTAACTGAACGTAAAAGTGATTAAATTTCCTTTCAAGGCATGGTAATCTGAGAGTTGCGCGGCTGATAAAACGGAGTCTTGAAAACATCATTATCAGTTAATTAATTAAAACGAGTTGCGTAAGATAATTCATTTTGCGAGAGTTTTTATGGGGTTTCCTGTTTCTGAGAAAGTACTTTGTCGTAGGTGCTAAAATAATAGCATTACAGTCATCTTTTCCTTGACCTAATATAAGGGAAAGACATTCAGTAAAACTTTTCCTGAAACCCCTGGTTTCTTCCTTTAAAGAGCAGCGGTAGCCCAGTTGGCTGGTTGGTTGATTTGGGGTTTTATGGCGCAATGCCATATTCGGCCAGTAGCCCAGTTGGAAGAGCAACGGATTAGCAACCGGAGGGTCTCGAGTTAGACGTCTCAGTCCAGCCAAAGACCGTCATGTATGCGGGGCTGGTGCAAGTTAAATCTGTCATGGCCTCAAATGTCCTCATGTTTACATGGTGTGGAAGTTTGGAGAGTGGGGTGCCAGCTCAGGTGTTGACCTCGTCATCTGACCGTGGTTCAAAATTTCCTGGCGTTGTCCTTGATCTTCCCCTTAGGGATTGATCCCGAACCATCGTCAATAGCGCGTTGTGTTGCTCCAGTGTGACGTTAATGAACTATATACCTACCTTCCTTCAAATGTGTTCGGATGATCATCCCATGGTTTACGTAAGATCCAGTGAATAACTCTACTCGTGGTTGTCTTGACGAGGCACTAGCAAAAATGATCAGTCCTTGATGAACGAGATATCTCGTCTATCAAGATCTTATAGTCTCTCATAAGAAGAATACTGACCAGATCTCGATCTCGTCATTATAAAGAAATAACAATATCTTGATGACGAGATATCTCGTCAATAGCAAAATTGGTCAGATCTTGATGAACGAGTTATCTCGTCGAAACAACTTGGAGGGTTAAGAAATCAGGTAACAGAAACTGATCAATAAATTATGAGTTAAATTTTATTTACAGGATAGTTTGATAGTTTATAGGATAGTTTTAAATGGGCTGGGTAATTTAAAAATTTATTAACACGGCTACCTACACGCAAGGCCTCCCCTGTTTTACTGATGTTTACATTGAATATTCCACTCATAATATCATAATTTGAAATATAAAGTAATCCTTTTGGACTAACTATTTGTATATTTCTATCTTATTCAAATTATTTAATTTTCGTTGTCCAATTAGATTCTGTATAGTTTAAACTTGCAATACCATGCGACAAGTAGTGAGAAAATGTTCAGTGTCAGCTTATTTGTTTTTCCACTTTCCGAATGCTCGCACATGATATTTATCGGGGTTGTCTTTATATATTGTTTATTGCCGTTTTGCCGACATTTGGCGTTTAATCTAACTGACTTTGACTAATCATCTATCATATATCAAGCTAATTCTTTGGAATTTCTATTGGCGACATGCTGACATAGTGACCTTTAGACTATTTGCACTCGGCTGACGAAAGTAAGCATTCATCTTGACTGGTTGACGGGACAGGAAGTCGCCGATCCATTGATTCATCATCTCATTGGTCCTCGCGACATAGTAGTAGACTTTGGCGATTTCACCACTCTGGTTGCCACTCTGTAGAAATGTGCGTTCACACATGCACCCCGTCATAAGATTTTACATCCCCAAACAAGGCGATTCGATGCCAAATCGGTCAGCCAAGTCAATATTTTACAGAGCAGTCACGTGACTATCAGTTCAACATATTGGTCCCCCGTTTTGAAGCTCCACGCAATAGTACTGCTCACTCTACTTATCTTTCACACATCTATGCTTGCCGATATCGTATTCGAAAAACAAATCATGTGATGCCAAGTCCGGAACACGTTCATTCGCAGAAACGCCGCCACCACCTGCTAGCCTGACAGAAAAAGCCTCTCATATCCGGATCAAGAGCTTTACTCATCGACCCAAACAAATATTAGTGTGACCTCTGCTTACATCAATACATGGGAATAATAACATTATTTCTTTCTATCCCAATAACAAATCCCATGGAGAAACAGATGGGGCAACCAGCTACCCGTAAAGAATGACTCCAAGAGCCTTCCACCGTCCAATAGAAATGACCCGAAGCGCCGCTCATCCAATCTATGCATCCCGAGAAATACTGTCTAGAGACACGGATCGGTAAGCGTAATGGCGGCATAAATATGTCTGTATCCATTGTATTGTGCGAGTAACGGAGGACAACAGATCCTAAAACCGTGCCTAATGCATGCTTCGCTTTCTTTATCTTTGCAGAGAGAGCGAAATAAAACATTGGCATGAAAGGAGTGAGCACTCTCAGCGAACACGATAGCTACTTCGATCGATAAGTTTTCGTGTGAGGCCTTGCAATACCTACTTGGGATTTTGAGTGAACGTGCTATTCGAATCGAAGGGTTACAGCTGTAACCCATAGAAAGTTTCGATTGAGGATAAAAGTAAGAATGCGTTTTTGTGGAAACTTGAACCAGGAGGTCACATAAATGTTGTCTTCAATGGTGTCGCATGGTGGCAAATGAAGCCCCTCGTGGCTGAGTGGGTATGCCCACTGCGCTAGCAACCTGCGAATTGTAGGTGGTGCAGGTTCAATTTCTGCCAGGTTCGATTCCTCCATGAGTGTATTTTTCTCTTCCATGTCAGTTAAACTTTCCTTATGTATGTATGTCTATTACTCGATATTGTGTGTGATGCAGCATGGACAAATATGGCCCTAGAAAATATTCTACTCCCTAAGGCTAAACTCACTAAGTGTGTTTCTCAAGATGGTTTGTTGGTAATTAACGTCACACCGGAGCAACACAACAGGCGATTGGTACGTTCCGGGATCAAACCCAAAGGGAAAGATCCGAGGACAACACTACGTAATTTTGAACCACAATGACGAGGTCACAGCTGAGCTGGCATCCCACTGTCGAAACTTCCACACTAAACCAACGTGAGGACATTTAAGGCAACGACAGATTTAACCTGCACGAGCCCCTTTGTACATGACGGTCTTTGGTTGGATTCGAACTCGCAACCCTCCGGTTTCTAATGCGTTACTCTTCCAACCGGGCTACCGCGACCTCCCGAAAATGCACTATGGACAGATAGAACAAAAGTATTAATAACTGAGCATTCTTTACAAAAATTATGAAATTTATTTAAAAGCAAAATATGATGGTAAATATTTTTATAATCGACTATGCTTTGAAAGAGTCAAACTTTCATTTGACTATAAATGCAAAATTATTTTCGTTCGTAAATCATGCAGTAAACATGAAATTCTTCACTCCTAGAAATAAAAGTACTCTGTTATATCTTAATGCAAATAGAAATTATCAATATTCTAAAAATATTTAACTAAGCAACAATTTATTCAATCATGAATATATTCAAAAAGTACAAAACATTTTAGTAAATAAAGCAAATGTTCAACTGAAATTCTACTTTTTAAAATCAAAGTAAATGTGAAATATTAGAAATAATTCAGCTTGCTTTGAATGCTTTTTTATTACGATAATAGATTGCTCTGAAAGTGATTGCAATTGTACAATTTTAAATTACTTAGAAACCCTTCTAGATCAAGGACTATAAATCAAATAACATCGTTTAATAGAATACAAATCTCTTGAGATTTAAAAACTAAAATTTTTCACTGGGTACAAAGGAATTTCTCTTTTGAACAAACCACTCTTGTGAATAATCTTTAGTGTAATAGGATTTTATAAATGAAATTGCATTGCTTATATTTAATTAATTTAAATCTGTGATGCTATTAATTCATTTTTAAAATGATAAGAGTTCTAAGTACAAGGGAAAGCGTATTTAATCTCATAAGAAATTTAGAAATGGGAGCACATGAAGTGGCTTAACATTTATTTGGTTGGGAATCGGTATTCTTTTAGTTCCCCGTAGAAAAATTTGTTAAATGTAATTCGTGCAGAGCCAAAATGTTTTAAAGTATGTAGTGATATAAAATGTGAATGGGTTAAATTAACCACTTAAGTTTCTTTATTTTAATTTGTTCAAAAAAATTTAACTTTTTTTATTGCAATCTATCATTCATTTGTTTACTGTAAAAGATAATTTACAAGTCAAATTGTTGTCATAATGAAAGTTAAGTATTTAAAAGAACTTTTTTGTGTCAGACGCAATAGGATATTTACCCTGAAATTTGACTTTTCAAACAATAATGCTGTACAGGGAAGCGCGCCTTAAAATTCAGATACAGAAGACACAATCATTGCTTACATTATTGTAATTACCTATTTCTTTCTGTTTAAAATTCGTCTATTTGAAAAAATTCAAAGTATAAGCAGAAAAATACGGCCAAAAAGGGACAGAAAAAGCTCAAAGGCAAATTAAGATAGTACCAAAAATAGCACACGGGCAAATCGAGAGAGTACCGAAAACAGCGCATGGGCAAATCGAGAGTACTGAAAACAGCGCACAGGCAAATAAATGTAGACAATGCCGAAAACAGCACACGGGCAAATCGAGAGAGTACCGAAAACAGCGCATGGGCAAATCGAGAGTACAGAAAACAGCGCACAGGCAAATAAATGTAGACAATGCCGAAAACAGCACACGGGCAAATCGAGAGAGTACCGAAAACAGCGCATGGGCAAATCGAGAGTACAGAAAACAGCGCACAGGCAAATAAATGTAGACAATGCCGAAAACAGCACACGGGCAAATCGAGAGAGTACCGAAAACAGCGCATGGGCAAATCGAGAGTACAGAAAACAGCGCACAGGCAAATAAATGTAGACAATGCCGAAAACAGCACACGGGCAAATCGAGAGAGTACCGAAAACGGCGCACGGGTAGATGATCAAAAGAGTTCCAAACGCAGCGCACGTTTGGTGTAAGATCAAAACATTTGCGTGGGTGATGTGAAATGACATACTTGAATGCTGCCTCTTGTGCAGCATTCAAGTATGCCATTTGATCGGAGAAGTATAATTTGGTAGCTTCCAAGTGGCATTTTCGATATTCTTGGAAAGCACTTTTGAACTCTTGCTTATCCCATTTGGCCTACTCTGCACTAGACCAAGGGGGATATGTAAGAAGAGTTCAAAAGTGCTTTGCAGAGCTCAAAAGTGCTTGCCTAGTCTGCGCTAGACCAGGTTCAAAAGCCCGTTAGCCCCAAATTCAATTGAGAACCAGAACCGGACTTTTAAAAAATCCTCCCTAGTGGCTCTATTCCTGGAAAGAAACTGCTCAGGTGAAGCCTGAGCGGCCATGCACTTGGTGCAAGGTGGAAAATTCCTTTCTCCTCGAATAAACTTCTTCATAGGCTTAAATGCCTGCTTCTGAATCTTGAAAAAGACGGTCTGATCCACCCTGTCCCCAGAGAACCTCCTCCAAACCGTGTTTTTCGTAACCTTTACCTTTGTATACCTCTAGGTGGTAGCGGTCCTAGGCAATCCTTTTTCCAAAGTTTGTCGGCTATTTCATTTTATTTGCGATCAACAATGGAAGGGACCCGCCTAATGTGAATTTCACGGTTTTGGGACGATATTTTCTTCAGTTTTAAATCGAAAAAGCTAGTAATAAATACACCAGTTTTGTCGACAGTACTCCACCGTTTACTCGAATGTCGTTTTTGAACTAATTCTATGTTTGTGAGATCGTTATATCAAAACAAGTCTTTTAAACATGCTAACTACTGTATACAATCGCCGAAAAAAAATGAGCCACCCCTCGTCATTCGGGTAATTTTGACAGTAGAGCAAATTCAAAGGTGGTATTCGACAGGGAATAACGTCTTCTATAAATTGGTATGCATACATTTTGTATAAGGGCTGTCTTTATATTTAAGTGATCACCAACCTTATAATTTCCAATAACAATCCCCTATTTTGACACCAAGGTTCGAATTTATATTAAAATTAACTTTAGGTACCAAGTTTCATGTCATTCTGTCCTGCCGTTTCGGAATTATGAATACAAAAAGTTTGGAACTAATGTTAAATCAGTTTCCCAGACTTTTATTCATATCTTCCTTAATACTATTCCTATGGTGCTTAAATTTTGTATCTTATTGCTTTTAAAGAAACCAAACAAAATTTACTTGGTTTATGGTTTATTATTATGGTAATGGTTTATTTTTTAAGTTTTTAGTTTGTAATATTAATTATTAAATTATTATTCTAAAAAATTATGAATAGGAACCTTGATATGGGGTTTTGATAGAAATCGAATCAGAAGGACTTTTAATGTAAGCATTCAAAATTTCAGCTCTTTCCTCCGCATCGTTTTTGCTCTACACTTACATTTTCGTCACTACGATGATTTTAGGAGTATCCAAAAGTTGAAAAATTTAACAAAACTGTTATTTAATGGTAACTCTGTTAACTGTTATTGCTTATTTTCGATAAAAGATATTATTAATTGTTAATATTAACAATTTTGTTACCAACAGGTGGCACGCACAAACAGTTAACAACTAAACATACCAATTGTTATTGACTTAGAAGTTGACTTAACCATTTAGTTTTAATTGTATGAACTCAAAATTAATTTGCTTTACTGCTTTCGCAATAGCAGTTTTCCATAGCTATTAATATTTCTGATAACAGTTACTAACTACTGAAAGTTTCGATAATAGTTGCTGACTGTTATTTTGTGAAAACACTGTTGTTTTAACTGCTTTTGGAATAACAGCAGAACCCAGAATTTTTGTTACTTGAAAAGGAATATTCTGAAAAGAATGGGAACCTTTCTTCTAAGGTTCTTTTGTAGACTTTCAATCAAGCATCAAATGAACAATTGCTATTTAACGACGAATAATAGCGATCTACTATTAGCGATTTTCAATGTGATGATCTCTGAAAAGGGCAGCAGATTTAACATTGAATATCTCCGGATATACCGGTAGTAAATTCATAAAATTTCATACTTAGTCTAATTAGATGATATAGAATTTGATTAAGGCATCAAAACAGAGTGTTGTCATTGGAAATACTGTTGTTTATGCAAAATTTAATATCAAGACAGCCCCTTATGCAATATTTTTGTAATCGAATTTGAAAAGGACGTTATTCCCTATTGAATGGTACCTTTGAATTTGCTCTACTATGAATAGTGCTCTCGAAATAAGGTGGGGTGGTTCGGGTTCTTTTTTCCGCTACTGTACATTTACTGTGAAATTGGAAGTTGATGTGAAATGAAATTTTGTTTATTTTACTTGGGGAAGGCTCTGCAATAATATATTTTCTCAGATCAAGCGTGTACCTCTGCCTTTTCACCCACATGGTCTTCAGATTATAAATGTAATTTTTTAATCACCGTGTGACTTCAATGATTTTACCTGGAACGATAGTTATTTCTCTTCGATATCATGTTTTCAGTTTCATTGATTGCATATAGGCAGAGACACTATTTTATGTTTTAGAATGCTTCGTATAAGATCGTTTTAAACCTCTGATCGCCACGAGATTTCCAAGTAATGCATTCTTGCTTTAACCTCGCAACTACTCGTACTGACTAAATAACCACACCAATTGGTTGAAATAAGCATTGAAAAGTTTACATTGGTCAAAACTGGTTAGAAGCGATCCACGGAAAGGGGGTCGTCAGTTGATTCGTCCATTCTGCTAACAATCTGTGAATCATAGGTGGTGCAAGTTCGATTCTTCCCCTGAGTGTATTTATTTTTCTGTTCTGTGTTAATAAAACTTGTATTATGTGTATGTGGGTAATCGTGTATGTGGGGGCATGTTCACATTAAAACTGCCTTGGCCTCAAACGTCTTCACGTTGACGTGGTGGGGAAGTTTTGGTACTGGAATGCCATCTCAAGTGTTGACCTCGTCATCTGACAGTGGCTCAAAATTACAGGTGTTAACCTCGTCATCTAAGTGCTTCAAAACTCGGATCCTTCCCTTCAAGATTTCCAGACCGTCGACAATAGCCCGTTGTGTTGATTATTTAAATTCCTACTTACCTTGCTGTGTATGTCCATTTACTCGACGTTGTTTGGCCCAGCTTGACCAAATATGACCCTTACACCATCAAATCCAACACAATCAACCGATTTAAGGTAAATGGAGGATCGATGTTCTTCCAGAGGGTTAGTGCTGTTTTTTTAGTTATCTGAGGGGTAGGATTGCGCACATGTACAATGAACAAGTAAAAATACTGTTTGCAACTGTGAGATACACGCTATACTTGGTATATTTGGCTAAATATATTTTTACGCAAAGATCTTACATAACCTGTAACCTTTAATCGTCAGTAGCCGTCTAAATATCGCCTTTGGAAAAGTAATGGGATGAAATTGAAGTGGACGTTCAGAATCTAATTGTAGCGTAACATGACTAAATGCTCTTTGCCATGCATTTGATTGGAAATGATATTTACCACCAGTAATTTCATTTCATTTAGCGATATGAAATCCATTTATGTAATATGAATACTATATATACATAATAAATATATTGTATAAGATATGAAATGTTAGTAGCAACACTGACATCAATGGATATAAATAATTAAGAATGTCTAGCTCAGATGCTATGAGCGAGTCTGCTAGTTTCATTCATTTTACTGAAACATGCAATGCTAAATCGCCCTGGACCTCAACCATGGCTTTGGTTCTTGTAATTTTCTCGAATTTTCGGTATATCGCTATTGAAGCATGCCATTCATTGTTTAACCCTCCTGGTGGTTGTTTCTTACGGCCGTATTCACGAGTCGAGTCAAGCAGCTGATCGACGATAATCCCCGATTCCTGAAGAAACCGTATTCACAATGCCTGATCCGAGGTTTAAATCGCTGTTTCTGTGCTTTTTGATCCTCCGATATCAGGAGTGGTTTAACACTTGATTGTGGGTTAACGCATGCGCAGTACTAATTTTTAGCAAAGTAAGAGCAAGTCGGGTTGTCAACAAAAACAAAATGGACGACACACTTCATTCTGTGCTAAACTACAGTATTCTGACTAAGGATTCTCAATTATTATTGTATAGTAGCTGGGATTGGTACCAAATTTCTTAAATTTATTCGTGTGCTTAAACTGTGTTGATGTTGTCAGTTTTCGGAATCGCTAGGAATAGTTCGGAATGTAGTTCACTAGCAGTACCCGCACGGCGTTGCCCGTGACATCATTCTTGTTATGTCCTCACTGATACTGAAAACATTAAAAAGAAAAAACAATAATTTCAAGAATGAGTCCCATCACCACCCGACATGACACGGACATATCGCCTCATTCCTTCCAACTCACTGATCCTTGCTTAGAGAGCTTCATGATACACTATGTTCAATGTTCTTCCATTTGGAGCTAGGATGTAAAGATTCTAGGCTTTTCCAACTCTTGAACAATCCACATACATTTACCATGGGAGAAACACGGTTTAATGAGATAGAGTCCTGCAACTTTCAGCGATTGGCCTTGTGCCTTGTTGATGTTCATGGCGAAACTTAAACAAACAGGAAACTGAAGTCGTTTAAATTGGAATGGAAATCCGAAGATGTGATTGGGATCATAGGAATGAATACGTCTTCGCCTGCGGCATGTCCAGTCATGATGGTGGCTTCAATAATATTCGGCATCAGTTTCTTGATAGAGTCTTGTTCCATTGCAGAGTAAGGTGGATGCAGATTTCTAAGAAGCATAATCGGTGACCCAATTTCTAGCTCTAATATGTGTGAGGGTGATCCAGATGGCTCCAATGTGTTCAAAAACTCTACTGTGTAGTTCACAACCTCATCTGTGTCACATGTAGTGTCGATAGATTTGTAAATTTGAACACTACCGGGCAATTCTTGTAAAAGTTGCTTATTGATGACATTGACATCTTTATTTCTTGGGGCGAGAATTGTTCTTTGGCACATCCATGCGTGATCAGTAAAGTGCTGCACCACATTTCGAAACACCGCCTCCTTCAGCTCTCGTTGAGTTTTCACAATCCTTCCAATGCTTTGCATTGCTATACATACAACTTGATTATCCGAAGTAATGGCACCATTTCCTAGTTGAAGTAGGTTATCTGCAAATTGCTGGGCAGAAGGACCACTGTTGACATGAACTCAGATGTTTGCTGATAGTCCAAATGTATGAATGTCATTCCAAATGTACGATGATTTTAAGCAGGCCTGCATTTCATCCGCCTTGGTTCCACGGGGAAAAACCAGAAGTGTATGTCGAAAGTCGCCAGCCAACACCATAGTGACACCTCCCATTCTGTCATTGTTACGTCTGATGCCTTTCAACGTGACATCAAGGGCTTCGAATGCGGCTTTGTGGGACATAGTACATTCATTCCATACAATGAGCTTGCAATCCTGTAGAACCTTTGCCTTTCCTGAATTTCTTGAAATGTTAGATGTAGGAGTCTCCGCTTTTGCCAGATTTGAGGGTAACTTGAAAGCCGAGTGAGCTGTCCTCCCTCCTGTCAATAGAGTTACGGTAATGCCTGATGAAGCAACATCCAGGGCAACCTCGTTTCTCTGTCGCACTTTAGCCAAAAGAAGATTGATGAGAAAAGTCTTCCCTGTACCGCCAGGATCATCCAAAAAGAATATGCCATCGCGCCTATCAAAAACTACTCTTATATTAGCAAATGCTTCCTTTTGATTTTGGACCATTTTTGGCTCATTCTCCTCTATGTATATTGCGAATACCATTCGCATCAAATTTTTTTTCCATAAGTTCTTCACTTGGTAGAACTGAATCGCAGTTTCGATTGGGTTGTGGTAGTCCAAAGCTTTTTAGGTCCGATCCACCCAACAATATAATCTTATACTCAATGTACTAGATTAGAGCTATGTTGAAGATGTCATCACTGTAGTCCAGATCCATATTCTGCTGCTGCACCCGTGCTTGGTGCAGTATGTCTTCAGACAGATTCTCCTTGTGGTTCATCCATAACTTATCGGGAGAAGACATCGAGCATACTTGTAGCATAACAGCAAACACATTACGTAAAATCTTTGGCGATCGAGATGCAGCTGCTTCTCCCAATGCTTTGTTCCAGTGTTCATCGTTCTCCAGAAGTCCTCTAAGCTGGGAAGCCTCTTTGTAAGTTCCGCAGACCCTTTCTTCAAATGTTCTCAAATCTATAAATGATATCGGGCCTCGTATTTCATGCAGCAAGAGTCGCAGATGAAAGCATTCGGAGTTGGTCGGATGGACGGTGTACACACGGCCTAGTGCATTGTTGGACCTTATTCCTGCTTGTTCTGGTACAACTTGTCCTTGTTTTCGACGGTTCCATGTCTTGTTTCCGTTCTTCCAAGTATAGTACTTCGGTACTTGGTTGTACAATAGTGTGCGTGCAAACTCATCTTGGGTGCAAAGTCTGATGAAAGACGTCAGTGTTGTTTCCTGAGGTGCTTGGGCACGTTGAGCAGCATTTTTGTCGTGAAGTCGACTCTCTGGCCATTCTCCAGAAGGACGCTTAGATGAATGACTGTGGGGTGGCGCTCGTGAATTGAGAAGTTGAGTATTCTCTATACTGCTTCGTTGCTGCTGATATATCCCATTTAATTCTTACGAATTTCATTAAGGTCATTCTCTCCACTGGTGAATTTAAACACAGCCATGTCAGATTCTTTGTTAACATACTTACAGACGTACTTTATAGACTTTACAGAATTGCAATACTCTACGTTGATATGCGCATTGAAACTTTTTGTTGATAGAGGGCAATACGAAACAATCCACGTATTGTCCACAGACACTTCTGATCCTCGAAAATTGATGTCTGCAGTATATCCCCCGTCTTATGCTGATCTACGACGATAAAGGGGATATCCGCCTTGTTCTGTTTGCGTCTCTTTCAAAAGACGGCGTGGGAATAGCTTTGTGCAAATTCCATCCTTCATGCATGGAGAGGGTGGATTTATGCAACCGCAGGGGCCGTGCACCATCTGCTCCGTTACAATGCAAAAAAGTTCTGGATCTTCTTGTGGATTAGGGATTTCTACACTGATAAAGTCATTCACCCTGGAACGTGTAAGATGTCTTTGAGCCAAATCAGAATGTGGGCATGAGGAAGTTCTCGCTTCTGCAACTCTATCGTGTACATACGACATCTTTCTCCAAAAATCTTTGCCTTTGTGATGAGACTCATGAGTGTTTTTTGCTTTTGATGAAAGACTCTTGCCAACAAATCATGACGATACTGTGGTTTTTGCACAACAAATAGTTCTTGCTGTATCTGTCCAGTTTGGATTGCATGTAAAGATGATGAAGAGGTCCGGTCTACCATCGTTTCTCACGTAGGTCATGGCATCTTGAGTACGCTCGTGCATGTACCTGGGACCCCCAGTAAAGCTGGAAGGCAAGATGATCAACTGGCCAATGTCTGCAAAATTTCAATCGTTCATGACCGCATCCCTCAAATGTGCATACTGTTCCACTCTCAGCGTCCTCTGATTTAGTCATATGCACAACATCCTTTCCGATTCAATCTTGGCATACATGTCAACGATAAATTAATGGAACAGGTCTTTGTGCTTCTCAGTAAAATGTTGCAATTCGAAGAGTGTATCATCATCATCATCCTGTGAGCGTAGAACTGCATAGCAGAAATCTTCTTAGTTTGCGGCATTCCTGTAGTTGGGTTTGTTTGTCGCAGTTGAAAATTATATCCATCCTCCCCTGCCAAAATATGAGTAGATACTGTAGCGCATCGTAGGACCTGTGCGTATCGGGAATTCTCTTGATGGTGCCACTTCTTTCTTCTAAAATTATGTCTCTTGCTCCATGTTGTTCTCCCACCATGATTAAAGCTACTTCTCCTGTTGTCGGTGCATTGAACAGCATCTCATGTTCACCATGTTGGGTTGTCCACTAAGATTACCCCTTTGAATTCAGGGCTGATCTTATCCATGGCCGATTTGAAGCTGTGGATGTAAAAGTTGTTATGATCCAGCATATATTGCAACTGAAGTACTATGTCTTGTCTCGTCTGTGGAACGTGTTTGCAACGCTGCTCTGCTTGTTGTGTACCATCTCCAACAAAATATATTTGCAGAAATTTAGGCTCTTCGTTGGATAGAGGGTGTAGACTCCCGATGCTGTGATAAACTTGACCTTGAACCTTAAATGTCGGCATGTATCTGGACTCTAATTTCTATTATCACGCCAAAAGAGGTCATCTGAAAACAGGAATTATACCTTCTAATTGCAACTGAAGTACTATGTCTTGTCTCGTCTGTGGAACGTGTTTGCAACGCTGCTCTTCTTGTTGTGTACCATCTCCAACAAAATGTTTAGCTTCCGTTGAATCTCCAGTAAAGCACGTAGGGGCTCGGCTGGATCCATTAACCGTGGCAGTTGAACCTTTCCTCCGTTGCAACACATACCTGGGACTTCACAGTGTTGACATGTTACAGACGTTGATCCAATGACGCATGAAGGATCAGATACATAATCTGCTGATGGGTCGAATTAAAAGTTGTATTCTCTAAATTTCTACAGATGCGCATTCGAGCAGCACTTCTTCCGGTACTAACTTGCTGTAGTCTTGTTTTTCTCTTTCTGGGGTGGATTCAACTTCTCTTCTTTGATCTCTTTCTCTGTTCTCTCGCTATTTTGTTCGAAGACGCTTCTTTTTTCTGGGAGGCTGTGGCATCTTTAAATATAACGCTAAACCAAAATAATGTAGATATTTACCTGAAATAAAAATGAGAATAAAATTGCAGAAATTATACAAATTCAAAAATAACTTATGAAAAACCACTACTGAAATAAAAATGTGATTGAATCTTAAAATATTGTATAACGCTATACTTTTAAAAAGTCTTGTTTCCCTACTGATTCCGACAAACAACCTAAGTAAACATTGTTACTTCATTTCCTGTAATTTATTAATACGAACAGTATACTTTTAATTTTGACTTTTTAAGAAAGTTGGTCCACTTGAGAATTTTCAATTAATTTAATTATTTTTGGTTCTTCAGGAAAGTTGGTCCACTTAATCATAAAAGCTTTAAATTTGGAGTACCAAACCTCTGTTATTCCATTGTTATGATTTTTAATTGATTTTGAAAGCTTTAATTAAATATATAAATGCTAATTTCTTAAAAGTTAGTTATCACAATTTTATAAAACTACTATTGCTTTGAAGTAAAATTTTTTCTCTTTAAGAACATTATTTTTAATAGCTTGTTTAAAACGCTTAAACGCTCATGCTTGATGATCGTCCACCTCTTTTCAAAGATTTTATCATGGAGACTGGCCGGATTTTCTGTATTTTGGTGTTTCTTTTTATGTATCTTTTCCGACTCCTTGGTGGGCTTCGGGTCTTGAAAATTTTTTGTGGATGTTCTTTTTGTTTTGTATTTGAGGTCCAAATTTGGTGAGAGTCCGATCACAATTTGCGCGATTTTCTGGGTTTTAATCAAGAGCTCTTTTAATACGTTGGATTGTCCACAGTTTCAAAACAATAATAGAAATTAGCATGCGCGATAGCTATCTTTGTCGATTCGGTTTGCGCAGATACGTCATAGTGGAGGAGGGGCTATGCGCGCAGCACAAAATATTAATTAAAACATTTTCTAGATTAAATTTTAAATTCGGGTTCCGAGGGCCATTCAGTCGCTTTTAGGACTACCTGTATACCAAATTTCATGGCTGTAAGGGGTATAGATTCTTCTGGACACCGCACGCACACACACAAACACTTTCTTTTATAATAGTAGAGATTTGTAAGCATTCAGCTGCGTTGACCACAGCAGATGCAAATTCGTCACAGAATAAAAATGGTTTTGTTGATTCATTATGTATGAAAGAAAAATGGTGATGTAAGTTACTTCACTTCGCATCAACACATCAATACTGACGAATATAAAAGTTATAGGATTACAGATTTGTCAAGGGATTGAGCATTAATTCTTTCTTGTTTAACTTCCATAAAAATCCTATCTGGAATTAAATACTTTTACATAACGCTATTTTTTATTTCCAAGCCAAATTAAAATATGTTATTAAAACTCTCCGTATACATTTTGTTAAAATCAAAATTTGGAATCAATACTGCCGGCGAAGTATATGGCAAGTATAGAATGTTTCAGATTCGGGCGTCGTAAGAAATATAAACATCGATCGAGAGAGGAGACTTGTAGCCAATCACAGTTAGCTTATCGCTTTAATTGGTGGATCACTTAATTCGTGGTATGTGAATACGGTTCTTGTATAATCTGGCTTAACCCTGACCCCTGGTTAACCTCTGGTTTAACCCTGGCCCATTGATTTGCAAGTCCTAGGATTAACTCGAGACTTGTGAATACGGCCGTTAAAGGTGTCTGTCATTACCAAAACTGGCCAGGTCTTGATGAATGAGATATCACGTCATTAGAAGAAAACTGACCAGATCTTAATTTCGTCATTATCAAAGAGTCCTCAATATCGTGCTGACGAGATATCTCGTCATTATAAAATTGGTCAGATCTTGATAGACGAGGTATTTCGTCGAAACTACTTGTAGGGTTAAAGTCACAGACAAAAAAATTTCATTTCACGGATTTCTAGCGACTAATTGGCAAAACCTTTGGACAGCAATTATTTTAATTTCTGCATCAAGATTTGCATCTCCAAGTAGAAGTTTTATTTCATGCTTTCAACGCACTGTGTCTGCGCATGTCTCCAAGGTGTATATAAATACTAAATCATTTCCCATTTGACTGATTCTAAGGTGCGATTCCTATGCGATTGATGTTAATTCTGTTCTACGTGCACGTTAATACGTGCACATATGTGCTGCTCTTTTCTTGTTAAATATTACTTTATTAAACTTAATTGTTTTTTCTAATAAAATGATATATTATTTTTTCTAATAAAATTCCATCTCCGTTTCGTCTTAATTCTGATTGATATGGAATCAATGCAGAAACTCAAAGCAAGCAAACTTCCGATTTTTCATAGAAGTGAATTTCTTCTATGAAAATTTCATCTTCTATGAATTGATTTCGTCTATTTCTTCTTAAATAGACATTTCAAGGAAATTTAAGATATTTTTAGGACTTCATAGACAGATTCGGCATTCTGTTTGGCACAAAGACAGCTCCGAAATCCGAACTTTCAGCTGGTCAATCTTTTGGTAACTTTTTCTCTTAAGCCAGACATGCATAGAACTCGAAAAATGGCGTGGAGCCAATTCCAGGCTAGAAACAAAGTTCTGTTTACTTGTGAACAACAAGAGTAAACAGTTCTGTGTAGATTAGATACAAGAATGTTTATGTAGCTTTCTGAGATAATTCAGAATTAACATTTGAGGTACTACTTTAAAATGACCCATGTTCTTTCATGCAGAAACAACTCTGAAGCATCAAAGATGTCCACAGTTCTTTGAGATTTAAAAGCGTTTCCCTGACAAAAGCTATGCCGAAAGTGTCTGTATGGTTAGAAAAGTCTAAAATGTGTTTCGCCACTCAACATTATTATGTATCAGTATTCGGTTTCCGAAGCTAATCCCAAATGTAGTTGTCACTTGGCTTTAAAAAGTGTAGTGATTACTTGAGTGATTGATGGCAGGTAACTCAGGCGTATGGTTCAAGAAATCATAGAAACAGGTGAAGCTAGACTTTTCGGAATATTGGTTAAATGCATCTATGTGATGCTGCCCTCAATCCAAAACAAAATGTGCGTATCTAAAATGAAGATAAAATATAATTATTTAAATACGAGTAGTTAGATAAACTGTTTTCGAGTTAGTACATATAGCACTCACGCTGCAAATGTGCCACAACTGAAAAAGCGCGTGTTTCCTGGTTATTTAAAAAGCTGTAGGTAACACAGAGGGCTAGATTGTTAGTCGTCATAGATTTTACACTTTCATGATTTGAGTTACAAAAATCTTACACCAGATAGACAGAAAATGGGACATTTATAATCCCTCAAAACTCAAAACCGACTTTTTTAGTTTTAACACTTTTGCAGTAGGGGTGCATTATTAATCTTGCTAATAAATTATGGTTCACACTATTTTGATTGCAATTAATTTTTGTTAATGGATCTCAAAGAGGGATGGAAGAAAAGGCTTTCCTGTCTTGTTTTGTGGTCCCCAGACATTTCTGAGAACATAATTTTGTTGCTTTGACTCTTTGAATAGAAATAGGATTTCAAAACGGCTACATGAAAGAAGGAAATGACTTTTTTTAAGTATTGTATTTAAAGGATGGAGTGCAGAAAAGCATATTCATTTCACACGCATAGAATTGGAAAATACTGTAGTGACAATAACAAATTTGTTCTTGAAATTATAGAAAAAAAATTCCAAAACGACGAGGAACTTAATAAATATTTCTGAAATGACGCCCTTTTAACGTCTAAGTGATTTCGACGAAGCATCTCGTCCATCGAGATAATGCCAATTTTTTTATGATGAGATCAAAATATGGTCAGTATTGCTAATGACGAATTACCTCGTCCAGACAACCATCAGGAGGGTTAAGACACTGGCACTCGGTGCCATCACTTCTTAACTACACCTCTTCTTGATCCTTCAATTGGTCTCAACGAGATATCTGGTACACCAAATTTGGCGATTTTTACGAATGACGAGATATATCGTCCATCAAGATCCAGCCAAATTTACTAATGACGAGATTCCTCGTCGAGACAAGACTTCTTATTACTGCAAGGGGAATGAAGTTCCAAATTATCCCTTGCCCAGAACTGGTGATAATTTCGAACAATTTTGAATCGGAGACTGGCTGCTTTCGACACGAAGATAAACCACCAGGAGGATTGAAAATCAAGACGTGATGCGATACAACTTTTCTTGAGATATTTCACCAAGCATCGCTATGTATCCTCGAGGATCATGGATTAGATCTAGTAGTATAATATACAAGGTTCTTTGAAAGTTTTAGACAGAGACATTTATATGCAAAACCTTTTTCACCAAAATACATTAAAAGAAATGTTTATTTAATCATGATAGTAAAAACTCCTTTACTTTTAGTTTACATATAAGCATTACATTATTTCACTAAGAAAAACTCATCGCGTTAGACTTGACTTTCTTCTAAACACTTCTGACGCGCTCTCCTTTATTCCCCTTATCTTAATTCACCATCTTTACTCGACATTTATTTTAATACCCTCATAGCACGAAAGGATGTTTACCTCACGCATCAAGTTAATTTCCATCTCCCCTTTGTATGGAAGAAAATTTTTCCAGGAAAAACACTTTAAGAGTAGCTCTCTCAACTAAGAAACATTAAGAAATCCTCAAAGTTTCTTCGAAGAAGTTCACATTCTCCTGTCTTAAATTCCATTAAAAATTCCCTCTAATAAAGGATAAAACGCCCTCCTCGGAGAAGAGATATTAAATTATCTGCCCAAGGGGTCGACTGGGAGCATTCTGTCTCTTATCTCTTTTATCTCAGTCGTTTGTAGTAGTTCTCTTACCTAATGAAATGTCGATGCGTTGATACCGATTTTATATGCAGGATGCCAAGGTTATCTTTGCCCTTAAACTAACTATACAGTGCCATTAAGAAAGTAATAGTAATAAATGGCGTTCTTTAACGATGCTGAAGAGTGCGTGAGGGGAGTTCTGGGGTATGCAAGGGATGAGCTGAAGTCTTATCTCGGTGGTAGATTAAAAAGAAATTCATGGGAAATGTATTGGAGCTTAAAATTTATCATGATGGTTCTTCCATCTGTGTGCTTTTGTTTCCTGCGTGGGCTTTATACAAAAACATATTTTAAAAAAGCTTCGTAGTTAGGGTTGTTTAATAGTATAATCGTAAAAAACTTACGCATGCCATTAACTATGGATCAAAGTTCGTAGTATTGTGTCATAGATCGTATCACATCTCATTAGAATCTATCGGGTTTCATGTTCGGTTGGAGAGGAGTAAAAAATGCGCGTCTTAGGTTAAAACACATTTATTAAAAGTGTATAAAATTCAGCTAATCATTCCTCTAACCTTCCTGGTGGTTTATCTTCCCGACGAAAACTGCCCAATGGTGGCCAGGCCTGTGGTGTGAAAACCTGTTCCAAACTGTCACCAATTCTGGGTAGGAACAATTGTTATTCTTACTTGGATCTTCATTCCCTTTGGAGAAATAGATCAGTTTTGTCTCGACGAGATATCTCGTCTTTAGCAAAATTTATCATATATTGGACAATATATCTCGTCGAAACACTTGAAGGGTTAACAATTGTATTGCATTATACGCAAAGCTCAACAGTCGAAATGCGAAAAAAATTTATTTACAAGCATTTGACTACATTAAAGATAAAAAACGAAGATTCTACTTTAACCCTCCGTTAGTCACACTGGTCCTTACACACACAAAATTATTTTTTTCAATGTTCTGTAAAGGAAAGATAACTGTAAAAATGTATTATTTATAAATTTAAATTTTCGTTTTCTTAGTTATTAGTTTTAGTATCTCTTAAAATATACTACGTATTTTAATGAATAATTAATGCGCGTATAATAATAATTAATGTGTGCAATAACAACAGAAAAAGTGTTGAGAACCTCACAGATGCAAGACCTCATTTGTTAAAAAATACACACGAGTAATGAAGAGTTAAACAACTCTTAACGTACAATTAAAGTTACCCGAATTCGCAGAGCGCCTTCGTTAACTGTCCCCACTTTGAGGTTCCTCAACAAATCCACAAGAGCTCACAAGAAACATAAACCGAAAATTTCAAGAACCAAACTTAATTGATTAACCAATTAATTAAAATAATATTCTGTTAATTATTTTTAAGTTTTATGTATGTTGCGAAATCCCCAAAACACTTTTATTTAATGACTCTATTTACTTTCGCTATTCATTTCTCGACCCAAGTTCCCAGGAGATTCATTAATTTAATGCCCTTTTATTCGTTTTTCAGAAGTCTGAAAAACAACCCCTAAAATTACTGATATGCTTCTCCTTGCGCTCTGTTAATTGTTTCAGATTTATTCTTCTGACTTTGATCTCCGCACAAGGATGTCTCACCGCAATTCACGTTCATAATGTTATAAATTGTCTCAATAAATAAGCCTTTTATTGATTAACTACTATGCCCATGATTACTTCTTTTTAATGTTACATATAAAATGCTTAACTCTCTTGGTGGTTTATATTCACTCCAGTATTGTCCAGCCTCTCCAGTATTGTCCAGCCTCTGTTGCAAAAACATGTTCCAAACTGTCACCTTTCAACATAAAAAGGTTCTTCATCCCTTATGTAGAATATGGCTCGTAGACACGGCACCATGGCAGAAGCACTAACATCTCTGACAGTTTATTGCTGAAAATCAATTTCACAATTTCTTGAAAAAATTTATTCGGTTATGTACTTTTATAAGGAAGTCTAGTGTTGACTCACACAGTGATAGTGTAACACAGTGACGTAGTTGTCATGAGTGTCCAGAAGCTCGAAATTCCCAAATAAAAATCATTTTATCGACAAGACATTTTATGACAATCGGTGACAAAAGTAATTATCGATAAAATCTCAACCAAAATCGCCGATTTTTTAACAAAAACCTGACTGGAGATGTCAGTTTCTATTTTAACTCTTAGAGTAGCTTGGGGTCATCCATACAGATTTGCCAGATTGGAGGCAATTGCATCTTTTGGACTCCTTTTTCACTTAGGGTTGGTTGTTTTGGGGTTTTACGGAGCAAAGGCCATATTTGGTCAAGTTATGCCAAACACAGGACGTCAACGAGGGAGGGGAAAAAGCAAAATGCAGAATGGTAAGCAAGTTTAAAACAGGACGGAGGACAAATCACTCTAGCACCTAGGGGGTTGTGATGCCCTTACACAGCCAAAGATGTGCCCCTGAAGGCTTTTAACTTAGGGCTAAAATTATTTGTATTTTATTTCTTTGAGGAAAAGAAAGAAACCCGGATAGAGTTAGCTTACAAGGTTGTCTAAAGCTACATATTAGAATTTTTTGCTTTCGATCCTATCTCGGCATACTCGGTTATCAATATTACGCTACGCTATTGCTCAAATATGTAGAACCCTCATAGGATTTTAGAGTCTACATATTTGATTCATATTGTCAACAGAATGAAAAGTGAAAAATATTCGACTATCGCAAGAGTCTGCTAAACATTGAAAACAATGTCACCGTTCAACATGGCATTCCCCAGAATTCCATTGCTAGTCCTGAAAACAATCCAAAAATACTTCGATACCCCTAATTTATTCCATCAACTTCGAACTCCAACTCAGTTGAAAAGTTCCAATCCGATCGAGTGAAACGGTTTCCGAACGCGGAGAAACGCCCCAAGTAACGAGACCGCATTTCTATCAATGGTGGCGAGGTTTCGAGAGAGAAGATCACCATTTCCGAGATAAAAAAGGAAAGCCTCCCCGACTAAATATCTCTGGAGAAAAAGATGCCTTTTTCCTTTTTTCACTTCTTTGCAGCCAGTTCCCATTCAATCCCGATAGCAGTTTCTGGTTGCACAGTGATAAGACACCAGAAGCCCTCCAGGGACAAGATAAGAACTGGACCGTGAAGGTTGGCTTGCTTTTCTAAGGCTTTTAATACTGGATAGATGCTTCGTGTCACCTTGCCTTCGCGACACGCAATTTCTTTGCCCGCTTCGCTTTCAGCCCTGATGGCACGATTAAATGGGAGGGTGTCACTGTCTTCATTTACTTAGCTTTCGTTTTCGACCTCGTGTTTATTTTTGGATTAATGTCTGGATGGGAAAAAGCAGCGAGAAAGTTCGTGCGTATGAAACTGAAACTCTGCCAAACTAAAAGTTTGGCCATAAGACTGCTCAAGGGGTTGCGGTAGCATGATTGGATGAGTAACGGGTTAACAACCGGAGGGTTGCGAGTTCGAATCCAACCAAAGACCGTCGTGCACAAAGGGTGCTGGTGCACGTTGAATCTGTCGTGGCCTCAAATGTCCTCCCGTTGGCGTGGTGTGGAAGTTTGGAGAGTTGGGTGCCAGCTACGGTAGGACCTCGTCATCTGACCTTGGTTCAAAATTACGTGGTGTTGCTCTCGGATTTTTCCCGGACCGTCACCAATTGCCCGTTGTGTTGCTCCAGTGTGACGTTAATTAAAATACCTAACTCTGCTCACTAAGTTTAGGTAAGTAGGTAGTTAAATGTCTCAAGGACGTGAAATATAAGAAAACTGAGCATTGCTATTTTTGGGAGCTTCAAAAAGTGTGACCAACATGTCGGCTAGTAGTCACGTGACTGCTATGCGGTAAATTGACTTGCTTGGCCGATCCGGAATCTTGTCGCCTCGTTTGGCGATGCTTTATAAAACGGCAGGGTAGGTGTAGGAATGCGCAGTTCTATAGACTGACAACAAAATTGGTGAAATCACCAAAGTCAACTATTATGTCGATCAGATTAATCAGATGATGAATGTTCGGTTCCACTCGACAGACGAAAGTAGACTAAGGGTCACATTACTACCAGTTTTAGTCACATGATCCTGGGTGAATAAAAAGGTTATCATTGCTTATTCTACTTTTGTATTTCTTTTATGGTTTGTCTGTCACCCAGTAGGTCCCGGGTTCAAATCCCGATTTGTAAACACATGGATGTTAGTGATTGTCCCTATCAGGTGGGTGACACACGAGGCGCTTTGAGATGCTGTAATCGCGTAGCGCGAACTGGTGGGTGAATAGATTTCTACCGGTGTTATTCACTAGATTCTTCGCAAATAACTGTCAGTTTGTCCATTACATTGTTGAAAAGATCAGTAGCTGAGCATTGGGAAATTACAAAAAATGCTCTAATAGAAGTAAAAACTGATTGCTTCCCTGATTCTAATTACTTTTTGGAAGGAAATAAATTGCGCAGGAAATGTTTGCTAAAACTTTCATGTTTACAAAAAATTGTGTCTTATTGCCTTTACAATTGCTGTCATTTCGGAAATGTGCTTAAAAACAATCGTTAAGAAAAAAGCTGCAACTTAAAATCGATAATAACCGGTGCTGAGAAATTTTGTCGGTAATTTACCCATAATGAGGGTATCGATCTCCTCTACCTCTAGTCACGCCTCTTATCTGCAATTGTTGGGAATAACAATTTCACTGCTTAAGTAAAACGAACCTCTTAAATCACGGCATGTAATTACAGAAATAAAAATACAATAATCATTAACTTAATTTTCTCTGTATGTTTTCCTTCTAATTTCTAAGTGGCCTGGTGCATTATAAAGACAAGTTGCATTCATTAAATTGAATTCTTTAAGGTTTAGAAATTCTCTTTTGTAATTAATGGTTTTGATATAATTTTATCCTTACATTATTTTTGTATTCCTTACTAAAAATTAGTTTCATTATAGGTATGAAAGCAATTTCCCGTAAAAATCAATTACAGAACCATTATATAATACTATGTAGAAAATAATTGATTATGGAATTAGCCAGCAAAACAAAATATAATTATGTAAGATGTTATTTTAATGACAGCATTGGTGCTTTTAACATAACATAACATAACCCTTATATAATAATACAATTCCTATTTCCCCTTATATTGTAAGAAACAAAGAATGATTGATGACTACCATGTTTCAATGAGAAACCTGCATTGCGTAAATTTTTACTTTCAGATGTTCTCTACGAAAAGAATTTATCGTTTACAGTAAAAATCCATGTGAAATTCAAATTACACTTCCCTAACTGTAACCCTCCCTTTCTAACTAACAGCATTTTGTTTAGTTTTGTGTGTCGTGTTTTATTCATGTTTGTAAGATGTCTGACAAAAATTTCAGAAACCTTTTATCGTGTTTGGAGAAAAATCAGTGATCATGTTATTATAGAACTAGAATAACAGTCAATCATAGAGGTTGATTTTATATATTTATATTGTTTGTTGCCACGCTTCAATAGACAAATAATATCGATCTCTGTGATACGTACTTTAGTGAAATATACAGACATGACTGATCTAAGAAAATGTGTTAAAGTGAAGCTGAATCATCGGTCATTTTCTTATTCTCCCTTTGTAGATTCCGATCTAATCCTCGCGTTGCAAAAAATGACCGTAGAGCGACAAACCAAGTCACTAAATCTACCTTTCCTTTATGCATTTAGATTGATTCACAGAAGTTACGCAAGAGTCCATCTTCTGTGCAGTCTAATGCAGTCAAATTGAAAGGGTTCTGTAAAATTCAACATAGAGGGAGCTAGTATTTTGTAGGTACAAATATATATTTCCTGTTTTATTCTTTCGAGTTATCTCGTTATTTGAAAAACTGACGAGATCTAAAGACGAGATATCTCGTCTTTAGAAAAACTGACCCAGATCTTGGTATAATCATAAAAAATCGGCAATATCTAGATAACTAGATATCTCGTCGCTAGCAAAATTAGTCATGTGGATGGACGAGGTACCGCGTCGAAACCACTTGAAGTTTCACAACGTGTCAGCATATAAAAAATCAGATACAAATCAGTCTACACGTTTACGAGATAAGAGAAATGTCGTCTTATCATTGACCTTTTTGCATATTATACTGGAGACAAAAATATGCAACGGATCAACTCATCCTGGAATTTTTACATATAAAGGCTTATCACGTTACTGCTCAGTACAAGTTTGTTTTCCTTAAAAGCTGAAAACTGAGAGGAGTATTTATTTTATTTCGAATAACTTCTTTTATATTTCTCTTCATGCGGTTCACGTAAAAATAAATAAAACAGCAAGAAGCGAGTCGACGCACCCCTCCCCTACCCCTATCAATCTCAGTAGTACAGGAAAACTTTTTGTTTGTTTACATTTAGAAAGTGATGAAAAGTTTCCAAGATGTCGATTCCGAAACGTTCTCCTTTTTAACTTCTGCCTTTTTTTTCTTGCTCCAGAGGGGGACGTGAGTTTTACGCTCCGAGTGATACAAAAATAAATGACTCGACTTTCTTAATAGATGCTCAAAAACGAATACTTCCATTCCTTTCTTTTTCTTCTGGAGCTCCAGACTTTATTCCTTTCCGACTGCAGGAACGCATTGAAAAGGTAGGAGCCGTCTGGATCGGGATGAAATGTCAGGGGCGAAGTTAATAGCTTTCTCTTTCTGTTCCCCCGTGTACGTCGAAGTTTTATCAGCAGCGTCTTATGTACAGAATGTGTGCGATGGAATCAAGTCTTTTTGTTGTACTCGTATGCAAATCTACAAATATACAGAACTTGCATCGGTTTATTTATTCTGTTTTGAAAACCAGCGGAGGAGGGGGTCTTTATACACGAGGTTAACCAGTTTACAGCCATAAATGTACTTTTTAGAGATTATCAGTTTGATGTACACTCCTAAGAATGAATAAAACAAGCAAAAATGTGACGGACGTGGGTCCACACATTTCCTTCTGTGCTAAGCAGATTTCTTTCATGTTCCGAAGCTATGCAATCATTCCGAATACTGTCGATCAGCTCTTATGCCTGTACCTTGGTAGAAAAGGAGTCAATGTCCATTTTGTAAGTATTGGATAACACATGATTTGGTACATTTTTTAATAACGGTGTACAAAAAATACTTTTCAATGTTTTGACCCGTCATCTGACAGAGGTTCAAAATTACGAAATTATTATCCTCGGATCTTTCTCTTCGGGGTTCTTCCAGGATCTCACCAATAGTTCACTGTGTTACCCTTCAGTGGAACGGTAATTACCTACCTACCAATGGTTTGACATTTTCATGATGTATTAAGAGGAGGACAATGCCGCTTTTTCTATTACAACTTACTTTACTTTGGAGTAATTTGTAGACATAACTCTAAATCAGCGGATTTGGACATTAGCCCTCTTTTTAATAAAGGTATTGATATATTCTATTGTGTGACACGAAAAAGGGCCTTATTTGTATTTGTTGTTTGGCAATGACTATCCTGTACCACTTGATTCCGCTAGCGAATCAAATCTGTTGGGTAATAATTCATTTTTTTACCGGATGTGGTGGTTTCAAATTTGTGTTTTAAAAATGAATTTCAGTTGAGAGGTAGAAACGGGCATCACAAACCCCAGCTACCCCAGTAATCTATCATCCGTTTTACCAGAGTGGGGTGCCAGTTCAGGTGTGACCTCGTCATCTGACCGTGGTTTAAAATTACGCGGTGTTGTCCTCGGTTGGTAGGTATTTTAATTAACGTCGCACTGGAACAACACAATGGTCTATTCGCGACGGTTCGGGATCAATTCCAAATGGAGAGAACCGAGGACAACACCATGTAATTTTGAACCACGGTCAGATGACTGCAACACCTGAACTGGCACCCCACTCTCCAACTTCCACACCACGCCAACGTGAGGATATTTGAGGTCTCGACAGATTTAACATGCACCAGCCCCCTTTGAACACGACGGTCTTTGGTTGGATTTGAACTCACTCGCAACCCTCCGGTTGCTAATCCGTTTCTCTTCCAACCGAGCTACCGCGGTCCGGTGTTGTCCTCGGATCTTTCCCTTCGGGTTCGATCCCGGACCGTCACCAATAGGCCATTGTGTTGGTCCAGTGTGACGTTAATTAAAATACCTACCTACCGTTTTACCTTCGGCGTCGCGGAGTCTATGTGGATTTTCGCTGGAGTGCCTGTGAATTGTGGACTGCGGGTTCGATTATAGTCCGGTTCGATTCCTTCCTAGGTGTGTTTCTCTTTTCTGTGTCGATGGAGCTTTCTTTGTGTGTGCATTCACTTTGCTTTGTTTGGGGCGGCTTGGTCGGGTGTGGCCCTTGCACTGTGGAGCCCATCCAACCAACTAGACGTGGGTCTGTCGTAGGTTTCTATATCTGTTCTATGAGTTTTAAACGGAGCAAAGAATTTGTGGAAAACCATTCCAGAAGCGTGCAAAATCCCAAAAGCATGTAAGGAAGATTCTTGCACAGTCGAGAAAAGCAAAGAACATTCCTTCCCTTGTTCTTGGTACATTCTCGTTCATGCTGCAAGTAATTAACTTTTCACAGTGGTGTTTACTCTCGGTTTTTCCTTTCGGTGAGTATGTCTCTGGCGTGCAGCATTAGAGTAGTGTGGTTTTGAAAGAATCTATTTTTTAATTAAGAGGCAAGTTGAACGTAAATGAAAGAATCTATTTTTAAATTAAGAGGCAAGTTGAGAGAGAACGAATTCCCACGATAAGAATCTTTTTCCAGAATTTTGGTTCCGGGTTTTTCGATCGGTGACGGAAGCGATAGAAGTGTTTACGAATCGGAAAGGCAAATATCACTTATGGAGATCGCCATATATGGTTTTGAGTATGGCAGCTTTTTCTCTTTGCGAGCTTATAATCTTTATAGACATGGCTTCCCAAGGTCGTTCCGGTCCTATTTCTTTATGTTCGAGGGTAAGCGCGTCTCAATGGGTTTGCCCACTGCGTCCTTCGAGTTGTACGCGGTGCAGGTTTGATTTCCTTTTGGTGTATTGCTCTCTTCTGTGTCAGTAAAAACTTACAATTGTGTGTGTTTGTCCATTTACTCGCTTGACGTTTTTTGGAACAGCTTAGACAAATATGGTCCTTTGTGCCATAAAATCCAACCCAACCAACCTTAGTTTCGGAGTCTGCAACAGGCACTTACTCCTGTGGCTCCAATGGTGACCCCCTTCACTACGTTACAGATCGTCCTCTCACACGGCTCTTCCACCTGTGCAACCCCACTAGCACCAAAATGGCCCAACTTGAACATCGGGCACAAATCAACTTGTAGAAATTGATGGACACCCTAGCAACGCGGGGTAGACTTCATTGCAGCAGCAGTCTTGGAGACTTGTAAATATTTGTTTAATTTCGTTTAGTATCACATTGATAACTAGACATTCTTTCTTGAACCTGTAATATGGTGAGATCCCTGGCCATTTCGTTGTGTAAATATATATATATATATATACTTTTAATCTCTCAAATAAATGGGCCAGTAGATTTACCAGGTAGACCTACCAAATTGATGAATCCTTACTAATATGGACGATGATTCTCCTAGTTAGCTATCTGGGCTATCTCATCAGGACAACTCTATATAAATATGCAGTTCCCGAATTGAGTAGCTGTTTGGTTTAAGAAGCATATTACTCGATGGTTTCCATAACTCGAGAGAGTCTGCCGTGGCTAAGTGGGTTTGTCCACTGGATAGCTAGGATTTGTAAGCGGCAGAGGTTAGATTCATATGACTTACTATGGATGTATTTCTCTGTGTCGTTAAAATTTTCCTTGCGTGTGTCCATTCATGAATTTGTTTGGCATAGCTTAACCAAATGTAGCCCATGCGCAATACAAATTCAACCAACCAATTCTCTTCTGTCTTTAAAGCTTTCGTTGTGTATGTATGTCCATTACTTGAAATTGTCTGTCTTGTATTTCATGCTGCTTGGCCAAATATGTGCCGTGTGCCGTAAAATCCAATCAACCATAATTAGTCAGGTACTTTACATACGAGTACTAGTGACCGTCATATAAAGAAAGAGTAGCTGTATCCTATTGAAAAAGGTTCTTTTAAAAGTACTTTTTATCACTTGTTTTGCTTTATTTTAAGTTCCATTTATAATCGGAAAAAGTATTTGTTACGTTTGCAATCAAATT
Organism: Meta bourneti; assembly: GCA_933210815.1. NCBI lineage: Eukaryota > Metazoa > Arthropoda > Arachnida > Araneae > Tetragnathidae > Meta > Meta bourneti. The sequence continues at coordinate 56,512,721 of OW119930.1, read as the reverse complement.
AAGTATTTGCACATCACTTAGTTATATGGCCCATCAGAGAAAAAGAATGTCAGAGTAACCCAATTTCACCACACAAACACATTTCTATCCTAAAGGCAAAAAAAGGGAACAACAAAGAATGGGAAAAAATACATAAACATGGACTCTACTTGAAATGCATTCTGAAACTTAAAGCAAACACGCAACCAAAAAACACAATCAGCACCAAACCGGAGAACACATTGCCAGAGATCTGAAATGCCGAAACAATTCAACTGAAAAATAATGAGCCATTATTCGAAACTCAAACGCATTTGCTTTCTCTGTGTCTTAAGGGGCGGGAGAGAGGAAAAATCAAAAAGTGAAATCGAATGGGAATGGAAGCGTGAAAAAGAAAACTCGAACAGCAATTTATTTCGAAGTAAAACAAATGCGTTAAAAGAACTGTTCGCCACCCAAAGCTTGAAACTGAATATTTATTTCCTAAGATGCCATTAAAGTACGTTCTTCGTACCAGAATGGCTTCGAATCGAGAAAACAAAAATTTTCTACATAGAAGCATTTTTCGGATGGAGGTATCCCATGTAAAAGTTCTCGGTGAGGCATTTTATTCTTTATTTCTTTCCCCAGAAATGCTTTGTGTTTTACGCCGAAAAATGCTGAGCGTAGCAATGGAATGATTTAAAAGTCATGCATTTATATAACATGAGCTATATTCGACATTTTTCGCGATCACAAGATAAGTACATAACTTTAAAATTGTAATGTTTTTCTGTAAGTAGTACTACAAGATTACTGCGTAGTACCTACACTTAGTTGATTTATTAAAAAGATTAATATCTTTTTCATAAGTGCCGCGGTAGTCCACTTGGAAGAACAACGAATTAGCAACCGCAGGGTTGCGAGTCTCTGTCCATCCAAAGACAGTAGTGTACGTGGGGGCTGATACACGTTAAATATGTCGTGACTGCGAATGTTCTCACGTTGGTGTGGTATGGAAGATTGGAGAGTTGGGTGCCATCTCAGGTATTGATCTCGTCATCTAACCGTGGTTCAAAATTACGAGTCGTTGTCCTTGCATCTTTCCCTTAGGGATTGATCCCGAACTGTTGCCAATACCCCGATGTGTTGTCCCAGTGCGAAGTTAATTAACTATCTACCTATTTTTCATAAAGTAAATAAGATAGGTCCTTTGCTATAAAGTAAGATTATACCTTTAATAATCTTTTTATATGGGTTTCATCCTATTCTATGTTGTTTTTAACCTCAAACATCTTAACTTTTAGTATTTAATATTATTTTTGTTACAAAGTATTATAAATAAATTGTTTCATAAAGACTTTTCGGGAAACTACTTTCGGGTAAAAAGAGTAGGTAATTACTATTATTTTTAATCAATAGAAATTATACCATGTTTTTGTCAGATCAGTATAAAATATTGCTTGTTAGTGCGCCGCAGAATCTCAGTAATTAGTTTACGTGTGCATGAGATGAAAAAGATTAAACATCGCTTCATTAAATGTTGCGAATGACGAAGTTTTGAAAAAGATAAAGAACTATTTCATTTTCAAACGCAACAAAACAGCGCCTTCTAGCAGCTACGAGCAAACGTTGAAAACATACATTTAAAAAATATATTTATTTTGGTGCAAAAAGTTCAAATTTAGTAAATCATATAGTAGAGTAAACCTCGTTTCCTGAATATGGAAAAAATCCTTGAAGTTGGTGAATACACATCGAGAAACGTAACTGACTTTATTGATAGTACTATCTTATTAGAAAATTAAATTTTACACTGTGATACATTTTTGAAACAAATTTAGGATAGCCGAATTGAAAATTCTTGTTATGTAGGATAATATTTCACTAGAGGAGAAAGAATATAAGTGCAAAAGGGTAGAACTCAACTCTCAAAAATTTTCAATTTTGAAAAGTGTACTGTTTCTTATATACTTTGGTTATACGAGTTTTACTTTGTACTAAAATTTGATAATCTGATTACTGATCGTCTCGTCCAATCAAAAGATATTTCCTAACCTAAGGGAAAGAAACTGACGGATGAAACAGTTTTACTTTAAAGCAGACTTTGTAGCTCCAAACTACCAAAGTTTGAGCTTCCTTTTTACTAACAGTTTTCTCAGTTTCTTTTGCTGTTTCGTCCTCGTCATAGAAATGGATAGAGCTCCTCTTCTATGCTACTTTTTACTGTCGATAAGGTTTTTTTAGAGAGGGAAGAGGCTCTCTTCATTCGTACTTTTTCGTTGCATTCTTTTCAATTAAGGAAGTTTGGTCATAAATCCATTTCATTTACTCGACTTTGCAAACGAGAGTATTACGTTTCTATCATAAACTGTGTTAAATACTATGATACACATACTTCAAGTTGAAATGTTAAATCACATCAAGAACCATGTTTTATGCTTCCACAAAATTTGAAGAAAAAAGATGTGTTAAGAATTGAGATATGGGAACGTGATTGTTTACTCTCATTGCCATATGAAGATGAAGACTGGTTCAATCAATGACGAGGCATAAAAATGTAACTTTAATGAAAATTCATCAAAAATTAAATGCATCAAAAATTAAAATGCATCAAAAATTAAAATGCATCAAAAATTAAAATGCATCAAAAATTAAACTGCATCAAAAATTAAAATGCATCACAAATTAAATTAGAGGTCGAGATAGTCCGATTGGAAGAGTAGAGAAGAAATATACAGAGCGTTGCTAGTTCGTAACTCGATCCAACCGAAGACCATCGTGTACATGGGGGCTGGTACACTTTAAATTTGTCGTGGCCCCAAATATCCTCACGTTGGCCTGGTGTGGAAGTTTGTAGAGGGGTGTCAGTTCAGATGACGGCCTCATCATCTGACCATGGTTGAAAATTACAAGGTGTTGTCGGATCTTTCTCTTCGGGATTGATCCTGAATCGTCGCAATAGTCCGTTGTGTTCTTCCAGTGCGACAGGAATTCATTTACCGACCTTTCTTCCTTTAGAGGTCAGACAGATGAAGAATATGAATCCCCTAATTTAACGACATCTGTAGATGCCTCTACGAGTACACAGAAAATGGTTTCTGTAAAGGAACGCTGGCGATACCCTATCGTGTCAAAATATCAGACATAACTGAGAAGTTAGCAACGTTCTTGGCGCTCGCCAAGTACAGGAAAAGGTGCGCCAATTTAAGAGTGGTTCCAACAACTTTCACGGAAACACGCAAGGCCCGGACAATTTCGTTACCACCACGCCAAAGGCACCTATCTGCAAAATTGACGTTCCTACAAAAACGCTTTCGAAGTTTTGATGCTTCGGGAAATATCGGGTTGTTTTTTTTACGAAAATGGGTATTTCCATTAAGAATCAAAATGATTCGTGGCTTTGTGATTGTAGTATAAAACATGAAATGGTGACTCGAAAAATGCAGTTAGGTGAAAATCACCAAAATGCAGATTTTTACCGTTGGCGTGGTAGTAACGATATCATTTTTCCACTTTCGAGTCACTTCACTGAAAAAAGCGACTAAAAACTTTACTGCTCCTTAACTCTCCTAGTGATTATCTCGGAGAGGTTTATCGTCATTAGCAAAAGCGGATAAATCCTTGATGGACGAGGTATCTTGTCCATCAAGATCTCTTCGTCTTTAATCGTCAGAAGAAAACTGACCGATCGGATTGGACTGATATTGATCTAGTTATCATAAAAAAATTGGCAGTATCGTGATGACGAGATATCAGGCCATTACCGAAATTGGTATATCGTGATAGAAGAGATATTTCGTAGAAACCACTTGGAAATTTAAGCTCTAAGACGGAGCTTGAATTACACATACAGTTGCCAGGATTGGAGGCAATTGCACCTTTTGGGCTCCATTTTAACTTAGGGCTAAATATTATTTATTTTTTATTACCTTTGAGGAAACGAAATTTGAATGGAGTTCGTTTACAAGGCTGTCTAAAGCGTGTTTGAATATTTTGCTTTCGATTCAATCCTGGCATCCTCAGTTATCAATGTTACGCTATATACGCTGTTGCTGTTGCTCAAATACGTAGAACCCTCATAGATTTTTAGGGTCTACATATTTTACTACATATTGTCTACGGAATAAAAAGTGAAGAGCATTCAACTATCGTAAGCGTCTGCGAAACATTGGAAACAATGTCACAGTTCAAATTTGCATTCCCCAGGAAATTCAAACGTTGAGCCTTGAAAAACATTCAGAGATACTTCGATGGCCGTAATTTATTCCATCAACTTCGAACTCCGACGAAGCGCATTTGAAAAGTTCCAATCCGATCGAAACGGTTTCTGAACGCAGAAAAACCCACGAAGTAACGAGACCTCATTTCTATCAAAGGTCACTTGGACAAAAATCACTTGGTTGTTTTCAAGTTTATGGCGCAAATTTTGCCAAGCTGCCCCTAAAAATCACTGGGACGGTTGAGTTATGTACGCCAGTATATCTATTACGATGTATCACGTACCTAAATTTGAACCACAAACTCGCATTCAGAACAAAGTGCTCCGTTATTTAACGAATAAATAATTTTGTTTGCCCATCGCCTAGTCGGATATCACCTCCCCTTAACATAAAAATACGCAAGTGAAGAAACTAACTGATGAAACTTACAGTTTAGTCTGCTTTAGTATGAAACTAACTTTTGGACCTAACCGCAAAGTCTTTTTATTAACAGTTGCCCCACAACTCCTGCTTTGCCTTTCCTCCATCGCCGCCAGAAGAGATAGAGCTCCTCTTTTTCCTCTCAACAAGTCAGCATGATTCTACTCCGTAGAGCTGAAAACGCTCCTTCTCCGTGCATACTCTTCCCTTTTTTTACTACATTTCTTTTCAATTTGGGAAATTTCGTCCGTCCCAAAAGACGTGATTCGAATGAAGGACACGCCATCAGGAGGCGGAGAATGCCCTACCTTGAAATGTTTCTAGCTCAACCAGATAAAGTATCTTCCCTTTTTTATAAAATATTCTCTATGGTTGGCGATGATAGCCCTAGACGCGCCATAACTTCAAGAGACTATTTTAATGGATTTACTTCTGGAATAAATATTGCTCGGCACACATATAAAGGGAGGGGAATTTTCTTTGGTGGAATAGTTTTTCCAATATTCTTAATGCACTGTAGCCGTATCCTTTGAATATGTTAGCGGTGTTGTGACGTGCATAAATGCCGGTGGTGTTCCTGAGGATGGGACTTCGGAGGGAGGATGTTGTGCCATAAAAACGTCATTGTGCTGGTAATGATACGTTTAGAAGTTTCTGGAAAGTACAATTTGCGTATATTATGCAGTTTTATTGCGAGGAATTTGCATCGGCGAGAGTGGACTTGGTTGTTGCTTGTCGAAAATGCGCCTAGTGTATAGTTTATATTTGTTTAAATTATAGCTACAGATTTGCAAAGTCCCTACTTCTATCTGTCCACTTTAGGAGCTTGTGCCATAAAACCCAAACAATCCTACTTCTATCATATGATTAAATTAAGATGGATCAGTCCATTGTGGTGTGAGGAAACTTTTTATTTCCAATGCCAGCCACAGAAAAATAAAATGCACAATGCAAGTACACACTAATATTATATACAATTTATGTTAAAAAAGAAAAGACAAGAAAGTGGAATATAAAAAGTATCTATCCAATCCGTCATCTATCCTACGTATCCTTGAATGGGTCAGGTTAAATAAAAAATTTCTTCGTGGAATTGTTATGTCGTTAACCGTCTTCTATTCCCAACAAACATGGATTGTGTAAGTGGAGTAGTCTTTTTATAAAAATATTAATCAGAAAATGTAAGCTCATGAGTATTTAAAAATGTTGTTCGCGAAACTTATTATGTTATCTTTTTCTTTCAGGCAAAAAATGTCGATATGCTCACAGAATATTACAACTACGTTATCACTACCTTGGTAAGAAACAATTTTCATTATATCTTAACAGTACCTTTAAAATTAAACTAAAAAAACTTTAAAATTAAAGCATCTCAATTTTTGTCATGTGATACATTTCATTATATATCGTCATCGAGAACTACCTACGTTTGTGTATATGTTATAGGAGTACTGTATTCTTCATTTCTATCGGAAAAAATGCGATTATTATTATCAGACAACATCCCTCTTTGGATGTCAACGATTATTTTATGGGTGAATTCGCATTCATTATCACAGTATTTGCCAATTCGAGATAAAAGTCATCCATCTCAAGCCCTATGGTAGTTATTGGTGTAATATATCGATTTACATAAATTAAAGGAAAGATATGATGGTTAAAATCTAATTATAGAAAAATTTTATGAAATTTGGTATGAAGATGAATTAAATGGTATGTCGTAAATGAATATAAAAATAGAAACACACCGTAAACTTGAACAATACAGAAACTTGTCTAAAAATAGGATACTTGAGTTGAATGAGTAAGCAATTTCAATATGGTGTGTGGTCACCTCTGACAGATATGCAATGAGTATAAGCGATGCTACATACTCATTATTATGGTGTTGATTAACTCAGTAACAGCAATGATCATTGTTACTTCAAAGCAGTACCATATAAGGGAGAAGCCTCTCATGGTTGAGCGCAGCAACACGTCTCCCTAGAGCATCCCAAACGTGCTCAATTGGATTGAGATCAGGAGATTTCGCTGGCCACTTCATACAATATTGTCGTTGTGCAGGCACTGCTCGACGAGGCGAGCTATGCGTGGACGAGCATTATCATCGTGCAGAGAATAGGAATCGCATATTTCATAAGACGCCAGAGCCAGAAATATTCATATTATTTTTGCAGCACTATTTTTTACATCACACCCCAATTTTGTACAAACCTTTTCGACGAGTAATAGCTATTTTTGTAAGGTTCTTTTATTAATTTTTGGAAACCATTGTGCAAAAGCACTTACGTTGGCGTTAATCCGCTAATTTGTATTCTGTATCCCTTAGGATATACACACAGTGAATTTGGAAGATTTTCAATACATCGGAACTAACATCACGGGCTTCCGCATAGTGGACGAAGAAGCCTCGGATTTTCAGGAGATTGTGCAGGACTGGAGATCTGGACCAGTTGCTGGGAAAATGCCTGATCTCGATACTGCACAATATGCCAAGGTTTGATCTCTATTACACTCATGAGATTATATAAGTAGTAAAAGAGCTAAATTTCTAGTTTCAGCTGTGAGAAGGATTTTCAGTGTTATCAACAAGCCAAACCTAAAGCGGAGATTTTTCGGCTGTCCAAATGTTCTTATGAAACATGTCAGGGTTACCCTGAAATGTAATTTATCGCCGGTTTGGCGATGGTTAATCTAATCTAATTGGCGTTGACCAATCAACTATCATGCATCAATTCGGAATTTCTATTGGCGCAGTGTCGAAATGGTATTCGAAAAGCAAACCAAGTGACGTCACATTCGGAGACAAAAAAAAGACGATGTATCGATGTGGAAAGTAAGTAGAGAGGGGTGAGAAAATATTTATCAGAAAAACGGCACAAATAATAAAACTGCAATATGGTAGAATAGTTTAGGATATACGAATCCGATCTAACTTGACTATGTAGATGCCTCTACGAAATATGTCATTGTTGCAGAAAATCACACGGAAAAAGGTTAAGATAAAATTGGTTGAAGCAGGTAGAACACACTTACAACCACCAATTCTCAGGAAACAGATTGAGATTTCCTCTGCTGTTCAGAAATTTAACTCAAGTGGTTTCGACGAGATATCTCGTCTATTAAGATCTGATTAATTTTGTTAATGACGAGATATCTCGTCATCAAGATACTGTCGTTTATTTATGATGACGAGATTAAGATCTAGTCAGTTTCTTCTCATAGCGAGATATCTCGTCCATTAGGATCTGGACCGAGTGGCCGAGGTGAATTTTTTTCTAATGAAGAGATACCTCGTAGAGAAAACCATCAGAAGGGTTGAAATTCATGGGAAGCTAGTACAAATGAGGAATACAGCAATATGAATGATATATCGAGGCACGTATAACGAGGGGTTATTATGCAACTTATCCTAAAATATTTCGTCCTTTCTCTTCGAATGCATTGGTCATGCTTCAACTCGAAATGAAATTAATATATTATTTAGTGTCATGTTTTAGTAGTTTTGTGCAGTGTCCTGTCAACTTTAGAATTGCTAATAACATTTAACCTGAATAACCACAATATTTAGTAGATCCAATAATTACCGTAGTTTTACGTTTGAGGTGTGATGTGACGACAGATATGCTCCCTCTGTCCCAAAATAAGTGTCATATTTGCAAATTTTTGTTAATAATTTTGCGAATATTAAGTTGTTCTTCAATTTTTAAGTGTAAAGCCGCCGTGATTCATTGATTTTGCCCACTCCGTTATCACTCATTTGTAGGTTGCGAAGGCTCGATTCCTCCCTGGGTGTATCCCTTTTTTCTGCGTCAGTAATACTTCCATTGAGTGTGTGTTTGTTCATTACTTGACGTTGTATATCTTGTGTTTGGCGCAGCTCGGTCAAATATAGCCCTTAACTGTATAAGGCAATATAAGGATGCCACTCGATAGTCTTTTTTTTTTCTTGTAAACAAAGGCTGGTAAAAATCGAAAAACAGGAACTTTCTTAAAGGTACACCCCTCTAAAAAATACGAGTTGTTGGCAACGCATGTCCGATTCTTCCCTGGGTGTATGTATTTCTCTCTTTTGTGTCAGTTAAACTTTCTTTGTGTGTGTATGTTCATTACTTGATGTTAATTGCCTTGTGTTTGGCGCAGTACAGCCAAATATGGCTCTTTCGCCATAAAACCCAACCTACCAACCCTCTATAAAAATGTAGAAGTTAGAAAATATTTTATCAATATTATAAAGATGTATGGAAAGTGTAATGATGTCGTGTGGGATAAAGATAACAAAATTGTATTCATTGAGAAATAAAAAACTGAGACGTGAGAATCACCTTCCAACTAATATCATTTGTAATCTTGGAGCTGTATTAAAAGCCAAACATGGTCATAAAATGTAATAATTATCCATGTATGAAAAATAAGCGATTTAATTTAAGATTGAATCGTTTTCCTTTCCATCTTTTCTACAAACATGAAAACTATTTCTGAACGAAATTCAAGTGTTAAATTTGACACTTATTTTGGGACAGAGAGAGGCAAGTATTTGATTTAATAGAAAGTGATTTATTTTAAAATGTGTATTTCTCACCTTAGGAGCTTGAAATTAATGTTAGTTAAATCAATCTCTTATTCATTTTTCGCTTTGTAAAACAGTTTTCAATTCTTCAGAAATTCTACTTTAGTACTAGACTGAATAAAGAAGTTCCTTATAATTTCAAACATCGAAACATACAATTTTCAACTGCCAATCTACCTATACATGATCTTCCCTCCTTATTACTCGTTATATATTTGAATCAACTCTAAACACGCATTGTCGGAACCAGTGTAAAATTCCGCACAAGTGCAAGTCAGATATTCATGATAGTTTTGAATTCTCAATTCTGAGGAACCAGAGCTCTCTTAAAATGCTTACATCTGGAGTTTTTTCTAGCATACGTGCAAAATGTGATACAAATATAACAAAATTAAGAACTTTTTATAGTTTGATGTTAAATTTAATCTTCGCTTTGAATGCATTTGGCGAGATCACTTTCTGGCAACCTTGAAAAACGTTACCAGTAATGGCTTCGTCAGACTTGTATTTAATTTAATTATAAGCACAGCTATTTAAGACGGATTTATTGATTAAATAAATTCGATTAAAATTAGTTATCTAAAAATAGTTAATCCTTAGATACCGTCAAAATATTATCCAAAACAAATCGAATGATTATTTTAAGAGTAATTCCTTAATGTACAATATGCAATTGAAATATTTGCTAACGATCTTTTTAATTTCTGATTTGGCTTATGAATTAATAAAAAAGTCGAAATTCTTTTCTGCAATGTTCCAAAATAAAATAATGAATTGATTCCAGGTTAATTTATTCATATTTATGCATTTTCAAATAAATAATTGAAGAAACAGGATTGTTTTAAATCTAAAATTTAGTCTTTCTCTCCAAATAAGTATGATGTAAGTAAGCATTCTTACATGAGAGGGATTTTCAATGCAGACAAAACCAAATCAGATGTGTGTGATGGTAGGATCACTTCCTATTAACCATAAACTCTCATATGATAGATATCATGGTTACTTTAAATTAAATTTATCGTCGTTTGGGTGACGTTTAATCTAATTCGCGTCGACCAATTAACCATCATATCAATTCGGAATTCATTTTCTAAAATTTCTTTTGGCGGTGTGCTGAAATCGTATTTGAAAAAGACGCCAAGTGACGTCACGTTCAGAATACGTACAGGAAAACACAAAAACACTACCGCCATCTACATTTAACGCAACAGAAAAAGCCTCTCATTGAATTAATAAATAGTAGACTTAAATGAGAACTAAACTAAAAGAATTCACAGCTTTCATCAAATATAGCAATAGTGACGGTAAATAAAAACGTCTGCTTTGGGTTGTGATTTTAGTATGCAATAAAATAATTAAGTATAGATATTGGCAATAGAATTATTTTATTTAAGTCTAGAGAAAATTGGACAGGCAATTGGAATTATTTTCATTCAAAAGCACATTATTCTAAATGGACTAATAGAAATCGAATTAGCTGCTTAAGGTAGATATGTTTGACATTCATGCAACTTGTCATTTTGAAATTGCTAAAATCAAGCACCACAGCAAAAAATATGAATTATATCATGCAAAACACTTCAAAAATAATAGATGCATCAATTGCAAAAAGGTTTAAAAATTTGAGCATGTTATGTAAATCTTAATTTATTCTATTGTAGAGCCAAACGAAAATAATTAAATTTTCTAATGTACAATTTTTTAGAAATGTATGTCTAAGAAGTCTAGATCTTCCAATGAAATTTTTGATGAAAAACTAGACGCTTTTTGTATTTCTGCTGTAAATAATTCATGAAATCATATTTTCGTGTATAAATGCTGCTTACAAAAACTAATTCGGTTATTTTCGTTGAATAATGTTCGCTCTGAAATTGAACTAGTTTTATAAAAAGTAGAGAAAATCCCAAGTCGTCATTTATTAATGTCTCTGAATTAAATTATATTTATCTTTATGTTACGGAAAATTAATGCGTGCAAAAAATAGCTGTAACAAAGAATATTTTTTATATTTTCACTATTTTAAATGAAGTTTTTCATTTCGTTATCTGAGAGAAAATGTTGTACCTTAATTAAGTTAGTAAATAAAGTTTTTCAGAATCAGTTAATTAATGACTGATTAAATTATTACTTTTTGAGATGCAACACGAGTGTGTGTTTTGTTTCATTCTTGTGTTTTTGTTGATTTTCCTTTAATTAACGACTGCACATCTGAGAACAGAAGGCTTTGAATGTTTTTTACAGTTTTGAATGAAAACGAATTAACTTTGTGCGTTGCCTGTTTGTCCTTTTTCGAGATTTTCCCTTATAAAAATACGCCATGAAGCTTTTCCAATTTTAGTCCCTCTTACCTTTTTATTTTAATCTATTTTTGCTTTAAAAAGTTAATTAAACTCTTCCTGATTTATAACGTTTTTTAATGTTTTCTCTTGAAACAATTTATCGGTATTAAAATTTGCTTCTTCAATGAAAAAGAGCAGTTGGTTTTAATTGCTACATTTTATTTATTACTTTCACATACAGTACATATAAAATCTATCTGCATCTGTATGTGATTTTTATATTTTTATGTCAAAGGTATTTAATCAATTTCAACAAAAGATGAAGTCCTGTGAATTTTAACAGGTCCTGTGAATTTTAAGGTGTTTTGAATAGTGTCATACGTTCATAACCGTGAGCATGACTGTTGAATTCTCAGTGTTGTGATTTTTTGTTCAGTAGCAAAGCACTAGACAGTATTTATCTTTGATGTATGGATGTTTATGCTCTTTGTGCCTTCTTGCATGCTTTCTGGCAGAACTTCACGGTAAGTTCTTTGTATAGTGTAGAAGTGTCTTTTCCTTCAGATTAGTTTTCTTACTTTATTTCTTTCCTAACTCTACATACAGCTTCCAACAATGCGATAGTTACTTTAACAACATTTTAGGTTCTTGTATTTTGGATAACATTTGAACAATATATTTTTTCTTCCAGTTAAGAAAAACTATATTGTCTAATGTAACTAGAATGTGACGAGATCCCTTCATGCAGAGATAATTATTAATATAATAATAATATAATATAATAATAAGCTCGAATTATGACTGACGGAAATTAATTTCATGAAGTAAGGAAATTTATTCACTACACACATGTCCAAAAATTAAGGTAAGTAGATAGGTAGTTGAATTAACATAGCAGTGAAGCAACGCACAGGGCTATTGACGACAGTCCAGAATCAATCCAGAAGGAAAAGATTCGAGGACAACACACGTAACTTTGAACCACGGTCAGATGACGAAGTCAATACCTGAGCTGGCACTCCATTCATCAAATTTCCACTTGAGAACATTTGAGACCACGACATATTTAACGTGCACCAGCCCCTACGTACACGACTATCTTTGGTTGATCTAGTTTCGAACTCGCGACCCTTCGGTCGCTAAGCCGCTACTATTCCACCAGGGCTACCGTGGCCCCCTAAAAATTAAGAAAAACGTAGAATTCGTATCAAGCATCGTATCAACGTAGAAATGTAGAATTTGTATTCGCAAGGTTACCTTACCTTAATCTAATACAACATGATTGGAATGTTCGGATGTCGCATGGCAGCCTACAAAGATCCCATAAGAACTAAGATATGCTCAAGTACGCGATAGAACTTACCACAGGAACTCTTGGATAGCCCTGAGGAAATCATGTCTGCGCATTAGAGTCAGAGACATTCTCTTAAGCTGCTTTTCACAGAACACTGTTTTTCCTTTCGCAATAACTAAAACCTACAATGTGATCACTTAAGCCTTTTTTTATTTCTTTAGTTCTCAGTAGCAACACAAGCTAATTACATTCCACATAGCGCGTGGAATTTTCATTTGTCATTTAAGGTACTTCGATGCATGGAATTCATCTTAGCTCGCATAACCTCAATTTTGGATGTGTGTAGCATTTAACAGAAAAGTCCAAGGATAAGCAATAATTTCTAAAATATGCATTTTGATTACCAATTCAAACTCTACAAAAGATTCTATCGTTTCGTCAACAACTTAATACATGGCTTTAAAATTGTTTAACCTGCATTTTTGTCTTCTTTTAAGTCGCTCTCGATTTAATGGAAGTCTTAAGAATGTTTAATAACAGTTCAAGTAGGCGGTTACAACAAAATTCCTACAGTTATTGACCGGTTTGAAAAGTACTGGAGAAGCGTTATGAAGGCTGTGTATAAGAAATTATTCTACCATAAACGAACCAAAAATGAAAAATTCAGAGATTTTTCTTAATTAAATTTGTCTTGATATCCTTCTTTATTCCTTCTTTTTGATTGAAAAGGAGGTAAAACAATATTAAAAACAATAGATTTCGACAACAGCGGAAACAGTTAAAATTCACTAGAGTGGAAGTAATCCTTCAATTTATCGGCAGAAGTCCATTTTTTCAATGAGTTTCTAAATTTTGATTAACGCGAAACACATGCGTACGATAACTTAAAAATCGCAATCTTTTTTTCGTTCCACAAAATGTAAAATTATTGGTGTACATTGATATCCTGGCATCCTAAAATAAAAAATCATGTCCGTATTTTTAAAGCTACATAATTTTCATTACTTCAATGGCTACATGAGTTAACAGGAAATTTTGCAATAACTCTAAAAGTATTTGAGTTAATTTGAAATACAACAGCATGTACTTTAACACTGAAACAGTACATCTGTATAGTTTAATTGAGCGATATAATTTACAGGAACAACTATCAGCATGATTTATCATTTTATAAACTTACAAGGGAAGGTGTGAACTTGTTGCTGAAAATAAACATTTTTATGTGGGATAATCATAACAATAGGACTCAATTATAGAAATATAAGATCAATGATACGGGGAGCAATACTCCAATACTCAGCCATATTAATATATATATATGTATATATTTTTTTCACTTGGTTTAAAATCACACTTGGCTACATATTGGCGACTGTTGTACGAGTTTATTTACATATTACTACTTGTTTTGGTCACATGCTCCTGGGCACATAAAAAGGTTGCCATTGCTCACTGCACTTTTATATTTCCTATATGGGTGAAATGACTTAAATTGCGAGATTAATTTCATTTCAAAACTTTTATCTTGAACTTTTGACAAGTGTGCTCACAAGAATTTCAAGTAATTGTATCTTTAATATACGCATAAACAATTTTAAGCATTATTTTTCCTACGAAGTATCAAAGATAATTTATTTCAGAAATATTTTAAGAGCTACTTTGGAGCAAAGAGGATAGGTAATTGTTATTTTTTTATAAATCAATCAAAATTATACCTATTCTTTTGTCAGATCGGTAGAAACTACAATATATTTTTTGGTACACCGCAGAATTTTTTAGTAATCAGCTTATCAATTCCATCCAGCTACTTCTCCAGTGGAGTACCATCCTACATAAAAAAATGTTTCGATTCGGCAACGCCAAATTCGCACCCTCCCCTGCTATCTAATAACGGCCAACTCAAAGTAGGTTTCTAAAACAAAAGTGCATGGCATTTTACTTTTCGTTCGTTTCTAAAATACTGCATGTAGTTTTCTTCTGTTGTATGCAGCGAGTTTGTTCCTTTTGCAGACGGAAGTGGCCCTGATGTATGACGCGGTTTGGAGTTTCGCGACAGCATTGAACACTTTAGAGAAAGGTCAGCGCCTGCAGATCAAACCCGTCTCGTGTGACACCGAGAAACCCTGGTCTTATGGACTAGCACTCGCAAGTCACATGCGAGGAGTGAGTACTACTTCCCTTATTCACTTTTCCAATGTGTAGTGGAGATGAGTTAGTATTCCGATAGCAGTTTAAATAACAGTGTGATTGCAAAATACACTGCTGGCCACCCAAATTGCAACACCAAGAAAGACGAGAGATATCACAACAAAATTTATTTTGTAGATAACATGTTGACCAAGTATCAAATGATTAAATTTATAGACTTCTGTAAAGTGTGGTTCCTGCCAAAATCAGTAGCCAGAGTAGCCGCCATTGTTGGAGATCACCGCTGCCACACGCCTCGGCATTGATTCAAAGAGACTTTGGATGTGTTCTTGGGGTACAGCTGACCAAGCAGCTTCCACACGTTGCCAAAGTTGATCTGGTGTGGCAGCTGGGGATGTATTCTGGGTCAATCGTTGAGCAACCATGGACCACATGTTTTCTATCGGCGAAAGATCCGGAGAGCGAGCTGGCCAGGGAAGCAATTCAATCTGGCGATTGACGAAGAACCCTTGGACAATGCGTGCCACGTGTGGTCGCGCATTATCCTGTTGAAATATGGCTGTGGGCAAGCCCTGAAGGTAAGGAAGGACAACTGGCTCCAACACCTCGGAGATGTAGCGCTGGCTGTTTAAAGTACCGGCAATGCGTACTAGAGGAGTGCGAGAGTGATATCCAATACCGCCCCATACCATAATACCCGGTGCAGGACCAGTGTGGCGGTGCATAACGCAGCTGTTCAGCATCCTCTCTCCACGGTGTCTCCAGACTCGAATCCGACCATCGTGGTGTTGCAGACAGAAGCGTGACTCGTCAGTAAAGACAATTTCATTCCATTCTGCCGTCCACATCCTTCTTTCATCGCACCATTGGCGGCGGAAACGTCTGTGGTTCTGCGTCAAGGGTAGACGAAGCAATGGACGTCTTGCGGACAGACCACTCTGCTGTAAACGGCGTCGAATGGTACGCGCAGACACTGGATGATGCGGTACAGACTGAATGTGCTGTGCTATGGTTCGTGATGTGACTGAACGATCCGTCACTGCCATACGCACAATATGCCTGTCATCACGTAAAGTGGTGCACTGAGGTGGATGCGATCGAACACGTCGGTCCGTCGTACCCTCCTGCATCCAACGATCACATATCCGCATTACAGTTGTTTGGTTTCGTCCAACACGACTACCGATTTCCCTGAAAGATAATCCACAATCTCGGTAGGCCACTATCCTTCCTCTGTCGAACTCGGATACTTGATCAAAAGATGATCGCTGTTTTCTACGAGGCATAATTGATCGTTTTTTTGAAAAAATCACAAGAAAAACACAATTGCCGTACTTGAAATCGTCGAAATCTCCAAGCCTTAAATAGCGCTTTGAAGTGGCGCCACAGGCGTGCGTGATGTGCGCCTGCGCTGAAATTCTAATCATTTGCATATCTCACCTCCGCTAATGCATGTTGTAAATTTCATATTATTTGCATGCTTCCTTCAGGGTGTTGCATTTACGGTGGCCAGCAGTGTAGCTGTTAGCAACAAATATCGAAAATATTAACAGCTATCGATAAATGTTGTGATGGCATTGAAGAAATTCTTAAATGAAAAACTAAAATTTCGATAAAGAAGAAATTACTAAGTCAGTTAACCTCGTTTTCCCGAGAAATTCCTAGCCTCTTGTCTAATCGGCTCCTCCCCTCAATAAAACCCAGTTTTATAATCAATGCTCTGACCAATCCAGAAAATCTACTCATCCTATAGTCAATTATTGTGGTTGTTTGACCACTCCCAATTTCCTACAGCCACAGTGACGTAAGTCCTTTTATTTTGTATTGGATCACCACGTGACGCTATGACCTACGTCATGCTGTCAATATCATCGACCTTCTAATGAAATTGAACGGATCATGTGGGCGGAATTGCTGTCCTAAGATCGCTGAAGGGTAAATCGCAAATTGACTTTGCCGATAGACTATGGAAGCGCAGACTACTGGTTTTGATCACGATGGATAATCACTTTAACCAATCATTAAATTAGGATTCATTCACCCACAACTACGTGACAGACCTTCAAACCGAGCAACTGGAAGAAATAACGTGAAGCTGCGGGCACATGCTCCGTTTATTTCATTTAAAGGTCGATGGGCAATATCGAACTGAGAACAGGGCCAAATCTACTTCAAGAATAACAAGATGTGAGCTCAGGTTATGAATTATTGACTCTTGAAATGAGTTTTGATTTTATGATGCAGGCCTGAGTGATTGAATAAATTAAAATTACTGGACTCAGTGACACACAATAATATCCAACGCTTTTCTTCTGTTTCTCTTCCGGCTATGCAGATTTAACTCTCACAAAGAAATATGAGTTTGGAAGGTATTGTGAGTCAGTATAATACTTTGAAATCGTATGTCATTCTTAAAACAGAAAAACATGCTTTAAGCCTAAATTTTTAAACCTTATTAAAACGAATTAGTGATTAAAGAATGATTGGCTAACACTTTATAACATTGTTTCATAAAGCGAGCACTATCCGCCCTTCGTTGTCGTTGAAGGAATGCTGAACCCAGGTGAAATAAAGGGGTGTTGAGGGGGCAAGAGTGGACAGTAAAATGTTAAAAAATGTGTCACCTAAAATTACTTTAAGAAACACTTAATTTTACCATACAGCATACTCTCTACAGGGCTGCATTGCCCTTGTTTCTTTTAACTAAAAAGAGGAACCGTTGAGTGTGGAGGTTTGATTTACAGAAGATGCTGACGAAAATTGAGCCTATTATAAATAAATTTGTAGCACAACACCAGGCTCGTACTTCTCATTAATGATTACTCTAAATACTACCTATTTTATAGATATTTGATTACTAATAATTGTGAGCAATCTAGTGCGTTAGAGCAAAATTTATTTTTTGTTTTATTTTAATAAATAGCTTTATAATATGAGTTCCAAGTTGTTTTATTTCGAAACTAGCTTTTAGAAATTCTAAAATCACACACAGCTGCATAAATATTTTGGTAAATTCAAAAATCGCAGACACAATTACACCTGCAATTTATTTTAGCTAGGATAAATTGAATTAGATGTAGAGAAAATTTTCCAGTGGGGTGGCACCAAATAAAACTGTCTTTGAAAATTGGGCGTTGATCCAAAAGCGTTTGGGAAACTGCTTTATAGCATTGTATTTTTCAAATGCGCAGTCAACTTATAAATCCCCATTGCCTTGCTAAATTAAAATAAAATCTTCTATTTGTGAGAATTATTGCAAAAATATTTAATCTTCACACAATTGTCATATTTGATTGTTTTGGAGAGTGTAAAATTTTATTAGTGTGTTTTTATATCAACAGGTGGAGCTGCGCGGGCTGACGGGTCGCATTTTGTTCGATGAAAATGGAATAAGAACTAATTTTACTGTCAAGATAACGGACCTTACTCACCTGGGTCTCAAAGAGGTGAGATTTCAAGTTCATTTCTTAATTCGTGTGGTTTCTGTTTTGTCTGTATCGTCTATTTTCAACCGGCGTGCCACGGCCCACTGGTGTGCATTACGAATGGTGAAATGATTTAAATTGTGGAAAATTTATTTTATTTCAAATGTTTAGTTTTGATCTCTTGAAAAGCGTCAATTTCAAGTTCAATTCAAGAATAATTTCAAGTGATGCCCGCATAAATAATTTTGAGTACTTTTTATTCCAGAGAGCTGTAATAAATTCTTTCAAAAAAAATTTAACCAATTTGTAGCAAAAGTGTACGTAATTACTATTATTCTTTTTGGAAATTAAACAAAATTATGCCAATTTCTTAAGCAGATCGTAAAAAATACATTTATTGGTGTGCCGAAGAATTTTGGTCATTTATGTGTGCTATGAGATCAAAAAGATTTAAAATCGTTGAACTATATTATATTACACCACACGTTTTTACTTCTAACACTTTGGGATTAGTGACGAATTTTGCTTGCTATTAGATATCACATTTACTTTATTTACAAAAATGGGTACATAAATTTAATTCGCGAAAACACATGAGTAGTCATTCACCTTGCTTTTAAAGAGACATTTTTTAAATAATTTCTTTATTGTTCAACGCAACTATTCAAGGCTTGTATATCGCTTAAGCTCTAAATAGAGTAAATAGTTTTCATAAATAATCCTTTTTTTACGTTAGACGGAATGTGAGTTAAAGCCTCATGCATTCTAAAACATGCTTTATGTAAATACTAGAAACGTAGCTTGTGTTTAAATAATGACGTGTAAAACTTGAGAAGCAACACTATTTTTTAATGTTACACCCTCGAAATTAAACGAAACAATCTGTAGCGGTTTTAATAACCAAGGATATTCAGTAAAAATCTGGTATATATTCAGATTTTAGATATCTACTTTATAATGAAATAGACGGAGCATGTGCCCGCATCTTCGTGTTATTTCTTCCAGTTGCTCGGTTTGAAGATCTATCAGGTGGTTGTGGGTACATGAATCCTAAATTATTGATTGGTTAAAGTGATTATCCACCGTGATCAAAAACACTAGTCTGCGATTCGACAGCCAATCGACTGTCGATTGGTATGTTCACGTGATTTATTATTCAGAGATCTTATAACAGCCCACATGATCCGTCTATTTCATTAGAAGGTCTATGATTTTAGAATCATAACGTCAGAGGCTTTAACAGAGGAATAAGTTCTGTTACCACAAGAACTCATCCTCAACCTAATTCTCAGTATGCAAACGTGGTGCTTAGCCTGAACCAGTGTTGGAGGTAGTTATTACTAAGGGACCGCCTCATCTCTTTACTTAAATGTTCATTTACACTTCTTAACTCATGGCACTCAGTGCAATGTCACCAGTTCAGATTTTTTAACTGGTCACTTCTATTTTATTACCGTTTTGTTTTTACTACTTGGTTCGGAAACTCCGGCGTACCCTGTATAAACTATATAGTGTGTAAACACTGTATTTTAGCTTTATATAAACACTATCCAACAGTAATTGTTGGTTGGTTTCGGGGGGTTATGGCGCAAGGGCCATATTTGGCCGTGATGCGCCAGACACAAGACACAATATCAAGAAATAGACAGACACAAACAAAATGAAAGTTTTACTAGCACAGAAGAGAGAAATACACCCAGGGAGTTGGAATGTTTGTTGCTGGAGTATTTATTGCAAACATTTTAATTATTAAAATGTTTACGTATCTATAATACTGTACCATTTTTTGTGGAAAGCATTCAATTAATACAGAAACAAACACATAGCACTACATCGAGTTTCTTATGAAAGGAATACATCACACTCGTGGGCTGTAATAGTGGCACAACTAAAAAATATACGATTTTTGGAGTAAGTGCATGTCTCAGTGGGGAAAACCACATTCTTTTCTGTAGAGAACTGGCAAATTTCTTACTTCAATACAGGATCGCTAGTTAATGGAAGTATTTTACAGCAAGTTATGTATTTCCATAGCAACGAAAATTATAAACCCGTTTTATCTCAAAATGGGATCTGATAAGTTGTGCCACTGTTGCAGCCCATAAGCGATACGACTCAGTATGTATATATGTGTAGAGGATTACATCATGTAAATGAACAATGATAAATAGTACGTTCAAATCAAGATTTAGGTAACAAGAGAAAACTGTATGCTGATATTTCTTGTTTTTGAGACGCAAACTCGAACTTCTCTAAGAGTCGTATAAATAATTTTATTGACAAAAGCTTATGACATTTCTTATTTCCTTTTAATAAGCACTTCGTTTAAAGTGAAATTTCCTAGCGATTTCATTTTCCACACGCCTATTGGAAAATGTTAAATTCCAAATACACATTTCGATTATAGTGAGGTTCGTGGGAGACTGGAGATGACCTTGAAGAAGTCCACTTTCAGAAAGGTAGTAAACTCGCCAGGGAATAGGGTGGCCATATATAAAATAACCTACGGCGATCGCCGAAGGTGATTGCTTGTTTCAGCAATTCATGATCACTGTTATTGCTTCCAGCACCGTACAATATAGTCGAAGTCAGAATCATTCTTTGAGGCTGCAATTGTGGGAACACATTGCTTACAATTTAACCTGCCTCCTGATTTAATGAATAGACACGTTCTAAACGAATCTACTCACTATAGCCGTATTTTACATACTAGAACTAGGAATTTTAATATCTTCAATCACATTGAATCATAATAACCATTGTCAAAAATATTTTGCTAATCTTTGATTATCTAATCGAGCAAAACTAACAGCGTCAGAAACTAGTCAAATATTTGTCACACAATAGTCAATTAAAACAAGGAGAATCGTATCAATGAAAACTATCTGTAAATGCTGTTTTTCCTCAATATTAATTCCAACGCAAAGAAACCCATGTAAAATTGAATTCTCAAATGACAGTATGTTAATGTGTGGCCATATTCAGATTAATTTCGTTGACTGAAACCCACTCGTTTATAGAGCAGTAGAACTAAAGTGCTTGGCTGTTCAAAATCGGGCTGGATGTAAATTTTGATTTTTATTTCGCTCTAGGGTCATATTTTGCTACTCGAGTGCTAATTATACAAGTACTTACGGCTTAAAGTGGATTCCGAACCAATATAGTACGCCAAGCATGAGAATATTCATTCGCATGCTTATTCCCAGGACGAGTTCATTTCACTGCAAGTAGAAACAGAACATACCTCTAGAGCTGTAAATGGGAAAATCCTTTCAACACTTCCTTTTTCAAACCTACAGCAATGGATGGAAGATTGAACTTTCTATCTATCTTCAACTTCTCACAAAATCAATATCTTTTACATGTTGCCCATAGACTTTTTCACAGATAATGCTACCTCAAATGGACTATAAGAACTTTAAAAGGTTTTTAGTGATAAAAATGATAAAACTAAACGTTATGAAATTCCTATTTCTATGAACGAAATTCGTTAAAGTAATCGAGATCAAGCAGCCTTTTGGCCTTGATTTGCAATCTTTACGTATCCTTTATGCAATTTTACGCTGTTCTACCTCTACAGAATATGCAAAGCAAGGAAACATGCATCTCAAATAAAATATCTTAAACCCATTGGGAGTTAGAGACATATTATATATATGTCTAACTGTATAAATAAAAATAACTAACAAAACTAATAAATAGAGCAAAAAAGTTGTTTTTAATAGAAAATATTTTTATTCTAAACAAAGGGTTTGTTTTTCAAACTTTTAAAATTTTAACTATTTGAACTTAATTTTGTTTTATTCAATTAAAATCATAATTTTTCTGATTTAAATTATTAAACACAATTTGTGTGTGTGGTTTACGCTGTAGACTGAAACTCGTAAGCGATTCTCTAAATGATGTTCTTCCTCTACAGAATGTATAAGGCAAGGAAACCAATAGCTTCTTAACTCAAATATCCTAACCCATAGGGAGTTAGAGACATATATTATTCCACACTGTAACCTACTTTCTCTGCTCGGTCCCTAACTGGTTTTAGCCTTTAACCAAAAAGAAATTTCCTCTGTGTTTCTGCCATTTTGTCATAAAATGTGATACTAGACAAAGTAATACTCTTCTTAGGAAAACTCCTAACGCTAAGTGGAGTTGCTAAATAAAACGTTAAAATGGTGTACGATTATAAAATAAAATGTCTCATTTAACTAAAAATATTAGCTATGAGAAATTTAGATATTTTAATATAAAATGATTTTGATCAGTGTGACTTATACAAACTTTTCAGAAATTATACCACAGCTGAAAATAATACCACCGATCAACTTTCAATAGAACCCCTTTTATTTGTTCAAAATGTTTCACACTAAAATTAAATTTAACTTTTAAATAAATTGATAAATATTCGAAAATTTTCTAAATAATTTTTTAATGTTTTTCCATTGATTAACCTGTAGTAAACGTTCTGTAAATTCTGCTTTTCCTTCGTAGCAAACATGAGGCAAAGAAACAAACTGCGTATCAAATGAATACTTTTTATGTATCCGATATGTTCCGATGTAACCTAATAATACTAGAAAGTTAAAGAAGCTAATACAGTTTTCAGTTTTAAACTGAAATCCGTATTAGCTTGATACATAGCGTGGATACCTTAAAATGTTGTCTATCGTCTTCAGTTTGAAGGTTTGGCCGTTAATCTAACTGGAGTTAAACAATAAACTATCATATATCGATTCGGGATTCGCTCTTTGGAATTTCTATTGGAGACGTGCTGAAATTGTATTCAAAAGACAAGACAAGTTGGGAAGTACTCTCCACCACAAAACACTACTGCCACCTATATTTAACGACAGAAAAACTTCCCATAAGAAGAATTTTATTTTTTAAAAGTAAACAAATTCCCAATTTTTCTGGGAATGGCAGAAATCACTGGTTGTATTCGACTGAAAACGTAGGCAAGTTTGCCGTACATTATTGATGGTAAATAGCTACAGAAATTCGAATAGCAAAACAAAAAGTTGAACTTTGAACACTTTTTGAACAGCTCTTATTTATTCAAAAGAACTAACTATATTTGATTTATGAACGTAAAGTGAAAAAAAAACTTTACTCTCGGATAAATAACTAAAACACATGTTTTCTTTTTATTTCTTCTCTAGGAAATAAAGAATTTCCCGCGCGTTTTGTAATGGAAAATAGAACCAAAATGCAATTTCCAATTTTTCTGGGAATGACCTTTACATGTTACTCGTCTGGTTGGAAATTGCTGGTTATATTCGAATTAAAACGTAAACAAGTGTGCCATATATTAGTGCATTAGTGATGGTAAATACATAGAGAAATTCTAATATCAAAACTAAAAGTTGAACTTTCAACACTTTTCGCACAGCTCTGAACAAAACTAAAAGAACTATATATCTGATTTATGAACGTAGCGTGAAAAAAATTCATCTCAAATAAGCAACTAAAGCATGTTTTCTTTTGTTTGTTCTCTAGGGAATAAAGAATTTCTCGCGCTTTTGTAATGGAATAGAACCCCCGTGTGCCGAGTAACCTAATGATTATCATTTCCCAGATAATATTGGGAAAGAACAAATGTACGGTCACGAAGACAAATAGACTGGAGGAACTCCATTATATAAAAAAATGCCTTTCGCCAGAAATGGAATGTTGGGAAAACAACGAAATCTGTTGCTCATCAAGGGAATAAACATCAAAGATTTTTTTGCGTTTCTGATAGGAACAGTTATGATAGAAACAGCGCGTGTATCTCGTGGAGGTTAAATAGAGTGGAGATGCCCTAATGAAGTTTTCTCGTAAGGAGGGAGGAAGCAAGTCTATTGCTATGCAGCAGCGTAGCTTAACATTTACTACTGGGGATGACGAGATTGAATTTGCTTAATTATGAACTATGCGTTATTGAAAAGGAATGGGTTCGATTTTTTTCTTGGCATCTAATCAGCCAAGAAAATCTCTCGTGCCATGATAGAAATGTCACGCGTGATTTTTGCCATAGACCTGAAATATAAACTTGAGCTTGATTTGATGATAAACTTGACCTGAAATATAAACTTGAGCGGATTGAGCTTTCCTATTGAGATTAGCTTTAAAACATGGAGCCAACAAGTCGACTAGTAGTCACTGCTCTGTGAAAAATTGACTTGGCTGGCTAATTTGGTATCTTATCGCCTCGCTCAGCGATATAACATATTGTGAAAGGGTAGATGTGTATATCCGCATTTCTATCGAGTGGCAACAAAAGTGGTGAAATTGCCAGTCTATTACTATCAGATGATCAGTCAATGGACCAATCAGATGATGATTTAATGAATGTTCGTCTTCTCCAGTCCCGTGAACCAATCAGATGATGAATCTTAAGTTCCACCCAGCAGACGAAAGCAGTCTAAAGGTCACGTTACTACTAGTTTTGGTCACATGATCCTGGGCACATAGAAAGCTTACCGTTACACATTATACTTTTATATTTCTTCTATGCATTTTGACCGAAACCGTAAAGGATTAGGGAAGGGAGTATTTAAAAGGTAATTAGGAACACATATTGTGAATTCCTCTTTGTTCATTATAAAAAAGCAGCACTGCTTTTTGTACTTGAGAATGAAAAATAAGCTTACAAAGTTCTCAAAAAAATTATGCACAATTCTTAAAAAAGTTTTAAATAATGTTTCTTCTCAAAATTTGGATGATTCTACATTTCTAATATAAATTCAGTAGCAAGAATTTAGAAACCGCACGTGAAAGTTTACAAATACATTCTTTCCCAAAAAATAAAAAACAAAATCTAATTTTTGAATCGAGAAGAATTAACACAACAATAACAAATCAACTCTTGCGGAAAACGAACTTTGACCCCCGGAATCTCTCCCTCTGACTTACGTCACTGGGTATAGATGTTGCAGAAAAAGAATAAACAAGATGTTTCTAAAACCAATTGGTCATCAAATATAAAAATGAAACTCTTGCCGTAACTAAAAATTATTAAATTTTTTTACATTAATCAAAAAATTAAATTGTTAAAGATTAAAACTGTGAAAATAATTTTTTACAAAGTTGTTTTCCTGTAACTTTTTTAATTACTTTACAGTTGATTTGCACCGTTCCCAACAGTTTAACATTAACCGTTGACGTAACTTTCTAACGTTCAGTAATAATTGTTAAATTGACTGCTTACTGTTAATAACACTGTCAAGAAACAATTAAAAATGACTGCTATTTCAAATTAGCAACACCATTGAACACTGTTGTCGAAAAGTAACAGAAGCCAGCACCAAAGAAAAGTAGGGTTGTGGAGGGGGTAATAGGTAACTACTGTGCATGCCAAACACCATGGTATGAATGATGAAAACAAACAATTTAAAATCTTGATGCTTCGTAAAATTTTTAAAAAGATTTGAATGACGATTTCTCCTAATAAAATCCTGCATAGAGGAATGAGTCTACTCTAACGACAGCGATTCAACAGCAGAAATTTCAACATTTTCAAATAAATTGAAAAAAATCACCCCGGAAATGCATTCAAACGTATTAGAAAAAGGGCACGAAAGAGCTCGTATTTGTAGCTCGACCTGAGGCGGCCATTCAGCTGGTGTCTAAATACGGTCAATTCCATAAGTATTGAAATTAACAAAGTAAACACCATGTTAAAATTTTTTAATTAAAAATACCTTATTAAAAGTTATTTCAAAACAAGATGAGGTCCTTTCATAAGAAGTATCGGACGTCCTGGCTCATTCAGTATATCCACTGATCTACCAACCTGCGAGTTGTAGGAGGAGCAGATTCGATTTTTGTCAGGTTCGATTCCTCTCTATGTATTTCTCTCTTCTGTGTCCGTAAAACTTTCCCTGTGTGTGTGCAATTTCCATTACTTGATATTGTATGCATCGCGTCTGATGCACCATGACTAAATATGGCCCATGCGCCATAAAAACTCAACCAACCATAAAAGACACCCTGCATAACTACGAGGAGTGTTCAAATGAAAAGGTACGAAACGTCGTAAAAACCAAACCGGTTGAAATTTTAATATGCGGCTTTGGGATAACGTAGTGAGACATCTAAGGAAGCGAATGCACGAGTACCGGCGTGGTTGTGCGCATGCGCGGGCGCCCGCACATGACGCAGAAGAGAAGCATGCAGTTGTGTGTTCCGTCCAATTGACGCGGCAGTGCGTGTGAGGACATCATGGCGTTCACATTGCAAAATTCGACGATTGAGGAGCAGCGAGGTGTTATCAGATTTCTGATTGCGGAAGGTGTTAAACCGGTAGGTGAGACACTCCGTAGCCTACGCAAGTCCATCAAGAGCAAACGGCCTGGGCTGCTCACGGAGGGAGTGATTCTGCTCCACGATGACGCGCGTCCACACGTCTCCAGGGTCACACAAAGTGTACTGGCCAAGTTCAAGAGGGAGCAGCTTGAGCATCCGCCCTGCAGCCCGGACATATCGCCCTACAACTTCCATCTGTTCTGTCCGCTAAAAAACATCTCAAAGGGAAGCGCTTCAACTCGGACGACGAACTGAAGGACACAGTGGAGGACTGGCTCTTGTCACAGCCACAGGAATTCTGGGAACAGGGAATCCTTCGGCTCGTGAAACAGTAGGATAGTTGTGCTCAGTCCTCTGGTGATTACTTTTGAATAAAGACTTCAATTATACCCACAGTGTCGTTTCGTACCTTTTCATTTGAACACCCCTAGTATAAAACCTAAGATGCAACAATAGATATCCAACACCTAATTGAATTGTTCTTTATCCATTCCGATACTTCATCGAAGCGAAAAGGAAAAACACGACTTCTAAAGAAATGAAACTGGAAAACAAACAAGGCACCAACTCTCGTCCCCGCTCCAAATAGATAAAAAAAATACCAGATTCTATTCTTCCAGTCACTCCATATTCAAATTAACCTATCCGACCCACCTTCAGAAAGAACTGACTATTGATCTACACAATTTAAAGACACAGATCACGCCTCTTTCTAGCTCTCCCCAGCCCTCAAAAATTGATAAGGAAAAACTCTCCGTCAATATTAGTTTTCGCTTTTTGCAAACTTCTTTCTGGGAAGGGAAGAATCCAATCCTCAGTAGAGCTCCGGTTGACACTAGATTAAAGGGAAAGTCAAACAGGCGAAGTATGAGGAAAGGTAATCCCTAATCTTCTCCATCGGAGGAGTGATGAAGAAGCGACGGAGTTTGCAGAACGGGAAGGTATAAAGAGAGCCACCTTTAGCCCCGATGGGTGGGTCTCGTGGGAGGGTGGGGGGGCGGGTTCAGAAGCAGGGGGTTGCTGGAACGTCGCCAAGTTGGCGGGGGTCTCGGGTTTGATTAGTTACTGCTTGAGGAAGGAAAGAAAGGGTGTGTAAACATGCGAGGCATATTTCTTTGCTTCCAGTCGCGTTCCAGAGGGAGTTGGGTATTAACTACTTGCTGAATTTGGTGTTTTCATTGAGATGTGGCCGCGGGCGAAATAGCTGAACGAATATTTTCGTTCTTCGGGTTCCTATGGGAACGGAGACGCGAAAAATTTCCTCCACAGCGTTGCACATTTGACAAGTAATCTAATAGAGTATAAAGGTCTTAGTAAATATTTAGCGAAATACTTATCCAAACTTCAAGAATAGCCGACCCGCGCATGGCATCTCCGTTAGTTTCCCAATTGCTGATATCTGCTGATGGCAATGGCGTTATTCACATTTCATAACTTATTTAAATCCATTTGAAATGAATGCAGGGCCACGGTAGCCCGTTTCGAAGAGTAACAGACTAGCAACCGGAGGGTTGCGAGTTCGAATCCAACCAAAAACCGTCGTGTACAAAGGGGGCTGGTGGACGTTAAATCTGTCGAGGCCTCAAATGTCCTCACGTTGGCGTGATGTGGAAGTTTCGAGAGTGGGGTGTCAGATCAGGTGTGACCTCGTCATCTGACAGTGGTTCAAAATTACGTGGTGTTGTCCTCGATCTTTCCCTTCTGGGATGATCCCGGACCGTCACCAATAGCCCATTGAGTTGCTCCAGTGCGACGTTAATTAAATACCTTATACTGAATGCAAGCATCAATATGCACATTTCGTACGCCCAAATGAAAATAAATTAGTCAAAAATCTAAAACGGAATTTTGTTTACATCTTTCAAATGGTACTTTAACTGGAGTTAATTTTTATTTCCAATAAACTTATGGTAAAAGTTCACACCTTAGTCATGTTAACACAATTTTAAGTTCTGAAAATCCACTTGGATTGTATCTTATTCACTTGTCCAAGGAGATTCGATATTTTGGATCTATAAAACTATTTTCGGTTCTCGCTTAGATTTTCTTTTCTGAGCTAATTTCTATCTTCCAGATTTCTCATTGTCACCAGATTTCTGAAGAATTTCATCAGAGCGTTTTTTCTTGCAGCTCTAGCAATACTATGCAGCTCCTAGTTCAAATGAAGCTTGCTTTTAAACTTTGCGGCAAAATTGGCGAATAAATCTCGTAACGATTGATTTTTATTGCATACATCCGCTTTTTGTCATTCAACAATATACAAACAGCGCCAATTTCCGTGTCGCGTACGTTAGTGAAATATATAGTCTAAAATCTTCAAAACATAGCTGACAAAGAAAAAGACTTTGGTTTTGAACTAGTCTATTATAGTGCGGCTCCCGGAAAAAGACAAACGACCTTGGGTCAGTTGATTTCTGAATAGGTGTGAAAAATCGTCTGAAGGGGGCTGCCATACGCAAATGCATGAATGGCGATCGCCGTGAATGTTTCTCCCGGCCAACTCGTTATCACTGCTATCACTTTCGGAACCGACCTTTTAGTTTAAAACCAGAATTGGTGATAAAGACCAATTGTTGAAGTGATTGATATACGTTACCACCAGTCTCCTAATTTAACTAATAGACTATATTTCGGCTCCCGGGAGAAGGCAGTCGATTCGCGTGGTTTTGGGCAAGTCTATTAGTCAAATTAGGGGACTGGTACGATTCGACTGGTACTATACGATTCACGTCCATAATTGGTACAGATGTACCCGAGTGATCTTTCCTCCCTTTCATTTTTACCCCCGCCTATCCTTCTGCTATTTGCTTTTCCATCCTCCCTCATTGTGTTGTCTGTCTTGTGTTTGGCGCAGCTTGGCCCTAGCACCATAAAACTACCAACCAACCTAAAACACGTTATTTTGTCTTAATTAATCATTGCCAATAAATAATCGCATGTTTGTTGAATTTAATTCCTCAAGTTGGAAAGGGGCCTAAAATAAAGAGTTCCTAATACACATTGACGTTTTTTGTTTGGCATAGCTTGGCCAAATATGGCCCTTGAGCCACTAAAACACCCCAAAATATCCCCACACAAAACAAATCAATCAACCAACCTAAGACACGTATGAAACAACTGGAGTTTTATTTAGCGCCCCCAAAATAATTTGTCTGTCTTGTGCTTCGCGCAGCTTGGCCAAATATGGGCCTTGCGCCATAAAACCCGAAAAACCAACCATACTTGGCGTCTTTAACATGAATTCTAGTTCTAAGGTGGGTGACAGCGAGGCGACTTGAGCATGGGTGAATGCATTTTTACTGATCCTGTCACATTGGGTAGTGCTGCTCACCAAATCACGCGACGGTCTACCATCCTTGACTCGGCCACGATTTCCAAGTCACGCCACATCTCCAACCAATTGGGTTTTTTTCTTGGTGGATGACACAAGGTGCGACTTGAGCAGCGCAACCTGGGTTCGCTTTCTCTTCCAGACAGGGAAGAAAATGGGTTGAACCTCTCGGAAAACGCCATCCACGTCACGAGCCAAATCGCTACGAGAAGATGTACGAATCCACCCATCTTGGGGAGGGAATTGAGTCATGTGGTTTCGAACAAGCCTATTAATGAATTTAGGGGACATGTGGTAACGTAAACCAATCCTTCTCTTTAGCGCAAATTCTGGTTCTATCGTTCTGTGCCGAAGGCGTCAGCAGTGATAATGCGTTGTTGGCGGAAAACAGGTCACGGCGATCTCCATTCACGCTTTCGCATATGGCAACCTCCTCATGACAAGGTTTCGCATTTTTCATAAAAACGACAGGCCCAAGGTTATCTACCTTCTCGTCGTAGCCGAGCTCATTTCAAAAAGCGGGTGAGATAAGCAGCCAAAACTGGAACCCCTTTCGCTGTCTCTTTGGTTCCAGGGGCATCATAAAATCCAGTTCTTTGAGGGCAAAGCGCTTAATGGTGTTTTAGCACCCCAGGGCACAGACATAAAAGCGAATTTATACCCTCTCCTTTTAACCCAGTCTCCTCCGCGTTCAGCCCCTTTCATGTGTTTTCTCCGCTTTGTTCTCCCGAGGTGTCCCTGGATGGAACAGCTTTTATTTCTGACGACAATATGAAAGCAGAAATCTTTTGTATTCCATACGAATCAAATCCTTTTTTTCGGTGGGAGGATTTTTACTGTTTCTTCAAAGTGCACTTTGATCAAGTTTACTTAATCGGTAGGCTGGATGTGATTACCTTTTTGTAAGTGAAAAGTTTCTTGGAGTATCTTGATAAGAAGTTGCGTTTCTCGCGCCAGGTTTGGAATTCCAATTGCAGCAATTGTTTAATTACTGCAGATTTGAAACGCCTACACGTTTCAAGTTTCTGCAGTCTCAATGAAATCACCAGCAGTACTGTAGTGAAATATTGATAACTTAGGATGCTAAGATTTAACTCTCCTGGTGGTTGTCTCTACGGGGTATCTCGTCTCATTAGCAAAAACTGGCAGCATCTTGACGGACGAGATATATCGTTATTACAAGAAACCTGACCAGATCTTGATCTTGTCATCATTAAAAATTGGTAATGTTTTGACGAGGTATATCGCAAAATTGGTCAGATCTTGATGGACAAGAAATCTCGTCGTAACCACTTGGCGGGTTAATTCTTTTAATTTTAAAGCAAAAACTTTTATGTTTACCTTTAGACAACCTTACAAGTCAACCCCATTCTCCGCTGCTCGTGTTCTGCAAATACAATACGATACAGATCACTTTTAGCCCTAAGTTAAAAAAGGAGCTCAAAAGGTCGAATCTTCGCAAGTCGATAGTCCGGCTTCCGTGAAAAGGCATTTGAGTCACATGATTTTGAACGAGTCTATAACACACACTAGCCAACGAATTAGAGACCCGTAAATATTTTTGAAAATGTTGGTTGCGGGCGTGGTTATGCAAAATCCGTCTGACCTGGGTGACACGTAATCATTTTGACGGTACAAGTATGCTGTGCATGTTCATTTCAAGAGAAACTAAGCAGAATGGAGAAAACGACATACCTTTCATCGTTTGGAAAAGGATTTATTTGTTGGGGTCCGTTTAACAGAACTCACTGAATTCTCGAAAGCTGCGTTTTCGAAGGGGCTTAAAAGTTGGAACCAGAACCCACAATCCTTGTAGTTTTAAAACAATTATCAAGACCGTGATCGGCCGCTCACGGATTGTACTGCAGAAAAGAAACTCCACTCTTCTGGAACTGACAGAAACTTTTAACGAAGGCTTGTCCCAACCGATCTCGGCGCGAACAATGCGCAGAGAATTGCAGAGGATCGGTCTAGGCAGTCGCATTCCAGTGAGGAAACCTCTAATTTCTGCGAGAAACGTTTGCGTTCGTTTACGGTGGTGTCGAGAAAAACGTAATTGGGCACCATTGGGATTGGAAAAAGGTGATGTGGTCAGACGATTCATGCTACACCTTGTTTCTCACCGACGGAAGGCGTAGAGTTTGGCGAGAACCCTATGGAAGCCATAAACCCATCTTGCCTTGTTCGTACAGTCCAAGGGTCTGGTTGGAGTATCATAGTGTGGAACATGTTCTGCTTTGTTTCGAACTGGTTCCCTGGTGTTTCTGGCAGACAGTCAGCCATGCAATACTTGAACAACCTGGCAGATCAAGCGTATCCTGCAATGTTACATTTTTATTCTCTCATTTCATCCGAGACAATCTTTCCACCTATTCAGAAATCAACTGGTACAAGCTCGGCCACCTTCACGAGAGAGCCGCACTATATGGATGATTCAAACGTTGTATTAGAACCTGGTGGCAGACTCTTACAAACGCAGGAAAATGAAGAGATAATAATAAACCATGGGGGCAAGGACCCACTTTCAATAGCAGCATAGTGCTTTTTATATATTAATCTTCTAGACTGGAAGCCAGCCTTAATAAGAAACAAGAGTTAAGAGAGAAGAGTCGGTGTTGAAGGTACTTGCGCATGTGTATGACAAATACCATTAACCAATCATAACTAAGAAACAATTTAAGAGTGAAAGCACAGGACACCAGCAGTCATAGATTGTTTTTTGTGGTGAAAATCAAGGACTTAGAAACTGACGTCTCATTCAGATTTACGGTACAAAAATCGTCGATTTTGCTTCACGTTTTATTGATTTTTATTTTATTTAGTATTATTATATTTCTGCTACCGAATTTTACTAGGGGATAAAGAGCATCAAGTTTTCAATGGACGGTATGCCATTGGTCACCAACGTTGATCAAGCTTTCAACCTTGCTCTAATTACTTAGACTTTTTTCTTAGACTTATCTTTGTCTTACCCTTACTTATTCTTAAATCTCACAGCAAAAGTTACAGTTCAGATTAGACTTGATTAGACGTGGCATTATGTCCCATCATACATTACCACAACTGTCGTCCCTCAAGACCCTCCAAGTGATTTCGACGAGATATCTCGTCCATCAAGATCTGATTAATTTCGCTAATACCTCGAGATCAATGTGCTGCAGATTTTGTTATGATGACAAGATCAAGATCTGATCAGTTTTCTTCTAATGACGAGATATCTCGTCCATCAAGATATTGACGATTATTTTTGTGAGGATGAGATCAAGATCTAATCAGTTTTCTTCTAATGATGAGATACCTTGCCCACCAAGATATGATCAGATTGTTTCCAATGAGATACTTCGTCAAGGCAACCACCATGAGGGTTAAAAAAGAAAACTAAGACAAAAATCTCCTTCCAAGTGACATTAATTGTAATCCTGAAACTATACTAAAAGACAAACACTGCCTTGATATGTAATATTTAACTATGTTAGCAAAATAAACCTTTTAGTATTAGTTTAAATCTTCCTTTTCCCTCTTTTTTACAAATGTGTCAACTATTCCGAAACACAATTCGAGTGTGGAATGTGACACGTTTTGGGAAGAGAGGGAGAAATAGAATATTTCTTTTATTTTTGAGTCTCAAAGTATCTTCAATACAGTAAAATAATATTTGGAAGAGGGTTTTTCCAGGAATTTGCGAAGTTATATGTGACACTTATTTTGGAATCGAGCAAGAATGCAGACTTGTAAAGATCAAAGGCCACAGATTCACTGTGACGGCCGCCAAATTGTTTTAGTATTTGGTTTGATTTTTGTAGTAGCCAGGCGCAAAGTTGATTCTAAATTTTCATTCGTCAAAGCTGCCCTATTTTTCGATTTGTAAGATTTCATGACTGAAAAAGTTTGTTCAAATATAAATGCCACGCCTGGCATTACAGCTACTTTGTTGTGCCCATGTGTAATTTTAAAAAATTACCTATTGTAGACTTGGTAAAGTTAAAATAACTTAGTGAAGCGGGTCACCAGCAAATCCACGTATGGCTACATGTGGCTCGCGGGCCGCAGTCTGTGCATCCCGGCGATATAGGAAGTTATATAACATACTTGGTGAATTATCCGGCGTTACTCGGGTTGAATTGTTTATAATTCATCGTAATATTACTCAATATTATTCCTATGGAAATTTCGAATTGTTTTTAGCCCCTTGCAGACCCAGCACAAATCGAACGGAGTTAATATATAGCATGTGTCCCACAGAATTTTATAGGATGAATGTACCAAATTTAATGTAAATTGGTCTGACATTGATCGTATAAATACGCAATGTTATTCCTATGAGTATTTCGAATTGTCTTTAGTCCACTCTACCATATCGACGATAAAAAATAGACCACTTTCTGCAAAAATTTTCTTATGTTATCCTAAATATTTACCTTCCAATAACAAAGCTGCAGTTTAAGAATTTGCAGACGGGATACATAAACGATATGATACTGAGCGATTTTCAGCGCAATCGCACCCATCTACGATTGCATCAAACTCTAAGATTCTAAAAAAATTCCAAGGTCATCTTAAGAGGCGACTACTGTAGATGTTAACTCTGACGTCACTGCACAGCCAGACCGGGAGAGAGCGTCCTCTAGCAAGTCCTCTGTCCAGGATGACGGGACGTTACATCCCTCTGCACACCCACGACAAATAGAACGGGGTTTAATATGTAGCCTACATTACCCGCAGAGTTCCAAAGAATACGTGTACCAAATTTGGTGTAGATTGGTCAAACGGTGTAGAATTTGTATAGAGAACAGACAGAAAGACAGATGCCAACTCTGCTTCATATGTATAGATCTGAGTCTCAAAGTACCTTAAATAACCGGTAAAATAATATTTTGAAAAGAAGATTTTTCCTGGATCGTATGAGTTTGAAACCAATAACAAAAACGCTTTTTCACAATAAAGTGGAAATTTTGCACTTTTGCTCACGAGCCACCTGGCACGGCTCCCATTGGTCAGTGAAAGTGACCCTTCTTGTCCCTCCCGTGCAATAGGGTTCCCTCAGGAATCCATCCGATCGCATCCATCTTGTAATGTTATTGATTGCCGTGGGCTTGACAACTCCAGATAGGCTTCTGCGCCTGGCAGGTGAAAAATGAATGCCGGCGTTTTTCGAGGGGAGAAATTCTCGGAAAACAGGAAAGATGCATCGGGAGGAGCTGTACTTGTTTTTCCTTGTTTGCGACTTCTTTTTTCCTATCTTTCTGCGGAGCACCTAGTAGAACAACATATTCGACGCTTCGGATTCAGCGGAAATCGAATTTTCCAGCGTTTTCGCAATTTGGGCATCAATCACGAAGTGAATGGGATGAGGTAGATGTTTTAGCGCAGGAATTCGCAATGCATAAAGACATTATATATAATCTACGGAAGTGTTTTATCCAGATACTAAAGGGAGAAGCACGTTCACTTGATGGCAAAACAGTTCAAGTCCACTCTTCGAAACACTTTTAAGCCGTGTCAGAAGACTAGTGTCGATGCATTTTCATTCTTTAACTTTACATATGATCTACACAAAAACATTCAGTCCCAATGTATAAAGTTGTCGTAGCTCAGTGGGTTTGCTCCATAGCCCGTTGTTTTGCTCCAGTGTGACGTTAATTAATTACCTTACCCATTGACGTGAAATGTAAGTAGACTGAGTATTGCTATTGAGAAGACCTTCAAAACGTGTGATCAACGTGTCGACTACAAAGTAGTCACGTGAATGCTCTTAAAAGATTTACTTTGTTGGCGATCTTATTGTTTTGAAATGTAGCATCTTATGACAGAGTAGGTATGTTGTGTGAATCCGTATTTCTAGCATGATGACGAAAGTGGTGAAATTTCCAGTCTACTATTATCAGATGATCTCAATCAATGGACCAATCAGATTATTAATCAATGGATGGGCGTCTTCTCCCGTCCCATGGACCAATCAGATGATGAATGTTAGGTTCCACCCACCAGACAAAAGCATTCTAAGTGTCATGTTACTACTAGTTTTAGTCACCAGAGGAGATTGTTTACTGCAACTAATTGTCCTTACTAAAATTTCCAAGTAACTAAACTAATGATGAAAGAATAATAGATGTGAAGATATCTTATATATAAGATATCTTCACATCTATTATTCTTTCATCATTATCAGTGCTTCGACGACTGAAAAGCGAATCATCTATCAAAATTCGAACTCAGACGGGGCCGCGGTATCCCGGTTATAAGAGTAAAGGATTAGCAACCGGAGGGTTGCGAGTTCGAATTCAACCAAACACCGTCGTGTACAAAAGGGGCTGGTGCACTTTAAATCTGTTGTGGCCTCAAATGTCCTCAAGTAGGCGTGCTGCGGAAGATTGGAGCGTGGGGTGCCAGCTCAGGTGTGACCTCGTCATCTGACCGTAGTTCAATATTACCTCGGATCTTTCCCTTCGGGTTTGATCAATAGCATAATTCGCCAATAGCCTTGTTTTGCTCCAGTGCGACGTTAATTAAAATGCTTACCTACCGAACTCAGACGATAGCGTTGTTTCAAATTGAATAGGAACATTGGCATTAAGCTCCGATCTATCGTATCGAATTGCAAGACGAAATTATCGGAAAATGTTGCAGTTCAATTCGACCTTTAGTCTCGTACTTCGTTCGTACGTTTTTGATTGATTATCTCTTTTGATATTCCTATAATAAATCCTGTTCGAAACTGCATAACAAAGGGGCTCACACTTAAACCGTGCAGAGTAAGTAACTTCTTACAGTTCGGGAAAAAAAGAATGCAAAGGAAAGAATGCAAAAGAATTCGCACATGCGTTGTTGGGAGAATGAACTGTGATCGAAGCAAACGGATTTCTGGAGATATAAGTAAAATCAGTATCCATAAACATATTTTTTAACAATTTCCTACCATTCGTCATATTTTAACATCTTGCTTTAGACAGTTTTATAGACGCTTTTTTACTATCATCACTTATTTAATCGGATTTATACTGGGTCACCCTCCACGTTCATCACTCCTTATACCTTTTAACATCACTCTGGCTTTTTATTGCATCTGTAATATACCATCTTTTACTTGTTTAGTTTATAATCTAATTTAATATGGGAATACTCCATCTTAGTTTCACCTTATCGATTTTTTCAGCGTTCATAATTTGTTTTCCCCCAAGGGGGATCCTGAGAACTTGAAAGCCCTGTTGGAAGAGTAGTTGATTAGCAACCGGAGGCTTACGAGTTCGAAACTGATCCAACCAAAGACCGTCGTGTAGATGGAGTCAAGTGCGAGTTAAATCTATCGTGACCTCAACTGTTCTCACGTTGGCGTAGTGTGGAATTAAGGAGCTGGAATCGGTGTCTATTTGTAGAGAATAAAGGGATCTACAGTATTATTTAATAATAATAACCGATACAATGACATTTGTAAAGTTGTAAGCCGATAAGTGTGCTGGGTTGAAGAGAATTTTCATTATTTCGAAAAAATGGTAAAGGGAATATAACAAGAAACGCATATCATTGGAAAGAATAATTCAAAAGGAATAAAAAAATCCACATTGACCTTATTCTTAATGTTTTGGATTGTATTAAGACAGTTTAAGAAAGCCGACTGAGTCAACTTTGTATAAATACTTTGAGTTCGCCGCTGCCTGAATCGATGATATTGACTTGTAATATCAATATCATCGGCTTTGTAAGCCGATGAAAATAGCTTTGAGAGACTATCTGGAAAATTGTACTCAATAATTTTTCCAGATTCCATTATGGTTACGAGTGATTTCGATGTCCCTCAAAACAAATTGCAATATATATAGAGAGAGCAATATATATATATAGACCATCACCACAAATCAAAAAGGAGAAACCAAATAAAAACAAAAACAAAATGCAAATAATAACAAGAACAAAAATAAGAACAAAAAATGGAGCAAAGTAACAACAATAATATTGACCCTTTAGATGAACAGCGCTGAAAGCCGCAAAGAACAAATAAAGGGAAATAATAAGTAAAACTACCCTAAGAATAGAATAGATTTCCCCGAGAAACAAGATGAAATAAAATATGTAAATGTTAAGTGAGCCTGCCTACTTTTTCAAGGGGAGCAAGGCCAGGTTGTCACTTAAAAATGCGATGCTTTGAGTTTTTTCTGTACTTATGTGAGGCCAGGCCGAAGAGATCAACATAAGTTACCCCCCGAAAACTCAAAGTACTACCAGAGAAAAAAATCATGAAAATAATACCTGTTACCAAGGTTAGGAATCAAAAGAACATAGCCAAAGTAATACCTTACCGAAAGTTGCCGCGCAAGCTAGGAGAGCAAAACATTGCCAGATCCGTATTATGCAGAATAACGGATTTAAAAAAGAAAGAGGGTGGCTTGGAGATAATGTGAACAATTTAGTGTAAATGAAAGGGAGGGAAGAAAGGTAAATTTTAACAAGAAAATAAAATTGTGACAAGAAGTAAAGATTGTGGGCAGTGATGAAATTGAAAGAAAAAAACGAGGGCAAAAGTGAAAAAAATAATTATATAATTATATTTTGGCTCCATCTGTCTGAGGAGAAAGAAATTAAAGTCGAGAAAAAGAAAATCATTTTTAAGGAAAAAACTTTTTAAGAAAATTGTTGGGGAAGTTGTTATTTAAGAGGGTGGTTTTAAGAGTTTTGAGCTGATTATCAATAGTAGTTTGGTCCCTGCAAATATGATGAATTCTATAGATTTGATTATAAATTAAGTTTCTGTAGATGTTGAAAGAAATATTATAATTTAATATTAACAGACTTGTTCCCTGGAATTCTATTACTTTGGTATTACTTAAGGTATTACTTTGGCTATGTTCTTTTGATTCCTAACCTTGGTAACAGGTATTATTTTCATGATTTTTTTCTCTCTGGTAGTACTTTGAGTTTTTGGGGGGTAACTTATGTTGATCTCTTCGGCCTGGCCTCACATAAGTACAGAAAAAACTCAAAGCATCGCATTTTTAAGTGACAACCTGGCCTTGCTCCCCTTGAAAAAGTAGGCAGGCTCACTTAACATTTACATATTTTATTTCATCTTGTTTCTCGGGGAAATCTATTCTATTCTTAGGGTAGTTTTACTTATTATATATATATATATATATATATTACTAACTATACACTCAAGTCCAAAAGTTACGCATAATTCGTAAAATGCGAAAAATTCGGAGTAAATATGGATACAATGGTTCAAAATCACTTGTGGAGAATCGTGGAACGAAGGTAACACATTGTGCATATTCAAAACAGTTCAGTCAACGTCGACATGCGCAAAGCACTAGCGCACGTCGGAACGAGTATAAAACGGCCTCGAGCGACATGGTCAGTTTAGACAGAAATTTCACAAATGCTGTGGTACAGAGCGTTGTTAACAATCAATAAGGACGAAAGATGTCACAAAGCTGCCAATTGGACATGTTTGAGAAGGGACGAATTATTGGAATGCTGGAATCCGGTCGATCCCAAACCGAAGCGTCTCGAATTCGGAATGTGCCACAGTATGTGATCTCCAGACTGTGGCAGAGGTTTCAAACCACTGGAGATGTTACCCGACGACCAGTACCAAGTCAGTCAACGGTAACAACCGCTCGGCAATACCGATATTTGGCGATAACTGCGCGACGTCAGAAGAACCGTTCTGCCAGACAACTGGGTTCAGCCGCCACAGGGGTCATAGTTTCGAGACAAACTGTTTACAGGAGACTCAGACACGTTGGTCTCTATGACAGACGACCAGCAATTTGTATCCCCCCGACGTCTGCATAGAAACGCGAGCGTTTACAGTGGAGTTTGGAACATCGGCTATGGAGTCGACAGTAGTGGGGCAATGTCATGTTCAGTGACGAGTTCAGATTTAGTCTGCAAACTGATTCTCGTCGTACCACGATCTGGAGAGAACGTGGACCGCGTTTTCAGCCGGGAAGAATCACGGAAAGACATCATTTTCCTACAGGGGGAGTCATGGTCTGTGCAGGCATCATGCTGGACGACCGCACAGAGCTCCTCATCTTTGACACGAGGTCTGTTACCAATCAAATATTCAGAAACGAAGTCCTTGAGCCTATGGTTCGCTTGTTTCGAGGTGCTGTCGGTCCTGGTTTCATATTCATGGATGATAACGCGCCTCCTCACCGTGCAGCCCTAAGTCGACGCCTTCCTTCAAAGTGAAGATATTCACCTTACGCAGTGCCAACTCTCCTGATCTGAATCCTAAAGAGCATGTGTGGGATATGCTCGGGAGACATATTACAGCCCTCCGCCACCCACCAAGCTCCGTTTCGGAATTGAAAACTGCTCTCCGTGAGGCTTGGAACTCTTTGAGCACACAACTCATCCATACCCTCATCGAAAGTATGGGAAATCGTTGTACAGCATGCGTGGTTCCCACACGCCGTATTAAACTTCAGCATCACATTGCTTTAATCATTCTGTTTCACTAAAGTTGATACTCGTATTGTGAACCTTTTTCTTTCAACCCTTTTCTTTTAATAATAAAAGTCATTATTATCCTTGTTTTTCATTGTTTTCTTTTTCTATAATCCTATTACACCCGCATACGAGATACCGCGTTTCCTTCCATTCCGATGTAGATTTTCTGAAATATTCACATAAACTACAATTATGCTTAACTTTTGGAAATGAGTGTATATTGATTACATGTTTTAATAAATTTCCTGTTGCCCTTCATTAACGTTTTCTTTTCTTCCATATGTGTACTTAAATTTTTTATTCTACTTTATATTGCTAATTTGGTTGTTGGTTTGATATTGTTAAAATATTTTTTATTTGTATTTGCACTTGCATCTTTTTGCGCAGTTTGTACATTGATGGACCTCGTGCCATTAAACCTAAGTCAACCAACTATTAAAATATTTTTCTTATACTTTCCACATCCTTATCTTTTAAATTTCATTTTTATTAAAAATATAATGGAAAATTGGAACCTGATGATGATAAATAGTATAAAATGTTGATGATGTTATTCTTTCCAGGTGGGTGAGTGGGAACACAACTCGGATGGTCAGATCCGTAAGACAGGAAATTACTCTCGCCAACTTGAAGACGTTTCAAACAGCCTCAGAAACAAAACGCTCATCATAACAACTATACTGGTAAGTACTCTCTTTTGCAAGGCTGTTGAGTCGCATTCTCCCAATAAGAAAGTCTTCGTCCCCACCATACTGGATGCTTTAAAAGTCCCTGTACGAACATTAAGACGCAGGAGGAACACAAAACTAATTCTCCAAGTGGTTTCAACGAGATATCTCGTCCGTAAAGATCGATCAATTTTGCTATTTTATGATGACGCTTTTTTATTTTATTTTTTATGATGACGAGGACAAGGTCTGGTCAGACTTTTTCCCTAATTACGCGCCATCAAGATCTGGTCAGTTTTGCTAATGACGAGAAACCTCGTCGAGACAACCAAGGGTTAAACCATATACACATTAGGACATGTGTTCTGCAGGCGGTACTCCGATATGCCACCAATAGCCCGTTGTGTTGCTCCAGTGTGACGTTAATTGAAATACTCCCCCCCCCCGATATGCCACCAGGCCGCCACCAAGAGGGTATATTTACCATCCTAGTGGTTGTCTGGACGATGTATCTCGTCATTAGAAAAACTGACCAGTTCTTTATCTCGTCGTTATAAAAATATCGGCAATATCTTGATGACAAGATATCTCGTCATTAGCAAAATTGGCCATCTTGATGGCCGAGATGTCTCGTCGAAACCACTTGGAGGGTCGGAGGTACTTTTTCATAGAAATATTCTACCTGCTGTTAAGTCCAGCTGGCTAGATGACTGACAATTTCGGAGCAGATTTCATGTTCGATATGTAATCGCTATTACAGCCTTGATAAAGTTAAAACCTTTTTTTTTTCAAACATCCCTCTACTTTGCAAACAAAGTATCGCCTTGCGACAAAATTTAGGGCCGCCCACGCAGCTTGCGTCAAAACATACGACTCGGGCAAGCGTACTCCGTTTCTGTACAGAAAACATGTTGGTGCGCATGCGTATTTTTGCTAATTTCGTGTTACGGTTGATGTTGGACCACTGTGAGGCTTGATTAACAACTCACGAAATTATTGTCATTGGGGTTGGAACTTACCGTTTCAGTAATTTCCAGACTTACCGTTTCAGTTTTAC
Organism: Meta bourneti; assembly: GCA_933210815.1. Lineage (NCBI taxonomy): Eukaryota > Metazoa > Arthropoda > Arachnida > Araneae > Tetragnathidae > Meta > Meta bourneti. Next base: position 56,470,613 of record OW119930.1, on the reverse strand, counting down.
CAGAATTTTTGCCGGAATTTCTGGTATTTTTTAGGGGGTCGCCATGGCACAGTGGGCTAGCAACAAGTGATTTGTAGGTGGCACAAGTTCGATTCCTATATTGTTCCTTGGGAGTATTTCACTCTTTTGTCAATGAAACTTTCTTTGCGTGTGTATGTCCATTTACTTGACCTTGACGTTGTTTGTCTTGGTGTTTGGCTGAGCTAGGCAAAATATTGCCCTTATGCCATAAACCCCAATCAATCGGTATTTCATTACCAGTTTTTAAACCCAAATAAGATATAAAACTGTTGGTAGATTATCTTATTCATGATTATTTTTAATTTATCTTTAATTATTCTTTTACAACGATACTGATGTCACTTTATTAACCCAAACTGTTAATTTGATTTGATAATAATTGTACACAATTCCGGGAATTTTCACATTCAATGTGCGTTTCCCTTTCCAAGCTCTTTTATACTTATTAAAATTTTGAATAAACCCAACACGTGAAAACGAAAAATGTAATTAGACCTTCATGACCGAAAACCTGAACCCGGTAATGCACTTTCTTAATTATTCTGAGGTACACAAATCCAAGCACACAAAAACACTGTTACCGACAAAAAGAACCGTGTAACAGACGCGAAATGAAATTTTTAATGGATAAAAAGCACCTCGCCAGCACTAAAATATTTTACACCCAAATTTTTTCTCCCAAGTTCCGCCACTTTTTATCCTTCGAGATATTACTTTCTTCCAAATAAATCTTCGGAGTCTCTTCTCAGTGCTGAACGGTTGCTTAAAAAGTGTTTGTTTTTCCTTTCGAGATGAGATTTTGCTTTCCATTTCGCTTTTGTTTTCTGCGTCTTCGGCCCCATTACTTTTACATTATTATTTATTTTTCGCCTCGGTTTTTTTTTCGGAAGCAAACAGTCTCTTTTGGAATCTTTCAGCGAATGATTTCGGGAGAAAAAGGGTTGCTTTAAATCTTTGTTTTGCGAGAACGACGCTGTGTCTCTCTGCAGCCCCGTGAAAGCCGTTTTTCTTCTGAGCACTCATCCATCATTTTAGCCGGGCTAAGTAAAGGCAATGTATCACTGACGGTATTGGAACGGAGGCGCATTGGCAAAACATTTGGCAGGACCGTTGGCGAAAATAAGCCGAGCTTACAAATTAAATGAATATCGATCTGGGCTTTTCTGCCGTTGATTTGTCTTCATTCCCCACACCTTCTCCTACATAATTCAACAAGTTGATGCAATTGAGGCTTGAAAGTGGATGATAGGACACATCTTCAACGTGGGAATGTAGGACACATCATTAACATTTCCACGCCACTGTATGCAGTAATGTAGCCGGTCGGTCCCTAGCCCTCTCCGAAAGTTGTTGATTTCCAATTTTTAAATTCTGCAAATTAAATATACTTTGTGCCAAAAAAGTCAAAACACCATGAAATCAGTGTTCGATCAGAATGATATTTAACATATACAGTGACTCCCAAAAGAGTTCGTACACTTACGAATTTCAATGAAATACTGCTCTATTCATTAATAAAAATTAATATTTCAGAATGGGAATTTTTTAATAACATCTATAACTTGTTCTTAATAAAACTACATAAAATATTTTAAAAACATAGTAAAACTTTTTTTTTTGGAAAATCAATAATCAAAAAGTGACAGAAAAGTTACCTCACAAAAGTCTTCGTACACTTTAAAAAATTTCTACATATTAGTAAATATTGTAATATTTCGGTAAATTAGTACTTAGTAGGATATCCTATAGCATCCACAACAGCTTTTAAACGTCTGAGAATAAAGTTCACAAGTTTTTTGGTAATTTCTGCATCAATGTTCCACCATTCTTCAATCATTACTGTTTTAAATTCGCTTTTTCTTTAATACCGCGCCTTCGTACTTTAACCTCCAGTTCTCTCCAAATGTGTTCTATTGGGTTTAAATCCGGTGATTGCGGTGGTGTTTTCAGAACTTGTGAATAATTATAGAGACACCAGAGGCGAACGTTGAGAGCCGTGTGCCTAGGATCGTTATCTTGATAAAAAACAAAGTTGTTTCCAATACCCGAATTTTGGGCTGATAATTTCAAATTATCTTTTAAAATATTTAAATAAAGAGCATGATTCATTATGCCATCATTAAATATCAAATTATCTAGTCCTGATGCTGACATGCACCCCCACACAAGGACACCTCCACAGCCATGCTTTACTGTTCCAACTAAGTTCTTGGGATTAAGTTCCTCATTTTTTCTTCACCATACAATTATACGCCCATCGGAACCCAACATGCTAAATTTGCTTTCATCTGCAAATAAGACATGATTCCAATATGTTTCGGGCTTATTTATCATTGATTTTGCGAAGGAAAGCCTAAGCTTTCTATTTTTCGTACTTACAAAAAATTTTCTTCGGGCAGAACGCCCATTTAATCCAGCTGATCTGAGCACTCGTCGAACAGTTTCAGATGAAATTGAAGTAGAAAATGTTTCAGTAAATTTTGTAGAAATTTTTACAGCACTCAAACGTGGATTTTTCACAAATTTTCTAACCATAAATCTCTGATCACGTTGAGTTAACTTTACCGGATGACCTTTCCTTACATTGTTTTCGATCCGATTTTCTTCTTTAAAGCGTTTTATCACATACTGCACCGTAGAATGGAATAAATTTACTAACTTAGATATATTCCGAACTGATTTACCACTACTATGATGAAAAATAATCAATTTTCGAATGCTGTTCGTTGTTTCCTTACGACTACGAGCCATTTTTAAATAATAAATAGAATATTACGAAGTAAGATAATAGAATAATAGAATATTACGAAGTAAGCAAGCAAAGATTAAAGCCAAACGATTTTTTTAATGTCACCACAATGCAAAAATAAAAAAAAAGCTATAAACGATAATTTTATTTATGAATTTATCCGAAAATATTTCGGTGTACGATCACTTTTGTGGAATGTTCTTTCTCTGCCTCCTTGCATTTTCATTTTTATAAAAAGAAAATGAGTCAATATTTTTTTAAAGAATATTAGGTCTTATTCAGAATCACATGGAGATATGAAAAAATATTGGACTTTATATTCGAATTCAATTCCAGGCTACAGCGCTTTTTCTCCAAATTTTTAAAGTGTACGAACACTTTTGGGAGCCACTGTATGGTGTACATGAAAAGATAAAGAAATAATCGCAATATCAAGTCTAATGGACTCTATTGTAGAATTACATCAACCCAAATTCGATCAACCGATGTGCCACTTCTTTTTGACTTTCAGTAATCTTTCCAAAATCTTAATCTGGTGACTGAAAACATAAATATTTTTATGAAAATATAAGATCTTACGTTCGCATAAAAATTCCATTTTTAACTTTCAACCCCTTCGGAAAAAAATCCTGTCAAATGATGCTGATGTACGAAATGAAAATAAAATGTTTTATCTTAAAAGTACAAGTATATTTCTGAAGTGTAACTCACATTAGACCTAGGACAAGTTTTCTAACTGAAAGTTTCTTTGTAGATTGTTCATATCTAAAGCTACATTTCAATTTTATCCCAATATATAATTGGTTAATTGGAAGTATATTTCTACGAAATTACGGCTAATAACATAATCACCTTCGCATCCATTATGAATCACCGGTGTGTTGGAACATGAACACTAGTCTCACAATAAAATTTAGCCAGCTTATGGAGTCACCAGTCAATGCTTAAAATATAAACTACTAGCAGAATTACCCGGCATTGCTCGGGATGAATTGGTTATATTTTGATTAAAAAATGATTAGACTAATCACTTTTCTTTCATATAACATCATTTAAGAGTACGGAAAATAATTTTTGATATCATCTTAACTATTTCATAGCTTCTAGAATTTACTTCTAACCCAAATATGTATATATGCTATATCCATCCATTTAATCCATTTCATATTCTTCGCACTCCTGCTGTAAGACAAACTACAAAAGTTTTTTCTAAAGTGACTTCTACAGAAGAGTCGATTTATAAATATCTTTGAACTACAACGTATGGCTACCCGTTTTAATTTAAAGTAACCTATCTTATTTTAAAATAATTTATTTTAACTTTACCGGTTATTTTAAAATAAGAAGTTATACACCTTACTTAAATAAGTTTCCATTTATTTTTATGAAACAGAATTCTACAACCCATTACGTATTCAACCAAATACAAAGAAAGTTAGTCAAAATATACGTATACCGCCAAGAAATTACCAATGTCTAGTGATGTTTTGCAGAAAATAAATAATTCAATAAAATTTAATTCCTAAATAATATATCTGCAATATTTAAAATTCTAGAACATACAAATACGAAGAGACAATTATTCCGATCATTAAAAAATGCAGAATTTTGAAAAACGAAATATATGAGCAAGCGTGTCGGATTTCGACTTCCTGAGTATATTCCTAAATAGAGTTATTCGAAAAAAAGAAATTTGAAAAATATTGATAAAGGCAATAATGATATATTCACAAAAAGAACACAAATTTATAAGCTCGAATATGACCTCAACATTCCGATGTCAAATACACAAACACGGAATTCTAAACCAAATTTATAAAAAACACATTAATTCTAGCGTTGCCAGATACCGAATAGCAAAATTGCGCTTTTATGATCACTGATTTTTTCGTCTGGGCTTTTCGTGTTCCATTACAAAACGTATGTTATGTAAAATTAAATATTCTAAATATCCTTTTTCCATCAATCAAATATTCATAAAGTATTAATATTATGGGAAGAAATAAAAAATAAGTTCAAACACATAAATATTAGAATTTAATTTGATTTGGAAAAATTGTTTTCCGAGCAATACTGGTAAAACAATTTATTGGAAAAGTTGTTTTCTATCAATACGGGTAAAACAAACTGAGCTGCGAACAGCAATCGTTTTATAGTCATTTCGAATTGTTTTTAGCCCCTTCTGCACACCTAGGACAAATAGAACGGGGTTAATATGTAACCTACGTTACCCGCAGGATTCTAAAGTATAAGTGTACCAAATTTGGATTGGTCAAACGTTGTAGATTTGTATAGAGAACATACATACACACACATACACATCCATCTTTATATAGATAGATGTTCGAAATATGAATTCTAAGCATTCCAGAATGAGCATTCCGACTGAGATGTAATTTGTAATACTGCCTCGGGTATTTTTTTGCTACAGGAAATAAATGGGTTTTTAGGTTTCATATTCTTTGTAGTGAATTATGTTGGAACCTGCATCATTGGAGTAGAATTACTCACAACCTGTATAATCAATTGATTTTTGATCACTTGAGGTTGTCTGTCTTGTGTTTGGCGTCGCTTGACCAAATATGACACATGAACCATAGAAACTAACCAAACATTTAATTGATGAGGAACTTACTCTTACTTTAGCAGTACAATCTTAACTATAAAGTACTTTTAGGTAGACTGAAGTTGTTCCACGCATTGCTATATTGGTGACAGGAAAGTGACTTGAACACGCAACCTTCTAACTAGACGGAGAGTTGTTATTGATTTTCCCCTTGGTCTAGAACCCTTGGTGTGCTCACTTTTGAGTCTCGTCAAAGCAGTTTGCAATGATCTGGGACCACCAAATTGAAGGAAAAGTCTAGAGAATGTACTGTTGGAGAGTGGAGAGTACTGTTGGGTAGGTAGTTAATTAAAGTCGCACTGGAGCAACACAACGAGCTATTGGTGACGGTCCGGGTTCAATCCCGAAGGGAAATATCCAAGGACAACGCCTCGTAATTTTGAACCTCGGTCAGATGACCTGAGCTGGTTCTCCACTCTCCAAACTTCCACACCAAGCCAACATTGCGGAGTATTGTTGGAAAGTATCCACATTGGATAATTCTGTTAATTTAACCCTCTTGGTGGTTATCTTGACAAGGTATCTTGTAATTAGCAAAACTGACCAGATCTTGATATCTCGTCATTAGAAGAAAACTGGCCATATCTTGATCTCGTCATAAAAAAATTTGGCAATATCTTGATGACAAGATACTCGTCATTAGCAAAATTGGTCAAATCTTGATGGACGAGATATCTCCTCTAAATCACTTGAAGGGTTAACAGTAATGGAAACATGTTTGATGCGTAAAGCCAGATGATGCGTAAAAGGTGTGTTACATGTGGGCGTATTCTCCTGTTTCAGAATGAGCCGTATATGATGAGAGTAGAGGACGAGAACGGAATCAAATACGAGGGCTACTGCGTAGACGTGATAGAGGAAATAGCCTCAGACCTCAAATTCCAGTACAAAATCAAAGAAGTGGACGACGGCAGCTATGGGAGGAAGAACGATCTCGGAGAATGGAATGGTATGATACGAGAACTTATAGACGGGGTAAGCACAACTTAAAATATTTATTTCTAACTACTTTTCTTATTTCGTTTGAACACTAAAGCAAAATACAGGGTGTTCCTCTTAGTTTAAATACATAAGTCAGTCTATAACAAATTTGTAGCTTTGAAACAAATTATTTGAATTACGAGGAAAGAGCAACGTGAGCATGTTGAAGTACCAGACCTGCAAAAAGAATTTTTGAGTCTGTATCTACATAAGAAATTTTGGAAATAAATCATGGTAAGTAAAGAAAATATGATATAATCTTTCTTTCATTAAGTCCTAAGTGGAATCCCTGTTCAACCGAAACATCTTAATGTAATTTCCTGTTTCAAGTATATAGTTTTAAACACCATGCCATTTCCGTGCTCTTTCATAATAAACAATTGCAAACCTTAAAACCTGTATATACCTTTTAATTCCTTCTCTCCGCTATTTATGCTATCAGATTATATATAACAATAATTCAAGATATTTAAAATGTTGGTGGGTCGTCTATAGATATCATCAGGGGAAGGAGTCTGACCCAAACAACACAAATCAATTTTTTCTAAGTGTTGCTGCAAGATCTTTGAAAAATGCTTAAGGAAAGGTAGGGAACACAAAATTAAACCGTAATCAGGATTGCAAGCATGATGTTCGCAAGCACCACTCGGATGTATTGGAGGATACACTCTACGGTGCAGAAATGAACGACAGCAAGTATGTGAACATCTCTATGAGCTCTAATTTTACAATTTGACAGTTCTACATTTACAGGTTTACAGATGCTCAAAGGTATGACTACCAACAGCAATGCACGCCTATCAGCGTCGACACATGGATTGCCTTACTGTTCAAAAGCTACAGGCCTTTCACAGACACTTGCAGCCGCGACGGCGATGAGGTCAGTTGGGAGTTAATGGCGGTCTCATACACGATGCCTTTGAAGTATTCTCAAAGGATGAAATCAATGCATGATGAATCAGGTGATTGTGGTGGTTAAGAGATGGGTCCTTCCCGGCCAATTCATTGAGACTCAAAAGTACCCTTGCAAACATACAAGTCTGGATTAATTTTGTGCTCTCTACCTCCCTTGAAATTTTGTACCGGAAGTATTGAAGTACTTTGCATATCAATACAATAAAATTTTGTTGCACAATATAAATACAAAGCACTTATTATAATTGTAATAAGTGCTTAATAAGTATACCACAGCTAACTTGATTGACAATGAAATTCTTGTAGCGGCTGTCCGGATTTTCGACCTGTCTATGGGAACTGTGTTACTGGCTGTAGTAACTGAAATAGTTGCTTGGGGTGCTGTCTGCGAAACTACTAGTACATGTAAAAGACTTTCAATTCTATTTTTAAAATTCCATTCTGGTTGACATGTGAATGGGCTTATAAAACGACATTTCAACCCTATTGACGATTTATTTCCATAAAAGATCTCTATGTGCAACACTTCGTTTTACGAGAAGAAACTCGTCTTTGTTTCATTTTAAAAAACTAATTTTAAAAAGTCGTTTGATTCAAAATAATAAAATAATATTTTAAAGATTCGGAGATTGTAAAGAGAATTGTACAATGCATTTAGATGATATGAATGTTTTCACATTCAACTATTCTCAGAGCGGCAACAATAAAATAGAGTCGGTGGACAGTGCTTTGTAGAAGAAAAGTGAAACTCGAGCTGTAACAAGGAATTTTCAAAACAATATTAGGCTAAGAGAAATTATATAACACAGGTCCCAATTTATACGATGTGGAACGTATCTTCCTGGGTTGTTGTCTTCTCTAGTTTGCGCTTGGATGCTTCTTGTTGAGTTAGTCAATAGTTTAACCTGATCGGTCATTAAGAATGTCCAAGTTTTTGAAATGTTTTGAAATGTTTGAAGAATGTTTTGTTGATTACATTGTGCAAGTTCTTACTAATATCCTTCGTCAAGGTGACCATAGACGTGAAATATAAGTAGACTGAGCGTTGCTATTGAGAGGGGCCTCAAAAAGTGTGACCAACATATCGACTAATAGTCACGTGACTGTTCTGTGAAAAATTGACTTGTTCGACCTCTATGATACTTCATCGCCTCGTTAGTGATATAACATCGTATGACAGGGTAGGTGTGTGAATGAGTATTGATATAGAGTGGCTACAAAAGTTCGGAAATTGCCAGTCTACTACTATCAGATGATCAATCCATGGACCAATAAAATGATGAATCAATGGATGGGTGTCTTCTCCCGTCCCGTGGACAAATTAGGTGATGAATGTTAGGTTCCATCCAGCAGATGAAATATAATCTAAGTTAAGTTACTACTAGTTTTGGTCACATGATCCTGGGTACATTGATTTAGATTGCTCACTCTACTTTTATACTTCCTCTATGGGCAAAACCTAGAACAAGACAAAAGTCCACGTCCAAATCCATGTTCTTCAAGTTGCACACTGACCAACTTATATTCATCCAGAAGCTGTCCGATGACAAAAACAATCAAAGTATGGAAAAGTTTTGCTGAGGTTGCGGACAAGTTGGGAAGTTCTTAATTCCTCTTACAAGAGTCTTGTCTGTTCGCTTCTAAGTTTTTCCAGAGCAGTCTGGTGCAGTCTCGAACCTACACTGTATTAGTAATGTGCCCATGTTATGTGTTGCAGAAGGCGGACATGGCAATAGCCGACCTGACTATCACATACGTCCGAGAGGAAGCTGTTGACTTCACGATGCCTTTCATGAATCTCGGAATATCCATTTTGTTTAAGAAGCCGACCAAGAAGGTGCCAAAGCTCTTTTCCTTCCTTTCCCCCCTTTCAGTAGAAGTCTGGATCTATATGGCCACAGCATTTCTAGGTGAGTGTGTTCCGCGACAATTGCGTAACAAGTAATCAATGTAATAACATCCCAAGCTCCCAGTGAAATTAGTATAAAAACTACATATTTGCTACTGATGCAAACTTACCATAATATTATTACACATGCGTTATTTAATCCTCCAAATGGTTTGGACGAGATATCTCGCCCATTAACATCTGACCAATTTGCTAATGACGAGGTATCTTGTCATCAAGATATTTCCGATTTTTTGATGACGAGAGATCAAGATCTGGTCAGTTTTTCTAATGGTAATATATCGGATGGATGCGATCATCCATCAATATCTGACCAATTTTGTTAATTACGAGATATCTCATCATCAAGATGTCGCCGATTTTTTTTATGATGACGAGATCAAGATCTGGTCCGTTTTCTTCTAATGAAGAGGTATCTTGCCCATAAAGATCTGCAAATGATTTTGTTGATGACGAGATACTTCGTTGAGACAACCATCAGCAGGGTTAGTCAGTCTTGGATTCCTGTAACCACAGAAGAGAGATTGTATTTCTCCGGAGGCGGTCCGGAGAACCCCATAAGGTCTTGAGGGTCCTTAGCCCAATTGGACAATCAAAATACAATAGATTCATACAAAACAAATACAAGTAATGAACAAAAGGATATTTTTTCATTATTTGACGTTGTCTGTTTGGCGAAGCTTGGCCAAATCTGACCCTTGCGCCATAAAACCCAACCAACCATTTAATCAGTCATAGACCTACGTCTTCAGAATTTGTTAGTCTTTACAGCCTTGAGAGAATTTTCTGGGAAGAGGGTGCTAGTGTTTTGATTATCTCTCGTTACTTGCCATGCTATTCAAACGTAATTTTAACATTCGTTTTTTTTTTAAACTAAAGCTAAATCTAGCCTAAATGGCGTTAAATCAAATTTGTTCTCAATCGGAAGTATTTCTGCATTTCCGGCAGCTTTTGTCACGATGAAAAATATCGCACATCAACAATTCCGGTTTTGAGAAAGATTTTCAATGTAAATGAAAACAACCTACAGCTGAAGAAAAATAACTTCCGTTTAAGAGTTCATTTGGCTTGTCTTCATTGTGGCAATGCTTAGCGCTAATTTTTAATTTAAGTGACATGCTAAAATTACACTACTGTTTGTGAAAATTGCAAGACCATGAAGGATTCATGCAAATTAAAAGAAACTTGCAGGAAATGCAAAACAGGTTAGGATATGCAAATGATTAGAATTACAAAGTGATCATGCATGTGTGGGCCACGAAACACCCTCTAAACTTCCAAGTGAGCCATATATAAAAAGCATTGTAAAAGTGCGTTAAAATGTGTGTATCGTCGTTTGACTGCTGTAAATGATTGATTAGAAATCAATATGCCTCGCCAAAAACGCAGAGTGCCATACGAGCAACTAATGGAGTGCGAACGGGCCGCATGATCGGCCTCCGTGAGGGTGGACTTTCGTATCGTGAAGTCGCCACTCGCACGAGGCGTAATGCCACAACAGTGATGCGTGTGTGGAAGAAAGAGATGAACCATGGCACCAGTCGAAACTCCGACAGTGGGCCACGCAATATGGCGTCACCACAGGACGACAGACACTTCATCCGCATGGCGGTGACGGACCGTACAGCGTCCTCTCGTGCGTTGGCACAACATTCGATCACGTCTACAGGTGTGTCATTGTCTGTCCCCGGTTCGTCGACGTCGCTGCGCCATGGGCTACGTGCAAGGATTCCCTTGACGCTGAACCACTGACGCCTCCGGCTACAATGGGCTCACCAATACAGCCAATGGCGTACCGAATGGCAACAAGTCGTCTTCTTAGATGAGTCCCGTTACAATCTGGACTATAAAGATGGACACGTACTCGTCAGACGCTACAGAGGTGAACGCCTTCTCCCGGAGTGTCTTATTCAGCGTCATACTGGACGATCGCCTGGCGTTATCATCTGGGGCACTATTGGATATCATGGGCGATCCCGCTTACTCCAAATTGTGGGGACCCTGAACAGCGGGCGCTACATCAGGGAAGTTGGGGAGCCCGAGGTCCTACCCTTCCTGCAACGCATTCCCGGAGCTGTATTTCAGCAAGACAATGCCCGTCCACTTGTTGCTCGGAATGTACAAGCCTTCTTCAGTGCACGACAGGTTCCGCTTCTTCCATGGTCTGCACGTTCCCCGGATATGTCGCCCATTGAGCATGTCTGAGATTACATCGGACGGCGACTCGCTCGTACCGCTCTTCGGGCAGAGAGTACGGCTGAACTTTGGCATCAGATAGAGGCCATCTGGAATGCCATTCCTCAGCACGACATTCAGAATCTGTATGATTCGATGCCACGACGTGTGCAGGCTCTCATCGCTGCGCGTGGCGGCTGAACACGATATTGATTTTCGGCATTATTTTTGTTTTATTGCTCTGTAAATTTGATCGTTTATTTAAACCACTATAAGTAATACGTGGAATAAATTTCGTTTATTTCTGATGACTCTTTCATAGTGTTGCAATTTTCACAAACAGTAGTGTACATTCAAGTATGTAAGAGGAATTACATTCGAATACCAAGTTACGCCAAGAGTTCCGGAAAAGGTTGCTAAACCATTTGGACCCTATTTAGCTTCACAAAAAAGCCTGAATAACATTGTTACACTAACGTTATTTTTTTACTGTCCACATTCTAAATTTTCTATGGGAATGAAATTGCTTATATTATAATTGGGAAATGAACACTTTTATCCAACCTTGATTTTTCTGTATTTTTCACAATTTAGAATTGGTACTGGAGAAAGGAATAAAACATAAAATTCGAGCTGCAATGTTAGTATCTGAGGAAGTCAAATATAAACAATTCATTGATAGAACACAGGTCACTCAATCAGTCTGGCGATCTCACATCAGATATAAAACAAACCAATAGAGACACCGGTCTTTCGAGCAATGAGAGGCATTTTCTATCAAACTAAATATAGGGTGTTGGTAGTGTTTTTGCAATAGAAGTGTTTCTAATACGTATACCAAACATGACGTCACTTGGCTTGTTTTTCGAATACAATTTCATCACTTGAACAATAAGAATTCCAAAGAATGAATTCTGAATTGTAGTATGATAATTGATTTGTCATCGCTAATTAGATTAAACGCCAAACATCTCGAAAACGGCGATAAACTACATTTTAAGGTAACCCCGATATACTCATACGAGAGCATTTGGGTAGCGGAAGTAAAACTCTTCGCAGGCCGTCTGGTTTGTTTGCATTGGAAATTCCTTTCACATTTCACCGTAAAAGTCATAGTATAAATCTCTTATTTTGTACATTATCACCAAAATTAAAATATTCCAGTTGAAATAAGTAATTTTATTCTCATATGGGTTGTCATAATCTGTGTTTAATTAAGGTATGGTATTTTTAATTAACGTCACACTGGAGCAATACAACGGGCTATTGATGACGTTCCGGGATCAATCCGAAAGGGAAAGATCCGAGGACAATACCACGTAATTTTGAACCACGGTCAGACGACAAGGCAACACCTTAGTTGGCACACCACTCTCCAAACTTCCACATCACACCAACGTGAGGACATTTGATGCCACGACAGATTTAACATGCACCAGTCCCCTTTGTACACGATGGTCTTTTGGTTGGATTCGAACTCGCATCCCTCCGGTTGCTAATCCATTACTCTTCCAACCGGGTCATCGCAGCCCGTGTTTAATTAAGAAACTACTTTTTATTTAATCGATTTTCCATTATTCTTGAGAACATTTTTGTACAAAGCAAAGAATAACAGAACATTCCAAACGAAAAAGCGTTTTGAAAAACTAAAGAAATAAATTGAAAACAAAGATCATTTATTCATTTCACTTAGGTTGGGCTTCATATTGTTAGACGATGTTCTAAAGAAAAAATGTTTTAAAAAATATATAAAAAGTTCGTTTTTTCCAAATTGTTGATTTAAAAATCGTATCGATTCGTAAAGTAGTGGGCGAAGAAAGAATTCCAATTTCTTCAATCAGTAGATTGAAGGAACAAATAAATTTCCTCTACTTGTTTACAAATCTCGCTTTTAGAGATAAATCGTTGTCTTGAAAATGTAAACAACTTGAGTTTCGTAACATGTTTTCCACTTAACCTATAAGAAACGGCAACCAAAAATAACAACAGGAATAAACACCCGTATACCTCTACCATAGATATATTTTAGAGTACAGTTATCGTAAATCGATTTTCTTTTATCTGAGTATAGCACGCCATTTTCCCTGTGCAGAAAAAAATTAAATCGAGCGTTCTCATTTTATCCAATTAAACATCTTTTGAACCTTCATTGACTTGAGATTATGAAAAGGATTTTCAGTAAGAGCAAAACAACCAGACGGTCTGCGAAGGTTTTATAACCGCTGTCCACTGCTCTCGCATGACCCATATCCTTAAAATAGTTAGTAGGTACCTTAAAATAGTTTTTCGCCATTTTGGCGACGTTTGACGTTTAATATAATTGGTGAATTTTATTAGCGAAGTGCTGAAATCGTATTCGAAAAACAAGCCAATTGACGTCACGTGCAGAATATGTACAGGAAATACAGGAAAGAAAATACGCAGAAACACTGCCACCACCTATAAGCCCCTTCACAACAAGAGAATCTGGATCTATCCGAATCATTCTGAAATCAGTAAAAACCGGACTAGCGTAGATTCAGGTGCATTGAAGCAGAACGCTCCGGATTCGGACAGTGTGAAAGGATTTAAGACGTACAGTCGCGGAAAAAACAAACCATCCACTTTATTTCGAGCACTATTCATAGTAGATCAAATTTAAAGATATCGTTCAATAGGGAATAACGTACTCTACAAATGCGTGCAAAAAAAATTGCATAAGGGGACGTCTTTTCAAGTCAAATTTTGCACAAACAACAAAATTTCCTATAGAAATCCCATGTTTTGATGCCTTAGTCAGATTCTGCATCTTTAAATTAGTCTAAATTTGAAAATTCACGACTTTACTATCTTTATATCCGGAGATATTCAATGTTAAAGTTGCTGTTAATTTTAGGAATTATCTCCACATTAAAAATCGCTATTCATAGATCGAGATTAATTGTAGTTATAGCTACCCGAATTTCAAATTCGAACACTATTTCAAATGTATTTGTCAGTGTGTGCAAACGATCCGAGAATTATTATATTTATTATGCAAGTGAAAACGATTCAATAATTATTATTATATTTATTATGCAATAGAAAAAGTTCCGAGAATTATCCGAGGTCTGTTAGACTTTTTTTTAACTTTTGGTTGCCCCTTAAATTCTCCAAAATGAGGAAATTTTAATGTAACGCAAAAACTAACCATTGGAATGTTCTGAAATTTCGCATGTTCATATTAGAAGTCCTGAATCGATTTCCATCAAAATATAGTAAGGTTCCAATTCATAATTTTTTCAAACATTAATTTAATAATTATTTTTGCGTACTAAAAGTATTTTTAAATAAAATATTAAGTGAATTTTGCTTGGGTTGTTTAGCAATAACATGGTACAAAATACCAGCGCTATAGAAATATTACTTAGGAAGATGCCCATAAAAGTCTAAGAAACTGATTTAACATTAGGAGCTCCTATATCTCTGTACTCATAACTTCGGAACGGTAAGACCTAATGACATGAAATTTGGTATCTGAAGTTAAAATTTGATATAGATTCGAAATTGTGAGTCGAGATAGACTCCATTGCCACTCCATTGAAAATTATGAAGTTGGTGCTCAATTTAATATGAAGATGGCCCCTTATGTAAATTTTATGCATTTGAATTTATAGAAGATATTAATTCCTGTCAAACGTCATCTTCGAATTTTCTTTCAGGGGAGCATCAACAACTGGGGCTTAAACTCTTCCCAGACCGTATAAAAAGCAAAAAATATTCTTATTTAATTCATTGATTGCTTCTTTAAAAATCGTGTTAAAGGTATTTTGATATTTTTTCCAGACAGTTCAACTAATATTTATTCATTGCTTTCAAAAAACTCATTAACAAATGCACTCCATTTCTTATTTACTGGGATTGGATAAAATAATTGAAAATTTTAATATCATTCATTAAAACTTTGGCACCTTTTACCTTCAATATAGTTTATTAGTCTTGGAGTAGTCACTCTGAAACTAGTCTCTTGGTAACACACTAGGAAACTAGTCTCTTGGTAATCCGAAATTACTCTCTAAAACTAGTCTAGATAATACTCTGAAACTAGTCTCTTGGGAACACACTCCCAAACTAGTCTCTAGATAACACAATCTAAAACTAGTCTCTGATTAACACACTCTAAAACCACTATATTTCAAAGAAATTTCTAAATTTTAAAATCACCCTCTAAATAAAGAGCTTGCGATAAAAATATAGCCCCCTTCAGATTGATATCTTGGGTACGCCCCTGCGTCAGTTTCTACTGGATTCTGATTGATTGGGATTGAGCCGGATTCTTGTTGATTGTGAAGAGGCCTTTAATACTATATAACCGATAGACTGAAACTACATCAGTTTCAGTCTATCGGTTTCTTTAAATGTTCGACCACCAAAAAAAATAAAAATAAAAAAATTTTGAGGGGCCAAGTCAACCCTCGCTTCTGGTGGGTTAAAATTCCGCATCTCGCCACATGGTGCCAGAACATACAATGTGATAGAGGTGGCCTATTGGGAGTATGCTGACGAAAGTAAGGGTTGTGAAACGGGAAACAAGGCCAATCAATGCGTATTCGTTTAAGAATCTAATACACATTTCCAATTAAATGCAACTCTTAACGTCTTCAGTCTTAAACAGATACGAATGCTTAACTTTTAATGGCTCAAGGGCCCATTCTGGCCAAGATGGACCAAACCATCAGTAATTAAATAAATCATATGTATGTACGTCAAGTTAAAACTTTTATTAAGATTTAAACTGTACACAAACACATAAAAAACTCAAATCAAATTATTTTACAGGCAATTATAAACCTATATCTATCTGAGCCCTCAGGGGTACATCTCCTTTAGATGTGTACGGACTTCCCGGACGCGAGGTACTCTTGTAATCTTTTCTTTTCCCATGGGGTTTAATGTCTTTAGTAAACTTGGGCTCCCGGGATACCCAAGTGATCTTTTTCTACTTTCATCACACTACTCTATTCCCCAATCACTCTTTTTCCCCTTTCACGACATTTTTTACTTGACGTTGTCTTTAGTTTGGCACAGCTTGGCCAAATATGGACCATACCATACAATCTAAAAGCAACTAACGGATATCTGAATAAACACAAGTATGTGTGAGGAGGATCACCCAATAAACCAGTAACAGCAGGCCTGTGCTTGTATTTTACCAATAGTACTTGTACTTGACAATACGAGGAATGCTTATTGCATAATAAGTCACATACAAATCTGGAAAAATTTTCCTATTATTATATCGTTGTAGTTAGTAGATAATGTAAAACACCACGTACCTTCATTATCTTGCTCAAGTATCGAGGTTCTTTGTAACGAGTGTTTTGGTCTTTGTAGGTGTCTCCCTCTTCCTGTTTATAGTGGCTCGCTTCAGTGCCTACGAATGGGTGAACCCGCACCCATGCGATTTAGAACCAGAAGAATTGGAGAATCAGTTCACTTTACTCAACACGCTCTGGTTCACAATAGGATGTCTAATGTGCCAAGGATGCGATATCACTCCAAGGTCGGTCCATTAAAGTGTTTGTTTTCTGTTCTCAGAAATTTGTTTCATGCATATAGGATAGCGGTTCTTAACCCTCCAAGTGGTGTCGACGAGATATCTCGTCTATCACCATCTGACCAATTTTCCTAAAGACGAGGTACCTCATCAAAAAATTGGCAATACCTTGACGAGATATATCGTCAAGGTATTGCCAATTTTTTTATGAGATCAAGATCTGGTCAGTTTTCTTCTAACGACGAGATATCTCGTTCATCAAGATCTGGTCAGTTTTGTGAATGACGAGATGCTTAGACGAGACAATCACCAGGAGGGTTAAGCATAAAGAACAGTTTCCGAAAGCCCTTTAAGTGCTGTGTCTGTTCTCAGAAATTTGTTTCATGCGTATAGGACAGCGGATCTTAACCCTCCAAGTGGTTTCGACGAGATATCTCGTGTCTCAACATCTGACCAATTTTGCGAGGCAAAAATGACGAGGCTTCTCATCAAAAAAATAGGCAATACCTTGACGAGATGTCTCATAATCAAGGTATAGCAAATTTTTTTAATGATGAGATCAAGACCTGGTCAGTTTTCTTCTAATGACGAGATACCTCGTCGAGGCAACCGATAGGAGATTTAAGCGTATAAATCAGTTTCAAAACTTTCTTGACTTCACTCTCCCTTTTGAAAGAATTTTTACTGCACCCCCTCAGGAAAACTAAAACAAATTGCAAATGTAGATGTGCCTATAGTTTTATTACTCTATATGCACTGAAAGCGCCAGAAAAACTGGCACACCAATCTAATACTTGGTAGGCTTCCTATAGGAGCGTAGAACTGTAGAAATTCGACGGTATATGAACTCCATGAGCTTACGGAAGTATTGTGTGTATGCATTAAACACCATACTTTTTGCAGACCGGTACACAATTATGTTGTATTTTCGATGTTTAGAATTTTTAGCGTTGCATGGTATGCCAGATTTGTTCGATAGCTCAAGATCTGATGACCTGGGTGAAAATAGCAGGACCCCTAAACTCAGATGAGTGTTTCTTTAACCATAATTTGGTGTTTAGACTCATGTGGTGGCGCATTGTCCTGTTGTTAGAAGCAAGCCCATAAGAATGAAGAACGTAGGACATGAACCATGAACAGGTGTAACTCATCAGAAAGGATGCACACATAGCGTTCACCTGTCAGAGACGTTTGTAGACGTATCAGGGTTCCTATTGAATGTCAGCTTAACAAACCCCTTACTATTATGGAACACCACCAGCCTGTACAATCCCCTATTGACATGCGGGATCCAATGGGTTTTCTACACATACGAATCCTTCCATCTACCCGAAGCAGTTTTAAACGTCTCGTCAGACCAGACTACTTACTCATTTCCAGTCATCAAGTGTTCAGTGGCGGTGATCCTGAGCCCAGGCGAGGCACATAGCTGTGTGCCGAGCATTCATCAAGGGTACTCAAATTGAGTGTCGGCTCCTGAAGCCCATACCTTTAAGGGAACATAACATAGTCCTCACGATGATGTTTGCTGAAGGCCCAGCATTTAATTCCAGCGTGTTGAATTCCGATGTTATTTGAAGCAGTGCTGCACGTTTATTGCGGGGAATTATTGCCAGCCGACGCTGGTCGCATTCGCCCAATCTTTTTACGGCTCCTTTTATAAGTTACAGGTTTTGTCAGAATTCTTGTAGTCACGGTACATCCTTAAAATGGTACAGAAAAATTCTAACTTCTCTACCTTCGAAATGCTATGACCCATCTCACGAGCTCCAACTATTCAACTGCTTTGAAAATATGTTGGAAAATGATGTCATTGTAAGGTGCATATAACATGGTTCTATTCTTAAAGTGGCAAATGAATCTTTCACCGCGGACCAAAAACAAAAACGTGGGTCTCTGCTAATCAGAAACGCTTTTATTGATCGTTGTGTGTGATCAACGCACTTGTTCCACCGTTGCACAAAAAAGGAACAAGGTGGAACAAGTGCGTTGAAAGAGAGCAAGGGGGACTATGCTGAAAAATGATGTTATAGCTTATTCCCTATAGAGTAAAATTTATGGCTGCATTGAGATAATTATTGACTCTTTAGCGTAGGCGACCTGAGTATTGTTGGATGATTGTTGCAGGGCCATTTCCACTCGGATGATTGCAGTGATGTGGTGGTTCTTCACGTTGATCATGGTATCGTCGTATACTGCCAATCTCGCAGCTTTCTTGACCGTCGAAAGACTGGCATCGCCTATTGAGAGCGCCGAGGACCTCGCCAAGCAGACCACAATACCCTACGGGTGCGTCGCCTCTGGATCCACGCAATCGTTTTTTAAGGTAACCCACTCTCCTATATCCCTATCAAGGGGGCAGCTTAGGTGGGGGGACAGGGGCAGCGGCCCCAAGTGCCAATATCTACGGGGAGACATATGAGAAATATTTATTACAAAGTTGTGTCTTTTTCCTTTGGGTAAATGCTTCATAATTTTAAGCACAATTGTTAAAGAAGTATTTTCCAGAGTTATGTGTGAATGAATTCTTTCATGCACTCTATCTAAAGAATAAAGTCAATTATACCTTTCCCGTAACCTCTGCAATCGCATCTGTATTCAGAAAAGAGACAGAGCAATAAAGTTTTTTTTTCTTAAAGTCTAGAGAGAGTACAAAACGAGAGGGGTGTCTTTTACCATCCGGAGACTAACAGGAGCCTGTAACAAAACCCGTTGTTTTGCTACTTTTATGTATCAATAATTTATTGCAAAGAAAAATTAATATTAATAATTTATCAATAGAATTAATCTGAGACTATTTAGTATATATATATCTTAATTATGTGGAGGGTTCAGAGTTAAAGTGAACCTAGTTCATGAGATTCATTTCTGAGGAAACAGATCTCAAAGTTGATTAGCTGCAATTAATTAACAATTG
Source organism: Meta bourneti (assembly GCA_933210815.1). Lineage (NCBI taxonomy): Eukaryota > Metazoa > Arthropoda > Arachnida > Araneae > Tetragnathidae > Meta > Meta bourneti. The sequence goes on along the minus strand of OW119930.1, from coordinate 56,450,805 downwards.
ACTTCTAATTGTTCTTGCTGGTTCAATAATGTTAAACAATGTTTAATTTAAATTATTTTATTGGCATTTTCAAATAATATACAGCAATTATTATGTCATCACATGGAATTCCAGTGTAATCTGGACATGGTTCACTTTAACTCTGAAACTTTATATATTGTGAAATGGTTGAAATTAAAACACATAATAATAACAATAATAATATAATCAAACATATTTATTATCTTAATTTATTAGTTAATTACTAATTTATAATTTAATAATTTATAATTAATTTATTATTTAACATATTTATTTATAATGTATTTAACATATCTGGCAACACAACTAAACAAATATATTATATTTTAATACAAAATTAAAGAATAACTTTTTCATTGGTACCTCAAAATGTTCTAGCCGTAAACAAATTCATCATTTTCTTCATCCTCACTGTGCATGGAAGCACCACTTGCTCGAGTGTTCAGAGGTACAGGAAGGTTTTCAAAGTAGGTGTGATGAACTGGAGGAATGTATGGCAGAAAGGACAAGTCTGCTTTCTTTTTGTCATTCACAGGTCTGCGGGACTTATAGAGACAATCTTGTTGCACATTTTGTAGACTGTAGAGCTCTTCCTATCCCTCTCTTTTGCAAGTTTATTTCACAAAAAGAAGTGTTAAGTTCGCTAAATGTTTCTTTGAAACGAATAGTAAAGGGTAAACTCTTCAAATCTCAACCATCGTATCTTCAACCAGTTCACAGGATGTCCCTCTGTGTCCGCTTTTCTGTTGGATATTGCATTATGCAATGACTTGCTGCTCAGGAACTCATTTCTAGGCATCAAAACTACTTTGAAATGAGGTTTCTTCCTCTTTGCTAATTGTATTATATGTATCCAATCCTCTGGCACAGATATGTTGATTTTTCTGGATCGCCTTTTCAATGGTGCCAAAGTCAGCATCATTTGACAGGAAGGAATGCCCAGATACTAAGAATTTTATATCTATCTTCTCCACATTCATTTCCAAATCTTGAGCTAGTTTGAGAAGAGTCAGGGCCATTTTAATGTTCCCATTTTGTTCAGTACATGAATCTGAATTAAAATGATGTGCTTGTATTTCTGTGCATTTTTGCTTAAATGCTTGCGAACAGAAGATGCAAGATCCTCAGAACCCCTGTCTCCTTCTGTCTCGTCCCAAACATACATGTAACCAGTGTAATCATTGAAGGAGTGGATTCCAAAATTGAATACATATAAATTGCGTTTATAATATGCTACAGGGGTAGGCATTTTTGGAAAAGGCAATGCCTTTTGAAGATCAAAGGTGCAAACATACGTCTCATTAGAGGCTAAGTTACTGTCATCTTTAAAAAATTGTCTGGCTTGCTCTGCACGAATTAAATTAAGTTCCTTCTGCACTTCTAAGTACTTTTTCTCAGGATCCTGCTCACTTTTTATTTTATGGAAAAGTTCATCACACAACCTGCAAGTGTCCATTGAAGGAACCTTAAAGTGGAGATTGAATTTTGTTGAAAAGACATGGTAATAGTATTTTTCTTTCACAGGCTGGTTTTTCTCGTCAGCACATTTCTTCACAAAAAGATCATACATTTTCTAATGGTCAAAAGTTAGGATGCAGATACTTTTTGTTGGCATTATCCTTTCTTGTATAATGACTCTGGTACCAATGGAAGGATTTAATGCGGGCAATAACATCAGAATAATCTATTTTGTTGTTACTCTGCCTCTGCTGTCAGTAACTCCAAAACCTTCCTCTTTAGAGACATCTCTATAGTCTTCCCCAACTTATTTGTAATATCCCTAGGAAAAATTTCTTACCGACTCTCGCATTTTCATCTTTATTTGGGATAAAATAGAGAAAGGTTCTAGATTTTTCTGAACCACTGCCATTTCTTGGACGTGATCTCGTTGTCTTTTCACTCTACTAAACCACGTAAGAAAACATTCTGTTTACAATAATCTGCTAACATCCAAATTGAAGTAAATAATTTCTCCAAAACCGACTCTGAAGTCAATTCTGAATATTTTCTTGGGCAGTGGCAGTTGAAATGTCTTTTCTGGGACCAAAAAGGGTTTTTCGTAAAGTATACCTTTCCACTATTACGGTTTTGCTTTCTTTTATTCTGTGCCCAATTATTTTCATTTCTGGCTCTTTTTCTACCACGTTGCTGTGTTGAATCTTGGTCTGGTCCTTCAACTTCAACCTCTGCGTAGGTGGACGATGGTCATTATCATGACACGCTGTAGATGGCCCTGGAATGGCCAACTCCCCTTCCTCAGGTACACTCTTATCGAGACTCCTTTCATTTCCTTGGCTTGGTGAAGGACAATACGACTCCTCTTCTTCCTTGCCTGGAGAATAAATAAATACTGATATATTATGATGAATGTTTGCTTATGTTTCAAGGCCGGCCTTGTTGTACAGTTTCAAAAAGCAAAATCTTCTTAATTAGCTTCAACAATAAACCTTTTAAAACAACCTAACCTAAAATAATTATTATCTAACACAGTTAACATACCTTGACTGAAATCTGAGTTATCTGGTTTCCACTCCTCATCTGATGATATTCTTAGTATCTATTTAATCTATTTCAGACACCTTAAATGCAATAACAAAACACTAAGTAATTATATAAACTAGCGTACTCGTGCGAGAATTCTCGCATGAACAATTCCACCACCACCCCCAACCGTTGTAAGGGTGAAAGATACCGTTGTAAGGGTGAATTTTTTTATATTCAAATATCAAAAACGTTTATTCAATCACAATTTTTACACTTCCTCCTTGAGATCACTGCTAGCGTTGTTCCAACCATTTGTGTAAAGCACGTAATTCTTCCACCAAAAGGCCTAATAAGGTTATCTTAACTCTCTAGAATTCACAAAAATTGTTATGTTGTATATTTTCAATTTTTTTTTCAAATCTTAAAATCGCTTGGTACATGCGTCGTTTAATATCCTTATATTATCAAATCACATATTCATAAATTATTGATATTATGCAAAGAAATGAAAAACCAGTTCAATACATAAATATAAATAATTCGTCGCGTGTAAGAGGCGTAAAAGGGATCTATACTATAGAAATAATAGATGATGATGATTACATAATACACAACTTTAAAGACACTTGCTCATACTAAGGAGAAAATGGACGTGGTTCACTGTAATGCAAAGATATTCAGATGATTTTCATTTACAACTAGACCTGCTGCCACCTGGTGGATATATATTGAACTATGGACTTGATTCACTATTACACAGATAATATAACATTTTTACTCTATCTGGCAGTGTTAGTGCAAAATGGGCAAAATATGGACTTGGTTCACTTCACTAATTTAAATAATTATACTTATCCTCCATTTTAAATACGATTTTCATTTGAACGGAGGGCGGCATCAGCCGCATTTGCCCAGGTCCTAAGAAGTTTAGTTTCGGCTCTATCAGGGAGTACCACTATTTTTGTACCTAAATACTAACACTATCACACACTCCAGTGACTAGTATCGTGCGATACTGTGTGGTTGGGATAAATAGAGCACGCCTCCGATATGGCATGTCTATCCAAAATGTTAGAACATATTACATCTATACACTATTACATCTGTAAATTGTACATCTATACACTATTACATATGTATATAGTACATCTATACAGTAATTACATTTATACCATCATACTATGTTACATTATACAGGGTGTCCCAAAAAGGTTGTTCCGCAATTTATCTTTTTACCATTTGGAGATAGGTAGGCAATGTAAATTGCAAAAGTGCACCAAATAAGGTAAGTAATTAAAATATGTGAATAAAATTATCACGTGATAACAATTTAAGCGGATAGAATTTTTAATTTGTATACAACCCCTCTAGATAAAAATCCGAGATAGCAGAAATGTTCCTTACCTGCATCCCTATCGTTAGCAGAAAACTGCATTTCTGTAGGTTGAACAGTAACGGAGACACAAGAGGTTCTTTTTTAAGGGGGCCGTATCTATTCTAGAACGGAAACTGACCCATGGCCAAGAATGAAGAGCTAAGTTCTGCATTACTGCAGATGGAAAAATTTCCTTATATTTTTATTTAAACCATTTTTTCTACAATATTTTTATTAAAGATTACATTGTCTACTATTATGCATTGCAATTTTCATTTGCAGTTGCAATACTACATTACTTTGCACAATGTTGCACTTTCTTACCGAAAAAAATGCTTTTTAGCATTGTGCATGCGGTCCCTAATCTGACTGCTTGAACAGCTGTGCACAAGCGGTATAAGTCAACTTTTTTGCGTCATTATACCTCCGTTACTGTTCAACCTACAGAAATGCAGTTTTCTGCTAACGATAGGGATGCAGGTAAGGAACATTTCTGCTAACTCGGATTTTTATCTAGAGAGGTTGTATAAAAATTAAAAACTGTATCCGCTTAAATTGTTATCGCGTGATAATTTTATTCACATATCTTAATTACTTACCTTATTTGGTGCACTTTTGCAATTTACATTGCCTACCTATCTCCAAATGGTAAAAAGATAAATTGCGGAACAACCTTTTTGAGACACCCTGTATAGTACAGCTATACACTATTACATATGTATATAGTACATCTATACAGTAATTACATTTATACCATCATACTATGTTACATTATATATACAGTGCAACATGCAAAAAAGATTAATCTCTTGGGATATTAACGTCCTGATGATTCTCTTTGAAGTATATGAATGTAATACGAACACAATTTCTGTGTGAATAAGTGATTTGTCTTTCAGGAATCAGAGTTTCCCACCTACAAGCGCATGTGGTCGTTCATGGAATCGCAACGTCCGTCCGTGTTCACGGACAACAACCAGAAGGGCGTCGAACGAGTTAAGAAAGGCAACTATGCTTTCCTTATGGAATCAACGACCATCGAATTCATAATGGAACGCAATTGCGATCTAACACAAGTCGGAGGCCTTCTTGACTCCAAGGGATACGGGATCGCTACACCACCCGGTAAGACTTTTGTCGTGTGATTCATTTTATTAGGGAATCAAAGGGGGCGTGGTAGCCTGGTTGGAAGAGTAGAGTTCGAGTCGCAACCTGAGGGTTGCGAATTCGATCAAACTTAACACCTCGTAATTTTGAACCACGATCAGATGACGAGCTTAACACCTGAGCTGGCGTCCACTCTCCAAACTTCCACACCACGCCAACGTGGACATTTGAAGCAACGACAGATTTGAAGTACACACGGTCTTTGGTTAGATCGAGTTTCGAACTTAAAACCGCCAACTGGATTACCACGGCCCTGAACTAGCGTTGGTCTCATGGACTTGGTCTAGCTGCTTAACTAGACCTTAAAATAAGCAACAGAATCATTCAAACGAATCATACAAATCCTGAATATACTTTTTATTCCCTGGCAGGTTCCCCGTACCGCACCCACATGTCTTCTGCCATTCTGAAGCTCCAGGAAGGCGGTCAGCTACATGTGCTGAAAGAGCGATGGTGGAAGAAAAGGAGGCTGAGCCAAAAGTGCGCAAAAGAGGACGCGACCGGTTCAAGCTCAGCCTCCGAATTAGGACTCGCCAATGTGGGCGGCGTCTTTTTGGTACTCATCTGTGGTGTCTTTGTTGGCTGCATCATCGTAGTGTTCGAGTTTGTGTGGAAGTCGAGAAAAGTGCCAAGCGAGGAGAGGGTAAGTTGATATCTGAGGGTAATTCAAATAGCTATGGCATTCCTGACAATTTCCAAGAAAAATATCCTGGAGATATAAAGACGTTAAAAAGCAACGCGCAGTCAGAAATAATAGTTCTTAAACTGAAAAATAATTAAAAGGACTGGGAATTGGACTTTAAAGAAGCAAAAACAGCCTAAGCAACTATGCTCTCTATTACCTTTATATGCTTGGCAGCAGTCGAAGTCGGCGAAACCGATTTGGCGATATTTTTCACAAAAAATGGTACTAAATATATGCAAAATTAAGCAAGTAAACTTTTTATTGTGTTTTAGATGTGTATACTTGTAGGATTTCTGATGTTTTTCATTCATGATTGCCACGGCTTGACGCCGAAACTTCGATATTGGCGTCACTTGAAACATTTTCCCTAAAACAAATTCGGATACATAGTAAGACTTTCGAAAAAGTCCAACATACACTGACGAGCCAAAACATTATGACCATCCCCACATTTTTCAATGAACTCGTCTGGATGACGTGGAGGGCACGTGATTAAGTGAGAATAGTATTTAACTGCTGCTGGAGAAGGTAAGTAATCATTCTTGCACTTACTTTTGCGAGTGATGGGAAAGGCTGCTGATCTAAGCGGATTTGATAGAGGGCAGATCGTAATGGCCAGAAGACTCGGAACGAGTATCACCGAAACTGCACGACTGGTAGGGTGTTCACGATCTGCCGTTGTTAGTATTCATGCAAAGTGGATAAATGACGGTGACACCAACAGTAGACGCCAAGGTGTTGGTCGTCCACGCGTCATCAAAGTAAAAGGACGTCGGAGACTGTCCCGCTTGGTAAAGAAAATCGGCGCGCGAGACAGTGGCTCAGCTGACAGCCCAATACAATGCAGGTCCAAGCGCAAGTGTTTCGGAACACACAGTTCAGCGGACACTGTTGGATATGGGACTGTGCGGCAGACGTCCCACTCGTGTGCCTCTGTTGACCAAGCGTCATCGTCAACTACGCCTACAGTGGCAACGCCCCATGTCACAAGGCTCGGATTGTGTTGGAGTGGTTCGAGGAGCATACTGATGAATTCCACTTAATGTCCTGGCCACCTAACTCACCGGATATTAATCCGATAGAGCACATTTGGGATGTCATGGAGCGGCAGCTCAGAGCTCAAGCACCACCATGTCCGAATATCTCGACTTTGCGTGACCGCTGCTTAGACATTTGTGTGTGGTACAACCTGTCTCCAGTCATGTACCAAGAACTTGTGACATCTATGCCCAGGCGAGTTACAGCTGTTTTGCAGGCCAAAGGAGGCGCAATGCGTTATTGAGTAGGTGGTCATAATGTTTTGGCTCTTCAGTGTAGTTCCTTCATGGAATCGCCACGATGCGACGTCAAATGACGAATTTAGCGTTATTTGAAAAATTGTCACATTGAAAAGAAAATTCCGGAATATGTTTTTCCAGATGACAGGAGAAAAAGATGGCTTTCCAGAAGTCTTCCCGATTACTTGTTACCTACTTATAGTTGTCAAATTTTCATTTGGGTTAACCATATAACCAAGCTAAAGCTGAACTGACCTTCTGGAACAGGTACTGTTTTGTATGTTTTATCTGTATGTATTTACGATTGTTAAGTATTTCGATGGTCACTTGGTGAAACTTGTGCACCTTACGGATAGTGTGTAAGGAGTGGGTCAGAAGTGTGAACTTAGCACTATAAAAATTAGTAAACAATATAATAGTATATATGTGAAGTTCAGTGGGAGTGTAACAGGGCTTTAAAAGAACATTGAAAAATTCTTTAAAAGGTAAAACATTTAATTAAAGAAAAAACAATTTTACAAACATGAAAAACGCAAAGGTTTGGCCGTCTGCCATTCACGTCTGATTCAATTGTCATCCGAAATCGTTCTCCTGGAATGTTTTGGCAACCCTTTTCCGAAAATCGCTCGTGTTGTGGAATCTTCTCGCAACTCACTCTATCGGAAGTCGCAGGTGTTCGCCGTTGATGAGTCATATATTATCACAGTGTAGCCCAACACCACCGGGATGTACCACTGGTAGACAAAGTATCACTGTCTTTCACACGCCCCTGGTGACCGACGGAGTGATTATAAACACTCGCATTTTCAAAAACAAGACGGATGGCGTTCGCGATAATCAGTAAGGACTGTGATGAATGGTCCATGATGAGTAGTTGAATTTCTAATGCTAATCGCGCGTAATATTTCCCAACTGTCTGAAGCCGTGATAACTAGGGATGTTACAAATAGTGATTTCACAGTAACAGTTCCAACTGTGACTGCTACTGAGAATATCTGATTCTAAACTGTGATTGTGATTCTAAACTGACTGAATCTGATTGGTTGATTGTAAAGTATCTCTTAACCACTCGTGACAACGGGATGTTCCTATTTATGTTTTAGAATCCTTTAGTAGTGTACTATATGCGAGTAATGCACAGCTGGGTTAGTAACGTCGCGGCTTACAACGCCAAAGAACCCAGTTTTTCTTTTCATTCAGAACTGAAATCTTTTAATTTTCTTAAAATTTAATCAAACACATACCATTCAATAAACCTGCAATTAAACTGAATTGGATATTTTTATTCTTCCGATAAGCCGTTTTTTATATTAAGGCCGTTATTTCTTTCTCTAAAGATACTTTTTCCCCTCAACAAAATGGACATTTTTCTCTTCCTGACAGTGAAGGATCGTCATTTTGAGCTACTAGGAGCAGGAAACTTAGAAGCCCCTTGCTCATAAGATTTTTGCAGATTAAAATATATCGATATTTTTATTTCATATAAATTAAATTTTATAATTAATGAAACATTAAAATCAATCAATTATAATAAACGCATTAGAATACTTGATAAATTTGCTTCTAATTGAACGTAAATTATTGAATTTTAATTAATAAATAATTCACATACCCATTTTTTCTCTTAAAGTCGTTTAAATTAATTACTCTTATCTAAAATATTGATTAGTTGAAGAAAAAATTTTACACTGTATGTGTAACAAGACAATTTCCTTACATTTGATAATCTGGAGGTACTGAAATATTCACACACAAAGAGAGCAACTATTTCAAATTATTAAGTAATTTTTCTAAATCTCTGGTAACATCTGAATCGATTTGTGTTTATAACACTCAAATTTAAAGTTAACTATTTTCTTTTGCCAAAGATATTTTCTATCATTTTTATAAATTCATATGCGAAAAATTTAGTCTTCATAACAAATTGCATACAAACACCCAATTTTGGTGTAAAATTTAGAATTCATATCAAAATTTAACCTTGAATGCCATATTTCAAGGGTATGACCATTTGGACACGGCTTTCTTTTGTTTAGATCCAGTGGTCACCTCGTTTGCCAATTAATGATTTCCTCGGTGTGGGGTCTGTGGGAAAAATGCTCTCTAGCGGATCCGAACCTGTTGTTTGAAGATAAGAGAAACATTGATATGGCAGGGGCTCGACCAAATATTTCCTCAGGCGGTAAAAGGACCTAACGCCGCCATTACTATAATCTAATTTCTAGCAAGTGACTAAGCTCCCAGTAAAAGTAAAATTTAAAAAGAAATATTTTCTATTTCGTTGGAATATCATAAAAACATTTATTTAACCACAATATTTTCCTGTTTTGAGACTTTTTTAATCCAACTTTTAATATTTAAACTTAATACATCAACCTTCAAACATCAGAGCCAATCACATTCCTCTGAATATTGCAAACAAAATACGGTTTGGGAGCAGTAACCCGTCCTTTTATTGTTTTTCGATTTGATGCTGGGTAAACAATATAGGTCAACGAAAACAAATACTATCCAAATTCTCCATTTTATTGGGGCTTACACACGTTATGACGTCATCATTCGTAATACATCGAATAAAATATGGCAACTTTTACATAAGCCTCATTTGTGGGTGTTTATTCAACGTATGGAAGAAATTACGAGTAAACCATAAATAGAAAGTGTAAATTTGCTCTAAATTTAACAAAATTTTCATACTTTTGGTTCTTCCAAAACCCCTACAAATTATAATAAACAGAAACCGGAATGCTTTAGATTTTGAAATTGTAGTTTAAATAACTGATATGTTCTCAGTCTTATTTGTGAATCAATACACTTTTCAAGTAATAAGCAATTCCAGATAATCAATTTTATAATAAAAACAATTATACGCTTTAAAAATCAAACATTCAGTCAATTTTTGTACTTGCATTACGATACTTCAAAATACAGTCATTACCGCTATAAACAGCATTGTGTTGATCCTTCCACTGAAACTGTTTCGTCTTGAGATGAACTTTAAAGAATGCAGAAACTCATTAAACGATGAACTGCAGTGAAAAATTCGTATTCAAGAAATAAATGTCAAAACGCAGCTTCGGATTCAGAATGTAAAAGGGACAAGTGAGAGAGTTGCTCATTAGAGCTCTCATAAATAATTATGTTACCATACGAATCATATATTTTATTCATATGAAAAATGACGAATTTTTAAAATTATTATGATTGCTTTTCAATCACATCTACACACTTTTAAAACTCTTTCTTCCCTTTGTTAATAAAAATAATCATATTTGAATTCTACAGCAACATTGCATGTAGGTATAATGGAAGAGAGTGAAATTGTCGTACAGAATAAAAGAAATTTCTCAGTGTAATACAACAGTATGCAGTCATGTTCTATTCACTAGCTAAATCAAATTATCTTCTGCACCCCCTAATTTAGACTCATTCAATTTAGTCTTTTAGAGGTACCTACTTTTACACACAATTTGCAAGTTAAAAAGAAAATTTTTGTTTTAATAAAACCAAAAAAATTAACTAAAAAATTTTCTAGCTCGCGTGTTCTCTACATAAAAATATAATTAAATCTACATTAAATATAATTAAATATAAAAATCTACATAAAAAATTAAATAAATAAAATATAATTAAATGGTAAGAGAAAGTTGAAGAACAATAATTAATTTGTCATTTAAAATAGCGAATTTTAAAAACATTTTCTTCTGAACTTTCCTTTAAACCGTCGAGCTTCTTATTTATTTAGCCAAATGCGCGGCAACCTGGTGTGTCATAGAACCTCCTTTAACATCCGGTTGAATATCCTAATCCTCTAGAGCAGTGATTCTCAACCTTTTTTTTTGTCGCGGCACACTTTTTACGATTTTAAAATTCACACAAAGAAAAAGACAAGTTTAAAAGTTGTTTACTTCCCTATAATACACTGTGTAAAATAGTTTATGATAATAATTGTGAATGTAAAATAAAATAATATAATATGTACTACAAAAACAACAGTACGTTTATTAAGGGATTAATTACAAGGTAATAATAAGAATACTTTTAATGAGAAATTTGAGCTTGATGTTTTTTGATAATTTCATTTATATTTGGTCGTAAAAATGACAATGCTACTCTCATATCGTCTTCTACATTTAAGTCTCGATCTTTTTTTCGTTTTTATGTTGGTTAATACTGAAAATCCGAATTCACACAAATAAGATATAGAAAATTGTAATAATATTTTTAAAGCTTTTTTGGCAATCATGGGATAATCGCATCTAATGTTAATCCAAAATGAATTAATTGATTCTTCCGAATATTTTAAAATCAAATCTCGATTATTAGAAAGCGAAATTAGTACTTCCTCTTCATTCAAAGTTAATTCAAATACAGAAGTATTCGTTATCACAAATGGATTACGAACCCAATCAAATTTTTTTATATCTAAATTTGGGAAATAATGAATAATTCTCTCCCCTAATGTTGTCAAATGGTCAATAACAATTTTATGAATAGTTTTATTAAAATCTTTTGGGACTGACTCAAACTTTTCCAAATTGCCTTCCTGAGCTTTATTCTCCCATAAAGTTATTTGTTTTTGGAATCCCACCAGTTTATCTGTTGAGTTTAATATATTTTCTTTCGGCCCTTGCATACTTGAATTTATGTTATTAAAAATAACAAAAATGTCTGATAAGTAAGCTAGTTTAGCACACCATATTTCATCTTCCAACAAATGAACAAAACCATAATTTTTATTTTGTTCAAAAAACATTTGGGATACTGGGAACACTTGAAATTTCTTCGTTGGGGCGAATATTTCACTTTATGAAAGGTCACAGTTATCGAAGATAAAAACAGTTAAAAATATGGTATTTAACTGTAAAAACAACAGTTTTCTCTTACAGTGTACTTTTCTTTAATTTAAACAAACTTTACTCGTAATAAAAAAAGCATTATAATTTTTACTATATACATTTCTAAAATTTGGCGGCACACTCTGAGAATTTGGGGGCACACAAAAGTGCAGCGGCACAGTGGTTGAGAATCACTGCTCTAGAGAAACCCGAATCCGTCATAGAATCTCACACTCCCTGCCACCCCTACCAAATCACCAATACTCCGTCAGTTTTCACTGCTACCGAATCACTCATCCCAGTCGCAGTTCGATATCAGCCAATGGGATAGGTATCAGCCAAGCGACATCAGCTCAATCACTGCTACCGAATCAGATACTCTCACTGTTCCAAAAATCACTGCTACCCAATCACTGTTTTGATATTCCAGTAACAGGTAAGAACCGTGATTCAAAAGTATCGGTGACTGAGTAGCAGTTCTGTGATTCGCTTAACATCCCCAGTGATAACAGACATTGCTCCTATTCCTGTCACAGCTTCATTTCAACAAACCCCAGGCTGCTACAAGACAGTCAAACGGTCGCAATCATCTATTGCACGACCACGTATACGGAAGTACCCCGTGATCTTAATACAGATCTCACAATCGGTAATCCATCAACTAGTGGTAGCATCTATCGAATTCAATTTAAAACACTCGTCTGATTTCGGTATGTAGGTATTTTAATTAACGTCGCACTGCATTAACACGACTATTGACGATGGTCCGGGATCAATCTCGAAGGGAAAGATCAGAGGACAACGCCTCGTCATTTTGAATCACGGTCAGATGACAAGGTCAACACCTGAACTGGCATCTCACTCTGCAAACTTCCACACCGCCAACGTGGGAACATCTGAAGTCCCGACAGATTTAACGTCCACCAGCCCGCCGTGTACACGACGGTCTATGGCTGGACCTAGTTTCGAACTCACAACCCGCCGGTTGCTTCCAAGTGGGCTACCGTGGCCCTCCGGAAGAGTTGACAGGTATGGTAATACAAATCTTAAGCACCCCTTTTTTGCATTCCAGGAGTCCCTCTGTGGTTCCCTCTGTCGTCAGCTGAAGTTCGCCATCTTCTGCGGAGGATCCACCAAACCCATCAAACAAACAGACGAAGGAGGAGAGAGCACCACACCTCACCAAGAGAACGGCCTGCCGTTCATGCCCATGCCCGGCTTCTCTTCATCCAGTCCCTCGAAGGGCTTCTCCTCCTGACATGAGGCCCCCCTGGTGCAGCCCCTGGTCAAGGACCCCGAGGGCTCCACCTACTACAGATACGGGAGAGGAACGGGGTCCGACGTCTGAGAGGAAACATTCCAAGAACACTGCATCGAACAACAATGGTCTTGAAAGATTGCACCCATTATGAACTTTCATCAAGATGTTGGGGTGACGGCGATGCCGCTAGGTACGATGTTCGAAGGGTTTCTGACTTGTGAACAGACCTACCAACTGCATTTTACAACAAACTGCCAAGCATTGCAGACAGAACTGTGTGTCCAAGTTGAAGGTTAAATACATGATGCAAAACTTCAAAACGACTAATGAAGGTTAAAAATTTAGAAAACCAATCATCAATGGCCATTCCGGTGGAGCAAGAAGTCCATCATCAAGACAGAAGTCACAAGAAAATGTGAGTTTATGTTGTTCTAGAATAGTGTTACTCACTTTTTCAACCCTCCCTGGTGGTTGAACGACGAGGTATCTCGTCGTTAGCAAAACTGACCAGATCTAGTTGTATGAGATAACTCGTCATTAGAAAAAACTGACCAGATCTTGATCTTATAAATAAAAACCGTCAATATCTTGATACCTATATCTCGCCATTAGCAAAACTGATCAGATCTTGATGGATGAGATATCTCGTCAAAACCAATTGGAGGGTTAACTAAGCCTTTCGAGGCTGCGTTCCATACAGATGAGATTCTAGGTCGAAGGGAAGCGTCATTCATTAGTATGTTCGACAATGTAAAAATAGATAAGGCTTCTCTAATATCCAAATCGAGAATAGATCTCGGAGATTGATTTCAAATAAGCAAGTGATCCAAACCGGTGAGATTTTATCACCACACATTTAAAAGAGTGAGACGAGGCCTAACACTATTCTAGAATATACTTAAACTTGCGTTTTCCTTTTGCAGTTTTCTGTCCTAATGGTGGTGGACGTCTTGCACCACCGAAATGGCCATCTTCGATTGATTTCTTATAAGTTTTTAATCTTTGAGTCGTTGTTATGAAATTTTGCATACTACCAATTTAATCAAGGTTTTCATCTGTTAATCTACATAGGATGGAGTTGGTCAGAAAGTAAATTTAAGCGAATAACTTTATTCTTTGAACGCAAGAGTTTAAAATTAGTGGGGAAATGTTTGCAGTAAGGTGCAAAGTACTTAATATCAACTTAAAATTAATTTACTTTCAACTAAACAGACTGCCAGAACAAGAGGACCTGCTTAAACTATTCCTTCTCACATCCAAATTCAACATAAATATGAAATTACATTGTTTAATTTATATTTGATTCATGCATACTGAAGAAATTTTTAAACCCTTCAATATATACTAGATATTTTAACTCTTTTGAAGGTTAAACTTTCATTTAGGTTTATCACCCTTTAAGATGCTTCTGATATTAATACATACAAGTACATACACAAACAAAACATGTAATTATAAAAGTAATTACAATTTTCATTCAAACATCATTTAGACAAGACTTGTACACAGTAGTACATAGTGGATTTATTATTTATAATTATTTAAGAATGCCTATAGCGTTTGACAATTAAGTTGTCATTAGCCTTCTTGCTTCTCTATTATTTTTGATTATCAATATTGAAATTTATAAATTATGTAGCACATAACTACTGTATATCTTTGGTTTTGAATCTGCATTTTATTTTTAAGTGTTAAGACTACTTTTCAATTAAGTGTTTTGCTATTTCACATAAATATTGCACACATAAAACAATCTATTAATATATTTATTGTAAATAATTCTAAAGTGTAATTAGTGTACAGAAAACAAATGTTAAAAATATTATAAGTATTTAAAAGTAATTAAAACATTTAAAGAATCATTATACCCTTTTAACATTACTTAATATCTTGGCATGAAGAAAACATGATATAAAGAATCTGTAGATGCTACGCACAAAATGATAATATGCAGTTTGTCCACTAAGAAATGAACAGATGGTTGTTATACTGTTAGCATGTTTTAAGGGATACCATCCTAGAAATGCATATTCATGAAATCTAAAAAATGACTGGCTTCTAAATACTTTATTTTTCCACTCTTTAGAAATAATACAATTTTTTTGTATCTATTTAGGACAAAATCTATAAAAGTTAAAATATTCAATGCTATAAAGTAAAAGTAGATTCCTACCCCCAAATAATTTATGTATCAGCTATACTGTTATCATATATAATACCACATTTTACACCTAATGTTAAATCTATCAAGTGAAAAATTATCTCACTGAAAAAATTGAATAGATTCCCTTAAAAATAAATTAGTTAGTGAACATACAGAATAAATGGATGTTTGTTTTGTTTTCAATCTAGATAGTAGAATCTAATTATATTAGAATAGGGAGCATAATGCATCCATATAATTTTTAAAACTAGAATTTGACTTATAAACAATTTCCCTAAAAATTTCATTTCTTAATTATAATTATTATAAAGAATAATACAAGTATACCCTAACAATTTTCATTACTAAAATCTTTATAAGAACATTTCCATATTTATAAAAAATATCCAATCAAAATATAAAGACTAAATATTTATGTAATAAAATTCAATGTCTAGAAATTTTAGAGTAGAGATATTTAAAATTTGTAAATACAATTTAAAACAAGGTGGATACACTTCAAATTATAATTAAAATGTTTTTCCAACTAAAAATTACTATTATCTGTCTTCAAAACTAATCATATATTCTATAAACTTAAACTATATATTATATCTAAGCTAAAAATTCCAAGCATATTCATACATTAATCTATGTAAAAATATTTAAATGTATGCTAAATATTAATATATTTGCTTATAAAAGTTTTAGAAATTAAAATTAAAGTAAACAAATTTCTGCAATAAATTATATTAGCATAGTTCAATTTGTTCATAAAATGAACCATAATGCCCAGACATGTATTGTTACGAACTTACATGCATAACAGGAAAAACATGTTATCTTCCCATTTTAAATTATGAAAACCTCTTAAAATTTTCAAATTATACCTAAATAATTAAAACTATTACTTTGATACATTTGCCAAGTTTTAAAATCTACAAACCCATATTTATGATTGCTTATATTAAACATTTGCTCCAAAATATCTTTGCATCATAATTTAGACAATGCTTTACTTTAAATGTCTTTTTATATAGATAAAATATTTCATGATATATAATTTTCTTCAGATACAAACAAAATATATTAGTAAAAATCACTAAGGCATAGTGAATTAGAGAACCGTAGCTCTTTTTATATTTATACTATCGTTTACTTCTATGGAAACTCTTTGAGAGAATGTTTAAAGTTGTAAGCGTGAAGTTTTAAGAAATGACAAAGCCAAGTAAAGATGCCAAACATTAATTTTTCAGACAAGGACACTAGAGTGATGATTTAGACTTTGTCATCTGTTACAGTCATATCTAAAGGCAAGCATTAAGGAGGAAATGTTTTCTTATTTTTATACATTGAAATTTGAAATCAAAGGTAGTTGATGCAGTTACTATCTAGACAATGGATGTTCTGTAGTTAATATTTTGTCTGTGATCAACATTACCATTAGCTCTTGATATGTTTGAAATAAATTCGATAATGAAATATTTGTGAATTTCTTTTTGATTTGTGTTAATTTTTATCAGCAGTCTATCTTCAAAATGTTTAAAAACTATTCAAAATAACATAATGTAGTTTTACTATCAAAATCTCATAAGTCCAATTTTTTGGTTTTTGAGATTTTACAGTATTTGGTTACAAATATGCTTAAAAACCTAGTTTCAAAAGCTCAAACACGTAAATCATAAAACCTACATAGGCTAAATTTTAAACTTATAGTTAACTAAAGGCTGAACAGTTTGGCCCATCTAGTTTTTCATCAAAAATATTATTTCACTGAAAAATTTTAATTTCAAGATTTACGAGGTTTGGAAATAAAGTAATGATAAGGTACATTGTATTATAAGGAATGTGTAGTCAACAGCAAGAGTTTATAAAAATAAATATTAAATGCAATACCATAAAAAAGCATAGTTTATGCAATAGCTTAATAATAAAATTAAAACCTTATATTTTATAAAACTTCAGAATATCAAAGTATAATATTCTTATCTTATTTTATCAAAATTAAAAAATATATAAAACTAGCAGAATTTCCTGGCAATGCTCGGGTTGAATTGGTTAAATATTGATTCTATTTCATACAAATTGCAAGCATCATTTAAGTGTATAATTGTACAGAAAATATTTTTAACATCGTTTTAACTTTTTCATAGCTTCTACAATTTACTTCGGATATAAATATGTATACATAATATATCCATCCATATAATCCATTTCATTCATCACTTGCTGTAAGACAAACTACAAAAACTTTTTCTGAGATAACTTCAGAAGTCGATTTGAGTTTTGGAGTGATTACAGTAAAAATGAGGAACTTTCAGCATATAGTCTTGCACTCAGTTTTCCAATCATTATTTATTATTTGTGGATGGATTATTTGTATTTTGCATCATGGATTCGATGTTTTCGGAATTACATTATCATTGTGAGAGGTAGGCAAATTAAACTATTACGGCATTCGTGGTTAATTTATTTTTAAGCACACATTTTTTCTTGAAAATTCTATTCAGGCGCACGTGGAATAACGGAGCTTGTTTAAAACAAATGTCATCAGTGTAGACAAAGCAAACTCAATCGATTACACTTTTTACAAAATCACTGCTTTCAATGAATGTTTCACAAGTACCTAAGTTGTATACAAACAGTTTCAATTTCAAGTAAGCAACCTTGACCTTCTGCCACTTAAGACAAAAAAATTCTATTTTTCAACAGTCCTAGTTTACATACTTCCTTACTATATTATTCCAAGATCAGCAAAGTCTTATTTAAAATTCGCTTTACTCCAACAGAAAAATTTAGTTTTAAATCGAATCCTTAAGGTACTTTTTTTCAATTGGAGACTCAGTTTCTATATGGAAACCACCTACCTATTTAGAATGATAGATGTAGTTACTTGACTATGCAGTACAGCTTTTAATACCCATGAAATATGAAAAACAAACGTAAATTAAATTGATTTTAATCGTCTTATAACGAAAATATGTCAAAATTTAGAAATATCTTTGAACTACAACGTAAGGCTATCCATTTTGATTTAACATAACATATCTTATTTTAGAATAACTTTATTTTAACTTTAACAGTTATTTTAAAATAAGAAGTTATACACCTTAATTAAAACGATTTCCATTTATTTTTATGAAACAGAATTCTACAAACTATAACATATTTAACCAAAGACTTAAGGAAAGTCCGTCGAAATATACATAAACAACCAAAAAATTACCCATGTCTAGTGGTATTTGGCAGAAAATAAAAATAATTCATTACAATTTAACTCCTAAATAATATATCAGTAGCATGAAAAGTAATTGAACACATCAATACATACAAAACCAAATTCTGGTCATTGAAAAATGTAGTTCTGAAAAACGAAAGATCTGAGCAAGCGTGTTGAATTTCGACACCATGAGAATATTCTGAAATAGAGAAATTCGAAAAAGACACTTGAAAAATATTGATAGACAATAATGAATTATTTACAAAAAGAACAAATTTACCAAACTTAGAAATACTCAAATATGACCCACAACATTTCTGTCTTAACTCAATATACAAACACGGAATTCTAAATCTATCTTCTAAAATAAAACATTAATTCTGGCATTGCCAGAGATACCGAATTGCAAAATTACGCTTTTATGATCAATGAGTTTTTTTTTGGCTTTTCGTGTTCCATTACAAAATGCAAGTTGTGTAAAATTAAGTATTTTAAGTATCCATTTTTCATCATTCAAATATTCCTAAATTTATATTGTGGAAGAAATAAAAAATCAGTGCAAACACAATTAGAATTTTAAATTGTTTAAATATAACGTTTTGGAAAAAATTGTTTTTCGAGCAATACTGGCAAAACAATTTTATTAGAAAATTTGATTTTTGATTAATAGTGGTAAAAAAAACTGAGTTGTGTACTGCAGTCGTTTTATGCTCAATGTTTTTCCTATGGCAATTTCGAATTGATTTAGCCCCCTCTGCACATCTAGGTTAAAGAGAACATAGGTTAATATGCAGCTTTCGTTACTCGCAGGGTTGCAAAGTATAAGTGTACCAAATTTGGATTGGTCAAACAGGACAGACAGATGCCAACTCTGTGCTTTATATGTATAGATACTGAGTTGAACGTAAATATAAAAAGCACACAATTCACTAGTAAAAACAATTATAAAATGACTTCAAACAATAAAATACCTTATGAAATTGAAAACAAAAAGAATGGATGTTAGCTTTGTTATTAGTGCAATCGATAAATCAATCAAATGACTAGACATTTCACATGTCTGTACCTCAAATACATAGGTCACTATGTCCCCTAAATAAAATGTTCTTCAGCTCCCTCAATTACTCTATTTAAAGAAATCGATCTTTATGTATTAAGACTGGATACAGTATTGTTATACCATTATATAGTTGGTTGGGTTTTATGGCATAAGGACCATATTTGGACATGTTGCACCAAATTCAAGACAGAAACGTCATACACACAAAGAAAGTTCTGCTGACACAGAAGAGAAATACACCCAGGGAGGAAATGAACCTGCACTGCCTACAACTCACAGGTTGCTAGCGCAATGCACAAACTCACTGAGCCATGATTGCCCCATTATACCATTAGAAAGAACAAAAAGTTGGACAAGATTATGGTTAAAGTTTTTTTTAATTAAACATAGTGTCATATAACTTCCTAGGTATATTATTAAGAAATTTTAGTTTCACAGATATAATCCTTAAAATTTAAGCAAGTCACTTAGTAATAAATATCAAATACCTTGCAATATAAACTGGAAGAACAGTTGAGAGTAGAAAGTATTATTTTTTAATTTTACCCTCACAACTCTTCTAAACACTGATGTTACTCTGGTGTAATGTGACACATAACTCATCTAAATACTAATGTTACTCTTGTTTATTGACTCAACTCTTTGTTACTGTTATATAAAAAAGTACCAATTTTGATTAACTAGGAAAATGTCCAGCTCTCTTTATTTCTCAATAAAAATATTATCATTTACATAGAGCAAGTGTTGAGTGCACTTATTAACAAAATGAATTTTTATAACTTGAAACCTAACGCAAGTTGAAAACTTTATATTAATCGGTTGTGTCTTGGGGTTAGCAAGCAATGATCCCTCCTGGTCCAGCTAAGCAGGAATCATCCATCAAATCTTGATCTATTTGTCGAGCTGCCTGCCTGCCTTCTGAGATAGCATTCACAACCAACGACTGACCCATTCGGCAATCTAATTACACATCAAAATATAGAAATTATTTTAAAATTAAAATACATTATCTAGTTCATAGATTTTATGGTGTAGATACAACATATAAAAATATTGTAGTTTTATGAGATAAATAAACAGTAGAAAACCATGTTACGGGTAATGTAGACTAAGGTCACCTTGGATAACCAGGAACTTTGATAATACGGATAGAGTAACACAAAACAGCCAAAATGGAATACAAGAAATTTACTGTACTGAATATTATTACTGTTACTCAAAATTGGTTGCTTTAGGTTTTATGCCACAAAATCCAAACATGGATAAGCTATGCCAAAAGCAAGACAAAATAAAATTCAATTAAGAGATGTATGTAAAAGAATATCAGAGTAACTATACCAACATTAAAAAGGTGATAAAGACAGCTAAAAGCATATAATAAAAAATGCATAGAATTGAGAATGTTGATTTTAAAATTGATAAAAATGATACAGCTTAAAATATTAAATTTTTTTGTAAAAAGATGTGATACATAAAATGTGTCAGCGATCTTTAAAAATAAAGGCTAAAAATTATTTTCGAACAGAAGTAAGTAAGATGTGATACCCCATCTTAGTTTATAATTAAATATGACAGGTCATGATATATAGTTTAACTGTTATAGTGAAAGATTCATAAAGCAAAGTTTAGGAATAATCTATACTTGGATTTGTGTCACAGTATGTAGTTATTTTGATAATTTTACAATAAATCTGTAAATGACTTACATACCTTTTAAATTCTCTTGAAAAAGTACTTAATCATATGCTTCAAAGTACTTTCATACATGCAAACTGCATCATTTCATCTTTCAGATAAAAAAGAGCATTTTACTTGTTCTTGTTAATAGGATGATTGTAGTAATTTACTTTTTCACTTTTATAGTGTTTAAGTTTTTACCTAAATATTTTGTTTTGCTTTTAATGTTGGACTGGTTACTACTGATATTTTTAAATATATTTTTACAGAATTTAATTTGTATTGCATGTGCACAACTTAACCATTTTGGGATCTTGCACCATAAAACCTAAACCAACCATCTGCCCACCAAACCAGTCAAGGACAAAGTGCATGCACTCATGCTAAAAGCTTTATTTAAAGCTTTAAAAAATAAATCTGTATCAAATTTGGCTCAGAAAACAGACACTATTGATCGGAGCTCGAATAATGAAGGTTCTACTGCATAAAATATTTCCCTTTTAATGGTAATCAAAATTCTTGTATAGTATAAAACAATACCTCCAGCTGCATAAACTTTAGGAACAGATGTACGATATGAAGAACTTGGAGTTTCAATGTTGGATCTCATATTAACTTTGACCTTTAATTGTTCCAATAAATCCATTTCTGGACCCAGAAATCCCAAAGCCAATAACACAAGGTCAGCCTAAATGTGTGACAGAAAATAAATTAGTTACATGAAATACTGAATTGTACATTGTCAATAAAATACCACAACTAATATACTAAAAATAAAATTCCTATTTATCTTAACTACTAGTTAAAACTAAGATTCTTTCTTCAAGCAATAATAGTGCTAGAAGTTAACAAGAATTCCCAGTCTCTAAAACCATGAATGCCAGTTACATACTTCTTATCCTAGTTTGCACTAAAAATTCAAATATATTTTTTTTCTGAAAAATAGGATGTTATTTCAGGTTTTTCCACGAAATATTAAATATAAAGACAGGGTCACCACTCTTAAAGCAAAAGAAAAATTAATGAATATTCAAGGCTATTTTTATAGCTACATTTCAAATAGACAGATGAGAGTGCACAGGTCAAGAAACTTTCATGGGTACTACGTTTGGGTCTCACTGACTCCTTTTTAAAAACATCAATTTTAAGCTAACCTATGCACCTAGTATGCCATCTATATTTGATGACACTTCATCTTGGACAAATATTGCTTTTGATAGTTGAATGCAGGTCAAATAAAACATGCAGCGTTTTTGAAAAGAACTTTCAATAGTTATCTTTCATTTATTAAATTATAGCTAATGCTTTTAACTTCCCTCCCATTAATTTTTGTTATTATACAGCTCAGGTGTTGACCTAGTCATCTGACCATGGTTCAAAATTATGAGGCGTTGTCCATGGATCTTTCCCTTTGGAATAGATCCCGAACTCAAGCCAACAGCCCATTGTGTTGCTTATTAACCATCAACATATTAATTTATGTCTTTGATTCTTATCCATGCAAAGTAACTCAAACAATGGTGCAGGGGATCATCATCCACCCCGAATTAATTACCAAAAGTTAAGTCCTATGGTCACAGACAGTACTTGGAAGAGTGACAGCTTGAGATACTGCCCTGACAGAGGTGAAATTAACTTTTGCACCGCTTATAAACTTATGCTATCCAGCCCTTTTTCTCATAAATTTTATCCTAAAATTTTAATTTTTGTGCACATTAGTTTATGTTTAACTCTATTTTTATGATGAGATAAGCTGCTAAGCGGGGTGGTGGGTGCTCCATAAGTGATGTGCAGTTCAGTGTTCTTGAAGAAACTAAGGCTTCAATAAAAAAATTAAGAACTTCGAGCAAACTAAAAAATTTTTTAAGAACCCTTAAAACTAACATGAAAAGTCAGGCCTCCTGAAGGTTTTTAAGGCCTGTGAGACCCCTAAAAACAGCAAACATTGGAACCTATGTACACAAAATATAATTTGTTACACAAAAATTTCCAATATCTGGAAATAGTTAATTTTTCATCTAAACATACCATGGACCATCTAAACTTCCATCATTAGTTACTGAACATTAGCTAAGGTTATATAAGGTTACATAAGGTACTGAACATTAATTGGTATTGCCAACTTTTATCTTCTAAATAAGACCGTCCAAGGTAATGTGCTCAGTCTAAATGTAAAGCTTGCTTGGATTTAATTCATGTATAAACTTCGGTCATTGATGTTCAGTAACTACAAATTTATTTCCTGTTTTGTAACATTGCAATACAACAAAATTATTATGCATACCTGTCTCCCAACATATATCAGATCACTAGTATAAATCTACTTGTTAATTTTGTATTGATTTCTTAAAATATTTGTAACTAATTTTAATGTGATGGAAAGACACTTAAAATTAGAACTTATGTTTTTTAATATTGGATCTCACATGAAAAGGTTCAACTTTGTAGTCTGAATCTTGATCTAAATTATGGTGTATATAGAATTTAGTGTAAAATACTTTGGAATGTCTTTGAAAACTCCAGCAAGAATATTATTTTTTTCCAGATTGCCATTGAGTAAAACTTGCAAATAAAATCATTTTTAAAACAAAATTTTTTAACCAGGAAGAAAGTCGTATATTTACACCAACATATAGTCCTACTGAATTGACCCTAGATCTCTTTTTTGCTATGACAAATTAGCAATTTGATATTTTAAAGTACTCCTGAATACTTCATGCTTAAAACTTAAATTTTTTAAATAGTTTCTTACAAAATCAGAATTTTTTGTCAGTTTTCAGAAAGTGTGTTATGTGACAATTTGAGAAACACTAGTGTGAATACAAATAAATACTCTGCACAAATTAAGATGTTTGCAACTAGGAATATAATTCCAGAATTACTATTTTCTTTTATTGTATACAGAATGTTATACAAATACCGGTAAAATCTTTTCATCAGAGTGCTCTTGAGCTTCCCAACGTCCAGAAGCTTCTTTCTTCCATTGTATACGATTGGTATGAATGCCACAAACATTTCCTGCACTATCACTGACAAACTCCTAAAACACAAACATCAAAACAAATTGTTTCCTAAAGCACAAATAAAACTATATAGCTACTCTTAAGAATCAGTTTTATCACAATACCAGCAAAATCTAAAATTAGATTTCTCTAATGTGAAATAAAGGCAGTCGAACATTAATTTGACAAGAGGACTAAAGCCCTTATTTTTCAAACAGTATTTTGCCTTAACGAAAAAAGTTGTTAAAAGAATCAACCTACATAAACATCTGCTAATTTTGACCATGCTCAGTTAACAAAAAATTACCAGAGCGATAAACTAAAACCTGGGAAACTTGCAAAAAATTGTAATCAAAGATAAATTTATGTTCTCTTAAAATCATATAGGAAATTTAAATTTCGTATAAAATGTCATCTTTTGGGTCCAAAAGAATTTTTAAAAACAAGATAAATTTATTTGTAAAAAAACTGATGCTTAAAAATTTACAGATTAGAAACATCTTTCTTTGAAATATTTATAAATTATTTGTTTTAAAATTGACTGAAAATCTCACCTAAATCATCTCACCAGAAAGCTGTATAACAGAAATTTGAAATAATTTCTATTTAAAAACAGTATTGTGTGTTGTACATTTTTATTAATTCTAGCAAACAAAAACATCCTCATATTCTATTAAATCTTTTATGATATAGAACTGTGATTTTCAATATATATATAACATCCAATCCTTCTAAATTAAATACTGTTTCATTAAAAGCATCACTATTTCCCATCATGATCAAGATATGAAGATGCAGAAAAATTATCCTGCAGGCTGCATCAAGTAGATGTCATTAGCTCAACTATTGAGCCACAGAATGTCACACATCGAAATATTTCTATATGAAGAATGTGTGTGCAGTATTCGAAAAGTCACTCATATTTATCAATTAATACCATAGATTTCAATGTATGAAGCCCATAAAAATAAAACTCTATTCTCAAGTACTGTCTATCACAAGAACTGCTCCAGCCAAAGTCTACCGTCTGTTGCCATAGAAACCGACTTCATCCTATTTTTCATTGGGGATGCTTAAAGAATATATTAAGTTTGTCATGTTGGTGCATTTAGTGGCAAATAGGAAATAAATTTGTTAGATTTTACTAGTCACCAAGAAGGTAAAAACTAGTAAATTACCTTTATCCACCCACCAACATTCATGAAAAACAAAATAAAATTCAGACATCTGAGTGAAAAGGGTTAAATCAATCCGAGAGTTACCCTAATAAAAATGAACCATCCCTGTTTCTTAGCACCCACCTACCTAACCTGATATCGGGAGCAGTGCAAGATAGATGGCAAAAGAATAAAAAAGAAATACAATCAAATAGTATGGTGAGAAGAAAAAAAATAACTAGATTATTTTCTAAAATATTTTAAATTGAGAAATGTTATCCTGATTACAGGCTATTATGATTTATTTTTAATCACTTATTTAAAAGTAACAAATAATAATGATTTATACCTTTGGTAACAAGTTGTAGTTCCTTGGGTCTCTTCCAAACTTTGCTTTAACATCTGCATGACCATACTCTACTTTAAAAGCTCTAGATAACTGAGGCCACAAATTCCCAGGAGGTCTTGCATCAGAGGGTTTAGAAAGTAACTCTAATGTTATAATACTTTTAGCAGACTATTGAGGGACAAAAAAATACAATATAAAAGTAAATTCTTTTAAAATCCTTTTCTAATTTTCCTAATTTGAAACATTAATTTAAATAGGATGGAACCAACGAAAAATGTTACGTTTAACACATTTTTTCTTTTCTATCATAGAATTGTTTTGAAATAGACTTAAAACAGGTCTTTTTTAAAGCTGACATACATTGAAAAATTATGCAAATTTTATCGAATAAATATTCCTGCAGATAATGTCAAGTAACAAGGAAAGTTTTTACTGTCACAGAAGAGAGAAAGACACCCAAGGTAAGTTACAGGAAATGAACATGTGCACCTACAACTAACTCACAAGGTGATAGCAAAGTGAGCAAAACCCACTGACCCACAGCAGCCCCGAAAAATATATTAATTTTGTGTTTTAAGACAATTGTGTAAGCTATTACGAAAATTAAAAATTCTCCCTACCAAACAAAGCGTAGACACTTCAGAATATAAGACACTTATACTTAAATAACGCAATGTCAATTTTGCTCATTCAAAGGATTGTATGAGAATTTCTAATCAATACCCACAGCAGAATGGACATTTGAGAAAAAATTTTTAAGGATAATAAATACCTGTCTCACTGCAGTTCCAATACAATCGACACCAGTATCACCACCACCAATAACCACAACATCTTTACCATGCGCTCTTCCAGGAGTATGTACTCCATCTTCTTGATTTTTTTGTGATTCTTCTAAATAGTCCATAGCAAAATGGATCCCTTGAAGATTATGACCTATACAAATTATCAAAATACACAGCTAAGTTGTAATGTAATGAACGTGAGTCGCTCTAACCATTTACAATAGTTTAATTTAGAAGTTAAAGCATAAAATTTGCATACACAAGTACAGACACAAACCTTAAATAATCTTGGGTAAAAAGGTTACAGGGATGTGTTCATGATCACAGTCGGCATGAAACTGTTTTTATTCTCACTTTTAGTTCAGCAACATTTTTGAGGTTTATATCTCTGCAGCTGGCACTGCACTCTTAGTTCACTTGTTACAAAGTTTAATTTTATTGTCTTCTATACTAGATTGATAAAAATGAAGTATTTGAAAGTGACAAAAATATTTCATATTAGCCTAATTAAGAGCATACTTAAAAGATAATAATGCAATTAAAAAAAATTGAGATTTTTTTTATGACATAAAAAATCAATGCACAACTGTCAAACATGAAAAAAAAGAATTGTTAAAACAAAAAATAATTAAAAGAATCAAATTAGGTTTTAAGATGCAATTCAAAACAGGAAAAGAAACCCTGCTCTATACTTTTGTATCTCTTTTGTACTCTATACTAGATTGTAGTTTGAACTCGGAGATACCAATTTAGCAATGTTTTACACCAAATGGTGCCAATTATAAGCAAAAATAAGCAATTTAGCTTTTTCTTGAGTTTAGAAGAATATTAGGTTTTCCTTGACAATTAGTGCTAAATGAGGTTTTTATATCAATCCAGTAACTACTGATTTTAATGTTTTTCTATCATAGTTGCCACTGCTTAACCCCAAAACTTCGAAATTGGTGTCACTTAAAAATTTTCTCTCCCTAAAAAAATTCAGGACACTATTTCCTTCTGGGAGACTTCCAGTAAAGTTGGCAGATATTATTTCCTTATGGATTGTGACGACTTAAAATATGATAAAGGTTTTTCTTTTCAATGAGAAATTTTCAAAAGATGCCATATTTATCACTTAGCACCTTCTAGTCCCAGAATTAATACAATTAGAAAATTTTTTAATGGAATGTCCCACCTGGAATTGGAAGCTCTCTTGGTCTTGTTGATCCAACTGCAAGCAAAATTGCATCGTAAGAAAACAATTTGCTTAATGGAAAGTTCTTTCCAATCTGCTGGTCAGTTTTAAATATAACTCCTTCATTTTTCATTAACTCAATTCTTCTATCAATAACCTGAATAAAAGTTAGAATAATTTGTTTGAGACAACAATTTATATCTTGTTTGTAAATTATATAAATACAACATTGAAGTAAAAATAATAATTCAAAGACAATTTTTTCAATGCATACTATAATTTGGAAATAGCAATAAAGAACTTTGACATGTTAAATTATAGATTTTCCAAAATATAGAGAAAATATCCATGAACACAAACAAAAAAGTACGCCTAGTTATTTTATAAATGTGATATGAACAGGCTAAAGTAGTCACATAACAGAATCCTATAAAGATTCAAGAATAAATTTCCTTACAATACCGAAACTAATAATTCCTATTTTACCAACTTCGATCTTTTAGTTGTTAAAAATTCAACAGATAAGATGGAAGTATAACCTTTCTACTTCATTATTATTAACTATTTAATTAAAATCTGCCAATTTTATACCCATTTCTGAAAACAGAATGTTGTAATGAACTTAAGTTGGTTGCTCCCTTCAGAAAACCTGAAGTATCTATATATATTTTACTAATGTACATGGCATACAAATCGGCATTATTTATATACTGGCAAATGGCAAAAATGGATATACACAATATAAAATCAATCATTACGATATTAATTCGCCAATTTTGCTCTTAAATTTAATTTGAGCGAGAAGCAACACAATATTGCTTTAACAGCATGGAAGAGCTTTTGCAACTCTAATGAAAATCATTACGTTTGATTATGGAAGAGGCAATAATAAATCTGAAAGATGGAAATTAGTGCAGAAAATAAAATCTGAGTCAACCCAAAATTAGATATTGAATAGGCATTAAAAAAATATTGAATAGGCATTGAACAAGTGACTAGTTGGTTGGTTTGGGGGTTTTATGGCGCAATGGCCATACTTGGCCATGCTGCGCCAGACACGACACAATATCAAATAAAAACGCAATGAAAGTTTTGACACAGGAGAGAAATACACCCAGAGAGGAATGCACCTGACAGGAATCAAACCTGCGCTGCCTACAACTCAAAGGTTGCTAAGTAACATGATTGAGGTGTGAACTTTTTAGCATGCACTTTATTGCAAATAAGAATTAACATCAGTAGGAGTTTAATGGAAAAGTGTAAACAATGTCGTTTTATATTTTTGACTAATTCGGACGTATGAAATGTGCATATCGATGCTAATATTCAGTATCAATAGATTTAAATAAAGTATTTAATGCGAGAAACAATTCTCATCAACAGATATTAGCAATTAAGAAACTTAAGCACAGATACTATGAGCAGGTCTGATAGTTTCAATTAATTATGGCAATTGGGTAAAGACAGAAATGCTGTGTTTATGATGAAATCAAAGATGTGAAGTACAATTACAAGTATGAAATTTCGATTGCTGACTTTGCTTTTAAGTTAATTATTTTATTATCTGGTTGCTTTTCAATGTTTTCTACAAGAGAATCTTTAAGGTGGAATATATCCCAAGACTAGCATTTTCCATAAACTTTACCTTTTGGCTTAGCTTCATTCTTGGTATTCCATATCTCAGTAAACCTCCAATGCGGCGATTCTTTTCGTACACAGTTACAGTATGTCCAGCCTAATTAAATTTATAAAACATGTTCACTATACAAAATGTAGAAAATATTAAAATAACAGACCTATTGAATATTTATGAATGAAAACATCTCTGAATTGGGTTGAAAAGGCCCAAATTTTAAAATGAAGATCAATCTTGACTACTTTTTAAGAATGGTGCTTAAATTGTAGATGATACTTTCGGTTGTTTAGGTTTTAAGGCACAAGCGCCATATTTTAGCATACTATACCAAACACAAGGCAAACAATGTCAAGTAATGAACATACACACACAAGGAAAGTGTTGCTAACACAGAAGAGAGAAATATACTCAAGGAGGAATCAAATCCATACCACCTACAACTCCTATGTTACTAGTGAAGTGAGCAAATCTACTGAGCCACGAAGGCTCTGATGATGATACTTTTGGATTAAAATAACCGCTTGGAGCAAGTGACTATTTCAAAGACACCTAGTCTGAGAATTCTGCTCCCAAAACAGAAAATTCGTCAGAGACAAGATAAAAAGCAATGTAGCTAAAAGTGCAATATAATGAGGGATTACTACAATATTCATGGAAAAACAAATAGATAGTACGAGTTTCAAATTATAAAAATGAATTCAATATAACAAAAAATGCATTGGAATTTGATAGAACTGTTAACTCAAAAATTAGTTTTTGTCAGTGAAATACAGAGATAAAAAAATGACATACCTTATTCAATTGTGCGGCAGCAGCTAAGCCAGCAGGTCCACTACCTATAACTGCAATTCTGAATTTAGAGCGAGTTGAGGGTGGACTTGGAACTATCCATCCTTCTTCAAATGCTTTTTCAATGATAGCACATTCTATATTCTTTATTGTGACAGCTGGTTCAATCAAGGATAAGACACAAGCAGACTGAAAATAATCAAATGCCCAACAAAATCACATTTGATTTGTAATGGAAACCCAAATTAGAAAGGAGCATTTCAAGCCATAATTAAACAAGTGTGATGAACTATAAGAAAACAATTCCCTATATCTTACAAATAAATTGAGACAAAATACTAAAATGTTACATAAAGAAAGAAATAAACTTATTATTTTAATATTATGCATATAATAATTAGAATAAAAAATTATTAGAATAAATTACAAGTGAAACAGACTAAATAAAAACATAGCTGAGAAAACAAAGGGGAAAAGTTCTACTCATTAAGTATTTTCTTAAGAAATCTGAACTTTATGCAAAGAAATATATATACAGGGCGTTATCAAAATAATGGAAACACACTGGATTTTTAAGGAATCCTTTACTAATATGGTGTAGGACCGCCTTTGGCATGTAATACAGCTTGGATTCACCTGGGAATCGAATCATACAAGTGCTGAATAGTGTTTAGAGGAATATTGTACCATTCTTCATGGAGATATTGTAAAAGTTCCTGGAGAGATGCCGGTTGAGGATATCGATTCCGGATTGAACGCTCTAAAATAGACCATAATGGTTCAATTATATTGAGGTCGAGGGACTGTGCTGGCCAAGTTAGATGTTTCAGTTCATCCTCGTGTTCCTCAAACTCTGATTGGACCAGTCCCGCTGCATGAATAGGAGCATTATCATCCTGGATAATTCCATCTCCGGCGGGAAACAAAGTTTGCATCATAGGATGGACCTGGTCAGCTAAAATTTTTCTATACTTCTCCCCAGTGATCCTTCCTTTCAGGGTTACGATTGGGCCAGCAGAAAATCACGACATGGCTGCCCATACCATGACAGATCCACCTCCATGCTTGACAGTTGGAAGGAGACAATCACGATCATACGCTTGTGCAGGTGTCCTCCAAACGTGCACCCGTCCTGTTGTGGGGAAAAGTGTGAAAGATGATTCGTCTGACCATATAACTGTCTTCCACTTATCAATCGACCAGGTTTTGTGGTTGTGGCACCACTGTAGACGACGTTTGGCATTAACATCTGTGACAAGTGGCTTGGATATTGCTACTCTGCCGTAAATGTTCTGTTTATGAAGGTGCCTCCTAACTGTAATTATTGACACTGGAGAATCCAGATGCTGATTGAGCTCTGCGGTCACTTTGGCTGCAGTTGTTTTCTTTTTAGACATTACAATCCGCTTCAATACCCGTCAGTCTCTTTCACTCAGCTTCTCCTTCCGTCCACTATTTTGATTTGCTGAGCTTGTCTTGCCGCACTGTGTGTACGCTGTCATGACTTTAGACACCGTACCTCTAGAAACGCCTAAAAGCTGGGATGTTTCGGTCACAGTTGCTCCAACTAATCGGGCTCCTACAATTTGGCCTTTTTGAAAGGCTGTGAGGTCTGACATTTCACGCTTTTGACAAAAATCCACGACGTATACAACTTCACTAAAGCTACCTCATACTACCATGATATATAGTACTTTTTATATTACAAAAAAAACTGGTAGCTAGGATTATATTTTAATGCTTACGAAGCGCATTCTTAAATGTCACTTTTATTCACAGGTGTTTCCATTATTTTGATAACCACCTGTATATATATATATATATATATAATAACGTGAACTTCACCAATCTAAAGATTACCACATTCTAGAAAAGCTAAAATCTAATGCCTTGGAAATTTTGACAGTGTTTCACTTGTAACCTATTATATAAATTCATTATAAAGAATATCAAGAAAGAAATATTGGATCTTAGCATAGCTCTTTTCAAATCTGAAAAACAAAAACAGCTTTTACATTTTTCAAATTGTTATAACAAATCTCAAAACTGCAAAATACTTGAAAATTTTAGCAGTTGACTTTTGAGAATTACAGAATTTCCAATTTAACATGGCAGTTTTATTTATTGCTCTTTGCTCAATTTTTGTACATGATGGCTAATTAGATCTTCAAGAGGGTCTAAAAACCCTACGTAACAGCAGCTAAAAGGTTTTATTGTGTATTAATTATGTGCAGCAATTTTCTGTGTTCAAAATCTAAATAGTGTTTAAACAGACCAAAGGTTAAAGCTCGAAAGGCTAAATTTTTTACTTTTAAAAACCCATGTTGCTGTTTCTACCCACAAAAATTTTATACATTCTGAAGTATCAATACAAAATCTCAATGCATTGTAAATCTTACAATGAAATTGGTTGATTTCTGAAAAAGCATTTAAAATACCTCACATGGTGCAGGGCACACTCTTCCAGTAAACTCTGGAAAGTTGTTTGTTAGTAAAAGTTGATTTAAAGCTTCTTTCCAATCCTCCTATCAAATACAAAATTAAGGAGCATACATTTAACATGATTTGTAAGAATATATAATTATTATAAAATAATTCAAACCAGTTTCCCAAATTTTTGGCTCAATACCTTTTTTCAGTCAATTTTGTTTTGATTTCCAGAGGGGTGGGAATCCCTCTGGAAAACTGTCTCAACTAATAAAAAATTACAAGTGTAGCTGTGAATATAATTTTTGAATTTTACCAAAATAGTTATGTAGCTGTGTATATAATTTTAAAATTTCAAAAAGCTAGTATAGAAATAAAACTTAGAGATGAAATTATAAAATGAAATAAAATAGCAAATTAAAATGAAATAAAATAGCAAATTAAAATGAAATAACAAAAATGAATTGCACTTAAACACACTAGATTGCTCAGTCTTGTTAGTAATTAAGATCAATCAAATCAGTAAAATAAAAAATAATCACTAATGAGAAAGATAAACCCCCTGATGCCATGCTGCCTCTTTGTACTAGGCTCATTTTTGTCAGCAACATACTAAAATCTCCAGTCTGTTCCTCCTTTGTAGTTAAGATTTATTACTTCACTAAACCCACATTCAAATGGATCGGATAACGGAAATGCAATTCAAACATTTAAGTCAAAAGTGAGTGCAAATAATTGCTAATTACTTGCTTGCTATGATACAGTCTTGGTTTTAGACTGTGATAAGTTGTAACTTAACGACAAATCCTTTTTAAGATCTTATTGTCTACTCTTGTTTATCACCCACCCCCCTATTTCCCATGAAGGACAGCATTGCCCACCAAGATTCCTTCAGTGCCCACAACTTGGGAAACTGATTTAAACAAAATAAAAATTACAAAGCATGCAAACCATATACTAAAACAACATATACTGTTGTTAAACAAAATTGTACTGATAAAAACGATTTACTACTAATGTAAGTATAGTAACAAGTATAGCTTCAATATTGCAGTAGTCAATAATTTGGAAACTGCTGATTTAAATAAAACAAAGTAACTGCTGTTTTTAATTCCAATATATAAAACAACCCCTACCAACAAAAAATGAATAAAGTTAAATAATAAGCATAACAACTAAACAATATTTAAACACAGGATATTATCCAAAAAGTGTAAAATATCAGCTAGTAAATATATTAAAACTGCCTTAAATTACAAATTGGAAAAGTAAAAAACTATTCAAAATGTAATACATCTCTGGACTATGAAATTGTTTAAAAAAACATTTAATTTTTAAAAAATTTCAATAATTGTAATACCTTATAAACCAGGTCATTCCACTTGGGTATAATGTTACCTAATGGACAACCACTTTTAGACTGGCAGAAAGGTACTCCACAATCCATACATCTACAAGATTTTCATAAAAAGTATTTCAAAGCTTACACATACACATGTTACAAAATCAATGTTCATATGCTATTTCATGAGGAAAATTTAGATTAAATATAATATAGAATTGAGTTTAAATAATATTTTGCTAAATCTAAACCAAATTAACCTATTACTGATTATAAAATTAGTTTTGAAACTTTATATCATGTTTCTAAAACTTCATGCAAAAGATGATAACCTTGCAGCTTGTACTTTCAAAGTTTTGAATACAGAGGGGTAATCGTATATTTCTTCATAATCCAAGATTCTGGACTCAGGAGATCTGTAATTCATTTTTTCTCGCTTATACTTGATGAAGCCTCTAAAAACAGAAAGAAATTGTAAAACTAAAAATGCCAAAATAAAATCCTGAATTACTTGAAAATGAAACACAATTTAAGATAGATGGATAGTGCAAGTTGTGTGTGTTTTCTTTTAACAAAATCATTTATCGATTACATGAATCCACAAAAGCAGACTTTACATTGAGACATTTTATTTCAACTTGTGACCTAAAGTATAAACATAAAATCGTCCTTTTCAATACATATAAATAACATTTTTTGCTGTTCTTCACTTGTCAAAGTTGAAAACCGAATAGAAAAATGTTTTTTCATTCGCATTTGACAGTACTGTATTTTCAAGAGTTGTACTTTTATTTCCGAAAAGGCGAGTTTACTAATGAATATATTATTTTCTCAACATGTTTTCACAATATTTGCTATTCTCATTAAATTTAATTTTAAATTTTGCTTTTGATAATGCAGTCAAAAATACTTATCAATGATTAGTCGCTATAGACATAGTTTATATATAGCTAAAGCTAAAAGTGTTCATTTCAAAAGCATGTACTAAAAAATTCCGTTTGGACTTTTTAACAGGAACAAAATGACAAGTGACAAAATATTAGAAATGTGGGAAACAAATGAAAAACAATCCTGTAATTTTTGATAGCATATCATAGCTTTTGAATTTAATCTTATAAATAGTATTTTCATAGAAGTTAATATTTTCAATTCCAAAAACATTCTTAAGCCAAACAGATCATAGGTTACTTGGTTTGAGGGTTTTATGGAGCTATTTGGCCATGCTGTGCCAGACACAAGACACATAATATCAAGTAATAGACACACACAATAAAAGTTTTACTGACACAAAAGAGAGAAATACACCCAGGGAGGAAAAAATACATTATAGGATATTAAGACATCTACATTACTGAACCATATAAAGGAATGTTATACTTTGTTTTATCTATAAATCCACCATTTCTCACAACATCCTCAATATCTTGTATGCCTTGTTCGACCACTTTTTCAAATTTCTTATTTGGTCTCTCAACCCTCGACTTTTCAATTTCCATGCTAGCTTTCTTAAGTGCAATCTGGTAATCTTTAGGGAATACCTTGATGAATAAAAACGATTTTTCAAATGAATTTTTTATTTAATATTCTGTATAAATATTTAGAATAAAGCAGCAATAAACACTTCCTTAAATTTTCCTTAGTTAAAAAAAATCAGAAATAAATTTTAAAATACATCAAACTTAATAACAAGTACACTGTAATCACTGTTTTGCAATAATATTGCAAAACAGTGAATTTTAAAAATGATAAAATTTTAATTTTAGTTTTTAAAAATTATAGTATTTTATTAGTAGTGCTAATTTAAATTCTATAGAATTTTAAAAGTGTATAATCTTTCATAAATCGCAGTGTGAGATGCAATAAAAGCTTACTATTTGTGGTTAATTGTTTTGCTGTTATATGGTACAAGGGCCACATTTGGTTAAGCTGTGCAAAACACAAGACAATGTCAAGTAAAAAATGTTGTGAAAGGAGGAAAAAGAGATTGGAGAACAGAGTAGTGAGATGAAAGCAGATGAAAATCGCTAGAGTACCTCAAGTATGTGAATCCTGTACACACAAATCTACATCTAAAGGATAAGTGCCTTTGAGGGCTTACTATTTGTGAAATAAAAAACATTTCGTAGATGTGACCTCTCAATGCTTGATACCACATTGAATAGAAAACGATTCAACTTAACTTTAAAATGCCTTTAGTCAAATTTAATGTCAAAGTGAAATTAACTTCGAACAATGAACTAAAAATTGCATCTAAGATTTTTGTACTTAGATTGTAAGTAAAAGATTTTCAAGGGAAAATATAAGGTTTAATCATGTTCAGAATAATGATTATGAACTTCCAGAAGCAGATTATAGTAAACATAATGAGATTAATGTTGAATCAACTTTCAATATCAGATTAGTGAAAATTATGAGGAACTTAGCCACTACAGCAAAATTAACTGGCAATATAGAAGTATAAATAACAGTGCATCGAATCTCAATTATGGAGTACTGAAGTTGCAGTAAGCTGAACTTGCCCACTTTTATCATACGTCCTTCTACAAAATGAGATTAATATTCAAGACGAAATTGTCATCTAATAGCTAGATTTAAAGTAATTAGGTTTGGAAAATAATAAAAATGTCTCACTTTGATGAACTTTTGTATACATGAAGGCCAAGAGTCTAAGACCAATTTTGCCACTTCAGAGCCAGTCTTAATCCTGAATTCTGTTATAAATTGTAGTAAAAATTCGAAATCTTCTGCATCTGTCACAGGCATGAGATCAACAGTATCTGTGTTGCATTGGGATTCAAACAGGCCATTCCTTTTAGAATAATAATTTTCAATAATAATTTAATCAATGAAAATAAATAAAA
The DNA here is from genome assembly GCA_933210815.1 of Meta bourneti. Lineage (NCBI taxonomy): Eukaryota > Metazoa > Arthropoda > Arachnida > Araneae > Tetragnathidae > Meta > Meta bourneti. Next base: position 56,414,075 of record OW119930.1, on the reverse strand, counting down.
ACAAATATATATAATTTATTTAATAGCAAAAAATCTATTTTACTTTAAATATTTTCAAGTTTTTTACAAGTGAGAGGCAGTTTCACTCTTATTTCATTTAAAAATAAATATACATCGACACATTGAATTTATTTGATTTTAATAATATATTGTATTACATAAGAATTTGTTTTATGCATGTTTTATTAATTTTTTGTAAATATAATTCTTTCGCAAATAGTTTATTTGAATTAATGGAAACTGATGCATACCTATCAAAAACATAAGCAATGCCTCCAGACATTCCTGCAGCAAAGTTGCGTCCAGTCAACCCTAAAACCACAACTCGACCACCGGTCATATATTCACAGCCATGGTCACCAACTCCCTGAAGAGATATTTATTAGTTCAATTAACATTTAATTTTTAAATTATGATAGAACACATACGAGGAGTGTTCAAATGAAAAGGTACGAAACGTCGTAAAAACCAAACCGGTTGAAATTTGAATATGCTGCTTTGGGATAACGTAGTGAGACATCTAAGAAAGCGAATGCACGAGTATTGGCGTGGTTGTGCACATGCGCGGGCGCCCGCACATGACGCAGAAGAGAAGCATGCAGTTGTGTGTTCCGTCCAATTGACGCGGCAGTGCGTGTGAGGACATCATGGCGTTCACATTGCAAAATTCGACGATTGAGGAGCAGCGAGGTGTTATCAGATTTCTGATTGCGGAAGGTGTTAAACCGGTAGGTGAGACACTCCGTAGCCTAAGCAAGTCCATCAAGAGCAAACGGCCTGGGCTGCTCACGGAGGGAGTGATTCTGCTCCACGATGACGCGCGTCCACATGTCTCCAGGGTCACACAAAGTGTACTGGCCAAGTTCAAGAGGGAGCAGCTTGAGCATCCGCCCTGCAGCCCGGACATATCGCCCTACAACTTCCATCTGTTTTGTCCGCTAAAAAACATCTCAAAGAGAAGCGCTTCAACTCGGACGACGAACTGAAAGACACAGTGGATGACTGGCTCTTGTCACAGCCACAGGAATTCTGGGAACAGGGAATCCTTCGGCTCGTGAAACAGTAGGATAGTCGTGCTCAGTCCTCTGGTGATAACTTTTGAATAAAGACTTCAATTATACCCACAGTGTCGTTTCGTACCTTTTCATTTGAACACCCCTAGTATACACAGATATGATGGAAAGTGAAACTGCTTAGAACAAAAAGCAAAATAGTTATTTGAATCATTTATTTCAGAAACCCGCTGTGTACTGTTTCAAAAATGTCTGTTGATGGGTTTCTGAAATAAACAATTCATTTACTCAAGCAATTAAAAATCGCCATCTCTTTAGTCATGAAATGAAGCGAACCAAGTGGTTTTTTTTTTTCATTGGAGCAATTAAACTATTTTAACATGTGCTTATAAAGTACCATAATGTTGAAGATTATGAAATAAACATCTGCAGAAATGCAATACTTTTTTTATTTGATTTATAAATAGCAATCTTCAAGGGTTTGGTACTCTCAAACATTAAATTCTGAATGTTTTCATGTTTATACAACAAAGAATGTGAATTATTCCCACAAAATATTTATATTACAAAACTGTCATATTGGCAATCATTTGCCATTTTCACTTCCCTAAATACAAACCGCAAATGTTTTCCTAATATTTTATACTCATTTTTATGACAATTATGAGGTACATCCCAAATATTTGGATGAGCCACATTTCCATCTTCGAACGCTGGTCACAATAAAACACATTTGATCAGCAAAACATAAGATAAGGAATGATATGCAGTTAATAGAACCTTTAAACAAATCAAATTCAAAAGCTTGATTACAATACAATTAAAACAACAAAATTTTAAGATTACTTCATTGATGGCATAAGCTCCGGAATTTCTGACTGCAAATCTTTCTGCAACAATTCCTCTGAAGAATGCTTTACCAGATGTAGCTCCATATAAGCATGCATTTCCAGCAATGACATTTAGTTCCGAGTGAAATCTAGCAGGCATGTCTTTTGGTGGACATAAGCTAACTTCTCCTCCAGTTAATCCCTACAAAAGTGTTTGCTTGACTTTTTTAAACAAAAAAAACTTCCACAAAATTTATCAAACTTTAATGCCACATGTATAAATTTTTAACTCAACAAAGACTCAGTTCGATAACTAAACTAGGATTGATATATAAGATAATGTCTACCATGAGAGCTGCTCAAAAGTCTAGTCCTATCTGTTGCCATAGAAACTGACTTCATCTCACTTTTCTTAGGTTGGTTGTTTTGGGGTTTTATGGCAAAAGGGTCATATTTGGCCAAGCTGCACCAAACCCAAGACAACTTCAAGTGAAAAATGTTGTGATAGGGGAAAAAGATAGATTCGGAACAGAGTAGTGGGATGAAAGCAGGAAGATTGCTTAGATATTCCAGGTTGGTTGATTCTGGGGTTTTATGGCACAAGGGCCACATTTGGCCATGCTGTGCCAGACACAAGACATACAATATCAAGTAATAGACACAATGAAAGTCTTACTGACACAGAAGAAAAATACACCCAGGGAGGAATGCACCTGACAGGAATCGAACCTGCACCACTTACAACTCGAAGATTGCTAGCGCAGTGGTAGAAATTCCAGGAGCGCAACCCCTATGCTTACTAAAAACAGTAAACCCCATGGTTAAAGAAAATATCACTACAGTACCTCAGGTCTGTGAAGACCATACACTTAAAGGAGATGTGCTCCTGAGAGTCCAATTTTTCTTAGGAGATACCAGAAGAAATGCATTGAAGGTTGTCCCATTGGCACATTAAATGACAAGTCTAAAATATATTTGTTGTGATTTTTACTTGTCAAGATATATTCAAATAAACTACCTCTTTCCACTGCCAACATTTGCCAAAAACAAATTAAAGTTAAGACCTCCATCAGAAACATTGTACAAGCCCTGTTCCTATAGCAACTGTCACCACCAGATTTAGTGGTGAGAGTATTTCTCATGGTAAATATAAATTAAAATGAATCAATAAATGTACACACACACAAAAGAAAACAAAACAAATACAAACCTTTCCTACATAATCATTTGCATCGCCTTCTAAAGTTACAGAAATGCCTCTAATGAGAAACGCACAGAAACTCTGGCCTGCAGAACCTTTTACCAGAATTTCGATAGATTTATCAGGCAAGCCTGTATCCCCAAACTGCCTGCAAATATTTTGTTTAAACTCATGAATCACAAAACATAGTGTACAAGAGTGAGTAAAAATTATTCGCAATACAATTATAAACTTTATATTAATGAAAGACAAATCGTAATAACATTTTTCAAGTCCCCTTGCAAGACACAAGTGTTCCATCATTGCACAAGCTATTTTTATGACCCTCGAAAAGTTTTCAGATGAGCAGAGAATTATGCTTGCACCACTTCTTTCAGTTCTTGGTGCATGGTGAATGATTAATTTGCCACTTTATCAACTTCATTTGTGTAACAGAACCATTTTAAATGCCCAGTAGTCATGAAAAATAAAAAGCTGGGAAAAGGCACTTTAAAATTTCAAACGTCAGTTAAATAAATGAAATTAACACATATACTGATCATCGATATAAATATAATTATTCAAGTCATAATAAGGTATTTTAGAGTAAAATCGATCATAATTTCCAATTATACTAGTAAATATAAACATGTTTAGATCAAAAGAAAAAATTACCTAATAATGTACATGAATTCGTTTTTAGCACTTTATTTTAAAAACTAAGGGAAGAATTCATATTGTCAAGTAATATTAATTGCATTATGTCTTAAAATCTAAAAACAAAAATCTAAATCTGACATTAAAATCTAAAAAAAATATTACTTTTGTTTGTGTATTTGTTTTGTCCCAGGCTCCTTATATCTCTTTGGGAAACTGTACTTGATGGTTCAGATGTGGGACATTATTAGTTGCCACTGGGGACCCAGAAAGAATTTAAATGTTTCGATTTGCAAGAACGTTTTCAAATTTACGGAAAAATTCTGATTTGCTTTGCTTAATTACTGATGGTTTGGCACAGCTTGGATAGACTTGCCCCTTGAGCCATAAAAAACAATCAACCGATTAACAAAGACTCCAAATTATTTTATCTTTCGTTTTCTTCCTGTCAAAACTAGAGAAAAACTCACCAATAAAAAAGCTAGCAGAAGAGTCATTTGTATTTTTTTAAAAATGCACGCCTACAAAGTACTAACAAAGATGTCAACAAAATTCGGTCCCTGTTTGTCTATCGCGAAAATTGCTGGTGCCACATAGTGTAGGAGGAGGAATAGGGCTTGCACATTTCAAGTAGACATTTGAGAACAGTGGTGAACAGAAGAACAGGTTAAAGAACAGTTCTTTTAAAACGAACGGAACAGCAAAGAACTGTTCGCTGAAAAGAACAGTATTTCCCATCCCTGTCTTAGATATGAGAGGCATTTTTAGTCAAGCTAAACGTAGGTGGGGTAATATTTCTGAAGCAGAATGTGTTTCCTATGCAAATTCTGGATGTTACATCACTTGGCTTGTTTTTCGAATACATTTCAGCACTTAGGCATTGAAAATTCCAAAGAATGAATTTCGAATTGATATGATAGTTGATTGTCAATGTCAAGTGGATCAAATGCCAAATGTCACCAAGCCAACAATAAACCACATTTTAAAGTGCCCCGATATGTATCATGCAAGAGCACTTGGGTAGCAGAACTAAATATTGCATTCTGTCTGGTTTGTTTGTTTACACTGAAAATATCTCAGTTTCAACTTAAAATTATTGATCCCATGATTATATTTTACACTGTCTTGCAGAATTCTTATCCCAGTTAATAAGACTGAAAAGAATACTGTGAATAAAAACTTAGTAATATTTAATAAAAAAATTCACATTTATAACAAGAGTAACAATGCCACTCACTTTGCAATGTGATAGCTCAAGGTGGTTCCAAAAGTACGATCTTGATTAGTAATATCAACATGTAAAGAAAGGTGCTTCTTTCTCTCACTAGCCAATGGACTATCCCATGTTTCTTTATATTTTGCAATCAATTCGACATCCTAGTGAGTAACATGTTTTTAAATGAGCATATAAAAGTATTCAATAAAACAACTGTCTAACACAAAAAATATATATAAATCATTGATTTTGAAATTTAAATTTAAACTATCATTTTTAATGTGTTGTTATTTTCCATTTCCTGCATAGAAATTGTGAATAGGGAATATTTCAATTATAAGGATCAATATCTAAATTTAAAGATATTGATACTTAGTTCAAACCGAAAAATGCATGAAAATACTCATAAATATGAAATTTTTTAATCATATATATTTAAAAATATTTTAAAATTTATTTAAGAAACAATAGGTAAAACTATTCTCATTTGGATTTCCGGAAATACAAAATCAAAATTAGGGTGGATTCCGCTTTCCTAGTAATTCAAACCAAAGAATTTATCAAGTTTAATCATTTAAGCAGTTTAAAGTCTAAAATATAGGTACAATAAAATTGCTTTTGAACTTTAGAAAGAAGTAAGAATAAAACTGACTGTGGCCTTGCAAAATACTTAATTGATCAATTTTAAAATGAATTTTAATATGATTGTGCAAAAATTCTGAATTCATAGTCTGAAAGCATAAGCAACTAACCAATCTTTTTTCAAGCTCAAAATCTTGAGGAATACTTCCTCCAATGAAAGGCACAGATGGATTTCTCAAGGACTTTGCACATGTGAGGAGAGGAGAAAAGTTCAAATGTGTTGCCTTTACATTTTGCTTGTTCTGAAAGACCTTGAGCATATCAGCTCGTCCAATCAGGTCTTGAAACTTGTGCACATGTAATTTAGCCATATAATTTCGTACCTGAAATTAAAAATAGTCTATGAAAAAAGATGGATATGAAAAATAATGGATATGTATATTTCACATTCAAGTACTCAAAAAAGAGTTGCATACCTCTTCTGCTAAGAAAAAGAAATAATTTATAACATGCTCAGGCATACCAGAAAACTTTTTACGTAGTACAGGGTCCTAAAAGAAAAGATTATAAATTAATTTAAAAGTAACAAAGTATAATTTTAAAGACAAATGGTTGAATTACAGTCATGTTTAAAGGTAGGTAGGTAGTTGAATCAATGTCACAGTGGAGCAACACAACAGGTTATTGGCGACAGTTCGGAATCAACAGTGAAGGGAAAGATACGAGGACAACATCTTGTAATTTTGAACCAGTCAGATGATGAGGTCAACACCTGAGCTGGCATCCCACTCTCCAAACTTCCCCACCACACAAACATGAGGTCATTTGAAGCCATGACAGATTTAACATGCACCAGCCTCCAAATACATGACAGTCTCTCGTTGGATCTAGATTCAAACTCGCAACACTTCCAACCAGGAGGCTGTTCAAAAAACTAAGGATAAAACAGAATTCATATCTATCAAGGTCACCTGATCTCAATCCCATAGAGCATGCTTGGGAAGCTCTTAGACATTTCATTGCAGCCTAAACACCATCATCAAGGAACACAAAAGATTAATGAAACTCTTGCTCATTCTTGCTGAAAACATATCTGCATGTTGTAAGGCCTGCATTAGGGTCTGATGTCACCACATTCCCATTAGATTGCATTTAACAGAACAAAAAATGTTTTTTCACAATAACTGCAACCTATAATGCATTAATCTAAACATTTCTTTAGTTCCAATTCGCACCAAGTGGCATGAGGGGTTCTTATTTTATTCCACATAGCTTGTGGAATATTCATTCGTCATTCGAGGTACCTCAGTGCAGGTACTTGGTACAGGATTAATTTGAAATGCATTATCCTTAATTTTTGGACATGCATGTGCATATGAAGCAGTTTACTTTTCTTTTCATTGCTTTTTCGTCAATTTGATAAGTTCGCTCAAAATGCAAATTCTGAAGATTGTAACAAAATTTATCTCTTGATTATTTTTAATATTTAGGAAAATAATATTTTTTATTTGAAAATCAAAGCAAAACTCTAAAAGCAAAATACAAAAAAAGATTTACTTAAACAAGACAAACCTGTGTTGCAATTCCTACAGGACAAGTATTCAAATGACACTTTCTCATCATTGTACAACCAAGAGCAATAAGGGGTGTTGTTGAAAATCCAAATTCATCAGCTCCTAAAAGAGCTGCTACCATGACATCAAACCCTAGATAAGAATGAATATCAATGTAAATAATTTGCTTTGATATACTGCTATAGATATATAAAATTATCAGACCAGTGAAGTTTCTTGATCTCTTATATCTAATCATGGTTGCATGGTAATCACTCACATTTCTTATTTTATTTAAATCTATGTGTAATGAGCAATGATAAGCACATTACCTCCAAATGGAACAAAATTAGTTAAAAATGTAAAATTGGATTTCATATTCTTCTTACGGATGCTAATTCTTATTTCCAATGTAGTGTATGGCAAAAAGTACACATCTCAGTCATATTACAAAAATTGGCTTCTGAATGTCTAATTCATTTGCATCCCATTAACTTGTTAAAGATGATTTTGTATTTTCTGATTAAGTCTAAATATACCTTTGTGCTTGCTTATATTTAATTTTCTGCTCAGATTTTTCATTGCCTTTTGTCATCAGACTGCTAAAGAATTTCATTAAAGCATCGAAATCATCCATGTAGGTTAAGCCATATTATGCAAATCAAGAATATTTAAAATGAAGAGGCACAATTGGTGAACGAATCTCATATCAGTTGATCTCATTTTGTATATATCTATTTGTTGCCATTCGCCAAAATACTAATCACGTCAATTTCTGTGCCACATACATTAGTGAACTATTTATAGATAGCAAATAAAACTTTCTACAAAATGTGCATCAAATAGGAAGACATTTTAAATTATACATAATGTCTCCTGTATTACATAAGAGTAATTAATTCACAATTGCATTCGGTAGTTAAATAATTGCAACAACCATTGATATACTCAAGTGATCCAGATGCAAGTTAGCAATGAAGATGGTTTGGTTTCCCACTCTAGTCATTTTCTTTGCTGCATAAGGGTTAGAATGAATAACTTTCCTGAATTTCAAAGGAACTCCAATATTAGAATTAATGTTTTCGGAGCCACCCGGATTACATATTGACCTTTTAATTCCCCCGTATATTTCATTGACAATCAACATCATGAAATTTAAATTATATGTTATTCCCACCAGATATATTCCAATATAACTGTCATTATCATCAACTGTTTAGACAGAAACTCTTCCATAAATATCGAAAAATTACCTGGGATAATCAATAGAAAGTTTAGTATATACTAATCAATAAAGAAATATCCATTTCAGGATTGTCTGGAAGAAGTATAAATAAAAATTGGTTCGCTATTTTCAGATTTAAGAAACAAATTGGTGCAGTAAATGCTAATAAGATTTTAATTTGTTTTAAGCAAAAATCCAATCCAATCCCACACAGGTTCAAATGCCAATACTGAAGGTGTTTTTCACTGATGAGTAATAATTGGAGGGATCAGAGAAAATCAAAGCAGCTTAGAACTAATTATATCAGCACTAATGGCAGCAATTGGCTATAGTTGTAGTTATTGAAAATTACAGCACAAGATTTTAAAAAGTACTTAGTTCTATCGCATCAGTGCAAATAGATTAGGAAAAAGAAACATGCAAATTTGCACATTTTTATTCTGTATCATGACCTGTACATTATATACAATGTAAATTGTTTTGTTTAGCATTATCCATTCCATGAGCATTTGAGCAGTGATTCTGTGCAGCTAAAAATGTGCAAAATTTGTCATGACTAAGTCTTCCTTAAATTCATGGCCGAAACTTGGTCACCTACTAAAGGTTTATTAGATTGCAAACCTTGAGCAATGAAGAATAATGAAACCAGCCCTCGTCAATTCGAAACACAGGGCTGATAAACATTTTTTCAGATGAATCACTAGGAATATTCTGAAAGGATTGGAAGCTGTGCCACTTCAGAAATATAGTAAGATATTGTTTTAACTTAAAAACTTGATATAGAAGCACTCTTTAAAGCTATTTAACCTGTTCTGAGTTGTCCATCAGCCTGGAGAATGACACGAGAACGAAGATCATTGAGAACAAGAGTTTGGTGAGTTTCTGCAATTCCTAATTCAAAGGGTAATCCAGCTCCTTTTATACCAGTCCAGCTACTGGCCCCAGTACCTCCATCATGTCCAGATATAGTTATATGTTCAGCTTTAGCCTAAAATGTTAAATGTGATAAAATAAATAAGTCATTTAATAGTATGATGAATAAATAAATTCACTAATTAATAAAATACTTTTAGATAAATAAAAAATAGCATTTAAGACACTAATTTGCATAACTAAATCTGAACACTATAAGAAATACAAAAATTATTAAGTCTTATAAAAGCTTGATCAAAACTATTGATTTTCTGAGCTAGGAATGTTTCATCTGAGCTAAACTAGTGATAACTGTCAAAGAAGTAATAAATGTATTTTTCTTAAATGCTTAACTATAGATATTTTAATTAATTAGAATTGTAAATAATATCTAACAGAAATTTAAAGCTGATTAAGAAAAATTTCTTAGAAATAAACAGAAAAATATTCTTTCCAGAATCCAAGAATAGCACATGAATGAAATAAACAAATCGACGAATATAATTAGAATATAAATAGGAAAAACCAACCTTCGCAACACCTGAAGATACAATGCCCACTCCAACTTCAGAAACAAGTTTCACTGAAATGCGAGCTGATGGATTGGCACATTTCAAATCATAGATGAGCTGAAATGGTGAAAAAATTTCTGTTCAGAAATACCCAACTTGTAATTCAAGTTCATATTCATACAACATTGGAACCAATTATTTCAAGTTTATAATTTTGTGGTGTACTGAATATTTCAAATGTTTCTTTTCAATAAACTAATATCAAATCACCTAATGATCATATAATTAAACAGGTTAAAAATGCTAAAGGAACTACTTAATTGATACTTGCATAAATGATATTAAAGAGTCTCAAACTGCTCCTTGCAAATAGAAAAGTAAAAGAACTTAAGATATATGAGTTGCTCACTTAAGCAAATCTATTTTATTGATGAATGAGTAGCATAGCCAGGATTTTAATTTCGAAGGGGCCTAACATTGAAAATGACATTCTTAATACAAAGGTAAGATCTTATTACATTTTAGTCTTTTGGTCTTATTTTTAGATCACACTATGAATTTTTGGATTATTGCAACCTTATAAAAACGTCATAAATCGATTGCTAAGTACATGAATGGCTGCATAATGGTTGTTTTGCAAATAATTATGAAATAATTGCATCCAATAGAATTAAGTAAATGCTTAATCCTTGCATCCAGAAACTCACTGTTTACATTTGTGTTGGCTGTCGGGGGATTGATACGATGCATTAATATGCGAGATGGTTGAATCAACACAAAAATATTGTACTACATAATGAATATTAAGTCATTTTAGCATTATTCATAAAAGGTAGGTAGGTATTCATAAAAGGTAGAAGAAAAAAAATTTTGTTCTTGGGCCACTCAGATGATAATTCAGAGCTCTATTGTGACTAGGACAGTTGATTATATACAAATTTAAGGTATATGTATACACTAGAAGTTATGAAAATCGACAGAATATCCATATTTTTTTATTGCTTCAAAATATTTTCCAACTCCTTAGTTTTCAAACTATAGTAACTTCTTGTAAATATTCGAAATCGTTTCCTAGTTACGAGGCTTTTTGTTACGTACTATCACCATATAGAAACATGTTTCCAAAACTAAACTTGATTTCTGAAGAACTGTGCTTTTTGAATACAATGCTTTGTTCAGTGATAACTCAACAAGAAATTTATTTATTATAAATATTTTTGTACTATTATAATCTACATACTACAGTGGGGATGTTCTGAACCTCAATCAGAGTTGTTAATTCAGAAATTAATTTTTAGTTGATTTTTAGATGTTTAAATTCCTGAAAAAAATCTTGATTTTTTAGACTTCCTTGGTGAAAACAATTGTAAAAATAACCCATTCCCTCTAGCAACTTGATTGAGGGACAAACATGAAGAATATTATTAGGAATAATTTCCAACAGGAATCGTCTTTCTAGAATTTGAGATATCACTCTTCAAAAAACATGCTAATTAGCTTATTATATCTGAATTAGATCATTAATAATTAGCTTAATCTGATTTTTTCTCACTGAAATTATTTTAAGCATAAGCCAATGACTTGTTGGAAAAAACTGGATTTTTAAAGTCAAATAAAATTATGGTAGTTGAACCATCTCTTTTATGTTTATTACAACACATTTAATAGCACATTTTTTAAAACAAGGATTAGTCTCCAATGAAGTTCTTCAACTGTTCAAAAATAAATTTATTTTAACACACCTAAGCATATGTAATAATCATAATACAAAACAATCAAAAAGAAAAAATAATTCACATTTAAAATGAAACAAAAGCACAGAAAAATACTTAATAATAAGCACTTATACTTTAGTAAACTTAAAATGTAATACATTCAAAAACACTATATTTATAAGTTTTAAAAAAGTTTAAAATGGTGCTATTACAACCAAAAATAAATTTAAGCAACCTCTGACAAGTCTTCGATAGAGTAGATGTCATGATGAGGAGGGGGACTAATAAGTCCAACACCAGGTGTAGAATGACGTGTTGCAGCAATTTCCTCAGTTACCTAATCAACAAAGTTAAAATACAGATAGCTTCAGATTCTGAATACAATATAACATGCATTTTAATTAGTATTATTCAATCACTTATTTAATTCAGCGATTTTCAACCAAAAGATGACACTGTTGTGGTTGGTTTGTTATGGGTTTTATGGAACAAGGGCCATGCCTGGCCAAGCTGCACCAAACATAACAAGGGAGAAAAAAATGCAGAAGAGTATCGAGGGTAAAACAGAAGGGAGGACAGATCACTCGGGTACCTCGGGGTCGTGATGCCTGTACTCTTAAAGATGTTATTCATTTATATGAGATAAGATTTATTTCATTTCAACAGTTTAGTTTTAAACTTTTACAAGTGTGTTCAAATAATTTCAAGTAATACCAAAAATAATTTTCATTATTTTTTATTAGAGTTCCATAAATTGCTCCAAAACAGCAACTAAAGAGCAAAACGGGTAGGTTATTACTAATATTTTCTTTTGCAAATCAATCAAAATTATGCTGATATTTTTGTCGTATCGGCAAAATATAATAAATTTTGGTGCACTGCAGAGTTTTGGCAATTAGTTTATATTGCCATGAGATAAAAAGGTTGAAAAGCACTTATCTAATTCAATAAATAAGCCTATAACTTTAAATGAGAAAGATATAAATTTATAAGCAAAGCATGCATAACATTTTTAAGTAGTAAGTGCTATTGTAATTTTAAGTCTGGATCAGTAACATTTTATCAATATCCCAATTTCAATCACTTTCAGATAGTTTTTTGAATATATCAAGCTTAGGATTAACAAATTATGAACTAGATCTAAGGAGACAAACTAATGATATGAACTATTAATCACAGTAAAAATAGCAGTATCACTGCTTTTATATTTCCATATATTATTCTCTCTCAAGTTAACTAACAGGCATAATATATAATAGGGGTACAATAAAGAATCCTTGTCAAAGGAGGGGCTATCAAGAAATGGGTATCTTGCATATAGTAGATCAATATATAACAAGCAACTTTCAATCATCAACTTAGATTGCATTGAATTGCTATGTTCATCAAATGTCAGGAGTGCATGCAAAAAAAGTTTATTTGGAATTCCCAAGTGATTTTCCACTTATTGATGCATTGGTTTTCTTTCTTCTATCTCTGCACATTCACCAATCAAACTCAGAAGAAATAAGGCAGCCATTTAAACTGAGACTGTCCTAATCCTGACATATCTCAAATAATTAGAATTATCTGCAATTTCAAGCACAGAAATAATTCAGATATATGTCCAAAATAACATAAATGCTTCATTTCTACCTGAGAAATAAATTTTTTTACTGATTAATAAATTAAATATCCTTTCTTTCAGGAATACTTTTTCTGACTATTGATTATTGCTCTTACGGCTAAAATATTGTTATTCTCTTATTAACTATAAAAATCAACATAAGAAGTTTGCATATAAAATGATTGCAGAAAGCTATAATCAATTATTTTGCAGGTAGTTATTTAGCTGTACATTAAATGGCACAGTAAGTGTTAAAAAGTACATTCAAATGCAGTTCCTTGCCCATTCAGAAAAGCAAATCTTAATTGTATTAGTTAGAAGGAATAGTATTAACTTTATGGCCTGGAAGTTCTCCACCTTCACCAGGTTTGGCACCCTGTGCCATTTTAATTTGCAGTTCATCTGCATTTGCCAAGTACCCAATGGTAACACCAAATCGTCCAGACGCAATCTGGAATGTATCAAAGCATAAATACATATTGCATTCAGGTATATATTAGTTTTATACCTAAAAGAAAATTTCAAGATATAAGTTTTAATTATAATTTATACACTGGTTGGACGAAATAATATGAACACCTGTGAAAAAAGACTCGACGGAACCTGTCGTATACTCCCGCCCTCTTGTGTGTAAGAGTGCCACCTAGCAGGCGAAAATGTGCACACATTAGTCTATTAGTAGCAGTGATAGCGTTCGGATGCAAAATATATTGGGGCGTTAAAACTTCATTATGGATGACCTCACAGAATTCAAAAGAAGCATGATTGTTGGAGCCCGTCTTGCCGGAGCCTCAGTAACGAAAACGGCCACCCTTGTTGGTGTTGGGAGAAGTACCGTGTCGACGGTAATGACAGCCTACAGCAAACAGGGAAAGACATCATCTGTCAAGCATAACAGTGGACGAAAGTCGAAGCTGACTGATAGAGACAGAAGCGTTTTGAAGCGAATTGTGGCCAGAAAACACAAGACAACAGCATCCCAGATATCATCTGAGATGAACACACATCTACAGGAAGGTGTATTGACCAAAACTATCCACCGTGAACTGCGTGCAGCAAACATACGCGGTAGAGCGGATATTCCAAAACCATTGGTGACACCATGCAATGCCTTGAAACGACGAAAATGGTGTCATGACCCTAAGAATTGGGCACAACAACAATGGGAGAATGTCATCTGGTCAGACGAATCGTCGTTCACATTATTCCAGACTAACAGACGTGTTTACGATTGGAGAACGCAAGCACAAGTCTTTGATTTTGACTTCCTCTTTCCTACTGTTAAGCATGGAGGGGGATCAGTGATGCTGTGGAGCGCGATGTCTCAACGTGGTCTCGGCCACTTATTGGGGATTAGAGCACCAGTTTATGTCAGTATTCTGGCCGACCATCTTCATCCAATGGTGCAAACTTTGTTCCCTGATTCTCGACTTGTGTTCCAAGATGATAATGCACCCATTCACTCTGCTGGAATTGTCTGAGACTGGCTTGATGAACACGATGATGAACTGCAACACCTCGTGTGGCCCCCTCAGACCCCTGATCTTAATATAATCGAACCTTTGTGGGGTATTTTGGAGGGTAAACTGCACAGTAGGTTTCCACCTCCAATGACACTTTCTGAATTAGTGACCTTTAGGGCAGGAGGAGTGGCTACGTATCCCTGTAACTGTTGTGCATGACTTGTATTTGTCCATTCCACGACGGATACAAGCTGTAATTGATGTGAAAGGAGGGCCAACAGCCTATTAATAAAGATTTTGTCTCATTTCACAGGTGTTCATATTATTTTGTCCACCCTCTGTATATATATATATATAATTCAATAATACAAACATAGAGAAATTAGGAACTTAAATTTAAGAAATTTAGAAAAAAAAGAAGTGTTGGTGGATTAGGGTGTCATCAGGGAGGAGCTTGATCCAGTCAATACAAAATGGTGTTTTCTGCATGTGGGCAGCTGTTCACTGTGAAATTAACCCACACACCCCTCCAAACACCATAAGTAGAAACGCAAAATTAGAAAAGCAAAACAGGTAAAAGGTTAAACAGGAAGAAGTCTAGGTAATACGGAATAACCAAGAACACACTAAAGACAAGCACAATACAATATCATACAAAACTATAGAAGAGAAACTTACCAACATTAACAAATTTCAGATCGACAACAACCTGCTGCAACTCGCAATGAGGATCATCAACAAATGCCATTTATAATGCCCAAAAATTATACTATGTAACACAGTTAAAAAACATAAATCCAGCCAAAACACCCAGGGTGCCATGGTAAAAAACGTTCTATTATACAAAAATAATAGTGTTTGTTGGAGCATGCTAATTTGTACTCGCGATTTGATAGGCCAATTTACTTTCATGTTCGTATATACGTATCATTTGTGCAACTTTCTTGCACAAACTTGATACTAATTCAAACCGGAACTGGAATTCTGATTTGGAAAACGATAAGATAGTGTTCAATTTTTCTCATTTCCAGCCTTTTAATAAATTAGCAGTCTTGATTCTTGTTAATAGAACAGTCAACAGGCACGTCCCCAAATAAGCCATAATGGTTAATCGTCAGTTAAATAAATATATTAGTATTTTTAAATCTCCCAAAAATAATCCTATAAAAAGAGTGAGGGTATTTATTAAGTGCACTAATAAGATTACTACATTGAAAAAGAAAGTTTTCCTGGCTTCTGTTTGACTATGTTTTTACCCCAGTATTTTGGCTGTTTGCTTGTCTGCATTTTTGGCCTACTGGCATTTTGCTGGTTTGCATTTCTAGTACTATACGTTTTAATGTTTCGTGTCTCATTTTTTAATATTTTAAATTTTGATTGTTTATTATATATATATTTTGCTATAAATGCTAGTTTTTGAGCATCAATGATATTCATAAATATAAAAAATATAGCTTCTTATCATATAACAAGCTATTGCTTCTTGGAGATCCAATTTCACTTCAGGTAAGGGTCTTCAACCCATGGCCTGTAGGCCACCTATAACCTATTTTATGAATGTTTTGGTATTGTATGAATATAATTCTGCCTTTTTATCAATATTTTTGTTTTACATTAATGTATTTTGGTTTACTTTATGGAATATTTTGGCTTTGCGGAATTGCATTTTGACCCATTTTATGAATATGTGTCAGATGAAGGAGGGCATTTTGTTCCATTTAAATAACTAGATCAGTTTTATCTCATTTTGTTTTAATCTTTATTAGTCATTTTTGTAACTTTAGAAATTGCTACCAATTCACTAAAGTTTTTATCATTTACTCTATTTTTTATAAACAGTTGTGTTTATAGAAGTTTACTGCATTGAACTTGTTATAATCGTTTCACTAATAAATAAAGAATGGAATTCATATTCACTTGTTTGATGGCAGATCTTTTATTGTTCTCATTGTCAGAGAAATGCCATCTTTCTGAAGACTCTCCTCCTTCACCCGTATTGGATTTTCCACCAATTCGATTCATGGAAATTGCTAATGTTTCATGTGTTTCGATGGAGATGCTACCTAAACTCATGGCACCTAGAAGGTACATAATTATAAATATAAACTGAAAAGACATGTACTGCACACAAACACACATCCCCATAGTTCAAACTTGGTTGGATTTTTTTAAAGGATTTATAATACTAACACAATACTTTTTTAATGAATATTTAACGTTGGTCTTTGATCAGTACTGGAATATGAATCTGCAATTTAGAATAGACTGCCATATCAGATATTGAAAGAATACAGAATAAGTTTGAGATATATTTAAAGATTTATGAATCTTCAGACATACATTCTGAATTGTGAAATCCTTTTGGTTTCATAACTTTGAAGCTCCATAGATTAACAAATTGCTCCATTGCATTAACAAACTGAGTGTTTTTAGAGAGAGAACATTCTACATAACAAAATTGAATCACCCTTTCTAGTTTCTTGTATTCATTTTAACGTCCCCAGGTATATCACCAGAAAATGTAGTTTATTTTTTGTGATGACAGGCATATTTTTAACCTTTAAAAAAGAAGTAAGTAACAATTTTACTGCAAATAGGTTTTTAAATTGTATAATTCTTAATTGTAGGTTGATATATATTTTTTAATAATTTCGATACAATAAGTGATCTGCTTCATTGAAGTGTTTTGACTTATCTATTTAACTGTATTTGTGCTCGTATTTTTCTTGCATATTTTAGATAATATTTTTTGTTCTCTATAATTCAATATCTTTCTGTAGACACAAATTAAATAAATAAATCTCAGACTGCAAAGTTCTGGAAAATGCCATGCATTTAATCAAGTATAATTATACAAAATATTTTAGATACTAATGCAGTAACCCTGCATCACATCATGTTTCTTGGGTTAGGTAGTTGAATTAATGTCACACTGGAGCAACACAACGGGCTATTGGCAACGGCCTTGCATTTTGAGCCATGGTCAGATCAGGTCAATCTCCAAATTAAACACGCTCCAAAATTAAACACGCCCATGTGAGGACATTTGAGACCATGGCAGATTTACACTGCTGGCCACCCAAATTGCAACACCAAGAAATACAAGAGATATCACAACAAAATTTATTTTGTAGATAACATGTTGACCAAGTATCAAATGATTAAATTTATAGACTTCTGTGAAGTGTGGTTCCTGCCAAAATCAGTAGCCAGAGTAGCCGCCATTGTTGGAGATCACCGCTGCCACACGCCTCGGCATTGATTCAAAGAGACTTTGGATGTGTTCTTGGGGTACAGCAGACCAAGCAGCTTCCACACGTTGCCAAAGTTGATCTGGTGTGGCAGCTGGGGATGTATTCTGGGTCAATCGTTGAGCAACCATGGACCACATGTTTTCTATCGGCGAAAGATCCGGAGAGCGAGCTGGCCAGGGAAGCAATTCAATCTGGCGATTGACGAAGAACCCTTGGATAATGCATGCCACGTGTGGTCACGCATTATCCTGTTGAAATATGGCTGTGGGCAAGCCCTGAAGGTAAGGAAGGACAACTGGCTCCAACACCTCGGAGATGTAGCGCTGGCTGTTTAAAGTACCGGCAATGCGTACTAGAGGAGTGCGAGAGTGATATCCAATACCGCCCCATACCATAATACCCGGTGCAGGACCAGTGTGGCGGTGCATAACGCAGCTGTTCAGCATCCTCTCTCCACGGTGTCTCCAGACTCGAATCCGACCATCGTGGTGTTGCAGACAGAAGCGTGACTCGTCAGTAAAGACAATTTCATTCCATTCTGCCGTCCACATCCTTCTTTCATCGCACCATTGGCGGCGGAAACGTCTGTGGTTCTGCGTCAAGGGTAGACGAAGCAATGGACGTCTTGCAGACAGACCACTCTGCTGTAAATGGCGTCAAATGGTACGCGCAGACACTGGATGATGCGGTACAGACTGAATGTGCTGTGCTATGGTTCGTGATGTGGCTGAGCGATCCGTCACTGCCATACGCACAATATGCCTGTCATCACGTGAAGTGGTGCACTGAGGTGGATGCAATCGAACACGTCGGTCCGTCGTACCCTCCTGCATCCAACGATCACATATCCGCATTACAGTTGTTTGGTTTCGTCCAACACGACTACCGATTTCCCTGAAAGATAATCCACAATCTCGGTAGGTCACTATCCTTCCTCTGTCGAACTCGGATACATGATCAAAAGATGATCGCTGTTTTCTACGAGGCATAATTGATCGTTTTTTTGAAAAAAACCACAAGAAAAACACAATTGCCGTACTTGAAATCGTCGAAATCTCCAAGCCTTAAATAGCGCTTTGAAGTGGCGCCACAGGCGCGCGTGATGTGCGTCTGCGCTGAAATTCTAATCATTTGCATATCTCACCTCCGCTAATGCATGTTGTAAATTTCATATTATTTGCATGCTTCCTTCAGGGTGTTGCATTTACGGTGGCCAGCAGTGTAATATGCACAAGCCCCCACATACACAATGGTCTTAGGTTGATTTGAGTTTTGAACTCATAACCTTCTGGTTCTAACTCTTCCAATCAGGTTACCGTGGCCCCATGTTTCTTGGGGACAAGAAAAAATAGCAATATCATCAAATGTACAACATATGACGACCCTATATAATGAAAGAGTATTGTATATAAATAAAAACAATCCAGATTACCAGTCACAAATCGTTTCACAATTTCTTTGGCTGGTTCCACTTCTGACAATGGTATTCCTTTGGAAAGAAACTTGAAATCCAATTGCCCTCGGAGAGTACAGCTTCTGATGCTGCTCATAGTACTTTCCATAAAACGATCATAAGCCTTCTGGGATTTCAGTTTCACTGCTTCCTAGTAAAAAGTGTTATACCAAACACTTTTTAGTTTCCATATTTGAAACAATAATCTAATCAGTTTTAGAGATTCAGTACAATACTACACAGATATAAGTAGTGTTATTATTAAAGGTCCTATAAAACTAATTATCAAATATTTGCAAACCTTTTGATGATAAATTTCTAATTGTACAATTTTTAATGAAATATTGTGAGTAAATATTGCATGATAGCCCCTAGATTAACAGCTTAACATGTTTCATATATTATGATGGCTATTTCACCTATCACATGTCATCTTTTAATTAGCACTTCATAGATAATGCCCATATAGACAGATATTCCTTTCATAATCTTTTGATTATAGCTTTTAGATCCTATTTTGGTACTTTCTATTCCATTATTTCAGCTATTTTTAGATTTTTAAGGCACTGTCTGATCATTTTTAAAATTTTCAGCATGCTTTAATTTTGGAGTTTTAATCGAAATTTTTTAAACAGTCCCATTTTATACAAAGTTCCATTTTCACTACAAACACATTACCAAATGACTCATTTGCCAGCTTCAGGCAAGAAACATATCCATGATCCACCCTTCAACACAAAATAAAATCTTTCTACACACTTTTATTGATGGGTGAATCATTAACACTGGAAAGAGGGTAAGGGCCAGAGGCAGGACCTCTAAGTCTTCACAGAAAACAAAAGATCTCATTTTACATTTGACTCTGAATTAATGAAAACATAATTCTCCAAAATCTAAGCTATCTAATGAAGGTTTCAAAACACTGGTCTGCGGACTGGTGATGGTTCCTAGGATAAAAAATAATAGCCTTTTGAATATATATGGAAAATGTGCAAAAATGTCCAAGTATAACCGAGATTGATTTGCAGTGGCATTGCTGAATTTGTCCAGATGGTAGTTGTGGTCAGTAATTGAATTTCCTAATTTCCTCTTGTGTTGCTGATGCAAAAAACTTTGAGTCTAAAATTTTTGGGGTTTTTTTTGTATGTCACAAGGGCGAATCGAACCCGCAACTCTCAGGTTGATAGGGCTGTGGCATACCCATTGAGCCCACTGGCCACTCAAATTTTTGGATTGTGGTCTTAGGATTATCAAAACAAGTGAGAAACGCAAGTTTTTAATACCTTTTCATTGAAACACCAGTGAAATAAATGTAAAAACATGTATTTTATTTAGATTATTTCTTTGTAATAGAAAATTCTTTGCTAATCGAAACTGAATCAATTGAATTTTGGGTTATTTTTTGAGTTTTGGGGTATTTTTAGCAGATTAACTAACAGAAAGATTACTTTTATAGATTTTTATTATCAGATTAATTCTACACATTCTAGGTCAACAAAATTCAGAACTAGAAGCTATGCATTCTGAAACGTAAAACCAAACCAGGAAAGTGAAAAGTAATCTCATCAGTAAGTGAGAAAAATAAATGAAAATATCATATAAATACAAAAAAATTAAAGACTACTAGACACATTTTTTAAAGGACTATTAAAACTCAGATGGTATAATTTTAAAGCATTTTCAAAACAGGTTTTCATAATCGAACATCCTAAAACAGAAAAGTTTTAGTCAAAAAATTATAATGCTACATACCTGAAGATTTGCAATACTTAGTGGATCATTAATATGTGATTCTCCACCACTCCTCCAGTGATAAAATCCAGGATTTCTTAAAATATCATTATCCCCATTCCTTTCAGAAAAAGCAAGCTTGTGTCTCTCCAGAGTTTCTTGAGCAAGTATATCAAAGTTGGCACCCCCAATACGAGAAGGAGTATTCTGAAGGAAGAAATATCGGTTGAGAAAATAACATTCATTGGTATCTATATTTCACTAATGTATATGGACAAGAAATTGACGTTATTTGTTTATAGTCGAATGGCAACAAAGGATATAAACAATATTAAATTGACCATTACTGTATTCGCCAATCGTTCAAATATGCTTGATTAGAACCGTGGAGCCGCGCGTATTGTTAAAAATACAGAATAAAGTTTGCCACACCAATGAAATTCTTCAGCAGTTTGATTATAGAAAGCTATAAGAAATCTGGAAGATAGAAATCAGAAAAGAAAATATAAGAAAGTAAAAATAGTTTGGCTTTATTAACTGCTGAATGGCCTTAGAACAAGGGATGGGAAATTGAAGTAGATATTCAGAACCTAATTATGGTAATGTAACTGCAGTGTGTTTTTTGCCATGCATTTGGTTGGAAATAAGAATTCCACCAGTAAAAGTGTACAATGCTGTAACAAATTTTTGGATAATTTTATATTATTTAGAGGTATGAAATCCAGCCGAATCCAGGAAAGAAGGCTCTGCTCTGAATTTTGGAATTCCAAAATTCAGAGCAGAGCCTTTGCAAGTACAGTTTTTTAAGTAAATTTTTTCAAATACAAAACCTGTGTCTTTTTATATTTGTCACACATTTTTAAACTTTTATGTTAATAAGGTACGTGAAATATAGTTCAGCTTCTAAAATTAAATGGTTAACTAAGCTTTATTTTTAATATTTGAAAATGTTTGTGTTTGAGAAGTAATCCAAAAGAAAATCTGATTACATTTTAAAAATGAATTTAATTCCAACCAAACCCAAAGAAATTACAGACATTCTGTATAAATAGACATCAAACAATGAGTGAATAGATTAACAATATGAAATATCAAATGTTTTACCTTAAAACACTTATCAATGACTTCATTATTTAAGCCTAAAGCTTCAAAAATTTGAGCACCTTTATAACTTTGAAGTGCAGATATTCCCATCTTAGCCATAACCTGGAATCAGTCGCAAAAACAAAAGATGTTTTACTATTAAATGTGTAATGATAGTAACAACAAAACATGAACAAAAGAAACAATAAAGGAAGAATTGTCAGCTGCATCTTTCTCTAAAGTAAAATGTAATTGACAATGGTAATTTTTCCATCATAATATTTTGCATCTATTATATTTAAAAATACGTAAGATATAAAAGAATTCTCCAAATTAATCAGGAAATGGTTAAGTATCCAAAAACTTTCATTGAAGAGCATGGAAATTAGTTGAATATAGAAGGGCTCTGGCAAAAAAAAGTAAATGACCTTGGGCAATTCATTTCTAAAAAGGCAGTAACCTTGCCAGGGAGACTGCCAAATGCAAAATCAGTGTAGGTGCTTTCCATAGACCAAGGGATGTACAGACCTCGGCCCTACATCGATTTGCTGGTGGCCCGCCTCACTATGTTTTATTTTAGCTTTAACAAGTCACACAATAGGTAATTTTTAAAAATTGCATGTGTGCACAACAAAGTAGCTGTGGCACCAGGAGTAGCACATATATCTGTGAACAAACTTTCTCAGTCATGAATATTAACAAATTGAAAAATAGGAACCGCTTGACAAATTAAAATTTCTAATCAATTTTGTGCTTCGCTACTATAAAAATCAAACCAAATATTATAACTGTTAAATAAATGAAATGTCACCCATCAAATTAAATTCTTAATTACTTTTTCTTTGTAACAATATGATAAATACAATAAAATAAATAATTAAATGACTTTCGTGTTTTATAGCGACCCTCCCATAAGTCACAGTGAATCTATGTGGCCCTTAGTATTATCAAGTCTCTGCATAGATGATTTGGCTCTCCAATTTGTAATCACAGTAATTGCTGGCGGCTTCAAATGATAAATTGAAAACCAGAATCAGTGCTAAAGATGCAAATAATGGAAGCACATTGTTTATGCGCAACCTATTGCCTAATTGAATGAACACTCATTTAAAATCACATAACTCAAATTCCAGCTTAACAGAGCTGGACTACACTAACACTGAAATCATAACAATCTGTTAGATCGTGCAGCCGATAAAGATCAAATGCAAAGCATGAACATACAAATTAAAATAAATGATACTACATTACCTTCGAAATACCTGTAGATACAGCCTTGATATAGTTTCTTTCAATTTCCTCTTGAGTGATCTTAGGACACAACGGAGCTTCCAAGTTTAATGCAAAAGCAACCTCATAGATTAAATATGGACAGATAGCATCAGCACCGTATCCAAGTAATACACAAATATGATGAACTTCTCGAGCCTCGGCAGTCTCGACTATCAGACCCACTTTCATACGCTGACGCTCAGTTATAAGGTTGTGATGCACAGCTCCCAATGCCAACAAAGCACTGCATTTCATTGAGAAAATGAAATAAATTTGACATTTTTAAATAAATCACATCATCATTTTTTAAACGTTTTTAGAATATTTGAAATAACACAATAGAATATTATCAAAGTAGAAATTTTGTAAAAACGATATTCATTTTTTGCATGGTAGAAATATAGTAAAACTAAACTATTTCATCAGGACGACATTTTAAATTGCCACATAAAAATTACGAAAGAAAATTTGTTTGAACAGAAGTATTGTTGCTAATTCCCTTGGTCTCATAAAAATTAGAATAAATAAAATAAAATAAAATCATTCTATAAAGTTTGCCATTGGAGTAGATAATAAATTGGATCCTCTTGGTTCTCAATGATGCAGTCTAGTAAACATTAGACAAAGTCCAATAGACATTGTTGCTCCAGCAGAGGATAAGTTACTTACTGTTGATTCCCAAGGAATACTTCCAAAGAGGGAATAATGCAGTCTAATAAATATTATACCAATACTTTATTGGTCAAGTAGATGATACACTGCCCCTCTTGATTCCCAATAACTACTTCAAAAGAGGCTCTCATGTAGTAAAGTATTAGATAAAGACCAACAGACTTTGTTGCTCCAGAAAGTGATAAGCTTCCTCCTCTTGATTCCCATTGAATTCTTACAAAGAGGCGCAGAAACAGTCTAAGATATGATTAGTTACAGGCATAACAGAACATGAGCTGAGTGGGAAAGCTCTAACCCTGTTCTCAAATGTCATACTCTATTTGTGTGCCTACTCCTAAACCTCACCAAAGCAGTCTGTGACCTTTAAACTGAAGTATCAATCCCAGGAAACTTAGTCTATCAATGATGTTTCAGTGGAATATTTTAAGCATGACTATTTCCTTGTTTTATCAGGCTGAATCTTAGTAGCGGTAATGTCATTAACAGTGGAGTTACTCTCTTCACAGCCTTCATTTGAAAGTGACTCAGCCATTTCATTTTCAAGCAAGCCAACATATGACGATATTCATTGAAAAGTGATTGATTTGGATGTCATTAATATCTTGAACAGAAGTGATTTTATACAGTGGACTATTTGCAACCAAAAATAATTGAAATCTCAAAAAATAAGAAAATGTATAATATTTTACCTAACTGGTATATTATATTTATCAGCTTTTCTATCGGATAATATAACCAGGCTATAACCTTCAATCGCAGCACTACATGCTTCTAAGCATATCCTGTCAATTGCACCAACTAGCCCTTCAGATCCCAATTCTACAGGATACACAATATCCAAAATCTTTGTCTGAAAAAAATATAATCAAATAATTTAAAATTTAAAAAATCTATCTTGAAATGCTTTCTACAAAAGTATATCAGAGAATTCATATTAAATTAAACAAATTACAATTAGATTTTTCTAGGATCAGCGAGATCCAACTTAAAGAACTTAATAAGTTTTTATGCAATAACAAGGTTACCTCGTCTCAGTAAAAAATACCCAAGATTTCCCATCTACTTGACTAATCCTGATGGAAATTCATTTGACTATTAGTCCAGTAGATAGAAATATATTTAAGAAACTTAAGTTGTGTAAAAAATTTAATGGTTACTTTTATATAAAATAGGAAGACAGGAAACAGTAAATCTTCCTTGGTATGAATATACACCTGAATTTTGAGTCTTTCTAAACGCCACAAATTAGCAAAGATGGTTTAACTCTTGATTACTTTTTTGGTTATAACTTACCTTAATAAGAGTAACCGGTTTTTAGTAAAGTGTAAAGCTGACATAACCAGTTTGACAATATTTAATGACAAAGTGGTGCTGCAAATTTAAAAATTTCTGTGACAGTTTTTATAATTGGAAGTTAGGCAATTTTGCTAATATCCTGAATCCAAAAATAGAGATTCTAATTTCCCACCATAAACTAGGAAATTATGTACTGTATTTCTGTATATTTTTCTCTTAAAATCAATGGATAAAGAAGTCATAAATATTAAAAAATAAACACATAATAAGTTTTAAATTTTCTTACTTTTTACAAATTAACCCTCCAAGTGACATGTCTGAACACTGTTTGGAAACTTCAGTTCGGATACACACACACAGCTTGGAAAAATTCCCGTATGGCAAGTGACGAACAAAATATTGTAAGCTAGCTCCTTGAAATACTTTGGGTCTGCCACCCGACATCCCTCAGAGGGTTAAAAAATGCTAACCAATTTAAAATAAATGTATTTATCTAAATATTTTTTAAATATCAAAAGATAGTACATACCTTCCAGCCTTTGTAATTCGTACTTTTTATCATTGCTATATCTGAAAGAGTCAAAATTGGCTGCTCAAGCCATAATCTCTGACACTGTTTTGCGCTTGGCTGAAGAATATTAAACGAGGGTCCAATAGGACAAGCCTGTACAAAAATATAAAAAGAATTACATATTTTTAGTGACAAAATATCAAATTAGATTGAAGATATTGTAATTTACCTTCAACGTTTCTTCTCAAAATATTCATGAGAGACATTTTTACATACTATTATTATAAGTTTTCAACCTATGTAACAAAGTATTCGTAATGGTTTTACCATGCATAAAACTTGAAAGCAGTAAAAAGATAAAATGTAATCTTTTACTTACAGAAAAGCTTCACGTCTTATTTTGGTTGGGTTGAGCTTTTATGGTGCAATGGCCATATTTGGCCATGCTCTGCCAAACACAAAACAAATACTGTCAAGTAATGGATATACCATGAGGAAAGTTTTATTGGTACAAAAGAGAGAACACCCAGGGTAAGTTACAGGAATCAAACCTCCACCTACAACTTGCAGGTTGTTAGTGCAGTGGACAAACCCACTAAGCCCCACAGCAGCCCCATCTTATTTTGGAATGATGATTAGATTCAATGATTTGAGTCTAATATTTCCCCTTCCCACATAAATGGATTTATTCTAATTCAGTTCTATTATAATATGACAATTAGCAAGACAATCATTTAGGGGATTTTCTTTTTTCGGCGAAAAAACTAGTTTCTATTTTTCACATAATTTTATTTTTTAGGGTCTTAAGGACACATGTGCCAAATTTCAAGTGGATGTTCATAAAATTGGTCATTATTAAGCCATTAACAGATGTGCGCAAATGTAGACTCAGATCACAGATATATAATTTATGTTTTCTGGGAACAGCTTTTTCACGAGTCGTTGGCATGATATCCATAAAACGATTGGGTTGATCAACTTGACATTTTTACAGCATGTAGAGCATGCATTCTTTTATCATTGGATAGACCAGAAAAATAATGTTACGTTTTTATATTTTTACAACAAAAACTCTCAATTTTTCAAGCTAAATCGATGTTTTGGATGATTTTAAGTCACCATTTCTTCAAATAATTTACTTACATTTTTCTGGTTAATCGAACGACAGCTACATGTGTACGAAATAAAAAACTATTCAATTTTTTATTTAAGATCACTTGAAGTTGAGAAATCATGCCAAACAGTGAACATGGAACTTCATGACATTATGGTCAAGAAAGGTTAGCAGACATGATTCTTAATGAAAATGATTTTAAAAATTTTGAATATTTGAAATGATAAAAATGACACTTACATGATTTCGTCAGTTTAAAATCCCCAAAAGCGGTAGTTTTAGTGGAAAAATAAGAAAATCCCCTTAAAAAATGGTTATATTTACACATACATAATACATAACTAATAGTTACATGCATAAAAAGTAACTTACTAAAGATAGAACAATATCTTCTCTAAAGGGATCTATTGGAGGATTTGTCACTTGAGCAAACAGCTGCTTAAAGTACTCATATATAAGAGGTTGATATTGAGATAAACATGCTAATGGAGCATCATTACCCATTGATCCCAAAGCTTCTTTTCTAACATAATATGAAAAAAATGAAATTATGCAATTGAGCATTTAATGAGAAATACTGGGAAAACAAATAATCAAAGATAATACCTCCAAAATGTAATACAAATCGAAATTAAAACATGCTTTTCTAGTTACAGAAAATAAAATTGATTCAGAATAAATGAAATTTGGAAGTTCAAGAAAATTAAAATTTGGTAAAAGTTTATCTGTTTAAACAAAGATAAAGATAATTTCTTTGTCTCCAAACAAAATAATTTCAATGTCAGGTAAATTATTTCAAAATAAAACAATTTAACTGAGATTGAAATATTCAAATCTGATTTTTTCAATTCATTCAAATTAAGCTGGGATGAATAAATGATTAAAAACATTCAAAATTTGAATGATACATAAAATACATTAATGTAAAATATTTAAAAAGAAATGCATTTTACACTGAAAATTTTTTTTACTTATTTCATTAAATAAGAGATGTATTTAATAAGATATGTTATATAACCAATTAAAATGCACACATTAAACATGTTATAGTTACTTTAAAATAACATTTTAATGAAATAAGTAATAAAGGAAATACTTTGAATTCATATCAATATAAATCCATTAAATTACCCAGTCTGAACCATTGGTAACAACAGCATTGTAATGGATTCTATAGTATAACCATAGAGATATAAACGTCTGTCACTCATTACACCATCAATACTGACATTTCTTTCACATCGTACCCCATTGGAAGAAGATTTCAATTTTTCTAAGGTAATCTAAAAATAAATTAATCATTATCAAAAGCAAGAAAGATTCTTAAATCTTCCATTTTTAATTTATCACAAATCTGTATGAAATGTTTGAATGAATTTACTTTTATTATGTTTTGGTAATAAAAAGGATCCTTAAATCCTTTTGTCTGATAAATTAATACAAATCTCAGTCAAGCAATTCTTCAATTATGTATAATACTTAAAACTTCAAAATAGACCATGTGTTATAATGAAGCAATTAGGGCCTTTTTAACTGTACTAAAGGAATTGAAAAACAATTGTAATTGAATAAATGAATGAAAGGAATATTTAAATTGCTTTAAAAATTACTGTCTAAGCTAAATTTTGTCTGTTAAACAAGTACAAAAGATTCATTATGCAGTTCATAATAAAAACTATTTAACAGAACTTGCCAATTCTTCCAGCCACTTTTCTAAAGGCCTTTGTCTGGCAATTCGAATTTTGACCTCATCATCTCGTATAAAGGCATGTTCCTTTGTGTCGACCAATAGCATACGTCCTGGTCTCAAACGGCCCTAAAAATGCAGTTAATAACCTTTTATCTATTTTATATTTAAATATTTTCATCATACAGATAACATCAAAAGACACTACTTATATTAAGCCCTTGTAGTTTTTTAAATTGCAGTTTCTGAAAAAAATATTTGAAAATATTTGCTCTAACTTACTTTTAATTTGATATTTTCTTTCTTTAAATCTAAGACTCCAACTTCACTAGCCATAATCACATGATTATCTTCTGTCAAATAATATCGAGATGGACGTAGGCCATTGCGATCGAGAATAGCTCCAATGTAACGACCATCAGCAAATGTAACCAAAGCTGTAAATAGCAGATCAAACAAAATTCTTTGAATATTTTATATCAGTTATTTAAGCTTATATTACTGTAAGCCATTTATGGAGTACCATATTAAAAAATATCTTCAGCATCATTTCTATTTAAATCCTAAAATAATGGCAAATAATTTATAATTGTTTAAACTGTACTCTTGAAAATTACATAATTACGAATCCGATATGTATTTAATTACATTGATAAAGCATGTAGTAGAGCAGGAAAACTTTAAGTATGAACAGGCATTTAACATTAAGTATTTTATGGAAAACATTGCAGGATACACCAATATGAATATTGTTGTAAAAGGTCTGCTAGCCATCCAAACCAGAGAAATAATATAATGCATTATAATTTTAACGAATACCGTAATTGATGTTTATGTGCCAGTCACAAGGTTTTATTTGAGCTCCATAAATTTGTTTGAGGAATAATAAAAAATAATACATAAAATGTTCAAAGGTAATTCTCGTCTTTAAGGAAAAGCATTTTAATTACATGTTACTGGCATTTATAAAGGTAAATTCATTGAATAAAATATCATCATTAATATTATAGCCTGAAAAAATGGTTGTTTGGTCATTTGGGTTTTCAGACTATGATTACCTAGCTAAGCTGTACCAAAAATATTGTTTCATCCATATTATAGAAGATTGAACATTCTTGTGTAAATTTATCTTAAATAATTTACATATTTTAATTGCTGAAACTACTCTCATAGGGCAAAATAGGAAGAGTAAGACTTATATCAATGACCCATCCAAAGCTCTTAAGAGCATATGGAAATACTACTCATCTTGATATGTTTTAGTTCTTGTGTTCAAAAAGTGTTTATGTTTGAGTGAACGTGACGTCAATGCTGGTCACATTCAGCCTGGGTCTTTTTACAGTTCACCCTGTGACATCAATGGCACAATCTACTACTTTGTGAGGATGTCTGGATACTTTTGATCATATGGTGTATCAATGAACTAACTTATCATGTTCAGGTTAAATTAATACATTACCAGGCCCATCCCAGGGTTCCATGACACAAGAGCTCCACTGATAAAACTGCTTTTTATCATTGTTCATGAGCTTATCTTTTTGCCATGCTTCAGGAACCATTG
The DNA here is from genome assembly GCA_933210815.1 of Meta bourneti. Lineage (NCBI taxonomy): Eukaryota > Metazoa > Arthropoda > Arachnida > Araneae > Tetragnathidae > Meta > Meta bourneti. The sequence goes on along the minus strand of OW119930.1, from coordinate 56,383,977 downwards.
TGAAAACAGCCTAAATAGAATAAATGTAAAATGTTTAGTCCCAATTATACTAACATGTGAACTTTAAATTTTCATTAAATGGAAATTTAAAATTCTGGAACTTATGAATATATTTCACTAGCATATGTGGCACAGAAATCGACAGTATTTATGTTGACAAATGATAACAGATGTAAACAATGTAAAATCAACCACAATAGGACTTTACTACTTAGTTTAAATATGCCTTATTTGAGCTACAGAGCTGCATAATGCTAAAACTATATAGAAGAGCTTGCCACTCTAATGAAATTCTTTCAGCAATCAGAAGGCAATGAATATAGAAATCATAGTCGAAAAGAAAATGTGAGCGAAAGCAAAAATTGACCTCAAAAAGCATCAAATCTTCTTTAACAATTAAATTGGATGCAATTAAAGTGAACATTCAGAAGCTAATTGTGGTAATATAACTGAGATGTGAACTTTTTGCTGTGCATGCAGAAGAGGTAAGCAGAAAGAACATCAAGAAGTGCTTAAAGCACTGCTTTAAATTTTTAACTAATTTTAGTTTATTTAGAGATGAAATTTGTTTATCAAGCTCATATTTAGAAGAAATGGATGTAAATAAAGTATCGAGTAATGACACTGTCATCAATAAATATTTGTAATTAAGAAACATTAGTGCAGATGCTAGTTTTTAGATTGCCATGAAAAAGGTACTAGAAAAGGGAAGGACGAAATACAATTACAAAGAAGTTCAGATTTAAAGATTTGAATTTCAAAACTTACACAAGTTTATTTTGACAAAATGAAAGAACATTTCCTAGATTAAAATGAAACGATAATGCAGATAATTTTGGTCTTGTGATTCATCAACTCAAGAAATCACATCCTAAATTCTAGATTGATATACAGAAAGAAATAGAATAAGTCTTAAGAGCAGAAAATTTACTTCAGGAAGTAAACGTTGTCCAGCCATGACAAGAAATTCTAAAACGTTATCCAAGCTTCCAGAATCAGACATATTCTGTTCTACAACTGGATACAGTTTCTTTAAATCCTTGCCAAAAATTGAGCTTCTCATGACTCCTTCTCGAGCCCTCATCAGATTGACATTCCCATGCAAAGTGTTTATCTCTCCATTGTGAGCCAAATATCTGAAATATTTTCAAAAATAACATAGTTAAATGACTATTATAAGTAACATACAAATAAATTGTTTCAACACTGTTTAATAGGTTGAAAATTACACTGCATTTAATGACAATTTGTTATTACTATACAACAAAAGGCAACATTTTTTTCTAGATTGTAATAACATACCTAAACTTTTGTTTATGGAATGAAGTTATTGATCACAAATCAGCACTAACAGAGATGAAGCAGTGTTCAGAGATGAAAAGTTAAACATTCCTTCCATTTTAAGCCTCCAAAATTCCCACAGGGCAAGTGGAGGTCCCAAAATATTCAGACATCTTGCTCTGAAATACTTCGCTTCTGCCACCACACAGAAACCATTCAGATTTGCCAGTTGGAGGTTGGTTGGTTTGGGATTTTATGGCACAAGAGCCATATTTGGTAAAGCTCAAGCGAAAAACAAGATAATGTCAAGTAAAAAATATCTTGAAAGCGAAGAAAAAGATGGATTGGGAATAGAGTAGAGCAATGACAGCAGAAAAAGATTGCTTGGGTATCCCAAGAGTGTGACTCCCGTGTTTACTATAGATAGTAAAATTCCATGGGAAAGGAAAAGATCACTAGAGTATCTTGGGTCAGTGAAACATGCACACTTTTTTAAAAGATAATAAACAAGATAATTTTTAATTATAAGAATGGTACTAAAGATAAAACAAGTTAACTTTTGAAACTATACCTTAAGGGATGTGCCCTTTCCCAGGTGGGAAATGTATTTGTAGAAAACCGTGCATGAACTATCGCAAGGTAACTTTTGAAGTCTGGATTCTGAAGATCTTTAAAATAAGACCATAACTGAGTTGAAGTCAACTGTCCCTATTTTGAAAGAATACTATTAACTATTTACACACAAAATAAATTAAAGCAAAATATTAATAACAATTAAATTAAGGAAGGTTGAAATAATTTTGAATTTTAAGAATAAATACAAATATATTACCTTATAAACTATAATTTCAGTAGACAAACTGCAAATATAAAATCTGCTGAAAGTTTTTTGTAGAGTATGGGTGGCATATTTACGAAGTAGATAGATCTATAACAAAACAGCACTTCAGAAAATGAAATTTTAATAAATATAAAAAGGAAAATATTGTAAATTAAAGGGAGAAATCAAAGTTACAATTATTAAATATATAATATAAAGACTAGTAACATGAAAATAATAGTTAAATTAAACACCATATACTCTTAAAATACGTAATGTCTCAATATGCATGATTGCAAATACCAACTGATCTGTAAATAGTTGTTTCCTATTTTAGACTGCATTGTTTGCGTTACTCTCTATTGTTAACATTTGTCTGTGCTTCAAACAGAGATTTAAATTCAGAGCTGAGAAATCCTAAACATAAATTTAGCAACAAAATGGAAACTTCTAAAACTGATGCCCATTTATTAACCAGAAGCCTCAAGTTTTCCTAATGTTAATACAGAAAGCAAAGTTTTTACTTTCACAAAAAAATCCAGGTACGCTTTTAAGGACATTTCAAGAATTTATGAAAATTTCTCAAGGATTTTGTTAATGACAATCATTTATTTCTAAAAAACATAATTAACATGTGAAAGGCAATGAAATTAAAATTTTATACCAAAATGTGTTTAAATAAATTCAATTTTTAAGAGAATAGTAACACTAAAATATGGCTTTTTAATTGCTATGTAACAAAAAGGAACATGGCAACACCAATTGCTTTACATACCTTTAAAAAATGCAGCTTATACAAAGCCATGCATTGGTTTTTCCGAAAGCAAGTAAAATTAAATTAAATTATTGAATGAATTACAAATATACAATAAAAATGGGAAATGAAAGGAGATAAATGTACGAGTTAAAAGACTTAGGTTAAACTAAATTTTGTTTAAAATAAAGTGCAGGTAAAATTCAATGATAGTTCTAGTGTTTCGAACTAGAAAAATTATATTCGAGTATTTTTTAGGATTTAAAGCATTATGAGAATCCTGTGGGAACTATTAACACTTCCAGGAACATTGTGAACTTGCTATATAGCTATGAAATTTTGAAAAGAGAAAGGGAATATGAAGAATCAGAAAATAAGGATTTGGGCAGTGAATCAGGTTGTATTGTGATAACCGAACATTGTTTCATTCTCATACTATAACTGATGCAAATTGCTGTAAAGAAATCTGTAACCTTTGTAAATTGTGTAAGCACGCATGTGGAATGGAAGAACATGAAGAAACAGAGATAGATTTCAGCATCGATGCTGAGTGTCTAGAGATCAGATTGGACTAATAGATGATTGTTATCTTGTTCACATATAGTATTCTGTAAATTGTGGTATATAATTTTAAGTGCTGCTGTAACCTTGTAAATTGTATAAATTTTGCAAGTGTGAATTTTGAAGAGTAAACAAAGTAAAATCAAATTATTAAGTCATATTTTTCCTTGTCCATGCATACAAAAATTAGAACCTTCTGCAGCAGTCACCCACAGAACGATACATATAAAAACGAAAGGTTAATATTTTTACACGATTTTCAATGAAAGTTGACCAACATGAAAATAATATTTCACACTACAATATATAATGTATTTGTTACATATGTAATGAAATTAAAAATATCAAGAAATACTTACATTCTGATTGAATCTATCAGAGCTTAATTGCTTCTCAATAATAAAAATTTGACGCATACACGGTTCTGTTGATCTTGATACTTGTCCAAGAGAACTGTCATCAACTTGAATATTTCTCCAACAAAAAACCTGTGGGAAGAATTGTTAATCACTTTTCCACCAAAAATTAAAAACAAAATTTCACATTTTTAGCAGATATGCATGCTAATAAAAACATTTCAATACATTAGCAGTCATTTTTATCCCATACGTAAGACAACAAAGTATACTATACTGTTAAGGATACCTGCAAATTCAACTCATCAGCAATGTTTTGGAAGGCTGATTTAACTTTTTCTTCTTCTGTGAGGTCTAGAAACACTATTCCAGTTGCATATTTCCCCTTAATTGGAAGATCCAGTTGTAGTTCATCCCTAAAGATACAAATGTAGTTATAACAGTCAGTGTAAAAAATAACATCTATAAATAGATTAACCTTTGAGTGAGAAATGAATTAACCTTGTACCAATCCTAGTAACTTGTGAAGTCACCAGCGTAAAATATAATTACAAAACAGTAGATTATTCGCTCAACATAGAAATCTTGTTTAGTAAATATAGATGGCATGGCTTGTGTAACATATTTCATCTTCAAATTAGTAGTCTTATAGCACATTTTGGCTATAATTTTTTCACTTTGTTAATTAGTGTTGATTTATATTGTTTTTCTCAACTGCTTGTACTTCAACATCAACCTGCCTGCTGAGCATTTGTTCATCACTATGTGTGGCTACTAAAGGAATGCTATGGATGCAGAACAGATGGATATGAGATTTTTTTCTATAATTCTAAGCTTGAAGGCTTTGGTTTCATTTTGGGTTTTATGACACAAGGGCCATATTTGGCCAAGCTGCACCAAAAAAAAAAGACCACAACAGAGGGAAAAAAGCAAAAAGTTTAATGATAGCTGAGGGTAAAGCAGAAGAGAGGACAGATCATTCAGGTACCTTGGGGTTGTGATAATTAAATAAGAGTGGGAGTAAGGTAATGAATAACTCTAAAATATTTGTTGTTCATTGAAACCTTAAAAGTACAAAAGTATGCAAAATAAGAACCAATTCAAAATTCATTTGTTGTAAATGCATAATCAACCAAGTTTCCCAGTTTCCAATTGACCAAAACAGTAAATGTTTTGGTTTTTATGACAAGATGCACAACATTAAACGCACATAATTTAACTGTGTCTTGATTTGGGTTTGTGTGCAAGATCCAAAGACAGATAGGCTGTTTTACCATCTCTTTACAATGACTATTTAAAAACATATATTCATACAATTGAAAATTTAAAATAATCAATGTATCTACTGAAATAATCACACTAAAAACCTTTTAGAGAATACAATTTGAAAATATATTTGACACTTGTGTAAATTACAAAAAGACAAAACAAGAGATGTAGAAAATCATTACAAGTATTTTTACCTTAAACAAGCTTCATAATACTCATGAGGAATAGATGTTAGAATTCCTGCACCATCTCCTGTGTTATCATCACCAGCACGTGCACCTCTGTGTTCGAGACGTTTTAAAATTGTTTCAGCATCACAAATCAACTTAAAAAGAGAATAGAATTATATCGATATTTTTTAACTGCAAATGTTTTCTGTTGACCTAGAACTAGATTTTGTATGGAATCAACAATATTTTAATAAAACAATGAACAGAATGGATTTTGTTTCAAATTTTGGGAACAGGTAAGCTTGGTTTTTACATGCTGCAAGGGCAAGAATGAGTATGGGCAAGAATTTCATAACACAAAAAAAACTTCAATGGTGAAATTAATGTTAGACAAATTGTGTGTATATATCTTCAAATAATTATAATCAATAAATTAATTTAATTGATATTTAGTAAAAAGAGGTAGATAATAAATTGCTTTTGTCTCCAACATGAAACAAATGGATTCACCTGGTTTTTTTTGTACAATGTAGTTAATCATTGTTCACTTTTTAGTCAATGATTCATATTTTATCAAAAACGAAATTTATTAAATTCCGTCTAAACACAAAGAAAGTGAAGTATAGTGAGACTCAGATAATTTGAAGTTAAAGGCATCATCAAAAGTATTTTAATTATTCAAGAATTAGAATTGAAGTCTATAAGGATTCTACAACTCCCGAAAATTAATATCCAATAATTAACAGAATACTCACACATAATTTTAAACTTTGGTACAAGACAAAGAAAACATGTACAATGTTTTACAAAACCCATACATATATTCTATTCAACATAAACATATAATAACTTGACATAAAAGCATCACAATTACAGGAGTTTTTACTATGTCAAATGTGTTTCTTAAAAAAAAAATTGTAATTTTATTTATTAATTTTCTTGTGTTTTATTTTTTTGAATGGGAAAGGGTCCTCTAGAATTGATAGGGCATCAAAAAGGCTGTCACAAATCTTATGCTTCCACAAGCCTTTGAGATTATAGTGGCTCAGTAGGTATGCCCATTGCTCTAGCAACCTGCGAGTTGCAGGCAGTGCAGGTTCAATTCCTCCCTGGGTGTATTTGTCTCATCTGTGTCAGTAAAGCTTTCATTGTGTGTGTTCACTTACTTGATGTTGCCAGTCTTGTGTTTGGACACAGCTTGGTCAAGCATGGCCTTTGCATCATAACAATCAAACTAACCATCCACAAACCTTCTCAAAACGACAATGTTTTTAAGCTTGTGTTGAAGTTGGAGTAGATTCCGAAAAATGTGATGGGTCCTCTCCTTCGCCTTACGGATCTTGTTTAATATGCCTTTTGTTCATGATGATACATAGGATGTAGTCAACTCACTATAAACTAGTAATTTCATGTCAACAAATATAATTCCTCGAAGGACATACCTTGACAAACCTCCTCCCAGTTCATGACAACAGGTGTGATCGCCACTTCACAACATTGAATGCTGACTTTGTAAATTGATCATTACTTGAAACTTGCTTTATGCAAAAAAATAAGCAATGGTATCACTTTTCACTGCATTCTCTGCACTATAAAGCTTGAGAGTCACATCTACAAGGTTCACAGGTTTTTCTGGGGTCTCAACTGCTACTAAAGTTTTCTGAACAACTTGATTTCGATAGCATTGTTTCAGATTGTGAGTGATACCCAGGATGACACAGATGCTATGTTAGTGGCGAAAATCACAACTATTACATTTTCTAAGGTGAAATTTGCTGTGCACTATATAATTGTTCACAAGCATCCCAATTTTTCTACGTTTTCTCTTAAGTTCCTTATCAATAGATGGAAGTCATTATACAAAAATCATATTTGTGATCCATGCCTCTGGTTTGCTTCATAATGTATTGGCTACATTTGAGCATTTTTGATGCTCATTTGGTTTGACAATTTTCTGATAATCAACAGATATTTTCTCAAAGCCTTCTGTATTGGCTCCGATTAAGATAGTGATATGTTCTTTGGTGCTTTCCATCATTGCAGGAATCACCGTTCAATGCAAATGTTTTAACAGGGGTACATTTGAAGAAAAGATCTGTTTTGTCTACATTATAAATGTTTTTTGCTGCAGAATTCTTAAGCAATGAATCATATTTCTTCTTCCACTGAGCTACTGCATCTGTATCAACATTTTCATTTTCCTCAAACTGATCCAAAGGTTATTTTGTTTATTTCTTTAGTCATCCCATTCAATGGATTATTTATCAGGACTAGAAAACTTCTTTCTTATTTTCTATTCTTATCACAAGCTTGAATAAACCATTTCATTATGCACTCATCAATTGCGTTTCTCAATCTTTTTCTTTGGTCATCACTGTGTTGAGCTCTATACATTCTATAATTTTATCTGTATTTAAGATTTTTAAGAGCAGAGTATTATTGGAATTCCAAATTCTTTTGCAAATTCACTTTTTCTCTTCATGATTTTTTCTATTTCACAAACATGCACTTTTTTGGCAAAGTCAATGGTTTGAAAACATCCCACTTTGAGCCAAACCATGACAATAAAAACAGATAAAATTTCTTCAATCAACAGTCATACTAGAGACGCAAGAGACAAAAATCACTATGCTTTGCACAAGATGTGATAAGTCACTGATACGAGTGTGAAGTAGGGGCAAAGGGGTTTTTAGAGATCAGAGACCAGTTGTTCTACATGTGAATACATGCACCAGATGTGTTCCTTTAAAGAATTAAGTCCCCACTAAATTATTTTTTCTGTTGTGGTTTTTAGGAAAACACTAACTGATGAATGAAAAATGTTTTTAATAGAAAAAATTCTAGTTATCCAAAAGTAACATTGAATGAAACATTCAGTTCCACATTAAAATTTCTAGAAAATTCAGGGGAGGGTCAAAAATTTTGGAATTATTCAATAATCGGAATTTAAAAGTTTATATTATTAAAGTTTCACTGTAATGCAATCGATCAACTACAAATGAGAACATCGAAAATAATGTAACAGATGACTAATGACACATTTGTTAAAAAGCAATATTCAACATTTTCTCTAATATATACTATCAGTTAATGAAAATTTATTGAATTGAGGAAATAATACTTCTAAAAAGAGATCAATGATGAATATCTTTAAACAATAACTAAAACAATCACCTATTAAACTGGTGAATAAATTAAAGTTCATGAGCTGCAAACAAAATAATCAAGAAAAAAAATTGAAATAGTATTCATAAATAGATGGTCTTTACCTGATGAGAGGCTATTGCATTCAAATTAACAACAAAACCAACTCCACATGCTTCTTTCTCTAATGCAGGATCATACAACCCTTGTTTTGAAGGGAAGCCACAAGAATCCATACCACAGTAAAAACTAGAGGAATGAATTTTTAAATACCCAAGTTTTGAAATTATACAGGAAAAAATAGTTGATGAAATGTAATGCAATATTGCAGCATAAAAGCAATGTTATTAAAAATATTTACCATACAATATTCAAATACTACGGCAAATATCCAATTAATTGGTCATAAAATTGATTTCAGGAAACTTTTCCGTTACTAGCAGAAAACTTAAGAAAATCAACCAGCAAGAACCTGTAAAGAATGAAACACGAATCATGAGTTCTCAATTCATCTAATTGTGGAGGAGATATGGCACTACAACTTACCTCCATTGCTTAATCTTTATGAGATAGGATGAAGTAGTCGAAAGTACTTTCAACATGGATCGAAGATGTACTATGTTGTTAAAATGCATTATTTCGCAACTCATTTTTGGAAGTGTTTAAAGATAAGAAAAAAGATAACAAAGCAAGGTAAAAACCGGTAGCATTAAAGTACTGCGTTAATCGAATCAGATAAGCTGTCCATTTCAAAATAATCAAAGGACAGAATCGTAGACATCATACTTGAATTGTGAATAGTATTTACTTTACTTGTCAGAACTAGAGGGATTCGGTGGCATGTCAGATTGGTTATTCGTATAAAAATTGTAAATCAAAAGAAAAGTTTGGCTTTGATACAAATTTAACTACTGCAAAAACAACAAACTTGAGCATTAGAAACAAACAAAGAATAAAGAAACTACATTCTTTTAAAAGGACGGAGCTTTTAAACTCTAAGCAAAATAGATCTAGGAAGAAAAGTTGAAAATCGCGCGAACTTAACAGCAGACTATTCACTTCCAGTTCGTGTATTAATAGAGGTTTGTGACCCTTACACTTAATGGACATAAATATGATAATTTGTCATATATGTTCTATTCACCACTGTTTAATCACCTTCAATGAATATTTTGTGGCTAGAAACAATTTTAGAAAATTTAATCTTCAAATGCGGTCAAATATTCTTAGATCTTGTTTAGACCATGTGAATAAAGATTATACAAAATACATAATGAAATTTAGTAAGAATATCCTCAAACTTATTTTTTATGAACATAGGGAGTGTATCTACCTTTCTGTGGTGTACATCTTGGGAAGTACTTTTTCTGATTCTTTTAATCTTTTTAGCCACATTTCAATAGCAAAATGTTGCCTTCTTTCATTGTCCTCTTGGCAACAAACAGATATAAATGGTTGCTACTTCTGTTTTCATTCCCGTTATTTCAGTTCCGAAATATGCTGTTATTTAGTTAGTAGTTAATCCCAACAGTAATAACGTGTGAATAATATAAAGAGAAACAACTTTCTCATTTGTATCCTAAATTTTTTGATAATCCTTCTCATCAGAATAGCTAAAGTGTGTTGAATTTACACAACTATTTCAATGACATGCATTAATAGATGTTATGTTCGATAACAGTTGCTGTTCATTTGAAATAACATGTTACTTAAACTGTTTTCAAATAACAGCGTAGATCGAAACAAAACAAATAAGTAACATCTCTCCAGACTAGTCTTCGCCGGAGTTTTCTTTCTTACCGTTTAGTTTCGTGTTCCCTGTCTAAAAAAGTTATTTTAATTCTTGAATTAATTCAACGTTATTTTCATGGTCAGTATTTAAATTTTGATTGATAATATTTCTGTCACTTGTGTGAACTTGATTTGTTTTTATACTGTCCAATAGCAAAGTAAAAAGCTTCTCTATTGTGACCTTTTTATAGAATTGGCAAGTGTGTCAAGATTGTTGTTGTCTTAAGCGCGGTACGCACTGATTATTTGACTTTCGCAAGTTACTTGAACTTCAGATCGCTTTACGCTTTTACCAGTTCTTTATTTAATAACACTATACTTTCAATAGCTATGTATTTATCAATATTTCCGTTCTACTTTAGTGACAGACAATACGGGGTCTAACATCCCGTTATATACCTTCAACAAGAAAACTCCAATTCAGTTTATATCTATAATTCAATTAGGTAAGTTATTCATATTGTTTAAATTTCGTCTTTTTATTTCTGGAACATTTGAATCTTGTAAATTTATAGATTCGTGTTGTGTTTATTTAGAAATGTATTCTTGAATTATGTTTTTATCAAATTCTCTGGTTCTCAAACCTTTCAAGAGTGAAATATAATTTCTCAGTGTACTTTTTATATTAGCTATAAATATAAATTATTAGGCTAGGGTGTACTCTAAAATTGTGGTAGAAATATTTCTAGTGCTTATTCAAATGAAACCATACAAAAATGGCATTATCTTATCAGGTCCTTATCCTTATCTCACGATTAAATATTGACTTAAGTGAGATTTCCGTGTACATATCCTTAAGAATAAATGGATTTATATTTCACTGCTTTCAATTTTTTATGAATAAATTCTGTACTATTTATTTATTAAGATACTCATAATACTCTTTTGTTAAATTTATTTTCTATTAGTTTTCCACTTGTCAAATTTGTTTCAATGTGAAAATACTTTAATGGTGTATGCCAACATGGGTAGCTCCTCGATCTTAAAAAAGGAGTATAATTTGACTTTTCATTTGTAAAAACTGGAGACAACACTAAACATGCAAAAATGACCAGATCTGTCCTTTTATAAAAGGACGTATAGGTCTTGTCAAATGAAATTGAGGCAGCTGTATTACTTAACCAGTATTCTATGTGATATGTAACTCAGCTTTAAATCATTCAGCCTTATCTGTTTGAAGATCTTAGATAAATGTTCAGTCAAAAACTATATTTCAAACAAGGTGAAATATAAGTTGATCAAGGGGAAATTTTTGAAATATGTTATAAATTCAATTAAGTTGAATAAAATGTTTTTTCCTGGTATTTTCATTTATCACCTATGATAAGTAATTAAATTATGATAATTATTAACTCAGGGATATAGTCCTTGTGCCAATTGTAATTTAGATGATTAAAACACCGGGATCTAATTAAACTAGTCCTGTTATACCACAAAGTTATATTTGAGGTGATAAATGATGATAATTTATAAATACTCCAGTAACTTACTTATATTTAGTTTTAATGAACAAGTTTTAGATTAGAATATCACCAAAATATATTGTCATGGCTTATGTGAACTAGGTAGAGATCAGTGGTAGTGCATAATTTTATTAATCAGTTACAATTTTAAAAAATAAGTAACCATTATAAAACATTTGTAATGAACACTGCATGTTATATTTTGTATAACTAACGAAGGACATAATTCATAAAAATATGTATTTCTTTCCTTCTCAATACCACGAAAGAAGTACACCAAGTTTAGATTTCAGCATCATGCATACGAACATCAGACTTACGAACTGAAACCTCAAACAATCATCACCAATAGCCTGTTGTGTTGCTCGTTCAAATGCAATGTTAATTAACTACCTACCTCATACAATATATTTTGGGTAAACATTACTGTTTTACCTTTCTTTTCCAGTACCTTTTCATAACCTGTCCACTTCCTGTGTAGCAAAAGATGACTAGAGTGATAAAACACTGTTTTTTCATGATTTGAGCCCAGATAAATCCTGCTCTTGTTTAATGCTCTCACATTCATGAGTGCTGTAAATGATTTGTTGGCTTTAAAATTTCAAAATTTGATTATATGTTAAAATCTCTACATAATTTAGAAGCTATAAATCTCTGAAAATATCCCCTTGATCCAAGTGAAACCTAGGCAAAGTCTGAAAGACCATGTTTTTCAAGTCGCAGAGCAACCAACTCCTGTTCTTCCAAGAGCTGAACAATTTGTTTTGATTTATATCAGACATAGGTTTTTATAATTTTATCTAAAAATTGATTTGAAGTGTTTTTATACTATTTGATCTTTGTTATTTTGATTTTTAGTATTAAATTTATGGATAAATCACAATCAAAATTTTAAAATTAGCGATAGTTTGGCCAAACCTGGCTTTTGTGCCATAAAAATTCAATCAATCCAGGAGCTCACCCACGAATATAATAAAAATGTGGGAAGGCGTTGCTTAGGTTGTGGATCGAATATGAAGTCTTGATATAAAAATAAAAACAAGAATCTTTGTTCATTCTGATAGACTACAAAATGACCTAGAGAAATTCTGTAAAAATGTTGGAAGGTATATATAATGCTAAAATGATCAATCAAGAGCTTTATCAATTACACACTTTTTAAGAAAAATAAAACAATCACTACTAGAGTCAAACTTTAAATTCCTGAATTCTAAAAATAACTGAATTCTTAAAGCATTAATTAATGGTTAAATTAAATTGTTCAAATTCTTAGCAATTTATGTATGAATAATCTGTATAGTAAAAATTATTGAATTCTTTTGGCTTTCACACACACATTTATAAAACCTGTGTTTTTAATGGTAACTCTTTTTATACAAGTTTGCTAGTGTTAATTTACAGAAATTTTTCTTAATATTTTCTAATAAATTTAAGAATTAATGACTAGCATGCTACTTTAGGAAAATATTTTGTTTTATTCAATCACACAAAAAAGGAAAAAATAGGAAGAACTTTTAATGTTGGTAAAGTAATCTTATTTTTATATTAATAAATTTATTAACTAGTAAATTTTGTATAAAATATGAAGCTGTTTAGCAAAACATGAAGCCTTAGGTTGTCTTAACAATAACTTAACTTGTCGAAAGTTTAAGGGTTAAATTCAAGTAAAGTCAATCATGAAATGAAATGCTACTGAATGCATGTGTAACTATAATTACAATTTACTATATTGATTGACTGTCAGATAATTTTAAAATTAGTGAAAACTCATTTTTTCAATTGTTACTAGAATATGTTAATGCTGACTGGCAAACACAAATATTTCAACTAAATTGCAAAAATAATAAAATGTTGTGAACTATTCATTCTGTCATGAGTTTATAGTCACATATCCACTCATGATTCAAGTGAGATATTTCTAATATTTTGCCCATGAAAGCTAACTGTAAATTTTGTGATGTGAAACCAAAGCTAGGAATTATAAAAGAAATTAGTTTTCACACTGTCATATTCGAACACTTCTAATGACATGGTGCAAAATGTACAAATTGTTTGGATTAGTCATTTTGCACCAAAATTTTCCAATTTTTTCAGGAAAATAAATTAAGGTTCATAAAAGGTTTGACACATTTTTAATGCTACTCTCTTAGTCTTTCAAGCATTAGGTGCCTTGTAGCAATAAAATAAACAGCCTCTGAATGGATAAGGTCAGAAGAGCACACATTTGATAGAGTTGGAGCAAGTAAAAATTGCTTGACAGTCATATTCGCACCATTACACAGTGAACAAATAGGAGTATCAGAAAGCCCTTTCGATGCAAATTAGCCTGTAGATAATCATGCCTAGTAAGGACTTTGAAGCACGCAGCTCCAATGAATTTAGGAAGATCATGTTACACACATTTGTGCTTATCAGTAAGGCAGGTCCATTTCTTTTTGTTAGAAATTTCATCTTGAATCGATTTCCTCCTTTAACAGATGTTGGAGGCTGAGGTAGTACAGTTGGCAGAGTAGCGGATTAGCAACTGGAGGGTTGCAAGTTCGAAACTTGATCCAACCCAAGATTGTCGTATATGTGTGGGCTGGTACATGTTAAATCTGTTGTAGCCTCAAATGTTCTCACCTTGAGGTAGTGTGGAAGTTTGGAGAGTGGGGATACCAGCTCAGGTGTTGACCCTGTCATCTAATCACGGTTCAAAATTATGAAATATTGACCTAGAATCTTTCCTTCGGGATTGATCCCTGACCATCGCAAATAGCCTGTCGTGTTGCTCCAGTGCGACTTTAATTAACTACCTATCTTTAACAGACATTGTTCTAGATTAACCATTTTGAGATTACTCAGAGAAATCTCAGGATTTAGATGGTCCAAAAGAGAAGCACTTTTAGCCAATTTGTCAGCATGCTCATTGACAAAATTGTTACAATGTCTAGGAATCCATTGAAGAATGATTTCTCTCCCCGAGATTAAAGATGGTTTTGGGAGCTGTTGCACAAACCTCCTAGTACCCCATTAAAAATAAAAAATCTAGAATTCTCGCTAAAAATGGATTGTATTTAGAAAAGGGAATTAAGTTCTTTCACTGTTAAGAACCTGAAATGTTATAAGAAAAACGCGAGATACTGTTATTTATAAAGGCATTTTACATGTTTTTATCTCTATCTATGGTTGTTCAGGTTAATATTTTGTTTCTAAATTCAACCCTTTCATATAGACATAGTTTAGATGCTTTGGTGCAAAATTAGATATTTTTGATAAGCTAATTTATAATATTGGTATATATGAGCTTCTCTTAAGATAAAAGGGTTCACATTTAAATGTTCTGATTAGTTTTGAACACATTCAAGTTGTCAAATTATTATGACTACCATTCCATTTTGTTCTGTACAACTTCAATGAGAATACTTTAAAAATATACTCTATTTAGAATGGTAGAAGAATTCAATCATTTGGAACTATAACTCATTATTTTAAACATAATTTGCTTGATATCTTAAAAATCATAATTTTTCAAAAAAAATTAAAAAGAATTTCATTTGAAAGATTTGTTTTCATGATAAAAGGATTTTCTGAATACCAAAAAGCTTTTTAAGTACTTTTCACTTCAAAATTCTTTAAAAGGCGTAAATATTAAGTGGTGCTTAGGATTCCAAGGCGTCTGTATGTTTATTGCTTTTATTATGCAGATACTGGTAAAAAAATACACTTAAACCACTTTCCAATAAATTCAATTCGATTCAACTTGTTACAATATTTTTGAAAACGTAATTCTGTCTTCGATAAGTTTGATATAAATTAATATTTTCAGAAAAGATTTCTGTTCTGGGCTATCCTATCAATCATCGGGGCCCACCGTGACTCAGTAGGTTTGGCCACTACTCTAGCAGCTTGCGAGATATAGGCGGTGCTGGTTAGATTCACGTACTACCTTTTTTGTAGTTCTCTCTTCTGTGTCAGTAAAATTTTCCTTGAGTGTGCCCATTTATTTCACGGAAAAAATAGTTTTACTAGATCTGGCCCTTACGTCATAAAAAACCAACCTATCAGATATATTTAATAATTGGCATTCGGCATATAATTATTTATAAAGTACTAGACTTGTAATAAAGTTTTTTTTATTGAAGGACAACATGTGACGGGGATGGATACGTTTTCGAAGTTCTCCCGATCACAAAATTAGTGAAAATATTAACTTAGCCGAAAACCAATTTCTGAATTGCAACGTAAATTATTTATAACATGAATTTGATTCAAATGCTGTCAAGAGTTATCGAAAATGAGTCCTATAAAATCATTCATCAAACAAATAATTTTGGGGAAATCAAGCTTTTGAGTTTTTGCAATGCTTCAAATTCGCTGTCATATTGAAGGTTAAGCATGGTTATTTAAGCATTCCACTCACTTGTGGAACGTGCTTTCTAATTATATTTTGTAACTTCCGCTTTTAAATTAACCATTTCTATGCACACATGCTGAATGCCTAATTTTAATATTAAAGGTGATAGAATTCCTTAAAACTAGAATAAAACAAAAAAGATGCATTTATATTGCGCCATTGCAAACGACCTTTGTTCAAGGAAAATTAAGTGTTAAGTGAAGTGAACACTTAAAATATTCTGATCTACTAAAACAGTTTAACCGTTCATTCCTTGTTGTGTCTGAAGCAGAGATATATCTTGTTCTGTTAGTAAATGGTATGTTTATTTTCGCAATTTTTTGTATCGATAATTTGTATTTTGAGAAAAATAGATGCTATTCACCATTGTTTAAGAGGAATCGTTTTGTCAACTGTCAAATATTGGATTTTTTCTTATATATTTTTAATATCCAATTCACGCGGTAAATAGTGCCCCTGTGCAGACAACAAATAACTGAAAGAAAACAAGTTCCAGGTTCAAAAATTGGGCATAGGCAGCCGGAAATTTTCCCTAATTATTTTTTAATTTAAATTTAAGCATTTTATTTTGTATTTTTAGTAATTGAGCTTAGAATTTTCTAGAGGCTTATAATCAATTCTGAAACATCTAATGATGTTTACTATTTTATATAACGTTAATTATTATTTTTATCATTCCTCTCCACTCTTATGCTTTGCTGCGTTTCTCTTTTCTCCAAATAAACCTTTACAGTTTCGTTCAAATTTGAAATAAAAAAAAATTCGCCGCATTTCGTTTTTGTTTATTCTAACTTCATCTGAAATGATAATGTTAATTATAGAATATAAAGTTACTCAAATTTTCGATCACACTGACTTTATTTTATCGTTAAATAGGACTCAAAATAAGTTTAAAAAACGCAAATAAAATTGCTGCTTGAAACGTATTTTAGTAGATAGTCGTTGATAATTGGACCAGAAAAGAATATTCCTGGTTTCAATTTGTACTCTTACTCGTTTTATTATATACCATGACAGAAAATATTAATGTATTTTTATCTCACGCCTGAATAACAATTTGTTGATCCAGCTGCTGAGAACCGAAACTAACCAGATTTGTCAATGTTATTCATAATCGCTATTTTCTTAGTAACGTAGCGCATGAGGAACCAAATAATTTTCTAAAAATATTTGTCGACAAAACTTCCCCTCCATTTTGAGAGAAAATCCGAAAATGTTTAAGTTGGCGATATTTCTGTACCTTGATAGAAAAAGGGCGAATGTCCAAATTCGATGATTTGGAGGTATGTCCACAAATCATTTCGAGGTAAAGTTATAGAAAAAGTGCTAATGGTCCTCCTGTCAATACATTATGAAAGGATCAAAACAGAAAGTGTTATTTTGTACGCTGTTTTAAAAATAAATAAATGACTAAATCGGGTGTTATCCAAATCTTGCAAAATGGACATTGGCCCTTTTTCTTCCAAGGTACAGATTTAATGATTGCATTTTCGGTCACTGACCATATTAATCAAAATCTTGTGACTTTAATTTGCATTTTGTATATTTGCTAACAGGAGCTGATTTCGGAGATTAAAAAATTCAATACGCATGGAAGTGATGAAAATAATTCTCTTGTTGAAAAATATAAATACTACGTTTCTATTTCCTAAAATGTACAATGGGTCCCAATCTAATTAGCCCTCGTGTAGCAAAAACTGACCGTAGAATGACGAAACAAACTTAGAATGCTTTAAATTTCCACGTGTAATCAGGCACAAATACTTATTGGGTAAAGGCATACCAAAAATAGATGAATGGTGGTTTTTTCTTTAAATGGTTGGTTGTTTGAGAGGTTTCATGGCTCAAGAGTCATTTGGCCAAGCTGCGCCAAACACAAAACAGACTTCAAATGAAAAGTGTCATGAAAGGAGAAGAGGGATTGGGGAATAGAATAATAGGATGAAAGCAAAAAGAGATCGCTTAAGAGATGCCATCCAGGCATCGCGACACCCATGTGTACTAAAGACAGTACGCCCCATTGGAAAAAGAAGAAAAGATCACTAGTCACCTCAGGTCCGTGAAGCCCGTAACACCCAAGATTTGCCGCTGGGGGCATTTTTTTTAAATGAATCAAACGCCACATCACGACACTCATGTGAATAGATTTATCAAACTTTTTAAATTTTATGATATACAAAAAAAAGTCAAAATCGTTCAATAATAGTTTTAAAAAAAAAAGAAACATCTTTCATGCTTTTACATTTTTTTCAATTACATTTAACTTCTTAAACTTAAGACTCGGAATATTTTCAATACCTCATTCTCACAAAAAAAATCTCCAAATTAACGCTACATTCAATGAACTTCCTATCTAAAATCTCTTTATAACCATCTGAAGGTGATAATGAAAATAATTCAAAATAACTGTTGAGCAGCAAACCAAACTGAAAAAAGTAATAGTTACTGACTGTCAAACAGAAACTGTCACGACAAATTTGCCTAAATCTTTTGTTGAATACCCAAAGTGGATTTTTTTCTCAGCTCGCTTCTTCGACGCTTATTGATTTTGTTTTCGATACCTTTACATTATCTTTTAACACCAGTCAACCTCTATAGTAACTGCCCATTATTCTATGAAGGTTCAAAATGAGATAATGTGTTATAATGATATCAATCTTCGCTTGGTTGTTTACATCTATAGTAGCTATTGAATTCATATTCTAGATTGTGACCAAAAATAATCCTAGAGCAGCAAACCAAACTCTGGATGCACATAAACTGCAGAAAAAACAGCCGGAAAATAAAGCAAAAGTATTTTTCAGGAGTTTTCTGTACTAATAGAATAATTAAATTTTAATTCATAAATATGAAATGAATACTTGTGAGTATTCCAGTTGTACCACGGTTTCCATTATGGTGCCTCAGGAAACTTTCGTTTCCCCAATGAAGGAGATAGCCGTGTTTGTCAATCCCTTGTTTGCTTCCATTCTGAACTACATTTTTCCATGTTACATAAAATGCCCAGTAGTCTGCAAAGTTCCAGGACTAAATTCATAAAAATTCAAGTTATGACAACAATTTTATTACTGTCCAATTTTCTACATACATTGCTTCTGTTGCCACACATTTCTTGGCACATTCATGGTGTTTGTGTGTATGTTCTACTTGGCCAAATATGGCCCTTGCGCCATAAAAAAACAGAATCCGACGAATGCTCATGCTACTTCCTGAAATCGTAGAATTCAACAGCTGGTGCTCTGAAATTCTGATTACTTATTGTATTACTAAAATGCTGTCAAAAATGGTGCTTCTAAAGGTGATATTTCACCCTGTAGGTGCCAAATCTGAAGATCTGCTGGGATTAAGAAGTTACACTTTATGATAGTTATATTGTGGAAAGGGGCTTTATCGTGATAAATGGAGTAATTACCTGATCCGAGCTTCTCTCTTTTCTTTAACTTTACACTTTGAATTCTTTTCAGAAGTGGGTCTTAAGTGAATATGCAATTTCCTGTGTACCTTTCCTGCGAGTTGTAGGTGGCGCAGGTTTGATTCCTCCCTGGTGTGTTTCTCTCTTCTGTGGCAGTAAAAACTTCCCTTGTGTTTATGCTCATTATTTGACGTTGTGTTTGACGCCCCAACCAACCCTCAGTAACAAATTTCTTGTAAGTAATCAGAATATCGCCAACCCGATAGTTACTCAAGATTTCTGAGACCAGCGTTACTGTCGGAGATGAATTTTCTCATACTCAGGCAGCTCAGTCTTAACGAAAATATCGTATCTTGGATATTTTGCAGTTTTTATTTTTAATTTATATCTTTTTTAAATTATGCTCTCGGATATTCTTTGCTGGTAAAATATCTATTTAGTATATATTTCTTCACACCCTTAATAATTCTACCCATTTAAATGAGGCTTTACTTTAGTGTGCAAGCAAGCATTTTTACGGTAAGTCAGAAGAATATTGCGGCGCAACCAACTTTCGATAATTTTACGAAAAAAAATTATTTTTCTCAAAATAAAAATATGGATCCGTTACTCCGTTAAAAATATATGCTAATCCTTTACTCTTCCAACTGGGCCGCAGTCGCCCAGTTGGAAAAGTAACGGATTGGCAACCGGAGGGTTGCGAGTTCGAAACTAGGTCCAACCCAAGACCGTCGTGTAGGTGGGGTTGGTGCACGTTAAATCTGTCGTGGCCGCAAATGTCCTCCCGTTGGCGTGGTGTGGAAATTTCGAGAGTGGGGTGCCGGCTCGGGTGTTGAACTCGTCATCTGACCGTGATTAAAATAACGAGGTGTCCTCGTATCTTACCCTTCGGGATTGATCCTGGACCGTCTCCAATATCCCGTTGTGTTGCTCCAGTGTGACGTTAATTAATTACCTACCTGAATGAAGTGAAAAAACATTTAGTTTTGATATTATCGTTACTTATTTTTTATTAGATTCTTAAATATTTGTAGTTCCCCGATACTTTTTGATTCATTATACAGAATTTCCTCGACTTACGACCGAGTTCCGTTCCCGAATCGTTAGTCGGATTTATATTTTTCAACACTATTTTCATTCAAACGGGTTATAAAAATTGTACATAAAACACAAAAATTCTATCTATGTACATATAATTATTGTACATAATGTGAAAAATACATAATATATACTCTATTCTATCTTTTTGACCCTACCAATGTATTTAGTTATCTTTCTTCATTTACTATTTTTATTTTTTGTGGTCGTAAGTCGCATAGGTCGTAGTAAGCCGAGAAGGTGTATATTAATATACAGTTCCGAAACAATGAAAAATGTGCATGCTGTGGTCGCAGCTCTAAAAATATCCTAACTCAGGCGAAGCTAGATTTTTTGAGAACTGGGGCAAATGAGGCTGATGCTGCCCTCTGTCCAAAGCAAAATTTGCCAGATTATAAGATATAGTATTAAAATAATTAGTGTGCATAAGATATGCTAATTAATATCATTTGTTGTACAATTACTCATAAAATATTAATTTTTGGTCGCAATTTCTAATGCATTAAAACTAAGAAAAGGCAGAGCTTCTATGATGGCTCCTGTTTACGGAAGAAAAGGCACCTCTTGTCCTGTTTTGTGCTTTCCAAGCACTTGTGAGAAGATAATTTTTGTGATTTGTCTCTTCTCTCTTTAATAGTAACACGAGGGCAGTGAGCTGTATGAAAAGTAATATGCATACAGAGAATTGAGAAAGGAGGGTAGATAGTTAAGTAACGTCACACTGGAGCTGCGCAACGGGCTATTGGTGACGGTCCAGGATCAATCCCGAAGGGAAAGATACGAGGACAACACTTCGTAATTTTGAACCACGGCTAGATGACGAGGTCAGCACTTGAGCCGGCACCCCACTCTTCCACGCCAACGTGAGGACATTTGAGGCCACGACGGTTTAATATGCGCAAGCCCCCGCATACACGACCTTCTTTCGTTGGACCGTTTCGAACTCGCAATCCTCCGGTTGCTATGGGCTACCGCATCCCGAGAAAGGAAGGATTAACTTTTAAACGTATTCCAAAGATGGAGTTTGTGAAAGCATTCACTTCATACGCACAGCACTGAAATATACTTATGGACAACTTGTGCTTAAAATTATAGAGCATTTTTCTAGAAAACATAAAACGTTTAAATAATAATTATTTTTCGAAATGCCACTTAAGACATAAGCGCTCATGTCACCCTCTCTTCGCTTCGGCACTGTCCAAACTGGCGTGTCATTTAGAAAATGGAGACAATCACTGTCCTAAATCACTTACCTTTCATTTTTCGTCATTGTGTCGCGACACTAGGAACAGTATGGTATATATATCATTATGCAACTCTATTATGCTTCAATTTGGTATTGCTTACTAACACAGCTGCATGTATTTCAACAGTAAGTTTCGCAAATTCGTGTGAAATACTTAAGAATTACATTTGGGTTTTCGTCTAAATATGTGTTGAGACGTATGACTGTTGATTTCTTGCAGCGATTCTTAAGGTACTGGTCTGTTTATAATAAATGTTGCACTTGAGAAAATGGCATTCTTGATTAATTTTCTGACAGTGCAGTTTTAACACCCACTGATATGTTTCTACGTGCTGTTCACTTTTATCAACTAAAAATGTATAACATTTGATAACATTTTCGTTCAAAATTCAATATTTTAAGAATAACTGAAAACATGTAAAGCGCGGTTGATCTCCACTATTTAGCAGCGTACGTACGAACCAGTTCTCAGAAAATCCACATCTTTCGATATCCAAAATGGAAACGGAATGGTTTTGGATCGATACATATCAAGAATTTATTAATGCGTTTTTCTTTCCAATGAAAGGAAAATTCTAGAATATAAGATGTCTGTTCCGTTAAAATTCTTGTATGTTACAACTACAATTTCGAGAATCTAGCTTAAAATTGGACTTCGACGCAATAGAAAATTACTGGGTTTGTGCTCTTAATCTCCTTTTACTTAACTAATCTAATTGCCTCAATTGTATAAGATAAGTGGGTCTCTTTAAAGCGCCTTTTATCCTTTATGACAGTGATCGCAACAATTTTGAAAAACTGGTTATGCTAAGCCCATAATACTTGGTGATTAAACGAACATGTATAATTAGTAAAAGCAAAAGATATAAAAGAGAAAACTCAAAATAGCTAGAGTTAATAATCTTGTCATCAAATAGCAGTGCAATTTTCTAGGTTAGTGGTTATTAATAATCACTAACCTAGATATTTATCTCCTATTTTATGGTAGTATGGAGTTTCGAAACTCCTTTATCAATTTTTGTGAACATGATTTGATGGTTATCGAGAAAAAACTTTTGAATTGTATGAGATCTGACGAACTTGTATATAATGTATATATGTATAAATTATGAGTAAGGATACTGATGGCTGTAAATAATAAGATTGTACTTTCGATTATTCGAATGCAGTTTCTAAAACATATCACCGAACCGCTTTTAGCCCTCAGGGTCACATTTTTAGGTGTACGGGCATCACAACCCCGAGGTATCTGAGTGATCTTTCTCTCTTTCATTTTTGCCCTCGCCTACCCTTTTTTGCTTTTCCTTCCTCCGTCATTGTGTCGTCTGTTGTGTTTGGCCATATATGGCCCTTGCGCCATAAAACCCCGAAAACAACCAACCGAACCGTTTTTAAGGTCTTGAGAACATGTGTGCTAGAGTTCGAAATTTGCAAAAATGGCTGTTATAATCCATTAAGACTCGGCAAGCAGATATAGAATTTGGAGGGTGAGTCATTTCATATAAAGATGTTGTTAATGCTGTAAAGCCGATGAACAACGATTTGTCATCAAAAGATCATCACACTTTATTGCGCTGATATAGTAGATTAGCAGGAAAAATTCGATAAGTACTCTTGAGTATGTTTCCAGTTTTCTGTCCTGAAACTTTAAACGCGTTGTTCTTTGAACAGCTTTTTCGCGTGATATCTGTGAAACTATTGGATTGATAGACTTGAAATTTTTACAGTCTGTCGAGCAAACATCCTTCTGTCGCTTAATGAACCAGAAAAAGTATACGATACTTTGTTATATTTTTATAGCTAAACACACGGTCATTTTTTTAGTTAAATCGATTATTTAGATTTTATAAGTCTTTCTCATGATATTTTTTTTATTTCTGGTTCGTCAAACGATAGTTGTTTACATGGAGTGTTCCAACTTGCGTTTGCGCAATAAGTTTTGTATTGTCGTAATTAATATTTTTACGAAACACATTTGACGAAGATATTCCTTTTGGTTAACATAAATGGGAGTATCACCTCAGTTTTAAAGAGAATGTTACCTTTATTAGAGTATTTTGTTTCTAGTTAAAAACACTCTCCCCAAAAAGGATTTCTTAGAAAAATTTGTTTCCAACCTCTATTCTAATCCAATTACAGGTTTTTTGTTTGTTTCTTTCAGCAGGAAATGTGTTGATAAGTTATAATCAACGCAGCATGATAATTATTTCCGCCCTACTTACTTTATGTTGTTATGTTCGGAAAATCTGTTGCTATTTGTCTGGCTAGCATTCCTTGAGAAATACCCAAATGTCAATTCTTAAGCACGCGCTATCGGAGGATTTGGCGTGCGGCCAAAGATTTCTAAGAAGCCTCGACACTTACACTAACGCTCATTTGGCACATAGGTGATAGATGAATTCTTTGTTCAAAATCAAATTTTTTTTTATATATATTCAAACTTATTGATGAATTAGGTTCTATTGTGCGTTACCAGATTCAAACGAAATCGAGACGTGTTTTCGCAATCTCTTCCTTGCTGCATGTTCGTTAAAAAGCAACGAACCGAGAATAGATTTTCGGATCTCCCTAGAAACTTAACTAAAACATGACCAGCGTTTTTTCTCTCTGAAAGAAAGAACAAAAAGCGGTGCTAATTTTATTCTCTTATGTTTCTTTTGATTCATTCCTTTCTACTTTAAGCGGGAGCTGTGCATGGGACGGCAAATTTTGTAACGATCTCAAATGTGGTTTTCAGCCATTTCTATTTCTTAGTACACAAAAAATTTTGCCAATCTCCGACAGCATTTTGAAGCCCCTGCGTCAGCAGTTCTTGTTGATGTTCCGAAAAATACTTCGACACATGGGTTGCTAAATTGAGGTATAATTTGTCACCAGATCATTTTTACCAACACTTGTCCTACTCCTCATTTCACTTAACTGAGATCCGTTGTAGTATTTGGACTAGGGTGACGAACTTCAAGCCTTGAATTTAAAGAAGATTTAGTCGCGACAAATTTTTAGTGGCGCAAATGTTCATGGAATGGATAATATTAAACAGAACAATTGATTACAGAAGCAGATCTAAATACACTCATGTCCAAAATTATCTTTACATGCATAAAATCACGGATTTCTCAGAAACTGAACTATAATTTTATGAATTTGTGTGAAATGATACATCACAAAACACATAAATACAAAGGAAAAAAATTTAAAAGCACTTCATATGATATAAAACTGTAGCATGAAACAATGAAAATGGCAATAATATGTGAAAAGGAGAGTTCAGAAAAAAAAAGAATAACTCAGAAAAAAATTAAGGCTTATGAATTTAATATGGAATGTGATCTCCCCTGACGTGTACACACATATCACACTCCAGCAATGCGGTCTTCAGGGCATTTATGTCTCTAGGAGGAGGATGTCTTCGTGTAACTGCTTTTCAAAGGTAGTCCCATAAGTTCTCTATTGGATCCAGATCAGGAGATTTTGCTGGCCACGGTATTCGCTCAATGGCTTCACTTTCAAGGAATTCGTCAACGAGGTTTGCTCGATGTGGACGAGCATTATCGTCCATAAATAAAAAGTCAGATCCATATGCACCTCTGAAAAGTCTTACATAAAGTATCTTAAGACCTCATCCCGATATCTCTTGCCGGTCACAGATCCGCTGTTGAAAACGGGTAGGGGCGTACGTCCATCGAACATTATTCCTCCCCATACCATCACACCTGCACTACCGAAACGTTCCATAATGTTCGAAGGAACATTTCGCGTTCCTGATTCCCTCCATATGTAAACACGTTTAGAATCAGATGTTAAACTAAACCTCGACTCAACAGTAAAGAGAACATGGGTCCATTGGTGTTACTCCAGTTCTGATGTTCTTTGCACCAATTAAAGCGATCCCTCTTTTGTTGTGGAGACAGTGAAACACATACCCTTGTCTTTCTGGCATAAAGGCTTTTTTCATTAAACATTATGTATACAGTTTGCCGTGATACAACAGTTCCAGTGGCGGCTGCAACCTCTGAACTTAACTGCCGAGCAGTAGACTTCCTGTTGCGACGGGCAGTTATTTTCAAATGTCGATCTTGAGAAGCAGTTGTTATTCGTTTACGACCTTGTCCTGGCCTCCTGACAACAGTTCCAGAGTTCTGAAATTGTTTCCATAGCGTAGAGACTGTCTTGAAATATTCACACATCTCGCTGCTTCCATGATTGTCTGCCCTGCTTCTAAACGGCCGATAATTCGCCACTTCACTGATTCTTCAAATGATACTTCGGAACCATAAAACAAACCGTTTTGAGTCCTTACACTCTGAAATCAAACGTTGTATTGCAGAAATTCACTCAGATATTCACTTAGCACAAAGCGCTTGATTCACCGTCGGACGACGTAACGCCTTGATTTGCATATCAGAAACCGTTTGATCACTTTTGATTGGATAATGCTAATTTGACTTGTCTTTCACACATTCCCTGCAAAAATGGATTACATCGATTGGATATTTCATGGAATATCATTATTTTTGGGTATGTAACGATAAATTTGGATATGAGTGTATTTTGTATCTTGTTTAATTTTCAAAAACTTTTTACGGTCTTATCAATTTATTACTACCATTATCTTTCACTTAATTAGTTCTACTTTATTTATTTTGAGCCTTATTTTTTCATTGCGAAATATAAAACAATTTCCGAAAATTTAGGACGAATGATATAAAGGAAATAAATCATTCAATTTTGCACTCGAGCATGGTAGAAATTAGTTATTTTATGTCCTGTATTGCTAAAGACATGGGTTCATTTCTGGACTGCATGTGTACATTTCAGTCAACTTTCCTCATAAGTGCTTGGTTAACACATGTGGTTGTAGAATTCCTTTTTATGAAAAGAAGTAAACATGCACACACAGCATAAAATCTTTTGAACCAAGACTGGTAGCTAATTGAAGAAAGGCAAAGTATTAAAATTTTGACAGGTTTCCTTTACGAAACGTTTCAACTCGTTGAAACTTGCATGTCGTTTCCAAGTTTGAAATAAAATTAATTAGTTTTTTGGAAGCTCCATTCAATAGACAAGTGATACCATCATTCTCATTCCAAACAGGCACGTGGTTTCCATTCGAAACTAAATCTCTGAAATTGGAAAAATTGATTTAACGTGTTGCGCATGCTTAACGAAACAACAATTCGTGTTCGTTGACCACGTGTAGTAATATTTGTTTTCGCTCGGAACTAATTTCCATCGACCTTAAAATGAAATAGACGAAGCATGTGCCCACAGCTTCATGTTATTTCTTCCAGTTGCTCGGTTTGAAGATCTGTCACGTGGTTGTGGGTAAAAGCATGAATCCTAAATTATTGATTGGTTAAAGTGATTATTCACCGTGATCAAAAACACTAGTCTGCGCTTCCATAGCCAATCGGTTAAGTCGATTTGTGATTTACCCTTCAGAGATCTTACGACAGCGACTCCGCCCACATGATCCGTCTATTTCATTAGAAGGTCGATGCTAATTTCTCATTTTCAATTTTTGTTCTATTTTTAGTTGTAAGTTGTATCAACTATGCGAAATCATGAAATAATATCTTTAAAAAACGAGAAACTTTTTTTCCGCTTACTTTTTACTCCAATTTTATTTTGCTCTATTTCTATTGCCTGGTTGTAAACTTAAAAAAAAATATATTTAATAAATTGTAATTCCTATCCATCTAACTCAGCAACCCCACAAATTATTCGATTTAAAACTGTATGCAAGTCAGAATAAGCAAATTAATTTTAGATGGAACTTTGTCTATATTGGAAGAATATTGATGTTAGAAACAATCCGAACTAGGACTTTTAAAGTATTAAAAATTCTTTGTCATAGTGACAGGGTCAAAGTTGCCTACTTTACGAGTTGAAGCAATATTTAAAGAACTTATATCTGTTAAAAGTTTGTCGACAATTATTTTCTTTTAGTAAACGCTGTCGAATTTCAAGAAAAAAATGCATTCGCTTTAAAAAAAATTAGTAATGAATTTTCTTTCCTCCCCTTAAAGATGGTGAAAATCGAAAATGTCGTAAGCTTGGTGCAAAAGTGCCGAAAATCAAAAAATATTGATAGGAAAAGCGTGTTGGAGTATTCGCTGTCGTCATTTTTACTAATTGAGTTCGGCAATTTTACTGAAAACGAACTCAAGAAGCGGCACTCATAATCCCCTACTAAATACTCAAAATCTACTTTGTAGTCATCTTTCATAGTTTTGTCATACAACAGAGGTGAGATGTATGTGAAATGTATGGATGAATATTCACAAAACCTTTTGCTTCCGAAGTTGGGCGTATCTGGGTGGTTCAGTGGTAAATTTCCGTGACACAAGTCTTAGATAAATAACTGGTTTATTAAAATCACAGTAACGGACATCTTGCAGAACATAACAAGACAAAACAGTATTATTAGGGCTGCAACCCTTACACGTTCTTTCTCATCAAGAACTTTGTAACAGAATAACTTCCACTTAAATGCGCAGAATATACATTCAAGGCCAGCGCCACACTACCCACCTGAACTCTCAACTAGAGTTCTCTAACTAAATCAGTTAATTAATATAAAAACACAAACGAAAAGTATAAAAACATCAAAAAATTGCATTCCATTAATTTAAATCGTTGATTTCAATTTATATCCATAATAAACCTAACTCGGAATGCATTTTAAATCAAATATACAAAAGAAAGTTCTGTATTAGACAAACAGAAATACTTATACTTAAGTAACGTAAATGTAATACAATAAATTCACAAGTACCAATAACGTTTTATCAATCGACAATAGAAAAATAACAAATTCAATTATTAATTTCCAAATTATAAAGAAGCTGTATTGGTCGTTTAATAATACCCTTTTGGGTTTTAACCAAACAGGAACGGATTTTTCCATCTCTTCCAGGGAATACCTGTTCTATTTTACCCATTAACCAGATGTTTCTTGAGTAACGATCATCATGAATCAAAACAATATATATCATCAATTTTAAATTGAACAGAATTCTTAATTGGAAGACATATATTAGTAGATCTTAAGGTTAACAAATAATTTTTTCTCCATCGCCTCCAAAAGTGATTTAAGACATGTTGGTGATATTTATCTTTAGACTGGCAGAATTTCTAGATCTTGACAGATCTTCTGCGGATAACCTGGTGGCTGGAAGAGATAGTATACGTTTACCAATTAAAAAATGAGCAGGAGTAGGGAAGGTTCTGAGGGATCATCATACAAATAAGTAATTGGTCTTGAATCGACCATAGCTTCTATTTCTACAAAAACAGTTTCAAGTTCGCTAAGAGAAAGTGATGAACGACCAACAATTTTTCTCAAACTTGTTTTTATCGTTCTTACCATTTTCTCCCAGAATCCTCCCCACTATGGTCCTTTTTCAACAATATATTTCCATTTAATACCAAAAGATGCAAACATATCTTTTACATCAGGGTGTGAAATACATTTCCACAATTTTTTTTAATTCAATATCTGCCTTTAAAAGATTTTGCATTGTCATAATAAATTGTACTACACAATCCTCGTCTAGAAATGAACCTGCGAAATGATAACAAAAAGGATTCTGTAGTCATAGAACGAACCAGTTCAAGATGCAAAGCTCGAGTAACTGCACACGTGAATACAGAAGATAGTGTTTATTGACACTTTCTTTGGTGAAGAAAGGTCCAGCATAATCAATCACTGCAAATGGAGGTGATTCTAAAATTCGATCGGGAGGAAGAGGCGCCACATCCTGAGATACAGGACGTGAGTTGTATCTCTTACAAGTAACACAATTGCGCAAAACATTTTTTACGCACTGATGATCCAGAATTTTTCTCGAATTTGCAATAGAGTTGCTTCGATTCCAGAATGAAGCACTCTTTCATGAGTCCCTAATTAGCAACTCAGAGAATCTATCTTTAGATGGCAGCAACCATGGGTGTTTCAACTTGTCATCAATGGCAGAAAACTTGATTCGACCCTTTAAACACAAAAGGCCATTGCTGTTGATTTCAGGATTCAAAGAGTACACACCAGACGATTTACCAATAGTCTTACCGTTTGTAAGGTCGGACATTTCCTTCCTATAGTAGTTTTGTTGACCTACTGTTTGTCACCTTTATCCCGTACTTTTCAGCTTCTGAAATTTCCAAAGCGGTTAGAGGTCCGGACACTCTTGTCGCGTTGGATTTAGAATTGTGAATAAATCGCTGGATCCATGTCACACGATACACTTTACTTAATTTACCATAGTCGTTCAAGTCGAACAACGCCTTTGAATCCAGGAAACTTTTATCGTTGATGGAAATCTGAAATTCACTAAAAGATTTTAATTTCCTCTCTGCCGCTACAGTTTCATCGTTTTCCTTTTTCAGAGCTTTAGATGGCCAAAACTGTTCATGTTAAGTTAGCCAACTAGGTCCGTGCCACCATAAGGAACTTGTTACAATTTTAGAAGCAGATTCCCCTCTTGTAATCAAGTCCGCTGGATTGTCCTTTCCATTACAATGTCGTCACTGTTCGGGGACATTAAGGGATTGTATTTTAGAAACCCTGTTGCGAACAAAAGGTTTCCAATCTCTTTCGGATCCCTTAATCCAAGATATGGCTATTTGTGAATCGCTCTAAAGATAAATTTGTTCACATAGTTCGGGAAATAAGTCAGCCAAATATTTAGCCAAACGTGCTCCTACAAGAGCTCCCGTCAACTCCAATCTCGGAAGAGACAATGTCTTTAGAGGAGTTATTCTACCTTTAGCCATTACAAAACTAGTTTCGACTTCGCAATTAGTTAAGGTATATAAAGTAAGCGACTGCTCCATATGCCTTAGGGGTCGCGTCAGAAAATATATGAACATTTACATCCAACTTCTCATAATCAGAGAAATATTTGCGTTCAATGGAAAGATTTTCCAAATCTGGTAATTCTGAACACCATGTTTCCCAAATTCTTTGGATATCAGGGGGAAGAGGATCATCCCAATTTAATCCCTGTATCCAGATATTCTGTAATAACATCTTAACTCTGACTACAAAGGGTTGTAGAAATCCAATGGGATCATAGATTCTAGCAATAAATTTTAAAACTATTCTTTTTGTCTCCTCTTTAACGTTTTCCAAGGATTCTTTCAGAGAAGCAAAATTTAACTTAACTATGTATGTCCTCTGTTGGATTCCAAATCATACCCAGGAATTTTGATTCGCAAGCCAAATCATTTTTCTTTATGATATCGTCTTTTATCCATAATGAAGTTAATTCATTGGAATTAGATTTTAATTTTCTCATATTCATACCCGCTTCCTTTAAAATGTTTTTACCGTGCCTTCTATTTTGTCAGCACCGTAAAACAAATCATCTACGTACAAAGATGAATCTAATATTTCATATGTATCGCGGTGACTAGTTTTGTACTTCCTTACATGGTATTTAATAGTTGCGGCTAATATAAAAGGACTCGTGGCAACACCGAATGGTATGCGTGTCATGCGCATAATTTTGAAAGTTTCACATTTCCGAACCAAAGAAACCTTAAATAATCCCTATCATTTTCCGAAATTCCTATCATCAAAAACGCCTTTCTCAATGTCACCACTAAAAGCTATCTGAAACTTACGAAACTTTAACATTACATCTAACACATTTGGGTTTTTGTTTGGACCAACTTCAAGACAATCATTTAAAGATTTTGTATCTACAGTTTTTGATGACGCGTCGAAAACAATTCGAACCCTCGTAGTCTCGCTACACCGTATTACCGCTCTATGTGGCATATAATTCCCGAATATCCAATATCATTTTTGTACATTCTTATATAATACCTTCCTTTTCCTGTTCCGCAATTATTTTGTATTGCTCAAAAATCTCCGAATTTTTATATAATTTATTTCTTAGCGCTTCTAAACGCCGTTTAGCTACGTCGAAATTGTTTGCTAATTCTTCTGAACTAGAATTCCACAATAACATGGACTCGTATCCACAGTTCTTGAATTGTAAATTACTCTCAAAGCGTTGGATATCTTTATCAGAATGTTGCATTCAGAATTTATTCCAATTGATTCAAGTTCCAAAATGTTCTTAAATCACTAACATCAAGTACCGTGTTTCCCACTACGGTTATATTGTTTTGTTTACATTCTATGCAAGCTATTAACCATCAGAAACGAGAATTAATTACGCATAGTTTATTATTTATCTGTATCCTTTCTTTTGTTATGACATCCCAAAACCTATCCGCGCCAATTAGTATTTCTACATCTAATAAATCGCCGTTTAGCGCAGTTTCAGCAATTTCTAGCCCTAATTACGTCATCGCTTTTTTGCCAGTCTCATTAACAAAAGATCTGACTACCCTGATCAAGAATAATTCTGCTTAATTTCGTTTTACGATCAGAACAAGCTAGAACTGTGCAAGTTTGCGATAGCACATTGTTTGATTCTGAAATGTTATTATGGCATTGAGCAACTGAAGTAACTTAATCGGAATTCCGATTTTGCCTTTCGTTATGCGAATCCGAAATCTGCGCGACTATCACATTTTCTGACGAGTTCTGTTCGCAATTTCTACCCGACTTGCTTCGATTAGAATTATTTGTACAAACCGATTCATGGTGGTTCCATCCACCGCATCTTATACAAGCATTTTTATTCCCACAAGTGGTACCTTTTGAAACAAATCCTACACCTAAATTCATTTCGCAATTTAGATAATTTGTCATAAACATTTTTATCACACTTAAAAGAATCATGTGACCTTTCGCAGAAGATGCAATTTCGATTAACCACAGTATTAAAAGCAGCAGTCGTGAGTGCATTTTTTGCCTTATACATTTTTCCTGATATTTCTTGGCTATTAATTACATCTTCATCAATATAATCTAACTCAATTAAATTTTGAATTTCGTAATCAAATGTTTTCAAATTATTTTTTATTATTACAGCTAGAATATCAACATATTCTCCTAAATCATCAATTAACGTTCCATCTGTTGACTCTAAACTCATATATTTTATTAATTAATTTCGTCGTCAAAGTTCTTTCCATAGCACGTTTCTGTTTTAACCTGTCTAACTTATCCATTTCCATTTTTGGTTAAACAAATTCAACAATTACACCCAAGACTGCACAAATAATAATGAAACCGAATCCAAGTATAGGATCTATTCTCGTAGCATATTAAATATTTAAACTCGTAGCATTTGGATTCCCGGTCGATGCACCAATTTGACGTATCTGGGTGGTTCAGTGATAAATTTCCGTAACACGTCTTAGATAAATAACTAGTTTATTAAAATCACAGTAACAGACATCTTGCAGAACATAACAAGACAAAACAGTATTATTAGGGCTGCAACCCTTGCACGTTCTTTCTCATCAAGAACTTCGTAACAGAATAACTTCCACTTAAATGCGTAGAATATACATTCAAGACCAGCGCCCTCTTGCGCATTTCTAACACAAAGTAAGTTGTAGAAATTATAAAAATGTCGAAAATCTGTTAAAATTATTTTCCTGGCACTTAAATGATGGCATTTTCGAACGAAAGAAAAGAGATTATTCAGGTCACATTTTCAATCTACAGTTAACCAATTCAACCCGAGTAAAGTTGGTTAATTGTGCTAGTATGAAATAAAATTAATCAAAAGTATAAATTGATTACCTACATTTTCAAACGTAATAATTTTTTCTCTGTACCGTCTATAGTGTTATCTATACTTTATAACACAAATGTCTATCGTTCCAGCATCCCTCTGTATATCTTTTGGAAATACCTGTTTAATGAGAGGGCAAGTACTTAAGCCTTGTGCTTGATCCAAAATTGTTTTGGAATGAGCACATTAGAAAGCTATTGGGAAAGTTGCCATAGAGTCAAAATGAAACCAACTTATTTCTCGAATGAGAAAACTCACTGAAATAAATTCATTTCTCTAGCTAAACTAACCTTAGATATGAGGTTCCACAAGTAACCGAAATTTAAAAAGACCGCAGGTCTTTCTCAATCGTATCAATCATTCGATATCGTACAATATCAGATGTTCTATTTTTTTTGTCCGAAATCAAACCATTCCTTCAGACCTGCAAATTCTCCCCAATTGCCTAGAGCACCTCTTGGCAAACTTTCTAAACCTCCCTCCGCAAAGCACCGCAAAACCACGTGTAAATATCACTGGGTACCACTATAAAAAGTAGATGGGCAGTATCGAAGACTTTTATGATCGAATAAGCATTCGAATACATGTACAAGAAATGATTGATCGATGGTAAGAAGCCAACTCCAATATAAGGAAATTATATAAATGGCATTCGAATACTAAGGATGGATACTTTTACATTTGAATACTTTAGTATTCGATTACTTTGGATGAATACTTTAGTATTCGAATACTTTGAAGGAATACTTAAGTATTCGAATGAATCGAGTATGAGAAAGATTCGAGTGCAACGGGTACTTATAAGTATCGAGTACACGAGTACTTTTGTATACGTATATACTACACTGGTGTTCAAAATTAAGAGAATTTGCATATTTTGTCAAATTTCTCTTAAAGTACTGAACGAAAGGTAAAAACTAATGCTTTTCTAAACAAAGATGCAAATCTTTAGTATAATGTAATATAATCTTTAGTAATACGTAAGCGTTCACGTGCGTGTGGGCGGTACATTTAGAGGAAAAGGCTTTCTAAGCGTACGTGACATTTTCCGAGCTTCATTCGCTCGCACATTAAAATTCGAATTTCGTGTTGGGGTTTTCTTGCAACATTCGGTGAAATTCAAAACCAAACAGTTAAAATGAGAATCACCAACGTTTGGATGATGGAAGAGGTGGCGAATCGTCGGGAGACTGGAAGCAGGGCTGTCTCAAGTGCAGATTGCTAGACTTGAATGTAACGCCTAGCGTCGTGTCCAACTCATGGAAACAGTTTAAGGATACCGGATCCGTAGAGGGAAAGCCAGGGCAATGTCGTCCAAGAGCCAAGATGGCCAATGAAGATGCACCCTTGTTACGCCTCGCTGTAATGGACAAATCAATATTTGTCCATTACAGCGAGGCGTAACAGGGGTGCAACAACTTCTCAGCTCTCTCGTGACCTTCATGTGGCCACAGGAAGCCGATTTTCAAGGGTTACTGTTTCCAGAAGGCTGCATGAGAGGTCTGTTTGCAAGAAGACCTGCTGTTTGCGTCCCGCTCACTTCTGCGCACAGTAGAGCCCTTGTAGCATGGTGCAGGGAACATCGACTTTGGACCAGGGATCAGTGGTGGACCTTCTATTCACTGATGACTCCCGGGTCAGTCTGACCACTAATTCTCGACGTATGTTCATCTGGAGAGAACCACGCACCCGCTATCTATCCTCCAACATCCGAGAAGGAGACCACTATGGCAGCGGAGGTTTGATGGTCTGGGTGGGCATTATGTTGGATGGGCGTACAGACCTCCATGTCTTTGACAGAGGCTCTGTAACTGCTGTGAGGTATAGGGATGAGATCTTGGAGCTGTATGTTCGCCTTTTTAGGTGTGCAGTTGATCATGATTTCATTTTTATGGGCGACACCGCTCTTCCATATAGGGCTCATATGGTCGACGAATATCTGGAAAGTGAGGATATTCGCCGGATGGATTGGCCAGCCAGATCTCCTGGGACGCTCTTGGGCAATTGCAACTCGCCTTCCCCCTCCCAGAACCATCCAGGACCTGAAAACAGCGTTGCTGGAGGAGTGGGACCGACTTCCACAGGGACTCAAACTACCTCATTTCCAGTATGAATTCACGTAGTGAGAGCTGTATAGCTGTAAGAGGGGACCATACCCCCTATTAACCCATTTTTTTGTGTCGATATTGTAACCTGTTTTAGACCTTCCTGCGCTGATGAGTCTTACATACGATCATGCGTGTGTACCATAACTGTTGTATGGTTATTCTTTGTATTATTTCAACCTGTGTATATAACTAATTTCATTGAAATATGTCCAGTAGTTCTAGAGATAATCGCCAAAAAATGAAAATTCTCTTAATTTTGAACACCAGTGTATATTCGAATACCCATCTCTAATAAAAAGCTCTCTGCAGAAACATCATGCCCTTTTGCCCCTCGACCTTCTAATGAAATAAACAGCATGTGGACTGAGTCCCTGTCGTAAGACCCTCGGACACATCTTTAGGTGTGTACTGGCTTCACGAACCCGAGGTACTCTAGTGATCTATTCTTTTCCCACGGGGTTTACTGCCTCTGATAGACATGGGGATCGCGACCTCAGGTTGCCCAATCGATTTTCCTCTACTTTCTTTTCACAATTTCTTGACATTGTCTTGTGTTTGGGGTAGCTTGGCCAAATATGGCCCTTGTGCCATAAAACCCAAAACCAATCAACCCTGTCGTAAGATCTCAGAAGGGTAAATCACGTGGGCTGACAAATATAGTCGGGCCGATTGGCTATCCATGCTCAGACTAGTGTTTTTGATCGCGGTTGATAATCATTTCAACCAATCAATAATTTAGGATTCATACTTTTCCCCACAAACACGTGACAGATCTTCAAACCAAGCGACCGGGAAGAAATAACATAAAGCTACGTGCACATGCATTTTATGAGAAGGTCGATGTCTATTTCATTAGAAGGTCGATGTTTTTGTCATCTTCCTTACATATTTGAAAATCTTTTATATGGTTTTGGAATAATGAAAGGTCTGTATGAACCCTTACACAAAACTGCTTTGCCTCTAAAGGAGCAAAATTAAGGCAAAGTAAAGCGGCTTATACCATCGACGTTCTGTGTAGAGTCGGAGATTCATGATTTCACCGATGTATGTAATAAGAATGGAACCCAGTATGTAAATCTATCAATGAGCTCTCGTTTCAAGAACTCTTAACTTAAAGATGTGTGATTTGAAGCACTGTCATATTTAACTTCAAACTACAAGTATTTGAGAAATTTTTCAGTTTTGGTGTTTTAAACTATTTATTTCCTCTGGTGTGGTACTAAGAACTCCTATGGGCAGCACCAGAAAGAGTAAGAAATGGGAAAACTTAAACATTGTGCTTGTATTTCGCCTGAAGTATACAATATGCTGCCTATGTATGAAACATATCTGTTTCCGACGATATTCTCTGAAAACTCTGGAGTTCTTTCGAAGACCTGAACCACTTACACACCTTGTATCAATAATTTCATGGAATGGAAATGTTTTTGGAATGTCCAGTATTTGCATGGCAAATATATTTTGCTTTTTTAGATGGTGTTTGCTTCAGTTGAAATTTCTCTGGTCTCGTCCGGTTTATAAACGTTGCCGGTGCATTATTTGCAGATAATTACATGCATATACTCTTTACCGTTTCGTCACGCCCATAAACCAAAGGAGCAAATGCCAAGCACAGCAATCGTCTTAATGGGGCAACACTTGTACGATTTCTTTTTCTTTCCCTTGAATTCAGCCATGGTTCTCCCCAAGTTTCCCCTAGCGTTGAATAGGAGCAGGAAGTAGTGTTTGTTTTTAAATCTATTGGGTACATGTTGAATTGATATTGATCCAAAATTTGACCTTGTCTGTTGACCTTATCTATTAAAAGGATGGTTCACGTTTAAGATCTCGCCGCCGCGTTAGAAATAGCAACCTATTACTTGAGTAATAGTATCTTGCTAATTGTGTTTCGCCAAGTTGATCGATTATTCCAGAACCCAATCGAGTCATGAATAATTTAGATTTCTGACGCTTTGTATTCGTGTTAAATCATCATTTGTGTTGTCATTGCCATTGGTGAATTTTTAAGTCTGGAGTTCTTGACTTCCACCACGATTAAATTTTTGATATCTTTTGAAGAGCAGTTATGCCCTATACCAGCGTAGCCAAGGGTGGGTAGGGAAATCATAACTCCCTAATGCCCGGTGACTTTAAAATAATTTTGTGAGTATACTATTCTTTTGTTTATGGACAGATGTTTCATTTTCCTCCTGCCTTTCAAAAGGACCTTAAAATAAATTTTCGTTTGTAAATACCTGCATAGATATCTACTTGCAATTGTAACTTTTTTACCTTTTCGTTTGTGATGATCGTTTAAAAATACCTCGCTACTGTAATTAGCCCCCCATCCATATTGGGGGAGGGGGTCGACTGTATACCGTAGTACTCGGTCCCTAGAGATACGAGGAAATGTGAATAGTTTTTGCTTTTCATTCTATTCTTAAAGAGACCGCGGTAGCCCAGTTGGAAGAGCAACGAATTAGCAACCGGAGGTAGTTTGAAACTAGGTCCAACCAAAGACCGTCATGTACGCGGGGGCTGGTGCACGTTAAATCTGGCGTGGCCGCAAATGTTCTCATGTTGGCTTGGTATGGAAGTTCGGAGACGGTTGCTAGCTCGGGTGTTGACCTCGTCATTTGACTGTGGTTCAAAATTACGAGGTGTCCTCGGATCTTTCCCTTCGGGATTGATCCCGAACCGTCGCCAACAGCCCTTTATGTTACTCCAGTGCGACGTTAATTAACTACCTACCTATAAAAAGCTGTTCCCAAGGAAAATAATATTTTTACATTTGTTCCAAGTTAAATATT
The DNA here is from genome assembly GCA_933210815.1 of Meta bourneti. NCBI lineage: Eukaryota > Metazoa > Arthropoda > Arachnida > Araneae > Tetragnathidae > Meta > Meta bourneti. Next base: position 56,345,656 of record OW119930.1, on the reverse strand, counting down.
TGGTATTGTACCCGGCATCTAACCTGAAACTGGGGTCCAGAGTACAAATGGGGGCTTGCACTCTGGAGCAGTATAGTGCAAAAATAGCAGGGTTTAGTTATTATTTTCTTTCTTTCACTTGCATACATTAAAGTAGTGCTTATTCTACTGGCGAAGACAGAAATGTATAACCTGAATGCTATGTATTCAAATAAGAAATTTTATTCAAAGTAGCTGCTGTGATTTACATTTAGATAAAAAGAGTCGTGGACCAAAAATCGTTTGAAAAGGGCTTCTTTCTAAATAGACGAACTCGGAAAAAGATGAAATATAATATTATTGCTGTATTTATTTTCCCCTATCTTGATTTGGATTGGAGAAAATGAATGTGGTTTCTTTCATCCATAAAAGGGATGACACAACTTTTATTACTAGTGCGCCACTTAACGTTTGCCTTACGGCTTTCAGGTGCCTGGGTTCTGCTTTTTTATTAACATTTCGTCGATATTTTTTTCGAATACCATGAATTGTGAGATTGATTCACAGTCCCTGCGAATGAAAATTCTTTGCTAGATTAATTTTCCTGTTTGTGCTAGGTTATTTGCAAGCACATTCTCAGACATGGTGACGGAAAATTGCTTTTCGAAAGAGGCCTTAAGTTGTTTTTCGAATTCGTCTTCATACCGACATGCCACTCAGTGACATGCGTGTCATAGGTTCTTTATTCCATAACGATTGTTTATTGTTGTGTGCGTTCTAGTCCTCTCTATTATCATTCTAGAACACGTTAATATGTTTTTTTCGTTCTGAAGCATACTCACATGACGCTGCAACAAATCGCGTAGTTCAGTGAATGCTCAGTCATTCTTGTCTACATTAAGACCAAATAAATAATACTTGTTATGGTGGATTCTAGAAAATGATCTGTTCAAGGTTGCATTCGGCTTTGCGTCATTTTTTGTGTCGTCTTGTGGTTCATGTCCTTTCGAAATTATTTGTTGCCTGTCTTGATTTATTTGTTTATATTTAATGACTTCTCTTGCTAATCTCGAAAAATTGAAATGTATTACGCATGTCAATGATTTGCATTTGCCGCGTTTAAGAAACGTGTTGATTTGCCTTAACGGTTTAACCCTCCGTCAATCGCACTGGTTCTGACAGGTGCACCGTGACTATATTCAATGTTGCAGTGATAAGAATAACTGATAAATGCATTATTTATAAATTTAATTAATAAGTTTTTGCAGTTATTTTGTTTTTAGTGTCCTAAAATATATACGTGGCGCAGCTTGTCCACTTTTGGACCTTGTGCCATAAAACCCCAACACCCAATCCAATCCTAAAATATACGACTTATTTTTAAAAAATGAAGAATTAATGCGTGTGTAACTAGGAAAGAAAATGTCGAGCACCTCACTGATGCGCCCTGATCTTATCAACGACTCGAGACTAATGAAGGATTAAAGGAAATCTTCATTTTTCCCATTAACATTTTAAGTACCACAAAGTCGTCAACCTTTTAATGGAATAGACTGAGCTGACATTATAGTTGATAGGTAGTTGAATTTAGGTCGCACTGGAGCAACAAAACAAACTATTGGCGTCGGACTGAGATCAATCCCGAAGGGAGATTCGAGGACAATACCTCATCATTTTGAATCGTGGTCAATTGATGTCAACACCTGAGCTAATACCCCACTGCAAATTTCTACGTCATCATGATGACATTTGAGGCCACGACATATTTAACTTGCACCTGCCCCCACATGCACGACGGTTTTTGGTTGGATCTAATTTCGAACTCGCAATCCTCTGGTTGCTAATGCGCGACTCTACCAACTGGACTACCGTGGCCCACGAGCGTGTGAACTGAGTCGCTTTTGTAAGATCTCAGAAGTGGTATGTCACATGGGCTTGGGAATCGACTTGGGACGATTGGATATCGGAACGCAAAATAGTGTTTTTCATCACTTCGTCAGTTTGTCCTACATCAGAATTCCTACTTTCCAATAGCATGGCGTAACATAGGTAACTGGGGATGCGGAGATTGGATCGACAACATAGCAATCTAATTCTTAACTTAAGACAACCTAAAAGTCAATTCGCTTCTTTTCCGCAAGAACAATGAAATAAAAATCTTATTTATACCTTAATTAAAAGCCTGAGAGTTGCACTCACGCCCAATTCTGACAACTATATTTGGATCAGCCAAACGCTGTAGAGCTTGATGGCAGTCTTAAAAGCGGGAAAATGAAAGAATTGTAGACCATGCGCATGGACTCTGCGCATATTATCTAGACTGGATGCTAGTTTCAGAAGAAAGCATGGGATGGGGAGAAGAGTCTGTTGAAGGACCCATTGCGCATGACCAACACCATTAACCAATCGTAGTAAAACACCATTTGAGGCTGAAAGGACGAGGCATCCGCATTTCCTGGTTGGCTTTTTGCAGTGAAAATGAAGGATGTTTATTCTAAACTGATGTCTCAGACTGACATTTGAAAAATCATCGATTTTGCTTAATGTTTTATTTATTTTTATTTTTTTTGCACCGAATTAAAAGAATTAGTGGATGCAGGGCTTCCATGGACGCTAATCCGCTTGTGCTTTCCGTCAATACCAAGTGACATTCATCCGGAGGTCTTCTAAACGAGCAATCGGATGAAATAACATGAAGCTGCGCACACATGATCCGGCTATTTCATTTGAAGGTTGATGCATAAAGTTTGCTTTCGCCACTTTATATTGATTCATCATAACTCATACATATTGATTTTAATATTCTCACATTAAATAATTGCTGTGAGTTTCGGTAGAAATTGAGCTTGCTTGAAAAATTATAAATAAGAATGTATATCCTAGAAATCTGGGTACCTTACAATTATTATTGGAAGGTTCGTTATTTCTTGCATGTTTGGCTTAACCTTAGCAATATAGGATATATTTAGAGCACCAAGGGAAAGGCATAACAGAGATATTTCCTGTGATGTCTAAAATGCAATTTATATTCATATTACATGCCCCACATAAAGATCATACATATTTATTTTCAATTATTTTTTGTATGCATTCCTTTCCTTACATTTTTTTACAGAATAATCTCGATCCTTTTCACTTAAATTAATGTTTTCAATTATTTCCCAAAAGTTATCAATTATAAGTGAACACAAAGCTGTCAATTTTACAAGAAATTGATTTATTAACTGGCAAAATCCTCCATTGGAATTATTTTTTCTTTTATCTAGTCTTCCCTTTTTTTCTATATTTGATATTTTGACCGACTGAAAAAATTAAATTATTAATTTGATTAAATTTCTCGATGGGGACAGGCTTTCACAGGACGGGCTCTTTTAACAGTTACTCGACGCATCCAGTTTTTTTCTTAGCATTAACCAGTAATTTTTGTTTTTGATTTCTCAAGTGATTCGTTTCCACAAATCCTAGAGGGCTTCCTATCTTGGGCGTTGAAACTGCGATTCGCGCGGATTCAATTCTTGTAACTTACCTGGGTGCATTTCTCTTTTCTGTGTCAGTAAAACTTTCCTGGTTTGTGAATGTCCTTTACTTGACGCATGTCATGTGTTTGGCGCAGCTTGGCCAAATATGGCTTTGTGCCATCTAACCCGATTGAACCAACCGATTTGGGCATGGATATTGGTTCGGAATCGGCGTTTTAACCCAATCTCCTATTCTAATAAACCCTCGTACTGCAAAACATGATCGTTAAGCATCAAACCAAACCTTTGGTAATTGTAAAAGTCTTTGGATGACTAGTCTGTTTAGCAAAAGACGCTGAGTTTCAATAAAATATTTATATTTTATTGCCAGTCATTCTACTTACGCTCATGAATCTTTAATAATTGGTAATTTTTCTTTTGCATTATTCGTTTATTTTAAATTTAGATTTTACTAGAAGTGTTTTATTTGTTTTGTAATTTATTCACAATTACTTAGAATCAAGAGAAAAGGAAGAACAATGATTCTGCCTGTGGCGGATTTTTATTTGTACTATCACGTGATTGACTTCACGAATTCCAGCTTGGCCTTACTGTATTTTAGGTTTTTTTTTCGTGAACAGGATGGAGAAATTCTGTTCTTTGACTTCCAAATAAGTATGGGCTTTGCGTTGTGTGTGTGTGTTCTTGTTTTTCTTTTCTCCAAATTAATTGATCATGCAAGTGTAATCGTTTTCATTGTCCTTAGAACTTGATCTTTCATAAAGTTAAATCCTAGTTTACACAATATAGGTTTATTTCAGGTAACAGCATTTACACGATTAACGTTCGCACCTATGCTCAAGAAGCATGATGCCGTTTCTCGCGTCAACTGATCCTTGAGTTGTAGCTCCCATCACAAGTGCTCTATAGCTCAGTTGACAGCGTCACTGGTTTCAACGATCCACGACCCAATTTTATTTTTGTCCCCTATAATTCATATAGCCTTTGAAAAAATTCAATTAAATTCACAAAATAAACAAATTGTGTGAACATAACTTTATTTTTTTCTTCCCGGCTAATGAGGTCTCCCTCCCCATTCTTTTCTTGTTAAGGCCTTAATTCCTTTTCCCAAAGTTAGAATATTTTTCTCAATTATCCAATGCGGAGTAAAATCGTTTATGATGCTGTGGACTTCAAATATATGTGATTTAAGTATGATTAATGTTAACTTTTGTAACATATATTTTTGTGTAATTGAGTTCTAATGCCTGAATTTTTTTTCCAGTGACCATTTTGTGAGGATTTCATCTCATGGACAAAAGGTCTTGATGCGGAACTTCAACCTAAAACAAGATCCCTGCACCTTGTGGCTGATGGCAACACCACACCTGTTGAATGAATTTATGCTACTTACCAAAGATATCTTTAGTATCAAGAATTTAACTCTAACTTCCCAAATATGGCTTCAACTATTAATAAAAGCCGAGAAAATGTGGACTTTAATGACTCAAATATTATCGGAACACTATACAAAGCTGAAATTGGTAGTGATTTAAAGTATGTTAAAAAGGGGAAAACCTCCTGTCAGCTTAGCACTAATAGCTTTTCCTCATCGTCCCCGTCCTCCAGTGAAAGTGGATCCACCATTCCCGTGCCACCCGATGGCGGATGGGGCTGGGTTGTAGTTTTTGCTGCATTCATGGTTAATTTCATTGCCGATGGAGTCTCCTTTTCTTTTGGTTTCCTCTTCATTGATTTCGTCCAGTATTTCGGGGCGAGTAAAGCCAAAACCTCCTGGGTCGGATCCATCTTCCTAAGCATGCCACTTCTAGCCGGTCCCGTCGCAAGTTATCTCATCGATCGCTATGGTTGCCGAAAAATGTGCATCCTTGGAGCCCTGCTCTCCGCCTTCAGTTTCGTCATCAGCATCTTCGCTGCATCTCTTGAGGTCCTCTTCTTGACGTTCTCCATGGCCGGCCTCGGCTTGGCCCTCTGCTACGTCACTTCCATCGTAATTGTTGCATACTACTTCGAGAAGAAGAGGTCTCTGGCGACGGGCTTGGCAGCCTGCGGAACAGGCATCGGCACCTTCGTGTTTCCCCCGTTCACCATTTACCTCCTGGAGGAATACGCCTGGCAGGGCACGCTCTTGATCCTCGCTGGCTTCTTCCTCAACATGGTGCTGTGCGGGGCACTGATGAGGGATCTGGAATCGCCAACGCAGGAAAGGGTCAGCACCAGCGATGGCAAGCAGCATTCTGCGAACGGCGTGCTGGAGAACTCAGAACGACTCTGCAGTTCGATGGTGCAGCTGCCCACCTATCTACACGACAACTGCCCCGAGGTGATCTCCGAGCTGTCCAGTAAGGAAGGCACCTACCTCAACTCCCTATTGGAGCAGCATCCGTTCATCTTCGCGTCCATCATAAAGGAAGACGGGGATGGGTCGGTGGGTTCGTCTTCGGTTGCTGTCCCCCAGAATGGTCAGGAGAAGAAGAGGAGGAAGCTTCGCCACAAAAGCGTCAGCAAGACCCTGTCGAATTCGGAACAGAACCCGGGGAGACTGGACGCCGCGTACCTTCGGAACTTGAAGATCCAGAGGGGGAGCATCACCTACAGAGGGGCCATGCTGAATATCCATCGGTACCGGCTCAAGGCATCTAGCTGTCCCAACATATTTCGAAACAGTATGGTTACCATAGCAGAAGAAAAGGTGAGCCTGGGGTATTTTAAATTTCAACATTTTGTTGTAATGAACTGGCACATAGGTTGACAAATATAGTACAATAACATACCTGCCAATTTGTCTGGAAGTTTTCCAAAAAACACCCAAGGGATTTACTTTCTCTAACCCTCCTGATAGTTTATCTGCTGTAGTGGCTCTCTTCTGATGCAAAAACCTATTCCAAATTGTTACCAGTTCTGGGCAAGGGACACTTTTTTTCCCACTTGGATCTTTCCCTTGGAGTAATAGGGCAGTCCTATCTCTACGCGATATCTCGTCATTAACAAAACGTCAGATCATTTATGGATGAGATACCTCGTCGAAACCACTTGGAGGGTTAGGTAATCACAACCCCGAAGTACCCTAGTGATCTGTCCTCTTCATTTTACCCTAGCCTGCCCCTGTCTTGTGTTTGGCGCAGCTTAGCCAAATGTAACCTTTGCGCCATAAAATCCAAAACAAATAACCAACAACCATTTCGAAAAACACTTCGCTTTCCGGACGGAAAAAATGTTTTCCAAATTTTACTTCAGGGAGGAAATTTTCAAATGAAGTTCTGGCTTGAAGCAGTGGCGACCGTTAACGAAAAATATCGTAATCAGTGATTGTTAAGACCGTTTTAGGCTCAAATTTTCAAGAGAAACCTACAAATATAACTTAAGCACTCAAAAAAGTTTTAATTGTTTATTTTTTACTTATATTTGACCTCATTTTGTGTAAAATATTTCCAAATAGGTTTTGCCAAATTTAAACTGCCGCCAAACATGCAACAGTAATAGAGCAGCTTTTATTTATATGTATAACTTTTTATTTTATTGTTTTGGGGCATTTTTCATTTCTTAGTTTCTCATTACTCTTTGTCGTAAAAATCTTCCTGATTTTTTCCCTTGGAGTTTGGCAGGTATACAATAAGGACATTGTCTTGATTTTGAATGTTGTAAAACCAAATATTCAAGTAAGTTTAATTTAATTTTAATATTGAAAATTCTTAACTTTTAATCCGTATTCTATTTTATACCTGTTTCTTGAATGTTTCAAACGCAATTAATGTTCATATTGGAGATACAAAATTATTTATTGAGGCTCTACTCTTTTTATAAAGGATTTTATCAGTTTTAGTTTTATAAAAATTGTTAATTCAAAATACTTTACGTTTCTATTCATAAAGTTCCTTTTTATTTAAATAAACATGTAACATATACAAGGGTTCATACGCCTGAAAATCCTTGAAAACTCCCTGAAATGAAAGCGAAAATTTCAGGGACCCTCGAAAACTGAAATTTACTAGTCTCCTGCGAATCTGAAAAACTTTTGAAATTTTTTATTGTGATTCTAATTAGTTATAATACTCAAAAATATTTTTCTGACTTTACCAAAAAATATTAAATAATAAATTTTATTGACAGAACCAAACTGAAAAAATGAAAACTAGTTCAAAATGCATCTTCTAGATGGCACCCTGAAGAAATGTTTTTATAATAATCAGCAATACTGTTAACTTGGAAAATTACTTATCCCCCTGTGAATAAAAGAAGTCAATAATGAGGACCGCAATGATTGCAAATGTGGATTTACTCGTAAACAGATAGGACGATGCTGATTTTTATGGTACCAGAACTAGAAGGAATTGTATAAGGCAGTAGTGCAACTTTTCTAAAAAGTCTTCGAACCCTGATATACATTTTTGTCAAAAAGTGTTAGTAGCTAGATGTATTTAGACCTAAGCTATATCAGCAGCTGTTCTATTTTATAATTTTCCAACTCCACTATCAAGACTCCAACAGAGCCAAGATCTTTAGTCTCAATAAATTGAACTAATTGTATAATAAATGTCCACTATTATTTGTGTAACCTATAAGTCAAGTCTTTATTTTTTAAGTTGCTTTTTCCGTTGACTGATTACTTAATTTCAAAAATGTTAACTTTATCTTTTTTTCTCAGCCTTGCCTGTTTCTTCATGATCTGAAAGAGTTAATGCTTGAGATGTTCGATTTCGGCAACTTCAAAAATGTCAGTTACACTTTATTTTGCCTTTCAAACTTCTTACTGTACATCTGCCTAGATGTACCTTATGTATACATACCGGATCACGCATGTACAACAGGCACAGACTTACAGAGTGCATCTGTATTGATCTCTGTGCTTGGGGTTCTCAATTGCTTGGGTGTGGTGAGTAAAAGCTAATATTCCTATTATAGTGACAAAATATGTTTGTGTTACATCATTTCATTGAATGACTAATTTGTCCCAGATGTGTTAGTGTTAAAAATGCAAAAAAAAATAACTATTTTGTCTTGCCCTGTATACTCCTGAAAATTGAGGAAATAAGCACCCAGAAGGAATTTCTGTGATAATGTCATAGATTAATAGTTAAGAGTAGGACAATCTGATGTAGTTTGAAATTTAAATAATGGTGACAATAAGATGCAAATGTACACAGTGCATATTTGAGGAGTAGTTCATGAAGAGCCCTGTGCAAATAGGAAGACATTTGATTTTAAACAAAATAGAAAAATATCCTTTGGGAAGATGTGCTCATGTTGGATCCGAGGATTAAGTCAGATATAAGCAATCAAACTTAAAAATAGAATTTATTGAGGAGCATCAAGGCGTGCAGCTAGTTACAGGAAAATCAGCGCACTGTCGTTCTACTGAGGGGAGAAAGACTACATTTTTGACGCATGCGCAGATATTCGCAGACATGGATTACTGAGGTGGTGCCATCTAGTTCGGCATACATGAAATACGAGATTCACCACAATAGTATCCCCCAGTGAGGAACGAACGATGACATTTAGAGCAAAAGGTGAAATAAATACCAATATTAAGTAATAGAATTTATTGAGGAGCATCAAGGCGTGCAGCTGGTTACAGGAATATCAGCGCACTGTCTTTCTACTGAGGGGAGAAAGACTACATTTTTGACGCATGCGCAGATATTCGCATACATGGGTTACTGATGTGGTGCCATCTAGTTCGGCATACATGAAATACGAGATTCACCACAATCCTCTGTACTGTAGTATAAGTGTTTATATAAAGTAGTGTTTTTTAACTTTTTCATCTCATGGGGTACACATACACTTATTACTAAAATTATGTACACCAAAATATGTTACATTTTGTGCCAATCTAACAAAACATGTACAATTTAGATTGATTTACAAAAATTATAAAAGAAATGACCATTTAAAAAACTTTTTGGAACAATTTTTTATATTACTTGCGATAAAAAAGTAATTCTCAAAATTGTATTATATGGGTTTTACTTTTGAAATCATTTGGATCCACTTGTAAAAATTTCAAAACTATATCATTGTAATCAAATAAATCTTATAATTTAAACCAATTCACCATCTTTAAGGCACACCAGTGCCATTGCCGCATCACACTGGTTGAAAATTGCTTATCTATATGGATAAAAATCGGTGATAATCTCTTCATTTCTTGAATTTTCAGTATGAATATTCCTGACTTCAGTCAAATTAAAATATAATTACTTATTTTTGTTTTATAAACTGGGTTTGAAGTAATTTAAAAGCCCTTAATATGAAAAAATTATTTTGGATTATTTGGATGCAAATACTGGGAATCAGGCAAAGTTTAAAAACAAAATAAACTTTCCTTGTTATAAATAACAAGGAAAGTTTTCTGAACTTCTTTTGATGTATGACTTTGTTCTGGTGAATGGATTTCTGGATTCGGTCTAGCTGGAGCTAGACGTGGAGATTAGCAACAACATAACAAGGAAAGCAATGAAGAACAGACATGCCATGTTAACAGACAAGTGGTGGAATTTGCATGGGGGTGGTTGGGGAGCCATTTCACTCCTACACAGAAAATAGATCCAAAGTGGGAAACCACTTCCCAGGCTGAAAATAGATTTCGTGGTTTGCTCCTGTGGTGTCATCTAGGAATGTCATAACTGACCTGAACAGATATTTTAGTCATGTTTGTCGTAATGCCAAAAGTTCTAATATTTTTCCTTATCAACTTTAATTTGTTTTCAAGAGAGAATGGAATGAGAAATTCCACTCAATGTACAATTTAGAAAATTAATATCTAGTTCAAGCAAACAAATTAATAGTTGGTGTATATATTTGATATCACTTTGACTTCAAAATTGCTAAAGCAATAACATCAACTCCTAACTACAACCAATCTCATTACACCACAGAGTTAATGTTTTCTATTATGAATTATTTTCATAAATCCTTGTTTGGTACCATTTTTGCTTTTCATACACTAATTTTTTGAATATTTTTCTTATATTGTTTTTACATTTTTCCTTTTCAACAGATATTTCAGTTTTTAAGTAAATGATAAGATTTATGCTTTAATTCCTCTGTTAATATGTAAAATCATAAATTCTATTGAAACATTTAATGGATTATTGAATTGATTTATCACAATTGTAAGCTGAAACTTACATTGAAAAGATATACATATTTGTATGCTGTTAGAAAAATAATGCTGAAAGATGAAAATGTTATGTATCATGATATGCATTATCATATACACAAGATGAAATTCCCAAACATTTAATTATCTCACTAAATGTGCTTATCGTTATTGTACTATCAAAACCTTGCAAGTCCAGTTTTTTGGGTTTATGAATTTTTAACATTTGGTTACAAATATGCTTACTAAATTTGTTTTAAAAGCTCTTTAAGTCTACACCAGTTATAAAGCGATTTTTAAACCTCATCTCAGCTGATCTATGATTTGGTATAGTATTTTTATCGTTCCTGAAAATTTTTGATTTTAAGACACACATACTAGGTTTTGTTAGTAAAACAAAGATATATATATTACATTTTCTTTCAAAATTTGATTCTGAATTAATCTTGTGTTAAGTAAAATTTGTATTGTCAATTAAAATCTAAACTGCATCAATTTATTGCACTGCCAAATGTTTTTTTCCAGGTTATCGTCGGCTACATAGGGGATAAACCGTGGATAGACTCCTCTCTTTTGTACAGTGGCTTCATTTTGCTCAGTGGGGTCTCGCTAGTTTTACTCCCAGTACTTGTCAACTATTACTTGACGGCCACCCTAGTTGGTATCTATGGCTTCATGATCAGTGCAAATTACACTCTGGTTCCCATTATTATTGTTCAGTTGATTTCTCTTGATAATTTCACGGGTGCTTATGGCCTTTTGTTGCTGGTTCAAGGAATAGCCAGTTTGGTTGGACCCCCAGCTGCTGGTAAGTGGTTTTATTCCTTAAGCATTGGTGAATAGATAATTTTGTGCCTTAAAATATTTTAAATACCCTTCTGTAATCTACATAATGCCATGTGATTTTCTGTGGTATCCTAATTTATTTTAGTTGAGTTTCACTAATTTGTTAGAGCATTTTCACTTTCAGTGAGTTTGTAAATGTTTAATGCTTTTCCTCTGTAGGTGCAATCCAAGCCAAATCGAACTTTATTTTTATAGGAATTAGAAAAAGTGCACATTAGAAATATTAGGTTAAAAATGCAATTTCATATTCACTGTTTTGAAGATTGGTTTTAAATGTCAAATTCACAAAATTCTGTGTCATGAAACTGAATATACATCCAAACTGTTTCTTACAATACACAATAAAAGCGTAAAATTATTTTTTAAGCTCATATCTTTGTACATAATAATATCCTCTAAGGTGAGGGCCACTGAGTTGACAATAATTTGTGTTTCTCTCCATTTCTCTCATAGAATCATTCTTATGTTCTGTGCTTTGAATATAACAATTTTTACCTACTTTTTCCTATTAGAACCACAAATTTTCAATCCATTGAGGTCCTGACATTGTGTTAAGGTTTATAGTCTCTGCTTAAGGTGATACAGAAACTTTAAATGAACTATTTTTGTTCTGAATCTCTTTTCTCTGTGGAGGCGTTATTTATAGACACAAAAAAATTTATTCTAAATCTGAATTTCATGCACTTTAAAAAAAATCATTCTTTAATAGAGTGAAATACTTCACTTTTCATTTCAATATAATCTTAATTTCCAACCTCCAGCCAGAATACAAGCACTAAAACACATCTATAGTTGAAAGTGTGCTGAGGAAGCGATTCACTTTTAGGGTTCTAATTAGTCTATCATCGGTCATCACCTCAAAAAAACTTAATGCAGTTAGCTAAGAAAGCAAACTCAGTGTTTCTCGAGGTTCTACTTTATATTACCAATTTTTAATACAGATGTGATCGAATACTGCACTTTTCAAGGTGATTTTTAGTTTTCTTTTGTTTCATCTTAATTTACTTTTTTGAGTCATCACTTTTCCTGAAAAGGTGTGATGCATTGTGTGTAATTAAACATAATTCTCATTTGAATTTCTTTGTGTTTCCCTTAGGTGCATTATTTGATTACACTGGAAACTATGACATCACATTTTACTGCACTGGCCTCCTGATTATTATATCGGGAGTTCTGGTCATACCTGTAGCCAAGAGCCTTCTTTGTAGCAAGACTTCTACAGTTAGCAATAAAGATTTGATTCTGTCTGAGCCTGATAAAATCAAGTTTCCAGAATCCATTGAAGCTAATTCTGTCAGATTTCTGGAAGCAAAGCGGGATGTGAAACTCCTGAATGCTGGAAATACCTACTCTCTGAAAGAGAAGGCAGATAATTTTACGCCACTGTTACCAAATGATGAAAAGATTTCTTCAAGAGATGATTTAGAAAAGAATGCACCTATGTCTGTATATGAAAATCCAATGTCTCTTGTTTAAAGTATTTTCTCTGCAGTATTTAAATATATTGTTGAATTGCTTAGCAACTAAAAGTGTTTAGGTAAGAAAAAATTTTATGCTACTGATTTTATTTTGAAGTTATGATGTACCATAATTGAATATTAGCAAATGTCAGTATTGTGTTAGCATTTAGTTCAATGCTAGCTTTAACCATCTTTGTTGGCTTCAATTTGAAAATAAATTTTTTAAGTTTCTATTGGAATTAGAAATTTCATTTTCTTTGCAAAAGTTTTGTAATCATTATATTCATTTATATGTCTATTAACCTTTTTGTGCTAACTTTTTTATGTTCAGTTTTGCCATATTTAACTCTGGCTATTGTGGATATAATTATTTTTGAAATAACAAAGTCAGAGAGAGATCTGATATTTTTCTTATGTTTTAGTTGTTATTTTTTATCCTTGATGAATTCCTATGAACTCACCATCTAGTCTACATCATTGTTATACAAAAGTTTGTGCAATGTTTACAAAACTTATTTTCTAAAAAACCAGTGATTTACTTTGATTATCATTGACTGTTATTTTTAAATCATACATCTGTACTAAATTGTATTACCAGCTTTGAGTTCATATGCAATACATTTCAATCTGTATAGCTAGTTAACAGAAATTTAACATGATGAAGGATTATAAAGTTTAACTTCGAAACTGATTATTATAAAATCTGTTTGAGCATGAGCATTAAGGAACAATCAAACCACTTTTGAAAATGTATAAATTTTATGAGCTTTCAGAGTTACCTGAGATCTACACAAAATTTTATGACAAATCATTGAATTTTATACTGCTCCATTCACTGTTTAACATTCAAGAAAATCTTGTACATAAATAATTGTTCTGTACAGTTTCCATTGTACCATTTAGGTTAAAATTGTATTAATTTAAAACATGTCTGACCAAACTACAGAAAATGTTGCTTATAACGTATTGAAAATGTTTTCTGAAAGTCGACTCAAAAGTTAATTTCTTTTACATTATATCCCCACCCATTAATATCAATTGCAGTACCATGATCAAAGGCATGGCTTCTGACTAATCACCAAAGTTAAACACTCGCAGCCATAAGTAGTACTTAGGAAGGTGAATACCTGAGATCACCATGTGCTGTTTGTCTTAATCTTTTACCAATATTTTTTTTTGCTTTCCCCCGCTGAACTTTACGAGTGAGACTCTAAATTGTTATAAATATTTTTGCTCTTTATTATGCAGCGCCAATTAAGATTCTATTCACATTCATTGTGGAGGTAAGCTGCTTTGCAGCGAGCACTCTGCAAGTGATACATCCTTTCCTTTTACAATATGTTCTATGTTTCAGTTTAATTTTTTATGGATGGGTATGACTTCATTAAATTGAAACCTATTTAGTAGTTGTGATCCCATTGAATTGCATTCTGTTTTGTATTTATCCCTTAGAAACTTCTATATTTCCCTGCGAAAATAATCTAATAAAACAGGGAACATCAAATAATCACCATGTTTTTCACAATCTATTCAATATTGAATATTGCATACATTTATAACGCTCAGATTAATGTTTAGAGTTAGCCTTACACAAAACATAGAATACTAAAAGCTTTCAATATTTCATGGATGTGTAAGTCTGATGTGATGTTAATTGCTTACCATCAATATGCACATAAAGTAAAAAGTCATACTACGCAAGTGTTCTGTAGCTTTATTTAGAGAGTTCTCATGAGAAGCACTTGAATTTTATTATCCATATCCAGGACCTGGAAAGTTCTTGAATTTTGCCCAGGTCTTATTTTTAAAAAAGTCCTGCAACCTAACCATTGTGTTGGACATGTTTCTTTTTTTTTGTCCTGTAGTGTCTAATTTTTATTACTCTCCACTTAAATATTAAAATGTTTGTGTACGTTTAGTTGAAGCAAATTGCATTGATTTATTTAGAAAAAAAACACGAAACTTTTAAGTATTATCTTTTAAGCTATAGCAATGTCAAAGGTGCAAAACCACAGTTTTAATGATTTCCAAAAATAGTTTCATAAATATTACATAAACCCTTACTGCTTTTGCCATCCCAGCATCCTGTTTTCGTCTTGATGAAATATGGTCAGCCTACTGTGTACAAGTACCAGAATTAAATTAAACTTTGATGGCTTGCTAATTAAAACATGGAAATATTTCAGCATAAACATTTGGTTTAAAACTAATACTTTTACTGGAATATATAAAAACTATACAAAAGAATAGCATTAAAATTTATAGATGTATGAATAACGAAAGTTCTTACCTCTGATCCAATTTTTTTTTCAATTCTGGTCCTTAGGTAAAGCTACAGAATATCTTGAAAATTTTTATTGTGACTATTCTATCATACAAATCCAATAATTAGTCCTCATAGCAAAGTCATAAAAGCAACCAAACCAACTTACTCAAGTACAATACTACATGTATTAAATATTGATGCTTTGTCGAATATCTATATTAGCTACATGTGTTTTTATTTAATGGATTAAGTATCCTTGCTCATAACAAAAATAATACAAATAGTAATTGAAAATATTTCATGAAAATGGGAGAGGAAGTTAGAGCTGTTAAACTAAAGTAGTAGCATGTTTTCATTTCATGTCATTTTAAATGTCTATCATGGCGTTTTGATGTTATAAATGTGTATTTCTTGCACTCCAAATTTTAAAAAACTTCTATCTTAGTTTATATTTCTCATATATCAAAAATTAGGTAGACAGGTCTAGTTTTTTTTTATCAATGGTTAATCTTTGTTTTCCTTCCAAAAATTTGCAGGTAGTTAAATTTTATAAGTTCCTGAAAGTAAAATAAATGAGGGACTTGTGTTTTATTACTTTAAAAAATTATTTGTGTGAATTTAGAAACAAATGTGTACCTTTTAATTTTCTCACTTTTGAAACTAACTTCTGAAGAAAGATTATACAAAGGTCTCAAATTTTCTGTATTTTGTTAAACTATCTATTCATTGTATCATTCCTTATGAATACAGTCAATACTTTCACTTGCAGTAGTTAATTTGTTAAAAACAACCCAACTAAATAACATATCAACTGTGTTCCTAATATGGAACTGTATTATTAATCTTTTTCTGTTTTTATACCTGAAATGGTTTTCCTAATACTTGTTTTTGTTACTTTGTGATATGATCTTTAAATTTGTTAAAAATTGTTTTATGCTTGATTGTTAATAGATTTTTAATTTTAAAAAGTGCATTTTTCTTATACAAATGTGCAGCTGTACTGTAAAGTATTTTTGCCAAAAAGTATTAAGTGAAAATATTTGTATTATCCATCATATTTTATTTATTGGGCGAAATCGCAAATTAATTTTGTCAACTATAGCCATTTATTTAATACTCTCCTCTGAATTTCAAACAGGAGGGTTAAAAGTGATGTAAAAAGCTTTTTACTTAGTTTTTATGGTTAGCAGAAGTTTGCACATTTAGTCCCTTTTTCATATTTTACGTTGTGATATTTTAAACTTAATTTCATATACAAGTATTTTCCTCATTAGAGATTATAATAAAAACTGATGAATTTAGTAGTACCCGTTTTTGTCCTTCAGTTGTTTGTTGTTATTTATTAAGCATTCTTATGATTGTTTTTTTCGAATGTATGAAAACTGTTATTTAGGTATGGCTTATGTTCCCACTAATTTTATTTAACTTATTGTGTTAGTTTCTGTGATAAAAATTTCATGAGATATAACCTATTTTCTAAAATGGTGCTAACAAATGACTTCAGACTTAAAAAATATTCTTAGAAATATAAATACTTATAAATCTAAATAATTTGATTTGCTAACAAATATAAAGCATTTGACTCATTTACATGATTTCTGTTCAATATTTAATGGTGGTTTACTAATTTGAATGCTTTTTAAATTTTATGAAGATTAATATGAAATTAAGTGTGATGGATGTATCTGAATTAAATTGTTAAAATTTAATCAGTGGTATATAAAATGTTGGTTGTTATTCCAAATGCCAGGATAAAAGTAAATGGTTATGTTTTTCGCCATTTCCATTGAACTATTTGTAAGATTTCAATTAATTTTGAAGTTAGGACATATTTGAAGTGTGAATCATTATCAGAGCATTATGCTTACCACTAATATAAATTTGTTTCTCAATTTAGCAATTTTTTTCATTTACTTTATATCACAATTATCAGGGGAAAAACTAAATTTTCATACATAATCTGTTGATAAATTTATAAAAATAGCAATATGAAACCTGTTGGTTATATATGAAATGAAACATTTCACTGAAATGTCATTTTTGGCCATAGATAATATGATTCGATTTCAATATATTCATTAGTTAAAATGTTATGTTGTATTCATATGTCTAATGAGACAAACTTTAAATATTATTTCGAGTCTCATTTTTACTGTCTTCTCATTTTATAAAAAGTGTTATATTTTTGTTTTGAGTGCATTTTATTTTGTCAGTCCCATTTACTTTAGTTCAATCTTCAAAACTTTAGGTGTTTAAGTACAATTTATTTATTGATCTCAGTTACTTTATTTCAATCTTCAAAGCTTTAGCTGAATGCTAGTGTTTTTATTAGAGTATTTTGTTCTTTAATTATTTGGTAAAATAAATATAATTTGTCTCCAACTCAAAGAAAACATAATCATTTGTAAAGTTGTAGTTACTAATTTACTGTAGCATTTATGACTAATTATATCGAAACTTGAATTTATTTGTATAAAAATATCTATAATAATCATTTATAATTTTAATTATTCAAATTATTCTATGAAACATGTACAAGTTTTTATATGTAGTGCAAAAATACTCTAATAGTTGTATGGTTTTTACTTTAAAAAAGAAACAAATTTGCATAATTGTGTTATCTAAACAAATATTTAGGTGTGTCAATAGTTTTATAGAAATTGTCACTAATATAGATTCAAACTGTCTTCATTTTTCTTCTATGGGTTTTTAATGCTCTTGCCTTTGCTTGTATTTTATGTCTTTCTATGTAGAACTTGCTGTAGTACTTTGTTAAATATCTGCTTACAAGTGCTGCATTATTGTACATCTTGTATATAACATAAAGAATTATGCAGTGGCAAAGTTTGAGGGTATTTAACTCTGTCTCGCCTATATTAGGCTTGACATGCTTATCTGATTAAGACAATGATCTCAGACGATGGAACCCTTTGGGCAATGGATCAAAGGCATGTTACTGGTTTGTATCAACCCACCCTACTTAAAAGCCCTATTTTTGCACTCCATCTTGTTAAGAAGTCAGGAAATGTGATGGTATGGTTCATAAATAAATTGCACTCGAAAACTATTTGTTGTGTAGTGTACACAGTGATTTTTTAAAACCTCATGAAATGTGGTTTTATTTGTCTAACAATTTGGAAGTGAAAATATCTTGTGAGTATTCTTTATGTACCATGCTTCACTTTATGTAAAAATCTACTCAGATGAGAATTATTAAGACTCTTATATTCGTTTCATGTGTAAAATTCTCATTTATATAAAATCTTTATAGTATTAATATGAAAATTATTTAGGAATAGCATAATATATTTGTTAGTGTTAAACTTTTCCATGATAAGCTTCAGATTTATTATTAGCAACACTTAGAATTTTTTGTTCCTATGTGCCTTGCTTTAAGGGATGAAATTACTTGGACTTCCAGTTTGGCCAGGTCTTAGACATTTCACGAATTATTAGATGCATAACTATACCTATAACGCAAAATACTATTACTTTCCCTATCATGTATAAAAAATTAATTTTGGATCTGCTTTATCAAATTTGTTAGAGGCAATTAAATTGTTTTTTAAAAAGTTCTCATAGAAACAATATGATAAATTAATGCCATAAACATAAAGTATCATGAAAATTATGTGTAAATGATTCAAATATTTCATTTCTGAGATAAATTTTAAGTGAGGTTAAGTTGTTTGAATTTTCATGAGTTCATCCATTCTGACTGCAATTTCTATGACATTTGAACCATACTATCTTATCTTCCCCAGTCTGTTAATATGCAGCAGTGATAAAGGGAAGTCATTAAATGAATTGTATTCGTTTATTGTGCTCCTCAAAGCTATTGGCATGAAAGCAAGTGATATCATGTGATCATTAAAACTGAATGTGTGTTGTATATATGCTTACATATTGTGACTCTTGGTTTTGTGAATGAAACATCGAGCCATCAATCTTATAAGGACTGGTAAATAGATGTAAAAATTATATTTATTCATCAAAGAAAGTGTGAAAGGAGGATATTTTGAACTTGGGAGATAGTAGAGGCATGTGGATGGAGCTTTGGGCAACTAGGACAGTACAGTCAAGGCCAGCTCATTAGTTGTAAGAAGTAATTCATTATAGGACATTTCCTTGGATTGGCCAAGTATCTTTTCTGTCCCAGTTGCACTAGTTCCACTATTCTTACATTATATATTGCATGTATCTTGAACTCTACATTGTATTCTATCTGATATTGTATGCTCTCTTGTCTGTAGAACATCATTTGCATTGTAGCCTTCCTGTCATTGGGAATTTTATTTAAAGATCAGGAACAAGAAACACTTTGCTGGTCTGTGTCATTTATTCATATTAAACAAGCAGAGAACTAGATAGTTACTTTTTTTTAATTGCAGGGATCAATTATCAAGTAAAATACAGTTCAATTTGTTTTGAAAAGATGGAATTTTTTTCTTCGCTAAAAATGCTATGTTTTGGAGGGGATGACTGATTATATATGTTTATATCAGAACTCTAAAACATGAACTGCTTCCTCAGCACACTAATACCCACGACCAAGCATAGTGTGCTTGTATGGGATTGTATGCTGGCTGGAAAGGTTGGAAATTTACTTTTACGAATGAAACCATGTAAAAGTGAAATATTTAACTTTATTGAGGAACAATTCAAAAGAAAGTGCTTAAAATTTGGATTTAGGAGTCAAATTTTTTAGTCTAGATAACCCCCACAGAGAGAAGAGGAACAGAACAAAAAAAGTTAAGTTAAAGTTTCTGTACCGTAGCGACTATACACCCCACCATAATATGACCCCACCATAATCGGTCACTGACCATATTAATCAAAATCTTGTGACTTTAATTTGCATTTTGTATATTTGCTAACAGGAGCTGATTTCGGAGATTAAAAAATTCAATACGCATGGAAGTGATGAAAATAATTCTCTTGTTGAAAAATATAAATACTACGTTTCTATTTCCTAAAATGTACAATGGGTCCCAATCTAATTAGCCCTCGTGTAGCAAAAACTGACCGTAGAATGACGAAACAAACTTAGAATGCTTTAAATTTCCACGTGTAATCAGGCACAAATACTTATTGGGTAAAGGCATACCAAAAATAGATGAATGGTGGTTTTTTCTTTAAATGGTTGGTTGTTTGAGAGGTTTCATGGCTCAAGAGTCATTTGGCCAAGCTGCGCCAAACACAAAACAGACTTCAAATGAAAAGTGTCATGAAAGGAGAAGAGGGATTGGGGAATAGAATAATAGGATGAAAGCAAAAAGAGATCGCTTAAGAGATGCCATCCAGGCATCGCGACACCCATGTGTACTAAAGACAGTACGCCCCATTGGAAAAAGAAGAAAAGATCACTAGTCACCTCAGGTCCGTGAAGCCCGTAACACCCAAGACTGCCGCTGGGGGCATTGTTTTTAAATGAATCAAACGCCACATCACGACACTCATGTGAATAGATCTATCAAACTTTTTAAATTTTATGATATACAAAAAAAAGTCAAAATCGTTCAATAATAGTTTTAAAAAAAAGAAACATCTTTCATGCTTTTACATTTTTTTCAATTACATTTAACTTCTTAAACTTAAGACTCGGAATATTTTCAATACCTCATTCTCACAAAAAAAATCTCCAAATTAACGCTACATTCAATGAACTTCCTATCTAAAATCTCTTTATAACCATCTGAAGGTGATAATGAAAATAATTCAAAATAACTGTTGAGCAGCAAACCAAACTGAAAAAAGTAATAGTTACTGACTGTCAAACAGAAACTGTCACGACAAATTTGCCTAAATCTTTTGTTGAATACCCGAAGTGGATTTTTTTCTCAGCTCGCTTCTTCGACGCTTATTGATTTTGTTTTCGATACCTTTACATTATCTTTTAACACCAGTCAACCTCTATAGTAACTGCCCATTATTCTATGAAGGTTCAAAATGAGATAATGTGTTATAATGATATCAATCTTCGCGTGGTTGTTTACATCTATAGTAGCTATTGAATTCATATTCTAGATTGTGACCAAAAATAATCCTAGAGCAGCAAACCAAACTCTGGATGCACATAAACTGCAGAAAAAACAGCCGGAAAATAAAGCAAAAGTATTTTTCAGGAGTTTTCTGTACTAATAGAATAATTAAATTTTAATTCATAAATATGGAATGAATACTTGTGAGTATTCCAGTTGTACCACGGTTTCCATTATGGTGCCTCAGGAAACTTTCGTTTCCCCAATGAAGGAGATAGCCGTGTTTGTCAATCCCTTTTTTGCTTCCATTCTGAACTACATTTTTCCATGTTACATAAAATGCCCAGTAGTCTGCAAAGTTCCAGGACTAAATTCATAAAAATTCAAGTTATGACAACAATTTTATTACTGTCCAATTTTCTACATACATTGCTTCTGTTGCCACACATTTCTTGGCACATTCATGGTGTTTGTGTGTATGTTCTACTTGGCCAAATATGGCCCTTGCGCCATAAAAAAACAGAATCCGACGAATGCTCATGCTACTTCCTGAAATCGTAGAATTCAACAGCTGGTGCTCTGAAATTCTGATTACTTATTGTATTACTAAAATGCTGTCAAAAATGGTGCTTCTAAAGGTGATATTTCACCCTGTAGGTGCCAAATCTGAAGATCTGCTGGGATTAAGAAGTTACACTTTATGATAGTTATATTGTGGAAAGGGGCTTTATCGTGATAAATGGAGTAATTACCTGATCCGAGCTTCTCTCTTTTCTTTAACTTTACACTTTGAATTCTTTTCAGAAGTGGGTCTTAAGTGAATATGCAATTTCCTGTGTACCTTTCCTGCGAGTTGTAGGTGGCGCAGGTTTGATTCCTCCCTGGTGTGTTTCTCTCTTCTGTGGCAGTAAAAACTTCCCTTGTGTTTATGCTCATTATTTGACGTTGTGTTTGACGCCCCAACCAACCCTCAGTAACAAATTTCTTGTAAGTAATCAGAATATCGCCAACCCGATAGTTACTCAAGATTTCTGAGACCAGCGTTACTGTCGGAGATGAATTTTCTCATACTCAGGCAGCTCAGTCTTAACGAAAATATCGTATCTTGGATATTTTGCAGTTTTTATTTTTAATTTATATCTTTTTTAAATTATGCTCTCGGATATTCTTTGCTGGTAAAATATCTATTTAGTATATATTTCTTCACACCCTTAATAATTCTACCCATTTAAATGAGGCTTTACTTTAGTGTGCAAGCAAGCATTTTTACGGTAAGTCAGAAGAATATTGCGGCGCAACCAACTTTCGATAATTTTACGAAAAAAAATTATTTTTCTCAAAATAAAAATATGGATCCGTTACTCCGTTAAAAATATATGCTAATCCTTTACTCTTCCAACTGGGCCGCAGTCGCCCAGTTGGAAAAGTAACGGATTGGCAACCGGAGGGTTGCGAGTTCGAAACTAGGTCCAACCCAAGACCGTCGTGTAGGTGGGGTTGGTGCACGTTAAATCTGTCGTGGCCGCAAATGTCCTCCCGTTGGCGTGGTGTGGAAATTTCGAGAGTGGGGTGCCGGCTCGGGTGTTGAACTCGTCATCTGACCGTGATTAAAATAACGAGGTGTCCTCGTATCTTACCCTTCGGGATTGATCCTGGACCGTCTCCAATATCCCGTTGTGTTGCTCCAGTGTGACGTTAATTAATTACCTACCTGAATGAAGTGAAAAAACGTTTAGGTTTGATATTATCGTTACTTATTTTTTATTAGATTCTTAAATATTTGTAGTTCCCCGATACTTTTTGATTCATTATACAGAATTTCCTCGACTTACGACCGAGTTCCGTTCCCGAATCGTTAGTCGGATTTATATTTTTCAACACTATTTTCATTCAAACGGGTTATAAAAATTGTACATAAAACACAAAAATTCTATCTATGTACATATAATTATTGTACATAATGTGAAAAATACATAATATGTACTCTATTCTATCTTTTTGACCCTACCAATGTATTTAGTTATCTTTCTTCATTTACTATTTTTATTTTTTGTGGTCGTAAGTCGCATAGGTCGTAGTAAGCCGAGAAGGTGTATATTAATATACAGTTCCGAAACAATGAAAAATGTGCATGCTGTGGTCGCAGCTCTAAAAATATCCTAACTCAGGCGAAGCTAGATTTTTTGAGAACTGGGGCAAATGAGGCTGATGCTGCCCTCTGTCCAAAGCAAAATTTGCCAGATTATAAGATATAGTATTAAAATAATTAGTGTGCATAAGATATGCTAATTAATATCATTTGTTGTACAATTACTCATAAAATATTAATTTTTGGTCGCAATTTCTAATGCATTAAAACTAAGAAAAGGCAGAGCTTCTATGATGGCTCCTGTTTACGGAAGAAAAGGCACCTCTTGTCCTGTTTTGTGCTTTCCAAGCACTTGTGAGAAGATAATTTTTGTGATTTGTCTCTTCTCTCTTTAATAGTAACACGAGGGCAGTGAGCTGTATGAAAAGTAATATGCATACAGAGAATTGTGGTGGGGGGGGGGTATTTCAATTAACGTCACACTGGAGCAACACAAGAGAATTGAGAAAGGAAGGTAGGTAGTTAAGTAACGTCACACTGGAGCAGCGCAGCGGGCTATTGGTGACGGTCCGGAATCAATCCCGATCTTAGGACAACACTTCGTAATTTTGAACCACGGCTAGATGACGAGGTCAGCACTTGAGCCGGCACCCCACTCTTTCACGCCAACGTGAGGACATTTGAGGCCACGACGGTTTAATATGCGCAAGCCCCCGCATACACGACCTTCTTTCGTTGGACCGTTTCGAACTCGCAATCCTCCGGTTGCTATGGGCTACCGCATCCCGAGAAAGGAAGGATTAACTTTTAAACGTATTCCAAAGATGGAGTTTGTGAAAGCATTCACTTCATACGCACAGCACTGAAATATACTTATGGACAACTTGTGCATAAAATTATAGAGCATTTTTCTAGAAAACATAAAACGTTTAAATAATAATTATTTTCGAAATGCCACTTAAGACATAAGCGCTCATGTCACCCTCTCTTCGCTTCGGCATTGTCCAAACTGGCGTGTCATTTAGAAAATGGAGACAATCACTGTCCTAAATCACTTACCTTTCATTTTTCGTCATCGTGTCGTGACACTAGGAACAGTATGGTACATATATCATTATGCAACTCTATTATGCTTCAATTTGGTATTGCTTACTAACACAGCTGCATGTATTTCAACAGTAAGTTTCGCAAATTCGTGTAAAATACTTAAGAATTACATTTGGGTTTTCGTCTAAATATGTGTTGAAACGTTTGACTGTTGATTTCTTGCAGCGATTCTTAAGGTACTGGTCTGTTTATAATAAATGTTGCACTTGAGAAAATGGCATTCTTGATTAATTTTCTGACAGTGCAGTTTTAACACCCACTGATGTTTCTACGTGCTGTTCACTTTTATCAACTAAAAATGTATAACATTTGATAACATTTTCGTTCAAAATTCAATATTTTAAGAATAACTGAAAACATGTAAAGCGCGGTTGATTTCCACTATTTAGCAGCGTACGTACGAACCAGTTCTCAGAAAATCCACATCTTTCGATATCCAAAATGGAAACGGAATGGTTTTGGATCGATACATGTCAAGAATTTATTAACTGCGTTTTTCTTTCCAATGAAAGGAAAATTCTAGAATATAAGATGTCTGTTCCGTTAAAATTCTTGTATGTTACAACTACAATTTCGAGAATCTAGCTTAAAATTGGACTTCGACGCAATAGAAAATTACTGGGTTTGTGCTCTTAATCTCCTTTTACTTAACTAATCTAATTGCCTCAATTGTATAAGATAAGTGGGTCTCTTTAAAGCGCCTTTTATCCTTTATGACAGTGATCGCAACAATTTTGAAAAACTGGTTATGCTAAGCCCATAATACTTGGTGATTAAACGAACATGTATAATTAGTAAAAGCAAAAGATATAAAAGAGAAAACTCAAAATAGCTAGAGTTAATAATCTTGTCATCAAATAGCAGTGCAATTTTCTAGGTTAGTGGTTATTAATAATCACTAACCTAGATATTTATCTCCTATTTTATGGTAGTATGGAGTTTCGAAACTCCTTTATCAATTTTTGTGAACATGATTTGATGGTTATCGAGAAAAAACTTTTGAATTGTATGAGATCTGACGAACTTGTATATAATGTATATATGTATAAATTATGAGTAAGGATACTGATGGCTGTAAATAATAAGATTGTACTTTCGATTATTCGAATGCAGTTTCTAAAACATATCACCGAACCGCTTTTAGCCCTCAGGGTCACATTTTTAGGTGTACGGGCATCACAACCCCGAGGTATCTGAGTGATCTTTCTCTCTTTCATTTTTGCCCTCGCCTACCCTTTTTTGCTTTTCCTTCCTCCGTCATTGTGTCGTCTGTTGTGTTTGGCCATATATGGCCCTTGCGCCATAAAACCCCGAAAACAACCAACCGAACCGTTTTTAAGGTCTTGAGAACATGTGTGCTAGAGTTCGAAATTTGCAAAAATGGCTGTTATAATCCATTAAGACTCGGCAAGCAGATATAGAATTTGGAGGGTGAGTCATTTCATATAAAGATGTTGTTAATGCTGTAAAGCCGATGAACAACGATTTGTCATCAAAAGATCATCACACTTTATTGCGCTGATATAGTAGATTAACAGGAAAAATTCGATAAGTACTCTTGAGTATGTTTCCAGTTTTCTGTCCTGAAACTTTAAACGCGTTGTTCTTTGAACAGCTTTTTCGCGTGATATCTGTGAAACTATTGGATTGATCGACTTGAAATTTTTACAGTCTGTCGAGCCAACATCCTTCTGTCGCTTAATGAACCAGAAAAAGTATACGATACTTTGTTATATTTTTATAGCTAAACACACGGTCATTTTTTTAGTTAAATCGATTATTTAGATTTTATAAGTCTTAAGAACATGGGTCCATTGGTGTTACTCCAGTTCTGATGTTCTTTGCACCAATTAAAGCGATCCCTCTTTTGTTGTGGAGACAGTGAAACACATACCCTTGTCTTTCTGGCATAAAGGCTTTTTTCATTAAACATTATGTATACAGTTTGCCGTGATACAACAGTTCCAGTGGCGGCTGCAACCTCTGAACTTAACTGCCGAGCAGTAGACTTCCTGTTGCGACGGGCAGTTATTTTCAAATATCGATCTTGAGAAGCAGTTGTTATTCGTTTACGACCTTGTCCTGGCCTCCTGACAACAGTTCCAGAGTTCTGAAATTGTTTCCATAGCGTAGAGACTGTCTTGAAATATTCACACATCTCGCTGCTTCCATGATTGTCTGCCCTGCTTCTAAACGGCCGATAATTCGCCACTTCACTGATTCTTCAAATGATACTTCGGAACCATAAAACAAACCGTTTTGAGTCCTTACACTCTGAAATCAAACGTTGTATTGCAGAAATTCACTCAGATATTCACTTAGCACAAAGCGCTTGATTCACCGTCGGACGACGTAACGCCTTGATTTGCATATCAGAAACCGTTTGATCACTTTTGATTGGATAATGCTAATTTGACTTGTCTTTCACACATTCCCTGCAAAAATGGATTACATCGATTGGATATTTCATGGAATATCATTATTTTTGGGTATGTAACGATAAATTTGGATATGAGTGTATTTTGCATCTTGTTTAATTTTCAAAAACTTTTTACGGTCTTATCAATTTATTACTACCATTATCTTTCACTTAATTAGTTCTACTTTATTTATTTTGAGCCTTATTTTTTCATTGCGAAATATAAAACAATTTCCGAAAATTTAGGACGAATGATATAAAGGAAATAAATCATTCAATTTTGCACTCGAGCATGGTAGAAATTAGTTATTTTATGTCCTGTATTGCTAAAGACATGGGTTCATTTCTGGACTGCATGTGTACATTTCAGTCAACTTTCCTCATAAGTGCTTGGTTAACACATGTGGTTGTAGAATTCCTTTTTATGAAAAGAAGTAAACATGCACACACAGCATAAAATCTTTTGAACCAAGACTGGTAGCTAATTGAAGAAAGGCAAAGTATTAAAATTTTGACAAGTTTCCTTTACGAAACGTTTCAACTCGTTGAAACTTGCATGTCTTTTTCAAGTTTGAAATAAAATTAATTAGTTTTTTGGAAGCTGCATTCAATAGACAAGTGATACCATCATTCTCATTCCAAACAGGCACGTGGTTTCCATTCGAAACTAAATCTCTGAAATTGGAAAAATTGATTTAACGTGTTGCGCATGCTTAACGAAACAACAATTCGTGTTCGTTGACCACGTGTAGTAATATTTGTTTTCGCTCGGAACTAATTTCCATCGACCTTAAAATGAAATAGACGAAGCATGTGCCCACAGCTTCATGTTATTTCTTCCAGTTGCTCGGTTTGAAGATCTGTCACGTGGTTGTGGGTAAAAGCATGAATCCTAAATTATTGATTGGTTAAAGTGATTATTCACCGTGATCAAAAACACTAGTCTGCGCTTCCATAGCCAATCGGTTAAGTCGATTTGTGATTTACCCTTCAGAGATCTTACGACAGCGACTCCGCCCACATGATCCGTCTATTTCATTAGAAGGTCGATGCTAATTTCTCATTTTCAATTTTTGTTCTATTTTTAGTTGTAAGTTGTATCAACTATGCGAAATCATGAAATAATATCTTTAAAAAACGAGAAACTTTTTTTCCGCTTACTTTTTACTCCAATTTTATTTTGCTCTATTTCTATTGCCTGGTTGTAAACTTAAAAAAAAATATATTTAATAAATTGTAATTCCTATCCATCTAACTCAGCAACCCCACAAATTATTCGATTTAAAACTGTATGAAGTCAGAATAAGCAAATTAATTTTAGATGGAACTTTGTCTATATTGGAAGAATATTGATGTTAGAAACAATCCGAACTAGGACTTTTAAAGTATTAAAAATTCTTTGTCATAGTGACAGGGTCAAAGTTGCCTACTTTACGAGTTGAAGCAATATTTAAAGAACTTATATCTGTTAAAAGTTTGTCGACAATTATTTTCTTTTAGTAAACGCTGTCGAATTTCAAGAAAAAAATGCATTCGCTTTAAAAAAAATTAGTAATGAATTTTCTTTCCTCCCCTTAAAGATGGTGAAAATCGAAAATGTCGTAAGCTTGGTGCAAAAGTGCCGAAAATCAAAAAATATTGATAGGAAAAGCGTGTTGGAGTATTCGCTGTCGTCATTTTTACTAATTGAGTTCGGCAATTTTACTGAAAACGAACTCAAGAAGCGGCATTCATAATCCCCTACTAAATACTCAAAATCTACTTTGTAGTCATCTTTCATAGTTTTGTCATACAACAGAGGTGAGATGTATGTGAAATGTATGGATGAATATTCACAAAACCTTTTGCTTCCGAAGTTGGGCGTATCTGGGTGGTTCAGTGGTAAATTTCCGTGACACAAGTCTTAGATAAATAACTGGTTTATTAAAATCACAGTAACGGACATCTTGCAGAACATAACAAGACAAAACAGTATTATTAGGGCTGCAACCCTTACACGTTCTTTCTCATCAAGAACTTTGTAACAGAATAACTTCCACTTAAATGCGCAGAATATACATTCAAGGCCAGCGCCACACTACCCACCTGAACTCTCAACTAGAGTTCTCTAACTAAATCAGTTAATTAATATAAAAACACAAACGAAAAGTATAAAAACATCAAAAAATTGCATTCCATTAATTTAAATCGTTGATTTCAATTTATATCCATAATAAACCTAACTCGGAATGCATTTTAAATCAAATATACAAAAGAAAGTTCTGTATTAGACAAACAGAAATACTTATACTTAAGTAACGTAAATGTAATACAATAAATTCACAAGTACCAATAACGTTTTATCAATCGACAATAGAAAAATAACAAATTCAATTATTAATTTCCAAATTATAAAGAAGCTGTATTGGTCGTTTAATAATACCCTTTTGGGTTTTAACCAAACAGGAACGGATTTTTCCATCTCTTCCAGGGAATACCTGTTCTATTTTACCCATTAACCAGATGTTTCTTGAGTAACGATCATCATGAATCAAAACAATATATATCATCAATTTTAAATTGAACAGAATTCTTAATTGGAGGACATATATATTAGTAGATCTTAAGGTTAACAAATAATTTTTTCTCCATCGCCTCCAAAAGTGATTTAAGACATGTTGGTGATATTTATCTTTAGACTGGCAGAATTTCTAGATCTTGACAGATCTTCTGCGGATAACCTGGTGGCTGGAAGAGATAGTATACGTTTACCAATTAAAAAATGAGCAGGAGTAGGGAAGGTTCTGAGGGATCATCATACAAATAAGTAATTGGTCTTGAATCGACCATAGCTTCTATTTCTACAAAAACAGTTTCAAGTTCGCTAAGAGAAAGTGATGAACGACCAACAATTTTTCTCAAACTTGTTTTTATCGTTCTTACCATTTTCTCCCAGAATCCTCCCCACTATGGTCCTTTTTCAACAATATATTTTCATTTAATACCAAAAGATGCAAACATATCTTTTACATCAGGGTGTGAAATACATTTCCACAATTTTTTTAATTCAATATCTGCCTTTAAAAGATTTTGCATTGTCATAATAAATTGTACTACACAATCCTCGTCTAGAAATGAACCTGCGAAATGATAACAAAAAGGATTCTGTAGTCATAGAACGAACCAGTTCAAGATGCAAAGCTCGAGTAACTGCACACGTGAATACAGAAGATAGTGTTTATTGACACTTTCTTTGGTGAAGAAAGGTCCAGCATAATCAAGTCCAATCACTGCAAATGGAGGTGATTCTAAAATTCGATCGGGAGGAAGAGGCGCCACATCCTGAGATACAGGACGTGAGTTGTATCTCTTACAAGTAACACAATTGCGCAAAACATTTTTTACGCACTGATGATCCCCTTGATGATCCAGAATTTTTCTCGAATTTGCAATAGAGTTGCTTCGATTCCAGAATGAAGCACTCTTTCATGAGTCCCTAATTAGCAACTCAGAGAATCTATCTTTAGATGGCAGCAACCATGGGTGTTTCAACTTGTCATCAATGGCAGAAAACTTGATTCGACCCTTTAAACACAAAAGGCCATTGCTGTTGATTTCAGGATTCAAAGAGTACACACCAGACGATTTACCAATAGTCTTACCGTTTGTAAGGTCGGACATTTCCTTCCTATAGTAGTTTTGTTGACCTACTGTTTGTCACCTTTATCCCGTACTTTTCAGCTTCTGAAATTTCCAAAGCGGTTAGAGGTCCGGACACTCTTGTCGCGTTGGATTTAGAATTGTGAATAAATCGCTGGATCCATGTCACACGATACACTTTACTTAATTTACCATAGTCGTTCAAGTCGAACAACGCCTTTGAATCCAGGAAACTTTTATCGTTGATGGAAATCTGAAATTCACTAAAAGATTTTAATTTCCTCTCTGCCGCTACAGTTTCATCGTTTTCCTTTTTCAGAGCTTTAGATGGCCAAAACTGTTCATGTTAAGTTAGCCAACTAGGTCCGTGCCACCATAAGGAACTTGTTACAATTTTAGAAGCAGATTCCCCTCTTGTAATCAAGTCCGCTGGATTGTCCTTTCCATTACAATGTCGTCACTGTTCGGGGACATTAAGGGATTGTATTTTAGAAACCCTGTTGCGAACAAAAGGTTTCCAATCTCTTTCGGATCCCTTAATCCAAGATATGGCTATTTGTGAATCGCTCTAAAGATAAATTTGTTCACATAGTTCGGGAAATAAGTCAGCCAAATATTTAGCCAAACGTGCTCCTACAAGAGCTCCCGTCAACTCCAATCTCGGAAGAGACAATGTCTTTAGAGGAGTTATTCTACCTTTAGCCATTACAAAACTAGTTTCGACTTCGCAATTAGTTAAGGTATATAAAGTAAGCGACTGCTCCATATGCCTTAGGGGTCGCGTCAGAAAATATATGAACATTTACATCCAACTTCTCATAATCAGAGAAATATTTGCGTTCAATGGAAAGATTTTCCAAATCTGGTAATTCTGAACACCATGTTTCCCAAATTCTTTGGATATCAGGGGGAAGAGGATCATCCCAATTTAATCCCTGTATCCAGATATTCTGTAATAACATCTTAACTCTGACTACAAAGGGTTGTAGAAATCCAATGGGATCATAGATTCTAGCAATAAATTTTAAAACTATTCTTTTTGTCTCCTCTTTAACGTTTTCCAAGGATTCTTTCAGAGAAGCAAAATTTAACTTAACTATGTATGTCCTCTGTTGGATTCCAAATCATACCCAGGAATTTTGATTCGCAAGCCAAATCATTTTTCTTTATGATATCGTCTTTTATCCATAATGAAGTTAATTCATTGGAATTAGATTTTAATTTTCTCATATTCATACCCGCTTCCTTTAAAATGTTTTTACCGTGCCTTCTATTTTGTCAGCACCGTAAAACAAATCATCTACGTACAAAGATGAATCTAATATTTCATATGTATCGCGGTGACTAGTTTTGTACTTCCTTACATGGTATTTAATAGTTGCGGCTAATATAAAAGGACTCGTGGCAACACCGAATGGTATGCGTGTCATGCGCATAATTTTGAAAGTTTCACATTTCCGAACCAAAGAAACCTTAAATAATCCCTATCATTTTCCGAAATTCCTATCATCAAAAACGCCTTTCTCAATGTCACCACTAAAAGCTATCTGAAACTTACGAAACTTTAACATTACATCTAACACATTTGGGTTTTTGTTTGGACCAACTTCAAGACAATCATTTAAAGATTTTGTATCTACAGTTTTTGATGACGCGTCGAAAACAATTCGAACCCTCGTAGTCTCGCTACACCGTATTACCGCTCTATGTGGCATATAATTCCCGAATATCCAATATCATTTTTGTACATTCTTATATAATACCTTCCTTTTCCTGTTCCGCAATTATTTTGTATTGCTCAAAAATCTCCGAATTTTTATATAATTTATTTCTTAGCGCTTCTAAACGCCGTTTAGCTACGTCGAAATTGTTTGCTAATTCTTCTGAACTAGAATTCCACAATAACATGGACTCGTATCCACAGTTCTTGAATTGTAAATTACTCTCAAAGCGTTGGATATCTTTATCAGAATGTTGCATTCAGAATTTATTCCAATTGATTCAAGTTCCAAAATGTTCTTAAATCACTAACATCAAGTACCGTGTTTCCCACTACGGTTATATTGTTTTGTTTACATTCTATGCAAGCTATTAACCATCAGAAACGAGAATTAATTACGCATAGTTTATTATTTATCTGTATCCTTTCTTTTGTTATGACATCCCAAAACCTATCCGCGCCAATTAGTATTTCTACATCTAATAAATCGCCGTTTAGCGCAGTTTCAGCAATTTCTAGCCCTAATTACGTCATCGCTTTTTTGCCAGTCTCATTAACAAAAGATCTGACTACCCTGATCAAGAATAATTCTGCTTAATTTCGTTTTACGATCAGAACAAGCTAGAACTGTGCAAGTTTGCGATAGCACATTGTTTGATTCTGAAATGTTATTATGGCATTGAGCAACTGAAGTAACTTAATCGGAATTCCGATTTTGCCTTTCGTTATGCGAATCCGAAATCTGCGCGACTATCACATTTTCTGACGAGTTCTGTTCGCAATTTCTACCCGACTTGCTTCGATTAGAATTATTTGTACAAACCGATTCATGGTGGTTCCATCCACCGCATCTTATACAAGCATTTTTATTCCCACAAGTGGTACCTTTTGAAACAAATCCTACACCTAAATTCATTTCGCAATTTAGATAATTTGTCATAAACATTTTTATCACACTTAAAAGAATCATGTGACCTTTCGCAGAAGATGCAATTTCGATTAACCACAGTATTAAAAGCAGCAGTCGTGAGTGCATTTTTTGCCTTATACATTTTTCCTGATATTTCTTGGCTATTAATTACATCTTCATCAATATAATCTAACTCAATTAAATTTTGAATTTCGTAATCAAATGTTTTCAAATTATTTTTTATTATTACAGCTAGAATATCAACATATTCTCCTAAATCATCAATTAACGTTCCATCTGTTGACTCTAAACTCATATATTTTATTAATTAATTTCGTCGTCAAAGTTCTTTCCATAGCACGTTTCTGTTTTAACCTGTCTAACTTATCCATTTCCATTTTTGGTTAAACAAATTCAACAATTACACCCAAGACTGCACAAATAATAATGAAACCGAATCCAAGTATAGGATCTATTCTCGTAGCATATTAAATATTTAAACTCGTAGCATTTGGATTCCCGGTCGATGCACCAATTTGACGTATCTGGGTGGTTCAGTGATAAATTTCCGTAACACGTCTTAGATAAATAACTAGTTTATTAAAATCACAGTAACAGACATCTTGCAGAACATAACAAGACAAAACAGTATTATTAGGGCTGCAACCCTTGCACGTTCTTTCTCATCAAGAACTTCGTAACAGAATAACTTCCACTTAAATGCGTAGAATATACATTCAAGACCAGCGCCCTCTTGCGCATTTCTAACACAAAGTAAGTTGTAGAAATTATAAAAATGTCGAAAATCTGTTAAAATTATTTTCCTGGCACTTAAATGATGGCATTTTCGAACGAAAGAAAAGAGATTATTCAGGTCACATTTTCAATCTACAGTTAACCAATTCAACCCGAGTAAAGTTGGTTAATTGTGCTAGTATGAAATAAAATTAATCAAAAGTATAAATTGATTACCTACATTTTCAAACGTAATAATTTTTTCTCTGTACCGTCTATAGTGTTATCTATACTTTATAACACAAATGTCTATCGTTCCAGCATCCCTCTGTATATCTTTTGGAAATACCTGTTTAATGAGAGGGCAAGTACTTAAGCCTTGTGCTTGATCCAAAATTGTTTTGGAATGAGCACATTAGAAAGCTATTGGGAAAGTTGCCATAGAGTCAAAATGAAACCAACTTATTTCTCGAATGAGAAAACTCACTGAAATAAATTCATTTCTCTAGCTAAACTAACCTTAGATATGAGGTTCCACAAGTAACCGAAATTTAAAAAGACCGCAGGTCTTTCTGAATCGTATCAATCATTCGATATCGTACAATATCAGATGTTCTATTTTTTTTGTCCGAAATCAAACCATTCCTTCAGACCTGCAAATTCTCCCCAATTGCCTAGAGCACCTCTTGGCAAACTTTCTAAACCTCCCTCCGCAAAGCACCGCAAAACCACGTGTAAATATCACTGGGTACCACTATAAAAAGTAGATGGGCAGTATCGAAGACTTTTATGATCGAATAAGCATTCGAATACATGTACAAGAAATGATTGATCGATGGTAAGAAGCCAACTCCAATATAAGGAAATTATATAAATGGCATTCGAATACTAAGGATGGATACTTTTACATTTGAATACTTTAGTATTCGATTACTTTGGATGAATACTTTAGTATTCGAATACTTTGAAGGAATACTTAAGTATTCGAATGAATCGAGTATGAGAAAGATTCGAGTGCAACGGGTACTTATAAGTATCGAGTACACGAGTACTTTTGTATACGTATATACTACACTGGTGTTCAAAATTAAGAGAATTTGCATATTTTGTCAAATTTCTCTTAAAGTACTGAACGAAAGGTAAAAACTAATGCTTTTCTAAACAAAGATGCAAATCTTTAGTATAATGTAATATAATCTTTAGTAATACGTAAGCGTTCACGTGCGTGTGGGCGGTACATTTAGAGGAAAAGGCTTTCTAAGCGTACGTGACATTTTCCGAGCTTCATTCGCTCGCACATTAAAATTCGAATTTCGTGTTGGGGTTTTCTTGCAACATTCGGTGAAATTCAAAACCAAACAGTTAAAATGAGAATCACCAACGTTTGGATGATGGAAGAGGTGGCGAATCGTCGGGAGACTGGAAGCAGGGCTGTCTCAAGTGCAGATTGCTAGACTTGAATGTAACGCCTAGCGTCGTGTCCAACTCATGGAAACAGTTTAAGGATACCGGATCCGTAGAGGGAAAGCCAGGGCAATGTCGTCCAAGAGCCAAGATGGCCAATGAAGATGCACCCTTGTTACGCCTCGCTGTAATGGACAAATCAATATTTGTCCATTACAGCGAGGCGTAACAGGGGTGCAACAACTTCTCAGCTCTCTCGTGACCTTCATGTGGCCACAGGAAGCCGATTTTCAAGGGTTACTGTTTCCAGAAGGCTGCATGAGAGGTCTGTTTGCAAGAAGACCTGCTGTTTGCGTCCCGCTCACTTCTGCGCACAGTAGAGCCCTTGTAGCATGGTGCAGGGAACATCGACTTTGGACCAGGGATCAGTGGTGGACCTTCTATTCACTGATGACTCCCGGGTCAGTCTGACCACTAATTCTCGACGTATGTTCATCTGGAGAGAACCACGCACCCGCTATCTATCCTCCAACATCCGAGAAGGAGACCACTATGGCAGCGGAGGTTTGATGGTCTGGGTGGGCATTATGTTGGATGGGCGTACAGACCTCCATGTCTTTGACAGAGGCTCTGTAACTGCTGTGAGGTATAGGGATGAGATCTTGGAGCTGTATGTTCGCCTTTTTAGGTGTGCAGTTGATCATGATTTCATTTTTATGGGCGACACCGCTCTTCCATATAGGGCTCATATGGTCGACGAATATCTGGAAAGTGAGGATATTCGCCGGATGGATTGGCCAGCCAGATCTCCTGGGACGCTCTTGGGCAATTGCAACTCGCCTTCCCCCTCCCAGAACCATCCAGGACCTGAAAACAGCGTTGCTGGAGGAGTGGGACCGACTTCCACAGGGACTCAAACTACCTCATTTCCAGTATGAATTCACGTAGTGAGAGCTGTATAGCTGTAAGAGGGGACCATACCCCCTATTAACCCATTTTTTTGTGTCGATATTGTAACCTGTTTTAGACCTTCCTGCGCTGATGAGTCTTACATACGATCATGCGTGTGTACCATAACTGTTGTATGGTTATTCTTTGTATTATTTCAACCTGTGTATATAACTAATTTCATTGAAATATGTCCAGTAGTTCTAGAGATAATCGCCAAAAAATGAAAATTCTCTTAATTTTGAACACCAGTGTATATTCGAATACCCATCTCTAATAAAAAGCTCTCTGCAGAAACATCATGCCCTTTTGCCCCTCGACCTTCTAATGAAATAAACAGCATGTGGACTGAGTCCCTGTCGTAAGACCCTCGGACACATCTTTAGGTGTGTACTGGCTTCACGAACCCGAGGTACTCTAGTGATCTATTCTTTTCCCACGGGGTTTACTGCCTCTGATAGACATGGGGATCGCGACCTCAGGTTGCCCAATCGATTTTCCTCTACTTTCTTTTCACAATTTCTTGACATTGTCTTGTGTTTGGGGTAGCTTGGCCAAATATGGCCCTTGTGCCATAAAACCCAAAACCAATCAACCCTGTCGTAAGATCTCAGAAGGGTAAATCACGTGGGCTGACAAATATAGTCGGGCCGATTGGCTATCCATGCTCAGACTAGTGTTTTTGATCGCGGTTGATAATCATTTCAACCAATCAATAATTTAGGATTCATACTTTTCCCCACAAACACGTGACAGATCTTCAAACCAAGCGACCGGGAAGAAATAACATAAAGCTACGTGCACATGCATTTTATGAGAAGGTCGATGTCTATTTCATTAGAAGGTCGATGTTTTTGTCATCTTCCTTACATATTTGAAAATCTTTTATATGGTTTTGGAATAATGAAAGGTCTGTATGAACCCTTACACAAAACTGCTTTGCCTCTAAAGGAGCAAAATTAAGGCAAAGTAAAG
Organism: Meta bourneti; assembly: GCA_933210815.1. Classification (NCBI taxonomy): domain Eukaryota; kingdom Metazoa; phylum Arthropoda; class Arachnida; order Araneae; family Tetragnathidae; genus Meta; species Meta bourneti. The sequence continues at coordinate 56,308,615 of OW119930.1, read as the reverse complement.
CGGCTTATACCATCGACGTTCTGTGTAGTCGGAGATTCATGATTTTACCGATGTATGTAATAAGAATGGAACCCAGTATGTAAATCTATCAATGAGCTCTCGTTTCAAGAATTCTTAACTTAAAGATGTGTGATTTGAAGCACTGTCATATTTAACTTCAAACTACAAGTATTTGAGAAATTTTTCAGTTTTGGTGTTTTAAACTATTTATTTCCTCTGGTGTGGTACTAAGAACTCCTATGGGCAGCACCAGAAAGAGTAAGAAATGGGAAAACTTAAACATTGTGCTTGTATTTCGCCTGAAGTATACAATATGCTGCCTATGTATGAAACATATCTGTTTCCGACGATATTCTCTGAAAACTCTGGAGTTCTTTCGAAGACCTGAACCACTTACACACCTTGTATCAATAATTTCATGGAATGGAAATGTTTTTGGAATGTCCAGTATTTGCATGGCAAATATATTTTGCTTTTTTAGATGGTGTTTGCTTCAGTTGAAATTTCTCTGGTCTCGTCCGGTTTATAAACGTTGCCGGTGCATTATTTGCAGATAATTACATGCATATACTCTTTACCGTTTCGTCACGCCCATAAACCAAAGGAGCAAATGCCAAGCACAGCAATCGTCTTAATGGGGCAACACTTGTACGATTTCTTTTTCTTTCCCTTGAATTCAGCCATGGTTCTCCCCAAGTTTCCCCTAGCGTTGAATAGGAGCAGGAAGTAGTGTTTGTTTTTAAATCTATTGGGTACATGTTGAATTGATATTGATCCAAAATTTGACCTTGTCTGTTGACCTTATCTATTAAAAGGATGGTTCACGTTTAAGATCTCGCCGCCGCGTTAGAAATAGCAACCTATTACTTGAGTAATAGTATCTTGCTAATTGTGTTTCGCCAAGTTGATCGATTATTCCAGAACCCAATCGAGTCATGAATAATTTAGATTTCTGACGCTTTGTATTCGTGTTAAATCATCATTTGTGTTGTCATTGCCATTGGTGAATTTTTAAGTCTGGAGTTCTTGACTTCCACCACGATTAAATTTTTGATATCTTTTGAAGAGCAGTTATGCCCTATACCAGCGTAGCCAAGGGTGGGTAGGGAAATCATAACTCCCTAATGCCCGGTGACTTTAAAATAATTTTGTGAGTATACTATTCTTTTGTTTATGGACAGATGTTTCATTTTCCTCCTGCCTTTCAAAAGGACCTTAAAATAAATTTTCGTTTGTAAATACCTGCATAGATATCTACTTGCAATTGTAACTTTTTTACCTTTTCGTTTGTGATGATCGTTTAAAAATACCTCGCTACTGTAATTAGCCCCCCATCCATATTGGGGGAGGGGGTCGACTGTATACCGTAGTACTCGGTCCCTAGAGATACGAGGAAATGTGAATAGTTTTTGCTTTTCATTCTATTCTTAAAGAGACCGCGGTAGCCCAGTTGGAAGAGCAACGAATTAGCAACCGGAGGTAGTTTGAAACTAGGTCCAACCAAAGACCGTCATGTACGCGGGGGCTGGTGCACGTTAAATCTGGCGTGGCCGCAAATGTTCTCATGTTGGCTTGGTATGGAAGTTCGGAGACGGTTGCTAGCTCGGGTGTTGACCTCGTCATTTGACTGTGGTTCAAAATTACGAGGTGTCCTCGGATCTTTCCCTTCGGGATTGATCCCGAACCGTCGCCAACAGCCCTTTATGTTACTCCAGTGCGACGTTAATTAACTACCTACCTATAAAAAGCTGTTCCCAAGGAAAATAATATTTTTACATTTGTTCCAAGTTAAATATTTGGTATTGTACCCGGCATCTAACCTGAAACTGGGGTCCAGAGTACAAATGGGGGCTTGCACTCTGGAGCAGTATAGTGCAAAAATAGCAGGGTTTAGTTATTATTTTCTTTCTTTCACTTGCATACATTAAAGTAGTGCTTATTCTACTGGCGAAGACAGAAATGTATAACCTGAATGCTATGTATTCAAATAAGAAATTTTATTCAAAGTAGCTGCTGTGATTTACATTTAGATAAAAAGAGTCGTGGACCAAAAATCGTTTGAAAAGGGCTTCTTTCTAAATAGACGAACTCGGAAAAAGATGAAATATAATATTATTGCTGTATTTATTTTCCCCTATCTTGATTTGGATTGGAGAAAATGAATGTGGTTTCTTTCATCCATAAAAGGGATGACACAACTTTTATTACTAGTGCGCCACTTAACGTTTGCCTTACGGCTTTCAGGTGCCTGGGTTCTGCTTTTTTATTAACATTTCGTCGATATTTTTTTCGAATACCATGAATTGTGAGATTGATTCACAGTCCCTGCGAATGAAAATTCTTTGCTAGATTAATTTTCCTGTTTGTGCTAGGTTATTTGCAAGCACATTCTCAGACATGGTGACGGAAAATTGCTTTTCGAAAGAGGCCTTAAGTTGTTTTTCGAATTCGTCTTCATACCGACATGCCACTCAGTGACATGCGTGTCATAGGTTCTTTATTCCATAACGATTGTTTATTGTTGTGTGCGTTCTAGTCCTCTCTATTATCATTCTAGAACACGTTAATATGTTTTTTTCGTTCTGAAGCATACTCACATGACGCTGCAACAAATCGCGTAGTTCAGTGAATGCTCAGTCATTCTTGTCTACATTAAGACCAAATAAATAATACTTGTTATGGTGGATTCTAGAAAATGATCTGTTCAAGGTTGCATTCGGCTTTGCGTCATTTTTTGTGTTGTCTTGTGGTTCATGTCCTTTCGAAATTATTTGTTGCCTGTCTTGATTTATTTGTTTATATTTAATGACTTCTCTTGCTAATCTCGAAAAATTGAAATGTATTACGCATGTCAATGATTTGCATTTGCCGCGTTTAAGAAACGTGTTGATTTGCCTTAACGGTTTAACCCTCCGTCAATCGCACTGGTTCTGACAGGTGCACCGTGACTATATTCAATGTTGCAGTGATAAGAATAACTGATAAATGCATTATTTATAAATTTAATTAATAAGTTTTTGCAGTTATTTTGTTTTTAGTGTCCTAAAATATATACGTGGCGCAGCTTGTCCACTTTTGGACCTTGTGCCATAAAACCCCAACACCCAATCCAATCCTAAAATATACGACTTATTTTTAAAAAATGAAGAATTAATGCGTGTGTAACTAGGAAAGAAAATGTCGAGCACCTCACTGATGCGCCCTGATCTTATCAACGACTCGAGACTAATGAAGGATTAAAGGAAATCTTCATTTTTCCCATTAACATTTTAAGTACCACAAAGTCGTCAACCTTTTAATGGAATAGACTGAGCTGACATTATAGTTGATAGGTAGTTGAATTTAGGTCGCACTGGAGCAACAAAACAAACTATTGGCGTCGGACTGAGATCAATCCCGAAGGGAGATTCGAGGACAATACCTCATCATTTTGAATCGTGGTCAATTGATGTCAACACCTGAGCTAATACCCCACTGCAAATTTCTACGTCATCATGATGACATTTGAGGCCACGACATATTTAACTTGCACCTGCCCCCACATGCACGACGGTTTTTGGTTGGATCTAATTTCGAACTCGCAATCCTCTGGTTGCTAATGCGCGACTCTACCAACTGGACTACCGTGGCCCACGAGCGTGTGAACTGAGTCGCTTTTGTAAGATCTCAGAAGTGGTATGTCACATGGGCTTGGGAATCGACTTGGGACGATTGGATATCGGAACGCAAAATAGTGTTTTTCATCACTTCGTCAGTTTGTCCTACATCAGAATTCCTACTTTCCAATAGCATGGCGTAACATAGGTAACTGGGGATGCGGAGATTGGATCGACAACATAGCAATCTAATTCTTAACTTAAGACAACCTAAAAGTCAATTCGCTTCTTTTCCGCAAGAACAATGAAATAAAAATCTTATTTATACCTTAATTAAAAGCCTGAGAGTTGCACTCACGCCCAATTCTGACAACTATATTTGGATCAGCCAAACGCTGTAGAGCTTGATGGCAGTCTTAAAAGCGGGAAAATGAAAGAATTGTAGACCATGCGCATGGACTCTGCGCATATTATCTAGACTGGATGCTAGTTTCAGAAGAAAGCATGGGATGGGGAGAAGAGTCTGTTGAAGGACCCATTGCGCATGACCAACACCATTAACCAATCATAGTAAAACACCATTTGAGGCTGAAAGGATGAGGTATCCGCATTTCCTGGTTGGCTTTTTGCAGTGAAAATGAAGGATGTTTATTCTAAACTGATGTCTCAGACTGACATTTGAAAAATCATCGATTTTGCTTAATGTTTTATTTATTTTTATTTTTTTGCACCGAATTAAAAGAATTAGTGGATGCAGGGCTTCCATGGACGCTAATCCGCTTGTGCTTTCCGTCAATACCAAGTGACATTCATCCGGAGGTCTTCTAAACGAGCAATCGGATGAAATAACATGAAGCTGCGCACACATGATCCGGCTATTTCATTTGAAGGTTGATGCATAAAGTTTGCTTTCGCCACTTTATATTGATTCATCATAACTCATACATATTGATTTTAATATTCTCACATTAAATAATTGCTGTGAGTTTCGGTAGAAATTGAGCTTGCTAATCAAAGCTTGAAAAATTATAAATAAGAATGTATATCCTAGAAATCTGGGTACCTTACAATTATTATTGGAAGGTTCGTTATTTCTTGCATGTTTGGCTTAACCTTAGCAATATAGGATATATTTAGAGCACCAAGGGAAAGGCATAACAGAGATATTTCCTGTGATGTCTAAAATGCAATTTATATTCATATTACATACCCCACATAAAGATCATACATATTTATTTTCAATTATTTTTTGTATGCATTCCTTTCCTTACATTTTTTTACAGAATAATCTCGATCCTTTTCACTTAAATTAATGTTTTCAATTATTTCCCAAAAGTTATCAATTATAAGTGAACACAGAGCTGTCAATTTTACAAGAAATTGATTTATTAACTGGCAAAATCCTCCATTGGAATTATTTTTTCTTTTATCTAGTCTTCCCTTTGTTGTGATCAAAAGAAGGGTGATCAGGGGAAGGGAGCACTGAGCCCATTTTATGATGGAAGGCTATCCGTCTAGCATATTGTGTAAACCCTTGATGGTTTTTCCTCCGAGACGATTCATGTGAAATCCCTACCTGTGTTTATGTCGAGCAATTGGACTTGCTGGAATCCAAGCGTCACCTGTGACGTCAGGTCACCTGGAAGTTTCCGACCAATCACTGCTCGCAGTGGCATGACGCGGCGAATTTGAGGTGGCTCGCCCAGTGCGAGAGCGACTTTTAGCGTTACCACCGCTTTTAGGGAATTCTGGTTGGACAGATGGTATTTTTTTTTATGCCCATGGAGAAGGAAGGACAGGGCAACTCAACCTTTGAACTCTGGGAATATAAATAGCTTGGTGAAGGCTGATCCAGCACCGTGCCTCTCCAGATCCAGCACCGATGAGGAGACTCCCGATGCCCGATCACTAGGTTATTCAGCAACGCCCGACTTCTGAAAACCCAATTCCATCCACCCGGCAGAAACAGATAGGCAAATATCTTTTGTATATTCCTTTCTTGCTTATTGATTAGGTCATGCTCCCGTCTTTATTTTGACACTAATCGTCTCGGATGGGAAATTCAGCTTATATTGAAATGTGAAACTGTAATTATTATATTTAATGTTATTCTTGACCATCCAAAAATAGTAATCCAGAATTTGTCCTTTTGTGGTGCTATTTCGTCTAGGTTTCTTTTGCACATGTTTTAAATGTTTAAAAAATAAAAGTGTTTGTTCACATTGGTCATGTTTCCTTGCAATTCCTGTACATCATTTTAAACACAGCACTGTCACAACTTATAGTCAGTAAGAATCTTTTACATTTCAGGGTTATTGCTCATTTTGCATTGTAACCATATTAATAACCAAGGGGAATTCTACCAACCCAAAGGGTTTTAAAAGAATAATCCCAATAAATTGGTGCCGTGACTTTCTACTGACTGAGCTTTTGATGGTGCTGTGTTCAGGAGCATGACTTTCTTAATCTTCACATCGTATAATTCTTTAAAGAAAAATGTTCTATTTGTGATCAGTTTTTGCATGTAATGGTGATTCCCACTTGCATTTACGGTATTTTTGAGTGATATCTACATTATCGTTTGAATAATTTTGTTGTATTGTAAAGTAACAAGGTACGAAAGCACTCAGGGTAGCACTTACACATTAACATTTAAAGGTACAGCTGTAGTCTCTGCCGCGCGCGGTGGCAACGACTCTTGGCGCGGCTTTTGGCGTAGTTATAAGTGACTCATGCCGGGTGATGGTAACCCATTTTTTTCTCGAATTTTCTCCTGGTTAGGGTTAACATGTTTTTAGGCTAACTTACGGGACTGAGGGAGTAGTTAATCGTTTTTTTTGTTACGAGTTGTGTCGCGATAAAGAGCTTTTTTTAACTTTTTAAAGGAATCGGGATTAATTAAATCTAAAGTTTCTTGCGATAAATGTAACGGGGATATGACTTTTTCAGTTAGGGTTACCCTCACCGGCATGAGTCGCTTATAACTACGCCAAAAGTCCAAATATTTAATCAATATTTGCAGTGTTTTTCTAGTCAAAATGTTGTTTAATTCAGATTTACATAATTCATCCGTACGTATGCAGTATATATTCAATGTTGGAAGATTTCCGTGGCGACATAAAAAAGTGCGCCAAAAAAAACGCGTTGCCACCGCGCGCGGCAGAGACTACAGCTGTACCCATTTAAATATGACCACAAACAGTGTCCTGCAGAGTGGTGAGGTCATGGCGTCTGGAAGTGTGGTTGGTAATTTTGTCGCTGATGGGCTGACTGCGGACAGACTCCAACTTCTTCCACAGTTTGCTGATGGGAGCTCAGGAAATATTAGGGAATTTTTAAGTGAGTGTAAGGAATTGACTGATCACTTTAGGTGGTCCACCAGGGATCTGTTTGTCGCTACGAAACTGAGATTAAAGGGCGAGGCCAAGGCCTTGTGTAGAGAACAGAAACGCGTAATCACTGACTTCCCTTCCTTGGAACAGGCCCTAATTGATAGATATGCACACAAGAATGATTTATCATTAGCAGTGCATGAGTTTTTCTCGTTCCGACAGCTACCCTCAATGCCAGTGGCCGTATTTATGGCAAGAGCTGATGCACTGTCATACAAAGCATTTTGCTCTGGGGAGGACGACCATGCTGTCGAAGAACATTATCGACGTCGTATGCTGCGAAGCATGCTGTTGGCAAATTTCTGTCCGGAAATTAGGAGGGGGGTTATTTCGGCTGACCCACAAACGATAGAGCAAGTCAAGGAGGTGGCTCTAAGAGAGGAGCGTGGTTGGCTAGCATGCAAAGTGGAGGCAACCCATACAAGGACTGACCACAGCCACTTTCCTGAAGATGCACAGGTTTTCTCTGCTCCTGCTCGACCATCAGAGCAACAAAATATGTGTAAGGTTATCGAGTCTCTGTCGAACCAAGTTAGGGACCTATCTGTGGAGGTAAAAAGTTTGAAAGAGGAAAGAACCAGGGAGAGGCAGCAGAGATCAGTGCAGAGAGAGAACAGGTCATGTTACAACTGCGGTAGGGTGGGACATCTCAGTAGAGATTGTAGATGGAGGAACGAAGGGAGATATACACAGGCCCCTTACCACAGCAACCAAGTTGGACCAGATACGAACAATACAGACATCAGAATCGGGAAGCTCCCCCTCAGTTTATAAACCCACAGTTTGCCCTACCGCAGAGGTATCCTGGACCTCCTTCTCACCAAGACAGGAATTTAAACTAAGTTTGGGCCAACGACCCACTGTACGACCGTTGGAAGAGTCCCCATCCTTGGTACAGGAGATTTTTGCTTGCCAAAATGCACATGATTCACTTCCGATCATTATAACACATGTTTTTGATGTACCACAGAAGACGCTCCTTGACTCGGGAGCAGGTCTGAATTTGATTGATGCCACACTACTACAACACGAACATGTTATAAGGACACCCTGTTGCGTTAGGGTCAACACAATAGATGGTAATGGTTTTGAAATTAATCAGTGTGTTTATATAAACACAAGAATAGGCAGAGATAGTTTCAACATTAAGTACTTTATCATGCCACACAACATGTCAGGAACATTTACATTAATTCTCGGGAAACCGTTTTTGCAACAGTACAAATGTCGATTGAATTTTGCTGATAATTGCCTTGTGATTGACATGAAGATAATAAAGTTTAATGAGCCAGAGGAGCAATGGGAACAGCCCGAAACAACGAATAATGGAATCCCAGCCTATGCATATGCTATGAGTAAGTCAGTAATTCCACCCCTTTCCCAAAAAATTGTTTATGCTCAGGTGAAAGGTCAAATCAATAGTGATTTTTTTAGCGGAGCCAGTTTGGAAAAGTGGAGATAAACAGATTTCAATAGCACGATCAGTATATCATAATAAACCCGACCAAATTCCCATTTTAATAGTGAACCCCCAGGAAACCAGCTACCACTTAAATAAATTAACTAAACTTGTTGAATGCCGCCCCTTGATTTCTTCACATAGAGTCCCAGGGTTGGACCTCAATTATTTTGCTCAAGACCCAAATTTTGGTAGCTGCGAAGAAGCAGACTTGGAATGGAGTAAAACATTTGATTTAAGCCATTTGACAAACACGGATAAAAGTAAGATAGAGGCTCTATTGGACAAATACAAGGCAGTTTTTGCTGGATCTGTGCAGGACCTACCTGGGTGTGACACCCTGTTACATCAGATAAACCTGACAGATTCAGCCCCTGTTAAAAGAAAAACATACAGAGTTCCCTACAACCTAAGGAATGAAATGGACAGTCAGCTCAATATCCTCCTTGAGGCAGACATACTCGAACCCTCGACATCTCCCTATGCGTCCCCTGTGTTACTTGTTAAGAAACCCAATGGAGAATTCAGGTTTGTGGTAGATTTTCGAGAGTTGAACAAGAAAGTAATTGCAGACTCGTATCCCTTACCATTAACTACTGAAGCAATTGACAACCTGCAGGGTAGCAGGTACTTTTCAACCCTTGACCTTACGAGTGGGTTCTTCCAGCAAATGCTTGACCCGGAAGATAGGCACAAAACAGCCATTACCACCAACCAAGGCCTTTTCCAGTTCAAAAGAACACTTTTTGGCCTAAAAACCAGTGCTAATTCTTTCCAAAGGTTGATGGAAGTTGTCCTTTCTGGATTAAAGCCAGCTCAGATTTTTGTCTACGTGGATGACATTGTGATAGCCTCCAACACTGTTAATTCCCATCTCGAGAAATTAGAATTAGTTTTCAAAAGACTCCTCCAGCACAACCTTAAACTCAAGCCATCCAAGTGTAAATTTTTGAGGGAATCAATCACCTACCTCGGTTTTGTTGTATCTAATGGGAAGATTTTCCCTGACAAAAAGAATATAGAAGTGGTAGAAAAATTTAAAACCCCAACCTGCAGAAAACATGTGCGATCTTTCCTGGGATGTATCAATTATTACAGAAAATTCATACCGGATTTTAGCCGCCGTGCTATCCACCTCACTAACTTAACTAAAGAGTCCAAACAATTCATTTGGACACAAGACGCAGAGAGAGAGTTCAATGACCTCAAGGTAGCTTTAGTTGAGAAACCATGCCTTACTCTCCCAGATATGACTAGGGACTTCGTCCTATACACCGACGCTTCAAACTCGGCAATAGGTGGAGTTATTGCCCAACTAGATGAATCTGGATTCCCTAAACCAGTGGCTTTTGCTAGCAGAAAACTCAACCCAGCTGAGCGAGTGTATAGCACCACTGAGAAGGAAATTTTGGCCATAATATTTACAGTTGGTTACTTTAGACCCTACCTCTATGGGAAAAAGTTCACAGTCTATACTGATCATGCAGCCTTAACACATATCATGAAATTAAAAGATTCAACGGGTAGAATTGCACGTTGGGCCCTCACCCTATCAGAATTCAATTATGAGGTTAAATACATAAGTGGTAAATGCAATAGGGTTGCAGATTTTCTTTCACGAGGACTGGACTACAACACTGCTCATGCATTGCGGGATTCGACAAATAGTCTTAGGGGTGAAACGGAAATTAAACAAGTGTTCACTCTTGAAACCGAGAACAGCAGGTCTTGCACCTTTGAGGACAAGATTTTAGAGGAAATTTCACACAAACAAAAATTGGATGAAAAATGTAAAGCGATTATCAAAAACTTAAACGAAAATAAACCGGTTCAACCAACAAAACTTAGATTTTTTATGCAAGACGGAATTTTAAGATGTAAGCAAATTGATTTTTCCAATGAAAAAAATGGATGCACTAGGGTCGTCCTCCCAAAATCCATGATACATGACATACTGACACAATTTCACGATTCCCCTTCTGCTTGTCACCAAGGAGTGAGGAAGACTCTTTCCAAAGTCAAACGTTTCTATTATTGGCCGGGGATGTACAGACACATTGTTAACTGGATAAAATCATGCAATAGCTGTATGGAACGACGCGCTCACAAACCAAGAAAATTAGCCCCCTACAACGTCCTTCAATTCCGGAAGGTCCTTTCCACAAAGTTGCCATTGATATTGTAGGACCTCTCCCGGTAACTGATAATGGCAACAGGTTCATAGTCACCTACATTGACCACTTCACCAGGTGGTGTGAAGCTTATCCAGTACGACAAACTAAAAGTGCCGACATAGCGCAAACATTGCTCAATTTCATTTCAAGATTTGGTTGCCCCTTTACAATTCTTACTGACAAAGGGATGAACTTTGTAAATCAGGCCATGCAAAGTGTTTATGCATCGCTAGGAATAAAAAAGGTCAGTACCACGGCGTACCACCCCCAAGGGAATGGGATGCCAGAGGTATACCACAGAGGACTAGGTAATGCCCTGAGTCACTTAGTTAATAGTAATCACGACGATTGGGATACTAAATTAGAGTATGCCCTTTTGGCATACAGATCAACATGGCACTCGGCTACAAAGCACACACCCGCATTTCTTGTATATGGGAAGGAGCTAAATCTGCCCTACCAGATGTTCGAGTCGGAACCACCATTTTCATATACAGATGACTTTTCAACCTCATTACTTAAAAGACTGCACAATGCTTATAATGAGGTAAGGGAGAATTTGGTTCAAGCAGCGGAATCACAAGAGCGGTATAGGGACAAGTTTACAAAAGAAAAGGGAATCAATGTGGGAGATGAAGTATACCTATACTTCCCTAATGTAAAACCTGGGTTGACAAGGAAGTTCAACAAGCCAAACAAAGGCAATTTTGTGGTCACGAAGAAAATTTCTGAGGTGGTATTTGAAATCGCAGACAAGAGCTTCCCCAACCGCAAGCAAAGGGTAAATATTGATAGGCTCACAAAAGCCACCCCACGATTACCCCATGGTTTAGCTCCAGGAAAAGATGTGAACGCCCAACATCCGAATGTGATTGATAAACAAACCCCAACAGAACCCGAAAGTTGTACAACCGGAGAATACACGGGAGTGTCAAAGGGTGTAAGAGGTTGGGTTTATATACACCCACACGGGCAATCAACGAGAAATGGTAATACTACCCAACAAAACACAAACCCCGGAAACTGGACACACCCGAACCAGGGAAATCCTGCAACAGCGCCAAGCCCTCACACATACAACCTACGTAAAAGAGTTAATGGTAGGGTAGTCCACTAGATAAAACCTTTTTGAAATTCCGAACAGTTTTGGAAAAAAAAGGTAGGGGATACTGTACATTTTTGTATTTTTTACGTTTTTTACATTTTGGGGGAAAGCAAAATGGCTGGAATTTATTGGGTTATGTAATTTTTGGTTTCTTCAAAGGGACTGACTGGGGTTGGCCGCCTCAAAGATGGGTGATTACAAGTTTTTAGGGTTTTGAATTGAATAAAAGGTAGGGCGGAATTTTTACAATTGGAATGTAGTTTGAGGAGAAATTTTGTTTTGCTTGAAGGTCGATCAGGGGAGAAACGACATTTCCTTTGCATGGGTTAGACATTGCAAGAACATTTTAAGCATGGTAACCCAACTTTTGTCTGCCCTGAGTCATGACTAGATATGAATATCATGAGTGAATGCCTGAAATTTTTGTTGAAATACTTTATATATGTACGAACGGCCCCATATTGTTTACATTGCACACATGTATATATTTTCCTATACGTGCTCTTGTTTACATTGCACACATGCTTTTGTTTACCTACTTCATGTTTTTGTATATTATGCACACATGTATAGATAATCCTTCACGTACTCTTGTTTACATTGCACACATGTCCTTGTTCGGACTTTACACAAGCTATGGTTCACGTTGTATGCAGATGTTTTTGTTTACAGGTACACACTCAATTGTTTATAATATTTAAGGGCTGGACGGATGGTCTTGTTGCAGATATATTTGATTTTTAAAATATGGGTTTCTGTATGAACGCAATTTTTATGTTTACCAATAAGGGTTGTTGGGTACTGATGTGTGGTACCAGCCCGCCTCAAGTTGTATTCTGAAGGTTCTTTGCTTTTGGTACAGTACTTCGGTGTTACAGTGTGTTCTACATGGAACCACATTCTCCTTGATATAGATTTGCTTATGAGAAAAAAATTGAAAATTTTTTTTAGGAAAAACGGGGCATTTGTTGTGATCAAAAGAAGGGAGCACTGAGCCCATTTTATGATGGAAGGCTATCCGTCTAGCATATTGTGTAAACCCTTGATGGTTTTTCCTCCAAGACGATTCATGTGAAATCCCTACCTGTGTTTATGTCGAGCAATTGGTGCACGACCCCCTAAGACCTGCTGGAATCCAAGCGTCACCTGTGACGTCAGGTCACCTGGAAGTTTCCGACCAATCACTGCTCGCAGTGGCATGACGCGGCGAATTTGAGGTGGCTCGCCCAGTGCGAGAGCGACTTTTAGGGAATTCTGGTTGGACAGATGGTATTTTTTTTTATGCCCATGGAGAAGGAAGGACAGGGCAACTCAACCTTTGAACTCTGGGAATATAAATAGCTTGGTGAAGGCTGACTCGCCCTCTTCCTTTTTTTGACTTCTCCGGTTTCGCTTGACACGCTCTGGCTGATGACCACCGATTGAGAGCTCGGACCCGAAGTACGACGACTTGACGGAGATGAAGATAGCTCCCCAGCTGGTCTCACGTTGGTGAAATAACCAGAAAATCCGATTACAGCAGACCTCCAATGCTTCGCCAGCGAGCCTGCCGACCAGTGGTTTAAGTTTCGGGTTGGACAAACCGACGTCCCTGGGAAGAATTCCGTGCCTCTCCCGATCCAGCACCGTGCCTCTCCAGATCCAGCACCGATGAGGAGACTCCCGATGCCCGATCACTAGGTTATTCAGCAACGCCCGACTTCTGAAAACCCAATTCCATCCACCCGGCAGAAACAGATAGGCAAATATCTTTTGTATATTCCTTTCTTGCTTATTGATTAGGTCATGCTCCCGTCTTTATTTTGACACTATTCGTCTCGGATGGGAAATTCAGCTTATATTGAAATGTGAAACTAATTATTATATTTAATGTTATTCTTGACCATCCAAAAATAGTAATCCAGAATTTGTCCTTTTGTGGTGCTATTTCGTCTAGGTTTCTTTTGCACATGTTTTAAATGTTTAAAAAATAAAAGTGTTTGTTCACATTGGTCATGTTTCCTTGCAATTCCTGTACATCATTTTAAACACAGCACTGTCACAACTTATAGTCAGTAAGAATCTTTTACATTTCAGGGTTATTGCTCATTTTGCATTGTAACCATATTAATAACCAAGGGGAATTCTACCAACCCAAAGGGTTTTAAAAGAATAATCCCAATACCTTTTTTTCTATATTTGATATTTTGACCGACTGAAAAAATTAAATTATTAATTTGATTAAATTTCTCGATGGGGACAGGCTTTCACAGGACGGGCTCTTTTAACAGTTACTCGACGCATCCAGTTTTTTTCTTAGCATTAACCAGTAATTTTTGTTTTTGATTTCTCAAGTGATTCGTTTCCACAAATCCTAGAGGGCTGCCTATCTTGGGCGTTGAAACTGCGATTCGCGCGGATTCAATTCTTGTAACTTACCTGGGTGCATTTCTCTTTTCTGTGTCAGTAAAACTTTCCTGGTTTGTGAATGTCCTTTACTTGACGCATGTCATGTGTTTGGCGCAGCTTGGTCAAATATAGCTTTGTGCCATCTAACCCGATTCAACCAACCGATTTGGGCATGGATATTCGGTATTGGTTCAGATGCATGGATATTGGTTCGGAATCGGCGTTTTAACCCAATCTCCTATTCTAATAAACCCTCGTACTGCAAAACATGATCGTTAAGCATCAAACCAAACCTTTGGTAATTGTAAAAGTCTTTGGATGACTAGTCTGTTTAGCAAAAGACGCTGAGTTTCAATAAAATATTTATATTTTATTGCCAGTCATTCTACTTACGCTCATGAATCTTTAATAATTGGTAATTTTTCTTTTGCATTATTCGTTTATTTTAAATTTAGATTTTACTAGAAGTGTTTTATTTGTTTTGTAATTTATTCACAATTACTTAGAATCAAGAGAAAAGGAAGAACAATGATTCTGCCTGTGGCGGATTTTTATTTGTACTATCACGTGATTGACTTCACGAATTCCAGCTTGGCCTTACTGTATTTTAGGTTTTTTTTCGTGAACAGGATGGAGAAATTCTGTTCTTTGACTTCCAAATAAGTATGGGCTTTGCGTTGTGTGTGTGTTCTTGTTTTTCTTTTCTCCAAATTAATTGATCATGCAAGTGTAATCGTTTTCATTGTCCTTAGAACTTGATCTTTCATAAAGTTAAACCTATATTGTGTAAACTAGGAATTATTTCAGGTAACAGCATTTACACGATTAACGTTCGCACCTATGCTCAAGAAGCATGATGCCGTTTCTCGCGTCAACTGATCCTTGAGTTGTAGCTCCCATCACAAGTGCTCTATAGCTCAGTTGACAGCGTCGCTGGTTTCAACGATCCACGACCCAATTTTATTTTTGTCCCCTATAATTCATATAGCCTTTGAAAAAATTCAATTAAATTCACAAAATAAACAAATTGTGTGAACATAACTTTATTTTTTTTCTTCCCCGCTAATGAGGTCTCCCTCCCCATTCTTTTCTTGTTAAGGCCTTAATTCCTTTTCCCAAAGTTAGAATATTTTTCTCAATTATCCAATGCGGAGTAAAATCGTTTATGATGCTGTGGACTTCAAATATATGTGATTTAAGTATGATTAATGTTAACTTTTGTAACATATATTTTTGTGTAATTGAGTTCTAATGCCTGAATTTTTTTTCCAGTGACCATTTTGTGAGGATTTCATCTCATGGACAAAAGGTCTTGATGCGGAACTTCAACCTAAAACAAGATCCCTGCACCTTGTGGCTGATGGCAACACCACACCTGTTGAATGAATTTATGCTACTTACCAAAGATATCTTTAGTATCAAGAATTTAACTCTAACTTCCCAAATATGGCTTCAACTATTAATAAAAGCCGAGAAAATGTGGACTTTAATGACTCAAATATTATCGGAACACTATACAAAGCTGAAATTGGTAGTGATTTAAAGTATGTTAAAAAGGGGAAAACCTCCTGTCAGCTTAGCACTAATAGCTTTTCCTCATCGTCCCCGTCCTCCAGTGAAAGTGGATCCACCATTCCCGTGCCACCCGATGGCGGATGGGGCTGGGTTGTAGTTTTTGCTGCATTCATGGTTAATTTCATTGCCGATGGAGTCTCCTTTTCTTTTGGTTTCCTCTTCATTGATTTCGTCCAGTATTTCGGGGCGAGTAAAGCCAAAACCTCCTGGGTCGGATCAATCTTCCTAAGCATGCCACTTCTAGCCGGTCCCGTCGCAAGTTATCTCGTCGATCGCTATGGTTGCCGAAAAATGTGCATCCTTGGAGCCCTGCTCTCCGCCTTCAGTTTCGTCATCAGCATCTTCGCTGCATCTCTTGAGGTCCTCTTCTTGACGTTCTCCATGGCCGGCCTCGGCTTGGCCCTCTGCTACGTCACTTCCATCGTAATTGTTGCATACTACTTCGAGAAGAAGAGGTCTCTGGCGATGGGCTTGGCAGCCTGCGGAACAGGCATCGGCACCTTCGTGTTTCCCCCGTTCACCATTTACCTCCTGGAGGAATACGCCTGGCAGGGCACGCTCTTGATCCTCGCTGGCTTCTTCCTCAACATGGTGCTGTGCGGGGCACTGATGAGGGATCTGGAATCGCCAACGCAGGAAAGGGTCAGCACCAGCGATGGCAAGCAGCATTCTGCGAACGGCGTGCTGGAGAACTCAGAACGACTCTGCAGTTCGATGGTGCAGCTGCCCACCTATCTACACGACAACTGCCCCGAGGTGATCTCTGAGCTGTCCAGTAAGGAAGGCACCTACCTCAACTCCCTATTGGAGCAGCATCCGTTCATCTTCGCGTCCATCATAAAGGAAGACGGGGATGGATCGGTGGGTTCGTCTTCGGTTGCTGTCCCCCAGAATGGTCAAGAGAAGAAGAGGAGGAAGCTTCGCCACAAAAGTGTCAGCAAGACCCTGTCGAATTCGGAACAGAACCCGGGGAGACTGGACGCCGCGTACCTTCGGAACTTGAAGATCCAGAGGGAGAGCATCGCCTACAGAGGGTCCATGCTGAATATACATCAGTACCAGCTGAAGGCATCTAGCTGTCCCAACATATTTCGAAACAGTATGGTTACCATAGCAGAAGAAAAGGTGAGCCTGGAGTATTTTAAATTTCAACATTTTGTTGTAATGAACTCGCACATAGGTTGACAAATATAGTACAATAACATACCTGCCAATTTGTCTGGAAGTTTTCCAAAAAACACCCAAGGGATTTACTTTCTCTAACCCTCCTGATAGTTTATCTGCTGTAGTGGCTCTCTTCTGATGCAAAAACCTATTCCAAATTGTTACCAGTTCTGGGCAAGGGACACTTTTTTTCCCACTTGGATCTTTCCCTTGGAGTAATAGGGCAGTCCTCTCTCTACGCGATATCTCGTCATTAACAAAACGTCAGATCATTTATGGATGAGATACCTCGTCGAAACCACTTGGAGGGTTAGGTAATTGCGGGCATCACAACCCCGAAGTACCCTAGTGATCTGTCCTCTTCATTTTACCCTAGCCTGCCCTTCTACTTTTTGCTCTTTCTCCCTCGTTGATTGCTTGATGTTTTCTGTCTTGTGTTTGGCGCAGCTTAGCCAAATATAACCTTTGCGCCATAAAATCCAAAACAAATAACCAACAACCATTTCGTAAAACACTTCGCTTTCCGGACGGAAAAAATGTTTTCCAAATTTTACTTCAGGGAGGAAATTTTCAAATGAAGTTCTGGCTAGAAGCAGTGGCGACCGTTAACGAAAAATATCGTAATCAGTGATTGTTAAGACCGTTTTAGGCTCAAATTTTCAAGAGAAACCTACAAATATAACTTAAACACTCAAAAAAGTTTTAATTGCTTATTTTTTACTTATATTTGGTCTCATTTTGTGTAAAATATTTCCAAATAGGTTTTGCCAAATTTGAACTGCCGCCAAACATAAACAGTAATAGAGCAGCTTTTATTTATATGTATAACTTTTTATTTTATTGTTTTGGGGCATTTTTCATTTCTTAGTTTCTCATTACTCTTTGTCGTAAAAATCTTCCTGATTTTTTTCCCTTGGAGTTTGGCAGGTATACAATAAGGACATTGTCTTGATTTTGAATGTTGTAAAACCAAATATTCAAGTAAGTTTAATTTAATTTTAATATTGAAAATTCTTAACTTTTAATCCGTATTCTATTTTATACCTGTTTCTTGAATGTTTCAAACGCAATTAATGTTCATATTGGAGATACAAAATTATTTATTGAGGCTCTACTCTTTTTATAAAGGATTTTATCAGTTTTAGTTTTATAAAAATTGTTAATTCAAAATACTTTACGTTTCTATTCATAAAGTTCCTTTTTATTTAAATAAACATGTAACATGTACAAGGGTTCATACGCCTGAAAATCCTTGAAAACTCCCTGAAATGAAAGCGAAAATTTCAGGGACCCTCGAAAACTGAAATTTACTAGTCTCCTGCGAATCTGAAAAACTTTTGAAATTTTTTATTGTGATTCTAACTAGTTATAATACTCAAAAAATATTTTTCTGACTTTACCAAAAAATATTAAATAATAAATTTTATTGACAGAACCAAAATGAAAACTAGTTCAAAATGCATCTTCTAGATGGCACCCTGAAGAAATGTTTTTATAATAATCAGCAATACTGTTAACTTGGAAAATTACTTATCCCCCTGTGAATAAAAGTCAATAATGAGGACCGCAATGATTGCAAATGTGGATTTACTCGTAAACAGGACGATGCTGATTTTTATGGTACCAGAACTAGAAGGAATTGTATAAGGCAGTAGTGCAACTTTTCTAAAAAGTCTTCGAACCCTGATATACATTTTTTCAAAAAGTGTTAGTAGCTAGATGTATTTAGACCTAAGCTATATCAGCAGCTGTTCTATTTTATAATTTTCCAACTCCACTATCAAGACTCCAACAGAGCCAAGATCTTTAGTCTCAATAAATTGAACTAATTGTATAATAAATGTCCACTATTATTTGTGTAACCTATAAGTCAAGTCTTTATTTTTTAAGTTGCTTTTTCCATTGACTGATTACTTAATTTCAAAAATGTTAACTTTATCTTTTTTTTTTCTTAGCTTTGCCTGTTTCTTCATGATCTGAAAGAGTTAATGCTTGAGATGTTCGATTTCGGCAACTTCAAAAATGTCAGTTACACTTTATTTTGCCTTTCAAACTTCTTACTGTACATCTGCCTAGATGTACCTTATGTATACATACCGGATCACGCATGTACAACAGGCACAGACTTACAGAGTGCATCTGTATTGATCTCTGTGCTTGGGGTTCTCAATTGCTTGGGTGTGGTGAGTAAAAGCTAATATTCCTATTATAGTGACAAAATATGTTTGTGTTACATCATTTCATTGAATGACTAATTTGTCCCAGATGTGTCAGTATTAAAAATGCAAAAAAATAATTATTTTGTCTTGCCCTGTATTGGGAAAAAAACACCCAGAAGGAATTTCTGTGATAATGTCATAGATTAATAATTAAGGGTAGGACAATCTGATATAGTTTGAAATTTAAATAATGGTGACAATAAGATGGAAATGTACACAGTGCATATTTGAGGAGTAGTTCATGAAGAGCCCTGTGCAAATAGGAAGACATTTGATTTTAAACAAAATAGAAAAATATCCTTTGGGAAGATGTGCTCATGTTGGATCCGAGGATTAAGTCAGATATAAGCAATCAAACTTAAAAATAGAATTTATTGAGGAGCATCAAGGTGTGCAGCTAGTTACAGGAATATCAGCGCACTGTCGTTCTACTGAGGGGAGAAAGACTACATTTTTGACGCATGCGCAGATATTCGCATACATGGGTTAATGAGGTGGTGCCATCTAGTTTGGCATACATGAAATACGAGATTCACCACAATCCTATGTACTGTATGCAATAATATAAAGTAGGGTTTTTTAACTTTTTCATCTCATGGGGTACACATACACTTATTACTAAAATTATGTACACCAAAATATGTTACATTTTGTGCCAATCTAACAAAACATGTACAATTTAGATTGATTTACAAAAATTATAAAAGAAATGACCATTTAAAAAACTTTTTGGAACAATTTTTTATTACTTGCGATAAAAAAATAATTCTCAAAATTATATTATATGGGTTTTACTTTTGAAATCATTTGGATCCACTTGTAAAAAATTTCAAAACTATACCATTGTAATCAAATAAATCTTATAATTTAAACCAATTCACCATCTTTAAGGCACACCAGTGCCATTGCCGCATCACACTGGTTGAAAATTGCTTATCTATATGGATAAAAATCGGTGATAATCTCTTCATTTCTTGAATTTTCAGTATGGATATTCCTGACTTCAGTCAAATTTAAATATAATTACTTATTTTTGTTTTATAAACTAGGTTTGAAGTAATTTAAAAGCCCTTAATATGAAAAAATTATTTTGGATTATTTGGATGCAAATACTGGGAATCAGGCAAAGTTTAAAAACAAAATAAACTTTCCTTGTTATAAATAACAAGGAAAGTTTTCTGAACTTCTTTTGATGTATGACTTTGTTCTGGTGAATGGATTTCTGGATTCGGTCTAGCTGGAGCTAGACGTGGAGATTAGCAACAACATAACAAGGAAAGCAGTAAAGAACAGACATGCCATGTTAACAGACAAGTGGTGGAATTTGCATGGGGGTGGTTGGGGAGCCATTTCACTCCTACACAGAAAATAGATCCAAAGTGGGAAACCACTTCCCAGGCTGAAAATAGATTTCGTGGTTTGCTCCTGTGGTGTCATCTAGAGGAATGTCATAACTGACCTGAACAGATATTTTAGTCATGTTTGTCGTAATGCCAAAAGTTCTAATATTTTTCCTTATCAACTTTAATTTGTTTTCAAGAGAGAATGGAATGAGAAATTCCACTCAATGTACAATTTAGAAAATTAATATCTAGTTCAAGCAAACAAATTAATAGTTGGTGTATATATTTGATATCGCTTTGACTACAAAATTGCTAAAGCAATAACATCAACTCCTAACTACAACCAATCTCATTACACCACAGAGTTAATGTTTTCTATTATGAATTATTTTCATAAATCCTTGTTTGGTATCATTTTTGCTTTTCATGCACTAATTTTTTGAATATTTTTCTTATTTTTTTTTTAAATTTTTTCCTTTTCAACAGATATTTCAGTTTTTAAGTAAATGATAAGATTTGTGCTTTAATTCCTCTGTTAATATGTAAAATCATAAATTCTATTGAAACATTTAATGGATTATTGAATTGATTTATCACAATTGTAAGCTGAAACTTACATTGAAAAGATATACATATTTGTATGCTGTTAGAAAAATAATGCTGAAAGATGAAAATGTTATGTATCATGATATGCATTATCATATACACAAGATGAAATTCCCAAACATTTAATTATCTCACTAAATGTGCTTATCGTTATTGTACTATCAAAACCTTGCTAGTCCAATTTTTTGGGTTTATGAATTTTTAACATTTGGTTACAAATATGCTTACTAAATTTGTTTTAAAAGCTCTTTAAGTCTACACCAGTTATAAAGCGATTTTTAAACCTCATCTCAGCTGATCTATGATTTGGTATAGTATTTTTATCGTTCCTGAAAATTTTTGATTTAAGACACACATACTAGGTTTTGTTAGTAAAACAAAGATATATATTACATTTTCTTTCAAAATTTGATTCTGAAGTAATCTTGTATTAAGTAAAATTTGTATTGTCAATTAAAATCTAAACTGCATCAATTTATTGCACTGCCAAATGTTTTTTTCCAGGTTATCGTCGGCTACATAGGGGATAAACCGTGGATAGACTCCTCTCTTTTGTACAGTGGCTTCATTTTGCTCAGTGGGGTCTCGCTAGTTTTACTCCCAGTACTTGTCAACTATTACTTGACGGCCACCCTAGTTGGTATCTATGGCTTCATGATCAGTGCAAATTACACTCTGGTTCCCATTATTATTGTTCAGTTGATTTCTCTTGATAATTTCACGGGTGCTTATGGCCTTTTGTTGTTGGTTCAAGGAATAGCCAGTTTGGTTGGACCCCCAGCTGCTGGTAAGTGGTTTTATTCCTTAAGCATTGGTGAATAGATAATTTTATGCCTTAAAATATTTTAAATACCCATCTGTAATCTACATAATGCCGTGTGATTTTCTGTGGTATCCTAATTTATTTTAGTTGAGTTTCACTAATTTGTTTTCACTTTCATTGAGTTTGTAAATGTTTAATGCTTTTCCTCTGTAGGTGCAATCCAAGCCAAATCGAACTTTATTTTTATAGGAATTAGAAAAAGTGCACATTAGAAATATTAGGTTAAAAATGCAATTTCATATTCACTGTTTTGAAGATTGGTTTTAAATGTCAAATTCACAAAATTCTGTGTCATGAAACTGAATATACATCCAAACTGTTTCTTACAATACACAATAAAAGCGTAAAATTATTTTTTGAGCTCATATCTTTGTACATAATAATATCCTCTAAGGTGAGGGCCACTGAGTTGACAAGAATTTGGTTTCTGTCCATTTCTCTCATAGAATCATTCTTGCGTTCTGTGCTTTGAATATAACAATTTTTAACTACTTTTTCCTATTGGAACCACAAATTTTCAATCCATTGAGGTCCTGACGTTGTGTTTAGGTTTATAGTCTCTGCTTAAGGTGATACAGAAACTTTAAATGAACTATTTTTGTTCTGAATCTCTTTTCTCTGTGGAGGCGTTATTTATAGACACAAAAAAATTGATTCTAAATTTGAATTTCATGCACTTTAAAAAAAAAATCATTCTTTAATAGAGTGAAATACTTCACTTTTCATTTCAATATAATCTTAATTTCCAACCTCCAGCCAGAATACAAGCACTAAAACACATCTATAGTTGAAAGTGTGCTGAGGAAGCGATTCACTTTTAGGGTTCTAATTAGTCTATCATCGGTCATCACCTCAAAAAACTTAATGCAGTTAGCTAAGAAAGCAAACTCAGTGTTTCTCGAGGTTCTACTTTATATTACCAATTTTTAATACAGATGTGATCGAATACTGCACTTTTCAAGGTGGTTTTTAGTTTTCTTTTGTTTCATCTTAATTTACTTTTTTGAGTCATCACTTTTCCTGAAAAGGTGTGATGCATTGTGTGTAATTAAACATAATTCTCATTTGAATTTCTTTGTGTTTCCCTTAGGTGCATTATTTGATTACACTGGAAACTATGACATCACATTTTACTGCACTGGCCTCCTGATTATTATATCGGGAGTTCTGGTCATACCTGTAGCCAAGAGCCTTCTTTGTAGCAAGACTTCTACAGTTAGCAATAAAGATTTGATTCTGTCTGAGCCTGATAAAATCAAGTTTCCAGAATCCATTGAAGCTAATTCTGTCAGATTTCTGGAAGCAAAGCGGGATGTGAAGCTCCTGAATGCTGGAAATACCTACTCTCTGAAAGAGAAGGCAGATAATTTTACGCCACTGTTACCAAATGATGAAAAGATTTCTTCAAGAGATGATTTAGAAAAGAATGCACCTATGTCTGTATATGAAAATCCAATGTATCTTGTTTAAAGTATTTTCTCTGCAGTATTTAAATATATTGTTGAATTGCTTGACAACTAAAAGTGTTTAGGTAAGAAATTGAAGTTATGATGTACCATAATTGAATATTAGCAAATGTCAGTATTGTGTTAGCATTTAGTTCAATGCTAGCTTTAACCATCTTTGTTGGCTTCAATTTGAAAATAAATTTTTTAAGTTTCTATTGGAATTAGAAATTTCATTTTCTTTGCAAAAGTTTTGTAATCATTATATTCATTTATATGTCTATTAACCTTTTTGTGCTAACTTTTTTATGTTCAGTTTTGCCATATTTAACTCTGGCTATTGTGGATATAATTATTTTTGAAATAACAAAGTCAGAGAGAGATCTGATATTTTTCTTATGTTTTAGTTGTTATTTTTTATCCTTGATGAATTCCTATGAACTCACCATCTAGTCTACATCATTGTTATACAAAAGTTTGTGCAATGTTTACAAAACTTATTTTCTAAAAAACCAGTGATTTACTTTGATTATCATTGACTGTTATTTTTAAATCATACATCTGTACTAAATTGTATTACCAGCTTTGAGTTCATATGCAATACATTTCAATCTGTATAGCTAGTTAACAGAAATTTAACATGATGAAGGATTATAAAGTTTAACTTCGAAACTGATTATTATAAAATCTGTTTGAGCATGAGCATTAAGGAACAATCAAACCACTTTTGAAAATGTATAAATTTTATGAGCTTTCAGAGTTACCTGAGATCTACACAAAATTTTATGACAAATCATTGAATTTTATACTGCTCCATTCACTGTTTAACATTCAAGAAAATCTTGTACATAAATAATTGTTCTGTACAGTTTCCATTGTACCATTTAGGTTAAAATTGTATTAATTTAAAACATAGTCTGACCAAACTACAGAAAATTTTGCTTATAACTTATTGAAAATGTTTTCTGAAAGTCGACTCAAGTTAATTTCTTTTACATTATATCCCCACCCATTTATATCAATTGCAGTACCACAATCAAAGGCATGGCTTCTAACTGATCACCAAAGTTAAACACCCACAGCCATAGGTAGTACTTAGGAAGGTGAATACCTGCGATCACCTTGTGCTGTTTGTCTTAATGTTTTACCAATATTTTTTTTTGCTTTCCCCCGCTGAACTTTACGATTGAGACTAAATTTTTATAAATATTTTTGCTCCTTATTATGCAGTGCCAATTAAGATTCTATTCACATTCAATGTGGAGGTAAGCTGCTTTGCAGCGAGCACTCTGCAAGTGATATATCCTTTCCTTTTACAATATGTTCTATGTTTCAGTTTAATTTTTTATGGATGGGTATGACTTCATTAAATTGAAATCTATTTAGTAGTTGTGATCCTATTGAATTGCATTCTGTTTTGTATTTATCCCTTAGAAACTTCTATATTTCCCTGCGAAAATAATCTAATAAAACAGGGAACATCAAATAATCACCATGTTTTTCACAATCTATTGAATATTGCATACATTTATAACGTTCAGATTAATGTTTAGAGTTAGCCTTACACAAAACATAGAATACTAAAAGCTTTCAATATTTCATGGATGTGTAAGTCTGATGTGATGTTAATTGCTTACCATCAATATGCACATAAAGTAAAAAGTCATACTACGCAAGTGTTCTGTAGCTTTATTTAGAGAGTTCTCATGAATCTTGAGCACTTGAATTTTATTATCCATATCCATGACCTGGAAAGTTCTTGAATTTTGCCCAGGTCTTATTTTTAAAAAGGTCCTGCAACCTAACCATTGTGTTGGATGTGTTTCTTTTTTTTTTGTCCTGTAGTGTCTAATTTTTATTACTCTCCTCTTAACCCTCTGAATGTCGACCCGCCCGAAACGCCTTTTCATTCAGACAACCGCTCGCCGCCCGTCCGGCTCTTAATGTAATCAGCGTTTCTGCCCCTCTACCAGTGAGGAGGGTAATCGGTCATTCCCACTCTACAAAGGATTTTCGAACATCTTGTCACCTGAAGGTGTGCTAAATGATCATCAGGTGTTAGGGGGTCGATTTCTAACTACGTTCTTCAGTCTGTCTGCGGATCGGATAACCACCTGTTAGATTTTTTGCCTTTAAAATGCCTCGGTACAGAAGAATTTTTTCTCGAGAAGAGATCGAAACAATACTTTTTAATGATACAGATGAATCAGATTTGGATAGGAGTGAAGATGACGAATTAGAATTGCCAACTAAGGAATTGGGAAACAATTCGATCAGTGTCGATAGTGAATCCGAAGATGAAGAAAATATAGATATTCTTCATACTGAAAAAAAATGACGGTACCGTTGTATGGGATTCAGAAGTGGTTGGGAACGAACGCATAAACGTCCCCCAATTCATTAATTTTTCTGGTCCCCTTCATATGTTACCACCTGGCTCTTCAGCGTTGGACTATCTAAAATTATTAATGAGTGAAGAGATATGCGAACTCATCAGGGTTAATACAAATAAGTATGGTGAATTTTGTTCCAAAATGCGAGGATTTGCAGACGAGAGATGGGAACCTATTGCAAGCATCAAAGAACTGTGGAATTTTTTTACAGTTCTGCTTGTAATGAGTATTGTACGCAAGCCTAGAATCACTGATTATACTGGTCCAAAAATGAGACACTTGGAAATTCAAGAGTGAAAATGATGATGAGTAAAAATAGATTTTTACACATTAAACACTATTTCCATATATCCGACAGGGAATACGAACTTAAGGACAGTGAAAATTTTATTTTCACCAAAAAGTAGAGCCACTAGAAACATACTTGCGAAAAGAATTTTCCGAACATTTTAAGCCGTACGCTCACTTATCAAATTTAATGGAGAATTCTATAATTTAGAATACAGTTACCGTTGTTCGGTAGCTGTGCTTTAGAATACAGTTAGATAGTTCTTCGGTAGCACCTCGATCTATTACACATTGTTACTTTCACTTGGATTAAAGTTTGGTTTGGAGGCAGTAGAGAAAATATGTCTGTTTCTTTAGAACTGAGGGCTCAAAGCTTCCAACAATTTCTTTCACCTTACCCATGGGATCCCCACAATGTTAAATTTCACGTGGGTATTTACCACCCAAGTGTTAACTGGACCTCTAAAGAAAGGTAGAAAAATAGTAAATGGCCTCTCTCTATTCAAGGCGGCTCTTAGGTTTAGCTCTCACTGCTTGAGGATGAACACGTGTTTTTGCTGCAATGAGAAACGTAGAGGACTAGCTGAGGGTGTTTTTCGCGTTGAAGAGAATAGAGCGGAGTTGGGACCGAAGGATTCAAGTGATCGTTTTTGTCCATTGTCCCTTTCAATACTATGCTTCATATAACAGAACCAATGTTGCTGTTTGTATACAGGTTACGGGAAATCGAAGCCTGAGGGACAGGGAGATTCTTGAGTGAACAATTGACTTCGCGTCGATAAGCCAGTTTCTCTTGTATACAAAACCACTTGTATCGACCGGTAACATGAAATAATCCGAGAAATGTTTTAAACATTAGTCCCGAAGTGGTCGTTGAGGGTATGTCGTAACCCAATAATCAAACGAACAAAATTCTAAGAATGCATACTTTAAGAATGAGATGACTTTATTAGTAGCTGAGTTTTATGTTTTCTCTCATCTGACCATTTTAGCCCCTTGGTTTTTTAGAATGGAAGTTATCACAAATTTATAACAATAGAAGAAACTATAATGCACTTCTCATTTTGAGTGACGCTCACTTGACCGTCGCTTTTAACGCGGAATTTGACTGAAGTACATGTTCACTTGTATTGTTATGTAAAATTTAATTCCAAGACATGTTTTGTACCTACGCATATAAAATAGTAACTGAAAAGAAAAATTGTGTAAAGAATGACTTTTAAATTGAATTACGAGCTATAAATGCTAATTTTGCGATTTATTAGTGAGGGTTGGGTAATAGTAGTAAAGTGTGAATTTTATTTCTAATAAATAAAGGTTATCACACTTAAAGGTTTGCGTATCTCTGTTTTAAGGAAAAAGCGCATATTTTTAAGTCCCGCAATCGAATAAAACGTCCATTTCAGGGACATAACTGTGACGTAATTCTTGCATATTTTATTGCAAGATGCTTTTGGTCTACAATTTTAAAAGAAACCATTATCAAAAAAATCACGCTGCTTTTAAGATCATATTTATAAGGAAGAATTATTGAAAAATAACCACTTTTATCACTTTGTATTATATTTCCGAAAACCTTTTTTAAACATCAATTTCAAAGCAAAAGATATATTATTAATTTGAAAATTATCACGAATTTTTGATACATTGTTTTAAAAATAAGATAAGAAATTACAAATTAATTGCCGATAACACAACAGAAAAAGTATACCTTGTATATTCCTGTTGCAAGAGATTTGAAGTAAAAGAGATAAGAGGGAAATAAAGAAATTAAATTGCCTTTTTAAAACATTTAATGAAAAATATGTACTTAAAATTAAACGTAACCTAATGTGTTTGTTCTAAAATTAAAAAATATTTTCCTTGTTTTATAAGTAAGCGCAATTGCTTTACTTTTGCGCTATATTTCATTAAAAGAAAATTGTTCTTTCTAACAGTTTGACAATTTTCTATCCGTGTTTTCTTTTTGAGAGTTTAAAAATGCTACGTAATGGACGCTGAACATCAGCATACACAACATGTCTATATATATAATTCTAAGATCGACTTATAAGTTGAAAAGAGCACTTTCCATACAACCTCCCATTAAAACCAGCGCGGTTTTCGGTCCCAGTGTAGAGTCCCCCGATTAGGTGTAAAATAAGTTGCAAACGAGGGGGGAAGAAATATTGGTGATTGAACTAATGCTACTCGGGCGTTTTGGGTTTCTGAGGATATGATGTTTAGATGCGTACGGATGTCAGAGGGTTAAATATTAAAATGTTTGTGTACGTTTAGTTGAAGCAAATTGCATTGATTTAGAAAAAAACACGAAACTTTTAAGTATTATCTTTTAAGCTATAGCAATGTCAAAGGTGCAAAACCACAGTTTTAATGATTTACAAAAATATTACATAAACCCTTACTGCTTTTGCCATCCCAGCATCCTGTTTTCGTCTTGATGAAATATGGTCAGCCTACTGTGTACAAGTACCAGAATTAAATTAAACTTTGATGGCTTGCTAATTAAAACATGGAAATATTTCAGCATAAACATTTGGTTTAAAACTAATACTTTTACTGGAATATATAAAAACTATACAAAAGAATAGCATTAAAATTTATAGATGTATGAATAACGAAAGTTCTTACCTCTGATCCAATTTTTTTTTCAATTCTGGTCCTTAGGTAAAGCTACAGAATATCTTGAAAATTTTTATTGTGACTATTCTATCATACAAATCCAATAATTAGTCCTCATAGCAAAGTCATAAAAGCAACCAAACCAACTTACTCAAGTACAATACTACATGTATTAAATATTGATGCTTTGTCGAATATCTATATTAGCTACATGTGTTTTTATTTAATGGATTAAGTATCCTTGCTCATAACAAAAATAATACAAATAGTAATTGAAAATATTTCATGAAAATGGGAGAGGAAGTTAGAGCTGTTAAACTAAAGTAGTAGCATGTTTTCATTTCATGTCATTTTAAATGTCTATCATGGCGTTTTGATGTTATAAATGTGTATTTCTTGCACTCCAAATTTTAAAAAACTTCTATCTTAGTTTATATTTCTCATATATCAAAAATTAGGTAGACAGGTCTAGTTTTTTTTATCAATGGTTAATCTTTGTTTTCCTTCCAAAAATTTGCAGGTAGTTAAATTTTATAAGTTCCTGAAAGTAAAATAAATGAGGGACTTGTGTTTTATTACTTTAAAAAATTATTTGTGTGAATTTAGAAACAAATGTGTACCTTTTAATTTTCTCACTTTTGAAACTAACTTCTGAAGAAAGATTATACAAAGGTCTCAAATTTTCTGTATTTTGTTAAACTATCTATTCATTGTATCATTCCTTATGAATACAGTCAATACTTTCACTTGCAGTAGTTAATTTGTTAAAAACAACCCAACTAAATAACATATCAACTGTGTTCCTAATATGGAACTGTATTATTAATCTTTTTCTGTTTTTATACCTGAAATGGTTTTCCTAATACTTGTTTTTGTTACTTTGTGATATGATCTTTAAATTTGTTAAAAATTGTTTTATGCTTGATTGTTAATAGATTTTTAATTTTAAAAAGTGCATTTTTCTTATACAAATGTGCAGCTGTACTGTAAAGTATTTTTGCCAAAAAGTATTAAGTGAAAATATTTGTATTATCCATCATATTTTATTTATTGGGCGAAATCGCAAATTAATTTTGTCAACTATAGCCATTTATTTAATACTCTCCTCTGAATTTCAAACAGGAGGGTTAAAAGTGATGTAAAAAGCTTTTTACTTAGTTTTTATGGTTAGCAGAAGTTTGCACATTTAGTCCCTTTTTCATATTTTACGTTGTGATATTTTAAACTTAATTTCATATACAAGTATTTTCCTCATTAGAGATTATAATAAAAACTGATGAATTTAGTAGTACCCGTTTTTGTCCTTCAGTTGTTTGTTGTTATTTATTAAGCATTCTTATGATTGTTTTTTTCGAATGTATGAAAACTGTTATTTAGGTATGGCTTATGTTCCCACTAATTTTATTTAACTTATTGTGTTAGTTTCTGTGATAAAAATTTCATGAGATATAACCTATTTTCTAAAATGGTGCTAACAAATGACTTCAGACTTAAAAAATATTCTTAGAAATATAAATACTTATAAATCTAAATAATTTGATTTGCTAACAAATATAAAGCATTTGACTCATTTACATGATTTCTGTTCAATATTTAATGGTGGTTTACTAATTTGAATGCTTTTTAAATTTTATGAAGATTAATATGAAATTAAGTGTGATGGATGTATCTGAATTAAATTGTTAAAATTTAATCAGTGGTATATAAAATGTTGGTTGTTATTCCAAATGCCAGGATAAAAGTAAATGGTTATGTTTTTCGCCATTTCCATTGAACTATTTGTAAGATTTCAATTAATTTTGAAGTTAGGACATATTTGAAGTGTGAATCATTATCAGAGCATTATGCTTACCACTAATATAAATTTGTTTCTCAATTTAGCAATTTTTTTCATTTACTTTATATCACAATTATCAGGGGAAAAAACTAAATTTTCATGCATAATCTGTTGATAAATTTATAAAAATAGCAATATGAAACCTGTTGGTTATATATGAAATGAAACATTTCACTGAAATGTCATTTTTGGCCATAGATAATATGATTCGATTTCAATATATTCATTAGTTAAAATGTTGTGTTGTATTCATATGTCTAATGAGACAAACTTTAAATATTATTTCGAGTCTCATTTTTACTGTCTTCTCATTTTATAAAAAGTGTTATATTTTTGTTTTGAGTGCATTTTCTTTTGTCAGTCCCATTTACTTTAGTTCAATCTTCAAAACTTTAGGTGTTTAAGTACAATTTATTTATTGATCTCAGTTACTTTATTTCAATCTTTAAAGCTTTAGCTGAATGCTAGTGTTTTTATTAGAGTATTTTGTTCTTAAATTATTTGGTAAAATAAATATAATTTGTCTCCAACTCAAAGAAAACATAATCATTTGTAAAGTTGTAGTTACTAATTTACTGTTGTAACTGTCATTAATGTAATGTCTGGTGTTAAACCAAAAGTAATGGAAAAAAAGAAAATCTCGGGGTAAAGTTTAGAACATGTTTAATTAGACGAGAAATAACAGTTACAAAGGACGGATTACATTTAACAAAAATGGTACTTACACAGTACAAACAATTGAAAGAAAACATTTATAGAGAAAAAAAAATAGTTAACACAGTCCAAAATTGGGCATCAGACCGGGATGGTCTGTTCTCGACAAAATCCAAACTCTCTCTGAGCAAAATTTGACAGTACTAGGGAAGTTCACGCCAAAGTCTACCTGTAAGGTAGCGACATCTACATTTTAGGATTTGAGGTATAGCGTACGTTACAGACTCCCCCTCTGGTTCTGTTGCCGTCTCGGCTCGGAACCAGAAGGTAATTTTTTGGGGCGTCCTCTTTTTCTTATAGGAGCCACAGGTCCAGTGTCTCTTTCTACTTCAGGCTCATGATAGTCCTTTAGGGCAGAAACATGATAAGTTCCAAGGACGTGGTGTGGGTTGGCCGGGTCGGCAATCTCATATGTTGTTGGTGATCTCAAGGTGAGAATGAGGTAAGGACCTTCCCTTTTTGGCATGAATTTCTTGCTTCTGTTGTTCCGACTTATGGGATGAATGGTCACCCAAACTTTGTCACCAGGTTTGAAGTATTTTTGTCTTCTTCGTCGATCGAAGTTTCCCTTCTGACGATCCTGTTTTTGTTCAACTCTATCTTTGACATCCAAGATTGAGTTTGCAAACCTCTTGAGATACGGGGTTATTTCGGGTACGAAGTTATCATTGTCGAATATCATGCCGGATATCGTCTGACGTTCTCAACTGTCTTCCAAATTGTAAGTAGGCAGCCGTGTGGCCGGTGGTGTCACACACTGAGGTATTCATTGCGAAACGAATTAAAGATAATTTGTCTTCCCAAGACGTATGTTCTTCCCCCACCAGAATTGCTAGTCGAGGCTTTAAATCACGATTTTTACGTTCAGATGGGTTGGCTTGCGGGTGGTAGACGGGGATAAGGTCTTGCGTAATCTCTAGCAAGTCACAAGTCAATTGCATGACAGCACTTACGAACTGTGGTCCGTTGTCACTTATTAGCCTACGCGGAAGACCATATCGTAGGAATACTTCTTCGATAAGTATTTTGGCACAGTTTGCCGCAGTGGCTTCAATAAGAGCAAATAGTTCTACCCATTTGGTGCTTGTATCTTCCACAATAAAGATCCACTTCTTGCCAGTAGGGGTTTCCGAAAGAGGACCAAAAAGATCAATGGCCAGCGTTTCAAACCTTTGTGCATAAGCGGGTGTTCTCAAGAGTCCTGCTGGTTTTTGGTTTGTTGGCTTATAGCGATTGCATTCAGGACAAGTCTTGATGTACTCTGAGATGAACTTTTTCATACCTCGAAAGTAGTATCTGGATGCAATCTTCTTGTATGTGTTCTCTACGCCATAATGACCAGCTGTCGGGGCATCGTGGTACTCTTGAAGGATTCTTCCTCGCTCTTGAGTAGGAATTACGAGTTGAGCTTCTTCTTCTTCATTCTCAGGTGAATACCTATACAGGACACCTTGATTCATTAAGTATCCACGACTGGTGTAGTTGGCAAAGTTTTCATCTTTGTCCATGCTCTCAAAGCAGTCAATGATTTTCTTCAATTCTTCGTCGTCCAGCTGTCCCTTTCGAATATCACTGGATTTCCTGGATGGCATGTCCACAGTGATGGCACACACATCAGATGGTGCGCCTTCAGCATACAACGGTCTTGACAGCATGTCAGCCACTACATTGGCTTTCCCTGGGGTATAATCAATCTTCAGGTTGAAGGACTGAATTTTTAAAGCCCATCTTGCCAGACGACCAGAAGGTGACTTTATACTTAACAGCCATTTGAGAGGTTGATGATCTGATGCGATGGAGATTTGTTGATTTTCTACGTAACCTCGAAATTTCTCTAAGGCCCACACTACCCCCAAGGCTTCCCGCTCGGTTGTGGAGTAGTTTCGCTCTGCTGGGATCAACAGACGACTTGCATATTCGATGACATGTTCATCAGGGCCACTACCCTGGAGAAGGACGGCTCCAAGGGCATAACTACTTGCGTCTGTACGGATGGTAAAAGGCTTTGATCCGTCAGCTTGCTTCAATACAGGAGGAGTCATCAGGCGCATCTTCAACGTTTCAAAGGATTCTTGTTGTTCAGGACCCCAGTGCCAATGTACTTTCTTCTTAGTGAGGTTACTAAGTGGGCGTGCTATGTCAGCAAAGTTGGGGACATATCGACGAAACCAAGAGCAGGTTTGTAGTAAAGATTGGACTTCTTTCACATTGGTAGGGACTGGAATTTTTTGAATAGAAGAGATTTTCTCTTGGTCAGCTTCAATTCCATCTTTCGTTATCCAGAATCCCAGATATTTCACACGGTCACAGGCGAAGCGACATTTATCACGGTTTGCATGAAGTTTGAAGATATACAGTCTTTCGAAAACTTTTTCGAGATGTTTGTCAAAAGTTTCTGAGAGAACGATGATGTCATCTAGGTAAGACAGTGCGAACACATCTTTCAGACCACTTCGAAATTTGTCAATTAATCTTTGAAAGGTGGCAGGAGCGTTACGTAGGCCGAAGGGCATATGTAAGTAACGGTAAGTTCCAAAAGGACAAATGAAAGCAGTTTTGTCCTGATCAACATCAGCAACCTTTACTTGATGGTAGCCCGATTGCAAATCAATTGTTGACATGTAGGATGTCGGTGTTGCTTCATTTAATAGATCATCCATTCGAGGTAAGGGGTAGGTATCCACTTTCGTAATAGAGTTCAACTTTCTGTAGTCGACACAGAGGCGTACTTTCCCATTTGGTTTAGGAACAAGTACCACGGGTGCAGCATAGGGGGACTCGCACTCTTCGATTATATTCTGCTTCAGCAGTTCTTCAATCTGTTCCTTCAAAATCTCTTTCCTTGTAGGATTCATCCTGTAGGGTGACGTTGCTACTGGGGGGTGATCACCTGTGTCGATACGGTGTTCAATAAACGGCGATGGCCCTCCCCCTGGTTGGAAACATGTCTCATTTTTGTCTATGAGTGTGTTTAGTTTTCTTCTCTGTTCGGGAGATAGGTGTTTACCCTCATCTTCTCTCGAAGTTCGAATGCGCTGATGGTTATATCATCTACGGTCTTCTTGAAGAACTTGTACTGTTTTTGAGGATTTTCGGAAAAATGCCATTTTCCGCCTTGGACATCAAGGACGATTCCAGCTGCATTAAGAAAATCCATTCCTAACAGGGTCTTATTTCCTTTTGCTTCCGGCAATACCAGAAATTCTGTTTGGATAACTTTGCCTTCAATGTACAGGTTGACGACAGTACTTAGAGCAGTAATGGTCTGTCGAATTCCATCAGCCATCATAAATGAAATTCTCTTGTTCACAAAGGTGACGTTGTGCCCTTGTAGGAATTTAAACAGCTTTTCACCCGCGATGGTATGGGAAGCACCGGTATCAGCACATACAGCAATATTTTCTCCAAAAATTTTGAGGACAATCAAACTTGAGGGATACGAGTTTGAATCCAAGTTGAATAACGTCATGCAGTTCACTGATGTTTCCTCTTCATTAACCCTCGTGCAGGTAGGACACTTTGACTTGATGACTCCAGGAGTCCCGCACCCGTAACACCGGATGGGCTTTCTTCCTTCAGTTCTGGAACTTGGGAGTCCAGGTACTGTTCTAGAAGGTCCTGGTGGGTGGTCATCATGGGATCTTCCAACAGGTTGACTTTTCTTTACTGGAAAGGGTTTCCTGAACTCTTTCTTCTTGAAAGTCTGATTTGGATTGTTTTTCATTCCAGGCCTTAGGCTGTCGTATGCGTCCAGTTTTTCAGCCAATTCCAAAGGATCGTTCAAATCCGCCCAAATATCCAAGAAGTGTTCTTTAATATTTGTTGGAGTTTTTCTTTTTATCTGATCAGCGATCATTAGACTTTTAAGCTGATCAAAAGTGGTAATCTTCAAATCTTTAATCCAACCTTCGAGATAAGAATTCAATTCGAAATAAAAGTCTCGCCACGTCGAATCCGGGTTTTTCCTCTGTTGGGAAAAATACTGCCTAAACCTGTCTCCTGTAACTCGAAATCTTTTTAGAAGCATTTCTTTTACCTTTTCATAATCTTGAGCATCATCTTCATCCTCTCTTGCGATGAGTTGAGCTATATCAGGTGGCAATGAGCCAATCAGGTATGCTGTCCAAGTTTTTTCAGGGATGTTCATGAACTTCACTTGACGTTCAAAAATAGTTAGGTAAAGACCAATTTCATCTTCCTTCGAGTTGAACCTCGGAATAATTCTATTTAGCTCAAACTTCGGGTTTTCGAGCTGTTGACTTACAACAGGCGTTTGTGACAGTTTCTGCATTTCAAGTTGAATTTTCAATCTTTCCAATTCGAATTCTCTTTCTCGTTGTTGGGCCACCTCCACAGCTTTCTGTTTCTCTTCCAATTCCGCAGCTTTTTGCTTTTCTTCCAATTCCGCAGCTTTTTGTTTTTCTGCTGTTATACGTTCTTCCACAATGACGCTAAGCATATCTTTGACGAATTCCTCATCATACCTGTCACTCTTGGTTATGAGATCCTTTAGATCGATCACTTTGAGATTGTCCGACAGAGCCAGACCCAATTCTGAGGCCAAAATCCTCAAATCCTCTTTTCTGGATCTTCCCAAAAATGACATTTTTCGTGTGTTTAGTCTATTTCAGACGTAATTTATAAATCAGAAAAAAATTCAATTTTAAAAGTTTTAAAAATTCACTCAAAACTGTTAATTCTATTATCTTGAAACACCACAAATCAATAACAGTAACAGCAGTTGGTATGAAATCGTGAAATCAAAACAATTCACAAATGTGAGGGAAAAATTTTCCACAAGTAATATTAATTGATAACTCAATAGCATTTCAACTGATATTCACATATGTTTAAATATAAAATGCACCAATTAATGATATTAGAATATGTTTAATTAGAAATACCATTCATAAATTATTTCATTCACTTTGAAGTTATATATATTGTAAACTTGTTTACACTTAGTAGAAATAATCAAAATTATTTTCCATCAGAAACTATGTGTACATTTAACAATACAATTAAATCGAGTTTGTAATACTGTTACAATTTAATCAATCACTGTTCAAATTTCTAAATGACACATTCAAAGGTAAACAACTTAAAAAGAATGAATACACTAGCTATAAACAAGTAATCTATCCTCAGCTTAAATTCTTATTTCACTTTTTCATAAAGCACAGATCGTACATATAAATGAAAATAAAAACATTCAAGAGCACTCGAAATGTTTATAACTTTTCGCATTAACACTCAAGGATCATAGGTTTACCACACATGGAATTTCCTGAGTGGATTGTAAGTTTCGCTTTCAACCGCCATTTTAGAATGGTTTCAAACCGAAAGCATTTTCAATAGGAGAAAAAAACTAACTTAAAATTCAACTATACAAGACTAACAATAATTAATTATGTTAAATTGTTACTTTACAGTACCAGATATGAACAGCTATCTGTAATCACATTCGCCGGGTGCGAATTTTCTTCTTGTCAGGGTGACAAACACTTCAGGCAGGAACCTAATCACAGTACAAAAAAAAACGCGAGAGAGAGATGGGATATTTTACTTCGGGCCTTTCACGTTGGGCGCCAATTTGTAACTGTCATTAATGTAATGTCTGGTGTTAAACCAAAAGTAATGGAAAAAAAGAAAATCTCGGGGTAAAGTTTAGAACATGTTTAATTAGACGAGAAATAACAGTTACAAAGGACGGATTACATTTAACAAAAATGGTACTTACACAGTACAAACAATTGAAAGAAAACATTTATAGAGAAAAAAAAATAGTTAACACAGTCCAAAATTGGGCATCAGACCGGGATGGTCTGTTCTCGACAAAATCCAAACTCTCTCTGAGCAAAATTTGACAGTACTAGGGAAGTTCACGCCACAGTCTACCTGTAAGGTAGCGACATCTACATTTTAGGATTTGAGGTATAGCGTACGTTACACTGTAGCATTTATGACTAATTATATCGAAACTTGAATTTATTTGTAAAAATATCTATAATAATCATTTATAATTTTAATTATTCAAATTATTCTATGAAACATGTACAAGTTTTTATATGTAGTGCAAAAATACTCTAAATAGTTCTATGGTTTTTACTTTAAAAAAAAAACAAATTTGCATAATTGTGTTATCTAAACAAATATTTAGGTGTGTCAATAGTTTTATAGAAATTGTCACTAATATAGATTCAAACTGTCTTCATTTTTCTTCTATGGGTTTTTAATGCTCTTGCCTTTGCTTGTATTTTATGTCTTTCTATGTAGAACTTGCTGTAGTACTTTGTTAAATATCTGCTTACAAGTGCTGCATTATTGTACATCTTGTATATAACATAAAGAATTATGCAGTGGCAAAGTTTGAGGGTATTTAACTCTGTCTCGCCTATATTAGGCTTGACATGCTTATCTGATTAAGACAATGATCTCAGACGATGGAACCCTTTGGGCAATGGATCAAAGGCATGTTACTGGTTTGTATCAACCCACCCTACTTAAAAGCCCTATTTTTGCACTCCATCTTGTTAAGAAGTCAGGAAATGTGATGGTATGGTTCATAAATAAATTGCACTCGAAAACTATTTGTTGTGTAGTGTACACAGTGATTTTTTAAAACCTCATGAAATGTGGTTTTATTTGTCTAACAATTTGGAAGTGAAAATATCTTGTGAGTATTCTTTATGTACCATGCTTCACTTTATGTAAAAATCTACTCAGATGAGAATTATTAAGACTCTTATATTCGTTTCATGTGTAAAATTCTCATTTATATAAAATCTTTATAGTATTAATATGAAAATTATTTAGGAATAGCGTAATATATTTGTTAGTGTTAAACTTTTCCATGATAAGCTTCAGATTTATTATTAGCAACACTTAGAATTTTTTGTTCCTATGTGCCTTGCTTTAAGGGATGAAATTACTTGGACTTCCAGTTTGGCCAGGTCTTAGACATTTCACGAATTATTAGATGCATAACTATACCTATAACGCAAAATACTATTACTTTCCCTATCATGTATAAAAAATTAATTTTGGATCTGCTTTATCAAATTTGTTAGAGGCAATTAAATTGTTTTTTAAAAAGTTCTCATAGAAACAATATGATAAATTAATGCCATAAACATAAAGTATCATGAAAATTATGTGTAAATGATTCAAATATTTCATTTCTGAGATAAATTTTAAGTGAGGTTAAGTTGTTTGAATTTTCATGAGTTCATCCATTCTGACTGCAATTTCTATGACATTTGAACCATACTATCTTATCTTCCCCAGTCTGTTAATATGCAGCAGTGATAAAGGGAAGTCATTAAATGAATTGTATTCGTTTATTGTGCTCCTCAAAGCTATTGGCATGAAAGCAAGTGATATCATGTGATCATTAAAACTGAATGTGTGTTGTATATATGCTTACATATTGTGACTCTTGGTTTTGTGAATGAAACATCGAGCCATCAATCTTATAAGGACTGGTAAATAGATGTAAAAATTATATTTATTCATCAAAGAAAGTGTGAAAGGAGGATATTTTGAACTTGGGAGATAGTAGAGGCATGTGGATGGAGCTTTGGGCAACTAGGACAGTACAGTCAAGGCCAGCTCATTAGTTGTAAGAAGTAATTCATTATAGGACATTTCCTTGGATTGGCCAAGTATCTTTTCTGTCCCAGTTGCACTAGTTCCACTATTCTTACATTATATATTGCATGTATCTTGAACTCTACATTGTATTCTATCTGATATTGTATGCTCTTTTGTCTGTAGAACATCATTTGCATTGTAGCCTTCCTGTCATTGGGAATTTTATTTAAAGATCAGGAACAAGAAACACTTTGCTGGTCTGTGTCATTTATTCATATTAAACAAGCAGAGAACTAGATAGTTACTTTTTTTTAATTGCAGGGATCAATTATCAAGTAAAATACAGTTCAATTTGTTTTGAAAAGATGGAATTTTTTTCTTCGCTAAAAATGCTTTGTTTTGGAGGGGATGACTGATTATGTATGTTTATATCAGAACTCTAAAACATGAACTGCTTCCTCAGCACACTAATACCCACGACCAAGCATAGTGTGCTTGTATGGGATTGTATGCTGGCTGGAAAGGTTGGAAATTTACTTTTACGAATGAAACCATGTAAAAGTGAAATATTTAACTTTATTGAGGAACAATTCAAAAGAAAGTGCTTAAAATTTGGATTTAGGAGTCAAATTTTTTAGTCTAGATAACCCCCACAGAGAGAAGAGGAACAGAACAAAAAAAGTTAAGTTAAAGTTTCTGTACCGTAGCGACTATACACCCCACCATAATCTGAGGACCTCAATGGGCTTGAAAATTGGTGGTTCTAGTAGGAAAAGTGGTTGAAAATCATGCTATTAGCACAACATAATGATTCTGAGAAAAATGGGCAAAAATATTCAGTAAAACAACACTAACTCTTGTTAATTTACTGCCCCTCGGTTTATTAACTGTTTTGCATACAAAAATATGTGCAATAAAAAATTGTTTTACGCTTTTATTGAGTTTCTGGACTAAATTGGCTAGGTGCATTCTTAATTTTGTGACCTAGAAATTTGGATATTAAAAATGTTAGCGAATATGGAATTGTCTTTTAGCCTAGCATGTTTCTAAATGCGTATAACTTTAAAAATTAAGTTACTAATTTACTACAGTTTGGGGCTTTTAACGAAATCTCATGGTGTGTACTCTGAAGCCACTGTATGAATCTACAAAAAATTGTCTCCTGAAACGGTAAAAATTTCTATGTTCTCTAGGAAAGCCTAAACTTATTTATTGAATTATTTTTAATTTTTCATGACAAACATACAAAATGCTATGTACAATGATCGTCAAAGTAATTTGTTAACATGTGTAGCCTTTTTTAAGTTAATATTAAATATATTGCCACTCAGACGCGCAAACTGTGAAGACGAGAAATAGAATGGGTTCCACGTTCAAAATTGCCCTTTGACTTCGAAGACGATATTTTTCCTTGACTTTTTTTTTTCATTTAAATTTAAACATTTTATTTTCTATTGTTTGCTAATTGCATCAGAACTTTCCAGAAGCTTCTTGTAACCAATCCTATGACATCAAACGATTTTTACTATTGTGTATATAACGTTGATTATTCCGATTCCACTTCTGTTATGCTTTCCTCTCTTTCTCTTCTCAAATAAACCTTTTAAATTTAATTTCGAATTTTCAATTCTTTCAACACGACAATATTATCAAATGCATTATGTCGAAGCATTTTTTGTTAGTGAGAAATTTGATTTAAAATAATGTAAGAGCTGTGTGTGATCTGAAAACAAAGTAATTTTTTTATTACATTTAACCAATCACATCTGACACATTAAATTTTTAAATGCTAAATTTATTTTAAATATTGCAGAGAGACAACTCATACATTTCAGCTTATATTTCAGGACAATATACAATTGACTACAGACTAATTAATGTTGCATGAGTAATTTTTTTTAAGTCATCAAAATATCAAACATTTTCAACAGGTTTTGAAGGAAGAAAATATACGTGTTCATGTCTTAAGTTCATTTAAATTTATTTTAGATTATTTTTATGGTTCAATTCAAAATGCAAAATTGCAATTAGTACATTTATTTTGTAAAACAAATTATCTCGTAAACGTGAACGAAAATAATCTTTTATCGGATTATCTTTCAATTATTGACTTTTACAAAACCTCGTGCTACCATGTAACGTAATTTAGTG
This sequence comes from Meta bourneti, assembly GCA_933210815.1. Classification (NCBI taxonomy): domain Eukaryota; kingdom Metazoa; phylum Arthropoda; class Arachnida; order Araneae; family Tetragnathidae; genus Meta; species Meta bourneti. The sequence continues at coordinate 56,267,728 of OW119930.1, read as the reverse complement.
AGATGCGTACTAGAATTCGCTTCAGCTGTAGGTTTGCAAGGACTTAATTCTACTTGTGCGCTCTAGTATGCTTCAAATCAATACAGCATTCAGTGCTAATTTATGTTCGCCTAAAGAAATTGGCTTCAATATCCTCAGTGATTTCACAGGAAATGATCGCCTGAAAGTTTTTACTAAAGCAGAAGGAGAAAAATAGACTTGTCTCCTTCACAGTACCCATTTTAATTACCGGCGGTGCTATGATAATTAACGTCGCATTGGAGCAACGACGTGCTATTGGCGACGGTTCATGATCAATCCCTTAGGGAAATATCTTAGGACAACGAGAAACACCTGAGCTGGCACCCCACTCCAAACTTCCACACTACGCAAACGTGGGGACATTTGACGTGCACCAGCATCGTCTTTGGTTGGACCCTGTTTCGAACTTGCAACCCTCTCGTTGCTAATCTGTTCTTCTAACTGGGCTACCGCGGCCCCACTGACTACTGGAGGGGGTGTTAAAGCTTGACAGCAGGCAAAGAATAAAAATGATAGAAACTGATACTTTTTTGCTTGTCAAAAATAGTTATACGTATCAAAAATTAGTAAGTATTATTTACCAAATATAACTTAACAGTAGAATTTAAACTGATCGATTTTTTTTCAGTGGCATGCAGAAAAACAAATTACACAATACAAAAGTTAATGTAACAAAAGTACTTACAAACAATACATGAAATTGTTAAGAAAAGGTAAAGCAAGAAAGAAATGGCCACACATTCGTCTACTAGCCTCCCAGTGTCGGGCGCAGAGGTCCCGACTAGAGAGCTAAGTACAGATTTGCAGATGACGGATATCCATTTCTTGAGAATTATTGCAAGGGCTCTAGAATTTTTAGGTGGAAGGGATGTTTAGGTAAGCAATCGTTGACCAGTTACAAATCGGGTTATTTCAACAGCTTCTGCTCTTGGAGCACATGTGGGATGTAATTACTGTTAATAAGCCAAGATTTGTTTGAGTTTCAAGCTATTGATGAAAAAGATTCTTATTTTTTTTTCTTGATATACATTTTAAGGAATTATTTAAGATGGGTCTAATTGGATTCTGAACAACTGAAGTATCTCTCTTGACTAAGTAATACGCATGTTCATTATCTTGGACTCCAGAGTTGGAAGAGTAATGGATTAGCAATTGGAGAGTTTCGACTTCAAAACTCGGTCCAACCAAAGACCACCGTGTACAAAGGGGGGCTGGTGCACATTAAATCTGTCGTGAGCTCGATTGTCCTCACATTGGCGTGATGTGGAAGTTTGGAGAGTGGGGCGCCAGCTCATGTGTTGCCTCGTCACCTGACCGTGATTCAAAATTACGTGGTGTTGTCCTCGGACTTTTCCCTTCGGGATTGTTCCCGGTCCGTCGTCAATAGCCTAGTCAATGCTCTAGTACGACGTTAATTAATTACAATTACAAAATCCTTTAAGATCTTATTACCAATTCTATATTTGAATCCAATTGTTAACTCATGAGATTAACATGAAATTATTTTTCTGTGAATTTAAGGGAGGGCTGCTAATCCGTGGGTTCCTAACCCGTTGCTCACACAACCGCTGTAGCCCGGTTAGAAGATTAGCAACAGGAGGGTTGCGAGTTCGAAACTAGATTCAACCAAAGACCATCGTGTTTGTGGAGGCTGGTGCACACTAAATCTACTGTGACTTCAAATGTACTCACATTGGCTTGGTGTGGAAGTTTGGAGAGAGGGGTGCTATCTTTCCAAACTAGGTGTTGACCTCGTCATCCCACCGTGGTTCAAAATTACGCGGGGTTGTCCTTGGATCTTTCCCTTCGTGATCGGATCGTCACCAATAGCCCATTGTGTTGCTCCAGTGCAACGTTAATTTAACTACCCACCTCTACTTGTGAATTTATGGTAGTTAAATTAACGTTGCACTTGAGCGCTCAACGGGCTTTTGGCGACGGTCCGGGAACAATCCCGACTCAGGGAGGAAGGATACGTTTTGTGTTCGGTCCGTTGGTTGATTGATGACGACGACTAGTTTTATAGTCTCCAAGTGACACATTTGTTGGAACATAGTCGAAAAGAAATTGTTCTGCTGAATGATAGAGATTTTCAACGTAAAACAAACATTAGCTCGTGGATCGCAGCAAGGTGAAAATCTGGTCTCGCGCTTCGTGAGAAATTTCATATACTATCGAATGAGAATTGTCCTGCACAATGGTTTTTTGCCTACTGCTAGCTTGGCAAACCTTGAATCACCAAAGCATGGAACAATGTTTTAAAATTTCATTTGCCATCCGTATTCTTCCGTATGATTCATCGGATCTTTCCCTTTGGTATTGCTCTAGTGTGACGTTAGTCAAAATACCTACCTACCGTATGATTCATGCGTTGCGAGTGGCAAATGAAAATTTAAAAAAATGTATCTATGCTTTGGTGATTAAAGTTTGGCAGGCCAGAAGTTGGCGAGAAATCATTGTCCAGGACAATTTTTATTAGAAATAGTGAGAAAAATTTCCGAATCACTCACAAACCACGATGATTTTCACCTTGCTGAGTTAGGGCCGCGGTGACCCGGTTGGAAGAGTAACGGACTAGCAACCGAAGGGTTGTGAGTTCGAGTCCAGCCAAACACCGTCGTGTACAAAGGGGGCTGGTGCACGTTAAATCTGTCGTGGCCTCAAATGTCCTCACGTTGGCGTGGTGTGGAAGTTTGGACAGTGGGGTGCCAGCTCAGGTGTTGCCTCGTCATCTGACCGTGGTTCAAAATTACGTGTTGTCCTTGGATCTTTCCCTTTGGGATTCATCCCGGACCGTCACCAATAGTTCGTTGTGTTGCTCTAGTGTGACGTTAATTGAAAATACCAATACTAACCTTGCTGAGTTAAAAGAGCTAGTGAACAAACAAACCACCTGGACGAGGATTTCACATCCGTTATTTAGTGTCATATTCACTCAGTAGATAAAGGAGTTACTTTAAAATTTAATCAAGGGGCGTAACTTCTGGAGTACGGACTGGAAACCCGTTCTGCCATAAAAAGACAAGCATAATCTACATTTAATTCTGAAGAAAGTTTTTCATACATATGTTGAATAAATTCTAAAAACTCATCTTTTTCGGAAACAGACATGGATGGCAACGCATTCTCTTTGTTGGTTTTTCTTTTCTTGTCTTCTGCTTCTGCTAGTGTCCCGTTTCTTAATGTTTATGCAGCTTTCCTTATGGCAGGAAAATTAAAAATATGAAACTCTTCCTGTTTTTTTATTAGTTTATTATATGATTCTTCGACACTAGAACTGGGCGATATGATCGATAACAAATTCGCAGTCATGAAGTTCATATCAAGACACAAGTTGTTATTCGGCTGCCTTATTCTAGCTTGGATAATAGGCATGATATTCACAGGTTTACTTTTAGATGTTTATAAACTGTATAATGAAGTCCAAATGAAATCGACTTTGATATTCAATCAGATGTTCCTCAGGCGAAATAAACTATTCCATATAGATCGATTGTGCTGTTTACACATCTAATGCAATTTTACCGCTAGTTTAGTCATCTAAATTAAATTGGATTTATTTTATTTTAACGAAAATGACGAAAACTGAGTTCCTCTTTTGGATTTCTATTTGTCCCCTGATTAACTATGAATAGTTTGTATTATATGAGAAAAATTTGATAAGAATTTCTAGTTGTATCCAAGTTTATGAATGCGGCACATATTTTGACATGTTACATTAAAAATATTTTTAAGGCTAACTAAAAAAATGAAGTATTGGTAATCTTTTTTGTAATTAAAGATAAATGTGAATCAGATTCTGTTTTATGACAATTGTTTAATCTTAAAGACCTTTGCAAGATTTTCTTCAATTGTTATTTCTTGTGCATGGTTTAGCGCTTGTTTGTTTAGCAAATTGTTTACTTGTTAATGCATCAGAATACCATGTGATTTTGGTTCGAAACCAAACAGATTAATAAATATGCATAATTATAAATTTTAAAGCATTGGTAGAACCAGCCTGTAATTGACCAATTAGTCTACATTGTTCATGGAAAAATTACCTTGGAGATAATTTATAATTGCACTTTAAAAATTTTTGTACTTAGGGTCTGATAAAATTGATTAAAATTTGTTGCACTGCAATTTTTATTATCTGGTTGCTTAATAGAATTGTTGCTCTAAGTTAAGAATAGGATTTGACCACTAAATGATCAATCTCACAATCTCAGCTTATTCAAATTCAAACACATTAGGTGAGAGAATTTATTTGAGTTATTCATTGTCTATAAGAATGCAAAACTGATTAACTACTGATAGGCTAGACTCATTTACTTGTTTAAATGATCAAATATGGGTCGGTGGTCAGGAACTGGCTGGTTCATCGTATAATGAAAATAACTGAACAGTATGCTCCACCCTAGAATGAATATAAAATAAATAATAGATATTTTATGTGAGATGTTTTTCTATTGTAGGGGGACATAATCTTAATAAAATTCATTTATTAAAAAACAATGAATTTTCTTTAGAGATGTAATAAGTGTCTTCTTTTCCAGTTTTCCTCATAAGTAGGAGCACTCACACTAAACTTAAAGTACAAAGGATGTCCCATCCACTTATTCATCCTCTGCAACACAATCGCCTACCTCCAGCATCTAGCTTTAAAATGGTGAAGGCTCTTCGTTATTGCAATCCTCCTAATGACATTCTGCAAGGTCAAGAAGGTAAGTTAGTAATTTTTACATTGGTTTATGTGATGGGCTGCTTTTTGTCTTTGGTGGTGTGGGTTAGTTTAGTTTGTAGATAGTCTGGCCATATTTCCTTGAGGCAGAAATGGAATTGTAGTGTAATATTCTGCCCCTTCACTCTGAAAAATCTAGAGCAAGGAAGACGTTGGGTATTTGGAAACCGATCTTACTTTGTTAGGCTCATTCCTGAGACTAGAGATTGGCCCTTATTGTTGTGTTTAGTTGCTTTAACGTTTATTCAATAAATGCCTGTTTAGTTTTAAGTGTTCTCTTTCTTTTGCCATGAAGAACCATACGAGGAACATTACAGGAACATTGGGATGACAAAAACAAGACAGGGATTATGTAATATTCTGTTTTCATGAAAAGTAAGATAAAAATATATTATTACATAAACATGTTGAGCTTACATTATTCTTCAGTGCCAGAACCCTTATTAACATTTTTGTAAATGGGGACTGCACTTCACTATTGTACTATGAAATTTTGCCTGGTGAAATAATCTTACACAGCAAGTTTCGGTCTTTCATACTTTATCATAAAACTTCTCACTCCATGACTCAATTTTGTCTTGCAACTAACATAGCCCTAATTGTCTTAACACTAAATCTACATTTGTAGGTTATAAATAATTTGATTGACCAATATTAAAGTATATTCGTAGTTTTTATTAAAAATGGAACAAAATTGACATTTTTATTAAAACTATGAGAAGGATTGGAAACATTGTTACCACAACACCAAAGGCGCGTATCTGCAAAATTAACGTTTCTACAAAAACGCTTTCAAAGTTTTGATGCTTCAGGAAAAATCGAGTTATGATGCCAAGGTTGTTTTCTCATGAAAATCGGTATTTCCACTAAGAATCAAGATGATTTGTGGCTTTGTCATAGTAAAAACAGGAAATGGTCTCAAAATGCAGTTACGTAAAAATCGCCAAAATGCAGATACTTGCCTTTGGTGGTAACGATGTATGTATATATATATAAAACATTACTTCCCATTCAAAACTGTACTTATGGGCAATATATTCCTATAACATGATTCAAGAGTCATTTACTTTAAAAAATTTGCTTAGTTTGATGCTTTTAACAAAAACTCCATATTGTTTTCATGAAACTTGCTCAATGAACTAGGAGAATTATTTAAATGCATGTGGATTGTGGTTAAAAATTGAATTACCATACATTCCAGTTTGAAAAGCATGTCTCAGTCAAAGAAAGCTTTGAGGTCTCGCATTCTTTTAGATGTACCGATCATTGTTTCCCACAGGAGCCGCTGTGGCTCAGTGGGTTTGCCCACAACACTAAGCAACCTACAAGTTCCAGGGGATGCTGGTTCGATAGGTGTGTTTCTCTGTTCTGTACTGATAAAACTTTCCTTGTATGTATGGCTGTTATGTTTAGCTTCTCTTGTGTTTGGCACAGCTTGGCCAAATATGACCCTTTGGCCATTAAATCCAACCACCCATTGTTTCCCTTATTGTTAGAATATTAAATGTATTTTTCAGGTAAATCAGGTGAACACATATAGTTAAATATTTTGTTTTTCCAGAAAAATGACAAATTATTGATTTTCTTTATCAACAAATGCAAAGCAATAGAAAATATCTTCACCAATAATATAATGGTGATGCTCTCTGAAGTATTGCTGAATAAATTTACGTTTGTATGCTTGCACACATTTGTAAATTTATTTGGTATTTGGAATGTGTTTTAAGGTCAACCAAAGACTACTTTCTTCTAAAGTATACACTTGAAGTTAAAACTATTTGGAAGAATTTCTGAATGTATAATGATTAACATAAAATCATTATCAGTCATTCTGTAACTGACTATAATTCATAACATCCACCTGTTGATTTTACTCATACAGAGTGAGTATCATCTTAAGTTCGAATCTGGATTTAGACTTGTAGTGGTTCAGAATTAACTTTAAGCCATAGGTTCTGGTCTAATTAGCCTTCATTTAACAAAAATTGACTGTAGATGACCAGATCAATCATACATGTTGAGCCTAAAGATATTTTTGCATAACAATTTGTAACATGGTTAGTTTTGTATATCAGTTCAATTGTTCCTCTTGAAAAAATTAGTAACAACATTCTCAAAGAACTAACACCATGGTTGTATAAATAATGAACAATTTTTATTTTTGATAATCTGTCAATTACTTTAATTATCAATATGAGAAATTACTGGTAGGTTTAATTTTCTCAATTTGAATCACTGAGTTTAAAATGAAAACAAATTTTCATTATTTTCTTAGTTTATTTGTGTATATATCTAGAGTTTCACTTATTCTTTATTGATGTAAGCTGATTTATTTTTTCTTCAACCAGTAGCACTTGAGTAAACTTCACATGTTTTTGGATTTGAAACTTTTTTACAATCCAGTTTGCTTGTCATTCTTATTTGATATTGTTTTAGGATTCAAGGCACTGTTTTAATTTTGCTTAAAAAGCACTTGTATTAAAAGTTAGAAAGTATCTTTTCTTTTCCCTGATTATACTAAACAGATACTCTTTTAGTAACATCTGTTTTTTTTGTATGCTTTTACAAATCTAATCAAAATTAAAGGGCTCTATACTCTTTCAAATGACTTAATTCATGAATTTACTAGGTATTATATAGATTTTGTTTACCGCTTGAAATGACAAATCACAAAATTTATCCTTCTAAATTAATTCCCTTTACATGCAACTCTGATTTGTAATTAATAACCAGTATAAGCATAGTAATTACTTTTTCTATTATGTGTTCTTAACAGAAGACTAATCATACCTAATTTTAAATAAATGATGCAAAGCTTGTTAATAGATGTAAAACTGAAATATAGTTTATCTCTAGTTTTGCTGATTAACTTAAAAGTGTAATGTGTTGAAATGTGAATGAAGTAAATCTATTTTGTTTTTTCACTGATCCCGGACCGTCACCAATAGCCCATTGCGTTGCTCCAGTGTGACGTTAATTAAAATACCTACCTACCTTGATATTTCACTGAATGTATCCTTGATGTAATATTTAATGGAATATGTACTGTTATCAACATTTCTATAAACATTTCACAAATCTTCATTTTTTTAATTTAAGTTTTTAGTTTCCACCTTAATAGTTGTAATTATTTACATTTGTCTGAACACTAGAATAGAAACATGTATAAAATAAATAAAGGACTTCATTTCTGAATTTACTAAGCATTATGCATAAATTTTGTTTTATCACTTGAAATAGCAAATCAAAAAATTTATCCATGTAAATTAATTTCAAAAGTGTTTTTAATTAGCATGGTTTTTTACATCTAGGTAAATCACCAGTCAACGGGTCCCTTGAATTTGTAGCGGTGGTCACTAGACATGGAGACAGAGCTCCCCTCCGACCAGTGAGAAATCAAACCATCATCAACTGTGGCACTCAAAGCAGTCCTCTTCTCTTGAAATACTTGAAGACATTGAAGTATTTAAGAGGATCAGCCAAGCATTTGTCTCCTTTCACCACATTTCCCTTACACCCAGCTGAAAAACAATGCAATCCAGCACAGATGACCTTGCTTGGGGCACACCAGCACTTGATGCTTGGTCGAGTTTTGCAGAAGTCGTATATCGAAGACCATGGTCTCTTGGGCAAGAATTGGTCATCCAAGAGCATCAAATTATACAGCACAATATTCTCTAGAACATTCCAAAGTGCAGTTGCTTTCCTGTTTGGCTTTTTGCCGAGCTTCAACATTTCAAATATTCGAATCATTCCTTCTGTAGATGACAGATTTTGTATGACGGACTATTACTGCAAGTGTCCTCTGGCAAACAAACTGGAAAAGCTGATACAGAAAAAGAAGAGGAGGCTCTTGTTTACCCATCCAGCCGTGCTGCACCTCATGCAGCGGTTGAGCCCTATTGTCAAGAACCAGCCCAACCATGCCGACATCTTAGACCCTTTTGAGATGTTCGATTGTCTGATGGGGTACGTGTGTCACGGGTCTCATCTACCATGCATTCCAGGGACAAATGAATGTGTCACCTTTGAGCACGTTCGGAATCTCATTGCCTACATCGATTGGGTGGGCCGCCAATTTGTCAGGGATAGCAGCAATACCAAAGCAGCCTTGCTGAACATGCAAGGATTCCTCATCCATCTAGTCAATAACATGAAAAGTTACATCTCTGGAAAGGACTCTGCTCGGTTCGTTCTGTATTCGGGCCACGACGTGACCTTAGAGCCCCTCTCAACAGCTCTCGGGATTGATGACGGAAACCTTTTCCCGTATGCATCTCGCATCAATTTCGAGATATACAGCTATTTTGCAAACAGTCAGCTGAAATATGTCATAAAAGTCCTTTACAATGGCAAAGATGTGACAAAGTACACTTCCTTTTGCAAAAATTATTTTAAAGATGCCTTGAAAAAGACAAATCCTTCCGAGTATGGCATATGCCCGTTTGAAAGCTTCAGAAAATTTGTGGAAGATTTGGTCTTAACAATTGGCACCTCTTCCTTCCAAGCAGCTTGTGATGCTGTGCCTGCTTCCTCTTATCCATATGATGTCAAGTATAGTTCCTATGTCGAAGATTTGTACAAACCTTAGCAGATGTATTTAGCGTCATTTTTAGAAAAACCTGCTCCCAAATTTTGTTATGCACTCTATGTATATTGACAATGTTGCTTTCTTATGGGTAAGTGTAAATGTTTTAATGTGAATAATTTTATATAGTCTGTTCTTATTTTATATAGTCCATTACTGTGTAAAAATCCCCGAGATTCATGGTTTTAGTATTAAAAGCGAAAGTGAAGTATTGTTTGCAATCCACAGTATTATTCCATGAGTCAAAAGATTATCCCAGTGATTTAACCATAAGTTTTACTTTTTTAATTTACCTTAGGCTGAACGTATTTTCTCAAGATAAAAACAGGACATTGGGATGGTTAAAACGGCATGGGTTATGTAATTTTCTGTATTCATGAAAAAGTAAGATAAATTCTTTCTGGAGATCATCATTAAAACTGCAATTTTGTGTGTTTGATGTTGCAAGAACAAATGCAAAACTTTAAAAAATGACTCAAAACTTTTGTATTTTCTCTAAATAAATCACTGCAGGTATCAATGCATAATATTGAATAATTCAAATTACTGATATCCATGGTTATCAAATTACTGATATCCATGATATTGATATACAATTATAGGTAATGAATAATAATTTATCGATTGACCAAAGCAACAACAGGACACCCAAAAAATATGGAAAAAATGGAACTGTCCCGTTTAAAACGGTATGTATGCTCAGCTTAACTTGCAAGTATATTTAGAACTGCATTATAAAATGCAGATTTACTAGTTAAAAAAATGTAAACATTATTTCTAGTAGTGTGGACAATCTGAATCAATGGTACTTTTTGTATACTGAGTTTGGTTTATACAACTTTCTATGTACTGTAAATGAGCTGCATTCATTATCTGTGCAACCACAAAAGTATTTTCAAAGGCACTGTGCCAAATGAATACTTTTCTTCCAAATATTCCAAAGTATAATGAACAAAACAGAAAGCTGTCAGAAGTTGAATTTTATAGAAGTTTTGTCAGTATTACTATTCATGCTATATAATTATTAAGACTTGTATTATGAATAGATACTTAAAAGTATTAAGTAGTCTAAAAGTTTTTAAAAGGTAAGAATGTTCAGAAATTAGATATAATCCGTGAAACATTAATGTATTATTCATGTTTCATTAGCATTTAATTTTTTTGTTTTAATGTTTTCCAATTTTCTACTAAATGGACTGAAAAATATGTGTGACATATTGTTCATTATTTTTCTAAATAGTGGTTCTTAAAAATTAAGTGATAAGAATATTTTACATTCCAGAAAGGTTACTAATAACTTGTTTGCTTAAATACACTGAATAAATTATATTTTTATCAAACAATATGCATTTAGATTTTTGCAATTATCGTTTCTTCTGTTTAAAAAAATAAAAATGTGAATACAGTGAAATACTGATTTTATGTTCTTGCATTTTACATTTTGCCCATCATTTTCCTACATTACTATAAGCATTTTGAGTTTTACATTTACTGTTTTGTATATTTTTCTACACTGATTCTATGAAAATTGCAAAATCAAGGTTTCACTGTTAATGGAATTTAGGTTAAATTCTAGTATATGGTGTGGTCTTCAAAGTTTTCCACATTGGCAGCTTATATCATCAATGCTGACCATTATTTCCATTTGTCATTGACTTGGAAACAAAAAATTGAAATCATACCAAGATTATACTGTTAAATAACATTTTACTGGAAATGTTTTGCCTATATTACTTCAGATCTCAATAGTCTTTCCACAGAAAAATGCTTTTTATGTAAATTATTACTGTTATGCAATAGGTTGTAAGTCAAAAATGTAAATATTTTGCAGCACTCATGTAATAGAAAATAACCATAGAGCAACAAACAAAAACCACACTTTGTAGGAGCTAGGTATGTTTTCCGTTTGAAGAGTTCTTCATGCTCAAAATAATCTATTTTTGATGTATGACCTATTGCAGTAATAACTAAGATGCATATTTTTTGTTTAATTTTCTTATCTACTCAAACTTTGTATGAATCTCTAAACTTACTTTTTGTACATTTTTTGGAAGCATTAATTTTTGTATCAAATACTATTATCTCATTTATAATGAAATGTTTTATTTATTTAGCATAATTTATGTTTAGTGTAGAAGTATACCAGAGCTTCAGTGAATATAACCTGAAAATCAAAACACGCCTTTTATGAGTAAAGTTAATTCCGAGACTTCCCCATGATGAAGGTTGTACATTATCTTTGTTTCTAATCTTTATTAAACTTTTAAAAAGGTTTCAACTTCAGTAGTTTTTCATAAGAAATAAATCTATTATTTGCAGAAATAGAAATACATTTTCAGAATCTTAAATTTTCATTTACAAATTATAATTGTAAATGCTTGTAATATATAACCATTTTCCAATTTTCCTAGAAATTTAGAATGTTTTACAAACTATGCTTAAGACTATCGAATTTAGATTTAAAAAATATTCTTGATGTAAAAATGTATTCATAACTTTATTCTCATTTTTATACAAGGAAAAGTATAAGTATAAAAGTTCAACTCCAATCTGTAAGAAATTTGTATATCAGCATTTGTTTTAGAATATCCAAATTTCTGTGCAAGCTGAGATATGAGTTTGCATTTTGCTTTTTGGTGGACTTTATTTTGGACTTATGTTGGTTTATTTATAAATGTTTAGAGATGAGATATATTTATGGTGTTTTTAAAGTCATTTTTTTTTTGTTCAGTGCTCAATCTACTTATATTTTTGTTGATATACATTCTATAATGAATTATATATTTCTTATATCCATGTCTTATGTATATTTTTGTAGCTTATGTATACCTTCTGCTGCTGACTCAATTTTTTGTTTGCTGTTGAAATAGGATGAAACAAAGTATACATTTAGTTAATATATGCCTACTGATGATCTGATTCATATTGATGGTTAATTGGGATTTGTATGCTGGTACGTTTTTTAACTTTGCAGTGTTCTCCTTCATCACTTTTGTTTGAATTTCTATACATAAATTATTGTGATTTTTCAAAACATGTAGGAAGGCATGCCTTTTTAAAGAACTTTAAAGGGAGTAGATGTAATATTTATGTATTCTAAGGGGAAACTGAGAAAGCGCCCAACAGCTAACTCTAGAAGGAGCAGTGCGAATAAAAATTGCTATGACTCTAGTCTATAAGTTTTCTATGAATGGTGCTTATAACTATTTGTCCATCTAGTGTGGCACAGTACCTAATAACATACTCATATCTCAAAGTTCAATAAAACCGATAATAGTTTTTCATGTTTTGATGCTTATCGAAAATATTTTAGTCATTACTCTTTATAAAATATGTTATAATAAATGCTCACAGATAATTTAAAGGATATTCAGAACTTAGTGTCCCCATATTATATCTCCCACTATAATTCTTTTATTATGCTATTGATGTAACAATATAGGTCAATCTTCAAAATTTGTTTGCAAAGTTAGGCATTCCCATAAGTACTATAAAATATTATTCTTTTATGATAGAACATTTTTCATTTATAATTACTCTTAAAACTGTTTATTTATTTCATTAAAATTGTATATTTTCCATGTTTTGGTATGGGTAACTGAAAATCATTACTTTGTTTATTCAATTTACAAGAATATAAGTTATATTATTTCTCTGTACAATGTGCTTATCTTAAAAGGATATTTCCTAATTGTTATCAAATCTAATGCAGCTTTTCCCAAACTGGTTAGTCTACTAGGGATCCCTAAAAATTTTGATGGCTGTTGAAAATGAAACCCTTTTTGAAATAAGACTTTGAAGAACATTTTTAAAAGTGTCCCGTTCATTTATAAGTAAAAGCAAGAAAGTAAAACAAATACCTTCCTTTCATCTGACCGAATGCGTATTGACTCAAATTTATTAGTCAATGCGCATTCTTATTATATACTTAATACATTTTTCATCCAAGCATTCAGCTGTAATATACAATCATTACAGCTGAATGCTTGTTGGATGAAAATTGTATTAAGTATATCAAACATTTAATGCAGAAGCAGAGGTTTAAGGATCGAGCTGTCTTCTAAGCTAGACATTAAAGCCATTTGCAAAATTTAAAACAGCTACTCTTTTTATTAACTTTGTTTGGGGAAAACAATCACATTTTCATACAAAATATACTGTTTATGTTAACATGTAATTCTTGCAATAGTTTATTCTTAATTAAACAACTATTTTAAATTTCTTAGTTTTATTTTCTAATACAGCTAAATAGATTACTATAACCAGTGGCATAGCCAGAAGGGGGCACATCTGGAAAGTTTTTTTTATTTTAAAAATATTTCTCCAATAAAACTTTTTATGTCTTCATAAAAATACTAGTTTTATTCTTAAAATAACTTATTTTACGAATTAATATTCATGATTGTGATAATAATGAACTTAATTGTTTAGAATACAGTATGAAAGCAATGATTATGGACTTTGATTATTATTTGCAGACTCAACCACCCTTGTATATCTACATATCCTATCAATCTTCCAATAGTGATTCGAAAATATGTTGCCAGATTTAATGTTTGTTTAATTTTTGTAATGTCATTTGTTTTGTAAATATTTGTAGAAAAACAGTAGTCATTTGTGTACTTAGATCAACTGATATTTTTACTTTTTATTACAATTTTCTTTAAAAGTTCATAATCAGCAACTAAAAATAACACAAAGACCTTTTTAAAAACCTGATAAGATCTTAGCTTTGCATAAAAATTCCATTTTAAACTTTGGGTCCCCACTAAAATGAAAAACCTGGCTGCAGTACTGGCTATAACCCACAAAATAAAGGAATAGATCTTAGACCTAAATTTTTAAGAATTCAAAATTTTTTTTCAGTAGGCTATCTAATGTTTAAAGGCTGTTCCATTAACTTGCGTAGTTAGTTTTAATGAACTGTATTAAATTTGTACTGATACTAACATTGGTACAAATTTCTATTTTTTAGATGCTTATATCGTAAATTTTTTATGCCTTTTTTTTTATTAAACTGGGTTGTATTTTAGCTTATAAAATTTTATGTCAGACAAAAATAAGAATAAAAATATCTAAGTTCAAGCATATCATGTGTGTACAAATATAAATGTTACAAAAATGAAATAATAATTGCATCATTTCTCATGGATCTTAATGTATGTCGATGTCAATCAATACATGTTGCCTTATACATTTGCAGAAAACAATGCTTTTGTTTTCAAAATTAATCTAGCTTTAGTCCCAATATTATATAAATGAGCCTCTTCATAAGCTAATTGCCAATCTGTGTGCTTTTCAATTCAGTTCATTTTATTTAACAAATGGAACATGTCTGCCTTTATCACAAATATCTCATAGCATATGTATACACCCATCAAATGATGCACATGTCTGGTTAAAAATGAATATTTTTGTCTCCATGTTTCTTTCAATGTATCTTTAAGTAGTATAGTAAAAATAAGTGGTTGTGTTGTACCACTCATTTCTATTATTATTCATTATTGATGTTGACTTTTGTGTGATGTATCTCTTGTGTCATAATTTGTATGACTTTCACTGTGATATATTATGCGTGTATTATTAAATAAAAAAGATCTGTATTTGATAAGTTGGCCTTTTTACGAGGTTAACATAGTCTTTCATTGTATTGTTTAGGATAAGTATACATCAGGGCAATGAGATGTACATTTGAATTTGTAAATATAAATATTTGACTTTTTTCAGAGAAGCCAGTCTGGCGACTAAGTGGTTAGTGCTTTCGTTTTTGTACTCTTATAATTTTATCAGGCATATATATTATTGTTTTTCATAATAATTGGGTTCAATTTTATTTTTTTGAACTTGGGAGAACAAGGCACACTGCTAATTGTTATCTGAGTTTATTGCTTTTGAGAAAATCATTCCATTTCTTAAATTATTTTAAATGGTCTGGGACTTAAATGTGTGTAGTTTTGTAAAAATTTCTCATTTTACAGTTTACTTATTCATAAATTGGCCGGCGTTGGATTAAATTTCTGATTATCTTATGATTAGAAAAAATCCCAGAAACACTTAATTGTTTTCCATTTTTTATTTTCCACTTACGTATCGTTTACGACATACATATCCATAACAATGAACATAATGAATTGACTGGAATTTTGTGTCGCTTTTTGTTCTTGCTTTATTTTCAGGTACACAAGTGAGTTTTAGATGTTCTTTCTCGTACGATTCTGCCGAATCGAAACGTTTAAAAGTTTTTTGCTTTTTGTTTCTTAACCCCACAGTTTGCACTTCTTGACTGGGTTCATTGGGGCTCCTGAAGGACAGTTGAAGACAGTTGAGAATTCGGGGGAGTTGATCAAAGGTATGTTCGCTCTGAAAATAGAGTACTATTCATTTTCAAATAAAATTTTAGTAATGATTACGTTTAGACACAGTGCCGTTAACTAGGAGAAATTATTTTGGGGGGCTAAATAAAACTCCAGTTGTTTCATATGTGTCTTAGGTTGGTTGATTGATTTGTTTTGTGTGGGGATATTTTGGGGTGTTTCAGGGCTCAAGGGCCATATAAGCTACGCCAAACACAAAACGTCAATGTGTCTTAGGAACTCTTTATTTTAGGCCCCTTTCCAACTTGAGGAATTAAATTCAACAAACATGCGATTATTTATTGGCAATGATTAATTAAGACAAAATAACGTGTTTTAGGTTGGTTGGTAGTTTTGGGGTTTTATGGTGCTAGGGCCAAGCTGCGCCAAACACAAGACAGACAACACAATGAGGGAAGGAGGAAAAACAAAAAGCAGAAGGGTAGGTGAGGGTAAAAATAAAAGGGAGGAAGGATCACTCGGGGTTGTGATGCCCCTACACACCTAAAGATGTGTCCCTGAGGGCAACGTGTTTTGGGAACTATTTTGTCTGTACAGATCATTGCCAATATTTATTGGCAATGATCTGTACAGACAAAATTGTTAATACCTTGATCAGAAGATTTGTTGAATTTAATTCAATTGGAAAGGGAGTCTCAACTGTAATATTTCGGCCCAAGCTGTTCGAATCCGTTGGACTTGGCATTCCTGTCTTCCTCAAAGGATCTAATGAATGAGGCCGAATCACCATGCTTATTTGGTTATCCATATTACCTTAATTTGTAATATTTAGCTCTCATACTTCGAGTACCGGAGAGCCAACGGGGTTGTGCCCTCGTTGCATAATCTCAAGTGGGTGTTTTGTAAAAGAAACCGACATTGAGTCAAAATTAAGTTCGTAAGATATTTGTAAAAAGGCTTGGCGATTATTTTTATCTGGAGTAGTGTTTTCTTATAAATTTAAGTTCTTGGTGAAATGCACTGTTGACAAAAATGTATCCCATTCAAACGAAATCTTCCCCCACAAGCATTTATAAATGTTTTTACAATCTAGAGAGGTTTGTGAGGGATGATTTTACTTATACGATTTCTAAATTTCTTTGACTTACCTGTACCTACCGGGACTGTGATTATCTTTTACGTATCTCTCATTAGCTTCTTTGCTTAAGACCTCACACCATATCTGCAAAACATTTGAATAAAAATACAATTTTTTACAATTAAAGGTGAAAATATTAATTTTAGAAAATCGTGCATTAAATTTTACACTCTTGGAAGTGCGTCAATATCTTAGAATAGCAACAAATGAGATTTTGTATAAATTTTTTTGTATTCGAAAAATTATAAAATATATACGAAAATTACTGTGTTTTTTTCGAAGTAGTGGTAGTGACGTTCCAAAGAAAAAATAATTCAAAATTCGTCAAAATTAGACACTGAAGGAAGAGTGCAATTTCTAGGCTTCAACGACTAAATTATGCTAATTTCTTATGCTCTGCTTGGTAAAATTTGGAGACTTATTGAAATATTTTTCTTGAGCTTCAGATTTATCTCAATTGAACCCATACGGTCACAGAATTAACACATCGTTTCATTTATTTTCCTCAAATTCGGCAATAGTTAAATGTTTCCATTTAAAAATTTATTTCGTGACGAATTTATCACGCTTGATTACTTTAAGTCGGTTTATGTTTTTGATTCCACAAAAAAATTATACAAATATTTTGTTTCGTCAATTTATGTTTGTTATTGAAATTCTGAAGACATGCCGCATAATCAGCGATACGAAAGTAAAATTTTACAATTTTCCTTACATTTGTCGGGGCCGCAGTAACCCAGTTGGAAGAGTCGAGGATTAGCAACCGGAGGGTTGCGAGTGGATACTACCAAGGACCGTGCACGTGGGCGCCAGTGTACTTAAATCTGCCTTGGTCTCATGTCCTCACGTTGGCATGGTGTGGAAGTTCGGAGAATAGGGTGACAGATCAGGTGCTCCTTGTCATCTGACCGCGGTTCAAAATTACGAGGTGTTCTCGAATCTTTCCTTTAGGGGTTGATCCTGGACTATCTCCAATAGCCAGTACGCCATAGTGCGTCGTATAAATTCACCTACAAACCCTGAATTTCTTTCTTAAATGTTTTTTCTTTTGAAGATGCAGACAAAAAACCCTTCGATGTGTAAGCTTTAATTTCCTTTAAAAATATGTCTCTGAGTTGAACCTAATTTATACACCGAATATGTTCGTGATTAGAAGATGTCTGAAAAGCATCGCATCAACAGACTATAACACAATGAGGAGCCAATGGTATTTAACAATATTTGGTTAATCTCTAAACCAAAGGAACTGGACTTTCAAAACGAACTTTTGAAGTTATAATCCGATTATAATATTTGCACTGACTGTTTTCTACGAAAAAGAGCACATGTAAACTTGGGTACAAAAATATTAAGTTGTGCGGAAGTTATTACATAATACATGGTCAACCATTTTGAAAAGTTAGCAAAAATTGAGAAGTTTCATGCGCATTAATTATGTATTTATTACCATAATTTTAATTCTTATGATAGCTCTTACGTATAAATCAAATTCATTTCTTTTGGTAAGTATATCACTCAATTGTGAACCAATATAAACCTACTAAAACACCCAAAATATTAATAAAAAAGCGTAGGTTAAGCAATATTTTAATTCAAAATTGGAAGCATGAATTTCTCTTGCCCTTAAGTAATACAACAGATTTTAAGAATTATCAAAAAAAATTGAAGTAAATCAATTAAAACCGGATGCGCGAGAAACATTTTGAAATGGGAAGAATGTCAACAAATCTTGGTACAGCTGTATTATTACACCTCGTTTGGTGGCAACGCTCGTGGCGCACTTTTATGTCACCAAGGAAAGAATTGTTAGAAAAAATCGTCAATGAAATCAAAGGACAATTTAACGGAAAAAATGAAAAGAAACATTCTAGAATATTCGAAATGAAAATATAAACTTTCTGCTTGTCGAGGTTGCCATAAAAACGGGAATAACCTTAATTAAGATGAGTTGCCTTCACCTGCCATAACTCGCTACTAAAAGTGCGCCATAAAACGCACCAAGATCTTTGCCACCAAACGAGGCGTATAATACAGCCGTATTCAAATCTCAATCGGAGAAAAACGCATTTTTGCGCGCAGTTGACTTACTATACTTACCTACTATGTTTTATGTTGTTTGTGTTTATATGTTTTATGTTTATGTTACAGAGTTACATATGTAACTCCATCAAAACTGATCGCAATTGAAAAATACTTTTTGATATCTACAGTTTGATATCAATTAATTTTTAAAGCTAAATTTAAAAAAAATTGATTCTTTGATTTTGAAATTCTGCTGTCCCCTTTTCGGTACGTTTGGTAATACTGGTGACTTCATTTAGGTAACCCGCCGAATAAGCGGGAAGTACAGTCATAAAACTTAGCGACGGCTTCTTTCAGCCATGGAGACATAAAATGGAACAGATGCAGTATAGGACACCTTTTTGCTCGGTTTTATTTGGCGTTTTTTTCCCGAATTTTTGCGGTTTCTGGCAACCCTCCTAACTGTTAATCGGCAAAGGAATTTTAAATTCAATTTGGCCATATTATATGTTTATAACAGCGTGCAATGAACAGCAAATTGACTGTTTCTCAAAATTTTTGGAAATAATAAGGGAAGTAAACTGGGGAATTAAAAATTACGGTTTAATATGATTTATTTTTAAAATTTTGCCAATATTTGATTTCTTTTGCATTTGTGTGGCTGTTTTGAATTTTATAATTTCAATGTTTTATTATTTACTTAAGATTTATATTTAGTCAAGATTTTTACATATTTTATCCAGATTTATATATTTAATCCAGATTTGTTTTTTATCAAAATATCTTATTTAATCAAGATGTGTTTATTTTATGTTGCGTTGAAAGATGTTTTATTTTTAATTATATGTTTAATGAAGGCGATTGTGCAATATTTTTTCCGTGTTGAACTAAGGCGAAAGACGCGTTTCTTCCTTGGCGACCATTTTTGGTCACCAAGTTAAAAACGCGCCAAATGTCCTATACTGCATTTGTTCCCAAAAAATACTACCACTTTCAAGGCTAGTCAAGGAGGCAGTACCTGTAAGTTTGATCATTTAGGGTATTAAGAGTAACAAAAGTATCTGCTGCGCACTTATATGAATAATGCTACGTTATTTAAGTATCTAATAATCATCTGAGGACTGTTATCATGGGGTATTAGATACTTACAAACGCAGTCTGTAACGTTAAATGATCGAACTTTGAGATATTGCCTTCTTGCTATAAGGTAGTATTAACATATTGTACTTTAGGTGGTGTATTTAGTCGACTTACTTAGCGTGAGACTCGTATGGAATTCCATTTCGTAGATGTAGTCGTTCCTTGAAAACGTGCCCTATCTTCATAATGGCTTCTGTATTCCGTACATCAGCAGTCCAAAGACCAATTTTGTCGCCTTTGGGCCTAACCTGTACCACCGCTCCACATATATCATCGCCATATTCATCGAAAGCTTCTCCGATCAAGCAAAGAAGCATTTCAAGCCAACAAGTATTCAAATCTGGACTCTGGAACTTTGTAACATTCACAATGAACCTCCCACCTTGCTTGTTTCTGCTGTCCTCCCACATGGGCTTAATACCTTGCTTGAAAAGGGCATAATCGCAACCTACAGGGATCTTGCTGACGATCTCCAAGTGATTGAAGAGAGCCCAGAAATCTTCCACCGTATCAAACGCGGCAACTTCGATGAGGTTGTCTTCCCACGATTTGGATCGATCGTTCTTGTAGAACCAGAGGCACCACGTATTTTGAAGAGGGTGTTTCGCAGTTATTTCTGATGGAATATCAGTATACTCGCGTCTATCACATGTTGAGGTCATAGTGCACACAGTCGTTATTGGATCGTACAGGATTAGTACCGTTGTTTACAAAAATTAGCTTTCAAAGCGTGAAGAAAGCTGGTGTATTTTTCATAAGCTTTTGACCAGCAAGCCCACATGAAACTAAAAATTACAAGATAAGAGGAACAAATACATTCACAAGACGAAAATTAATGTTTTGTACTAGACGAATTTGAAAAATAATTCTATGCACGCGGATTTCTTAATCATTTAATTATGTTGCCATATATTTTACTTTTACAAATGCTTATCTGGCAATTTTATTTTATCTGTAGCATCATCACTTAGTATATATGAATAGATTAAATGATTGGTTGAAATTACAATAAAAACCTTAATTTATTTCTAATTCAAATATTTTAGATGCCGTTCTACCTAAATGTTGATCTTATTTGTTTCAGTATGTAAAATGCCAAATATAATAGTTGCTGAAAATAGAACAAGACTAATACGCGTAAAAGCGACATAATATGAAGGTGTTGGTGAACACGTAATGGTAATAATCAATTTAGAAAGCATTAACTTGTGAAGGAGTAACTACTTGTGATCATCAGTTACTTGTGACCAACCGGACTCAATGCTATTTGAATTCTTCGTTAAATACATATTGACCAGTCCAGTCCAACATTTAGAGGTGTTCCCAGTCTCGTTGGTCGCATGGATGTTTTTCTTGATTTTCTCTACTTCACGAATGCGGGGACCAACTTTTCTCAATAATTTTGTTATATTCTGTGTATTTTAAAATACTACAAAACAAAAAGCATGCTATACCTGTGCTACACGTGTTACGTATGACGAAATCAGACATTTGAACAATGCATATTTGAACTTTTCAATCGATTTGTAATCATTTCGTTGTGGTAAAACACCGTTCCCGTATATGGGACTGATAGCCCAGTTGGAAGAGTCGAGGATTAGCAATCGGAGGATTGCGAGTTCGAAACTCGATCCAACCAAAGACCGTCGTGTACATGGCTGGTGCACGTTAAACGTGCCGTGGCCTCAAATGCCTTCACGTTGACGTGGTGTGGAAGTTTGGAGAGAGATGTCAGCTCAGGTGTGTTGCCTTCATCACCTGACCGTGGTTCAAAACTACGAGGTGTTCTGTAATTTTGTTTCCAGGACCGACTCGTTCTCGTATTACACTGAAAGAATAAATTTCAGCTCCTGGTATGCCCTTAGACCACACAAAAGGGATAACGTTTCTCGTTGGTGCAAGAGGAAGTGGAGCAGGCATGGTCAATGTCACAACAGCGACTAGTAAACCGACCAAGCAACCTCAAATCTGGTAGGTAGTTGAATTTACGTCCCACTGGATCAACACAACAAGCTATTGGCAACGACGGCCAGGGATCAATCCCGAAGGGAAAGACTCCAGGACAACACCTAGTAATTTTAAACCACGGTCATACACTGCTGGCCACCCAAATTGCAACACCAAGAAAGACAAGAGATATCACAACAAAATTTATTTTGTAGATAACATGTTGACCAAGTATCAAATGATTAAATTTATAGACTTCTGTGAAGTGTGGTTCCTGCCAAAATCAGTAGCCAGAGTAGCCGCCATTGTTGGAGATCACCGCTGCCACACGCCTCGGCATTGATTCAAAGAGACTTTGGATGTGTTCTTGGGGTACAGCAGACCAAGCAGCTTCCACACATTGCCAAAGTTGATCTGGTGTGGCAGCTGGGGATGTATTCTGGGTCAATCGTTGAGCAACCATGGACCACATGTTTTCTATCGGCGAAAGATCCGGAGAGCGAGCTGGCCAGGGAAGCAATTCAATCTGGCGATTGACGAAGAACCCTTGGACAATGCGTGCCACGTGTGGTCGCGCATTATCCTGTTGAAATATGGCTGTGGGCAAGCCCTGAAGGTAAGGAAGGACAACTGGCTCCAACACCTCGGAGATGTAGCGAAGGCTGTTTAAAGTACCGGCAATGCGTACTAGAGGAGTGCGAGAGTGATATCCAATACCGCCCCATACCATAATACCCGGTGCAGGACCAATGTGGCGGTGCATAACGCAGCTGTTCAGCATCCTCTCTCCACGGTGTCTCCAGACTCGAATCCGACCATCATGGTGTTGCAGACAGAAGCGTGACTCGTCAGTAAAGACAATTTCATTCCATTCTGCCGTCCACATCCTTCTTTCATCGCACCATTGGCGGCGGAAACGTCTGTGGTTCTGCGTCAAGGGTAGACGAAGCAATGGACGTCTTGCGGACAGACCACTCTGCTGTAAACGGCGTCGAATGGTACGCGCAGACACTGAATGATGCGGTACAGACTGAATGTGCTGCGCTATGGTTCGTGATGTGGCTGAGCGATCCGTCACTGCCATACGCACAATATGCCTGTCATCACGTGAAGTGGTGCACTGAGGTGGATGCGATCGAACACGTCGGTCCGTCGTACCCTCCTGCATCCAACGATCACATATCCGCATTACAGTTGTTTGGTTTCGTCCAACACGACTACCGATTTCCCTGAAAGATAATCCACAATCTCGGTAGGCCACTATCCTTCCTCTGTCGAACTCGGATACTTGATCAAAAGATGATCGCTGTTTTCTACGAGGCATAATTGATCGTTTTTTTGAAAAAACCACAAGAAAAACACAATTGCCGTACTTGAAATCGTCGAAATCTCTAAGCCTTAAATAGCGCTTTGAAGTGGCACCACAGGCGCGCGTGATGTGCGTCTGCGCTGAAATTCTAATCATTTGCATATCTCACCTCCGCTAATGCATGTTGTAAATTTCATATTATTTGCATGCTTCCTTCAGGGTGTTGCATTTACGGTGGCCAGCAGTGTATGATGGAGTCAATACCTAAGCTAGCACCCCACTGTACAAACTTCCACACTACTCCAACGTGAGGACATTTGAGGCCACGACAGATATAACATGCACCAATCCCCACGTACAGGACGGTGTTCGATTGGATCGAGTTTTGACCTTACAACCCTCCGGTTGATCCGTGATCATCAACTGGGCTATCGTGGTCCACCTCAAACCTGGACAGAAAAAGTAAGGCAGAAACATCGTCTTGAGATGTACGCTAAAACGACAGTGCTGCTCTCTTCTTCAGAACTTCATTAACTCATCCCATATTAATTAGACACATAATAAACATTACCTGTGCGTATTGCAGAAAGAAAACCTGCTGGTTAGAGTACGAGATTCCTGGTAAACTTGGTTCTTCTCCGTGTTCAGAGACGTAGTTTGTGTAAGCCTGAAAAATATTCAAAAGATTGATACTTTACATCTGGTGAGAATTAATAATTCTAATACCGAAACTTGAATTACGCAAAAAATTAAACACCAAAAGCTATGCGGAACTATACAGATGTGTAATCTAGATCCAGCGTCAATAATATGGAATGAATTGATGCAGAATCGTTATATGAGGGGAATATTCGGGGCAAACTAGATTCATCCGTATATTCATATCGTGAACTCACATTATTCTTCAGCTTTAAAAGATTTGGTTGTTTGGGGGTTTTATCGCGGCATTCGGCCAAGCTGTGCCAAATACAAGACAATGTCAAGTAATAAATGTGAAAGTGGAAAAAATAGGGATTGGATAACAGAGTAGTGGTAAGAGCAGAAAAAGATCACTTGGTATCCCGGGAGTGCGACCTCGTGTTTACTAAAGACAGTAAACCCCATGGGAAAAGAAAAGATCACTCGGCTCCGTGAAGCCCGTGACACTGCTCCTGAGGGCTCAGCAATGAAAGAAAGCTATAAATTTCTCTGGCATCCTGGGATAATACGATTAGTACGAATTTTCGTGGCCTGTGTACAAAATGTACAATTATTGTAAGCGTATACTTCCAAATTGAGGTATTAGGAAAACGATTCGACTTCAATGTTTGTTACATGTGACATGCATCTAAATTTTTTTCAAAATTTCCAATACCTAGGGCGCAATCATAATACAAGAGAAATATAAAGTACAATACAAAGATAAACAGAATAATGACAGTAAAACGATGATAAAATTAAAGTAACACAGAAACGAAGAAAAAAGACCGAAGTCATTGCCCCAGTTCTTGCCCCCAATACCTACACATCTTAGAAAGTCAATGGAGGATTCTACATCGAAGCAGATGGTTTCAGTCCACGACTTCTCCAGAATTACAGAGATGCAGCAAGGCTCGGTGGAGATACCTAAGCGATTCTAATGAGCTCTAAGGTAGTCATGTCCTGTTACCAGACGGAAAGCCGTAACATCCCTCTCGCAACTGCTTATCAGGTACATTATTGATATATTCATTTTTCCAGCATCTTTGAACTTAAATATCAGATTTATGGTAGAAACGGTATATATATCGCTGACATAATGTTCAAATGAGAGGATTATTGAAACGAGGTGTGAAAGAAAGGGAGTGAAAGGCGAAAATAGACAAAATACTAAATGATGTAAGCAGAACAAAGAGGTTTTAAGCATGCATGTATATAATAAACACGGAATGAAATTAATAATATAAACACATACATTATCATTAAAGAGTAAAAAAAAAAAAAAAGAACCCATTTAAGAGCAATATAAAAATATAAGTTCAACTTTCTTCCCATCAATGGCCTGAGGCGTTTTATTATGATAATTGAAAGTGATAGACAAAAATTTCGTAAAAATCAATTCAACGAGATAGATGAATAAGATTATCTTGAAGAAAATGGGCTTTGATTTCCTATTTGCCACATACAAATATCAAATTCAAAGCGAAAAATATTAAATATTCTGTAGCTGGAATTTTTTCAGGTTTTTGTGCATCGAAAGCAATCGATGGAACAGATCTCGAGGGCTGTGTAGACAAAGAGTGTCAAGGGAACGAATCAATCAAGTTGATAATAATCTAGTCCTTACCCTGTAAGCTTGCTGAAGCCCGGAATTATCACAGATATTGTCATCGAGGGTTTGGTTGCCATTCACCTGGAAGAAAATAAATGGTGATTAGTGATCAATAATGCCGATAGAGGTATTGCAAACGGACGAAAAAGTACAATAATCCAGGCAATTCTGTTTCCCAAATCAGCACTTATCTTACGAGGTTCACAGGAACTCCAAGAATACTCGAAACGAAAGGATGTAATGTAGGCGGATCTTGGAGTGAATTAATCGTAGCAAAGTGTCCATCTGTGAATTTGCATCTTGGTTTCCATATACAAAATATTTACTTAAACCATGGTGCTTTTAAGAGAAAACAGTGTATTTAGCGATTAATATATCAAGCAAGAGTTCGAAGCGGGCATACAAGATATTTGACTTGTGAGAGGAGTCAAGAACTTTCCAACGTGTCCATGCCCTCTGCAACCCCAGCAACTCCTTCCCTTTTTTTTCCTCTTTGCCCCTTTCACATTTTTCACTTTACGTTGTCTTGTGTTTGGCGCAGTTTGGCCAAATATTAAGCCATAAAACTCTAAAACAACCAACCTTCCCATATCTCAGATTAACATCAATGTCTCAGTGAGACAGGTCATAGATAAACAGGAGTTGGTCGCTATACGACTTGAAAAACATGATCTTTTGGACTTGGTCTAGGTTATACCTTGACCAAGGGGATTAATAACAACAGCACGCATCGAGCAATCCATCAACAGTGATACAAAGGTGAATAACCAGGAACAATGTTTGAATATTTGCTTAATGCTATTCAATGTGATTCGTTTTGTAAATATTTCCAAAAACTATTGTACTATAAAGTCATGCGTGTAAGATCAACCGAAGTATGACATTTTTTATAAGCGTACAGTAATCTCTTAAAATCTCAAAATGTTTCCAAAAGTGACGTAAAGGACCTTTTCACAAATGTGGATAAGTTATTTAAGTTTGCATAAAAATTACATTTTTAACTTTGGGCCCCCTGCGATAAAAAATCCTGGCTACTCTACTGCGAGTAGGAATGTTATCTGGACATAAACGGCTCATGACCATAGGGGTTGGTTTGTTTTAGGCTATATTTGGCCATGCTGCGCCAGACAAGATACACAGCATCAAGTAATAGACAGACACACACATAATGAAAGTTTTACTGACACAGAAAAGAAATACATCCAGTGAGGAATGCACCTGACAGGAATCGAACCTGCGCCGCCTACAACTCGAATGTTTTCTAGAGCAGTGGGCATACCCACTGAGCCACGACGGCTCCATAGGGGAAGCAATGGAAATGAGGGTCTTTTCCCTCAAGTTCAATGTAGGTGTAGTGTTTCTGAGGAGGAATATGTTTCCTGTACGTATTCCGAACGTGACGTCACTTGGCTCGTTTGTCCAATTCGGTTTTAGTACTTTGGCAATAAATGTTCCAAAGAATGGATTCCGAATTGATTTTTGATCAAAGCTAATTAGATAAAACGTCAAGTGGCGACAAAACGGCAATAAATGACTTTTTAAGGTAACCCCGATACGTATCATGCGAAAGCATTTGGGTAACAGGAAGTAAAATCTCCCGTTTTCCGTCTGATTTGTTTCGCCCTGAAAATCCCTCATTAAGATCTTAAGTATTCCGGTATGCGGAAAAGTAATATGAATTTCGTTTAACCAGTTTTGCAGATAAGATAATTCGGTTAATCGGGTGCTTACGGCTTGAAATGTGAGGTGATTTTTCCCAATGCTTTGCTTCCGTGCATTACATTTAATTAAATCCCTAGATTCTCCCAATCCACTAATAATCATACTAACTCCTTAACAATACTGCCTTTTTCTTACTTAAGGTTGGTAATAATTGTACAAAATCTAATTATTTATCTTTTCGCAAATGATGTAGAATTTCATCAGCCCCTAACTAAATAGGATTTCTTCTCTAATGTTCTCTTACGATTGTTAAAGGCCGATATAGAAGCTTACACAGAATTTGCTTTTCAGTAATTAGTTTTCCGAATATCCTATTAAGTACTTACAATTTCTGAAGACGGAATCATAAATTATTGCGTGTTAAGAATGGCACGTTGGCTTGGTGTGGAAATTTGGAGGAGGTGCCAACTCAGATGGTTGTCACCTGACTTTCAAAATTATGTGTTATCCTCGGATTTTTCCGTTCGGGACTGATACTAGGGCGTAGCCAATAGCCCATGTGCTGCTCCATTGCGACGTTAACCCTGTATGATTACCATCGAAGAGAGCTTTAAAATTTATGAGTTTTTCAGTGTTAACTACTGGAGAAGAAAAATACTTCCGGTTAAGAACTAGGAGCTGTCGTGGCGCAGAACCCACTGCGCTAGGAACCTGTAAGTTGTAGGCGATGCAGGTTCGATTCCTCTCTGGGTATTTCTCTTCTGTGTCAGTAAAGCTTTCCTTGTGTGTGTATTACTTGCAATTGTGCCTAGCGCAGTATGGCTAAATATGGCCCTTAGAACTAAATTCAGTAATCGCAGTTTTAGCGATGCTTGGCGTTAATCTATATATATAAAATAGGATGTGTGTGTGTGTGTATGTGGGTATATTTTCTATACAAATCTACACCGTTTGACCAATCCACACCAAATTTGGTACACTTATAATTTAGAACACTGCGGTCAGCATAGGCTAACTCTTAACCCCCGTTCTATTGGCCCTGGGGGGCTAAAAACTATTCGAAATCGCAATAGAAATAACATTGAGCATAGATTGATTGCTTTAGGCAGCGATGGTTGCTTTACCACTGTTGATCGAAAAACAATTTTTTCCGAAACAAATTAAATTACAGTATTTATGTTTGAACTGACTTTTTAGTTCTTCCCATGATGTAAATAAATTATAGATATTTTATTGATGAAGGGGGAAAGAATATTTTAAAATATTTATGTTTGCAAGGAAATTCAAGGAAAGGTTTTCAGGAGTTCAAGGATTATTTTCAAGGAAAGTTGGTGTGTATTTCGACCAACTTTCCTTAAATAATTTATCGAATACGTAATGATTTGTAGAATTCTGTTTCACGAGGCTTTTTAGGTAAGGCGTGTAACTTATTTTAAAATGTCCGGAATAGATACATGTGAATCCTCCGTTGAAAGCAGTGATTTTCTTTCTGAAAAATTCTGTAAAATCGACCTTCTGCTTTTTGAAAAAATTTTATCTATTCAGTTTAATTTGTCTACACCGATTATATTTATTTCTAAACCAAGCACCGTTATTCCGAAAAGCACAAACGAAAAACTCATTGATCATAAAAGCGTAATTTTGCTACTCGGTATCTGGCAGCACCAGAATTAATGTTTACTTTTTTTATAAAACTTTGTAGAACTTTCTAGAAAGTTGGGGAAACGGAAACTTAATTGGACTCATGGTGGAGAACATTCCAGCACCCACTCGATTCTTAGCTGGTCGTATTTAAAGGAAGCTAACTCGGTAAGTCTTCCAGTTTATCATCTTTCAGTGAATCTGGCAGTTTTATTTCGCTCTTTTGATTGTATAAGTGTTTCCTACTTTATTCGACAGTGATAGCGTACATTTTGGATTTATATTTCTAAACGGATGTAAGTACTACATAATTTTAAATTCGTTTTTTCGTTAATTTTAGCTTTTTATTGTATTCTATAATAGATTTCATTGCTCAGTGAGATGTGCCTTTTGCTTAATTTTTTAAATAAGTTTAATGGGATCAGAATTAATGCTTTTTTTACACCAGAATAAAAGTTTATTTTTAACATGATTTAGAATTCTGTGTTTGAGTATTTTGATTGACAGCTTTTAAGTAAGGCATTAATTTTTTTTATTTGTGTTAAAAGTTTGATATTCTCCTAAACTGATGTAAGTACTTCACAATTTTAAATTTGTTTTACCATTCAGTTTATATTAGTTTTTTATTGTATTCTATAATAGATTTCATTGTTCAGTGAGTGTGCCTTTTGCTTATTTTATGAAATAACTTTTTAATGACAGATTTCACTGCTCTGTGATAGTGTGTCTTTTGCTAATTTTATGAAATAGCTTTTCTTTGTATTCTATAATAGATTTCATTGCTCAGTGAGAGTGTGCCTTTTGCTTATTTTATGAAATAGCTTTTTGTATTCTTTTACAGATTTCTTTGCTGTAGCAATGCCTCCAAGGAAGCGGAAGGCAATCGGCCAAGTGCAGTCAACGGCTAAGATGATGAAAAATGAGCGTAGTCAAGAAACTTCCGAGGAGAGGAATAGAAGACTTGCGATTGCGAGAGAGAGAGCTACTACATCTAGAGCAACAAAGACGGCACAACAGCGTGAGACCCTACTACAGGATAAGAGAGATAGAGCAACTACATCTAGAGCAACAGAGACGGCACAGCAGCGTGAGGCCCGACTACAGGATAAGAGAGATAGAGCTACTACATCAAGAGCAACAGAGACTGCACAGCAGCGTGAGGCCCGACTACAGGATAAGAGAGATAGAGCTACTACATCTAGAGCAACAGAGACGGCACAGCAGCGAGAGGCCCGACTACAGGATAAGAGAGATAGAGCCAAACGATCACGGACTGCGAGCCATTTTAGCTTAGCACTGGAAGGATTTCACTACGATTCACATAAAGACTACTCGATGCATGCAAGTGTTACGATCGGGAAAATGGAAATGGTTTGTACTTACTGTCAAGCCAAAAAGTTTAAATCAGAGTCTACTGGTATTTGCTGCAAAAATGGAAAAGTTAAACTTTGCCAACTGGAACCACCACCACAAGACCTTTTGACTTACACATCAGGAGATACGTCAGAGTCGAAGCATTTTCTAAGTAACATCAGAAAATACAACTCATGTTTCCAAATGACATCATTCGGCGCCACATCAGTTGTTGGACAGCCCGGATTTCCGTCGACATTCAAGGTGCAAGGGCAGGTTTACCATAGAGCGGGATCGTTGCTTCCGCTGCCAGATCAACCACCAAAATTTCTACAACTATATTTTATTCAAAACGAACAAATGGAAACTGATCAGAGGTGCGCCTACATCTCGGGAACAAGACGTCAGATTGTGTTAAACTTACAGAGGATGTTTCATGAGCACAATAATCTTATTAAAACGTTTGAAACAGCATTGGAACATATGCCAACAGATGAATATAAAGTAGTCATAAGAGCAGACCGAAGACCAGCAGGCGAACACGAGCGGCGTTTTAACTCTCCTCAAGCAGATGAAGTCGCGGTGGTTATATCAGGAGATGAGTTTCATCAACGGGATATCGTTATTCAACGACGAGGTGAATCATTGCAGCGTATTTCGGAAACACATCGATCTTACGATGCTCTGCAGTACCCAGTAATATTCCCCCATGGTGAAGATGGATATCAATTTAATCTGAGGCAGATCAACCCAAGAACAGGTGAAACAACGAGCAAGAAAGTTTCAGCGATGGATTTCTATGCGTACAGATTAATGGTTCGAGATACTGGGCAGAACCACGTATTGAACTGCAGGCAATTGTTTCATCAGTTCATCGTCGATATGTACGCTAAAGTCGAGAGTGAACGTCTCCTTTACATTCGTCTAAATCAACGTAAACTGAGAGTTGACGAATATATTCACCTGAGAGATGCTGTGGCAAATGACGGGAACGTTGAAAACCTCGGTGCCTTAGTCATACTACCAGCTACATTTACAGGCAGTCCCAGACACATGCACGAATACACACAAGATGCTATGACGTACGTGAGGACGTACGGGAGACCAGACTTATTTATCACCTTCACCTGCAATCCCACTTGGACGGAGATCAAGGAGGTTCTTACCAATGGTCAATTACCCAGTGAGCGCCACGACTTGATTGCGAGAGTATTTAAACAGAAGCAGTTGAAACTGATTGACGTTATAACAAAGGGCCATGTATTTGGAGTGCCGAGATGCTGGATGTATACGATTGAATGGCAAAAAAGAGGGCTGCCACACTCGCACAATTTGATCTGGTTAGCGGACAAAATTCAGCCCACTCAAATCGATGACGTTATATCTGCCGAGTTGCCAGACCCGGAACAAGATCCCGAACTTTTTGAAGTGGTAACGAAAAACATGATCCACGGACCGTGTGGAAATCTCAATCCCATTTCTCCGTGTATGAAGGACGGAAAGTGTACCAAGAAATACCCTAGAAAATTGATTAAAGAGACACAAACTGGAAATGACGGCTATCCCCTGTACAGACGGCGGGCTCCGGAAGATGGAGGGTTCACGGCGAAACTAACGATACGCAGCAACACGGAAATAGAAATCGACAATAGGTGGGTTGTGCCCTTTTCGCCGCTGCTGTCGAAAATGTTTCGGGCACACATCAACGTGGAGTACTGCAACAGTGTGAAATCGATTAAATATGTGTGCAAGTATGTCAACAAAGGTAGTGATATGGCTGTTTTCGGTATCAGCGACGAGAGATCGAACGATGAAGTGACGCGGTATCAATTGGGAAGATACCTCAGCAGTAACGAGGCAGTTTGGCGAATACTGGGTTTTTCGATTCACGAAAGACACCCTACTGTTGTTCACCTCAGCGTCCATTTAGAAAATGGTCAGAGAGTTTATTTCACAACAGAGAGCGCCCCTAGAGTGATTGATCAGCCACCAAACACGACTTTGACGGCATTCTTTCAACTGTGTCAGCAGGATCCTTTTGCGAGGACTTTGTTGTATCCTGAGATACCTCGATATTACACGTGGAATGCGTCGAGGAAAATTTTCTGTAGGAGAAAAGTTGGCCAGCCCGTCCCTGGACATGATGCAGTCGCGAGTGACGCCTTGGGTCGAGTGTACACTGTTCACCCCAACAACGCCGAATGCTATTTCCTTAGGATGCTTCTTCACTCGGTACGAGGACCTAGATCTTTCGCAGAGATGAGAACGGTAAACGACGAAGTATGCCAGACATTTAGAGAGGCCTGTCAGAAGTTGGGTTTGCTGGAAGGAGACCAGCACTGGGATGACACGTTGCGAGAAGCCGAATTGATCTCCCTACCAGAGCAAATCAGAAACCTGTTTGCTATAATATTGACTACATGCAGTCCATCGAATCCAAACACTTTATGGGAAAAGTATAAGGAGGCCCTGAGTGAGGATATACTCGCCAAAGTCCGGAGGGAAACCCCGACATTAGAAATCGCGTTTGGTCCGGACATTTTCAACGAGGCTTTGGTTATTCTTGAGGACAAATGTGTGGCCATGACAAATAAAACATTACTGCAATTGGGCCTGCCTGCACCAGTAAGAGATCGACGAGACGTACTTCGCGCAGATTACGTGCGAGAAACGAACTACGACGTCGAAGAGCTGAGTGCATACGTCGCGGACAAGAAGCCACTTCTGAATCGAGATCAGAAAAACGCATACCAAATTATCATGGATCAGGCAGCAAAACAACAAGGTGGTATCATTTTTCTTGATGCTTCTGGGGGCACAGGGAAAACATTCTTGATTAATATAATACTGGCCGAAATCAGGACTCGGGGAGAAGTTGCTCTTGCCATCGCCTCTTCGGGAATTGCGGCGACGTTAATGGAAGGAGGGAGGACGGCCCATTCTGCACTTAAGTTGCCACTTGACATCGCCAGGCAGGAAAATCCTACCTGCAACATAAGCAAGGCAAGTGGTCGGGCGCAGGTGCTCGAGACTTGCAAATTAATCGTGTGGGACGAATGCACCATGGCTCACAAGAAAGCTCTCGAGGCCCTCGACGTCACTCTGAGAGATCTGAGAGGAAACGACAACCTGATGGGAGGAGCTCTGGTACTCCTCTGTGGAGACTTTCGTCAAACTCTGCCCGTCATCCCGAAGTCGACGCCGGCCGATGAGATCCATGCATGTTTGAAACATTCGTTTTTGTGGAGACATGTGCGAAAGATAACTTTGAAGCAAAACATGAGAGTACATCTGGGGGATGAGAGTGCTCAAATTTTCTCAGACAAACTCCTGGAGATCGGAGAAGGCAGATTGGCAGTCGAGTCTTCTGGCAAGATTAAATTCCCATCCGATTTTTGTAATCTGGTGTCGTCCGTCTCAGAGCTGATAGATGCAGTCTATCCGTCTGTTTCCCAAAACTATCACGATTTGAACTGGTTGCGAGAGAGGGCCATTCTTTCTGCTAAAAATGAAGACGTCCACGACATAAACAATCAAATACTTGTCATGTTACCAGGCGTGGTCAGTGAATACAAGTCCATCGATACCGTAGTAGATGCCGATGAGGTCGTCAATTTCCCGCCAGAGTTCCTGAACAACTCGCTTGATCCGGCTGGATTGCCACCACATCGTCTTTTACTTAAAGTGGGATCTCCGGTTATTTTACTGCGGAACCTCGACCCGCCAAAACTTTGCAACGGCACGAGGCTGTGTGTCAAGAAGCTGCTGGGCAATGTAATGGAAGCGACTATCTTGACAGGAAAGGGAGAGGGTGCAACAGTTTTTATCCCACGGATACCACTCATTCCGACGGATCTCCCTTTCGACTTTAAGAGATTGCAGTTTCCAGTAAGACTTGCGTTCTCGATCACGATCAACAAGTCGCAGGGGCAGTCTATCAAGTACTGCGGAGTGGATTTGAGATCGCCGTGTTTCTCCCACGGACAACTTTATGTTGGTTGCTCGAGGGTGGGTTCACCCAAGAATTTATTTATTCTTGCTCCCGGAGGTGAAACTAAAAATGTTGTGTATAATCAAGTTTTGTGTTAAATTTATATTGCAGTGAATTTGTAAAATATTTTACTTTATAATGCGTGTACTGTACTTATACTTTTAGAACCTGTTAATATAATTACTTTGATTTTACACTATACATTGATTTCATTCCTTTTCCTGTCCAATAGAAGATTGGGATAAATACCCGGGCAAAGCTATGTTGCCGTTGTTTGAGCATTACTAAATCTAACTTTTAGTTGATTGTATAAGTATTTCCTACTTTATTTGACAGGTGTAATGTGCATTATTGAATTAAAGTTTATTATTTTATTTCTATATGAATTTTATATTTTTACATGAATATTTGTTTGATAAAAAAAGGATATTTAAAATATTTCATTATTCATAATTTACATTTTGTAATGAAACACGAAAAACTTCAACTCATTAATCATAAAAGCGTAATTTTGTTATTTTAGATTTGGGAAACCAGAATTAATTTTTATTATTTTATAAATTTGATTTAGCATCCCGTGTTTGTCTATTTGAGTTAACACAGCGAAATGTTGCAGTCATATTTGAGCATTACTAAATTTCATTATCGTCTTTATCAATATTTTCAAATATCTTTTTTCGAATTGCTCTGTTTCAGAATACACTCAGGCAGTCGAAATTCGACACTGCGCATCATTCGTTTTTTAGAATTCTGCATTTTTTCGTCGGAATTTCGTTTCTGTTCGTATTTATGTCTTAATCTTTTAGATATTGCAATATATTCAGGAATTAAATGCATATATTTGCGTCCGAAGTATATAGTAGAAGTTATGAAAAAGTTAAAACGTATTTTCCGTACAACTTAAATGATTGCATTTTTCTGTGAAAGAAAAGTGATTATTCTAATTCACTTTTCAAGCAACATTTAACCATTTCAACCCGAGCAACGCCGGGTAATTCAGCTAGTCTATATATATAAAATAGGATGTGTGTGTGTGTGTATGTGGGTATATTTTCTATACAAATCTACACCGTTTGACCAATCCATACCAAATTTGGTACACTTATACTTTAGAACACTGCGATCAGCATAGGCTAACTCTTAACCCCCGTTCTATTGGCTCTGGGGGGCTAAAAACTATTCGAAATCGCAATAGAAATAACATTGAGCATAGATTGATTGCTTTAGGCAGCGATGGTTGCTTTACCATTGTTGATCGAAAAACAATTTTTTCCAAAACAAATTAAATTACAGTATTTATGTTTGAACTGACTTTTTAGTTCTTCCCATTATGTAAATAAATTATAGATATTTTATTGATGAAGGAAAGAATATTTTAAAATATTTATGTTTGCAAGGAAATTCAAGGAAAGGTTTTCAGTTCAAGGATTATTTTCAAGGAAAGTTGGTGTATATTTCGACCAACTTTCCTTAAATAATTTATTGAATACGTAATGATTTGTAGAATTCTGTTTCACGAGGCTTTTTAGGTAAGGCGTGTAACTTATTTTAAAATGTCCGCAATAGATACACGTGAATCCTCCGTTGAAAGCATTGATTTTCTTTCTGAAAAATTCTGTAAAATCGACCTTCTGCTTTTTGAAAATTTTTTATCTATTCAGTTTAATTTGTCTACACCGATTATATTTATTTCTAAACCAAGCACCGTTATTCCGAAAAGCACAAACGAAAAACTCATTGATCATAAAAGCGTAATTTTGCTACTCGGTATCTGGCAGCACCAGAATTAATGTTTACTCTTTTTTTATAAAACTTTGTAGAACTTTCTAGAAAGTTGGGGAAACGGAAACTTAATTGGACTCATGGTGGAGAACATTCCAGCACCCACTCGATTCTTAGCTGGTCGTATTTAAAGGAAGCTAACTCGGTAAGTCTTCCAGTTTATCATGTTTCAGTGAATCTGGCAGTTTTATTTCGCTCTTTTGATTGTATAAGTGTTTCCTACTTTTTTCGACAGTGTTAGTGTACATTTTTGATTTATATTTCTAAACGGATGTAAGTACTACATAATTTTAAATTCGTTTTTTCGTTAATTTTAGCTTTGCATTGTATTCTATAATAGATTTCATTGCTCAGTGAGTGTCCTTTTGCTTATTTTATGAAATAGCATTTTTTGTATTTTTTTACAGATTTCTTTGCTGTAGCAATGCCTCCAAGGAAGGGGAAGACGATCGGCCAAGTGCAGTCAACGGCTAAGATGATGAAAGATGAGCGTAGTCAAGAAACTTCCGAGAAGAAGACTTGCAATTGCGAGAGAGCTACAACATCTAGAGCAACAGAGAACAGCACAGCAGCGTGAGGCCCGACTTCAGAATAAGAGGGATAGTGCTACTACATTTAGAGCAACAGAGACGACATAGCAGCGTGAGGCCCGACTACAGGATAAGAGAGATAGAGCTACTACATCTAGAGCAACAGAGACGGCACAGCAGCGTGAGGCCCGACTACAGGATAAGAGAGATAGAGCCAAACGATCACGGACTGCGCACCATTTTAGCTTAGCATTGGAAGAATTCCACTACGATTCACATAAAGACTACTCGCTGCATGCAAGTGTTACCATCGGGAAAATGGAAATGGTTTGTAGTTACTGTCAAGCCAAAAAGTTTAAATCAGAGTCTACTGGTATTTGCTGTAAAAATGGAAAACTTAAACTCTGCCAACTGGAACCACCACCGCAAGAACTTTTGTCTTACACATCAGCAGATACGTCAGAGTCGAAGCATTTTCTTAGTAACATCAGAAAATACAACTCATGTTTCCAAATGACATCATTCGGCGCCACATCAGTTGTTGGAGAGCCCGGATTTCCGTCGACATTCAAGGTGCAAGGGCAGATTTACCATAGAGCGGGATCGTTGCTTCCGCTGCCAGATCAACCACCAAAATTTCTACAACTATATTTTATTCAAAACGAACAAATGGAAACTGATCAGAGGTGCGCCTACATCTCGGGAACCAGACGTCAGATTGTGTTAAACTTACAGAGGATGTTTCATGAGCACAATAATCTTATTAAAACGTTTGAAACAGCATTGGAACGTATGCCAACAGATGAATATAAAGTAGTCGTAAGAGCAGACCGAAGACCAGCAGGCGAACACGAGCGGCGCTTTAACTCTCCTCAAGCAGATGAAGTCGCGGTGGTTATATCAGGCGATGAATTCCATCAACGGGATATCGTTATTCAATGACGAGGTGAATCTTTGCAGCGCATTTCGGAAACACATCGATCTTATGATGCTCTGGAGTACCCAGTGATATTCCCCCACATGGTGAAGATGGATATCATTTTAATCTGAGGCAGATCAACCCAAGAACAGGTGAAACAACGAGCAAGAAAGTTTCAGTGATGGATTTATATGCGTACAGATTAATGGTTCGAGATACTGAGCAGTACCACGTATTGAACTGCAGGCAATTGTTTCATCAGTTCATCGTCGATATGTACACAAAAGTCGAGAGTGAGCGTCTCCTTTACATTCGCCTAAATCAACGTAAACTGAGAGTTGACGAATATATTCACCTGAGAGATGCTGTGGGAAATGACGGGAACGTTGAAAACCTCGGTGCCTTGGTCATACTACCAGCTACATTTACAGGAGTCCCAGACACATGCACGAATACACACAAGATGCTATGACGTACGCGAGGACGTACGGGAGACCAGACTTATTTATCACCTTCACCTGCAATCCGACTTGGACGGAGATCAAGGAGGTTCTTACCAATGGTCAATTACCCAGTGAGCGCCACGACTTGATTGCGAGAGTATTTAAACAGAAGCAGTTGAAACTGATTGACGTTATAACAAAGAGCCATGTATTTGGAGTACCGAGATGCTGGATGTATACGTTTGAATTATTATTTTATTTCTATGATGAGTTTTATATTTTTACATGAATATTATGAATATTTGATTGATAAAAAAAGGATAGTTAAAATATTTCATTATTCATAATTTACATTTTGTAATGGAACACGAAAAACTTCAACTCATTAATCATAAAAGCGTAATTTTGTTATTTTAGATTTGGCAAACCAGAATTAATGTTTTATTATTTTATAAATTTGATTTAGAATCCCGAGTTTGTCTGTTTGAGTTAGCACAGCTAAATGTTGCAGTCATATTTGAGCATTACTAAATTTCATAAATCATTATCGTCTTTATCAATATTTTCAAATGTCTTTTTCGAATCGCTCTATTTCAGAATAAACTCAGGCAGTCGAAATTCGACACTGCGCATCATTCGTTTTTTAGAATTCTGCATTTTTTCGTCGGAATTTCGTTTCTGTTCGTATTTATGTCTTAATCTTTTACATATTGCAATATATTCAGGAATTAAATGCATATATTTGCGTCCGAAGTATATTGTAGAAGCTATGAAAAAGTTAAAATGTATTTTCCGTACAACTTAAATGATTGCATTTTTCTGTGAAAAAAAAGTGCTTATTCTAATTCACTTTTCAAGCAACATTTAACCATTTCAACCCGAGCAACGCCGGGTAATTCAGCTAGTCTATATATATAAAATAGGATGTGTGTGTATATGTGTATATTTTCTATACAAATCTACACCGTTTGACAAATTCACACCAAATGTGGTACACTTATACACTGCTGGCCACCGTAAATGCAACACCCTGAAGGAAGCATGCAAATAATATGAAATTTACAACATGCATTAGCGGAGGTGAGATATGCAAATGATTAGAATTTCAGCGCAGACGCACATCACGCGCGCCTGTGGCGCCACTTCAAAGCACTATTTAAGGCTTGGAGATTTCGACGATTTCAAGTACGGCAATTGTGTTTTTCTTGTGGTTTTTTCAAAAAAAACGATCAATTATGCCTCGTAGAAAACAGCGATCATCTTTTGATCAAGTATCCGAGTTCGACAGAGGAAGGATAGTGGCCTACCGAGATTGCGGATTATCTTTCAGGGAAATCGGTAGTCGTGTTGGACGAAACCAAACAACTGTAATGCGGATATGTGATCGTTGGATGCAGGAGGGTACGACGGACCGACGTGTTCGATCGCATCCACCTCAGTGCACCACTTCACGTGATGACAGGCACATTGTGCGCATGGCAGTGACGGATCGCTCAGCCACATCACGAACCATAGCACAGCACATTCAGTCTGTACCGCATCATCCAGTGTCTGCGCGTACCATTCGACGCCGTTTACAGCAGAGTGGTGTGTCCGCAAGACGTCCATTGCTTCGTCTACCCTTGACGCAGAACCACAGACGTTTCCGCCGCCAATGGTGCGATGAAAGAAGGATGTGGACGGCAGAATGGAATGAAATTGTCTTTACTGACGAGTCACGCTTCTGTCTGCAACACCACGATGGTCGGATTCGAGTCTGGAGACACCGTGGAGAGAGGATGCTGAACAGCTGCGTTATGCACCGCCACACTGGTCCTGCAATCCGATTTGGACGGAGATCAAGGAGGTTCTTACCAATCAATTACCCAGTGAGCGCCACGACTTGATTGCGAGAGTATTTAAACAGTAGTTGAAACTGCACTTTGCGCATCTTTCGTTTTTTAGAATTTTGCATTTTTTCGTCGGAATTTCGTTTCTGTTTGTCTTTATGTCTTAATCTTTTACGTATTGCAATATTATGCAATATTATTATATGCAGGAATTAAATGCATGTATTTGCGTCCGAAGTATATTGTAGAAGCTATTAAAAAGTTAAAACGTATTTTCCGTACAACTTAAATGATAGCATTTTTCTGTGAAAGAAAAGTGCTTATTCTAATTCAATTTTCAAGCAACATTTAACCATTTCAACCCGAGCAACGCCGGGTAATTCAGCTAGTATTAAATAAAAGCGGCATACTGGAACAGCATTCGAGGAACAGGCCAAGTTACACTATAAATTAATAAAGAGGTTACCAAACCACTAGCCCAATCTGCACTTAGCTTTACAGAAACTCTTAGAAATGGCACATTTATTTGGATGCAATTCAATGGTTAATAAACATTAAATTACCAACCAGTGATCTGGAATTTTGAATATTTCCCATCATTTAATCTTCATAGACCAGAGCGGAAAATAGAACTTCCTGACACATTTGTAATTGACATTTCAGGTGCCGCGGTAGCCCGGTTGGAAGAATAACGGATTAGCAACAGGAGGGCTGCGAGTTCGGATCCAACCAAAGACAGTCGTGTACAAAGGGGGCTGGTGCACGTTAAATATGTCGTGTCCTCACGTTGGCGTGGTGTGGAAATTTGTAGAGTGGGGTGCCAAGTCAGGTGTTGCCTCGTCATCTGACCGTGGTTCAAAATTACGTGGTGTTGTCCTCGGATCTTTCCCTTTGGAATTGATCCCGGACCATTGCCAATAGCTCGTTGTGTTGTTCCAGTGCGACATTACCTACCAACCTTGACATTTCAGGGAATGTCCAGATGGATAAAATTCAATGTGGTATTTATAGAAAAAACTTTTTCACTGAAACGGTCGAATGAACATTGTTACAAGAAATAAAAAACAGTTTTATATAAATAAAAAAATACCTCATAAATAAAATAATTGGACTTGATGCGTACAATTCTGCGAACTACCGTAAATGACAAGCACATTTTTATACACAAAGCGATTTAAGCAATACATTTGGAACGAATTGATGAATTCTCTTGAATATCCGGGAAATTTATAATTCCGGTCGGAATCCGGTAACGAACGCAAATTCCGGACTTGTTCGAACGTCTGGTAACCTAAGACCCGTCAACCAAGGAAAAAAAATTCAGATTAATGACGTAGTTGCAAAGTTGTCTTTATTATGTTATAGTCACTGGATTTCCTCGAATGGAATTCCGGGAAACAAAATTCAAATTACATCATAACGGCTCGATATGGCACGTGAAAAAGCTTGGTTTTGCTAGGGTTTGAAGAAAACAACATTCCTTTTGCGGAAATATAAAACGAGTTCTTACTACTCATACAGAAGTAGAAAAAGAATAAACTAAAATAGATTATTTTTGTTCCAAGAACAGTTGATACTACTGTGTATGAAAGTTACTCATAAAAAATGTTTTCTTCTGTTGATTTATATTGCTTCGGAGTTCATGGGTATTTATAACCTATGCTATTACAGCTGTTTTAAGAAGTACTCTTTCTACAGCCATGTTAGTGTCACATTTTTTTGTATCAGGTTATACATTCCTTTATTAATATAAAACTTCAGAACACATTTTTGTTGTTAATCATGTATAAATCCTCAAGAAGTCCCTCAAATTCTCGTTTTTTAAATTAGCCTACAATTTAC
The DNA here is from genome assembly GCA_933210815.1 of Meta bourneti. NCBI lineage: Eukaryota > Metazoa > Arthropoda > Arachnida > Araneae > Tetragnathidae > Meta > Meta bourneti. The sequence goes on along the minus strand of OW119930.1, from coordinate 56,226,244 downwards.
ATTTATTTTGGTTCATAATTTAAAGCGCTTGCTTTAACCCTCCAAGTGTTTCGACAAAATATCTCGTCCAATGATCTGGTCAATTTTGCTATGTATGAGATATCTCTCGTCAAGACAAAACTACCACATTATTCCAAGAGAATGAAGATTCAAGTAAGAAACACAAGTAGGAAAAATTGTTCCTTGTCCAAAACTGGTGACAATTTGGAACAGGTTTCTGCACCAAAGGCTACAGGACAGTTTTCGACGTGAAGATAAACCACCAAGAGGGTTAAATGTCACAATTTAAAACATTTGCTCACGCACAAATGTGTTTTCGCGAAGATGCTTAACATTTTCTGGGCTGTCGCCAAATTTTTAAACGTACCCGTTTCAAGGAAAACCAAGAAAATTCTTTAAATTTTGATTCATGCCTTTGAACATTGAGGATCAAATATCTTCAGTTGGGGATCAATGCATAGCTGGTTCGAGATACACATCTCTAGTCCTAAGAAATGAAACTTGGTTTTCTCAGACAACCCAAATGTCCTATCTGCGTCTTAGAACTCAACTTACATCTTTTTCTTATTTCACCGATATTCTTATATCTGTCTTTTGGAAAATCTAGCCCACTAAATTATAAAGCAATATCCCGTGGGCCAGATAGAAGCAAATCGCAAACCCAATGTTGCGATCCCCTGTACTAAGGGCTCCGTTCCAGTACCTGCACTTTCAAGTTCATTTGTATGGTACGTAATTTTCAAATAACCTTTACGATACGGCGGTCAAAATTCGTTACTCGCATCTAAGAACGGCAGATTTCTCTTGACTTCCTTCCCCTACAGAATATTGTGAGAAAGTCGTGAATGACTTTTACGACTGACCACCTAGCGCACTTTTCTTTCATAGTGTTTGGCATGCTAGAGATATCACCGGCGCGACTTTCTGTGTTTCCCAGCGCTCACAGGATGATCGACAGGGCAGGGTTTGGAACAAAAGGACCGTCCCTCTTTAGGGCCAGTCGCTGACAGCTCACAAATGGTGATCGATGTCAGTGGTCACTTAAAAGGGGATAAAATCTTCGTAACGCATCTGTACCGAGCCGCTCTAGTAATGAAAAATCTCACGGTAGGACTATTGTACTGGCCCGTAGTCTAAAGGTAAAGTATGGACCATAAGGAGTTAAAATAATTTCGAGTAGTTAGTGCTGTTATATAGTTATTTCGATGGAAATGCCATGCATTTATGGGCGCGTTATGATTACCTAATTTTTAAACCTACATCTCCAATTAGATGTAGATTAGCCTTGTAAAATGCAAATTAGTGCGTAAACTCATGACGGTTATGCTGAAACTAGATATTACCGTGCTATTACGAGAAAGATGAGCGCAATATATTAGGCATAATGACTGAAAAATTGAGCAATATAATTAACTATTCTAATGTTCTCAGACTTTAATTTCCACTATCAACAATTTTATCCTTTGTTACATTCTTAAGATACCACGATTTCCATGAATCTCCGAGAATTATGACCACTTCCTTTATTTAAAAATCGGATAATCCCTTTGGGTTTGATCCCGAACCTTCGCCAATAGCCCGTTGTGTTGCTCCAGTGCGACGGTAATTAAATACCTACCTACCTTTATTTAAATTAATCCTCTATAGCAGGATTTTCCATACTATATTCTGTGGGGGGGGGGGGTGTATTTCAATTAACGTCACACTGGAGCAACACAACGGGCTATTGGTGACGGTCCGGGATCAATCCCAAAGGTAAAGATCCGAGGACAACACCACGTAATTTTGAACCACGGTCAGATGACGAGGCAACACCTGAGCTATATTCTGTGGGATAACAGTGCTTGCAGAGATTACTTTTGGTATTTGGTGACTACATTCAGTACTAAATTTAATTGTACGCAATTGAATTTCATAGATACCCGAGATCATAGATTTCCTATTGTATGTAGAGAGCATTTCATCCTATTCTAAAGTTATTGATTATATGCTCTGTTTCTGAGCGCGTGCCGGATAATTATCGTTTGAGCGAATGCCAAATGATAATCATTTGCGCGCGCATTGATATCTTGGCTAGCGAAGAATTAAGAATAGTCTGCACTTTTTTATTCTTTAGACGCAAGGTGGCAACATTTAAAAATGTATCTTTAGAATTTGTGTTCTTGTTATTGTTAGAACTGTTCGTGTTACGAATTCGACTAGATACAGTGAGTAAAAAAGTTTCCGTACGCACTTACTATTTGAAATAAATTGCTTTATTATTTGCAGAATATAAATATTGAAGAAATAAAAATGGAGCAATGGATTGCATTGAAACAAAAAATTTTAATATAATTTGATGCATAATTCACAATAACATAAAAAAAAGGGGCAAATATAAAGAAAAAAGTCTCCGTACGGTGAAAAATATTTCATTAAATGTTATCTCCCCATGTTTCATTATTTAATGGTAAGTTTAACCTGCTTTTGCTATAATGACCTCTCAGAAGTTTAGGCATGACTCTCACAAGTTTTTTGTTGTTTCTGGAGTAATTTTATTCCAGACGTTCAGAATGGCACTTTTCAGGCTATCTTTGCTGCTGGTATAATTTTTCAGTTCACGACCGATTTCTTCCCATAAGTATTGCATGGGATTTAAATCAGGAGACTGATGTGTGAAATCGTTTGAAATGATTACTTACACAATATTGAAGTTCTTTTTCATTCGATAGTTATAATAATTGAATACTGGACTGTATGTTCTAATCAATTTTCATAATGCGTAAGGAAACTTTTGCCTTTCATTTTGTATGTTTTTCTCAGAGTTTTAATTAATTACTTTTTATTTGTGAAAATTAAGGAACTTTTGTTGCGAACGCATTCTCTAGTATGAAATAAGTTTCTTGTGCAATTTCTGAATCTTTGGTGAGATTTCTTTAGAAATTATAATAATTCATATGCCGTTTTCGTTTCCGTACGGAAACTTTTTTTATCCATTTTATATGCCGATCTTTATGCCTTAGCACAAATCTTTTAAACGCATAGAAGCACTTTGTATGGAATCATTATTTCAGAGCCACGGCCACTGTTTACGTACATAAAATTCTGTAAATATACAAGTTTTTTAATTACAGTCCACTTATTTCAACCTACTACATCGCACGGAACACATTCCATCTTAAAATAATAGATCCATTGAAGATTTTGAATTTTAATACGACGCCAAGGGATAATAAGGGTATGATAGTAGAATCAGTATAAACAGAGAGAAATATTGCAATGCAAAGTAATTTATTTTAAAAATATCGTTAAAGATCGTTTCCTACAGATTTTGGGAACGTATTTTTTAATTTTCCATTGTCTCATAATAATTGATCATAACCACTTGGACAGCACAACAGGAAAGGAGATCGATTTGAAGATTATGATTATATAGCGTTTGATTGGCTTTAAACCTCCCAATACTAAACAGGATGGTAAAACGAGGTCTCCGACTCTAAGTGAAATTTGATTAAAAGTTTTAGCTTCTGAAGTTTTCAAATTTGCTCCCATTCCTAGAAACTGGTATCTTGCTTTGCAATCATTTTCCAACTTATTTCCATTTTCCAACATACTCTTTATGGTAGTCTCAACTTCAGTCTAGTTGGGCATACAGAATCGACAGTACAATAACTATATCAAGCGATTCCTTGTCGAAAACCAAACCAAAAGTCTCCACTTTTTGATTGGACGGGACAGTCCGGAGATGCGCACATGAGTACTTACAACATAGTATACGGTAGGTAGTTAATTAACTTTGCACTGGAGCAACATAATGGGATATTAGCAACTCCGGGATCAACCCCGAAGGGAAAGATCCAAGGACAACATCTCGTAATTTTGAACCACGGTTAGATGACAAGGTCAACACCTTAGCTGACAACCCACTCTCCAAACTTCCACACCACGCCAAAGTGAGGACATTTCAGGCCACGACAGATTAAACCTGCACCAGCCCCCCGCATACACGACGGTCTTTGGTTAGACCTAGTATCGAACTCGCAACCGTTGTTAATCCGTCGCTCTTCCAACCGGGCTAACATGGCCCTGTTAGTATAACGGACACATTCGAATCTGTATATTCCTCAGGTGCCTTATTTTCGTACGCGTCTCGATTTGCTTTCAAGTACCGGCAACCCCAGAGACGACAAAAGGATACTTTGTTTCAACCGAACTATTCCCTATGCTCTATTCTATAAACCTTGAATTTGTTTGGTGTTTTTACATTGTAATTTTAAATGACAGGAAGTGACGTCACAGAACTTCCGATGTCTAATCGAAAAACGAGCACGTTTTCGGGTTGCATTTTGGCAAGGAAGGTAGTTGAATTAGCGTCTCGCTGGAACAACACAACGGGCTATTGGCGACAGTCCGGGATCAATCCCGAAGGGAATGATCCAGAACAACACCTCGTAATTTTGAACCACAGTCAGATGATGAGGGCAACACCTAAGCAGCTTTTCGACAATTAATCGTGTGGTATGATTATTGTGCAATTGGTTCTGACCACTCTAAGTACAAAATTCTCACAGAAGAATAAAATTTGTCAACTAGTTTTGGTGTTCCTTGAACAGAAAAGTTTAGTTAACGCTACTCTAAGTACGATCTGCAAGACACTATATTTTAAAAAGGACACATACGTTCTGGCCAACCATGTCTATTGGCAGTTGTGAGTATTGCTCCACAAAACATCCGGCTTGTTCCTTGAATTTCTCCACGATGTCATCGGACCACCATTGAGTCATGTTACCAACCTTGTCGAACTTCCTACCTAGCAGAGAGACCACAGCTCAGACGATATTCAAACACATTGCTATTATGAGAAATCTACTTACAACAGTGGTTGTAGAGGAAGGACGAATATGCCCTGTTTACACCGTAAAACTATTTGCAATCACTTCAATAATATTAAACATGAATTACAATAATACTTTCGAATTCAGTTCAAGGTAGATAATGGCTTCATCCAGATTCAACTTAATAAAGTACTGATAGAATACTACACATTTTATGAATGAACACTTGCAATAGTGTATTTTGACGTATTTATTTTATGTATTCATGACAAAATTGAATCTATTCGTCAAGTATTTGTTGAAATTAACATAAAACTCAAGAAACTTACCGCTGTTGTCGAATCCGTGAGTGATTTCGTGTCCAATCACCACTCCCAACTTTCCGTAATTCAGATACCTAGTGGAAAAATCGTTACAAGTTGCAAAGAACAATAGACAGTTCTAAGCCCTTTGAGAATAAATCGATTTTGTTAGAACATATTGAAATAAACTGAAAATAAATAAATTATGTTGCAAATATTAAGCAATCTTACTTGGGTCTATCTTGTGTAAAAATGGGAGGCCTCAAGATTCCGACTGGGAAGACTAAAAAGAAAATAATTGAAATATAAAAACATTCTTTCATATTTGATAAATAGAAATTTAGGTAAATTATAAAATAAGCTGCTTGGCAATTTTTTGTCACATTCGCCAAACAACCCTTTAAAATCGCGTCAATCAACCAACTTGCAGTCCTACTGGGTTTCTAATTTGGCTACCCTATCGTGTAATTACCATCGACTTTCTAATGAAATAGACAGAATATGTGGGCTGCCTTAATGTCTGACAATGACAATGTCAATGTCTGACCATTGACAAACTAGAGTAATTCATTTTGTCTACATAAGAAGTCTTGTAAGTGTTTGTTTCGGTCTATCAAATTTTAAATTTCAGTCAGGACAATATTCTTTTCTCACATAAGTTTTGAAGCCTTCATCCTTTACGAATGCAATGATAACTTATTTTGCTTAAAAATGTTAGAATTAACGTTTATATAATTGATTTCAACTACGATAATTGCAAGTTTTCAATTTCCAGAGTTAAAATTTATATTGTTTCCGAAAATGTCCTTAGAAAATTTTATTTTCACAAACATTGGTCCGATGATTCCTGCCATGCGTGTATTCCAGGATAAACAAAGAACAAGAAACAAAACATCAATTTGAAAACACATTTATTGAAAGCTTTAATTCCACGAAGGACATTTGAGCATTTTTTCCCCTATCCCCAATACCTATTATAGCTCTTGAAAGCTAATTACAACGGGCTACACCAATTCTTCGTGGAAGGACTCTAAAAATTAAAAAACGCGACTACAGGAAACCGCACTTTAACCGATATTTTCCCGACTATCGAAATAAAAGGTTTATTACGCTGCTTCAATTGGGACCTCGAAAGGAAATAAAAACGTCTTTTTTACGCCTCATAAACACAGACAATGTCGCTCGCAGCGACGCCAATGTAATTACGGAATCCAACTGGTAATGAAGGTGAAAAAAAGATCAGTATGAAAAGGAAATGCTACCCCCCCATTCACACGTAATTAAAAACAAGATTTTTTATTACGGGAGGAAGCTGTTATTAAGATGGCCAAACTCCAGATGCATATTATGGGCATACATCCGCCATAATTTAAAGTAATTGTTAATCAATACTCACGAGTCCTTTTAATTTGAAATTTTCGAATGCGTATTTAGGAAAACTGAGGGGGGGGGGAGACTTTTATAAATATTCATGACTTTTAATGGGTTTCCGTTTTGTCAACAGCATTTCGTCGCTGGGAATTATGCGACGAGGATTTAAATGGAATGGGTGTTTCATAATTCATTTCCATACGTTTTGAAATACTCGATGGTGGCATTAGTAAAATAATGCACTTTTGTTCGGGATGGTAACGAAGTAAAAGACGCTCCTTCTAATGGTTTAAAATACTCTTAATGTAGCATATGAAGCCATATACAAAAGTTTATGAACGAATTTTGGTAGCGTAACGAAGTAAAAGACGCTCCTTCTAATGGTTTAAAATACCCTTAATGTAGCATATGAAGCCATATACAAAAGTTTATGAACGAATTTTGGTAGCGTAACGAAGTAAAAGACGCTCCTTCTAATGGTTTAAAATACCCTTTAATGTAGCATATGAAGCCATATACAAAAGTTTATGAACGAATTTTGGTAGCGTAACGAAGTAAAAGACGCTCCTTCTAATGGTTTAAAATACCCTTAATGTAGCATATGAAGCCATATACAAAAGTTTATGAACGAATTTTGGTAGCGTAACGAAGTAAAAGACGCTCCTTCTAATGGTTTAAAATACCCTTAATGTAGCATATGAAGCCATATACAAAAGTTTATGAACGAATTTTGGTAGCGTAACGAAGTAAAAGACGCTCCTTCTAATGGTTTAAAATACCCTTAATGTAGCATATGAAGCCATATACAAAAGTTTATGAACGAATTTTGGTAGCGTAACGAAGTAAAAGACGCTCCTTCTAATGGTTTAAAATACCCTTAATGTAGCATATGAAGCCATATACAAAAGTTTATGAACGAATTTTGGTAGCGTAACGAAGTAAAAGACGCTCCTTCTAATGGTTTAAAATACCCTTAATGTAGCATATGAAGCCATATACAAAAGTTTATGAACGAATTTTGGTAGCGTAACGTAAAAGACGCTCCTTCTAATGGTTTAAAATACCCTTAATGTAGCATATGAAGCCATATACAAAAGTTTATGAACGAATTTTGGTAGCGTAACGAAGTAAAAGACGCTCCTTCTAATGGTTTAAAATACCCTTAATGTAGCATATGAAGCCATATACAAAAGTTTATGAACGAATTTTGGTAGCGTAACGAAGTAAAAGACGCTCCTTCTAATGGTTTAAAATACCCTTAATGTAGCATATGAAGCCATATACAAAAGTTTATGAACGAATTTTGGTAGCGTCGCTCATAATAATAGTGCGCATTGTCTGTACCTCCAGGACCGCTTCTGCCACAAATTCTGCGCCTGTCTGTTTTGCCTTAGAATTCGACCTTATTCAATTTCCCATTGGGGATACTTGAAGAAATCTATTCAAGTTTGTCACAAAAGTCCATGTCATTCATAATATTACCGTTTTTACAAATTTTTATCAAATTGAAACTACTAATTAAAATGCAATTAGTTAAGTATTTCAATTTTTGCGATTTTTTTAAAGCCTTAATTTAAATATTTTATATTGGAAAGCATTCAGTTTCAATGCAATTGTTTATACAATGGAGTCGCCGGGGGTTACGTTTTGGTAAACAGAGCCACGCATAAAAAATAGTTCGAAAAATAGACCAATAACTGTGCATTGTTATACCCCAGTGAATTTCTTTGGGTTCAATGGGCGATATATAACTGAGTTAGTGAGACTTATTCCCCAATTTAGTTTATTGAATTCTCCAATCGTACTCAAGAAAAAATTCCAGACATGTAAAAATGTCTGTGATACTGTTTGAAGAATAAAACAAAATGCATTCTCTCTCTGGCAGTAAATCAATTTTTACATCAATAACCTTGGACTGACATCTTGAAATAAATAGGTTTGTATTTGGACATCAATAAAAAGAGAAATTTATGTCCTTTAAAATGTTTCTTTCCCCACAATTTTCTAAAATTGTAGTAAGTAAAAGGACTGACTTACTAACTGCATTTCCAGTAGCCTCGTAGAAAGCATTCACTACAAGAGGTTGCACGAACCAGTCTCTGAAAAACACATTACATATAACAGCAAAATAAAGTAAAAATTACTTTTTCAGCTCTATGTAAGATGAAAGTAAAATTAGTCTTCTAATCGAATAAATAATAACAGTAAATAACCTTATCGAAAATACAGTATTGATTTCAAAATACTCATAAAGCTATTTCTACAATAAAGAACGATCAACTCAGTACAATCTGTCTACCACGAAAACTGCTCTCGACACCAAGTCTGAATGGTGGCAGTTGCTATAGGAATAGGGCTCATTCATTTGGAGAATGGGTGACTCTTGGAGATGACGTACATTTTTTTGCGAATGTTGATGGTGGAAAAAGTTGTTTTAATAGTGCATATCTTCTGGCTATAGGGGCCGCGGTAGCCCGGTTGGAGGAGCAACGGATTAGCAACCGGAGGGTTGCGAGTTCGAATCCAACCAAAGACCGTCGTGTACAAAGGGGGCTGGTGCACATTAAATCTGCCGTGGCCTCAAATATCCTCACGTTGGCGTGGTGTGGATTTTTGGAGAGTGGGATGCCAGCTCAGGTGTGATCTCGTCATCTGACCGTGGTTCAAAAGTACGTGGTGTTGTCCTCGGATCTTCCTTCGTCAACTGACCGTGATCATCGACCTTCTAATGAAATAGACGGATCATGTTTGTGGAACCACTGTCGTAAGATCTCTGAAGGGTAAATCACAAATTGACTTATCCAATTAGCTATAAAAGCGCAGACAAGTGTTTTTGATCGCGATGAATAATCACTTTAACCAATCAATAATTTAGGATTCATGCTTTTACCCACAACCACATGGGAGATCTTCAAACCGAACAACTGGAAGAAATAACACGAAGCTGCGGGCACATGCTCCGTCTATTTCATTTTAAGGTCGATCGATGACCGTGGTTCAAAATTACATGGTGTTGTCCTCGGATCTTTCCCTTGGGGACTGATCCCGGATCGTCGCCAATATCACGTTGTGCTGCTCCAGTGCGACGTTAAAATACCTACCTACCTGACACACTAGTGAATGATACTGCTTACACTCCTATATGCATGGCCTAAAGTGACAATTAGAAAACTAATGATGGCAACACTGTTTGAAGAGCATATTTAAACTCGAGATTTTCTTCTCGTTTACTTTGATTCAGATGGTCGACGTTTAGTTCCACCAAATAACTAGACAAGTGGGTTTTTTATCTCTCTCTCTTCTTTATTACTCATTTTTTAAGCTTTTAGACTATTGATTATGAAAAAATTTAACTTCCACATTTTTAAAGCAAAATGAAAGCATTTATATCCACGATAGAACAAAAACTACCGCTATAATTTGATTTGGAGAAAAAGCATCTGATCTTAATTGGCGTTTCTTATATCTTCCGTTGACTCAAACTGCAGTTTTGATACCCTGAGACATGAATCTAAAAACTTTTTCTCAAAGTATACAGAATGCAACTCACTTCAGTCAATAGCATCACGTAAATTGACTAGATGTTTTGAGTGCCATATGCTTTATTCAACTTTTGAACAGATTCCAAATATTTTTAATCGGATTGGGAACTGACTTCTTGGAAGCTAAGAGAGTTATTTCTATTATTTTGAAGAAAGCTTTTAACAACTCGACTGCTATGACAGTATACATTATACCGGGAAAAGAAGTCCTCTAAATCATTCCATTCTTCTATGTTAAGGACTAAAAAGTTCTAGATGTTAGGTCAAAATTTCCTCAGAAGCATCCAAATTTATATTCCTTACAGTGAACAAATCGACAAGACTAAATGAAGTAATGCATCTCCAAAACTGTCAGTGGTTTTGGAAGCTTTCATTTCGTGTTGATGTAATGTTTTCCAAGAGTGCTCCAATGGAAGAATTTTTCATTGTCATCTAACGTGTGTGCCTACACAAATTCTGGATTCGTCTCTAAAAGTGACCTTTCCAGTTATCAATTCCCGATTCAGATGCCTTTCGCAACACTACAGGGTTTTTTTAAAAAAGGTTTTGTTTTCACTTTGCAAAATTGGAATCCGTGAGTTGCGCCCATTTCTCAGTGTTATTTCTTGTATTTTTTATTTTTTTATGATTTTGATTTTTTATTGTTTTGCTTTTGGCAATACTTACTAAAACATTGTTCAAATGCATACAAAATGTTTTTGATAGGGCATTCTTACGTTTTCCTTGATTTTTTACGCATGGCATTTTTCGTGTTTTCGGTCATTTTTACGTTTTTTCGGTATTTTTGGGGGTACTTTGCTATTTTCAATAAAAAAATGGATTTTGGACTGAAGTTTTGGATGAGCATTGTAATTCTTCACACACACACACACACACAGTAATAATATAAACTTTCATTTGAATGGAAACTTTATTATTTAATTAAAAAGTTCATAAAAAAAGTTTATATAGAGAGAGTAAGTAAACAAAGTTTCTTTTTACAAATTACATTTTTAAGTAAAAATTAAATAAATTAAATTAAAACATTCAATTGAACGCAGGAACCGTGAGAAATGAAAGTTGTTATTAGTATGTTTTATCTTCTTACAATGTATTTTTGTTAATAAAGACTTTCAGTAAACATCTGATGTAAAAAAATTTAATTACATTTTTATCTCTTATTTTTGTAAAAAATATAAAGTAACACATTTTTGGTTGGTCACACGGACTGTAAGAAATTGTGCTGTATTTCTTGTTTATTTGTATTTATTTTATGTCACGCGTTTCTTATTAAAATAAAGAATTTCAGGACACAGCATTTAACAGATTAAGGTATAATATTTAGTTTCCTTTTGTTTTGTTACACGCACATCTTAGTTTTAAATCAGTTTTGTAAATACATATCCAAATCGAATTTGGAATGAATACTTTTATTTAAATCCCCAAAATTAATTTAGTCCCATCTAATGAAAAAAATCTGTTTTCTAATTGCCTACTACTAAAAATATTTTAAAAGCATCTCATTAAATATATGTATAAACAATACATAAAATTATAACCCCCTGATTAATTTACTATTTACCCAGTTCCAGACTAACTCCCCTTTTTCTTCTCTTTTTACCTTTCACTATTTGTCTCACTTCCATAGCCACCTGGAACCGCCACATTGCTCAATATATTCGGTCACCCACTTTCACATTGGAAGTTCGCCTACATTGCTAATTTGGATTTGAAACGAACCCGTTTGCTCAAGGTGTTTGTTTCGCATTCCTTTTTGATTTAAAGATGTGCGTGACTTTAGCGACACCACACATTGTGCAATGAACTTTCTCGATAAACTCCCTAGTCCAATAACTTTCTCTAAATCCTTATCCCCTAGCGGGATCATTCTTAACTATTCATTCTTTCACCAGTCCCATAGAATCAGGAGCTCGGAGCGGTTCCAAACATCCTACACTTAACACCGAACCCCGCCATGAACTATGATGTACCGTGCCAACGTTTTGAATATCGTAAGAAAACTGTTTTACTAGAATGTTCGCCTCTTGACTTGTGAAATCACAACAAAGCAAACGCCACAAGCAAACCCCAATGGATTCTGTTGTGAACTAGCAGCGATTTGGGGACATTTGGTGGTTTGGCGACTTTCTTAGGTCGCCAAGAGAGTGCGTTCCCGACGCATTCGATATTGAATTGAGTATTTCCTTGTTCCCTCTAATGGCATGGTCCATAGCTAACTTTCTTGTTGTATCCCGTTTATAATATGGTCCATAACGTACTCTCGTTTCATTAATTATACCAGCTCATGGGAGCTAATTTAACCAGCTCATGGGAGCAAATTGAACCAGCTCATGGGAGCTAATCGTACCAGTTTATTGGAAGTTAAGTTTGTTAAGTTTTCTAAATAAATATAAAAACCAATTTGATCTTGTTGACCATTACAGATCCTTTAGCCCACTCCGTACACTACTCCTATCACGACTGAGGTTGTGAAATCTGTTATTAAGGCAGAGTATATGTATAATGAAATGTATTCGTATATCAGAAAAATTTCACTCTTAATATGTAACATACACTTAATTTGTTGTTTGTTAGTTATTTTATAATTTAAAAATGATTGCATAACACAGTGGAAACACTTGCAGTTAAAAAATATAGGGATATCCTAAGTCACTTTTGCATCATTTAAAATTTAATAACTTTTTCAAATATTTTTAATTACGTTATTGAAAATTAGATGCTGGTAATAAACTATAGTTGGTTGGTGTTTGGGTTTTATGGCGCAAGGGTCATATTTGGCTATGCTGCGCCAGCTATAAGGCAGACAACATCAAGTAATTAACATACACTCACTAGGAAAGTTTTACTGACACAGAAGAGAGAAATACACCCAGGGAGAAATTAACTAAGAATAAATACACGACCAAGAAATGTGTCAAAGCAATTCAATTTTACTTTGAACATCGATGTTCCATGGGGCTGTCGTAGCTCAGTGGATATGCCCAATGCGCTAGTAACCTCTGAGTGTAGGCGGCGCAGGTTCGATTCCTGTCAGGTGCATTCCTCCCTGGGTGTATTTCTCTCTTGTGTGTCAGTAAAACTTTCATTGTGTATATATGTCCATTACTTGATGTTGTCTGTCTTGCATCTGGTGCAGCATGGACAAATATGGCCCTTGCGCCATGAAACCCAAAGCAACTAACCGATGTTCCATTGTACTCACCCAGGAGAGCATTCATTCGACACTATGGAAACTACGGCCACCTAAGAGATTTAATTCCCCCGAATATTTGGTACCGTTATAGGCCTGTTGGAAGAGTAACAGATAAACAATCGGAAGGTTGCGAGTTCGAAATTAGACCAAACCAAAGACCGTCGTGTATGTGGGAGCTGGTGCACAGTAAATCTGTAGTGACTTCAAATGTCATCACGTTGCTGTGGAAGTTTGGAGAGTGGGGTGCCAGCTCTCAGGTGTTGAAATCGTCATCTGACCGTCGTTCAAAATTACGAAGTGTTGTCCTCGATCTTTCCCTTCGGGATGGATCCCGAACTGTCACCAATAGCCCTGTCGTGTTGCTTCAGTGCAACATTAATTCAATTACCTACCTATCCTCCAAACTTTATATAAAATATACTAAAAAATGTATTTAGGTGTATAAAAACTAAGTAGGTTCTCTTTTTGAAAAGTAAAAAGTTATTGAATTTTTGAATGGTAAAATGACTTATGGACCACTCTGTATATAAATGTAAACGGTATTTATTGGTATTCTATAAGTTTTGAATTTGTTCTTCGATAACGTTTATAATTATCAATAATTAAAACCAGTAATTATTTATGTGTAATACGTAGTCTTTTTTTTTAATATTTATTTTTCTTACTACAAATGTTATTATATGGCGTTTTTAAAAGGTTTCACAAGAATATCTTAGATATTTACCTCTCTTTATCCACTGTTCTTGTCATTTTTGTTAGCTCTTTTATAACTTCATACCGATTCATCTTTAGAATGTTGTTTAAGAAATGTTCTTCTGAAATTTCAAGCTAGAGAAACAAGATTAATAAATCAACACGAATAATTCTATTTAAAAAATTTTATACTAATATATTGATGTTTATTATAAGGTTTTTGTTTTGCTATATTAGCACAGACATATCTGTTGTATTAACCTGTAATTTACCAGATGCAACGCCGGTTATTTAACCATAAAAATAACTTTTGTGTGATCCAATTCAATATTGTTTTTTAAATTAACATCTCTTCTGATGCATAAAAAGGTACTGAACAATAAAATAGAAAATATTTTCTTATCACTATGATGACATCAACCTATAGCCTATTGCTTCTTAAATAAGCATCTCAAGTTCACACCCACTTTTCTTTTTCTTCTTCGGTTACCACAGCTGCCATTCAAATATTGAGTGCTCACATTTCCCACCTTATTTCCGTTTTGTGTTTGGATTCCTCCTTAATACTACTAAACAAATTAATTACTAGCCTCAACTGTAGTAGGTAAATAAGTTCGATACGTCGATTGAGGCAAAAGTTACCATGGTTTTAGATTAGGGTTAGATCAGGGCAGGGTGAGGAAATTGGTCACCTTGATAGGTAATAGAACTCAGTGCTTGATTTTGAAAAAATTTTTAACTGAAAAATGATTTTCAGGATGACGTCGTTTATAACGCCATTTGAAATGGCGTATAGTTTACCAAAAAAACCCCATCTGGGTAAGATCGTTATATTCAAACACTAAGTGACTGCTTTACCCTCCTGGAAGCTGCCTTGACAAGGAGGTACTCGTTATTAGAAAAACTGACCAGATTTTGGTGGATGAGATATCTCGTCGAAACCACATAACGGGTTAACAATCAATAAATGAATTACTATCCTCAACTGAGGTAAGTAAATAAGTTCAATACATCAATAGCAGAAAAGTTACCATGGTTACAGAGTAGGGAAGGGGTGAGGGAATTAGTTACCTTGATAGGTAAGACAGAGCATAGTGCTTAGTTTTGAAATAGTTTTTAGCTGAAAAATAATTTTCAAGATAACGTCATTTGAAATGGCGGATAGTTTACCTATAAAAATATTTGAGTAAAATCATTACATTCAAACACTAAATGACTGCTTTACCCTTCTGGTAGCTGTCTTGACGAGGTATCTCGTTATTAGCAAGACTGACCAGATCTTGATTGACAAGATAGCTTGTCATTAGAAGAAAACTGACCAGATTTTGATGTCGTCGTCATCAAAAAATTCGGCAATATCTTGATGATGACATATGATATATTTCGCCATTAGCAAAATTTGCCAGATTTTGATGGACGAGATATCTCGTCGAAACCACTTGGAGGGTTAAAGCTTTTGTACGGTGAGTTTTGGAATAGATTTGGCGTTCAATTAATCGAAAGTAGTAGAACACAATTTTTGAGCCTCTACTAAATATGAATTGATCATTCGTAGCATAACATGAAAGTGAAACGGAATATATTTCAGTGCAAAAGCAATCCAAAATACAATACATCCTTCGCAAAGTGGGAGAAATCCTATTTAAGTTTTCGATCATCCAGCAAATCCAATGAATTTGACAGATGCATTTGTTTTCGTTAGATTAGCCAATCGATTAGTGTCCCTTTGGACTTCGGCACTCAATGATTTTCAGTCAAAGCGTTGTTTGATTAACGTGCATTTGAGACATACAAGGCTTTCAATCTTCACAACATTCAATTTAATGCGTTTCAAGGTACAGATTTTCCATCTGCTTAAGTATGGACAGTTACGAAGGCAGGCCATAAGAGAATCTATTGTCTTGAATGTATTAGGGTGTCACTTAGGGAAATATTAGTGGCACTGAATTCCAAAAATGGCATTGGCCACAACAGTTTTAGGTTTTGTTATACAGCATACTGGAAACAGAAAACTAACCTACATATTCTTGGCGTCTTAAAAGTTAGTATCGTTCTTGGGTATAGGGATGATTGGTTTTCGGTTTTATGGCGCAGGGGCCATATTTGGCTAAGCTGCGCCAAATACAAGACAGACAATGTCAAGTAACTGAAAAGAAAGGATGGAGAGGAGCAAGTACAGAAATATCACTTGGGCTAGGGTACCTCGGGTTTATGAAGCTCGTACAAACCTAAAGAAGATATGCCCCAGAGGGGTTGAATATAACGGATTAGGATTTGAGAAGCTGATTCTAAAAACTGTATCAATTTTGCCCAGTAAACCATTGTTTAGGAGATATGGCATAGCCACCTCCTTATATGCTTATACAACAGGTCGTCGGCCGAAATTCGACATTATTAACCACATTAATTACTTTTCACATATTTTGAAAACTATTGATTTATCATAAATATCACATATTTAATCCAGAACTGCGTATGAAAGTACCACTTTTCCGATACATAAGCTTCAGTTACCGCTCTTTCTGAAGTGATATTAGCTAGGATATTTTTGTCTTCCTTCGGTCATTAGATTACTCTACAGATATAACCTAGGTAATTTAGCAAAATGCAAGGTAAAGATTACACCAGCGCTTAAATATGGAATATGATGACCTATTACTGTTAGGAACCTTAAGCCAACGGTTTAGGTAGATATCACTCTAGAAAGTCCTATAAAAAAGCGTTTCGTAAGTTAGATTTTATATGCTCTTTTGGGATGAAGCAAATTGGTTTTACAATAGCAATTCAATTAACAGTGTGTAATTAATTGCATGAATACTGTTTCAAATAATACAAAAATTTCGAATCATGTGGTTAACGATGCAGAATGTAGATCGACGACCGGTTGGGTAAGAATGTTAGGAGGTGTCATGGTATGGTGGAAAGATTAGATGTTGAAGTTTCATGGCACTATGTCTAAAAAAGGAAAAGCTGCGCCAAAATTAGCTAGTAAAGGTATGCAGACACAGGTCTAACTGTAAAGGACCCAAAACATGTAATCGGATACATTTTAAGAAGTTTTACTTAAAATATAGTTCGTCAATTCAGATTCAATAGTGGTGTCAATAGTTTGAATAAATATTTAAAAAATGGACTTACTCCTGAGTAATCAGTATCTAACTGCACTGGATCCAATATGTACCGTGGGAAACCCAGTTTAGTTGACATAGCAAGGGCCTGTCGATATAAAACAAGATTTAAACACAATGCATTCAAACGATTTTGTTGAAGTTAATACCTTGATGAAAACAAAATTATAAATTAATATGCAGAAATTGAACACTACTGAAAACTCTTTTTCGATGAATCCTGACCATCGCCGATACCTCTTTATATTGCTCCAGTGCGTCGTAAATTCAACTACCTAACTACCTTTTCAATGAATATTTTTAAAACTGATTAAAATAGGTTAGTGATCGGTAATTTATGCTATTCTAGATCTTTTAAAGTTTGAGTCGTATTCGATTACCTTTTGTGTTTCTATATAAAATAAAAGACACAGTTTCATTTCCTTCTTAGAATTTAATTATCTTGAATATATTTCAACCTAGTTATTTTTAATTCAAAATGTAACCGGACACAAAATTTCTTTTATTCTTTTTCGATGAAATAAAGTTCTTTTGAAATTGTTTCAGTCTCTAAGATTTATTCTGTAAGTTTTGAGGATCATACCTGCCAACCTCCAAGGAAAAGAACCCGAAAAATTTTTACGACATAAAAACCAACAAGCAACTAACTGACAGAAATAAAAATTACCTAAAAATATTTTTTAAATACACTGCTGGCCACCGTAAATGCAACACCCTGAAGGAAGCATGCAAATAATATGAAATTTACAACATGCATTAGCGGAGGTGAGATATGCAAATGATTAGAATTTCAGCGCAGACGCACATCACGCGCGCCTGTGGCGCCACTTCAAAGCGCTATTCAAGGCTTGGAGATTTCGACGATTTCAAGTACGGCAATTGTGTTTTTCTTGCGGTTTTTAAAAAAAACCGATCAATTATGCCTCGTAGAAAACAGCGATCATCTTTTGATCAAGTATCCGAGTTCGACAGAGGAAGGATAGTGGCCTACCGAGATTGTGGATTATCTTTCAGGGAAATCGGTAGTCGTGTTGGACGAAACCAAACAACTGTAATGCGGATATGTGATCGTTGGATGCAGGAGGGTACGACGGACCGACGTGTTCGATCGCATCCACCTCAGTGCAGCACTTCACGTGATGACAGGCATATTGTGCGTATGGCAGTGACGGATCGCTCAGCCACATCACGAACCATAGCACAGCACATTCAGTCTGTACCGCATCATCCAGTGTCTGCGCGTACCATTCGACGCCGTTTACAGCAGAGTGGTCTGTCCGCAAGACGTCCATTGCTTCGTCTACCCTTGACGCAGAACCACAGACGTTTCCGCCGCCAATGGTGCGATGAAAGAAGGATGTGGACGGCAGAATGGAATGAAATTGTCTTTACTGACGAGTCACACTTCTGTCTGCAACACCACGATGGTCGGATTCGAGTCTGGAGACACCGTGGAGAGAGGATGCTGAACAGCTGCGTTATGCACCGCCACACTAGTCCTGCACCGGGTATTATGGTATGGGGCGGTATTGGATATCACTCTCGCACTCCTCTAGTACGCATTGCCGGTACTTTAAACAGCCAGCGCTACATCTCCGAGGTGTTGGAGCCAGTTGTCCTTCCTTACCTTCAGGGCTTGCCCACAGCCATATTTCAACAGGATAATGCGCGACCACACGTGGCACGCATTGTCCAAGGGTTCTTCGTCAATCGCCAGATTGAATTGCTTCCCTGGCCAGCTCGCTCTCCGGATCTTTCGCCGATAGAAAACATGTGGTCCATGGTTGCTCAACGATTGACCCAGAATACATCCCCAGCTGCCACACCAGATCAACTTTGGCAACGTGTGGAAGCTGCTTGGTCTGCTGTACCCCAAGAACACATCCAAAGTTTCTTTGAATCAATGACGAGGCGTGTGGCAACGGTAATCTCCAACAATGGCGGCTACTCTGGCTACTGATTTTGGCAGGAACCACACTTCACAGAAGTCTATAAATTTAATCATTTGATACTTGGTCAACATGTTATCTACAAAATAAATTTTGTTGTGATATCTCTTGTCTTTCTTGGTGTTGCAATTTGGGTGGCCAGCAGTGTACAAAATATTAAAATCGCCACATTCGGCAACAATTGGGCCAAATTGGGTAGTATGAAAGTAATTCCCCAAAACTGAAAAAATAACTTTGTTCTCAATAACTGTTAATGCTGGCGTCAGTTTTCGAACTTGACTCAACCTATTTGGCGATATTTTACACACTGGCTACAAAATGAGCAATTAAACTTTTTTCCTGAGTGTTTAAGAGGTATATTTGTAGATTTTTCTTGAAAATTGGTGCCCCCAAAGGTTTTACGACCAATCTAGCAATAATTGGTTCAGATATTTATCTTTCATGGTCGATAGGGTTTGGCAAAAAACTTTCAAAACTGGCGTCACTTGAAAAAATTTTTCTCCTTAAAGAAAAATCCGGTAAACGGTTTTTTCGTTCAGAAGACCGGAAAACAGGAGTTTTTCTGGAAAATTCTGAAAAGTTGGCACGCATGGGTGATGTTGGGATAAGCATCGTAGTTTATAAATTTATAAACAATTTCCAGAAATATTTTACTTCTATATTCGATAAATCAAATATAGATGTAAAATATTTTATTTTGGAATGGTTACCAGAATCTGGAAAAGGAACTTTTTTGTGTAGTTATGATAATTTTCACCATTATCTCAAGGCTGTAAGATAAATGTTTCAATGAACGTGATATTGTTTTTCAAAAACATGCTTTAGATAACAATATCACGTTCCATTCACATCCAAAGCATATTTTTGGAGGAAGGTAACAGGATAGAGTTCTGTAGCCTGTCGTGGTTTAATTAATTATAGTTGGTCTGGAGTTTAATCGTCAGTTAATGTTATGAAAATCGTAATGGAACTTCACTTTTGCAATATTACTAAGTAGATCATGTCTAAAATAAAATAAATAAAAATCATCATTTGGAATTGTAACGCATCACTTACCTTTTCTTCACACAATGTCTTAGTATCCTGATCTAACCAGTTCTGTTTCTTGATTCCTCCAACAAAAGCGTACTTCAAGGATGTTATTAAGGATTTTATCTGTGGAAAAGAAACAGACTACTCTAATCGAAGTAACAAAATAGCTTGACTTGACATTACTATTTAAATGTCAGTACCGAATAACGATATTCGAAGAAATACACTAAATGGGCGGATTGCTATAATACTGTCGAGCTGGTCAAGTCAGCATAGACAAGTTTCGCCTTCAGTGTTAACGGTTGTTAAAATGCTGCATACAAGAGTATATTTAATTCTTAAAACAAACCTCAATCATCGCTTGATTGAGTGATCATACTACTCTTTAGTTCCGTGTAAGTACTAGATACTTATACCAATGGTGATAAAGTAACTTCCCAATATACGAGTCCCTAGCAGCCTCAATTATCAACGAATCGGAATGAAATTTGAAATTTAGAGATTTCAAGAGTTAAGCGGTAAATAACAAGAATCAAGCTCTCAGGGTTACACATAAATTTTGTTTGAAGTGTCTGATAAGTAACAACCATAAATGAGAATATGATTACTCAATAAACTGTTGATTGAGTGATCTTACTCTTTTCTAGCATTATACAGAATCATATTTATACAGATTATCTGACCATGGCTCAAAATAACGTGTGGTATTGTCTTCGGATCTTTCCCTTGGGGATTGATTCCGGACCACCGCCAATAGCCCATTGTGTTGCTCCAGTGTGACGTTAATTAATTACCATCAATTACCATTATACAGGATGTTTCACTTTCTGTACAAATTTTAAGGGTAGGTAGAAATCATAAAAATTAACCAAAATCATACAAAGGGATGTAATGTCCGCAAGCGTTTCCCGAATGTGCAAGAGTTGTTCATACTTGCTGTTCTTTCATTTGTGCAAATGTGGTACAGAATATAATTTCTCAATAAACTTTCATTTCTACAGAATATGATTTCTCTATAAAATTTCATTTCTTCAGTGAGGTTCAGATCATAGTTACCTAATAAACTCATTTCTTCTGTGAGGTGCAGAAAGGAAAGAACAGCAAGTGTATGGACAATATTTTTACTAGCTAATTTTAAAGCTTCTTTGTTGTACTCTTACAGTTTCACAGTATGCACGCGAAATTGCAACCACCAACACTAACGCATGTCCTACAGCGTCGACGCATAGATTGCGTACAAACTGGGCAACTAACACGCCGAACAGCAAAACAAATCGGTGTTCACGGACATGCATCTCTTGTGAATATGGTTATGCATCTCTTGTGAATATGTGTTTCCTATCACTCACCAAAGTTCTACAGGAAGTTAAATTCATACGTAGCATGTAAAGACCTTAAAACCAATGAGATAAATTTGTATGTACTTCTTGATGAACAGTAAGGAATTCCTGAATTATACCCAGAAAAGTCACAAAAACAGATAATGGGAATTGAAATGAGTAATGAATAACTAATACTTCATTTTCTAAATCGTCGTCGAATTCCTCCTTGACGTAGAGCGAGGCAAGGGCCATTCCGAAACCGTCATTCACGAGGTTGACGCATTCCTTCCAACGAGCGAAGAAGGTCCTCTCCTCCGACAGGTTGGGCACCTCCCTCCTGAAGTCGTAGTACAGACGACGGAAGTGAATGTCCAGGTAGGGCAAGTACTTGGCCACGAAACGCCACGTCAGGTAGTTAGCTACCGTCCTGAAAGGCAAAGGAACACATGTGGTGAAATTCTGAAACAATTTTCTTTAAATCTTTATATTTATATTCAATATCCACGTGGTTCTCACTGGACAAATCATCTCTACCGAATCAGCTTGTCAAACTCTTCAACTTTCCCTCTACGTGGCCTTTCAGACAAGACAGGAATCCACCACAAAGTGATTGTCATTCCATGTACTGAAAGTCATATACTAGTTAGTCGTCATCTGACCGTGGTTCAAAATTATGAGGTGTTGTCTTCGGATCTTTTCCTTAGGATTGATCCGGACCGTCGATAATAGCCCGTTGTGTTGTTCCTGTGCAACATAAATTCAACTACCTAAAGTATTTCTTGGATCTATCTTAATTTACAGTTTGAATGATTAAATCAACATAATTGATCAACAACAAATCAACATAACAATTAAATTGATATTGAAGGATAATTTTATTGATGAAAGGATGGAAATCTTCTGGATGTTCCTTCTAGTTCTGAAATCATATGAAAAGTTTTATATTTATGTGGGATATGGTTTAAAGAACAGGTAGAACACCTGCCACTTCATGTGTGTGATCCAGGAAATGAACAAGCACCACGATATTCAGACCAAACGACGACCGAATATGTTCTCAGATTCCGCAGAGACAGTTCCGCAGATTGAGTCGCGAAGAGGATGGCGAGGCTGATGAACACCCGATGTAGCGAAGTGTTTCACCTGTAAATAGTCCCCCTATACATAGTAAATAAACATATCTAATTGTTGATAATTGTAATATCTCTAATTGTCAATAATGTCGCTTCAATCCCTTTTAATGCAAATAAAGGTTTTACGTATTCTACATTTATTTAATTCTACTCAATTATCACTAAGGTTTCCTCGTGCACGATTGTTGTTGTCTAATGTTAATTGTGGCGTACTTCGGTAGCTTTTGAATGACACCACTTAGTACGTAGTCTTCACTCCGTGTAATCCAAAGTTAGACTGACCCAAAGCTCGTCCAGAATATAATAAACCCGTAGAATTTAAACATTGCACACACCCTCCCCACGCTCAGTGCGCTTGTGCACTCAGTTCGAAGGTCATATCAGGTACTTGCCTCCTTTGTTTACTCGACGCTATATTTATCTTCTGGGTGTTTCTCTAGTTCTGAAATCATAACACAAAACAGTTGTAATGCTCGACGTCATGCATGCCCACAGTACTGTTCCGATTTTAAAGACGTTTCCACTTAAAAAAAGTCATCGTGCACCTGTCAGGATCGGGGAGGTTAACGGATCGATTGTTGATAGATTAGCAATTACACTTACCGTTGTGTAGTTCTGTCGAGGAGAACGACAAGGTGTCGAAGGTACTTTTCGCAATGCAAAACAATGTTCAGATCGAGTTTCTCTGCTGAAAGTCCAATGTAGTCGAATATGTAACCTATTAGAGTGTTCCATTTTATCTGAAATGAGAAAGACATCCGCTTTCAAAAAACTTGTTTCGTGAGATATTTTCCCCGACGGTTACTTATTTGATATTAAACACATTTTTTAAAACATATTTACATATCAATTTACAAATCTGAAGTATGTGTATGGGTTTTGGGCTTCAATGGGCAATGGCCATATTTGGCCAAACTGCGCCAAACACAAGACAGACAACGGCAAGTAAACTCATGAAAGGGTGGAAAGAGGGTTAGAGTGGAGAACAGTGGGAGGAAAAGGGAGCGCGTGTTTACCAAAGACAAACTCCATACGGAAAGAACAGATCACTAGGATACCTCGGGTTCCTGAAGCACATACATACCTAAATGAGATGTGTCCCGGAGGGCAGGAAATGAATAGTGAAATGGATAGTTGCTGTTGACATGGAATACTTCGATTATGATTTCAAATTCTACCCAATTAGATAGCATTTCGTGTAGGGCACTTCAGGAACGAGAACAATCTATTCCAATGCCTACGCGAATCGGACAGATGTGCCCTCAGAGGTACATCTCCACGGGTATAGGCTTCACGTATCCGAGATACTATAGTGATCTATTCTTTACCCATGGGGTTTACTGTATTTAGTAAACAGAGATATCGCGCTCTATGGATACGCAAGCGATCCTTTTCTGCTTTCATCCCATTATTTTATTCTCCAATCCCTCTTTTCCCCGTTCAAAACATTTTTTACCTGACGTTGTCTGTCTTGTGTTTGGCGCAGCTTGACCAAATATTACCCTTCCGCCATAAAACCCAGAAACCAACGGACCAGATGAACGACGGGATAGTTCGCCATAGAAACAAATTAGTTATTTTTATTAAGTCGAACTTAATTAAACGCGACAATATTTTTTACTAAAATCATAATTATTTGAAAAATAAAATAATATATTTTTCAATCATGGCCTTGTTTATAGGAAGAATTTTCAGGGTAAATAAACAAAGCAGACGGAATGCGAAGATTTTACTTCGGTTACTCAAATGCTCTAGTATTATACGTATCAAGGTACCTTAAAATGTAGCTTATCGTTATTTGGCGACGTTTGGTGTTTAATCTAATTAGTGTTGACCATTCAACTATCATATATCAATTCAGAAGTCATTATTTGGCATTTTTATTGACGAATTTTGAAATAGTATTTGAATAGAATTTTGAAAAACAAGCCAAGTGACGTCACGTTCGGAATATGTACAGGAAATACGTTCCGTCGCGGAAACACTACCACCACATACATTTAGCTTGATAAAAAATACTCTCGTTAGATAATGCCTCTTTAAGAAATTATCGTTTGCAAAAATAAGATGATTAATTATTATCCAAATCTTACACGAAATATAGTTTTAAATCCAGTTATATACCTGAAATATAATACTTTCATAAAAACAGCTTACGTGAAAACGTAAAAAAATTACTCCTATCAAATACAATTTATCCTGAATGATATATAGTATTTGAAATAAGAACATCCTTTTACCGAAACGAATTCACATCAGAGAATCATTTCTTTTTTATCTCCGATGGTTTTAAAAACCATTCAGCCAAACGAAAAAGAAAGCAGTTCAGAGATAATTCTTTTCTGTTGCCAGAAAGAGAAAAGAGCAAACAAATGAGCTAGATCTCATTTATTTCGCACCCGAAAAAAGTTAATGCATTCAATATCTAAAAGTGAAACGAAATAATGCAAACCGAATGAAAATTGCAATTATCGGAAACGCATTTCCAGACTGCCACCGCGTAATTTCCTCCAACGTGACGCTCATTTTATTTTAATCATACGCTTCACCTTTAATAACTTTTTCCTTTTCTTGTCTTTAAATCTGGTGATGTTGTCATATTAACGTTGGAATGAAATGTTTTTACCGGGGGCTACACTAAAAAAGTGTTATACGTTTTTTCTTACTTTAATGATAATATTAAATGCATTAAATATATTTCTAAATGAATTACTTATGTTAATGGATTTTAGAATCTCAGACATAGTGCGTGTAGAACTTTCATTATAATGAACATGTAATAAATTCTATTGCATAGTGAGTTTGTTTTTTAATGAACCTCGAGTGAACTAGAAACACTTCTTTTTCTCTTAATTTCATAATTTTATGTTTCTTACAATAAACATTATAATGAACATGTAATAAATTCTATTGCATAATGAGTTTGTTTTTTAATGCACCTCGAGTGAACTAGAAACACTTCTTTTTCTCTTAATTTCATAATTTTATGTTTCTTACAATAAACAGATTGAAATTTCGTAATTTAACCCGTTTGTTTCAATTTTGCATCTGTTTCTTGTAAGAAAAGATAAAAAAGCTGATGCAAATTAGAATTTAATTTAAACTATTTTATTTTAGAATGAAAAATGAAGATTTTTATATTCTTTCTTCTATGTGTAACTCGAATTATACATGCGCTCAAAATTTGTTTTATAATGTGACCAGATTGAATATAATTTACTGGTGAAATTAAAGATTGTGTTTTTGTTTGTTTCTATATAAAGTTATTAAACGAAATTTAGGGTTGCTTAAAAACAGGATAAGTGTCAATTTTTATCTTTTACAATACATTTGTAGAGTTCATTCTTAAAAGTTGTGATGTGCCGTATAATACTTGATGACTAGTAAAATAAAAAGAATTACTAGCAGACCCGTGCATAGCGTCTTCACTCTAAGTTTCTCATTTGTACACCGGTTGTGTACAAATTCACCGGTTGTGGCACAGATGGTTGGACCAAGGGAATGTGGCACGTTTGAGGGGTTCCGGTGCAGTTCAGAGTGACGTCAGCACGCGTGGACCGACGCATCTGCCGGCAAGCATCGGCGGCCCCGCAAGCCACGTCTGTCGCCCTTTTGCAGCATGTGCAGGACACCCTTGATGCTCCCATATCGTCCAGGACCATTAGCCGCCGATTGATCGCTGGCGGCCTGTACTCTTGGCGCCCGTTGAGACGACTACCATTGACCCAACAGCACAGACGTCTCCGTTTGCAATGGTGTCGGGATAGAGCCACGTGGACGACGGAATGGCACAGGGTGGTGTTCTCAGACGAGTCGCGCTTCTGTTTTAGCAATGACAGTTGCCGTGTACGAGTCTGGCGCCGACGTGGTGACAGGGCCAATCCGGCCGAATTTGTGGAACGCCATACCGCGAGACAACGCGGTATAATGGTTTGGGGCGCCATCGCCTACGATAGCAGGTCACCTCTGGTCCGTATTCAGGGCACTATGACGGCCCAACGATACGTGGATGACGTGCTGCAGCCGGTGACACTACCTTTCCTTCAGGGGGTGCCCAATGCCATTTTCCAGCAGGATAACGCCCGGCCGCACACGGCAAGCATCAGCCAACATGCCCTGCAAGGTACCCAGGTGCTTCTCTGGCCAGCTGTCTCCCCTGATCTCTCACCTATCGAACATTTCTGGGACATCATTGGACGTCGCTTGCATGCGTTGCCACCGGCACGTTCAGAAGACGAACTCTGGCAAATGGTTTACAGGGAATGGGCAGCCATCCCTCAGGACACCATCCGCACACTCATTGTCGTGTGTACCTAGACGTGTTGCTGCCTGTATCGCCGCTCGCGGTGGTCCTACAACCTACTGATCAGACGTTCTTGCTGCTCAGTGGCAAGGTGTATAATGTTGCAATAAAGATCACTTATTGCTCGTTGCTGTCTCTCTCTGTTTGCCAAATTTCATCACTTTCTGCCAACTCCTTCTTGGTGTTGCATTTTCAATGTCAGGTAGTGTATTTCGTGTACTTTTTATTGGTACTAATTCTGATTTCCAATAAAAAAACATGGCAAAAAGTGCATACATTTTTGATTTCTAAATCTATTGGCGTTACGTGGGGTTTTAGAGGTGGAAAGGTATTGGTAGGTATTTTACTTATCGTTGCACTGGAGCTACACAACGGGCAATTGGCGATGGTTCGGGATCAATCCCGAAAGAAAAGATCCGAGGACAACACCTCGTAATTTTGAACCACGATCAGATGATGAGGTAACACCTGAGCTGCCACTCCACCCTCCAAACCACGCCTACGTGAGGACATTTGAGGCCACAATAGATTTAACTTGCACCAGCCCCCACGTACACGACGGTCTTTGGTTTGATTGAATTTCAAACTCGCAATTCTCCAGTAGCTAATCCTCTACTCTTCCCAACCGGGTACTGTTGCCCCCTCTGATGATGGGATCTGACTTAATTCATCTTTTTTGTTGTTGTTGCATTTTGCATTGTTTGACAATATGTCTTCTCCCCTGGCTTTCGAAAAAAATGTTTTACTGATTATATCCGTTTGTCATCAATTAGGGAATACTCAAATAATACCGATTTCTGTGCTATGTACGTCAGGGAAATACATGTAGAAATTTAGCTGCACAAAATTTAAATTAACTCGTAAACCACCAGATTAAACCAAAAGGACATCTCGAATTAACTTAATTCCCAAAGTAGCGCTCATAGACATCGATGTCCCGATTGCCTGTTTTATTTTGGCCGAGAAAACAATTGATAAATGTACTATCATGCTGTTCAATTGGATTTTGCTCCAACCCCAAGGTACATCTTCCGAGCCCTTATGAGTATTGATCACGGTGGATGGAGGAAAACCTGTCTTCCTCTCCAACAGAGAAGTTAATGAGAAGTATCATGGACCGTGGCGAATTCATAGCAGATAGTCGTCATTAATCTATTTACAGACATTACTACTCGCTGATATCGCATCTCAAGGTCAAAGAGCTTTTGGAGTTAGACATTCCAAGAGTTTCGAATTTATATTAATTTTGTGCATGTCATCCAACTCATGCCACCATTTGACGACAAATGCAATTATTTTGCAATTTGTATCCGTGGTGTAGCCTTAGTAGGTTTGTATCCATGGGGCCAAAAGTGTTTTTTGCCCGAAAGTGTTTTTCGTTTTGATATTTTTATACAAATAAAATATTATAAATGCATACTTTTGTGATATTAAATCAAATATCGGTTATTAGGTTAATGGATAGCTTACACAATTACTAATTTATTAAAATACTAGGCAGACCAGCGCATAACATCTGCGCTGAAGTTTCCTGATTGCTTATATTTATTGACAGCAGTGTCGTTACACACATTTCGCACTCTTGTTAACTCTCCAAGTGGTTTCGACGAGATATCTCGTCCATCAAGATCTGACGTTTTGTTAATAACGAGGTAGGTATTTAATTAACGTCGTACTGGTTCAATACAACGGGATATTGGCGACGGTCCGGGATCAAACCCGAAGGGAAAGATCCGAGGACAGCATCACGTAATTTTGAACCACGGTCAGATTACGATTGTTAATAACGAGATAAAACAGCCCTATTACTTCAAGGGAATGAAGATACAAGCGGGAAAAACCCTTGTCCAAAACTGGTGACAATTTCTAACATGTTTTTGCATCAGAGGCTGGTTACTACAGGGCAGTTTTCATCACGATGATAAACCATAAGGAGGATTAAATCCATAAACCATAAGGAGGATTAAATCCATTTGTTATAAATATAAGCATCGACATGGCGCAATTCGTGCATCCAAATGAAATAAAATTGCTCAATAATATAAAACAGCGTTTCGTGATTACTGGTGTTAATTCTTATTTCCAACAAAATGCTTGGCAAAAAAATTCGCACATCCGTCATGTTACCACAATTAGCTTCTGAACGATCACTTCAATTTAATCCTGGGGTTAAGTAGCCCAGTTGGTAAATTTGCGGATTAGCAACCGGTTATTAGGCTATGAGTTCGAAACTCGATCCAACCAAAGACAGTCGTGTAAGTGGGGGCTGGTGTACATTAAATCTGTTGCGGCCTCTCGTTGGCGTGGTGTGGAAATTTGGAAAGTGAGGTGCCAACTCAGACGTTGATCTCGTCAACTGAAAATCATGATTATGAGGCGTCCTTAGATCTCCCTTCTTGATCGATCTCCGACCGTCGTCAATAGCCCGTTACGTTGCTCTAGTGCGACGTTAGTTCAAGTATCTACCTACTGATTTTGTATTTCTTAACTCATAAGGGAGAAAGCATAGGGAGTTGAATCCCCTCCCTTCGTTTTCTCAGAACTGTTTTTTGACTTGATGTGTTTCACTTGTAAGGCGACGATATATTCCTTATGGTAATTCCTTTGATAAATAAATAAATTCCATTTGTTTTCTACATATTAAGCAATTTCTGCGAGTATTATGACCATAACCTTGCAAACGGAAAAGAAATTAAAACAAAATTAAAGTTCAGAACCCAACTACACAAATAAACGACTAAATCAAAGTTCATCAAAATTGTTTAACGAACCTCAACAACTATCACCGCGGAAACTGTTCGAAGGTTTTACCGATGGTTATTGTTATGACTTCGCAAAATGTTAAAATCCGCGAGTCTTTCAGTCTTAACAATGAGGCTTTATCGGGCAGGAAAACACAAAAAGCAAGAATTAATCAAGACAACGTGAACCAAAAAGAACTCTAACTTAATTACAACAGCGTAAATCACGCAGTAAATATTCCACCAACGCCTATCCAATTTCAAAAACGGTTACCCCGAGATAAGACTTTGAAAGGAGCCATTTTTAACCTCTCCGTTGGACTCATTCCGGGAGGTAAACTGTCACATTTAATTTAGTAAAATCGCGCTTCGGAGGCTATCAAATTTTCGGGGATGACTTCTGAAATTCCTTGTTCAAAAAGTTTCCGCCGCCCAGCCACTTTCGGAATGACAGTAGCAAACGAGAAAATTCGCGCTTCGGAAGTTTGAAACGCGGAATGGCATCAGTTCTTTTGTCTGTGGATAATGCCACGTGTCATCATGATTTTCCGTTCCAGTGGATTTTGATCGTGATGTAGAGATTGCTCTGATGCGGTAGATTTAAGCTAGCGCTGCAACAAAAGGAGTCGATTTCAAACGGTTTTGATTATCAAATGGAACAGGTCGTGTGGTTTTTGTTTGTTTCTAGTGGATAAATTTTAATAAACTGACTCGGAGTTTTAATATTCTCTTTGTGGTGGAACAGATCGAACGATGTTTTAGTTTACAAATGGGTTCGTCTTTAAGAACTCTACATTTTATCAACTAATGAAAACGATAAGTGAAATAAGAAATAAAAAATGAAGTGTAATTTTTAACGACATATGAGAAATGCACATGGAGATACAAAAGTACGATAAATTTCATTTAAGCTTTAAATTCAAGAAAAACGAAAACGAACTTGGTAGCTATAAGATGTACTTAGTTGGGGCGCAGTGCCTCCGCTACGACTAATTTAATTCACTAAAGATGTAGAGAAAGTTCCGAGGAAAATATGGCAGAAGTCTCAACAAATTCTTACAACAGGATGTGAAACCGAATACAATTACTAATTCTTATTCACCAGAATGTGAAATCAAAATTTTAAACATCGCTCTCCGACAGCAGGCTAGTAACTTTTCTCGCATGTGTTCATATGTGACCGGAGGTAGGTACTCTTCAGGTCAACCTTATATGGACACTAATCGGTGCCTTTAAAGCGGGATGGATGGAGTCTTATCCCTATTTATTCGTCCTACCAGTTGTAGCCTGACTCGGGCTTAAGCTTGCACGGCTTGAGTAAAATTTACTCGTAAGCATCTGTCTTACTTCAGAGACCGTCATAAATTCGACTTGCGTGAACCTACATGCCTTGTCATGATTTTGATGTCTGAACCATTCTCCGCTGGACAGGAGTTGTTTGTCACACAAATTTATACAAGGGGCTTATCACTAGGAGACATGTCGGGTGATGCTTAATGCCACTGGGTTGATCTCTAATGAATTCAAGTCTTCCCGGAGGTGCGCCATAAGCCTGCAGTCTAGCATGTAGTGAAGAGAATCATCTACTTCACATAAACAGATGTCCGACGTCGAGTGTCCCATACGGAAGAGGTATTCCCGGAATCTTCCGTGGTTAGTAAGTAACTGGTTTATAAAGGGGTCGTACATGTTTGAGATCGGAAGAATTGGTGTATGAACTCTCCGTCAGATGTTGACTATCTTATCTTGCTCGCTGTACATCTTATAACCATAAGATATACAGCGAAAATTATCGAATCATCCCTCAACATAATTCATAGAAGAGAAAATTCAAAAATATCAATCATGGGGGTCATCTTCTGTAAAAGAATGAAATTTGAATAGGGGGCCGTCTTAGTATCGAATTGCTGGCGCAGTTTGTTCATAACTACCTAGATATTGTACGAACAAACTTCATAATTTCCAAGGGCAATACTCAATTTCATAATGCATCAAAATTATATATGCATGAAATAAGGGACAAAATAATACTTTAAACCGAACGGCCTTGGATTATGAGTAAGGAAAATTTGAAGCACTTAATGTAAAATTATTTTCCCAAACCTTCCGAAATAATCTTTCAATCACATTAGACTTTTTTACATAACATGAGTTAAGAAATTAGCATTCGAATAAATAGCTATTTTAATTATAGAGAATCAAATTCCCCTCCGTTTTCTGAGAACTATGTTTTTTGACTTGATGCGTCATCATCTGACCGTGGCTCAAAATTACGAGGCGTTGCCCTAGGATATTTGCCTTCTGGATGTATCCCGGACCATCGCCAGTATCCATCCAGAAGGAGCCCGTTGTATTATTGCTCCAGTTTAACGTTAATTAACTACCTACCAACCGGATAAATATCCACCCAATCGATTTCGATCTTTCCCTTCGGGATTGATCTTATTGCGTCGCTAATAGCTCGTTGTGTTGTTCCAGTGCAATGTAAATTCAACTACCTACCGACCGACCAATCGGTCTAGTGATCTGAGTGCTGGCTTCTGGAACGAAAGGTTCTTGCTTCGAATCTGGAGTTAAGGCATTAATAATTTGTTTATAATGAATGTGTGGCCTCTATAAATGGGCTATGTCTAAAGTGTTTGGATGTTTGGCGTAACGTGAACCCACCCCATGTGGTGCACCAGGGTAAACCAAGTGGTTCACAAAATCCAGCCTTGTAGTGCTGTAACAATTAATTTCCATTGGCAGGGCATTAGAAAAAAATTCGAATACACGTTAATAACAGCTTGATATATTTTAATAGAAATCGTTTCAAAGGGATTTTTTATGACTACGCTAAACATCAACACTTTCTCCCGCTGATTGTTTCGATTTTTTTATTCGCTATAAACCGATAAGTTCCAAAACTTAATGATGAACTATTTCTTTTTTAGAGTGGATGTTTCATTTTTGTCTTAGTTGTACATTGATTCAAAATGGACCCACTGTGAAATAACAACTCAAAAAGAGGTCTAAACTCTACTTATACATAATCAGCTTTTAATACAATCAGAATAATAATAGCTTATTACCTCTGGAATCATTTCTTCTAGCATAGATATATTAACTCTGTTGAATACGAGGTCGTCGTCCATTGTATTGGTTTCATTCATGACATCCATAGGGTCTTCTTGAGATATCTGAACAAAAAAGAGGTAATTAGTATCACTATCAGGCAGATCATTGGGGTATATATTTTTGGGAGGGGCTGGGAAAAATTCTCGAATTATTTAGTGTCTGCACACTCCGTACATACAATTATACTTGATAAAAAAAAAGTTAAAAACACTGTAAATTCGAATAAATTTTCTGATGATATTTAATTCGAATGAATTTTCTGATAACATGAGACTTAATTCTCTGAACGTCACGAAATTTTAGAGTAATGTTGTTTTAGACCCACGACACGCTTAACGACTAAATTATCACATCTTTTAAAGAATTCGTGGATTCTTTCAAACTTTAGGAAGATTCTTTTGTTCTGAGAATACTCTTTCTTTGGAACAATTCTGTTAGTCCTTTCCGTGGAATAGAATCCTTTGGAACGATTCTATTGGCCCACTCTGTAGAACAGAATTCCTTGGAAATATTCTATTGCTCCTTTCCTTATAACGGAATTCTTTGGAAAGATTCAATTCCTCATTTCCTAAAATTAGAATAGGTTGTAATAAATCGTTTGGAATGATTCTACTGTTGATTAAAATCCTTTGTAAATATTTATTGCTCTCCTTTCCTTAGATTAGAATCCTTTGGAAAGGTTTTGTTGCTTCTTTCCGAGGATTAAAATCCTTTTGAAAGATTCTATTGGTCATGAAGGCCCAAATTGATAAGAAGTCATGGAAGAGTGCAGGTTGCAAGGTGGAATTATGCGGTGAATCCCACCCCCGCGCCTGCACACTCGGTCCGACGGTCATGTCAGGTACTGACATCCTTTATCTACACTACGCTATGTTTATCTTCTGTGTGTTTCTTCAAATTCTGAAATTTTATATTTATTTAAATTCTACTCATCTCTCACCAAGTTCTCCTCGTTCACGATTGTTGTTGTTCAATATTAATTGTAGTGTAGCTATATTTATCTTCTAGTTCTGAAATCATATGACAAAACAGTTGTAACGCTTTTTGTAACACTCGATTTTTCATGCATGCCATCCCCATACTGTTCCAATTTTAAAGACGTATTCACGTCATAAACTTTAATCCTAATAACATCTGTTTATCTGACAAATATGATTTGTCTGCATATTTATGTTTGCTCCATCTTCCTCATTGGTTTAAAAGTACTTACATGAATCCACACACACACAAATCAAATCTCTGATTCTTTTCATTTTTCCAGAAATGCAACAGTTTTTTGGGCCAAAGCTCACACAACAAAATTTTGAAAAACAAAAACCATCTAACGGTTATGTCGTTTTCAAGTACCCGACAATTTACCTATTATTACTTCAACCTCTGATGGGAAGGAGCAAAAAGCAAAACCTCCCAAAGAAATAGCCGAGAACCTTAACGCGATTTACTCATTTTTTCATCCTTTTTGGAACGGAAGAAAGCGGCAACTTTCTTTCGGTCTCGAGCGAAAGTGTCCACCGATAAAGAGGGAAAATAATAAATCAGAAAGTCATTTCACTCGGTGGGAAAATAAATAAGTAAACAAGGGATTATAAAGAAAAAGCGCCGCGCGAGAAATTGTCCCTTGGAAAACATTAGCTCACTTTGTTGTGGCCAAATGGCAGCTCGGATGCTTTGCTGCTGCCTCAATGGTACCCTAGATAAACGGGGACGGGCTGCAAACTGCGATGTGTCCACAGCAGCTAATGAGAGGCATTTTCTGTCGAGGTAAGTGTAGGTGGCAGTACGTGCTTCCTGTGCGTTTTCTGAACTCGGTAGCCCAGATCGAAGAGCAACAGATTATCAATCGGAGGGTTCTGAGTTCGAAACTAGGTCCAGCCAAAGACCGTCGTGTACTCGGTGGCTGGTGCACTTTAAATTTGTTGTGACCTCAAATGTCTTCACGTTGGCGTGGTGTGGAAGTTTGGAGAGTGGGATACCAACTCAGGCGTTGTTCTCGGCGTGGTTCAAAATTACGAGGCGTTGTCCTTGGATACTTACCTTCGGGATTGATCACGGACCATAGCCCATTGTGTTGATACAGTGCGAGGTTAATTAACTACTTCCTACCTGCCTGAAAGTGGAGTGTTTCTTTAATACGATTTCAGAACGTCGCGTTGTCAATAAAAGTTCCAAAGAATAATTTCTGAATTTATATCTGATAGTTGATTGACTAACACCAATTAAATGAAATGCCAAACATTATCAAAATGGTGATAAACAGCATTTTAAGCTAACTCCTATGGGTATAATGATAGTGCATTTGGGTAGCGGAAGTAAAATGTTCACTTTCCGTCTGGTTTGTTTATGGCGAAAATTCTCCTTACACTAATTATTGTAGGTAGATTGATAAATAATTTTCTTATTTATTCAAATTTTAATTACGTTTTTATTTTGTTTGAGAGGCATTTTTTTGTCAAACTAAATGTAGGTGGCGGTAGTGTTTCTGCGGCGGAACGTGCTTCCTGTACGTATTCCGAACATGACGTCACTTGGCTTTTTTTCCTTCGAATACGATTTCAACACGTCGCTAATAAAATTTCCAAAAATGAATTCCCAATTGATATACTATGATAGTCGATTGGTCAACGCTAATTAGATTTACAATAAATTTACCGACCTTTAGTAAATACCAATTTTTACCGAAACGGGTTAAATGACCCATTGGATGCAGGTAACATTCGAATTAATGCTTAAAATAACCAACAAAGCTATCTTTAAATAATAATTTAATAATTATAAACAAAACAACAAAAATTCAAATTATCATATTAATATCATAGATATTACTTAGACTTTTTACTCAGTAGTTTCACTTGTTTTGAGAATTCGGTTATTAAATCCCGATTCATTTGCCGTATTTTTTTTACAGATGCCCAAGGTTTCTCTACTAAAATACTTCACTCAAACATTTCTTTCACTGAGAGCACGTTCTAGTGGAATTCTAGAGCACATTCATGACAATATCTAATTTAGCACTTTTTACGCATGTTAGTAACTTTCCTTGACTTTCCATGCTACTGTTATATTAGTCCCTCTTTCTTTACAGTGGTGGGTGTGCGTATTACTTTGCACAGAAGAGTCTGGAATGATTTTAAAGTTGACAATGCTATAAAAACATAGAATATTAAACCGGTTAAATAACCCATCACGATAAAAATAGGTATACTTCATACGTATGTCGGATGCAGGGAGAGGTGAAGAGAAAAATATATACTATCTAATTAATTTTATAAAAATTTCAGAAAAATTCATAAAGTTAATTAAGGAAAAGCGATAAAACTTAAAATGTAATTTCTAACCCTCCAAGTGGTTTCGACGAGATAT
The DNA here is from genome assembly GCA_933210815.1 of Meta bourneti. Classification (NCBI taxonomy): domain Eukaryota; kingdom Metazoa; phylum Arthropoda; class Arachnida; order Araneae; family Tetragnathidae; genus Meta; species Meta bourneti. The sequence continues at coordinate 56,190,244 of OW119930.1, read as the reverse complement.
CTCGTCCCCAAAAATGAGACCAGATTTGCTAATGAGGAGATATCTCTTCTTCAAGATATTGCCGATATTTTTTATAACGACGAGATCAAGATCTGGTCAGTTTTCTTCTAATAGTTTAGTAGATATCTCGTCCATCAAGATCTGGTAAGTTTTGCTGATGACGCGATACCTAGTCGAGACAAACACCAGGAGGGTTAATATAAAATTTAAAAAATGGTCAATTGACACGCTTGTCAAACGTCGCTCAATTGGCGAAAAAATACATTTATTGGTGTTGTTGCTTACCCCTTGTCTAAAAAAAAATAGACCAGGTCCATAATATCCTGACGCCTGGGCAGGAGAGAAGCTGCCTCCACTTTCTCTTCCACCAATAAATCCCAAGTGGCACCGATGCAGTCAATGACATAAGAGGGAGTTGCAAGCGAGGCAGTACAGGAGGAAAATAAAACAAACCCTGTCTCTGTGCTTGAAAAACATACTTTTGGTGTGCCTACAACTGAATCTCGCCAAAGCAGTTTGCAATCTTCTGGAACCACCAAACTGAAGGGAATCTCCAGCACGCTTAGCTGGATACCAATGGTGATACCAAGCTGCTGGGGATGATACCAAGGGGGAGTCCGAGGGCTTTTAGATTTCACCAAGGATTAGACTTCTGATGTGATAACCCCGATGTGTATATTGCTAGAAAGCTTGGTTTGGTAACAGAAAGCTTGGTAAAATTTGGGTAACAGAAAGTAAAATCTTGTCTTGATTACGTAATTCGTGACACTGAAAATCCCTCTCATAAACGCGGCCGCCATTGAAAAGCATTCTAGTTTATTTGATTTCAAATAATTATTTTTGTAAGACATATTATCGCGTTAAATGTAGTACAACTTATTAAAAATAGCTAATTTATTTTTTAAAAGTTATAATACTATGTTGAAAATTCAACTTATAGAAGATCTTAAGACATGGCTTTTCATGAAAATCATCAGACATGGTATCATGCGAGAACATTTGGTTAGTGGAAGCAAAATTTTCACTCTCTCTTACCATCTGATATGTTAGCTTTACTGAAAATTCCTTTCATATACACTTCACGTGTAGATTTTGTGACGCAGATTGGACAGTGTATTAACATGTCACAAAGGTTTCACTATGAGAGGTATTTTTAGAGTAAACAAACCAACAGACCAAATGGAGATTTTAATTCCTGTTATCCAAATGTTCTGGCATGATACACATCGGGGATACCTTAAAATGTAATTTATCGTTATTTTGTGAAGTTTGACTTTTAATCTAATTAAAGTTGACCAATTATCTATCATACAGGTTGTTCCGCTTAGGACTATAATAAAAGAAGTATATGTAACATTGAAACAAATTATTCGAATGACGATAAGTGGGTGTGAAGACTTGAAACAAAAATTCTGAGTCTATGTATGTAGTAAGAAATTTTGGAAATAAAGCAAGGTAAGTAAAAAGAATACGATACTTTCTTTTTTTTATAGTCCTAAGCGGAACATCCTGTATATAAATTCGGAATTCGGTTTTTGAATTTTTATACGGGACGTGCTGCAATCGTGTTCGAAAAACAAGCCAATAGACGTCATGTCTGGAATACGTAGAGGAAACAAGTTCCACCACGAAAACACTAGTCACCTCCATTTTGCTTGACAAAAAGAGCCTCCCGTAGTCTTGAATAATATTCAAGACTACGGGAGGCTTGTATATTCAGAATATACAACACAAAATTTCTTTGTACACAGTTGTTTTCTTTATGGGGATTTTAATCAGGTGATTACGATGACGAATCAAATCTTTCGACGGATAGTAGACCTTTTCATCGCTTTTCAAAATCAAACGACATAAAACGAAAAAGAAAATGTATGAAGCAAGAATGAAAACAGAGATAAGAATAATTGAAATAGCGGAAAGTTATGCAAGGCAAAAAGAAAAAACATAAAAAGTGGACTTTTGAAGAGTCAAAAAGTGTGTGTAATACGGCTTGATAGTAAATTGTGATTTAGGTAATGGAACTGAAGTGTGTGATTACTGCGAAGTCTTACAATTGTGAAAATAAATTCTTTGATACACCTAGTATTGCGTCCTAATAGAAAAACTCGAAATCATCGGATTGTCCTGAAGTTTTTTATGTAGCTATTTTGTCGAATTAAAATTGTATAAGTCCCACTTATCCAATTATTATTTATAAAATTGATCCTTTCTTTTTTAATAACCAATTGCACAAAAACCTAATAATACAAAATAGATATGAGCAGAAGCATGCTCACTCGTGCATTCTAGATTCAATGTACTGGTTCACACGATATTCTGGTTCACCTGGGGTTACCAGACGTCTGGAAAAGTCCGAAATTTGCCCGGATTCCGCCGTCAGTTATAGTCTCTGGATTTTTCAGAGAAATCATCAATCTAATCCAAATGTTGCATTGCTAGAATCGTTTTGTATACAAAAAATGTATTAGTTTTAACGGTAGTTCGCGGAATTGTATGCATCGAGTCAGATTTTTTAATTTAAGAGGTTTTCTTTATCTGGTAATACTGTTATTTCATGTTTGCAACAATTTTTATTTGATCATTTCAATGTAAAAGTATTTTTATCAACCCTCCAAGGGGATTTGACGAGATATATCGTCCAAAAATTGGACCAATTTTGCTAATGACGAGATATCTCGTCTTTAAGATTGACGACTGAATGCCGAATGAAAATATTGCCGTTTTTAATGGTGACTAGATCAAGATTTAGTTAGGTTAGTTTTTCTAATGACGAGATATCTCGTCCAAATAGATCTGGTCAGTTTTGTTAATGACGGGATACCTCGAGACAACCACCAAAAGGGTTAATACTCAATCAATCAAGTTTTATTTATCCTGACTTTTCTTGAAGTGTCAGGAATGATGAGTCAGTGACTTTGTCAGGAACTTCCATTTTAGGTTTGGAAAACCTAGGTTCACCACAGTAATACCTCAATATTTTCAGTTTTTACTTCGCCAATTTTCGTACACAGTCGCTCAGCACGTGAAAATAAAGCTTATGGATTGTAATAGCGTTCCAGTAAGCCTCCTTAGTCTTTAATTAGCACTCATTATCATTACATCAAAGGATCAATATGACACTATATACATATTCAAGATGCATGTAATTGCCATTTATATTCTCAAACTAAAGACGTGAAGGTGCAGTATCAGAACATAATGCGAAAATAAAGCCCTCTTAGGATAGAGAGGGATAATAAATTGTAGTCAAAATCTGTCCAGTCTGTGAATTCCACTTGCATAAGATTTCAGATCAATTCGAAAATTATGTGGTACAACTCAAATTAAACTGTCATTTGGAATGTTTGAAGTGAGATTAGACAAGCTATTATCCAAATGAACATAGTTCTAGATTTATACATTAAGCGATAGATTTGTCCTCTCTTTGTACTGTATAATGAATATTAAGTAAACATATATATTTTAAGTTTGATCAATACATTGCGATGGATATTTTATGGATTATCACCAGCATTGGAAAATATTTAAGATTCCACAACGAAACATAAGCATTAAAATATATAATGTATATTTACAAAATAGTTATTTAAATAATTTTTCCAGTTGTCGTAATCAACTTATTGAGAGCATTGACGTGAAATATAAGTAGACTGGGCTTTTCTATTGAGCATAGCTTCAAAAAGCGCGAATAACATATCGACTAGTAGTCATATGACCGCTCTGTGAAAAATTGACTTGGTTTGTCGATTTGGCATCTTATTGCTTCATTTGGCGATATAATATATTATGACAGGGTAGATGTGTGAATGCACATTTCTGTAAAGTTCTTTGAGTGGTTTTGGCAAGTGGTTCCAAGTGGTGATAACCTCGTTCATCAAGATCTGACCAATTTTGCTAATGATGAGATATCTCGTCATCAATATAGTGCTGATTTTATGATGATGGCGAGATCAAGATCTGATCAATTTTCTAATGACAAAATATATCGACCATCATCTGGTAAGGTTTCCTAATGACGAGGTTCCTCGTTAAGACAACCACCAGGAGGATTAATGTAAATTTGTAACTAGACTGTTATATGAAGTCACAACTGTGGGTGAAAGGCAACCAATATAGATAGGCAGTTAATTGACGTCGCATTGGAGCAACACAACGGGCTATTGGTGACGGTCCGTAGGGAAAGATCCGAGAACAAAACCATGTAATTTGAACCACGGTCAGATGACGAGAAAAACACTTAAGATGGCACCCGCCCCTTCTCCAAACTTCTACACCACGCCAGAGGACATTTGAGACCATGGCAGATTTAAAGTGCATCAACCCCCGTGTACGCGACGATCTTTGGTTGGACCTAGTTTCGAACTTCCAACTCTCCAGTTGCTAATCCGTTACTCTTCCAACTAGGCTACGGCGGCCTTGAAAAGCAACCCCAAGTCGTTTTAGTTAAAATAATCATATCAAGGTACTGAATGGGGTTGGATAAATAATTTTAAGATTTAGGAGCACAATTATAACTGGGGTATAGAAAACGTGTGTCGAAAAGTGTTCCTTGATGTCAAAAATGTGTTGTATGCAAAGACGATTTCAGGAACTCCACGTTCATAGAAATATTAATCTCTTACTCTAGCTTTACGATGCAGTTTTAAATTACCGAAGTACATCAAATGTTTGCACAGCATTCACTAATTTTATAACATTGAATTTCATTCTAAATAAAGCACATAAAAGCTCAATTATAGCATTAATTTATTTAATGGTTCTTGGATTTAAGACATATGAAACGTTGTAAATAGAAAAGAGCGCATCGTTGACTTAAACTCATTAACTGGCATAATAAATATTTTATTATACAGCTGTTTAAAGACTTATTGTTAGTTTTCAGATTGAATGGTAGAATTTACTATGTAAAGACTTCAGACTAAGATAGATGGCGCTCTTGCGCATGCCCAGAAGGACTTTGAGAAAGGAAAGAGTTAAGAACGAGTGTGGCGAGAGACGTGTGGGTTGTGTTTTTTGGAGAGTGATCGAGACTGTGTGAGATGTTTCGTTTTTGATATATACTACCTTTTCTATTTATGTTGTGTGTCGTGTTTGTACTGTGTCTGTGAGTTCATTAAAATGGTTTAAACCAAAAAGGGAGTATTCCTTCTGATGGTAATTAAAATTTTGAGCAAGTCAGTACAGACGACGAAGAAATGGTGGCAGCCGTTTGGATACGATCCTGGTATTGCTGATATCTCCAGTGCAAATTATTGGGTGAGTACCAGATTTCATTAGCAACAGTGCCTTTTTAATTGTAATTTGTAAAGTTTTGCATGTTGAGTTTTGGTTCATTGAAGAATCGTTGTTTTGGTTTCATGCAGTTTTGGTTTTGTAAAAGGCAGTTGTAATATGCAAAAATGCTCTCTTATTTTAACTAGGCTGATATAGTTAAAATTTTGTTTGGTAAAAGGAGTGATAATTTCGAAAAGTGTTCTTATTTTAACTAGGCTGATATAGTTAAAACTTTGTTTGGTGAAAGGTAGTTGCAATTTTGCAAGTGTTCTTATTTTAACTAGGCTGATATAGTTAAAATTTTGTTTGGTAAAATTGAGTGGTAATTTTGAAAAAGTGTTCTTATTTTAACTAGGTTGATATAGTTAAAATTTTGTCTGATTTTGAAAGGCAAATTTATTCTGTTGATTTGCAAAACTATTCTTATTTTAGCTAGATTGATATAGTTAAAATTTTGTTTGATTGTAAAAAAAGAAAATTTAGGACACTCATGTGGTATATATAAAAAAAGAATTTTCTGTTCTGAATGGTTAGAATTAGAACTATTCAAATGGTCAGTTTGAGTTTTGTTTTCTGAGAAAAGAGAATTATTTTAAAATTTTAAATTGAGATAGCCTAGTTTGTTTTGTGTTCTTTTGTATGATGCTATCTGATGACAATTGAAGTGTTGTTAAAATTTGATTTGATTCTGTTGTATGATTCAAAATAGAATTAAAAATTTGGTGTAGAAGTATATAGTTTGAATTACAAGTATAATTCTTTTTGATGAGTGTTGTCAACAGCACCAAATGCCTAGAATTTTCAATATTTAGTGCGTCTTGGGTTATTTTGCTTTGGAAAATATTTTGTTATATTTCTGAATGAATCGGAAATTCATTTAAAAGAGTTTTGGAGTGTTTTGAAATTGTCATTTTCATTTGTTGCTCATTTAAATGACTAAGAACCCCTTAGAATTGTTTATTTATTTTGCGGACTTTTGAATGTCTAACTTGTGTACTTAAGGAAATTTTTATTAGTAATTTGAAATTGCTTTGTGTAACTAATTTGGCAAATGTGAGACCATTTTGTGTTCAGAAAAAGAACTCGAAAAAAAAAAAATCTGAAAGTGTGGATTTGAATTATTCACTTCCTGTGTTTGTTGACGAAAAAAAAGAAAAGGAAAAGAATGATATTCTGTTTTATATTTTTGTGTGTGCATTTATGCTTCTGAGTGTGAATCAATTGTTCATAGAGAAAAGGGAATTCTTTTGAACTGAAAATACCTTTTCTTGATTAGACAGGAAAGTTGAGTTTATATTCTGAATTGTATTTTAATTGTAGTATTATTTTCAAAACAGCTGTTCTTTAGTTGAACTTTTCTTTAACTGTTTATTTTCTTCTCAATTTGAAAACATCTTTAAAAAAAAGATATTGTTTTAATGAATGAAAATTTTAATTTGTTTATGTGTTCGAAAATTATTTCTATTGATTTTTGGTTGTTCGGTAAGAAAGTTGTAACGTAGAATTAGCGAATTTAATTCTTTGATAAAGTCTTGTGAATTCTGTTGGAATTTAATACCTTAATAGAGGTTTTTGATAGTGTTTCCCCTGGCCCTTAATCATGGCATTTCTTGCAATTGGTAGAAAGCAGGACTTAATTGCTGTTGCGGAAGAAATTGGTGAGAAGGTACCAACTTCGTGCAAGGTTGCGGATATTAAACAAATAATTTTAAAAAGCCCAAATTTCGATCGGGAGGAGGTAACGATAATCATGGAACGAGTCATAAAAGATAGACTGGAAGAGGAAGAATTAGCTAGACAAGAAAAAATTCGTGAGGAAGAATTAGCTAGACAAGAAAAAATTCGTGAGGAAGAATTAGCTAGGCAAGAAGAAGAACGACAAGAGCGGGAAAAGGTCAGACAACATGAACTCGAAATTAAAAAACTAGAAATGGCTCAGAAGGAATTTCGCCGGTCTGAAGAGGAATCTGAAAATGGGGCGGATAGAAACAGAAAAATCCAACTTACCCAAATCACTCCCAAATTTGACGAAAAAGGGGATGAAATGGGATTGTATTTGATCAATTTCGAGAGGAAAGCAGAGATGGCTCGAGTGCCGAAGGAGGACTGGGTGGCTTATTTGCTGGCCGTTTTGCCAGCCGAGTTATCTAACATGCTTGCCCGAGAACCTCCTGAAGTGGCCAACAATTATGATGTTGTGAAAGATCTCATTCTGAAACGATACAAAATGAACGCTGAAAAATTGAAACAGTGTTTCTACAGACATCAGAAAACAGCAGAGAAAACATGGAGAAATTATGCTCATGAACTGTACAGCTACTTCACTGAATGGCTTGCTGAATTGGAAATTGAAACCTTTCAGCAACTAAAAGATTTAATCGTTGCCGAGCAATTGAAGTATCGTGTACCAGATCAAATCAAGGAGCATTTTCTTGACAAATGGATGAAGTTGAAGACACCTTTTGAATTGGCAGAAGTGATCGAGGAGTACGAAACCATCAGGCAGAGTTTCAGGAAGAAGAAATTTCCAAAGAAGTATGGCTATCAAGGTTCAAAGGGACATTTTAGTGGAAGTAGACCCAAAGTACCATTCAAGGATGACAAGAACAAACATCCGGTCAAAACCGAACCCGCAAGCAACGAAAACCGTGAAAGAGAGTTTGAAAAGAGAAGACAGCTCCGATGCTATGAATGCGGTTCGTTATCACATCTGAGACCCCAATGCCCGAAGCTCAAGAGATCTGAAGTAGTAGCTGCCAATGAAGTCTTTGGAAGACACGTGCCTGAGTTGATGTCTCCTTATACTAGTGCTGGGACAGTAAATGGAGCCCAAATGTCTATCTTGAGAGATACTGGTGCCAGCATCGATCTTATTCCCAGAAAATTTATCAAACCACATATGTACACAGGTGAGCATGTGTGGCTCGCTTCTCCATTAGTAGACAGCCCGGTCTGCTTGCCCATTGCAGAAGTTGATTTGAACTGCGAATTGGGACATGTCCTTACGAAAGCTGCTGTAAGAGACAGTTTTCTGGATCAAGAGCATTACCTACTAAGTAACAAAACCGTTGCTCTGATCGAGAGTATGAAAAAAGATAAGGAGCTGGAGATCCAAGTTATTAATGCAGTTCAGACGAGAGCTCAGAAAAGTCTTTTGACAGCCGAAGTTGAAGAGTATCCAGTTGAGTCGAGTCCTGGAGAAGAGAATGACAGTACCGTGTTAACAGAGGAAGACGGAGAGGTATTGCCTATGGCGGAAGAAGCCTCACTTCCAGATCTGATTAAAGCCTCACGGAATGATTTTGTCGAAGAGCAGCGCAAGAGTAAAGAGTTGAAACCACTTTTCCTAGAAGCTGAGGAGTTAGCAAAGGAAACCAAGTATGCAATCGTTAATCAAATGCTGTTCTATCTGAAAAGTGACAAGGATGGTACGCAGAGAAAACTGCTGATTGTTCCAGAGAAGTTTCGGGACCAATTAAAGAAACTGTCTCATGAAGGAACAGCGGCTCACTTAGGAGTGACCAAGACTAAAGATGCTCTTTTTAAAACTTTTTTTTGGCCGAATTGTTACAAAGATGTTGAAGAATTTGTCAGATCTTGTGACCAATGTCAGCGAGTCGGGAAACCTCGGGATAAGAAGAAGGCACCCATGAAGATCGTTCCTGTCATCTCGGAGATCTTCACAAAGATTAATGTGGATGCTTGTGGTCCTTTACCTACTACACCATCTGGAAACCGGTATCTCATCACTGCAATTTGCATGTCTTCCAAATATCCCGATGCAGTTCCTGTCCCAAATCTTAGTTCTTCAACCGTGGTCGATAGTTTCCTGCAAATCTTTAGTCGGATGGGTTTCCCGAGGGAGCTGCAAAGCGATCAAGGAACGTCGTTTACAAGTGCACTCACAACGGAGTTCCTGGAGAAATTTGGAGTTAAAGTAGTGCGAAGTTCCGTACATCATCCCCAGAGCAATCCTGTGGAGAGACTACATAGAACTTTGAAGAGAATTCTTCGAGTCCTGTGTCTGGAGTCAGGACCTGATTGGGAGAAAATCTTGCCTCATGCCCTGTTTGCTCTACGAGTTGTTACTCATGACAGTACTGGATATACTCCAGCTGAGCTGGTTCATGGACAGAATTTGAGGACTCCCATGACTCTACTGTACGAGAACTTGACGGAAAGCGAGGAAGAGAAGACTAGCGTAGTATCATATGTCTTCAAGCTACTAAACCGCATGAAAAGGTGTCAAGAATTAGCCGTCCAAAACATGGAGAACGCCAAAGACAAACAAAAACTATGGTATGATCGCAAGGCTGTGAAGCGTAAATTTTGTGAAGGCGACCTTGTGCTGGTTGTCGCTACATCTAGGCCTAACAAAATGGCAGTTCATTGGATCGGCCCAGGGAAAGTTGTTAAACAGCTTTCCGAAACCAACTACATTGTGCAGTTTCCAGAAAAAGACAAATCCCATGTGTACCATGTGAACATGCTCAAGCCATATTTCCAGAGACCCGAAAATGTGAATTTAATCTGTCTAAAAGAGATTAGGAACTGTGACAACGAGGAGGACATTCCAAGTCTCGAGCAGAAGCCTGAAGTCTCGGAAATGACACAAATTTGGCAAGACATAGAACAAAATGGTCGCTTGTCAGAAGATCAGAAGGAGCAGCTGAGAGAGTTGCTATCAAAATACTCTAGCTCATTCTCAAACCAGCCGGGGTGTACTGATCTTACTGAACATGACATTGAGCTTGAATCTGAGAGGCCCATCTGTGCCAAACCTTACAAGATGTCTCCACGCCAAACAGAAATTTTGAAGATGGAAGTGGAGAAGATGCTGTCGCTCAAAGTCATTGAGCCAGGAGAATCTGATTTTACTTCTCCTCTTATTCTGGTAGAAGTACCAGGAAAGGATGCAAGACCGTGCATCGACTATCGAAGACTCAACAAGGTCACTAGAACCCAGTACTTTCCTCTGCCAAACGTTGAGCAGCTTGTTGAAAAAGTGTCAGCTGCCAAGTATATCACCGTTCTAGATTTGACCCGAGGTTATTGGCAAATACCTCTGAGTAAACGAGCCCAAAGATATTCAGCTTTTGTAACCAGTTTTGGGACATTTCGACCGTTGAGATTGCCATTCGGTTTGAAAAATGCCCCTTATGACTTTAGTCGTTTGATGGCCGAACTGTTGAAAGACTGTGGAGAATTTGCATGCCCTTACTTGGATGATGTAGCCATCTATTCCCTAAGTTGGGAAGATCATTTACAACATTTGAAAACCGTCTTAGAAAAGATGAATGCAGCTCATCTGCACATCAAGCCTTCTAAGTGCCAGTTTGCTCGTGCGTACGTAAAGTATCTTGGGCACTTGGTTGGTCAGGGCCAGAGAACACCTGGAGAATTGAAGATCCAAACTGTAAAGGACTTTCCGACCCCTGCGACTAAGACGCAGATCCGATCTTTCTTAGGACTTGCGGGGTATTATCGAAAATACATTCCTGACTTTTCAGTCCTCTCAGCACCAATTACAGATCTGCTGAAAGGAAAAAATCGTCGTGCTGCTGTCATATGGACTGATGCTTGTCGAGAGGCGTTTGACAAGTTAAAGAAACGGTTGTCGGAGAATCCGGTGTTGTACAGTCCAGATTTCTCGAGACAGTTTCTCGTCCAATGTGACGCGTCAAATCTTGGGATTGGCATCGTTTTGTCCCAAATTAATGACATTGGTGAGGAACATCCTGTCATGTACTTGAGTCGGAAGTTCTCAAATGCAGAACAAAAGTACAGTACCATCGAGAGAGAGTGCGCAGCTATCGTGTTCGCCATCCAAAAGCTGCGATGTTATTTGGATGGACACCAGAAGTTCATCATCCAGACGGACCATAATCCCCTTGTTTGGCTGGACAAAAATACGGGAACCAACCCTAGACTTTTACGTTGGGCTTTGATCCTGCAGCCATTCAATTATGAGGTTGTCCATAAGAGGGGGAAACAGCATCAAAATGCTGATTCATTAAGTTGCATCCCATAAACCTCATATCCTTTTATTTTATATTAGTAAGTTTATTGTTTATTTTGATATTTGTATTATGTGTGAAAATTTTAAATTTTTCTTATCATTAGTGTAAATTGTTTTCCTAAATTTTTAATAAGTATATAATTTTTTGTATAATATTTTTGAGTTCAAGGCACTGATTGCTATAATCTGGTACATGTGCAGTGTATTTTGTGTACTTGAACTCTTGAACTTTTCCAATGACTGCACCTATCTGGAGACTTTTTCAGGCAGTGGAGTCATCAAAACTTTTCCCTCATTCTTCGAGAAAAGTTTCCTCCTTGTGGGGAGGAGTTTATAAGTCTGTAAAGACTTCAGACTAAGATAGATGGCGCTCTTGCGCATGCCCAGAAGGACTTTGAGAAAGGAAAGAGTTAAGAACGAGTGTGGCGAGAGACGTGTGGGTTGTGTTTTTTGGAGAGTGATCGAGACTGTGTGAGATGTTTCGTTTTTGATATATACTACCTTTTCTATTTATGTTGTGTGTCGTGTTTGTACTGTGTCTGTGAGTTCATTAAAATGGTTTAAACCAAAAAGGGAGTATTCCTTGTGATGGTAATTAAAATTTTGAGCAAGTCAGTACAACTATTTACCAAATATAATTCCCCATGACAAACACCATTAAACACCGTATAAAACCATTTACAGCTGAAATTATCGGTCATACGCATTCCCTGATTGGCTATTTGCTGAAAACATTACTCTCCAAGTGATTTCGACTAGATAACTCATCCATCAAAATCTGACCAATTTTGCTAACGACGAGATATCTCGTCAAGATATTGCCAATTTTTTTATGATGACGAGATCAAGATTTGGTCAGTTTTCTTCTAATGACGAGATTTCTCGTCCGTCAAGATATGGTCAGTTTTGCTAATGACGAGGTACCTTATCGAGAAAACCACCAGATTTAAGGACGTTAAATTAGAAACTGAAGTATCACTGAGATTTAAGTTAAAAATTCGTCTTATTTGCTTCTGGTTTTATATATTTTCTCCACAGAATATTTTTGGAATTTCAAATTTTCTATCCGGAGATATCGGGCTTCTGTACACACATGGACGCTACTCCACTGCATAAAAATATCCAAAAGTTGTCACTACATAAATTTATGATAACGCAACCAACTGTTGATTGAGTGTGCTCTGTTTCCGAGTATTATGAGACATCCGACACCATGAGCAGAACTTGAACCCTTTGAGCTTCACGAGGTTTCCGAGTAGTGGAGTATTGCCTTTCTCCCACATCACACACAATGACTAAATGCATCTATTGTTTGAAGGAATCCCAGGAAAGATTCTATTGGTCAAGAAGGTCAAAACTGGTAAGTCATGCAGGGAATACTGCAGGTTGCAGAAAGGATATAGGCGTGTGAATCCCTCAAAGAATTAACCGTAAACCCTAGAGACCTAATTGGCAGATGCTTCCCTTCTTGATTTTCACGTTGGAACAAACACTAGGTTAAACTACCCAAATCAACAACAATAAAAGTAAGCAACAAGATTAACCCTCCAAGTGGTTACGTTGAGATATCTCGTTCATCAAGATCTGACCAATTTTGCTAATGACGAGATATCTAGTTCATCAAGATCTGATCAAATTTATAATGACGAATATCTCGTCATCAAGACTTGATCAGTATTCTAATGACGAGATATCTCGTCCATCAAGAGCTGGTCACTTTTCTTCTAACGACGAGTTTTCTCGCCCATCAAGATCTTGTTAGTTTTTTTCTAATGACGAGACAACTCGTCGAGACAACCACCAGGAGGGTTAAACCGAATTAACACAGTCATCGCCAACCTACAGAAGGACTTATCCATTTGCCACTGATCCCCAGATAGAGCAGTTTTCTATCTAATTCAAAAACGAAAGCGAAAATTTTCTCTTCGAAAAAATGAAGTATAAAAAAACTTGCCCAGAAATTCGGTATCGTAACGGTTGATTGCTACGAGGATGATCGCACTTTAACTCCTACTGCGATAAAAATCCACATACAAAGGAGGGCGGGAAGGAAAAAGGAAGAAAGATATCGCCAAGCATTTGGCGCCGTTAAATCGTTTTTATAGAGAGCATTAAGAGCGATTACTTTTTCATCGCAGTGCGAGAGAGGGAGGGGATATAAAAGTTTTCCAGAGAAGAGTGTGGAAAATATACCCAACTTTCGATGGACCTCTGTGAAGTGCATAATGCGGAAAAAGTGTGGAAGTCTTTCAGAAGTATTTGCTTCCGTGCAGGATTAAGTGTAGCATGGTACTTAGCTGTGGATTTGCTTTGAGGGGGAGAATTAACTTTTTCTTTGAGCCCTCACTGAGTAACGATACCTTTTTTAAAATCTGTAGGGTTTTTATCTTGTATATCTCTTATATTGTAAAGTAGTTTGTACTGTAAACATTTGTTTGATAGTGTTTAGAAAATTTTAACTCTACCATCTATTGTTCTCATTCTGCTGACTAACAAGTTTTATTCTACCATTCACTGGTTTCATGTTGTTATCCAGCGGCGTGTACCATTTGCTGTAATAATATTGTTGACAAACATTTAAATTATACCATTTACAATTGTGATGTAATTTATCAACATATTTTAATTCTACCATTCACTGTTTTCATGCTGTTGACTAAGGTGCTTTATTCTATCATTCACTGGTTTTATGCTGTTGGCTAACGGGTTTTATCTCTATAATTCACTCCTTTCATGTCGTGGACCAACAGATTCTATACTATCATTCGCTAATTTCATGTTGATTAACAGGTTTTGTTTCTACCATTAACTGTTTCATGTTGTGTGTGACTAACAGGTTTTATTCTACCCTTCATTGGTTTTATGCTGTTGGCCAACAGTTTTTAATTCTGCCATTATCTATTTTCATGCTATAGGCCAACATGTTTCAATTCTATCATTCATCGATTTCATGTTGTTGTTCAACGTTCTTAATTCCACTATGCACTGCTTTCATATAGTGACCAACAGGTTATATTCTACCATTCACTGGTTTAATTATATTGAATGTCATATATTGACTATCATATCTTAACTATCTTCCACTGTTTTCATCTCGTAGATCAACAGATTCTATTTTATCATTCACTAATCCCATGTGTTGTCCAACATTTTTAATTATCCGATCATTGTTTTCATGTAGTTGATCAACAGTTTAATTCTACAATTTATTGTTTTCATGTGTCCTAGATGTTTTGTGTATCTTTTAAAATTATTTTACTCAAGAGCCTTGTATTCGTTACTGATTTAAAATTCTAATTCTAGTTTGTGGTTTAACGTTATTCTAATCGATTATCTTATCATATATTGCTCTTTTCGTTGATTGTGATACATTCTTAAAATTGAAGCATTTTTGATACTTAAAAGTTGGAAAACTATCATATGGAAAGTGTCTTAAAATTTCTAATTCAGGTTGCGTAAAATATAATTTCATCATCAGATAATTCATCATACCGTGAAACCATTAATACAAATATTTCATTTCACTTCTTTGACTTCAAAAAACCCTTGCAGGGGTAAAGTTTGCGGGAACACAGTTTTGTGGTTGATTAATTTTCAATGGCTTACGAACTTGCTAATTAGAAGCCTGTGCGTGCGAATTCTCCAATAAATATTTTACTTTTCAACTCGAAATCCAACAGAAGAGGAAATCGACAAAACTATTGGTTTTCACTTATGTCCAGGACAGAGTGCTCTGGTAGTTTGAAGATCTCTGTTGCTGGAATTATGTGCGAGATCTTGACAGTTGAGTTCGTACTCTTCGGAAGTTGGACGATTGATTGTTTTCCAAGTTTTTGGTACGGAGAATTTGTATCCAATTTACACGGCAAAAAGGCTGTGAAATATTACTTAAAATTAGGAGAAGAGGTGCTCAAATAATTGGTGAGTAATCAACAAAGAAAAGTGCAATCGTTTTGAAGTAGAGAAAACTATCAACGGTAAATTAAAAAATGGTATTCTGCTGTTGTCTGTAGATTTCAAAAAGATACTTTACAAAAATCCATTGTATATTGTTATAAATTAGCAGCTTTAAAACAACACTATTACTACTGACAATAACTAGTACTAATAAAAATAAGTACTCGAATATGTGAATGCAAGGATTAATATAAAACTTCACTATAACTAAAAAAAAAGACATTTTAAAAAATTGAACGAGTTTATCAATACGTAAAGGGGGGCTGCCGTGGCTCAGTGGGTTTCCCCACTACTTTAGCAATCTGCCAGTTATAGGCGGTGCAGGTTAGATTTCTCTTTTCTATGTCAGAAAAACTTTCCTTGTACGTGTTTGGCCATTACTTGATGTTGTCTGTCTTGCGTTTGACACATCTAACGAGTATGGCCCTTGCACCATAAAAACAGCCAATGTGTAAAGGTAATTTTAATTCAATGAGATTCCCCACTACATCTGTAATCCAGGCCCCGGTATCAAGTTAAAAGGCAGACTCTGGATTTAGGTCATACGACAAGCCTTTCATAAGAAACAGCTTGTATTCCAAGTACCTTATATGTTTAACTTCATCGTCCTTCTAATCTCATAGTCGGAGGATGTGGAAAGAGTCGCTGTCATAAGATCCTAGAAGTGAAGGTCACGTGGACTTGGGAATCGACTTGATCTGATTGGCTGTCGAAGTATAAACGTGTTTTTCATTGTCTTCGATTAGTCCTACTTTGGGATTCGTGCTTTCTTCCAATACCAAGCGAACTCTACCCAGAGATCTTAAAACCGAGTGATAGAAGGAAACAACAAGCTGAGCGTACGTTCGGTCTATTTCATTAGAAGATCGATGAACTCTCCGAGTGGTTTCGACGAGATATCTCGTCCATCAAGATCTGACCAATTTTGCTAGTGACGAGGTATCTCGTCATCAAGATATTGCCTATTTTTTATGATGACGAGATCAAGACCTGGTCAGTTTCTTTTAATGATGAGACGACGAGATCTTGATGGACGATATATCTCGTCCATCAACATTTGGTCAAATTTGATAATGATGAAATACCGTCGAGACAACAACCAGGAAGGTTAAACTTGAATAAACGCATGAACATTTGAACACTTGTACAGTTTTGTAATTGTGAATAGATTTTTAAACTTAGAAATCACAATGCACATTACAGAAAAGACTTTTTCCGCATTTTAAGGCCACCTCTCAGCCACATCTCCCCCTATGTGATCCTGACCATGAGGTAACCCGCGCTTCCTTATGGAGACATTGTTCGTCGAAATAATTCACCTTTGTGATTGAAGAAACTGCAATCACTATTCATTTACAGAACTTTACTAAAACAATTTAAGACACAAAAATACACTAACACAATAAGGGGCGCTAACAAATAAAAGCACATCTCGTGGGAAAGTTACCGATTTGATGCTTCAAGTCTCGCAGCTAGCGTAGAAACTGATTTTCTGTAAATTTCAGAGTTCTACAGATGACGGAAGTTTATAGCTCCATAGCAAGCGCCACATCGATCACTCACCTGCTACAGGTTTAGTTTTGCAGCTGTTAGTTCATTCATTACACATGTAGAATATGTTCTCCCTGATGCAAGCTTTATAGGAGGAATAGCATGCTTAAACCAAATAACAAGGCTCGATGATAAAGATAAAAATATGTAAATAAAAATATTGTAAGAAACATATGATACAAATGAATAAGCTTATGGATATAGATGGTTATTTAAACCCCCATCTCTTATTAAAGGTATCTGTGGTGACAAGTAAAATGAAGATGGAGAATGGAGTTTAGAGAAGGAAAGATGAGTGATTGGCTCGAAGGTTTCAGGTCATCTTAATGTTTCCTCTCCTAAACGAACATGAGAA
The DNA here is from genome assembly GCA_933210815.1 of Meta bourneti. Taxonomy (NCBI): domain Eukaryota; kingdom Metazoa; phylum Arthropoda; class Arachnida; order Araneae; family Tetragnathidae; genus Meta; species Meta bourneti. The sequence goes on along the minus strand of OW119930.1, from coordinate 56,173,088 downwards.
AGATTTTTAATTTTAAACATGGGAATGGATGAAGATGTGAAAAGGATGTTACACGTAATGGTTTAAAAAATTGTTAGCATCCGATAGCTGGTTGCTTTAATGCTTGAAGCCTCAGTGTTTTTATGGTTGATGTAATTTCAGGCGCTTTGGATGTTGCAGTTAAAACAGCAATCTTAATGAGGTATTAGCCTCCAATAACTGCTCACTTTAATGCTTGAGGCTCCAGTGCTTTTGTAGTTGATATAATTTCTGCATCGACTTTCTAATTAAATTGGATGTTGCAATAGCAACAGAAAGGTGTATCTAAAGTGCAGGGCTACCACAGGCGCTTAAAGGCGACTTTTTTTTTAATATTTTCCAATCTTGGCGACTAGGGGTATCTGTTTAAGCAAAATCATTGTGGCTCAGTGGGTTTGCTCACCGTGCTTGCGAGTTGTAGGCGGCGCAGGTTCGATTCCACCCTGGGTATATTTCTCTCTTCTGTGTCAGTAAAGCTTTCCTTTTGTGTGTCTGTCCCATAGACGTCGAATATAAGTAGACTGAGCACAGCTAGGGTCTTCTCCCGTCCCGTGGACCAATCAGACGATGGATGTTCGTTTCCACCCGCTAGACGAAAGTATAGACTAAGACTCACGTGACTACTAGTTTGGGTCACATGATCCTGGGCACATAAAATTCTTACCATTGCTCACTCTACTTTATATTTTCTCTGTGGTCTGTCCAGTTGTTTGGAATAATTTGAACAAATATAGTTCTTGCGCTATAAATTCCAAACAACCAATAATGTACTGCACTGTCCACAAACCTCGTGTAGGAGATGTAAATCCCAGACGGACATTTATTTTTTTAGTCCAATCTAGGATACGTCAAAGTCCGTTAGCGTCAACTTAATTACATAAATTTGGACGAAAATTTATAGACATTTCCAAGCATGAATACAAAAATTAAAAGTTTTTCTCTTCTTCATGATTTTGGGCCGTATAAGACTTAAGTGAACTTGTTCAACAGTATTTATTACAACAGTTGGAAGAGTAACGGATTGAACAACCGGAGGGTTACTGGTTCAAAACTAGATTCAACCAAAGACCATCGTGTACGCGGGAGCTGGTGCACGTTAAATCTGTCGTGGCCTCAAATATTCTCATTCTGGCGTAGTGTGGAAGTTTGGAGAGTGGGGTGCCAGCTCAAATGTTGACATCGTCATCTGACCGTGGTTCAAAATTATGAGGCGTTGCTCTTGTATCATTCCTCTCGTGATTGATCCCGGACCGTCATCAATCGTTCTTTGTATTGTACCAGTGCGTCGCTAATCAACTACCAGTCTAAGTTACTTTCCATAGAATATAATGTAAAAACTTCATCGTGACGATCACATTTTACACTCAAATTAATATTTTGCAATACAATTTCTAAAAAATTAAAAAAAAAGACTTGAATTCCATAATTGGGCTATTTACATAAATCTTTATGCAAATAATAAAATGTGCAATTTAAAAAAGCATAAAGCTACATTGAGCAACATTAACTAACCTTTTATGGAGATATTCCCTTTGCAGATAATTATACTTACTGATTAAAAGCGCAAATATATAGGTTACAAATAAGAAAAAAGTTTGCATAGCGGTAAACATTGTTTTAATAGATTCTGAAAAGTGTGAAAACACTTAAAAACTCATTAAGCAGCTTAAAACACCGGCGCAAAAGTACCGATTTGTTACCCGTGTGAAAAGGAAACAAGGAAAATATTCCTTTTTTCAACTTAATGTTTTCCGGGTGTTGATTTAAAAGAGAATGAACTTTTAAGCTTAATGGAGGAAAAAAAGTGGTTATCTTTGTTAAAACTTTCAGCCTATGTAGGTCATTAAATTAATGGATCTTATGTTAATCAGTCTTTCAACATGTACCCTGGGTCACTGAGGCATTTTCGAGAACGGATTAAAAGGGTGCGAGGGAATTTTTCTTAATCGATGGAAGGTTTCCGATCTAATTGATCCTGCAGGATTAAACATGTTGATGAGGAAAACTGCTTGTTTTTTTTAAGAAAATTCGAATTCAAATGTAATAACCGTAATGAATCTAAGAAAATATTTGAAAGAAATTTTCCGTATCTGCTTCTTGTGGATTAACCCTCCTGGTGGTTTTCCTGACGAGGTACTTTGTTATTAGTGAAACTGACAAGATCTTCGTGGACAAGAAATCTCGTCATTAGAAGAAAACAGACCAGGTCTTGATTTCGTCATCATCAAGAAATCGACAATATCTTACAGACGAAAAATCTCGTCATTAGCAAAATTGGTGAAATCGCGATGGACGAGAAAACTCGTCAAACCACTTGGAGGGTTAAAGGAATAGTTAAAAGCTTTACCAAATATAATTGTATTATTTATGCTTCACACAAATAATTGTTATCCAAATGCAAGGTTTTTGACGTGTGATTTCACATGCCGCGCGACCTTGGTAAGTGCAACCATTTACCTTGGTGTGAGTATGTTCGTAAGTGTAACCATATGCAATAATAATGAATATTTGGACCTACCAATGAGAACATATCAAGGGTATAATACCAAATTCCCCCTTAGTATTAGATATTGTAGAAGGGATTATTGTGTTCTGGCATTAGTAGTGTGACATTCAAATGTTGTTAATAGTACAAGTGCCAAGGACAGTATGGGTTAGGAACAGCCGGTGTTTCCGTGGGTTTGCCCAGTGCGCAACCGGCGAGTTGTAGGAGGTGCTAGTTAGATTAATATGTAACTTATCCTGGGTGTATTTCTGTCTTCTGTGTCAGTAAAATTTACTTGTGTGTATATGTGCATTTACTTAACGTAGTCTTGTGTTTGGAACAGCTTGTCCAAATATGGCGCCATAAAACCAATCAATCAGTATCAGTTGAGGAGTTTATCAGCTTTTATGATGCTTGTAGAAATTATTTGTCGAATTTATATATTTATTATGGATAAAATTATATATTTATCATGGATAAACGAGAATCCTCAATATTATTCACCAGCAAGTTCAAGATCAAGTTCTACCCTTAAATTTTAATCTTTCTGGTTGTTGACGAGGTATCTCGTCATTAGCAAAAACCATTTGCAGATCTTGATGGACGAGATATCTCCTCATTAGAAGAAAACTGACCAAATCTTGATTTCGTCATCATCAAAAGATCGGCAATATCTTGATGACGATATATCTCGTCATTAGCAAAATTGGTCAGACTTTGATGGACGAAATATCTCGTCGAAACCACTTGGAGAGTTTAGACGTAAAAAATACCGAATCTCCTTTAACAAGTGAATGGGATGCAACTGAAGTGAACATTGTTGTCTGGTGTACTCACTCTTTGGCCTCCACTGTATTTGGAAATAAAATAAACACCAGATAGAAGAATGTGAAATTCAACATGAGCGCGTGCTAGCGATCCGAGAATTTAATTTTTATTGCGCTCGTGCAAGGGATTCGAGAATTATTATATTTATTATGCACACGCAAACGATGCTATTGTGAATGCATTTTTTAATTACGCAAGCGAAAAAACTGCAACCATGATATGGAATGTGATAAAAAATTCATTTGTTATTTAGAAGAACGGGAGACGGAGTGAAAAAGAGAATTTATCGTTGTTCTTTGTAATTTTGTATCATCTTTGGTTTCCTTAATAAATGTTTAATTTTTTAACAAGGGTTCGTCTCCATGTATGCAACTAAAAAGCCCATCTACAATTATTTAATGAAATCGATATTCTGATCATCCAAAAAGGGAATAGAGCCAGTTTTCATTTCCAACGTCACCGACATTTAGTTTTATATTTTTATTCTATTTGGAGATAAGTATAGGTAATTTCTTGTGTGAGTAACGCACTGCCACCAATAGATATAAGTAATTAAGATACTGTAGCGCAGATGCTATATGCGGGTCTGCTACTATCAGATATTGCAGTATAGGATCTTATACTAGCCCATATTTTAGTATTACATAATTAGAAACAGCTTTAGTATAAAGACTTTTTATGCTTGTTACTTTGGCCGTGTTTTTGGCGCGCTTTTTATGTCGCCAAGAACGAATTTATTAGAAAAACACCGTTTAGGCTTAGCGGAAAATAATTAACGAAACGAATTTTAAAAATAGAAAAAATCTACCCAACTGATTATCCTTACAACTACTAGGTAAGTATTTACTTTAATGAAAAATCTTTACTTTTGAAATATTATAATAGAAGTTTGTCCAAGTTTATTTATTAATTTTTAGTCTAATGGAACCAGGCTCTATATAATATGAATGTTATAAACGATCACATTAACTCTAGCAAACTAGAGTTGTTTAGGCATGGTAAAATAAAAAAGATAATGATTTACAAAAAGTAATTGGATTCAAATAATCGCTACGTTGCCATAATCCTAATAAAGCGTGGTTGCCTTTGCCTGTCACAACTCGGTAGTAAAAGCACGCTAAAAATACGCTCCGAAAGCTTTGCCACAAAAAAGTCTTTATATCAAAACCGTACCAATATCTATAACGTTTAATTTGATGAGGCTTAACGGTTTAAGTCGTTTTGAATAAAGATTCTCTTTTATTCCAGGGCCTTTATTCGCAAGTATATTACAGCACAGGACTTACAGAAATTCAGTTTTATCTGCTAGATTGAATTCTACTCGTAGGAATTGTTATCCCATTACTGAACACTTTCTCAGAGTGTGGCGTTCTCTTGATCCTACTCTGATTCACTAAAAAGAACACTAGACTAAAGGAGATTCGAGATGTTTTGCACCCCCAAAGATAAAAATTACTCCTTTAGAAGTTTCTTCGATTTTATGAAGAGAAAAACTATAAAATGAAGCGAAGAAAACAGCAAACACGCGGTAATGTTTTTGAAGTAAAATAACTGATGATTTTTAAATTCTGTTCTTTTTCTCATGCAGTTAGCTACCGTTCTGGAATAAGCAGAGAGAATCATTTCCATATTTTATCATCCACATCTAAAGCGCGATTGCATTTGGAAATTTGATTCTTTTCTCTCCCAGTGTCTTTCTGTACCACTTAAAAGATAGTATATCGCCAGAAATCGCATATTGCAGCTAGTTATCATAAATTCAAATTTAAGTATTATTTTCTCATGATTTAAGTTTGTAGGGTTATAGCCTAATCTCATTTAGGAACAATTGTAAGCGTAAATACCCTTTTCTGGAAGTGTTATCGAAAAATACAACGAAAGTACTAAAACGCTAATGAAAGTGCATTCAAATATGCCCTTAAAATCTGCTATGGAAAGTAAAATAAATTCATTCTACAAATTATCTGTGAAATAAAAAGTATGCAAAAATGCAAACAGGGTGTCTTTATGTAAGGGCATCATTTTGTTTGGGAAAACCTTTAATGGCAATTCCATGTGACTCACGTTACAATCAGACATCAATTTTCAATATTAAATTTAATGTAAATAAAGAATGGATGAAGATTACTAAACAAAAATTGATTTATAAACTCACTGATATGTTCCTAAAGCATCTATGTCATAATTTAGAACTTTAGTGTAAATTTAGTTTCCTCAATGGCAACATTTCGGACCGACTCGCGTTACAAAAAAAGGACATCAATTTTTAGACTTTCAAAAATGACAGTGTTTCTCTTCTAACAGAAGTTAATCGGGAAAAATAATTCGGATGCTTCACTAAGAGTAGTGGGTCATGTTAAACCTAAGAAAAATGAAATTAGTGATTTAATTAATAAAATAAATTGACATTTTTATGCGACTCACGTTACATACTTTTGTGACTCACGTTACATTTGTGAATTCTGAGAACTGAATACTTAATAATAACGTTTTTGAAATTTTAATCGGTGCTAAAATTAACTTTCTTATATATATTTGAGAATAATTGCTTATTGATGAAAGAAATTGCAATTTTAAAAAATTAAATAACGTCCAATAAACATACTTATGTCTAGTAAAAATGCGAAGTAAATTATCAGTTTGATTCAAAATTGTGTTTAGATCCAAATTTTGCTATTTCATTTTTGCATCAAAAACATTAATCTTCGCACTTTTTAGCAGCTTCTACGAATTCGTGCACATTATTTACTAAACAATTCCTTTTTCCACTTGGTTGAAAACATGTCGTTTCACACTGCTTCAAATTCCGTCTACTGGACCCTTACCATGTGATGTTACAAAATAGTCCCATGTAATGGATACTTTGTACCTTTGTTCCAGTGTATTAAGAGAGGCTGCTATATGTGTTTTTAAACTGCCTCCATATGGACTGTCAAACCAAATTTCCATATTTGCACACAAGTTGAAATACTTTGTAATAAAAAGATGTATTCAATAATGACCTCTTTGAATGATCCCAATAATCTGATGCTATAACTACAGGATGGATGGAAACCAAATAATAAATAACAACTATAAGCAATGTCACTTGTTTCTGTTTCCAATGTGCACCTTGGATCTCATCCTGAAAGGTACAAGTGTAGTTTTCAGAAAAGTCTACTTGCATCACGCATGCAAGTAGATGCCTTAGCTTGATGGCGTTTAAAGTAACAATGCTCCAGAAATTGTGGAATGAGACCCGAAATAAGTCAATCCAAATCCAAATATGACCCAGAACCTTCTATCTCTTGACAACTGTTTACTGCATCTCGTTTCCAAAAATACCTTGTAAGGCCAAATTCTTCTGTTCCAGGCAATGGATAAAATTTTTTAAAACCTTGTACATCTTTGCAAATTGCTACATTGGCTTAACCAACAATTTCTAGGACTGCACAATATTTTTTGGGAATGAATGGAAGTAAGCGGGAACACTTTAAATATAGAAGTGTAATGTATTTACAGCACCTATATGAAATTATCATCGTATATACATAAGCAACATTATGCAGAATCTTATTTCTCAGATCTCATTCAAAAATCTTGCTCTTACCAAGCTCTGATGGATTTTCCTTTTGAACATTTCAAACACTTCCTTCAGTGGCCACATAAGATGATGAGCTTGTTTCTTTATTTTAAGACCATTTTCCCAATTAGTAACGACGTTGTTACGTCCAGGAGCCATTCGGCTAATATCATCTCGTTCATAAAATAATATAATTTTGTCTATTTTATCTCTACTCAAAGCTGATGACTTCGAATGATTAAGAGAAAGCATGAATTAAAATAAAATTTGTCATTTACTTTTACTCTTCATACTAAGTAAGAGGAAAAGTGAAATTTTTAATTTTAAACAGAATATTTTAAAGAATTTTTTGGCTCACGTTACATTATAGTACGTACTTTTTTGGAAATTATTCCATAAATATAAAAATGGATATCTGTTACAAAATTAGACATAATTTCCTCTACTGAAATCGCTCTTTCTGTTAAGCATAAAATTAAACAAAAATACACAATAATATTAGAAAAAATTGCCTGCAAAGACAGATAAGTTCACTGTAAAAAATCTTCACATCTATGGTTTTAGAACAGCTGACCATATACTGATAAAATAAATGCGTAAGGTGTTGCCAAATTCAAGTTTAAAAACTTTAAACTATCTAGAAAAGAACTAAAGAAAATGTGAGTTAAATTTCTAAAAAAAAAATCCACTTGCATGTCCCATGTTTCGTGGAATTGCCCTTAAATAAAACATTTGAATATAATATTTTTTCATATTGTTTACTCAATCAATGACATGATTTATAGAGAGATGATCATTCGGTTGATATATTCTATAAATAATGTCATTGAGTAAACAATATGTAAAAGAATTTAAATAAAATGTTTTTCTAAAACAAAAGGGTGCCTTTACGTAAAAAGTATCCTGTACTACTAGAGTTGAAGCATTGTTATATTTTTGTGTTTCAGATGGTTTTTCAAATAACTTCTTCGTAATTCTTTTAATAATGGTACAGAAGTTAAATTTTTATTTGCAAATTCATTTCTTCTGATAAATTTTATTACAAATTCATTTCATTCTAATGTGTCAAACATTTGAAGCCCACGGTACTTTAGAAGTTTTTAATTCTTTAAGACCAATTTTACAGTATGGCCTGAGCAGTCTGGAATCCATCTTATAAATATCTCAGTAATAATGTTAAAAAATTCAAAAATATTTCTAGGACATACTTCTTTAAAAATCTGTGTTTTGTGAAAATCAACTGTCTTACCTTCTTTTGAGATCCAAATGCAATATGTCCTCTCTAGAATGCAGAACTGTCTTCGTGTATAATTTTTTTTACAATTTGTTACATAATAATATAAATTGTACCAATTTACTGAATGAGATAAATATCCGTGTACCCTCTTATAATTCGGGCCATAAATTTTTTTCAGGGAACCTCTTCAGCAAAAATTATTTAAAAAATTCTACCACTAGCCTAATTCTTCAGAATGATCAATAGTTCACCCCAACCCTTGATATTTTCTTTGGCGATTTTATAATTTCAGTTTTATAACTTTAACGATTCAAAATTTGGTTTTTGACTTTTCCCCGTGATTGTGTTTTGATAGCAATTTTTTTAATTATTTGTCTACGTATGTAATGATACCTCTTCGAGGCAACCACCTGGAGGGTTAACCTACCAAATATATATTTATTTGAGGAATTGTTAAAATAAGCAACCGCAGTTTTGTAGATTTATGCTTTGGTCTCAAACAATTTACGTAACTGCGAAAATGCCTTCAATTGATCTTGAAACTCAGTTGGTATTCCCTTTGAAATGTTCATTAGGTTTTAAGAACCCTTGTACCCAGGCTTATGACTAAACCTAATCACCCAGGCACGGACTGAACACCACTGGGATCGGTATCCTCGCTGTAACCAAATCTTCCGGAGCATTATCCTTATCGACCTCGGATAATTGCTCGCGTTGGAGCCCAAACTCGAACTTGCCAGGAATTAGAGAACTTGAGACCAGAGGGTTACGTAGACTAATTTAATATTATTGGTTGCAGGATCGCGTACTAAACAGTTTGGAGTGTTGAGTTCCTTCGAAACACTTAGACTTATATTGCATAGAACATCAAAAAATGTTAAACACTAGTAGTTTCTCTAGTAGTTCAGCGGATGTTTAAAAGTTTTAACGTGAAACACCATACTTTATTGAGAAAATTTATGTATCGAGTTGCTTAGTGATGCTGTACATTGATATTGCAACAAGATTTCAAATTCGAGATTGTAGAGAAAATATACGCTTGAAGGAAATTTGCTGCTTGAATACTCGAAAATCAAAGAGAAAATTTTTGATAAATTTTTCGTATTGGTAGTGAATAAAAAGGAAGACTCGGTAAAAGGGCTGAGTAGTAAACTTGCTATGAATAAAAATTTTATATCATGCTATTATTTCCAATGATTGTACTTATCAAATTTCTTTGATTGAGCTCAACAAAATTAATAATGTAAGACTTACATCAGAGTCAAATTAAGAATTAACATCAAAACAAAGATGAACGATTAGTTTTCGTTTGCATTATAGCAAGAAACTTTTAAAACATTTTTTCTATTCTTAACATTCAAAACACACTAAACGTAATGATTAATTATTGATAAATTATCCAACCAATTCTGTTCTAATATATAACATTTGCGATGTGGTTCTTTGAGTTCCCTTCTGTAGCTATTCGGATGTTGAAGTTCTCCAGTTGTCGAAGTAATTGACACTGCTTTTTTTCATAGTCGAGTTCATTCGGTTAACTTCCATGGTGCTCCACACTTCTTTACATGCAACATTACGAGTGTGATTTGTATTCTTTGATGGTAGCAGAACTTTCAAACTGTTTCGACTCTTGACTCTGGAAAAGGCAATGTATAGCATCTATACATGGTGACGAAGGTAGGCAACGAATCCGGTTTGGCACCGGGCTTCGTGCATTATCATAGCAAAGGCTGGTCTTCCAGAAAACTGATACCATGATGATTGTATTCTTCAGCTTCAGCTCATGAAATGTCAAATCTGGAGTCAAAGGAGGAGGAATTCCGAAGTGAATTGGATTACTCTTTCTGACTAGCCTCGGCTGAATCATAGCATTGATAGACTTTACAGTCTGTTCAATGATCCCAGAGTTGATCTTAATGACGTTTTTGTTCAGTGACACGAGTATAGCTTTATCCTTCATTTTTTCATGATTTTCATTGACGAGGCAATTTCCAAAGACTCATAGATAAGATTACCATTAGAAAGGTTGTCTTCCTATAGTTCAATTTCGTCGATGGCATTCATCGGCAGTTCTCCGTTCATAAGCTTCATAAGAAACTTTGCAAATTTTTATTGTTCTGGGTCGACATGCATATTCTTCAGCAAAAAGGAAAGTGTTGGCAGCGATTGTTTCTTTTGATTGATAAGTTCAGTAGTTCACTTCAGTTGGCTCAAAACTGAAAAGGGAAGACATTGACGGAATTCTCCCAGGACCACAATTTTTCCTCCAAACTGATTATTCAAATTTCTGATGACATGGGACAGCTTATGCATGCTAAGCAGTCCATGTTTAGGCAGCATAAGAACTTCATCCATGCGGAAAACGTCAACTCTGGCGAGTTCGGTTCCTTTGGCTGATCCATATTTGATGTTTGAAATTGATTACGATGTCAGCTGTACCTTGAGTCCAAAGGTTTTTGTGAAGTTCACCCATTCGGCAGCAGAATTAATACAATTCTGGTGAGGGCCATGAACTTGGCGTCGTGATTTAGGCAACGAAGAATGTGATAGAAGGTCTTGTCAGGTGCCACCTGGGCCATCAATGAAGAAGCATCTCAGTCCAGAGTTTGCATCTTCAATTGCAAGAATGGTATCAATAATGGATGGTGTCATTGTTAGGATAGTGTCAACAATATCGATCGCCTTCCTCTTTAAGAGGCCGGTACATGCGTTCTCCAAGAGCTGTTGACTCATTGGCGTTTAGGACTTATTTGTTTAGCCCGCTATCAATGTTGTCCGTGGCGAATCGTCGCACCAATTAGCGGAAATTTCTACAGACTGTTGCTTCGATACATAATTTTATTCTGCTTCTCTATTTTATTCTGTTATTAAACTATTTTATTCTGCTTCTCAAACAAAGTCTTCGGTCAAACTTTCCTTAGGCATTTCCTATAGGTGCTAAGGGTTTTCTTGAGATCCAATAATCAGAATCTGTGAGAATAGTGTTCTCATTGCTCTGGTCATCTTTGACATGACAGATTCTCGCAAGTCTTCTATTCATTGTGGATCGTTGTAGTCAAATCCTCGACACAGACAAGCTTGCTTGTCTGTCGCATATCGGGGATCGCCAATCATTAAGAGATCTTCGGTTCCGTCCAATCACCAAAAGTTGGTTCCTTCCAATTGTCGAAAGTTCGTTCCATCCAATCACCAAGAGTCGATTCCGTCCAGTCATCGAAAGATGGTTCCATCCAGTCACCGAAAGTTGGTTCCGTCCAGTCATCGAAAGATGGTTCCGTCCAGTCAACGAAAGATGGTTCCATCCAGTCACCGAAAGAGGGTTCTATCCAATCACCGAAAGTCGGTTTCGTTCAGTCACGAAAAGTTGAATTTGTCCAATCGTTGGAAGTTGGTTCTATCCAATCGTCGAATGTTGGTTCTGTCCAGTCGTCGAAATTTGGGCTCCGTCTCAATCGTCAAAAGTTAATACAGTCCAACTTTTCGTCGTGACTAGTGTATCGTGGGAAAATAAACAGATACGAAGTTCCCAAGAATTTTTCAAGTAAAAAAAAGACAAAAAAGCTCAGTTTGATCAAATATGGCTCTTGCGCAGTAAAACCCAATCAACCAATGGGACCACAGAAGCCCGGTTGGTAGAATAGCGGATTAGCAACAATGAGGATTGCGAGTTCAAAACTCGATTCAACCAAAGACCGTCGTATATGTGGGGACTGACGCACTTTAAATATTTCGTGGCCTCAAATGTCCTTACGTTGGCGGGGTGTGGAAATTTCGAGAGTGGGGTGCCAGCTCAGGTGTTGATCTCGTCATCTGAGTTGGTTCAAAATTTAGAGGTGCTGTCCTCGAATCTTTCCCTTCTGGATTGATCCCAGACCTCGTTAAATCTCTTTCTCGCACCCGATAACGGATATCACCTTATTTCCTTAAAATTCTTAGGACCGTTTTCAAGATAAAATTTACAAATATGCAAGAATTGCTCGATTTATAATGTAGGATATAATTTTCAACTCAAAGAACAAAGAATGTTTCGTACTTAATAGTCCTTACTCAAACAGTGACTTGGTTGTTAACCCTCTTAAAATTATTTCAGAGTTGAGTACAGATCAACATTAAATGTATCAGATTTATTTCATCAATAAAAATTGCCATTGATTTAATGATTTGGATAATATATCGCCAAAATATCATCTTATGCAAGATTAATTACAACAGCTAATGAGGTCTTGTGATTGTATGAAAGAGTCAAAAAGGTGTCCAAGAATTTTGTAAGTGTAACATACAACCTAAGGGTTTTAAGCTTGGTTCAACTTAGTTCAAAGACAGCCGATATGAAAGGATAGCTAAGAACATTAGTTTCTGATGCAAATAGGTTCCTCCATGTCTCCTATCGACTCTGTTATTCGGTGAAATTAATTTTCTTAATACCTAGAAAACACATTTCTCACGATAGTGATTGACGACAGCATTTGAATCAAAATTAGGATTGAACCTGCCATCCAGAGAAATATGTGTAGCAGTGGGTTGAATCAAATCCTGCTGGCTGTAAGGAGATCAAGTGTGACCGATTAGGATTTTAAGAAATCATAAACTCCAAGAACACACATAACACTATGAGCTCATTTATTGTTGAGCATAGCACTGAAAATGTTATTCAATGTTCATCTGGCCTTTTCTACCATGTGACATTTGCGATCTTCCTCGAATAGAAGTACCTTTGAAAATCCTCTTCCAGATTTTTCTTGGTACACTAAAATGTAGAAATATTGTATCAAGATTGGGCATAATGGTTGGACCTTGGAGAATTTAACCGGGTTGGTACATCAGATCGACTCTCGTTTCATAAGTATGCCCAAAACTGACTACAAATTAAACTACAAAACTCTCATATGTTAAACACATTCCACAGATGGATCAGAACGAATAGGTAGGTAGGTAAGTATTTAATAAACATCGCACTGGAGCAACACAACGAGCCATTAGCGACGATCCGGGATCATTCTCCAAAGGGAAAGACGGAGGACAACACCACGTAATTTTGAACCACGGTCAGATGACGGAGAGCGAATGGGTAAGACATGTGCAACTGTCTCTTCGCTGTGACCCCAGGTTGGTTTGAAAAACATCGGAACAAGACAGAACTGAATATTGCGCATTGAATCTATAAATAAAAATGACGTGTTTGTTAGTACCTTGAACATTTCCACCTTATTCACGTTATTTATACGTTTTGGGTCATTTTAATAAAAAATCAGTGGTTTCTGCATTTGGTGTCTATCTCTGTGTGCCCGCACTATGTCCAAATGGCTGGGTGTATTTTCATGAAACTGCATACTGTGAGTACTCAATCATTAAGTGACTGATTTTCATTGCGTCAGTTGCCATTTATATCTGTTTTCGTGTTTGTAGGCTTGTGCAAGTATCATCAAATCGATTTAATATATTTTCATAAAATGTCACTTATTTTATAACACATATTCCAACTTAGTGAATACATTATTTAAAATTTCTTTTCAATATTTTTAGACAAGTTTCAAGCTAGAAAAGCTGAATATCTATACTTAAATCAACCTTAATTTGGCAGTGTTTGAGAAACTGGGATGTAAATTGATCATTGCGATTACTCAAATTTTTTTACCAGTACACAGCTGATAGAGTAATTATTTTTCCAAAACTTTTTTTCTTGAGAAATATGAATAATTTCCGAAAATTTAGTACAGATGATACAAAGAGAGTAAAACATTCAATTTTGCACTACAGCTTGGTCGAAGTGAGTTATTTTATGACCAAAATTGTTAAAATCTTGATTTCATTACATGTGTACATTTAGACGAACTTCCCTCTAAAGTTCTTGGTTTAACATACGTGGTTGTAGAATTTTGTTTCATGAAAAGAATTAAAACACACAGCACAAAATCTTTTGAACCAAGACTGGTCTTTAATCAAACTTATTCATAGCATTTTAAAACTTTGACAGGTTTCCTTTACAAAATTATTAAACTGATTAGAATTTGTATTTATTTTCCATTTTCAAGTAAAATTAGTTTGGTTTTATTGAAAGCTGCACTCAATAGGCAAGAAACAATCATTGTCATACTAAACAGGAACATTGTTTCCATTCGAAACTAAATATCTGAATTGGAAAAGTGCTTTAAGGAATAGCGTGTGCTGAACAAAATGAAAATTGGTATTTTCTGTAGATTCGTCATTTTTTTCGATTTGAATTACGCCAATTTTACAGGAAGATAACTTAAGAAGCTGAATTCATAATCACCCTTAAAATCAACCTTTCCAGTAGTCACCTTAGTATCAAGTTTCGTAATTTTGTCTTATAACAGTTATAGATGTATGTGAAATGGATTATTGGATGGATATACATGAATACTATTTGTATCGACAACATCTTGACGACGAGATATCTCATCATTAGCAAACTTGATCATATCTTAATGGAAGACATATGTCGTCGAAATCACTTGTAGGGTTAATGGTCTACGAGTCTGAGTGAAAATCATTATTTTAGGTGACTTTAAAATTGCCCCTGGGCTGGAACGAGTACAGACGGTATCGTGAGGAAATACCAATACCCCAGAATTCGAGAACTTCAACCGTCTGTCTATTCTCTAAGATATCCTTTAATTTTGAAAAAAATAAAATATATGTTCATCTTAGTTAGACAACTAAACTTTTTTTCACTGTTAGAATTTTCCAGGATAAATTCGATTTTCTCGGCCCATACTAATTATCTGCCCCCTCCAACTACCTCCAAGATCTTCAAGCTGCCTCTTTGGGAGAGGGGAATAGCAATTATTGCCCTCTTCTGCCCTGATCACCTGAAAGAGTTAATCGCCGATGTGAAGCTTGTATCAATGTCGAGTGCAGCCGCATTCCACAATAAAGCCCATTTGGCTCATCTGAGTACCATAGAATTTTATTTTTCCAAATATACAAAGAGTAAAGTTAAAGCTTAAAATTACGCATAAAAGTCTTGCTTTTTATTTCGTTATGGTTTGAATGAATACATAAATAGCTCAATCGTCTACTTTCTTCAGAAACTTAGTCAATCAAGGGAGAAATTTAAGAATTGCATACATCAGATTTAACGTTTTGAGTTTTACTTTTGAAAGGCAGTGTATATAAAAGTGTTTCTTTAAAAGAAAAGCCAATTACTTCTGACTGTAAACTAGTTAAACATGTCTATGTCTTAGATCTTAATAAAGTTCTGAGCTTTATTGTTAAAATCTATGTTATTTTTATTACGTTATCCCCAACACATTTCCCATCTTAAATCAAGCGTACGAAAAAAAATTCCTGTTGTGTTATTGCCACAGGAAAAATACTTCTTTGTTGAAGTTTTTCCTTAAAAATACAATTCGAAAGAAAGATTGATCTGCAGTAATGCAACTTTGGGCCCCTAAAGTTTTTCAAAAGATATTTGAACATTAATCTTAACATTTCTTTTGACAATCAAATTAATATTTTAAATGCTTATAATTGGCTTGGAAGGATACATATTGTTAAACTATTTTAACTAAACTGTTTAATGTATTATCACTTCAATAATCAGAAATGGATTGTTTAGGTTGTTAGCAACTAATGAAATCTCCAATTGTTTATAGGCATTTATTCCAACAAATGCTTAGATGATGAAGTCGTATAATGCTGCATATTACCCTGTAATACCCCATTAGAGGAATAAATACTTATCCTAAATTGATTTGATCTCATCTAAATAGAGAAACATGCATAAAATATGCTTATAATTTAAACTTATGATTATTATTCAAATATCTTGCAAGAAACGTTATCTTATTTTGATCATCTAGGGAAGTTAACTGCTGTGTTTCACTTATAAAATCTACAAAGTATGTATAAAAATTAACATGCTACTTAAAAACAAAAATTATGCTTTAACTAATATCTTTATACACTGTCTTAAAAAACGTTTGGAACAGTGAGGTTTTCAGCTACTATTTTGCAATGGAGTTATCTGGATGTGGGAATATGGTACTTCGAGAGTTATCGAACTGATGAGTAAAAATAAAATGATAATAAGATAAGAAGTGAACAGTAAAAAGTCTTTGAACTGAAGTGGTGATATTACATTGAGTGCCATGAGACAAAAGGGTGACTGAAGAAAAATATATGAGGCTGCCCTTTGTAGGCTGTATGATCACCATGACCACCTCAAACACTGATGCAGACTTTGTTCGCGTTTGCATACAGGGAATGATATTTAGGATGAGTTCATGTGGTAGTTCAACTCAGTCATATAATAGAGCCTATGACGTCACAATTCCAAAATTTGAATATGCACCAGCTATGTACTGAATATCCTCGCTTATGCAAATCATCACAGGCTGTTTCGTTTGATTTTGAGGTTGTAACCTTTAAAAATGATTGTATACATTAAGTTTTGAACGCCAGTGCACTAGCAATTTGGAAAATATGATCTGAGAATTAATGTTGAAAACGAATAAGTCTTATTTTAAATTATCTCTTTGTATAGGTTTCTTTTCTGAAGTTCTTTCCTTTGCTGATATAAAAGTAAAGTGCACTTACATTTGCGAACTCTACTTCGAACTCCAACAGAGATTCGATATCTTGTTTCACTATTGATTCCGGAGCTTTGAGTAAGCGTGCTGTTTCTGCTATGAGGTTCTTGTAAGACAGTATATACCGCACGTAATCTGGATCAGAAGTGTTTAAGTAGTATTGGAGGTTCAGAATCGGTGATCCTGAATAGATCTGGAAAAGAAGATATCAATAGTAATTGCCTTGTAGGATATAAATTCATTTTTAAACATCTCTCTCTATTATTTACCTAACATTTAAAGTTATAACTAGAGCTAGAATTTTTTTAACCCTCTTGATGGTTGTCTCTAAGAGGTATCTCGTCATCAGCAAAACTGACCAGATCTTGATGGATGAGATATCTCGCCATTAGAAAAACTGCCCAGATCTTGATCACGACATCATCAAAAATTGACAATATCTTGATGACGAGATATTTCATCATTAGCAAAATTGGTCAGATCTTGATGAACAAGGTATCTTGATGAAGCCACTTAGAGGGTTACTGACCTAGATATTGTTGGAAAAGGACCAATAAAAATGCATTTATACCCCCCAAACCACAAAAAAGCCCTAGAAACAACAAAAATGCCTTAAAATAACATTTTCTCAAAATTTCATAAGGTTAATAAAACAACGAAAAATAATCCAAACACATCTCCTACTCGACAGAATTTTCGCCCAAGTACAATTAAACTTGTTTCTCTGTCAAATTTAAAGTCTACTTAAAATTGTAAAATAACCCGTAATAAACTTACGGTATGATAAACGAAAACAAGAAAGGATACGAATATAACTTCCTATGTCAAATTGAAGGCATGAATTTTACTAACAAAAGTATTTCTTGATATTTTTAGTTTGCCCTAATGTGTATTTCATCGTCCCAGAAATAGAGTAAATATCATGTGCAGGTTTTTGAGAGGATGATTTTCTATGATCTGTCAACAAGGTTTTAAAATTTCGAAAGCTCTTTCGATTACCTCTGTGAAACTACAGAGATATAAACTGTCAGTTTGTTCAATTTGAAATTGCACAAAGGAAATGTTTCTCATAGGTTTGAAAAATGGGGATTTAGAAAAATTCATCCCAAATTCCCTTTTTTCTAGGAAACACCAAAATGATGGCTAAAATATAGTAAATAATATCTTAAAAATAACGAAAAACCTGAAACCGCAGAGGACACTGAGATGTTATATGTCGTATATGAAATGGTGGTATCTTATGGTGCCAGCGTGAGATTATTATTGATTATGGATAATTGATTATTTCTTTCAACAGGACATAGCTTCCTGTCAAACTTAAGTCAACAAAGAACTGGCTCCAACAGCGCTAAATCAACATACTTTCCTGGATGTCAAAGTAGCCGGATTTAAACCGAATGAATAATTTATGGTTAATATGAAGAACAGACACCAAGGAAACGTGCCAACCAGCAAAAATAAGTAGTATCCAGCATAAAATCCTTATAGTCATTCTGGCCAAAAAAGACTGAGCTGCTTGAAATTAACGTATCAAATAAATTGATGGCTGTTATTGAATATAAAGGTGATGCTACAAATTATTAAAGAATCCTTATTTTCTGAATTTTGGACAAATTTCCGCATGTATCAGGGGATATTCTCATATTCTGAAACAGGTAGTTTTATTCTAATTTTTTGAATTTCCTCAAATGTCAATTACTATTTGCATTTGTTATATATTTTCATAAATAATGTGTAAAAATCTTCTACATGAACTCTGGAGATTCAAACATTCAGTTTAATGCTATAAAAAATTTTATATTTTCAATACATAAAAAAACCATTTCATTCAAAGTTGATATCTTTGGTTATTCTAATATTTAGACTTTGAGCTCGATTCTTGTAGTGTTCGTTTTGTTTTGTTGGGTATTTAATTGTTAATATTTTACTTTTAAACAAATTTTGCAAAGATAGTTTTATTTTATCTTAGAACTTACAGTTCATAAACCCGATGGGTCAACACTGTTTGAAATTCTCGATTGAGGCCTCAGAAAAGGTCAAAGCATTCTTTTTAAAATAAAGTGTAAAAGTGATGTGTCATCGAATTCATTCTTTTTAAAACCAATCACGTGTAGAAGTGTATATGTGTAAAAGAATTTATTCTTTTTAAAATCAGTTATATGTAATCTAAGCACACTCACGTGTAGAAGGTAGACGGACGAGTTTCTGTCATCGGGAGCGACGAAGGTGTGGAAGAAAGGTTGGACCTGATGGACGTGCAGCATGGCCAGTCGCCATTCCAGGTCCAATTCTTCCTTGTTCCACCTGTGGCTGAGGATGGGCCACTCGCCGATTCCGTTGTCAGTCAGCAGTTCGCGGAGAACTTTCACTGATCCGTCTTCTATGCTACCTGCAGCACACAAGTACATTCTCTGAAACATTATCGTTTGACTTCTATGTTGCCTTATCAGTCAAGAAGCAAGCACCCCTAAATTTAGTCGTTTAGGGTTAATGGTTGTTACATTGGTTGGGTATGGTGTACCTCGAATTATAGAAATCAGTAAGAACACTCAACAATTGGTAGTTATCATATTGTTATAAGTAGCAGATACTTGTATCAACTCAAATAGCCAAACTTGAATATACTGCCTTCTTAACCCTCATGGTGGTTTATCTTCGCGTCGAAAATTACCCTGTAGTTCCAGCATCAGATGAAAACCTGCTTCCAAACTGTCCTAGGCAAGGAAAAATTTGTTTTGCCTACTTCGACATTCATTCCCTTGAAGTAATAGGTCAGTTTATCTCGACAAGATATGTTGTCATTCGCAAAAGCGACCAGATCGTGATAGACGAAATAACTTGTCATCAGCAAAATTGATCAGGTCTTGGACGAGATATCTCGTTAAAACCACTCGGAGGGTTAACGTGCTCGACAATGAAAATATTTTTCAAAACTTGAGCAATATGTACGTTATACATTGAACAGTTTAAGGTTTTATGTTTAAATGAAGAATATTGTCTTCAATATACAGGATAATTCAATATCTATTCGATTTCATATGGCTTTATATTTCAAATTTTGAAAACACAGAATGGGAAGTAATACATGGAATAGAAAGAAAACCGTTTCCAGATTTTTCTTTCACTTGTTCTATGTGATTTCCTGGGATACTTTTTAAGTGTTCCGTGACTTCCTGAATTATAACTCGAGACGATGATGAAATGCTTGATATACTCATTTCACTTTTTATTTTCACCACAGCAATAACAATGATGTTATTGAGATCATGTAAGGGATACAAATATGAGGGATCATGTTTGAGATCATGTAAGGTATAAAGATGTCTCGAAAACACACCTCAATATCCCATAACAGGAAACAGTTACATGGCCTATCCTAAATGATCTCCCAAACCCTGCTATTACTACTGTGGAGGTAGTAAAAAATGACACGTATGGTAAGAATTTATTGTCAAGAATGTCACATAAACCACTAGTAAGTAAAACGTGGACAGTTTTATTTCATTCCATGTATTACCTGTCCATGCGAAAGTTACACATAAAACTAACCTAAGAGTGAGGAAACCTGTCAGTTATCCAACAGGAAGTCAAATTAATAAGATGATAGCAGGATAATCTAATAAGATGTCTGGATCACTCTTATTTAAGAAGTTTGTAATTTCGTTTGATAAATATTGATATAGTCCGACCGTTCCAAGAAGAGTCTGACACGCCTCTTAGGAAGAGTTCATTTTACTCTGGGTGGGTTTTTAATAGATCCGTTTTTAATAGATGGTCAACGCTCATCCTTTATTATTCGAGAGTAAATAAGATGCTAAAAGGTCGCTCAAGTAGAATAGAGCAACTATCCTGTTAAAAGTTGACACTTGCTTAAAGTGAGATAATCGAATCGTCAGGTACCACGTGACATTGAAGAGGCCAAGTGTCTTCTCTTGTGGTGGTCAAACTATATTCAGTACAAATTATTTTTTAACCCTTTTGATAGTTTTGAAAACTGCCTTGTAGGGACCAACTTCTGATAGAAGAATCTGTCCCACATTGTCAGCAGTTGTGGGAAAGGGACAATTTCTTTTTATCTACTTGGATCTTCATTCTCCCCTAAGACTAATAGGCCAGTTTTGTCTCAAAGAGGTAACTTGTCAAGCGAAAGTGGCCAGATCTTGCACGGACTAGATATCTCATCAAAATCACTAGGAGGGTTAAATTTATTTAGATTTATTTTTTTCACCAGTTGGTAAGAACCATTCTTCTTTTTCACAAAATTGATATGCTCTTTATTGCTTCCAATAAATATAATCCAATAAGAATATTTTTAAATTGTGTGTGGCTGTTGGAAAAACGTCAGAATTCTAGGAATTCAAGTACAGTAGAACATTGATTAACCGAGGTAATGTGGACCGAGATAACCAGAAACTCGGATGACACGAAACAGCCTGAACGAAGTACAAAAAAATTACTGTACTACATATTACTACTAATGCTACTGAGATTCATAAAGCAAGGATTACAAGAATCTCACGTAGTGTGTGAGAGGCATCATTATGTCCTCCAAACCAGTCTTGTCAAGACTAGTGCTAGAAGCCTTATAAGCTTTAAAAATAACTTGGTATCAAATTCGACTCGGATAACGCAGACATTAAGTTCAACGGAACTCGGATAACAAAGACTTTTCTGTACCAAGAAACATTAATATTTTATAGAAATGCTCTCTAGGTTTTTAATGCCAGAAAAGTGACCTACAAACATTTCTAGTCACAGGTTTTCTTTCTCATTACGTTATGCGGTTCTCTGCTCATTGTGTTACAAAGACTACTGAAATAAAGTTAAACTAGTAGTGAATTGTAGTAACAATTTTCCTATATAATGAATTGATTAATTTTCTACTGAACCCCCTTCAAGCGGTTTCGACGAAATATCACGTCCATCCACATTTGACCAAGTTTTCAAATGACGAGATACTTCGTCATCAAGATACTGACAACTTCTTGATAATGACGAGATCAAGATCGGATCAGTTTTCTTCTAATGACGAGATATCTCGTCCATCAAGATCTGGTCAGTTTTGCTAATGACGAGATACTACATCGTCGAGATAACCACCAAATGGGTTAATTACGTGCCTACCTTCGGATCATTTAAACGCTTACTAATTATTATTAACTAATGTATAGTAACCACAACAGAGTGCTATTAAAAAACTTCGCATCGAAATATAAAAAGTATTTTTAATTAGTTTAGTAATGTTGAAAAAGCTTTAGCCCTGTACCGAAAGAAGGACTAAATCATTTTTGAACTTTTCTTTTTAAACCACCTATCTGGACATTTTTTGCAGCCGATTTCCCATCCATAACTGACAGGCGTCCAACTGGGAGTACACAAATAAATGGCATTTTGAACAGTAAATAAGGAAAAAGTAATTCTGTTTGTACTCAGATGATGGATGATTTTCCGGTAAGGGACAACAGAAAACTGACATACATAAGTATGAGCATCGCTCTTATTTGCTGCTGAGAGAAGCCTTGCAAACAAGTTGAAGTCGAGGTACAACCCCAAATAAAAGAAACTGCAAGGAGAGTTATTTCAAGAAATAAAAATGCCCAAGAGAACTGTTGAATTTTTCATTTCAGATGGACGAAAGAATGAAAAACTGATAAAAAGGAGACTGAACTGGTTTTTGAACTCCAAAAATTTGAGACCTGTAGTCAAGCTGCTTTTGAAACCTTTATTCAGACACTTAGTGTTTATTGTTTGTTACACTGGTGTAAGATTTAGGTAAAAGGTTTTAATCGAATTTGCGAAAGGAAGATGAATTTAAAAATCACTTACTCGTGTTCATACAGGATGTGTAAAGTCTTTTTACTTTTAGGATAGCTTCAGTATCATTTGCTGAAACCGGCCGTTCTATGAGTTCTGAAAATAAAATACATGTATAACCACAAATACAATTACCCACTTATATATAGTAATTTGAATTTAACATCTGTTTGAGGGGATCATGATGCATCTTAATGAATCCCTTTAAAACAGACTGCAAGGGAACCTTACCTTTCGGTTAGGGGCCCCTTCACATCAACATGATTCGAATCAATTCCAATCCAATTGAAACTGATTAACTCTCCTGGTGGTTGACTCGATGAGGCATCTCGTATTAGAAGAAAGATGGACAGATCTTGTGTACGAGATATCTTGTCATTAGAAAAAAATAACGAAATCTTGATCTCGTCATCATCAAGAAATCGACAATACCTTGATGACGAGATATCGCGTCAAAACCACTTGGAGGATTAATGTAGATTCCGCAGCCTGACGTTACAGCGTGATTAATGTAGGAACGCTCCTGATTCAAGCAATGTGAAAGGTTTTTAACGAACAATCTATTTTATATGCAGGACGCTCTCCCAAATCTTCGTAAATCAATTTCTGCTGGATTCAGATTGACAAGGATTATGTTTGTGCGAAGAGAGCCTTAGGAGGGAAGTCTAAATGCTTTACAATCTTACCATAGACTTGCCAATGAAGAAAGTGCCTAAAAAATTAAAGTGAGTACGAACAGAATTTGAAGGACTCCGACTCATGGCTGGTGCACCATCAGTCATCCCGGTGCCTTCCTGTGCAAAATGAGCAGCAGAAAAAATCAGACTGTTCTATCCACACTTTGCCATGGATACTTGAAGCCAATGTAGATCGAATTGGAATGCAAGAATATTCCTCTGTGCTCTAAATGCAACTCTGCTCATGCTTCGCCTAAGCACATCAACTTCTGTCTGCTGTTTTTCAGGACACCTTATTTACCATCTTAAGCTGGTTCTTAAGGTCCTCAAGTCTCACGGGCTAAGACTTGATGTAATCCTCGATGTCAAGTGAGATAAACAACAAACACTGGTAAGTTTTTTATATGATTAGACTGGAAATTAATTACAAAAAATTAATATTATAAATGAATACCGACGACTGAGGTTACAACAAATCTACAATAAAAACACAAACACAAAACTGCATTGCGGATTATTGACTTTCCTTGTATGTCAATAGAAGCAAATTGATCCAAAATCTTGTGAAAATCAATTATAATTAAGTAATGAAGTGTTTCTATCAGATATAAATGCTGTAGCTGTTTCATACAAGAACAAATGAATGAGAGCGCCGACAGATTCACATACTGTAAACACTCACATGGATGTGAATAGTACAGGGTGGCCATAATTGAAGAGGTGTTTAGAAACCAATAATAAAAATTCTGTTAGGTCAAACTTAACACCACATTTGATGTAAATACTATTTAGATCATGGTGTTTTGATTTCTAAAAAAGTAGATTTCCGCCATCAGAGAAGAAACGGCGCTGCGATCATGTAAATTTCCTGTATTTTCTCGGGAAAACAGGTACATTACATAAACTTCGGTAAGCTGACGTCATAGCTTTGCAGATATGAAAAAACAAAAATAGTTGTGTTTGACATATAGTACGGGTTGGAATCGAAATTTTAATGCTCGTTTAGTTTGACCAACTTCATGTCCTTTCTTTTAACCACAATAGGCCCAGTTCCTTTGTTAACAACTACCCTCTCTAGGTGTCTGGGTAGGGTCAGGAGAGAGCCTCGATCACTTTGGTTTACTTTATAGAGGAGCTCTGAAATGAATCAT
This sequence comes from Meta bourneti, assembly GCA_933210815.1. Lineage (NCBI taxonomy): Eukaryota > Metazoa > Arthropoda > Arachnida > Araneae > Tetragnathidae > Meta > Meta bourneti. Next base: position 56,148,764 of record OW119930.1, on the reverse strand, counting down.
CTCTTTCAATTCCAAATCTCTTCAATTCCATTCCCTTATGACCTCCATTACTTAAAAAAAATCTCTACAGTAGTTGCCGCTTTTTCTGCTAAAACCAGAATAGGGTAGACCACATTGTAACTCAGGCCAACTTGAATCATTTTCACCTGGCTGACCCTAACAAGTGTCCTATTGTCCTTGATGAGAAAGAAACTGGAGCATATCTTGTTGAACTGCACAGGAGAGAAAATTTTTAGAATTATCTTAAAGAAAGTTTGCAATTCATCTTCTATTCTTATTATTTTTTCCAATGTTCATTTTATGCATATTGCTTAGCTGGTTTATAGAAGACATCGTGAAATCGGCGTTAATACGGATTCACGTTTCAAATATATATATATATATATATATATATATATATATATATATGTGGGGAGTGCTGGTTTGTGGGCGATTGGCAACATTACGAAAGTTTTAAAGAATAACTAAATTTAATGAGGTTTATGAATATTTACAATGAATTTGGTTTAGACAATTAAAGTTAAGTGCACAGTACAGACATCATAAACTCCATCGGCGCTCGTCAACATTACACAGTCTAACGCTACGTCCGTCTTGTAGCTTCGTCGTCTTCCTTCTGTGTCGCTTTTTGACTGCGTTCCTCCAATGCGCGGAATGGCTGCGCAGTGGTCGGAGATGACATCAGCGCGGAGGTGCCCTCTAGTGGCAGTCTGGGCACCACAGATCGGCCATCCTGGGTTCGACTGCTCCACCAGGCGTTTCTGAAAATATACAAAAAAGGCAAAAGCAGAAGCAAAGTTTCCAAAATCTGTCAGTCTCTGTAAAGCAACTGTATCTGTTATAGAGCTCTGAATCGTCCTTCAGCTCTGGAAATGATTAAATGAGCCAAATCGTCTTCTAGCTTCATTTGTCGTCTTTAAACGTCTTACGTCTTCTTCAAACTTCTTTCGTCTTTAACTTCTTTCAACGTCTTTCGTCTTTAACTTCTTTCGTCTTTAACTTCTTTCGTCTTTAACGTCTTTCTTCTTTCAACGTCTTCAAATTTCTTTCGTCTTTAACGTCTTTCTTCTTCGTCTTTAACTTCTTTCAACGTCTTAGCAAACCCTTAAATCCAATTCCACGGTTTAAGAAATTCAGCGCATGTTGTAGTGAGGTTGGGTCCTTCATGACATCCCTCTTTTACAACGTCGTATGTATTTCCTCCTTTAATTCTGGTGATTCTATAGGGTCCAAGGTACTTTGGTTTTAGCTTCAAGTGCGGACCAAACTGAGTTCTCTTGATGGCAACAAAATCATTAACTGCATAAGGTTTTGGTTCCTTTCTTCTTAAATTGTACGTCTTATTTTCTTCTTGAATTTTAAAGATTTGTTGTTTTGCATGCTTCCTGAGTTCTTCTCTTTGCGTTTCAAAACTTGCTTGAAATTCAACTTCGATCATTTCTTTGAACTTGTCCAGACCCTTTATTTTCACTTTTTTTAATCTTCTATAATCTATGCACACACGAGGGTTTCCATCCTTTTTCTTTACAATTACAACGGGGCTACAATATTCTGAAGAACTTGGTTCTACTATCCCTTGATCTAACCATTCAGTAACTTGAGTCTCGACGATCTTTTTCTCTGAGAATGGTAACCTACGTGGCTGATGAGATACGGGTTCATTACTTTTTACCAAAATATTTAATTCAACATTTGTTGTTTTTGTTTTGTGTGGTACATAATTCAAAACTGACTGTTGTACCTTATCCTTTAAGATATTTGGAACGTCAGGTTCAATATTTACATCCACATCGTCTTCAGTTGACAAATCAATTGGTAAAATAGACAAAGTATTTATTTCCTCAACACACTGGGATTTATTTTTCAGAGTAATTCCGTTTTCATTAATTAGTGTTTCACCCAACATTAACACATTTAGTCCTATAATAGCGTCATAAGTCATAAAATCGTTTCCTACTACGCATATATCTGAATCTCCCTCAAAATTATCTATTTGAATGTTTCCTTTAAAATAGCCTAACGGTTTTACACGGCATTTTCCAAAACCAGTCAAAGTAGAATTCAACGGGCATAATTCCTTAACATTTAATTTGTCAAAAACAGATTTACGAATCAAAGTAGCTTGACTTCCAGTATCTATAAATGAATTAACACTTAAACCATTAATTATTACCATTTTCCTTACTTTCGATTCTACGCCAACATCAAACATGGCTACTTCTGGTTTCGAATTCATTCCGCATTCCGAAGACTTGTGACCAAACGTGCCACATCGAAAGCATTTAAGTCCCTTATCTTTATGAATACAAAATCTAGAAATATGATCTTTTGATCCACAATTAAAACAAATCTTATTGTTACGATTTTCTGAACCATTGTATTTCATTCTATCAAACTTGACTCTATCTCTGTTTACAGTTTCGTTTTTAGAATTAAATCTATTACTGTACTCATTTTTTGTTCTATCAAAAGAGTTAATTTTACCGTGATCATCATGTTTGGTTTTCATTCTATCAAAATTCTTATTATCATAATTAATCCTATCGAAATTCCTTCTATCGAAATTTTTTCTGTCGAAAGCACTTTTACCATATGCAGAATCAGCTTTCATTATTTCATACACTTTCAGTTTTTCTTTAAACTCAAAGACATTTTTACAACCGTACAGAATAGTTTTGTTTTCCTGTTTATCATTTATTCCTTTAATCACATAGTGCATCAAAGCAGCGTCATCGATTTTTCCGCAACTGCACAATTCTTTCATCTTAAAAAAATATTCCTGAGTGGATTCAGAATCCCTCATTATCCTTTTACTCAAAAGTTCATGTAAATTAGCAGAGTTTATCTCAAAAGAGAATTCGTCGATCAAGGCCTGTTTCAATTTTGACCATGAATTTATTTCTGGTTCTGTTCTAACAAACAAAGCAGCGTTACCACTAAGCGATCTCTTGCCAAAAATAAATTTTTGTAAATCTGACAAACAAAACAACTGAGAAATATTCTCGAAATGTTCGATCCAATGAAAAACATTTTCGTGCGGTTCTGCATTGAACTTAGTAAGGGTACTTTCGATATCAGAGTAATTTATACTGACATTTTGAATAGCATAATTACTATTAATCTTATTTCTACTTGTATATACATCATCACACTGAGAAACATGAGTATTACTTTTAAAATCATATTCACCACATTGCATAGAAAAATCATTACTATCAATCTTATTTCTACTACTATGCATATAATCACACTGAGAGTTATGAGTAACACTTTCAACATCACATTCATTGCACTGCATTGAAAAATCGTTTGTTTTGCTTATGTCTTCTTCTGATTCGGATTCAGACAGATCGGCGCGTTCGTTCTCGACGAAGCTTTCAAGGTTACATAACATAGATAGAATTCTTTTTGCTAGTTCCGTTTTCGTGCCTTCGAAAGAAATGCTTAGCAAACTAGATATTGCAATCAATTCGTTTAGAGAAAAGCTATATCTTCTTTATTTTTTAATTTCTCATCAAATTCTTCACTATCCGTTCCGAAATTAAAGCCAGAAAAATTTTTAACGTGTCTTCTATTCGATCGATTGCCGTCATTTTCGAAAATGAATCTATGCAAAATTTTTATTTTGTCCGTCTTGCAATTTTTCAATGCAACGCTGACTTCTTTAATATCATTCAATATCATCTTGTATTATGGAATGTTCACGTACCTTTAAGATGCTTGGCAACAAGGAGCAGCTTGGAGACTGGAGAACATAGTTCGGTTTTTTTTTTTTTAATATCCTTTCGAAAATACTGTCTGGAATCTTACTAGGCGTCTATCCCGCTTCTGAGATGTGGGGGGTGCTGGTTTGTGGGCGATTGGCAACATTACGAAAGTTTTAAAGAATAACTAAATTTAATGAGATTTATGAATATTTACAATGAATTTGGTTTAGACAATTAAAGTTAAGTGCACAGTACAGACATCATAAACTCCATCGGCGCTCGTCGCCCGTCAACATTACACAGTCTAACGCTACGTCCGTCTTGTAGCTTCGTCGTCTTCCTTCTGTGTCGCTTTTTGACTGCGTTCCTCCAATGCGCGGAATGGCTGCGCAGTGGTCGGAGATGACATCAGCGCAGAGGTGCCCTCTAGTGGCAGTCTCTGGGCACCACATATATATATGTGGTGCCTATATATGTGGTGCCCAGACTGCCACTAGAGGGCACCTCCGCGCTGATGTCATCTCCGACCACTGCGCAGCCATTCCGCGCATTGGAGGAACGCAGTCAAAAAGCGACACAGAAGGAAGACGACGAAGCTACAAGACGGACGTAGCGTTAGACTGTGCAATGTTGACGGGCGACGAGCGCCGATGGAGTTTATGATGTTTGTGCTGTGCACTTAACTTTAATTGTCTAAACCAAATTCATTGTAAATATTCATAAATCTCATTAAATTTAGTTATTCTTTAAAACTTTCGTAATGTTGCCAATCGCCCACAAACCAGCACCCCCACATCTCAGAAGTGGGATAGACGCCTAGTAAGATTCCAGACAGTATTTTCGAAAGGATATTTAAAAAAAAAAACCGAACTATGTTCTCCAGTCTCCAAGCTGCTCCTTGTTGCCAAGCATCTTAAAGGTACGTGAACATTCCATAATACAAGATGATATTGAATGATATTAAAGAAGTCAGCGTTGCATTGAAAAATTGCAAGACGGACAAAATAAAAATTTTGCATAGATTCATTTTCGAAAATGACGGCAATCGATCGAATAGAAGACACGTTAAAAATTTTTCTGGCTTTAATTTCGGAACGGATAGTGAAGAATTTGATGAGAAATTAAAAAATAAAGAAGATATAGCTTTTCTCTAAACGAATTGATTGCAATATCTAGTTTGCTAAGCATTTCTTTCGAAGGCACGAAAACGGAACTAGCAAAAAGAATTCTATCTATGTTATGTAACCTTGAAAGCTTCGTCGAGAACGAACGCGCCGATCTGTCTGAATCCGAATCAGAAGAAGACATACGCAAAATAAACGATTTTTCAATGCAGTGCAATGAATGTGATGTTGAAAGTGTTACTCATAACTCTCAGTGTGATTATATGCATAGTAGTAGAAATAAGATTGATGGTAATGATTTTTCTATGCAATGTGGTGAATATGATTTTAAAAGTAATACTCATGTTTCTCAGTGTGATGATGTATATACAAGTAGAAATAAGAATAATAGTAATTATGCTATTCAAAATGTCAGTATAAATTACTCTGATATCGAAAGTACCCTTACTAAGTTCAATGCAGAACCGCACGAAAATGTTTTTCATTGGATCGAACATTTCGAGAATATTTCTCAGTTGTTTTGTTTGTCAGATTTACAAAAATTTATTTTTGGCAAGAGATCGCTTAGTGGTAACGCTGCTTTGTTTGTTAGAACAGAACCAGAAATAAATTCATGGTCAAAATTGAAACAGGCCTTGATCGACGAATTCTCTTTTGAGATAAACTCTGCTAATTTACATGAACTTTTGAGTAAAAGGAAAATGAGGGATTCTGAATCCACTCAGGAATATTTTTTAAAGATGAAAGAATTGTGCAGTTGCGGAAAAATCGATGACGCTGCTTTGATGCACTATGTGATTAAAGGAATAAATGATAAACAGGAAAACAAAACTATTCTGTACGGTTGTAAAAATGTCTTTGAGTTTAAGGAAAAACTGAAAGTGTATGAAATAATGAAAGCTGATTCTGCATATGGTAAAAGTGCTTTCGACAGAAAAAATTTCGATAGGATTAATTATGACAATAAGAATTTTGATAGAATGAAAACCAAACATGATAATCACGGTAGAATTAACTCTTTTGATAGAACAAAAAATGAGTACAGTAATAGATTTAATTCTAAAAACGAAATTGTAAACAGAGATAGAGTCAAGTTTGATGGAATGAAATACAATGGTTCAGAAAATCGTAACAATAAGATTTGTTTTAATTGTGGATCAAAAGATCATATTTCTAGATTTTGTATTCATAAAGATAAGGGACTTAAATGTTTTCGATGTGGCACGTTTGGTCACAAGGCTTCGGAATGCGGAATGAATTCGAAACCAGAAGTAGCCATGTTTGATGTTGGCGTAGAATCGAAAGTAAGGAAAATTGTAATGATTAATGGTTTAAGTGTTAATTCATTGATAGATACTGGAAGTCAAGCTACTTTGATTCGTAAATCTGTTTTTGACAAATTAAATGTTAAGGAACTATGCCCGTTGAATTCTACTTTGACTGGTTTTGGAAAATGCCGTGTAAAACCGTTAGGCTATTTTAAAGGAAACATTCAAATAGATAATTTTGAGGGAGATTCAGATATATGCGTAGTAGGAAACGATGTTATGACTTATGACGCTATTATAGGACTAAATGTGTTAATATTGGGTGAAACACTAATTAATGAAAACGGAATTACTCTGAAAAATAAATCCCAGTGTGTTGAGGAAATAAATACTTTGTCTATTTTACCAATTGATTTGTCAACTGAAGACGATGTGGATGTAAATATTGAACCTGACGTTCCAAATATCTTAAAGGATAAGGTACAACAGTTAGTTTTGAATTATGTACCACACAAAACAAAAACAACAAATGTTGAATTAAATATTTTGGTAAAAAGTAATGAACCCGTATCTCATCAGCCACGTAGGTTACCATTCTCAGAGAAAAAGATCGTCGAGACTCAAGTTACTGAATGGTTAGATCAAGGGATAGTAGAACCAAGTTCTTCAGAATATTGTAGCCCCGTTGTAATTGTAAAGAAAAAGGATGGAAACCCTCGTGTGTGCATAGATTATAGAAGATTAAAAAAAGTGAAAATAAAGGGTCTGGACAAGTTCAAAGAAATGATCGAAGTTGAATTTCAAGCAAGTTTTGAAACACAAAGAGAACTCAGGAAGCATGCAAAACAACAAATCTTTAAAATTCAAGAAGAAAATAAGACGTACAATTTAAGAAGAAAGGAACCAAAACCTTATGCAGTTAATGATTTTGTTGCCATCAAGAGAACTCAGTTTGGTCCGCACTTGAAGCTAAAACCAAAGTACCTTGGACCCTATAGAATCACCAGAATTAAAGGAGGAAATACATACGACGTTGTAAAAGAGGGATGTCATGAAGGACCCAACCTCACTACAACATGCGCTGAATTTCTTAAACCGTGGAATTGGATTTAAGGGTTTGCTAAGACGTTGAAAGAAGTTAAAGACGAAGAAGAAGTTAAAGACGAAGAAGAAAGAAGTTAAAGACGAAGAAGAAAGAAGTTAAAGACGAAGAAGAAAGACGTTAAAGACGAAAGAAATTTGAAGACGTTAAAGACGAAAGAAATTTGAAGACGTTGAAAGAAGTTAAAGACGAAAAAAGCTGAAGAAGACGGAAGACGTTTAAAGAAAGACGAGAACGATGTTTAAAGACGACAAATGAAGCCAGAAGACGATTTGGCTCATTTAATCATTTCCAGAGCTGAAGGACGATTCAGAGCTCTATAACCTAGATACATTTGCTTTACAGAGACTGACAGATTTTGGAACTTTGCTTCTGCTTTTGCCTTTTTTTTGTATATTTTCAGAAACGCCTGGTGGACCAGTCGAACCCAGGATGGCCGATCTGTGGTGCCCAGACTGCCACTAGAGGGCACCTCCGCGCTGATGTCATCTCCGACCACTGCGCAGCCATTCCGCGCATTGGAGGAACGCAGTCAAAAAGCGACACAGAAGGAAGACGACGAAGCTACAAGACGGACGTAGCGTTAGACTGTGCAATGTTGACGGGCGACGAGCGCCGATGGAGTTTATGATGTCTGTGCTGTGCACTTAACTTTAATTGTCTAAACCAAATTCATTGTAAATATTCATAAATCTCATTAAATTTAGTTATTCTTTAAAACTTTCGTAATGTTGCCAATCGCCCACAAACCAGCACCCCCACATCTATATATATATATATATATATATAGCAAAAACATATATATATATATAGATATATATATAGCAAAAACAGATATATATATATATATCTGTTTTTGCTAATCCATTCGCCACAACAGAAACATTGACGAAATTTATTTCGCTACACTTGGGTTTCCAAAAAAAGTTCATTCTTTCAGAGAACACAGTGAAAGTTTCAAAAATAAAAGTTTTACAAAAATTGTGAAAGGGAAGGTCTAATTTTTTTTTACTGCCCAACCAATAAAACAAAGGTTGGGTAAAGAAAAAGTAAGAAAAGAAAATACTAGAAAAAGGAAATAAGGGACTACTGTGAATAGAAATTCAGCAAAGATCTGGACACAGGACTTCAAGAAAAACATAATAAAAAAGAGAAAGAAACGAACAGAACGAGTCAAATAAAAAATTCAGGAGTGGAAAACACATCGCGTAATCTCCTTTGTGACTATAAAGGAATGCAGATAGATTTATAGCAGCAAGATCTTCATCTGACAGAATTTCGTACAACTTAGGTCCAAAATCACACCATTTTTTAGATTTTTCTTTACAGTTTCTATAATAAAGCCTTTCAAAAGATTTGTTTTGATAATATTATGTATAAAAAGATCAAAATTGATATATTAAACTCTTATTATTCTATATATAGTTTATATATTTAATTTTTTGACAAACTTTGAACCATAGTTGTGTTATGAAGTATACCAACAAGAGTTCATCGAATATTTCCTTTAATAAATCAATAAATAAAGGACCACAGTCGAAAGAATATTTTGCATAGGTAACTCGCACTGACAAGCGTAAAATATGGCCGATAAAATGCGTTCCAACACTAATAATTTAATTCAATCTGTACTCTGTCATTTAGTACCTAAACAGTTCACTCGATGTCCCTTATATTTGAAATATTGATGCTTTCGTACCTATGAGTGTTTGAACCATAGTTGTATGAACTACGGTGCGTTATTTGTACTAAACGTTATAGAAATCAAGAACATCAACGTCATGACATTAAGTATGACGTTTGGGAACATTTGGAAAGCAATGGGCTAGATTTTACAAGCAGAAAACACCCGAGTAAATAAATTTATATATATGAGAAACTTTACTGCTTGACTTTTCTAAAACTTGGCCCAAAAGTTCTACTAAAGCAAAAAGTCTGAAGTTATGTACGAGTTCTTTGAAACCCGTGATAGATTGAATTTTGAGGTACGTTCTACCATGATTATACTATCATGCTAGTCTCAAAGGAGGTTGTCAGTACCCATGAAACAATGTAAATTAAATTGAATTATTTCTTAATATCATTCTCTTATACGTTTTTATCTATAATTATAAAGCATATATTTATAATTTCCTAATGTTTCTTGGCAGATAAAAAAATATAAATTTTCTTCGAAAAAATTATGTGTTCCTCGCCGGCATAACCGATATGTCTCGAATGCGAGCTTCATACCGGTTATGTGGGCCTGCCGTATGCGCTCTCAGGCGGAAGAAAAAAGACTTTTTCGAAGTTGATTTTGTGTAAACGGTTGTGTTTTTCTTGTGCGTCTTTGTAATTATATGTTCTGTTCTTTTGCTCAAATATAGAATTTTTAAATTTATGGAAATCGTTTCTTGTGTTCATAAGCGGATTTTTTTAAAGATATTAAATTTCAGATAGTTCAACCATCAAAAGGATTGCTTTTCACTTGGATCAATCAGGTAGGACAATTCTTATTAGCTTTCCCAAATTGAAAAATAATGTTTTTACACTCATATTACGATAAACGCGAATAAGGGGTTTTTCACGCACACACACCGGTAAAACCGGTGCCGCCATCGGCTCGTTGTTCCATTGTTATTCTGCATACACGCCTGCATTGCTGGTAACTAGTTTGTTTTTGACTGTGATGAAAGGAAGATATGTATGCTGGAGGTAAATAGACGTTATCTCCTTGGGCTATAGTACCCTAAGAGAAAGTACCGAAGTGGTAAAAACCACAAAGATAATTTTGGGTACATCCGCTTTTGACTGAGATACCTGAGAAGGCAGTTTTTACACGCTATTTGAAACACTTAGAAAGTATCAGTCCCAATTCTTCAACTACTTTCGTATAAGTACAAATACATTTTCCACAAACAAGGGTTTCCTTTTTACGAGTTCAATTTGAATGATAACATCGTACTTAAACAATTTACTTATTTTCGGAACAAATACAAAAATCTATGAAAATAAGACAAGAACAACGGCAGAACTGAAGTCAAAGTTAAAAATAAACAAACAGGAAGCAGGTACAAGATAAGCAAGGAGTGCCAATCACCAATCAGAACATTCCGGAATCTGATTTGTCGAATTCTAGACTGTCTGCAAATGCCGGTGTCGGCGACCGGGCCTGTAAATCTACCGGTCATGTGAAGTCTCCCCATTTGATTACATTGCATCCGGCACCAGTCTTGCCGGTGTGTGTGAAAATGGTCTAAGTGCTACAAAATGTGTAGGGTATGTTTTTACACGACTGTCCAATCGACCTTTAGAATGGAGATGGATGGATATCGGGTTTTATGGCGCAAGGTCTGTATCAGAACCCGAATAGTGGAAAATATTACCGTTCAGAAATGAAAACGAGCTCATATTCTTGTCTTCAAGCGTGAATGCGAAATTATTTCTTTTTATATCCCTTAGAAACGTTAGATCACTAAAAAGCTTTTTCTCTGTACGCACTATTACGCTTTTCATTTCATCAGCCTCAATAAATCTTTGTTTTGTCCTTTTCAAAAATCGCGCTCAGCGAATGAGTTTGAAGACATCAGAATATCATTTCTGAAGGGGAATATTTTTCCCTTTCTGGTTCCGGCAGTCCGGAACACGAACAAGTTGCGCCTTTAAACAAGAGATTCCATTTTGGAAAGATGAGATTCTCCAAAACAGATTATTCTTTTTCAACATTTTTGGTTAAAATCTTCAAAAATGTTCATTTTTATTCTTGGTAGCTTGTGCATCCTATGCGAATCGAGATTTAAAAAGTATGAAACATTTTAAAAGAGACGATACTTTTTCTTTTTGAAACTATTTTTGGACATTGTCTTTGAATTCATTTTAGTCATAAATGAAAGTGCAAAGAAACAAACTCACTTTTGAGAGTAACGTACATGTCGTCTTGCATAGTCTGAATAGTAGACTTCAAGTGATGATCATCCGGAACAGTATTTCTACTGAGGTAATTCCCGCAGGCGAATTCATAGAAGTTGTTGCAAGGCTCTATAGAGGGATCCATTTTATCCAACATACTGGAGGCTGCAAAAGGATTTTTTTATCAATGAATCATCTCTTAGAACTGTTCGAAGTCCTTAATCATTTGAACCATGACTGTTGATGACATGTAATAATAATTTATGACATGACATGTAATAATAATTTAACATGGTTAAACAATGATAATACTATGCTAGTATATAAGATATAATAATAGTTTAATATGTTTTGCAAATTGATTAATCAAAGAATCGAAGAAATTGCAAATACATACATTACATTTTACGAGTTTTGTTTTGTTCAGTGTAGGGGGTAGTACAGCATTGTACAGGGTGTGTTTTTATACTATAATGGCAATATTTCACTTCAGAATACCTTTTTAATAAAATATTTATAATACATATTTTTACGTATATTCCTCGCTCAAATAACCCCCTTGATGGTTTATATTCACTTCGAAAACTGCCCTGTAGTGACCAGCCATTGGCGCAACAACCTGTTCCAAACTGTCATCAGTTCTGGGCAAGAGACAATTTGTTTTCCTTTTACGACCTTCATTCCCCTGGGAGTTATAAGGCAGTTTTGTCTTGACGAGATATCTCGTCCTTTGCAAAATTGACCAAATCTTGGACGAGATGTCTCGTCGAAACACTTCGAGGGTAATGATAAATAACCGCCTCTGGTTGTTCTGGAAATGCAGCTCTTTCAACCCCGTTGATTTGTTCAATTTTTTTTTGCGCTTCATTTCGACATCAGTGGATACATGAACAAACAGAACAGCTGATATTAGGAATCAGAAAATCCAAGTTTAATTCATGAACGACCTCTTCATCTACAACATTTTCCTGTTAAATTACTTAAAGAATATGATATCGGCCAAATGACCACTTCTGGTCGCGCTTCAAATATGGGCTTTGTCGACCACATTTTCCATTACGTTAAAGCACATTTCAGTGTGATTTGTTCAATTTTTTTCCCGAATGTTTTGCTTAAGCTGTTAAATCGTGATCAATTTGTTAGACACGTTCCTTTTTAAACAGCCCTATAGGAAAAAATTGGTAGCTTGTATCGAGAACATAAACCTTAGTTTTCACGTAAATACACGGACCTGATGTTGGATTGTGGAATGAATCAGGCATAGGGAGTTTGAACGATTGTTTATTGTGAATATTCAACAGTTAACTTACAGTTTGAATGATTGAAGTAAAGATTTTGATATTAATTGTTATTGAGAAATTGTGCTGTCCAATATTAATACTAGCGTAATTCGGTAGCTTTCGAATAACACCACTTACACAGTCCTCACTCCACGAAATCGAAAGTTACACTAGCCCAAAGCTCACCCAGCAGCACAGAATTTCGTCATATTGCGGACATCCTCCCCACGCTCAGTATGCCTGCGCACTCTGTCCGAAGGTCATGTCAGGTATGAACATACTTTGTCTACATGACGGTATATTTATCTTCTGAATGTTTCGCTCAGTTCTGAAATCAGAAGACGAAACAGATGTAACGCTTTTTGTAATGCTAGACTTTTCATGAAAGTCCCCAATACTCTTACGATTTCAGAGACGTATTCACGTCAAAAATACTGTACGTTCAAATCAGGGGAATGTAAGAGCCAATCGACATCACAAGATTTTGATATTATGAGGCCAGGAAATGCGTACTTTAGAATTTACATGGTTGCACGAGTTGTGTGACATGCTTGATTCATATGCTATAAACCTTTCGACCATCAATTTCAGACCTAAAGAAATTTTGCAACATCGCATATTATTCACAATTGACAGTAATCGCATTTAATTAGCCTCCTCATTAAAAATGGTCCAAAAATGCCTCCAAATAGCCCACAAAACAATTGCTTTACGGGAATGAAGAAGTCGTTCATGAATTAGCGTTAACACAAGCACATAAAGCGGATGAAGGTCATAAAGCTATTCGACAATGCAGCGAAACTGCTAAGGAAACAGATTTATTTGACGCAGCAAAAATTCTAGATAGTAAAACTAGTACTTTATAAAATTTAACCATACAACATTACAACTTATAAAGTTTTGAATCGCATATCTATTAAAAGCTGATTAGTTCAGTTTTCATACGTTATTGAGCAAAGAAAAATTTGAAGACAAGGTTTTTCAGCTGATAGCTAATAAGAAATGTAATTAATCATCAAGCAAGATGCTAGATTAGAATTCGATTTTCTGAACTCAAAAACAAATGGCAAACACATAACACTAACAATACCACTTGAAACCAACAATGTTTCAAACTAATGTTTCAAATGCAACATATTCATTTTAAATACCATCTTTTCTTGGGAAAAATATATATATTTGTAGCTTTAAACCTTTCAATTAAGTCCTTTCACATGGTGACATGAAAACGTAGATGTAAATAAAAAGAATTTCGGATGATATAAGGAAGTCAAAAAAAACGTACATTCTAATTCAAAATAAAGTGTACAGATTTTATCTGACTTACTTCCACCTCGCAAAAGGCTTCGGAGAACTTAAGCTTTTTGTAAGAAACCAAAATATGTCTGCGGTTCCAAAAAATATGTCGTGAAGTTTATATAAAATTTGTAAGTAAAATGTTACGTAAATGCTTGTAAAGTATCAATTTGGCTTAGTAAAAAGAAAACTCTTTTTTGAGTAAATTTTTAAGACAAATATTTTCATCACTTCTTTGTTAGTGTTTGAAAATTACTTAGAATTATTTTTGAGATAACTACTTAGAGCCACGAGGAATGTTTCGCAACGATAAATTTAACATGCATGCAATTTTGTTGTTTTGAATTCATGCGATAGTTTCAAGGAATTCTTAAAATTAAAACTATGAAATTTTTCTATCTCCTTAAAGAGTTGAATTTCACATATTAACTGAAAAGAATTGTTAAAACTTAAATGTTAAGAGTAAGTGATTTAAATTTTTCGATAGAATTAATTTAAGTAAGATTGGTGAAAAAATTTTATAGAGTAAATAAGCATTGAAATTCTTCTGTTTTGGAGAAGCATGATTATTGGGTAGTTATATTTAATATGTAATGGCTCCCGATATTGAGTATACCATGAAGATGTAGTAAATAATAATTAAAATTTAATTTTTATGCGAGTGAACCACATATTTCAAACGTATCATTCTTGAAAAACAATTACATATTCTCTATAATATTTTTAAAGATAGGTTTTAAATGTCAAATTTGCAAATTTCTAGGTCACAAAATTGAGTATACACCCATCCTATTTCGTCCAGAAACACAATAAAAACGTAAAACTAATTTTTCTTGCATATATTTTTGCATGAAGAGAAGAGTCTAACCCCAAGGGGTACTGAATCAAGAACATTAGTGTTGTTTTTCTAAATATTTGTTCTCATTCCTCTCATAGAATCGTTCTTACCTTCGGTGCTCTGAATATTGGGATTTTTAACCCTTTTTCCTACAAATACTATGAATTTTCAAACCCATTGAGGTTCTGAGATTATGGTGGAATGTATAATTACCATTTAAGGTGATACAGAAAGTTGTTTTAACTTTCTTTGCTCTGTGGAGATGTTCTCTATACATACAAAAATTTGACTATAAATCCAAATTTGTGAGCTTTCTTTTGAATTGTCCTTCAATAGAGTTACATATTTCACTATTACATGAATTCCTTATAAAAACTAGATTTCCAACCTCTCCATTCAGCATACAACCCATACAAAGCAGCGAAAACTCATTCATACTTGACATTTGGATTATTTTGAATTTTATGGCTAAAGGTCCTAAACAGGACAAATTGTGCCAGAATCATGCTTGTGACTGGGTGAACTGTGTTGAGGAAGCTGTTCACTTTTAGGGATCTTCTAAACATATCGGTCATCACCTCAAAACATATTTTAGCTACGAAAGCAAATTCAAATGTTTCCCGAGATGATGGCTGGCCGACGGAATGTTTATAGAAACATTAAAAGCAAGCTGCTTCCTCAGCACACAATACCCACTCTCAGGCATGGAGGTGTTTCGATGCTAGTATGGGGCTTCGTATTATCTGGAGAGGCTGGAAATTTAATTTTTTGTGATAAATCATGGAAATGTGAAACATTTAACTATATTGAAGAACAATTCAAAGGAAAGTGCTCAAAATAGGAATTTGGAGTCATACCTTTGTGTCTATAGATAATGTTTCCACAGAGAAGAGGTACAGAGCGAAAATAGTTCTATTTAAGTTCTGTGCCACCTTAAACAGCAACTATACACCCAACATAATCTCAGGATCTCAATGAGCTTGAAAAGTTGTGGTCCTAGTAGAAACAGTGGTGGAAAGTCACGATATTCAAGGATACAGAAAGTAAGAACGATTGCATGAGAGAAATGGGCAAAAATATTCAAGAAACTACACAAATTTTTATTTATTTAATACCCCAAAGTTAGTAATTGTTCAGCATACAAAAACAAATTCAACAAAAATTTATTTCGCGTTTTTATTGTGTTTCTGTACTAAAAAGGCAGAGTGTATACTCAATTGTGTGACCAAGTAATTTTTCAAATTTGACATTTAAAACCTATCTTTAAAATATTGCAGAGAATAATGAATTATTTTTTTAGGCCTAATAGGTTTTAAATGTGTAATAAAAATTAAGCTAAAATTACTATTTACTGCAGAGTTTTGAGCTCTTAAGGTAGGTAAATATTTAACCTCGCACAATAGCAACGCAACTTAGGGGTTTCGAAGAAATCTCTTCATGGTTTTTAATCAATTTTAGGAGCCACTGTAATTCAATGTGTTGCACATTTAATATTTACCAATAAAACTGTTGAGCGTTGCTTTCAAATGTCTCCATGGTTATTTGATGTTCTACGCTAGTTATGTATTTTCCATTACAAATAAGACGTGAGAATGTATTTTTAAAATCCGTGGTACAAAAAGAAGGCTCATTTATACTTGTTGTTTGGAACTACTGACGACTGGATCAAGCTCACGCAATTCCTCTCACGAATCAAACATTCCACCGGAAAATAAACCCATTTTACAGGTTTAAATCAAAACAAATACGATAGTCTCTAATTCTAATTTTTAAAATCAATTTAATTTGTATTGCAGGTATTCCATTCATGGCATATTAAGTCGTAATCGATTAACAAATGGTTTCGTGAAGGAAAGATGTGAAATGAAAATAGAAACAGCGTGATAGTGGTTCTAATATCGAAACATAATTTGTGTGAACTTTGTGGAGCTTGCTGGACTTGAAAGGTATTTTTTCTAAAACTAAGTCATCGAAATGGGAAAATATTTTTCCAAAATAACTGAATTGTCCTGATGATCTAATAAATTTGATTTAGTTGATGGATTTTATGCATTTTTGAATTTTACTGTGGATAATTAAAGCATACTTACCAGCCTTAATGCATTCTTTGGAATGACATGTTCCATTTGCTATTTTTTCTGCTATCCTCAATCTGCCTGAAATGAAAAAGGATTGCTTAAAGCATGTTCACACAAAGATAAAACGTTAGTGAAAGTTTTAATCAATAAAAATAAATTATTATCAGCACCTGAAATTGATTGTTTTGAAATATTTTTCTTACACACATTTCAAATTGTACAAAACTTTATCTTTTAAGCACAGAAAAAAGTTTTGAGCACATGTATATAACTGAAATGCACTTTGAAAACTTAAAAATGTGATTTGTCCGAAAGACATTTATTTAACTGGAAACTTTCTGAAATATGTTTCGTAAATAAATATAAAACACAATTTAAATATTATGAAGGCATTTATCTTCCAAAATTCTTGTTTCATATATTAAAAGAAAGAATAAAAAATTACAGGACTCTTATTTACAGAATTTCTTAGTGAAATTGTTTTAATTTTAAATAAAATGGAATAATTTAAAATTATATGAAATTATCGTAACTTATCGTATGCGATAAATTGTGAACAAGAAACATAAATGTGTTGAAAGCGAGCATGATAATTAGTTAAGTTTATTTCATTCAATTCAAAAATAACAATTTTGAAAATTATTGAAGCATTTTGCAACAAAATAGCCTATGTATATCAATTCTTTTCAAGAACCTAATACAGATGGAAAAAGAAAATTTAATTTTACAAAGTCAAAACACTAAAAAAACGTAGAGACCAATCGCATCTTTTACTTCTGTATTTTGAATTTGAAAAATTCATTCTCATCTTTATTAAAAATGTGTAGCAGTTTTTCTGATTTGTTCGAGTTTAATAGAATCACTTATTAATTGAAAAATGAAATTGCTATTTGAGTTGTACAACTTTTCGCGAAAATATATGATATACATACACATTAACACACATAAATATTTCAATTTTGTATGCACATTTCCAGCTACATCTTATAATTGTCGACTGAAATATACGTTTGGATTGTATATTTTTCGATAAATATTGAGTGGTTATATTTTTAAAATATTGATACTATATTTTGCAAAGAATAATGCTTTTCTGACAACGACAATAAATAATACTATTTGTAAGGTTATAAATAGAAACGTTCACTATGTAGTTACATAAAATTCTTGTATAAAATGTATATATTTTAACAGAATGATTCAATGTAGATTGGAAAGTTATCAGAATAATTTCTTCACTTCCATAGAAAAACATAATTATCATTTAAGTATCTAGAAAATAATTTTAGTTACTTCATTTTCGGTAACTTTAAAATTTACGTAATTCATCGCAAATGCTCATAATGCTAAATTCATCAAAACAATACATTGCACTTATAATTCTGAATATTCCATTGATGTGTTCTAAGAGATGGACGATAAAGTAATTTGACTTTATGAGTAAAATACCAGAAATATATTTTACCAAACGATATTTATTTAAAAGTAAAAACTACAAAAATTATTTATTTAAAAGTACAAATTTATAAGAGGTTATGATATAATAGGCATTTTCTATCAACCTAAGTATAGGGGCCGATAATGTTTCTGCGGCGATACATATTTCCTGTACGTATTCTGAACGTGACGTCGATTGGCTTGTTTTTCGAATATGATTTCATCATTCGCCAACAAAAATTCCCAAGAATAAGTTCCAAATTGATAATGCAAGTTGATTGGTCAACACTTATTATATTAAATGCTAAACGTTGCCAAAACGACGATAAATGCATTTTAAGGTAACCCCGATATGAATCATGAGATAGTATTTGGGCAGCAGAAGTAAAATGTTCCCAGATCGTCTGGTTTGTTTACACTGAAAATCCGTATCATACAATGGGTTACAAAAATATTCGTCAACCTATCGTTTTGCTTTGTTATTTTCATGAATTCTATAAGGACGTAATTAAAATTACGAGTTAAAATTTTACCACATAAAAGCTGTCTGTCTGTTTTAGCCTCCCATCAAAATAACCGAATAATGATTAAAAGCTTCGCTAAAAATATTTTAAACGCAACGTCCTAAACTTTCTTTAGCTTAAAGATTTGTGTGTGTATTCTATTATTACCTTTGTGAAGAAATCTCACAATTTTTCTGTCTTGAAATAGTAAAATTCATTGAAAATCTATCTTAAAGCAAAATAGAATGAAATTATTTCCAGTTTGAACAAATATCTGTCAAACACAATGATATTTAGATTTAAAAGATATAAAATGCAAAAAATTCTTATAGGCATTTATTTTTACATTATTATTTTTTAACATTTATACTTTTTACGGTAGGTGCCAGAATACTTTTGCGTGTCTGATTTCATGGATTACGTTAAGTTTCAAATATTTTTTGGCAAATTTTTCAATAATAAATCAATTGTGATGGGAGACTAAAATAGAAAGAGAGTAAAATTTTAAATCGCAATTTAAACTACATCTTTATTGGAGTAATCAAAATAATGAAAAAAGTGGTGGACGATTACTATTGTGACCCACTGAATGTTTTGAAACCAATTTTTATTAATTTTTAATTTATGTATTTATCTTTATTGATGTTCTTTTGCTTTGTGAAACAAAGAATCAATAAATGTTCTACAAAATTGTCGATACGAAAAACCATTTGGAATTTGATAATATATTACTTTTAAATAAAAATTTACTTGAATCAATCGCAGTTCTAAATTTGACTATCACAACTGAAAAGGGACAAACGGTGATCCAACATTGCTTATTGAAAAAAATTTGATTGAAGTAAATGTCTGGAGAACACTTATGAAACGATTTCAATAATTCTTTTCTCCATTTGTAACTCAGACTACATATTCTCAAAATGCATTCATTATTGCAACCTCGACCCTGTATAAACATGAAATCCGTCTTGATGGACCCAAATTGATGCCACGAGAGGTGAAACCTCCAAACCGCATTTCCACTTTCGTCATTTTATCTTTTAAATAAAAACACGCCACTACAATCCACGAAGCACGTAAAAGTGCGAGATGAAGAATTACGTATTCATTTATTTCCCATTACGTTCACAGTAAGTAGGTTTTAAGAATTTTATCATTCAATAACAATAACCACGGAAAACGAGGCAGCTGTTATAATAACATCTGCCCCGAAATCTGGAAACCCCGAGATTCAACAAATTGCATTCCGAGTTGCGCGACTGTTACTTTTCCTCTCAGTGCAAATCGAAAAATTCCCCTTTGTATTATAAACGTTACTTTTCGTTTTGCTTTTATTATTTTTTCCCGTTTACCTTTTCTTTTTATCGCGCTAAGAAAATGTGCCTTTTTTTTCTTGTGGCTCGGTTTGTGGTGAAAAACGTTTTCGCAAAAATATCGAATTTCCTATTCTATTTGAAACTTTTGAGTAACTAGATAAGAAAATTTATTTCCGTTTCGCTGTATGTGCTTCGCGCTTTGATGCGCTGCCTTTTAGATTGCGGTATGATTTATGTTATTAAATTTCTTATCTTTATCTTGGAGGATGGCAACATTGTATCGAAGTGATATTTTCCCGGGTAATTGAACGAAGTTCGTAAGTTACTTCTCTTCATTAGTTTTTGTTGAGAACGGAATTTTTTCAACCTTTATCAAAAGGAAGTTTTTACGATCAGTTTGGTCCCCTAATTTTTCAAATCAGAAACCGTTTAGTTATTAGCTTTTGAATTGTTGTTTTCGAAGTCAGGTTTCACCAGCCAATTCGGAACCGTACATGTAAGTTGGTTGGTTGGGTATTTTTGGAGCAAGGGCTATATTTTACCATGCTGCCCCAGACAAAACACAATATCAAGTAATAGACATACACACGCAAAGAAAGTTTTTACAGACACAGAAGAGAGAAATACACCCAGGGTGGAATCGAACCTGAGCCGTTTTCAATTCGCAGGTTGCTAGAGCATTGGGTATACCCAAAGAGCTACGATAGCCCCATCAATTGTAGGGAATAGATTGATCTCAGGCCAGTTTGATAGATTGATATCAGGCACGAAATAATGACAATAATGTTCGAAGCATTAATTTACTTTATTTGTAATAGAATCAGACAAATTTCTGATTTTACGTCATGTCTCTTACATTTTGTTCCAAAATAAGTCGCTTTTCCAATCCGCCATATTTAAACCAAACACAATCTTCAGCAAACGTACGCTCATTTTTTAAAGGTAACCGAAATAAATAATTGAATTATTGTCTTTAAATATCTGAATAAGAGCATGCAGTTTAAATAAGTTCTCATAATACATCAGAGATGTCTTTTTTAATTTCATAAAACTCGCGCATCGTAAAAGTGTCTCATAGTTACTAGCTTGGACGTTATGAAACAAGTTTACAAATTACATTTTTGCTGAGATTGATGTTCTTTTGTAGGAATGAGTAATTATCTTTCTTAATTACTTGTTCCTTATTTTACACCAATCATCAAGGAATTTCCGTTGCCTTTCTAATTATATTTGACACCATTATTTTCTCTCTACGCATTAAATCTAGATGAATGGTCTTGATTGGCTCAGTGCTTTACGGTCATTTTTTGCTACACGATGGTTAAACTGACCAGGAAATATTGATTAGATGAATGGTCCTGAAATATATGATCAACAGTGATTAACTAGAGTTAATAGTTAACGGATGAATTATTTTCTCCGTGATTATAGCTTTCGATGCATTTAGTGGAAAACATACAGCAGTTATATCAGAGATTTAGTTTTAGTTCATTGCGAAGTAATATGGTGTTTTTATTGTAGTCATTAGCAGAGAATAATACTTTGCTTTTTATCTTGAAAAATACAAGAACTCCTATTTTGACACTTTCTGAAAACTACTTGTTTCGAAAAAATTTATTATTTTGTACCTTTTTAATTGAGAATCAGTCTTGCTTTGTAAATATAAAGTTTTAATCCTTAAGATATTTGCTTTATGTTTTATATATTGTAATCTATGCTGACCAATAAATAGATCATGCCTATATTAATTATAGCAATTTTAAAAAAATTTCTGTCAAGCTACATGTAGATTGTAATAGTGAACGTGTTTACATGTACCTATTCTGAAAGTAACATCCCTTGACTTGGTTGTCGAATACGATTTCAGTACTTTACCAATAAAAATTCCAAAGAGTGAATTCTGAATTTAACTATGATAGGTTGATTGGTCAACACCAATTAGTTTAAATTCCAAATGCTGCCAAAACGACGATAAACTACATTTTAAGAAAACCTCTGTATGTATAATTAAAGAGTATTTGAGTTACGGATGTAAAACATTCGTATTCAATCTGGTTCGTTTGTTTACACTGAAAATCTCTCTCATTCTTCCACAAATAATAGCTATTTCATTCTTCAAATCACTATTATTTCATGAATTAATATTAATTATAAAAAATAGTTTAATGGATTAATTTCCATTACGAAATATGAAAGCATCGGTTAAGGAAATCGTTTTCCTTGCTTTGACAATCATCTCACATATTCATATAGCTATATATAAAAGCTTGCGATCAGATCATCCCAGCAAACAGTGATCTCACCGCAGCTAAAATTTACTCCTTGCACAAATCGAAAAGTACAGAAATGTGGTCTATTCCTCTTTGTTTTATTTCACACTGAAAATCCCTCTTCGACCAAATAAACTACGCATACCATAAAGTCCTACGTTTATGAATCAAAGAGTTTCGTGTTGAGATGTGAATAAAACACAGACTCTGTTGCTTCCATCTTAGGATTTTAAGTATTGAATTTTCTTTATTTATTGCATATAATTACTGGGATTTAACAAACAAATAAAAGGAGGTATGTCTAAACAAATTCACCCCCCACTTCTGTAGTTCATTTCGAGGACTTTCAAAAGTTTTTTTACAAACCTTCTAACTGTCAACCAAAATTATCACTCCGCTTATTGATACAATTTATTTCCATTTAAATCGCACTTGATATATTCGGTTCCATAACAAGAATTGGATAAGAAGTATACAATTTATGGAATAACTATCTCTTAACACTCGTCTGGATCAAAATTCTCTCTTAAGCCGATAAATATTCTGTATATAGCTTGGACCTAGTTTCTTCCAAACTTGGCCGTAGTATATTAGCACACACCATTTTTGTAAGACATTGTTTTATTGAGAAATGGCATTTTAAGACTGAGAAGTATTGATCTATTTAAGGTTTTCTCTTGAAAGAATCTCACAAATTTTATTATTTTAATCAGTACTGTTACAAAGAACCATAATTGTCGGCTTAGAGCAGAAACTCATTAACTGATATTTTTCATGAGGACGATAAATAAATTTTCATCTTGTAATCTGTCCAAAAGATATATAACACTGTCAAAATGCTTTTATAATTTAATTTATTTTATCTTAAAATTAATATTTTATCTTTAACCAGCTGTACAATAAAAAATTCCTTTTGTCCGTTAATGAGTTTCTGTCTAAGCCGATGATATCACGTAAACTCAAGTCAATTTCAGCATTTGAGTGACCATTTTATGCGTAATTAAGCTAAATAAAATCAAGATTATCTGTCGGAAAATTAAATTAGTCATGCAACGGTAAATTGTAGTTACTATTAAAAATTCAATTTAGTATTAGTATTTCAAGAAAGCAATGAACGATATAATTGTGCGTTACATAACAGACACATTTAATATAATTCACTGAACATAAATATAAAGCAAATAATATAAAATATGGCAAATTTATAAATTGGTATACGTATATGTATCATTAGTTTAAGAATTATGTTATTATTATACAATTTTGTAAATTAAAATTTATGTTTATAGATTTGATTGACTGACACAAATGTAGTTATTTTCTTGCAATGTTAAAAACTCAATCTCGTTTAACAAGTAACTCCTAAATGTCATTTTATGTGAAAATTCAAAACAGAATCTATTTCATTTTTGTAAATATCTGTGGGAATTCATATCACATATCATCAATGGAATAAAATGATGTTTTACTTTATAAGTTTTTATAAATAGTTTCCGATGCATTTCTTTTGTCATATCGGCTTAGAAAGGAAGACAAATAGTCATAGATCTTGCTGTAATGAAATTTATTTTTTATACTTTAAGAAAATTAATTTCTGCAAAAGGCTCTTTTGTTCTGAAAAACACATTGCCTCGCATTTCCAACGGAACCTGAAATCCTTGTTCAATTCACTCCTCTACGATCCATCACAATTAAAAAACGGTAATTTCTTTCCCCAAGTTTGCAGCTAGCATTCATTTTCAATTTATTCCATTAGTCGAGCAAGCCTTATCCCTTGCGGGTGTATTATTATCTTCCCACATACAAACCCTCCTAAAAAAAAAAACCGGCAGAGAATTATCCCGACTTAAACAAAAATAAGAAACTCGATCTTTATTTAATTAACACAAGAATATGTAAAGAAATTAAATTTGTTTACAGGCCTTTAAATGGGGATTAATAGAGCAACGTCCAATCCTAACAGATACAAATCTTATTAGGCTGCCGTGGATAATTAGAATCATTAATAAAGGTTTTTCAACATTTTTTCAACACAACGCTGCAGCAGTTTTGTAATTTCCACGGAGACTGCATTGTTCGAGGTAATTCAGTTATTTCTGGCGCATTAGCTTGGGTAGCTAAAGGCAAACCTCACCCAAATCGGTAATTTCCCATGTATTTGCTGCTGAAACCTCGATCGTTGTTTAATCGGCAATTTTGCTCGATAAATCAGTGTCGAAGTGAGAGGAGGGTGAAGAAAAATGGTCGGCGAGGAAGCTATATATAAGCCTACAAATGAAAATAGATGGTTCCTCTAAATGACGTAAAATATCTGTTTTCAATTCGGAACAGGAAATTGTTCCGAGTCTGTAGTTTCGTTCCATTTCCACACTCGGGTACCGGATTTGAGTGGATCCGATTTGCTGCTGCGTTTCTGTTCCTGCCAATAGCTATTTGAGTTCCTGCGATTGTGAGGTATGAAGTATGAAAAGAATTGTATAAAGGGAGGTTTACCCATACAAAGATTTTTCTGTCACCAAATATTTGCCATACGCGCCAATCAAAATAAAATGCATTCGTGTACCCTAACTGGTATGCTTGGTTTTACTGGCGCCAAGAATGTCAAAAACCTATACTGTCGTCAAAATAATTCATACGCCAATAATGATGCTCGTTACCTAAATCTACGCCAGAATAAACCTGTTTATCGCACCAGTATATATTGGCTTTAAGTTGTTGCTTATCTCCACGTCTAGCTCCAGCTAGACCAAATCCACGAGTCCATTCACCCTCACAGAGTTATACTCCAAAAGAGGGTCAGAAAACAGGTCGTCTCGGGACATGCACTCGAAAATGTGTGCTGGGGAGGCCTGGTCAGACTGGCATTTAGGGCAAACAGGATGAATCTTGCGACCACAGCAAAATGTGAGACACCTCGAATGGCCACTGAAAAAGCGGGAAAGAGTTGTCTGAATATGTCTGTTGCAATTGAGAGCAGAGATCCTCCGGGGTGATCCCCACGATACCAAGAGTGTACCGGGGGAACGACCCATGTCTTCTTATCAAGATTTTTTCCAATAGAATAAAGCTCAAGAAAGGTCAATGAGTGGGTATCGGACAATGGTTCGTCGACACCCTCCTTCGCCAAATCATCCGCTACTTCGTTTCCCTTGATGTCCACGTGTGAAGGGATCCACAGTAGGTGCACCTCACAGAAGGATGAGACATGCTTGAGTTTAAGGATCGCTATGCCAGTTCTATCTCCCATACTGCGCCAATTAGATAGATGTAGAATGGAGCTTCGTCGACTGTCGTACAAAATCCAGACGACCTTTGGGTTCGGAACAGACATGATATAGTTAAGGCCTTCATAAATGGCAATGAGCTCACTTCTTAACAGAAGTCTGGATTTTTTTTCTTGATTTTTACAGTACCCCTATTTGAAGCTTTAATAAAAATTCCACTGCCGGATCGGGACTGTCGTCTTTACTACCATCTGTATAAATAAGGGTAGCCTCAAGGAATAATACTATTAATAATTTCCAAGGCGAACTGCCGGAGACAAGCCAGAATATCAGATTTCTTGGAGACCTGTGTCCGAAGCTCAGTATGAAAACAAAGGCCCTCAGAGAGATTAATGCTTTGCTTCAAGGAATGCTGTTCTACAGTATGGGATATCAAATTGACGTTCTCTACCAGATTGAATGAACTATTTTTCTTGAGTCTGGTTATTACACCAGTGCTGCAAGAAATTCGAGGTTAGGTTGTGAGGACCATAGCTGAATAGTTTATTATAGTACTTTACCTGGCCAGAGTTCATTCTAAGATTCAGAGGCTGAAGATCGGCCTCATACAGGACCACTTCGTTAGGACAGCTGTTATGTAAGCCAGTTATGATGCGAGAAGCACTCAGCTGTACCCGCTCAACCTTCTGGATTAATTTCTGCATTGATTTTGTTCAAATCAGCTCTGAATTGGTTGATGTTGGTATCGCTCAGATCACGACGTATAGTTGCTCTCTTCTCTCGAATAGAGGCAGCAAAAGTGGATAATTCATGATTTTTCTGACTCCAATATTCACTTGACACCACGCCAATGAAAGTAAGGTGCACGTGTGAACCCTAACTGGCATGCTTGGCTTTACTGGCGCCAATAATGTTAGAAGCCTTTACTGGCGTCAAAATGACATATGCCAATAAGAATGCTCCCACTAAATCTACGCCTGAGTAAACCTGTTTATCACGCCAGAGTATATATTGGCTTCAAATAAATATTGTAAACACATTAGCGCAAATTCACGATTTTTTCTGGCGCCAATGTTGATTTGGCACCACGCCAATAAAAATAAAGTGCACTCGTGAAGCATAGAATATATTGGCGCCAAATAACTATTGTAAGTATTGTAACTATTGTATTCAATATTTTGTGACCCAATATTCATGGGCACGTCAATGAAAATGAAGTGACGTATAAAACCTAATTGGCGTTTATGGCCGTACTGGAGCCAAAATGACTTATACGCCAATAAGAATGCTCGCTCCTAAAAATCCAATAAAATACTCCTGTGTAAATCTGATTTGAGCGCCAGTGTAGAGCCTGCCATAGTTGGCGAGTTGTATTGAACGAGTCTGTTGGATTAGAGTCGGGTTTGATCCCGGACCGTCGCCACTAGCCCTTTGTGTTGCTCCAGTGCGACGTTAATTTAAATACCTACCTACATACCTCGTTGGATTAGAGCATGTTTAAGGTCAACAATGTGGCGACTTAAATGCTGATTTTGGCTCCGAGTTTATCGTTCTATGCCGGAAGCTTCGTTGGTTGGTTTGAGGTCTTATGGATCAAGGACCATATTTGGATAATCTACGCCAAACATAAAACAACGAGGGAGGGAAAGAAAGCAAAAAGAGAAGTGTAAGTAAGGTTAAAACAGAAGGGAGGACAGATGACTCGGGTACCTCGGGGTTGTGATGCCCTTACACACTTAAAGATATGCCCTTGAGGGCCGGTGCCGGAAGCAAAAGCAATGATTATGAATTGAGGAAACAAATAATTACATTTTGGCAATCGCTATGTATGCTTTTGCGTATGTGGCAGCCCTTTCCCCTAGTTTAACAACTTCCTAGAAGTGGACTCGATCATCTGCCCTCTCATTAGAGCTACTTTTTGTCGAGTGTAAATTTGTTTGGCTGCTTATTTTCACGTATAAAACAGCTTGCAATTAACCAAACATTCCTTTCTGCGTATGGAAAATAAAACTTGCAAGTATTCATATGCCAAATTTTAATGGCTTGAATATTGAATGAAGAATGGATTGGGCACCAGTGGATGGATGCACGTGCAACCAGGCTTTAAGCAGCATATACCATACTGAAAAATAGATGTTGCACATTTTACAAAAGAAGTTGATTGGGTTTTTATGGCTCAAGGCCGTATTTGACAAAGCTGCGCCAAACAATGTCAAGTAATAGACATACAGCACAAGGAAAACGTACTTTGGTGCGATTTTTGATTTTTTTTTTCAGTAACTAAGAAGTTACTTGGAAATTAAAGGATTCTCCCCTAATCTTGCTAGATTTACTTGGTAACTTTTTTAAGTAGTAAATCCTTAATTGAATAATGTGGCTAAAATGCAAAATCTTTTTTGTGTAATTTAAGAACTACCCAGCATACGAAGTATTATGTATTTAATACAGGAAACCATGCTCTTATATTATGATGGGATTTTCAATGTAAACATAAACTAACGACTAAAAGAACCACTGACTTTCAGCTGTATAGGACGGAGGAGTTACAGGGATTAGGTAGGCCCCAAAGCAATAAAACATACATATAAAGCATTTAACAACGAAATAATATCATATTAAGAACAAAAGAAAAATGATGGGAGGAAAACATGGACGCGCAGATATACACAATGGTAAAAAAATAGGGACCACTAAATTTTTTGTAAAATTTATAGCGTAGAAGAAATAAAATGAAATACAAACAGTTAAGATCTAATTTATTACCGATTTCGAGTTGTCGATGATAATGTATTCGAATAACATACCAAATTACGCCACAAATTGCGAAAGAGATTACCAAAACACTAGCACCATCTGAATTTAGGTTCACAAAAACCTCTTCTCGTAGCTTCGTGGATCTATCTAAAATCATTGAGGGTACTGGTTTTAATCTAGACTAATTGGATTATATGAGAGTTCCAAAAAAGACATTCCTGGACAGTGAAATCTTTATTTCAGAGTACGAGCGAGGAATTACGTCTGAGTTTATATATTAATGGAAGTCTTCATTAATGATTTTATTATCACAAGAAGTCAAATTAATGATATGAACACTATCTTGCAGACTCAAATTTAAGCCTACTCCCTTAGACAAGTGTCACAGTGTACCCTCTAGAGCAATAATAAGTTCCAAAATAAAGTCTTCGAATCCCCAGGGGTCCGCGAAAATATGAAATATTCACTAGCTAAAACAATTTAGAAAAAATGAAATACCTACTGTACTGACTTGCTCAAAATTTTAATTACCATCACAAGGAATACTCCCTTTTTGGTTTAAACCATTTTAATGAACTCACAGACACAGTACAAACACGACACACAACATAAATAGAAAAGGTAGTATATATCAAAATCCACACATCTCAGTCTCGATCACTCTCCAAAAAACACAACCCACACGTCTCTCGCCACACTCGTTCTTAACTCTTTCCTTTCTCAAAGTCCTTCTGGGCATGCGCAAGAGCGCCATCTATCTTAGTCTGAAGTCTTTACAGACTTATAAACTCCTCCCCACAAGGAGGAAACTTTTCTCGAAGAATGAGGGAAAAGTTTTGATGACTCCACTGCCTGAAAAAGTCTCCAGATAGGTGCAGTCATTGGAAAAGTTCAAGAGTTCAAGTACACAAAATACACTGCACATGTACCAGATTATAGCAATCAGTGCCTTGAACTCAAAAATATTATACAAAAAATTATATACTTATTAAAAATTTAGGAAAACAATTTACACTAATGATAAGAAAAATTTAAAATTTTCACACATAATACAAATATCAAAATAAACAATAAACTTACTAATATAAAATAAAAGGATATGAGGTTTATGGGATGCAACTTAATGAATCAGCATTTTGATGCTGTTTCCCCCTCTTATGGACAACCTCATAATTGAATGGCTGCAGGATCAAAGCCCAACGTAAAAGTCTAGGGTTGGTTCCCGTATTTTTGTCCAGCCAAACAAGGGGATTATGGTCCGTCTGGATGATGAACTTCTGGTGTCCATCCAAATAACATCGCAGCTTTTGGATGGCGAACACGGTAGCTGCGCACTCTCTCTCGATGGTACTGTACTTTTGTTCTGCATTTGAGAACTTCCGACTCAAGTACATGACAGGATGTTCCTCACCAATGTCATTAATTTGGGACAAAACGATGCCAATCCCAAGATTTGACGCGTCACATTGGACGAGAAACTGTCTCGAGAAATCTGGACTGTACAACACCGGATTCTCCGACAACCGTTTCTTTAACTTGTCAAACGCCTCTCGACAAGCATCAGTCCATATGACAGCAGCACGACGATTTTTTCCTTTCAGCAGATCTGTAATTGGTGCTGAGAGGACTGAAAAGTCAGGAATGTATTTTCGATAATACCCCGCAAGTCCTAAGAAAGATCGGATCTGCGTCTTAGTCGCAGGGGTCGGAAAGTCCTTTACAGTTTGGATCTTCAATTCTCCAGGTGTTCTCTGGCCCTGACCAACCAAGTGCCCAAGATACTTTACGTACGCACGAGCAAACTGGCACTTAGAAGGCTTGATGTGCAGATGAGCTGCATTCATCTTTTCTAAGACGGTTTTCAAATGTTGTAAATGATCTTCCCAACTTAGGGAATAGATGGCTACATCATCCAAGTAAGGGCATGCAAATTCTCCACAGTCTTTCAACAGTTCGGCCATCAAACGACTAAAGTCATAAGGGGCATTTTTCAAACCGAATGGCAATCTCAACGGTCGAAATGTCCCAAAACTGGTTACAAAAGCTGAATATCTTTGGGCTCGTTTACTCAGAGGTATTTGCCAATAACCTCGGGTCAAATCTAGAACGGTGATATACTTGGCAGCTGACACTTTTTCAACAAGCTGCTCAATGTTTGGCAGAGGAAAGTACTGGGTTCTAGTGACCTTGTTGAGTCTTCGATAGTCGATGCACGGTCTTGCATCCTTTCCTGGTACTTCTACCAGAATAAGAGGAGAAGTAAAATCAGATTCTCCTGGCTCAATGACTTTGAGCGACAGCATCTTCTCCACTTCCATCTTCAAAATTTCTGTTTGGCGTGGAGACATCTTGTAAGGTTTGGCACAGATGGGCCTCTCAGATTCAAGCTCAATGTCATGTTCAGTAAGATCAGTACACCCCGGCTGGTTTGAGAATGAGCTAGAGTATTTTGATAGCAACTCTCTCAGCTGCTCCTTCTGATCTTCTGACAAGCGACCATTTTGTTCTATGTCTTGCCAAATTTGTGTCATTTCCGAGACTTCAGGCTTCTGCTCGAGACTTGGAATGTCCTCCTCGTTGTCACAGTTCCTAATCTCTTTTAGACAGATTAAATTCACATTTTCGGGTCTCTGGAAATATGGCTTGAGCATGTTCACATGGTACACATGGGATTTGTCTTTTTCTGGAAACTGCACAATGTAGTTGGTTTCGGAAAGCTGTTTAACGACTTTCCCTGGGCCGATCCAATGAACTGCCATTTTGTTAGGCCTAGATGTAGCGACAACCAGCACAAGGTCGCCTTCACAAAATTTACGCTTCACAGCCTTGCGATCATACCATAGTTTTTGTTTGTCTTTGGCGTTCTCCATGTTTTGGACGGCTAATTCTTGACACCTTTTCATGCGGTTTAGTAGCTTGAAGACATATGATACTACGCTAGTCTTCTCTTCCTCGCTTTCCGTCAAGTTCTCGTACAGTAGAGTCATGGGAGTCCTCAAATTCTGTCCATGAACCAGCTCAGCTGGAGTATATCCAGTACTGTCATGAGTAACAACTCGTAGAGCAAACAGGGCATGAGGCAAGATTTTCTCCCAATCAGGTCCTGACTCCAGACACAGGACTCGAAGAATTCTCTTCAAAGTTCTATGTAGTCTCTCCACAGGATTGCTCTGGGGATGATGTACGGAACTTCGCACTACTTTAACTCCAAATTTCTCCAGGAACTCCGTTGTGAGTGCACTTGTAAACGACGTTCCTTGATCGCTTTGCAGCTCCCTCGGGAAACCCATCCGACTAAAGATTTGCAGGAAACTATCGACCACGGTTGAAGAACTAAGATTTGGGACAGGAACTGCATCGGGATATTTGGAAGACATGCAAATTGCAGTGATGAGATACCGATTTCCAGATGGTGTAGTAGGTAAAGGACCACAAGCATCCACATTAATCTTTGTGAAGATCTCCGAGATGACAGGAACGATCTTCATGGGTGCCTTCTTCTTATCCCGAGGTTTCCCGACTCGCTGACATTGGTCACAAGATCTGACAAATTCTTCAACATCTTTGTAACAATTCGGCCAAAAAAAAGTTTTAAAAAGAGCATCTTTAGTCTTGGTCACTCCTAAGTGAGCCGCTGTTCCTTCATGAGACAGTTTCTTTAATTGGTCCCGAAACTTCTCTGGAACAATCAGCAGTTTTCTCTGCGTACCATCCTTGTCACTTTTCAGATAGAACAGCATTTGATTAACGATTGCATACTTGGTTTCCTTTGCTAACTCCTCAGCTTCTAGGAAAAGTGGTTTCAACTCTTTACTCTTGCGCTGCTCTTCGACAAAATCATTCCGTGAGGCTTTAATCAGATCTGGAAGTGAGGCTTCTTCCGCCATAGGCAATACCTCTCCGTCTTCCTCTGTTAACACGGTACTGTCATTCTCTTCTCCAGGACTCGACTCAACTGGATACTCTTCAACTTCGGCTGTCAAAAGACTTTTCTGAGCTCTCGTCTGAACTGCATTAATAACTTGGATCTCCAGCTCCTTATCTTTTTTCATACTCTCGATCAGAGCAACGGTTTTGTTACTTAGTAGGTAATGCTCTTGATCCAGAAAACTGTCTCTTACAGCAGCTTTCGTAAGGACATGTCCCAATTCGCAGTTCAAATCAACTTCTGCAATGGGCAAGCAGACCGGGCTGTCTACTAATGGAGAAGCGAGCCACACATGCTCACCTGTGTACATATGTGGTTTGATAAATTTTCTGGGAATAAGATCGATGCTGGCACCAGTATCTCTCAAGATAGACATTTGGGCTCCATTTACTGTCCCAGCACTAGTATAAGGAGACATCAACTCAGGCACGTGTCTTCCAAAGACTTCATTGGCAGCTACTACTTCAGATCTCTTGAGCTTCGGGCATTGGGGTCTCAGATGTGATAACGAACCGCATTCATAGCATCGGAGCTGTCTTCTCTTTTCAAACTCTCTTTCACGGTTTTCGTTGCTTGCGGGTTCGGTTTTGACCGGATGTTTGTTCTTGTCATCCTTGAATGGTACTTTGGGTCTACTTCCACTAAAATGTCCCTTTGAACCTTGATAGCCATACTTCTTTGGAAATTCCTTCTTCCTGAAACTCTGCCTGATGGTTTCGTACTCCTCGATCACTTCTGCCAATTCAAAAGGTGTCTTCAACTTCATCCATTTGTCAAGAAAATGCTCCTTGATTTGATCTGGTACACGATACTTCAATTGCTCGGCAACGATTAAATCTTTTAGTTGCTGAAAGGTTTCAATTTCCAATTCAGCAAGCCATTCAGTGAAGTAGCTGTACAGTTCATGAGCATAATTTCTCCATGTTTTCTCTGCTGTTTTCTGATGTCTGTAGAAACACTGTTTCAATTTTTCAGCGTTCATTTTGTATCGTTTCAGAATGAGATCTTCCACAACATCATAATTGTTGGCCACTTCAGGAGGTTCTCGGGCAAGCATGTTAGATAACTCGGCTGGCAAAACGGCCAGCAAATAAGTCACCCAGTCCTCCTTCGGCACTCGAGCCATCTCTGCTTTCCTCTCGAAATTGATCAAATACAATCCCATTTCATCCCCTTTTTCGTCAAATTTGGGAGTGATTTGGGTAAGTTGGATTTTTCTGTTTCTATCCGCCCCATTTTCAGATTCCTCTTCAGACCGGCGAAATTCCTTCTGAGCCATTTCTAGTTTTTTAATTTCGAGTTCATGTTGTCTGACCCTTTCCCGTTCTTGTCGTTCTTCTTCTTGCCTAGCTAATTCTTCCTCACGAATTTTTTCTTGTCTAGCTAATTCT
This sequence comes from Meta bourneti, assembly GCA_933210815.1. Taxonomy (NCBI): domain Eukaryota; kingdom Metazoa; phylum Arthropoda; class Arachnida; order Araneae; family Tetragnathidae; genus Meta; species Meta bourneti. The sequence continues at coordinate 56,115,360 of OW119930.1, read as the reverse complement.
TCCTCACGAATTTTTTCTTGTCTAGCTAATTCTTCCTCTTCCAGTCTATCTTTTATGACTCGTTCCATGATTATCGTTACCTCCTCCCGATCGAAATTTGGGCTTTTTAAAATTATTTGTTTAATATCCGCAACCTTGCACGAAGTTGGTACCTTCTCACCAATTTCTTCCGCAACAGCAATTAAGTCCTGCTTTCTACCAATTGCAAGAAATGCCATGATTAAGGGCCAGGGGAAACACTATCAAAAACCTCTATTAAGGTATTAAATTCCAACAGAATTCACAAGACTTTATCAAAGAATTAAATTCGCTAATTCTACGTTACAACTTTCTTACCGAACAACCAAAAATCAATAGAAATAATTTTCGAACACATAAACAAATTAAAATTTTCATTCATTAAAACAATATCTTTTTTTTAAAGATGTTTTCAAATTGAGAAGAAAATAAACAGTTAAAGAAAAGTTCAACTAAAGAACAGCTGTTTTGAAAATAATACTACAATTAAAATACAATTCAGAATATAAACTCAACTTTCCTGTCTAATCAAGAAAAGGTATTTTCAGTTCAAAAGAATTCCCTTTTCTCTATGAACAATTGATTCACACTCAGAAGCATAAATGCACACACAAAAATATAAAACAGAATATCATTCTTTTCCTTTTCTTTTTTTTCGTCAACAAACACAGGAAGTGAATAATTCAAATCCACACTTTCAGATTATTTTTTTTTTCGAGTTCTTTTTCTGAACACAAAATGGTCTCACATTTGCCAAATTAGTTACACAAAGCAATTTCAAATTACTAACAAAAATTTCCTTAAGTACACAAGTTAGACATTCAAAATTCCGCAAAATAAATAAACAATTCTAAGGGGTTTCTTAGTCATTTAAATGAGCAACAAATGAAAATGACAATTTCAAAACACTCCAAAACTCTTTTAAATGAATTTCCGATTCATTCAGAAATATAACAAAATATTTTCCAAAGCAAAATAACCCAAGACGCACTAAATATTGAAAATTCTAGGCATTTGGTGCTGTTGACAACACTCATCAAAAAGAATTATACTTGTAATTCAAACTATATACTTCTACACCAAATTTTTAATTCTATTTTGAATCATACAACAGAATCAAATCAAATTTTAACAACACTTCAATTGTCATCAGATAGCATCATACAAAAGAACACAAAACAAACTAGGCTATCTCAACTTAAAATTTTAAAATAATTCTCTTTTCTCAGAAAACAAAACTCAAACTGACCATTTGAATAGTTCTAATTCTAACCATTCAGAACAGAAAATTCTTTTTATATACCACATGAGTGTCCTAAATTTTCTTTTCTTTTTTTTTTACAATCAAACAAAATTTTAACTATATCAGTCTAGCTAAAATAAGAATAGTTTTGCAAATCAACAGAATAAATTTGCCTTTCAAAATCAGACAAAATTTTAACTATATCAACCTAGTTAAAATAAGAACACTTTTCAAAATTACCACTCCATTTTACCAAACAAAATTTTAACTATATCAGCCTAGTTAAAATAAGAACACTTGCAAAATTACAACTACCTTTCACCAAACAAAGTTTTAACTATATCAGCCTAGTTAAAATAAGAACACTTTTCAAAATTATCACTCCTTTTACCAAACAAAATTTTAACTATATCAGCCTAGTTAAAATAAGAGAGCATTTTTGCATATTACAACTGCCTTTTACAAAACCAAAACTGCATGAAACCAAAACAACGATTCTTCAATGAACCAAAACTCAACATGCAAAACTTTACAAATTACAATTAAAAAGGCACTGTTGCTAATGAAATCTGGTACTCACCCAATAATTTGCACTGGAGATATCAGCAATACCAGGATCGTATCCAAACGGCTGCCACCATTTCTTCGTAGTCTGTACTGACTTGCTCAAAATTTTAATTACCATCACAAGGAATACTCCCTTTTTGGTTTAAACCATTTTAATGAACTCACAGACACAGTACAAACACGACACACAACATAAATAGAAAAGGTAGTATATATCAAAATCCACACATCTCAGTCTCGATCACTCTCCAAAAAACACAACCCACACGTCTCTCGCCACACTCGTTCTTAACTCTTTCCTTTCTCAAAGTCCTTCTGGGCATGCGCAAGAGCGCCATCTATCTTAGTCTGAAGTCTTTACACTACATTATTTTCTCCTAATAATTTATGCCCCTCTGGGGTACATCTTTAGGTGTGTACGAGCTTCACGTACCCGAATTACCCCAGTGATCTATTCATTTCCCATGGGGTTTACTGCCTCTGGTAGACATGGGGATCGTGACCTCAGGTTGCCCAATCGATCTTTCTCTTCTTTCTCCTCTCCATAATTTATTTTCACAATTACTTGACATTTTCTATCTTGTGTTTGGCGAAGCTTGGCCAAACATGGCCCTTGCACCATAAAACCCAAAACCAACCAACCAAATATTTTATATGCTCTAAATCTGAATTTTAGAATCTGAAACAATTAGGATATTCCAGTCTTGATTTCAAATACACTTGAATTTGAAAGTGACTTAATATTGAAATCATCGGACATTTAACGAAACATTGCTGAGGTAATTGCTGAAAAGCAGCTTCATTGTTCACAGTAAGAATGAAGTATATATTTTGATGCTATTAATATTATAATTTTGCAAGTTAGATATTTTGATTTTTATACATTTTAATTAATAAATAAGGGTTTACATAATATTTACGGCGATTTTATTTCAGAACTCTAGCTTTTCTGTGTCAGAAGGTCCGCTGTAGCCTGTTGGAAAAGTAACGGATTAGCAATCGGAAGTTTGCGAGTTCGAAACTCGATTCAACCAAAATACAGTCGTGTACGTGAAGGTCCACGTTAAATCTGCCGTGGCCTCGAGTGTCCTCACGTTGGCGTGATATGGAAGTTTGGAGAGTGGATTGCCAGCTCAGGTGTTGAATTCGTCATCTGACCGTGGTTCAAAATTAGGAGGTGTTGTCCTTGGATCTTCCCCTAGGGATTGATCCATGACCGTCGCCAACAGCCCGTTGTGTTGCACCAGTCCAACGTTAATTCAACTACCTACCTCTGTGTCAGAACTTTAAATTACCATCACTAATCTTTAATGTGAAATATAAACACTCCCTATAATCTATTTAACATAGATTTAAATATTTTACTCCAGTTATTAAGGTAAAAATAAGGATAAATATAATCTTATGCAGGTCTCATGTGGCCCATAAAATTTTATATACTCAAGGAATTCTTGAAAATTTGTAATTTCACAGGAGTCCTTGCAGTAAAAAGTTTGGGAATCACTGTCTTAGAGACAAGATTTGACATCTATTAAAGTGAATTCTCTCAAAAAGGAATGTTAATTTTTACTCCTCCTTCACACTCCTGTAAGAATAGTTAAAACTTTCCCTTTATCTCTTATTATCTTTATAATTTATGGGCACAGTCGGTAATAAAGTCCTTCCGTAGACAGTTCGTGGACGAGGAACGCTTTCACCGCTAAGTGGAACCTTAAGCGCAGTTTTACGATTCGTTAACAGGCCCAAAATGGCTACTTAAGCGCTACTAGCAGGCCGTGCACGCGCCATCTTGCCGCGAGGGAATACACAGAGGCCGGAAGTTACTTATCAGGAAATGGCACCATCAAGAAAGAAAGTAAGGACGGACTCTGTTGCGCTGCTGTTGCAGAAGAATAGGAGCTGGAAGAACCTGTAAATAAATAGAATAAACACTTCTGGTATCCTGTGTTTGTGTGTGGTTTGCCCAATGGGGAGTCATTTATTTTCGATAAACCCGATTCTCCCATTAAGTCGTTGGAGATTCTGCTTGGCTTTGTTTTTAAAATCGACCCGGCGACGTTAACTAGATATTGTGTAAAAATCGTGGTTTGTGGTAGTACTCGTAATTTTATAGATTTTGTGAGACTGAGGAGTTAACAAGCACATGTGAGAAATTTTCAATTCAAATATAACAGGGGTTCCTGAGGAGATTCTGCTTGGCTTTGTTTTTACAATCGCCCCGGCGACGTTAACTAGATATTGTGTAAAAATCGTGGTAATATGTCTTTGGTATGTGTAAGTGTACTCGTAATTTCATAGATTTTATGAAACTCTCGGAAGTGTTCACAAGCATAGGTGAGGGATTTTCGGTGCAAATAAACCAGGCGGTCTGCGAAGATTTTACTTAAACTATCCAAATGCTTTCGCATGGTACATATTGAGGTTACTTAAAATGAGGGTTGGTGGCTGAATAAACCTCGCGCTATAGCAACAAAAAGGGGCTATTGACGACGGTCCGGGATCCATCCAGATAGGAAAGATCAGTGGACAACGCATTGTAATTTTGAACCAATTTCAGATGAGGACTGTAAAATGTAGCTTATTGACATTTTGGTAATTTTTCGCGTCTAATCTAATTGATGTTGACCAATCAACTATCATATAATGATTTAGAATTTATTCTTTGGAATTTTCATTACCGAAGTGCTGAAATCGTATTAAAAAAAACAAGCCAACTGACTTCACGTTCTCAATACGTACAGGGAACGCCTATCGCCGCAGAAACACTACCGCTACCTATATTTAGCTTGACAGAAAATATCTCTCTTGTCCATTCTGCAACTTACAGTCGTTTTTTCATGGCATCTAACCAATTTCTACCTTCTTGACTTATAGAATTCTTTCAACCAATAGATGTAATTGTTTAGTCATGTGAATTGTAGGGAAAAAGTAATAATATACACAATTCTTAAATTTCGTGACACTCAGATGGTTAAGAGGAGTTATGAGTCTGAACTATGCTAAACGATCATTGTATTTTTTTTCTTATGCGTTTAGATTTATGCTTGTGAAGTACATTATAGTCTCGTAAAAAAGGACGATTGCAGTAAAAGAAAATCTGACTGATTTCTCCCATCTTTCCTGATTCAACGCAGAGAGGATCTTCGCAGAGACCCATCTTCTTTCCTGATTCAACGCAGAGAGGATCTTCTTAGAAGCTTTGACATGTAAGGTCATGTATATTTTATAGGTGTATGATTCATAGACTGGTCAAGCGCTAAGAATAAAAAATAAAGATAAACAAATGTATATAAAGGAGTAAGATTGGGGAGTTGCAAACGAACAGGTCAACTTCATGGATGATTGGAAAATCAAACAGGAAAAAAGGGAGCAGCATACCTATTTAATAAAAGTGATAACTGATAGCTTCAATGTATTACTGATAAAGAATAGATAAGGTGTTCACTTTTTATGTCACTTTTGCAAAATTCAACGTCTCTGGAAGTGATGAAGTCCCTCATTGCCTGATAGACGCTCCATTAATAAAGCGTTTCTCCCAAACAGTTGTCCAAGTGCCAGAAAAAATGGCAACACATTGGAAAAGATCAGGAAAATTGGTAGGTCGATTAAGTGACTTGGTTTTATAGCACAAAGGTCATATTTGGCCAAGCTGTGCCAACAAACATGGAATAAATGGATATATATACAAGAAAAATTAGGAGGTAGTTTCATAACGAGGTGTTTAATATGCTGCATATGTCAGTGCGATATAGTCTGGCGTTGTTTTGGAACAAGAAGACACCATGTTTATTGACGGGTTGATTATTTCATTTGCAACAACCTAACGGTGGCATGGCGTCCAATGGAAGCCTAGAAGTTCGTCATCCTCTAATAAAATATTTTTTAATTCGGTTGCAAAACAATAAGAATCGATAAAACCTGAAACTATTTTTTCAACGTCAATCTGAGAGGGACGTCAATTCTCTTTTAATCTCCTTAATTTTAAGAGCAAAAAACCAACCAGGGACTGTCAATACCAAATCCTTTCAACTTAAAATGGTTTCTTACTGTTAGTGGCTAATGGCGTTAGTCATGCGCAATGGATACCTTTAGTACTCTTTTCTCCTACTTCATGCTCAACTCCGAATTACCCCAGTGATCTGTTCTTCCATTCGTTTTACCCTCACCTATTATTATGCCTTTGTAATTTTTCCCCTGACCTGTATTTATTTGACGTTGTTTGGGGCAGCTTGGCCAAATATGACCCTTTTTCCGTAAAACCCAAAACCTAATATACCCCGTGCTTTCCTATTGAGACCAACATTCAGTCCAGATAATACGCGCTGTGGATCCTAGCGCATGGTCTATCATTATCTCTATGTTCTTATTTTACCTCCTTTGTAAAACACAGTCTTCGGCTCTAAGACACTAATCAAATCTTGGATCAGCCTTAGACTTGCCAGGATTGGGCACAATTGCGCCTCTGGGTTCCTTTTTTAACTTAGAGCTGAAAATGATTTGTATTTTATTGTCTTTGAGGAACAAAGAACAACGGCGAATCTAGTTGACTTATAAGGTTGTCTAAAACTAAGCATTAGATTTTTTTGCTTTCGATCCAATCTCGACATCCCCATTTATCAATGTTACGCTACACTACTGATCACTAATTAATAGTAAGTGTTTGCAAATTGCCACATTCGTTTTTATTTAAGGAAGTGGCTTTCGATTGGTTACAGGAATCCATTAATTCCAATCATCACAGAGCTTTTTAAGTGGATACATTCTTCATGAAGAGTAAATAACATCCTGCTCCCCTCGTTCCCTTCTACAGTTCGTTCAATTCTACGGTAGCATTCTTCAATGCAGATTACTGTCATACTGCTGCATTCGTTCAGCTAATATGCCATAATTGGAAATTTCTCCAGTTGTTCTATGAGTCAAATTTATCCCAAATGAAAGAGGCAATATTTGCTTGAACCATTGCTTTAAACAGCCGGTTGGCTGTGTTGATACCTTTGCGATATTTCAGCTGTGTATACTAACAAATTTGTTTTGTTTGGTTGGTTCGATTGGGTTTCAGAGGACAAGGACCATATTTGGCCCTTGCCCTCCAAGATGCACCAGATTTGGCACTCGAGATCCACCATATTTGGCCCTTGCCAAGATGCACCAAACGTCAGGTATTTGGAAATACAAACACACAAAATTTTTGAACTAGCAGGTTACTAGTACAGTGAGCAATCCACTAGGCCGAAGTCAACCCAGATTGGTTTTGGAATTCTTTTCAAAATAATTATTCGCTTGGTTTAGATACTTTTTCATTGTATCCAAAATATTATTTTTAACAATTGAATTTTTAACTTTAAACTATTAATTCCGCAAATCCATCTGAATTAGTTGGCATCAATCTACTTACTACTAGAATAATAGTGATAAGCTTATCAATGCTCAACTGAAAGATGTTTAAGTGAATGGAAAACGGGTTTCTTGCGAAGAGATAATAAAATACGAGTGGAGATAATACATTCCTACAATCTACGTAACACTTTTTTAGTCAAAGAAAATCCTTGATGCTCAAAAAAACACAGAAACTAGTTATGGCAATCTTTTTGTAAATTTAAATAGTTCTTTTAAAATTGCGCAAGAGGAATTTTCAGTGTAAATAAACACTAGACAGTCTGCGAAGATTTTATTTCTGCTATCCAAAAAACGCTCTTACATGATACATATTAGGGTTACCTTAAAATACAGTTTATTACCATTTTGGCAACATTTGGCGTTTAATCTAATTGTCGTTGACCAACCAACTATCAAACATCAAGTAGGTAGGTAAGTTGGCAGTTAATTAACTTCGCACTGGAGCAACTCAACCGTATATTTGCGACGGTCCGGGATCAATCTCGAAGGGAAAGATCTAAGAACAACTCGTAATTTTGAACCACGGTCAGATGACTAGGTCAGCACCTGAGCTGTCACCCCACTCTCCAAACTTCCACACCCCACCAACGTCAGAACATTTGAGGCTACGACAGATTTAACGTACACCAGCCCCCGTGTACACGACGGTCTTTGGCTGGACCGAGTTTCGAACTTGCAACCCTCCGGTTGCTAATCCGTTGCTCTTCCAACTGGGCTACCTCGGCCCAACATCAGTTAGGAATTCCTTCTTTGAAATTTCTTTTGGCGAAGTGCTGAATAGAATTCGAAAATCAAACCGAGTTACGTCATATTTAGAATACGTGCAGGAAACTCGATCGCAGCACAAATACTACAGCCACTTACATTTGGTTGACAAATACATCTCATGTAATATCAGTTGTGTAATTATTTTCGAAATGATAATTAATTTGTATTGGATACTTTTTTTAATCACCCAAGATATTATTTTTAATAATTGTTTAAATTTAATTATAAATTAATAAATACGAAAATCCATCCATATCCCATCATTCGACTTACTATTAACAAAATAATGTAGTAACTCATCAATCCTCAACTGAAAAACATGATATTTTCTCTGCAAACTTCATTTGTTCTTTTCAAAGATTGCACTGTGCAAAGAAGTATATTCCTGCGGGATTCTTACAAACTACGTGACAAAATGATAAATCACATATAACCTAACGATGAATTATGAAAAATCTTGAATAGCACTCTGCTGGGAGTGATAGTTGAAGGCTCATTTGTTTCCATAATCGTTGGCAAAGGCCCACGTTAGCAGAATTCAAATTCCGTAATAAGACGGGGTGCTGGAAGCGAGATAAAAACCGTTAGAAAAACCCAATCTTCCTTGGCGCCGATAGCTGGGGGAGTAAGACTAGACTATCCTATCTCCTACCGCCAAACGTCCCAGCAAGAGGCTATGAATGACAACCACATAAACATAATCTATTTCTTGCGGCTTCCATTGGTTTTAGATTAGCCGGCCTATCTGAGCAATCACTCTTTTATTTGGACAAATTACAACACGGGCGATGGCAATAAAAAAAAGAGACCAAAACGGAGCAAAAACTTCGATCTCGCAGCAATGCGAATCAGACACGGAAAATGAATCAATCTATATTGTGTTCCATTTTTATCCGTTTTGGATGGGGTTTTTTGCTCTCTTCTTTCAGTCTCACAATCTCAAAGGAACAGACGGATGTGATGGATGTGGAATTCGTGTTTCACTTCTTCCAAAGTTGTTTCGCAGTGCATTTTATTGTCGTCGGCCCGGCTGCAGGGGTTACGGGTTATTTATGATCCTATGATTGAGGCCACGGAATTTTAGGGGGATTTCAGGGAGCCATGAAAGTGAAATTCTTTTATAAAAAAAACTTTTATTCCCAAATCCCTTTAAGCTCCTGAGCCCCCTAAAGTACTTTTCTGTGTTACATTATGAAAAATGGAAGTAACCTGTATTTGAAATGCGTTATACAGGCGTGCAACCCAATCTCGTGTTTTAACAGTTCTTGGAAGTCAAATAGCGTCTGGAGGTGAAGTATATATGTATACTTCAATGCTACTGTATCTGTCTTTGTCCAAGTTTTTATATTCATGTGAGATGTCTACAATTGTGTTGAAAATCTCAAAGGATTTTTATTTCCTTTTGCGTTACATTTTGCAACTTATTGTCTTAACTTAACCCTCCAAGTGGTTTCGACGAGATATCTTATCCATTCAGGATATTGTCGATTTTTTATGACGACGAAATCAAGATCTGGTCAGTTTTCTTCTAATGACGAGACGACGAAATATTGATGGGCTAGATATCTCGACCAACATAATCTGGTCAGCTTTGCTAATGACGAGATGCGTTGTTGAGATAACCACCAGGAGCGTTAAGCCCTTTGCAGGCATTGTGCATTATTCCACCATACAATTTGCAGTTTTCCTTGCATGATTTCTAGCAACTTTTAGATTTCTTGACCAATAGAATAGATTTACACCCAATTTCTATTAGTCACCGTTTGTAGCCGACGCTATATGGCCTAATAATAGAGGGAAAGATGAGATCGGAGCTATAAACCTCTCTCGGAGCACGCTTCAATCTGGAACCAGAGTTTTAGGGACACCACAAAGAATTGTTTGTAATGTGCTAGATGATGTTCGATACTTTAATTCGGAATGTAATGATATATATAAATTTTGATTGTTACGGATACTTCCTGGTTCTCGTGTTGAAAAATATACAGTCCATTTTTAGAAGTATGAATGTGCTGGTAATATAGTTTATACCCCAATAGAATTCTCTCAACCAATTGATGTAGTTATTTAATCATTATGCGTGTTGTAAGGTACAAGTAGAGTATACTACTTGGAAATATCGTGACGCTAAATGACGGAGTTACTTTATGAGAAATAGAAGTTTGTTCGGCAACCATGTATCAAAGAACAAATATCATTCCTACGAACTTAACATCATGTAATAATTTTTCTGAAGCTAAATAGCTTCTGGAAATGGGGTCTGCAAAGTTAGCAGTAACTATGGAAACCAACGCGTTTTTACTTTCAAGTGAAACATTTACGTTTGTGTAAAAAATTCTCAAGAAAGGGAATAGTTTCTAAGTTTATTTTACTCTAGATGTTTTTGCGAATGATTCTTAAGCCCTGAGAGAGAGAGAGAGAACTGCAAGAATTTAGTGCTCTTTTGTTATAATACTGCCCTACAACAGCAAAAAAGAGACAAGAAATACATTTGTTACGCAAATCAAAAAGTGTTACCAAAACATAAATTGCGGTTAGAATGTCGATCGAATTAATCCTCGTGTAGTGACCGAAGGAAGACAAATCAAACCGTTGTGGTGTATAATGTTGCATTAATTTGGTGAACTATGATTAAGAAATGCGTTTATCCCTTTCAATTACGAAAGCCTTACCTGGAAAGTTCTACTACTTACGTATTGTGGTATTCCCAGGAAAAGGTAATCAAACTCGGATCAGTTGCTTTCTGAATAGGTTTGAAGCACGTTAGATTAGGTTAGGAAGTTGAATTTACGTCGTACTGTAGCAAAAGAAGATAACTCCTTAGGAGAAGGCTACCATGCGCAAAATCATGAATGGCGATCACCGTGGATGTCAACTCGTTATCAATGCTATCTCTTTCGACACCGAGCGGTACATTTTAGGCCATAATCTGAAAACTATTGAAATGAATTCCTGACTACGCTACTGGTAAGACATCTATAATACCACAGTGGTGAATTTAATCAAAATCCCCACTTCGTAATTTAAATTATTTATCTATTTATTTATTTTTAATATTTTTTTTCATATTTCTTTTTCATAAAGTACCCAGGAGTGCCCCTCAAACTGGCAAGTCCCTTAAAAGGACAGGCTTGGGGGCTCTTCTGGTGGTTATCTGATGCCATCTGTGGTAGACCTGATCTGCCTGAATTGTCTCAGTAGGCTGTTGAGAATGATTGTGTTAAAATGCTAATCCTCTGAGGGGCTCACAAGCATACATACATTCTGTAACCTGCAGTCTTTCCTGAATGACTGCTAACCGGTATTGACCGTCTTGAGAGATAGAATGTTCCCTTGGATTCTTTCAACCAAGTTATTTATTCATTATGTGTCGTGTTGGAAAAGAAATACTTCACTACTCTTAAGCCGCATGACTCTTAGAGGTTTAAGGTAGGTAGGTAGTTGAATTTACTCAGTGGAGCAGCACAGAAAGCTATTGGCGAAGGTCCGGGATCAATTCCAAAGGGAAAGATCCGAGGAAAACACCACGCAATTTTGACCCACGATCAGATGACGAGGTCAACATTTGAGTGTGCACCCCACTCTCCTAACTTCCACACCACGCCAACATCAACACATTTGAGGCAACGACAGATTTAACGTGCACCAGCCCCCATGTGTACGACAGTCTTTGGTAGGACCAGGTTTCTAACTAACCCGTTACTCTTCTAACCGGGTTACCGCGGCTCTCGAACAGCATTTCAGAATTGCATTTGAAGTAATTATACAGGTTAATGAGGTTGAACAATAAGTTTTCTTTTATTTGTCTGAAACCTGAACTGGCACCCCACCTTCCAAACCACTCCAACGTGACAGAGGTTTAAGGGAAATGGTTAGAATCACTTTTTCGTAGAAATGCGGGGCTTCGGTAGCCCAGTTGCAAGAGCAAAGGAATAGCAACCGGAGGGCTGCGAGTTCGAAACTAGGTCCAACCGAAGACCGTTGGGTACACTGGGACTGGTGCAAGTTAAATCTGTAGTGGCCTCAATTGTCCTCACGTTGGCGTGGTATGGAAGTTTGGAGAGTTTGCCAGATCAGGAGTTGACATCGTCATCTGACCGTGGTCCAAAATTACGAGGCGTTGTCTTCAGGTCTTTCCATTCAGGATTGTTCCGGGACCATCGCCAATAGCCCGCTACGTTACTCCAGTGCGACGTTAATTAGCTACCTACATACCTACCTCCAAACTTGCAACGTGAGAGAGGTTCGAAGGAAATGGTCATAATCACTTTTTCGTAGAAATGCGTTTCAGAGCTGCATTTGACGTAATTAACATACAACCAACGGTGCTAGTGAGGTTGAAAAACAAGTTTTCTTTTATTTCTCTGCAATCTGAACCAAATATAGGAATTCAAATGGAAGAAAGTGAATTTCGCGTCCATCTTTTTCCAGCATTGCCGAAACTGCTCTCTGCAACAACAAACACAAGGAAATCTTGCCGACTCCAAACAAGTCAAAAAGCTGGAACCACTTCGCTGCTCCGTTGCACAACACTCCCAGGCTCCAATATTCCATTACCCCGAGGTGTTTCCCTGGAACGTCAATCCCTGACAAGTTTTACACATTGCCAACAGCCCGTGCGCGTAAGAAAAACAAATATCCAGCCATATCTCCCAATATCCGGAAAATGTTCCGCATTATGCAGCGCACCGCGGGCGAGTTTATCTCGTTGTCGCCATGGCAACCGCGAAACTTTTATTTCCGAGTCCTTGGCACCTTCGTAATGGAACTTATTAGAGGGTTAGCGCCCCCTGGCGGTGTGCAATGAAAATTGGTTTCGCACCTGACTGGCCAGCTGGAATTTACTTTATAACTGTCTATGTATCAATTCATTCTTTTGGTGGTGAATGGCGTGGTTGATAAAATGCGTTTTTATGGTCAGCCGTCGATTTATTTTGGGGTATGTAGTGGGAAATGTCTCGTGGGGGGTTTTACGGTGCAATCGCTGTGTTGGATAGATATGATAGAGTGGGTTATAGACCCCAATAAAATTTTGTTGCTGGATGAAATGATTTAATTCTCTCTAGTCACTTAGGTCAAAGAGAAATCATTTAGATTTTTGTTGTTGGGCGGTAGGATTTAATCCTCTCTAGTCACCTAGGTGAAAGAGAAGTCATTTAGATTTTTGTTGTTCGGAGAAAATTATTTCATTCTCTCAAGTCTTTTTGGAATAAAAAATCATTTTTTAATTTTTTTGTTGGGAGAAATTGATTCTCAAGAGTCTTCTGAATAAAAGAAAAATCATTTATAAATGTTGTTGGGAAAAAAAAAAGATTTAATTTTCTCATCTTTTTTGAATAAAAGAAAAATCATTTTGAAATTTTTTGTTGCGGAGAAAATGATTTCATTCTTTCAAGTCTTTTTTGAATAAAGGAGAAACCATTTATAGATTTTGTTGTTGGGAGAAAATAATTTCATTTTTCTCTGGTCGTGTACACAGTAGTCACTTAAATTAAAAGGAAATTTAGAATTTGTTGTTGGGATAAAAATGATTTCATTCTCTCAATTCGTGTTTAAAATAAAGGAAAAATTATTTAGAATTTTGTTATTGTGAGAAAATGATTTCATTCTCTCTCTGTCACTTAGGTTAAAGAGAAATCATTTAGATTTTTTTTATTGAGAGAAACAGTTTATTTTCTCTTAAGTCCGTGTAGAGAATAAAAGAAAAATCATTTATAATTTTGCTGTTGAGAGAAAATTATTTCATTTTCTCTGGTCGTGTATAGAGTTGACACTTAGATAAAAGAGAAATTTAGAATTTGTTGTTGAAAGAAAATAATTTCATTCTTCCGAGTCGTGTATAGAATAGTCACTTGAGTTAAAGAGAAATTAGATTTTTATTGTTGCGATCAAAAATGATTTCATTCTCTTAAGACGTATATAGAATAAAAGAAAAATCATTTGGAATTTTGTTGTAGGGAGAAAATTATTTCACCCTCTAGTCGTCTATAGTGCAGTCACTTAGGTCAAAATGAAATAATTTAAAATTTTGTTGCTGAGGAGAAAATAATTCCACATTTTCTCTAATCGTGCATAAAATAGTCAATTAATTTAAAGGGAACTTATGGAATTTTGTTTGGTACAGTATTGCCTGTAGTCCATTGTATATTAATCAAGGTGAGTTAAATTAAAAAGGAGAGCTATGAATAAACATCAAATTTAAAATATGTTTAAAAATTGTGGGATTAAAGGTAATTAGTTACATTCAGTACTTAAACAAACGTTCCAATAGACCATTATTTGAAAAATGTATAAACACCGGTTTTGAGAATTTCCGTCGGTAATTCATTGGAATAGAGAATTATAATGGTGAATTTCAATTCCTAAAATCTACTTATCTTTACAGAGAGACATCCTCTCTTATCGTAGCTTACCTAAGATACAATTTACAATACCATCAACACGAACGAAACATTGACAACACACCTATCATAATTAAGTTAAAACATTTCAAAATCAGATTCCACCAATCTGTGAGAGAACTATCGAGTAAAACACTACTCCACCAAATTCGAATAAATGAAATTCTAAACCAATCCTAGGGGGGAAAAGAATTTTTCAGAATTTTCCCCTGTCTTATCGATCCATTGGGAATAATTAATCGAATCTGATTTACAGAAAAGTCGAAGGGTGAGAACGAATCAAAACTTCAGACAACGGCGTCAATGCTAATTGGCTTTGATCAATTCACTATCCTATATCAATATGCAATTCATTACTTGGAATTTCCATTGGGGACGTGCTGAAATCGCATTCGAAAAACAAACCAAGTGAAGTCAGATCAGGAAACGAAAAGGAAGCACATTCCACTTCCAAAACATTACTGCCACCTACATTTTGCTTCACAGAGAAAGCTTCTCATACAATTTACAGTCCTATCGGCCCGAACAAAACATTGACAGCACACCTACAATAAATCAGTTGAAACTTCTCAAACACCAGATTCCACCTAATTGGAGAGAGAACTATGGAGAAAAACACTCAACCACCAACCGTCCATCCAATTCGAATAAATCAAATTCTAAACCAGTCCCAGGAAAAAAGAACTTATCAGAACCCTTGCCTGTCTCATCGCACCATTGGAAATTATTATGCGAATCTGATTTATAAAAAAGTCGAAGGGACAGAAAGAATAACTTCAGGCCAAGGCGTTAATTCTAATTAGCGTTGATCAATTCGCTATCCTACATCAATTGGAAATTCATTATTTGGAATTTCCATTGGCGACGTACTGAAATCGCATTCGGAAAACAAACCACGTGATACCATGTATGGAAATGTACAGGAACCACCATTTCCACCTCCAAAACGTTACCACCACCTAAATTTAGCGTCACAAAGAAAGCCTCTCATACAATTTACAGTACTATCGGCACGAACAAACATTGACAGCACACCTACCATAAACCAGTTAAAAATTTTCCAAAACCAGAGAGATTCCTCTCGTTCCGTAAGAGAACTATGGAACAAAACACCCACCACTAACCGTCCATCAAATTCGAATAAATCAAATTCTAAACCAGTCCCGGGATAAAAAAAAAAACTTATCAGAACTCTTCCCTGTCTCATCGCACCATTGGGAATAATTATGCGAATCTGATTTACAGAAAAGTCGAAGGGACAGAACGAACTAGAACTTCAGGCGAAGGCGTCAATTTTCCAGCGAAAAGGAAAATCCATTTTCGTGAGCGTCCCACAAAAAGGAAATGAGTTCCTTGAGATAATTAGAACACATTTTTCTGGTTCATTTTACTTCTTTGCGCTCCGGAATGAATGAACGGGTCTCCCTAGAAAAATAATGGATTACGGAGCGACCGAGGCTTTTATGAACTTTCGCCCAACAAGGCCAGCTTTGTTTGATTTTCATTTACAAAAGACTGAACAATTCGCGCTCTTTTCATAATGATTTCGAAAGGTATTCTTTTTGGAGGGAAAAGCTGACAGAGTGTATTAATGTAAAAATCATCCAGAAAGAGCTGGCTTTTAATGAGACGCCAAGGATTGAGAAGCAAAAACGCTCTATTTTGCTTCTAATTAATCAAAAGAGGTTTTGTGCTTTTTCTTTGGGTGGTTAAAAAGTTTATCTCGTTTTACTGGAAAATTAATTCTCTTGTTTCGCGGGACAAAAGAGAGTTTAGCGTTGCTGAGGTAACAGTGTAAAAATGATTGGGATTAGTTGGTGCCTTATAAATACGGAATCGCTCTCTTTCAATCAGAATAAGAGGAGAATTGTTAAGAGTTTCCATACTTAATCTTCAGCAGAATATTTTTGATGATAAATTCTGCGCGTATTCAAATGTTATTGAAGAAATCATTTATAATTATGCGCTAATCTTTAATTTTTTTACTGTATTAAACAAGAGGCTCTAAATGGTTTCATTGATTTAGTAAAAATTCTTATCCACTTCTTATGGAATAAATAAAGTAATAATTACTTTTGTAAAATCTAGTCACATACACTTATCATTTATTAAAAAATAATCAATTATCTTAAATAAGTTATATCCCATGGGAACCTGTATGGTATGGTTAACTGATGTATAAATTTCACGAAATACAAACACCCCAGATAAACTTTAAAAATAAAAACTCCCTGATGAGGTAACGGTGTAAAAATGAATAGGATTAGTTGTGGAGCCTTACGATTGCGGAAGCGTTCTCTTAAGGAATCTCTTACGAAATCTCTCTAATCTCGTGTTCTCAAAATAAGAAGCGAATTATTAAGAGTTTTCATCCTTAATCTTCAACAGAATGTTTTTTATAATAAATTATACGCGTAGACAAATGTTATTAAAGAAATTATTTTTGATTATGTGCCAATCTTTGGTTTTTTTTTGCTGTATTAAACAGGGGTTTCTAATTTATTGCATTGGTTAACAGTAAAAATTCTTATCAACTTCTTATCGTGAGGTAGGTACGTATGTAATTAACGTCACACTGAAGCAACACAACGGGCTATTGGCGACGGTCGAGGATCAAACCCGAAATGAAAGATCTGATTCTTATCATGAGATAACTATTGGCTACTAAATAAAAAATTACTTTTGTAATATATAGCCACAGATTTACTTATCTCGTTGATAAAAAATAATTATTTCTCTAATAAAGTTATACAGAGGCTGTTCGGACATTTTTTGAACGATTTTGATGAGCTGTAAAAAAATTGTATGCTACGAAAGAGTTTTATTTTCACAGCAGTTAAATAGTTCAAGTATAACTTATTGTCTGCTAACTCAGAGTTTTGTTTGCTTTCAAAATGGCGCTTTTAAATAAGCAATGGATGGAAGGCTATGTTTCCTCTCTTTCCGAAGATAATTATGCTTATTCAATTATTTAAAAACGCTGTAAAAGTCATGGTTTTTCGATATCTAAAGGTACGATAAGTAATATTATTAATGAGAAAGGAAAAAACGTAAAAGTGGAAAAATACTTCCAAAAAAAGTATCCAAAAAAGAAAAATTTCTGAGAATATTTGTAAGGTAAGATCTTTAATTTTAAAAGAGAATCCACCAAGTCAAAGGACTATAGCAAAGTGAACGTGAGAACTTTCTCAGAGATATATGATTATTGCCGGTTTTGCATATAATGGAAAATTAAAAGTAAAAAGAGGGTAAAAATGTAAAAATCAACTCACACATATTATCAAGATTATCTATTTTATCCCCAATATTCAAAAAAGAAATACCATATCTTTACTCACAGTGCCAACAATCAGTAGAACTGCATCAGGGTAAAGCAAGCAGCCACACATCTAAATCGACTATTAAATTCTTGGAAAAAATGGAACAAGAAACTGGTATCAAGTCCCTTTACTGATATTCCTGCTAAATCTCCAGATATTTCACCCATGGACTTATGTGCTTTTGGACTTTTAAAAAGGGCATTATCGAAACTTCGACTGAAAACCATTCAAGGACTGGAAAACTGTGGAATAAATGGGACAAAATACCACTGTCGATACTACAAAAGTCATTATTACCATGGAAATTAAGGTGTAGAAAGATAACAATGAGGGCTATCAAATGGAACATTTAAAACACAAAAATTTCATGTAAAATATTGAGCTTCAGTTCATTAAAATCGTTCAAAAAATGTCCGAACAGTCTCTGTATTCCATTTAAACTTGTATGACATGGTTACCTGACATATAAATTTCGCGAAATGCGCAAACATTCAGAAGAACTTTTAAAATCACAACTCCCTGATTAGATAACGGTATAAAAATGATTAGCATCAGTTGGAGTCTAATGAATATGCAATCGTTCTCCTTCAATCAAAATAAGAAGCAAATTAATAAGAGTTCATCCTTAATCTTCAACAATGATTTTAATGATAAATCCTGCACGGTAGTCAAATGATATTAAGGTAACTATTGATTATGGGTTAATGTTTTTGATACGTTAAATAAAGGTTCGAAATGTTTGCATTGAATAATTTTTTATCAACTTTTATCGTGAAATAACTAAACTGAAAGAAAATTACTTTTTAATGTTTAGCCATAGATTTACTTATTTCTTAAAAATGATTAATAAATTCACTGAAATAAGGTATACTCCATGGAAATGTATACGACATGGTTAACCGATATATTAAATTAGCATTAGCTATTCCATAGAATTCGAATTTGAGTTATAATACTACGATTGTACGTTTACGTTACGATTTATTACTGCTACGAGTTGTATTGTTTAGTAA
Source organism: Meta bourneti (assembly GCA_933210815.1). Lineage (NCBI taxonomy): Eukaryota > Metazoa > Arthropoda > Arachnida > Araneae > Tetragnathidae > Meta > Meta bourneti. The sequence continues at coordinate 56,096,633 of OW119930.1, read as the reverse complement.
CTAATAATGCCTAGACTTTCAAGAATTAGTTTTTGCAAATAGACCTCCAAAATCATAAAAGAAAACATCAAAATTTCTTCAGTTTATGAATATCCGAATACAAAACGTAATGCAGTTTGACTCAAAGAAAGTTCAAACAATAGAAACGAAATGCAATTTTTGGTTATATACCAGTTTTAATAGCGAAAGAACAATATATATTCACCAAAAGTTATAGACAATAATTTTTGTATTAGACTTCTTAGCAAATTATAACAAACTTTAAAATTGAATCTTATAGTTTTAAATAAAAAATAAAATTTTGCAAACCGTAGAAATTTATTTTAAACTATAAAGAAACTGACTTCGGGGATACCTAAGCAAGAGAAATCTACAAGATGATCCATAAGTCATTTTCCATTTAAAATTTCATCACTTTTTTTTAAATATTTTATTTATTTTTCTTTTTTATTGCAAGTTATTGGAAATTCGAAGCTCGTAATTTACTATGAAGTACTATTATGTTGGAGTACTATGAAGTTACTAAATACACGACTGAACATCGTGACAAAATAATTCAATTTTAGAACATCGACGTTCTATTTTGTTCTGCCATAGAGCATGCAGTCTCCATTATGGAAATGGTGGTCACGTAAAAGTTTTAATTTTCCGAACTTGATAGAAAATATTCTAAAGAATGCATTCAGTTTGCAAAAACTAAATATTTTTTTAAAGTAAAAAGGTGTTATTTTAAGTAGTCGTGACTTATGAACCCCCATACATATAACGGTCATTGCTTAATAGAAGCAGCTTCTAATTTCTTTGGTTCGGAAATAAAATCAATCAAGTATTTTACTAAATTTGAATATTTCTGCGCGCGTATCGGATAATTCTCGTTTGTGTTGTGCGAAAGCCAAATGATTAAATTTTGAACTCGCGTATTGATATCTTGGCTAACAAAGAATTAAGAATAGTTCGTAGTTCTTATTTTTATTCTTTACATGCCAGAAACTGTATACACAGTTGTTCACAAAGATATCTTTAGAATTTGTGTTCTTATCATCTTAGCGTTAATAATTCCATTACCTGTATGCCGATCTTTGTCTCAGTGCAAATAAATTTTTTAGACGCATGGAATCATTATTTCAGAGCCACAGCCTCTATAAATGGTTATAGAGAATTTCTAAATAAATGAAATTTTAATGGTACAATCCGCTTATTTTAACCTACTACGTCGCACGGGAATAAACTACGAGAGTAAGTCAAAAATTGTCCGCACTTTCGCTATAACACGTTTTTAGGCTTATCACACTGCCTTCTGCGCATGCATGCTTAAAGTTGATACTACTGTGGTCACGTTATCGAAGTTCGACCTTGATAGCGTCTTTTTTCTTGCTTCTGCTTCAGTATAAACAGGACCGCTCCGCTAGTGTGCACCAAGGAGGAATAAAGAGCAGTGATCCTATTTTTATGGTCGGAAGGTGTGCCAGGGGCTGAAATTCATCGGAGGCTTACAACACAAAACGGGGACAGTGCTCTACCACGTAGAAGTGTGTATGAGTGGATCGAGAAGCTTAAAAGAAGCCGGACAAGCGTGATACACGAAGGAGCAGGACGCCCATCAACCTCCACCAGAAGATTCAGCAAGCTCGAGAAATGCAACTGGCAAATACGGAAGCTTGTGGACCGCTGGACCAAGTGCATTGAAAAAGAAGGAAACTGTAGAAAAATGACGAGCTTGTTCAAAACCTACATTTGTATAAATAAATTGATAAAATAAAATGCGGATAATTTTTTAACTTCCCTCGTATTTTTTTATTATTGGTCAGAGTTCTTATGAGAGATTTTCTGTCAAACTCAATGTAGGTGGCGGTAGTGTTTCTGCAACGAAACATGCTTCCTGAATGTTTCCGAAAGCTAGTTTCACTTGGCTTGTTTATCGAATACGATGTCAGCACTTCTCCAGTAAAAATTTCAAAGATTTCAATTCCGATACGATAGCTGATGGGTCAACGCCAATTAGATTAAACGCCGAACGTCGCCAAAACGGCGTTAAACTGCATTTTAATGTAATCCTGCTCGGTGTCGTGCAAGAACATTTCAGTAGTGAAAGTAAAATCTTTCATTTTAGTTTGCTTTCACTGAAAATGTCTCTCATTTCTTGTAAAAAACAATATCTGAATAAATTAAGATAAAAAATTACAGTAGAATTAGAATAACGTAAAAATGCAGCCCAGTTTACCAACAATCGTTTCACTCTTGGGGCCAAAACTGTTTTGGAAAAAAATTATTTTTCACTTCAATATTCGTGTCAGACTTAAATTTAACGAATAAAAATATAGAGAGGAAAGTGCATCAGAAATTATGGATATCACTCCGTAGGGAACCGCTATTCCAAGGCAGCTGCAAATAAACCGCTGAACACAATACTTTTTGAGAAAAGGACTTTCGTTGAATACGCGTTTGAAAACACCGATTCCCCAGCGTCGGAAGACCATTATGAAGCCACTGAACCTGGTCACCATGGCAGGGAGCCATAACGCTCACTTCCCAGCTCTGCATCTTCGTCTGTCACCAAGGTATTGGTGGCATCAGAAACGATAAGAAAAATAAACAACGCTAATAATAAAAGAAACTGCAAGGCCCGGGGAGATACATTAAACCGCGAAAGTTTGGCTGAGAGAAAAGTGAAGGCAATACACCAGTACGGAAAAATGGTGAATTCCGTAAGATTTATCTTTTTATGCTCTAAGGGGCCATAAAGTATGATTCTGGCATGCAGTTCCGAAAAGTTTTTCTTCCCGTTTTGAAAATCGTTTCGAGAGTAAAGGCGCATTTTTAACTCCCCTAGTGCAAAGGGATACGGGGAGTGCTCGTTATTCGCTTGTTAAATTGCCGTTTGATTTAGTACAGAAAGCTGCTTCAAATCGCTGGATAAAAAGGATTGTGAAGGTCGGAGGTGACTTCCCTAGCATCCTGTCGCTGGTTAAATTCCAATAAAATAAGGATCCCGGCATCTTTTGTTTCGGTTTGTTTGCTTGAGCAGGAGTTTGTGAAATTTACAATCAGGAAAGGAATACCAAATAAAATTTATTCCATGACTGTTCGGAGGAGCGGGTAGTATTTTAGGGATATCTCGTTATCTTCCGTCCGCTAGCAGAAACGGTTTTATTGGACGTTGGCGAGGCTCAACAGGGGACTGTTCTTAAGTTGAAACTAGAAATGGGAGTATTCGAATGCAAAAGTATTCATCTAAAGTATTCGAATACCAAAGTATTCATCCAAAGTATTCGAATACTGAAGCACTCAAATACCAAAGCATTCGGATACCAAAGTACTCGAATACCAAAGTACTAGGATACCAAAGTATTCGAATACTGAAGTACACGGATACCCAAGTATTAATTCTAAGTATTCAAATTCCAAAGGATCCATCCAAAGTATTTGAATACTAAAGTACACGGATACCCAAGTATTAATTTTAAGTATTCAAATTTCAAAGGATTCATCCAAAGTATTCGAATACCAAAGTATTCCTCTCAAGTATTCGAATTCCAAAGTATTTATCCGACATGTTTTTTTCAAATAAGATATGTATCACAATTGACTGATTCTTACAATTGATTTTTGAATATGCATTCGAAAACTTATTCGTTACTTGAAAGTACTGGATGGAATACAAAGTATTCGATTCTAAAAAGTACTAGATACCTCTAGTCGAAACTGAAGAAGCATGTCTAAATGTTCGAGAGTAAAGGTGCATTTTTTGACTCCTCATTCTAAGAGGGAAGCTACTTGGCGATTCTCATTAGCTTGTTAAATTGTCGTTTGATTTATAACAGAAAACTGCCTAAGCGCCGGGAAAAATTTTTCCGGAAAAGGATTGTTAAGGTTGGAGGTGAGTTCCCAAGCATTTTGTAGCTGGTTATATTCCAATAAAATAAGGATCCGGGCATCTTTTACTTTGGTTCGTTTGTTTGAGCTGGAGTTTACAAAATTTGCAATCAGATACGGAATACAGATAAAATATAATCCAGGACTGTTCGGAAGAAGGTATAATATTAGTGCTCGTAGAAGGTATAGTACTCGTTATCTTTCTTTCGCTAGCAAAAACGGGGTTTCGTACGATAACGACGAGGCTCAATAAGGGAGGGACTGTACTTAAGTTGAAACTGAAGAAACATGTCTAAGTGTACAAAACCATTATTTTTCGGAACACATTTGTTTCTGGTAAAAGTAGGTTTTCTAATGCTCTCCACGGTCTAATTAATAGTGATAAATCCGGGGCTGTTCCTTAGTTGTGTTGGGCGTGCCCTTGAACACACACTAAAAACAGGGGCGGTGCAGTATGCCTTCAACTTTAACCCTCCTGGTGGTTGTTCCTACGAAAGTATCTGATCTTTAGAAAAACTGACCAGATCTTGATGGACGAGATATCTACTCAAAGGAAGAAAAATGACCACATCTTGATCTCGTCATCATCAATAAATCGGCAATATCTTGATGACGCGATATCTCGTCATTAGCAAAACTGGTCGATTTTGATGTATGAGATATGCCGTCATTAGCAAAATTAGTCAAATCTTGATGGACGAGATATCTCGTGGAAACCTCTTGGAGGGTTAAATAAACATGCCCAGCATAAGATTTTATTCAGTCTTTGTAGGTTCTTTTTACGATTACAACAAAAGATAGTTTTGAACATGCATATTTTAATTTTCATTAATATGTTCAAAGAACACTCATTAAGAGCAAGGACAGTTTGAGGAAGTGTGTCCATGGAGTTTGAATCCTCCCCTAAATGATTTTGGAATCAAAAAGCCGCATATGCTGAAGCTCAATATCTAATAATTGTAATACTGAAATTTGAAATTTCGTACATTACAGGTAAAATATACGTCTGGGTATGACAATAGTCTGGAAAAAGTGTAGAAAATCATTAGACTCAATGCTCATTTAACATTATGGCATTTAGGGAACCAGGAGAAAGAAGACTGGACAATTTGAAATTATTTTCTGAATACGTGATGGAGAGCGTTCTTTTAGGAAATAAAATGTTTTTGAGAAGAGGCTTGGTGAGATTTGCACATGGGCAACTCATACCACAGAAACAAGCCCCATACTTTCATGTACATCCATAAACTTTATATCCCTTGTTGAAAAATTATAAATCGTCGACTGATAAACCACTCTGACGATCTACACAACTGGCCATTAAAATTGCTACACCAGGAAGGAGGCACGCCATACACGTGAAATTTGCATGACTGATAGAACATGCTGGGATATGCAAATGAACGCATTCATGCAAAGCAGGCGGCGGTAGCGACACCTACAATGCTATAAAAGAAGAGATTTGACAGCAGGTTTCTCATACTGGAATTGCATTTGAACGTTGTTCTCGGGTAAGAAAGTTGTTGTAATGCGTCATGTAAGAAGGAGAAATGCCTACCAGCACGTGTCTGACTTTGATCGAGGAAGGATTGTAACCTACCGGGATTGCGGTTTACTGTACCGCAGTATTGCTGCTCGCGTTGGTCGAGATCCCATTACTGTCAGCAGAATATGGAATCAATGGGTTCAGGGCAGTCATACGGAACGTCGTGCAGGATCTCAGCGGCCCCCCCCCCATCACTAACAGCCGAGAAGACAGACATGCTATCCGCATGGCCACAAGGGATCGTATAGTCACGTCACGAGCCCTGAGTTGAGAAATGGAGTCGTTTGTAAGACAACAAGTGTCTGCTCGAACAGTTCGACGACGTTTGTAGCAGCATGGTCTGTCAGCACGGCGACCATGGCTTCGGCTACCCTTGACGCTGCATCACAGACATTTGCGCCTCCAATGGTGTGATCAACGACAAACCTGGACACAGGAATGGCGTCACGTCGTCTTTTGAGACAAATCCAGGATCTGTATACAGCATCATGATGGCCGCATCCGTGTTTGGCGGCATCGTGGAGAACGCTCATTGCCAGCTTGCATTCGACATCGTCAGACTGGCCCATTACCTGGAGTGATGGTATGGGGTGCCATTGGATACACGTCTCGATCACCTCTAGTTCGAGCTACTTTGAACAGCAGCCGTTACATTTCTGATGTGTTAAGGCCCGTGGCTCTACCCTATCTTCGAGGCCTCCGTAACGCTAGGTTTCAGCAGGACAATACACGACCTATGTTGCCTTGACCTTCCTTGATACAGAACATGTTCGACTGTTGCTCTGGCCAGCACGTTCTAATGATCTCTCGCCAATTGAAAACGTGTGGTCAATGGTTGCCGAGCTACTGGCACGTCACCACTCGCCATTCACTACAGTCGATGAACTGTGGCATAGTGTTGAAGCTGCATGGACTGCAGTACCCGTACATGCCATGCAATCTCTGACTCCATGCCCAGGCGGATAAATGCTGTTATTGCTGCCAGAGGTGGCTGCTCTGGGTACTGATTTCTCAGAATCTATACCTCCAAATTTCCTGTAAATTTAATCATTTGTTCTTCCCACTATAATGTATGTGTCCAATAAATATCATTCTGTTATTTTCATTCCTTCCTGGTGTAGCAATTTTAATGGCCAGTAGTGTATTTAGTTTTCATTGAGTTGGGATCGATTACAGTCCAACCACTGACGCCAAGTGTGGACTCTTTCTCTAAACAATTTAATTTGCAATGACGTATCTACTTACCCAGGCAGACGATAAAAAATCTTAAAAATTGACACATGAAAGTTCTAAAGATCAACATTAGGCTAGATATTAACTTGTGATTCGCTACTAGATAAAATTAGACAAAATATTTACACACACATTTAAATATTTTTATCTTCAGTTGAGTCAGAGCACAAGCAAACAACTATGGCAGCGAACTTGCGGACACGGAAGTCAAATCAGGCGCTAGCTTGGTGTGGAAATGAGTCTCTTATCCCTGCTGATATCACACATAATTAAAATACATACAGTTTATAAATCGCAAACCTACTGGAATTCGCCCACAACTGTCCACAGGACTGAAACCTCTATAAAACTTTCCAAACACCAAACTTTTTATTACAAATAAAGTATTAATTTTTTTTACTGGACACGGTCCATTTTTATCACATAGACAAATTCAAAATCAAGAGAACTGCCCTCTGTCCGTGCGGAGCAGAGGACGACTCTGATCACTATGTGTTCGCTTGTGTTTGCTCCAAGGAATTTATCTTGGTTATCACCCGCTAATGATCAATCACAACGGATAATAAATGTTATTTATAACACTACAGTTTCTCACACACTCACACTAATGTAGTTCTAGTTCTCTTTAGAGAGCCAGTTCACTAGTATAATTGGTGTACTTCACCAGGCTAGTCCCAGCAGGCAATGCTGTTTTACCACTATGATTTGGCTCTTCAATAACCACTTCAGTTAAAATCACAAACACGTTTATTTAACAGAACACAACACGAACACATTTAAGAAATTTGAAATTAATAATATATCCTCTATGGGATTTACAAATCACACACAGGTGACACGCCTGTGTTTTTCTTACACCGAGCGATCTACCTCGCTCCTCAGTACTCTGTACTTATTGTCACTTCCTTTCGGAAGTTGGCGAACGTTTTTATTATTGGCGGTCGCCAATTGTCTCTCTCCATTCTAAGCAGTCTTACAATAACAAACAATCCCTTTAGCGAATACGTGAGTATGTCCGGATGGTCTCCATTGCGGCGGACTGGGTGGATTGATTTCGTCCTACTCATGTTTTGCTTCCTGTACTTAAATTGTATCTGTTTCTGTTGCTGCACGCACTTTGTATCAATATTGTGTATTTCAATTTTGTTTTTCTTTTTTAATAAATGCATCCCAGCCACCACTTGACAGGCTTTCAGTCTTTTGTTATCAAGAAAGGGCAATTCACAACGATGTATGTTTTAACCGAGTGTGGCAGCAATAAAAGGAAGAAAACATATTAAAAGTTGACGCATAAAAGTTCGAAAGATTAGTATTAACCCTTCTATAAAATTATTGGGCTGAGGGCAGTAGTAAGGGCCCCATGGAGTTGGCGCCCCTGGGAGCACTCTTGTTAGTGTTATCAAGATAAATGTCACAATTTGTCGTACAAAAATGTGCTTATCTCTCTTCAAATTTTACACCAATATTTTAATTTTTGATTAAAAGAAAGTGCAAAGGTGACAGATTAAAAAAACCTTGCTGGCATGCTTTTGTCACTTAATTATAACAATACTTAATTTTGTTAACAGCACTTTACTATTATACTTGTGGGGTGTTATCATCTTTGGTGTTCATTGATAGCACTCATATTTTCTCATTTAAGTTTTCTCATAATTAATGCATTTTTAAGTTTTAAAAAGCTTTAAAATAATTACTACAACATCTTTTACTTTTTGTTTCGATATGTTTTCGGTAAAAGCTGTGCCACCAATACTGATGTTATCAGCTTTAATTAATTAATCTTTTTTGCTTTGCTTCAAAGAATCCGGAAATTAGGATAACCTCAGCACAGAATTCTAAGGAAAATTCAAAGCCCTCTGCATATAAAAAATTAAGTGTATGGGTTTGTATCAATATATATTTATTTTTAAAATTTGAGGTAACATTAATTCAGTTAAAAATCATTACGTAGCATCTATATAATTAGTATAATCTCAAGATGAAAGTTTGCTTTGTGTCATGATTTAATTCTATTTCTGGACATAATGAGACGCAATTCTTAAATAACAATACTGAAATTAAAATGGTCGAATGAATATCAACATAATATAAGAATATGGAAATAGACTTATATTTAAACAGAATTTTATTATTGAATTAATGATTATTCCTTCTATTCCATTTATTCTATCATAATTAATTGAGATCTCCGAAATTAAATTCATTAAGAAATGAAGTAAGATTGAAGTTGTTTTCAAAGAACATGTTTGATGCACATGTGATCACATGTTTAATCCGAGAGATGCAAAAAAAATATAGAAAAAGAGACCATTTTTCGTCGAATGTTGATTGAATAACAGGTGGTTTTACATAAAACATTTGTACATCGACCAGACGTGTATTTATTTCGTCCTCGCACTCAAAAGTCTATGCGCAATTTTTTAAAAACTTTTTTTGCCTCATGAAATTTGCAAAAATGGGTAACTCATTCAGTTCAACATTCAAATGACGTTAAAAAAAACGTCGACTTTCCTACGCGAAACACCTTTTGCATAGGGTTGCCATAAAGCTGGATCAAAACACCAAGGTTACCATGTTTGGCGATAAATCGCCACGGTCTCGGATTCGACATCCCACCCAAACTATTCCTCTCTAAGATGTCTTTTTATGTAACTTACACCGTTATTGCTATTAACCCTCCAAGTGGTTTCGACGAGATATCTCGTCTATCACGATCTGACCAATTTTACCAATGACGAGATATCTCGTCATCAAGTTATTGCTAATTTTTTATGATGACGAGATCAAAATTAGGTTAGTTTTCTTCTAATGACGAGATATTTTTTGTTCAAAAAGATATGGTCAGTTTTACTAATGCTGAGATACCTCGTCGAGACAACCACCAGGAGTGTTAAAACAATGAAAAGATTTTAAAATTTTTTGAATCTAGAAAATGGATAGACAACGAACTTAAATTAGTTCACAAGAGGTGACTTTGAATAGATAATACGGTAATACAAGGCGTTTCAAAATTTCTGTATAAACCTTAACTTTCGAAGTGGTTTCGGCGAAATATCTCGTCCAAGGTAAGATCTATTTTACTCATGACGAGATATCTTGTCCATAGACGTCTGGTTATTCTTGCTAACGATGAGAAACCTCGTCGAGACAAAACTGCCTTATTACTTATTCCAAGGGGATGAAAACCCAAGAAGGAAAAACAAATTGTCCCTTCACCAGAACTGGTAACAGTTTGGAACAGGTTTCTGCAACAGAGACTGGTCACTACAGGGAAGTTTACAAGGCAAAGAAAAGCATCAGAAGACACAAAATTTACCGTATTAACATTGGGATATGTATCCACAAGGATCTCTCAAGGGGTTTGTTGGATGAGCCGGGGTGGACCCATCGTTTGGCTACCACAGTCACCACATATACATCAAGCATGGATTTCTACTGAGAATACATAAAAAACATCACGTACTAGATTCCATTGAATTTCAAGCTAATCTTGTTGATGTCGTATATGCAAATGTCCACGAAGGTGGGTAGGTAGTTAATTAACATCACACTGGAGTAACACAACGGGATATTGATGATGGTCCGGAATCAATCCCTAAGGGAAAAATCCAAGGATAACTCGTAATTTTGAATCACGGTCAGATGACGAGAACAACACCTGAGCTGGCACCCCAATCTCCAAACTTCCACACTACGCCAACGTAAGGACATTTGAGGCCACGAACAGATTTAACGAGGACCAGTCCGCGTGTACATGACGATCTTTGGCTGGACCGAGTTTCGAACTCTGAACCTAATCCGTTGCTCTTCCAACTGGGCTATCAATGCTTCAAGTGTCCACGAAAGGCCAGGACTAATGGAATATATTCTACATGGACATACGTCAGGGCTCATTACGTATGCGTTAGTGTGGCTGTCACAACTTTAAGCAGCTAACTGTGAAGCTATGTGAGATCACCACCTTTAACTGCAAATGAAAGATGGGTGGGGAAAAGGTGCGGTGAAGAGACTTCATGTCTTCGCTCGAGGCAGGATGGATGTGCTGTCACCTGCTCCTTTATGTTATTCTTACGTTTTTGTAGTAAATACTAATTGTGATTGATTTATGATGTCCTCGTCTACTGTAATTATAAACGTGTTCGTTCTCAGAAAGCTCTCTTTTTAATCCGGAGCCACTACATCAAATATCGAAACAAAATAATCAAACACTGTCTGTGTACAACTAACGTCAAACTGGTAAAAATGTTGTTCATATGTTTGTATTCGTTCATTTCTGTCCCTCAGTCTGTCTACCACGAGAACTGCACCAGACAAAAGTTCTGCCCTTGTCTGTTGCTGTAGAAACTGACCTTATCCTATTTTCCATTGTTGAAAAACAGTTTGTCACATTAGCGCACTTCATGAGAATTTTGAAAAGTACTTTAGGTTTTTTCTTGTGGTAGAGAAGATCTATACTATAAAAATACTTTTTTTCACCTCCAACACTGGCGAAAAACGAAATAAAATATACTGTCATCCCTACTCAAAACGAAGAGTCCTGTTTTTATAGCGACCACCACTACCCAGACTTGGTGTCGAAAGCAGTTCTCGTGGTACAGAGTACCATCTAGCACATCCTTGTTGTGTTTGCTGACATACATCCCTATGTGAATACAGTTTAATACGGTTTTTGTGTTCCTTTCTCTCCTTAAAGTTTGCATCGGAAGTTTTGAAACACTATGTATAATAGACAGTATGCGGTGAAGTCCTCGGCAACTAAATAAACATTCATAAAATTTATAAATTTTGTGAGTGTTTTTATAAATTCTTTTCTGAGAAATAAATGGATTAATAACATATTCAATTATTAATTGAACTGTTATAAATATATAGTAGACCCAGACCCTTGGAGAAAACTAGAAATAGTTCTTTTCTGGCAATAGTCTGTTTAGACATGAGTAAGAACATCAAAAAGTAAGTTCATTTGTAAAATCCACAAAGAAAGAGAGAAAAGCGTTCCCCAAAAATAAACTACTACTTACCTTGTGTTATGACGTTAACTATTATCAATGCAGTACAAAGGATAAGTAATAACAAACAAATCACTACAAGGATTCTTTCGAAGCTGGACCTTCGATTCCACCATATACAGTTCCTGTAAGAAATAAATTATACTCTTAGATACGTATGCTCTTAGTAGTGTATAAACAATACATAATTCTAATTTTACAGTGTATGTATGTGTTGTACAAGATACATACTTTAGAAAAAATGCATCCAATTCTAGAGTTCGCAGCTAGGGTATGTTGAAGCATCGCCTTTATGATATTACCAATCAACGTAGAAGTAAGTAATGTATCAGACAATTGAATGACGAATGGGAACATTTATCTGAGTTCAATGGTTAGGTTGGTACAATATGGAAAAGTCTATTCAAACAGGTAAATCCCAATAAAGATTAGATGCCGGAGAAGGAACTAGTAATACGGTTAAGATGGTATGTATAAAACAAGTCTTTTGAATTTGTTTAAACATATTCAAAACATAAAATAATTTAACGGTGCTATACCAATGCCTAAATTAATATAATCTTGAGTAGTAACTTTCAAACGATATATTAACTTTGGTGATTGGGTTGTATTTTTATGGCACAAGGGCCATATCCAATTAACAAGGGCCGATAGTTGGTTTGGGATTTTATGGTGCAAGAGCCATGTTTGGCCATGCTGCGCCTGGCACAAGACATACAATATCAATAGTAGATACAATAATAAATATATACACACAATGAAAGTTCTACTGACACAGAAGAGAGAAATACACCCAGGGATGAATGTAGCTTACAGGAATCGAACCTGCGCCGCCTACAACTCGCAGGTTCTAACTAGAGCAATGGGCATGCCCACTGAACCACGAAGGCCCCAACGGGCCATTGGCATTAGGGCCAATGGCACATTGGCCAAACAATGTCAAATAGATAGGCATACACGCAAGGAACGCTTTACTTACATAAAAGAAAGGAATATACCTAGAGAGAAACCGAACCTGCGCTGCCTGTAACTCGCAGTGAGCAGACTCACTGAGACACAAATATACTGACTTAGAATTATTCTGTAAGTTCCATGAAAATGTTTGAAGGTGACGCTACTTTTTAAGGAGAGCTATTTCTATACTTTCCCTTAAATGATTTGCGTGTTTTCATTTCACATGCACATGAGATTGAGCTTCGAATCTTCATTGGTTTTGTTACCATCAAAGCATTCAGATAACAGTTTCGATTCTCAGCACACCTAAACCGAGTGCTTGCAAAAATTCAATCATTCGCGTACCCCATCAATACTTAAACAATTACATCGACTCTAATGAAATTCATAAAAATACACCATCCTCCATCGAAATTCCCACGAAACGCTGCAACCAACTGATGCCCAACTCTCCCTTTTACGATCCAGAAAACACTTCCCAATCTTGAAACTATTAAACTCCCTTTTGCAGTCGCTCTGATCTTTGAAGATCGACAAAGAATTCAAGCTGAAACATTTGGTTGTGAGTTTGATCCTCGTCAACAACGGTGTTGAGCCAATTGCTTGGAAATTCCTTGTTTCTTTATCAACACGCTTCAGATCAGATCCCTCAAAAATTCCAGGAATGTCTTTGGATGGAATCCAGTTTGAATAAAAGTTCTTCGGGTTTCCAAACCTGGCGATTATAATCAATTTCATTTGAAGACGAATGGGGACATTTATCGGAGGGATGGTTGGATTGGGCAAAATATAGGGAATGTCTATTCAAACAGTTTAATCCCAATAAGGATCAGGTACCGGAGAGGGTACAAGTAATAAGACGGTATCTCTATAAAATACTCGATCCAACCAAAGACCGTCATATGCGAGGGTTGGTGTTCGTTAAATCTTTCGTGGCCTCAAACGCCCTCACGCTGACGTGGCGTGAAGTTTGGAGAGTGGGGTACCAGCTCAGGTATTGAACTCGTCATCTGGCCGTGGTTCAAAATGACGAGTTATTGTCCTTGGTTCTTTCCCTTCGGGATTGACTCCAGATCGTCGACAATAGCCCGCTGTGTTGCTCCAGTGCGACGTTAGTTCAACTACCTGACCTCTAGAAAATAAATGTTTCGAATCTCCAAACACGTTCGAAACATGAAACAGCCATTCTCTGATACACTACAGTCTAAATTTATGATCTTGAATAACTTCATACGATATTGATACGATACGATTCATACGATACTTCATATGATATGGTGACTTGGCATTACTTTGCTAGTTACATGAGAACGTTTGGTGAGATCACACTATTTTTAAGGGGAGCTATTATTACTTTTCCTAAAACCATATCGGGCAGCGGTAGCCCGGTTGGAAGAGTAACGGACTAGCAACCGGAGGGTTGCGAGTTCGAATCCAACCAAATATCGTCGTGTACAAAGGGGGCTGGTGCACGTTAAATCTTTCGAGGCCTCAATTGTCCTCACGTTGGCTTGGCGAATCCACCCTTGATGTTCAATAATGGGCAATGTTCAATTGGCGAGGAGTTAGGAAACAAATCATTATACTTATTATTACTTAGGATCACGTCTCGATCATTCGTATCGAAACGGAACAAACCCAATAGACAAGATAATAACATTCCATAGAATCCCCTTGCTAATGACGAATAAGGGAAGCGTCCTAATTTGACTAATTAGATTCAACATCCCACCATCACCTTGTCGTGGCCTCAAATGTCCTCACGTTGGCTTTGTGTGGAAGTTTGGAGAATGGGGTGCCAGTTCAGGTGAGACCTCGTCATCTGACCGTGGTTCAAAATTACGTGGTGTTGTCCTCGAATCTTTCCCTTAGGGGGATGATCCCGGATCCTCTCCAATAGCCCGTTGCGTTGCTCCCGTGTGACTTTAATAAAATACCTACCTAAAACGATATCAATCAGGGGCACATCTCCTTTTGGTGTGTGCGGGCTTCACGTACACCTCTAGTGATCTATGTTTTCTTTTCCCATGGGGTCTACTGTCTTTAGTAAACATGGGGTCGCCTACCTGGATACCTAAGCGATCTTTTTCTACTTTCTTCCCACTACTCTACTCCCCAATTCCTCTTTTTTCTCCTTTCACAAAGTTTGGCCAAATATTACCTTTGTGCCATAAAACCTCAAAACAACCTTAAGCGATAAGCACATTTGTGTTCATTTCACATGAGATTGAGCTTTGAATCTTTATTGACTTCGTTACCATAAAACCACTCAGATAACAGTTTCTGTTTTCCACTCATACAAACCAAGACCAAGTCCTTGTTAAAAATCAATCATTCGGACCGCTTCGATGTTTAAACAATCACATCCACGCGTATGAAAACCATAAAAATCCACCAACCTCCACCGAAACGGCGCAGCCAACTGAGGCCCAACTCCCTTTACGATCCAGAAAACACTCCCCATACCCCTATTAAACTCCCTTTTGCAACAGCCCCGAGGTGTGTGCAGGCTCGTCAAAGAATTCCCGATATCTTCTGAAAGAGAAGCGGTGCATGACGATGTGTAGGACTTAACACCGGTCCCGATCTCCCTGGCAGAGTCGTAAAAGCCGGGGTCCTGTGGAAACTGTTATCGCGCGAGCTCAGAGGGAAAAGTTTCTGAAAACTCAAAGGCGGCATTGCTGTTTAAAGTGATTTCGGTAGGTTGAGGGGAAGTCGGGATCTTTTGCATCATGGTTGTTTGGGGATGGCCATTTCGAAGTTCGAGGACCTCTCTTAATGAGTGTATAGGCATTTCGAATTCAGTTATTATCGGTTTAATGGTGGAGCTGTGATGATCTTATTCAGGAAGGCAGTGGATGTTTTAATAACTTTAAACCTAAAGCTAAGGTCTGATGCCCATTTCAATGTAATTGGCTTGACCACGTATTCAAGTAAAAAGTTTTCTAATTATAAATTCGTGATTGAAGTTATGCCGTAGAATTGCATGCTGGATATAAAGATATTAGTCGCAATCTGAAAAGGCTTGATGAGAGGCATTTTCTGTCTATCTAATTATCGGTGGCTGTAGTGTTTCTGCGGTGATACGTGTTTCCTGGACGTATTCTGAACGTGATGGCTTGTCTTTCGAACACGATTTCACCAATAATAATAATTCCAAAGTACGAATTAATATTAGATAAATGATGCGTCAACGCCAGTTAAATTAAACGCCAAACATCACCAAACACAACATTTAAAGGTAACACCGATATCTCATGCTAGAATATTTGGCAAATGAAGTAAAATCTTCTCATTCCGTCTGGTTTATTTGCACTAAAAATCCCCTTCATATAACTAACCCTCTAAGTGTTTCGACTTGGATGAGATATCTCGTCCCAGATCTGGTCATTTTTGCAAAGGACGAGATGTCTTGTCGAGGAAAAACTGTCCTAAAACTGTTTTACTAAAAGGGGAATGAAGATCCAATTAAGAAAACAAATTGGTCTTGCATAGAATTGGTAAAAGTTTGGAACACCAATTACACCAGAAGCTGGACATTTTTCGTCGCGTAGATAAACCATTAGGATAGTTAAATTTAGCCCTCCAAGTGGTTTCTACGATGTATCTCGTCCATCAAGATCTGATCAATTTTGCTAATGACGAGTTGTCTGGTCATCAGGATATTGCCGATTTTTTTATGATGACGATATCAAGATCTGGTCAGTTCTCTTCTAATAACGAGATATCTCGTTCATCAAGATCTAATCAGGTTTGATCTAATCTAATGAATGACGAGATGTCAATGAAGGGATACCTCGTCGGAGACGCCCACCAGGAGGGTTTTAATCAGGTGTTGTAGCGCATCAGCCCCTTAACGTGTGTCTCAGCGATATGCGCCTTGATTGGCGATGGCGGACCACGTGACACACTCTCCGCGAAAGAGAATGAACCCTTTTTCTCTAGTTGTTTCCCAAGGCGAGCGTAGAACTGACGCGCTGAAGTTTTGTTCCCCGAGATGTTACTTTTTATGTTTGTTTATTCTTGTAATTGTTTTGTCTTGTGCTTAGTGTTAATTAAAATTGCTTTTTTGGCCAATTCTTGCATTAATCATTGGATTCAGCTCTAAAATTGGCGCCCAATCTTGTGGCCCGAATTAAAGCCTTTGGGAACAACTCGTTTTTTTGTTCAGGAATCTAGGTCCAACACTGTTGGTATTGAAAGAAAAACACACCCTGTGTTTCATTGATGTTTAGAAACTCATCCCGAGTTAGCATACTGGTAGGAAAAGCCATGGTTTTAGTGTTCTGCAGCGGCGTCGAACTCACTATTTTTGGAAGCCTCATCCCAGGTGTATCCTATTGAATATAGGTGGAAATCCCTTCCACGGATCATCCTTATGCTCGTATCCCCAAGTGGTGATGAAGAATGAGATAAGTTTATTTTAATTTGTTTAAAATCATTCTTGTCTAGCAGTACTTTCGATTTGGCCAACCCGTGTCCAGCAACAGAATTTTGAAGTTTCGTTTTGTGTTCAAACAGTATTCTTGTTTAAAATATAGTGTGAAATCACTTTAAATGTTATTATTCCTTTGGTTCACAAGTGCAAAGTATTTGTGTTTTGTGAAAAGTATTTGTGTTTTATGAAAAGTTTTGTTCTTAAAGTAAAAGTGCAAAGTAGTATTGTTTTGATTAAGTGTACTGCTAGAATAGGTTTTTTGAAAATACGTTATGTGTATTCATTTTGTAATAAGCTACTTTGTAAAATTAATAAGTGGTGTGAATTAATTGTGTTCAAAAACGAAAGCCACAACAGCGTTATTTCGTTTGAAAAGTGCAAGAACCGATCGCATTCTGATTCGGTCATGTTCATGAGTCATAACTCAATAGATTCAAGGTCTGTTTTCTGCCAGCTGCATTAAAAAAAAAAACCTTTCTAGATGTTTAAAGCGATTTGTTTCTTTATTTTGTGTTTGAGCTACATTGTGCGATTTCCTTTTGAGAGTTATTGGTTTTGTTAATCTATGTATGAAACAAGTGCAACGTGCGCAGAAATGTGTTTATATTATGCCTTTAAGGATTAGATATTAGGAAATATGGATTCATTTTGTTTAAGCATTGGTATTCTTTTGGAATTTTGAAATATTACGAGAATTTATCATTTCTTTTGAAGTATTATTGAAATAAGACTAACTCACGAGTGGAATGTTATCTAATGTTTTGGTTTTGAATATTTAAAAGTGTTTTGGAATTTAATGTTCATAAATAACATGTGTTTAAGTGTTATTGGACAAATGTTAATGTTTTAAAAGTAATTTGTTTAACAATGCTGAACAAGTAGTACCTATAAGAAGTGGTCATTAATTTAATTTTTTTTCTTCTTGAAAACAAACTGTGTGGGATATATTTAAAAATTTTTTTACTGAACTTGTTTACTTTCGTATTCAAAATTATTTGTACACTTCGTAACCTAAAGATGTCTTATTTGGCAAGAGCTCTTAAATGTGACCTGATAGAGTTGGCGAATGAACTCGGCATCGAAATACCTGCTGATGCTAGAGTAGTTGATATAAAAAGATTTATCACTGGAGATGAAAGTTATGATGAAGACTTCACGAAAAATCTGCTTCTGTCTATAAGCGAAAACCGTGCAAAAGAGAAAGCAGAAGAAAAGGAAAGAATAGCACGTGAAAATGAAAGAATAGAACGGGAAAAGGCTGAGGAAAAGGAAAGAATAGAACGGGAAAAGTCTGAGGAAAAGGAAAGAATAGAGCGGGAAAATGAAAGAATAGAACGGGAAAATGAAAGAATAGAACGGGAAAGAGCGTACGAGTTGGAAAGACTCCGTCTGCAGGTAGAATCACAGAAATTGGAGCAGGTCTCTGGTTTTAATCCTCTGTCTGCAGACCATCAAACCAACTTTAACTTGAAAAAGTTGCTACCTGATTTTGATCCGAATGATGGTGATATGACATTGTTTCTTCAGTTATTCGAACGACAGATGAAAGTTCTTAAAGTAGGGAGACATAACTGGGTTGCCTATCTCCTGGGCCTATTACCTAATAGCGTGGCACAACTCATCGCCAGAGAACCAGAACAGAAGGCTCATGATTTTGATCACATTAGAACAATGCTGCTTCAGAGATTTAAATTAAGTGCTGAGAGAATGCGACAGCTCTTCGCAACTCACAAGAAAAGTCCTGAGAGCACATGGAAGGACTTCCATTTTGAACTGCGTAGCTATTTTGAAGCATGGCTAGCAGAATTGAACATAACGGATTTTGAGAAATTGAAAGACCTCATGATCCTGGATCAAATGAAGAAACGCGTTCCTTCAGAGGTTAAGAACCATTTCTTGGACGTATGGAGCGAATGGGTCACCCCAAGTGACCTAGTGGAGAAGATGGACAGTTACGACAACTTACGTACTGTCAACCCGAAGCAACATGAAACAAAATCCGTGTTCCAAAAAAGAAATTACTATAGAACCCAACAATCACAATTGGAACAAAGAGTTGACAGACAAAGTCTGCCAGGGATTCCCAGTAACAGTAGGCGGGATCCCGGGGTCCTCAGTCAAAGTAGGAGGGACACTTTTCACAGGGCAGAATTACACCAAGGGGTATTGAAGAGAAGAAAGAAATATCGTGCTACGGATGTGGAGCACCAGGAACCATCAAATCAAAATGCAAAAACTGTTCGTCATCGACAAGAAGGGAGCCATTCCAAGCGAACTCTATCCGCATGTATACCTGTCACACCGATGCATCCCCGTTAGCGCTAATAGATATCTGTATATCGGGAGTAAGAGCCAGGGTTTGTGTTGATAGTGGTGCCAGCAGAACAGTCGCTGGAGAGATCATGTACCACCAATTAAAAAAGAGAGGAGTAGAGTTCCAAAGAGAAGTAGTAACAATGACTTTGGCAAATGGTTGTCAAACAACTGAAGAGGCTTGCACCGCCATGGTGAAAATAGAGATTGAAGGAAAATCAGTCTCGCTGAATTTACTGGCATTACCAAATGCAAAAAAGAATCGTACTCTACTAGGAACCGACTTTTTGGAAAAGTCCGGAATTGTTCTAGACATGAAGAACAAAAATTGGCATTTCTCTGACAATCCCTGTCGGAAGATTGGTTTCAAGAAAGATATCCCTGTAAAATATCTGCTATCTGTTGAAGACCCACCAGTAAAGAGTCAACAGCCTGTCGACAACTGTAGCAACAAAGGAAATTTTCATGAAGAAGATGAACGTTCAAGTTGCAACCAGCAACTCTCATACAGCCAAGCTATATCACCAAGCTCACTGCGTTCTGATGAAGGAGAACATTTAATGTCTGATCAGCGCAGAAAGATGAATGGTTTGTTAGAAAAATTTGAGTCTACCTTCAAGCTAGGGGGAGAGCCTACCCCTTTTATAGAACATCGGATCAATACCGGTGATCACGTTTGGGTCACCATGCACCCTGTGAGTAACGCAGAAAAGAAAAGGACTGCCAAATTCATGCCTCGACGTGACGGTCCTTACGTGGTGCTCACACAACGGTCACCTACAACTTATGAAATTGCAGATCCCAAAAATCCAACCACACCTATAGGAGTTTATCACTCTTCAGCTCTCAAGGCATGTAAAGCTACTGACAGTACTCCTGTGGTCCCATTAAGAAAGAGAGGACGCCCTCCTAAAGCACGTAATGCTGACTCCTCGTCGGGACGTCGTCGGAGCCAGAGGGGGAGGTTGTAGCGCATCAGCCCCTTAACGTGTGTCTCAGCGATATGCGCCTTGTTTGGCGATGGCGGACCACGTGACACACTCTCCGCGAAAGAGAATGAACCCTTTTTCTCTAGTTGTTTCCCAAGGCGAGCGTAGAACTGACGCGCTGAAGTTTTGTTCCCCGAGATGTTACTTTTTATGTTTGTTTATTCTTGTAATTGTTTTGTCTTGTGCTTAGTGTTAATTAAAATTGCTCTTTTGGCCAATTCTTGCATTAATCATTGGATTCAGCTCTAAAGTGTTTAATTTTTTTTAATATAATTGCAATTATAATTAATGTGGGATATATTTTAAAGATCAGCATTCCATCGGCCACTCCCTGTGTGTAATACAGGAAATGAAGAAGCGCCGCCAAGTCTAGACGGACTGGCTTAGGACGATTTTCCCTGAGTCCAGAGACAGTTGCAGAACGATGACGCGAGAAGAGGATGGCGTACGGTCATGTCTCACGAATGCCCGATGAAGTGAAATTGTTAACTATTCTTAATCTATAAATATTCCCCCTTTATTTGTAAATAAACTCTTTAATTGTTAATTATGTCGCTTTTATCCTTTTTACTACAGTAGAGGTTCTGGATGCAAATTCATCCTAAAGTGCCAAGGTATTCTTACATTAATTAACGTCACACTGCAACGCAAAAGGCTATTGGCGACAGTCCGGGATCAATCCCCAAAGGAACGATCCAAGGGGGGGTATTTCAATTAACGTCACACTGGAGCAACACAACGGGCTATTGGTGACGGTCCGGGATCAATCCCAAAGGGAAAGATCCGAGGACAACACCACGTAATTTTGAACCACGGTCAGATGACGAGGCAACACCTGAGCTGAACGATCCAAGGACAACACCACGTAATTTTGAATCACAGTCAGGTGACGAGATCAACACCTGATCTGGCACCCCACTCTCCAATCTTGCACACCACGCCAACGTGAGGATATTTGAGGCCACGACAGAATTAAGTGGACCAGCCCCCATGTACACGATGCAGCACTCGTTTTAAAGCTCCAGTGATTTCGGCGAGATATCCATCAAGATCTGACCAATTTTGATAATGATAAGATATCTCGTCATCAAGATATTGCCGACTTTTTTATGATGAAGAGAACAAGATTTGGTCAGTTTTCTTCTAATGACGAGATAACTCGTCCATCAAGATCTGATCAGTTTTGATCTAATCTAATGAATGACGAGAACCCCAAGACGGGATAACTCGGCGAGACACCCACCAGGGGGGGTTATTATGAGGTGTTTAATTTTTTAAATATAACTGTAACGATGGTGAATATAACGTGTGCGTTTTGGTTAATCAACTAAAATTCCAGAATGCGACAATCGCTTGAACCTTCCTGGCGGTTGTCTCGGCGAGGTATCTCGCCATTAGGAAAAATGAATAGTTCCTAATGGACGAGATATATCGTCCTTAGAAGAAAACTGACCAGATCTTGATCTCGTCAGCATAAAAACAATCGGCAATACCTTGATGATAATATATCTCGTCATTAACAACATAGGTCAGATCTTGATGGACAAGATATCTCGTAGAAACCACTTGGAGGGTTAAATTGTCCGTCAGTCACCGTCATCAACCAATTCCCTCTCCAAAACCCGAACAGTCAACCAAGTATAATGGGGGAAACAAAGTTGAAAATCAATTACCGCCTCTCCGGTACCTCACGCGTGGCAAAAAGCCGATTCAACAGATCTCTCCGATCGATCTACGTTTATAATTAAAAGGGACTTAAAATTTCTGCGCCAACTTTCATTGGAACAAAGGGAACTTTTCTTGAGCGCTTCATAAAATACAGGTTAGTTTAATTTCCAACGGAGAACTTGGTCGAAATGCTAAAAATGCTGCGAATGGATTTGGCCCCTTGAGGACAGGAGAGTGTCCACTTAATTACGCATTAATCCGATGAAGGGATTAATTCCTAATTAAATGATAAAGAAAGTCTAACTCCTTGGAGAAAGACTGAACGAGGTCAATGGGAAAGTTTTAATTTTCGCTGGAATTAATTTCATTTTGGAGAAAATTAGATTGGTTAAAACTGAATATTTTCTTTGCTACTGCTCTTGAATCTTTTTATTCTTTTTTTGAGCAGTAATAGTATCTATCAACTTCGATTTAAGAACAGTTCCTTTTTTGGTGTTTTCCAATCAGCTATCATGTATGAATTTGGAAATCATTCTTTGAAATTTTAAGTACTTACAGGAAACATGTTTCGCTGCTAAAACACTACAGCTACCTACATTTAGCTTGTCAGAAAACTCCCTCTCATATAAAGGAATTAAGAATACTTTTTTTCATTTGTATAACTTTTTTCTTTAAATTCAAATTTAACTTTCAATAAATTTGTTTTAGGAAATTCTAATATTGGTTAATACAATAAATACATTTTTCTGTAATAAATATATTTCTCTTGAATCTTTTCATTATTTTTTATATAGTGCTTATATCAACACATACGAAATGATTTAAGAATGCTTTCTTTTTATGAATATAACTAACTTTAAATTAAAATTTAATTTTCTATAAATTTATTTTAGGAAATGATAATATTTAATTCCCTAATAACATAATAACTCAGTGGTCATCTGAGGTGTCTCACATTTTGCTGTGGTCGCAAGATTCATCTTGTTTGCCTTAAATGCCAGGCCTCCCCATCATACATTCTAGAGTACCTGGGATTGTCCCAAGACGACCTGTTTTCTGAACCTCTTTTGGTTTATGACTGTGCAGGTGAATGGACTCATGGATTTAGTCTAGCTGGAGCTAGACGTGGAGATAAGCAACAACAACAATACCCTATTTATTTTTACTACTCTTAAGTCTGCATTATTTTTATGACTGTATCAACATATATATGAAATTATTTAAGAACATTTTCTTTTCATGGATGACTTTATACTTAAAAAAATTTAAGCATTAATGTTGTTGCAGCGCGTCCATTTCTGAGTCAGATGTCACAGTGTGCATTTTGCACAGCTTTGGCGATGTCGATTATTTTGTCTCTGCAAAGCTTCAGGGTGGTAATCGATGGTTTAAAAAGCAGCTACTATAACAGGACAGGTGAACATATGATTAGGTGTGAGTTCAACGGCCAGATAGTTGCTGCAATGTCTATACGTTCTGGTTCCATCACTGTTAATTTTCATGCCTTTAAAATGTCCTGTTCTCAGTCTGGATACTGTGGCCCAAGATATCCATTCACTTCTATACTAACTCATGTGCTTAGAGAAAAGGTACTCTTCAGTGTATTTCCGCACATCTAGACATTGAAGGAAATGAAGTTGCAGATCAATGGGCAAAGGAAGGCAGAGAAATGATGAACAAACCCCAATAACTTACTGATGCTAATGCTTTGGTAATGGCGCAAGGGCCAGATTTGGCCATGCTTGCACCAGACACAAGACATTGAATATCAATAAACATACACTCAATGAAAGTTTAACTGATACAGAAGAGGAAATACACCCAGGGAGGAATGCACTTGACAGGAGTCGAACCTGCACAACCTGCAATTCGAAGGTTGCTAGCGCAATGGACATACCCACTGAGCCACGACGGACTCTCTAGTATCACAAAAAATTTAAGGTTTATGGACGCCTTAAAAGGTTCGTTGAGAGTACGCCTATTAATGCGAAACAACTTTCTCTTTACTATTTTCTAAACCGCAGAGAACTGAGACATAACATCCTTCTGGCAAGCACAATAAAATTAAGCATTTTTTCGCTGCGGTAAACGCCTATTTCCGTCCGAATAACGGCCGAAACTTAAACATAATGCAACCTTATTCCCCCGCAAAGGCATTATTAACAGCAAAAACAAAACGGAATTTTTGCCTCCGTCGAACAAAACACCGCGAACATTCATTAACTCCGAATAAAATGGCCGGCCGCTGTTAAAGAAAAGCCTTCGGACAAAAAAGAAGTTTTGAGCACAAGTACTGAGTGAACGACTTTTAAATCATTAGCCAACTCTATGCAAAGTTGGAAAGAGAGTGGAAGCATTTGGAGAACAGGCGAGCAATTAAAATTCGGCTTCGAAGGTTTTTCTTTTTGGGTTTAATCATAATGAAAGGGATTTTTACTTGGGAATCTACTTAAAAAGTGCTCAAGAAAATGGGCAAGCATTTTTTAAGGAAAGACATCAATGGAGTTCTCGGTGGAAATAATCTTACTAATTAGCATTATTTTGCTACTTATTTAATTAAACCAATTAATATGTTTAACAATTTTATTTTGCCACCTTGGGGCTTATTAATTAGTTTAGGAAATACGGTGTTTAACACATGCATTGAGTCAGCAATATCTTTTATAAATAAATGGAATTTTTTAATTGTCTTGATGCTATCATCTTTACATATTTTACAAACGTACGTGGTAAAGAAGTCGAAATTATTTGTATAGTGGCGAACGGTAAAAATGTATCTATGGTACAAAGATCTCGTCCCAAAATTATCCCTTCCCAGAACTAGTGACAGTTTTGGGCAAGTTTTTGCACCAGAAGCTGATTACTAATCCAAATCCATTTCCAAATAATCATCTGTTGTCTTAACATCTCAAGAAATCCCAGTGGTCATTCTTTTTGTGTAAGGAACTCATCAACTCGAAAGGGTGACCACTAAACCGATAAATATTCGCAATACGATAGTCACGGAGTGGAATGTATTGAGAAAGTTGTGCAAATGTGAAGAAGACAGAACGTTTGTGCAATTAGAGCGCTGTGTATTTGAAATACATTGTGTTGTACTTTATGAGAAATCTGTCATCAAACTTTGTACTGAAACCCGGAGAAGGTAGTCGATTAATCGGTCTAGTGGAGTTTGGACTGAAGGTCGATAGGTTTTTGTTTTGTTGTTTGGCTAGAAGGTCGATGCAATTGTCATCAGCTATTCAAAGTTTCCATATTCGACAACTGGATAGCGGAAAATACTATTAATGAAAAGGGGGAATATCTTTTTTTATACAACTGTAATTAAAAAAACACCGAAGGAATGTTAAATCATACTGAAAGCCAGAAAGACCATTGTTTCATCAACCAAGACTGTTTTGAGTGTAAATGACACTTAAGAACAAGAAACATGGAAAACTCGTTAAGAAATATACTTGCGCAATTCGCCCACGGAAGTTGGCAATAATGATTCGTGTCGATATGGGTACAGCATCAAAATGACTTCAAAGTGTCCATTCAAAGCTCTCCCTTTCAGATAATACAAATGCCAAGTTCGGTTCGTTGTCTGACTTTGATGCTTCACTGCTTTTTGTTGCAGATGAACATTTCCGCTTTGAACAGAATTCAAAGTACACAAACAATGAAATATTTTTCAGCGCTTTCTTACGTCGAAGGAATTATATATGTGATTATTTCATAAGTATATTTGAAATTTGTAGTACAGCAGAGGTGGTGGTTTTTCTTCTGTTGTTTCAGAGTTTACAACACAAAGTACAAAGAAATGCGAAAAGGACACTGCTATATATTATACTATCGATGCTATTAAGATAGGTACAAAGTTCTTATATTTTAACTGAAATACTTTGAAACATCAACTTATACTAAACTAGCAATGTTAGTATACGACTTTTTAGTGGAACATTTCATGTCGTATGGAAGTAATTCGCAATTAACTTGAATAACACTCGTGTGATTATAATTATTTTCAAAATCTCAAAATACAAGTGTGGAAAATCAGTGTGATAAGTTCTTCATTAATCAGATTCGTAGTTGGTCATCAATTCTACTGTAAATGTCCTCAAAATTCTATCGTTTTTAATCAGCCCGAAGTTTATACTTATTTTGATTCATAATTGGAGAAGTTTCTTCATACAAGAATGTGCTTCCAAAGATGCTTAACACTTTCTGTGCAGTCTCCCTATCCAGATTTTAAACTTACCCCTTTCCAGGCTCTTGGACACAATTTTAGCAAAAAATTTTATATGTAACATATGTCGCATTTTAAAGATCAATTTGCTCTTGTAGGTGGTTAGTACATATCCCTAGTCCTGAATTCTGGCTCCTAGTCTTCTAAGAAAAGAAACGGCTTTCTAAGACATAATACAATGCCCTGTCTGCGTCTTAGAATTCAACTTACATATTTTTCTTCTTATTTCGCCTACATTATTATATCTTCCTTTTGGAATTTAGTCAAGTAAATTTGCTTTTAAAAGCGCGAAAAAAAAATTTAAAATAATTTTTCTGGTCTTAATTTATGATAGAGATTTTAAGTGTTAACAACAAACGGAAATGGAGATTTTACTTCCCGTCACACAGATTCTCCCATGATACACATCTAGGTTATCTTTAGTTTATTGCTTTTTTGGCGTTCAGCTTTATTGGAGGACTAATTGTGTCGTCGCAAAGCAGAAACTCATTAACTGACATTTATCGGAAATGTGTTTTTGATTATAAATGCTTGCTTTCATGAGGATGAGGAATACCTTGTCATAATATATTGATAGTTTGAATTGCTATGTTTGAACAAAAATATTAAAACTATCAAAATGATTATTACTTTTATTTCGACATAAAAATTAATAACTGTAAATTGCTGTTCTGTAAAATTTAATTTGTTGTCAGTCATCGAGTTTCTGCTCTAAGCTGACGATAGAAATTAGGAATTCATTCTTTAGAGTTTTTATGGGCGAAATGCTGAAATCGAATTAAAAAAACAAGTGACGTCACATCCGGAATAAATACAGGAAGCACGTTTCGCAGCAAAAACACCACGGCCACCTCCCCCCCCCCCTCCCCCTCATTTTTCTTGACAGAAAAAGCCTCTCACACAAACATAAAGTATAATATTACTTGACGAAGCTTTTCAAAGTTAATCAATGAATAACGGGAAATTTAATTCTGTGGTGCTTTTAACCCTCCAAGTGGTTTCGACGAGTTATCTCGTCCATCAAGATCTCACCAATTTTGCAAATGGCGAAATATATCTTCATAAAGATATTGCCGATTTTTTTATGATGACGAGATCAAGATCTGGTTAGTTTTCTTCTAATGAGGATATATCTCGTCTATCAAGATCTGCTAACGGTTTTGCTAATGACTAGATACCTCGTCAAGACAACCACCAGGAGGGTTAAATTTACACAACGCAATACATTTTCCCACGTACTATTGAACAAAACCTTACATACCACTGACAGTGCGCGTATCATCGATTGATAAATACTGTACCACTATATTTAAAAATGCACTTACGTAACTTTTCCTCGGAAACCTACAGCAGTGATAGGGTTCGACATCTGCTTGACATTAAAATGACTCGGAATGCCTCCTGTGTGCCTTCTGGAAAGCAAAATGCTAACCGAACTTCGTTCAACGCACTCCTGGCTTTGTTGGTTTCGCGTCACTCTAACTGCAACTGCAGATGAAATTCCGATGTCACTGAAATCTCACGTGACAGCAGGAAAGGATAAAATTGACAACTTTCCACAGCGAAATTTCCATTCTAAAAAGGATCTGTGATTTTTTTTTCGGAGTAAATCTTATGATTCAGAATAAGGGCGTGCATTCCAAGAGCATAGAATAAGAAATAATTACCCGCCACATTCCTTCGAAATCTTTCAACTTCTAGATGACCATATTTTTAAAATAGAAAATGAACTGTTGGTGGTCGTCGACTGAATTAGGTTATATGGCTAAGGGCCATATTTGGCCAAGCTCTGCGTGCAAGAAACGTCAAGTAAATGAACATGCACACACAAGGAAAGTTTTACTAACACAGAAGGGAGAAATACACCCAGGAAGAATCGAACCTGCGCCCCCTGCCGCCTATAACTCGTAGGTTGCTTGCTCATTTGGCAAACTCACTGAACCACAAATGAATATCGAGACGCACATTCAAGGATAGAGACGGATAGCAACATATTCCAACAAATGTTCTTACGTTGGCGTGGTGTGGTAGTTTGGAAAATGGGTGCCAGCTCAGGTATTGACCTCGTCATCTGACCTTCGTTCAAGAGTGCGATGCGTTGTCCTCGTATATTTCCTTTCGGGATTGGTCCAGGACAGTCGCCAACAGCCCGTTGTGTTGCTCCAGTGCGGCGTTTATTAATTAATACCTACCTATCTTCCGCAGTCAACATCCACGAAAAAATTAATAAAATTAAGTTATCTCCGATAGTCATCCTTACTTAAAATGAACGAGCCCCCTTTCTATAGCGACCGCCACTACCCAGACTTGGTCGAGAACAGTTCTGATATTAGACGGACAGTAATAAGTCATTACATCTCTGTGTAATATTACACAGCGGTTGGGTAGTCAGAATTACTTTCCTCAGTATATATTTAAATTTTATTGTCTTGGACAGCATCGGAAAGGTGTATTCGAAAATAATGTTTTTGGTACAAGTTTTTTGACCTCGTGCGATCCGTGAATTTTTTATTGCACCCGTGCAACTGCTTCAAGCTCATTTGTAAACGCTATTGTGTCTTGATATTATTTATTAAGCACATGGAAACTATAAAATTAGTATGGTATTTTTAAATATGCACGTGCAAACTGTAACCATGATATGGAATGTGATAAAAAAATTAATTTATATTTTAGAAGAATTGGAGACGGAGTAGAAAAACTGATCGGTGTTCTTCATAATTTTGTATCGACCTTAGTTTTTAACCCTCCAAGTATATCGACGAGATATCTCGTCCAAGAACTGGTAAACTTTGCTAAAGAGATATTTCGTTGAGACAAACCTGTCCTTTTACTCCAAAGGGAAATGAAGAACCCAAGAAGAAAAAACGAATCGTCACTTGCTCAAAAATGGCGACAGTTTGTAACAGGATTTGCATCATAGGCTGGCCACTACAAGGCAGTTTTCGACTCGAAGATAAACCACCAGGATGGTTAATAAATGTCTAAGTTTTTCTAACTAACGTTTATGTCCATGTATTCAACCGAAAAGATTGTCTTCAGCTATTTAATGCAATCGTACTGATATTCTGATCATCCGAAAAGTAAATACAGTGAATCTTCATCTCCAAATGGATTATCAACCGACTTGGGATTAATACATTATCTCTCGACAGGGTCTCAGTTTGGAAAACACTGAATTAGCTGAACCTCCAAGAATAACACAGGACGCGGTTTCTCATCCATTTTCACCAACAACATTCGTGGTTCAGATCATTGTTTCAGCAAACCTTCAACCACAAATTTTTTTTCCCGTGGACATGATAATCTTATTCTGTTCGGGACATTTATGCCCAAGTGCATAATGTACGATTAATTGTACCTCGGTCAGAGAGAGCATAATTATTGGAAAACACTGCATCATCACTAGTTTATATATCGGAGTTTATTTTTGGATAAATGCTGACATACGCTTCTTTAAAATAATAGTTACGGCAATAGACGTCAAATAAATACATCATCCCATTGCATCGGCTTTAGGAGTCACAGAAAAGGGCTTCATGCGGATCATTATAATAGTTGGGAGAGGAAGTATCAGACTGAGAGTAATCAATCACTTTGCGGCTTCTTTACAGGGTGGCTTCCAAACAGGAAGACAGAATAACTTATCAATCCTGATAAACGGAATAACAGTTTTTACTGAGGGATTTTCAAACTTCCGACAAGAGAAGGTCGTGTGGTTTAGAGTGTACAATAAAATAAGGCAGTAGATTAAGTCAAGGTCTAAAGATCAGTATTGATAAAACTGAAAAATGTTTTCAAGGATGAGATATTAATTAGATCATTATTATGCTTTGTTCGTTTATTTGTATGAAATTTCTGTGTCTGAGATTATCTCTACTCAACGCATACTAAAAACGATTGTTTTTAATTTCAAGTATACTTCGGGCAGTTTCACACCAACAGAATCCAAATCAATCCGAATCTAATAAAAACTGTCTAATGTAGAACTAGGAGCATTGAAGCGGAACGTTCCCTATTTAGGAAGTGTGAAAGGTTTTTAAGTGAACATGCTATTTCTTATGAAATCGGCTTTCCTGAATTTTCATTAGTCAGTTTCTACTGGATTCAGTTTGACCCGGATTTTGTTCGTGTGAAGCAATCCTCTGGAATTTTCGTTAGTCAGTTTCTGCTGGATAACTTTCTTTTTAAGGACTTGTAGAGCCGCTTCAGATTCCGGGGCAATCCGAATCAATCAGAATTCAATAAAAATTGACTAATGAAGAACCAGGTGCATTGAAACGGAACGTTCCAGATTCAGGCAGTGTGAAACGTTTTAAGATGATCAAGCTATTTATAATGGAATTGACTTTCCAGAACCTTCGTTGGTCACTTTCTACTGTATTCAGATTGATTCTGATTGACCCGGATTCTGTTGGTGTAAAGCGGTCCTTTAAAATCTTCGTTAGTTAAAGCCTTTAAAATCAGTTTCTATTGGCTATTTTTCTTTCTAAGGGGGCTTAAGGGCCACTTCACACCAACAGAATTCGGGTCAATCAGAATCAACTTGAATCCAGTAGAAACTGACTAAAGAAGATTCGTGGTAGCCGCTTCTTTAAGAAATAGCTTGTTTGTCTTGAAACTTTTCGCACTGCCTGAAGAACGGAACTCCTAAATAATTTATTTACAACACTAAACATTGCAACACATAAATGTTAGAAATGCTCAAATATCATTTAGCTGTCTTAACTCAAATACATAAACTCAGAATCCTAAATAAAATTTGAAAATGAAACATTAATTTTAGCTTTGCCAGATACCAAGTAGCAACACTTTTATTATCAGTGGGTTTTTCGCTGCGCTTCGCATTAAATAGACTCGTTTCTTTACGAAATGTAAGCTATGCAAAAAAAGTTACCCATTTTATATCATTTGTCAAATACTTTTTGATATTTTGGAAAGAAATAAAAAATAAGTTCAAACAAGTAGTATTGGAATAATAAGAAAAAATTGTTTTCGAACAATACTGGTAAAACAATCTGAATTGCGTACCGCAAGAGTAATAATACTCAATGTTATTTCTATGGGGATTTCGAATTGCTTTTAGCCTCCTCCACACATTGGACAAATAGAACGGGGTTAATATGTAGCCTATGTTACCCGCAGGGTTCTAAAGAATAAGTGAATCAAATTTGGCGTGGATTAGTTAAATGGTGTAGATTTGTACCGATAATAGACAAATGCCAACTCTGATTTATACATATACTAGCTGAATTACCCGGCGTTGCTCGGGTTGAAATGGTTAAATGTTGCTTGAAAATTGAATTAGAATAAGAACTTTTCTTTCACAGAAAAATGCAATCATTTAAGTTGTACGGAAAATACGTTTTAACTTTTTCATAGCTTCTACAATATACTTCGGACGCAAATATATACATTTAATTCCTGAATATATTGCAATATGTAAAAGATTAACCTATAAATACGAACAGAAGCGAAATTCCGACGAAAAAATGCAGAATTCTAAAAAACGAAAGATGTGCAAAGTGCAGTTTCAACTGCTTCTGTTTAAATACTCTCGCAATCAAGTCGTGGCGCTCACTGGGTAATTGACCATTGGTAAAAACCTCCTTGATCTTCGTCCAAGTCGGATTGCATGTGAAGGTGATAAATAAGTCTGGTCTCCCATACGTCCTCACGTACGTCATTGCATCTTGCGTGTATTCGTGCATGTGTCTGGGACTGCCTGTAAATGTAGCTGGTAGTACGACTAAGGCATCGAGGTTTTCAACGTTCCCGCCATTTGACCCAGCATCTGTCAGGTGAATATATCAACTTTCAGTTAACGTTGATTTAGACGAATGTAAAGAAGACGCTCACTCTCGACTTTTACGTACATATCGACGATGAACTGATGAAACAATTGCCTGCAGTTCAATACGTGGTTCTGCTCAATATCTCGAACCATTAATCTGTACGCATAGAAATCCATCGCTGAAACTTTCTTCCTGGTTGTTTCACCTGTTCTTGGGTTGATCTGCCTCAGATTAAATTGATATCCATCTTCACCATGGGGGAATATTACTGGGTACTGCAGAGCATCATAAGATCTATGTGTTTCCGAAATACGCTGCAAGGATTCACCTCGTCGTTGAATAAAGATATCCCGTTGATGAAACTCATCTCCTGATATAACCACCGCGACTTCATCTGCTTGAGGAGAGTTAAAGCTCCGCTCGTGTTCGCCTGCTGGTCTTCGGTCTGCTCTTATGACTACTTTATATTCATCTGTTGGCATACGTTCCAATGCTGTTTCAAACGTTTTAATAAGATTATTGTGCTCATGAAACATCCTCTGTAAGTTTAACACAATATGACGTCTTGTTCCCGAGAAGTAGGCGCACCTCTGACCAGTTTCCATTTGTTCGTTTTGAATAAAATATAGCTGTAGAAATTTTGGTGGTTGATCTGGCAGCGGAAGCAACGATCCCGCTCTATGGTAAATCTGCCCTTGCACCTTGAATGTCGACGGAAATCCGGGCTGTCCAACAACTGATATGGCGCCGAATGATGTCATTTGGAAACATGAGTTGTATTTTCTGACGTTACTAAGAAAATGCTTCGACTCTGACGTATCTCCTGATGTGTAAGTCAAAAGTTCTTGTGGTGGTGGTTCCAGTTGGCAGAGTTTAACTTTTCCATTTTTACAGCAAATACCAGTAGACTGATTTAAACTTTTTGGCTTGACAGTAACTACAAACCATTTCCATTTTCCCGATGGTAACACTTGCATGCAGCGAGTAGTCTTTATGTGAATCGTAGTGGAATTCTTCCAATGCTAAGCTAAAATGGTGCGCAGTCCGTGATCGTTTGGCTCTATCTCTCTTATCTTGTAGTCGGGCCTCACGTTGCTGTGCCGTCTCTGTTGCTCTAGATGTTGTAGCTCTCTCGCAATCGCAAGTCTTCTATTCCTCTCCTCGGAAGTTTCTTGACTACACTCATCTTTCATCATCTTAGCCGTTGACTGCACTTGGCCGATCGCCTTCCGCTTCCTTGGAGGCATTGCTACAGCAAAGAAATCTGTAAAAGAATACAAAAAGAATGCTATTTCATAAAATAAGCAAAAGGCACACTCTCACTGAGCAATGAAATCTATTATAGAATACAATAAAAATAAAAAGCTTATATAAACTGAATGGTACTTATCAGTACTTACATCAGCTTAGGAATATCAAACTTTTAACACAAATAAAAAATATTAATGCCTTACTTAAAAGCTGTCAATCAAAATACTCAAACACAGAATTCTAAATCATACCAAAAAATAAACTTTTATTCTGGTGTAAAAAAGCATTAATTCTGATCCCATTAAACGTATTTAAAAAATTAAGCAAAAGGCACACTCTCACTGAGCAATGAAATCTATTATAGAATACAATAAAAAGCTAAAATTACCGAAAAAACGAATATAAAATTTTGTAGTACTTACATCAGTTTAGACATATTAATCCAAAATGTACACTATCACTGTCGCGAATAAAGTAGGAAACACTTATACAATCAACTAAAAGAGCGAAATAAAACTGCCAGATTCACTGAAAGATGATAAACTGGAAGACTTACCGAGTTAGCTTCCTTTAAATACGACCAGCTAAGAATCGAGTGGGTGCTGGAATGTTCTCCACCATGAGTCCAAGGAAGTTTCCGTTTCCCCAACTTTCTAGAAAGTTCTACAAAGTTTTATAAAAAAAGTAAACATTAATTCTGGTGCTGCCATATACCGAGTAGCAAAATTACACTTTTATGATCAATGAGTTTTTCGTTTGTGCTTTTCGGAATAACAGTGCTTGGTTTAGAAATAAATGTAATCGGTGTAGACAAATTAAACTGAATAGATAAAATTTTTTCAAAAAGCAGAAGGTCGATTTTGCAAAAATTTTCAGAAAGAAAATCACTGCTTTCAACGGAGGATTCACATGTATCTATTCCGGACATTTTAAAATAAGTTACACGCCTTACCTAAAAAGCCTCGTGAAACAGAATTCTACAAATCATTACGTATTCAATAAATTATTTAAGGAAAGTTGGTCGAAATATATACCAACTTTCCTTGAAAATAATCCTTGAACTCCTGAAAACCTTTCCTTGAATTTCCTTGCAAACATAAATATTTTAAAATATTATTTCCCCTTCATCAATAAAATATCTATAATTTATTTACATCATGGGAAGAACTAAAAAGTCAGTTCAAACATAAATATTGTAATTTAATTTGTTTCGGAAAAAATTGTTTTTAGATCAACACTGGTAAAGCAACCATCGCTGCCTAAAGCAATCAATCTATGCTCAATGTTATTTCTACTGCGATTTCGAATAGTTTTTAGCCCCCCAGGGCCAATAGAACGGGGGTTAAGAGTTAGCCTATGCTGACCGCAGTGTTCTAAAGTATAAGTGTACCAAATTTGGTGTGGATTGGTCAAACGGTGTAGATTTGTATAGAAAATATACACACACACATACACACACACACATCCTATTTTATATATATAGATATAGATAAATGGATAAGGGTTTTCTGTGACATTCAAATTTTCTCTCCATAACGCAT
Organism: Meta bourneti; assembly: GCA_933210815.1. Lineage (NCBI taxonomy): Eukaryota > Metazoa > Arthropoda > Arachnida > Araneae > Tetragnathidae > Meta > Meta bourneti. The sequence goes on along the minus strand of OW119930.1, from coordinate 56,061,795 downwards.
GACTCCCGACAATAGAAATTTATCGCGATAAGAAATTTATTAGCCTTGAATAAGAAATATACGAGTTCAGAAATATTTTACTCGATGCATCAGTAAACCAAATCCGTGTCAAGCGTAGCAGATAAAACCATTTCTGCCTTTTTATTACCAGATTTTCAGAACACTATTTTATAAAAAAAAAAAGATAAAACTAACGCATACAGAAAAACATGTCTCGTTTTTTGACACTTTTAAGAACAAATAGAATTTTTAATAGATAACAGTCATAGTTTAAATCGTCTTCCAATTGTTTCGGATGGATGCTTCAGGAGTGGATGACAGTTGTATGGCCCTTGTCAGAGTTGAAGCCTCCAGCCTACGCCTTAGTCATCCTAGCTCTCCTCATGTTAAAAACGGTTGATCAGCGTTTTTCAAACAACGTCTTGATATAAGAAACTGATAATGCCTTTTTTACAAATTTCGAAGCTTTATCAATAAAATTTTCACACAACGAATACATATTCGTTTTCATTCAGCACCGTATTGACATTTTTAATTATCTTTTAAAAAATAATTATTTTAATATTTTATGAAGGTAATACTCGAGCAACACAATGGTCTATTGGCGACCGTCCGGAATCAATCCCTAAGGGAAAGGTCCAATTTATGAAAAGTATGCTCAGTGTAAAAAAAGAAAACACGCGGTCTGTGAAGATTTTACTTCTGCCAAAATTTCTCTCGCATAATTCATATCGAGGTTACTTTAAAATGTAGTTTATTACCATTTTGGCCACGTTTAGGTCTAACTTAATTGCCGTTGATCAATCAACTATCATATATCAATTAGATATTCATTCTTTAGGATTATAATAGGCGAGATGCTGAAATCTTCGAAAAAGAATTCAACTGACGTCAGGCTCAGAATAAGTATAGGAAACATGATCACGGCATAAATATCACCTCCAGCTACATTAGTTTGTCAGAAAATGCCTCACAGAAGAAATAGAGGGGCTGCGATAGCCCAGTTGGTAGAGTAAATAATTAGCAACCGAGGCTTGAGAGCTCGAAACTCTATCAAACCAAAGAAAATAGTGTATATGGCGGCTGGTGCACTTTAAATCTACCGTAACCTCAAATGTCCTTACATTGGTGGGGGCGGTGGAAATTTTGAGTGGGGTGACAGCTCAGATGTTGGCATCGTTAATCGTGGTTCAAAATTACGAGGTGTTGTCCTCGAATCTTTGCCTTCGGAATTGATTCCAGACTGTAGACAGTAGCTCTTTGTGTTACTCCAGTGCTATCTGAATTCAACTACTACCTACAAACAAGGTAACAAAGGAATCCCACGCTTTTCCACTCCCGCTTGATAATCTTTAAGGTAAGTAATTTTCATTGGTTAGTTGCGCGAACCATGCTCATTTCGCTCGGTCGCAACGTGCCCAATCATCAAAACATTTGAAAAATGCTTTTTGATAAGTACCAATTTAGGTAATATAATTTAATATATGTTTCATTAGCATACGTGGCATATAAAGAGGTGTTTTTTTATACTGGCGAACGGCAAAAACATATAAACAATATAAGAGCAACCACTACGATATTAATCCTCCATTTTTGCCGCAAAATATGCTCAATTTGTGCTAGGGGCAGCAAAATATGGCTGTAACTGCAAGGAAGAGCTCTCGTCGCTCTAATAGAATTCTTCAGCAGTCCTGATTACACAGGCAATGAGAAATCTGGATGAAGGGCAGAAAAGAAAATCTGAGTCACACAACCCTGAAAACAGACTAAGAGGTATGAAAATATCGAATCGCCTTTGAACAAGTGAATAAGATACAATTGCAGTGAATATTCAAAAGCAAATTGTGGTAACATAACTGCTATGTGGACTTTTTACTATCGAAATAATACAGGGTGATCCAAAAATCACGGAAAAAGTAAAAATTCAATAATTTGAAAAGTATAGACAGTAACACGATGCGGTTTTCACAGAAATGCACAGAAAAACGTGGGATCTCTTTAGCAATGAAAATTTGTATTGATAGAATAGTTACATTTTCCACCGACAGGTGGCACTTCAATAGTTTATACAGTGGCGCAGCAAAGTTTGCAACGCAGCTAGGATTACAAATGTTCAATGTGACAGCCGTCATTCATGAGAATGGCCGTCAGACGAGTCACGACACTCTGCAAACATCGAAAAGGGTTTCAGCTGTCGGCGATTAATGTAACTATTCTGGCAATAAATTTTTTTAGTATTAAAAAAATCCCATGTCTTTCTGCGCATTTCTGTGGAAACCGCATCGTCTATACTTTTAGAATTATTGAATTTTTGCGTTTAATGTGACTTTTGGATCATCCTGTAATTAACATTTGAAGTAAGAGAACATTTGAAAAATGTAAACAAAATGCCGTTTTATATTTTTGACTAATTATTATTTCATTTGACGCATGAAATATGCATATCAATGCTTATATTCGTTGTAAATGGATTTAAAATAAGGTATGAAATGAAATGTGAGTAACTACAATTTATCATCACTAGGTATGAGCAATTAAGAATCAACGCAAATACTATTCGCCTGTCTTCTAATATAATTTAATGAGTGTAGAAAGAAAGTTACCAACTACATATTTAGAGTTCCCAAGATACTGACTACATATCCAAAAACCAGTGTGCCCTGACACTAAGAAAACACATGAAGGTGAAAGTCCCTGCAGTATTCTATTTCTTGATATAGTTAAGATAGCTTTTGAATAACATTTTCCAATTTTATGATTAGCTTAATCAAATTCATTAAAACATCTGGCCTCAATCCAATTACTTCGAGTGTACTTACTAAATTGGCTTTTTCTTATCTCTACCTTTCGACTTTCCTCTACGGATTTATTTGCTACTTGATTATGTCTTCGTTCGTTATGAGTGCGATACTTCGTAGCACAAATTAAACTTATCGATGTAAATTTATCGATAAAATCTTTTGGTAAAAAGCTGAATTTACGTCGCACTGGAAGAACGCAGTGGGATATTGGCGACTGTCAGGGATCAATCCCAAAGGGATTGACATTGAATCAAACATTGATTTGAAATATAAGTAGACAGCATTGCTATTGATGGGAGCTTCAAAAAGTGTGACAACATGTCGACTAATTGTCACGTGACTGCTCGGTGAACTTGGTTGGCCTATCTTATCACCTCTTTTGACGGTATAACATCTTATGACAGAGTAGTGAGTGAATGCATATTTCTATTGAGCGGCAACAAAAGTGGTGAAATCGCCAACGTCTACTACTATATGCTCATCAATCAGAGGATGAATCAATGGATGAGCGTCTTCTCCCGTTCCGTAGACCAATCATATGATGAATGTTATGTTCCATCCAGGAGACGAAAGTAGTTTAGGGGTCACGTTACTAAAAGTTTTGGTCACATAAAAGTTTTGCTCACTCTATTTTTATATTTCCTCTATGGATCCGAGGACTATACCTCGTAATTTTGAACCACGGTAAGATGACGAGACATCTGAGATGGCACTCTACTCTCCAAATTTCCCCACCACGTCAACGTGAGGACATTTGAGACCACGACAGATTTAACGTTCCCCCGTGTACACGACAGTATTTGGTTGGATCTAGTTTTGAACTCGCCACCCTCCGCTTGCTAATCCGTGACTCTACCAACTGAGCTACCGCGGCCCAGTATAATCTTTTGGGTAATATTCTCCAATCAGTGAAAAACTGAGAAATTGCTTGTAGAGATACAATGAATAAAACTATGCTATATATTTTTGATAGATGAATAATTACATAAATGAAAAATCATTTAAAAATGTAGTACTTCTAAGGCTGACATTAGAAATAAAGAAAAAGTGAACAGTTGTTATTTTTGTACTTTTCTCATTTAAACAGTACTCTCATCTAATAATCATTTCCTGAATCTGAAGTTGTTAACAGTTCTACAGCTCCTATAACATTTTTAATAGGTTCCCATTCTTTCTTTTCATTTAAATTTCATGCTGTACGTAATATGTCAATTTATCACTTCTTTCAATACCTAACCTATTCAGTTTAGCACAGTAAATTAGTCGGCTTAGAGCAGAAACCCATTAACTGACATTTTTAGGAGACATTTTTGACATTAAATAATTATTTTCATGACAAAGAGGTACGTAGGTAGGTATTTTATTAACGTCGCACTGGAGCGACACAATGGGCTATTGGTGACGGTCCAGGAAAGATCCGAAGACAACACCACGTAATTTTGAACCACGGTCAGATGACGAGATAACACATGAGCTGGCACCACAAGCTTCCAACCACGTCAACGTGAGGACATTTGAGACCACGACAGATTTAACGTGCACCAGCCCCCGTGTACACGACGGTCAATGGTTGGATTCGAACTCGTAACCCTCCGGTTGCTAATCAGTTACTCTTTCCAACCGGGTCATCGTGGCCCCATGACAAAGAGAGAAATAAATTGTCAAATTTCATTCGGTATGAAAGAAAATATAACACAATCAAAATGCTTATAATTTTTATTTTGACCTAAAAACTAATGGGGTCGTCGTGGCTCAGTGGGTATGTCGACTGCGCTAGCAACCTTCGAGTTGTAAGCGCCGCCGGTTCGATTCTTGTCAGGTGCATTCCTTCCTGTGTGTATTTCTCTCTTCTGAGTCAATAAAACTTTCATTGTGTGTATGTCTATTACTTGATATTGTATGTCTTGTGTCTGTCGTAGCATGACCTAATATGGCCGTTGCGCCATAAAACCCTTACAAACAACCTAAAAATCAATAGTGTCTTAAATCGGCTGTATTGTAAAATTTGTTTTTTTTTGTCAGTTAATGAGTTTCTGCTCTAATCCAACGATATCTACTGAAACTTCATTCAGTAACTGCAGCATTGTTATGATCTTTAGGGCTAACAGAGTGAATCCAAAGCAAGTACGTTTCTATCATGTTACAGCATTAAACTTTTCTGCAGACTTCATGACAAACGATTTCCTAAAGAAAGTTTCCCTCGGTATTCTGTCGATTCCAACAGAACTTCTTCCACTGATAAATCCTCGAGGAAGCAGATCATGTTGTGAATGAATTCTGATCCAGCCACATATTCATCCTTATTGAAACTTTCTCCAAGCATATTAGAGTCTAAGATGTCTGTAGCAAAGTGCATTCGTCACGAGGATGAATCTTTCCGTTTGATTACCGTATTAAAAATGATCTTTTTCCTCATCTTTTAGAAGTGGGTCGGATAGTAAAATCTTTCAGATTTCCTTCAAGTCTATAATACTTCAACTCTCAATTTCTTTTCTATTTTTTCGTATACAGCGAGTGATTTTAGTGAAGACGAAGAAATTAGCAACACCCTAATGTAACCTCGTAGGATTTAGACGGACATTTTTAAAGAAATTCTCACATTAATTTTTTTAGCGTACTTACTTTTACAAGGGGAGCTAAGTGGGAATGACTTTTAAGGTAGGAAGGTAGTTGAATTAACGTCACACTGGAGCAAGAGAACGGACTATTGGCGACGGTACGGGATCAATCCCGAAGAGAAAGGGGCCGCGGTAGCCCGGTTGGAAGAGTAATCGATTAGCAACCGGAGGGTCGCGCGTTCGAATACAACCAAAGACCGTCGTGTACAAAGTGGGCTGGTGCACGTTAAATCTGTCGTGGCCTCAAATGTCCTCACGTTGGTGTGGTGTGGAAGATTGGAGAGTGGGGTCCCAGCTCAGGTGTTATCGTCATCTGACCGTGATTCAAAAAAAAATTACGTGGTGTTGTCCTCGGATCTTTCCCTTCGGTTTTGATCCCGGACCGTCGCCAATAGCCCGTTGTGTTGCTCCAGTGTGACGTTAATTAAAATACCAACCTACCTGAAGGGAAAGTTCCAAGGACAACACGACCCATAGTTTTGAATCGCGGTCAGATGACGAGGTCACACCTGCGCCCGCACCCCACTTTCCAAACTTCCGCACCACGTCAATGTGATCTGGCTTTTAAGAGAAATATTTGAATTTTTCAGTACTTGTGTAGGACTGAGACCAAATTATATAGACAAGTTACCTCCGAAAACATAAAATTTGGAGACAAAGAGAAAATATGCAAAAATAAAACTAACCCTTCTATCATAACAACTGTAGCAGTGAGACAGTTTCAAAATAATGCAAGACTAGTGCTAAACTTATGAAAAGAGAAATACAACACTAAACTAAACCAAACAAAAGCTCCGACAATAATTTAAAAAAAAATGAGAAAATTATCCTTTTACTAGGATACATGGAGAGAAATAATTTTCTTATTTATTTAAATTTTATTTACTATTTTTATTTTGTATGAGATGATTTTTGGCAAGCTAAATGTAAGTAGATGTAGTGGTTCTGCTGCAATACGTGTTTCCTGTACGTTTTCTGAACGAGACGTCAGTTGACGTGTTTCTCGAATAAGCTTTCAGAATGTCGCGTTCACAATAAAAATTCCAAGGAATGAATTCAGAATTCATATTTGATACTTGATTAGTTAACACAAATTAAACGTCAAACATTATCGAAAAACTGATACACTACATTTTAAGCTAACCCCTATAAATACAATGAATGAGCATTTGGATAGTGGAAGTAAAATGGTCACTTTCCGACTGGTTTGTTTGTTTACACTGAAAATCCTCACAGTAATTACTGTAGGTACATTGATGAATAAAAAAGCTATTTAAATTTGAAAGTAGATATGCAAGTGTATATCGATAGTGGTTATTCTTATAGAAGAAAAAGAAAAAATACAAAACTCGATGGATATCAAATGGATATTTTCAGGTGATGAAATGAGACCTTGTTGGCTTGGGTGGAATTGCCGGAGTTTTATACTAAACACACCAACATCGCTCTCAAAAAACGATCTCATACCAACCATCGAACCAGAAAAATCAAAACCAAAGTAACTCAGATTCAAATAAAAGCACTGGAAAGTAATTGACATTTTAGAGTAACAGATATGAATTTCGGAAAAAGTATATTTAGGATATACATAGGGAGTTAATTAACGTCGCACAGGAGTAATACACCGAACTATTGGTAACGGTCCGGTATCAATCTCGAAGGGAAAGATCCGAGGACAGCACCTGGTAGTTTTTAACAACGGTCAGATAATGAGGTCAACACTTGAGCAGGCACCCCACTCTCAAAACTGCCACACCACGTCAACGTGAGGACATTTGAGGCTATGTCAGATTTAACGTGCATTGGCCCCCGTGTACACGACTGTCTTTGACTGGATCGAGTTTCGAACTCTCAACCCTCCGGTTGCTAATCCGTTACTCTTCCAACTGGTCGGAAAAACTTTTAGTTGGAAAGAGGTGGATTTTAGTATCAGAAGTTATTTACAAGTTTTTTTCTCTGCATATATGACTAATCCTGTAAATTCGATTGTTATTAAAATTTCTGTATGTGATAATGGAAATATAAGAAGTCCAGGAACAAATTTATTATAAAAAGTAATTTATTTTGTCATAAATATCAATAATTAAGTAAATTTGCTTCCCAAAATACAAATCTAGAAATCTGGTGGGGATAAAGGTAGATTGTTTTTTAAGAATTAATGCGATGGGATGAATTTCTTTCCAAAACTTAATGAAATCAGATTAATTAAAAATAATTAAGTCATCAATATAACGAAAGGAATTAACGCATTCAGAATTATGTACTCTAAAACAATAGAAGTCGATGTTTGCTAAAATGCTGGGAAAAGAGCCATTTGGAATTCCCTGTGTTTCTTTAAAAAATTTTAATCATTAAAAATATAGTTATTTAGAACACAAAGATTAATTAATCCATTCCTGTATTCTCTAGAAATACCAAGTACAGAAATTGTTTTCTTTATTTTGTGTTGTATTTATTTTGTCTGATTAATAAGTCTTCCTGCATTATTTAGACTTTACGTTGAGGTTAGTTTTGTTTCATGTTATTTTGCTGTATTCTATCTTTTAGTCCCCAAATTTTGAGTTTTGGTGTGGGGGGTGACTTGTTTATATTATTTACCCTCAGTCCCACCACAAGTACAGAAAAAAATTCTTCATTCCTCTCAAAAGTGGCTTATTATCGTTTTGGCGAAGTTTGACATTTAATTGAATGAGCTTGGGTGGTGTGGAAGTTTGGAGAGTGGGGTGCCAGCTCAGGTGCGACCTCGTCATATGACGTGGTTCAAAATTACGAGGTGCCCTCGCATCTTTCCCTTCGAGATTGAACCCGGACCGTCGTCAATAGCCCATTCTGTTGCTCCAGTGCGACGTTGATTGACTACCTACCTAATTGAATGAGCGTTCGTTTATTAACTATTATATATCAATTCAGAATTCATTCTTTGTAATTTCTACTGGCAGGTGTTGAAATCGTATTAAAAAGATAGGCTTTCACATGTGGAATACACACAGGAAATATATTTCACCACAAAAATACTACCGACGCCTCATTTAGCTTGACTGAAAAAGACTTATATTCAATATATTTATCCTCAGATTCATATGAATTTATAGTGATAAGCATGAAACCTCACTGTCAATATCATTCGACACTAATGGTACTTAAATATTTGTCAAAATTATTTTCATTATTATTAAAACAGACTCTCCTGTCTCCTAAATAAATTGAAATAATCGATCTGCAATTTAGAACTTAGAATAATGGAAACATCTAATTTGCTAAAATATGTCGCACTTAAACTCATTCTGTTTCTTGATAATCTATGCATGCATTTCACTAACATTCATTGCACAAAAATAGATATTATTTGTTTATTGCCGAATGGCAGCACTGGATATATAAACAATATAAAATCGACCAATACGGGATTCATTCGCCGATTAGCTCAAATGTGCTTGATTTGAGCTATGATTACTAAAGCTACACGGGAAGAGCTCTCCTCTTTAATTAAACTCTTAAGTATGCTTAAAAAAAGTAATGAGAAATCTGAAGTATAGAAATCTGCACAGAAAAAGAACTATGAGCGAAAATAGGTTTAGCGTCAAAAAATATTGAATAGTCTTCGAACAAGGAAAAGGTAGGTAGGTATTTTAATTGATGTCACACTGGAGCAACACAACGGGCTATTGGCGACGATTCGAGATCAAACCCAAAGGGAAAGATCGAGGACAACACCACGTAATTTTGAACCAGTCAGATGGCGAAGTCGCACCTGAGCTTGTACCCCACTCTCCAAACTTCCACATCAGGACAATGTTAGGACTGAGGCCGCGACAGGTTTAACGTGCACCAACCCCCTTTGTACACGACGGTTTGGGTTGAATTCGAACTCGCAACCCTCCTGTTGCTGATCCGTTACTCTTCCAACCGGGCTACCGTGGCACGAACAAGGAATAGGAAGATATTGAAGTAGACATTCAGAATTCTAACTGGTATAATGGTTGAGGTGTCCTTTTTGCCATGCATTTGCTTGGAAATTATAATTAACACTAATAAAAGTAAGCAAAATGCTGTTACATATTTGGATAATTTTATTTCGTTTAGAGGTATGAAATCCATTTATGTCAATATGTCTGCTACATTCATTACGTATTGAACTAAATTATATGGAAGGTGAATAATGACACTTTACCATTAATACATACTAGCAATTTAGAAAGTTTAGCGTGGATGCTACGCAAGGGTCTGCTATCAAATATATAACCGAAACAAATACTACCCTTTAAACCTTCAAAAGGATTTTTTTTATCTTACTGCTGCTCCTAAGAATTTGGATTTTTAAAAAGACAGCGATTCCAAGTGCAGTATCTTGCTGGAAGGAAGAATTCCATTTTACAGCCCAAATTAATTCTCCCTTCAAACCCTAGAACGCGCAATAAGGGATAATACCCAGTCTCGCAGAGGTTAAATTTAATTACAACAGCCATCAACCTTTCACTCTCTACCTTCTTAAATATTCACGGGCGAGCGCTAAAAATTTGAAAGTTCTTCATTGTATTCTCAGTTCACCGCTTTCTACTGCTCTCGGGAGAGCGATTAAATTAAATTCTACCACTGTTGCATTAGGGGGAGCGTTTCTGGTGGAGAATTTCGAAGTCCGTTTATGAAAAGGTAGGGATTCCTCGAATAAATATACATGAAACCACACTCGAACGGAGCTTGTGTCGTTGGATGCGTTGTTGTCTCGACTACTTGTTAGGGTATGGAAAGCGCTTGTGTAAGGAAATGACGTGTTTGTCTTTCGTTAATATATAAAGGACGTGTTTCGTGTTATGGTTAGTTTACAGCGAAATTTTATTTACAGAAGAATTCTATTACATGCGCATTTATTATTCAGATAATTCAGGTGCCTATGTTTGAAAAAAGTACCACAATTCTTACACTGTCATTTACTACAAAAACGGAAGGATTATATAATGATTCCAGTGTCGAAGGATGTCTATTTTTTAAAGTTGGTGACAGAACAGTTCCTAAAACTGTCCACAGAATTTTAAAAGAATTTTAGAAGATTAAAAAGTACTTTTAAGATTAACATTTGCTCTTTAATTTTAGAAGATTTAGGGATTTCTTGAATACATATGTATTAAACCGCTCTTGAATGTGTTGTTGTCTCGAGTACTTGTTAGAAACAATGGGAAATCGCTTATTTAAGGAAATGACGTGTTTGTCTTTTGTTAATATATAAAGGACGTGTTTCGTGTTATGGTTAATTTAAAGCGGAATTTTTTTCGCAGAGAAATTTTATTACATGTGTATTTGTATTTCAGAAAATTCATGTTCTAGATTATCAAAATAGTACTACATTTCTTATATTGTCATTTGCTGCAAAAAAGGGGATGGATTATACGTGTAACCATTTCAATATCAAAAAATGTGTATAATCTCATGTTGGTTTATTCCGAAAACTGTCCATAAAATTCTAAAAAATCTTTTAGAAAGACGAAAAAAATTCTTTTAATCCTCCTGGTAGTTGCCTCGACGAGGTAACAAAACTGACTAGATATTGATGGACGAGATATCTCGTCGTTAGAAAACAACTGACCAGATCTTGATCTCGTCATCATAAAAGAAATCGGGAATATATTGATGACGAGATATCTCGTCATAAGCAAAATTTGTCAATTCTTGATGGATGAGATATCTCGTCGAAATCACATGAAGGATTAAAACTAATATTTGCCCTTTAATTTTAGAATATTCAGGGGTTCCTTGAATACATATATATGAAACCACTCTTGAACGGAATTTGTGTCGTTGGATGTGTTGTGCTATTGTCTTGACTATCGTCTGCTCATTAGAAGCTGTGGATATGGAAAGAACTTGGGTTAGGAAATTACGTGTTTGTCCTTTGTTAATTAAGGACGGGTTTCGTGTTATGGTTAATTTAAAGAAGAATTTTATTCGCAGAGGAATTCTATTACATGTGCAATTTGTATTTTAGATAATTCAAGTACACAGTTTTTCAAAAATGTACCACATTTCTTACATTGTCATTTACTACAAAAATGGCATGAATTATATCTTCCATGTCAGGACAAAAGAGCTACGTCAGACTTTTGATGGATCCAAAGGGGTCAAGTGCATCAATAATTTAAAAAATAATATAGCGTGTTTAAAATTGAAACTAAATGAATTTACGAATCTAAATTGAAATTATTTCTATCATGGCATGCTTCTTTTTCTTCCTGAATTGTGAGAAAGACTGAAATATTTTCAACTTAATATTCTGAAAAGTAGCCATTTTGACTTAATCCCTTTTGCCACGACACGGAAGATAGGATTTCAGCGTCAAAAGATGTCTATTTGTGGATGTTGGTGATAGAACAATTCCTAAAGACGTCCTTAGATTTAAAAAATATTTTAGAAAGATGAAAAAAATACTTTTAAGATTTGTATTTACCCTAAAGTTTTAGAAGATTTAGTGGTTCCTTGAATACACACACATGGTATGAAACCACATTCGAGCGGGGCTTGTGTCATTGGATGTGTTGTGCTATTGTCTTGACTATCGTTAGAAGCAGTGGATATGGAAAGCGCTTGTGTAAGGAAGTGACGTGTTTTCCTTTGTTAGTAAATTAAGTTCGGGTTTCATGTTATGGTTAATTTAAAGAGGGATTTTATTTGCAGATGAATTCTATTACATGTGCTTTTTGCATTTCAGATAATTCATGTGCATAGGTTTCACAAAAGTACCAAAATTTTTACATTGTCATTTACTACAAAAAGGAGATATATTATATCGTCGGCTACAAGTGAAACACTAAATGAAAAAATATAATTCTGATAAAACGAAGGAGAAATAAAACGAAGGAGAACTGAAGGAACACTACTCCATAAACTTTACTTACTAAGTGAGAAGACTCATTTCTCAAGAAGAAATCTAACTTCCATGCAAAGAAAAATGACTTTGCAGAGTTGACCAGTTTAAAAAAATCTCCACATTCACAACTAGAAAAACTAAAGAACTCATATCTTGAAAATTTTGGCTTAGTGTGTTTCATTTGTAAGTCGACAATATTATGATTTCAGTGTCAGAATATGTCTATCGATCGGATTTTAGTGACACAACAATTTCTAAAAATATCCTTAAAAATAAGAAAAAAAGTTTTAAAGTCATGAAAGAAACTTTTAATATTAAATTTTGTCCTTTAATTTTAGAGGGAAATATCATTAAGGTTTGAGAGAGAATGAGAAATTTTCTTTTTTGTTTCGATACATTTATATTCTAGTTTTTAAGTTCATCTTAGTAGTCTGCCTCTATATCATTCTTTTGTTCGCTGTTCACTTAACTGTGGCTCTAAACGCTGTTAAATTAGGGTGGAAGTTATTTTCATTATTATTTCTTTGGTAATGACAAAAATAAACAAAAGGAAAATCAATCAAATACCTGTGTCCATTCTCTCCTCCCCCACTCCAAAATATCAATTTTAAAAATGGGGATTCTTTCTAAAAAATAAAAACTGCTTTCTAAACTGCACTCAATAGTGTCGCGAACAATATTCTCATAATTGAGAATTTGGATGTTTAGCACTCTGCTTATCTGTTAATGTTAACTTTAAGTGTCTCAATTTCAAAATGTAATCCAAATAGAAATTTAATTTTTTTAAAACCTTAAATAACGAAAAATGCAAAATAACTTACAATAGATTTAGATATCAGTAAATATAAAAAATGATACCCTTGCAAAAATTACCTGAAAATGCAATTATTATCGATGTCCAGATTCCAATCATCATTTTTGTATTAAAGTGTTTCGTCTTTCTAAGAGGTTTCATTTAATAGTTTTCCTATGATTTCTCGTTGTGTTGCTCCATTGCGACGTTAATTAATCACAATTGATACGATTTCTGATAGTAAGCAATACTTGTTACAACAAATGTTCATGTTTTCAGCCTAAATGAATTCAGATATAAATCTTTGCCTCCGAAAATTGACTTCTGTGGAGATTACTCCCAGAGTGTCCCTCTTCTGTGTCATTAAAACTTTCCTTGCGTATGTCTATTTCCTTGACACTGTTTGGCTCAGCTTGGCCAAATATGGCTGTTATGCCATGAAACCCAACCAACCATCTACACACTGTGTTATTTTTTTTCTCAGCTACCAAATACAGGACTTAAAACCTGAAGGAAAAGTTTATTTAAAAATAAAGGTACTCTTACAACCAAACTTTTTATTTACCGCTCCAATCAGGTAAGAATCGTACTGAAGAATACATTATTCAGTTTCTAACGTAAAGTTTCTAAACTTAAAAATGCAATTAAAGAAAGCAATTATCCATAACAGAATGAGCATTTCCCAAAACTTTAAGGGAATTTCAACATAACCAAACATTTCCCAGCAGTATTAGGAAGTTACGAAACTTATACTCGAATAATACCATCTCATTATTTGCAGATCGTGAAGATCCAAAACGAAGAAAAAGCACTAAAACTTTTTTGAGCAGAACTGTAATTTATTAAAAGGTTTATCCTTCGAAAATTTCCTCTTTTGTAAACAAAGTTGAAAGAAACGCAGCATACGTCTTTAAGCAAAGGATTTCCGCTTATTTTTCTTATTTTTTTTCTCTTTTCATCTCATTCACCTAGTTAAGAATTCTGCATTCCTTGTTATCTCAGCCGTTCCCTAACAATAAATATGGAAAGCTATGCAAAAAGTTGGAGATACGAGAAGTCAGCACCGGATGCATTTAAGAGCTTTTTGTTAGCAGTCCAACTAATTTCTAAGTCACCGAAAAAAATTCTTCCCCAACTATTTTCATCTGCTGCTGCTGCTGTATACTAATAACTCTCGAAATTGCGTTCCAAACTTTAAACAGCCAGTTATCGGATATAAATCTTTGCTTTGAAAAGCAAGAAAATGGCTTATTTAACTTTAAAAGAAGACATTAAGCGTACACAAATGAATTCTCTTTTTATTTGGCTATTTTATCTCAATTAAGATTACACACTGTCGGTTAAATACATATCGTTCATAAGCAAACAATAGCTATGTCAGTTTTTCTACTTTACCAAGTTTCTTTCGAACTATGGAGGGGAAACTATTTTGAAACCAAATCTTTTCATTCCCGAGTCAATTCAATTTTTTAATTTATTATAGTTTCACCTTCAAAAACTTAGTTCCAAGTAGGGTTTAAACTAGGTAAAGAATTACGGGTTTTGGAGAAGGGTGAGAATTACCATTACCAAAAAGTCATTACCGGTTTTCTTAGCTATGATATTTTATTATTATTTTAGGGTTTTTTTTAACCCTCCTGGTGGTTGTCTTTACGAGCTACTCTTCATTAACAAACCTGAACAGATCTTAATGAACAAATATCTCGTCATTAGAAGAAAACTGACCAGTGATCTTGTCATAAAAAATCGGCAATGTCTTTATGACGACATATCTCGTATTTAGCACAATTGTTCGAATCTTGGGGTTTTGAATCGAAGTGGTTTGGACTAGATAACTCGCCCATTGAGTTATCTCGTCCAAACCCCAATTGAAAGGCTAAGATCAAATTTCAGGGATCCATGGTATAGATGGCATTTATAGCAGTAGCTACAAATACCATCATATACCATTGGTGCTATGCTTTTCAATTTCTAAATGTGGACTTCCATTCAATGGGTGCTACCCAATACTTTTTGGTAGACAAAGTTGCTTTGATAGACAAAGTCGCTTGTTGCTATCTTTTACACTTCTTACTAAATTCGCGACGGGCAGGCGAGATTATGAACACTCGCACTTTCAAAATCAAGCATGTGGTCACTTCTTATAAATACCAGATGGCGCTGCAACAATCGACACGATTTCGATGTATGGTCCATGATGAACAGTTGAATTGCTAATGAAAAGCTAATCACTTCCAACAGCTGTCTGAAGCCTCGTGATAACAGACACTGCTCCTATTCTCATTACGGCTTCACTCTTTGTTGCCACTCATACTTCTCTTCACACGACGTCCCACATTCGGCTGCTAAAAGCAACACAGGACAGTCCACTGTCGCAATCATCTATCTCATACAGAAGTACACCGGTGATATAAATACAGGTTTCACTCAATTGGCAATCTATCAACTAGTCACAGTACCTACCAAATTCAGTCGCTGTTAAATTTTGGAAGGGGAGTATTGTGGTGCACTTGACTGCCACTAGAAAAATTAACATAATACAGTTGTATTTATGGTAGTGCATCTCTACCATGAAGTACTTTTTAGAGACAAAACTGCTCTCACACGTTCTGCTAAAGGTCCTTTTGATATCTTCTGTAGGAAGTAAAAATTGATTTGTTTCCCGTTTCAAACGAACTTTTGGGATGGAAATAAAGTACGCAAATATTTATATGTTAACGAGAAACTGCGTCTTATTGCCTTCACTACAATAGCAATTGCAGTCGTTTCGGAAGTGTTCTTAATCAGATCTCTCTCGCTATGGAAAGAACTAGAACTTAAAACCGATCGGTACTGAGAATTTCGGTTGTTAATGAACCGGTAATGGCGTTATAGGTAATTTGCAACATACTGTATTGATAGGAGAACATTGGCACTTTCTCGTTCATAATTTTCATTACCTTGAAGTGGAAGGTAATTAACGGAGCTACACTACGGGTTATTGACGAAGGTCTGGATTCAAACCCGAAAAAGATCCAAACACACGTCATAATTTTGAACATATTTATTTAATTTTCAGATGACAAGACCAACACCTGAGCTAACCCCACTTTCCAAACTTTCACACCACACCGACGTGAGGTCATTTGAGGCCACGACAGATTTAACGTGCACCACCGCCCCCGTGTACACGACGGTTTTTGGCTGGCCCTAGTTTTAAACTCCTTCGGTTGCAAATCCGTTTCTCTTCCAACTGGGCTACCGTGGCTCTATTTGATACCTAAATGTTTCAGGTTAGCTTCAAAGGGCTTGATGATATTTGTGTAAATAACTCAAAATCAACAAATTTGGACATTGGCCCTTTTTCTACCAAGGTACAGATTTATTCTACAGTTAAGGTAGAATGAATCTGTAACCACTTTTCTCTAATAGTTTTTCTACTAAGGTATAACTGAGTGGAACAATTTCCAGTGAAATGATGATTCCATTTGTTTGGCATTCTGCATAACACCACTAACATTCTGTGTCTCCATATTACTCTCTCTCTCTTTAATATTTCTTCAAAAAAGAATACATTATCTATATTCTATTTTTTATTTCTTCAAGATCCCTAAGGGAAAATATTGTGGGGGGGGGGCATCACTGATGCATCCTATAGTATATCATCCCAATACTATTCACAAATACCTAAATAACTAGAAAGAATCGAATCATATCAGCAAACTATGAAAGAGCGATACGATATCGGAAACTTAGCAACGCGAAACCATATCTTATACTCAAGCCTAATAAATGACATGCCACAAATATTGATTTTAAGGGAAAGCTTGCCTCAATCTCAGTTTAAAACAAATGCAGATGTATTATCTTTTCACCGTGTATCTACAGGAAATCAATAGCATATCCCAATCCTGAAGCCGTTGACCACGATAGGACCATTCGTATCCAACCGGAAGAAACAGGGAGGACAAGATAATAACGTTCCGCGGAAACCCTAGTTAATGACAAATTAAGGAAGCGTTCTAATTTGACTAATTAGATTCAGCATCTTCCCCCGCCTGTTTAGATGTGGGGTGGCATCTTTCTCGTGAGTGCGAATTCCTCTTAAGAGTTTGGTCTGTCGCTCGGCGATCATTTTTTGCTATTTGAGGGCTAATTAAACCTGGTTTAAATCCTCCTTCAATGAAATAGGTTGGAATGCGAATTTAGATTGCGTGATTGGAAGGTACTTAGATGCAAAAGTAAGTGGAAAAGTCGGGAGAAACCGAGTTTGTCTTTGCATTTCCAGTGCTGGAAATCGCCGAACTCTTCAGAAAGCAGATTAATTAAAAGAAAAAGAGTTCCATGTTCCAAACCCACCGGTGGGATTTCCATTCCATATTTTATCATTTTTCAATAAATATATTTGATTAAAACTCGGATCTATGGGAGTGGAAACTAACCAGAAGCATCTTACGATATTTGTATACCTTGGTAGAAAAAGAACCATGTCCATTTCGTTTTGGTGATACCTGATTTGGTACTTTTAATTTTTAACTCTCCATGTGGTTTCGACGAGATATCTCGTTCATCAAGATCTGATCACTTGCTAATGACGAGATGTCTCGTCATCAAGGTATTTCCGATTTTTGGATGATGACGAGATCAAGATCTGGTCACTTTTCTTCTAATGACGAGATCTTGATGGATTAGATATCTCATCCATCAAGATCTGGTTAGTTTTTCTGATGGCGGGATATCTCGTTGAGACACAACCACTAGGAGAGTTGATGACAAAAATACTTTGCAATGTTTTGATACTTTCGTAATGTATTGATAGGTGGACATTGGCACTTTTTACTATCATGACTTCCTTTACCTTGAAGTGATTTGTAGACATAACTCAAAATCAGTGAATTTGGACATTGGTCCTTTTCCTATCAAGGTACAGTAATATCGTATGACTACTGATGAGTTCTACGATGGCATTCCCAAAAATATCAGTTTTTATGAAAAACGAGTGAAAGAAAAATATCGTCTGGGACTAAAAGTGCAATGTGTTTTTGAATCTGGAACTCCTCTTTTCTTTTGATTCACTTATCGTAGCACAGCGATTGTTATATTTTATCATTTTCACAGTTCGGCACGTGACAATATTTAAAACATCAGCATCAAACATTGCTATTGATAATTCCGCAGTGTCCCTTTTGCATTTTCTTTGTACACTGTGTTACAAACTCTGAAACAACGTAAGGAAAACCATCACCTCTGCTGTAACATACTTCAAATAAACTTATAATTAAATAATTCCTTCAGTGGAAGAAAGAGCTGAGAAATATTGCATTGTTTGTGTACTTTAAGTGCTGTTCAATGCGGAAATAGCCATCAGCAACACAAAAGAAAACAGTGAAGCATCAAAGTCAGACAACGGACAGAACTTGGCATTTGTATTATCTGAAAGGAAGAGCTTTGAATGGATACTTTGAAGTCATTTTGATGCGGTACCGATGTCGACACGAAGTACTGTTGCTTGCTTCCGTAGGCGAATTGCGCAAGTATATTTCTTAACGAGTTTTTAATAAGTTTCTTGTGCTTAAGTGCCATTTATGCTCAAAACAGTCTTGGTTGACAGAACAATGGTCTTCCCGGCTTTCAGTTTGTTTTAACATTCCTTCTGTGTGCTTTTACTTACAGGAATGGAGTACAGTACAGCAGAAAGCGCTACTAATTTCACTACCCCTTCATAAGTAGCGCTTTCTGCTATACTGTCGTCGAATGTGGAAATTTTGAACAGTTGATGATAAATGCGTCTACCTCCAAATAAAATAGACGAAGCATATGGACGGTGTTGCTGTCGTAAGATCTCGGATCTATAAATCATGCTGTTGTTGTTTCTAATTCCTCTTGGTCTGGCACATGCCAGACGAAGTCCATGAAGCCGCTCTTAAAAAGTCCAAAACCCTCAAAGAATTATCAAGGGGTCGTGGGAAACTGACACACGAAAGCATTGAGCAGGGGAGGGAAGCCTGTGAGTTCGTGCATTTTGGCCCCAAACAGGAACAGGCCAAAGGGAACATTTTTCGTCAGTTTTGAAATTTGAAAGTGTTCGTATATGGTCACTTCTGAAACTCGACAAAGCCGTCTACGATTTTCGATCGCATAACACCTCCAACGCATAGCCTGGGGGAATACCCCTATACCTATCATGAAAAGCCACGTGGACTTGTGAGCCGACTTCGGTCGATTGGCTATCGAAGAGCAAACTAGTATTTCTCATCACGCTCATCAGTTAGTCCTGCATTAAGATTTGTGCTTTCTTTTATACCTCGCGAGCTTTACTGGATCTTCGAATCGAGCGATCGGAAGAAATAAGAAACTGCGTGCACATTCTCCGTCTATTTCATTAGAAGTTCGATGAACAATTGCTGAGCAATGCATGTAACCTTACGGAATAATATTGTGCTACTAAATGACACATTAAGAGGCAAAATAAAACTAAATATTTAAGACATGAAGCATGAAAACAAACATTGCGACAGAATCACTGGAATGAATGAATAACACTGCATAAAATAAATTTGTACGTTGGTAGGAAAGGGCTAATATCCATTTTGTAAGTTTTTGATAACACCAGATTTAGTACTTTATATATTTTTTTAATTTTTAATACCGCGTACAATAATACTTTCCAATATTTTTATTCTTTCATAATGGTTTGACAGGAGGACAATGACCGTTTTTCTTTTAAAACTTTCGTTGCCTTGAAGTGATTTCTGGATGTAACACAAAATCCGCTAATTCGGACATTTGCCCTTCCCCCTTATTCTCTGAGATTGCCTGGGGGAGTTCTTTATGTTGAGCTTTGCTTATTTAAAAGCAGCCGCTTATAGTATTCTAACAAAAATCTATTTTTTGCATCAACCTTTTAATTATTTCTACGTGATAATATATTCATGGGAAGCAACACCATAACAAATTTTAAATTATCATTTCTCTTAGACTATGAAAGGTTTTCTGATGTTAAGTTTACATTAATAAATAAAATTGTTTGTTTAACCGACAGGAGGTAAAGAAAATATTTCTGGTTAAAAACATTTGATTTATTACCGTTTGATGATGTTTGGTCGCATGGAACAATTGCAGCCAAACTTTATACAGCATCCAAATTCAGCACATAAGGTGTATTTCAGATGAATGAAAAGGAAAACTAACTCAAAACATAAAAAAAATTATGATCATTTCTAATAGAGGGATTTTTAGTGTAAACAAACTAGATGGAAAGCGAAGATTTTACTTCCTCTAACAAAATGCTTGGAATTTAATCCAATCGGACTTGACTAATCAAATCCATTTGGAATTCAATCTTTTGAAATTTTATAAGCGAAGTGCTGAAATCTTATTTGAAAAAAATGTCATGTGGCGTCACCTTCGGAGTACGTACAGGAAACATGTTCCGACGCAGAAACACTACAGCTACCTACATTGAGTCAATCAGTAAATGCCTCTTATAAGCGACGTACTGAAATCTCATTCCAATAAGCAAAGAAGTCACTTCCGGGGTAAAACAAGAAGCACACACTAACACAAAACACTAGCGTCCTCTCTATTTAGCTGTAGAGAAAAGAAAATGTTTTCACTGGTAATATATAAATATAAAACGTAACACTAAATTATAATAAATTATATTTATTTACTATAAATTTATTTTACATTAATATATATTTTAATAATTCAATTTATGTGTAACAGTGAATATATTAGATTTAATATCATACATAATATTCATATTACCCCTCCAAGTGGTTTCAACGAAGCATCTCGTTCATCAAGATCTGAACAATTTTGCTAATGACGAGATACCTCGTCCACTAGGACAAACAGCAGGAGATTTAAATTCAGATTCTCCATATTACTTGTTTGGTAAAAACTTATTTAGCATGCTAGAGTTATACCGACCATTCAATCAAGTGACCAGGCTGATGTCATCTGGATTCAAAGGTTGCTGGTTCCAATCGAAGACAAGGCATGGATGTTAATGCATGTCCTCTCTATAAACAGCATGTGCCTAGAATGTGTGGTATCTATCTCAGGCTAAATGTGAGCTCAACCCGTGGTGCAGCAGAGTAACGTAAAATGGTTCGCGAATCCACCCATGATGTTCCATAATGAGTAGTGTTCAATTGGCGAGGAGTTAGGAAACAAATCATTATAGTTATTACTTAGGATCACGTCTCGGTCATTCGTATCGAACCGGAACAAACCCGACAGACAAGATCAAAACATTCCATAGAATCCCCTTGCTAATAACGAATAAGAGAAGCGTTCTAATTTGATTAATTAAATTCAACATCCCACCACCACCTTGTCGTGGCCTCAAATGTCCTCACGTTGGCGTGATGTGGAAGTTTGGAGAGTGGGGTGCCAGGTATTGCCTCGTCATCTGACCTTGGTTCAAAATTAAGTGGGGTTATCCCTTTCCTTTTGGGATTGATCCCGGACCGTCGCCAATAGCCCATTGTGTTGCTCCAGTGCGACCTTAATTAAAATACCTACCCACCACCTATTTAGACGTGGAATGATCTTTCGTATGAAAGCAAATTCCACTTCCAATCAAATCGGACTCACGGAACGAGAACCATGTGAGGCCGTTATAATCACTGGAACACAAAAAAAGGTTCCGGGTACCGGTGTACCTAGGGAAGATGAGAACCCGGAGAGGCGGAATCGGGATATGGAGTCACGTTTTATCTCACGGTCGGCGTTATTACGTATTTTTGGGAAATGGGATGATTATAAAATTGATTTGCTACTGTATTTGCTTCCGGAGAATTTTGTAAGTGGAACGGGGTAGATGGAATCGTAATAAAAACGGAAGAGGCATTCGGAGATTGGAATATCTCTGATTTGGAGATTGTTCCGCTCTTTGAAACGGCTCGTTTAAGTTTGAAGGAAATGGTAAGTGCTTATTTATAAGTGAAGAATGTATTTTAGGTTCGACGTTATCGCAATTTATGAATCTTACATACTAAAGTTTTATTTTTATGTGTTCTAAAATAACGAGATACCAATTTAAATTTTAAAATATGCTCAAAATGTACGCAAATTTACTTTTGTCCCCCCGCTTATGTTTAATCCCAAATTTATATCTTTGAAATCTATAAAAAACATATGAAACTTCTTCCTCCCTGGCTGTCTTTCTCTCTTCTGTGTCAGTGAAACTTTCATTGCATGTGTATGTCTATTACTTGATACTGTATGTCTTGTGTCTGGCACAACATGGCCAAGTATGGCCCTTGCGCCATAAAACCCCTAAACCAACCAACCATATGAAACTTTATTTTGCTACAATTAATGCTCATCCGTCCTTATTTGTAAGTATAAACATAATTTAACTGCACCACATACATTAGCAAAGGTTTGAAATTTTAATGTATTATCAGAATTTTCTACAACATAAACATTTGAAACGAATTAGAACATTTAAATTTTAAGCCAAAAATGTATTTAGTATGTTAGACATACCGACCAATCGATCAGGGTGCTGTCTTCTGGATACAAAGGTTCCTGGTTCGAATTCGGGGTTAGGAATGAACGTTTGTCCGTCTGGAAAGGAATGTGTGGCCTCTCTATAAATGAGTTGTGCCTAAAATGTGTGGTATGCATGTCAGGTGTAATGTAAATCCCCTCTCGTGTTGAAGCAGAGCAACTCAAAATGGTACATGGATCCGCCCTTGAAATGCCATACTGAATAATGTTCAATTGGTGAGGCATTAGGAAACAAAACATTAGAGTTATTACTTTGGATCACGTCTGGATCATTCGTATCGAACCGGAACAAACCCGGAAGGCAAGATAATAACATTCCATAGAATCTCCTCGCTAATGACGAATAAGAGCAGCGTTCTAATTTGACTAATTAGATTCAACATCCCACCACCTATTCAGACGCGGAATCATCTTTCGTGTGAGAGCAAATTCCTCTTCCAATCAAATCGGCCTCACGGAACGGGAACCAAGTGAGGCTGTTTTAATCACTGGAACATATAAAAAAGGTTCCGGGTACCGGTGTACCGAGGGAGGAGCAGAACACGGAGAGGCTGGATCGGGATCTGGAGTCACGTTTTATCTCATGGCCGGCGTTATTACGGGTTTTTGGGAATGGGATGATTATAAAATTGATTTGCTACTGTGCTTTTGGGGAATCTTGTAAGTGGGAAAGGGAAGATGGGGAATTGTAAAAACGAAAGAGGTATTCGGAGATTGGAATATCTCTGATTTTGAAGATTGTTTCGGTCTTTTGGAACGGCTCGCTTACGTTTGAAGGAAATAAGAGCTCGTCTAAAAGTGAATACTGTAGTTTAGGTTTGCACGTTTTCGCAAGTTTTGGATCTTGCATACTAAGGTTTGACGTATGCTACATTCTCAGCATTCTTATGTTTTAATTCGTTTTTAGCGATAATAAACATTTTTGTTTTTAGGTGATCTAAAATGAGTATGTAATTTAAAAATATACTCAAACATATACGTGAATTTACTTTTGTTGTTTATGTTTAATCCGAAACTTTATACCTTTAAAATAGAATATTATTCACAAATGATATTTTGAGTGGATTTTATAAAAACATACGAAACTTTATATTTTTAAAATTATATCTCATCCGCGCGTCCTTATAAGTATAAACATAATTTAACTCCATCCAATACATTAGCAAGAGTTTGAAATTTTAATATTTTTACAAAATTTCCTACGACATAAATATGTAACCCTCCTGGTGGTTGACTCGACGAGGTATCTCGTCATTAACAAAACTGACAAGATTGATTGACAAGATATCTCGTCATTAGAAGAAAACTGACCAGATCTTGATCTCGTCATCATCATCAAAAAGTTGGCAATATCTTGATGACGAGATATGTTGTCATTAGCAAAATTGGTCAGATCTTTATTGACGAGATATCTCGTTGAAACCATTTGGAAGGTTAAAATGGTTCTTTTATCTTTTATACTTTTTGAGTACAAAAGTATATTCGCGTACAATCAAGTAGTACAATCAAATATTGAGTACATTCGTGTACAATATATTTTAATTCTAGTTTATAGTTATCACTTTAAAATGTTTCGTGATTGCATGGCACTTAAGGAAAGTCTACTCTTGGCTGTTCTTTTATAAATTGTTGGTCTACTATTATATTATGATAGTATTAAACTCCGATTCATGGCAATGAAATACTTTTTAATCAGCAGAAAATATTATTCTAAAGTGCCTTTATCGTACAGCTACATTTCAGAATTTTTGTTAGTAAAATGTGTTTCATTATTGTGTCCACGAATTGAATCCCAGAAGCTAATCATATATCAGTATGTAAAACTAATATCAAAGAAGCCTGCTTCCCTTATGCAATTTGTAAAGCAATTTAAATTTAAAATTTATTTCTTATTTTAAGTTTTTAAATTTCTTTTTTAATTTTAAATTTTATTTATTTAAGAAATAAGTAACTGGCAGCCTAAAAATCGGAGTTTTAGATAATTTATTAACTTTTCTACGAAATAAACTCATCATATCCTAAGCTAAATCATGTGATAAACAAGCTTTTAAGTTGATTTGTTTGGGTTTTATGGCGTAAAATCCAGAAAAGAGTAGACTGCGCCAAACACAAAACAATGCAATCCAATAAAACAGTCCCGATATTTAGAGTAGCCTGACCAATAATAAAAGTTAGATTTAAAATTATGTAGGTACACTACATAAAAGATATCAAGATTATAATACTATTTTAAAAATGTAAAAATAATGAGTTTTATATCGACTATAATATTTACAGCAGATGAATTGTGGTGTGGCTTAAAAGTTTTCGTAGATAGAAACATTTATATGAAGTTTAAAAAGCCCTTGTATCATAAAAATTTAAATAGATTTGTATGGGGATTGTCTTCCACCAAAGTTGAAAGTTTTAAATAGGTATGCTAAATAAGTTTCAACGATGCCAAGCTATTAAGAGTGATGAATTAACCCTGTCTAAAATGATATTCGTATTTAATTATTGACGTATAAGTTAACAGAAAAAAGAATCGCCTTTCAGATACATCATGTTACTTTTAATGAAAGAAATGGATGACAATTTTTCGGTTAAACGCTACAGCCTTTGTAATGAATACTTGAGTATTGGAAGAACAATCCGATATTTAGAATACCATTCATTTCTGATTTATGAGATGACAAAGTTGAAAGTGTCTGGTGATAACCAATAGTTTCAAGAAATAAGAAAAGAAAGATCAAGTCATAAAATATTTGGGAAAGCAATAAAAAGTATATTCTGTGTCATGTGGGGAAAATCGAAACAGGCGCTTATAAGGCAAGGAAAATAATATCGATCCTCTACGCACGTATCTTTTAATTAATGTGTAAGTGTAGTGCAATTTATCAGATACATGAGTTATAGCTTGAAAAATAGAAGAGAATTATTAAGGATGCTGTTATTTTGAAAAATAAATAGTTCATTATAACAGAGATTGAGAAAATGGAAGCATTAAAAAGGCACAATATATATATATTCTCATTTAAGGAATCTCAGAATATTGAGATTGCAAATATTTTTTAATCAAAAATGGACACGTTTAAAATGCTTTTAAAGTCACTTTTTCGAGTTCGAAGCACTTTATTATAAGGCTTGATTATTTCAATGAAACTATTAAAATTGGATGGGATTTCATGCCACAAGAACAATATTTGGCTAAACAAGGAAATTGACCGACATACACAAAGAAAGCTTTTATTGACATAAAAGTGAGATATACACCCAAGGCAAACTACAGGAATCAAATCGTGTCAATAAACGTCAAGTAAATAAACATGCACACACAAGGGAAATTTTACTGACACAGAAGAGAGAAATACACTCAGGGAGAAATCTAACCTGCTTCACCTACAACTCGTATGTTGCTAGAGAAGTTGGCAAAGCCACTGTGCCCACTATTAAAATCAAAAGGATGACTTTTATTCAATGCTACTTGGCATAATTTCTGTTGTCGGATGGGTAGAAAGTAAACTCAAGTATTTCATAAAGTCAAATCAAAAGCATTCGTAGTCATCTCAACAAACCAAGTGAAGTCACGTTCGGAATAAAATATAAGAAGCACGTACCACGTCAGAAATACTACAGCCACCCAAACTTAGCTTGACAGGAAATGTCTTTCACAGATTGCTAAGAAATCTTCATTGGTTCGTTGCACTAGTAGGGTCATTTCGCTCGTTCGCAATTGTACTCACGCATAGAAACGTTTAACAAATATTTTTTAATATGAATTTATCGTATTCGAAGAACAAGCCAAGTGACGTCACATTCAGAATACATATAAGAAACACGTATGAAGTCAGAAATACAACCGTCACCTGTACTTAGTTTGACAGAAAATGTCTTTCATAGGTAACAAAGGGGTTCCAAGCTTTGCTCTCTCCCACTTGTCAACCTTGAAGATTGTTAAGCAATCTTCATTGGTTCGTTGCAAGAATCGAGCTCATTTCGCTTGTTCACAATTGTGTTCAAGCATAAAAGGATTTAAAAATATTTTTAAACATCAATTTATCGTATTCGAAGAACAAGCCAAGTGACGTCACATTCAGAATACATATAAGAAACACGTATGAAGTCAGGAATACAACCGTCACCTGTACTTAGTTTGACAGAAAATGTCTCATAACCGACAACGATTTCCCAGTTTCCTACCGACGACATTATAAAACACTACACGTCCAATTTTCGACAATTCGCTTCAAAACCCCATTCGAAAATATCCGCTCTTTAGAGCCATTTCCAAGAGAAACCACAAAACAGACTTCAATCTCGCTCTTCCCATACAAAACCAGAGATGAGTTTCTTTCTAGGCCAAGGGTCGAATTAACTCCTGGAGATTCATTAAAACCCAGAAAGTGTAATTAACGCGGCATACCTTTGAGCACTAGCGAGACGCAGGTAATTTCCCCCTGCGCTAGCTTTCAATCCTACAACACAATGCGCTTTGACAGAGCTTGTAACTCGTGCAGAGTAATGTTCGAATTCGATCTGTGTGGGGCTTTGCATTAGCTGTTACTACCTACAAAGGATGCATTTGTGTCAACAGTTGTAGAGCGCTGGACGGTATGTGAGCTATTGTGCGTTAATAGGTACCGACATAATTTGCATTTTAATTGGTTCCATTGCAGATGTATTTACCTTGGAGGCCTAGAATCTTGAGTTAAATTCATTAATTTTGGTTATTCTGATGAGTCGTTTTTCTTCGACCAAAGATTAGTTGCCGTGACAGTGGGTTCGCCCTCTGCGCTAGCAATCTGCGAGTTGTAGGCGACGCAGCTTTGTTTCCTGTCAGAATCGATTGCTCTCTGTGTGTATGTCTCTCTTCTGTGTCAATAAAACTTTTCTTGTGTGTGTATGTCCATAACTTGATGTTGTATGTCTTGTGTCGGGAGCAGTATGACCAAGTATGGCCCTTATGCTATAAAAACCCAACCAACTCTCTTCTGTGTCAGTAAACCTTTCCTTGTGAGTGTATGTTGTGTTGCTCCAGCGTGACTTAAATTCAACTACCTACCTACCTTGTGAATGCATATCCACTATTTGACGTTGTCTGTTTTTTTGTTTAGTGCAACTTGGCCAGATATGTCCCTTGCGCTATAATCCCCCCAAAAAAGTAAACTGCTAAGACTAAAGAAACGTACCATACACCAAAAACAATCTTGAAATTTTTGTAGCTTCCGGAAAGTTGATAATACAAATCGTCGGCTTAAAAGTAAAACACAATAAGTCAAAAAAAATATAGTTCTGTGAAAATGAAAGGGGAAAAATTATACTCCCTATGCTGTAGGTGTGTTTCTCAAGAAGAAATCTAACTTTCATGACTAAGTGGACTTTACCAATCTAAAGATCACCGCATTCTGGTTTAGTAAAGCTAAAAAACTCATGTGTTGTTGCACCAGTGCGAAATAAATTCAATTACCTAAAAACTCATGAAAATTTTGACTTCGTGTGTTTCACTTGTAAGCTGACGAAGTTCAGAAATTTGATGAAGATGCAAATTTGACCATTCATTATAAAAGGTTGTATTTTCTATATAGTAATAATTTTCACCCTTCTGATGCAAAATCCGTCTCTTGCGCGTTTGGTGTCTGTCTGTATGTGTGTTCCCATACTACGTCCAAACGGTTGAATATATTTTCATGAAACTTTGCATACTGTGAGTACCTACATTCATTTAGTGACTGAACTTGGTTGCGTTAGTCTGTCTGTCCGTCTTCCCGTTCTATGTCTGATTTTGTATTAGTGTGTTTGTAGAAATATCACATATAATTTATTCAAAACATTTTAATGCAATTTTCTACATTTGATAAACCATATTTAAGTGTAGTGAATGCATTGTTTTAAATTCCTTTGCTTACGTACTTAAGCAAGTTTTATGTCAAAACATCTGATTAACTCTACTTAAATCAACTACAATTTGGTAGTTTTGGGAAAGCTGGAATGCATATTGAGCATTGCAATTAATTGTTGGCAGTATTGGTAAATTGTTTTACCAATACTGCTGAAAAATTAATTCATTTCAAAAAATACTTTTTTTACTATTGAGCCTTATTTATTTCTTTGCAAAATATAAACTATTACCTGGGACAGACGATACTTACCAACAAAACTGAAACTCGTTTTCGTTTGCCACGTACAGTGATATTTTTTTCGCTCTGAATTAATCTCGTATTTTTTAATTCTACCTAATTTTTAGTCGTAAGTTGTGGCAACTGTGCGAGATCAAGAGATTAAAAAGAATTTATATCTTTTGAACTTTTTCCCGTCAACTTTTATTTTGTTTTAATTCTCTGTTCTCTGCTGTTTTTTGTTTCAAATAATTATTATTTTAATAAATTGTAATTCCTTTTCCATCACACCCAACACCACCGCAAAGTATTCTATTTAAAGTGGCCTGTAAGTTAGAATGAAGCAAATTTTAAGTGGAATTTTGCCATTATTGAAAGAACGTTAATGATAAAAATATCCAAACTATGACTTTTTAAGTATAAAAAATTCTTTGTCATAGCGACAGATGGCTAAGGTGGCTTATTTTACGAATTGAAACTGCTAATATTTAAACAACTTATATAGAGAAAGTTTGTTTAAAACAAGGATTTTCTTAAGAAAAACTGTCAAATTGATTTACCATTTAATAAAATGGTAATAGGTTACCTTTGCATTATCACTACTGAAGACATTAAATGTTAAAACAAGTTCTTTTATTATTGCACCTGCCACAAAACGGAATTTTCAAGAAAAACGTATTCGCTTTTAAAACAAACTTAGTGATAAATATCAAATTAATTAGTCATCTTTCCCTTAATAGTAGCGAAATTCGAAAAGAGTGCCACAAATAAAAAAGTATTGGCAAATAAATTATGTGAGAGAATATCCACAGTAGATTCGTCATTTTTACGAATTGAGTCGAGCAATTTTACATTAATAGAACTTAAGAAAGGGAATTCCTAATCCTCCGTAAAAATCGTCTTTTGTAGCAGTTACCTTAGTGTCTCACTTTCGCCCATTTGTACCTTTAGCAGGGGTGCGATATATTCTGAAATGTATTACATGGATGGCTTTGTATATATATAATTTGTGTCCAAAGTAGGTTGTAGAAATTATAAAAAATATCCAAAAGGTGTTTAAAAATTATTTTGCTCACACTTAAATGATTTGGCATTTTTCTACGAAAGAGGAAAGTGATTATTTTCTGGTCACTTTCTATATACATATATAGTTAGTCAATTCAACTCAAGTGAGGTCGGGCAATTTTGCTAGTACAAGAATAAAAATATTAAACAGTAAAAATATGTTTGTTCGATTAAAATGTGTTTCGATCTTTTTGTTATCGTTTCTTGAAATATGAGTTGATATGAGTAGTGTTTTCAATTTTTTTTAAATAGAGAAATGTTCTTAGAAATAATTAGTTTTCTATATAACAGCTAATATTTAACTTACAAACAACTTCAATTGATGTGTTAGCGTTGCCAACTGCTGTTAATATTATATTCCTGTATAGCAAAAGTATTTATATGCTATTAATACAAAAATGTTTATTTCATATTAAAGCTTATTTATATACAGCTTTCATGTTTTAATTTCCCAGAATACATTTTTGTATTTTTGTACAAAATTTTTTACATGTATTTTATCTGTTTATTACAGAATGAAATATCCATTTGCAGATCAAAAATGAAAATATAGCTAAACGATAAATATTGAATGAAAATGTTTAATTAAAGAAACCAGTAATTCTTTTTAAATTCAATGCATTGCTCAAGTTTTATTTCGCAATCTTAAAGAACAAAGAATTCTTCTCATTGTTTCTTTTATATAATACACTGCTCATTTCTACTTATGCATCGATAAATTTTATTTTAGGTTTGTAGACAGTAGAGAAAATCTCAATCTCTTTCTTCAAAATTAGGAGTTCAAAGGTCCGCCATCAACCAGTTCTATCAAACAATGTGGAATTTGTCTCTCTTAAGGGCATCTACAGATAGGGTGGGATTGAATTCCTTCGTTTGTCGAAGTCCGAAAAGAAAGTATAAAAATCGTAAATGCTCCACCATACATACAAAGAGAAAGCTCAGTTCTGATTGAGCCGTCAGTTCAAATCGTACGACTACAATTGCCGATAGGAGAGTTAAATGGCCTAGTCGAGTATTGTTTCAGAGTTAATTTAATTTGTGATAAAAGTGTTCACCGATTCACAAAAAAAAATTTAATGTCCAGTTCAAACCATTGCGTAATGTTCTTTGTATATTTAAATGGATCTCGTCGTTACACCGATACCACGAATTTGCTAACACGATTACTGTTCGCCACGTATTTTTAATGATATAACTATTTCAATTGAGACCAATTTTCTTCAGTCGCCCCCATACATCCCGCTTTGTTAGACTTCTTAGTCCTTCGTCAAAATTCTCTTCTATGTTGTAGTCTTACATAATTTTAAATAAAATAATGTACAATATTCAATTTATTTTTACTAATAAATGAATTCTCAACCTTCGCTATATCAATTTTTTCAATTGATTATTGTTTATTAGTCATAATAGCATTTTAGACTGCTTAAATATTTCGGATCCAACTTAAGGATGCAATGCAGCACAAAAATTAGTTATTTCAATAATTTACAAAATATTTAAGCAATTGAATGTTATTTGAATACAAACTCATTAACTTCAGCGAGTATATCATCAACCCTTTAATTCCAATATACTCTCTTGGAAGTTTCTTCTGCGGAGTATTGTTAACTCTGAGGCACAAGCATATCCGTTCTGCAGTCTGCAGTATTTCCTGCATTTCTAACCAAGGTACAGCTGTATGTAGCGCCTCGCCCGGTGGCAAGGGCCCTTGGCACGTTTTTTGGCGCACTTTTTATGACGCCAGGAAAAGAAATCTTACAAAAAATATTTTTTTAAACGGAAAGTAATAAGCTTCTGCGGAAAATAATACAGAACTTTGTAAAAAGATTCTTTAAGGAAATCCAAAAGATGCTGCTTATCCCGACATAATTCAAAGCTAAAGTAACGATTAGCCTCTCCCAAAAGTTTGCCTACCACCAGAAAAATTAAACTTCCAATTTCGCAAAAGAATACCCTGAAATTTATCTATGACACTGAATACAGAAGGCATATTAAAATAAAAAGGTAACGCTTTTTAAAAGAAAATAGCAAGAAACAATACAACCTGATGCGACTGCACTGGACCATGACTAAAATCAAACTAAACGTTTGAATTCTTCCATACATAAAACGGAAAAGAATTGGAATAAAAAATTTAAAAGAACCAATGAAATCAAAGGACACAGTTTGACGGAAATTGAAAGGACAATCTAAAATATTCAAAATGAAAATTCAAACTTTCCGCTTGCCAAGGTTGCCATAAAAACGGGAAAACCAAATAAAGATGGGTTACCTGCCATAACTCGCTACTAAAAGAGCGCCAAAAAACGCGCCAAGTGCTGTTGCCACCGGACGAGGAGCTACATACAGCTGTACCCTAACCAATTTTGATCTTCTGAACGTTTGAATCTTTCCTAGGATTCTTTCAACCAATAGCTGTGTTTATATAATCATTATTTGTGTTTGGGGGAAGCAATACCACACTACTAATAAATATCGTAACTCACAAGATTAAAGAGATTACAATATTACTATGTATATCTCATCAAGAAAGTAAGCATTCAGCTAATGAGTTTCTGCTCCAAGTCGACGATGTATTATTACTCCAACAACGTTTACCATCTTTAAAGTTTCAACGTTTACCATCTTTTCCTGGAGTGATATATTCCAACTATTAAAAATGTATGGCTTATTTATTTATTTCCAACTCTCACGAGTATTAGGTTATGTCAAAGTCAATATTGCGAACAACAAAGTTCAAGTCTGTACTGAAGGGAAATTTTAGAATGAACACTCATCAAATCACGTCATGTCATCAATACTAGCTTAACTTTATTTAATATTAAGTGTATAAGGACACAAAGTCCAAAAAGTCATACGAACATTAGCCTTTATTTCAAAATTTCAATACGCCGATACTTCATACTCTTAAGATATTGAAAATATTTCAATATTTTAAAATTCGTACTCCTGCAAATTCTATTTCCTTTTCTTTATTTTCCTTAAGTATTTCCACATTTTGGTTAAAAATGCTTTTTGAAAAACAGTAAAAAACAGTCTTGATTTTAACAGTTTTTAAAAATGTATTTTTCTCAATCTTTATTCCATGCACAGTTATCAAATACATCAGAAAAAACATCCATAAAAAATATGAAATATATCTTTTAATTACAAAAGAGCCTTAGTACTTTAAATAAATTATAGTCATGAGAAACAAAGATAAGAAAAACGCTTTATATTTTGTCAGTTTGTTTCATTCCTAGTGTTCGACGGAAAAAGTTTAATAATTCACTAACGAATGCACAACTATGAAATTTTGCACACATATTCCTTAAACCTGTACGATTAATATGAGACAGTACAAAATCGATATTTTTTGTCATTTTTAGAGTACTTTGACCTCTTAAAATAATTTTTTTTTTACATTCTAGGAGCATGGAAAACATTAAAATTAAAATTGAAAAATTTTGGAATGTGAAAACTGAATCGCTGCACTCAAAGAAAAGATTTATAACAATATTTAAGACTTAATGCTTTCCAACATTCGCTATATTTTGAAAAAGTATATTTTATTTAATATTCACATTCATTTATAACAATTATTTTTTCCAAAACTAGTTCCTAAAAATGCGAGATTCCCTTTGTTTTCAAAGATGGAACGGTTAATGGATTTATTTTCATATGATTTTTAAAAGTTTGTTACTTTTTACTCTAAATCCAAATAACGCTGGAATACATTTGTAGATGCACCAGTTTGTGAAAGAATGCTATTTTTCAATTTTTCCAAAGAGCTTTTACATTTTTCTTTCCTAGATAAGTACCGTTTGAAAAACGAATTCAACTTTTTACTATAATTTGATATTTTTCGGGAAAAGTTTAAAATTTATTTTTTGAGAAATTGCTACCGTAATTTTAATATATACCCACTGCTACCGAGCTTGAATAATGGCATTCTGGTGTACTTATTATTTCATTAGTGAAATCAAAATGTAAATGCATATTTCATTGGTGAAATTAAAACGTAAATGCATATTTCATTGATGAATCACAATGTAAATGTATATTTCATCTGAAATCAATTTAAATTAATATTTTATTGGTGAATCAAAATGTAACTGTTTATTTTATTGGTGAAATCAAAATGTAATTTATATTTTGATTGATGAAATCAAGATGTAAATATACGTTTTTTTGGTGAAATTAAAATGTAAATATGTATATTTCATTAGTGAATCGAAATGTAAATGTATATTTCACACACACACATTGGTGGAATCAAAATGTAAATGTACATTTCATTGATGAATCAAAATGTAAATGTACATTTCATTGATGAATCAAAATGTAAATGTATATTTCACACACATACATTGGTAAAATTAAAATGTAAATGTACATTTCATTGGTGAATTAAAATGTAAATGTATATTTCACACCCATTGGTGAAATCAAAAAGTAAATTTATATTTCATTGATGAAATGAAAATGAAAATGTATATGTGTGTCATTGGTGAAAGGAAAATGTAAATTTATATTTCATTGGTGAAATCAAAGTGTACTGCCATGGAGGCGAAATCGAACCACCCCTTTTTATTCACGCATTCTTCATTGTAGAGCAGGTATCCTTTTCTAGGAAATAACGTCTTCTATAAATTCATTTGCATAGCATTTGCTTAAGGGCTCGTCTTCATATTAAATTGTGCACAAATTTCAGAATTTCTAATTACAATGCACAATTTGAATCTGTACCTCGGATACCAAATTTCAAGCCATTTAATCGATCCATTTTGAATTATAAGTATTCGAAAATTTGGAGCACAATGTTAAACTAGTTCTCAGACCTTTATATCAATCGAAATAATCTTCCAGTCTCGCTAAAGTTTTGCATTGTTACTGCTGAAGAACCCAAAATAAATCTACTTGATTTTTCTTTTTGGAGTAAAGTTTTAGCAAGCAATATTAATTACGAGTTTAATGAGTTTACGAGTTCGAAAAAATTATGAATGCAGTTTTCATATATTTTAATGAAAATTGAATCAGGCGGACTTCTTAAATGACGATGAAAAATATCGGGTCTTCCATGCCGAGGGAAGTTAGTCATTTCTTCATCCAAAAAAGGGATAAAAATGGAGAATATTAAATTTTTACTATAATAAAACTACTACTTGAAGGAAAAAGCTGAAAAATTTTAATCATAAAATATCCTGAATGTATTTTAATCTTAATACATAATGATTAATATTCATAATATTTTCGAATATATTAGTTTTATACTTAATATTGTATACTAAAAGTTAACTTTAAAAAGAAACTATGCATAGATTTTGTTTGAGTTCTTTAGTAGCAACATAATGAAAACTTTCAGCGGGATTAAGATTTTATTTCGGAAGGTATAAATAAAAGTCTAGGGAATAAATTTAACATGAGATTCTCCAAATTTACCATACTTACGATACAAAGACGGCTGAACTAAATTATTTGAAACTTGGTATTCAATTCGGAATCGTCAAAATCTTGAATTGTCATTTGAAATTATGAAGTTTGTGCGCAATTTATTGTAAAGATGAACGCTTAAACAAATTTTGAATTTGATCATTACTATATTATTTATATGAATTATACAAATTTTATCAACATGAAACCGCTCTGTTGTGAAAATAAGATTTTTACGTCCCGAGAAAAATTATTTTTAAATAGGTGACTGCTCACACACGCACACATATTCAGTAAAATAATTGGAGTTCTTAGCAGATAATTTCAAAAATTCTTACAACTCTACTAAAACACAAAGACGTAAACTTTGAAACTTTTAAATTGTTTCAGGTGTCATTTTACACTGGCGTGCAAAACTTAAGCAACGACGTAATTTTTAAGCAGACAGCCATGAAATTGTAGAAAAGGGCTTGTTGGCGATCAGTTCAATGAACACCCAATTCAGTAGAAAGATGATTCATATGCAAATATCAGGAACAGGACGTCACAGGTGACGTGAGGGCACTCAAAACGCGTGCAGTCAGAGCGCGCCAGTGCAAGACTACAATAAAAAGCAGGACGAAAGGCGCTATTAAAGGCATTCGCTGCAAGTTCAAGTGATTTCGTACGTGCAATATGGCTAGAAGAAACGATCTGGATGATTTTACACGTGGTAGAATGATCGGCGAGCTTGAGGAGGGGCGTAGTGTGACGAGTGTAGCCCAAGAGTTTAGAATCAACAAAAGTATCGTTTCACGAGCTTGGAAAGCCTTCCAAACCACAGGTACAGCTGTAAGAAAGGTTGGTGGTGGTCGGCCAAGAAAAACAACGCCAATGGATGACCGATATATCGTCCTGAGGCGAAAAGAGATCGATACCAGTCAGTGGGCAACCTGGCTTAGCAGCTGCGTACGGCAAAGGGACGACAAGTGTCGCGGTTTACTGTGGCCAGACGTCTTCATAAAGGTGGTCTATTCGCCCGCCGTCCTGAACGCTGCATCCCATTGACAGCTGCCCATCGGCGGCTCCGTTTGGATTGGTGTAAGGAACACAAAGACTGGACATCTCATCAATGGAGTCACGTCCTCTTTTCAGATGAGAGTCGTTTCAGTGTCACAAGCTATTCTCAACGCCAGTTGATATGGAGAGAGGAAGGGACACGGTTTTATCCCACTAACATCAGGGAAAGAGACCGTTACGGTGGTCCTGGCGTGCTCGTCTGGGGAGGCATCATGATGAACGGGCGGACTGAGCTCCAAATTTTCGACAGAGGTACTGTTACTGGAGCTATTGTCAGCAAGTGATCCTCTCCCACGTACGTCTGTTCCGAGGTGCCATTGGTGCAGACTTCGTTTTTATGGACGATAACGCCAGGCCACATCGGACTCTTGTTGTTGAGGAGCTGCTAGAAAGTGAAGATATCACTAGAATGGATTGGCCAGCGCACTCCCCTGATTTAAATCCCATAGAACATGTGTGGGATGCTTTGGGGGAGACGCCCTTCGGCACGATTATATCCGCCGGAGAACACCCAACAACTGAAACAGGTGCTCATTGAGGAATGGGCCCTCTTACTTCAACAACTGTTGGATAATCGGGTGTTGAGTATGGAGAGACGGTGCCAAGCACCCATTGCAGTTAATGGTCATATCCCTTACTAAGTGGCATCTGTTTGCTGTTCTCCCTCTTGGGCAGATAATCATTTGTACCAACGCTACTCTTTCGATAAAGCCTTTTTTTGTTTGATTCCATACTATATGAGTTCTATTCATTTTTGCGCTAGTATGCTTTCTTCATCCGTTAAGTACAAAATACTGTCTCTGTATTCTGAATTACATCTCTCCCAGGTCATTTCTTGCGGAGTTACGGCAAAAAAAAACAGTCGTTGCTTAAGTTTTGCACACCAGTGTACTTTAGTTGCTTCGGAAAGTTTTGCTATAATTTTAAAAATTGCCCCTCTCGTTATAGTGCGAAGTAGATTCACTATCTAACCTATAATTTTAAAAATTATAAAGCTATGGCTTAAAAGTGCGTTCAACAAAGGTTAAACAGTGAACCTTCAGAACAAAGTAATTATTCTGCGAGTTTTGCAACTATTATCCGATTGTTATGAAATTTTCAGACTGTTTTTTACTAAAATGTTTACATTTACAGTTTGTCCCAAAAATATTAAGCCATTCGGAAGTTATTACATTAAACATGTTCAAAAATTTTGATAAATCAGCAAAAACTAACAAGTTCCATGCGGAATAATTTTCCATGCATTGTCAAAATTTTAATTCACATAATATAGTATGTATACATATTAATAAAATTAATTCCATTTGGTAAGTGTATCGCTTAATTGTAAAGCAAGCAAAAACATCTGCATTAAAACACCTAAAATATTCCAAAAAAGCGTAATTTAAGCAACATTTTAAGCCAAAATTTCAACGTTTGGAAGCATGAT
Organism: Meta bourneti; assembly: GCA_933210815.1. Taxonomy (NCBI): domain Eukaryota; kingdom Metazoa; phylum Arthropoda; class Arachnida; order Araneae; family Tetragnathidae; genus Meta; species Meta bourneti. The sequence continues at coordinate 56,024,160 of OW119930.1, read as the reverse complement.
GAATGTTTCACGTACACTTAGATATAAACAACATATTTCAAGAACTATCCAAAAGAATTTTCTAGCAATTCTATTAAAACCAGATTCGCAGGGAACATTTTGAAATCAGAAGAATGTCAAAAAATCTCAATCGTTTTTAGTAGGATTCCTATAATTATCCATTATATTGATGTTTATTTAACACAGAGTTGGCATCTGTCTTTCTATCTGTCTGTGTGTTCTCTATACAAATATGCACCGTTTAACACACCAAATTTGTACAAATATTCTATAGAACCCTGCGGATAACGTAGGCTACATATTAACCCTAGTTCTTATTTGTCCTAGGTGTGCAGAGGGGGTTAAAAACAATTCGAAGTCGCCATAGGAATAACATTGAGTATAAAACGATTGCAACTCAGTTTGTTTTACCAGCATTGATGGGAAAACAATTTCCAATAAAATTATTTTACCAGTATTGCTTCAAAAACAATTTTTTCCAAAATATTATCTTTAAAAAATTTAAATTGAATTCTAACATTTATGTTTAAACCTATTTTTAGTTCTTTCCATATTATAAATAATTTATGAGTATTTGATGATGTAAGAATATTTAAAATATTTAAAAGAGAACTTAAATTTTGTAATGGAACACGAAAAGACGAAACGAAAAACACTTTGATCATAAAAGAGCAATTTCGCTACTGGGTATCTGCGACGCCAGAAATGTTTTATTTTTAAATTTGATTTAGAATTTCGTTTTTGTGTGTTTGAGTTAAGACAGTAAATGTTGCGGTCATATTTGAGCATTTCTGTTTTATAAATAAATGTGTACTCTTTTTGTAAATAACCCATTATTGTCTTTATCAATATTTTTCAAACATGTCTTTTCGAATTGCTCTATCTCAGAATATACTAAAGAAGTCGAAATTCAATACTCGTACTCATCTCTTTTGTTTTCCAGAATTCTGTATTTTTTCAATAATCGGAATATAGTTTCTCTGTGTATTTATAGTCCAGTATTTTACATATTGCAGATATATTATTTAGGAGTTAAATATTAATTAATTATTTTTATTTCTGCAAAATATCACTAGACATAGGGGTAGTTTCTTGGCGGTATATGTATATTTCGACCACCTTTCCTTTAGTCATGTTGAATACGTAATGATTTGTAGAATTCTGTTTCATAAAAATAAAAATAAAATCTACAGAACAAAACCTTTTTAAGATGTGTAACTTCTCATTTTAAGATTATCGGAAAGTTAAAATAAAATTATTTTAAAATAAAATAGGTCACGTTAAAATAAAATGGGTAGCCATATATTGTAGTTCAAAGATATTTCTAAATCGACTTCTGTAGTAATCACCTTAGAAAAAAACTTTTGTAGTTTGTCTTTCAGCAGGAGTGCGATGAATATGAAATGAATTATATGGATGGATATATCATGTATACATATTTGCATCAGAAGTAAATTCTAGAAGCTATGAAAAAGTTAAAACGATGTCAAAAAATTATTTTCCGTATACTTAAATGATGTTTGCATTTTTCCATGAAAGAAACGTGATTAGTCTAGACTTTTCAATCAGCATTTAACTAATTCAACCCGAGGAACGCCAGGTAATTCTGTTAGTCATATATAACTCCACCAAAACTGATCACAATATGAAAATTATTTTTACTATTCACAGAATTTAATATAAATTAATTTTTATCGCAAAAATTAAAAAAAAACTGTTTTTCGATCGATTTTGTTTATTTCGAAAGTCCATTATCCCCTTAAGTCAGTTTTTGTTCTCTTGTATATCCATACTTCTAAATGGTTTGCATGTGTTAAATAATAATGTTATTTTATAATAAATTAAATATGAGATCAAAATTATAATTTATAATTCATAAATATTAACACCGATACAGTAGATTCGATAGACGACTTTGTTTAGTGGGTAAGCACACTGCTCTACCGAAATGTGAGTTGTAGGGGGTTCAGGTTCGATTCCTCCCTGGCTGTATTTATCTTTTTTGTTTTAGTAAAATGTTTCTTGTGTGTATGTCTATTACTTGACGTTGTCTGTATTGCGTTTGGCACAACGTGGCCAAATATGACTTGCGCCATAAAACCCAACCAACCAGTAGACTCGATTTTTGGAACATTTGTTAAGCGACTGATTATCCAAACTGTTATTCATACCCAATGTCAACACCTCTACTCATATTATAAAACAAATAGATCTCTATAGTCCGTTTATATCTTATCAAGATTTCACATAAAAAATACATCATTATGATTTTGCGATATAAATGGTGACGAGGATCACTATTTAAATATAAATTCACAGAACATATTCATTTAACAGAACCTACAGATAGTTTAAAACACACATGGCTGAATAATATTTTAAGTAACTCAATCTCTATCTATAGACTGATGAACTGTATAAAAATTTCCAAATATTTAACCGGAACATTGTATAATTCTAACGGTTATATATTTGTATATGGTGTATATATGGATATAGATATGTTTATGTATGTATATGCATGTTTCATTATTATGCTCATGTTTCCATTGTTTGATTTCTATGCTTTCTTTGCAAATTTTATAATCACTAGTAAGTTGTTAAGTTCTACGGGATGCAGTGTCTATGTAACATTACTTTTGTTCCTCACTTGTGTTTGTTATGCATGAATCGTTTTTATTACGATTATCCGGTTGGATGAAGAACCCTGGGGACCTTATGGGGCCTGACGAATGCCCTCCCGATAGCTTCCGTGTAGCTTTACATCCTCTAGGTGGACTGGACTATTACGGCCTTAAAAAACACTGTTATAGTGCATACGCCAAATATTCTAGACAATACACGTGTCTAGACTTGTTTCTCGATTCCACTTGCAATTGACACGCTTTACATTCAAATGACAAGTGTTCTGAGAATATTAATTAAATATTTAACTTTCCGACATTTAAATAAAATACTAAAACATAATCGAACAGCAATATCCGTGAAATACAAATTTACAATAAGTGAAAGGCTCCCAAATGGCAAGTGTGTTACTAAATTTCAAACTGTGCGAAAGAAGTCGCTGAATTAATTGATGCAGTTGATCCTGGATTTGAACCAATACCCTCATCACGATGATGAAAATATATCATCTGCTCTCACAGAAACCTGCACATCTGACATAGATGATGAGTCTGCAGCAAATGATAAATTCAATCCGGATATTGCAACTAATTCTAAGGGCATTCGCCCATTCTGACAAAGCCCTGCTATAGTTTGAAGCCCAGCAAAATGGCTATGCGATTCTATTCAACTTTTTATAGAAAATCCGTGATTTATCGGCTGGTAAATGCATAGGCGCCTTAAAACAAAGAAAACTATATAATGTTTTTTTTATTTTGCAGAATACATATGGATCTTGTAATAAAATATGCATACTCGTCAATTTAGAAAGGATTTGTTTTATTTTCATATGAGAGAGATTTCAAGTTTAAAAACATAAATCAGACGGTCTACGAAAATTTTCTTCTGTTGTCCGGATGCACTTGTATAAAACAGTGGGATTACCTTTAAATGTAATTGATTGACGTTTTGGCAGCGTTTGGGGTTTAATCTAATTGGTGTTGACAATCAATTATCATACATCAATTCAGAATTCAGTCTTTGGAATTTTTACTGTCGAATTGCTGAAATGGTATTCAAGAAACAAACCAATTGACGTTACTTTCTGAATACGGATATAAGGCACGTATCGCCGAAGAAATACTACTGCTACCTTTATTTTGGTATCCTTTCTTTTTCACAATTACTTGACATTGTCTGTCTTGTGTTTCGCACAGCTTGGCCAAATATGGCCCTTGCGCCATAAAACCCAAAACCATCCAACCTATATTTTGCTTAACGGAAAATTCCTCCCATTGTACATAAGTTAATGCCAGATTACACGAACAAATTGGTTTGTTCTACTGTATTTGAAATAAACTAAATAAATCGGTCATTTTAAATATATGTAAACTACAAAATATTAAAGCATTTAATGTTTTAGGGCTTTATATGCATTTTTCAATATCTTTAAAGTATTTATTTTATCCCCTAAAAAATTAGAATTTTCAAAATATTTTCCACGAAACAAATCTATGACAAAATTTCTCTTTCGGGCTGAAATTCAACCATTTAAAATAAATCCCTGGTCATCAAATAAAATTCATTCAAATAATCCAAACTAAACAACGCTGCCTGTTCGAATCCAACCAAAGACCGTCGTGTACAAAGGGGGGCTGGTGCTCGTTAAATCCGTCAGATGCCCTCACGCTGGCGTGGTGTGGAAGTTTTTAGAGTGGGTTGCCAGCTCAGTTTGTTGCCTCGTCGTCTGACCGTGGTTCAAAATTATTGATTGAACCCTTGGGATTGATCCCGGACCGTCACCAATAGGCCGTTGTGTTGCTCCAGTGTGACGTTAATTAAAATACCTACCAATACCAAACTAAACTACGCTCTCTGAAGATAAAAAAAACCTAAAACTAACATCTCCACACAGTTTATTGTGGTTAATATATCGGTAGAGAAAACGACCATGAGAAAACATTACGACCTAATGCATCCAAAGTACTGACGTAAGATAGGTTGGATAAATTTTGAGATTATATCACGTGAAGGGAATCTACACTTTGAGTGGTTTGTTTCCTATACTAAGAATGAGAGCAACTAAATTAAATTTGACATGTTTACCCTTGCAAGAGCTGCTGTTTAAAAGGGTACTGCTTTCCATTAGCGTTATGGTTTCATATACCCACACATTCGCTGCGTTTGAAATGCAAATTAAAATTTCAAGCATGTTCGAGGGGGTACTTAGATGTTAAAATGAGTAGAAAAAATATTCTATCGTTCCATTTCTCGTGATATATTTATGTGAAACATCCCGCGTGGAGAATTTTATATTGAAATTAATTTTAAGAGTTCATGTCTACACACTTCCGCTGGTTTAATCGCATTAAATGTTTAAAGCCGAAATCTACTTAGCATAAAACCGAACTCGTACATTTTAGATTGCGTTTAGACAATATTAACGAAATGTTCTGAGTATGAATAATGTTTTAAATGAAGTCATCCGAATATTAAAATTTATGAACACTCTCTGGCAGAAAGAAAATTAACTCGAAAGTCGAATTGCTTTTACTGAGGTAGTTTAATATTTTTTTCAACTCTCTGAGCTCCAACCATTAGTGAAGTATTGCTTTTACCAAACAACACACTTAATGACTAAATAACCACATCTTTCTATAAAATACATGGATTCTTTCAACTTTTAGGAAGATTGTATTGGTCATTTCCTTGCTAGAATCCTTTGGAACATTTTATTGGCCCATTCTGTAGAATGGAATCGTTTGGAAAGATAAGATTCTATTGGTTCTTTTCTTAGACTAAAATCCTTTGGAACGATCCTATAGCTCCTTTCCTTGGAGAAGAATCCTTTGAAAGGATTCTATTGACCAATTCTGTAGCACAAAATCCTTTGGAAAGATTCTATTACCCCTTTTTTTCAAATAGAATGCTTTAGTGCGATTATATTCCTTACATTATTTGTTGCCAAAGAATTGTAAAGAATATAATCATTCCCATTCTGTTGAACAGAATCCTTTCGAACGATCATATTGCTCCTTTCATTAGACTGGAATCCTTTGGAACAATTCTATTGGCCCATTATGTAGAATAGAATCTTTTGTAAATATTCTATTGGTCTATTTCCTTATATTATAATACTTTTTAAATACTCTATCTCTACTTTCCTTAGAACAGATAACCTGGAAAGATTTTATTGCTTATTTCCTTATAATCTAATCCTTTGGAAATTTTCTATTACTCTCATTTCTTTATAATTTAATATTTTATAAAAGTTCTATTACTAATTTCATTAGAATAGATTCCTTATGAAAGATTATATTGGTCAAGGAAGTCAAAACTGGTTACAAGTCATTAAGGGAAGACTTCAGGTTGCAAGGTGAAATTAAGTGGGTGAACCCCTCAGAAGGTTAAACCACTGATTCCGAATTGTAATTTGGTTATAATAACGACTGAATATTAAAATTTATAGGTATTCATTTTATAGAAAAAATAACTTGTCAACTAAGTTGTTAGTAAATATTTCATCAGTTTAATGCGTTCGATTTTAAATTTTTATATGAATAAAAATCAAAGGTTGGTTGGGTTGAGTTTTATGGCGGTCTACATTTGATTAAGCTGTGCCAAATCAAGACGGACGGCTTAAAGTCCTGGACAAACACATAAGGAAAGTTTTTACTTACAAAAGAGAGAAATACACCTAGGGTGAGATTCAGAAATAACCTACGCCACTTACAGTTCGCACGTCGCTAGCGCAGTGGGCAAACCCACTGCGCTAGCGAAACAATGGATGGTATGGCATTTTAACTAATGTCACACTGGAGCAACTCAATGGGCTATTGGCGACAGTCCGGCATCAATCCCAGAGGGAAGATGGGAAGATCCTAGGACAACTAGGATCCCTTTGGAGATCTGCCACGTGGTTGTGGGTAAAAGCATGAATCCTAAATTATTAATTGGTTAAAGTGATTATTCATCGTGATCAAAAACACTTGTCTGCGCTTTTATAGCCAATTGGATAAGTCAATTTGTGATTTACCCTTCAGAGATCTTACGACAGCGGTTCCACAAACATGATCCGTCTATTTCATTAGAAGGTCGATGATCACGGTCAGTTGACGATGGAAGATCCGAAGACAACACCACGTAATTTTGAACCACGGTCAGATGACGAGGCAACACCTGAGCTGGCACCCCACTCTCCAAACTTTCACACCACGCCAACGTGAGGACATTTGAGGCCACGACAGATTTAATGCACCAGCCCCCTTTGTACACGACGGTCTTTGGCTGGATTCGAACTCACAACCCAACCCAACCCTCCGGTTGTTAGTCCGTTACTCTTCCAACCGGGCTACCGCGGCCCCACGGAACAATGGAAGGAACTCCTTTGAAATTGAGAATGGTGATCAATAAAAAATATTTTTCAATTTCCTAAGAAGTTTTTATTTTTTAAATATTTTCCTGCATCTCGTAGTTTATTTCTGTTGCACTCTGTATCCAAATCGGATCGCAAACAACGAAGTTATAGTCGACGAAGCGTTTGGCTGTCACAATACTCAGTCACTTCACAGAACTCATACGTGATTGGTAAGAGCGATAAACTCGTGGGGCTTCGGGTAAGGGTGATTTGTGAGACGCGTACTTCCGCACCGAGATTTCGTTTCACTTGTCGTTTCTCGATGATTTACTATACCTGTGCTCTCAAATATGTTTCACATAAAAAACCGCTTGGTTGATTTAAGCACGACTATCTGGAATGAAGAAAAAGCTTCTAGTATCGGCGGGTCGAATTTGAAAATTTCTCGCTACTTGCGAGTTTCACTTTTTTGCCACAAAGCGCTGAAAGCCGAATTCACTTTATCCTTACCACTCAGAGAAAAGCAGAACGTGAAAGCATCTATTGGGTTGATGCAAAAGTTCGTCCCGTTTTTTTGACAAAAATTGAAGAAAAATTTATTTGCTAAAAATTGCATTTAATCAATATAGTATGTGCCGTTCTGTTCGATAACCTTTCTCCATTCCTCCAGTAGCTGCATAATCTCGCGCTCATAGAAGTTCTGAGGTTTCTGGCTAAAGAACTGATCCAGGTGACGCGAAACTTTCTGAATCACTTACGGCACATGGAATGGTCAACGGTACCCTCTCCATGCACAACACGTATCTTCTTTTGCGTCTACGAAGCATTCTTGCCTTTTCGGAAATAAAAAAGCATAATATGTCCAAAATACTCTTTATTTTCTGCCATTTTTAATGCTTAACAAAATTTAAAAAGCAACCAGTTAACACAGTTTTTCCCCCAAGTACTCGCTGAAATTTCTTCTTTCAAACAACACCAAAACTTTACACGTGTGAAGTAGATAACACTTCGGTTTTGCGATGCAATGTCAGCTAGCTCCAAAAGCCGGACGAACTTTTGCATTAACCCAATACTTTTTTAAACAGATTTAATTGGCTATGCGTTTCTCATCAACATAAAAACAAGCATTTAATGTGCCTTAAAAAACGTCATTTAATGAGTTTCTGCTCTAAGCAGATGATATATGAGTTGCACTATTATTTTAGCAATCTCCATTTTCTTAAAATTTAGTTGCAACAAATGAGCGTTGTAACTTTATAAACAAGATTTCGTTTCACTTGTTTTTTGATGATTTACTATACTTGTGCTCTCAGATGTTTCACATAAAAATAGTTCGGGTGATTTGAATACGACAGGCTAACTGGAATGACGGAAAACATCTCGTAGCGGCGAGTCGAATTTGGAAATTCCTTGGTACTGCGCGAGTTTTATTCTTCTGCCGCAAAACACTGAACGCCGACCCCACTTTATCATTGCCATTCCGAGACAAGTAGTAGAAAACATCTATATCGTCGCCATAGAGCAGAAACGTATTAACGAACAATTTTTTTTCAATGCTCAATGCAGTTATTTAAAGACTAACTTTTAGTTTTTAGGTAAACGAAAAGTATGAGCAGTTTGGCGGTGTTATAGTGTTAGAAGGGTCATGAATTCAAGACTATATCCTACTATAATGTACGTGGGGGCTTATGCACGTTAAATATTAAATCTGTCATGGCCTCTAATGTCCTCACATTGGCGTGGTGTAGAAGTTTGGAGAGTGAGGTGCCAGCACAGGTATTGATTTCGTGGCTCAAAATTACGAGGTGTTGCCCTCGTTCTTTCCCTTCGGGATTGATCCTGGACCGTCGCCAATAACCCGTTGTGTTGTTGCAGTGCGACGTAAATTCAACTAATAATCTGCCAGTTAGCAGTGATTTAAGTATTCTGATTCCTCGTGAACGGTAGGTAGTTGAAATAACATCACACTTGAGAAAAACAACCTATTGGCGACACTCCGAGATCAATCCCGAAGGGAAAACTCCGAGGACAACACCTCATAATTTCGAACCTCGGTCAGATGACGAGGACAACACCTGAGCTGGCACCCCACTCTCCAATCTTCCACACCACGCCAACGTGAGGACACTTGAGAGCACGATAGATTTAACGTGCACCAGCTCCAGTGTACATGACGGTCTTTGGCCGGACCGATTTTCCAACTCGAAGCTCTCCGGTTGCTTATCTGTTACTCTTCCAACTGGGCTAAAGCAGCCCTCCCAGAAGCCCGACATCCCTTGTTCAAAGAATTGTAAATCATCGACCGAATCAAGAAAATCTGATGTCATAAACAAAGTTTTTGACACAAATCTATTTCTAATATGCACTTCCCCTGCTCTCTATTGTCATGACTTTATGCTGGCTACTTGTCACCGAATCACGTGGATGATGCCCGATCGCCCTGACGTTTGATGATTTCTGTGTCTGATTGGTTAGAGGTGTTTGTCATAGCAATAGGTACCACTAATACCACTCTTAACCTACATCCCTAGATCCCTATACATGATAGTCATCCTGATCATTCTCGGCTATCACGTCGAGTAGCATTCAATTTGCTTTCTTAGCTAAAAAATGATCTATGTTTTGGAGGTTATGATCGATTATATGTTTATCAGAACCTTATAAGCAATCCGCTTTCTCAGCACACTACCCACACCAAAGCATGGAAATGTTTCATTGCTTCTATGCTAGCTGGAGAGGTTAGAAATTTAGTTTTTATAGATGAAATCTTGCAATATTTAACTCTATTTACGGACTTTTTAAAAAGTGATCAAAATATTTGGATTTAGAGTCATATATTTGCGTCTATAGATAGCGTCTCGACAGAGAGAGAGAGGACAGATATAAAGCAAGAATAGCTAAATAAATTAAAGTTTCTGTACCATGGGCTTACAATTTTTGCGGTCCTTGTAGGAAAAATTGGTTAAAAATCACGATATTCAGAACAAAGAACGATTTTGTGAGAGAAATTGGATAAAAACAGCACAAATTCTTGTTAATTCAGTGTACTTGGGTTTAGAAGTTGTTCTGCATGCAAAAATATATACAACAATAATTTATTTTACGCTTTCGTTACGTTTCTGTACGAAATAGGCCGGGTCGGTAGTTGAATTGACGTCGCACTGGAGCAACACAACGGGCTTTGGCGATGGTCCGGGATCAGTCCCGATAGAAAAGATCCGAGGACACTTCAGAATTTTGATGTCAACACTTGAGATGTCACCACACTCTCCAAACTTCCGCACCATGCCAACGTGAGGACATTTGAGAACACGACAGATTTAACATGCACCAGCCCTCCATGAATAAGACGGTCTTTGATTGGATTGAGTTTCGAACTCGCAACTCTCCGGTTGCTAATCCGTTATTCTTCCAACATGGCACCCACAAAATTTGAATTAATAGTCACATTTTTTAACTTTAGATAACGTCTCCCACAGAATGAGTAGAGATACAAAGCAAGAATAGTTAAAATAAAGTTCCTGTACCACCTTACAAGATAACTATACACTATTTTGTAAGATAACTATTTTGTAAATTTGACATTTAAAACTCATTTTTATAAACATCATAATGAATATTAAATTGTTTTTCAGTCTTATCTTTCTCAATGTGTATTTTACCATTCTGCGAAATTTAAGATCAAGTTATTATTTTCTATATTTCTTGGCTTTTAAACTAATCTCCATGGTGTATACTCAATTTGGGAGACAAATTTTATGACAGAATTTTGTAAAACTGACATTTAAACCCATTTTTGAAAGTATTATATCTAATATTGAATTGTCTTTAGCTTCACATGTTTCTCAATGTGTACTTTACCATTCCTGTGCAAAATTTTAGCTTAAATTATTATTTACTACAGAATTCTCTTCGATTTAGAGAAATTATCCATGGCGTATACTCAACTTTGGGAGTCATATTTTGAGAAAGAATTCTGAAAATTTGGCACGTAAAACCATTTTAAAAAATATCATAGCAAATATGGTTTTGTTTTTTAGCCTGATATGTTTCTCAACTTCACCATTCATGTAAAAATTAAATTCAAATTATTATTTGCTACTGAGTTCTAGGCTTATAAAGAAATCTCTCTTCATGGTGCTTACTCAATTTGGGAGTCATATTTTGTGTTGTAAAATTGGCATTTAAACCCATTTTCAAAAGTATCATAGCTAATATTGAATTGTTTTTATTCTCATACATTTTTCAAAGTGTACTTTACAATTCCTAAACGAATAAAGTTTAAATTATTATTTACTAAAGTTTTTGGCTTTTAAATAAATCTCTTCATGATATATATTCAACTTTAGGAGTCACCTTTTGTTACGTAGAATTTAATAAAATTAACAATTAAAAGCCATTTTCAAAAATTTCGCTAATATTGAATTGTTTTTAACCTCATATGTTTCACAAAGTGTATTTTACCATTCCTGTAAAAAATGAGCTCAAATTATTATTTACTAGAGTTCTTGGCTTTTAAAGAAATCCCTCAGCACGGCGTATACTCAATTTTGGGAGCCACATTTTGTGACAGAACTCAAAAACATTTAAAACCCATTTTTAAAAATAAAGCGAACATTGAATTCACATGTTTCTCAATGTGTACTTTACCATTCCTGCAAAACTCAAGCTCAAACTATCCTTTACTACAGAGTTCTCATCCATTTAAAGAAATCTCTCCACGGTGTATACTCAATTTTGGGAGCCATATTTTGTGATAGAATTTAGCAAATTTGACATTTAAAACCCATTTTTAAAAACAGCAAATATTGAATTCGTATGTTTCTCAATGTGTACTTTACCATCCCTGCAAAATCCAAGCTCAAATCATTATTTACTACAGAGTTCTCATCCATTTAAAGCAATCCTTCCACGGTGTATACTCAATTTCGGGAGCCAGTATGTATTCAAGAGGGCTCTTCGCCGAATAAAGAGCGAAGAATCAAGGCAGAATGAAGAGAAGAAACGAGCCGAAAAGCCCTTACCTGAATTCACTGGAGATCTGCTCCACGTGTATGTGGGTGTTCTCCTCCGCTTTGTTGCCGTCTAAGTTGGTCTTAGACTGCGCGTCCATGGACTGCTGACCAATCATAATGAGGACTCCCACGCCTTTTCCGGTCGCCTTGCTGAACACAGGTGCTAAAAAGGAATCACTCCAGTCCGAGAGTTCTTCGAGGAGTCTCCCCTTCAGAGGGCCTCATTGTTAAACATGGAAGAAGCAGACGAATCGTTTCTTTTTCTGTGGGTAATTATCCTCCGAATACTGTGGCTCTATTCTCTTTTTTGGTTCGGGGGCAGAGAACTGTCTTGTGGGAGTTCTCTTTTTGGGGTTGCTCTTCGTCGTCTGGGAACGTTCTCGGCACTTGCAGAATCTCCCCGATGACCTTCGACGGTTGGTGTCTGAATGGCAATTTGATTGGTTGGAATGCTGCTTCCTTTGTGCGGTGTTTATGGTTTCCTTATCGGTTGTAGTTAGTTCTTCAGTTTTTCTGGCTGTTCTGATTTTATAAGGTCATGACTGAGTAGCCGAGTGAATCGGAAAGTTTGAGCCGCATGGTATTTTACGAAATCGGGATCGAGCTTTGGTAACTGCCAAAGGGTTGGAGCTCTTTCGACTATTGTTATTGATGCTTTTTATTTGCTGCTTTAACAAAAAATATTTAGTCTTAACTGCTTATTATAGGTATTTAGTGTAGTTCAAAGTTAAAAATTCTTGCAAGGAGTGATGTTTCAAGAGTATTTGTTTTCAAAGTAAAAAATATTTTCTAATTTGTCAGTTAAAAATCTTACAATTTTTGTTCCATCCTTAGCTAAAGGGAAGTATTAAACGGATAAGTTGCCTTATCTGTTTAAGAATTGAATGTTGAAAACTAGTAATATTTTTTTTTATCTAATTGTAGTTGAACTTTAAAATTGTTAACTGTAAGGTTTTATGATTGTTTAAAATTAAGAAAAGTTGCTAATATATTTGCATTACTAACCTTGACATTAAACTTTCTATTAGTCTACCGAGATACTTGAAAGAAGATATTTCTTATTAACTATTGCAGGTAATTTAATCACTTTTTCAATTAAATCTTTATCATTGTTTTTTAAGTTAATGTTCCTATAAATTCAACCACATAGAATCTAAAAGTATTAAAAAGAAAATTTTAAGAAAGTATTCATGATGTTAAATTAATTTAAAAGATTATTCACATGGATTAAAACAATTTTCATGGATGTTTTCAGAAATAGTTTAAGAATAACATAATGGAAAAAAATATTATAGTTACAAAGACTAGTACTTATAACGGAGCATTTCAAATAGCGAAAGAAAGTAATACAGCACACAAATTTATAGCTGTAAATAATTTTAAGCTAATATCTTTCAAAAGAAATTCCAATAACAGAGATTGAATTAGTTCATTTTTTAGAAACATTTAACATCAAAGAGAAAATTAAAAACAAAACCATCCAACAGTCAAGTTAAAAACTCGTATTTTTCAGAGGCAAAACCCTAAAATACTTTTTTACATTTTAACATTTACATCTGCAACAAATGTTCTTTCATTTGTTAAGGTAACAGCTATAAAATAGTTTTCGTTAAATATAAACAAGAACCTATCTATCTCATTAACATCAAGCAGCAATATGATGCGCCGAAAAATTTAACATTTGCATCAAAACGCTTTGATCGTAGAAGTTTCGAAACTAGTCAAAAATCCGAAGAATGCAACCGATGTGAGAAAACGTGTAAGCATTTTCCATGCAACATCTTACTTAACTGAAGGTGCATGTCGGGGAGGTTCCTCGGAAAACAAAATCCCGTTTCCATTTCGGTTGCATCGTGCAACGAGAATGCAACGTTCACCACCTTTTTACCCGTACCCAAACATTAGCACACTTTCGGAGCATCGAAAGCAAACTGTTTCGCTTTCGGACGGAATCCCGGAGTTTGTCACCGTTAGATGGCGCTGCGGCAGCTCGGATGTTGAAAGGAAAGAAGAATCCGGAGTCTCTTGTTTAGAGCTGGAACTAGATGTTGGGATGAATCAAATAAGTTGGTCAGCATTGAAATTTTCCCTATCAAACTTATGGGTAAAATCACTGCTCATTTCATAGACGAAAAACTTTTAGTAGAGGCTGTCCGGAATTTAAAAGGGCGGTGGTAATCCAGTTGGAAAAGCAAAGGATTAGTAATTGGAGGGTTGCAAGTTCGAAACTCGGTCCAATCAAAATACCGGTGTACACGGGGACAGGTGCACTTTAAATTTCGTGGCCTCAAATGTCCTCACATTGTCATGATGAGGAAGTTTGGAGAGTGGGGTGCCAGGTGTTGTTCTCGTCACCTGACAGTGTTTCAAAATTATGAGGCGTTGTCCTTGATCTTTCCCTTCGAGATGTAGCCCATTGTGTTGCTCCAGTCCGACGTTTATTAACTACTACTGGATCTGAAAATTCCTTGTTAAAGCTCGAGCATCACTTTTCTTTCACAAAGCCTACTCTATTTTACGGTTGCCACTCGTCGGTAAAAATGTTGAATGTGAAAATATTTATATCATATAAGTGCGCATTATAGCAGAGCATTGCGATAGCTTGGATTGTTTTGCCAGTACTGCTGAAAAACAACAACAATTATTTTCAAAATATTATTTTTACGGAATTAAAATTCTAATACTTCACTAATTTTTTCTTTTCAAAATATAATTTTGAAAAGAATTTTGTTTTATTCCAAAATATAATTTTGAAATAAATGCTTTGTATAATTATTTTTTCAATATCCAAATCTTCAAAATATTATATTGAAACAAATTACTTTATAAAATGACTTTCAATTAAATTAAGATTAGTTTCGTTTCATAAAACAATATGTTGCTAACACAGAGGACTTCTAATGTAATAGGCCAAAAAGTACACGTTTTAAAAGCCCATTCATGTCAACAGAATGGAATTCTCAAAATAAAATTCAGCGTCTTTTAAATCTACAAGTTCGCTTTCAATGACGGCCGGCGAACAGCGCTCACAGTAACCAATTTAGTTACTACAGCCCATAACAAAGCTCCCATAGTCATATCGAAAATCCGGACAGTCGCTACTAGAAGTGTTTTGTCAATCCATTTAGCCATAGTATAATTGAACTTAGCTTACTTCCAAATTGATCATAACATCGTTGCATCCTACACCAACTGCGTGAAATAGATTGTTTTTTTTTACATAATGTAATTTTTATATATAAGCAAATACAAACAATCTAAGTAATTAAATGTTAGCGCCAATTAGGATTTTTGTTAGTTAGAGTTGAACAAGAACGGCAAATTATAATAATTATACTATATAAAAGGCAATATTCATAGAACTTCTAATGAAAGGTTTCATTAGAAGTCAGTGCAACACTTCCGACGACGTAGATAATTTCTTATTCCCTCTCTATCATGATTAAAGTTAAAAATATATTTAAATAATTTTGCGAGAAACTGCTCGTGCATTATAAGTAAATATTAAATCATGACACAGAGGTAAAGAAGCCACGACCTTCTGATGGAATAGACAGAGAACGTGAGCAGAGTCCCTGTCTCAAGATCAAAAGAGGTGTCAGGTGGACTTACGAATTGCTTGGGCCGATTGGCTATCGAAGACAGACTACTCTTTTTAACCCTCCTGTGGTTGTCCAGACGTGTTATCGCGTCATTAGCAAAACTGACATCTTGACGCGCGAGATATCTCGTGAATAGAGGGAAACTACCAGATCTTGATCTCATCATCATAAAAAAATCAGCAATACCTAGATGACGAGATATCTTATCATTAGCAAAATTGATCAGATCTTGATGGACGATATATCACGTCGAAGCCACTTGGAGTGTTAACCCTCCTGGTGGCTTCATCATTTCGACGTCATTTGAAGAAAACTGACCAGATCATGGTGGATGAGATATCTCGTCATTAGAAGAAAACAGAAAGCAAAATTGGTCAGATCTTGTAGAACGAGATATCTCGTCAAAACCACCTGGATGGTTAATCAAGTTGAATCACTTTAACCAATCAATAACTGTCCCACATTAGGTCTTATGCTTTTTCCCACAAGACAGATCTTCAAACTGAGCAACCGGAAGAAGTAGCATGAAGCTGTGATCACACGCTCCGTCTATTGCATTATAAAGTCGATGAAGGAAGCTAGTAATGCAAGCTATAATACAGTGTCCTAAAAATTCCCGTACTCCAACTTTAAAAAATCATTTGCCCGTGTTTTTTTCAATTATTGAATTTTATCGTCTGCTTATAATTTTATGGATTCTTTAATTTTTATCGTTTGGTTTTCTTCTCGCTCAAGTTGTGCGATAATAAAGTTTCATGTCATTTTGTTCTTCATTGCAAAATGAGTTTATCGCGCATTCAGAGAATTGCGCTGCTTGAGGCTTACTTTGAATATAAATCATATGAAAGATGTAAAGAATTTTGGCGACATAAATATCCAGACGATGCAATACCGAGTAAAGAGACGCTATATTAACTCGTTCGACGATTTCGTGAGACAGATTCGGTGGAAGACAAACACAGGAGTGGAAGATCGAAAGTCGTTACACCGACTTTGTGCAAGAAACTCAACGAAGGATATTGCAATCTCCTCATCAATCCGTGAGGCGTTTGTCGCAACAAATGGGCACATCACGTGGATCGACACATAAGGCTATAAGAGCTTTGCATTTTGGGGCTTATCGTGTAAAAATGTTACAGGAGCTAAAGCCACCGGAAAATGAGAAGCGGCTTTATTATTGCCGATGGTTCAGGAGATTTATTCGCAACATCAACATTTTGGACAAAGCATTTTTCTCCGATGAGGCATGGTTTCATTTAAGCGGTTATGTGAACGCGCAAAACTCCCGCATTTGAGCGACGACAAATCCCCATTCATTAATGCAAAAACCTTTACATTCTCAAAAAATTGGCGTTTGGTGTGCCGTATCACGCAAAAGGATTGTTGGACTTCTGTTTTTCGAGTCAACTGTTGATGGCATTGTATACAGAGAACTCATCCAACAATTTGTTACATTATTAGAAGTGAATGAACGAGATTCTTGGTTCCAACAAGACGGTGCAACCTGCCATACAAGTTATGAAACCATGGGCATGCTTGAAGATTTTTTTGTCGATCGACTCATCTCCAGAAATCTTTGACCACCACGTTCCCCTGATCTGAGCATCCCTGACTTTTTTCTGTGGGGATATTTAAAGAACAAAGTTTATGAAGATAATCCCCAAACAATAGATGATCTGAAAATTGCCATTACTCAAAGGATACAAGAAGTCACTCCCAGCATCTTGAAACGAGTTTCTAAAAATATGCGCAAACGACTTCAGCTTTGCCTCCAAGAAAAGGGCGGACATTTTGAACATTTATTATAAATGTGAGTTCAAATTTTTTTTCCTACGTTATGTTAAAAGTGCTTTTCACTATTAGCATAAAAATAATTGTCTTAAAGTTTGTAGTTTTTGTATAATAAATTCACGAATCGTCAATACGGGAACTTTTAGGACACTGTAGAACGTGCAAGCTATATTTATTGAGAAACAGTGAAAACGTGCGTGCGTTAATATATTAAATTATTATAAGCATGTAGTTTCCAATATCGATTCTATGTTTAATTTTTATTTCCATTTATAATTTATTATTATATTGAGATGTTTTCGTTTTCTGTGCATTTAATTGGGTTATAAAGTTCTGTATTACTGAGTTTTTGTGGGGTTATTACTGAGATTGATGTATTTTTGAGTTGTGAGACTTATCAATTGGCTTACTATTCTGGGTATTTTGAATTGTAACTATTCATGAGCAATGAAACATGTCAAGGGTATGTTTCAATTTCGCACACATTATTTACGATTACTCCGCAAAATATAAGAACTTGAACAGCTGTTAGTGATTTCTAGAGCCCGTCGTATTCTTATTTCGACGATCTTTATAGTTAGAATAACTATAATATACAAATCAAGAAAAAAATATACTGCTGCTTATGAAAACGATGCTTGTAAAAGAAAATACAACGAAATATAAAGATAACTGTTTTTAATTTGATTTATGTAAGACGCAGATAATTGTGATCAGTTGAAAGAATCTGTAGTGTATCGGTTTCCTAAACTTTACTTTATTCACTTTAAATAACTGACTTGAAGTTGTTTGCATTATTTAGTTTTTGCAAGAGGTTATCACTATCATAAGATAAAAGAGGTTTATTTTTAAATGTTTGAGCAATCGTTTCTACTATTATTTTTCCACTCCTGGAGGTGCTTAACTTTTATCCTATTGATGTAGTCAGTTTCGAGAACGAATCTCCGAATTAAGAAGATTTGACAGCCATGTTGTTTAGATATTTATTAATTGGTATTTATGTCAAAAAATTGAGGTTGAATATTTGAGTGCATCTGCTCTGAATATATTATCAAAAGCTTATTGATATTTCGTAAAGGTATAGCAAATATAAAGAAATTGTGTTTATTTAAACATAAAATCAGTTGAATTTGTGAAGTTTTTATTAATGAAAAGTATTTCTATCTATTGTGACTTTTACCTTTTTCCTTTAGCCCTGGAATAGACTGCTTAAACAAACCTATAACTAATATTTGAAGTGGAGGTTAAGAATTATTATATTTCTTCACAAATCTTAAATTTCAAAGTGTTTTTATGTTCAAATTCAATAAACACGAAACTTACAAAAGGTATCGCATTTTGTAAAGAAATTATGTTTGCTTTAAAATAAATCGCTGAGATGGTGAAGTTCTTATTATTGAAAGATATTTCTATTCATTTTGACAATCTTTCTGTGTCCTGGAACCGACTGCTTAAAATATCAACTATTGCTAATTTGAAATGAAGGCTAAAAATTATATTTCGTCACAAATCTTATGTTTGAAAGTATTTTAATGTTCCCAAATTAATAAACATAAAATTTTTCAAAGGTATCGCGTTTTATAAAGAAATAATGCCTGTTTAACTGTTTAAAAATAAATCATTGAGTTGAAGTTTTTATTATTGAAAGATATTTCTATTCATTTTGTGACTTAACCCTATTGAGTCCTGAAACCAACTGCTTGAAACATTTACTATTGCTAATTTGAAGTGAAATACATAATTACATTTCATCATAAGTCTTATATTTAAAAGTTTTAACATTCAAAAATCAATAAACGCACAATTGTAATATTTTAACTTCGTATAAACTTATTTAATTCTGTGGATCCTACAAATTTGGTAAGTACTGGGTAAAGATAAATGTCATTTTTGGTTTCGACATTGTTAAATCTATAAAAGTTACTGGGTGGAAAAAAGTTTGGACCACAGACCTGGAGATATTTCAAACTCTTTCCAAAACATCAACTTTTCTGATGATTTCGTTGCGTGTATCGTATTTCTAAGATTCAAAACAAAAATAAGTTTCCAATTACGGATAGGAAAAATCTTGCTCGTACCGAAACAAAACGTTTTTATTTTCTTACATGGATACAAATGGACTGCAAGTTCGTGATTCAATGATTTAAACATTAATTTTCAGAACCTACGAATCTAAACAGAAAATAATTTTACCTAGTTTATTTTCGTTGTTATTTTTATAACTTAAAATATGGTGATGTTAGTCGAGTAGATTATTGTAATGAATGCTTATTTTAACTCTTAAATTGTAGACTTTAAACGCTTTTATATATTTACCCTTTGTAAGTTGCAAAGTGCAACTTTCTAACGCTTTGAATTAGCAGCTTTTAAATATTCTATTAATTTAACTTTGTTGAGCTATGAAATAGAATAAAACAAAAACTTTTGAATTTTTTAAGAAATTATAATTTCAAAATACAAATTGAGTTCTAAAATATTCGATTTCACAAATTTCCAATTAGCACAGGTAGAAACCCTTGAGAATTTTTAATAAAAATAATTGTTACTATGATTTTAAATGCTACGTATTTCACATTATTTAAATATCCCTTTGAAGGGGCAGGATTTAGAAAATGTACTTAGCATACCGGTCTACGAATTTAACATACAAGACCTCCCGATTCGCACTCCTGTGAAACGAGAAGTCCATCAAATACTCACAACGCCATTTTACACTAAAGTTCATGGGATTTTTTACATTTAATGTTATAAAATGGGCGAATTTAGGTATTTTTAACTTTAGGAAAATATAATACAGCATAAAAATAACATTTACATTGTACCAGAAATAACATTTATATTGTACCAAACAATAACATTTACATCGTACCAGAAAATATAATAACATTTGCATCATACCAGAAATTAACATTTACCATCCAGAAATAATATCTACATCGTACCAGAAAATATAACATTTGCATCGCAACGGAAAATAACATTCAATTATATTTTTCTAATACGCCGTATTAAAAAATATAATAATCGTACCAGAAAATATAATAACATTTCCATCATACCAGGAAATATAATAACTTTGATATCGGGGTCCTCCGTGGCTCAAAGAGTGCCCACAGCGCTAGAAACATGTGCTTTGTAGGCAACGCAGGTTTGATTTCCTCTTTATATTTTTTCTTGTGTCAGTGAAACTTTCCTTGTGTGTGTATATCCATTAACTTGACGTTGTCTGTGTCGAGTTTTGCGCAGCTTGGTCAAATATAGCACTTGCGCTATAAAGCCCAACCAACCATTCCTTTCGTACCTACTGATACAAACAATGATATTTAAAAACAAATTTCACGGAATGTTTAGTTACGTCATAATGACCATAAAATGTATCCTAAACCAGTACTCCCCATTTTCATGTATAACATATCATTCATAATTTAATTGCTGTAATATTTTAGACTTCTCATTCTGCATACAATACTAAATTTTTATGACATTTTAACTTCTGAATGCATTCTCTCACTTTATATTCAATTCCATTAACATAAAAGAGCTCATTACCATTAAAATCACGCAGTTGATTAATGCACATTTGAATCAACCAACCGTCCCATCAACTCTTTTTCCGCCATATATATCCGCCATGATTGAGAGCTTCTAGCTAAAGGGAAAAGTTAAATATCTCATATTCATAACTCGTGATAAGCCGGGCAGCAGGTTGTGGCTGTGTTGAAAAAATCTGCCCGGGAAGTCATCTTGGTTTAGGAGAAAAGGCATTAAGGACGAGCGCAATAAATAATCAGAGTCGTCTTTCTTGGCTTTACGGCGCTTGCTGTTTATTCGCTGTGAAGACCAATGTACAGAGAAGTTCGGCATCATTCAACAAATGACTGAATGCTGTGGTGGGTTTTATGGACTGTTAGGGTGATGGTCTTGTTTGCGGGGTTGCATTATTTGCTGTATTCAGTGTAATCAGGCTTAAAATCTTGCTTTAGTTTTGGGATTGCTGATGGAATCTTATGTTATTTGTTCAAAAGATTTTGGAAATTCTGTTACAGTCATCGACTTTCCAATAAAATAATGTTAGACTCATCATGGCGATTGACGATAATTTTGGAAAATAATAACCCGTCGTAGGTTTTCAATATGCACTCCCACCTTAGTGCAAGTGAGAGGCATTCAATATGGCGTTTAATCCAAATAGCAGCTTGGTTACAAACATTTTAGTCGCCGATTTGGTGATATTTCGGTACTGTGTTCTTGAGTTTCACCTAAGCGGAATAAATAAAGGTAGTCTTTCTTGGCTTTACACCGCTTGCTGTTTATGTGTTAAGACCAATGTACAGAGAAGTTCAACGTCGATATCCATCGCGTTAAAAAGAACGAGTCTGGTGTTCAGGTGGCCAATCGACCCGAGTCGATCCCAAGGTCGCGTGACCTACACTTCTGACAATTTATGACAGCGACTTCTCCCCCACGCTCCATCAATTTCATTGAATATCGATAGTTGCAGTAACGATTTCAATTCACACATTGAATGAAGAAATGCTCTAACAAGAAATTAGTACAAGAGATCATGAGTCTCGTGTATACGTGTAATAGGGAATTTGATACAGGCGTTCTTAACCCTCCAAGTGGTTGAGATACCTCGTCCATCAAGATCTGACCAATTTTGCTTGATAAGAGATATCTCGTCATAGCCGATTGAATTCCGAATGATGAAGATATTGCGTTTTTGATGCTGAAAATGGAATTGTAGTTACTGTCAAGCCAAAAAGTTTAAATCAGAGTCTACTGGTATTTGCTGTAAAAATGGAAAAGTTAAACTCTGCCAACTGGAACCACCACCACAAGAACTTTTGACTTACACATCAGGAGATACGTCAGAGTCGAAGCATTTTCTTAGTAACATCAGAAAATACAACTCATGTTTCCAAATGACATCATTCGGCGTCACATGAGTTGTTAGACAGCCCGGATTTCCGTCGACATTCAAGGTGCAAGGGCAGATTTACCATAGAGCGGGATCGTTGCTTCCGCTGCCAGATCAACCACCAAAACTTCTATAACTATATTTTATTCAAAACGAACAAATGGAAACTGATCAGAGGTGCGCCTACATCTTGGGAACAAGACGTCATATTGTGTTAAACTTACAGAGGATGTTTCACGAGCACAATAACCTTATTAAAACCTTTGAAACAGCATTGGAACGTATGCCAACAGATGAATATAAAGTAGTCATAAGAGCAGACCGAAGACCAGCAGGCGAACACGAGCGGCGCTTTAACTCTCCTCAAGCAAATGAAGTCGCGGTGGTTATATCAGGAGATGAGTTTCATCGACGGGATATCGTTATTCAACGACGAGGTGAATCATTGCAGCGTATTTCGGAAACACATCGATCTTATGATGCTCTGCAGTACCCAGTGATATTCCCCCATGGTGAAGATGGATATCATTTTAATCTGAGGCAAATCAACCCAAGAACAGGTGAAACAACCAGCAAGAAAGTTTCGGCGATGAATTTCAATGCGTACAGATTAATGGTTCGAGAAACTGAGCAGAACCACGTATTGAATTGCAGGCAATTGTTTCATCAGTTCATCGCCGATATGTACGCAAAAGTCGAGAGTGAGCGTCTTCTTTACATTCGTCTAAATCAACGTTAACTGAAAGTTGATATATTCACCTGAGAGATGCTGGGTCAAATGGCGGGAACGTTGAAAACCTCGATGCCTTAGTCGTACTACCAGCTACATTTACAGGCAGTCCCAGACACATGCACGAATACACGCAAGATGCAATGACGTACGTGAGGACGTATGGGAGACCAGACTTATTTATCACCTTCACATGCAATCCGACTTGGACGAAGATCAAGGAGGTTTTTACCAATGGTCAATTACCCAGTGAGCGCCACGACTTGATTGCGAGAGTATTTAAACAGAAGCAGTTGAAACTGCACTTTGCACATCTTTCGTTTTTTAGAATTCTGCATTTTTTCGTCGGAATTTCGCTTCTGTTCGTATTTATAGGTTAATCTTTTACATATTGCAATATATTCAGGAATTAAATGTATATATTTGCGTCCGAAGTATATTGTAGAAGCTATGAAAAAGTTAAAACGTATTTTCCGTACAACTTAAATTATTGCATTTTTCTGCGAAAGAAAAGTGATTATTCTAATTCACTTTTCAAGCAACATTTAACCATTTCAACAAGAGCAACGCCGGGTAATTCAGCTAGTTTTGTATAAAATATCGCTAAATGACATGAGTTCATTTCTTGGCGGTTTGTGTACAGTTCGACCATCTTTTCATATGTCATTGATCCATACCATGATTTGTAGAATTCCGTTTCATAAAAATAAATCAAGCGTATAAAACAAAACCGCTTCAAACAAGAGGGTAATGTCTTTAAAAAAGGGGTAACGCTAAAATAAAATTATTTTAAAATAAGAAAGTTAACGTTAAAATGAGCATGTGGCCATAAGTTGTAATTCAAAGATTTTTTTAAGTTTTGACGTGGGTTTGCTTTACAAGGCAATTGAAATCAATAAACTTACATTTGTTTTTCAAGTTTCAAATTATGGTATTGGATTGTATTGAAAAATGTGCTCAATAGTCAAGAAACAACATCTATCATTCTAAATTGGTAGTTTCCATTTAGAAAACGGATATCTGAATCGACAAAAAAGTGACAAATAATCGATTCAAAACTACATGCCAGTTGAAGTAAAGTGAATTTTAAATAAAACTCTGCTTATCTTGGAATAATATCACGTTTATAAACTATTCTAACTAAAACTCTTGAAAAGTTGAGAATTTTTGTCTTAAGTGACAGAAGATCGTAGTTGTTTACTTTACGAGTTGAAGGTATTCTTATGCAACTTTGATATCTTAAACATTCGTTGAAAACATTGATTTTCTTTTTGAAAAAACACTGTAAAAACTTCTGTTTTTTGAAAAACTAAAATCGATAACTTTATTTCGTCTGTACTGAAACATCGTATTTAACTCAAGACAAGCTGTTATTTCACGTGCGGAATAGAATTTTCAAGCAAAAGAATGTATTTGCTTGAAAAGAAATTGATCATGAATATCGTATCAAAGATTTGTCAGTCTTTCATAATGATGGTGGAATTCAGAAATATCTTATATCTGGTGCAGGAATGCTACAAGTCAAAAAATATTGATAGGAAAAACTGACTGCAGTAATACGCTGTAAGTGTCATTTTTGCAGGAAATTAACTTAAATGGCATTCACAGTCACACTCAAAAAACTGACTTCTGTAATAGACATCTCACTATCACCTTTTGCAGTTTTGTCTCACCCTATAGTACGCTTTATGTGAAATGGATTATATGAATGAATAAAGCAAACATACGTATTTCGTCCAAAATAAATCGTAGAAGCTATAAATATGTAAAAATGGAATTTTAAAAATAATTTTCCCCTCAATTATTTTTGTTTCTGTATTTTTCTATGACAGAGAAAAGACATTTGGGATCAATTTCAATCGACGTTTGACCAATTCAACTCGAGCAACGCTGGGTAATTCTGCAAGTATGTTTATATAACAAAGGAGAAAAATAATAATAAAAGTTAAATAAATAAAAAATCAACAAATTTCAGTAAGAAGTTTCTTTCCACAATTTACTTAATAAATTTACAATATCCAATCAGTACTGGGTCTTCAGACAAAGCCTGCATCCTCTAATTTGTGAGTTTTGCATTTCTCAATTTCTGTTTTATTATTTTCATGCCTAAGATTCTTTTCTCAGTAATATGTTGAACAAACCGATTTGGAATATGCTTTCAAATGGCAACAATAAATTTTTTTTCATGTAGTGAATAAGTTATGGGAACCCTTTAAAAAGAAGTTGCACAAAATAGTCAATTATATTTTATTTGAATAGTGGTAATTGAGCTCAAGTGGTTTTTACTGGTTTAGATTAAATTTATTTGAATCATACCTTGTAGGCTCATATACAAATGAATTTTGAAGTATCGATAATACTATGCTACAGTTTGAGTCAAACTAAAATTACAATTGCTAAATCTTTCAGCCAAGTGTACATTTAATATGCTTTTTAAAATATGGTTTAGATACTTTTAATTCAAGTTGAAATATCCTCTCTATCGTCGACTTAGAGCAGATACTCATTCACTGATAAAAAAAATTGTTTTACTGTACATATTTTAAAGACCAACTATACGTTTTCAGGTCTACAAAAAAAATATTTTTTACTGTGCCATATATCTTTTGATCCTCTCAGGCCTATGCCTAATGGATCTACACTCATACGTAAATCCATTCTGCAACTCTTTCAGACTTCCCTGCTTCCCTGCATGACTTCTAACCAGCTTTGACCTTGTAGACCAATAGAATCTTTCCTAGGATTATATATATATATATATATATATATATATATATATATATATATATATATATATATATATATATATATATATATCTGCAGTATTCCCTCCATGAGTTCTAACCAGTTTTGATCTTCTGAACAATAGAATCTTTCCTAGAATTCCTTCAACCAATAGCTATGGTTACTGCAGTCATTATTTGTGTTGGGGGAAGCAATGTCACACTTCTCGGAAATATTGAGACACTCACAGGATTAAACAGGTTACGATATGACTATGACATCACCATGAAAATAAGCATTTAGTGTCTGCGATCAGTGAATGAGTTTCTGCTCTAAGCCGATGATGTATTATTACTACAGGTTTCAATATTTAACATCTTTTCTTGGACAGAATATATTTAAACTGTTAAAAGTGTATGGGCTTATTTGCTTATTTTCAAATCTGATCGGTTTTACCCTATATCAAAGTCGATATTGGGGACAACAAAGTTAAAAAATCTGTGCTGAACAAAAAGTCAAGAAACATTGTAAAGTTTTATTACAAAGTGAAATTTCCGAATACCACATTCATCAAATCACGTCAAACCATCAATGCTAACTTAACTACATTTAATATGACCTGTCAATATTCGGACCCAAAGCCTGCAAAAAATTCATACGAACATTATCCCTTACTTCAAATTTCCAATACGCCGATACTTTACACCGGACACTAAACAAATGCACTAAACAATTTTTCTTTCAAAAACTCCCTTTTCCCTAGCGAAAATGAAAGGTTATAAAAGTTCACACCAGAACAGAACACAGCTGCACTAAAGAAAATGACCGAACAACCTGTCGACCACCGGGAAACAAACAACCTTGGACTATATGAAACTTTTTGGAAAGCACAATAAGCCAAGCATTGATCTTTTCCACCGGAAAAGATTTTTGAAACTTCCAACACAGAAGTTGGCCTATACATCTATAATGTAAAAGGAATGAATTGCCTTCATACCGATACGGTGTATTTTGCTTGCCGTGTTTTTCTTCTCGTTTCGATTTTACTGTCAAATACAAATGGCCTTCAAAGAAAAATGTCCTCGAAATTTTTCTTCCTTCAGATAACTGGACAGGGACTAACAGCTCCCTGGTATTGATCCACCTTGAATATATTTTGTTGGTGGTGATATTTATACGTGTCCAAACTCTTACTGAATACACGTCTGCAACTGAAGTTTTTCGGCGCACGATGCATACAAATATTTTTTTCACGCCAAAATGCATGTTATTTTATCGTTTACTAGCAGAATTAACCGGCGTTAATTGGGTTGAATTGGTTAACTAACTTCCGGTTTTGTTAATAAATTGCCAATTCATATTCATCACATGTAATAATTACCACACTCTAATAAAGGTACACACTTTCACAAATGTAAAGTCAAATTTAGCATTTTACAGTTTTGTAGAATTTAAGTTTTTAGTACGAAAGAAAGTCTATAGAGTGTGCCAATGTTACCCAGAATGGATAGAATAATTGAGAGGATGCATATAAATGCCTTGTGTCATTTAAAAACAAAAGCGTTTCCCAAAATTATCATACCATAATTCAAAATTTCTTAAAAACTAATTAAACCTTTACTTGCCTTGATTACAGATATGCAATGAAAAACATCAAATTGAAAAACCAGGTATACATCTTAAAACGTAAATAAATGAAAAACGTTTCGAACTTAAAAGCAATGAATGTATCTGTTTTTTCACTACAAAATGGGTTCTTCTGAAATATTAGCTGGGGATTACAGAAAATTAAAAAGGCAAACAATTAAATACGATTGTTTCGAACTAATTCAGTAGCGCATGCCAAAAATAATTTTAAAAAATATCGAGGTTGCCATATTAGCTACCAGTCCTATTTTAAAAGATTTTGTGCTATATATACTGTCCTTTACCTAAACGTTGTATAAGCAAATAAATAATTTGAATAACAAGAAATCATAATTGTGAGAGAATATGCAGTGTTGCAAAATCCAAACCTAAAGCCACAGGCAAATTACCTTCCACAACCGGCAATTCGCCTTTTCACAAACAAAAGCCCTTTCGTCGTACTGTCAGCAACAGCTCAGAGCAATAATTAAATTTAATGTTAACGCTCTATTAGGACACTCAAAACTACTAAACCGTTAATTTAGTTTCATTCCATTCGATGCAATGAACATGGAATATTGAAACTAGTCTCCATTGGGTAGTTTCAGATGAATTTCCTTTCGCAAACTAGTCGACCGATTGAAACGCATGAGCTTAACTCAGTATTGAAAGTTATGAATAGTTATGTTCGAGCTTGGTTTCGAATAGAATACAATATGCTGATATGTATGGTAAAATACATGTAGGGATGGCTCGAATGCTCCATACTCGCTCGTCCGAAGCCCTTTGCAGGTGGGGAGTCATTATCGTCAGAAGATTCAGTGTAGCGAATGCGTCGTGTCCTCTTTCAATCGTAATCTTTTATCACCTATTGGGAGACTAGAAGTACCAAATATGTCCTTTATTTTAAAACCAGGTTCTCCACACTAGCTTACAATTTTTCAAATTGAAATAATTTGGGGTAATTTGTAATAATTTTTGAAATATTTTTAACATTTGTTATAATTTGTAATAATTTTTGAAATATTTTTAACATTTGTTATGGTTTGTCGCTCTAAGCTCTTTTTTTGCTCTTTTAATTTTTAAATATGATTTAACTGCGTGCTCCCAATAAAGTTTGTTCAAGGAGTTTTGAAACACCCTGCATACTAGCGCAAATTAGATCGGGGGTAGTTGAATTAACGTCGCACTGGAGCTGCACAACGGCTATTGGTGACAGTCCGGGATCAATCCCGAAGAGAAAGAATCGAGGACAACACCTCGCAATTTTGAAGCACTGTCGGGTGATGAGGTGAACCCCTGAGGTGAACATCCCACTCTCCAAACTTCCACACTACACCAAAGTGAGGACATTTGAGGCCATGAGAGATTTAACATGCGCTATCCCCCTTGTACACCACTTTGTACACAACCAACACGATTGTGTTTGGTTGGACCGAGTTTCGAACTCGCAACTCTCCGATTGCTAATCCGTTACTGTTCCAACTGGGCTACCGCGTCCCTTATCATCTATTGGGAAACTAGAAGTACCAAATATATATAGGTTCCATATTACCTTACAATAGTTCAAATTGAAATAATTTTGGGTTTGATTTGGATTGTCGCTGTACGGTCATTTTTTTTTGCATGGTATTTTTTCAATGTGGTTTAATTGTGTGCTCCCTACCTTCCATTAAAGTTTGTTCCAGGAGTTTTGAAACACCCTGTATACTAGAACTAATTAGATCAGAATATACGGTTTAACCCTCCTGGTGGTTGACTCGAACAGGTGTCTCGTCATTAGTAAAAACTGACCAGATCTCGATGGACGAGATATCTCGTCATTCGAGCAGATCTTGATCTCGTCACCATAAAAAAATCAGCGATATCTTGAGGACGAGATATCTCGTTTCAGTAAATTGGTCATATTTTGAAGAGCGATATATCTCGTTTTTAGTAAAATTTAACAAATCTTAATGAGCGATGTATCTCGTTTTTAGTAAAGTTGATCAGATTTTGATGAGCGATATATCTCGTTTTGGGTGAAATTGGTCAGATCTTGATGAGCGATATATCTCGTTTTTAGTAAAATTGGTCAGATCTTGATGAGCGATATATCTCGTTTTTGGTGAAATTGATCAGACCTCGAAACCACTTGGAGGGTTAAAGCGGATGATTCTTAAACGCTACGAACATCCACGTCAAAGTCGGGATTCAAACCCAAAGTCTGTTTAAATGTGAGTTAGAGCGCTAACCACTCAGCCGTAATAACTTTTGATGCAAAGATCGGTTCAAAGGAAAGTATCCATTACGTAACCTGTAGCCTTTCCTGCATGACTTCTAATCAGTTTTGATCTCCTTGACCAATGAAATCTTAGCATTCTTTTCAACCAATAGATGTGGTTATTCAGTCATTATGTGTGGTGTAGGGAAAGAACAATATTACAGCACTCGAAAATCTTTTGACGCTCAGACTTAAGGGAATGAAAATGTTTTAAGTTTTGTATAGTTTTCTATTCAAGTTTCCGTTATTTGTTAAACATCCATGCCTTATCGCCATATTCGAACCCGGAACTTATCGATTGAGCACTCTAATCACTAAACCGATCTGT
This sequence comes from Meta bourneti, assembly GCA_933210815.1. Taxonomy (NCBI): domain Eukaryota; kingdom Metazoa; phylum Arthropoda; class Arachnida; order Araneae; family Tetragnathidae; genus Meta; species Meta bourneti. The sequence goes on along the minus strand of OW119930.1, from coordinate 55,994,199 downwards.
CAACTTGATCTTAATAGACGTGATTTTAACCTTCATGTGGTTCATATTGAAAGTTAAGAAATATTTTCCATAGAATTCTTCGAAATGTTCATTTGTTCAGTGCTTAAAAACTTTTTACGACATGAATCTTCCTTTTATTACATACATTACCAAATTCAAAGAAATCTTTTTTAACGTAAAAAGCTGTAAACGTTATCTAGTGTCTGTTTACAGGAAATACTTGAGGAGGCGTGAAATACGCATTAAAAAGTGTTCAAGAAAGCATCACACTTAGAAACATCCAAACTATCTTATTTCTAATCCAACGAATGTAAAGAGATTATTACAAGAATTCAAGTAAATTAAGTAATTCATTTATCATATAATAATGAAATATGAAAGCCCAAGTATCAACTGTTAATCATCTAGACTCGTTTCTCTTCTGCCAATTTTTCAAAAGAATAGTTTCATAAAAATATCTGATGTTGTAAGATTCGAATACCCATATATTTTAATTTATTATTAAGATATATTTTAATCCTCATATTGCAATAACAGATATAGTTCAAATCAAAGTAAGAAAACTTATCTTAAAATTGTCTGATGGAATATGAATAAATTGAAGTATTTACTTCACAGAATATGGTAGTAAATAATTTAATCATTCTTTCTGTGATTGCAGAAATCTCGCAGGGTGACAAAATAATTCACAATGGCAATTAATTTAACAGCTTGAAAAGAGAGCGTTAAGTTTTAAATTCAATCATTCGAAAGTGGTTGCAACTCGAAGTAGTTTCTCAAAATTCTAATGAAAATCACTCATTAAAATAAGTACTTCGAATCTTATTTCGGAGAAAAGAAAAGAACAATCCAAATAATAATAGTTCAAAAGGAAAACTAAATTGTCCAAGGATTTAAAAAAAAACGTCCGAAAAAATAAAATCCAAAATTAAGCAAGTAAAAAGTAATACGAAACAGCAAAATAAAAATTAAATTGGAAATAAAAGGGAGCATTTAAATTTGAGAACAATTATAAAAAATCAATGATACTGCCTTTTAAAAGAGATAATGAAAAAGTAAAATTAACATGAATTAAATTTATAATTTAAATAAAAAAATGTATTTTTTATAATGCCTTCAGTCTTTTTAAGTGGTATAGTTTGCTTAAATCGCGGTTAGCAGTTTTTAAACACTGTCTGATAAACATTTAAAGAGTAAAAATACATTTTTAAGCAAATTCAAATTATAAACTGAATTTTTATTTATTTATTATTATTTCCTTTCCTTTCATAAAATTTAGCACGGAAAATGATAAAAAAATTTGCTAAAAATATGTTTGTTATTGTTTCCTTATGTATGACCATGGCAATTCAGAGGTATACTATGAAAAGTTTTTAAAAGATTTTCCCTAACTATTTGCGCTTATAAAACGTTTAGATTAGAATATTATATTTTAAGGAGAGTAGAGAGAATAATAAACATGTGTTTCTTTATTAACCAGGGAATTTATAAATAGATATAAATCAAAAATATTTAAACGGTTTCATCACAATATCAATTATTATAACAATTCATATAATAGTAATTTTACATCCACAGGCACACATTGCTGTTTTCAAGGTTGAGAGACAGTTAATTCTTCAAAAATATATGAAATCATAATTTCGAATTATACTGAAACTTGCAAACTTGAGCATAGTATCTGCGTTAAAAAATTTTTCAAGTGCTTACATCTATTGATGGTAGTATCGTTACTTTTATCTCGTACCTTATTTCAACCCATTTGTAATTAACATGTGTATTAATGTGCGCATTTCTTACCTCCAAATGCAATATAATAGATCAAAAATGGAAAACAGCATTTCGGGTACTTCTTACTGGTGGAAATCTTTATTCCTAATAAAATTCAAATTTCAGTCACATACCACCACAATTAGCTTCTGTACGTCAAATTCAATTGTTCCCATTCACATATTCAAAGATTTTATATCTTTTGAAGGCTAAATTTACTTTCGCTTTCGAAGATCAAATTCATTAAGATCTTTTCTGTCCCGATTTCTGTCTTCCAAATTTCTGATTGCCTTCTATTATTTCTGATAGTTAGACAGAGAGATTCATGAGAAACAAGAGAAAAGGTGTGAAAATGCGAAGGGAAGGGATCTGCTTACTTTGTCAAGGGGAGTAAAGCAGGAGTCACTTTTAATAGAAGTTTTGAGTTTTTTCTGTACTTGTGTGAGGCTTAGCCAAATAGATTAACACAAGTTACCTCCGAAACTCAAAATACTACCGAAGGTAAGTAGATAATAAAAATCAAGACAAAACATCTTATAAAAAAAAATCAAAGGAGTCTTCCCTTACATTACCATCACCCCTAAATTTCACAAAAATACCATAGCTTTTAGATTCATCACTTGCGGCACTAACCAAAATTACATGTATAAACCAGGCAAATTTTTTAAATATTTTAAAATCATTCTAAAGCAATCACGTTGAAAGAAAACTGTTGGATCATTAACAATGACACTCCAGTTCTTAATTTTCTTTCTTCTAATAATAATATATCCCAAATAGACTCCTTTGATTTTAAAGATCTCTTCACTAATATCCCTCTCCATAACCTTATAGATGTTCTTAACTCCTACTACACTGAATTTAACCTTAATATTTCTCAACAATATTGGAATAGCCTTATCAATCTCTGTCCACATTAATTTTATCTTTAATGGTGAATATCTATTCCAACAAGTTCAAGAGATACCACAAGGTACCTCTTTCTCCAGCATTTTAACTAACCTCTACCTCCATTTTTTCGAAAGATCACACACATCTAAATTTGTTAGCTCCTATCGCTACATAGATGATTTAATCATTTTTAACTCACCCAGAGTTCACTGACTTTTGGAAAAATATTTATCCCACTGAACTCATCCTCAAAAAACAAATAGTTCACCTTTATCTACTAACTTCCTTGACATTCATATTGGTTATAAGGTTATGGAGCGAGATACTAGTGAAGAGGTCTTTAAAATCAAAGGAGTCAATTTGTGAGATATTGTTATTAGAAGAAAGAAAATTAAGAACTGGAGTGTCATTGTTAATGATCCAACAGTTTTCTTTTAATGTGATAGCTTTAAGAATGATTTTCAAAAATTTGAAAAAGATTTTTCCTGGTTTATACATGTAATTTTGGTTAGTGCCACAAGTGATGAATCTAAAAGCTATGTAGTTTTGTGAAATTTAGGGGTGATGGTAATGTAGAGGAAGAGTATATTGTAGTTCTTAAGCTTTAGAGTTCTGTTGAAGGCAGTGATTTTTTTAATAATAATATTGAGTAGCATGTGCTTTTTCGTAGTTTTTAAGTTCAGAATCTAGTAGGTTCAGATAAAGTTTTTTGCAGAAGAAACCGAAATGGCAGTTGGCTTTATCTATCTATTATAGTAATAATAAAAAGAGATTGTAGGTTTTTAATTGAATTTTTAATTTTTGCCAAATCGAAAGTACTAGTTTTAAAAGGAGTAGAGGAGATGGTTTTTCTTAAATTGTAAAGGCACCATTTCCATTCAGTGAAAAAAATCCAAGGGTAAAGAAAATTTGTTTGAAATTTTGAGGCAGAAGAGGTCTATGCCGTTAATAAAAGTTTTGAGCGCAAAAGATTTTTTAGTTTTAAGCAGAGGTCTAGATTTTTAGTGCCTTTTGGCATGAGTTGTCTAAGTGATGCATTTTTGACAATATCGAGGTTACCAGTGATTATGTGTTTATGGTGGGGATTGATAAAATTATAGTAGCTTTTATCTTCAGATACAGATGGAGGAGTCACGGAAAAGATTGGAGTTGCAGAATTTGTTGTAATTAAAAATCAACCGACCGAGTGTGGTGTGATATTTAAAACTTTTGAAATATTGACATTTTTAATGGGGAAGAGATGGAGTAATTGATTAAGAACTGAGGAGAATTTGAAATTATTATAAGTAGGGTTTAGAAATTCAATAAAACAGTAGAGAGGGTCAGGATTCTTACTGAAGTTTAAGTCAGGGATACGAGAGTGAGAAAGGTTATAGATTAGGATTTTAAAGTGAGCACTTTTGAAAGGAGCAAAAGTGTCAAGCATTTCAAGGAATTTGAGACCTTTTTTATTTAGAGAGAAAATACAGTTTTCAACAGTTTTCCAGTTAATGTAGGTGTTGAAGTGTAATTCCGAATCTTCCAGATCTTTTTTGAGGTTTTTACAGGGTGTAGGGAATGACAGGTTTTAATTCTATCCTTATTTCTTTTTATATCACCTCAATAGCCATGTTTAGTTTTAGTTTCAGTGGTGTGAAAAATTTGGGATGTGCTACAGTTTGAAGAATTGATGTGTGTGCCATTAAAAGCATCATTAAGTCCATATGGCAAGATAGTTTTAAATTTGGAAATATAGAAGTTTTCAAGTTCGAGTCTTTTGCTGAGGTCAGGACAAATATTTAAAATGGAGATTTTAGCATTGGTGAAGGAGTGAATTTGGTTAAATTCAGCATTAAAGATTGAGTTTTACTGTAGTTTTTTATATTGGATCTGTGTAAATTGGTGCGGATATTTAAAGAGTTAGAAGTTTGGCCGATGTATTTCATGTTATAAAGCTGACATTCAAGATGGTAAATACAATTGCTGCGTTGACAGGCAATATTGTCGCAGTCACTACTGATTTCTATGGAGTTAAAGTTAGGACAGGTTTTACATCTTATTACAGGTTTTTTATCTTTACAAGTTGAGAATTTTAAAGGTTTGGTTACGCTTGCAAATGAATTCTTATAAATTTTTTGAGGATGAAACGGAAGTTTTACAATGTTTCTCGTAGAAAGAATTATCAGTAGGTAGAGAAGAGGACATGGAAAGTGTGCCAGGGTCACTTGATGACGATCCAAGACCACTCCTGAAGTAGCCATGTACCAAGCACAGCTGTTAAGCTTATTGCCAGTCGCTAAGGTAAAATTGTGTGCAATATTCATGAAAGATAGGAAGGAGACAATATACCATAAAGAGCGCTAGAGCTGCATCATAAATAGTATATTACATAGACCATCACCAAAAATCAAATAAGAGAACCCAAATAAAACAAAAACAAAATGCAAGTAATAACAACAAAAAGTGAAGCAAAATAACAACAATAATATTGACCCTTTAGATGAACACCGCTGAAAGCCTTTTACAGAGAACTAATAAAGGGAAATAATAAGTAAAGCTACTTAAAGAATAGATTTCCCTATGAAACAAGATAAAATAAAAAATGTAAATGTTGAGTGAGCCTGCTTACTTTATAAAGGGGAGTAAAGCCAGGAGTCACTTAAAAGGGATGCTTTGAGTTTTTTCTATATATGAGTTTTTTATAAGTAAAGCTACCTTTAAAATGTGTGTGTTTTCCCACACAGTCAATAATCTCAGAACGTTGAGAAAAAGTAACCTTCGTTTCTTTGCCTTCAAAAAGAGCTGCTTTGGAACCCCAAAAGGAGAATCTATAAATTTTTATCTTTTAGTGATTCCTATTCTTTTGTGAGCTTCTTGGTTCGAATATTTACAAACCTAATAGCCATTTTTCCCACATCAGCATTCGCAGAATTATATGAAAGCTAACGAAAGAAGGAATCGAAAGATAAATCGTCCAGCGTTGTCACCTCACATGAAAAATGGAAAGCGTTACGCGCTGTCATAATCAAACGACAGTATTAAAGAAATCCGAATCATAGATCGTTTAGTTTCCAAACGAAAACACATAAGAAACGAAAACATAAATCATATCTTTAACAAAAGATAATAGTTGAAAAACTCGAAATCGGATCATCTGTTGTTGTCAATGTCAACATTTAAATCTTCAGGACTATCTTCATCGATCATCGTTACCAAGTTATAGCACAAAATACTTTCCAGTTGGTAAATGAATAAATACTATTTTGCTTTGAATACGAAAAGGAAACTCTTCATTTTTGAATCGTCAGTATATTATGGTTACCATAGTTCCGTGACTTTAAATATTAAAAATAAATAGCTGATTAACGTATGATTGGAAACAATCTTTACCTGAAGAAACTTTTAATTTACCTAATTTTATGCCATTCACTTAGAGGGGTTTAGAGTTAAAAGTAAACAAATAACGGATTTTGCTAAATTATTTAAATTAAAGGTGTACTTACAAGTGGAAAGTCTTTTTGAAAACGTTGACGTTTTGACGTTTCTTTCAAAACCATGAAAGAAACATCTCCCCATACAATACATTTTAAACTGAAATTTTATAAATATTTAACAGATATGCACCCACTGAATATATGTAGATTAGATTTCTTCAAGAATAATCATAAAATACCAAACGTAAAGACTACTGGTTAAGCACGAAAAAAAAAAGCTTCATACAATTTGCTTTGTAACTCGAATTTAATTTTATGTACAAATCTTTTTACAACTGTCTTTGCTAAAACTCAAGAACCAGGTCCTAACTGGCGACTAAAATTTTCATCATTAAACGGCTATTTGTATACACTCTGTCAAACCAAAGACAGTCGTGTCGATCAAATCCAAATCAATTTAACCAGCCTGCAGTTCAGATACGGTCCTCCGCACAGGTTTACCAGGCCCGTAGTTGAGATCGGCCCAGTCGTACCGGTTTGATTTATCTCACGACTATTACCTTTGCTATTGTATATTAAGAGCACATGTCAAACTGGGTGGAGAATGTTCACAAGTATTAAAATTTTGTGTAAGATAGTTGTCATAAATCTGATGTACTTTAATTTATTCAATATATTATTTTTTTCTTTAACCTGTATTAGGTTTTGGGGAAATTATCTTAGAGATTTAATAGCAGAAAATAATTCAAACTTCCCTGTTTAAATTTAATGAGATTAACACAAGTTGGAATAAACTGAAAAATAAATGCACATGTTTGGAAATGACTGCTTCAATAAATATCTTACTGATGCATAAAATAAAAATAGTGAAAACAGATAAAGTTGCGCGCTCAAATCAAGTCCAGATCACCATTGAAAGCTTTCATTTATATTATGGATCCTTAATTGCTGATGTTTTCGTAAGTGTTTCAAATTTATTTTAGGAGAGTTACGCATAAAAATATTAAAATAAAAAATTATTATACATATAATCTTTACAAGATGGAAGGTAACTTTTTTAACCACACACACACATATACTTGAAGTTAGCTACTTTGTCCAATTTTAAATTTCTGGTTCAAAAACTAAATAAGTTACACCCGTGTGTCTATCTGTATTTCAAATTTTTCAAAGTGATCAAGTAAATAACACTTGCCAATTTTTATGATTTTAAGTGTGTGCAAAAGTACTGTGCAGGATTTTTAATACTAAATTTCTATTACTTATTATATGTTAAATCTATTTTTAAAAAATACGAAAGATAAGTAAGAAACAGTAAACTTATAAAATTTATTGTCACATTCATAACATTTTAAATCCACTGAATAAAACTAATAGAAACATGCAACCATTTACTAGCCATCTTCTTTTTTTTATCTTTGGGAAAACTAAATGGAACAAATAATAATTTTAAATACAGAACTGAACTTCTATTGTAAGTTGTACATCTATAAGGGCTTAAAATATTAAAAACAAACCAAACTTTAAAAACTTGTGTGAAATCGTTCTCTGTTTTGACGATGATTTTTTTTGGAGCCAACTAGTAGAACTAAATTCTTTCGTATGTTACACGATAAAAATTATATGAATTGAAAACTAATTTGAACTTAAGTACGTCATTTAAATTGCTATTTCTTGCTGAAAAAATTGTTTTTTATCCACCCATCTGTGCAATTACATAAGAATAATAATTAAAATAAAAGATACATTTTGAAACTTTTAAGAATTATAAATTAAAATCGATTTGTTAAAAATAGGATTAAATCATTTCATAAACCGTATTATAAATGTGAACCACATTTATGTGCTTTAGGTAATCCTTTTGTTCATGTTTTAAAATATATGTAAAATCTTTCATTATAAGATTGTTTTTGACAAAAGAGCTTTTCTTTCAAATAATTTCCCTTGAACCTATAACTTTCTAGTGGAATGGCGAAAAACAAATTGCCGTTCTCTTATGTGTAAAACAAAAAGAGCGCTTAAACAGAAATTGAAATACTGTACCTGTTTTGGCGTATTTTTATTCTTGTTAATGAAACATAAAATATAGTAAATTGGGGAAGCAAAGAATTAGAGAACGAAATTAAACTTCTTTGGTACTAATACCAAACAATCCGCGCAGCTGGAAGTTCCTTTTGTGAAAACATCTGCTTGACACCCTGATTTTTTGCTTAGTTTTTAAATAAACCTAACATATTAAAATTAAATTATCCTTAAAATTTAATTTCCACTTTTAAACCAGTTTCATCTTTCTTCCTTACATGTTTTAATTTTGAGATAAATCATACTGAATTGGATTGTTTTGAACAATATTTGTGAACATTTCAATATTTATATTGTTCTTTAACTGGATAAATAAGCTTAGTGGTGATAAAAACACATTCCACAGCGAAATGAAATCCTTCACTCTTGTTTTCTACCTGAAAAGGGGACACTTTTTGATTTCTTCTCTCTAGGTAGAGTATTTGAACGAATTAAAAGTATTTGTGAAAATTTATTCACACATAAAACATGCTCCTCAATCAAGCAAAACCTTTATTTCTACAATTTTTTAACTAAAAAACTATTTTTAAAAGCATTAAATTTGTGATAACTTAAGCTCTAAGCATTGTCCTTAAAACTATAAACATAATTTTCTATTTATGATTTTTAGAACTATAAGTAAAACAATTTATGTTTATACTTGTAATAAAAACTTGTAAAGATGTGTACCTGCTAAAAATGCATTTATTCAGTTATTATGTATTTAAAATTATTTTGTTCCATTTATTAGTTTTCCTAAAGATGAAGAAATAATACGGCTAGTAAATGACTACATGTTTCTGAGTTTTATTCAGTGGATTTAAAATGTGATGAATGTGATAATAATTTTTATAAGTTTACAGTTTTTTATTTATCTTTTGTATTTATAAAATAGATTTCACACACACAATAAGTAATACAAATTTAATAATAAAAATCCTGCACAGTACTTTTGCACATTTAAAATCATAAAAATCGTCAAGAGTTATTTACATGATCACTTTGATAAATTTAAAATCCAGATATAGACACACGGGTGTAACTTATTTAGTTTTTGAAACAGAAATTTAAAATTCTGCAAAATAGCTAACAACTTCAAGTAATATGATTAAAAATGTTACTTTCCGTCTTGTAAAGATTATATGTATAATAATTTTTTATTTTAATATATTTATGTGTAACTCCTAAAATAAATTTGGGTTTACGAAAATATAAGCAATTAAGGATTCATAATAAAAATGAAGGCTTTCAGTGGTGACCCGGACTTGATTTGAGCCCGCAACTTTATCTGTTTTCACTATTTTTATCTTATGCATCAGTAAAATATTTATTGAAGCAGTGTCTGAAGCAGTTTCCAAACATGTGCATTTATTTTCAATTCATTCCAACTTGTGTTAACCTCTAAATTTAAACAAGGAAATTTGAATTATTTTCTGCCATTAAATCTTTAAGATAATTTCCCCAACACCTACTAAAGGTTAAAGAAAAAATACATAATATATTGAATTTATTAAAGAACGTCAGGTTTATCTTATACAAAATTTTAATTAGTGATGAAATACTTGTGAACATCCCCTACCCAGTTTGACATGTGTTCTTAATATACAATAGCAAAGGTAATAGTCGAGCGATAAATCAAACCGGTACTACTGGATCGATCTCAACTGCGGGCCTGGTAAACCTGTGTGGAGGACCGTATCTGAACTGCAGGCTGGTTAAACTGATTTGAAGGGCCGGGTCTGATAAAAAATATTTGGAGGACTGTATCTGGATTGCGGGCTAGGTAAAACTGTCTGAGGGTCGTACGTATCTGGATAGCGGGCAGATTAAACCTTTGGGTATATCTTGTCTGCTGTCCTAATAAAAATATTTGGATGACCTTATATGGACTGCGGGCCGTTTCAACCTGTCCGAAAAGTCGTATCTGAACTATAGTCCTGATAAAAATTTGGAGTGCCGTGTCGGGTATGCAGGCCTGGTCCAGGTCTGCATACCAGTAACCGGATACAAATCTGTCCGCAAGACCGTATCTGAACTGCGGGTTGGTTAAACTGATCTAAAGGACCCCGCCTGGTCTGTGGGCCTGATAAAAATATTTGGTGGGCCGTATCTGGACTCCGGGCCTCAGATGAATCCATTCACTACAACCCATTTATCTTACGCGAACGGTTTTCGTATACGTGCTAGTTAAACTGGATACCAACGAGAACAGCTATTCATATAAAAACTCAAATACCTAAAAACGTTAAAAAGTAACGCAAATTCAAGAATAATTCAATAGTTTGAATATTCGCATCGCTAACAATGTTAAAACGTGACTCAAATTTAAGAAATATTCCGTATTAGACGCCTTCGCATCGTTACCTTTTAATGAAAAAATGTGATGTCGCCAAGAATAGCGATAAGAAGTCAAATCAATCAACCAAGTGAATTTTCGAGTAGCAGTCACGTGACTACTAGCGACATGTTGGTGAAGCTCTTCTCAATAGCGATGCTCAATCTACTTATATTTCACGTCTATGGTTCTGCTGCTCCAGTGGGACGATAGTTACCGACCTTCTACTGGCCTACGACGGGTTACCATATAATAAATGATAAATAAATTTCAAGGTGTTAAAATAGATTATAATGATTAATGTGGTCATAATAGTAAATTGTTATAAAGACATCAATGAAAACACCCACTAATTTCAACTAAATGTTTGCAATGTATTAATTTCTCCATAACTTTACAAATGTGTGAATTCTGTAACAAATTTTTAAACCAAATTTTATGCTATCGCCTTCTCGATTCAAGTATGATAGTCTTTTACTCAAAATATTTCTAAAAACCCATTATTTGAAGGGTGATATTAAAAATTTATTTATTCAGAAACTAGCGGATTACCGAACTGTAGATTTTTGATTTCGTGATTATATAGGGAATTTAGATTCCTCTGTTTCTATTTGGGAAAATTTCATAGTTTATATTTTCTTTTACTTGCATGTATTCACTTTTATCTCAAGTTTTTCGTTTCGTATGTTATTTTGGACTATAGCTGATGCTTATAATGTATGATGTGAAAGGATAACAAACTCAATGCCATACATTTCTCGTAGATCTTAGTACACATGAATAATTTTCGGTACTATTATTAAAAACCGTTCCTCAGGATATTCAAGCGCATTATGGTTTTGGTTGATTTCTGTATTGTTATTTTTTACTACCCTAGCACTCATAATGAATAGATCTGTATAATTCATCATAATAAGGGGCGTGTAATTCTCCGTGGTAGAAATCTCAATACAGTTTATTTTGAGACTAAGATGGGAGATAATTAGACCTGAAGACTCTTCTGTACGTGAATAAATTATAAACTTAAGCAAGACTGAGGAAAGTAATAAAAAATGGATTTACCGGATAATAGCATGAAAACTTGTACTGAAAGAATTAGAGTAATATTCTTCAAAATTTTATAATTACTCATCCTAAAACTGAAAATGTAGTAGTAGTAATGTTAGAAAAAAATAAAAATACCCTTTTTTTATAATCGTAGGTCAAAGGTCAAATTGAATGACTTTAGAATTAAAAAGGTCATATAATATGTTATTTTAGAGAGGTTGTACATTTTTCTACAAAATAAGCTCTCATGAGATAGAGAGAGAGATACAGGAGATGCAGTGTCTAAAACCGTGAAATATTGTCCAATTTTTCAAAATTAAAATTAATATACATAAAAAAATAGTGCAAGTTGGAAGCTAAAAATGTCCAGAATTTCTTATACACTGCTGGCCACCGTAAATGCAACACCCTGAAGGAAGCATGCAAATAATATGAAATTTACAACATGCATTAGCGGAGGTGAGATATGCAAATGATTAGAATTTCAGCGCAGACGCACATCACGCGCGCCTGTGGCGCCACTTCAAAGCGCTATTTCGCTTGGAGATTTCGACGATTTCAAGTACGGCAATTGTGTTTTTCTTGTGGTTTTTTCAAAAAAAACGATCAATTATGCCTCGTAGAAAACAGCGATCATCTTTTGATCAAGTATCCGAGTTCGACAGAGGAAGGATAGTGGCCTACCGAGATTGTGGATTATCTTTCAGGGAAATCGGTAGTCGTGTTGGACTAAACCAAACAACTGTAATGCGGATATGTGATCGTTGGATGCAGGAGGGTACGACGGACCGACGTGTTCGATCGCATCCACCTCAGTGCACCACTTCACGTAATGACAGGCATATTGTGCGTATGGCAGTGACGGATCGCTCAGCCACATCACGAACTATAGCACAGCACATTCAGTCTGTACCGCATCATCCAGTGTCTGCGCGTACCATTCGACGCCGTTTACAGCAGAGTGGTCTGTCCGCAAGACGTCCATTGCTTCTCTACCCTTGACGCAGAACCACAGACGTTTCCGCCGCCAATGGTGCGATGAAAGAAGGATGTGGACGGCAGAATGGAATGAAATTGTCTTTAATGACGAGTCACGCTTCTGTCTGCAACACCACGATGGTCGGATTCGAGTCTGGAGACACCGTGGAGAGAGGATGCTGAACAGCTGCGTTATGCACCGCCACACTGGTCCTGCACCGGGTATTATGGTATGGGGCGGTATTGGATATCACTCTCGCACTCCTCTAGTACGCATTACCGGTACTTTAAACAGCCAGCGCTACATCTCCGAGGTGTTGGAGCCAGTTGTCCTTCCTTACCTTCAGGGCTTGCCCACAGCCATATTTCAACAGGATAATGCGCGACCACACGTGGCACGCATTGTCCAAGGGTTCTTCGTCAATCGCCAGATTGAATTGCTTCCCTGGCCAGCTCGCTCTCCGGATCTTTCGCCGATAGAAAACATGTGGTCCATGGTTGCTCAACGATTGACCCAGAATACATCCCCAGCTGCCACACCAGATCAACTTTGGCAACGTGTGGAAGCTGCTTGGTCTGCTGTATCCCAAGAACACATCCAAAGTCTCTTTGAATCAATGCCGAGGCGTGTGGCAGCGGTGATCTCCAACAATGGCGGCTACTCTGGCTACTGATTTAGGCAGGAACCACACTTCACAGAAGTCTATAAATTTAATCACTTGATACTTGGTCAACATGTTATCTACAAAATAAATTTTGTTGTGATATCTCTTGTCTTTCTTGGTGTTGCAATTTGGGTGGCCAGCAGTGTATATAGCAGGAAAACAAATTAGCGGAGTTTAAAAAAAATTGGTGGGGGTCGGGTCGAAAATGACCCGTTTCTACGCGGTTTGACATGTAATGACCCATATTATAATTTATTGTGCTTTTCAAAAGGAAAATATGTTTTAAAGTTTGAACTTAGTATGGGAGGCATTTTCTATCAAGCTAAATGTAGCAGGCCGTACGGTTTCTGTGGTGGAACATGTTTCCAGTGGGCCGTGGTATCCCAGTTGGTAGGGTCGTGAGTTCGAAAATCGATCCAACCAAATACGTGTAGGTGGAAGCTGATGCACGTTAAATCTGATGTGGCCTCAAATGTCTTCACTATGGCGTGGTGTGGAAGTTTGAAGAATGGGGAGTCAGCTGAGGTATTGACCTTGTCATCTGACCGTGGTTCAAAATTACAGGGTGTCGTCGAATTTTTTCTTTCGGGATTGACCCCAGACCGTCGCCAATAGCCTGTTTTGTTGCTCCAGTGTGAAGTAAATTCGATCCAATTCCATGTTTCCTGTACGTGTTCTGAACATGACGTCATTTGGCTTGTTTTTTCGACTAAGATTTTAGAATCGCCAATAAAAATTCAAAAGAATGAATTCCGAATTGATATTTAATTGAAGGTGGCTCTAACCTTGCAAAAAGCTTCCCAGATCTTTTGTTATCATTGCCCACATTCAGATTCAGTTCAAGAAAGCTAGCCATATAATACCACGGATACAACCTGGATCATAATTTAATTGATTAATGGGATTTCTTCATTCTTCGAGAGAACTTCGATAGAAATTCAAAAATTGAGCTAACCACTGAAGTTTTCATCGCCAGCTGTGGATTGGATTGGATTTGAAATTTTATGGCGAAAAATCCGAAACAGGACATGTCCACCTGAAGCAAGATTTAGCAAAATTAAATAGTAATGTTTTGGCGTTAAGCTAAAAATTAAGAATGAGAATTCAAGAATAGAGACAAGTGTATAAGAATTTAATTTACGTGCATAAAATTTTGAAGGTGAAATTTGAAAAATGGAATTCTAGGAGATTTGGAAACGTTAGACAGATGAATCATTTTGAATTTGAAGTAAAAAGTGACTAGAGATGAGATTTAAAAGGCCAATGGTCAACAAAAATTCATAAAGTTTAGAATGGGGATTTTTACCAACCAAATCGTGCAAATTCAAAATTAGTAATTTAAAAAATTGATAACGTTAATGATTAAGACTTAACTGTTGTGAATAAAAAATGACAAACAAAATCCGATGAACAGCAAAAAGTTGAACATAAGTTACAATTGGGTGAGCTTTCTCCTATGAAAGATGACTATGAGTGAATCTTCTGAGTCCAATGCGGGGGTAGGTCAGTTTGACATCAGTCCTTTGCATTTTAGACACTGGCAGATGATGAATGATGGGCTTTATGGATTGCAATTGGTGGATGACTTCCACGGTCCTTGCGACAAGAAGTTAATCGACAGCTGTCAGTGATCATTCTGAAAATTTAAACTGACGCTTTCTGTATTTAACCCTCCAAGTGGTTTCGACGAGATTTCTTGTCCAGCAAGATTTGACGAGCGAGATACCTCGTCATCAAGATATTGCCGATCTTTTATGCTGACGATATCAAGATCTGGTCAGTTTTCTTCTAATGGCGAAATATCTCGTCCATCAGTTTTGCTAAAGACAAGATACCTCGTCAAGACAACCACAAGGAGGGTAAAATGTCTTCATGATAAAGACAGACCTGGATAGAGAAAGAGAAAAACGAAGACTTTCTTTGATGGCATCACAGACCGATTTGAATCAACTAAAGCAAGGGAGATGTTAGAATCCTCATATGCCATAATCTACAAACTAATTTTATGATGAAATTGTCAAAAAGATGGATTTCAGTTGATTGCATGGGAAGTCAATTTCAGTTTCTCCCTGGACACTACTTTCCCTATTTGCGGCTGGTTGGACTTTATGACGCAAGGGCCATACTTGGCCACAAACACAAAAACGAAATAATGGGCATAAACCCACGGAAAGTTTCACTAACACAGAAGAGAGAGATGCACCCATTTTAAATTTATCTAATCGAACCTGCGCTACCTACAACTCTCGTATTGCAAGTGTAAGCTATTCGAGCTATGTCATAGAGCTAAATGCATCGCTTGTAAGGAACACTATGATTTTGAAGTTAAATTAAAACATGAATACTGACATATATGATGACGTAAATTTAATTATGTAGCGCCTAAGGATGGAGGATTCGCACAATTATTCTTAATATAGCCATGCTTATATTTCATACCCCATTTTTCTATAACTAGTTATTGCAATTTAAGTGAAATGATATGAAACACACAAAAAGTATACACACTATACGTCTAATATTAAAAATGGGCTTGTATGACATTTGAAAAATTTATGAAGTTTCACAGGCGAAAAGAGTTATTACTCGTTAAAGTCATTTATATTCATTGCTTTTAATTGAGTGTCATTTAGATTCATTATTTTAGGAAAATGGCTTGATATTTTGAAAAGTGAGTGACACATGCATTAGGGATGGAGTATTTTCATAACTTTAGAACACATTAATGCTACCTACCGACGACTGATAGATATAGCCTTGTGCGTAAATAGCCTAGCCATGATAGCTGAAGTCGGCTTTATTAAGATTAATGAACTTTCACTCCACAATAATGGAGCTATTTTCACTGGTTAATTTACAAGTATACGAAAACCGACTTTTTCGCTTTGCCGAAATGGCAATTTCTAGATTATTTTGTTACTGCTGTTTCAAGGGTAACTGCGAGCTTGTTTCCTTTGACAGTAGGGACTTTGGCAGTTGTTTGAGACAGTGTAACAAAATTCTATAATAATCTACGTTATGTAGCAATGCAATAAATGAAATTATTCTTTTTTAGAAATGTAATTGCTCATTGTTTAAAAATGGAGATGTTCTTTGTTTACATTAACAAAGTATCTTTTATAGTGCGGCTACTTCGAGAAGGTGGTGTACCTTGGGTCAGTTGATTTCTGAATAGGTTTGAAAGATTGGCTCGGATAAAAGAGTTGCCGGTACAGATGTATCTAGCGAAATAATGGGCATAAACCCACGAAAAGTTTCACTAACACAGAAGAGAGAGCAGAAGAACACCTCGTCTCGTAGCAACGGTTTTAACCGTTACCACCGAGATAACAAGGCCAGACCGCTGTGACGTTTCGATCACGTGACTCGCTTACTAGTAGTCATAACAAACATCGCCGCATGGCCGGCTACTTGTGGATTACCTTTAATGTAGCGTAAGAAATTAGGGTTTTTTATACTATTTTACCGGAAAGCAAGTGCAGCTGCCAGTTAAATATTGTTATATAACATTTGTGGAACATTACAGTGTCAAGGTGTTAAAGGCTTTCATCAAATAACACGTTTAACGTGTGTCCAGACCGATTTCTTTAGGCTTAACCACGAGGCTATCCAAAATGCCCTTTCGATGCTGTGTACCTACTTGCTCTGGAAATTATAGATATGGTGATGCACCAAAAGTGGCAGTTTTCTCCTTTCCAGAGGATAAAAATATTAGAAAAAGATGGCTCAGGGCGATTCCACGAGCCGACTTTACACCATCAAAACGCAGCAAAGTCTGCGAACTTCATTTTCAAAACGATGATATCGTCCGGAATGTATCGAAATTCAACAAAAAAACTGGTGAGTGTTCTACCTTTTCCATGAAACGTCTCCGTTTAAAAGTTGGTGCTATACCAAGTATATTTCCATATTGCCGTAAATATCTCTCGAAAACTTGTCCCACCGTTCGTAAAAGCTGGGAAGATAAAATTCGTGAAACTGAGGAATCCAATTTATTGAGAGCTATCAACGAAAGCAAATATGAGTTCATTGCTCATCATGAATCTATTTCTTTTCAAAATTTTAATAGGCTACTAGAAATTCTGGATTCATTACCCCATAAACAAAATTGGTTTAAACTAATTGAGGAGTCAAAAGTTACTTTTTTCAAAATTTATTTTAATCTAGGACCTGCAACAAATTAGACTGTTGTAATACATTCAAATCTGAAAATGGAAACATTTATGTGGCCAAGAAATTTCTGTAGATAACAATCAAATAAAAACACCCTGTCACGTTAATAATTTGGAAGTTATTGAAAATTGTTTGAATTTTATAAATGAAATATCAATGAAAAATTCTTCAGCCAACTATGATAATAATCGCTTCAGTTGCTTTTACAGTTCAATTGCTTTGATTTCCCATTTTTACAGATTTAATGATGAAGAAAACATTAATTCGATTTCTTTAGACTATGAGAAAGGGTTTTCTTTTCGATTTATGGTCGCATTTGAGAAACTATGATATTGGGCGGTATTAAGCTTGATTGACGTGTGTATTTTAATTAATAAAAGTCATAAGCGAGTTTTTCGCTATATTTTAATTGAATTTACGATATAATTTTGGCTGGTTTTTTAATAAGTTATTGCTTTTACTATTTATGCACACTCTCTGTTATCGTTAGTAAATAAGGAAGAAAGACGCGAGGGTGTGGAAGTTTCATTCTGAGATTATCATAGTTTTGACTAGGGAAAAACCATATTTACAAACTGCTATAATAATTTGCAATAACGTATAACAATATTTTCCTGTGGTCTCGACGTATATAGAATATATTATGTATCGTTGTAGACAGATTTCACTGTATTAGGCTTTGAATATTCCAATACGGCGGTGGTCGTTCGTATCGCACGTATGACTACTAGGGAAACGCCATGACGGCAGCGGTCAGGCCTTGTTATCTCGGTGGTAACGTCTTAACGTGTTTTTTGGCGCCCTTTTAGTAGCGAGTTATGGCAGTTGTAGGTAACCTATCTTTATTAGGGTTATTCCTGTTTTATGGCAACCTCGGCAAGCGGAAGGATTTATAAAGATGTTATATTTATAAAAGTAAAAAACATTTTTTCTAAAATTTCTTTCCTTGGCGACTTAAAAAAGTTCGCCAGAAAACGCGCCAAGAGCGTTGCCACCAGACGAGGCCCTAGATACATTTGTACCGGGTTGCCATACGCAGAAACCAAAGAAACATGTGCTGCGATCGCCATACATCATTTATCCCTCTTCAACTTTGAAATCGAACGAGACTCAGTGCCAGAATCAACACTGAAGGAAGGAACTTATTTATATCTACACTAGTACCCTAATTCAATTAATAGACTCGTTCAAAACCAACTTCTTGAGAGTGACTACTAGAATTTCAGGTATATATGAGACTATGATTGCCACTCTGTGCTGTTCTTGGGGACAGTGTAACACTTAATAGAAAGTGAATACTCCATAATTAGTGTTAAGTGAGTGATTTATATTTCTTGAGCAAATTAATTGTTTCATTCAATTTATTGGTCCTCTTTACATTTTTCCTTCTGGGAAAGGGATTTTCAGTTGTAACAAACCAGGCGGAAAAAGGAGATTTTACGTCCTGTTACCCAAATGCACTCTCATTATACATATCAGGGTTATCTTAAAATGTAGTTTATTGTTTTGTTGGCAACGTTTGGCGTTTAATATAATCAGTGTTCAGCAATCAACCATCATGCATAAATTCGGAATTTATTCTTTGGAATTTTTATTGGTGACGCGCTGAAATTTGAAAAACCAGCCAATTGACGTCAGGTTCGGAATACGTACAGGGAACACGTATCGCCGTAGAAAAACTGCCTCCACCTATGTTTATCTTTACACAAAATGCCTCTTAAATTCAAATTGATCCTAACCTAGCATTGTTGGATATGCTGCGAGATGTAAACATCCGCCAACATAAAAGGGTTGGCGGATGTTTAAAGGTTACCAAGGGTTTTTATTAGAAAGTATACATTTTATTCTGTATTTTTAGTAATGGATTCGTAGAACTTATAAAGGGGTATTGTGTAACAAATCATAAAAATATAGAACTATGCATATTATTCTATACTAGCATAATTATCCGATCTCCTGATAATTATTCGGGTTGAATTGGTTCAATTGTAGATTGAAAAAGTGACCAGAATAATCACCTTTCTCTTTCGTAGAAAAATGCCAGGAAAATGATTTTTGAACTGTGTTTTCGACATTTTTATAATTTCTACAACTTACTTTGGACCCTAATCATATCCGTGCATATATGCCATATAATACATTTCACATACAACGCACCCCTGTGATATGACAAAATTACTTAAGGTGATATCAAGGTGACTAATACGAAAATCGATTTTGAGTTTAGGTGTGATTATCAAAACCCCTTCTTAAGTCGCTTCATGTATAATTGTCGTAACTCAAATCGTAAAAATAACGAATCTGTGGATAATAGTCTAGCACTCATAGTTTTTCCTATCAATATTTTTCGACTTGTGGCATTCTCGCACGAAGCATGCGACATTTTCAAATTTTATCATCATTAAGGAAAGGATGACATGTTATTTTGATAAGATATTCATGACTTATTTTAAAAGTGAATACATTTTTTCCTGAAAATTCCATTTAGGGCCACGGGCAATAAACAAAAGAACTTATTTCAAAAGTTGATGTTTTCAGTACAGACAAAGCAAAGGTAGCCGATTACATTTTTCAAAAAATGGTGGGTCGATTTGACAGCCCTTTCTTCAATCAAGGAAATCAGGATTTTCAAGAAAATCACTGTTTACAACAAATTTTTAACTGATATAATAAATTGCTTAAATATAACTTCAACTTATTAAATACATAATGTAGCTAATCTTCACCTTCTGTCACTACGACAAAAGAATTTTTAATACTTCAAAAGTTCGGATTTTTCTAACATTAATATTCTTCCAATATCGGCTAAGTTCCATATAAAATTTTCTTTACTACAACTTACATGCAGTTTGAAATTGAATCCTTTATGGGGTTCTTGTCGCGTTTGATAAATAGAACTTACAATTAATTAAAAAATTGAATATTTTTTAATTTACTACTACAAAAATAGAAAAATAAAACTAAAGTCGGCAGGAAAAAAGTTTTCTAAAGATTTCAATTCGTGATTCTTTTTTGTCTCCTGAGCTCTCATAGTTTTACCTCAGATTAAATAGCTACGCATACAGAGGCGCCACTGAAAATTATACATACAGCGCCCTCGATTGTGGTGTGTGGACGCTAAATCTCACGTTTTATCCAATTCCACTCAGAGCAGTCGCCATCTTGTAACCGTCAGAGCTTTTTCGTAAACGTTAAACTTCTCTGTAGCTTTGACTTTGTTACCTTCGTCAAAAATCTACTTTATTTGAATTCTTTACAGTACAATTTAATTATTTTATTTTAACTTTTAATTTATTCATTATTTTTTCACATGATAGAAAATGATTTCTAAATAATTTTCATGCTGTTGTAAATCAATGGAAAGACCTCTATTCAAGTTTTCAGTTAATCTTGAAAGGTAAGTTGCTTTCAGTATTTTTCATAAAATAAAATATAAATTAATAAAATTACAAACCACTAATATGAAATTGAGTTCCATTTTAAAAATCGTTTTACAAGTTAAATTAATTACACTATTATTTTGAATCTCAATTTTTTGGTAGAAAAAATTAAATCGTTCTATATAATGTTTAGACTTTTTATTCGCTCAAGATTATTGGGTTTTTTCTTTCAAAGTGTTAATTTTTGCATTTTTTATTCAATTAAAATCGATCGTAACTGACCTTATGAAAAATTTTTAAAGAATCCTGTAAAAATTTCTATAGAATGTGGCATTCATAATTCAATTGCATTGTGGCATGTTTTTTATATTTTATTATTTATATAATATCTTTTGGTGTTGTATATATATTTTATTATATATACATTGTCTCCCAAAAGTTTTCGTACACTTACGAATTTCAATGAAATACAGCTCTATCTATTCATAAAAATTACTATTTCAGAATAGGAATTTTTTAATAATATCTATAACTTGTTCTTAAAACTACATAAAATATTTTAAGAACAAAATAAAACTTTTTTTTGGAAAATCAATAATCAAAAAGTAACAAAAAAGTTACCTCACAAGTCTTTGTACACTTTAAAAAAAATCTCTACATATTAGTAAATATTGTAATATTTCGGTAAATTAGTACTTAGTAGTATATCCTATAGCATCCACAACAGCTTTTAAACGTCTGGGAATAGAGTTCACTAGTTTTTTGTAAATTCTGCATCAATGTTCCTCCATTCTTCAATCATTACTGTTTTTATTCGCTTTTCGTTTTAATGTCGTGTCTTCGTACTCTAACCTCCAGTTGTCTCTAAATGTGTTCTATTGGGTTTAAATCCGGCGACTGAGGTGGTGTTTTCAGAACTTTGGACAATTATAAAGACACCAGAGATGAACGTTCAGAGCCTTGTGCTTAGGATCGTTATCTTGATAAAAAAAAACAAAGTTGTTTCCAATGCCCAAATTTTGGGCTGATAATTTTAAATTGTCTTTTAAAATATTTAAATAAAGAGCATGATTCATTATGCCATCAATAAATCCAAAATTACCTAGTCCTGATGCTGACATGCACCCCCACACAAGGACACCTCCACCGCCATGCTTTACTGTTCCAACTAAGTTCTTGGGATTAAGTTCCTCATTTTTTCTTCATCATACAATTATACGCCCATCGGAACCAAACATGTTAAATTTGCTTTCATCTGCAAATAAGATATGATTCCAATACGTTTCGGGTTTATTTATCATTGATTTTTTAAAGGAAAGCCTAAGCTTTCTATTTTTCGCACTACAAAAAAATTTTCTTTGGGCATAACGCCCATTTAATCCAGCTGATCTGAGCACTCGTCGAACAGTTTCAGATGAAATTGAAGTATAAAATTTTTCAGTAAATTCTGTAGAAATTTTTACAGCACTCAAACATGGATTTTTCACAAATTTTCTTACTGCAAATCTCTGATTATGTTGAATTAACTATACCGGACGACCTTTTCTTACCTTATTTTCGATCTGATTTTCTTCTTTAAAGCGTTTTATCACACACTTCACCGTAGAATGGGATAAATTTACTAATTTAGCGATATTCCGAACTGATTTACCACTACTTTGATGAAAAAGAATCAATTTTCGAATGCTGTTCGTTGTTTCCTTACGACTACGAGCCATTTTAAATAATAAATAGAATATTATGAAGTAAGCAAGCAAAGATTAAAGTCAACGATCTTTTAAATGTCACCACAATGCAAAAACAAAAAAAGTGATAGACGATAATTTTATTTATGTATTTATCCGAAAATGTTTCGGTGTACGATCACTTTTGTGACGTGTTCTTTCTCTGTCTCTTTGTAGTTTCATTTTTATAAAAAGAAAATGAGTTAATATATTTTTAAATGTTAAGTTTTATTCAGAATCACAAAGAGATGATATTAAAAAGTATTGACTTGATATTCGAATTCAATTCCAAGCTACAACGATTTTTCTACAAATTTTTAAAGTGTACGAACACTTTTGGGAGCCACTGTATATATTATGTAATTGAAACTGATTTTAATTCGAATCTTTGAGAATTATGGCCTATTTTCTATGTGATTATTTATATATTATTTTTATTAAATATTTTATTAAATCTGATCTTAATTTCCCAAATGTAAAAATTCTATAGAATGTGGACATAAATTAATATAAAAAATTCATACAGAAATATTATACTTTCTGTGGTTGTATTTTTTGGTTTACTCATTAAAATATTAAATTTAACTTGTGATTGAATGATTATTAATTTTTGTTCATTTAAGCGAATTGTATAATTTCTTTGTTCAAACATGGCTGATGTACCTGATATCGTGTGAATAAAAATATTTTATTCTGTTCTTTTTTGTCCAAATAGTTTTTCAGACTGTATCAACAAAGATGAACAATCTTGTATGTAACAAATCGAAAGGGCTCATTTTGGAATATTTTCGCCTTTTAAAAAGCATTCGCTAAAAAAGATCACTAAAATTAGAGAAAAACAAGTTCCCACAGTAGTTAAATTTTATAATTCACAGAGGTGGTTTCATTAAGTGGTTTTAAGTTCAGAAGACATTAAAAAATTGCAAATGCTTTGAATAAAACTTTGCAAATATTTCTGTTTCAAAGGAAATTTTCTAAACTCTTCACAAAATGTGAGCAGGCCGGACACAGAGTAAAGAAATACATCCAAATATCAAGGTTTTAAAGACATTCAAATTTATTGATATTAATATATGTATATACAAGTTATCTATAATTCTTGAGATTTACGAAATGAGCAGCCAAGCTCAACATATGACATATTTCTCTGTTATCAAGAGTTCCAGTAATGCTTACACAAGCAAATCGTTTGCGAGCCTAAAGAGAAATTGTGGGGCCTCGCTTTAATGTGCTTATTTTTTTCTTTATTCATAAACGCAACCTCTCAACTTGTTCAGTTATTATGGAAACGAAGCAAGATCGGTTGCCATGGTAATAATGACTGACACCACGATCGAGGGCGCCACCGTCTATGTGAAATCCCACGTTATTTTATAGACCATTTCTTCCTATGGCAGTGACGCCTCTGTATGCGTAGCTGCTATATACTCTGTGGTTGCCCAAATTAAACCTAAAAATGGAACACAATTTTAAAAGGCAAAATTAAACTCGAGTGAAAAAAAAAATAATACTGCACGTGGTTAAAGAACACGGGTTTTCGTATGTGTGCTACACGTTAAAGAAATTTTTCAATTCAGATATATAGGTAATTAATCAACGTCGCACTGGAGCAACACAACGGGCTATTGGCGACGGTCCGGGATCGATCACGAAGGAAGAGATCCGAGGATAATTCCTCGTAATTATGAATCATGGTCAGATGACGAGATCAACACCGGAGCTGGCATCCCACTCTCTAAACTTCCACACCACGCCAACGTAAGGACATTTGAGGCCACGACACATTTAACGTGCACCAGCCCCCGCATACACGACGATCTTTGGTTGCACCTAGTTTTGAACTCGCAACATCTCCGGTTGTGAGTTCCAATCCCGTGCCGTAGCTAATAGCCCGTTGTGTTGTTCCAGCGTGAAGTTAATTAACAACCTACTTACCTAACTGTTGCACCGTTGGAGAGGCTTTTCGTTCGGTTAACCCTAAGTAGCCATTCGTAGGGCATAGAGATTCTTATGAGAGATTTTCAATTTAAACAAACCAGACTGAATTCGAAGATTTTATGTCCGTTACCGAAATGCTCTCGCATCATACATATCAGGGTTACCTTTAAATGTAGCTTTTAACCATTTTAGTGATATTTGGCCTTTAATCTAATTGCCTTTGACCAATCCAACTATCATATATCCATTCGGAATGCATTCCTTCGAGTTTCTATTTTTATTGCGAAATGTTGAAATCGTATTTAAAAACCAAGCCAATTTACATCACGATCAGAATACATACAAAAAACATGTATCGTTACAAAAACACTACCGACACTTCCTCTAAAATTTACAGAATGTCCCTCAAAAACAAGTTAATTTGACCAATAAAATAAAACTTTAAAAAATTTAATTTGCGTTGACCAATCAACTATCATATATCCATTAGAAATTCCTTTTCTGGAATTTCTATTGGCGATGTACTGAAATCGTATCAGAAAAACAAGCCAGTTGATGTCATGTCCGGAATACGTACAGGAAGCACGTTCCACCAGAAAAGCAAGTTCACCACCTACATTCAGCCGAACAAAAAAAAGTCTCTCATAGGAGTTGTCCTCAATTTTGTTACTTTTCGGACGAAATTTTAGATGTTACTCCATGTCCCATCTTCCTATACTCCCAGAATGCGTTGCAAAAACGCGAACAGGGATTAATTTACATTTTACTCTGCTAGTTTTTTTATCATTATTATTCCAAAAATCATATTGAGTCAAAAGTTCTACGTCAGAATATACTTTTTTAAATGAAGTTTCGCATCTATAAAAATATCTGAAAAAAAAAAAGGAGGGGAATTCTTGCACCAGGAACGAAAAAAATTACCCTGACAGCGTTTCAGAAAAAAGTATTAGGAAAAGAAACTTTTTACTTGACAAGATCAAACGGTTCGGATCGAAAAAACACTTAAGTATGCACGGAGAAAACGAAAAAAACTGATAAAATTTTTGACACGTTTAAAAGTTTGCTTTCAAGAGAATATCGTATTTGAGAATATTTTGAGAGGTAAGTTGTGTAACGCAAAATTATACATTCAAAAGGTTTTCGCTGCTTTTTTAACTGATTTGCCAGCAACGTTTCTTGAAATATGATGTATTACTTGTTGAAAAACCTTTTAATAAAAACCTAATTGAGATGGCTTTTAACATCAGCCCAAAAGCGGTAAGGATAGAATATTTTTATTTGATTTTCTTTTAGATACGATATAATGGAGCTACCAAGCTGTAAAGTTTTCTTTCATCTGAATTTCAAAAAAAATTTGAATTCCAAAACTGACAACACATGAAACAAACCTTCAAACATTGAGTGATGAGCTGACTTTACATTATATTAAATTTTTGAAATCATTTGCATATTTTACTTCATGGATTATGTGCCACGGTAGCCCAGTTGGAAGAGTAACGGATTAGAAACTGGATGGTTACGAGTTCGAAACTCGGTCCAATCAAAGATCGCCGTGTATGAGGGGGATGGTGCACGTTAAATCTGTCATGGCCTCAAATGTCCTCACGCTGGCGTGGTGTGGAAGATTGGAGAATGGTGTGCCAGCTCAGGTGTTGACCTCGTCATCTGGCCGTGGTTCAAAAGTACGAGGTATTGTCCTCGGATCTCTTCGTTCGGGATTGATCCCTAAAAGTCGCCAATAGCCCGTTGTGTTGTTCCAGTGTGACGTTGATTAACTACCTACCTACCTTTATGAATTATAACTTACTGGACCTTTTGAGTTTATATAATACAATGTTGCTACGACAGACTGGCCTGAATATAGTCATGTCCACTCATCCAGAGGAAGATCTCTAGGGATACGACTCGAGTTGAGGTGCTCCTATTGTTTTCCTCGGGGGAATATATTCAGCACGTCTTGGCTATATCTTTTGGTGGTGAGGTTAATTCTGCAGTGACCGACCTGAGGGATTGATTGTGCCATCATACAATCCTCTTTGTTCAGACGTGTTCATTTCCTAGTTCAGACGTGACTAAGTATCCATTGGATGTGAACTTAGGAACCTAGGTATTAGCAAACCAGTTCAGCTGCTATGGTAAAGAAATTATATTGACAAGCAGTAGCTTACCAGATAATTGAACTAGTTCAGGATTTCGAAAATATCGTTAAATATATGACCCATGAGTAGTATACGGGCCCGTATAGTAGGCGGAAGTGACGTCACACCACGTGACCAGAAGTGGGCGTGTCCGAATGACGTCATACCACGTGACCGGAAGTGAGCGGTGCCAAGTGACGTCACACCACGTGACCGGAAATGGGCGTGTCCGAATGACGTGACGTATTGTTTGTTTACATTTTGGACTTGGAATTTTTTTTTGTCATCGACTTCGTGCAGGCGTTGAGTTGTTTCAAGATGGCGTCTTTTCGTTGCCGTGGTGATGAATCACTCGTAGTGCCATCTGGTGGAGAAATTCGAAACCCTATTATTTTTAATTAAAAAGTAATTTCTTGGATTCGAACCGAGGACCATAGGATCCGAAGTCAAGTGCGTTACCACGGGGCCACTGGTCAGTTAGCAGTAGGTGATGAATTAATGTAGTGTTTCTCTCTCTTTTGGACTTGTATTTTTTCTTAGTATTAGGAATGGGTTATTTTTAGAAAATGGTTTGAATAATTGCATATGGGTTTTAATAACTGCTTTTACAAAATGACTTATGGCGCCATCTAGTGGTAGAAGAAGTAACAATTAGTTTTAAAGGAATTTATTTCTTTTAGATTTAAATATACATTTTACTCAAATATATACTTGATCTCCTGCAAAAATGAAGTTTTCTATTTTTTACAAAAGGACTTTAGCGTCATCTAGTTATTTTAAAAGTAATTAATCTAAGGAACGAATTGATTTCTTAATGTTTTTACTTTATTCATGACCAGTGACGTCAGTGTGTTTACGTTTGGGACTTGGATTTTTTTTTTCCATCTTTGATTTCGATGTGACGTTATGATTATGTCCATCGAGCAAGTCTGAACTTGAAAAAGTCTACTCACAATTCTTTATGTTACGAGTATGGTAAATTGTTTACAGATCGTCAAGGCTGGGCATGTTTCCGTCGATTGGAAAACGAATTAACGTATTAAAAAAAAGACGAAACTTAGAAATTTTAGGTCAAAAATATACTGTGCCTTGACAACTTGTAGCATATGAAGACGAAGGAATAAGTTATACTTTTAGCGGGTCTTCTATTGCAGCCAAGCCTTGATCTCTTTTAGTATTGGAAATAAAGGGAGAAATCGGAACGAATAATTGGTGCAAGATTTAATTTTGAAGTGGTGAACCGTTATAAAGATGGTAAGGACTGCATGGGTGCCCATAAAAACAACGAGAAGGACTTGGAACTTTATGCACCCATAGCGTCTGTTTCATTTGGGCAGAAAAGACAATTTGTGTTTTCTAACTACAATTGTTTAAAAATTGTTCTGGAAAATAGAAGTTTGATTGGGACGAAGTATCCAACAATTTTGGTTTCACAGCTTGCCCCGTGGGAATGCATCATGCCCTAGAATAAACTTAAAGTTTCGTAAAATTCTAGCGTAAATAAGCAATAATCCACTTATGTGCCCCCGAACTGGAACACATATACTGTATTTTGGATTGTTTGTTTTTTATCACATAGTTTTATAAATTGTCTTAAAATGCAAGATCAGAAACGAAATTTTTCTATGCTATAAAGATTTATGGGTTTTTTTTAAGTTAGATGTTTTTACTCAAAAATTAATTATACATTAGATGCTATAACACCTATTTTATAACAGAAATTTTGTTTTAAATAATATACACTTAAGTAAGAGTAAAATTTTTGAAAACTTTACAAGACCCATACTATGAATACGTTTTCTTGT
This sequence comes from Meta bourneti, assembly GCA_933210815.1. Classification (NCBI taxonomy): domain Eukaryota; kingdom Metazoa; phylum Arthropoda; class Arachnida; order Araneae; family Tetragnathidae; genus Meta; species Meta bourneti. The sequence continues at coordinate 55,965,881 of OW119930.1, read as the reverse complement.
ACATTTGAAGAAGTTATAGTATATAAAAACCATTTATCCTATAAATCTAAATTAAATGTTATTTTTTAAATTCTCTTTCTTTGCATATTATTTTTTACTTTGAATAAATCTTCATAGATTTTAGTGATTTAATTTATATTATACAGATTTACAAACCTGTTTTTGGATGAAATATAAGGATTTTATATTTTAAAAGTTAATGTTTTTACTCAAAATTAATTATATATTAAATACTATTACACATATTTTTAATGTTGAAGATTTTTAGAAAACATTTTACAATTGAAACATATACATTAAATATTATGACAAACACTTAAATGCAGATCCATAAGGGAATATTGGAAATCTTTTTAATGCTTACACCTTTCTACACTGCTGGCCACCCAAATTGCAACACCACGAAAGACAAGAGATATCACAACAAAATTTATTTTGTAGATAACATGTTGACCAAGTATCAAATGATTAAATTTATAGACTTCTGTGAAGTGTGGTTCCTGCCAAAATCAGTAGCCAGAGTAGCCGCCATTGTTGGAGATCACCGCTGCCACACGCCTCGGCATTGATTCAAAGAGACTTTGGATGTGTTCTTGGGGTACAGCAGACCAAGCAGCTTCCACACGTTGCCAAAGTTGATCTGGTGTGGCAGCTGGGGATGTATTCTGGGTCAATCATTGAGCAACCATGGACCACATGTTTTCTATCGGCGAAAGATCCGGAGAGCGAGCTGGCCAGGGAAGCAATTCAATCTGGCGATTGACGAAGAACCCTTGGACAATGCGTGCCACGTGTGGTCGCGCATTATCCTGTTGAAATATGGCTGTGGGCAAGCCCTGAAGGTAAGGAAGGACAACTGGCTCCAACACCTCGGAGATGTAGCGCTGGCTGTTTAAAGTACCGGCAATGCGTACTAGAGGAGTGCGAGAGTGATATCCAATACCGCCCCATACCATAATACCCGGTGCAGGACCAGTGTGGCGGTGCATAACGCAGCTGTTCAGCATCCTCTCTCCACGGTGTCTCCAGACTCGAATCCGACCATCGTGGTGTTGCAGACAGAAGCGTGACTCGTCAGTAAAGACAATTTCATTCCATTCTGCCGTCCACATCCTTCTTTCATCGCACCATTGGCGGCGGAAACGTCTGTGGTTCTGCGTCAAGGGTAGACGAAGCAATGGACGTCTTGCGGACAGACCACTCTGCTGTAAACGGCGTCGAATGGTACGCGCAGACACTGGATGATGCGGTACAGACTGAATGTGCTGTGCTATGGTTCGTGATGTGGCTGAGCGATCCGTCACTGCCATACGCACAATATGCCTGTCATCACGTGAAGTGGTGCACTGAGGTGGATGCGATCGAACACGTCGGTCCGTCGTACCCTCCTGCATCCAACGATCACATATCCGCATTACAGTTGTTTGGTTTCGTCCAACACGACTACCGATTTCCCTGAAAGATAATCCACAATCTCGGTAGGCCACTATCCTTCCTCTGTCGAACTCGGATACTTGATCAAAAGATGATCGCTGTTTTCTACGAGGCATAATTGATCGTTTTTTTTGAAAAAACCACAAGAAAAACACAATTGCTGTACTTGAAATCGTCGAAATCTCCAAGCCTTAAATAGCGCTTTGAAGTGGCGCCACAGGCGCGCGTGATGTGCGTCTGCGCTGAAATTCTAATCATTTGCATATCTCACCTCCGCTAATGCATGTTGTAAATTTCATATTATTTGCATGCTTCCTTCAGGGTGTTGCATTTACGGTGGCCAGCAGTGTATTTTAAATAAACTTTTGCTTGTCTTACCACATACGCTGTATTTTGGATTATTTGCTTTTTATTACCCATGGTCTTATAAATTTTCTTTTAAAATACAAGATCTGAAATGAAATTTTCCTTGATTTTAAGATTTATGTTTTACTCAAAAATTAATTATACATTAGATGCTATAGCAGCTATTTCATTGCAGAATTTTTTAATATTATTTTATACACTTAATTATTACATTTATTATTATTACACAAATTATTACTTAATTATTACACTTATTACATTATACACTTAAGTGAGCGTAAAATTTTTGAAACTTTACAAGACCCATATTATGAACATGTTTCCTTACACATTTGAAGTAGTGAAAAAGAGTATTAAAACCCTTTATCCTGTAAAATCTAAATTAAATATTATTTTTAATTAATCTTTCCTTGCATATTATTGTTTACTTTAAATAAATTTTCATTAATTTTAGTGATTTTATTTATATTATAAAGATTTACAAACTGTTTTTAACGAAATTTTTTTGATATAAGGATTTTATATTTTAAAAGTTAGATGTTTTTTACATAAAAATTAATTATATATCAAATACTATTGCACGTATTATAACATTGAAGATTTTTAGAAAACTTTACAATTGAGACATTTTTAAAAGTTTGATTCTTAAAGTGTGTTTTATGCATAGTAAAAAAAACAATACTAAAAAACCTTCAAGAGTAAAAAGAATTGTATACATTAATTTCAAACTTTACAAGACCCATACCATGTCTCCTTGCACATTTGAAGTTGTGAAAAATAGAATTAAAAACTATTTGTCCTTGAAGTTCTAAATTAAAAGTTCTTTTTCTTTGATGCTTTTGCAAACCACACATTTTACTAAATATGAACTTCCTTTTATTTATTTGAAACATTGCACAGTATTGCACAGTTTAAATTGCATAGCAAAATACCAATACTATACGAAGCTATGAAGTATTTTACAAGATACTTTGGTACTGTTTTCTTAATTTTAAATGCTATGTTATTGGATAATTATAACATTGCTATGTTAAATGGATAGTAAGTGGGTTGACTGTTTTGAAAATAATGTGTGTACATCTGTGCTGCTAAGCAAATTAACTTTTGCCCTTTTCTTGATATTTAATGCATAATCTAAATATTTACTGACACCGCTGATAGTTTTACCCATGAGTAAAATTAAATAATAACTGAAAATTTTAAGTATTAATGTGAATTTTAAAATGAACAAATATTATTAAAACAATGAATTAAATCTGAATTCTATATATTCTTAAAACAATCTCTGCAAAAACCAGCACAGACAATTCTTAGACAGATTGAAGGAAGCCACAAGGAAACAAAGTAAATTAGAACACTTTTTAATAGTAAAAATATTATGATTAATATTTTTTACAAAAATAATACATTGTAGTAAACAAAAAACTTATCTTTACATACTTGCATTTTTTTTAAGAGACACATATTTCCGACAAGCCAATTATTCAATGTCATCACCACAGCTATGGGGCAATGCAAATTATTTTTGTGATGACCACATGATACTTTTTGGATACCTTTGTTGCTACTTAGAGCACATAATGCATCGAATTTGGGACACCCATATTGTTCCAAGTTGATATTCGGAATATTTAATGCATCTAAGCGTTTCTTATCCACACAACCACCTTTGTAAGCAATTAGGTACTGAGTGGCCCTCTTGGTCTGCTCGTACAATTCTAAAAACTTAGAGTCTAGACTTTCTAGGAGAGCACAATTTGCTATGTCATGCGACAGAAATGAAGTGCACATACGTAATTTTTAACATATCACACTGATGTACGATCTTTGGCATTAAGTTTATGCTTAGACGATAAGTTAAAACGAATACTTGAAGCTACTTGCGATTTTTACAGCGATGTATGCGTATTTACGTACTAAGAAACTTCCTTGAGTCTGAAATGCATCAAAATCCACAATTGCACAAATATTAAGCATTGCTATTGAAAAGCGTTAGCTGTTCTTGGAAAAATAATTGTAAACTGGAGGCCACGAAGAACTGAACTATATAACACCATACACTTACTAATCATATTAATCAGTAAAGTTAAAATTTATCTTTTGCGTTTCATAGTTACTCACAAAGATAAGACTAAGTGAAGAATATGTACATACTCAGAAAACATGTGTTTGTGATAATGCGCGAAATAAAATGTTGTGTTATTATACAAGAAGATTTTAACGAAAGGATATACTTAAATGTGCGTGTGATTTTTTTTACTCTACCACGTTTATGCGCTGAATGCAATTCAATTCTACGACTAAACTTGAGCAAGAAAAAAACATAACCAAATATAATTATAAGAGAAACGTATTTTGACTTTCTTTAAAATAAGAACTTTAAAGTATACTGAATTCTCTTGATTCTGCTGTTTTATTTTTTCTAAAATTACATCAACAAATTGAATTATTTATTTGTGGGCACACATAAGTCTTTGCCTTTGTTGAAAGGAAACTAGTATCTTTGACAAGTATCAGATTTTTAAAACTTGATTAAGAGAAGAACCTTTTTTCATGGGATTTAACTCAATCTGCACCATAATTTTACACTTAAGAGTAATAGAGCATAATATAGTTTTATGGAAAATGAATAACCATTATGCAAATTTGAAGCCAAAAGTTCCAAGCATGTCTACGCGCCTATCTACCTTTAGACGTGCGCCTATCAACGCACAGACGTTGACATTTGGGACCTAGCTGAAAACGGATTGTATTATACTGGTGTCTTGGATGTGATCAGGTGCTATTGGTGTGGCGAAGGGCTTGAAAATTGGTAAAAAGAAGATGAAGTGAGACACAAACACAAAGTTTTATCCAAAATGTTTGGTAGCCCATAGATGAAATTGTACAGGTGCTGGATGAAATCAACAATAATACCAATGGTTTTATAAAAAAACCGATGTATAGCTTTACCCATTATACAACGACAAGGACGAACGACTTGTCCCATTGTCACTGTGAAGTGACGGTTTGATATTAGCTCTTAAGTGAGTCTACTTTTAATTAATATGCCCTCTTTAGTGCAACAAAATATCTTGTGAAAGACACTATAAAATAAAACACCAACTACGTACTGGCAAACGAGACTCATAATTTGTGTTTTTTCAGATTCAGCTACGAAAATGCCATGATTAAAATTTAAAGAGTGAATTTAACTTTTTCCATTTTTCTGTAACAGGTTGAGAACAGTCGAATATTATAGTGAGTGTGGAAATTTTGTTGCACAATTTTACTGAGTGAGAAAATTTTAAAACATCAGTGGTTTTTAACATTAAAATGTTAATGCGATCACAATAAATTTGTATGCAATTTTTCAACTGGGAAATGAACCGAAACACAAGACTCATTGGAATGCTTGGTTTACTTCTACATAACAGATTTGTATAAAAATTCTCTTGTCATACTCTAATTAATTTACATCGGACATGTGTGTTTTAAGTTATTTACACACACATAAGGCTTCAAAAGGCTTCAAAACAACTTGATCCTCTACTCTCTTGTCGTCAACATGGACACCAGCTGTTAAATTCTATTATTTTGGAGAATATATGTATTACTAACCTGAAAAGTTAATTCCTATATCGTTTGCAACAAAATCTTGTGACCACCTGAACATTTTTATGTCATTGCTTGTTGATTTAAGAAAAACGCAGCTTTCCAGATACATCAGAATTTTATCAGCTTTTCATCAGAATTTTCCAACACATCAGAATTTTCCAGATACATTAAAATTTTAGTTCTTCATTTTTTTAATATTGTTTTCCCCATTTTATAGTTCAGTATGATTTAGTTCTGACATATACCAGCAGATGGCGACAGGTACAGCTCATGCGAAAAGTCTCGTTTATTTCTGTAAATGATACATTTCTATCATTATTTTTAGTTCTAAAAGAATAAACAAAAGGCCAAAGTTCAAAAGCAAGAAAAAATGCAGGATGCATCACTCTTTTCTAAAACTTACGAAAATAAAAAAAAAACTTGTTTTTTTCTTTTTAAGGAAAAGAACGTTTCAGTAGCAATTCATTATAGAAAGAAAGGTATCAAAGTGCAAATGGATTCTTCAATAGTTTTAAAAGTTGTTTGGAGCAACAGATTCAAGAAGTTTTTCATCTCTTCGAGACAAAAGTAGATGTCATAAATGGAAAATAATTGCTAGAACTGATCAAGTAAATTTGACGTGCTGCCCTCTGTTGGAAAAACGGGTATTTATCAGCACGCATACAGATTTTTTTTTTTTTTCATTTTTATTGGGATTTGCAAACTTGTAGAGTTGCTCGAGTTATTATCACGTTATCAGGGAATGAAAATTTAAATAAACTTTCGTCATAAAGTACTTTTATTTCCAGACAAACAACAGAAGAAAAATTCTCTTCGATAAATTACATAATTTCAACTGAAAGTTTGACATTTTCACATTTGTTATGAAAATGAAATAAATTGTGAGACCAACGAACAATTTAATCTTGCTAAAAACTCAAAACGCAGTATACTCAAGAATAATTTTTAAAGTTTTATAATAAAAACCAATTTAGATGAAGGTAGCCATTTTAATACATATGTTATTGTGTGTTATATGTTATTATATGTTATTATTATGTGTTATATGTTATTATATGCATATTAATTATATGTTTAATACATATGTTATTATATGCATATTAATTATATGTTTAATACATATGTTGTTATATGCATACTAATTATATGTTTAATACATATGTTGTTATATGCATATTAATTATATGTTTAATACATATGTTGTTATATGCATATTAATTATATGTTTAATACATATGTTATTATATGCATATTAATTATATGTTTAATACATATGTTGTTATATGCATATTAATTATATGTTTAATACATATGTTATTATATGCATATTAATTATATGTTTAATACATATGTTGTTATATGCATACTAATTATATGTTTAATACATATGTTGTTATATGCATATTAATTATATGTTTAATACATATGCTATTATATGCATATTAATTATATGTTTAATACATATGCTATTATATGCATATTAATTACATGTTTAATACATATGTTTATGTTATTATATGCATATTAATTATATGTTTAATACATATGTTATTATATGCATATTAATTATATGTTATACCTATTCAGCTATTATTGCCAAGGTTTAGTTCGCATGTGGCGAACACTGAATGAATTTGGAACAATTTACTTTGAGAGGTACATGTTTTTGCAAACATGTTTGATGTTAGTAGTGAAAGTAACATCTAAATAAGCTAAGAATCTTTCAATTATAAAATAATTATTTGAACATTTACCATTCATTTTTTTAGTTAGAATTTTATTGAATTGTCAACAAATTCAATAACAGACCAAATAGTTTGCTTAATGGCCCTCTTAAAAGCTTCTCATCTTCTGTTTTTGAAGTGTACTACTATTATGTGCATCTCTCATTTACCAATGCCGTCTGTCTTGCTGGATTTAATATTTTCACGGTGTACCTTTTCTAATCCTCCAGGTGGTTTCAACGAGATATCTCGCCCATCAAAATCTAAACAATTTTTGCTAGGGACGAAATATCTCGTCATCAAGATATTCCGACTTCTTTATAATGACGAGATCGAGATATGGTTTGTTTTCTTCTAATGACGAGATATCTCGTCCGTCAGGATCAGATCACGTTTGCTAAAGACAAAATATCTTGTCGAGACAACCACCAAGAGGGTTAATCTAAAGACCGAGTGGCACACCTAAGGTGGAGCCGGCTGTGGGGGTTTAAGCCCCTAAAAAGCCTCACTATTATTTTTAATTAATTGATATCTTTAAGAATATTTTTGACACTTCCTCTTACTTCGACCAACAAACATCTATCCATTATTCTGTATCCCATTTTGCAAAGTGTCTCAACTCTTGTTTATGGGGGTTGAACAAAATAATGTATATACAGTCTATCTACCACAAGAACTATTCCAAAAACCAAGTCTGCCCTGTCTGTTGCAATTGTCCTACTAGTCCAATCCAATCTAGTCTAGTTACCGTAGATATCACTTTTCCTACCTTTTTGGTTTGTTAGGCTCGATTTTTCAATCAGCTCAAATGACCTTTCCCTTAAAATAGGGAACTTACAGTACTAATAAAGACCCCAACAGATTGAGATCCCGAGTACGCTCCTATAAAGACTTCCTTTCAAGCATATGAATTGAATTACTCTACTCATGCAAAATACCCTTCATTTCTATAGCATCCCTTATTTAAATTAGCATTCCCTATCGAATGGCATCCCCTATGGAATTACGTTAGCCATGCAAAAGACCCTTCATTTCTCTAGCCTTGCCTATGGAATGGCATCCCATATGGAATTTCGTTACCTATGGAAAAGACCCTTCATTCCTCAAGCATCCTCTATGGAAAATAGGATGCGGTCCTATTTTCTATAGAGGATGCTTGAGAAATGCATTCAAGTGTTTTTAGTTCAATGAGGGCGGGGCAAGCGAGAAAGTTCTTCCTAGGACATAGCGATCACTGCGTCAGAGGTCCAGTCCTTGGTGAAATCCAAAAGCCCTCTGATTCGCCTATTCACCAATTGATATCCAGCTAAGAGCGCTGGACTTTCCCTTCAGTTTGGTGATCCCAGATCATTGCAAGCTGAATGATCTGGGACTCAGGTGGGTTCACCAAAAGTATGTTTTTCGAACGCAGAGACACGGTTTTCCCATCTTGCTCCTGTACTGTCTCGCTTGCAACTCCCTCTCATATCATTGACTACATCAGTGTCTCTGAATTTATTGGTGGAAGATAAAGAAGAGGCAGCTTCTCTCCTGAACTGGCGTCAAGATCTTATGGACCTGATCTAGCATTTTCTAGATCAGGACGATAAGCAACACTTCTATAAGCAATAGCTTGTTCGTCAATAAACTTTTCACACTACTTGAATCCGGGGAGTTCTGCTTCTGTGCAATGTATGGTCGATTCGGCAGGACATAATTTTCGTCAATCAGAATAATGGTTGTGATGTTGAAATTTCTAATTTGCTTTTATGTACGCAAGATTTTGATATTCGTAGTGTATTAATGTGATAATATGATTTTTTTTCTTCCATACTTCCTAACGAACAGCTAAAGATAGAATAAGCGCAATGATTCTGATAGTGTGAAAGGTACAAAAACGTCAGCACGATTCGGCTGGATTCATATCGACTTGAAATTGGTTGGTGTGAAGGAGCCCATATCAGACAAATAGACATAGACCATTGACCGACGCTATATACACTGCTGGCCACCGTAAATGCAACACCCTGAAGGAAGCATGCAAATAATATGAAATTTACAACATGCATTAGCGGAGGTGAGATATGCAAATGATTAGAATTTCAGCGCAGACGCACATCACGCGCGCCTGTGGCGCCACTTCAAAGCGCTATTTAAGGCTTGGAGATTTCGACGATTTCAAGTACGGCAATTGTGTTTTTCTTGTGGTTTTTTCAAAAAAACGATCAATTATGCCTCGTAGAAAACAGCGATCATCTTTTGATCAAGTATCCGAGTTCGACAGAGGAAGGATAGTGGCCTACCGAGATTGTGGATTATCTTTCAGGGAAATCGGTAGTCGTGTTGGACGAAACCAAACAACTGTAATGCGGATATGTGATCGTTGGATGCAGGAGGGTACGACGGACCGACGTGTTCGATCGCATCCACCTCAGTGCACCACTTCACGTGATGACAGGCATATTGTGCGTATGGCAGTGACGGATCGCTCAGCCACATCACGAACCATAGCACAGCACATTCAGTCTGTACCGCATCATCCAGTGTCTGCGCGTACCATTCGACGCCGTTTACAGCAGAGTGGTCTGTCCGCAAGACGTCCATTGCTTCGTCTACCCTTGACGCAGAACCACAGACGTTTCCGCCGCCAATGGTGCGATGAAAGAAGGATGTGGACGGCAGAATGGAATGAAATTGTCTTTACTGACGAGTCACGTTTCTGTCTGCAACACCACGATGGTCGGATTCGAGTCTGGAGACACCGTGGAGAGAGGATGCTGAACAGCTGCGTTATGCACCGCCACACTGGTCCTGCACCGGGTATTATGGTATGGGGCGGTATTGGATATCACTCTCGCACTCCTCTAGTACGCATTGCCGGTACTTTAAACAGCCAGCGCTACATCTCCGAGGTGTTGGAGCCAGTTGTCCTTCCTTACCTTCAGGGCTTGCCCACAGCCATATTTCAACAGGATAATGCGCGACCACACGTGGCACGCATTGTCCAAGGGTTCTTCGTCAATCGCCAGATTGAATTGCTTCCCTGGCCAGCTCGCTCTCCGGATCTTTCGCCGATAGAAAACATGTGGTCCATGGTTGCTCAACGATTGACCCAGAATACATCCCCAGCTGCCACACCAGATCAACTTTGGCAACGTGTGGAAGCTGCTTGGTCTGCTGTACCCCAAGAACACATCCAAAGTCTCTTTGAATCAATGCCGAGGCGTGTGGCAGCGGTGATCTCCAACAATGGCGGCTACTCTGGCTACTGATTTTGGCAGGAACCACACTTCACAGAAGTCTATAAATTTAATCATTTGATACTTGGTCAACATGTTATCTACAAAATAAATTTTGTTGTGATATCTCTTTTCTTTCTTGGTGTTGCAATTTGGGTGGCCAGCAGTTTATTAATACTGGGTATCCTATTTGTACTTCAAAATATGGCACTCCAACTTCTGTTTAATACAAGCATCAGCTGTCTAGACAGAGTATAAACTTTCAGACTAACTTCTCTCGATAGTTCTAAGAAAAATATGTTTAGGCTCATTTTGTTTGACAATTAAATAAAAATATTTTGGAAAGTTCTACGAATCAAGAATTATGTAATATTGCCAAAATTTGTATTTAAACAAGATTTTGTCAAGAAGCCTTAACGTCGTCTGAAGAGCTGCTAAAGTTTGAATGAATATGTTGAATTTTTAAAATAATATGAATATTATTTTTTTAAATTAATTTTAAAATATATGGGTTGAAATGTTTTTACTTAAATAAGAATTTATTGGTCTTTAGAATTCAATTTAACGTACATTTTATGTATAACGTTTTCTTGCTTTGTCATGCTATAAATTTATCTACCGATACTCAGGCCAATAAATTCCTTTTCATTATTGAAACAAATTAACGGCTATGATAGCACATGTAAAATAATACTTGTAACAAAAAGTTAACTTTTTAAACTTCTCAATCTCAAAAATTTGTTTTCAGATCAGTCAAATTTGCCTTTCAAGAAGTTTATATTACTTTCTCATTCAAAATTTTTTGTAAGTATAAGTCATTATTATTACACCATTTTTTGTTTCATTGATTTATTTCGCTATATTTTTAGTTATGTGATAAATTTATTGGATGACATAAAGGTAAGATAATGTTAGAAAAGAGATGTGTCACTCTCTTCTGCAAAACGTAAAAGAAAATATTAAACAAATGAATAGTTAATTCTGGATTATAAAGCATAACTCCTTGATATAATATTGAGTTTTGAAAACTTTTACAAAAAAAGTTGTTCTTGATCTTACATTTGACCATAGCATTTGAATTAGATATCTTAATTCAAATTTACACAATTTTATAAGCACTTTAAATTTACTTCTCCAAATTTATTTTTCTATCAAATGGAAATCTTTATGCAAAAATACATTATTTTATGAACTTATTTCATTTATGGTATGTTATTTCTATACCTTGGTAAAAAGAAAAGGTCCAATATCTAAAATCGCGGATTTTGTGTTGTCCACAAATCACTTCAACATAATGAAAGTTGCAATAGAAAAAGTACCAATGTCCTTTTGTGAATACATTATGAAAGTACTACAAAAATGTAAATGAAATTGTTATAATTAGTCGTTAAATATTTTTATTACGATAATCAAGGATTTAAATTAGTTATAAAATATAACACGAACATTCTCTTACTTATCTGTTAAGTAGAAGTCAATCCTTGACTTTAAACCTACCCATGAAATATAAGTAACTACAATACGTTTTACAGTTTGTAGTGAATTCTATCATGTGTTGTCGATGATTTCTCTAAGTTAAATTTTATTACAATGATACAACTTTTAAGCTTGTGTTGTGATATCTGTTATACTTTCAGTGATTTTTACTCTAAACGCATTTGCATGTACTTGGTTAGACTTAATTGTAAAAATTATTTAAATTGTATAACATCTTTAAAAATTGTATACATCTTTACGTGTATCATAAAATGTAACATGTGGTAAAGTTGTACTTTTATTCCAATGTTTTATATTTGAAACACATGTTTTATTGTGAACTAAATGTGTAAAATGAGAATCAGATGAAAAGAATGCAATACACAAATTCAATGACGTAAGAGCACTTTTAATACTCATAAAAAAGAGAAGAAATAAATTTATAAGACGAAAACGATACACAAACACATAATGATATAAATTAGGCTGGCCCTTTAGTTGCAGGCAGTGGCAACGACAAAGTGGTCGGAATCGCGACGCGCGCCTGATACAGAATAAACTAAGACAAAAAATATTCCATCATCATTTCTTTTCAGTTTTCGAAATGTTTTTTCATAGTAAATTTTTATACAAAATACAAAATATAAGACTATAAGACCAGAGAATCAAATAGAGAAAAAAGATGTAGATAATGTGAAGAAAAGAAAGCATGTCCAATTTCATTTGATGTATTGTTTCTCGGTGTCATTTCTAAGTTAAAAGTTTACATATTTATATGCTTCAAAGAATTTTCGTCGCTATCAGCAAACGATTTTGAGCATTTTGTTCCAAAATTGAACAAACACAAATTCTAAACTTTTATGGATGAAACGATTAATTATTAAAATAATATCGTTTTAATAATTTATTAATTTTAAATTGTTATTTTTTTTTCATATTCTTTCAAAGCTTGTTTTATTTTAAAATAAAAAATCGTTTTACTCTTGCATAGTTCACAATCGTTAATTTTTAAAGCGTCCATTTTGAAAAAAAAATTTATTCTTTGTGAAACTAACACAGAAATGATTCTTCCGAAATGAAATTGTACACAAAACAACACAATAAAAACTTGAAATGAAAATTGTGTATAAGTATTGGCAGTGCACAATCTGGTTTCCATAAAAGGAAAGAATAAATATATATATTTCACGTTAATACATCCGTTAGATAATACCTAAGGACATTCAACAGCAATTATATACAAATTTATAGTATTTAAAGAGCGTTTCTCTCTTTTCGTTTTCGTTACAAATTTATCAACAATGCATTTGTATCTCAGCTGAAGAATAATTCAATTTTATAACAACATTTCAACTTCTATCATTTAAAAAATAGATCCGAATCAAATGATTTCGAATTCTTTCATTCTGACGGCTAACAAGTTAAAAATGAGTACTTTTTATAAATGTGCTTCAAAAGTATGGAAGTTACAAAGATGAAATTGTGCAAGTGTATAATGTATTTGCTTACAGTCGGAATTCTTTCGACATTCAGTACATTCATATACACTGTAAAATGACAGATATTTTAAGGGCTTCTTAAATAATAAAATATAATAAATCATAAAATAATTATTTAAAACTTTCTGATCTACTAGACATGCATCACTTAAATAATACAGAGAAATTAGCATTAGCGACAGTTTTAATCTATAAATTAAGTATGATAAAGCGTATACTTAAATTTCAGTAAAAGTTAATTTGAGAGGATCTTTGCAAAAAGGGTGAAAAATATTTTAAGCATAAATACAGTAAATTTTACTTTGACATAAATTTACGGGTATACTCTAACTCATTCCTTTTAATACCGTCAATTCAATTTTAAAATGATTTATCTGTAATACTTTTTAGTCTCTCAAATTAGTGTTTGTATAGCTCTTTTCAAATGCACAGGTAGCCACATAAAGTTATATTGCATGTCCTATCAGAAATAAAAAAACACACTTTTAAATAATAATAAAAACTAAATTTTCTACAGGAACCAAAAGGAAATTAATATACAGTCTTTGATTTTGGTTAGGACTATGTCTTTTATTTTAATGCTAGGAATTAGAAGACATGATGCAAAAAAAATAATAAAATAATAATAAAAAATATAGAAACTAAAATTTTTGATCACAAATGCCTGAACCTTTAAGATTAACGTAATTTTTCATGAAGCCGATAGAAAACAGTCCCAGCTAGCACCTTTTATGGTGATATCACAATATTAGGAACGTTAACATAGTATAAATGAGACTGTTTCTAAAAAGATTGCTATTAATTTTAATGGAATATCAAAGTAAACGTTAAGAGGACTGAAATCAAGAGTGAAAAGCAAGGACAAAATCACCTAACACACATAAACTATGTCAGAAATGACGCAATGGTGGTAAAGTCATAAACTTTCTAAAATTGACGGAGACATGCGTGGCAACTTCATTTCATTTATTCCGATCGCTCGGTCTGCATAACTGTCACGTGGTATAGTGAGAAAGCACGAATCGTAATGTAGGACTAATTGGCGAACGGGAAGAAAAACACAAGTTTGTGCTTCGATAGCCCATTGGCCCAAGTCAATTCCCAAGCCCACGTGATATCTTACGACTGCTACTCCACCCACATGTTCCGTCTATTTCATCATGGACTCGATGAGTAAAGTTGTCAATCCATGTTATAGCACAATTACATATACATTTCACAGCCTTCACTTAGTAAAAATCACCATTATACAAATCATCATCTAACACCGAAGGCTTTCCATAAGACGTATCCATACATAATTAACAAGAATATATTGCTCAGTAACACCAGCCACTCAATACTTCACTAATTCACCACCAAAGCTGAAATGTATGTGCATACTTTCACGCCCCTTTGAAAAAGAGAGGGACTTGTGTGTTTCCTTTTAAAATGAGTATAGCCTATTATCAAAGCAGCATCCAATGCAGCCAGTGCATTTTAACATTGACAGTTAAAGCTATACTTGTCCTCATAACTGATCTTTTATAAATAAAATCACCTCAATGTGTAGGCACTTGCGCTCTGGAACTTTTTCTTCATAGAAACGAGTATTCATAAATATACTATAAACGTATACATTCGCAACACATAAATTTGATACAACACGCAAACATATACTTAAAAATGAAAACTATAAATTTTCTACATAATGGTGTCAATGCCAGCCTTAGCTGTGGAAAACAAATGGACGCCAGCTTTTGCATTCAATGCTCTATCTGCTATCCAAATGAAGCAAATGACAGGTAGGCATAGGTATGGAAGTAAATTTACTATTTCAGACCAACAGAAACTGAATCCTTTTATTTATTAAGAAGTTTATTCAATGTACTCGATTAATCTACAAATTCAGTTTGAACCAGCACAGAAACCATTCATATACGAAAAATAAATTATTATGAAAGAGTGCTTAAAGATTCTAATAGCAAGATCCCATTGCAATATTTCGTTTTCGCATATATAAACGAAAAATTGCTAAATCGATTCAAGTTTATTTCGTAATATACCCAAGGAAAGTTAATTAATTTAGAGAAAAATATTGTAGATTATTTTGAAAATTTTCCTCTAAAAATACTTCAAAGTACAGTAGTCTAAGGTTAGATTTATTGTTAAACAAACTTAAGATATACTACATTAAATTTAATCCAGCTTAGTGTATTGATAATTGAACCCTACTAGTCAATATAAAATCTTAAGATTAGTAGTAACCAAGATAGAAAAACTGCTAATTTCTCTTTAGTTTGGCTTAAAGCAGTTTAGAATATGCAATTGATTTTTCTTGCGTAAATCCGTCCATACCCAAATATGCTTTCCCCAATACAAATGGTAGTGCGACAACATGACATTCTAAAAAAATATTTGAACTTTGAGAAAAATGCAATATGAACGACAATGAAGAGATATGCCATACACACAAAAACTTTCTATAAACATAAACAAACACTACAAGTGATGTAAATAAATCTAAATCGGACTTGTGCAGGGTCTTTACCTCAGAAAGAGCTTTCTACTTCGATAGTATGATAGAATATATTATGGGACAGATACTGAAAATACACAATAACTTCTTCGAAATAAGGAATTGAAAAGAGCACAAAAAGAGACAAAAGAGACAAATGCACTCAAATATGGATGGAATACGCATTGCCAGAGGCGATGCCGTATTTTTCAGTGGTTCAGTTCGATACCCTCGCGAAACGAACCCATCTAAAGATTTGTTCATTTTTATATCACAAATAAAAGTCATTCTCGGTTCTGTTCCTGTCTTGGGCCTCTTCGCAGTGCTGCTCAGTTTATTTCATTCATTTGGCACAAGGTAGATTCATCAAATAAGACTTGCACTATTTCCTCATACGTTCCTTTTGTTCACTAGTTATGTACATTACGATGAATAAAACGAGCGAAATCACATTGGCTAGAGAAAGATTTAATCGTTAGTATTAAAATATCAATATGTATCTCGGTTCACTCAGTGAACAATCCATACCGCTACGTCTCCAATTGTAGGAAAAAATCCACTTCCGCGCACATCGTAGCGCAGTCGCGCCACCTGGTGGCACAACTCAGACCTTGCCACACAACTGATAACGTGTATCCAATATATATCTATATATTTTATATTTCTCTGGATTTTTTTTTTGCAGGTAGTTCTCGGATTATCAGTTTCGAGCATTGCTGTGAGTCCAAGGAAGTTTTTGACTGAAAAGTGGTGTGAGGACATAGAACTCTATGAATGTAATCGGTGGTTGCAGGTTTCCAAAAGTGCACGCAAACACTTTAGGGGGTTGTGCAGGTTATTTCGGTTTCCGGACGTATCGCAGCACTGCGTAGCCGAGGAATCGGAAGACAACCAGGAAAGCAATCAGGATGAGTGTGTTGGCCCACATTGGCAGTGGCTCGGTCTGTTGTCTGATGATGTGGTCGACGGGAATGAAGGACGTTGCGTTGCTATCCCTGCAGATCTCAAACATGGAATTGCTCTCAGCACATCTGGAAATACAAAAAGGTTACAACACGATCTTAAGGCATCAAGGATGGAAAGCGATACTGTTAAATACTTCCACGCTAGACAAGAAGGCAATATTTTCAAATTTGGTGGTTAGACTGTTAACTCTCCTGGGGGTTTATCTTCGGGGCGAAAACAGCCCTGGAGTGGCCAGCCTCAGGTGCAAAAAACATGTTTCAAATTTTCACCAGTTCTGGGCAAGGGGAAATTTGTTTTTCCTACTTAGATCTTCATTCCCCTTGGAGTAAATAGGGCAGTTTTGTCTAGACGATATATACCGTCCTTAGCAAAAGTGACCAGATCTTGAACTCTTGACCAGATATCTCATCGAAACGGACGATTAAAATGGACCATTCTATTATATAGTCTTGTATCTTAAAATTATTTAATCTTGTGTGCCATACTATATTAAGTCATCGAAATTCAAATCCGTACACAGTTATGCAAAACTGTTGGACAATCAAGAAGACAGTATCTCCAAGTTTGGTCTTTAATAGTAATTTATATGCTGCATATAAAAGTGCGTGATGACTCATAACGTTTTAAAACACTCAATCAACAGTTAGTGGAATTGTACTGCTATCTAGTTCTCTTGTCTTAAAATCTGTTATCTAGTGTATCATACTATCTTAAGCCATCGAATAATAAAATTCGGACACTTACTATGCCGGGCTAGTCAAGAACGCAGTTTTAAGTTCGATTTTGGTTGATCCCTCTTCAGCGAAAAAAATTAAGTTTTCATCGATTTGAAAAAAAAATGTTGTTTAGTGAGTTTGCTAAAAATTAGTCATCTGTTTATAATGAAAATGATGATAACTCATGTCAAATAGATTCTGTGAAGGAACCAATGTTCATTTCGAACATGCAATTATTTTAAGCGCAGTCTGAAACAGGTGTTTATTGTTCTTTTATGAGCATCTAAAATTAATTGTTTTTGAAGTTGTTAGTTTTCCGTTGCAACTTTTATCGAAATTTTTCATGTACATCCAAAAAGGATTATCAGAGCTATACAAAATATTTAGTAGTGTCGTTAGTCATACTCAGTTCCTCCCAAAGAAAAGGCCTGGGTACGCGCCACAATTTGTATTTCTTGACCAGGAACCTGTCCTATAACTTTAACTTCCTAGTAACCTTAAGTTCTTGTAACCTTAAGAACCTTAAGTTCCTGTAACCTTAAGCACCTTAAGTTCCTGTAATGACCACGAACTTATAAAAATTAAACTTATCAACGAACACAATATATGAACCTGAAAAAAAATGACCAAAAAAAGACAATCAATTACTTCATCGGTGGTCCTCCTCCAAACTCGACCATTTGCATGTTCTGGAAAGCGTAGTGGACCATGGAACAGTACTGTAACCACTGCAGCCACGATGGCAGCGTGGATGCGTAGTACCCGCCAAACAGCATGGTGGACAGCGAGTACAGCGCAGACACTGTGACGGATACTTGGAGGTCAATACACGACGCACCCACGAACAGCCCCACGCTCTGCAATAAAAAAGGAACCACAAATCAATCACGGGACACAACAGGCCACCATTGACGCATCTCAGGTGGTGGGTCGTAAAAAGCACAATATGCCATTTCACTGGTCAATACTTACCTGGGCAACGACAGTGCTCAGTAATAGGAACCCCCAGAGGCTTAAGAAGGTCTGCAAGGAATGAAAACCCATCATCGGGTATGAGATCACATGGAATACGGTTGGCAGTGTCATCACTAAAGGCAGTTCTCCGATCATCTTGGCGAGGTAGTAGGCGGATAGCCTGTAAGCTCCGGATGCCCTTTCTTTGTTGATCACCTCTCGCTCTGGGGGAACTGTAAGAATACATTGGAACGTGAGCAGAAATAGTAAAAGTCATTCACAAGACAAGACACAGACGTCAGTTACAACAGATTGGTAGGGTTTTATAGCACACCGACCCTATTTGGCCAAGCTGCGGTGACAAGTGACAGTTAACGTAAAGTACACACACAATGATCGGTCCGGGAAAATTTTTCCATCTAACGCCTCAGGTGGCAAGACACTTTGAATTGTTAAAAATAAAGTATGCAATTTTAAACAACTTGACGCCTTATATATTATATTTAGCAAAATCAATTCACACATAATCGTGTGAAAAGTTTTAGTTTGTCTTAGTCAAATATATTGGCTCAACAGTACCAGACATTACAAGACATTGGTCCAAGTGAAATTTTAAGATTAGGTAGATTTATGAAATTATAATTATTTCTAATCAACTGTCAGGATATGATCTGCACTTTGGAATTAAAAGTGGCATATCTACACCATTATTTATAAATATAGTACGGATTTCTCACGGACCGAGGTCCCTAGACTTCTAACATCGTTTGACTGCTTAATTCAACCACGATCATCCTTGCTTTCAAGAACAGTGTATTATCATGTACAGGGTTTATTTATTTATTATAACAATTTACTGTCTTTCTAATTGGAAAACTATTAAAATTTCTGTATAAAATGAGCTCCCTTTATCTAATGCCACATATATTGAAATATCTTAAGATAAAAAGTAAAACTTACATGATATCAAAGCACCAAAAAGAGCAAACAGCATCCAATAAGTTGTGCTGAAGAACATCTGTAAGAACAGAGCATTTTAATATACATATCTCAATGCTTTAACACATCCAAAAATAACTGATCCAACGTGTAAAAGTAGATTTATTATTATAATATTTTTACTCTAAGATAATTCAGACAGTTTAATTCTTGTTCATAGACGACTTAAGTTCAGAGAATTCGCATCTTACCCAGCCTCTGATGTCGGCGATTTTGGCCTCTTCGCGTGGAATCTGGAACCAAATGGAACCGCAAATTAATCCCAGCCCCAGTGTCTGCACCCAGTTGAGCTTGGAGAGCATGCGGGACCGGGCTTCCATGAAGTTACGCTGGGTGAGCACTTTCAGTTGCGTCCAGAAGGAAGTTGGCCACTTCCTCTCTTCGTTCAGGTCCACTTCGCTGCTGAACGTGGAGCTGGCCGCTTCGGACCAGGATGACCGACCTGAATCATCGTCGTCCCTGGATTCTGGAAGACAAGTACGCAATTGTTACAATGCACTTTTACAGTGACAAATGAATCAGGTCTCCGGGCCTGAGATCAATCAATTCGCTACAACTGAGTGATCTTTCGCGTACCGTTTTTTGTGACGGGCTGGTTAACCCTACAAGTGATTTCGACGCGATATTTCATCCATCAAGATCTGACCAATTTTGCTAACAACGATATATCTCGTCATCCAAGATTTTGCCGATTTTCTTTTGATGATCAGATCAAGATCTAGTCAGATTTTTTTTCTAGCAACGTGGTATCTCGTTAACCAAGATCTGGTCAGTTTTGCTAAATGATGAGATACCTCGTCGAGACAACCAGCAGAAGGGTTAAACCTCGTCCCGTCTAGAACAATGGCTATTTCTCAAATAGCTTATAAGCATGTAACAACTCTGAGCTCATTATTTTAAGGGGTTCGTGAAAGAATTATAAGTTAAAAATTAATCCCATAGGGATTAAGGATTTAGATGTAGATTATTGGAATTCTGAGAACAATCAGAGCAAATGGACTCAGTTATTCGAACCTCAGGTCTCAAAATGACTTGATCTTCCACTGATTTGAAAAAGTATTTTCTAGTTACTGTGCCGTCCAATAAAAACAGGATTAACTTTTTCCGTTTTTTTTTTATTTTGAGTAAATCATAATTATTACTGAAATATTATCAATAATTTATAGATATTTCCAAAAATCTGTAGATAATTTAAAATTGTTGAACAGCGATACTTTTTAAGAATTCAAAGAGGTTATCCATTACGTAGAAAACATATCAATACCTTAGGTTATGGGGATATAAATTATGCACAAAACTGTAGTTTTTCCTTTCACTGGAAGCATCTTTTTTTTTTCATAAAAACACAAAAGTTTAAACTTTATACAATAAATGTAAATTTTATTTAGGTTTTAAAAAATAAACTTTGAAAAAACAGAAAAGCTAAGTACAGATTTTTCATCAATAAAATTGGTAACAAAATAAACAAATTTACTATATCAAAAAGTGCAAATTCGATATAGGAAGAGGTTATTCAAACTAAATAAATATATTCCAGCTTTAAAAATATTTTTCAATATAAAAATTTAATTAAAGCATGTTAAAATGTATCACATGACATACAGGCTATTTTTTAATTAATTCTAAAATCATATTTGAAAGAAACAAATGTGAAAATGACAAGTCAACCTATCTTAAATATTAAGGTTCCGGAGAGAAAATGTTAAGACAAAATTTTCTATATTTTAACACAAACTTTCATTACATCACACACATTTATAAAGTACACAACTTTACTTTGTGGTATGAAATAATAAAGGCTTTGTTGGAACGTTTAAAAATTGTCTGCACAAAAGCTGCATTCTCTCTCACTGATCAAAGTGACTTCTCCTTCCCTTCGTTCGTTCACCAGTATCTTCAAACACACAGTGAAGACATAACATTCTCTTAAACAAACACACAAATACACACCTACTGTTAAAACAAACAAAACAGGCTGCTTTAATGAACAATAAAAAATTTGAAAAAATCACAAGCAAAACAACATAAAGCAGTAAAAAAATAAAACAGGCACTAACTAGTTCAAACATGTAACTTTATTAACCAACAAGAAAAACATGATTAAAGTGATAGCTTCGTTAAAGTATGGTACATATAGTTTGGATACATATAGTAATATGAAACTTTTCAGTCACTTTCTTGAAATTAATGCAGATAAAAATAATATATTAAAAGGCATGTCCTAATAAATTAATTATATTAGTTTCTATGGAAGGAATTTTTGTTAAGCTAAATTTAGGTGGTGGTAGTGTTTCTGCGACGATGTCTGACGATACATTACGTATTCATGTCGACGATACATTACGTATTCTGAATGTGTCATCACTTGGCTTATTCTTCTAATATGATAAATTAATGTTAAAACAAATATTTGTTAAATGTTTTTATGCTTGGGCACAATTGTGAACGTTGTGTTAATTTATTTTAAAGATATTAAATAGGAAAACTACAGTTTTGTTTTTATTTTGTCAAATGCATTCAATATCCGTTAAAACGAGACAGATATTCAATACAAGGAAAATGAAATGTAAGTGTAATAAACATCAATACACAGTATAAAAAGTATTAGGTTATCAATTTTTAAACTATCTTTAATGTTATTGAAATTAACATTGAATTTCCTTAAGTTATAATAATGTTATGCTAAAATAGGTATGACGATTCAAACGCCTTAATCAAATCAACAGAGTGAATGCAACAAATTTATGATTTACAGAATTCTTCAGAGAGAACAAATAAACAAAAACCGTTATAAGATAAAATATTATTTTTGATTACTAAATTTATTCTTTATAAAACTATTCTTTCAATGCAGTTTTTGTCAGTTATAATAACAAATAAAGCAATTCACGAAAATGCTGATTTTTCGTTACATTAAAGAGAATATGATCTCCTCAAATCAACTTACCAACTTTGCTGTAAACTGTGGGTAATTTCTTATCAGGATCGATCATAACACGAAGTTCAACTGGTTGCGCTTGGTCCATAGATTCTTGTGACAGATTCCATACTAAGGAATGCGCGCATGGTTCGCAGCTATCATCATTTCTGAAACGCGAAACACCAAATTATTAAAAATCTTCGCAAACATGTTAAGAAATAAGTATGTGGAATTCATAAATTAAAAAAATGTACTAAAACAAGTAAATGTAGTCAAATAATAAAAACATGAAATAACGAGTAATAAGCGAACCAGGAGTTCAAAACGACAGTCTGTGGTCATTTCGGTAGGACTAATCGTTCATCAAAACAAGTTTAAGCGGATGTTAAATAAACTTTCTTCATTATCTATTACCAACATCAACTTCTCTAAGTAAGACTTTTTTCCGACCAATGAAGAAGATTTGAATTAAATTTTAGACTACGAAATTCATCGCGTTTGACGTTCTTACTTATTTGATTACCATTATGGCTAACATAAATTCTATCTTTATTTAACATAAAATTATAATGGGTCATTTATTATACTACGAAAATATTTCTTCTGTAATTGTACAGACGATAAATGACTGAAAGAAAACAGAGTCCCAGGTTCATAAATGAATGCCATTAGACTGATTGCAGACTATATTTTTCCATAAAAATTATTTTTTTCATCAAAGTTTGTATTTTTGATAAACCCATCGTAGAACTTCAAAGAAGCATCTTGTAACAAATCATGAAACTTCAAATGATGTTTATTATTTTATATAACGTTGATTATTATTTATTCGGCATTCCATTCTACTTTTTCTTCTGTTAGGCGCTCTGTTTTTCTGTTTCTCTTTTCTAAAAAACTTTTCATTTTCTTAATTCGTACTTTTAAATTATTTCTAAGCGACAATATTCAGAATATTTCATATAACTATAAAATATTAATTTAAATTTTATGACATGGGTGGTCCAAAAATTTTCCAGAACACAATTTGATAGTCAATCTGCTTTAAAGAGCGAATTTAGTTGCTCATTAGGTTTAAATGGATATATTTTTATTTTAGAAGTGTTATAATACCTGTGATTAATTCCGGGCCACATTTGGCGATGGCAGTGAATGCATTCTACTGTCTTTCCACTTCCTTCATAGGGTGAAGGCGATTCAATGACCACTGATGGGCAGTAGAAATCTTCTTGGAGTTCTTTTGGATAATCATGGTCCTTTCTGCAATAATGTAACGATAAGATATTAATATAGATTGGCAATCAGATTGGGGACATTAACTAATTCGAAATGAACATCATCGTGTGAAAGTATTCATTTTTATTGCAGTTTCATTTCTTTCTTGATTAACTCAGATATATAAATTTCATAACAATTTTAAATAATAATTAATTGTTTTATTAGAAATATAAGTAGAGTATTATTCTCATTACAATTATAAATAGTTGATTTATTTAAAATTATCTTTTATTCTTGATTGTTCATAATTATGAGTAAATCATTGGCTGTCCTACAATTTTGATATAGGACAATAGAATCGTCCCAAAGGATTCTAACTTAAGGAAAAGACCAATAAATCTTTGGAAAGTTTGAAAGAATTCATATTTTCTTTAGAAAAATGTGGTTATTTAGTCATTACACTTAAGTTACTACACTTCTCACAAATCTCGCGTAGCTCAGAGGGTTAACAAAATTTTCAATTTCAATGAAAAGACATATTTAGGTTGCCAATTAAAAGTCTTAACTTTAATTTCGTATCTTGCAATCAATGCATGCTCAAAATGAAACTTTACTAGAAAATTACCTCTGTTCAATAGCAGCTGCAATAATTTTTTCTTGTACATCAGCATTCTTTTTCACTTGTTCCACTAAATTGAGAAAAGCAAAACATAAATAAACAGCAACTAAAATATAAACCTTAAATAAATAAAAATCTAACTTTTAAATAAACTTCAAAGAAATATAATTTTACTTTCAAAATTAAATAACTAAAAATCTAACTTTCAAATTAACTCTAAATAAATAAAAATCTAACGTTTAAGTAAACTTTAAACAGTTAAAAAATGAATCAACTAAAACCACACGAGCTAATATGAGAATAATGCCGATATAATGATCTAACGCATGCTCAAACTATAACATACTTATGAAATCTGCTGGGTTGTAATGTGCAGAAATCTCCATTCCTAATCGGCTGAAGAAGTCCACAACTTTCCTGGCATCACCAAAATAAGCAACCTAAAAATGAACAACGGAATTGTTATACCAAGCATTTACTTCCACGAAGCTTAATTTTTGAACACATAAAATGTGAAGTCAGGCTCTGGCGAGATGAAATTTGAGTCACGTGGTTTTTAATGAATATATTCGTTAGATTACATGACAGTTGAAATGTAAACAATGCACTTCCACAATTGGTGTCTTAAGCGCGAATTCTGGCTCCGAGTTTATCATTGGATGCCAAAATCATAGCAGTGGTTTCGAGGTGGTGAAATTCATAGTCACCTACGGCAGAGATTTTCAACCTTTTTCATCACATGGCACACATAAACTAATTACTAAAATTCTGCGGAACGCCAAGAAAATACATTATTTTTGTCAATCTGATAAAAAATAGGTATAATTTAATTCATTTAAAAATGATAGTAATTACCTATCCGTTTTGCTCCATAGTGACTTTGAAATAATCCCTTTTAAACTATTTATTTAGGTAACTAATAATACTCGAACTTATTTATACGGGTATTAAAAATACGAGTATTACTTGAGATTATTTTGAGTACATTTGTCAAAAGTACAAATCTAAAGCTTTGAAATAAACAAATCTCGTACAATTCAAGCCGTTAACCATCAGTAAGACACACCAGCTCCATTCTGACCTACGATGATCGCCATTCTTGATTTAGCTAGTACCAGAGACGCGATACATGCATCAATCGAAAACTGCAGGCACTTACCTGTCCGTTGCATAAGAGAAGCAGCTTGTCAAACATGTAAAAGATTTGGCTGGAAGGCTGGTGGACAGTCACAACTAAGGACTTGTTTTCGGCTGCCAGTCTCTTCAGAGACACCATCAGAGAATGGGCAGTGCAGGAATCGAGACCTGATGTTGGCTCCTGAAAATGCAAAGTCCAAACTTTTAGATGGAAATCTCAGTATTGCGATTACTCACAATTGTTTAATACTTTTAACAATAAATTTCTACTTGATATTTTCACGAGTTAATTTTAAAACGACCACGTTTTGTAGATAGATTTAAGTATGAAACAACTATCAGTTTCATATCCATTAAATTTAAAAATAAAAAGTAACTATACCTGAATTTTTGTTCAATTTTATTAAATTTAAAAACAATAAATTACGTAAAAATGCTTTCCAAATTTAGACAACAGATTATCTTAATTTTGGGTAAAGGAGCTGAAATTTGAGAATGCAAAATAAGAAATATTTTACTTACATCAAGAAGCATGAGAGAAGGGTTTTGGAGCAGCTCGCAGGCAATGTTGGCTCGCTTCTTCTCACCTCCAGAGAGACCTCGTTTCAGCATATCTCCAATTACTAAAAACACACATACGTATTGTTAGTACATTCCTTTAGTAGTATATCCAGTGTAAATAGCACAAATAAAAATACTGCGCGGAAAATATAGGTTATAATTATTTGAAACAAACAGAACTTTTTAAATAAACATTAATTAAAATAAAAATGTCATCTAGCATAATCAGTTTCATTGCTCTAATAGACCTTCTTGTTCCCAGATGGATGGAATCGACAACATAGTAAATACTCATCTCTACTGATCCTTTTATGTAAACGTTATCCAAAGTATCCCATTTATGAAATTTCTAACTAAAAACCAAACCATATAGCTTAGCACACAAGTGCATATCTATTTCTAAAAATAAGGATACAAGTTGCAAAAGCTGCATAGGATTTTTAAGACAACGATTTCAATTGGGATCTAATTTAGCCAAAAGCCGTCGGCCACCCCATATTATTCGAGGAGTTAGATGTAGTCTTACGTAAAAAAAACCCGAAAAACTGAATTTGTAAAATTCAACTGATGCAAATGTAACAATTCCGTTTAATCACCCGTCCTCTTGCACACTTTTTCAAATTGTGTTATGCGAGGATAACTTGATTTGAGCTTTGGTGAAATGCCAACCCGGAGAAGGAAACAACCTCAACTCTATTTCAACGAGTCTAAAAACATACTAACCTTTCTTCCAAAGTTCATGTGGCTTGGATCACAGCCTTTTATTTTACAGCCCGTGCAAAGAAGCTGAGAAGCAAATCAAAACGCCAGGAGTTGACATTGATTTATGAGACTTCTCCACAGAGTGAACATTATTTATTACATTTCTTAGGCAACATCGTGTACTTGGTTTGTTAAATTAATTTTCTGAATGTTAGTCTATGACAACAACGTAAAAGTTTAGTGATTAATCTCAAGAGGAAGAACAAATGACAGAAACTCTGTAGACAAAAGTCAAGAACAGAGAGTTTGAGAAACACAAGTAAATACTACATCACAAACAACAGAAATGGAATTGAATTTACACATCAGTTTGTGAAAAAGTTGTTACAAAAATCATTTTCCTTCCATTTCTGTATTTAAATGTCTTATTTGTCGATAAACGAGCATATAGTTGTCTATTATTAGATTTATTAAACGTAATCTCCAAAACTATATTCATAAAATGTAAGCAAAGAAGATTTAACTGGAAGAAATAACTCAACTGATGCAAAAAGCATTTATTTGAATTTCAGGGAAAGCCAATATTTTTCAGAGTAGGAGAGGGATTTTAGTGTCAACAAACAATTCAGACGGTCTGAGAAGATTTACTTCTGCTATCCAAATGCTCTTTCATGGTACGTATCGGGGGTTACCTTAAAATGAAGTTTATAGCCGTTTTGGCAAAGTTTGGCGTTTAATCTAATTCGTGTTGACCCAACAACTATCATATATCCATTCGGAATGTATTCTTTGGAATTATAATTGGCAAATTGCTGAGATCGTATTCGAAAAACAAGCCATGACGTCACGTTCAGAATACGTACAGGTAACACATATCGTAGTAAAAACACTACCACCACCTATATTTAAATATTTAACTTGACACAAAATGCCTCTTATGGTTGACGATTAGGCTAAAAGCAACTTTTATATAGACATAATATTAACTAAAATGTTTCCGTAAGAAAAAGCAACGTTACTAATCGCAGTTATCGGAAACCATTTGATGTAATTTCGGGTAATACCAACATTTTACCCCTTTCTCGACTCGATAAGCAAAGGAGATGGTAGCCGACAAGTGAAAGGGAAAGGAAAAACCTGAACGTCAACCCGTTGGGCACTCGTTCATCTTAAAAGCTATTGCGCAACTTGACGGTAAGCATAGCAACTATTTCTGACGCTTGGAGGAAAGTTAATTTCCAAGACTTACAGAATTGAAACACTTTCGTACAAAAAGATTGTCTTGTTAGAGATAAAGGAGAAAGTATTTGCCTCCTTTGAATAAATAAGAAATATTGTGAGTAATAAAAGCAAATAAAAGAATTAATAACAAAATTAAAAGATGTAGATAACAATAAAAGTAAAAACAATACTACCGAATATGTATTATCTTGCCCCATTTAAAATTTGATTAGTTCTGAAACTGATTATTTTGCAAATAGTGATAGGGGTCGTCGTGGGCTCAGTGTGTTTTCCCACTGCGCAAGCAACCAGCGACTTGAACCCGGCACACGTTCGATTCCTCCCTGTGTGTATTTCTCTCTTCTGTGACAGTAAAACTTTCCTTGTGCGTGTACCTATTGATTTGGAATAAAAGAAATAAAAAATATTTCTGCGAAATTATTTGTTGCTTCTGTGTGTGTGCGAAAGTCACAACCACTTTTCTTTTGTTTCAATATCTGACAGAGAAAATTTGCTTTCTAATAATGATTATTGAAGTATACAAAGTCTGCGAGGAATTAACAAACGAATAATATATTTGTTTTATGTGAATAATTTTACCGTCATATTTTTAATAATATAATAGTTTCATGAAATAATTTTTTTATTTAGCTTCAATATTCAATTCGTTCAAATAATGACTGTGGAATCATGGGATGATTATATACAAGGTAGAAAAGAACTAGCATATGAATAATATAATGGTTGAATGTGAATTCAAACGAAGATCTGTTCCGTATTTCACTAGGTGAACTCTAAAAACACAACCATCGCCCCACATCTGAAAAATGATCGTCATAATCCCATTAGTTAACTGTGTATAATTTTCCCAACAAATCGAAAGAACAAAACGGCTTCGCGAACACGGTCCAGTGCTCCTTTTTTACTTTATTTTCTCCTTTTATTATGCCCCTCGACGGTACCCCCACCAGGCAATAAAGCAAGCCATCGTATGCATGGAAATGAATAAAATTGTGAAGAGAACGAACAGCTTCCGAAAAACAGAAGATCATCATCCTAACAACACGAAACATTCCCAGGGGAAGAAAGAGTGGGGTGGGAGTGAGGTAGGGGGTGGAGAAGAAACACACGGCATAACAGGTCGAAACCAGTAACTTAAACGTGTTTGACCCAAAAACCTTGGCCTGATAACTCGGATCCGACGCGCGGCAGAAAAGAAAACACGTTGCAACACTGCGACAATTTCGATACGAGCTGTAAGCCCGAAGAAAGCCTTGGCAGAGGATTTGGTGGGGAAGTCAAAAAACCTGTACGCACAACAAGGCATTACCTTCAAACCACCAATAGGTCATTAACATCGGTCCAAGACAAAAGAGTGAAAGGGGAAATTTTGCGGTTTGCCATGTGCCCACTGGCTTAGAAGTTATTCCGAGAACGACCACAGAACGTTGCCCTCTTGCAACACTTACCCCCCGTTTGCCTACCGACAACAACCCTGCCAACAGGGCGAGGTTTGCAATGACTGGGAAATGTGGAAGCCATCACCAGTTCCATTGCACTAATAGTATTTTTGCTTATGGATGGATAGAATCATCAGTTCCGTTGCACTAATAGACCTTTTTGCCCAAATGGATAGAATCATCAACCTAATAAATACCCTGATTTCTTTCCTGATGTATGTTGTGTCAACGTTATCCAACATATCCTATACATGAAAATGCGCAAGGAAAAACCAACTCGTAAAGTTTAGCATATATAAGCGGATATCTATTTGTAGAAATAAGGGTACAGGTTGCAAAAACCGGATTCGTTGAACATTGCCCTTTTAAAACATTTACCCCCCCCCCCAGGTTGCCTACTGACAACAGGGCAAGGTTTGCAATGGCAGGGAAATGTGAAAGCCATCGTCCGTTCCATTGAATTAGTAGATATTTTTGCTTATACGTTAGAAGAAACCTTTTTAATAAACGTCGTTATTTTTAGAGGTTACAACCTCAAAATAAAGGGAAACAATTTATGGATATTTGCATAACCGAGGATATTCAGTAGAAAGCTGGTGAATATTGAAATTTCGGAATCGTGACTTCAGAGACTTTAAAAAGGAATGGGTTATGTTACCTCAGGAACAAACACATCCGCAATTTCATAATCTGTATGCAAACGTGGTGTAAAGCCGGCATCACTGTTCGAGGGGGTCATACAAACTACAAAGGACCAACTCCTCAAATTTTTTAGGCTTTCGTAGTTCCCTTCTTTCTTATGGCGCCCAGTGCAGTGTAACCACTTTAATTCAATGTCATTTTTTACCGTTTGTTTCTGTTTTTGTTTTTACTCATCGGTTCTACAATTTCCGATGTACCTTTTGTATAATTTTCTCACATCCAGGACACTTCATTGCAAAATAGCAGCTAAAAAAACCTTAATTTCCTTAAATTTTGCACGTCCGTGTAGATTGAGACCTTACTTCCAGATGGATACAATCGTCAACATGATAAATACGCTAATCACTCTCCGATAAACTTTATCCCAACATTATCCAAAGTATCCATGAAATGGCTGAACTAAAAACGAACCCATATAGTTTAGATCACAAGCGGATATCTATTTGTAAAAATAAGGACTCAAGTTGCAAACGCTGGATTCGTTCAGCCGGATCATCGTAGAAACGCCCCTTATTGTCGAAAAAAGACTTTTTTACACATTGAAACAGTTCGTTCGAATTATTCGAAATTTAGGCCAACGTTATAAAACGTATCCCATTCATGATATTGCTGAACTTCAATAGTTTAGCACACAAGCGGATATATATTTGTAAAAATATAAGGGTTCCCTATGTAGCAAAAGCTAAATTCGTTGAACAGAATCATCATTATGACAACCCACTTGTCGAAAATAAGCTTTTTAAATTGAACTACAGCTTGTCGGATAATTCAAATTACATTATTTAATGTGTATTACTCGTATATATGTTCACACACGCGCATTACTATTTATAGCATATTCCAATAATTTAATTTCAGACACAAATTTTTATATAAAGTATTGGAGAATACCAAAGTATTCAAATCCTTAATATTCAAATACAAAAGTATTCGAAAAGCCTTATTTCGCAGTTGATTGATTCTTATGATCGTTTAATCGTTTTTGTATTTTTATATTTTTTTGAATACTTATTCAATTTTAAAGGTTCTCGAATACCAAATAATCTATTCTTAAAAGTACTCGAATACCAAGTATCCGATTCTTGAAAATACTTGATTACCAAGCATTCGATTCTTAAAAGTACTCGATCTCCAACTGCATGTAACAACTCAAAATGACCAGGCTTGATGCTGCCTTCTTGACGAACACGGCATCAAAGAGGCAAGCACAATTCCAGCACAAGTTCGTATTCCTATCTTCTTGCGAACACGAGAAGGAAGACCCTCCTCCCTTTCTGCCCACCACTCATTAAATCGGCCGGATGGAAACCTCGACTCCCGATGCAAGAGATACCCCTCACCGAAGAAAGCATTCGTGAAAGCACGCAGGAAATCTAACCTATTTTACTTCGATTCCTACCTTTCATTTCCTCGGAAAGTAGCCGTTACATTCGACCTTGAACCTACAATGAATCTGGAGAAGCTCGGCTGTCTACACACACACTTATTCCAACCTCGAAGACGGGTTCTCAGAAGGAAAGAATATATAATATGGACATTTTCTGGCGCCTTGAACCCTACGGGGAAGGTCCTCTTTTATTACTAGTACCACTACGCAGCATTCAAAGAATTTCTGGAGAAATATTCCAGTCACTGGGACAAGTCCCGCTTCGCTTTGTTTTCTTTTTGCCGAGCGCCTGACAACGGAACCCCGTTTCGGAATAGATAAATTTCGGTGAATGGAGAGGTGTGATGATGCGGTCACAAATAACACCCGTGCTATCGATGAAAAGTTTGTGATGAGAGGGGAATGCAAATTCGTCCATAACTTTCATCGCAGTCGTGAACAAAGGCGGTTCAACTCTTGTCGAGATGAAAATCCTTTTAGTGTAATGTAATTTTCGTGTCCAACTCGGGTCAAGATATAAAGCTGATAAAGGTGGTGATATGTTTTTTTCACCAGACGAATAGGAATTCACGTTATTAAATGGATTAGATAGATAGAATAACACAACGGAGTATTGGTGACGGCCTGGGATCAGCCTCGAAGAATTGGATTAGAAATTTTGTGTCCAACTCTGGTCAAGCTATAAAGCTGATAAAGGTGGTATATTTTTTTCACCAGTGGAATAGGAATTCACATTATTAAATGGATAAGATAGATGGAATATACATCACACTGGAGCAATCCAACGGGCTATTAGCGACGGTCTGGGATCAACCCCGAAGGATTGGATTAGAAAAATTTGTTTTTAAGAATTTTATATCAAACTAGCATGCATGCGGATAACATCTGCACTAGTTTCTTAAACAGCTTGTATCTCAATTTTAGGAATGTCGTTACTCACATCTGATACATTACTTAATTTCGATTATAACGAATGCAAGTATCGATTCGTACGTCCGAATGAAATAAAATTAATCAAAGATACAACGCATCTCGTGAATTTTTATTGATGTCAATTCTTGTTTCTAATATATAAAGTGCATGACAAAAAAAGTGCACACCTCATTCATCTTCCCACTTTAGCTTCTGAAGACCACTTCATTTGCATACTATTCACCTGTTAAAAACGATTCGGTACTTTTTGACGTTTAACCTTATTTTCGCTTTCACTCGCGTGTTTTTTTCTGCGCTGATCTCTTACCTTCTGTAATCAGACTACTGAAGAATATCATCAGGGCAGCGAGCTTAGCAGCTGCATAGCCTCAAATCAAGCACATTTAAACTAAGCGGGGAAAATGTGAAGATTAATACTGCGGCGTTTGTTTTTATATCATTTAAATCCGTTTGCCATTCGTCAAAATAGAAATTATATCGATTTCTGTACGTTAGTTGAGATAGAAGTCGATAGGAATACTAAATATCAGTTCATTTCCCATCGACATTAACTTTTACTATACAGGATTTCTTTTGCATGCACATAATCTATGCAATTCTATATCATAGCAGCTTAACGTAGATTTATGTAAATCAATGAAACGGGAGACTTGATGCGTTTTAATAGGAAGCCTTACAATTTGTTCAATGTTAATTAATCTAATATTTGAATCGATGAAAAATCAATTGTCAATCGGGTTAGAATAACGCGTTAAATGTCTGATGATCAACGGATGAGTAAATACACAGAAAAAAATTATATACGAATATTTGAACAAAAAAGCAGACAAAACTGATAACTCACTTGTATCTTGGCATCCTCGAAGATCTAGGACATCTATGATGCATTCCACATGTCTGATTTTCTCGGAATAAGCCATGCTGTCAGGTAACCGCAAAAGAGCCGAATACTGCAAGACGAAAAAAACATTAATATCACATCAATAGATAGTCAAATATATAAACATCAATCCATAGTATAATAAGAAACTATTGAATTCCTCGTTTTTTATAATTGTTGGAGTCAATTTCCGAGTGACATTTGATAGAGTCGAGGATTAGCAACTGGAGGGTTGGGAGTTCGAAACTCGATCCAACCAAAAATCACTGGTGCTGGTGCACGTTACATCTGTTGTGGTCGTCATCTGACCGTGGTTCAAAATTACGTGGTGTTGTCCTCGGATCTTTCCCTCTGGGATTGATCCCGGACCGTCACCAATAGCCCGTTGTGTTGCTCCAGTGTGACGTTAATTGAAAATACCAATACCAATACCAATACCATCTGTTGTGGACTCAAATGCCCTCACATTGGCGTGATGTGGAAGTTTGAAAAGTGGGCTAAGGTGTTGACCTCGTCGTGTGACAGTGGTTCAAAATTAAGAAGTGTGGTATCTTTCTCCGGATTTATTCCAGATTGATCCCGGAGCCCTTTGTCTTGTTCAGAGACGAAGTAAATTCAAATCAATAACAAAAAGTAAAAAACAAGGAAACTAACACATCCGAGTAGGGAACTTCAACCCCTATTCTAGTCAAGGAACTGGGATACGAGCTTTATTTCACCGTAAGGATATCTCTTTCCTATAGATATCTATTCGTAGATTGAAAATCTATTTGTCCTTATAGACGAACATGTAAGCCTTTTGATGTGACGTAGAGGCAAAGGGGATTTAGGTTGGGACAACTGTGCTCCAGCCTTAGTCAATTGGTCTCCTTGTATAAATTAAATTTTTTAAGATTTAACTTTAATAAACGAAGAAGAGCTGAAACAATTACTTAAATCACTTTTTAGTGTATAATCCTATATGAGCATCAATTTCTTTTGAGACTTCTTTTTATAAAAAAGCTATCTTCGCTTGGATGGAAAATTCTATTTTCCATTCAC
Source organism: Meta bourneti (assembly GCA_933210815.1). NCBI lineage: Eukaryota > Metazoa > Arthropoda > Arachnida > Araneae > Tetragnathidae > Meta > Meta bourneti. The sequence continues at coordinate 55,931,657 of OW119930.1, read as the reverse complement.
ATCAATTAGAAGGGCTTTGAGGTTTATGACGCTAATAATGAAGGGAAAATATATTCCAGCGTCCTTCATACAATGAACAGCAATAATCGTAAAGAAAGACTCATGGCTTTTTCCAATGTTTTAGAAACGTCAACCTCACTCCGTTTCTAAGTTCCCCAAACTGAATCTTAAAAAGTAAAAACCAGTTTACAGCTGTCATATTGAGGAAAAAGTTCTTTACGGGCAGAGGACCAAGACAGAAACTTTTCTTATTTTCGTCCTTTCGCTTCATTTACTTCTGCCTTGTTTCGCTTGTTTTTTCCTTCGTAGCTTTCTTTCTGTGTTCGCGGTGGCGTCAAACAGTCGCAGTTGTTCCATAAATCCCTCTCGTCGGGTTTTTTTGACCACTGACCAACCAGAAAGAAACACTCGAACACAGGGGAGAACCGCTCTGGAACATTAATAGCGGAGCGTCCTTGAAGTCGGTGAAAAAATTGGGGTTAGAAACAAAAAACTTCCAGTCGAACGGTGTAAAAACTCTCGAGAAGTTTCATTTCCATTTTAATTAATCTTGCCTTGGTTGAGAAACTCTTATTCGAACGGGAGAATCCTCCCAAAGTTCACGGCTTTGAAGGGCAATGGAGACAGTTTCCTTTTTCATTCTCGGTGATGTAATAATTATGTTGATCAAGTTGCATTAAATTATCCCTCGCCAATTCTCTGGATTCATTTTTCGTTGGACAAGATTGATTCTGAAACCCACGGTCAGTTCACGTAAATAATTTTTAATTTAAAATATTCTGCGACTTCGAAGTTTTCTGTCGTGTTCTTAAACTGTAAGGAGTTCCAAGCTCTTTTAATGATATGATTTTATATAATTTTTAATTATAGAAGTCTATATATAATATTTTAAGATACATCAATTCATGGAGTACTAACTTTTAATCCTCCAAGTGGTTTCGGCTTGGTATCTCGTCCATCAAGATCTGACCAATTTTCGTATGACGAAGTATCATGTCACCAAGATATTGCAGACTTTTTTAAGTGTCTGGATCAAGATTTGGTCAGTTTTTTCATAATTGATTGTCCGTCTTTGATGGACGAGATTTCTCGTCCATCAAAGACGAACACAGCCTGGTGGTTGTCACAAGGACAGGAGGACTGACCCTCTGAGGGACAAATCCAATCTGCAGTATTCCCTTCATGACATAACCAGTTTTGTCCTTCTTGATCAATAGATCTTTCCTAGGATTCCTTTGACTAATTGATGTGTTTATTTAGACATCATGTATGTTGTGGGGAAATAGTAATACTGCTTATTCGAAAATCTCGTGACGCTCAGAGGGTTAATTCATAATCCAAATAACCTAAAATTACACTTGCACTTTGAATTTTACGTTGTTTCACCTAAGGCGTTGAACTTTATAAGGAACAAAGATTTAACAGATTCGTGCTTTTGGCATGGTGACGACGATATGCATGAGGAGTTTCATAATACTTCTGAAGCGTAAAATTCCTCAAATTGTTTTAGACGGATTGTAAGATATATGTATTAGATTAAAAGTTTTGAATCGAACTCATTTGAAAGCTGTTTACAATCTTCCATACCCATAAAATTCAAATTTAGTTGGCGATTGCTACGAGTAGAATTTTCGGAGTAAACAAACAAACCAGACGGTCTGAGAAGATTTTACTTCTGCTATCCAAATGCTCTCCCATGATGCATATCGGGGTTACTTTAAAATGCATTTTAGCATCGTTTGGGTAAGGTTTTTAATCAAATTGGTCAATGAACTACCATATATCAATTCGAAATTCATTCTTTTGAAATTTTATTGGTGAAGAGCTTTAATCATATTCGGAAAACAAGCCAAGTGACGACGAAATCATAATACGTACAGCATACACATATCGTCCCAGAGACATTACCGTCACCTTTATTTAGTAGGGCAGAAAATGCCTCTCGTGATTTTACTTTTCATAGCTTATGCAGTTTATGATCACAACACAGAAAGTAGGAAAGCGTAAAGGAAAATCACACAGTGCTAAAATACAGCTAACTCTTGAATCTTTTCGAGAGCTTGATAGAGCAATTGCCGCTCAAGCGAACTATCAACACTGAGATCTTGCCATTAAGATGTCACTCCGTAGATGCGAAAAAACAGAGAACTGGAGGCTACTCGCAACCACATACTTTCCCTCCCGTTCAAGCTCTATTCCCTTTCTTATAAAACATATCAACTCGAAAAGTCAGAGGAACTACTTGACAAATAGGATATGCGTTTAAGCGAAGATATCTCATTAAAGAAAATTCTGAAAGTAGCTTAGAAAGAAATCTACTCTTTGTACTCTTTCCTATCTCTAGTGTGCATGAATATAAGAGCCGATGAATAAGCTAGTTATCATCCCCGTAGTACCCCCAATTTCCATCCCAAACTTATTTACAGTTACCTTCTTTATAATGTAATTGTACAGTAATTCCTTTTATGATAATGTTATTATTGGTTTGGCTGTATGTTTGTTTTATCTATTTTTATTGGGTCGTGTTTGTTCACAATTTGGACCTTGTGCCCCAAACCAATCAACTTTCATGATACAGTGAACCAGTGAACTTTCATGATGTACCGAACGTGACGTCACTTGGATGGTTTTCGAACACGCTTTCCATTCTTCCTCAGTAAAAATTCCAAAGAATAAGTTCTTTAATTGCTATATGATAGTTGAGTGATCAATGCCAAATTGATTAAACGTCCTACGTTACCACAATGGCTATAAAATATATTTTAAGGTAATTCCGATATGTATCATACGAGAGTATTTGAATAGGATAGTAAAATCTTCACAGACCATCTGGTTTGTTTACTCTGGATATTACTCTCATATGAGCGATACAAGCAGTTCCATAATGATTTTTATTACGAATATCATCAATAATCGTTAAAGAAATATTTCAAAAGATTAAATATTTCCAATTATGCAGTATTATTCTCTTCATTTCCTGTATAAATATACATTTAAACTTGCATAAAAAAAAGATTCTGCAATGTGCAGCAACGATCACCACCAGCTGTTTGGCAATAATGCACAATGTATTCGTCAACCACCTGTAATTGTTTATCCATTTATAATAGCAGCCCACAAGGAAATAATAAAGGAGATCCCGCCAGCAGCAACATTAATGACATCACCAGACACCTCTTCCCTGACATGACAGTAAATCAATTAAGATTTAGAGCGGCCGTCCAGGGAAAGGAACGTCCAAATGAGGTGCCCATAATGCATGCAGATCTCGTTAGAAGGACCCATGAAAAAGCAGACCCATACATCAGGCGAGAAACTTCATCAAATTAAGTAGTGGTCATGCATAGACGTGCGACGAAGGTGACCGTTGGGACTTCAGGCTCACGTGAAAGTCCGAACTGACCTTGCCATTGATGAGTGCTTTAGTTTTTTGTTCCTTTTTATCAATATTACAAGAACGTACCTGGTAACGAAACGCAGAACATCGTCGCTCTTGGCTCACTTCCAGAAAAAGGAATTCGCGTTTCGGTGTGTGTGCTGGTTAACTGCAACAGAGTAACACAGCGGTTTTGATTGATGAAGGCAGGAATCGTACTGCAATTTGCGTTATTAAACGTTGCCGGCCAAAATGTCTGGCTCGGTTTCCCCCTTGACTTGGTTTTAAGGTCAGGGATGAGAGTGTTCCCGTTTAGCTGCGCTCTCAAGGACGGAAATTGACTGGAGAAAAGAGGAAAGGAATTCGTTCCAAGACGGTGGTTAAAAGTATAGAAGAGTCGCAATACATACAACCACAGGTACATGTACCAGGGCCCCAGTGGGGAGTGGTCGTCAATACCTATGATACGAGGGGACCCAGAGTGGGGCAAGGGAAATGCGAAAAGTATTTCTGTGCCTTGGTAGAAAAGAGTCAATGCTCATTTTGCAAGTTTTGGTAACAGCTTATTTACTAACTTTAATTTTAATAGAGTTCAAAAAATATTTTTTAATGTTTCGATACTTTCATAATGTACCAACAGGAGGACATTGGCACTTTTTCAATTACGGTTATTATTACTTCTATAAATATTGAAAAAATTCCCTTTGGTAATTAAGATGTAATAGGATTGTAGGTAATTTGCAAAACCCATATACTGCATTGACAGATCATTGGAGCTATTTCTTTCATAACTTTCATAACCTTGAAGTGATTTGTGAACGTAACTTAAACTCAGCGAATTTGGAAATCGGCCCTTTTTCTATCAAGGTACAGATTTATATTGTAACGAGTAGTCTATTTTTCTAAGTTTAAAAAGAGTAACTCTTTTCTTTATTCTCTAGTCATCTAACATGGTGCATCACACGAAATTTTGCTTTTGCTGTCCAAATGCTGTCACATGATAGGTATCGCGATTGCCTCAAAATGTATTTTTTAACATTTTTGGCCACGTTTGGTGTTTAATCTAATTGTACTGACCAATAAACTATCATATAACAATTCGGAATTTATTCTTTTGAACGTTTACTGGCGAAGTCCTGAAATAGTATCCGAAAAACAAGCCGTGAGAGAAACGTCATGTTCAGAATATGTACAGGAAACACGCTACGCCGCCGAAATACTACAGCCACCTATATTTAGATCCAACATAAAATCCCTCTCCTAGTCTCATAACACATCCAAACCCCAGAACATAATTTATTAGCAAATTAGGATCTAATTTAAAGAGTTACGACGAAAAAATCGAAAAAGTACATCAAGACTAAACCTCCATACCGAGATTCACTCGACACCTGAGCTGAATCTCTGCAAAGCAAGCTGGTATAATAAAATACCAAACTAAATAATAAAAGAAGCTAGTCTGAAGTGAAGAGAGAGAAAAAGTAAAAGAGAAAATCCATTAACTCTCCTCTGGCCTTCACCTTGGCACTTGGATAATCCATTTCACTCGATCTTCCAGAAGAAAATATAATACACTTAAACTCTTTTTACTTTGGTATTCTGTGGCAGTGCTTCAAGTTGCTGCTGCACCAGTATACTCCTTAGGCGAGGTTCATTACATTTTAGTGGTGTGTTAAGTCTGCCCCAGACTGCGGGCTTGTATGATGAAGAATAAGCTGTATGGTTAGGGATAGATCCGTAACACGAAAACAAAATTATTTCTTTGTTTTTCCCCCTTCCTCAGCGGGGTATATCGTCCAAGATCTGATCAATTTTGCGGAGAACGAAATGTCCATCTAGACCTGATCAGTTTTGCTAATGACCAAATACAACGTCTAGACAAAACTACCTTATTACTCCAAGGGGGAATAAAAATCCAAGTAGGAAAAACAAATTGTCCCACGCACAGAACTGGTGACAGTTAAGAACAGGTTTTTGCACCAGAGGCTGGACACTACAGGGCTGTTTTCAAAACAAAGATAAGTCACCAGGAGAGTTAATGGCATGGTGGAAACCATTTTAAGTTGAAGGGAATCAAAGGGAACATTACATTGTTCGAAAGATTGAGGAAAAGTCGGCTTGATATATTTTATTTTATAATGAGTGCATCATCATATTAATGTAATTAGAATACCAAGCAACTTAAATAAATCAAAGGTACGTTAAGCATCCACAGAGTAATTAATTTTGGGTTTTAAGTTTCATTGCATTTATTGGATGCCTCTGAAATATGTTCTCGTAATCCTAGATTGAACAACAGGTTGGTTGGTTGCAAAATCTTGGGAGCAACTAATGGGTCAAATTCCAATCGAGATCCCTAGAGATCCTAGGAGCGATTTTCATTTACTAAGCAAGAAGACATTTAATCTGTAGGTCTGATTTTAGTTTTAGTTTGCCCTGAAACTATCAACATGTTGTGAGGGATAAGTTTGTTTGAAATCTACATGACCACTATATTAAGAATATTTTCTTTTAGTACTGCTAATGATTATCATGTGAACACGTGAAACCAAAACAACAGTCAATTCCTATATTCTTTTGTCACGAAATATGCATTGATAAATTAAAAGCTAAAAGGCAGGTCACCCGCCAACAGGATTTATGAAAGAAACTATTCAGCTGCAACAGGTAAATAACTAAACCCTTTTTTGCACTACTCACAGCTGTCATATGTGTCTCTCCCGATTGAATAAACCTAACTTTATCAAACTATCAGTTGGGCTGGAGGCAACATAAACTCGTTTGGTGGCATCTTGACCTCAGGAACAAGGTTCTTCTTTAACAGCAATAAACTACTAACATGGAGCGACTATTTTTTCTGGCAATTATTTACTTAGATAACATTTTAATGTGTTCTTAGTTCCGGAATTTATACCCTTTGTATTGTTCGAGTGAACTCGACCGCGGAATTCCGGCCAACGTGCGTGGGAAGCAAAAACCAGGATTATTTTTCCAGTTTCACTCTGAGATCTATTTTGAAATTTTAAAATGAATTCAACGAAAAAGGTGGTCATTTTAGCCGGAGCCGAATTCAAGGATCATCTACAATGAAATCTATTTTTCTTTTGAAATGCTCCAATAGATTGTGATAACTCATTAAATGTTTTCAAAATCGAATAGAACAAAAAATATTTTTATCATAATTGGTAATTTCCCGAATTTAAATATCCACTTTTTGGAGCATATTTAAACAATAAAATTAATCAACACCAATTCTAGTCTCACATACAAGGGAATTCGTCAGTAGTGTGGCACCGAGCGATAGGTCCGCAAAATGTTTTAATGCATTTTCTAAATTTAAAGCGTTAAATATTTCCACTGCGGTACTTATTGCAAGAAGTGGTAAGGAAACGAATTTTTTTATACTTGCACAAGTTAAGCATCATAAATACAGAAAAACCTTAGTAATCAGAGGTAATGGGAACCGAGGCTCATCGCATAACCAGCCACTCAGATATTTCAGACGTAATGCAACACAAAACATCCGATACAAAATACAGAAAAAAATTACTTTACATGCCGCTATTGCTACATAAAGATTCATAAAACATGGAAACTTGGTATTAAATTCGGCTCGGATAACATGGATACTCGGTTAATCGGAGCTCGGGTAATCAAGGTTCAGAACTTGGGAAACAATTGGCATTCCATGAAAACGCGTCATCTAACTTTGTCCTGGGGTTCGTCATTGAATTTAGGTCTCGGATCGGAAGTACCCATATGGAGGTCTTGCTCAGACGGATGCCGTTGAACAAGTTATGTAACTACTGCTGAAAAATCTTCACCTGACGTGCTTCGAATGATAGATGAGTTTAGTATCACACAGAGTAAGATACTACTCGGAAAATTGTTCTACAAGATCTGTAGTTGATTGTAAAGACAATCAATACTTGATTGTTTTTAGATATCAGATGTGCAAGTACTACAAACATTTGACATGATTGAATCAAACTAGACCTGAAATGAATGTGCAGAGACAAACGCGAAACTGTCTAGTGAAAAATAAAATGTTTTTCGCTAGACAATTTTCCCTAAGTGGTCATTTTTTATCACTCACGCGTTTCATAACAAGAGAGAAAAAAGGACAATAAGTTTAAGCAATATGGAAATCATGAAAACATAACGGTGTCATGAAAGTAGGTTTTCGCGGAATTTCTTCGAATCAATGGAAGATTTCTTTTTCTCGTGATTTATTTGTTTATACTTTCACATTGTTTTTAATGACCTTTTTGCTAACAGAGGATGATCCAAAATACATTTTTAATTTCTGAGAAACACGTGAGATGAGACGTGGAAAATTTTGACAGCAAGAGCGACTTATGACATTATTTTCATTCATTTGTTGGAAGCGGATTGGGAAAAGTTTTTGTTTTGACTGGAAGCTTTTTTTTGAGATTCCGAGAATTATTTTGTGAATGTGCATTTGTAAAAGAAACTAACATTGTTAAAACCCAGACACGCAAATCACAACATTTGCGAAAACCAAGCAAGATACAGCTTGGAATCAGAATCCTAGAAGTTGAACCAACATTGAATTTTCACACTGCTTACAAAAACAGTGAATATGTCTAGAATTAAAATTAGCTATGTGCAAGAGTGGCAAATCACTTTAAGCTAGGTCTTTCTATGGTGTGGTCTAAAGCAAATCACTGATATCTTTTAAAGCATAAGGCATGTAACATCTAAATGTCCATACGACAAATATTTTTCTGCGCATCATTTGGGGCATGTGTCATTCTCTAATAGCCATGGTTGATTGGTTATGTTGATCAACCATGCTTGTCCCAATCATGCTTAATCCCATGGTGCTAGATAAAATCTACACCAAGACATGGAGGTTGTGTAAAATTAATTTTTCAGTTATTGTAATGGAGTTGCAGAATATTTCTTGGGTAGACAATGATACAATGTAGGATGGCTTTTTTTACATTTGGTGCATTGTGGAATACACTTGGTAACATCAACGAAGGTCATGCCTTAGATGTCCAGTGTGTAGTCTTGTCAACACATGGAAAAACCCTTTGCGGCGTGTTGAGATCTAAAGCTCACCCGCAGATTTGTCCATAATGATGGGAAGGTAAAATTTTCCAATAAAGGTTGGATATATACCCAAATTTCTGCTGTCATAACCAGTTCCGCCCATAATGACAAAAAACATCTATTGGTGGAAAGAATCATTCTGTTCGTCAAAACTGGTTAGCAGTCATGCAAGGAAAACTGCAGTTTGCATGGTACGTGCACGATCCTCAGAGTGTTAAAAGAATGAATTCACATTATTAGAACAACTGCTTTTCACAAACAATTTAATATCCGAACAAGAACTCGATGCTGTCCTGATTGGGTTCCATCCGGAGTTTGTTATTGAGCAAGAACCAGGGTGCCTGACAGATCTCTTGCGCAACATGGCACAACACTCGGGGTCATCAACAGCAAAACACCGCCCGGTGCCATCGTCGTGTTTCCGGCACTGGATGTCCATTGTCACACGAGGGATACGTCTCCATCGCAGACCACGGGTCAACGACCCACCGGTCACCTGTCACCGCAGAGGACGACCCCCCCAAAAAACTCCTCGCCGGCATTCACAACAAGAGTAGCAACAACAGCACAATAACAACAAGCGTCCATACCCAAAGGGACGACTGCGGCATAATGGCAGAAACGACGTCTTCCCCCACACACAACCGCCCCCTCCGAACGCTACAAAGACATTCTTTTTTGTCCCGAAAACTTTCCCTGAAATAGCATTCAAAGAAACAGGGGTGGGAGAACGCGCATCGGTAATAATAATAAATAAATAAATGAAGAATCAAAAACAGATTCTTTTCGGGGGAATTACATCCCACAAAAAATGTCTTTTCCTCTCACTTTCACAGGGGTCACGGGGCTAGGGTCCCCCCACCCATACGCCCAATGAACTGTACTGGTTTTTGGTAAAAGTTAGGAAATCACCTGTTATACACAGGAGGACTTCTAAAAATAACCGTATTCGGTCCATTTTGCGCGACAAGGAAGGGCGTTCCGCTTTCTTACTTCGTTCCTGATTTCATATTTTTACCTGGGGATTTTTTTTCTTTTTTTTCACTCGGCATTCATTCCAGCGACATATTACGGGAGAAAGTTGTCCTAATCTTTCTTTTTTGGCTTCTTTCTTCCCTCGTGTAGATGGACCGCTATCTTACAAACGCGCAGACATAACATAAATAAAGGAGACGCCTGGAGCCTTCACGGGTACACACACAATTCAGAGTTCCGGAAGCCAAGTTTTGGATTAAAACCAAGGTGTACAGTTCTCTCTTCAACAAAGGTAAGTACTTTTCGAGGGAAGCGAAATAAAACACAAAAACAAAAGTGTTCGGATCTGTAAACATCGACCATTAGAGTCATTCAAGGATGCTGATTTTTTTCAGTAATGATCCGTGGACAGGAAATTCTGACGATCCAATCCCTTCTTGATGGGACTTGAAAGAAATTACATGCAACTCAGGATGGGTTCAAGGACGGACATACTCTTGTGCCGTATGTAGGCTAACCTGAAACATACCGCCCTTATTTCCAATGGTACCACAACCTGTATTCCTCCACATTTCAATTCACGTTAAAAAATGCTTATGTTTCGTTGTAACACATTTTGCAACACATCATATTTTGCCGTTCTTAAAATTACAGCTTTAGACTGCAACTGTCTCAGCTTGCTCAGAAATACGATATTATTGAGGCTGTTGAAATAAATGTATTAAACCATTAATCGATCTTTCACTTTCTGAAACAATTTGTGACGTGCAATGATTCCATGGAAACGTTTCAAGTTCACAATTGAAATATGCGTTTGTAAAAATGTCAACGAAAGCATGTGAGTTGTGCCCTTCGTCAAAATGTCTCCCTTTATAATATAACCAGCATGAGATGGATTTTCAGTGCAAGCAAACACACCATATGGAAATCAGTTTTACTTCCTGTTACCAAAATGCTCTCGCATAATACAAATCGGGGTTTTTTAAAACATAAATTATCGCGGTTTTGGAGACTTTTTGAGTTTAATCTCTGACCATTCAAGTGTCATTTGTCAATTCACAATTCATTCTCTGAAATTTCTATTTGTAGACGTGCTAAGATCGTATTTGAAAAACAAGCCAAGTGACGCCAAGTCTGAAAGAACTTCCGTCGCTGAAACACTACTACATTGAGCTCGACAGTCTCTCCTAATAAATCGTTCACAGTTTCAATGTGAATAATATACCGAGATGATAATCAATACAACTGAGGAATCTTCTTTAATTCTCACAACTAACCATTTCTAATCCATATTCGTTTCCTACATTTGTTTTTCGGTTCCCACTAAGTACACATAAACACTACAGCTCAAAATAACTAATGGAGAACTTACGATGAGAGTCTGCCTAAGTGTTAGATCTGTGAAAAAGACGTCTTGCTGGAGAACATAACATATTTTCCTCCTCAGTTGCTTATTCAGTTCCTCTCCATTCATGGTAACGACTCCACTGTCCATGTGAATACGACCACCAATTGCGTTGAGCAGGGTGGTCTTTCCGGAACCTGTGAAAACGAAACGCAATTAATTGTTACGTCAACACTTAATGCAAATTTATAACGGTTCTTTTTCTTAGGACATTCAGAATAAATTACTCTGCAAAAACAGCGATAGGAAAAATGTAAAAGGAAAAAACCAAACAATATTTCTTCCAAATTTCTATTGCTAACACGAAATATTTACTTTTCATCCTAAATTATTTTAAAACTTTTGTTCGCAATTATTTATTCTATTGGCCTGTTTTTATAAATTCATACATTATACATGCAGATAACAGTCTTTGCTTAGAGCATGCAGTCAAAACAAATTACTCTGTAAAAACAACGATAGAAAGAAAGGAAAAGGTAAAAATCATATTTTCCTAACTTTTATTGCCATCGTTTATTCTATAGAATTCCTCTTATAAGTTATTTATTCCAAATCTTTTGTTTGCAATTATTTATTTTATTGCTTTTTGTTATAATTTATACAAGTTTTGTAAATTTAATAAGTAATTGCGTCAATTTAAGAAAGTAATTCATAAAATGTAATTAAACAGAAGTAAATTAAAGTTTTTAAGTACAAATTTTATAAGTTCAAGTAGGAGATCAAGAAGGCAAATAAAGTTGACGAAAATTGAAGTCGATAACTGTCGGAAATTTCAAATTATACAAGAAAAAAATGCTTGCTCGTCTAAGAAAAATGTTTGCTTATCTAAGAAAAAATATTGAAAAAATGTATTGGAATGGATACTATTTGATGCGAAAGATACATTAGTAAGAGAAGCTTTTCAGCTTTGGAATTTTATACAATATTGTTTATGCAAAAGAAGAGAAGATTCCATACCGCTAGGTCCCATAATGGCCAAAAGCTCTCCTGGTCTGACAAGTCCACTAACATCCTTGATAATGGATTTACCCTCATGTGACACACATACATCTTTGAACAACAATTCAACGGGCTTGTGCCTACTGGTGGGACTTCCACTGCCTGCACTAGGACCAGTCAACTGTCCCAAGGACTCTTCAGGTTTTAACCTGCAAGGAAAGAAAATGAAATGTTAGAAAAATTATACAGAAATTATGGGATAATTATTTTTATGCATAACATTTATCGTAATTGACTATAAAACATCGACCTTCTAATGAAAGAGGCGGAGCTTGTGAGTGCAGCATCATGTTACCTCTTGATCGCTTCGTTTGAAAATCTTCGGGTGATCCTGTGATATTGGTGAAAGCACAAAAACTAATTCAGGACTAATTAACGAGCGTGATGAAAAACTTTGAGCTTCGATAACCAATCGGTCTAATTCGAATCCCAAGTACACGTGACTTGCACTTCAGATATCTTACCCCAGCGATTCAGCTCACATGCTCCATCTATTTCAATAGAAAGTCGATGCTCTAAAACTGCGTAAACCACAAACTAATAGATAAGAATATTGCGTTTACTTTGTATAAATAACGAGTGAAGAAATTTATATAAAGTTAATACATATTTAATAATCATTAAACAGTGTCTTCTAAGTATAATCCATTGCACTAACATTACAAATGATAAATTACATCCTTAAATAATGCGAAAAGTTTCTTCAAATTCATTGTCTTAAAAGAGCGAAGTTTCAATCGACAACTAATCAACTCGAACAAGCTTCATTCCTAGAGAAAGTGGGCAAAATCGAAGAATAAACACTTTTCCAGAAATGTGTGTTTATTTGGTAGTAATTTATACCATCATAAATTGATAAAAAAAATTTAATTTACCAATTTTTATGTAAGGTACGTGAAAATAAGATGCATTGCATCGAAAACTTAAAATATGTTTGATTCTCTTAAATTAAAAACAAGAAATTTAAGACAAAAAGCACAAAGCTGATAAAACCCAATCAGTAAATTGGAAAAATAACAGCAGGTAGATGAAGAATCCAACACAATTAACTATATCTGTTTTAGGAGGCTTAGTATAAAAAACAAATATGAGCTCACTGTTTCAATAAATCATCCGTTGACGTCAAAAAGAACAAAGACACAGATCGGAAAATGACGTCATATGCACCAAATCGCTTTCTCCCGTGACGTCATGTAAGTAAATGCGCGCATTAGTTAGGTAAGAAGAAATAAAACAACCGAATTCGAGCCGAGGCTAGTGATATTTGCCATGCTATGACCGTCAACAGGCACGTGTTCAGGAAATAATTTAGGGGGTAGCCCAGTCCTCTCACAGCATGATTTACTCGTTAAACGTATTTAGGTGTGTTTTACTTTCATTATTTATGCTGATTAAACTGGTTTCAGCATGTACTTTAAAATGTTTTTAATGTATATCGGGAAGGGCTTGAGCCCCATAGGCATCCCCTTGAATACATTCCTGCGTCTAGGACAGGAAGCCAAGCTATTTTTCCTCTCTTGTTCCATCTCTCTGTGCATTTAGACAGTCACCCAACACATATTGGTTTGTAGGTTCTTGCGTGATTATAATTCTCTGGAAAGCGTGTTTAAAGTTGATACTTTTTGTTTAAAACATAATTACCATTCCATTAGCAAATTCAAAGAATATTTTATATGTTTGTGGAACATCTATTCATCGTTTTGTTTTTCACTTTTTATTGTCACATTGCAAAAGAATATTAAAAAATATTCTAAAAAATAAAACATCAATAAAAATCGCGTAGCTAAGGGGATGCGACAGAGGTGGCGGTCCCGAGCTCCAATATCTTAAGGGATGACATATTTGAAATATTTAAAAAGTTGTGTAGTTTTTCTTGTAAAAATTGTTTTGTGTGTAGTTTTTCTTGTAAAAATTGTTTTGTAAAATGTATTTTTACTTCAAGCGCAATTTTTCCTCGTAACAGATTGTTTGGCGTAACTTTCGTGCCCCATAAACCCAAAAAATTAAACCAACCATACTAAGTCTTGTCACAGAATAGAGAGAGATTGCATATGCACTTTACATACTTAACATGCCTCCACTGTTATGTGTGTGAAGCGCATGCTTTCGTGCATTCCATCGAAAGAGAGAAAAGACAAAGCAATATAATTCTCGTAGCGTTTAGAGAGCACAAAATAAGACAGGGAATCCCTTTTCTTGCAGGAGTCCTCAAAAAGAGCCATTGCCAGTTTAAATTCTTGCAAGTCTGATTTACAAATTAACATAGAACTAATTAACATTTTATCCTAGTTATTTAAAGAATTATACTTTATTTTCATTTTAAATAAGTAAATTTTGTTTTGGACAGAAGGCGGCATCAGCCTCTTTGACTCAGTTTCTAGGAAATTTAGCTTAGTTTCTAAAACCAATAACATTTCTCAAGGGAGCTTCCCTGAGCCTTCCAAACACGTCCCTGGTAATCAATACCATCAAAAATGTCCCATCCTGTCTTACAGCTATGGTGATCCATTAAAGCCATTGAGAGAATTATCGACATAATTGGGACTAGGACGCAATTCCTGACTTCCAAATGAAACACTTGGCAAGCTCCAGGAACCAGTAGAGCATTGAGAAGTAGGTGATTTATAAAGCAGTGGACGCAAACGATTGGTAAGTAATAAAATAATGAAAAGGATGAAAGTAAGAAAAAAAAGCAGCGACGTCGTGCATATCTAATCACCCCATAAAGCACGGCGACGCGAAAAATAAGGCTCGGGTTCAATCACACGATATTCTCCTTGGTCTACACAGAGCAGCGTACGGCGGGTTTAATTAAAATGAATAAACATTTCTTAGTTTAAAATTCAAAGAAAAGGAACTCATTGAAGGTATGCTAATAAAGAAACAAAAAGTACACGATGTTTCAATCTGTAAGGAAGATCGAAGTTGTTTTGTATTTTATCGGGTACAAAATGGCAGATATCATGAGAAAGGTAAAACAAACAAGAATGACACATTCTGAAACATGGATAAAGTTTCGACAAAGTGTATTGTTTTTGAATAACAAAAGTAACTTAATTTCATGACATTTAATAAAATAACATCACCAAGTGAAACTACAGTGCACAAGTTGTTTTATCAAGTGTAAGTTTCTCGTCGTGTCGTCGGCACCAACCAAAGACACGAATGTGTAAAATCTTTGCACGTAGAAAAAACCCATTATATAATTGTCATGCTAGTCAAGAAGGCTGTATATCCAAATTTGTCCATTAGTGTTAACGTTTGTTACCCTTCTGTGAATGTAAAAGTTTTATACCTCATAATACTAGGAGAGAACCAGTAAGAATACTGTTCATTAAAAGATCATACTATCATCTAGAGTTTAGGATGTTAACAGCCATCAAATCGCAAGACCCAACTTTAAATACCCTTTGGGACCCACTTTTTTAGCCTGCGCAATAGTATAGGTTATGTTTTATGGCTAGAAGCTCGTATTTGGCCAAGCTGCACCAAACGCAAGACAGACAACTTCACGTAAATGGACATATAGTAGTATAAATTGTTTGGGTTTTTATGGAGCAAGAGCCATAATTGGTCAAAGCTGCGCTAAACACAAGACAGTCAACGTCTAGTAAATGGACATACACGCACAAAAACAGTAATATGGGGGAAATAATGATGTGGTAAAAGTTTAGGTAATAATTTATAGGTTACGAATTAGGACTCGTACCTTTGACATAGTACAAAACATTGAACAAGGAAAAGCGTTTTCGTAAAAACATCTAAAATTATAAATTCGTCGTTTTGGCTTGGTGGCGACGATGTATGATCAAACAATATAAAAACTGAATGCGGACTATGGAATGTTGCCTTGACATATACGTAAATAAGCTCCATTAAACATACTCGAATACCTATACCTTTATACAAAACGATAATAAAAGCGCTGAAACTACAGAAGCGTACGCCTTCGAATTGATGCCATCAGTTAAGCGAGATGTAAAAGTCACTGCGCAAATACTCAGATCTCTTTTCTTGACCATGATCCTCTTTCAAGAACCAGCGCACCTTCGGGTAGGATGTGTACTTAACAGATTGAACACAAGGCTAGGTTTATCAAACAGTTGTGCAAAAATTGGGTTTGTAGGGGAAATGGAGGTTAAACCCTTGATGACGTCTTGCTTTGAGTTATCTTTCGTCTCCACTGATTACGTAAGATACTCAGAAGTACACTGCTGAAACAAGTCCTCTATCAAATGTGTGTTAGCGTACATTTGGTATAAGAGGTATAACTGTTAATATCACATGCTTGGATATGTTAAAATATGCTTGATAATTCTTTTTTAAGTTTATGTATAATCATTTTTAAGATTTAGGTTAGAAGCATAAAATGACATCACTGCCAGGATCGGACATCGTTTAGATTTTATCACTGTGTGCTTAATACAGAATTGAGCGTCACGAAGTATGAAACTTGAAAAACAAAGGCTCAGACCGAACGCAAATAACTTGGAAAGGGAGAGTACTTCAGACTAGTCTGAAAGGAAAAAAAACTGCAACATAGTGAAAAAGTCTTAGGAACTAAGGGAAAGTGTGATGATAAGATTCTACTTTTTACAAGAAAACCAAACGAAGAATGTAGGTAGATGAATTGACAACGCATTGGAGGAACATATTGGCTATTGGCGACGGAGTTCTGGATTAATCCCTAATGGAAAGATCCGAGGACACCTCGTAATTTTTAACCACAATCAGATGACGAGGTCAACACCTGAGCTGGCACCCCATGCCAACGTAAGGACATTTGAGGCCATGACAGATTTAATGTGCATCAGCTCCCATCTTAGTAAATCGAAGTTTATACTAAATCCAAGAGTAGACAAATTGTTGACGAGTCAGAATATATTTGCAAACGAAATATTAATTTAGGATTAGTTTGCTAAATCAAGTGAAGACTCCACCTTTGTATTAGGTGACTACTGAATGAAAAGAGATCACACAAACAAGACTAGAAAAATATCTTCTTTATTCACCTAGACTTGAGTGAGTGACTAGGAACGGATTCGGTAAAAGGGTCCCCATCGAGCCCTCCCAAAAACATTTTAAATGTTAATCCCTTGAGATTAATGATATTTCCGAGAGGTGTAGTATTGCATTTGACGCACGACATAATGGCTAAAAATAACCACATCGATTGGCTGAAAGAATACTGGTGAAGAAAGTCAAAAGCTGGAAGTCAAGCAGGGTAAAGTGCATATTGCAGAACGGATATACGCGTGTGCGCCACTCAGAGCTATAAAAATAGTTTAGCCTTTGTAAAGCTATAAAAATATACACCGAAACTAATTTAATTAGCATAAATCGAAGCTTTCTTTTATCATGCAGGTAAATTGCACATAAAGATCTGAAAACAATAAAAAAAATCACGAAAAGTAATGTTGATTCAGTATTACGGCTCTGTGATAGGAATCGAAAACACCGGAGAGAATATTGCCCCCTTCCGAAATTAATTTCTGAACGCGTGCCAGGATTGAAACTCCCCTTTTTAAAGAACCCCAAACGCATTGACTTAATGCCTTCTGAAAACAAGCTCTTCAAACAAGCCTTTCTAAGGAACTGCTAACCCAGAGAAACTTCTGCAGAAGTGTCAGTACAATGTTTCACCCGATATCGATGCTTCGAAAACGGGTCTGAGAAAAACGTACATCTCTCTGCCTGAAGGTCAAGATGCAAATCTGAAGCGCTCACTCCGCCGTAGGAAGGTATGATAGCTACGAGCCTACTTAAAGAACGCTTCCCTCCTTGCGAAACAATAGCGGGTATAGATTGAGGTGCAGTGATATTGCACAGGTCTGCAGCGCACAGGCAGCTGTAAATACGGTCTGTTCGGTTTTTTGCCCGCGTTTTATGTTTGAGCACGAAACCCTGCCGCAATAAAAGGACGGAGACATCTGTGTAATAATAACTTACCATTCACTGTTTCAAGGTCACGTTTCAATCATCTGCTTTGGGTGTGTATGTGAACGACCGAATGTACTTATGCCTTTTTTTATGCATTTTTTCTCTCCATTTCCAAAAAATAGAATAAAGTTTTCGTATGCGAATAACATGTCAAGAGGAGTCACACATGGCAAACCATGGCCGTATAGGAGGGAATCTATTAATTTCAAAGCATGAATACCCGTACGGAAACTTCGTCAACGGATTCGACATCGTGGCCACTTCTGTAACAAGTGGCATCGAACTATGGGGGCCCCAAGATTGACTCCAGGTCCTTATGTGAGTGTTTTAGGAGAATAATTTATTTTACTTTTGCACTTCACGTTTTTTCTATGTATTTGCAATATTTATCCAACATGTTTAGGGGCACCCACTACTTTTGTGGTTGCGCCCCTGCAATGTACAGTTGCACTGACAACCAGCGGCGTCAAGTCCTTGAGGTCTTTCCCCTTGAAGCCAAATATTATTGTGGTTGGTGTCCGGTTTTTCAAACATGAGAGATAAATATTACAAATTCACAGTTAATATGGATAATTAAATATGGAGATAATATGCATAATAAAATGTGAGGGTTTTCAGAGAATAATTTATTTTGCTTTTACGCTTCATTAATCTTATTATATGCATATTTGTAATATTTACCCTTCATGTTAGGAGGCAACAAAAAAATTATTGGGTCCCCAAGGGGTTCGATCCTGGAGTCTGCCCCTACAATGTAGAATTGCACATACAACCAAAGGCACCAAGTTCTAGGGGTCAAACCCCTTGAGCCCCAATATTTATACTGGTTAGGGCCTGGTCCCCTCAAACATGAGAGAGAAATATAAATATACAAATAATATGGATAACAAAATATGCAGGGTGGCTTGACATATTTTATTATATAATTTGATGGCTTATGTCAGGAGACAGGTACCAAAATATTTTTATGGAGTACCCTCCAACCTGAGGCTTGGCCAAATATAACCCTTGCACCACGAAACCCAACCCAAACAACCCATCAATCTGAGAGATAGGTATTGCCAATATATCGATTTTTGTTGATAATTATCTGCATAAAGAAAATACGACTTCTGAAAATACCGAGGTTTGACTCCCCGCATCCAATTTCCCCTACAGCCCAAAGACAGTAGAAAAACAGGTTCAATGGAAAGTAAACGTTCTACTTGGTACACTAGATCTGTCTCATGTCTTATTGGATAAAGAATAAACAGATCAAGAAAATATTCATCCCTCCAATTTGGGTGGACCAACCATGAAATTATATGTGGGGCTTTAGAAGTTGGCGCCCCAGTCTAGAATGTGAAACAAATGAAAAAAAAACTAATTTACTGACTCACTTAATACAAAATTCACAGCTATTGGAATCAATTTTTGATTATTAGAATTGCCGGTAATTTCATAAGGAATATACATAATTTTTATCAGTTCAGATCAGATATCAGTGGCAGAATGATTAACGATTTTAAAACCTGTTTAGTTGTATTCCCGATTGGGCTCAAAATGTTTTAAAACTGACTTTCGATGTAGATCAAAACGAGTTTTTGATTTTTCTTAACACTCAAAAATTGTAGCGAGATTGCTATACATAAAATACTAGCCACACCACTACATAAATACTTCAATCGATACAATATTACAAAATCGATTATTCATCTTACGTTGTAGTTAGAAGTAAAATTATTCAAAGAAAACCTCACCATCATTTATCAATAGAGAAAGTTAAAAACCAGTTATCAGCATTCTTCTTGTTACTTTTAAGATAGATTAAACACAATTTGTCTCATGAGTAGCAACTATCTGTTAAAACTTCTATTAATTATACGAGATAAAAGATAAAATAAAAACAAAAATATTATTCTCCAACAACAAATCAACACATTGACTATCAAACAAAAACTAACCAGAATAAAATAATACAAATGACTGAGAAATAGAATTAAAAGAAAAAAAAATTTCACGTCTGCCAGTTTTCCCTTTTACTTTACTGCTTCATTTTCATGCATGAGGATGGCAACTCATAATAAGCTCAATAAATTGAATCGTTCCTTCACATCTTATTCAGCGAGCCTTTGTTTCAGTCGGTCACGATACTCCGTTCGACATTCATAAAAACAGTCACATAAAGTTTAGCGATCTTTGATTGGAAGGACAGACACACATACCTCTCTGCTGTCTTAATGTAAAGGTAAGAAACAATTAATTTTTATTAGGAATGTTTAGTTATTGTAAGTAGGAGAGTATTGAACTGTACAGTTCTTTATTGGTCGTTGCATGACGTAGTTCTAGCTTATTGAACTATATTGATCTTGAAAACTGATGTAATGTTACGAGGGCGAAGTCGTAAGATAAAAACGCGATTTGTTCTTAGGTTAAGACAACGGATTTTAAGTTATCACAAACGTTTATTTGAGAATACTTGCACATTTTTTGTTCTAAAAATTCTCGGTTAGAACAAATTTTTCTGTTGAATTTAGAAAGGAATATACATTAGATGATCGAGAATAAATTTAATTTACTCAATAAAATTTTTCAAATTTTGAATAAAATGTATTCTAACGAGTTTGAAACATTCTCCTTGAATTAGGCTAAATTAGAATAAATTTGTCACAATAAAATTGAAGCTAAATTAGAAAAAAATCTTGTATCAAAATAAGATGATTTAGAATAAAATATTTGATACCAAACAATGAATTTGAAATAAAATGCATTTTAAATTAATTTAGAACATAAAAATTACAAAAAATTCAATGTAACAAATTGCAGAGAATAAAACTAAATTTATTCTTTTTTAAAACCATTTTTAAATTGAACAAATGTCTTAGAACATTTTTAAAATTCATTTCAAATTGGTAAGAAAAGAACACGCTATTAATAATTCAACTAAGTTTCATTTCAGTTTAAAAATTTGACTATTACCATTTATTAATTTAAAATAAATATAGGACATCATTATTGCTATCTCTAAGACAGCAGAACATACTAATTGCATTGCATTCAGATTTCAAACACTTTAATATGTGTTTTATTTATACGTTGCAATTTTTACATCGATCATGAATGTCGTTTGCAACACCAACTTAAATAGAAAATATTTGATACCAAACAATGAATTTGAAATAAAATGCATTTTAAATTAATTTAGAACATAAAAATCACAAAAAAATTCAATGTAACAAATTGCAGAGAATAAAACTAAATTTATTCTTTTTTAAAACCATTTTTAAATTGAACAAATGTCTTAGAACATTTTTAAAATTCATTTCAAATTGGTAAGAAAAGAACACGCTATTAGTAATTCAATTAAGTTTCATTTCAGTTTAAAAATTTGACTATTACCATTTATTAATTTAAAATAAATATAGGACATCATTATTGCTATCTCTAAGACAGCAGAACATACTAATTGTATTGCATTCAGATTTCAAACACTTTAATATGTGTTTTATTTATACGTTGCAATTTTTACATCGATCATGAATGTCGTTTGCAACACCAACTTAAATAGAAAAAGCTAAACTCGTCAAAGCAGCTAATTCATGTCGGGCGCTGAAAAGTAAGAAAATAATTTCAACCAAGGGAAAGGTAGTGAGTTAACTAATTATTTTAACAGACCGACGAAATACGGGTGTGTTCGCATGGAGGGAAGAAAGAGGCGAGAATGACATCGTGAAGAAACATACTATCGTGTTCCACTTCCGAAAAACTGTCCTAGTTTGGCGTGGGAAAAAAAGCATCGCGACCGCGGCTATTCTGCATAGACGGCGGATGTCCATTTCCGAGGGCATTGACCTAAATGCAAGAGGAATAGGTGAAAGTGCTTACTTGGAAAGAAACTTACCGGCAACAGGTATTAAAAATTTACTTATGGGCTCTTCTCTCCTCCTACTCTTCAAGTGCAATCTTTCTCGGGCCGCTTTTGGAAACTTTAGCGTCACTCAGACCAAATGCATGAAACGTTTTAACTAACAATTAAATTGCATTATTCGGAGAAGCTTAATTTCGATTAAAAGAGTCGATAACAATGTACACCAAATTATTTTTTATTATAGAAGTGAAAATGTGTTCTTAATCATTTTTTTCGCTTTAAATACTTAATCCAATAAAAAAGATACGTGCATACTCTATAAAAGGAATCACGTAAACGGATCTGTACTAAAAAGTACTGGTTTCATTATTAAAAGTTTGTTTCCGTTAAGTGGAATTCATACGAATAGGAAACTTCTTCAAGGCGAAAACTAGTTTTAATTTCTTCTCCACTGACTCACAAAAGGTTTTCCAATTTTATTGAATAATTTGAGTTAATATACTTTTATAGATATCCAATATAGGTATATAATTACATGCCCAAACACATTTTACATTAAAAAATATTTTATAGAAATAATTTGTTTTATAGACTGATATAGATACAAAGATAATATTTTTGTTGGTTAGCTAATAAAGATAGTACATTTCCAACTACATTTAGGTTCATGGTTCGCTTTATACAAGTTCAATAAGTTTCACTAATTCAAAGTTCCAACGAAGAATATTTGAATATAAATAGTTCGAGCAAGGAACAAAATCTAGTTGAGTCCCAAAGCGGTCTTTGAGTTATTTTTGTTTTGAAGTTTTTATATGGATGTTGTACAAATTTCATCAAAATAAAACAAACCGTAAAGTTGATTTCGAATTACTTCCACACAGGTCTTAAGTAGTAACTATAAAATGCAGGTCCCACAAAGGAACTCACCGTACTGTGAAGTGCTTCAATAATTATATACCTATACGGTGGCCCTATAAAATGTGACAGCTTTTGTACTATAATGTGTAATCCGTTTCCTAAATTTAAAATCTTTTCACTTTATCTATAATAAAGTGGAATAATTGTGCAGAAAGGAGAAAATGCATACATTTGTGTAGATTGTGTACATTTGCACAAAGGTACAAAATTCGCACAAATGTGTGTGTACTTGGAAAATACATTTGGAATTAATTTAATAAAGGGTCCGTGATCTGAACTTGTTCTGGGGACCTAAATGCAGATGTGGGAGGAGGTACTGAATGAATGTAGTTATATAAAAACAGAAAAGGTCTATAAATGCCTCAGTTTGCACAGTTTTTATTTCTAATACTGAAGGCACAACATACAAACATCCTTAGCCTCAATATGCAACACTAGACTAAACAGAAAATACAGAACACAATACAAAAGGAAATTAAACACTAAACCATCAGAATAAAACGATACAGAAAAAAGCAATTGAAAATACTATGTATACAAAAAGTCTCTAGCCTCCCAATGAAAGTAAATATTTCCAGTCGAGGCCCAACAGGCGAGAAGGTGGCCAGCGTTCATCTAATCAACGCTGGTGCAGAAGGGACACGAGGGACTCGTAAATTCCAAATCTATTTAGATGAACAGCTAGGCAATCATGTCCCATTGCTTATCTAAAAGAAGCCACATGTCTTTCTTTTTTCTAACGCGACATAATACACAATATCCAAATAAAGAACCTCCAACTGCTGCATAACCAAAAATACAACTGTAGCCTCACAAAGAAACCAGCGACTGAAGGCACGATCAGGCGAAAACTATCACAAAATTCTTCCACAAGGTGCTATGGCAGGAATCCCAAAATCAATCTCCATGCCCGGGGTGTGTTTAAGATGACGCACTATATCGCGACTATGGGAGTGACCCACTTAAAAACCCCGCACCTCTACACATAGCGGCGCTGCCAAAGCGTGGGAAACCTCACAATGGCCGATGGAATCTTCCATATATAAACAATGTCTACACCCTCGGATTCGGCAGAAAGCGTCGTAAACCAGGTATAGGGAGAGCGATGGTCTAATACCCTTATTGTCGGCGTAGGAGGGACGGGAAGACTCACCCTCAGAGCTGAGGCTCCTTTTTATGTTATTTTCAGTTATTACTTCCAAACGGTATTTGGGTTAAGTGATGGTAGAGGGATATTTATATAAGTGAGGGTGCGCGGGTTTGCTTGAGCATCCGGGTCGTCGCAGAAGTCGAAGATCACATCGGAGATTCGGAATGGTACTTCGTTCGGATTTCGTTTCCCCACAGGTTACTGTTTTTTCACTCGCTGGTATTTTCCGTTTTGGGGACACTCACAGTGGCGAATTTCCACTAATAAACTGGGACAGTCATGGTAGAATCACATTGGAGTTTTCATGCAAAAGGACATTCTTTTTCAGTGAAATTGCAAGTACTCTAGCTTCTATCTTCCTGTTTTTAATTGAAACTACCCTTTTATCAATGCATTTGATGAGCGGATTTGACTAAATTAAAAAAAAAAATTCTGGATACACGATAGAATTGCTTTTTATCACAGGATTTCAGTCCAATGCTTCAAAAAAATGTTGATTTGTCAGATTTTTGATGAAAACTCAACAAATGCCAAAGCTTTACAAAAAGGGGGGGTATTTTAATTAACGTCACACTGGAGCAACACAACGGGTTATTGGTGACGGTCCGGGATCAATCCCAAAGGGAAAGATCCGAGGACAACACCACGTAATTTGAACCACGGTCAGATGACGAGGCTACACCTGAGCTGGCTCCCACTCTCCAAACTTCCACACCACGCCAACGTGAGGACATTTGAGGCCACGACAGATTTAACGTGCACCAGCCCCCTTTGTACACGACGGTGTTTGGCTGGATTCGAACTCGCAACCCTTCGGTTGCAAGTCCGTTACTCTTCCAACCGGGCCACCGCGGCCCTTACAAAAAGGACATAATTATTTACTTGTTTATTGAAAAATGCAAATTACCCAATCTCGTTCCTTTTTAGTACAAAAGGCAGTACTATAAAAGAACGAGGCAAGTCGAGTTTTATAATGCACACAAACCGAACAGTTTTGTTCTTATTAATATTACACCATCATACTAAAACACTGAAACTGGCTGTTAAAATTGGTACATTTGACATCTGTGAACATAAAATATAATTTTAATTTTGTCATTTATTTTGATTCAATTTATTTAATACGAAACGAAAAAAGTTCCAAAAATTAATAACTGACAAAGTAACTAACTTGAGTTATAAATGATAACTTAAGTTCCAAATATCTGAAACCTCAATACAATAAAAAAAATAGCATTTTCCTTACAGAAACAATTTTAATAAAATAACCCCCATATTAACTATGTTACCTGAAATCTAAATAGCACGCTGTCAAATCATACGGAGAAACATCTCAAAATTTTAAGA
This sequence comes from Meta bourneti, assembly GCA_933210815.1. Lineage (NCBI taxonomy): Eukaryota > Metazoa > Arthropoda > Arachnida > Araneae > Tetragnathidae > Meta > Meta bourneti. The sequence continues at coordinate 55,906,621 of OW119930.1, read as the reverse complement.
ACAGAACTTTAAAATCCAATATAGGATGTAAAGTTAGTGGCGTTAAAAAATCAGCGGATATCCGAGAGAATTTTAGCAAGATAAGCGGAAATCTTTTTTTTACTTCTCTTCCCCTAGCGGCTGGAAAAGATCTAAAAACTGAAGCGCTTTCAAAAGGTAGGAAAAAAATAATTCTAGTGCGAGAGTAGAAAAAACCTAAATGAAAGAACGAAAGCGAAAGTAGGGAAAAACAGCTGAGCACAGTTCTCTCTAACACCGGTTTCCGTTTTATTTTCACTTTCAATTACTGTTTCGAAAACTTATTACGCATTTATTTCCCTTTTGTAGAATATTACTGGGTATTCCTTTAGGACCGCAGAAAAGTTGTTAAAAATTCCGCCAGTAAGAGTAATTATTTTTATCCTATGTGTGATTTAAAAGTATTAATTATGAGTTTTCGTACCATAATTTTACATTTGCCCTAAATGCAAGCTTTGAAAAAACAACAGACTAAGTGTAGATCAGATGTATATTTAATAAAAACCCATTTTTTCACTTAAAATAGTTGAAACTAATATTTTACTTCATCTGTTCAAAAGAATGGCATATTTTTCATCATTAACGTTACTTCTATTTCTACTTTGGCATATTAATGATTGATACCATTCAAATTAATACACAGTAATATGAAAACCTGTTTTTTATACCCACATATTATTAAATCAATTGCATAACATTAATAATAGTTATAGACGGGGAAAATTCTATGTAAATGCATTAAAACAACAACCGTTTAAAATTGAAAGGATTTGCAAACCAACTACAAAAGAAAAAAACTAGGGTTAAATTTATCATTACAAGACATTTTTTTCGACTAGCAAATGAGCAACAAGTGACAAACTTGAACGATAAAAGAATAGAATAGTACCCTTAAGTTGAAGTTTAAAGTGGATAATAAATTCAAGATGAAGCATGAAAATTGAGTTTACGTGTGCCCTTCAACTCTAACGTGTAAAATTAGACAGAAAAACTTAATAGATCAGACTTGTTAAACATTCAAACAACGTACCGGTCCATGGCGCTTTCGTGTTCTTTCGTCTGCTATTTGTATTGGAAAATTAACGCATAGAAAAGTATCTAAAATCTTGCTTCACAAGCACATGCTGATATCTTTTCGACATGATTGATTTCTAAATAATCGAAAAATCCCGAAAACAGATGAAGCGGGGAGGGTTTAAAAACAAAAAAACGCTCTCGTTTTTTTCCTTCCAAGGCTGTTTCGATAACTGGGGTGGATAAAGGAGGAAAAATCACATTCTCCAGTTGCTTTGACTTATTAAACTCTACCAGTTGGTGAAAAGGAAATTAAGTGAAGGTCAGATGCAGTAATTACATTGACTTGCAAATGCCAGCTTCGAAAAGTGAGGGATGTTAGGGACAGATTGTGGGTAAATGATGCATTTTGACGGATTGAGATAAAAATAGATGAGCTGTGAAGATGCACAAATTATCGAATTCTGTGTTTTCGGTACTGTTTCTCAGTCTCATTTGTAAAATCTGTCTGCATGAAACTTGACAGTTGATATCTTTTCAGTTTACAAATTGAATCAAAAGTTATTATAGGCTAATATTAGAAACTTTAGTTGCGCAAGTTGTAAAATGTATGCAACTAAATAGAAAAATAGATGAAATAAAAATGGATGATATCCTACTTTAAGTAAAGGAAAGAGGGGAAAAAACAAATGAAGTAGAACCTTGTTCTAAATATGCAAATTCAAAGACTTTTAGGCAAAAAATTCTCAGTCTAACTCAACATTGAATTATACCATGAAATATTCTTTTATGTTTCGTAGGAACACACAAAATCGGGTTCAGTTTACAAAAAATTTCTGTTCCGTTGAATAAAAAAGTTTGTCTACTCTTTTGAAGTATTCTACCTTTTTATTTAGACTAGGCCAAGTTTCAAAAGCAAACAATGAAAAAGAGCTAACGAACTTCCTCTGAAAAGAGAATAAGCAAAAAAGTCAGGAGAAAGAAAAGAGACATGAAATAGTGGCTTCTACGATGACTATTGTCCATTTTATTCAGGCTACCTATTTCTTACCGCTGGTTGAGTTTTCTAAGAAAAGTAAAAACTGGGCCAAAGTCTTTTGCTAGTTCAGAATTTATTTACATCTTTTGCCCACTAGCAAACAAAAGACTGTTATAAAGAGAACGGAAATCCGAAATGTGAAAGTCCTCGACGAGTAAATGGTGGTTGGACATATTTCAAATTAGTTCTAGGAAAAAAATTAGGTGCGTCGATAACAAAGAAAAGGGAGAGTTCCAAGTGAAAGCAAACTGTCTTCCGTAATACTTTCTACGCATAGTAATTTTGTCATCCTGTAAATCAAAAAGGATAAAAAAACTTTTTTGCCAACTTTTACTATGTTTGAACCTATTCTTTTTCCAAAAATATAGGCCAATGTTGTTTATTCAGTAAAACTTTTCTTTTCACCGAAGTTCAAAAGAAAAGGGAAAACAGTTCGTAAAATAAAATATCGTTGAACGGATATCCGATTGTTTTCTTTTCCGAAATAAGTAAAAGTGGATCTAGGACAAGTCACTGCCCATGAATATTTTGCACGGCAGCCATTGTTCATGAAATTTCACTTACGACTTACACTAATACAGCCAAGAAAGCGAACGGATATCCGAAAGTAAAATTTAGATATCCAAACACCTGGAACTATACAGAGGAAAGGGAGCACCTATATTCTGGGCGAAATTTTCGAAAGTGAACTTCATATTGAACCGCATCCATAATGGAAGGAGATGCGAGATACAAGCATACACAAAAAAACGCAATTTCCCTTTCTAAAAGCACTTGGAAGAGAATTCGAAAGGAGAACAGGAAAGAGGTGTAGCCTTTAAGTGGGTCAACGAGTTTACAAACTATTTGATTACATTAAAAAATGCACTATTACCATAGTGGTCGTGCTCTTGAATATCGAACGGATATCCTAAGATAGTCACCTAGGAAGCTCCCCTCCCTAGTGGAGAGATATAAAAAAGAAGGGGGTTCCTTTCCGTGGGGTTCGGAAGTCAGGAAAGGCACTAAAAACACTGGAAGTGTGTTCACTTTCACTCGGACACCTTGTTGGCCTAGAAACAGCAAGTGGGTCGACGTGCTTCAGAGCAGGAATTACCAGCTTCTTTAGAACGACACATCAACTGCGTGTCTTCAATTCTGAAAGATCTGCGGCTATTGGTTCTAAAAAACAATTGGGCAGATGGGTGGCGTGTTAGTTTTTGCGACACCTGGGTTTCTAAGTTACATCTGGCAAAAAAGATGTCCACGGACAAGAAGTATTCGGGGCTACTTTGTATTCTGATAGCTATTGGTAGTGTGAAATTTGATTGATTAAAGTAGAAATTCACCAACAGACTGAAAATTCAGGACCTCAACTTTAATCGAGGGAAGTTAATAATAAAATGGCGCTTTTTGTATTTATGAGCGATATGGTATAATAACGTAGTACAGAAGAATAAGAACAGTTTATAAAAATGTAAATGTTAAGAAAATATTTAAAGCTTGTTATGTACTGGGAACTGAAACAGGAAATATTGAAACATGGATAGCTGAAAAAGGAAATATTGAGACATTTTATTGTCGATATCGATATCTGGAGAAAAACTTGTGATTGACTTCATCGAATGAAATTCTATATTTTCTCTCTGAGAGTATTGTTGATATATAATGGAACATTCGTTTTTGTGCGACTCATTATAATTATTTTTGCCGTACAAGAATAAAAAGTTCGACTAAAAAAGCAGAACTTTTAAAAAATAACAGAACTTCTTAAAAAGGTTGTTTGTATCAAAGAGAATTGTTGGTAAAATTCGAAATGAGGCGTGAGTTTTACCAACAATCCAGAATAGCTCATTATTTTTTAAAGGTGCATGTGCAAACATGAATAAAAGGAACTCATTCAAATGATATTTGAAAAGGCTATGCTACATATTCGAAACAATACTGAGCTCCTACATACGAATCCATACTTAGCACAACGTATGCACACAGGAACTAGAGAAAAGAATCAGATTTAGATGCGCCAAAAAACGCATCCAACTTACATTTCAACAACGCACTACACATTGCAATAAACGAAAATTTCTCCCCTCATAATTCACGAGGAACAGTGACACGTGTCAAGGACCCATAAAGGGCGACCTTGAGGTATTAACAAAAAATGAACGCGAAAAACCCTTCCCTCTCTTTTCATACAATAAATGTACCGCCAGGAGCCTGATACCCTTTACCTCCCATCAATGTCCCGATGCACGTAACCGACCATGAACTAGACAGGATTAAAACGGGCTATTTCCCGTATGTGTGTCAACCAAAGAATGGCCTCCAAAAAATGCCCCGTTAGGCCCCGAACCGCCTGGTGAAGGTAACTGAGTATCCGGGCCTAATGGGCCGAAAGCTTCGACCTCGATTAATGGGTTGGGGTAGGGGAAAAGGAATGAACATATTTTACCAGCGATTGTTTCCTTTTAATGGGTACAAGTCCATTGGAAAAGAGGCAGATTATGTTCCGTTGATTGGTCCCGAACAGTTATGTCGGAAGAAAATACGAATTTTCCTTGAAATCATCTTTGATTGAACATTTTTTTCTAGTGGCTAGGGTACAATCATAACATAGTGAGGACGAATTGTCAGGGGTAACTTCCATAGCGATCGCCATTCCTGCTTTTATGTATAGCAACCTTCTCCTAACGTGCTTTCACACCTATTCAGAAATCAACTGACCCAAGATCCAACTGCCTTCTAGCGGGAGCAAAACTATATAAGAGAGAGAAAAAGATTTTCGAATCGCAACATCATGAAATGTATTCTTTCTGGTTTTACTTGAAAAATCAAAATTTTCATTCACAAAAACACGACTAAGAGCCTTTTCTCAAGACGATGGTGTTGTTCCAAGGCTTGTTTATCCCGCGATGTTTCTCATAACCCTGCACATCAATAAATTAATCACAGCATTGATTCTCCGACACATTCGTCCTTGATGTTCACTGTTGTTTAGCCTTGACGTGATGAAAAAAGCCGAGCGTAAATAACAAATATTCAATTACTTTTGCGGAGGAGCAGGTTTTCAGGGCACGTGCCAACGAACAAGGCTAAGTTTCGCATCAGTCCAGCAATGATGCTCTCTCACAATGCCAAGGTGTTACAGGACGTTTCTGAAATTCGTAATGCAGTTCTCACCGGTTGATAAAATCAACCGAAATTGCAGTGGATAGAATCAAATCAATGCACTATAGTTGTGAATTCGCCGGTCAATAAAATCAAAAATTTTCAGCGACGTCTAATAACAGCAACTAAGTAAAAAAGGATCGAGGTCAAAAGAACATTGTTCTCCTGACTCCTGACGTTTGCTCACTCTTATAAAAATCAAACACACAGAAGTGACATAAAAAATAGTCAATTTTGCTAATCTGTGAATATTATTGAAAAATTACAATTACAAACTGCAATTGGACACTTTTTAAAAAGAAAGTTGATTTAAGTATGGGTAATTTTTATACTGTAAACGAAAATAAAAGTTCTTGTGAATCAATCAATTATTTTTTTAATTTCATAATTGGCGAAGAATGATAATCTGCTTTAAAATGAAACACGTTTCATCACTTTGAGTTTACATACATTAATTATTACTTAGATTTAACATGAGTCATTGAAAGAGTACTTGATTTGTGACGATATAAGGGCAAGTGATAAGTCACTTTTCATATTTTTCATTTCAAGAGAGCAATTTTCAAGTTTTAAAAAATTTTCAAAATTGTAATGGTTTATCCACTATTCAAGAGATCATGTTTCCTTAAACTTTCACTGTGCATTCAATCAAATGATCATAAATTATTTTGATACTCTTGAATACTTTGTTTTTAATTTTCAATTTTCTTTCTGTGCTTTGATACTATGTTGTCCGGAGCTCTTCAATATATAAAAGGTCTACATTTCAAATTGACTGTCAACTTTGTTTGGAACAAAAGTGATTATATTAAGCGCTGTATGATCTTTCTGAAACCGTAATAAGCTGTATGAAATCCCCTCAAGGATCCCTACCCTCCCAAAGGCCCCACGCAACTCATCGTTTTTTTATGCTACCACCATCCTTATTATTTTTTCCACAACCATTCCCCTTCCAGTCCCGTTTTACTGTTCTCAGGGAACATGCAAAATAGAAGGGAAAAAAGGGGGAACCACAGCAAAAGGGAAAAAACGGGCAAAAAAGGGAGAAAAAGGGCTAAAGTGGAAAGACCTCCCTGGGAAAAACGATGCTCGAGTACAGCCCTTCAACAGCGATGCATCTCTTACTACAGTACACCAGATGGCACAAAAGCGAGCGAGAAGAGATACCTAGAAAGTGAATGTATTTTCCCTGTGATGGAGACGGCACATTCACGGTTGCCTAGAGTCCGTGTTCGATGGGAGAGGGACGCATAAAAAAGGGTGCACATGGGGATATTCCGACCCCCCGAGACAGATGCAGGAGCTTGAATAGGGGGCGCTCCACACCCAGAAAAACGAGGAAAACGCCCGTCGTGTTTTTTTCCCACTTCGGGAGTGCCCCTGGAAGTAACGGGAAAAACAGGTACGGGGTGTTTGTGAACTTCGTTTCCCCCTTTCCTTTAGTTATTATTTATTTTCCGACATTAGAAATACAAATGGTGGAAATATGACCTTTTCATTTCGAGAAGGATACTAACAGAAAAAAGTCATCCATATTCCGTATATTTTATATAGCAGCTGGGTAGTGGGGATCAAAGAGGTAGGGCATATGAACCCCTTGGAAGACCTCACGGAAAGGATACAGATGATAACAAAAACAGAAAATTACTGTACTTTTTATTATTAATTTTTATATTATTTTGATCATCAGAAAAATAGATTTTTTTATCTATATAATTGTTGCTGCTCTCTCTCTCTCTCTCTCTCTCTCTCTCTCTCTGCAGAAAAATATCCAATTAGAGAAAAATATCCAATTACAGAGAAAAAAATATTTGACGAGATAAAACAAAACACTTCACTGAAACAGATTATTTATTGAATTGAATCATCAAAAATATACCAACCTACGATAGGGAATTATGCAGTTTAAAACTTTATTTGGTAGCAAAATTATTGCATACATTCTTTTTTAGACGTATAACAAAAAATTATTTAGTTTCTGTCTGGTGATATATTTGAGGACGCAAAAAAGTTTCACTAACGCAGAAGAGAGGAATACACCCAGAGTAGGTTACAGTAATCTAATGTGAGGATGTTTGAATATATATATATATCATTCAGTTCAAATGAATGGCAGTTTTTCAAATGAATGGCTCTATTTCACACTTCATGGCTGAAATTTTCTTTCTTTGACTATCTTTAAGGTTCGTTCTTGATGTTATCCTGCAGAACAGGAGGCCAAATTTAACTTTCTCAAGAACCGGTTTTTCATTAAAAGTTTGTAAACAAATCACCGATGCCATGTGACATGTGCAAAAATCGTTTGTTTACAAAACCTTGCTCTTTCGAAACGTCAAGGCTGCGATTTAATAATACAAGGAAAGGGGAAAATAGTCCGATACAGAAAAGCATTGCAACCTTGGGAGCTTTAAATAGTTGAAATAAAAGTGTGCGTACCCAACAAAAAAAAAAGCATCATAAAAGAAAACCCTCTCCAACACGGCCTACGTATGTTTCCAACAGAACAGACCTTGAACGACAAGGTTTTTGACATAATCGCAAAATCATTCGGTTTCAGTGCATTGCCATTCTGTCCTGACAAGACAAACAAGGTACTTTCGGAGTTTAAATGCTTTTTGTTTCCCTTCCCCACCAAACGCAGTGCTCGTGAAGAAAGACTATTAAAGTTTATATTCGACTCTATTTTCAGATGTAATAAACATGAGCATCGCGAGCGGTTAAGAGCAAACACACTAGTATTGGCTTGCTGAATCCAGATTGCGATGTTGATAGCCCACGATCACATCACGTTATAAGACGATCATTTGAACATTTACCAAGATCCAGACAGACGCATTGAAAATTATGCTTTTAACTGTTTTTAACTACCGTCAGGATGTCTAAATACTCACGTATTTCATATTTCTAGTAGTGCGTCAAGTTTTAACAACTTTACAATTCCATTTATGAGCAATAGTTGGCATTAAACAGATCAAGACTATATAAAATAGAAACTCCTATAAAATAAAAGAGTTGAAAGAAAAGTCATGACAAGAGTAATAAGGACAAGGAATTTCGAAACTGAACAAAAATTCACCTTGTATTTATGTGCAATAAGATTAGATTCAATGTAATAAGTTAGTAGACGTTCGAAAGACACAGATTTAAGACAAAAATTAGTCAGCCATTTCTAATTTATGCGCTTTTTATATTTAATTATTTTATCCACGGGAAATAAAACATTCCTCTGAACACTTGCTATGAATTTTGTGATTCATGTCAGATCGATTTACTATAGACGTTTTTAAACATGATATGGTTAATACATATCCGTGACGGCATTGGATTGTATACAATTTAATGGCATCGCGCACACCTGTGTAAAATGTACGCAGATATGTGTAATTTATACATACAGTGACTCCCAAAAGTGTTATTACACTTACGAATTTCAATGAAATACTGCTCTATCCATTAATAAAAATTAATATTTCAGAATTTTTTAATATCTATCACGTGTTCTTGACAAAACTACATAAAATATTTTAAAAACATTAGTAAAACTTTTTTTTTTGGAAAATCAATAATCAAAAAGTAACAAAAATGTTACCTCACAAAAGTCTTCGTACACTTTACAAAAATCTCTACATATTAGTAAATATTGTAATATTTCGGTAAATTAGTACTTAAGATATCCTATAGCATCCACAACAGCTTTTAAACATCTGGGAATAGAGTTCACTAGGTTTTTTTTGTAATTTCTGCATCAATATTCCTCCATTCTTCAATCATTACTGTTTTTAGTTCGCTTTTCGTTTTAATGTCGTGTCTTCGTACTCTAACCTCCAGTTCTCTCCAAATGTGCTCTATTGGGTTTAAATCCTGCGACTGAAGTGGTATCTTCAGAACTTGTGGACAATTATAGACACCAGAGGCGAACGTTGAGAGCCGTGTGTTTAGGATCGTTATCTTGATAAAAACAAAGTTGTTTCCAATACCCAAATTTTGGGCTGATAATTTTAAATTGTCTTTTAAAATATTTAAATAAAGAGCATGATTCATTATGCCATCAATAAATACCAAATTACCTAGTCCTGATGCTGACATGCACCCCCAAACAAGGACACCTCCACCGCCATACTTTACTATTCAAATAAGTTCTTGGGATTAAGTTCCTCATTTTTTCTTCACCATACAATTATACGTCCATCGGAACCAAACATGTTAAATTTGCTTTCATCTGCAAATAAGACACGATTCCAATACTTTTCGGGCTTATTTATCATTGATTTTGCGAAGGAAAGCCTAAGCTTTCTATTTTTCGCACTTACAAAAAATTTTCTTCAGGCAGAACGCCCTTTAATCCAGCTGATCTGAGCACTCGTCGAACAGTTTCAGATGAAATTGAAGTAGAAAATTTTTCACTAAATTCTGTAGAAATTTTTACAGCACTTAATCATGGATTTTTCACAAATTTTCTAATTATAAATCTCTGATCACGTTGAGTTAACTGCCGGAGACCCTTTCTTACCTCGTTTTCGATCCGATTTTCTTCTTTAAAGCGTTTTATCACATACTGTACCGTAGAATGGGATAAATTTACTAATAGGGATATTACGAACTGATTTACCACTACTATGATGAAAAATACTCAATTTTCGAATGCTGTTCGTTGTTTCCTTACGACTACAAGCCATTTTAAAATATTAAATAGAAAATTACGAAGTAAGCAAGCAAAGATTAAAACCAAACGATTTTTTAAATGTCACCACAATGCAAAAATAAAAAAAGCGATAGACGATAATTTTATTTATGAATTCATCCGAAAATGTTTCGGTGTACGATCACTTTTGTGGCGTGTTCTTTCTCTGCCTCCTTGCATTTTCATTTTTATAAAAAGAAAATGAGTCAATATTTTTAAATAAATATTAGGTTTTATTCAGAATCACATGGAGATGATATGAAAAAATATTGGAATTTATATTTGAATTCAATTCCAAGCTACAGCGCTTTTTCTACAATTTTTTAAAGTGTACGAACACTTTTGGGAGCCACTGTAGGTGTAATTTACACTACCTGTGTGTAAAATGTTTACAGTAAAAATACATATTACCTTATAACTGAACTGTAAAAAGTATATTTCATAAAACTTTCAAAAAGCTTGTTTATATCAAGTTTCCTATGATAATAAAAAATTTTTTTGCTCGCCATTTAAAGGAAAGGTTATTCCTACAATAAATAAAAATTTTAAATTTTGAGTGAAATCAATTTTTTCTTTTCTTGTCAAATACCAATTGTATTCACTCATAAATTACAAGCTGTCAAAAGCACTTTAATCGATGGAAAAAGTATTTTTTTCGTGTTCAAATTGGGTCTACCCGACTATCTTTACGATAGAACCTCCGCTCGCCTATTTGTAGAACTTAATCCTTTTCCACCTCAAGTCACCGAGAAGCCAGGATTTTCAAGGTTAGAGTCTTTTCTTTTTTCTTCTTTTTAACATCTTTCGTTCTCTCTCCCGTAAGCACACGTGCCCTCACCTTCTCTCATTCTCATGAGAGTAAAATAAAAAAGAAGAGAGCGAAGAGAATAAAGTAGATGATGTCATCCGTAAATGTCATGAGGGCTGATTGGATGAATACGATCCAGGTAGGCGTGGAAAGGAGAGGAGGGGCTTTTAAAAGCACGTGACCTTGAGGTACTCTTGTTTCATTCTTCGCAAAAAATCATAAAACGAAGCTGTAACCCTTTTTTTTTCTTCATCCTAACTTGGGAATTTTTGCTTTTATTGTTAGGCGGCAAATAGGTAACTAGCAAATTATACCTCTGCTCCATACAGGTACTTATTAAGATCAAAAATAGTTAAATAGATTTCACACAACAACTCAGCTTAATATGTACACGACACACTTAATGCTGAGGGAACGAGAAACGTTTAAGAAAGTGCAGCATGAATAAACGATACATAAAAAGAAGAGCATGACAGTCCCAGTAAAAATAAGTATGCGGCTACTTTATGATTAGTTCTTTAAACATGACAAGTACATCAAATGCCCGCTAGCCTATACAAATTAGCCTTTAAGCATTCTCTATACCCTTGTTCTATTCGCCTTTCCAGAAAGGTTGGATTTTGGCTGTATCAACAATTATTTTTCATTTGATCATCAAAATATCCCTTCGTATAAGATATCGTTAGAAGTCACTTCGTTGTTTCTAATTTAAGGGAACAGATACATGCTCTGAGTATGATAAAATCGGATGAATCTTTCAAACATACAAGCAATTATTAGAACATATGAGACTAATCAATAACTTTTGACTTTGATTAAGGGAAAACATGGATGAAATGTCCTTAGTGACATACAATATTCCTGACTGCCATTAATCAAGTTTACCTCTTTGCAAATTGTTAATTTATGGTTGAACCTCAAAAGGGAATTGATACAATATCAATTATTGCACAATGAATTCCAAGGAGATATACATTTAGTTACCACGGACTTTTTTAAGTGATTAAATTTCTTTGCATTCATAATCCACAAAAATGCAAAAGAACACTTTTCATTGATTGAAACCTTGGTGAGTAAAACAGAGACTAATCCAAAAAAAACCTAAAAATACATTGTATGAATTTTATAAATTCCAATAAAGTGACAAATTATTAACTTAAGCAAGTCCTAAGTGCAAATGTAGGGGCCCAGTTTAACTGACAGTTTACTGACGAAAAAATCAAATTTAAATTAAATAAATTCCTCATTTTCCCACCACAATGCATTGAGATAACGTTAATTACTTTCAATCATTTTAATTTAAAATTTAATTCATTGGTAAATATTTACGTTGAATCGAATATTACTAATTCGATATCATTCTTGAGCATCTAATATCCTCCTAGACAACGATTCTAAGCTAACTTTTCTCATATCTCTTTTGCCTCGACATGGTCCATGATTTACAGGCGGCTAATTTGCTTGTATAACATCCAGCTACAGATGATAACCAGATGCTAATTTAAGCGTGTTTACGTAATGCTTGTTAGCAAAACGACGCGGCGGCCGATACGTCCAGAGTAAAAATACCAACAAAGATAACCCAAGTCATGAGAGGAAAAGAAAAGCATTATTAAATGAAAATAAACGGCCACCCTTAACACGTATTAAGAATAGAAACCTGGTTTAGTAAGGTGTACTTATTTTGACAAATGATCCTCCGTAACCTCGGACGGATGCATATACATCGCATTTTGAGAAAACTATTAAACAGTCATTATTTCGCTGCGAGCACGTTTTGCGCGCTTGTATCAAAATGTTAACCAACAGAAGTAGTTTTCTGGGAAAAGCTCGGGCGAGAAACATTTTATTCAATTTTTATTCTAGAGTAAGAGACGGTAAAAATAAAGAGAAAATCGAAGTGTTTTAAAACTAATTGTACAATGAAGACCAGCGTCCAAAATAGTGGGAGAGTTGCTGGAACTGTGCTATGGAACTTGGGAAATATTAAAATATTTTTATATCGTAATGTTCAGTACGTTTTTCCTAAGCTACAAATATTTCCATTATATTTATGAAAAGGCATACGTATCTACAATAAAGCTACAAAATAGCGAAAATATTATACATTTTTGAAATACGTATGATTTACGTGATTGAATGCTAGGAATACATATTTTTATACTATATCCAAACAGGACTTGAAAAAGTTATACTGGGTACCTGAGTACTAATGTGAGGATAATCTATTAAATTAAAAGTTTTGAATCGCTTCATACAAACTCATCGTGTCAAATTCTTGTAAATGGGTCAAGACCTTCAATAATATTTCATCCAAAGCTTTTCGGCAAAGTATTTTTTTTAATTCTGAGAATTTAAAAAATCTTTCGGTTCTAAATTTTTCAAATAACTCTTAAAATTCTCTCACCTGGACACTCGCATGGGATATTTGAAGCCAGATTTTATGTCAGCTTCAATCCTATCGCTTTATAATTCAGCATCAAGACTAAAAAGTGTTCCTAAATAACTTTGAATAATTAACACGCGGTATTATGGTTCTTGAAACGAATAATAGTATTAAGTTATCTTTTCAAGAACGAAATAAAAGAGAGAGAGAAAAACCGGGAGAACTTCTAGTCCAAAACTTTATGTAATAAATATCATTGTTATCTAAAACATTAACACACTGTCTATATCCCACAAACTAAGCAAAATGAAAATACATATTGAACTTAAACTTAGAAAGTCGAATTTCACTTTCAGTCATATTTCCCAGCTGTATGTATCAAGATTTTCCTTTTTGTTTCTCACTGCACCCTGTCCCGATTGATGCTCTCTGACCTTGGTTGCTACCCTAATAAACTCTTTATTTTCACTGCTGTCTGTCAGCTGAGTATCAGAGTAATTTTCATTTTAACTAAGTAAAAAGCAATAGTAAAAACACACACATACAGCACTTCTGTATTCATTCTATCAACTTTAATCATCTCAACATCTGAGAATTTTGGAAGCACGTGATTGGATTCTGTAAGGTGTTAAGTGCGCTTGATTTGATAGAAAGGTAATTTGGCCCTTCTGAAATATTCTGACAACTTATGTACACGTGTTCAAATACCTGACACTATCTTCTAATACCTTATTTCGAAAAATCTGTCAAAGAGTTCAAAATTTTTTAAACTTTAAACTACCTTTTCTTCAGGCGAACTTAATCAACTTCACAGGTATATCTGTCATTTTTTTTTTCAATAAAAAGAGCTATTATTAAATCGTTACGTATGAGGATATCTCAATGTGACCAGCGATGTAAGATGAATACTGAAAAAGGCAAGAGATGACAAAAATACATGCTTGATTCATAACTACAAATGTTTTAAAATTCTAAATAACGAAAAGCTTTTTGAGTTTTGAATACTAAATCTATAGTAATTTTTCATCATTCAACATTCCTCTTTACATGGAACACAATTTTTAATTTCCTCATTAATAATGTATACATTTCATAAACTACGTAAAAAGATAAAACGTATATAAAGACAAAACTAAACTAATATCATTGTAAAGGTCATTTCTTATTAATACAAAATGCAGTCTAAATCAAACATTTTACAACAGGAAAAATTCCTTCTTGTTTCTTTATGACTGTTTCAAACATTTAAACCGATACAGAAAAATACCGTGTTTTAATAATATCACAATTCCAATTATGAACTATAAAAATTTGCTACCGTAATAACTGAATACTAATACGATGATCTTATTTCATAGCAAATATTAAGGGGTGAATTATAAGATTTATTTAGAATTTATATCAAGTTCATATTTAAAAGTTTAAATCATTTGTTGACTGAAAATTCCTAGAACACATTTTACAGTTCATGCTTAGGAGTATTAATTAAATAAAAGCAAATATTAAATAGAAGTAGCAATAAGTTTGCCTTCTTCAAACAAGTGCTAACACATTCATTCAAGTTTCAAAATTGTCAGTTTGTGACGAGATATACCAAGGGTGTTATCAAAGCAGCATTACAAAAATAAAAATATCCCCGGTACATACCTTTTGGGCGGCTCTTGACATCGTATAGACGGTCGATTATGATGCGGATGTTCTAAGAAGTGTATCACTTCCAAACCATAACTTAGTGGTAACATTGTAGACACTCAAAATAACAAGTCTCTAGCAAATGGAAGCGGCCGCGGCTGATGAAGATGCGATCGAAAAAAACAGCAAGAGTGAAGCCTATTACATAAATGAAGCTAAAAGTAGAAGCACGCGGTTATGACAACTGAGGCTAACCGCGGCTGCGAAAATGGTCTTAACAGTGTGATGTGCTCACTGCTTGTGAGCGAACATAGACGGGAGAAATTGGTTGGCTTAGTCAAGTTCAATGACTGATAGAGCCTGGCTTAGCTTTATCTGGCCACGCTCCACACTCAGCGCGGCGCAACCTGTCTTGCTGGCTGCAGCGCCATCTACCGGGCGGACGGGGAAAGAGTAGTTTGCTTGCAAGGTCGTGGGGTTCCATTGAGTGGGCCAATGAATGGATATTTTTGAATTGAAGTTGTGTAGCAGGGGGGCGCCAACTGTTCTGCTCCATGCAATATTGTTTGGTTAAGTCCTGGCAAACAATTATTCAAATTAAACGTATTGTTGCAGTATCGTCGCCTCTACTTTCAAGCATGAATCTTTATATTTGACAATGTTAATTGGTTGGTACACTTGAATTTACAGTGTACTGGGGCAACACAGCGGGATATTGGCGACAGTCCGGGATCAATCTCGAACGGAAATATCAGAGGCAATTTTAATTGTTTCGTTTTATTTTGCAGATATGTTTGTTAATTTTTATTATTATTTGTGCAAATATCGTGCTTGGGTTGTTTGGTTTCGCCAATCCATTCGTCGCAATGGCTTGGGGCCTCGAGAATCAAAACAGCGCGTGAGGAAAAGCAGATAACATTGCTTTGATAGTGAACATTGCTTTGAACATCTGGTTGATGTTGATGGTGTATTTTATTAGCACTATCACGGGCAGTTTATTTAGCTGTTTCATCTTTCGGTGAATAGAGTATAGATAGACCAATATTTTTGTACTATGAAGCATATTCACCAACTTATGCGAACTTCAACCTCTGTATATAAATATTTTTTTAAAAAATAGCACCAAGCCAAATAATACAAACCATAAATTATCTTCGCTGCAACATAGATGATATGTGCGAAACGCTCTAGAGTCATAACTAGACCCAATTCATCTGCTTTCATTAGACGTCACAGCAATGAAACAGTTTTTAATTGCTCACTTTTGAACTATATTTTAAAATAATACCGAAAAATTTCCATGTTTAAATTTGTTACTTTAAGCTGCTAGCTATTCAAATTTATTTAGAAATATGATACTGTCAAAACTAGATTCTAATGAATTAATTTACTGTTAAAATATTGAGGTCTAGTACTTTTTGTCTGCCTTAACAATACGTGGTGAGTGAATTTTTCTCAGAATATTAAATATGTTGGAAATTTTTAGATATTTTTAAATTTAATGCAGCAGACTACAGCTTCGGAGGAGTAGGGCGAAGAGCTTACCAGTCTATTTGATTTCTTAACCAATATGATACTTTTTCACCTTTACACAGAAATATCAATGTTTTAAAACGAATTTTTAACAAAATTGAAATTGAAGAACACCTGATAAATAATTATTACAAAATTTTATGCACCTATGCATTGTTTTGCAAATGTTTTAAGCTTATACTCAAGAGTAAAGACAACCTATATCCATTCTGAATGCAATTTTTCTTATTTTATTTATAGTAATTTGACTGGTTAGGTTATTTGCTTGCTGTTTATTGATAGTTACATTTCTAGATAAGTATAATATGTAATATATTTGCAAGTCTACATATAATGATGAAAGACATATGAATCTATACAATGGACTTATGTAAACATAATGGGGCATCTTTTCAGAATGTTAGAATACAGATGCATTTACCTGGGGAAACGTTACTCTTCTATTTTAACTACAGTTGCTTCACTGGACTGCAGCCTACTCAGCCTATTTAGAACTACGACATACTGTTATTTTTTCACGAAGAGCTCAGCCATCTTTCGGCCACTAGTTCATTGCTATGCAAACAGTAATTGATGGGAGAAAATAGGCAACATATCTCGGCTCTTCACGTGTTTGGGTCACAAGGACGACTCGGAGCCTGAGGTTGTTTTCTTTCGTCCCATCCGAACGATCGCGGGAACATAATAACACGCGCAGAAAAGGAAGGAATGCGTAAGTGCATCCATCGCTTCTTCTAAATAGCTTCCGTATTCTCAAGGTGACGCTCGTGCTGAGAAACATCCCCGCAATCCCACTGATAATGGTATATACGCAAACGTCCACCTTTGAGCCCCTCAAACTAATATTTTTTATTTGAATCCGACCCCTTTTCCGTCCAAAAAAGTGAAAGATAAATACAAAAAATTCGGATGAAATGACGTTGCCTTGTGTTTGGCGTAGCTTGACCAAATATGACCCTTGGGCCATAAAGAACACCAACCAACCGTTTGTAATTTCATCAGAAGACAGACTGCATATTCCAATAGAAAAATTTTTAACATCTTTCCAACTTACTCTCGCTTTGGACACCAGTTCTACGGTAGCTTCCCTTTCATAAGGCGGCCATGTATTAGAGTATAAACTCCATTAGTGATTAGGTCTTCACTCGACTTTCTCCTGAAAATTTTCCAGGATCGTCTGTCTTTTACTACTTCCATGTTTTTGCTTTTTCTTAAGCTGTTTTTTACTACTTCCTATACATAGGAAGTAGTAAAAAACAGCCCCCTCCACATAGGAAGGTCACCAGTACCCGCTCCGATGGTCAGGGAGTGTCAAAACTTTCTCTGCAGTAATGTCTGTTCTCTCAGTTATGAATCTTTTCACTGTATAATAAAGCTGTACAAGCGAGTAAAGGAATCTATCAACATTAATGCATCCAGGCTAGTAATTGGAATAGATATTTGTTTACTTTCTGAGGGACCTTCAACTAACTTGGTACCAGAGAAGTGCAGATATGGAGGGCAGTGTTTATAAAGTTTGCAAGCAATGGCCGCTGGACACAAATCAAAAGTAGAAAAACTGATAAGCCGGTGAAAGGTGCACTGGATATCAAACATCACAGTTCTAAATTCGACACTCCACATTGTTCTTATGTTCGATAGCTGTAGATATAGATTAGTAGAATAGAGGGAAATGGTATTTTAGAACTTTTAGGATAGTGCTCCTGTGAGTGGCACTTTTTGGCGTGATAACGAAGCATGCAGTGAAACTAGTTTGACAGAGAGATAATCTTAAAAGACGTAAGACTTCCGTTTACATTAGATGAAAAATATTCTACGGCTACAGTAAATAATAAATTGTGTACGTCAATTTTTAAAAATTACGCTGTTCTTTCTTAGAAACTTTAAAGTACTAAAATTTTTTCCAATCTACAGAAGGTTATGGGACTGCAAAGGAAAACAAATGCAGTCTTAAAAGTAACAAATAAAGATAAAAATAAGTTGATAAAAACTGGTCTGTAGCTATTTCGGTGGAACGAAACGTCCACCATCATCAGAACCCAAATAAACAACAACCTTGTTTATTTGGGTTCTGATGATGGTGGACGTTGTTCTACAGGTAGTTCTGCTTTTTATTTTGGTCCTGGTGATAGTGGTTGTTTTGTTTCACCGCAATAACAAAAGACCAGTTTTTATCATTATAGGTCATGTTTTGAAGCTTTTAGACTTTCACTACCAGTTTGTCTAAACTTTCATCTTTTGCTCGAAAACAAATGCTTCAGTCTGCATACATTAAAAATTGAATTTTATGATTTGTTCAAATGAGTTGAAAATATGAGTTCATGATCTTAAATGAGTAAAACGTCTTATCAAGGATTTATATGAAATTCTTCAATCCTAACCAGCATTATTTGTTAGATTTCTGTATTCCTAACTTTAAATTTTAAAAACTTAAGCGATAGACTGTTAAGCAATCACTAGTATAAAAGGATGTAAAAAAGTCAAATTTACTATTTTATGTATGTGGGAACTTGCTATCACATCACATTACCAGTATCGAAACACCATTATTCTTGACACTTTCACTAAAACACTTAAGCTGTTGCTTCGCTCTTGACATTGAACCATTTTCTTACTTTCTTTCTGCATGTCTTTGCTCTCAAACTCCAACTCCTGAGGTGAATTGCTTTTTTATTGCCCCCAAAGAACAGGTACCACCGCTACTTAAAGCGCTCTCAAGTCTGAAAGGAACAGAAGAGCAATAATCTCGGAGCACATGTTGTTAAAAAAGGGGTTGGATTAATTTTTTAACCCTGAGCAACCCTTTTCTTCGTAAACCAATACCAGACATGTACCGCGAGCTCCACTAACCCATCTTTCCAAAAAAATGTCGTCAGCTCTTTATATTTATAACTCCCGAAAGCAGGTGGCAGGGTTAATTTGAAAAGAGAAAAAAAACGTTCTCACGGTGTAAAGGGTATGTACAAAAAGTGTTCAACACACTAACCGAAAGGCTTCCATTTCTCTCCCCTGTTTTCATCTCTCCGTACGTACAAAAAGGGTTACGCTTTTTTAGCATGCATAAATCAGACCTTTGAGTTGACCTTGAAATTTTTTCATCACACGCAGTTGAAGAATCCTTTTGTTTGGTTGGGTTTTGCTCTTGGGGTGCATAGGGGTGCATAATAGGAACCGAATTGGTCTTTTTTTGCTGCTCGTTCGATTGCTATTATGCGCGCATGGCAATAGTTGAAAAGCATTGAATTGCTCCTTATTTTTAATTCTGATTCGTTATAATTTTAAATTCTTTTCCTTTGGTCGGATTAAAAATCTAATTAAAAGTTCGCTGTCGTTTCAAACAAATCAATACTTGAATCGCTTTTCATTTTATGATGAAGAAAATGAAATGCTCTATTAAAATTGAATGATTAATAAAAACATTTATTGCGTTTTCATTAATATGATTATTAGAATCTTATTGAAAACAGTTTGGTTAATTATTAACTAAGCAAAACAATTATTACTATAACGATAATGAACTCCATACACTTAACTAATAAACCCAAACCTAACAAATTATTGTACACTAAAACTAAACAAAACTTTATAAAAGCATCAATTCTTGTTTGTGTGATGGTATGATGAAATTGGTGTGATTTTTCTTTTATAAAGTGTAGGTCTCTAAGTACCGATTTTTATTTAAAATTCCATATTAGAACTGTAGCATCTTAGTGGAATTTAAATTCCCACTTTAAATCGCCTTATAAACGATCTTTCCAACTTTATTTCATAATATGCGAAATAAAATTACGTAATGAGCTTATTCATGGTGAGTCAAGATTGATATTTTTATTAATTCTTCAGTAAATTATGTTTTACTATCATTGCAATTAAATCGACAAATCAAAATATAAGATCAGGTTTGCAGTGATTGAAAAACAATTTTAAATATTCATTTAAATTTTTAGAGGTACTTAGAAAAATTGTTCAATTTAAATTTAAAAAATAGAATACAGACCATATTTCTTTTCTACTTTCAAACCTGCTTTTTCCACTTAAATTCCTTTGCAGAATGACGAATAAAATGCAGCTAAGGCCTTTAAAAAATTTTCGCTCCTTTTTTCTATTAACTTAATGACACAAAGATATTATCCTTTTTTCTGTTCCTGAGCTTTTATACTATTATACCCTTAAAGTGTATGACAGTTGAAAAAAGTCGTGAGTTCTAAAAGCTCCGACTCTGATCTCATGATGTCCATAATAGCTAAAACAGCATCTGTCGAAACTTAGTGTCAAAACCTCAAACCATTCGTGTGAGTCACAAAGAACAAAGCAAAGGCAAACGGCGCATACAGGCTTAGTAACGAAGGGAAACAGCAATGCGCAATGGTATTCCAGGCTCAATTTCCTTTCCTTTTATAGCCCTAGTTGCTTTTTATTAGCTTTCTTTTATTATTCTGTCGTTTCTCATTTCACTTCTCCTTTCACTGGCCGCCTTTTTGTTTGCTCAGATTTCCATTCAGTTTGTTCAGTCGATCCATTCGCTGCTAATTAGAATTGTGGAATTGGAATCTCAACCTTGAGGCGCCCAATAACCCTCAACCCTAAGAAGCGGCGCTCGAAAACACCTCTTCGAAAAGGAATTTTGTTCGAAATAGAAAGGGTTCGAATGTTCGAGCGAGAAGGCATTAGATCATCTTTTGTGCCTTCTACGTCAAAGCTTTTTTGTATGCAAATGCCATAATTCTACACATCTAGTCGTGTTAAAGAGATTATCGATCACTTTTATGTTACGTAAGCGATGTAACTGTGCTTTGTGACGAGACGTTTGTGACCAATTATCTTCAATGGAATATAGAAAATGTTTTTGAGTCAGTAGTGTCTTAAACTTTTTATCTTTTTTAAAGTTATGCTTCCTTTACGATGCGTCTCGACTCAGAGTATACCATTTCTGAGATTATAGGAGGTACTTCCATTTATTTGTTCTGTAATATAATTGATTATTTGTTTTTCATGGAGTCTTCGGTGAAGTGCCATAATTCTACACATCTAGTCATGCTTAAAAGATTATAGCGAATCAAATCGTTTTTATGTTACGTAAATGATGTAATTGTGTGTTTTGACAAGACGTTTGTGACCAGTTATCTTCCATGGAGTATGGAAAAGGTTTTATAAGTCAAAAGCGTTTCGCACAATCATTTCTTCATACTTTCCCTAGTTATTCTTTTATAATGCGTCTCGACTCGAGATTATACCACTTCTAAGATCACCGGAGGTACCTCCACTTATTCGCTATGTGACGTAATTGATTATTCGATGGATGGCTACATCAAAGTAACCTTTCACGTTCTTCTCTAAAACCTCGCGTTCTTTCGTCAGTTAATTTAGGGAAATTGAATTGAGTTAAAAAGACAATTTTGGGGAAATTACCGTGAAATTATTTTTTTCACAATCTTAAAGTAAGTTAATAAATGTATAAATGAAGAAATTTCAGAATTTATTTCACCCTTTGATTAACTCGACATAAAAAAGTATCGAACCACCTTCTATGTAGTAGTTACTCGTTACCTACAACTATCATAAGCTACTTAACTAATCAAACACACAACTATCATAAGCTAAACTGATCAAAAACACAATTATTTCAAAATCAAGGGCATGAGTTTGCATGAAAGAGCCACTATAGTAAAAAGACTTAGCATGCCGATAAATAATGCATAAATAAGATTGATAAATGCATGTCGTCGTTTATGTAGTCCTTGGCTGTGATAAATTTAAACCAAAATATATGCTCTCTTCCGGATAGAAATGTCGCTCAATAGGAAAATTTCACACACAAAATGCGACAAGAAAAGTGAATTAGCTATCATGCGTTATGCAACAGCGACTGGTTCCTTGTTTTATTTTTAAATCCACTTTTCCTTCGCCTAAGAATTTTTACCACCACATTCCAGTTGCTTTTACACCGCTCAGGAAATGGTGCAAAAATGCTTAGTTTTTTCTTGTTTTCTTTGAAAGAATTAATTTAATCATGCAAAATCGGTACTTCTAACAAGCTTTCTTACCCTATAGTTTAAAGAATCTCGTTGTGTGTGATAAATATAGTGTATTATCTTTTCGTTTCGAAACGAAACGATGGTTCAAAATGCAAAAATAGCTCCAATTATGAAATATTTGAAAGAATTAGAACAAAAAATAATTGCTTCCTGTTCAGAAAGTATCGTAAAGCACTCAATTAATTGAAATATTAGTGTTCAGTTTTCCATCTAATACGTTTTGTAACATTAGAAAACTTCATATAAAACATTCTTTTATAGAATTAGAATAGGAGATGTGCAAATTACACTTTGTAACTTGTAACCTATTAATTTATAATAGTCTTAAATAATATTAAAAACCCAAATAATATTAAAAACCCAAATAATAAATTTCAAATCATTAACTAACACCTGAATATAAAATTCATTTTGTTCTCAGCAGCCATTTTATATTTTTAATAAATTAATTCTAGTTTCGAAAGTATTTCAATCTTAATTGACAAAATCAAAAGCTGTTTTTCGAATAGTTTTTTGGATAAAACGTTATGATTAGCAAAATGTATTCTATTTCACAGCAAAAATTATCACTTATGAGGCACTTTCTAAGGAATAATTTTTCTGAAAGTAATCAGCAAAACACAAATAATCGCTCTTTATTTTTTAAACTTTTTAGCTGACAACTGCAGGAGTAATTCTGTACCGTTGTAGAAAAAGGGTTAATGTCTAAATTCGATTATTTGGACTTTTAAGTTCACCAATTACTTTAAAGCAATTAAAGTTCGAATACAAAAAGATGCAGAGCGCCGAATCTAAGCTGATTCCGCCGATTCTCTTAAATGCCACACACTCCAAGAGGCTTCGTCATGAATGAGATTAGGAAAAGATTGATTTATTACTAAATACTTTTAATCCCTAAATTATTAACGACACACATAAACGATTATTTTTACTTTCAAAATGTTTTCTACTGTCCACTACTCATTTTAAAGCGCGCCATTTAATATTTTTTCTTTTTAATATTTTGTGCGGTCCCTCAGAGATTTGATTGAAATGGGCCCTCGCACTTCGTAAGGTCAGTCTTAAAAGTGCCAACATCCTCCCTGGCAATACGTAATGAAAGAATCATGATATTGAAAAGTACTTTTTGAATGCTCTGTTGAAATCTAAAAAAAAAATAAAAATTACTAAATCAAGCGTTAACCAAAACTTTCCACAATGGACATAGGCCCTTTTATATCAAGGAAGAGAATTATAATTTTACTTTTTCTTGATTTTATAACATCATACCGTCTTTGTTCCGCTAAAATAATTCAAAAAGATAGAATTGCAAAAACCATGTAAGGAATATGGATGCTCCAAAAGGTCTCTGAACTCTTTATTCCATCTAGCTCCACTTGTTTTCTCACACTCATCGCCACATCCGATATCAACAACGAAAAGTCACAAAGTAAAATGAGAACCGAATTAAGAAATTAACAAAGCCCAAACCAAAAATTCTACACGTCAGCGATTTTACACGGAAGTTACGTTTTGGTGAAGAAGGAAGGCCCAGCACACCAACACCGCTTTCCCCTTTAAATATCTATTTTTTTCTTCTTGTTTTCATTCCAAAAGGCGAGGTCAACGCTCTGCACCCCCGTATTCCACATAACTATGCATTAGTTATGCCCGCTCGTAGCTTGGTGCCAGACTCACTTTCTGAAAACGGAAGTTTTAAAAGCCGACTTTTTTTTTATTTCCTAATGCTGCCTTTCAACGTACCTTCCATTCAGCCCTGGCCTGAGTTTTGTTTATTTATCCAAAGTCTGGGTGGGGGGATGTAAGCCTCTCCCATGGGGAGAATCCCCTGAGAAGAGGGGGGGGGTGCAGCACAGGCTCCATCCCCTGTCTCGATACCTTTGTAGCTAAACACGGGTTTAAAAGAAGATCTAATTTTGAAAAGCATTCGCCATTTAAGTGGGGTTAGACGGCTTTCAACATGTTATTTTAGCGAGATACTAATAATGCTGGAAGGAGTCAAATGTAAATTTTAGTGAGAAAAAAAATAGATGGGAGTAGACGTGTGTTGGAAGGATTTCAAACAAGAAAAGGACCTCGAACGTGTGATAATAGTCAAGACCATTACTTTTTTGCAAATGAACAGATGAAAACCTTTGTCACATTGGAAGTAAAAAATGTCAAGCTTTAAAAAAAGCGACTAATAAAGATAAAAAATTACGAAAAAATCATCAGTGTCAATTTCGATGGAGCAAGACGTCCACCATCATCAGGACAGAAGAGACTTCAACGTCCAGTGACAGACCACTTCTGTCCTGATGATGGTAGACGTCTTATTACATCGAAATGGACATTGACGACTTTAAGAAATGTCGAACTTCGAAACAACGACTAATAGGGATTAAAAAGTTTTGAAAAAATCGTCAATGCATTTTACCTAAGATCATAGCATAAAAGATGGCTGCAGAAAAGGAGTGTGATTTATATATACGTTCAATAGCAAACGAAAAAAATGCACCAAATAGTAAACGCTATAGAGATGGCCAATAGATACTTGAGTAGGTGTCGATACTTTTATCTCTTTATACCCGATATTTTGTATCGATCCTCAAATAGTAAATCAACACATTGGTCAATTTTGTTGCAGACATTACGTGAAATTCTGGTATCGGACTGGCATCCGTTCAAATAGGCTCGGATCAAGCCCAGACATTTCCCCGGAGATGATAGTTCCATACCAAGTTGATCCAACTCGATATCGGTCCGATACCAAGGGTCCGGTATGAGGATCAATACTCTTAAAGTACTCATGCCGTCAAAACCGGGTATCGGACAGGCATTTGTTCGAATCGGAGTAGATCGATACGATACTTTTCCTTGGAGATGCTAGACCGATACAAAGCTACGTGAACCGCCAGAGCAAATGGGAGGAGGGGGCGGCAGAGAAAAGAAACAGGGGACTATAAAACAAAAACCTTTTTGGCTAAAATCGAATGTCCATACTCATGGATCGATACTTTTTGTCCTATATTTTAGGAGAATCGATACTGCGCGGTTCGAAACGGATCGATCTAGAATATCGATACTTAGACCAAAAGTGCCCACTCCCAATCACTACTCAAACTGAAATGGTAAATATGTTTGTCATTTATCTCACAACAGCCTGCCCCCGACCGTTGCCAAGCCTTCATGACTCCCAACAACAACACACTGCATCCTATCCCTTCACTTCCCAATAGGAAGGAAAGTATCGTATAACGGGAAAAAACATTTCACTTCACCGTATCGCGTTGCGCGAACCTTTGAAGGGGAGAAACTGCAACCCGAAATATTCCAGAGTCCGTTACAAACAACCCCTATCGGGAAAAAGCCCTACCCTCCGCAAAAACATGAGGTTCGGTGCGAAGGGCTTGTTTACGTACTGCGAAATGGCCATTAGCAATAACAGTAGGGTCAACGAACCTGAAGCTAACTTCCTCCAATTATCCGATAGAACACAGGCCTCACAGATATACAAATATTTACGAATGTGCAGTTTTGGTTTTGTCTAGTATTATTTCAACAAGAGGACTGGAAGCGGCAAAATGTGAGCAAGCCTCGGGTCTCCAGGATTTTATTACGAGGCCAAAGACCTCACGTTTGGTACATGAAAATCTTTGGTGGCGAGTCAAAGTTTGTGGAGCTTGTTAAATTTTACTTTGTATATGTGAATCGTGCACTTCAATTCTCAACTAATTCTTACGGAATATTTCAAATTGGCATGTAAATGGCCCAAAATTTAAAACATTACATCGATATTAAAAGTTGTTTTTTTTAATAAAACTAATGCAATAGTGAAATACTCAAACAAAAATCACGGGTGCATCCTTTGATTTTATCACATGTTTTATGTTTAGTGATATGAGGGAAAATTTCTTCAAAGTAAGGTTCGGTATTTATGAATATAATAAATAAATCATATGGAAATTTTTATATTGATATATTCTTATGCAACCAACTCAAAAAATTAACCAAAGTTTGCACAAAATAATTCCAAAAGTTCTTTAGTACAGTGAGTACTTAATTTTATGGCTGGTTGTGTTTTATAGCGCAGGGGCCATGCTGAGCCACACACAAGACAGACATACTTAATTCGATGAATAAAATACTTAAAAGACTCTTTATAAAAAATTTTCCTGTGTTATTTTGTACGGTTTTTTTTTTGAAATGCCAATAGGAATTGTTTTCAATGAATAAATCGATAATAGAAACAATTTGGGGAGGGTGAATTAAATAAGACATTTTTATATTAGGTGGCAACATAGCAATTTGTTTACTATTGGACTTTACCCTCCTGGCGGTTGTCTCGACGTGGCATCTCGTGATAAGCCAAACTAACAAGATCTTGATGGATAAGATATCTCGTCATTATAAAAATCGACCTGACCTCGTCATCATCAAAAGAAAGGCAACATCATTCGGAATTCAATCGGCATTCTTTATGACGAGGTATCTCATCTTTAGCAAAATTGGTCATATCTTGATGGATAAGATATCTCATCGAAATCACTTGAAGGATCAATAGTACGTTGGCAGCACAGTTTAGCTGTCTATAAACCATTATTTATTTCTCAAAATTTTTCTAAAAAAATTAAGCTTTGTTTCCGATTTTCATAGTGTTTCGATCTCATCTGAATCAGCAAAAAAGGAGCTTATATATTTCCGCGAAAATATTGAGTCCCCCATAAAACAATCACTGATTCTGAATTTCAAGATTTCACAAAGAAACCATTCTCTTAGCATCGAATTTTGCAGCAATTTCCAGCAGAGACCTCCCCTTTGTGTGCCGTTTTATTACAAGCCTGATTGCATAGCATTATTTCTCATCCGTTATTGCTAGCACAGAGAACCGATTTTGTGTGTCAGTGTTGCGCCTGCGCTCTCGGGGGTCAGTGACCGGCTAAGTCACGTGACCTCGCGGAGTCTCCTACATCCAGCGCCATAACTACTACTACTACAACTCCCAATTGAGTCAATCGGGCAGAAGAGAAATTTTGTTTCTTCCACAATTTCCCCCTAGTTATGTTTTTCTCCCCCTCATCAACTATCCGAATGATCATTTTCTTCTTTTCTTATTCAGAGTGTGACAAGAGATTTAAATCGGATGAACTTGGAAATAAGTTGGCGCATGTGTTATCTCTGACACGTTTCCGCCGGTGTGGGTTTGGGGTACAGGATATTCGGATAGCATGTTGAGAGTGAGTTGTGGATCCCGATTTGGAGATAGCAGTTGAAAGGACGCGAAAAAGTGTTTTGGATTATGTGTGTCTGATGGTTTGCGTTGAGAAGTGCATTGCGGGAAAAGCAAGTGGTGATATATTTGGTTTGGAATTATTTTATTTTTCGGGAATGGAGGTGACCAAGAACTTTTTTTCGGCGCTGATTTTCAATCTTCCAGATTTCTCGTCATTGCCTTCTATTCTCAGACTGCTGAAGAATTTTATCAGAGCAGTGAGATCTTTCGCGTAGTTTTAGCAATATTAAGCTGTTACATAGCTGAAACTAAGCAAGCATACTTAACTAAGCCATTAGTCCTTTCTGGCAAATGAGATCACGGTGTAATTGAGGTGCTCGACATTTTTTCCCCAAGAAACACAGGCATTAATATTCATTTTTAAACACGTTGCATGTTTTAGGAAATACTAAAAATTAAGTAACTGATTTAAATACCCTGAATTTAAATAAAAATATTGAATACTGAATTTAATAACCCTGAATTTAAATAAAAATATTGGATACTGAATTTAATAACCCTGAATGTAAATAAAAAATATTGGATACTGAATTTAATAACCCTGAATGTAAATAAAAAATATTGGATACTGAATTTAATAACCCTGAATTTAAATAAAAAATATTGGATACTGAATTTAATAACCCTGAATTTAAATAAAAAAAATATTGGATACTGAATTTAATAACCCTGAATTTAAATAAAAATATTGGATACTGAATTTAATAACCCTGAATTTAAATAAAAAAATATTGGATACTGAATTTAATAACCCTGAATTTAAATAAAAATATTGGATACTGAATTTAATAACCCTGAATGTAAATAAAAATATTGAATACTGAATTTAATAACCCTGAATTTAAATAAAAATATATTATTTAATTTTATGAATAACATTTTTTCTTTTTTTCGTTTCATCACGCAATCATTGAGAAAGTCACAGGGCGTCTATCAGAACCAGTGTGACTAATGTAAGGTTAAACAAAACGGCAAATTGGGCGAATGATTCAAGTAAAGGTGGATTTTATATTCATTATATTCGTTTGTAGCCATTCGCCAATATGCAAATGATGTCGATTTCTGTTCCACTACTATCATGAAAATTATATTTTTCTATATATGTAGGAATTATCGACTCAGCAACACTACAAAAAGACAAATGGCTCGAATTGTATTCATTTAACAATAGCAATCACATGATGATTTAGAACCCTGAATTTTAATTTAAGCTCCAATATCCACGTAACTAATCCTAACAAACCAAACCTACAGTTTAAATACCTAAATGTGAGAAAACCTATGTGTTTCTTTCAAGTTTAGTAATTCAGCAATCTGGCTGCAACTAGGAAGAAAAGGACTGTTTTTTCACCCGTATCTGAGCCGTGTGTAGTCTATACTTAATCAAAATTTACTATGAGAGTTACTAATGAGAAAATTAGGATTTGCATGTATTGCGTTTTCTCTTTCAGAATTGTATTTTTCAAATCAAATTAAACAGCGATTAGAAGTACAATCTCTAATGCAGGGTCATATTGTGATGTGTCCCCTCTGTGCAGTATATTTGGTGTTAAAAGAGAGTAAAAAAAATAAATGGTGAAACCAATTTAATCGAGGAAAATGCATTAAAAAAAATGTAGCGATCTTTAGCAAAACGACAATTCGATCAGAATAAGGAACAAGAAGACTGGGCCACCCCGAAATTGTTTTTCTGAATCCGTGCCTGCTCGAATCTACTTCACAATAAAATCCTGCTCGACGGTCAATACGAGTTGCAACTACATTTTACCAGCTCAACCCTTTGGAATAAAAAAATATTCTAAATTTTATTCCCTAACTCACCCGACGAGCGAATAGTAAAAATTCATGAAACCTTTTTTTCCTAATTTTTTCATTCGGTTGGAATAAAAACTTCCACCCATAATCGTGAGAACTGCGTGGGTCGGGCACACGTCCTCCCGTGAACCCACCAAAGGGTCGAGTTCACAAAAAATCGCACGAAAAAAAGATCCATGTATCCCTTTGAACGAGCCTTCCAGCCAATGGAACAGGCTGCGAACCCCCTACACACAAGAAGAGTTGACGGATAGATTATTGATCGATCAAACCGTTGGATGTTACTTTCACTTCCATTTCACTGGTTCCCCCTCGCTTGGCAACGAATTAGCATTCGCCTTTATTTCGTTCGACGTGGAATGCTCGAACAAATTAGAAATGACATTAATTCATAACGAAATGGTTTTTTCCATTACTATATTTATTGACCTTGAAAAGACACCCGACTTGGAGTGGGCAGATTGTTTAAAATTATATTCTCAAAATTATCCTGTTTAAACTCATATCTCATAGGTATTTTCAAAAAAAAAATGTATGAAAAAGCCTAAGTTGCTTATTTATTTCATCCTTTCGTTTTTGACTCTTCATTTTTAGTAAAATCATTAGAAAAAACGATTTTTCACACCAAATGTTCATATTGTTTATAAGGGTATATCAGAATAAACTGCCTAAGGTTAAGAAATTTATTGTTAAAAATCTCTTCCAAGGACAGACAATATATTTTCATTGGGTCTACAAAGATTAAAACATGCAACTGCCAACTTACAGTATCAGCCATTTTCGAAAATGGTATTCCTTCATTATATACATAATATTATTTCTGACGAACCAAAAATTCATAATTTTTTATATCTTGAAATCAAATAGGTTTTCATAACCGTTTATGAAATATTTTTGGCAGTGTAGCGATTTTTAATTAGCAGTACGTGCGTTTAAATACTAGAATGCATCATTAATGTAATTCATTATTTTCATTTTCTTTTCTTTTTGCTAAGCAATGACAAGTTAACTAAGATTAATGTAATGGAGCAAAAGTAATTTCTATAATTTTGACGCCCCAATTTTCGCCTTTCGCAACGTTTGTGCAGTTATTTCAAACTATTTTAAAAAGAAACTTAAGGCTACTATTTAATTTTTTTGAGAGAAAGAATCTTTCTAATCTAAGAAAAGACTCCAGTTCAAAATGAACTGCAATACGAAAAAGTGCACTTACATTAAATTTAAACAGTGCACCATTGAATTTCCGGAAGTTTAGTTCAAACATATCCCACAGCTTTTTAAACTCAACTTGAAAAGAAACTGAAAAACGTAAAAAATTTCAACACCAGGGCAATAACCCCACAAACCACCTTCGCTTCAACGATGGAAAGAATAAAAAAAAGAGGCACCGATCAAAAAAATCGGATTTTCTCCCTTTTTATTTAACTTTTATGCTTTATAAGAAAAAAAAATCAGCGTTTTCAAGGGGTGACAGAAAACGGCCCCTGCGTACTGACCCCTCTATTCACCCCTCCCCCGCTACTGATCGATCGAATAACCCTCCCCTACACCCCACGGGGAAAATGGAAAAAATATATAGAATCATGTATATCTCTCACTACAACGTTGAGTAAAGTAACCCCACCATCAGATTTTTTTTCAATACAGTCGATAATGTCGCTGGTATAAGGTAAGGCTGAATGAAGCGAGGGATACATTTTTGTTAGGGGTGGGGATGATTTTTTTTATCCTTTAATGCAGACTTTTACATTTTTTTTCAATCCAACGAAACAAGTGGAGAATTTAATTAAAATCTGTAATGGGGGGAAGAATTTTAATTTTTTAAAAATTTTGGTGGGTGTTTTCGGTTTTGAATGAAATTAGAGGCGGTGGAAATCGAAAGTATGGTTAAATTCAATTTCTTTTGTGTTTAGGTTATGAAGGAAGGTCAATGACATTTGAGGTGCTTTCTGTGTGCACCACGTTTTGGGGAAATGGTAAGTTGACAAATTTAACGTAATTTTTTATTCAAAGTTGTTTTAGCTTAACTATTTTATGGTTAAGCATAATGAATCCTAATGTGCACATTTATTTACTTGGTTTTTTATGTGTAATAAATATTAACACATCATGTGTGGCATACAATCAAATATAAATATCTGGTATATAAATATAAGGTTGATTGGTTGGGTTTCATGGCGCAAGGGCCATATTTTGCCAAGCTTTAACTTGGTTAAACAACACAAAATTTACTCATTAAAAATTATACTTGTGAATGTTCAGTACTCGGTCTCAATTCAGTTTTTAATACCTCTTCATTCAAAACACTTGAACCATTTGGATAAAATCTAATTTTTTTCGCTTATTCTTGTGTCTAAATCATAGAAACTCTACCTCTGCAAGCCTCGTCTAAATATTTGAAGGTTAAAAAAGGTTATGAAATCATTTCAGAGATTTAGGTCATTACACTCGATATCTATAAGGAGTTTTCAAGGAAACAAAGATTTTATCTGCACCGTGATACGGTAGTTTTTTATGCAACATTGTCAAATTGTTCTGATATTCACTTCGTGAACAATATAAATTTCTAAAAATGACAAGTTCACATTATATATGGGCATCTAGAATGTATTAAACTTATAATTTAATAAACAATTTCCAACCTACCTACAGAGCTTTAGAATTTTACACAATCATATTAATCAAAAAGCAACTCAATTCAGTTAACTTTTTTTTAAAAGCATTCTTCTCTAGCCTTATTCGTTTGTTTGTCGGCATTTTAATTTGCCAACCTAGATAGAGCTTCATAATGGATTGCATTCTTTACGAAATATTATTTAAATGAAATATTAAAATTTGTATACAACATTACACATAATTTATTTATTCTTTACTTAGTTTTTTCTTCAGAAAAGAATTCAACTAAAACACTAAATGACTGCAACAGATCATTAAAACAATTATCTGATCAGATAGTATAATTAAGACATTCAACAAGGGTAATAAAACCACTGCAAATGCAAATGAAGCCAGCTTTTGCAATAGAATTTTTAAAATATATTCCGTGAAAGAAATCGTTCATTTCAAATTAATTTGCATCGTATTCGTGCGCTTGATAAACCATTGCACGCTCACAATTTAATTTTCCACTCCCACATGAAACTATGGAAACAGAAAACCTGCATGCATTTGAGAAGTGAAGAGGTAAATGTGCGTTGCATCAGACAAATGTCAAAAACAACAGTTTCGAATTAAACGCCTGTAGTTCTCGACTAGCAGTAGCGGTCAACGACCCCTCTGCTAACAAAACGACCGACATAGGCACGTAAATCGAAACATTTGGCGCTTTATCACTCCATATGCCCGCTTTCCCGATCGATTTTCCACTATCTTTTCATTCTTTAGAGATGGGTTACGAATGGGCAGAATCGAGTACCTCTTTAGAATCAAATAGTGTTCAAATACGTATTGTAAAAACATATTCAATTGATACGTATTCAATCTATAGCAAAAATCAGCCAACTGCAATATGAGGCACTTTTACAAACATAAATAGGATGAATCATTTGGTATTCGAACACTTGTGACGAAAATTTAGGATGAATACTTTGGTATCGTATAATTTGGTATTCGATCATTTTGATATCCAAATACTTAAGTATTCGATTGCTTTGGTATACAAATACTTATGTAATCGAATACGAAAATGAATCGAGCACAACGAATACATATAAGTATCGAGTACACGAGTATTTTTGTATTTAAATACTCACACCTAGTTACAATTTCCAGCACCGTTACTTCATAGGATCAAGCGTTGTTTCTTGTAACAAAGCCGAGACAATTTTAATAATTCTATGCGTAATGTAATAACTGATTGTTGCTAAATTACAAAAAGGACGGCGATTAATTTTATGAGCATTATTAAAAAATATCAATTTAAAAAATTTTACTTGAAGAATTCAAACGTTATTTCTTTGAAAATAAGAAATATATTCCTTGAATTGGCGCGAAATGCTCTATGCGCAATTAAAAATAATAAAAGAGCAGTTATCTTTTCTTAATATTATAAATTGAGAGATTTTAACATTTTGGCATTATCTTAGAAGGGTCATGAATGTTGTCCTCACTGCAGTGATTCGATCAAGAAAGCCCCTTCGATTTTTTTTCAGTCCACTCTTCTATAAACGTAATAAAATCGAAAAAAAACTCTTCTAAGAGCTGAGGCTGGCGCGAAAATCATGACTCCAGGGTCGCCAAAGACGGGTAGTGAGCAAAGCGGCAACCTTCGGAAAGAGATGCGTAAGCGGGGTGGGGGAGGGCATAGCTGGGGGTGAGAATATATGTCAGTAGAGACAAAATTCCTCGCTTGCCATTTTTTGGAAACTTGTTAGACTCGCCAAAACAATTCGCTCTGCACTAGACGCAGGATAGCGGGGGCTTCGGAAAAATTACAAAAGCGCGCCTCTTCTGCTAGGTTTACAGAGCGGATTGAAGGGAATACACAAAAGCAGAAGAAAAGTTGCCTTTTTTTTTTTTATTTATTTTGTGAATATTTTTCTAAATAATTACATTTATCACCCTAGGCATTGCATAAATTGAAATGGCCTTGAAGAATCTTTGTGTTCTTGCTTTTCAATTGTAAAAGAATACAAATACTATGAAACAAATACCATAACTCAAAAAGTCGAACGTGTTGATACGCATTTTATCTAAATAGTTTTGCACTCAAATAACTATTGCAAGTAAAACAGCAATCTATTTGTGAGTTAAACACTGAACTTGCAACTTTATTATTTTGTGTCTTTGCTATACGAAATTATGTATTCAAGGTTCAAGCTTGGAGCTTGAAAAGAAATTAAGACTTTCAGGCTTTGTTGACAATCCAGGTAGGTCGGAAAACTAATACAATTAATTTAAACCACTAACTTTCGAACATAATTTGAATTGAAAGAATTCATAAGTACTAAATTCAGAAGTTTAGAAGATGGTTTTTCTTTTTGATATTTCGTATTTTTCGTTTCAAATTCAAAAACTAAGACAATCTTTTCCAAAAACGATGAGGTCAAATGTTTTACAGTGATAAATATTGATAAAATTCCTCTTTTCTCTAAAATTACTTGGGATATTTGATTTCCCTGGAATTTTCTGTTTCCCAGAAAGCATATGATCTTCGATTAAATCATCCACTTTTATAACATTAAATGTGTTTTTACATATACCTCAAAAACCACAATACATTCATGAAAATACAGAATTTAGACTGTAGATGGTAAGGATGGATGCACAAGGGCTTATATGATCGAAACAAAGTCTATTGACCAAACTAAGGACATTGATCGTCGCAAATGCGTTGACATTAGCAGAGCAATGTTGACGACCTTATGAATTCCTAACAGAGCTTACCTCCAAGGAGTAGGGGGAAACAGAGCTAGAAAGAATAGGTCGGAGAGATAAAAGCAGATTAGTAAAAAGTAATCCATGTTAGACACGAGACCAACAAAATATGATGTTACAGATAACAACTGAACATCTTTAATCCTTCATTCCGCTTTAAGGAAGATGAATCGACAAGCCATTGATTGGGATATTGGGATGGAAAAATTTTAAGCCTTCGCTCAGTAAACTTTTGTCACCATGTACCGTTAAAAAACAGAGCGTGTATTCTTAATTATTTGAAAGTCAGACATTTCTAAACTATCCATTTACGTTTTTTTCTAGTAACAGAACTTGCTATTTGATTTTAAAGTTGAGCTTCTAGTTGAGTAGAGGTTTGAAATTAATATTAAATTTGTAGTTTCAGTTGAGTGGAGGTTTGAAATTGATATTAAATTTGTAGTTTCAGTTGAGTGGAGGTTTGAAATTGATATTAAATTTGTGCTATTAGTTAAGTAGAGGTTTTCTAAATTTGAGCTTTTAGTTGAGTAGAGGTTTACTATACACAGTCAGCAAATATAGGGAGTCAGAGGGATATGAGACAGGACTACAGTGATGAATTAATAATGAGCACTTGTCGGTAAACTCGATCGATAAATGAATATCGAGTAAAAAAGGTGTGTTTGAGTTTCAGTTACAATATATATCCTTTCTCTCCAAAAGTAAAACTTATCTTATAAAACTTCGTCTTCTCAGTGACCTATTCAGAGGTAGGTCGTGAATATTGTGGTACAACAAAAATCATTCCAAATAAATGCTGAAAGTTTTATCAACGTGGATTAAAATTTCCTTTCTCAACATGAGTGAAAAGCGTGTCAGAATTAATGTTCGTAAAGAAGATGAGACCGAAATTCAGAAAACAAAAGCATGAAAAAGACCCCGAAATAATTTTCTGAATACGCTCCTGAACACAAGTGAAACTCCAGTCTGACGTCATTCGCTTCCTACGCAATCACAGGGCGGTTGAATCGACATCAGTCAGTGATGCCATTTGCTCATGAAAAAAGAAACAAAGGAAACAAAAACGAAATCCTCCAGAGCGAGCGTGCAGCAGTTAAACGCAATGCATTAACCGCTAGTTCCCTAATTTAGATTCAACAGCTGAGAGAAAACAAAGAAAGAAAGGCAGTCCAAACAGAAACATCACTTCAGACTGAATGTTCATACTCAACTGAATTAACCTTCACAGAGTCAAGGTCAATCAAGGAAAAATACGATCGAATAGCCTTAATTAAAGATGGAGGGGAGCTGTTTGATGTGTGTGTATGTTCCTACATTTTCTTTTCTTTGCCCTTTATTTCTAAATTATAAAAACAAGCCGGGATGGAGCAAAGAGTTGTGAGGAGCGGAAAAACAAGCTTATTTTTGTCTACACAATCGAAATAATAAAAATGTTCCTTTAATCGGATCAAGAAGAAATTGATCCTGTGATATTATTTTCCATGAAATTTAATAAGAACAAATACCAATACGTTTAAAAAATTTACATTAGTTAATTTATCAAAATGTAATATGTGTCGTCGGTTTTTTTTAAGTTTGTTTTTATGATCGTATCTAGCAATCTTTTGTGAATTGTGAGACATTCTAGAATATCAAATATTTCATAAAGTTGTTTTCTACATTTGTTTCAAAAGCAATTTTCCATGGATAATTTCCATTTTTGATTTGAAATTTATTTATTGACAGATGGAATTGTTATTCAACATCTTTATCATCTGTCGCTTTTTATGTTAAGTTCAGCTATATGTTTTAATAATTTTAAATGACGAGAAATTATGAGAAATATCTGCAATAAATGCAAATTTATTGCAAGAACGATAGTACCGCCATCTATTTTTAAGATGCGTAACTTTCCACTCAAAATACTACATGCTACTAGACTACAGTTTCAGCATGTCGATTTCATGAAAAATTAACGCCAAAGCGGCGAGAAATCTAATTTGTTCTTATCGGAAGCAATTTTTTTCTTCTCCAGTAAATGGTTTATGTTTAGGCTAGCCATGCGTTGATCGGACATGCTACAAAACATGTCAAAACTTTCATCCCACACGTCAATCGCACCACACAAATAGATCTTATCGATCGACAGATCTTATCGATCACTAATAGATCTTATCTTTTTCCTAATTTAATTGGTCATAGTCCTTTCCTGCACTATCTTCATCGTTTTAAACTCCAAAGTACCCCATACTGTCCCTGTGAAGAGCTTGGCGAAGATCAATACCTATTTGAGTGTAAATTAATAAGCACATACAATTTATCTAAACCATCACCGACACATAAAATCCAATTACTAACAAACGTTAGCAGAAATCCAACTCTTTATACAAATATTAAAAACAACCTTAATATTTCTTTAGAATTAGCGGACACCATCAACTAGTACTATCAATAATCTCAGTAATCTATCAATCAGTAATATCCTATTCACTTTTAAATACACGCAGCATTTCCAAAATAATGGTGCTCGGTGATCTTTATTTGTTCTGAGGTGGAGGTTTTATCTATATTTTGTCAAGCATTAAGCTTTACTTTAGCTTTTTTAAGCTGTGCCGGGACCTGCTGGTCCCTGTTTCTACAATGCGTCTTTTCGCTGCTTTCGCTTGTAGTGCTCTAAACCTTTTTGGTAAGTCGGGTGACGTATGCTACAAAAAATATTAAAT
The DNA here is from genome assembly GCA_933210815.1 of Meta bourneti. Taxonomy (NCBI): domain Eukaryota; kingdom Metazoa; phylum Arthropoda; class Arachnida; order Araneae; family Tetragnathidae; genus Meta; species Meta bourneti. The sequence continues at coordinate 55,869,163 of OW119930.1, read as the reverse complement.
GCGCATGCGTGCTCACAATTTCAGTACAAAGAACATGTCGGTACGTATAGTACGTATTCAGCCTATTTAGTGCCACAAGACTGATGTTAGACCAATGTGTATGTGGTATGTAGCACTGAAAGACCCTCTGATAGGAATAACAGAGTGGATACTGTATTAAACTGTGAACAGTGCACTGTAAACAGTGATGCTTAATGAAAAGCCTATTTGAGCTTCTTGGTTGGGTTGAGTTTATAATGGCGTTATTTGGTCATGCTGAGGCAAACGACGAGACATAAATGGACATACACAAGAAAAGCTTTACTGACACAGAAGAGCAAAATTCACCCTGGGAGGAATCGAACCAATCGAACCACTTGAGGTTACAAACAAAGCCAAGGTTTCAAGCGGTCATTACTCACCCAAATCGAAAGAGATGCACATCTCTTTCTCCAGCCGTAACATCCCCAATCGGTAATTGTTGAAGGGAAGGTCAATGACCCCCGCGGGAATAACGGGGTAGGTATGGCGGGAGGAACATTATGTATATCGGGTCACACGTGTAGCTTGTAGGTTAGTGGATACAGCCGCGGTCAACCGTCCCGAACGCTGCAAGGACAGCGGAAGTGACTCAGAGCTGCACCTTAGGACCGCTTCCGGAATAATTTCTTTTCCCGTCCGAGTTCAAAGAGGGTATCTGCTGAAGGGAAGATGCCCCGGTTGGACGAGGACATTCCCGGCAGAAGAGGGTCGTTTCTGGTTGCGTTTTTTTTTGGTTAATGCTATCGATTATCCCGGGATTTATGTTTTGCCATCAGAAACTGGCAGTCGAATTGACACCATTTATGTATTTTCTATTTTGCCTTCAGTAAACACCATTTGAAGTTTGTTTTGGAAAAGAGGGATAGTTTAAGAATCGTTAAATTTCGAAAGGTTGGGATCACATATCAGAATATAATTTCGGTTGGTTTGGGTTTTATGGGGCCATATTTGCCCAAGCTGTGTCAAACACGAGAAACAACATCATGGACATACACTTACAATAAAAGTTTTACTGACATTGAAGAGCGAAATATACCTAGAGGAATCGGACCAGAACCGCCTACAACTCACTTGTTGCTAGCGCATTGGGTAAACCCACTGAACTACGGTGGTCCAGAAAATAATTTCAGAAGTACCCAGTCTTCTCTCTCAAAGTATGTTTTAATTATATTGATAACCAATCTTCGTTTCACGATAATTAAATTGGTTTCAGTGTGTAATTTAAATTTTTTTAACATAAAATATATTTCGGAGTGAAGTTGAGGCCCATGGGCACTTCCCGTGAATAGGTTCCTGCGTCCAGGTGAATGGATACTGATACAATAATTGAATAACTTTCAAGCAACACAAACAAAATACAATTTGTGTATAAAAATAATATTCGTGTTTTTGATTGAAAAGCTTTCACGTGAATTTTTACTCCAATCGAATGCATTTCCACAGCGAAGAGTAACTTGTGGAAATGGGAAGTTTGAAATGTCGAATTTGTGAAATGTGAGGTGATTGGTTGATTGTTTTGGAGTTTGATGGCGCAAATGCCATATTTGCACAAGCTGCGCCAAACCCAAGACCAAAATGTGAGGTGAAGAGCAAGATAATACAAAAAAAATTTCTTTATGGGTTCCTAATCTTTAAAATTGAAGCTAAAGCATCACACCTGGAAAAAGAATCATAAAAGATTAATCGAGGTGGCACCACATACATAACTCATGTAAAATACATTCAATTATGAGTCAATATGTTTTGTAATGAAAACAAGTTTTAAACTATTTACATTTTTGTCAAGGCTAAAACATAATTTGTTAGTGATAGAAAACACTGCTAAAAACAATTTTGGTGTGAATAGAGTAATAGATGCCATCAAACCGAAAACAAAAAATTAATTTCCGAGACTTTTAAAAAATGATAAATAGTTCATGTCTGCGTTTTTATTTCGCGATGGTTCATTCAGAAAAGGTAAGAAATCTTGAAGTGTGTATTTAAGGTTTTTCAAACATAAGGTAAAATAGTTTGTATCGACAGTAATAGATGGCAGCACCATAGGAAATTCTAGAGATAAGCTTGTTTGTATCTACAGTAATATTTGCTCATGGATCACCAAATGAAATAATATAAACTTTTTATTCCATTACCAGTGCGGGCAATACACAAACCATCCACTTTTTTTCTGCATTCTGCGATCCCAATATTATCAATGAAGGTCAAATGCATTAAGAAATCTTAGAAGCCACGTGTTTTCTCATCCTACTGAACTTAATATCAAGGTCCCATAATAAAGAAAACATTATCGACGACGGATGAAAGAAATTCATTCAGAGCCGTTTTGCATCAGCGATCGCATTAATTTGAAGAGAAACACACACACAAAACCTTATATGTCAGATCCGGTGCCCTCAGCTACAATGACGTCGAGAACACACTTAGCAAAAAAAGGCGATCCGGAACCAAAGAATAAGCCCAAGAGTCGCACGATTATTTCTCATAATGGTATGGATTTTCAAAAGGGTATTTGGGTTCGATTTCTTTTCGGTTTGGATCACAGGCAAAGAGCTTACATCAATTTCTGGAGAATTTCATTTCCTATCATGTGCACCCCAGAGGTGTAGCGCCGATGGATGCCCGGCATCTACTTTAAAAAATTAAAATTAGGTGGAAAAAATAATAGTCGATGAAAACCTGAAGCAAAAACGACAATTTTTAAAAATCCGAGTGATACGCCAGTTTCACTTCAACTTCCTAGACTATCACCGCAAAAAACCAACCAGGGATAGCTGATGCTCCATCCTTTTAGACTCAAGTGGTTTATTACTGTGATTTGCAATGGAGTTTGTCATAAGCATTGGGAATTGGGTTTATCATAAGCATTGGGCTTCAATACTACCCAATGCCCTACAGAATAACATCTAGTCCAGATAATATACGCAATGGATCTAAAGTCAAATTATTAACAGATATTATGCAATAATACAATAAAAATCTATTTTAGGAACATACGTATATCGTCTGCTTAGAGCAGAAACTCATCAACTGACATTTTTCGGACAATGCTTATTTTCATGAAGAAAAATTCATTGCATATTGTAATCTCTTTAAAAGATGTCTAATACTATGAAAATGCTTATAATTTATATTTTTTTTACCAAAAAATTAATGGCTAGTCCTTAAACAGCTATACAGTAAAAACATTTTTTGCCAGTAAATAAGTTTCTGCTCTAAGCCTAAGATATATTTGTAATAATCTATCCAATTGCTCTGTCCGTAATCGTTTGTTTCAATCTAAAATTATTAGAATTGAATTTTTTCAATCATCACATTTAAAATAAATAAATAACAGCCTCCATTTTAAAATGTTTGCAAACAAACGAAACACGGTCATTCCATTTACTTGAAAGTTCTTCCGGAACACAAAAGCCCTCGAAACCTTTCCCAACAAAGCCCATGCTGGAAAAGAGGACCAGTGGAACATAAGGTGAGTGGGTAAAGGGCCTTTTGAAGGTGAGTCGATGTGTGACACAGAGAAGCCGCAACAGGTAGACTAGCGGAACTAAACACCGTAAGTCCCCTACCTTAATGATATGTTAATGAAGCCTCCTCTGGGCATAAAGGGTTATGAGATCGCTGGGACTGGAGCATACACACGCCGTCGAATGCAGGTCTCGGCTGGGTAGGCGCCATCTAGTGGGAAAAGGTGGAAACTATTGCGGATCTGGAAATTTGAAGGGGGAAATGTGTTCTTGTTGGAAGTTAAAAAAAGGCATTATTTACTCTCGAAATGATTACTGAACATATATTTCAATATAAGAAGGTATTGGTTAAATGTAGTTCTTGAGTTTTGATAAAGAAAAACACATAATGAGCTTCTAAAAAGCATGCATGATAGCATTTTGGGAGAAATAATCTTTCAACTAGATGTATAACAAACAGAATTTAAGGAACTACGCTATAACTATTTTCATATTCGAAATCAGTTTTGTAAATGATTTGGTTTGTCACTCAACGGAAATTTTTTTGCTACACATGAACTGTGAGAATGATTCACGTTGGTATCACCATTTTTGTATTATTCTTTTAGCACATCTCATAATAGTTGTCAGATGATTAGCGTAGATCACAGCTATTATTGTGATACATGCAAAAAGTATAACGCAAAACTATCTCTGACATTAATCGCAAGCAAAATGAGTGAACTATTTAATTTTCTAAGTTAATTTAGTTTCAGATTTTAGTACTTCAATAATTTATTTTTTATTTTAAATCTATCGGCACACAAACGCATGGAAATTTCATATTGTTTATAATTCTAAAAGAAAATTTAGTAATCATTTTATACAAAATTGAACAATCAACAATTTTAGAAATAGTAGTTCTCGTTCTTTATATAGGCACTGGCAGACCTTTTAAATCTTTATATAAGCAATATAGCATCTATATTCATAAATGGATTTCATATATCTAAATGAAATAAAATTGCCTTAAACATATGTTACAGTATTTCATATACTTTTACTGGTGTCAATTCTTATTTTCAATAATATGCGTTGCAAAAGCACATTTCAGTCAGATTACCACAATTAGATTCTGAACGTCTACCTCAATCCTTCCCATTCCCTTTCTCAAACCTAAACCGTATGATCACATCTTCTTTTTTGAGCTGATTTCTACCTTCCAGATTTCTCATTTCTTTCTGTCGTCAGACTGTTGAAGAGGGGGTTGAGTTTTATGGTGCAAGGGTCATATTTGGCCATGCTTCGCCAGACACAAGACAGACAATATCAAGTAATGGACACACAAGGAAAGTTTTAATGACACAAAAGAGACAACTATATCCAGGGAAAATTCGAACCTGCGCCGCCTACAACTCGAAAGTTGCCAGCGCAGTGGGCGTACCCACTGAGTCACGGAGGGCTGTTGCGAGCTCTTCCGTGTAGCTTTAGCAATATTATGCAGCCTTCATGGCTATAATCTCGGTTCTTTCTCGTCGAGGTTGATCTCGGATAGTCGCCAATAGCCCGTTGTGTGGCTCTAGTGCGACGTTAATACAAGTACCTATCTACCATAACTCTAATCTAAGATACTTAAAGTACGCGGTAAAATTGGAAAATGAATCCTGTAACGGTCGATTTTTATATCGTTTTTTGTTGCCATTCCACAATAAACAAATAACATCGATTTCTGTGCCACTTACGTTAGTGAAATAGATATATAGATTTTTCAGAAGGCTTAGAGTGCATTTGCTGGTTGAAACCACCTTTTTCATACTTTTTATGAAACAAAGGACATCAGTAGTCCTAATAAGACTGCACTTCCACCTTATAACTCCTCTCTAATGAACGTCTGGATCTCATTTGACTTAACATCCACCGCGCCTGCACGCCATGCAATCCAACAGGACGATCAGACAACGCACACAATTAGACTCACACACCGCGCGAGAGGCCCCTCGTCAAGGGGTCCGAAGGAAAACAGACCCTGTCTGCCCCTTTCCGATGGGCCCCTGACTTCGAGGGAGTCAAAGACGCTGGTCGAGTGTCAGACACAAGGAATGCTTCGATCTATTTTTTCCCCAAAACCCTCATTTGGGGGGAATGTAGACAGTTGTTATCGAAATCACTCCGGTTATAGACCCCAGCAGTCAAACCTGTTGCTGATATTTGTCTAAGGAAGTATATAGCTTTTTCGTGGTTGGAGGGGGAGAGATAAGAGGTGGAAAAGGAGACACTGGGCCACTGGGTAAGTGGGACTTTGGGGTGTCGGGATTATGTGGAGGACTCGGATGAGTTGGATCCAAGCCGGATTTCACGTCTATTGGGTGTTCTGGGTCTTGAAATGATCTAACTCGATGGTGCAGGCCAGGCCAAAATGCTCGAGACAATATTAAACGTGGGTTTTCACTTGGACGTACGCCGTGTTAGAAATGCTTTCTAAATGGAATCCAAAAAACGTGCATCGATCAATTGGGAAAACGACACGGTTTTCAATTAGCTACTGTGGAGGAACAATGAAAGTGAATATTTTTAGGAAATGCAACACCAGATAGAACTCTGATAAGTTGCGAAGCATTGTCATTGGACGCCAAACGAAAGGATAATTTAAGTTACACATCATCTAGTAATACATTATTTTAATATTTAAAACAATGTAATTCTTAATGCAAAATATCGCTAATGTAAATAGTAGATTAAAAAAGTCAGGTTGATATAAAAACAATGCAATCCATAATGCAAAATATCACAAATATGAACAATAGATCGGGGTATAGTGCGGCTCCTATAAGAAGGCAGTCAACCTTGAATCAATTGATTTTGAAAAGGTGTGAAAATGCGTTGGGAGAAGGCTGCCACACGCAGAAGCAAGAATGACGATCTGCCGTGGATGGTTTTCCTCTGCCAACTCGTTATCACTTTGATGCTTTCGGCACCGAACAATAAACTTAGAACCAGATTCCGCGCTAAAGACACCAGTTCTGGAGCGCTTTCCAATCTATCACCTAAAGAATGGACTCAACTGCGAACTCGCCGGAGTTGGACTGTAATACCAATTGAGAGCATATTCAAAACAATACAAATCATAATGCAAGATATCACACATGTAAATAATAGATCGAGTAATGTGACATGCATCATCCGAAAATAACCTCGGAGTGGCTTAATATAGATTTCACACTTGTAAATAGTAGATCGAGTAATGTGACATGCATCAATTCCGAAAATAACTTCGGAGTGGCTTAATATAGATGCAAGATTTCACACATGTAAATAGTAGATCGAGTAATGTGACATGCATCAATTCCGAAAATAACTTCGGAGTGGCTCAATATAGATGCAAGATTTCACACTTGTAAATAGTAGATCGAGTAATGTGACATGCATCAGGCTTAATAAGTAGCTTCTTGTCCCAATCGAATTGTCATAATATTATATGATCATTGCGTTTGAGGATTCCTTCTATTTTCAAACATATCATCAGTGCGATTAAAAAAAATTTCGTTTACGACAATCAAATTACCTTAATTTTGATGAATAATTTAATTACCTGAATGAAATAGGGGTCGTCGTGGCTCAGTGGGTTATGCCCACTGTGCTAACAACCTGCGAGTTGTAGGTGGCACAGGTTCGATTCCTCCCTGGGTGTATTTTTTCTTCTGTGTCAGTAAAACCTTCCTTGTGTGTGTATGTCCATTACTCGATATTGACTGTCTTGTATCTGGCGGAGCATGGCCAAATATGGTCCTTGCGCCATAAAAAACTAAACCAACTTTAAATGAAATAAAACTCAACAGAACGTAAATTCATTCAAAACATTGAAAAACTTTACCTTTAAAAAAACGATCATTAACATCGTTTCACGCTAAAAATTCCAACCCAGGAATGAATACAAAATAATTCCCCACAATTTCCGACAACATACAGCAACTAAACACCTCACCCCAAATACCGTTTCCGAATTTCTTCATTATTTAACAGGTTTTCCCTGGACCAAATACGAACTGAGGGGAAGAACATGTCAGTGTTGAGGACCATCGTCTTGTTTTTCTAGTTAACATGTATCCCGGTAAAATTTTTTATAGTTCTGTCCTTGAGCTTCTAAGCGTCATTCGAATCTGAGCGGCCTTGACACAGTAGAATGGAAATTTCCCTCCTCCCCCAGGCAGATGAGGTCAGAGGTAGTCGGTTTGTACTTTTTTCTTTCGGCTTTTGTTTGTGCCGTGCACGCGTTTGACACGATTGCATAAATTTGAGTTTTCAGTGGCTATTAAATTACGCTTTGTGCATATTATGGCTGTTGAGCCATAATATTCATTTCATTCATTTCAGAAGACATTTCATCGAAGAGGACTCGTTTTATTGTATTCAAAACGCAATTCATTTCGGGTATTCTATCGAGTTTATGTTTGTGATGCAGCTGTTTTAGAGTTTTCAGTCTGGGTTTTATAGACTGTAAACAAAGTTTGTTAGTCATTGCTTTCCACTTTCTCTTCCAATGTGCAAAGCCACAATTTAGCAAAATTGTAGTGAAGTTTAATTTCACTGTCAAAACTTAAAAGTGATTTGGAAAGAGTGCTTGTATTTAACTCATGCGAGGAAAATTATAGTGCGTTAATATTTTTCTGAAATTTTTCGTGTTTGTATTTGAAATGAAAAGAAATTGCATTCAAGGAGAAAATGTTCGAATTTGGAAGAATTTTCAAAACGTTGTTAAATTGAACATAAAAGAATTGCGCAATGTTTTATTACAGCTTTTTCTTTTCAAAGAAAAATGTTGTTTTGGTTTTTCGATATTGTCTTTTTCATCTCGGAAATTTTGTTTTAGGTTTTTGATGCTATCTTCTTCATCTCAACAGAAATTGTGTTTTGGTTTTTGATAGAAAATTTAGCTTGGGTTACTTTTGAAATAAGCAGTTTATCTTCATTAAAAGAAATCTTTTGGTGTCTTACACGTCTATCTCAAAAGACACCAAAATGATTTGGCTTTTTCAAAGTATTTTTAGTTTTTTCTTGGTATTTTCCCATTTACAAACCATCAAACTCATCTTCCTATCAACAGAAACCTGCTCTTGCTTGACGTCCAAACTTAATCTGTTCCCAAGATAATGAAGCACTAAAAGAATGACTGTCTATTTACACATCACTTCGCAGTGGATTTGTTTACGTACAAAGTACCAATGCCCTTCTATCAAGTTAGTGCGAACGTCTTTTCCTGTTCCGTTATGCAACTGATATATCATAACGTCTTCTGCGTCCACAAGGTTACGGCCTCACGGTCATCGTTAAGGCATCTTCTATTGATGGGATGCTCCCGTTTGTGATCGAGCATGTCCAGTTAGGTCAAGGGCGAAGTCATGCGTAAATTGAGCCTTGACATTGGCTTCCTCCAACGATGCTATCTTCGGTTGAATACTGTATATCGTTGTTATGTAGCTGTCGGGTTTCATAATGTTGTGATCTCACTTCGCCTGTATATGGTAAGTTGTTACATGTCATCACAATTCTTCTCACATGCAATACGATTGTCATAAAGCTGGCTAGTTTCGGGATGTAGAAAGTGTTTGGGTTTCTGCAAATTACCTAAGGTTTTTGTATCTTTCGTAGCTTTCGTTCCTTACATTTTGACGATTTATGAAAGGATTTCCGAGATCAAGCACACGAGACGAAATAGGCCTGCTGTTCAACTGTCATATTGTTAAAATACAGTAGAACCTTGATTATCCGTGGTAATGTGGACCTCGGATAACCAAATAATCCCACCTTGGATAACCAGAAACTCGTATAATACGGAGTACGTTATATATACGTATTGTATTTGTAGTATGCGTATGCTTTTTGTCCTGTTATAATTTTTTGTATTGTTTTGTCGGTTCTGAATGTCATGGATTTGGTCCCATGGTCTCTGATGGTCATGGATTTGGTTCTTTGGTTTTATGTTTTTGTATTTATCTTTGGCACTGTTCTCATTTTGGTTCTTTTGGTGTTGTGTTTGGTTCTGTAATTATTGTATTATTTGGTTAAAAATAAAAGGTTGCGTTCTGTACATCAGAAATGTGTTTATTTTTATAAAAAGAATTATAAATGCGTTCCAAATAAACATTTTATGCTTATTTTTAATTCATTTTATGTTTAATTCATTTTATGCTTATTTTTAATTCATTTAATTCATTGTATGCTTATTTTAATGTTACATCTATTACATGTAAAGATTCAACATTAACTGATATCATACAGAGAGTCATGCTTGTTAAAGTATTTACTTTTTCAGCTAATAGCAAAGATTTTAACGACATTTCAAATATGAATCGCTATTTTTAAAATTATTGTACAGTAAAATATTTATCCCCGGAATATTCATATCGTGACCGGTAATGGTATTGGCAATTTTTCAACAAACGCTCTTACCCTTAAAAAATTTATGGCCATAGTACTAATCTTATTTTATTACTTTGCAACAACTTGAATTGAAATGACTATTGAATACTTTTGTTTCTTTTAATGTTCATTGAAAGGTATAATTTAACTCTAAGACCTACGACGAAGAAACAAGCTAAAAACTGAACAGCTTTTGTAAAGAAAAAGTCGTGTACCTTTCAGTGAAGTAACAAATCAATGTGATGGAAGATCATGAATTTAAAAAAAACGGAAGACTGGTTTATTTTGAGGTTAAATCGCCATGAATGAAAGTGCAAGTTTCCATAACCATCAATATAGATTGCATCATCATAGATGAAAGTCCAAGTTTCCATATCCATCCATAATCCATCCACGGATTAGATTTTTAAATAGATTCTTCAGAAGTAAGAGGCTCCAAAACATTCTACAAAAGCTTTCACGCTATTTACTATCTACTCAAAATGCTAGCTACCCAAAGTCATAACTCTCAGTCAGAATTAAAAAAATGCTTCAATCTCCTTTAAATTTATTTCGCAAATAAAACTCTGAGATCTTGCAGATATAAATCAAATCATCTTGATTTATATTTTGTATAGAATGGCATATTTGAAGGGTGCGTAGGTCATCTAAATCACGCCGATTTCGAGTGATGATGGAAAGGTTTCGTTATATGACAATCGGTTATAACGTTGTTTGGGATGAACGGAAAGTTTTTGTGGACAGTTGATGGAATGTGTGTAAATTTCATTTGCATGACAAAATGGACGTGTGCATTTCTGTAGCTTTTCGAGTGTAAAATTTATAAAATTTAGTGGAAAGAACATTGCTCAAAATGAAGTTTCTTCTTTTTCTTGACAGTTTACTTTATTTAACGAAATAAGTGAATATTTATAAAAGGAATCATTTTGGGCTCACTTAACTCTAATTTTACAATTATTTTTACAATCTAGATTGAAAAGTTTTTCGAGATCAGAATGGGCAGATATCTTGACAGCACAACAAAAAGGATTTTTTTTGATAAATGCTTGTTTTGCAAACTTGGAAATAAAGGTATGTGGGTGAATTTGTTGTCGAGGTTTATTCCAACTAAAGTTCTCTTGGTTTCGTTTGGATCATGTGTGATACGGACTGAAACATACTTAAGGAGTGTAGAACATCGTATTTAGCACGACTTTTTTCGATTAGATATTTGTCAGCTTTTAATCCTTTATTTTCAAAGTTTGAACCAAATTTTTAGCAGAAGTAGTGTTTAATTCCCAGATTCAGAAGCAAATCCGTGTCTCATTTTATTATGGAGTGCTTATCGAAATACCAAAAAATGTAAAAGGCCATTTACATCAGATAGAGAATAATAGATTAATAGATTGGTAACATTTCCATTTGGGTTTGATGCCTCTTTTAGAGCACAATTAAGAAACAAAAAAAAATGAAAGTGGAGTTCTTACAAATGTTTATGGCGTTATAAGTAGAAATAATATCCCACGGAAGACAAATGCAAGTATGGCCGATTTGCTAAATGGTTATTTATGATCAATAAAACAAAGCAATAAAAAGTCTGATTAGAAGATAAGAGAAATGGCATCATATATCATACTCTCTGCAAGATAACTGTCAAACACTTTATTTGCATCATTCATTTACACTAATCCTACTGCAGCCTTTTCTGTTTTATGAATTGAGTCCTTTAATTGAAAGCTCGTTAATAATAGCGATAAATAATATATTACTATATCATTTACACATAAACAAAGCCAAATTATTTATTCGAATTCAGTTCAGGATAACTGAATAGCAAAAACCATTCGGAACTCCCAATTCCTAAGAGCTATTCTGCTGTAAGCAAATCAAAAATTCCTAGTCATCACTTTCGTGACACCTAAATCCTTTTTTACAATTCAGTTTAGGATAACTGAACTGCAAAAACGACTTGGAGCTTCCAATTCCGAGGGAAAATTTTCTGCTGTTCGCAGACCAAAAATTCCTTGTCATCACACTTTCGTGATACACAAATCTTTTTACAATTCAGTTTAGGATAACTGAATTGCAAAACGAATTGGAACTCTCAATTGCAAAGATCGTTTCTGCTGTTCGCAAAGTGAAAATTCCTTCATGTTATGACACCCAAATCTTCTTCAGAATTCAGTTTAGGACATCTAAACTGCAAAAACAATTTGTAACACCCTATTTTAAGCAGATTTTTTTCTGCAACTAAAAAGTCCGAATCACACTTTCATGGCACCTAAATATTTTTTACAATCCAGTTTATGGTAACCGAATCGCTAAAACAATTTCTAACTCCAAATTCTGAAGCAGATTTTTTCTGCGGTTCGCAAACCAAAAAGTCCTTGTCCCACTTTCGAGGCACCTGAATATTTTTTACGATTCAGTTTAGGGTAACCGAATCCCTAAAACAATCTGGAACTTCAAGCTCTAAAGATTATTTTTGCGATTCGCAAACCAAAGATTCTTTGTGAAGGAGTGAAAACGAGCGACATAGCCCCGAATGAGCGATATAACGAAGTACTACCGCCCATAAAAACAAACAATCTCACATAATTTCTTAATCGATGCGTTGCTGGGCGGTATATTCATTCTCAGGTATCGTCGCCTCCACCTGGGAGAAACTGCAATAAAAAGCGCGCTCCCAAACCTGTCGGAAGATGCAGGTATTCCTTCCCTCAGGTCACTTAGGCGTGTATGAGAGAAATTCCAACTAACGGAACGGACACCTGTGCGCAGTCATTCGAAGCACGACACGCTTGTGATTATGTCACGGAATCACGAGAATATTAATACTTTGTATCATTAACATAAGTGAATTATGTTAATGATACTAGATTAACTTCACTCGGCTTTAAATGCTGTGAATTCGCTTGTTAAATTAAATAAGCATTGAAATCTCGATCAGCAGTGAAATCTGGAACTAAATATTTGTGCGGTATGTAAGCAAACGCTATTGCAATATCTGAGTAAGTTGTTTTGGGAATTTGCTTGGCGTGTTGATTTGTTTGGCAGAAGAATCAGACAAGAGTCACTAGAAATTGTTAGAGAGCAAACGTAAAAGATAAAAGCCTTAGTCAAACTCCCAAACCCTTGAAAAATGACTGATAATTGATGACTGTAGACATTTTAGTTAACTGAAGTAGCCGTAAACCATTTTATCATATTGTGTTCTTCGCTAATTGTCACTTATTGAAGCTTTTAATGTTTGATAATTATTCGAGAACATCACTTTATGCTTTTTTGACCAAATATAAGATCAAGCAGATTCATTAAGTTTGACAGGGAACTGTTTTATGAATTTCCTATGCTTTGTAAAATAACAAGGTGCATTTGTAAAAATGAATATTCATTTATTATATTTTTAAATGAGTATTCATTACATTTTAAAATAATTATTCATTGTTATTTCTGAATTCTATTTATATATTTCGAAATCCTACCAAATAAATAAGCTACAAATAAATAAGCTTTTCAAAACGAATGAACAACAGAAGAAGCATGAAAAATAGACCTGAGCTATTTAGATGAAATTACTTAAATAGGAGCTAATTTAAAGTAAAAGTAGATTTTCTATTGTTACCTTCGTTTCCTTGATTTTTTTTCTTGTTATAAGAATTCAATAGATTCAGATTTCGTAAAAAAAATAGAAAAACTCAAAATACAATTTTTTTAAAACGAAAAACGTCAAAATGAAATTAAACATCATTAAGGTATAATTTTTTCAAATGATAATACATTTTCAAGATATCACTGTCGTAGGCAGGTATAGCTTATAGAAATTAATACATTTTAAATTTTGGATGAGTATATAGCTTTTATTTTCTATGCATTTACATATTTCAAACCTTATTTAAGCAAAGATATACTTATATAATTACTATTTATATTCATTTTATAACATTTTTATTTAAGTATATTCATAATTCAATTTATAAACGTATTCTTTTACTTTACAAATATCAGAAATTCATAAAAACAGTTTCGTGCCAAAATTGTGTGGAAATATCCGTCTATTAAATTCAATAATCCTCAATATACATGACAGATAAAAATGAGTTTTAAAAATATTCAAATTTCAAAACTCGCAAATTACTTTAAAAAATAACCAAACGATCATTCAACATATTATGTTCTATACTCTTCTATCAAATTCTTTATGACCATAAAGCATGAAGCACACTGAAAATAAATATTTAAATTTCTAAACTCGTTTGTAAATTACTCTAAAAATAACCAAATGATCTGAAAACCATCAAACATATAATACTCCATACTCTTCTATCATATTCTTTATGACCGTATAGCACGAAGCACACTGAAAATATATTTAAACTTGTTTGAAAATTACTCTAAAAACAAATTATCTGAAACCCATCAAACATATTTTATGTTCAATACTCTTCTATCATATTCTTTATGACCGTATTATACATGAAATACAATGAAAGAAAAATTGAAATTTTGCATTACAACACACTTTCTTATCACAAGTGTGGAATAAGGCCAAATCATAATTAATATAAAATTAAAAACACTTACGGCATCTGGTTTTTATCTTGTTTCCTCAAATTCAGGTACTGCTGCCCGAGCACCAACAGATCTTTCGATATAATCATCTTCCAACAAAAAGTCCAACCTCACAAACTCAAACCGATATCCCAGAAGGGCTACCAAAAAAGTTCAAACTCAAATCAATTCAGAAATACTAAGACTCGGCAGTAAGTGAGGACAGCTCTGAAAACACGACCGTACGGATGGGACAACGCAGCCGGAGTGGACAAGAGGCGCCGCGGCGTTTCGAGTATCGTGTGGCCGGGAGGACGTCTTGTTGCGAGAGAGGAGCAGCAGGAAAGGGAAGCATAGGCTCTCTCCTGCGGTAGCAGCGGCGAAGTAAGAAGTGACTGGGCCACGCGACAGTTTGATCCCTTGGCGATCGAGAATAAAGGGAGGGGATGGTCCTTTCCGACTCTCTCTTCTCCAGCTGTTCCCCGCTTGCTCAATGGGAGGATGGCCGCGTTGCGTCATGTGTTGTAACACCGTCTGTGGTGGGCAAGTGTAGCGTGGAAGATGAACTGCTCTTTTATTTAAAGTGCAGTCGAAGTGTTTAGGAAAGACTTTTTATGGTTCGTGTGATTGTCTTGTTGGGGAAAAGTGGGGTTTCGTAAACGACGTTTAAGCAAGGGGAAAGGGGTATTAACGGAATGTCGTCGGCTTGCGATTTGGGCAAGGGCAAACCACTTCGAACAATTTACGGTTCGAACTCGGGAACTGTTGTAACGGTTAGATAGAGCGTTAACCGTTTGACCATCGAAACCGAAGTTTAGACAAATTGGAAAAATACAAAATAATTTTTATCGTTCGGGCGAGTGCTTCGTGTGGAAAAATTGAAGTTTAGTAAACGACGTTTGGCAAGTGGAAAGGGCCATTAATAATATCTCGTTGTCTTACATTTGATAGTGCAGTTTGGGCATTGGTAAACCTCTTCGAATGTTTATACGGTTCAAATTCGGGGCCTGTTGTACCGAGAGCAAGAGTGTTAACCTAATCCTCCAGAGTATCCAACCACGATCAGCATTGCTACCAAGTACAACAGAGAAACGATCCTACAGTCTGGCATCATACAGTCCGGTTACATTCCGGTTTCTTTATTTACTTATAACATTTTACTGTTTTTCTAATTGGAAAAACAGTTAAATTACTGTGAAATAAATTCTCATAGTCTAAAGCCGCATTGTTTTTGAGTTCTTATTAAAAGGCCTACCGACCTCCAAGAAGCACCGAACTTTCGAGAATTTCCCGTTTTACCGATAGGGCCTGTCTGTCACTGGTAAATAGTGATGATGTTATGAGAATTATTGAAAGGTTAGACTCAGTGATCGACAGGCCCATTGGGAAATCGGGAATTCCAAAGATGACAGTGCTTCTAAGAGACTGATAGGGCTGTCAATTGAAAACAAATGTGCTATTAAACAATGAGGGTTTATTTCAAACAGTTATTCAAATGTTTTTCCAACTATAAAGACACTAAACTCTTTTATAGATCAATAAAATCAACTCTGTGTATCATAATACGACTGCAGCATTAGGTGTCTCTTGCAGTTGAAAGCAAGGTTGATCATGATTGAACGAAGCAATCAGCTAATACATAGGCCTCGGTCCAGAAAAAGGTGGCAGTTTCTTCGAAATAATTATCATTTCATAAATATAGTCTTAAAATCTAACTTGAATCATTTTGTAATGTTTTTACGATTATTATAATAAAACAAATGAAAATATTTTTTATGGAGTGACAGTGGAAGAGATGTTATTTCCTTGAATTAATGTTGCTAAAAGCATAACTAAATTTATAAGGCGTAAATTTTCTCCCATCTGAGACTGGCAGATGGTTTCATTTTCACTGACCGATCATCCGAACCAGTCCGTCTCTGGTCAGACATCCTTTTGCTAGGTCCCCACATTTGCACTACTGTCCCTAGTATTAAGTTAGACTAGGTACTAGGGTAGATAGCGGTATCTTCATGAAAACCAATAAGCATTTTAAGTACTCAATGTTTAACTTTCGCAAATGTATACTTGAAGGGTTTCGAGAAACATAATTGTAAGCCTTCAAATTTTTCAAGGGAGAGCAATTTTTAAGTTTTTCCAAACTCTCTCTCTTTCTTATAATGGTTTCTATTATCATTCAAACTTATAATTCCACTATTCAAGAGATTATGTTATCTTAAACTTTCAAGTTTTAATTACTCATTCAAACCATCAAATTCTTTTGATCCTCTTGAATATATTGTTCTTACTTTTTATCCTTACGGAACATATTTCTATGGCTTATCGCTATGTCGCCGGGTCCCTTCAATTATTCTTTTCTTTTTTCCCACCTATTGTACAGTTTTGTTACTAAAAATGTATGAGATTTATTTATTGTTCAAGAAAGCAGACACCTCATTGTGGTAAAAAGTTTCCAATTTCCTGAGCTTCCTTTTGCTCTGGGCCCCGGTACCATAGTACCGATGGCCTACCCCTATGTGGGGCCCTGCCTCTTGCCGCCTATGAACTAACCTAAAATCTGCATCTTGTATTTCCGGTGCTTTCATTAGTTTAATTGCTTATTGTGTTGTGTCTGATGTTTTTATTAAACGTTGTCTCAATGAAGTGGTTTAGAATTTTTGTACTTCTAAAATATTTGTTAAATAAATGTATAAAATATTTTCAAGACATCCGATTTTACTGCTCAGCCTACTTAGAAATACGGCACTGCGTTTGTTGAAAATTTTAAGTACAGCGTGATAGACTTTCAGTGAAGTTTGACTGCGTTGACTGTTCAAATCACGTCAGGATCATCAATTGAACAAGACATGTGGAAGATAGCGCAACACTTCGTCTACCAAAAGTACTGATATAGATAGGTCACACTGCTCTATATAAACTAATGTATTGTAAGTTAATTTTTGTAGGGATTGCTATGTTCACCACACTCTCTTAGCTGTAGTTTTATATTGCTACTTGAGACGTCAGATTGATGTGAGAAAATGTTTCAATTTAATGATGGTTAAAAAAGTTAAAAAAAAGACGAGGTAGAGTAATCAATGTCAAGAAATAAAACATTTAAACAGGTAATATACTTTTCTTCAAGTCCCCACAATAGGGGGTCAACGATAACCCTTGGAATACAAATTTCTATTTCCTGAGAAGTCTGTCAATTAATTCGGTACTGGAGCTAGAAGTGTATATGTGGGGTACCTGGTTTCCTTATGCATTGCTATAAAGCAATATTTTAGAAGAGTTCCACGAGAGGTAGATAAGTATCCCATCCCATGTTCTATTTTTGTTTGAATCGAAACTACGCATGAGGGAGTGGGCAAACAAACCAGATGGAATGCGAAGATTTCACTTCATCTACCCAAATGCACTCGCATGATACACATTGGGGCTACCTTAAAATGTAGTTTATCGCTTTTATGGTGACGTTTGGCGTTTAAGGGGACAATGAACTTTTAAAACAAACTTTTGCAGTTATTATCCGATTGCTAAGAAATTTGCACAGACTGTTTCTTTCTAAAAGGCCTATATATAAAGTTCACGTGAAGATAACAATTCAAATTGAAGTTGTGTAGTTTGTCTCATTTTTTTTCAGATTTTTGAGATACTGCTTTTACTTGTAACTTAAAAAATGCAATGGGTCAATGTACGAGATACTTAAAGTTGTTTTAGGAGATAAGATTACGGATGCGATAGTGGTTGACAAGTTTCCAGAAGAGCTTGTAATTCGAGAGGAGAGAAATCGGATCCAAAAATAGATAGTCACTTGCACAGTGCACTTCTTATGACTATTTTAATGAAAAATTAAATTACTTATAAACATCGGTTGATTTTTTTATATTCAGACCCTGAATAATGGTTTTGTTCTTCGTGTATATCATGGATGTTAATAAGTAAAAACTGGCAACATGTTAGCGTAAAACAGTACAATTGCATTTATATTCCGAAGCTCTATACAGCGAAATAAAATAAAATCACGCGTGTGTAAAAATTAAATATTTTATATGATAAAATTATAGCTTAACCATTCAATTGTTTTTGTTGTAAAGCAAAATACATTTGCAACTGAAGCTCGAAGAGAATGGGCTGTATTACGTCAAATTTTATTCTTCATTGATTAAGAATAAGAGTGAAAGCTCCCACATGGTACGTAACACATGGTGAGGCTCTAAGAGTAAACAAGTGAGAACAAAGCAGTGAAAGACGTAATGTAAAAGAAGAAAAAATTCTATCGGTTACAAGTTGCCACACAGCACCATCTCACAGCAATAGTCATTGTAAGAAATAGTACAGCTGTTAATGCATATAACATACTAGTAGAACTCCCCGGCGTTGCTGGAGTTGAATTGGATAACTACATCGACATTAAAATAAAATAAACAAAGCATGTGCCCGCAGCTTCATGTTATTTCTTCCAGTTGCTCGGTTTGAAGATCTGTCTCATGATTGTGGGTAAAAGTATGAATCCTAAATTATTGATTGGTTTAAGGGATTATCTACCGTGATCAAAAACACTAATCTTCCCTAGCTAATCGACGATTTGTGGTTGACCCTTCAGAGATCTTACTGCAGCGACTTCGCCCACGTGATCCGCCTATTTCATTAGAATGTCTATGGTTAAATATTGATCAAAAAGTGATCAGAATAATTACTCTTCTTTCACAGAAAAATTAATTTTAGTGTAAGGAAAATTATTTTTAAACACTTTTGACATTTTTATTGCTTCTCAGATTTACTTCGGATGCAAATACGTATACAAGCAATATCCATCCATATAATTCCATCCATTATGTATTGAACCAAGAACTTTCAAGGAAAGTTGGTCAAAATATACTCAAACCGCCAAGAGATCAATCCATATCTTTGCAATCTTTTGAACAAAATAAATAATTCTTAAAATACAAACTCCTTAATAATTATTGGGAACATATGAAATAATGGAATACTTAAATACAGTAGTGGCAGCTTAACAGAGATGCAATTTCGGTCTTTGAAAGAATGTAGAATTATGAAAAATGAAAGATGTGAGCAAACGTGTTGGATTTCGACTTCGCATCTGCTTAAGAAAAGAACAATTCGAAAGACTTTTAATGTAATATTGACAAGTTAATTCATAAAAAGAACACATGAAAAATAATGAGAATCAAGCATGACCGTAACATTTCGCTGTCTTAACTCAGATACACGCTTTCAGAATTAAGAATCGAATTAAAAAATAAACATTAATTCAGGCATTGCCAGATATTGAATAGCGAAATCACGCTTCTGTTATCAATGATTTTTGCACTTTTCGCATTAAGTAGAAACCTTTCTTTACAAAATTGCTTCATATCTCATCAATCAAATATTCATAACATATTAAAATTGCGGAAATAAATAAATATGAGTTCAAACATAAGTATTAGAATCTAAATTCTGTAAAAATAATTTTCGAAAGAAAATTGCTTTTCCAGCAATACTGGTAAAACAATCTGAGCAAACTCTCTCCAATCATAATGCTCAATGTTATTTCTATGGAGATTTCAAGTAGTTTTTAGTCCCTTCTGCCCAGGACAAATCGAATGGGAATTAATATGTAGGCTGTTACTCGCAAGATCTAAAGAATAAGTGTACTAAATATGGTCAATAAGTCAAGCTGTGAATATTTGTGTGGTGTACAGACAGACGACAGCTGCTTTATATAGAAAAAGATATTAAGAAATAAAATCAGTGCGTAGAACTAAAAATTTCTAAGTTTGTGATGAAAACTACTTTAATTTGATTACTTATAGTTTTACTTTTATCTAAAAGTTTCATTAGAAATTAGTTTTAGAAAACTCAATCAGCTTTTAGCATTAAAATAACCATTTTTTGCCTAACTTGGATGCAATTTAAACATTGGTCTATGTTGATATTTTCTTCAAGATATGCGTATATGAAAGAGAATTCTTATCTGGTGAAAACAAGTTCGCAAGATCTAAAATTAACCTAACATAAATCAGAGGTATTAGTTAATACCATAACAGCATACATAATATGCAAAAATATTATTCTGATTTATGTTACATCCTTTTGATGTGAATACAGGAAACGTAGAGAGATTGATAGGTCCACACAGTTCAATGAACTTGGATCCTATTTTATATCACTAAGCTAGAGGTGTCCGTTTAATATGCCAAATCATGAGAAGTTAGAAATTAACAGTTCTCGAGTCAGGCTTAATCATCTCATTTGAATAAAATGTCGAAATTTGCCCGAATGTAGATGAACA
The DNA here is from genome assembly GCA_933210815.1 of Meta bourneti. Classification (NCBI taxonomy): domain Eukaryota; kingdom Metazoa; phylum Arthropoda; class Arachnida; order Araneae; family Tetragnathidae; genus Meta; species Meta bourneti. The sequence goes on along the minus strand of OW119930.1, from coordinate 55,848,472 downwards.
AATTTTCACCTGTATAAACATTGCTGAAACCCAATCTTACCACGTTGCAGAATTCAGATAATCGCATGCCGGAGCTAATGGCCTTGTAATTCATTGCATTGTCGCAAGAGTCTGAAGGGTGTCTAATTTTTTATTTGTTCGGAATTTTAAGACCAAATGTGCATAGTTTTAGTTCTATTTGAACCGGTATTGCAAGAAAATTAAATATGTTACTTTCAATAGCATGTCATATTTTAATTTTTGATGATTTCTCAATATTGAAGGGTGAGTTATCTTCCATAGACACAGCTGTAGGCAAGTTTTTTGTGTGTTCATTGAATACTATTGTGTAGGTGGAATCTCTCAATAAGTCCATTGGAATGCGAATGCCGTTCTTATGAGATATGGTGCATTTAGTTACTTAAATGCTTCTTTAATTATCAGAATAAATTATTTTAATTTTCTCGGTCCGTTTATTTCATTGGTTTGAAGATCAGGAGCGATAAAATTAATCGCTTAGTACCCAAACTTTTTGGTACAACGCCCTCTTTTCCATGAAAATTTTTTTGGCACCCCCGCCCTTTGGAAAACTCTATCTCAACTAAATAATAGACTGTAAGTGTAGCTGTACCTATAATTTTTGAATTTCATCAAAATACTTATGTAGCTGTGTGTTTAATTTTAGATTTAAAAAAGCTAGTTTAGAAATAAAATGACTTAGAACCAAAATTATAAGCTACTAATTTATATATATAAAATAGGATGTGTGTGTATCTTTTCTATACAAATCTACACCGTTTGACCAATCCACACCAAATATGGTACACATATGCTTTAGAACACTGCGGTCAGGCATAGGCTAACTCTTAATCCCGTTCTATTGGCCCTAGGGGCTAAAAACTATTCGAAATCGCCATAGAAATAACATCGAGCATAGATTGATTGCTTTAGGCAGCTATGGTTGCTTTACCAGTGTTGATCGAAAAACAATTTTGTCCGAAACAAATTAAATTACAATATTTATGTTTGAACTGACTTTTTAGTTCTTCCCATGATGTAAATAAATTATAGATATTTTATTGATGAAGAAAGACTATTTTAAAATATTTATTTTTGCAAGGAAATTCAAGGAAAAGTTTTCAAGAGCTCAAGGATTATTTTCAAGGAAAGTTGGTCTATATTTCTACCAACTTTCCTTAAATAATTTATTGAATACGTAATGATTTGTAGAATTCTGTTTCATAAGCTTTTTAGGTAAGGCGTGTAACTTATTTTAAAATGTCCGGAATATATACATGTGAATCCTCCGTTGAAAGCAGTGATTTTCTTTCTTAAAAATTCTGTAAAATCGACCTTCTGCTTTTTGAAAAAAATTTATCTATTCAGTTTAATTTGTCTACACCGATTACATTTATTTATAACCCAAGCACCGTTATTCCGAAAAGCACAAACGAAAAACTCATTGATCATTAAAGCGTAATTTTGCTACTCGGTATCTGGCAGCACCAGAATTAATGTTTACTTTTTTATAAATTTGATTTAGAATCCCGTGTTTGTCTATTTGAGTTAACACAGCGAAATGTCGCAGTCATATTTGAGCATTACTAAATTTCATAAATCATTATCGTCTTTATCAATATTTTCCAAATGTCTTTTATCGAATTGCTCTATTTCAGAATACACTCAGGCAGTCGAAATTCGACACTTTGCGCAACTTTCGTCTTTTAGAATTCTGCATTTTTTCGTCGGAATTTCGTTTCTGTTTGTATTTATGTCTTAATCTTTTACATATTGCAATATATTCAGGAATTAAATGTATATATTTGCGTCTGAAGTATATTGTAGAAGCTATGAAAAAGTTAAAACGTATTTTCCGTACAACTTAAATGATTGCATTTTTCTGTGAAAGAAAAGTGATTATTCTAATTCACTTTTCAAGCAACATTTAACCATTTCAACCCGAGCAACGCCATGTAATTCAGCTAGTATGAAATAAAAGTAAACAAATTGCACTGTAAAAAATTGATGTAATTAATATTAAATTAGTAGAATTAAAAATAACCATACATGAGAAGGACGAGCTTTGTGTCATGCTATCAATTTATCAATGTCAGGCTCTATTTTCGTCAGCGACGTCCTTAAAACACCACTGTCAACTGTTTGCAGTTGGTACCTCCTTTTAGTTAAAGCCCTTGTTACTGCACTAAATCCACGTTTAACTAAGTATGATGATGGAAATGCAATCAAAGCTTTAAGTAGAAAGGCGTGTAAATACATACATGCTAACACTCGAGTGTGACAACCTGTCGTTCTGTTTAGGGACCGATCAATTGTAACTTGCATTTTAGAACAAATAATTCTTCCGACGATGATTCACTATAATGATGAAATCTGTATGGTCAAGGGGATAAGTTTTTGCATAAAAGATTTTTAGGGGACACGTTTTTCTAACATCTTATTGCCAATGCTTTTTTTTTAATTCTTGCTTCTCGATACCCCTGGGGTTAGAATTGTATCCCCAAGACTCTTTCAAAGTCCACAGAGGGGGACGATAACTCCTACTTTAGTAAACAATGATATTTGAATATGATATGATGAAAAATAATGAATATGAATAACGAAAAATACTGATTTCAAATGACAAACAATGGTAAACTTAATACGTTGTTTCTTCTATCACATTGATTGGAGAAACGCTCTATTATTATCATGCAATAGCGTTTGGTACTGTTTTAACATTAACAGTATCTCGGTTAAAAATTTACCGAGTGTTGAGAGTCACCCATGGAAAGAAAGAGAAGCAGTTGGGATGATGAAACCACACAACGTTGAGAATTACAGAACACAAGTACAGCCCTTTTCTTTTATCAGTATGTGAATAGGATATTGACGAAATAAGTCCTCAATAACGCCAGGTTCGAAAACGATTCGCTGCTGAGACAAATTAACACCTATTAGCTGTGATGACACTTTCCTTTTGTTTTAAAACAAAGAATGATGACTGTATTACATAAAAACGTGTGTTGTGCTTTTGCACGGAAACATAACAAAGGTAGAGTTTGAAATTATTAACAAACTGCAAGTAAAATCCAAACGGGATTCATTCGTGTTATATAATTATTTCCAGTTTTCTTTCAGTTTGAGGTAGGATTCCCAAATTACCAACGTATTCATCACCGGTAAATTACAGACAAAAATTCTCTTTTCTTGTTTTTTGATGTTTTAACCCTTTTGGCAGTTGTCTTGACGAGATGTCTCGTCATTAGTACTGTCCAGATCTTGATGGACGAGATATCTCGTCATTGGAAGAAAACTTGTCAGATTTTGATCTTGTCTGTCATCGTCAAAAAATTTGCAATATCTTGATGTCCAAATACCTCGTCATTAGTAAAATTGATTAGATCTTGATGGACGAGATACCTCGTAGAAACCACTTGGAGAGTTAAGTTCTAGAGTTTAAAAATCGAAGCTAAAATAATAATACAATACCATATTTAAGTAAACCGGTAACGATATTTCGGTTATGGTAATACTCATCAATCTCCTAAACAGGTATCATTGCTGAGAGAATACGTCATTTAGGACACGCATCAGCTAGGGTTTAATAATTACTTACTTTCTCATTACAGGTAAATCACCTATTAAAATTCTCAATTCCGGTATTTACCGATTCTAAGTTCTAGTTTTTTCCTTAGCGAGATTTTTTAATCACAATTCCAAAATGAAGCAATTATTGTTCTGCTGTAAATAGTAAGACACAATATTTGTTAGCATGAATATATTTGCAAAACTAATTACTGCGCAATTGATTTTCTTCCAAAAATTCATTCGAAATAGGGGATCATTAAGTTTTTACTTCCAACAGAAGATACAAAAAGGATTAATTAAACCATGAGTCCCTTAATGTGCGGAAGGCCACATTTGGATATTGGAAAGCATACTCCTACTGGTAAATGACGGCAATAGTCAGAGATGCCGTCATATTCCAGTAGTGGTATGATTTTTAGGTAAGACATTAATTGCAACTACTACCGTCGTATGAATGGATTTGTGAAATATTACCTATTAAAGCTAAAATAATAATTAAACATCACATCTAAGAAAACCGGTGATGTTTTGGTAACGGCAATTCTCACAATCTCCAAAACTGGTACTTCATTACCGTTTTTTAAACCTTACTTTGAGACAATCCGCATTGCCTTCTCATTGAATCAAAAGTTCCACTCTTATTCTTTACTTCCTGCAAGGACTAGGTGGCTTAGCTTTTCCAGGAAAACCATGAAGTAGGTCATGAAATATATTGTTTCCATCTACGAATAAATGGACTGAATTTCAATAGGCGTAGCTCTTCTCGAATGGAGAAAAAACATGTTCCTATAATAAAAGCTGAAACTGTGCCAATGAGAAGAAATAAGGTTGAGACTTAAATGTACTCTAAATTTCTCCAAACCACTAATTCCTTGTCAAAGAAGTATTGGAGAGAAATCAGCTACATATTTCAAGCGACATATTAGGCAGTCTTGAAAAGGTGAAATTACCAAAATAATCTCGATACTGCACTCCCTCAGAGAATATTTTTTATCCTACTCCAGACGTCAGCCCTTTTACTATAAGTCTGTCTGTCAGTCCAATGTAGTCTAGAAACAAATAAAACATGTAACTATCAGTTGTATTATTCACTGCCATGTCAGTAAGATCAGGGCAGCTATTGAGGTGGGTTCCTGTCATGTCTGAAAGGCCACACAGAGGCAAATTGGACAATCTGACAAGCCAATACGGTAGAGATAATTTCGTAGTCGTATCCAATGTGAACACGAAAACAAGCGACACCTATAGACTCTCCGTCCGCAACTGAGACCTTAGCAAGGAGTCTCAGTCTTTCTGATATAAAGGGGTATTTATCAATTTTGTGCATATTTTTTTCATTTTAAACAACTATGGTATAAACGTGATTATTGTGAAATAGCATTTGTTGGAGCCACATTCAAAATGGGATCTTGAAATTTTCTTTTGCACCAAAGCATCTAAATTATTTGGAAGAAAAAAGTAAACTATTAAGTAAAATTCTATGAAGTCGTCTGGAACCTTATATGTAGTTTCATGATTCGTTATATTTTGGGATACATTAAATAAAATCTATTCCCTTAGAAAACTGTTTTACTCCATGGTTTTCTGCTGCTGGAGTGAACTTTGCAAGTCTACATACACTCAGCGACATCTTTAAAACTTTTTTGCAGCGGGAAATGTAATTTCAGTTGTGAAGTATTTTAAATGTGTGACACTTTTTTCAAAAGTCAGCTTATGAATTCGCCATCATGATGGAAGCATGCATTCTCTGACTTTCCACCAAGTAACGGACAGGCCCAGTGAGAAATTCCCGAAAGGCTGGTGCTTCTATATTTAATACATCATATAGTGTGGCTCCAACGAGAATGCAGTCAACTTTTGGTCAGTCGATTTTTGAAAAGGCTTGAAACCTTGTTAGGAGAAGGCTGCTATACGCAAAAACATGAATGGCGATCGCCGGGACTACTTTTACTACCTTATCACTGCCGTCTCTTTGGCACCGAACGATAAGCTTGAAATCAGAATCCACTCTGAAGACGCCAATTGTGGGAGCGATTTGTTTACGCTACCAATAGTCCCCTAATTTAATTCATAGATTCACTCAAAACCACATGATTCGATTGATAACTCCAAGTATCCCGATTCACATTTGCGTAATGTGAAAGTTTGGAGGGTGGAGTGCCAGTTCAGATGTTAACCTCCCCATTTGACCGTGATTCAAAAGTTACGAGGTGTTGTCCTCGAATCTTTCCCTACTGGATTGATCCCATACAGTCGCCAATAGACCGTTGCGTTGCTCCAGTGCGACGTTAATTCAACTACCCCCGATCTAATTTGCGCTAGTATGCAGGGTGTTTCAAAACTCCTTGAACAAACTTTATTGGGAGCACGCAGTTAAATCATATTTAAAAATTAAAAGAGCAAAAAAGAGCTTAGAGCGACAAACCATAACAAATGTTAAAAAAATATTTCAAAAATTACCCCAAATTATTACAAATTACCCAAAACCCGGTATCCGGACTATACTGCTTAAAACGGTTTTGTATATTTTTAACATTTTCAAAATCCCGAGGCAGGTGAATTATTACATTTCCCGGGTCTATCTACAGAGACAGTCCGTCTGTTTCGACCGTGGTGTACACTTGAGTCGAAACAGTTTCGTTCCTCGGCGTTCAAACAAAAGTAGGTGCAATTCCACAGTTCCCGAGAGTCCCTTATCAAAGTCAAGCGACAACCTACCATTGCCTTCGATCGACCCCATTTAAGGACATTGTGGAGGCTCTTGCGCAAGTGTGCATCGAGTGAAAGAGAAAGGGAGCACCTCAAAGAAGTCCTGCTGCCTATCCGTACTCAATCACTTCCAATCGAAAAACAATAGCGTACTCATTGTGCCCTCCAGCAGGAAACCGAAAACCTGCACTCTGCTTTTTCAAGATCCCACCAGCAGGTTGACAGCATCGCTTCCATTGTAACAGAAACGTGAGTTGTGTGAAGAAACCGAGCCATTATTTACGAACAACAACCGGAGTGAGTGGCACACAGCATCAGATCCTTGTCGCTGTGACCGGAGGAAGACAGTGGGCGCATACGATTACGAAGTTCACGCAGAAGAGATGGATGTCGGACATCGCTGATTTACAATTTCCGTTCCCTGTCCTCAGCGCAAGTCCGAGGGATTTCTTTTTCTGGACACGATCTCCTTAGAAAGTTCAGTGTCGGGAGGGCGTTGTGACAAAGGACGTGGTCGCCTCTGTTGCGTGAAATTTTCGAGTTCTTGGCATCACACTGAACATCTGAAATTTTTTTTTGATGATCTGGCAGGGTTCGGTTTTCTAAAAGTAAAGAATGAGTGAACGTGGCACGGGAGTGAATGGAAATGTCGATAGCAGGCACGCACCCAAATATTTTCTTTCGGAAAGGCTGAAGTTGATTAACTACAAAACTAAATTTGTTATAAAACTTTTTCAATATTCCTTTTCGAAAGTATCAACGGTAGATGAATTTTCGGTCAATTTTTATGCCAACGTGTTTTTTTTTAAATTTTCTTTAAAAAAATACTATCTCAAAATCTAAATTCGTATGAAATGTTGTAGAACTCAACCCTCTAGTGGTTGACGTATCTTGTCATTAGCAAAACTGATCAGATGTTGATGGACGAGATATATCGTCATTAGAAGAAAACTGGCCCTTGATCTCGTCATCATCAAACACTGAAACGACCTCTCCCAAAAATCGGCAATATGTTAATGACGAAATATCTCGTCATTAGCGAAACTTGTCAGATTTTGATGCACGAGATATCTCGTCTAAACCACTAGGAGGGTTAAGAGCAAAAGAATGGTGATTGAAATTCCCTAAGATCGGAGGGTGAAGTTGTGAAAATGTGAAAGACAATAAGGAGATTATGATAAGATAGATTTCGTTTTGTAAGTGCTTAAAGATCATTTAACATAAAAGTTGTCTCCTACGTTACCTATGCATTCAATTCTAAAATGTTAGGAGAGTTGAATTTTTTAAAAAATGCTTGGTATATTTATGAATCCTTTATTTATTGAAAGAGTAATTACTTACGTTTTTATCAATTTGTGCAAGATAATTTTAATTTAGGATCAAACGTGTTGCCCATGTGTAAAGATGAATGTGATATTTCAATTCAATAATTCTTTAAAAGCTGTTATATTTAGACTGAAGATGTATAATTGCTTTATGTATTGAATATATTTTTGAGTTGTCCTGCCTTTGTTTTAACATAAAGTATAAAAGTTTCAAAAGCATTCATATGCTTGAGTATTGAGCAATATTGTTGATAAAATACTTAACAACTCTTAAAAATTGTTCTTCTATATTTAGACTACAATATTGTGTTTTTTCTTTCAAAAGGAAAGTTGATCGAAACGAGACCGTTCCCATGAGTAACACATGAATTATTCAATATTTTGCAGGTAAAATAAAATAAGGAAGCGAAAGTTTTTGCAATAATTATTAGCGATGCTCTATAAACTTCTTATTCCATGCTCCGAATAAATAGATTACGCCTCTTCTATTACGCCTCCGATCGACAGTTTTAAAACACATTACCTGTTTATGGAGTTAGCTTTTTTTGTATTTCCAAGCAGAGCTTCAGAATTGTAAATCTTTCACACTACACAACACAAAAAAGACTGCTTTAAAATCTAGCATCCTCAATCTATCTTTTTATAGGAGGTAAGATTCGTATATTTATCGTGTTGCCATACTGGTTTATCTCATATTGCACTTTCTCGAGAAAGCTGACGCTACTCAAAATGAGGATTTCACTTTTTCAATGAGCACCCGAATCTTTTAAATTCGATGGACCACGGAAGTCAAATCAAGAAATAGGCTGAACATTTTTAATAAACATACGATTGTATTAGAACTTGCTCTAATACAATCGTACACAGTGGCTCCCAAAATTAAGTATACACCATGAATAGATTTCTTTAAAAGTCCAAAACTTTGTTGTGAATAATAACGTGAACTTAATATTTATAGGAATGGTAAGTATATACGTATTTAGAAACATATTAAGCTAAAAAGAATTTCCATAGTCGCTGTAATATTTTTAAAGATAGGTTTTACATGTCAAATTTACGAAATTCCACCACAAAAATAAGTATACACTCAGCCTATTTCTTACAGAAAGACAATAGAAATATAAAATAAATTTTTGTTACAGATATGTTTGTATATAGAGCAAGTTCTAAACCGAAGGGCACTGAATTAACAAGAATTTGTGTTGTTTTTCTGGATATTTTTGCTCCCATTTCTCTAAAAGAATCACTCATCTGTGCTCTAAATATCATATTTAGTCACTTTTTTCTTACTAGAATCAAGCTTTCAGGCTCATTGAGACCCTGAAATTATAGTAGAGTACGGTTGCTAATTAACGTGGTACAGAAACTTTAATTTAACTACAATTTCTGTTCTGAATATCTCTCTGGAGACGTTATCTAGTCACAAACATTGACTCTAAATCCAAATTTTGAGCACTTTAAAAAAAAAATTTCTTCAATATAGTTAAATATTTCATTTATTTCATCAATAAAAACTAAATGTCAAACCTCTCCAGCCAGCAAACAACACCAAACAAGCATTGAAAGATATCCATGCTCGGAATGTATAGTGTTCTGAAGTGATTCACGTTTACAGCTTTGATAAATATCATCGGTCATCATCTCCAAAACTATAAGGCGATTTTTAGTTTTACAAGCAAAGGATTTGTTTTTCGAGGAGGATACATACGTATATCATTGAAGTAAAATTTCAGAAGTATCTTACTAAATTGAAAAATACTTCGAAGAGTAAAAATTATCTGAGATATTCTTTTGATCAAGAAACATTCTGACTGAGTTTTAGTTTTGAATTTTTAAATTGATTGCCGAATTCAATTGTAATTCAGCTCACCTTCAAGAAATAAAGTTGTAAAGTAAGTGGTGGCAGTTCAGTTCCTCGAGCAAACGATTTTCGACGTGAAGAAAATATGCTTTAATCACAGTAATTATGTCAAACGATTGTGAATTTATAAAGTCATGAATGTTGTGATTGTAAATAGAAATGAATTTTCTCTTCTCGAAAATTCTCTTCCTGAAGTAGTTTGAAAAATAATTAATTTAGACCAGATAATGCATAAATTTTCCAAGTAATCGAACATAACAGATTCATACATTAAGTGTAATGGTACTGAACTATTACTATCAAGCCAATTGTACGTTCTTGGAAAACCGGTAGATAGAAATATATACGCAGCCCCGTCACACTGTCTGTACTTCAGGTCCCAATACCAGGATGATTCGTACATTAAATTAAAAATGCTCATTTCTAGTACTCATTTAAACTTGATCAAATGTATTTTTTGTTTGCTTTTCCTTCATACACTAGTGCAGCTTTAGCTTTTCGTTGTATTTATAAATATGAACATACAATGAAAATATAAATAAATTTTAAACTTATAAAGCAGGGGGCACATTCACATTTTTTTAACCCCTCATGCCCTTCAGGCCCCGGTACCATGGACTGGACTGGTACAACCCCATACAGGGGTTGCATCAGTTCAGTCCTGCATGCTATTCATCAAAATTCAGGTAGGTAGGTATTTAATTAACGTCGCACAACAATGGGCTTTTGGCGACGGTCCGGGATCAATCCTGAAGGGAAAGAACCGAGGACAACGCCTCGTAATTTCGAACCACGGTCATTTTGACGCCACAGTAATTTTGACGAGGCCAACACCTGAGCTGGCACCCTACTCTCCAAACTTCCACATCACGCCAACGTGAAGAGATTTGACGTGCAGCACGCCCGCCTACACGACGGTCTTTGGTTGATGGTATTGGTATTTTCAATTAACGTCACACTGCAGCAACACAACGGGCTATTGGGTCTTTGGTTGAACCAAGTTTTGAACTCGTTACCCACAGGTTGCTAATCCGTTACTCTTCCAACTGGGCATTTGTTTCTCATTTTCAGCCCCTCCTAAATTTAGGAAGTTGTGATACTTTTCTTAAAATATTCTATTGATGAACGTCCATTGGTTTTAGCCAATATTGATTAAGTCACCGATAATATCGTGTGTACGACATGAAACAAAACAAGTTTTCACGCCATGAAATTCAGGACATCGAACGTTCGTGATTCCCCCGACAGATGGCGCAAATCCCAGCTATGTTGCAAACCTCACGTGACTTCTTCACAACTAGAATAATAATAGAATAGTAATAATAATCCAAATAATAAAAGGTGCACACGAAACCGTGCAAGAAAACGGCGCTGCGCGTACAAAACTTGGTCAAGCCAAGTCAATGAACTCTCCGCAGTAGTAGCCTCAATTGCCGCCATTGTAGCAGCTTGACCCTGAAGCCTACTGATCGGAGACTCGTTCCCGCGGCTTTGCCACCCGTAGATGCATAAAAGAAGAATGAAGGAAATGAATAATAAATAAATAAAGATACACGATGAAGTAGTTCCGGAAACTGAATAATTCCTTCTTTGCATTAGGTTCTCGATCTAATTGGTTTCGGCATTCGATATGCTTTTATTGCAAATTCTGAGGTGTTTTAGCTCGGGTCACGGTATTCAGAATGAGCCTTGGGCGTCGGAGAAAACCGTGTTTTGGCTCTTAGGTTTTGGTTTCGCCGATCGGTGGCTGGGCCCGTTCAGCCTCTTAAAGTCGATTCAGTTTTGCCGTGCAAGAACGAAAAAAAACTGTCACAGAAAATTTTACATGCCAAGCACAAACTGGTAAACACAATGAAACTGCAAAAGAAGCATTTCTTGATCTTCTGAAAATAACTTGAGGAACATAATCCTCCGAATGAGATTTTACGAAGCTTATATCGTCTGTTTAGAGCAGAATCTCGTCAACTGACATTTTTCCGTAGACACATAAATGCTTGTTTTCATGATGAGTAGAATTACTTTGTCATTTTGTAATCTGTTTAAAACAGATATAACTCTATCAAAATGCATGTACTTTTTATGTTTTTACCTGAAAAGTCTTTAAAAAGTTGCACAATAAAAAAAAAAAAATTCTCAGTTCATAAGTTTCTGCTCTAAGGCGATGATATATAACTGTGTTGAGGCAACAAGAACTTTTAAACAATTTAATATGATCGCGAAAACTTCTTTGAAACTAACAACGGTAAATGTTGCTTTTTATGAATTCCCCGTTTGGTTACTAGACGTCCGGAAAAGTCCGGAATTTGCGTGAGTTGCCGGGAATTATAAATTGTACAGATTTTATGGAGAAATCATTAATTCAATTCAAATGTTATATTGTTTGAATCGCTTTGTGTACAAAAAAGTGTGTCAGTTGTTAACGGCAGTTCGCGGAATTGTATGTGTCGTCATTTTTTATTGGGAATACTGTTATTTCTTATTTGAACAATGTTCATTTGACAGTTTCAATGCAAAAGTTTTTCTCTCCGTCTATTGAATTTTATTTTTCCGGCCTTTCCTTGAAATGCAGGAATTGTAATTGAGCTTGTAAGGAACTTAGATTTTTACAATTGGTCAACCAAAATTTCTGAAACAAGTTTGTTCTTCGACACATTCACGCGTTTCCCTTTTTCAATAAATAACTTGACTCGTTTGTCATTTTTGTGCTACACAAGGGCTAATTTTTAACTGGACTAAAAGTCGTGTGGCTAAAAGTCGTTTATCAAATGACGCTGAAATTTATTTTGATGTGAAAATTCACAAATACATTCGATCAAAATATATTTCTTCAAATACTTGAATGAACATGTCACTAATTGTTTGCAAATCTATGCAATTCAACTATAAGTAAAGACGGCTTTAGAAGGTGGACTACAATGGACCATGGGACTTGAGCTGTCCCGCAAACGTTGATGAGTAAAACATTGCTCAATAATAATTGCTGAAGCTTATTTAATTGGTTCAAATCGAAGTTTCATTCACAAAAACAAAACTACATTCCGGTAGAGAAAACCCCTCGTCTATTCTCGTGAGGATTTACCGGCTTAGTGACCTTAAATGGGAGTTAGTTGATCGTTCTTAAACGCACTGAATCACTGTTGGGTGTTCTTATTGGTTGTTGGTATTTGAATTTACGTCACACTGGGAGCAACAGAACGGGCTATCGGCAACGGTCCGGGATCAATCACGAAGGGAAAGAAAGAACCAGAGGACAACACCTCGTAACTTTGAACCACGGTCAGATGACGAGCTCACTACCTGATCTGGCACCCCAAACTTCCGTACCAAGCCAACATGAGAGTATTGGAGACCACGGCAGATGTGACGTGCACCAGCCCTTTCGTTTTCGATGATCTGGTTGGATCGAGTGCGAACTCGCAACCTTCCGATTGATAATCAGCGAGGCCTACAGTGACCGTTTTCTCGTTGGACATTTGATGTTTATTTGGGAACTGTGTTTATGTTGTTGCTATAAAGTCCCGGCAGCGATGCCAAGATATCGCTAATTTTGCATATATTCTCTTTTCACTTCCTATGTTTTAGTGCTGGGTTCAGCCATTCTGGTGTGGCTCTTGGAAGAGAGCAATGCAGGTGGAACGAGCTTGTGAGGGGACACTCTGTGGTCTAGTGCATTGGTGTTCCCTGTAAGCTACAGGAGCATTGGTTGGTCTGCAATAATCCGAATCTGTGGAGATCAGGGGAACACCCAGGATATCAATCTGGAGGGGACTACATTTTTATCGTAAGCTCTTTATGTAAGGGGTGATTTTAAAATTTAAAATTTTCTTTGAAATACAGACTAGTTTTAGAGTGCATTACCTAGATACTAGTTTTAGAGTATGTCACCAAGAGACTAGTTTTAGAGTGCGTTACTTAGAGACTAGTTTTAGAGTGCGTTACTTAGAGACTAGTTTTAGAGTGCATTATCTAAAGACGAGCTTGAAAGTGACTCCTCTAAGTTGAATATATGCTGTACTGAAGGGAAAAGGTGCCAACGTTTAAATGGAATATTAAAATTTTCAATTATTTTATTCAACCCCAGTAAATAAGAAATGTAACACTTCCGTAAATGGACTAAAAGCAATGAATAAGAATTTGTTGACTTCGAGGGGGAAATATCAAAACATACCTTTATACCCGATTTTTAAGGAAGCAATCCATGTATTAACTAAGGATATTGTTTGCTCTTTATACGATCTGGAAGGGTCCTAATCCCGCATAGCCCTCTTCGTAGGTGCGCCTCTGATGGAGATAGCTGGGGAATGGACCATGGCCCGTTGCATATTGTAATAGAAACTCCATCTTTGATTCGGGTATCCGTGGAAACTTTTGGGAAGAGATCGTATGTTGAGCGACCTGTGTTATATGTGTTCCATTATACCAGCCACAATTGGAGAAACGTGGACAAAATTAGCTCATTTGGCATTGAGAAATTAGATCGGGATTGAGATCCGGGAAAAAAAAAAGACTGGGCCACCCACCACCCAACGAAACTTTTTTTTTTCGTGTTTGACTTTCAGACGTCTGGAATCCGATACGGTCAATCGAATCCTTAATCCTTTGTCTGATACGGTTACAGACGAAAGGATCCGGACCAAGGAGCCTGGCCCCTTGTGTAAGCAGAAAGCAGTCAATGCTATACTTTTTATGAAACTTTTTAACCCTCCAAGCGGTTTCGATGAGATATCGCGTCTGAAAAGTTTTGACCAAATTCGCTAATGACGAGATATCTCGTCATTAGCGAATAGGAGTTTAAAAGGAATAGGGTTTATTAGGAATAGGAGTTTAAAATATCAGAAAATAACTATTTTATTTTTGAGAGCCCCATTATATTCTGCCCAAAACAGTAATATTTAAATTTTAGTAATTTTTCTAAACTGTTCAGCATTTGTAAATAAAGTAACGGTTTACTTAAATATGTCTTCAGCAAACAAGTGATATCAAGCAAAACATTTAAAAATATAAATTTCTTATCTTTTCTAAATAAGAAAGTTGTGATCTTTATAAAGGTGAAATCCACTAATTTTTTTCCTTTGCATGAAGGTTGGATTTCTCCTTGAGAAACACATTTAGTGAGAGGAGTAGAATTTTTTCCTTTCAATTTTTTCAGAACTCTTTAGTGTGTTTTACTTGTAAGGACGATAATATTCTCTTTACCACATGTATCTTTATTCAAATGATCAGTTTTAAAAGTAATCGATTGCTTCAGCTACACTTTCTCCCATATTTAAAACATTCAAGTTCCGATTTCCATTTTAACTCCAAATTTAATCTGAGTTTTCTTGGTGATTACAAAGATATCGATAACAATCTATTTTGACATGCTTTTTAGTTTTTCCTTCGAACGAAGAAATCTGATTCATTCGGATCGTATTCAACCTTATGTAGATGTTTTTACTATTGTTTATTTTATTCGGTTCAAATAAAATTTGAGCAATATGAAAACCTTAACAATTATTTTCTCCAAAAAGAACTAATGGTGCTAAATTTTTGTTAAGAGTTCAAAATGTATTCACATAATGTAGACTTTACCCCATACAGACTTTTTTATAAACGTTTAGTTGTTTTATATTTATCTTAATTTGCGTTTGTGAGTTTTGTCTCATATTTCCAGTAACAACTGAACATTAACACAAAACTGTAATGGTGTCTAAATAATTATTTACTTCAAAGAAGTAGCGATTCCCAATACAAAGTAATAATTATATTACTTTGTAGTAGAAATATGTTTGATGTATAAAATATTGCGCTGTACATTACGTACTGATGCGAAGATTGGGTTATCCTTTAATACAGAGGTTAGTAACCATCTTCCTTAGGAATATTTATACAAAAATATTGACATTTCCACGCAAGAAGTTTGAGATCATTTATGTATCCTTAAGATAATTTTGAAATGTAGGATACTTTTTTAAGAACATTTTACTTGCTCTTGCCATTGTTTCTTTTTGCAAGTCTGACAATAACGGTTGCGATTTTTTCACTCTGGTCACTTTATTGTTCTTGGTTAATTACTTTTTATTGTTTCTTTCGTAAGATAGGGCGGAACTTAAAAGCGATTTTGCTTCCTCTGAAAAACCTGCAGTTGTTCATCAATGTCAAGGAAAATAATAAAACCTCGGTGAAAGTCTCATTGTTTCAGATAAAGACGTGTAACAAATACAGATAAATTTCTTCAGTGTATATTACTGTCGACGCAATCTATTTAAAAAATTCCAGTTAAGTTCAAAGAATAAAAAATCATTTATTAATTAGTTATTACGTTCATTCTAAAGCGATTTTTCATCGTAAATTTCTATGTAGTCAGTCCTTAATGGTTATGCAAGTAAATGATATTTCTAGCAAAATTTAGGCCTTTATATACACTGCTGGCCATCGAAAATGCAACATCGTGAAGGAAACATCCAATAATCTTGAAATTTGCACGATGTGCAGATCATGAAAGGATATACAAATGACTAGCACTGCAGCGTATATACGAATTATGTGCCCATGTAAACGGTATAAAAACGAGAGAACAGAGACGGTTTCAAGTATTGGAATTGTGTTTTCTTGATGTTCCTATTTTCAAGAAGCTTCATTACATGCCTCGTCGAAAAATAAGGTAGTCATATGAGCACGTTTCAGAGTTTGAGAAAGAATTGTGGCTTATCGAGACTGCGGATTATCCTTTCGAGAAATCCATTTTCGTGTTGGACGAAAAATTTAGAGTTGGTATCATAGAAATCGACGGTCCTTCCGATATTATTATCATTAAGAATATCTTATTAATAAGAATATCGGAATTCTTTTATTAATAAGATATTCTTAAGATTGTTATCGGAGTTATTCTTATTAACAAATCTGAATGATAAGAACTCAGCAATGTAAGCTTTCGTAGTCCCAAAAATCTCTTTAATTCCTTAACACTCCTGGTGATTGTGAAGACTAGGTATCTCGTCATTAGCAAAACTAACCAGATCTTGATGGACGAGATACCTCGTGTTTAGAAAAAAACTGATCAGATCTTGATCTCGTCATCATAAAAATATCGGCAATATCCTAATGACGAAAAATCTCGTCAGCAAAATTGGTCAAATCTTTATTGACGAGATATCTCGTCGAAACGACTTGGAGGGTGAATTCTTTTTCAGAACTAAGAAATGGTTTAGATTTGGTGTAAGGAAAGTTCACACTTTGTTGATCCTATCTTTGCTTAAGTGCCATCATACAGTCATCATACATAATACATGGGATATCTGGGATAAAATACCAATGAAGGATTCTATTTCGATTCAGGGGGGCTTTGTGGTCGTGTTTTATGAGGACATGCCTAAACACTTTCGGAGCGGAGACATGCTTGAAGAGGTGCCGTAATGTTAAGCAATGGACACCGAAAGCAGGTAAAATGACCAGCTCTGTGGAAAATCGGGGTCAAGCCCGTTAAAAGGAAAAGAATCAACAATGAAAATGCCGTTTCACTAACAGGAAGTTCTGAAATGAAAGCAAACGCTATCGAGAAAGTAAATAAGGTTTCCATGGGGCCTCTGATGGGGTAGATGTTAAAAAAACAACTGACAAAATTGTAGTGAAACCAGAAATATAGCGGTCGGTAATTCTATTGGCTGGTTATATAGGTTGAGCTATGAGGTCAACATTACCTCACTAGTCTTGATCCTGGGTTAAATTTATATTGAGGTTAAAACTTAATGTTGCGAATGTCTTTTAATTGGTTTCCGGGAGATGAAAAGATGAGATCACATTTCCTTTTAAAATAAGGGTGATAGTACAGAGGAGGAAATTTTCAGACATTATTACTATTTTAAAACTGGTGTGAGTTTAACTGCAGTTCAATTGAATTTGCTAGTTATCCTAAAATTACAAGTTTAATCATCCTCCATAAAGTAATCACAGTTCCACCAATCATATTAACGGCTTACAAGTGAAACACTAAATCAAAAATATAGTTCTGAGGAAAAGGAAGAATAATTCTAATTTTCAAGTAATAAGAAAATTGCAATTTTTATCATTTTAACAACTATTTATTACCTTTGCATTTATTCAATTTATCAATTATTCCGAGAAGAGTTGCTTTCATTATGATTGTGTATTGCTACACCAACTGATTTAAAAAACTATAGTTAAGTAATGTGCATACTATATTCACATACGTTTATGTGTTTCTTAAGAAGAAATCCAGGGGCTGTCGTGGCTCAGTGGGTATGCCCACTGACCTAGCAATCTTCGAGTGGTAGGCGGTGCAGATTCGATTCCTGTGAGGTGCATTCCTCCCTGGAGGTATTTCTGTCTTCTGTGTCAGTAAAGCTTTCACTGTGTGTGTCAATTACTTGATATTGTGCTGTGTCTGGCGCAGCATGGCCAAATATGAAATTACCCTTGCGCCATAAAATCCCGAAACCAATCAACCAAGAAGAAATCCAACCTTCATACAAAGACTTGGTGGACACACTTCATCAGTCCAAAGATCACCACCCATTATAATCTAGAAAAGCTAAAAAAAACTCATCCTGAAAATTTTGACTTAGCGTGTTTCACTTTGTAAAGCCGACGATATAAGCTTTATTTTCAAAGCTTATCGACTCATAAATATCTAATTAGATTTCGTGTAGCAAAAATTGACCGTAGCAAAAACAAACCTACCTCCCAAATAAACAATCATTAAAAAAATATTCTTATGCAGTAAACACGCCAGTAAAATATTTATCACATAAAGGGTGTCCCAAAATTCACGCAAGAAGTAATTTTGATAGAAAACACAGGTTTATAATTAAAAATTGTAATTTTTTTTATCGATTCATAAAGTATACAGTATAGGATTATGTATGGAATAGCATATCGGGTAAATGGCCTCCACGGCTTTGCTGAGACATACGCACTCTTTTGTTGAAATTTTCCCATGACCGTTTTGCATAAATGTGGCTGAATTTCGTTGATACAGCGCTTAATTTCCTTCTTCAAGGCGTGGGTGGTCGTGGGCTTGGTGGCATAAATCTTAGACTTCAAAAAACCCCAAAGAAAAAATCCAACGGCGTTAAATCGCATGATCTGGGGGCCAAACGGGATCACCAAAACGGGAAATTACACGACCAGGAAATGACTCATGCAGTAATTGAATTGTTTCTCGGGCTGTATGGCACCGTCTTGTTGAAACCACATGTCGTCCACAGCCATATCTTGCAATTTAGGCACAAAAAACTGGTTTATCATGTCGCGATAGCGAGCACCATTAACTGTTATTGCCTGATCAGCCGCATTTTAATAACCCTGAACTGTCCATTTTTAATAACTGTTCCATTTTTTATAACCCTGAACTGTCAGCTGTCACTCTGTCTTTTTTTTTTTCGTTGGCAACACTTTACCGCAAAAATGGCGCAAAATTCAAATCTTGCGTGAATTTTGGGACACCCTTTATATGAGAGTTTTGAAAATGAATCTATGTAATAGCGCATATACTTAAGACTGCGGTAGCCCAGTTGGAAGGTCAACAGATTAAAGCGGAGGGTTGTGAGTTCGAAACTCGGTCCAGCCAAAGACCGCCGTGTACAAGATGACTGGTGCACATTAAATCTGTCGTGACCTCAAATGTCCTCACGTTGGTGCGGTATGGAAGTTTGGGGAGTGGGGTGCCAGCTCAGGTATTAGCTCATCATCTGACCGTGGTTTAAAATTACGTGGTGACCTCGGATCTTTCCCTTGGGATTGATTTCGGACCTCCGCCAATAGCCCGTTGTGTTACTGTAGTGACACGTTAATTAACTACCAACAAGCTCATATACTTTTCTATGATCCACAAAATAGCTCCTTGTATTTATGAAAATGCGTAAGCCCATAAATCTGTGTGAATCTGAAAATCATTTAATTTTTAGAAAGTTGCAATAGTAAAGACTGATTATGAAGCATCACTTTATCATCGTCAATTGATATTTTACTTATCAGATTGAACAAATGTTTCTCTAACCTTTGAAACAACAACTGTAAACTCTGATAAAACAACTATCTCGTGAAAATCCATTTTTAAGTGAAATGAGCATCATGAATCTGATAAAAATGTTTTCTCTCCTAAACACAGATAAAATTTTAAAAAGAAGTAATTTCATAACAAAGATATGAAATTTATTTTTGGGAAATAAGTTCAAGACAATTTTTTGGCACATAAGAATTTAGATTATTGTTTTGGTAACTCAAAGATTCAAATGACTAATTTTTAAATTACATGAACCCGTAGTATTCAGCAGTCTTAACGCATGGATAAATTGGGTAAAATACAGTATATCCCTAAAAATAGTGATTTTTATTCTTAAAAATACCTTTCGCAAGTAAAATATTAAAAATGCATAGAATGACTATGTGTTTATAACAATTAATATTAATTAATAGTTTATATAATTAATCATTTGCTAGAAAATATGAAAGCATAAATATAACGAATTTGTTTTTTCCACTGACATCACTGTATCACATTCGCTTGTCAATTTTTGGTATCAACGCTTGATAGTGACAGAAATAAAACTTCAGCTTCGAAAATAAGATCTGAATATTTATTTAATGTTACTTAGTTGCCATATATATTCGGCGAACACAACCATTTTGAAATGATTTCTTTTCCTCGATGCGTCACTTTTTATGCTTGTGTAATGCCATTCTTTGTAATTTATGTAGTGATGAAATGTAAGGGATTTTATGGATATTTTGAAGGTAGGTAGTTTTTAATTAACGTCTCACTGGAGGAAAGCAACGGGCTGTTGGAGACGGTCCGGTATCAACCTCGAAGGGAAAGACCGAGGACAACACCTCGTAATTTTGAATCACGGTCAGATGACGACGTCAACACCTGAGCTGGATATTTTGTAGGTAGGTATGTAAGGATTAACGACGCAACGGGCAACACAACACGGGCTATTGGCGACGATCCGGGATCAATCCCTAAGGGAAAGAAAGGACAACGCCTCGTAATTTTGAACCACGGTCAGATGACGAGGTCAACACCAGAGCTGTGGCACCCCAATCTCCAAACTTCGACATCACGCGAACGTGAGGACATCTGTGGCCTCGATAGATTTAGCCCCAGTGTACACGACGGTTTTTGACTGGACCGAGTTTCGAACTCGCAACCCTCCGGTTGCTATAGAACTACTCTTCCAACCGGGCTAATGTCGCCCTTTTATAAATAAAGATATTTTAAGGTAGGATTTTTTAAAATTTCCTTTAAGACCCAGATTTTTATTTAGCACAAAAATTGTTTCTCATTGCAGGCCCCTCCGAAATGAATCCTGAGTCAGAGAAACATAAAGTCTTTGATGGTCGACATTCTTGGAATACAACACTGACATTGCTGTGCTTGGATCATTTTCAGAGTAATTCGCTCACGATCAGAATATGTAAGCATTACGCCTTCGCTTATTTAAATTGAAAGAACATAATTTGCAACCTTTATGTTCAATAAGGCTTCATATTTTGCTTAATACGAAACCTTGGATATTGGAAACAAATTTGCCCAATTTGTCAGAAAGATTAATGGTTCACCCTCGATCCTTGATACTTCCTTTGAAGATTTAGTACATTTTAAATTTGATAGTTCTATGTTTAAAAAAAACTGAGTTTTTTTACTTTTTCGATCGTGATTTTTTCTTTTATACGTCAGTTTTGTTCAATGTAATTTTTGTTTAGTGTTTATATGAGGTAGTTTATATTGTATAAGTTTTATAAGCTGGCTTTTTTTATTGGCCTGTTGCATGTTCTGTTCTTTTGATCTTGTTCGCTGTCATGTAACTGGAATAATATTTCATCTTTTTTTAATAAGTTCCCCTTTGAACTATATTTGGCCCTGATTTTGATCCAATTCAAATTTTTTTTTCATTCTTAGCTTTCCAATAAACAATTTCTTTGAGGAATCGAAATACCATGGGCAGAAAAGTTTGCACTAAAAATTTGAGTGAATTGGTCCAATTCTGTCTGCATAGAGCACTAACACCTCCCGTTAACCCTCGTGGTGGTTGTATCCACCACGAGGGGTAACGAGGTATCTCGTCATTTTCAAAACTGACCAGATCTTTATGGACGAGATCCAATTCAATATATTCCAATATATTTTGATCCAATTCAAATTTTTTTTTTATTCTTAGCTTTCCAATAAACAATTTCTTTGGGGAATCGAAATACCATGGGCAGAAAAGTTTGCACTAAAAATTTGAGTGAATTGGTCCAATTCTGTCTGCATAGAGCCCTAACACCTCCCGTTAACAAGAGCCCTAACACCTTCCGTTACCTCGTTACCCCTCGTGGTGGTTGTATCCACCACGAGGGGTAACGAGGTATCTCGTCATTTTCAAAACTGACCAGATCTTTATGGACGAGATATCTCGTCATTAGCAGAAAACTGACCAGATCTTGATCTTGTGATCAAAAATTCGGCAATTATCTCGTAATTAGTAAAACTGATCAGATCTTGAGGAACGAGATATCTCGTCGAAACCACTTGGAGGGTTAAATAACGATTATCCTGCATTTTTCTTGAAATTTCTTCCAAATTAAAATTGATGTGAAGAGAATCAAGGCATATCTGAATATGTGTTCTTTTAATCACTGCGTTGTTCGAATTTCAATCCAAAGGCAAAACAAAAGTGCTGCATCTCGAAACATTGTGCAAACCAAAAGCTGTCTCCAAACAACAAACTCTCGACAACAGCATCAGAAACACAGATGCATGCAATGGGGAAACACTGCTGCATCTTTTCCACCAGAATTGCAGAGCATTTCGATTCAATCATTCATGAAGGAAAATGTCAGGCACACAAGATTTTGCGCGCGGGATTAAAATTCTAGTTGGTGGAGGTCATTGACCGTTACCACGGCAACGGTTCATCCTTTTGCTCCTTAGTAACTGGGCAACCAGGAATAGTTTAAAGATGCTGTTATTGACAGGATCCTGTTACGTTAGCGGGAAGAACACTGCAGTTCAAGGACGAGCTCTCGTTTCGCTCAGAGCCTCTGGCTCTCCTTCCTTGTCGGCTGCGTAGACTCGAATCATACGCTCAACTATGGCGGTATTTGGAGCTTTTATTCTTTGTTGAATATTGTTACTGTTTTTGTTCACCTTTCGCCTTGTTCATGAATACAAGCGGCTTGTTTCAACCTCAAGGCAAGGAAATTGAGTTATTTTATCCTTATTTTAAGATAAATTCTCTAACGTTTTGTCTTATTACTGCAACATTATTGATTCTACGAAGAATTTACATTTTGCTACAAAATTATCTCAATGATCATTACCCAAACACGAATTAATTACATTAAAAATTCATTTGATGATTTGGATATTGTTCTTAATTGATAGTCTCCATTCCCCCATGTATGTTCAGTTGGCAATCATCTGTGTTGATGTTCCTATTCGCAGGAAGAAATTTAAACTCCCGTTTGGTAATATGAGAAAACTACCCTTTCTTTTAACTTTCAAATATCAACTACAAAGACTCAAAGAAGTTTTGATTGTTTATCACCGATTTTTGAAGTTTTTATTAATTTTGTCGTGGCTCTGATGGCTGACACAAGTTTTATAATTCCTTTGTTGTAACTGCATTTCGATAAAGAAGAGCTAAAACATTTATGAATACCAAATGGTTTAATAGTTATGCGCAACACAAAAAATTTGTGTATCATACTTCTTTTTGCTGTGTCAAATTTCTCTTTTAGGAATTTCTTCAGAATGTTATTTTATTTTCAGAAAGAAAAGTTTTGAATTTTTGTGATTGATTAGAATTCAGAGGAACTGGAATAATTGCAGCATAATTTTTACTGGAACAGTACTTGATTAAAAGTAATTTAATTTAATTTTCAGAAAATACAATAAAAATAACATAAATAAAATAAATTTTAAAGCTAATGAAAACAATCAAAACGATTATAAATAGTATGCATAAAATGGAAATGCAACAAAGCAAATTAAATTTTTACAAAGCTTTTAAAAATCTGAAAAAGCATTGAAAATATTCAAAGAACCCTCATTTGATATGAAATTTTTTTTGAAACAAGACTGAATTTCGCAGTCCAAAGCCTCCAATAGTAATTTATTTTTCTTGAAAAATATATTCCTTCAATCAACGTGGACAAGGCTTGTATTTCGGAAAAGAAACAGCAGCTGAAGAATACAATCAGAGCTTGCAAGTTCAATGAACCTTCAAAACCAAGGCTAGCAGAGATATTATTTTCGTCATATTATCTTTGAAGTCTCTTCTCACTTGTCAGAAGGGGTGGGAAAAAATCCCGGAAATAAGTTTCTCGAATTGGTTTTTTTTACCTGTTTTTTGCCTTTCTTATTTTGTTTATTTTGCTTCTGATTTTCTTTCTCGATATTTTTTCTTTCTTCGAAACACACATCTGTGCAAAAAGGATGTATCTAAGTGCTAGGAAAAGTCGTTCCTGTAAAATCTCCTAGCAAGAACACTGAGTTGAATAAGTAGTAGTTATTGAGAGGAAGATAAAATAACGAGATAAGGGGTTTTTAGAATCTTGAAAGGAAATATGTTTAAATCAGCCATTCACTTGAAGTGATCAAAAGTGTTTTCAAATTGACTACCAAGAAACCTTTTACTGTGACCCCGATTTTTTGAGTTTGAAACCTGCACTTTTATCTCCTTGTGATTGCAGTGATTAGAAGGTGAAGCTCAAATCAATTCAATCTATTTCCTATGGCTTACTTCAAGGCTCTTTTAATGGAATAAAAATGGATTCTGATGTAAAAGGTTAAGAAATAAAAATGCTAGGAGAAACTGATTATGGGTGGTATGAAAGTAAAATTACTTCAGAGAAAACAGGAAAACCTCCAAATCGCTTTCAAATTGTGTGGTAGGTATGTAGGTATTTTAATTAACGTCACACTGGAGCAACGCAACGGCTATTGGTGATGGTCCAGGATCAATCCCAAAGGGAAAGATCCGAGGACAACACGTAATTTTGAACCACAGTCAGATGACGAGGCAACACCTGAGCTGGAACCCCACTCTCCAAACTTCCACAGCACGCCAACGTGATCCAAATTGTGCGGATCTAAGCTCAACTAATTTTCCTGTACGGTAGATGCTATTCGATTATTTTTGTAGAATCCACAGAAAATATTTTGACAATACGGACAATTAACCTAAAATAGTCTTAAAAGAAAGAACTGGTGTCACACAAAAACAAATATTTGTGTGATACCAATGCATGCTATTCCATATTCTGTTAAAGTAATGAGAGGATTAAATTAGTAACTCAGTAGGTCATTGCAAAATGAAATAATTTGCAAACCAAATTAAAATAATAATGTTGAAACAATTTTACAACATTAAAACCAGTTGTTAAAAAATTAAAAGCTAATAAATTTAAATTTTAATAATACAATAAGAGAATTGATTTATTTGATAATAAAAAGCCTCATAGGCTCATTTTATTCATTTTCTATCTAATTTCCAAACGATGGGAGACAACTATGTATCAACTAAAATGGGAGAATAACTAAATGTATTACCAATCGAAAAAAATCAATAAGAGCAATACTGTCCGTCTTATTACTAAATTTTTCAAAGAAATCATAACGCAACCCATTGATTCAAAATTGCATTACCAAAAATTGGTGAACAAGAAAATGTATTAAAAAAAACCAATCGAAAAAAATGTTCATAAAAAATTAGTAATTCAATAAAAAGAATTAAATCACTTTATAATTAAAGAAAAACATGTATAATTTCAGTCATTTCATGGATTACAACCAAAATTTCCAAAAGTAACCAAAATCTGATATATTGATAAACAAACATTGGTGGAAACGAAGGGGGAAAGTGCATCTAAAAACAAAGAAAAAAAATCATTCCATTCACTTCCCGTCAAAACAAAATTTCCATAGAGTAAACAAAATCTGACCTTTTGATTGTAGAAACTAAGGGGAAAAGTGCAATTAAAAATTAAAAAAATATGTAATAGTCATTCATTTCCCGTCCTCTAACCAAAATTTCGATAAAGAAACCAAAATCTGACCCATTCATAAACTATCATTGTGGGAACAAGGAGAAAAAGTACACAAAAGATTTTTGTAAAAGCTATCTTTTCATTCATTTCCCGTCTTATAAACAAAATTTCAAAAACGTATCCAAAATCTGACCCGACAAATTAGCATTGCGGAAACGAAGGTGTAGTGAATTAAGCAATTATCTCCCCAAGAGCATATATAACGCAGCATAAAACTGTAAGTTAAAACTGTATGTATACACTATATATAACTACTACATATTCACTATGTATACCACTCAAGAGCATATCTAACGCTACAAAAAAAGGAAAAACAAGGGTAGGAAAGTGCACTAAAAATTAATAAACTATCTTCATTCATTTCCTGTCATAACCAAAATTTCCGAAGAGTAAACAAAATCTGACCATTTGATTGTAGAAACGAAGGAGAAAAGGTGAATTAAAAAATATGTAATATTCATTCATTTCCCGTCTTATAACCATAATTTCCAAAAAAAGTAACCAAAATCTGAGCCATCGATAAGCTAGTTTTGTCGAAAAAAAACGAGTGGAAAATGCATAAGTAAAACATGTTTCGAGTCTTAAAACCAAAATTTCCAAAAAGAAACCAAATACAACCCATCGACAAACAAGTATTGCGGAAGCGAGAGGGGGAAAAGTGCAGCAAATTAAGCAATTATCTCTTCTCAAGCATACCATAATCACCACAAAAAACACCACTTTCCCATCTTTTTCTCTTAATCCCTCTTCATTCCATAAACAAAGATTCGACCTAAGCAGTTCCGGCTGCCGAAGACGAACTGTCCGCCACCAGGCAAACATCTCACTCACTCCAGCAGTGGCCAACAATGATACTTTGAAAACACTGGTATAGAAACAACTCAGTATCGACGGCTGATTGGGTTGAATAACCGACCTTTGAGTACCCCGCCTCTGAGTAGGGTGCACAAGGTCAACAATTTGTGCAATCTAAGTCGAGGAAAAAAACTTTTATAGGGATACTGCAGCAGGACAGCTAGGGAAGAAAGAGCTTCCACTAAGGTCAACCCGTTTTCGGAGGCACTGTTGATGCGACGATACATGAGGTTTTTTCTATCCTGCTCAAACAAGTTTATGTTGATAATAGAGAAAAATTAGTTTTGATCGAGGTGAACGTGTTTGTATTGGAAATGGAAAAGGTAGTTGGGAAAGGTCGGGTGTTTAAGTTTGTAAACACTTTTATGTCAAAGAAAGGATAGTTATTTTTGGTCTCAATAAAGTGATTTATTTTAAGTGAAATTTCTTTTCTTCAAATGTTTTATTCACGTTTTTGTAGTAATTATTTGTCATGCCTTTTCGTTTGTTCGCTTTTTTATGCTAAGGTTAAAAAATATTGCCCTAAACCTGCGACCAAATTTTCGAATATTTTCGTATAGCAAACATTAGCTTTTATTTTTTAAAGAATGAGTCATTCATGGATTTCTTTAAATAAAAAAATGTTTAATCAGAATTATTTTAATCTCATTTAATAATTGCAGGGTAAGGTGAGGCAAGCCCAAATCTTCGAAGTTCAAACCTACCCTACTGATGTAATTTAAAAACATACTATTTCATGGAGTCGCGCTTACCCCAGATGGTGGGGCAAGTGTAACCACCATGGACTGTTTTCTTGTTTGCGATGTGACAGATTGTGAGTGGGGCAAGATCATACCATCTCATTCGTGCCCTTCTTTGGTCTGCGCAACTTCCCTGCCGAAATTCGAAGAGCTCTAGCGGTGGAACTAATCTACAACACTCTCCTTCACGCCTTTCCAACAAGTGGCAGCCTTACTTTAAACACAGACACCTTTTTTATTCAGAGGAATCACAACCGCTTTCTAAATTTGAAATTTATAAAACTGTTCTTTGCATTTATAATAAAACTGTACAAGTGGGCAAAGGAATAAAAGAGAAAAATGCATCGGTCGCAAGTAATATTTGATTACTTGAGATATACATTTTTAATTTAACACTCGGAGCGTCACGAGATTTCATAGTAGAGTAGGGTTGCTTTTAACGCACAGCACACATAATGACGAAATAACCACATCTATGGATTAAAAGTATCCTTGGACGGTTAAAATGTGTTAGAAATCATGCCCGAAAGACCACAGATTGTAGTAAGAATAGATGATGGAAGCGTGTGAACCCTCAAAGAGTTAATGAGGGGCCAAGACTGTTCCCATCTGTGAAGCCTTTTATTTTCACCATCTAGGAGTTGTCCATAAAGGTAAATCGTAATCCCAAATACGTCAAACAGTTCCGTCAATACCCTGTTCTTTTGCATCGTACTCAAATTAACTGTTGTGGAAAACAGACATATACGTAGTCATCAACTGTATGACCTTTTAATAACCTTGTGATCATTAGTTGATCGTTAACGAAAGGTATTTTTCATCGGTATGAGCAACGTAATTAATTATTGAAATTCAAACTGTGTACGTGAACCGAAAAGCGTCACGCTTGCGTAAGTTACAAACGCCACTCATTGTTGTTTCTTTGAAAAGAGTTCATTCATAAAACGTGGATTTTCCTTTAAAATGCATCGATTGTTCTTGAAGCGTTGTTTCTGACTGATTCAAACAAAGCGCATAACTTCTAAAACAGTTTTTTTATAATGGTTTTTAAATTTAAATAACGGATGCATGAAGAGAAGAAAAGGGAATGGCTTATGCAAACGGAATTATATATATAAATCAACGCAACGTAAATCACTCAGAGTTGTTTTCATGAAAGGAGTTAAAAAAAGAATCAAATCGTAGTATAAGTTATTCATCGCTGTTCTCTCCTAAACACGAAGTTTGGAAATAAGATGCCGAGAACAAGAACTTGTAAAGACAAAAATAGAATACATTTGAACTTAAAAAGTTTTTCAATCGTGGCGAAAAGTTTTTGTTTGAAAAAGTTAGCAAAAGCACAATTTTTTAATTGAAAATAAAAAGTCAACATCCTTTTCGGATAAATAAGTTGCATATTGATAACGAACTCAATATCTACGAACAAAAGTTTTTTTTTTTAATTAAAAACTGCTTAATTTTTTTCTTTATATTGAAGTTTTTATTGAACATTAAACATTTGGAAAATAAAAATTCTTCCAAATTCGTCGTTCTTCAAAGCTGTAAACAGATTTTCTCAAAGTCGAAGAAGCAGATAAGCTTAGTAATCTGATATTGGGCCCTTCGTTTTGTGGTATGTTCATGCGCCATTCGCCAAGGAATCTTCCTGCCAGAACGTTCCAGGCCAGAACAGTGGCCTGGAACGTTTGGGTACCAAGGAAGAGTGAAACCGTGAGTATTAGAAGCAGTATTTGTTACCACAGGGCTTCGGACAGTTGTTAGAAGCGATTGTCACCGCATTGCCAAAACAACTGTAAACCATCCATTGACGTGGGTGCCGATTGTTGCGAGCGGCATCTGGTATATGTCAGAAGCATTATCTGGCTTATTTTTGAAAGTGCGCATATTCATAATCAAGTCACCAATTCAATAAGACGTGTGAAAGACAGTGCAACCCCGTTTACCAAAAAGTGATGGAGAAAGGAAATTCAGCAAAAAAATTGTCGACTTGCAAGTGGAACACACTAAATCAAAATATTCAAGGAGTGGAATTTTTTAGCTTTCCTAGAACAGAATGAGGTTTAGACTGGTGAAGTCCACTAAGACACTTTTTCTTTGCATGAAGGGTAGTTAGTGTTCTCGAGGAATAAGCATGCGGAGTAGAATTTTTCCCCCTTCGTTTTCTCAGAACACGATTTTTGACGATTATGTGCTTCACTTGCAAGCCGACGATTCCACGTTGTAAGTTTTCGACTTCTTACCGGACATGACAACTTACAAACACACCGTATTCGAGAAGCGAGATCAGCTATCAGATCAGCCCTTTTGCGAACTGGAGGAAATGACTAGAGACCATCTTAAGGACTACTTTAAAATTCCTGACAATGGCATTGCAAATTTCAAAACTGTTGATAGTGCTTTTAAGCCATATTTTTTCACTTCAGAACTCCATTGGGCTGCTCATCGATTGATGGCCGATAGACTGAAGAAGGGTGTAGGATAAAAAAAAATAAGTTTATTTCTATAGGGATGGATAAGTTCACCAGATGTCTACTTTTGAAGTGCCATGTTTAAAAACTTCCACAGTTAAAAATTTGCGTTTTTGTTGCGTCGATAAACAGCCAGGGAGTGACCGCATCGAATCTGAATAGGCATTCATTTCCGTCTAAGTTCCAGAGGGGTGAAGGTCTACGGGATAAAGCGACCGGATAGGACTAGCGAACCGAACTCTTCTGAAAAAGACCGGATACGAGTGGGAAGCGAATCTTTGTTTTAACAAACGCGACGCGGGTCAAGATCACCCCTCCCCTCCCCCTAAGAGTATCTGGAAATCAAAATCCCACCCCGCTACGAGCAGAATAAAAAAAAAGAAAGAGGAGGAATCACCCTTTTCCTCTGACCGTTACGTAACAGTGCAGAATGCCCCGATGCCAACAGGAAGCCAGCAAAACACTTTATTCAAAAGAACCACGATGGCGGAATGAAGAACAACGCGAAAAAAAGAAAGAAAACATCGCAAGTATTGAAGCAAAACTAAAATGTGTACAACTCTCCGAAGTAAAAAAGGGGAGAAACTGCAGAAACAAAACAATATCAAAGTAGGCGCCGTGAGAAGGATCGTTCTCAGGACCGAGGTCATTACCCTTGCATAAGGCCACTCGGCCATGCTACAGCTCATCGCAGCAGAAGAAAAAAATAAAAGAATATCGGAGAGGACTGCAAAATCATCAAGGCAAAACACAAAATGAAAGAAATGTATGCACTAACTCTAACCCGATGCGGGGTATCATTTTATCGTCACGATCTAGAAATTAATTAGAGCGTCAGTTTGGGAAAAAATATTAACGTACACACAATGTTTCTAAGCTAATTTACTGAAAGAAAACAGTTCCGCCTCTTCCCCTCTCTGCTAAAAGATCTTTCCAAGAACTTTTGTCAACGGAAAACGGTTACTGGGTTTTTCCCACAAACGATTTTGTTTCTCATGAAAACTATTAAGAATAAAAAAAATGTTCGGTAGTTAATGTTAGTTCTTTTCGTTTAAAAACTTTTAAGAACTACAAATCATTGGGCAGTTAATATATTAGTTCTTTCCGTTTGAAAAGCTATTAAGAACTATAAAATGTTCGGCAGTTGATACATTCCTTCCTTTTGAAAACTATTAAGACCTACGTAACCATAAACTATAAGAACTAAGTATTTGTTTCACGTGTAAGCAGTGTTATGGAATATTAAAATATATTCCTTTATAAAGAGTAATAAGGGCATTAAGGTCTTCCTTTATAAAGAATACTTTATAAATTCTTTATGAGAAGGATTTCCAGTGCAAACCCAGACGAAATGCGAAGATTTTGCTTCCTTTACCTAATTGCTCTAGCATAAAACATACCAAGTTTACTTAAAGATGCAGTTTTGGGACGTTTGACATTAAACCGAATAAACGTTGACCAATCAACTATCTTAAATCAATGCGAATTCGTTCTTTGGAATTTTTATTGGCGAAATACTGAAATCGTATTCGAAAAACAATCCAAGTGACATCACGTTTCGGAATACGTACAGGAAACACCACCGCCACCTACATTTAGCTTGACAGAAAATGCCTCTCATATAAAATTAAAATTTTATGAGAGCACTGAAAAAAGAAAACTAGAAAAGCTGAACATTCTCACAAAACTTGGAAACAAAAAGAACCTGTCATAAACGTCCTTCATGAAATAGTCCGCTTAAATATAAATTTACGACAAACATAAAGACTCATTTCTTCAATTTCTGTTACATCTCATCGAATCTAATTACAAGGTGTGCCCTTGCCAAATGATATGCATTTTTATTTCGCGTTTAAAAAATTCGTTTCGGGGTGGCTGACTGCCAGTCACGCACTTATTCGATATCGAATATTTCATTCGTACGTTCAGGGAACTGCCCTTGTCAAGAAAACCTGGCTGTCAATTGAAGGTCATGGTGAACTCGAAACGAGAGTTCTTTCGAGATAGGAATGTCAGAGAGGTAAGAGTTGGTTGTAAGTTTTATTCGGGGACATCTCAATCCTGATTGGTAGTAACCGTAAGAATGCATACACCAGTAGAGCAGTCAGAGGGGAGAAAGCACCTCCACCCCCCCCCCCGAAAGTGTTGGATGCATATTAATATCGCCTTACAAATTAAATACTACGTACTAGGATAGTTCGATATTCTGTGGATAAAACAATACTTATTAAAATAATTAGTAGTTTCTTAAATTAGTCATCTAGGGAATCAGTAGTTCTTCGATATATCGCATTTTGCGGGGGACAATAAAATAAACGCGATGTATCAATAGACAAGATAAAGTACTTATAGAAATTAGAATGTATAAATTATATGACCTCCGAAATTTTGGATGCATATTTATATCTCCTTACAAATTAAATATTACAAACAGGATGTTTTTTCAATTTCAGGTATATATTTATTAATTTTAAATGGATTATTTATCAAAATGGATAGATTGCAATCACTAAATATATAAAATTGAATGGAATGGAATAGTGAAAACGATTGAAGTCTCGATTTCTGGGAGCGTATAAATTTATTGCTAACTGCGTAACTTTGAAATGGGTCAAGGCAACATGAAACCAATCGGAATTCTTAGAGACTGAGAAAAGGTTTTGTCTTTTGAAATGCGAAATTCGTGCTTTGATGACGAGTATAACAAAGGAATGTAAAGTGAGACGACACGTTAGGAAAATGTGTTATTTCTGCCCATGATATACGTATGAAAAATTTTTGGAATTTATAATTCGGTCATTTCTATTTACGCCACGTAGAAATGGTTCAGATTGCAACAGAAAACTTTAAAGGTTTATTTTTAGAAAGCATATAAGAATATTCTTATTTAGGAACAGCGCAGTATAGCAGAATAAGCAATCGAACAATAAAAAAGGCAATAAATACGGTGAGACAGTTTTGGAATGTTTTACGTTGCCATTTCTATGAACGAGAGGCTTTTTCTGTTAAGCTAAAAGCAGGTGTCGCTAATGTTTTTGTGGTAAACCGTATTTCCGGAACGTAATCCAGAAGTGACGTCACTTGGCTACATTTTAAGGTGACTTCGTTATCTTCTGAGAGAGCATTGGATAACCGGAAGTAAAATTTTCGTCTTCCGCTGGTTTTTTGTTTACACTGGAAATCCCTCCCATACTGGTTTCAGTAAAAGAAATTATTGGAAAATTTCGTCTGGAACTTCAAACTGAAAGTGTAGTGGGCGGATTTCGAATCTGGAATATTTTTATTCCTCTATCGCAGCGATTTTCATCCTTTTTCATTTCACGGCACACATAAACTTCTTTCTAAAACTTTACAGCCCACGAAAAAGAATTTTGTTTGCCGATCAGACAAAAATAGGTATAATTTTTATTGATCTATAAAAGTAATAAAAAAATTACCCATCCTTTTTTGCTCCTAAATGGCTTTATAGGGTTTTTAAAAAACATCTTTTTGCGACATTTTTTATGGTACTTTGTAATGAAAAAATATTATTCAAAATTATTTAAACTGGTAGTACTGGAAATTATCTGTGAACACCTGACACTAAACCATTGAAATGAAATAAAACGCACAATTTATATAAAAAATTTCACTATCCGTAAGGTGCACCACTACCATTCTGGTACACCTGTTGAAAATCGCTGCTTTATCGTTTATTGGAGTTCAGAGATTGTTAACACTAGCAATTTATTAAGTTACATTGTTCGACCTCTTTTGGAGAAAACATTCCCAACACCTCGCGTAACCTTTTTCTCTCATTTTTTTACAATGTAAGGTTACAGTTTCAGCTCATTTGTTTTCGACACCTGACATGCCCCAAAATCAAAAAACTTACGATACAGTTTAAATATTTTTCTTAGAGTGGAGATGGGCACTTTTGGTTACAGAATCCATATTCAGGATCGATCCGTATAGGAGCACGTAGTATCGGTACACCTAAAATATCGGTCCAAAAGTATTGATCCGTGAAGTATCGATATTCAATTCAAATAGAACGCCTCTTGTTTCACAGCATAGTACCTCTTATTTCCACTTCGTTGCCCCTTCCCCATATTTATACCACAGATTCACGTAGCCTTGGTATTGGATTAGCATCACTTTGAAAAGTATCGGAGCCCTCCAACCAAATTGAATGGATTCCGGTCCGACACCAGGATTTCATGGAATGATTACTTTCATGGAATGAGTACTTCAATGATCGATCCCAGAACCTGAAAAAATTGCTTGGTATTCTTCCCCATACTCTCACATTTTCTTTAGGTATGTAAGGGTACAAACCCGAGGTACCCGAGTTATCAGTCCTCCCTTCTATTTTACGCTGATCTACCCTTCTATTTTTCTTTCCTACCTTGTCTTGTGTTTGGCGGAGCTTAGGCAAATATGGCCCTTGCGCAACTAAGCCCAAAACCAACATTTGCATGTATTGGGTTTTATGACGCAAGGGCCACATTTGGCCATGCTGCTGCGCCAAATACGAGACACAACATCAAGTAATGGACATACACACACCAGGAAAGTTTTACTGACACAGAAGAGAGAAATACATCCAGGGAAGAACTGAATCGATCGTGGCTTAGTGGGCATACACTCTGAGCCACGACTGCCCCAAACCAACCAGTCCGATACTTTTCAACGATATTCACCAAAATGGATTGATCCAAACCATCGGGTGTCGAGAGATAGATGAAAGTGTCGATACCTCAAGTATCGGTACAGTATCGCCCATCTTTATCACTGTAAGATTAGATCTGTCACTTGGAAATCACGCAGATGGCTCGGAAGCATCATTCGAAAATTCCGCCGTGCTTCACATTTGGAAGCAGCTGGAAGCGTTTCCTAACGCCTTTCGCAACAGCATTGACAGTGACCGAGAAAAACAGTTGTTTATTTATGCGAGATACGCCGAGTGGTGACGGAGATATGAGACAGTGGAAATAGTTCTTTGCTCTTTTCTGAATGAAACAAGAGTCCCCTTGTGTGTTGTGATATGGGATAACTAACCTCCAACTTATCACCTTGCCTCCGTCATTAACGCAGATAATGGCGGAGAACAGCCGTCTTTATCACGAGGGCAAGGAGCCGAATGACGTCACGACGTTTAAAAATAAATTCCTCACTTCTCTCATCGATTGTGTAGAGGAATACATCTCGAGGATGAAATGACGAAACGCGGGCCTAATTGTTTGTGGAATTCTGAATTTCGAGCCATTTAACTATCGCCCCCTTCAGCCATATTTTAACAAAAATCATTTTTATTCCAAATTTAGCCACGAAACTCGGTCCAGCTGTCGTGTACACGGGGACTGGTGCACGTTAAATCTGTCGTGGCCTCAAATGTCCTCACGTTGGCATGGTGCGGAAGTTCGGAGAGTGGGGTGCCAGACCAGGTGTAGTTCTCGTCGTCTGCGTTTGGTTCAAAATTACGAGGCGTTGTCCTTGATCTTTCCGTTTGGGATTGATCCCGGACTGTCGCCAATAGCCCGTTGTGTTATCCAGTGCGAAGTTAATTAACTACCTACCTACCTACCAAATTTAACCTATTTCTCATCGCCATTACCAAAAATATAGACTATATCGTCAACTAACAAGTGAAATACACTGTCAAAATTTTCAAGATAGGAGTTTTATTCATTTGGAATACCAGAATGTGATGATCTTTAGATTGGTTTAGTGTGCCTACAAAGTTATTTTTTCGTTGTATGAATGTTAGATTTCTTCTTGAGAAACCAATAAGTGAGCAGAATTCCCTTCGTTTTCTTTAAACTAAGCTTCGTTAATCTTTCATTTAATGAAAGATTAACTAGTGACATTCTGTCAATCCTTAAAATTCATGAAGTTGTGCCGCGGTTATGAATTTAAAACGGGCTTTTAACTTAATGCACCTTTAATAACGCATAACAGTTTCAAATTACTATGATGAGAATGGAGAACAGGAACCAAAATTTCAAAAACCCTCTCTCTCAACGGGGAAGACAATTATAATCTTATAATTGAATTTTAGAGTTAAAGAATCTAGTGATTGATGATAATCTTAATCTTCCCTGAGGTTCACACGTATATATCTGTTCTGCAGTCTTCCTTGCATGACTTCTAACCAGTTTTGACTTTCTTGACTAATATATTTCTTCCTGGGATTCTTTCAGCAAAAAGATGTGGTTATTTAGTCATTATGCGTATTCTGGGTAAAAGCAAAAAACTTTTCTTCTCGGAAATCTCGTGACGTTCAGAGGATTAAAAAACTATTCTCCGCCTATTATCTAGATTCTCCATAGAACTATATAAATAAGTACACACGTGATTAGCGGCAAGTAACGAAAAGGGGGTCAAAAGTAAGAGTACTTTCGTTTTAAATAGGACCGACACCTTCCTCTCGATTTTTCAACTGTTTTATTTCCCCCTCCCTTTCGTTAACCTCTTTTCTTCCTTCTGAAAGTTTGCGACACATTTTTCTTGGCCATTCAAGCCTGTTTCGCGAAAACGTCCAGCGATGCTAACCTCTGCTGGAAGGTTTTTCCAAAGGAAGCTTAACGGGGAAAATACCTACAGGTTCTGTTAATTGCTTACCAAATTTTATAATACGGTATTAAACTTGATTTTTGAACCACGATTGCAAGAGAGCGTTTGCATTTGTTAACCCTCCAAGTGGTTTCGACGAGATATCTCGTCCATCAAAATCTGACTAATTTTACAAGTGATGAGATATCTCGTCGTCAAGATATAGCCAATTTTTTTATGATGACGAGATCAAGATGTGGTCAGTTTTCTTCTAATGGCGAGATATCTCGTCCATCAAAATCTGGTCAGATTTGCCAATGACGAGTGAGATACCTCGTCAAGACAACCACCAGGAGGGTTAAGAGAACAAATTAAAAATAATTCTCGAATTCAGCTTAACTGTGACAAGCAACATAAAGGAAACGGACGTACACACAAGACAAGGAAAGCTCTGTAATCACACAGAAGAGATAAATGCACTCAAAGAGGAATTGAACCTGCGCTGGGTACAATTCGCAGGTTGCTAGCGTAGCTGTCAAATCCACTGAGACACGACGACCCCGTTTGTTTACGGAAATTAACCTATAAATAATATTCCAACATTGGAGGTCAAGATTTAAAAAAAGGTTTTGTATGAAGTTGTGTGCACCTTCAAAATATTTTTTTTGATTCAGAAAACAGTCCTTCCTAAGGGCTGAATTGCGTTCTGTCATAAAAAAAGGTTTCGATTTGTCATGTATTTGCTATCCGACGGCTAATATTACAAAGAGAGGAATTTCCATACATATACAAATTGTGTCATGTGTGTAACCGTATATTAATAATAATTACAAATGCATGAAAAAAGAATGATAAAAGTCCAGTAAAATTCAATTCATTTCGAGCAGTATTGTAACTCACGTAGGCTCATTTTGAAAAAGGT
The DNA here is from genome assembly GCA_933210815.1 of Meta bourneti. Classification (NCBI taxonomy): domain Eukaryota; kingdom Metazoa; phylum Arthropoda; class Arachnida; order Araneae; family Tetragnathidae; genus Meta; species Meta bourneti. Next base: position 55,811,456 of record OW119930.1, on the reverse strand, counting down.
TTGGTGTCAATTGTCATCACGGATCGAAAAAAAAATTAGATTGAAGGAGAATGTAAATTACAGGCGAATGCTTGATAGGCTATTTTTAATCACGTTTCAAACGCACATCTCATCAAGCAGAAACTGTACTAATTTAATACGAAAAAGCATTAGAACGACTAGGTATGTGTTTGGAGGGGACTCCTAATGAAAAAATACCTCATCTCTGTGTCTGAGTTACAAATTGAATATTGTATTAGTGAAGAATCGCATTTTTTTCTCCATCTCCTTCATCCCACTTACGACCTTCACGAAGAAAATCTCCTTTGTGGCGTTAATTCCAGGTTACGAAACCTTATTTCTGTCGGATATATTTCCTAGAAATTACCCCGAAACGGTAATTTAGATAATCTCCCCCAAAGTGATGCATGCGTGTCTCTTTCTCAGCTCCTTACCTTGCTCTGCCAACCGTGCACCAATTTAACAGCACCGGACCCACCAATCTCTCTTTCATTCCAAAGAGACAGGGGGCGGGAAAGGAGTAAAACAAACCCGCGCTTTGTTGGGGGTCCCAACCTGCATATGCCCCGAGGGTCCCATACCTGAGGGGGGGGGGGTGGCTGGCTCACGTGGCATATGAGAAAAGGTTTTGTACCAAATGGCTTTGACCTCTCGGGGCGATTAAGACACGCTAGGAGAGGTTTCGGCGAAGAGGTCCGCCAGGGATTCGAGGTACGCCCCCTTCCTTGGGGTGTCCATGACCTGGACGATGACCATAACGGCTGCTGGGGTCCGGGATAGTAGTGACCGCAACGCGCCCTCAACCGGAATGAACTGCTGCAGCCACGAATGAATGAAATGTTGCAGATTATCTGGCGTGTTCATCGTTGGTTGAGGCCTTTCATGCCAGCGGAAGGATCTCGATTTAATGTCTCTTTCTCTCTCTACCCTCGGATGGCTGAGATAAAGATCGTGAGTAGGAGTCTGTGAAAGTACTTAAAAAACTTCCTTTCTGGTTAACAATGCGGTTTTTCTTGACAGGTTCAATTATACACAAATATGCTCTTTCCGCAGAGCCGTGCAGAGGGCGGGGCTGTAGAAGCTCAAGCCCCTGCATTTTTCATAATATATAAACACTACAATGTCAAGACCTGGTTGAAGGCAGGAGCTAGAATGAAAAATGGGTTAGTGTTGCTAATCCCCTTGGTCAAAGTATAACCTAGGTATTAAGAAAGGACACACTAGAGGTAATCATATCTCTACAGCAGTGATTCTCAACCACTGTGCCGCCAAATTCTTAGAGTGTGCCGCCAAATTTTAGAAAATAAAAATTATGATTTTGTTCATTTGTTGGAAGATGAAATATGGTGTGCTAAACTAGCTTACTTATCAGACATTTTTGTAATTTTTAATAACATAAATTCAAGTATGCAAGGGCCGAAAGAAAATATATTAAACTCAACAGATAAACTGGTGGGATTCCAAAAACAAATAACTTTATGGGAGAATAAAGCTCAGGAAGGCAATTTGGAAAAGTTTGAGTCAGTCTCAAAATATTTTAATAAAACTATTCATAAAATTGTTATTGACCATTTGACAACATTAGAGGAGAGAATTATTCGTTATTTCCCAAATTTAGATAGAAAAAAATTTGATTGGGTTCGTAATCCATTTGTGATAACGAATACTTCTGTATTTGAATTAACTTTGAATGAAAAGGAAGAACTAATTTCGCTTTCTAATAATCGAGATTTAATTTTAAAATATTCGGAAGAATCAATTAATTCATTTTGGATTAACATTAGATGCGATTATCCCATGATAGCCAAAAAAACTTTAAAAAAATTATTACAATTTTCTACATCTTATTTGTGTGAATTCGGATTTTTAGTATTAACCAACATAAAAACGAAAAAAAGATCGAGACTGTTAAATGTAGAAGACGATATGAGAGTAGCATTGTCATTTTTACGACCAAATATAAATGAAATTATCAAAAAACATCAAGCTCAAATTTCTCATTAAAAGTATTCTTATTATTACCTTGTAATTAATCCCTTAATAAACGTACTGTTGTTTTTGTAGTACATATTATATTATTTTATTTTACATTCACAATTATTATCATAAACTATTTTACACAGTGTATTATAGGCAAGTAAACAACTTTTAAACTTATCTTTTTCTTTGTGTGCCGCCAAATTTTGAAATCGTTAAAAGTGTGCCGCGACAAAAAAAAAAAGGTTGAGAATCACTGCTCTATAGTATAATCAAGATATAAGGTGACCTAATAAACATGTCCAAAAGGCCGCGTTTTACAATTCCCACAGCGATCAACCCTTTTTCCACAAGCAGCCACAGAGACAATCTAAAATATGGGATGGGGTTAGGAACAAGGGGTTGTTGAAATTAATCACCTTGATCAATGTATAACCTAGACTATGATTTTCCAAGTCGCACATTGATCGACTCTTGTTCATCCAGGAACTGTCGCACAGAGACAATCTAAAAGATGAGATATATGGGATGGGGTTGCGGTGCAGTTACTGAAAATAATCCCCTTGGTCAATGAAAAACCAAGACCATGTACAAATGACCATGTTTTTCAAGGCGCACAGTCATCATCCCAGAGCTGTCCTACAGACACCGATACAATCTAAAATATGGGAAGGAGTTGTTGGGGTTGCGGAGCATGGACAAGTTGGAAAGTTCTTAACTCCTCTCACAAAACTCTTACCTTGTATGCCCCGCTTTTAAGTCTAGCCAGTGAAGTCTGGTGCAATCTTGAACCTTAAAAATGCAATGACAATCCAGGGCGCTTTGAGGGATACCAAACATGTGGGGAGGAGCAGACCATGTTTTATGATTTTTTTTATGTGCACGAGGATTAAATTTCCTCTGCGATGAGATCACTATTTATTGTTCCTGGGTATAGCAAATGCTGGGTAAAGAGTACCTGATTTTATCGTTGGATGGAAAGGATTCCCTTATCTTTTGTGCACTCCAGACATTCAAACAATCGTAGCTTATGAAAAATAAAACCTGAATTTGTGAACCATTTTTCAAATATATGCTACTACCGTTACTGGATAAATGCTAACACAAAGCCAAAAATATCAAACATTGTTTATAAATCGAAAATTCAAGTTTCAACTTACAAAGAACTGTTTTGAATAAAGTTATGAATAAAGAAATTACGTGATGTATACACAAGGGTTTTAAGGAAAAATGCGACTAGATATTTTGCAATTCAAGTTATTGTTTCCAATTCCCAGGAACACAAACATCTTCCTAAAAGGGCAGTTTTAACCAAAAAAGATAAGGGGCAGGCGATAGAATATCTGTAGCACCTCCCCTCTGCATATCTCTGTTTACAAGTACCCTTTACTACAAATAATTTGATTCTAGAATTTAAGGAAATTTTAATAAACTATAATTATTTATGTAATGAGTGAAATTCCTTGTGTGTGAATATGGTTATCTTTTTTTTGACGTTATATCCCGTTCATTGCTTACTAGTCCTCTGTCTTAGCCTTCGTGGTGTATATAATAACAAACCTTGTGTAAGACAATGTGCTGCTTACTCACATTCAGTTTCGAAAAGGCAATAATGCTTCTTTTCTGATAGCTAGTTTTAAGTTTTCCTCATTCTATTGTCAGATTTCAATCCTTTCGACAGTTATACAGAAAATACAACTCCTGAATCTTATAAAATGACAAGTGGTCATAGAACAAAACAATGGTTATCAGGAAAACAAGTTGAAAAGTTAGTATATTCTTTTTGATTGAACAGGGGTTTGTTCAAGTCTTCACTTCTGTTATTTAGAAAAAATAAATGCTTGAATTAGATCTCTATTTATCCTCAATAATATCCCTGTTATCGATCCGTGACGCTCAACTTTTCGTTTCGTGTTAAGCATAAAAACGATATAAATTACTATTTTAGCTCTTCGAAATATTTTAAGAAAAACAGAGTTTCTCTTGAAACAAGTTAAAAAAGGATAAGCACATTGCCATCAACTAAACAAAAGGAACTAAAACTAAATGGACGAATATAGAATAAACATGTCCATAAGATTTGCTAATTGAGACAGGTTGAGATTTCCACATCACTTCAGTAGACATGTATATCAGTTGAATGCATATTTCTCTGCTATTTCGTAATTATGCATATTTAACCCCAAATATCATTTTAGTGTATTTCCAACTTCGTTTCAGAAACATTCTAAAATACAAATAGATTAAAAACTTTACTATACAGTGCGAAGAAACTGCTGAGTAGACAGACATGTCTTAAAAAATGTTATTTGTCCTTCATTTTTTAATAGGATGCTTGAGTTTTTCACATTAAATTAAATGAAATTACTCGAAACGCCTATCTAAATTATTCTCATTTTTTATGTCCATGTACAGAATACCGGTCTTAAACACTCATGACTAAAAAGTGTCTACAATTTTATTTGATTCTCCTTTGAAGCGCCTAGGTGGCAAAAGTAACAAGTCCCTTTTTCTTCCTCTAGGTTTATGTTCCCGTCAACAAGTGAACCAAGCCAACCTCTCCAAATTAAATCAAATGATCCTTAACGTCTATTCAGTTATTCTTATTTTGTATGTTTGTATGTCTACAGGACACCTGACTTTTAAACACCATGACTAAAAGGTGTCTAGTTTTATTTGATTCTCCTTGGAAGCGCCAGTGGTAACGTCCTTTCTCTTGCACTATATTCGGATTCCCGTCAACAAGTGGACCAAGCCAATCTCCGCTAAAGAGCATTGACAACTCAGAAAATTTCAGGTAAAACGCGAACACAAAAGCCAAAAACTCCGAACAAATGCGCGGCGTATACCTGAGCGACATTTACGACCTGCAGGATTTATTCGGAATGGCCACTTTCGGCAAGTCCTGGCACCTACCAAAGGGCCGCACTTGACAGTCGTCAGCGGTATATCTCTGGCCGAAAACCATCTGCCTCTCCACCCTGGAGGTAAGTAACACTGGGGCAGATGGTCATGCGCGACCCCCCTTGCCACCCTCCCAATGCATTTTATTCATGAGTTTCTTCGATTGTGTGGAAGGTGGACAATCCACAAGACACGCGCCTACCTCACTTTTGTTAGTGGCAGGTTTTTGTGAGGAATTAGATGTGGAATTTTCGGCCCCGTGAAGTATGCCTTGGCGATGAATAGGCGGCCTGGGCTTAAAAAGTATAAAATAATAATAATAAAAGTTCCTCTCCGATGGTTCGTCAGCCGAAGCGAGAATGAGGGAGGATGATTGATTGCGAAAATATATGCTTCTCCTGACATACTTTTTCTTAAAAGAACGGCACGTTTTTCTTGGGCTTATTTAATGTTTATGTGGAGTCCGGTTGGACGTTTTCCTCCGTTTGTAAAAAGCTGTAAGGTGAAAATGGGGCTTTCTCTGAAAAGGGAACTAATGTTGCACGGATAAGGTTTTCGTAATTTGTATTGTGCTGTTGTCAGGGTCGTCCTGAGTTATGTGCCCGACATGCCCTTGCACGTAATCACAAAAAATAGGAGTGGCCGAAAGACAGGCACAGTATGCTTCCAACTTTAAGTTCATAAACATCCCCAGCAATAAATTTTCTGGCATCATTAATTTACTTAATCGGTATTTGTAGGTTGGTTGGTTTGGTTTCATTTCATGGCGCATGGACCATGTATTGACCAAGCTGATCCAGCGTCAAGTAAATGGACATACATACAAGGAAAGTTTTTACTGACACAGACGAGAGAAATATGTATTGGCCAAACTGATCCAGCGTCAAGTAAATGGGCATACATACAAGGAAAGTTTTTACTGACACAGACGAGAGAAATACCCACAGAGAGGCGCCGCCTACAACCATCGACCTTCTAATGGAATAGACGGAGCATGTGCCCTCAGCTTCATGTTATTTCTGCCGATAGCTTTGTTTGAATATCTGTCACGTGGTTGTGGGCAGGTAGGTAGGTAGCTAATTAACGTCGCACTGGAGCAACAACGGGCTACTAGCGACGGTCCGGGATCAATCCCCAAGGAAGGATTCGAGGACACCACGTAATTTTGAACCACGGTCGGATGACGAGGCGACACCTGAGCTGGCACCCCACTCTCCAAACTTCCACACCACGCCAACGTGAGGACATTTGAAGCCACGGCAGATTTAACGTGTACCAGCCCCCGTGAACACGACGGTCGTCACTGACTGATAAGATAAACTAGGAACCAGAATCCACTCTTAACCCTCGCGGTGGCATCGACGAGATAGTCCATCAAGATTTGACCAATTTTGCTAATGACGAAATATCTCGTCATAGAGGTATTGCAGATTTCTTTATGATGACGAGATCAAGTCAGATCTGGTCAATTTTTCTCTAATGACGAGATATTTCGTCCATCAAGATCCGATAAGTTTTGCTAATGACGAGAAATACTTCGCCAGAATCAACCCCAGGAGGGAGGTGACTCCAATAACTCATTGTTTACGTTTAACCTGCCCCTTAATTTAACTAGTGAACTCGTCCAAAACCACGTGACTCAAATGCCATCTCGTTGGAGTCGGATTATAGTAAAGACTAATAAACACGTGTAAAAACGACATCACCACCACCTTAAAAAAGCGCGATGTTATTCAGAATTAGGTATTACCCGTTTTTGAATCGTTTTTTCATTCCATTTACGACCTTGACACGCAATCTATTCCTCATACTTCGGCACTCCATTATGGTTTGAATAATGCACAGCATGCGCTGCGCCCCAGAGATTTGGCCACCAACAATACAATCCCGTAACCGCTAAACCTGCAAAAAACGCATCTATTGCGGCACACCTGCTTTTCGGGAGGCTTCAATCGTCTTGAAGTTGCGAATCACGCACTTCCTACTAACCTTATGCCTTTAGAGAAGAGGATTTTGTGTTTCTGGGCAAAATGGAAGTAGCTGCTTGAAATCAAAGAAAATATTATTTTGGTTTGGATCCAGCATATTTATACGAAAAGTATTTTCTGTTAGCGGTAGTGTTTCTGAGGCGATATGTGTTTCCTGTACCTATTCCAAACCCGAAGTCACTTGGCTTGTTTTTTTCTCTCTCTCTCGAATATAATTTCCACATTTAGCCAATAAAAATTCTAAATAATTAATTCAGAATTGATATATGACAGTTGATTGATTAGTCAACGACAAATACATCAGACGCCAAACGTTGCCAAAACGACGATAAACTACGTTTTAAGGTAACCCCGATGTATATCATGCGTTTCGACATCAGACGTAAAATCTTCACAGACGGCCTGATTTGTTTACAGTGAAAATCCCTCTCATATACTCATTCGCGTTTAGGTTTCAACCATAGAGGAAATATAAAAGTATAATGAGCAGTGGTAACCTTTTTATGTACTCAATGTCATGTGACTAAACTAGTAGTAAAATGACCCTCAGACTACTTTGTCTGCCGTGTGAAAACGAGTATTCATCAACTGATTGATCTACGGGATGTGAGAAGACGACCATCCATTCATCATATAATTGAACAACGCGGCATAACAGACTGAGGCGATTTCATCATTTTTGTCGTCACTCTATAGAAATGCGCATTCACACATCTACCCCGACATAAGATTTTAATCGTTAAGCAAGGTGATCAAATGCAAATCGGCCAACCAAGTCAGTCATTTTATCACAGAGCAGTCACGTGACTACTGGTCGTCATGTTGGTCACACTTTGAAGCTTCTTTCAGTCTACAGGGAAAGGACTTTATTTTTGAACTACGGCCAGATGACGAGGTCAAAACACACTGAGCTGGCACTACTCTTCAAACTTCTACTACACACCAACGTAAGGACATTTGAGGTCACGGCAGATTTAATGTGCACCAGTCCGGACGTCAGGTTCGGAATACATACAAGAAACACGTTCGGTAGTAGAAACACTACTGACACCTACATTTAGCTTGTCAGAAAATGCCTCTCATATAGTCGGCTTAGAGCAGAAACTCATTTACTGACATTTTTGGGGGAGGGGGTTTGACTCTAAAAGCTTATTTTCATTATGATGAGAAATTCATTGTCGTATTGTAATCTGCTTGAACAAAAATTTTAACACTCGTTTTTATTTTGACCTAAAAACTAAGTCTTTAAAACGGCTGTACTGTAAACAAATTTTTTTTTGCAATTCAATGAGTTTTCCTCTAATCCGACAAATGGAAGACATATTTTCATGTGCAGTTCTTAAAAATTATTTAAAACAATATCTAGGTAGATGCGGTTTCCATGTTCTTGTGCAATCCATTTACTCAGAAAGTGGGTCGTCGGAAACTGATTTGACTTGTTTATCAAATTCATTTCAAATGTTCCAGATGACATTAATCACAAGATAAACACGTGCTGACATGTTTTGATAGGTTTTTCCGTTTTGCCGGTGATCTCGTTGTTCCTTGTTTGTGCTGAATAAATCGCTGAAAAAAAATCGTTATTCCACCATCAGAGTCCCTCCCTTAATACTTCACAGAAAGTTATTGTTCGGAATCTCAACAAGACTGGGTGCATCCATTCTTATTTAACTTCTCAAAATGTGGTTCGAAGAACCCTAAGGGGCCCGGAAGATCTTTTAGTGGGTACCATAAACCTTTGGAAACGCTGACCAAATATTCTAAGCTTGCTTATGGCTTACAATGGGTTCGCAATGTCACTGGATACACCCATTCCTGTTAGTTTCTCGAACTCTGTTAGCGGAACCCTAAATGATCGCGAAGATCTGTTTGTGGGATCCTCAAAACCTTTTGAAATGCGTACGGACCAAATATTCCAATCTTGTTTATTGTTTACAATGGGTTCTCAAAATGACAGGATGCATCCATTCCTGCTTTTTTCTCGAAATCTGGTTCGCAGAACCCTAAGAGACCCGGAACTGAGCTCCTTAACCTTTTGAAATGCGGACCAAATGTTCAACCAAAACGATGCATCGCAACACATTGAATGCAGTAGATATAAGAATCCAGTTTCCCCGTCAGTTTCAAGCTAGATTTTAAAGACATTTTTCGATTTAATTTGCCTTCGTATTGTAAAAATAAGACCAAAGAATGGCACAAACGAAACCAGACCTAAAGAATGATACTAGTGCTTCCCAGCCTTACCGCTGCGTGGCTCAGTGGGTTTACAACTACACTAGCAATCTGGGAGTTGTAGGCGGATGTTTTTCTCCTGCCAACTCGGTATAACTGCCATCGTCTCCGGCACCGAACTTAAAAGAACCCGAATCTACGCTAGAGACCCCAGTTGAGCTTGTTTACGTACCACCAATCCCCTAATTTAACTCATTCAATACCACTGCCAACTCGTGAGACAAAAATTATTTATACTTCTATCACACAAACTCCTGGAGAGCCAATGGTCGCTAAATGCGCCAATGTGACACACTCGAATGCTTCAAAATCCCCTATAGAAAGTGGGCAAAGTCTCCTTTTTACGGCAAAAGACAGGTGTAGACTTCGTGTCTAGAACAGTTCTTGTAGTAAGCAGAAGGCGTATTTTTTTTTCAACAAGCTAAAATGCAATCCCATCTTTTGCAACCCGTTCCTCCCGTTGGAACAGCAGTCCGTCAGATGGCTATTAAGAAATAAAGGCCATATGCCCAACTCCATAACAAAGGCAGGTCAATTGCACCAGCAGCGGCCGGAAATACCAATCCAATCGCATTTGTTTACATTTAGCTAAGCACTGGCCGAGCTCTATCTGGACCCATTGTCGACGGTGGGCAGCAGCGAAAGTTTATGACAGGCCCTTTCCCTTTCCTTCCATTGACGGGGTGAAAGTCTAGGCGACGTTGAATGAAAGGGGGTCGAGTGGTCAGTCGCATTCTTACAAACCCGCAAATCACGCACCACTGGTTGGAATTTCTGAACGGGTGTTCGGTTGTTTGCACATTTACTAGGGCTCCCTTTTCAAGACGGGCTTACAGCTGCTGCGGCGAGAGGTCATTGGGTCAAGGCCTCCCGTAGCCGTAGCGGTCATGTAAGATGATGCGTACCACCTGCGGTCGGATGACGGGGAGGGAAAAAAGCTCTATCACAAACAGTGCGCACTTACACCACGTAATTAGCCGGGGACTGTGTGATGTTGACCTTAATACGTGATGGAGCCCACTTGTTGAGTGTGTGTATTTGTAAGCATTCCGGAAAATTGAAGCTGAACATGTGTTTTGTTGCGGAGTTTTACGGATGATTGATCTGCTACTTGTTTGCAAAATGGAAAGGTTTATGGAGAAGGCATTGGAAGCATGCTTAATTAGACGGTGGAGGTTTCACCAAAGCAAATAGGGATTTATTGGATGGGTTGTATCAGGGTTTTAGTGATCATCGTCGTCTGATTTCTGCAACGTTTGTCTTTTTAAAGATCAGTGTTCCAAAGTAACATTTCTCCTCTAAAAGCTAAATCTGCTTAAACCAGTAGCATAGACCAAAACAAATAGGAATTAACTGGATGGGTTCGGTCACAGGCAGGGTTTTAATGATCTTCGTCGTTTGATTTTGAAAAAACTTTTTATTTTACATATTAGTGTTCCATAGCAACATTTCATTTCTCTAAATTTTAACTAGTAGCGTAGACCAAAATAAATAGGAATTTACTGGATGTGTTGTTGAAGAATTATGAATGATAAAATAATGATTGATAAAAAATTAAAAAATAACAAATGATAATAATAGTGAATAAAATAATAAATGGTAAAATTATGGATTATAAAAAAATTAATGGTAAAGTAATGGACTATAAAATAATGAAAAATAAAATAATGAATAAAATAATGTATGAAAAAATAATTTATGATGAAAATATGACTGATAAATAAAATAATGAGTGGTAAAACAATGACTTGAAAGAAATAACTACGAATTTTCAAATTCATTACGAGTTCTGTCGAAACTATTTTCTTTTCGAATAACTCTTACAAAAGAAACAAAGTTTGAGCGGAGTAAACAGTTAATCAGCGATATCTTCAGCTGTGTATGTTCGATAAGGTGTACAAATTAGCCGTTATTAGCTTAGCCTAATTAAAAATCTCCACACAACTCATGTTTCAATGCAAGCTCGCCAAATCTAAACACATTCTTAGACTTTCGCATTCCCAAAGATTCATGACGACTCCAATGTGAATTTTGGAACTCCGCCGTTCGATGACCCTAACGAAAATAAACACAGGCTGTGACGAGTAACATTTGATTGAAAGGCCCCGTCAATGGCAATAACCTTTGAATATTACTCGTCGGTAGAAAATCGAAGATTATTTTATCGCGGCAAAAATTCCAAGAAAAATGACGGCACCTAAATACTTGTAATAGACCAATCAGTTAATTCCTTGTAAAAAATCATCCAATAAGGTGATGGGAAAGTTAGCTCGAATTTGAAAGATTAGAACTTCATGTGAAAGTGAATAAGATTTTTTTTCTTTGCAAATTGCATTTTTGTGAATGAGGTTTTGAAATGCATGACTTCTTGTTCATGTGCTGACACCGCACGGTTTAAATAAGTGAAATTATTTATTAAAATAAAGTAAACTTTTTGATTTTCATGAGATAATTCAAAAATCTTAATTTTGTTGTTTAGGGCAGCCTTTATCAAACTTTTTGGTCCACGGCTGTGCTTACCTAAAGGCAAATCTCCGTGGTCCCTTTGTAATAAAATTACATTCAAATTCAACAGATATTTAAATAAATGAATCGATTTAAATATAATAAATTGCTATTTTAAGATTATTTGCTTTCTCTCTTACGAAAATTGAAATAATATCCTCTAAAGAAACAATCGACTTTTGCCGTTTTAATGAGATAATTCAAAGATCTTAATTTTATCGTTTTTATAGTAGGGCATCCTTTTTCATTTTTTTGGTTCACGGCTCTATTTACCTAAACTTAAATCACTGTGTTTTCTTTGCAAAAAAAAAATTACACTAAAATTTAACAAATATTTAAAAATTGAATAGGTTTAATTTTTTTAATAAATTGCATTTTAATTTGTTTAGACCTCTGAAAGTCATGGAATTTCCGAGTTGTGTTCTTATGTTTTCCCTGCAATACACATAATGACTAAATAACCACATTTATTGGTTGAATTGTCCTGGAAAGAATCTATTGATCAGAAAGGTCATATTTGGTTTGTCATAAAGGGAAGATTGAGGGTTGCAGAGCGGATATATGCATGTAAACCTCTCAGAGGTTTACATTTCCAGTATATTTCTAGATTTTATTTTGAGATTGAGATTTGCTCTCAAATGTAAATTGAAATACACTCATGTCCAAATTTATCTTTACATACCCAAAAATAATGATATTCCATGAAATATCCAATCGATGCAATCCATTTTTGCAGGGAATGTGTGAAAGATAAGCCTAATTAACATTATCCACTCAAAAGTGATCAATCGGTCTCTGATATGCAAATCAAGGCGTTACGTCATCCGACGGTGATTCAAGCGCTTTGCGCAAAGTGAATATCTGAGTGAATTTCTGCAATACAGCGTTTGATTTCAGTGTGTAAGGACACAAAACGGTTTGTTATGGCTCCGAAGTATCATTTGGAAGAATCTGTGAAGTGGCGAATTATCGGCCGTTTAGAAGCAGGGCAGACAATCATGGAAGCAGCGAGATATGTGAATATTTCAAGACAGTCTCTACGCTATGGAAACAATTTCAGAACTCTGGAACTGTTGTCAGGAGGCCATGACAAGGTCGTAAACGAATAACAACTGCTTCTCAAGATCGATATCTGGATAACGGAAGTCTACTGCTCGGCAGTTAAGTTTAGAGGTTGCAGCCGCCACTGGAACTGTTGTATCACGGCAAACTGTATACAGAAGGCTTAATGAAAAAGGCCTTTACGCCAGAAAGCCAAGGGTATGTGCTTCACTGTCTTCATAACAAAAGAGGGATCGCTTTAATTGGTGCAAAGAACATAAGAACTGGAGTGAACACCAATGGACTCATGTTCTCTATACTGATGAGTCGAGGTTTGGTTTAACATCTGATTCTAAACGTGTTTATATCTGGAGGGAGTCAGGAACGCAAAATCTTCCTTCGAACATTATGGAACGTGACCGTTTCGGTAGTGCAGGTGTGATGGTATGGGGAGGAATAATGATCGATGGACGTACGCAGCTAAGCGTTTTCAACAGCGGATCTGTGACCGGCCAGATATATCGTGATGAGGTTTTAGAACCTTATGTAAGACTTCTCAGAGGTGCATATGGATTTGACTTTTTATTTATGGACGATAATGCTCGTCCACATCGAGCAAACCTCGTTGACGAATTCCTGGAAAGAGAAGTCATTGAGCGAAAACCGTTGGCAATAAAATCTCCTGATCTGAACCCGATAGAGAACTTATGGGACTACCTTGGAAAAGCAGTTGCACGGAGACATCCTCCTCCTAGAGATATAAATGCCCTGAAGACCGCATTTTGCTGGAGGAGTGGAACTTAATTCCCAAAACTATGGTTAACAACATTATTGCCAGCATTAAAACACGTTGTGATATGTGTATACACGTCAGGGGAGATCACATTCCATATTAAATTCATAAGCCTTAATTTTTTCTGAGTTATTCTTTTTTCTGAACTCTCCTCGTCACATATTATTGCCATTTTTATTGTTCACGTTACAGTTTTACATCATAAGCAGTGCTCGTAAATTTTTTCCTTTGTATTTATGTGTTATGATGTTATGTATCATTTCACACAAATTCATAAAATTATAGTTCACAGTTTCTGAGAAATCCGTGATTTTATGCATGTAAAGATAATTTTGGACATGAGTGTATATCGTTCTACGATCAACTCATTATTGAGTTTTCAAGACTCGACTGTTATCCCTCTCGGATTATCCCGACAGTGACGTCAATCAACAAATTTCGTTAAAGCGCAACCAGTTTTTTTACATAAAATATTCCCTACAACAAAGCGTTTATTATTTTTTCTTTATGCTATACTATGGAACATCTAATATCATCTCGCGGCACAGATGTTTACAGGGCATAGTGAAACTCCCGCTGCCTCTTTGAGTGCCATAACGCACAGTTTGGAAGCCTCTTTTTTAAATTATTAAATAATCTGTAAATATATTGTAAAGAACAATACTATTGTTCTCTGCAGTCATGAATTGTTGAATCCTAGATCCGGATATTGAATCCTAAATCTGGATACTTTTCACGAATAATACCGTCTAAATATTAACCACTTGAAATTATGGAGGTTTGGTTAAATGCTACCAAAAGGGTGCTTTTCATTTCATATATTTTAATCAGTACAAAGATACGTGAATTCGGGTAAACTTTTATCGTTAAGACACAAAATTGAAAACAAGAAATATGTCTTCCAAGAAAGAGTACTTTTAAAATGAAAAAAAATTTCGAATAAAACGAAGTAGCCCGTTCTATGCTCCGGTTGACGTACATTTAATTACCAACCAACCGAATAATCTTTCTTCCGTTTGAATTATTTTAAAATCGCCAAACTCTTGTACACTAAGTGAATTAGAAGTTTTCAGTAGAATGGGATAAATGAATGAAACAAAAGTAAATTATAGGTTCATTGTACAGAATATTTTCATTGAATATATTTGCAGCTATTAATATTGCAAAAGCAATCTTTCGAGAAACTATTCATTTTAATGCACGACTATTCGCGTATGGAATAAAAACCAATAAGAAGGTGTAGTCACGTCCTCTTTCATTGCGTGAAGCTATTTGGGAATATTTCACCAGTGCAATAAAAAAATCCATCCATGCATTCTTCATTTAATATTCAACATATATATATATATATATATATATATATATAATGCACTAGTGATGATTATTATCACTAGTCGTTATTCAAACAAAATGTTTCTTTCGTTAAGCTTAATTTATTTTTTAATTTCATTCATTTGTTATGTTAGAGGCTATGAATGAATGTCATCGTCTGATGTCTTATGTTCAATTTAACAATGGAAACACCCATTAAAGTTATCTTTCGGCACCACTGACAACATGGTTATCCTTTTTTCGTTTGCTTTCAATCTTCTGATTTCCTTTTCATAAGACAACCCGTTACGTTCCTCCAGTACGACGCGAATTCAATTACCAACCAACTTATCAATCTTTTGTATGGGGGAATGTTAGGGGTCTCTGGGGCCAAAAGCTCCCCCTCGTCAATATTGGTTACTTGTTTTTATCCTCTAATTAAATGAAAGAAGCGCATATGATACTTATGAGATATTCTTTATTCGTTTTTGAAATAAGTTGAGTGTTATTTCAAAAAGAATATCTCATTCTTTATTCTTTTTTGAAATAAAAGTTTTGTGTGTAACCAATATTGACGAGGGGGAGCTTTTGACCCTAGAGACTCCTTACATTCCCCCACACAAAAGATTGGTTATTTGATTGGTAATTGAATTCACGTTTTGTGTGTGTTATGAAATAAATTAATGGTTTATTAAAAATTGAAAATTGTCGCGCATTTCACACGCAGCAACGGTTCTAACTGACAGAATTAAAAAATTAATTTCGAGGCCTAGATTTAAATGTTTGTTAACAGTATCCAAGTCGCCAAACATTTGGCGAACGTAACCTTGCAGAGGGATTTCTGTACTCGTATAAACAGAGACACGTTAATTTTATACCTGTTTAAAATTATATTGCCTATTTAAATTCTTTATTTAAAAGTTTTAATCTGGGTGACTAAATAGTTATAAAGACTTAGCGAAACTTTTAAATTTAGGAAGATAATCGGGATTGTGTTTACTACTCTGCTCCCCTCCTAAATTAAATCCCTATTACCTTACACTAAACACGGGTTGAAGCAATTAGTTTGCCACAACATAGTCATCATAACCTATTTCGCATCTTTATCAACACCACGCGGTGATTACTTCCTCACACCAACCGCAACACCTCCTGAGTATGCTCTTCCCCGATGGCCAATTACTTATCCGATTGCCCAACCCTCACAAAGCACGCTTCCTGCGTTTATGAAGTGCTATATGGGTCATCTGTAGGCTCGCAGTTCATGCTCACCCAAAAAATATCAGGCATTGACCTGTGATGGCATTTAGAAAAATACTCTGCTCCCCTTTTTGAGCAATCCCTCGTTGACCCCCGATAAACAACCAGCATCTCCACTCCCCTGCTTCCTTCCCCTGGCTTTTTATTTTTATTTTGCTCTCCCCTTCCCTGGTGACTTCATTCTCTGGCAAAAGGGCTCGGGACAAACAGGGACCTGACTTGAGCCAGGTTACTGGATTCACAGCGCCAGAACGGGAAACACAACTTCCCCACCCGTGGCCGTTAACACGTGAAAAGGTTCGCCATTGTTGCCAGTTCCGAGCTATGGGTATAGTCCAAAGGGTGGTCTTGCCCAATCATTAACTCGATCAAGGATTGAATTGTAGTTAAAAAAAGTTTCTTTCCTACTGCGTTAGGGAATGAATGCGTATAAGGGTTGACCTTGTTAAGATGGATGGTTCAGGTCGTTTTTGTTTGTGAGGAGAGAAATAATAGCAGATCTTCATTGAAAAAATACATTCCTTATACAAAAACTAGTCTAGTACTAATTAGTCTATTAATACTTAGGCTGGTCTTATTCCAACGATTCTCTCAAGATCCTCCTTTGCACGAGTTGAAGACGAAGAGGGGCTGAGTTAATAATAATAAGTTCCAAAGGACTAATTTGGGAACTTATACGACCTCCCAACAATACCACTAAGTTGATACCGCTGCTCTTACCCATAGAAAGTTGATAGGTAATCACAGTCCTAAGTATCGAAATGCAGGGAACTAACTCTAAGGGGCGCTTCACACCGACACAATCCAGGTCATTCCCGATCAATCTAAATCCAGACGAACATAGATTTGGATGAGTTGGAGCGGAACGCTCTGGATTCAGGCAGTGTGGAAGGTTTTAAGACATATACAAGCTGTTTATTAATGAATCGGCTGTTCCGAATCTTCGTTAGTCATTTTCTACTGGATTTAGATTGATTGACGAGGATTCTGTTGGTGTGAAGCGACCCCAATGCGATCCAGTTTACTCAAAGGGCCCTGTTATTGGAAGGAATTTGGAAAATGTGTTCCCTTGGCCGTTAGTACGTGAAAAGGTTCGCAACTGTTGGAGTTCTGATATCTGGATATTGTCCAAAGAGTGGTCCTGCCCACTCGATCAAGGATTGAATTGTAGTTAAAAAAAGGTTTCTTTCTTACAGCTTTCTGTGTAGGAAATGCGGTATGAGTGTTGGTCTTGTTAAGATGGATAGTTCAGATAATTTATTTGAGGAGAAAGATATAATAGCAGATCTTAATTGAAATTCTTCATTCCTATTGTCTATCTACTACTCCCGATACCAAGTCTGGGTGGTGGTGGTCGCTATGGAAACAGGGCTCGTTCATTTAGAGTAGGGGTGAATCTCGGGAATGACTTAATTTGATTTTGTTTTTCGCGAATGTTTAGCGGCTTAAAAAAGTTTACTGGTTTATAGATCTTCTCAGCGGAAGTAAATTCTCTACAAATTTGTCAATTCTCAACCAATTTGTCATCAAGTACACCAATGTGACTTGAATACATTTCTCCAAGCATCCCCTATCCATTATTCGTATTTGGGGTATCATGATCGCAAAAATGATTTTATCTATTAAATACAAGATGAAAGGATTGTAAAATATTGATACACGTATATTCTGTATAAAGGCTCGTGCATCGTGCTTTCTTATTTTAATTTTAACAAGACTTAAGTGTAACTGAAATTTTGGTCAACACAATTCCATCTGAAACAATAATTTACGAATTTCTGTTCGTAGCTAACAAAATCTCCATTTTTTTCCTAGTTGATAAAACTATTAGTTAAAGATGCCACACTCTTGTGGAGGAGAATCAAAATGATTGGATTCGTCAGGTTCATTTTTGAAGTAATGACATTGAAAAGTTTTTAAATATTTATTTTATTGCTTGTTTTAAGTATTTTGCTTGTTAATAATCAAATATAACTAAACACATTTGAAGTTTTCAAAAGATTCTATTGCCTGTTTTAAATATTCAATAATCTATTTAATGTTCTACATTTTCAATATTCTATTGCTTGTTGCAACACACACACACAGTACTTATTTCAAATTAACTTCGCAAGATAATGTACTGTGTAAATTATGAAAACAGAAAACTCTAATTGAAATCCAATTTTTAAATTGTGTTCACATTTTCAAAAATAATTGTCATTTTAATTCATTTCGAATTATCTGATCCTTTTAGAAGTGCAAATTTAGAAAGGAAAATTATACGTAAATTTCAACGTAAAGTGGTCAATAAAAAAACTGCAAATTTTCCAAGTCACATTATTTGCCATTTCACGGATAATTTTTCAGGTGACTGAACATAACGAAGCATCGCATGATCCTATTGTATATGACCTATAAAAATACAATCGATTTCCCGTATAAACATTTGCCCCAGGAATATCCAGAGGACCTGGACGTCTTAACGCATGGTAAAACAAGATTGAGCTGTAAGCATTGAATAATAGTATCCTCTCTCAGTGTTAGAATTGTAAAAAGGAAGTTATTACGTGGAAGAAAAAGGCAATATTGTCAGAGTATCAAAAGTGGTCTTTATGCCGCATTCTTTATGAGGGTATTAAGTTATAGAGAGGAGAAATCGCACTCTCTCATAAACTTGTGTCGAATGATTATCGCATTTGGATGGGTGAAAGAAAAATATTATGCGCAAGAGGCGTAACACAGAATTTTCCCATTGTTGCGAGTGCATATGTTGTTTACACTTTTTAGAACTGACGACTTTTATTACCAGAGGGGGTTGTTTACTTCGTTTTTTTACCAACCCCTGCGAATCGGGGAAGAGAGTGGATTTTGACAATATTTTCTCTCTGCTTCCTTCAAACCCAGGTCAAGTCTTTACCCAGACAGGGTTGCTGATTTCTTGCAATCGCCAATGGAATTGAGGTACGGACTCCTGTTCCAGGATCTCTCAAGAGGAAAATCTCCCTGCCATCTGTACGAGAGTGATTTATCAAGAATACTCTCATCCAGTGGCGTTGCTATAGGAAATAGGGTCTAGGGCAAACACTGACAATGACCCCTGTCCAAACACTTGATGCCCATCTTTCAGATGACCAGGGGCTCACTCAGGATAATAATCTGGTTGGGGCTACATTGATACCTTATTCTCTCTATTTTATAGAGGCTAGAAATTTGTGTTGATCACCAAAACAACCACTTGAATGTAGGAAATCAAGATTTTAAGACATCGTGGCTTAGTATGTTTACCCACTGGTCTAGCAATCTGCGAATCGGGGGAGAGAGTGGATTTTGACAATATTTTCTCTCTCCTTCCTTCAAACCCAGGTCAAGTCTTTACCCAGACAGGGTTGCTGATTTCTTGCAATAGCCAATGGAATTGAGGTACGGACTCCTGTTCCAGGATCTCTCAAGAGGAAAATCTCCCTGCCATCTGTACGAGAGTGATTTATCAAGAATACTCTCATTCAGTGGCGTTGCTATAGGAAATAGGGTCTAGTGCAAACACTGACAATAACCCCTGTCCAAACACTTGATGCCCATCTTTCAGATGACCAAGGGATCACTCAGGATAATAATCTGGTTGGGGCTACATTGATACTTTATTCTCTCTATTTTATAGAGGCTAGAAATTTGTGATCACCAAAACAACCACATGAATGTAGGAAATCAAGATTTTAAGACATCGTGGCTTAGTATGTTTACCCACTGGTCTAGCAATCTGCACGTTGCAGGCAGCGCAGGTTCGATTCTTGTAAACAATCCTGTAAAATTCCTGGGAGTATTTTTCTTTTCTGTGTCAGTAAAATTTCCTTGTGTGTGTATGTTCAACACTTGACGTTGTCTGTCATGTTTAGTGCTGCTTGCCTGAAAATAACCTTGCGCCATTAAACCCAACCAAACATTATTTTAAAAATTATTGTCTATCGCTTTGAAGTTTGGAGCATTATCAGAGAGTACTGCTAGAAACTACTTTCAGACTGGCTACTTCAAGACGAATATAGGGTGTATCGAAGAGAAAATATAGTCCCAATTACTTTATATAGAGTGTAAAATATTTTCAACGTGTTCGTGTTCTTTTATCCTTCACCGCGAATACTGAGATGGGAAAACTTTGGTGAATAGGATACGACGAAGTAATATTGGGACGATACATTTTGATAGATAGAGAAAAATTATAAAAAATTAGTATTGACATTCAATGAGAACAAAAGTAGGCTTTCCTACTCCCAAAGCAGTAGGTCTGGACTATATGTCGCCGTAAAACTGTCCAATCAAATATTTGTAAGGAATTTTCAAAGATTTGTAGCAATATTTCATTTAACTATTTTGAGATCTAAAGCCCAAATGAAGCGTCTCATTGGCTTACAAGTGAGACACTCAAAGTAAAAACTCTGAGGAAACGAAGAGGAAAAAATTCTTCAGACTAAGTATATTTCTCAAGAAAATATACTTAGTCTACCCTTCATATAAATGACATACATCTACCCTTCACGCAAATAAATGACTTTGTGGACTTCATCTCTTTAAGGGTCACCATTTTATTGCAGAAAAGCTAAAAAAAGCCCACATCTTTCAAACGTTTCAACTTAGTGTGTTTCACATTTTTAAGATAGCGATTTTACGGAGTGATTTTCGAAAAGAGCCGAGTGATGTTATGCCGTTTCAGGTAACCCTTCTTACCACCCCACCGGGTTGCACATAATATAAGCAATCTCGGCAAGCTTTTTTACCCAACTGTTGAAAAACACACGACCGGACCCACCACTTTTTTTCCACCACCCCCTGGTTCCTCGGGGTCAACAGGGAGGGGTCTTCAAAGGATTCAAAGGAAATGGTGGAAAAAAAGCACGAACCAGGTGAAGGTGAAAAAGGGGGAGGCACATATTTTGCGCAATGGATTGATAACTCTGTGTCAACATCTTCACATCTGCTGTTTGTTGTGTACCACCACCCTCGGACGGAAAACAAGTTTTTGCTTCTTTTTATCTTAGTTCCGGTGTTTTTGTTCCTTTGCCTTAAAATGTTTTCCTACTCCCGATGGGATTCTGAGTTATTAAGTGTCTTCCCCCTTTCAGAGACAGACGCCTGAATGGGAATTACGCACTAAACACCCCGGAGACACAACGGTGTAATGCAGTTGAGCATTTGCGAGGTCCCGTAATTTGGGACAGGTTACTCTCAATCGCAGCGTAGGATTGAAGTTTCACTTCCCGATAAAAGTAACCGGAAAAAACAGTGATGTTTTGATAGCCCATCTGCATTTCTGCCCCAGTATCAAGATCGATAACAGGACTTTGATTAAATAAATATATTCTAGCAGACCCGAGCATTGCGTTTACTCTAAGCTTTCTTAATCCTCCAGGTGGTTGTATCGACGAGGTGACTCGTCATTAGCAAAAACTGATCAGATCTTGATGGACGAGATATCTCGTCATTAGAAGAAAACTGACCAGATCTTGATCTCGTCATCATACAAAAATCTGCAATTGATGACGAGATATCTCGCCATTAGAAGAAAACTGACCAGATCTTGATGGTTAGTTTGGAGGTTTTATGGCGCAAGGCCATATTTGGCCATGATGATGATGAGTGATGTCATGGCCATATTTGGCCATGCTGCGCCAAACACACAATATCAAGTAAGAGACAGACACACTCAATGAAAGTTACCGATACAGAAGAGAGAATACACCAAGGAAGAAATCCACCTGACAGGAATCGAATCTGTGCCAGATCTTGATGGACGAGATATCTCGTCATTAGAAGAAAACTGACCAGATCTTGATCTCGTCATCATACAAAAATCTGCAATTGATGACGAGATATCTCGCCATTAGCAATATTGGTCAGATCTTGATGAACGAGGTATCTCGTTGAGGGTTAATTGCTTATATCTATTGACGGCAGAGTGTGGTTACTCACATTTCATATCTCATTTGAATCTATTTAAAATGAATATGGCATCCATATATTCACATGAATGGATTTCATACCTCTAAATGAAATAAAGTATCCGAAAATATATAACAGCATTTTGTGTGCTCTGGTGTTAATTCTCATTTCCTATAAAATGCATGGAAAAGCACACTTAAATCATGTTACCACAATTAGATTCTAAACGCCTACTTCGATTTCGTCCTATTCCCTTGTTCAAGGGTGATTCGTCATTTTTTGACGCTAAACCTATTTCGCTCATATTTTCTTTTCTGTGCTAATTTCTATCTGCCAGGTTTCTCATTGCCTTCAGTAAACAGACTGCTGAAGAATTTGATTTGTGTTGTACTCTTCCATGTAATTTCAACAATGTTCTACTGCTCCATAGCTCAAATCAAGCATAATTAAACTAAGTGGCAAAATTGACGAATGAATTCTGCAATGTCTGATTTTATGTTGTTTATATCTGTTGTTGCCATTCAACAATAAACATATAATTTCAATTTCTGGGCCCCGTTCATGAAATTGATATAGATTTTGGAAATAGTCACTGTTTAACTAACACAAATGTATAATTTTTCCTCTTTTGCGTTGACACATTTAAAACGTTTTATGCAATTGAAATATTTATAACTTTTTAAACGTAAAACAGACTGGAATTGTAGACCAAAAATGTTTCACGTTTCATGGGCTCCCCCAGCTCTTGACCCCCAAGTATAGGGCTTAGGTACAGGCCACAGTGCTGGAACAGGCCCACCACGAAATCGGGAAATTCTCAATAGGCCGGTTCTTCTAGGAGGCCTGTAAGTCTTCCAATAAAAATATTTAAAATGATGTGACTTTAGATAGAATTTATACGACCTGTAACATTCCCTTGGTATATTTCTCTCTTCTGTGTCAGTAAAGATCCTTGTGTACACGCGTGTATCCCCATTACTTGACGCTGTCTGTCTTGTGTTTGGCGCATCTTGGCCAAATATGGCCCTTCTGTCATAAAACTCAACCCAACCATCAAAGTTAAAAGTGGCTAGATTTTGAAGTGAATGCTTGATAAATGAGGTTTGTCTGTGTTTATATCCATGTCCATCCATCCAGTTATCATTTGTATTGATTTTTAGATGTTTTTCTCAAGTAGTTTGCACTCTGATGTTAAAAGATACTGGAAGTGTTGGACTTCAAATGTCTGGATAGCCTCATCGTATTGTGACGGTTACGGATGAGTTGCTTTCACTACTCTACTCTCAAGTAAACTGTTTTTAACCCACTGTACCATTAAGTCCAACAAACAATATTAAAGGTTATGAGGACACTGGGTAAACAGGTACATTATAACCTGGTAAAGACAGGAGGATGGGTACTGATGTTGAACCATAATTAGGGTTTCCGATAGGTTTTTAAGACGAAACGCTAGATTCGACTATACGATACACTATTTTTTTATCATTGCGTTGGTATTTAACAACTTCCAATTATCTTCAGAACATCTCTGAAAATCCCCACGAATTCAAGATTTATTATTTCATTTTATCTGGTCTTCATACCATGTAGGTATGAAGTATAAGTAAATTATTACTTCTTACCTACGTGGTATGAAGTAATAAATTTTCGATATTACACTAAGATTATAGTTGGAAAAAGGAGTGTTAGATTGAGTGTAAAAAAGGTATTTAAAAAGGTTAATTGTTACACAAATGGGAGCGTTTTAGGCTCGCAATTTCAAGGAACATCGAAAAGGATATTTCACTGATTACCTGGGTATCCATTTAAATCCAGGAAAATTATACACCATATCATTTTTGATGTCACGATAATTACGGCCACAGAATGAATCAAAAATGAATCAACATATCAATAATTAAGATTGAAAAATGAATCAACATATTTTAAACTTGAAAATGACCTGAGCGTCACGAGATTGCAGAGTAGTGTAGTACTGATTTTAATCCACAACACACATTTTGGCTAGATAATCACATCTATTGATTGAAAGAATCCTAGGAAAGATTCAATTGGTGCAAGAAGGTCAAAACTGGTTAAAAGTCATGCAAATTAGGTGTAGGTCGCAGAACTGAAGTGTGAGTACAAACCCTTAGAGGGTTGATAGGAGTTGATGGAAAACTTTGTGAAAATACGTCCTTATTCTCCATTCTATTCTTTAAAAAACTTTCGAGATATAATCCCAAAAGAACGCGATCGGAAAATATGCACTATTTATTTTGATTTGATGTGTATAAAATTGCAATTTTAATGATTTAACACTGGCAATTTATAAAGGGATCCTTGATATTCTGTTTTCAAATTGTAATGCGTTGTGTTGCAAAAAACGCAATACACTAAAATCGGATATCTACAGTAATTTATTTTATTCCAAACCGCTCCCTGTTGGTTTGTTGCTCTACAGTCAGTTTTTGCTACAAGGGCAAATTATATCGGGATATGTCTTTCCCTTACCCCTCCTGGTGGTTGTCTCAACTAGGTATCTCGTCTTTAATAAAACTGATCAGATCTTGAAGAACGAGGTACCTCGTCATTAGAAGAAAAATGACCAGATCTTGATCTTGTCAGCATAAAAAAATCAGCAATCTCTTCATGAAGAGATTGCTGATTTTTAGCAAAATTGATCAGATCTTGATGGATGAGATATCTCGTCAAAACCACTTGAAAGGTTAAAGGGGATTCTGAACCACGACGATCCAGAATGTGTCAAGACCCGAGACTATAATATGTAGAGCCTGTTGAATCAAGGGTCAGAGACTAACTACTCGGCTACCATCTAGCCTCTTGTTATGTACCTGTCATTCGTTGTGAGGATATCTGGATAGTACACAAATTAAAATCTTATGGAGTACGACAATAGTGTTAAGTGGAAAGATATGGATATAACATTGAGCTTCAAGTTTTGATGTTTTCCCCAAAAGCTAATAAAAATTATATGAAATTCTTTTTGATTTTTAATGCAAGTCACACACTGGTTCAGCATTAGTCCTGTGACGCTAAATTGGCTGAAATACGCATGCGCACGGCCATGTCCTCTGTACAGTAACGGAATATGGATGCGCATATCATGTTTTGTCGCATGCTGTTTCAGTGTGTGACCGGGCTAAAAGATTAAACTTCTTTTTTGAGAAAGGATATAAAAAGTTTCAGAGTATACAACAATGTTTGTTTTAAGTACTCACGCACATACTTATATAACTTCGGTACTTATCGCTTAAAAATAATGTTGAATTTTATTGATTATAAAGAACGAACTTTTACATGAAACAGAAACCATTCAACGTATCACATGAAAATCCAGATCTCAAGACCACCTTTGAAATGTCCGGATTTCTGAAAAAATCTTTTGATAAAAATTCATTTTGAGTTTAGTTAAACATACGCCCCCTTTCCACCATTTCTTGAGTTTTCAAATTATTTACTGCTTTTGATGGATTCATTCTTTTGCACATACTAAGTTTGCATAATATTTTCTAAAAGTAATATAGAAACGAAGCAGATAATTACTTATCACATTTTAAATTGTTGTTTTAAATACTAATAGAATCCAAATAACTTCATTCTCTTAAAAAATGAACGATGGCAATATTATGTTTAATGCAAGTGAAATTGTAAACAAGTTAATCAATTTTTTTATTTAAAAGAAGTCGAACAAGGAATGCACTCAATAAGAAATCAAGCCCGTTAGAAAAGATTGAATTATTGTTAAGCTCGATTGGGGGGAAGTTATGCCGAATTCCATCATAGATGGGAACCTCGGCCTTGGAATTAGTGCACCGTGGCGCCCTCTGTTGGTAGATACTTTTTATTTGCTTTCGCTTGGTGTTCCCTGTACTGATAGTCTAGTACAGCATTTGTAATGGAAGGTCCTTTGTGTGTTAGGGAGGTGAAAAGTACATATTTTTTTAAAGGCTTGAGTTCAATTACACGTATATGCGTCTCAATAATAAACGTTGTTTGAGTTTTGTGGCGCTAGAGCCATATTTTGGGCTGAGTCACGACGGACTCAGTATTCGTTTATCATTTACCCTCAATGACAAACGAATAATTTGGTTCTTATCTTATGTAAAGAGAAGAATTTTGAAGCAAAAAGGAGAATTTCAGTAAAAAAAGCAAAAATCTAAGTGTGCGACAGTAATAATTTAAAAAGTAAACTTTGGTAAACAAGGAAATTTAAAAATTATGGATTTCGACAAGAATTTGCAAATATTTTCCTTGCGAGTTGTCAATTTGTATTGTGTATCCCATTGTGTGTTTGTATTGTGCATTTGTGTTTCTATTGAAACGCGCAATTCAATTCAAATACTCAAAGATAATAGTGACATACCAAAAAATACATTTTACATTGAAGTAATTTATTATCACTTAAAAAATTTTCAAATACAATTTTGCGTGAGCCCTTGACACGAAAAACAATTTTAACTATCTTGCATGCCGAAATAACTGGAACAAATTCAATTGAACCTTTCGAATTTGTCCTTAACCCAAACATAACAACCAACATAATTTTTGATTGCATCGCACGATCCCGCGTGTGTGAATGAAACGCGTTCCGATTCCCATCCAAATCCGACTCCAAATAATGAACAATATTTGCTCATGTTTTATTTAATCGTTGGCGGATAAGTATACATTTGTCGGGAGTACAGTTGGAACACGTGAACGGCGGGGTCAAAGACACAAGATGGGGAAGGGAAACAAGGGGAACTGAAGCACACAACCTTCCAGACGTTCGACCTTGTAACACTTAAGACAAAACCACGTGACCATTGTTTGCTCTCATACCTACCCCTCCAGTCTTATCGAAGCAGAGAGGAATTTTATACTTATAGGGCCAACATCCGTTTCGTTTACAAACATGCATTCCTACACCATAAGGTAGTACTTATCTTGCCTCAGTTCGTTACTTAGGAGAAATATGAACGAGAATTTTCCTCCTCTCACTGCTTTGCAGTCTGTGATCAATACAATATCACGAGTCATCACATGATTATATTTTTGTGGAATATTTTTCAAACCAATCGTTCGACTGATAAACCCTCCTGGTGGTTTGCTCTCAACGAGGTATCTCGTCCTTAGAAAACTGATTAGATCTTGATGGACGAGATGTCTCGTCATTAGAAGAAAACTGATTAGATCTTGACCTCGTCATCATTAAAAAATCGGCAATATCTTGATGATGAGATATCTCGCCATTGGCAAAATTGGTCAGATCTTGATACCTCGACTAAACCATTTGGAAGGTTATGCCGAGTGGAATATGCTATTTACAAATCCTACTCCGACATTTTTCGTAGAATGAAATTGAAAACACAGCAAACATAACCGTTCCTAAGGCATTAGCAATCCATATGCAAACCTCTATAAGCCGCCCTCTTCACAAAAATGTTAAATTTACCCCGCGTTCCTCATGAGAGGCGTTTTCTGTCAAGTTAAATGTAGGTGGTAGTAGTGTTCCTGCTGCAGAACGTCTTTCCTGTACATATTCTGAACGTGACGTCACTTGGCTTGTTTTTTTATTTCAGCACTTCGCCAACAAAGAATAAATTCCGAATGATATATGACAGCTGATTAGTTTACGCCAATTAGATTAAACGCCAAATGTCGCCAAGACGGTGATGAACTACATTTTAAGGTAACCGCTACATGTTTCATGCGAGATCTTTGGATTAGCGGTAGTAAAATCTTCGTATTCTGTGCGGTTTGTTTGTTTACACTGAATATTCCTCTCATATAACTCTCCAAACTACGTAATCTCATCATTCGGGAAGTCCACATGTGTGGACCCCTTTGGTTTTTCCTTTTGAATCCCAACTAATGCCAAAATTCTTCGTTATAACCACTGATTCACATGTTGATTAAATATTCACAAACATGTATCCGGGATTGCACTTTAGAATTTTGACTTGTTCGATTCCAAAAGGTATATAGCAAATTAAACTGACCGCGAACTTTTTTTGCAGTCTATGTTTTTAAACTTAATATGCTTTCAACCTAATTACGGACAAACCTCGACTGGTGAAAACAAAACATAATCACGCGCAGACCTTGATATCTCTAAAATTTCAACTTCACTCAAATCGTGTTGCTTAATATGCTAATAAGTTGCAGCTTCCGCTTTAACTTATCCTCAAATCGCATGAACGCGATATATTTCCAAAGCGGAATTCGACTAGCATTTCAGCGGAATGAACAAACCGCTCGGCGAATTAATCTGTGGGAAAACATTTCCACACTCCCCAAAATATGCAACGTCGCAAGGTGTGTCCTCGTGCATATCCAGATGACCATGACAGAAAGTACATTTTATTGCACCACGGAGACTCGCGCGTTATTACACAACTCCGCCATTTTGGGTGGACGCCTTGTTCCCAATGCTCCACAGGCCTGTGTAACGAATGGGATGATTTATCAATCGGATAAGCAGCATCCGTTTTCGTTCATAACAGCTTAAATATTGTATGAACGAATTTCGAAATATTGGAGAGAATCTTTGCTCTCGTGCACGCGTTTTTATTTCATTATTCAAGGTGAAGGAACTAGTTATTCTTTATTCGATTGCGCCATTTTTTCCCGTTCACGATTCCTGATACTATATTTTAAGAGCTGCGTTTATTGCATCAAACGTCGGTACAGCTTCGATTGCGTAATGGCGGCGGTAATTAAAATCGTGGCCGGCTAAGAGTTCTCCTGACTCCATCTGAATCACGACTCGGTGTGATCAAAATGTTAATTTTGCCTCATCTGGAGTCTCTTCGGTCGTTGACCCCGTGCCTGTCGTTTCTCAATTCGAAACAAAACGTGGACTCGAGAGAGCATTCGCAATGGGTTGTGGAACCCTCTCCTTGTTGCAAATATTCCGATCTGTTTTTTCGTGTGCATGTGTAAATAATTTCGGAATATGTTTTGGATATCGGCCGTGGTGACGGATGTATGTTCACGGGATGTCGTTGAACTTCGTGCAGTGGTGATCTTGTACTGTTTTGATTTTTGCGATCCTTCCCGGGCTGCTGACATACGATGCTATCGCAACCCGATAGATTGTAACAAACACCAACGATGAACGCTGGATTCTTTACACAACTGTAAGCAATGAGACAATAAGAGGTATTATAGTTCTATTTCCAATAAAAAAAAAAGTGATGACTTGTTCTACGAAGTGGTAATGCAATGCCTTAAAGTCCCATTTTTGCTGAGATTCGGGGATTTCAGATGAATCGTTAAGGAGAAAACAAATTACTTAATTTCACAAGGGAGTCAATGTTGTTTTAACGTCTCATTCCAGATAATTGGCTGTACTTTTGAAACCGTACTCGTGACAAACATCCCCAGTCTAAAATAATGAAATTATTTTACACGATTCTCATCCAAACTAAACATTACCTATTATTATCATGTAGTTCCAGTTGGTTACCCCCAAAAGGATTATTTTCATTTCATATAATTTGCACGGGCTCAGATATATAAAAAATGAATGAAACTTCCACCTGGTGTGACACTGATCTAGGGACGTATTCAGAGGGGTAGTTCGAAGGGACCGAACACCCCTAAAACGCTCCTGATGTTAAATAAAAAATAAATAAGGTTAGCTTAATCTGTGCAAATCAAAGTTTTGTCCTAGTGGTTGACTCGACCGAGGTATCTTGTTAACAAAACTGACCAGATCTTGATGGACGAGATATCTCGTCATTAGAAGAAAACTGACCAGGTCTTGATTTCTTCATGATAAAAAGTTCGGCAATATATCGATGATGAAATATCTCTTCATTGGCAAAATTGATTAGATCTTGATGAACACGGTGTCTCGTCGAAACCATTTGGAAGGTTAAATTGCTACATAAAAAAACATAGACAAGTCTGAAAATAGTCGAGCACAATACTCATGCAGCATCATATCAATTCGATCAGTTGCTGAAGCAAACAAAGATGGTTGCTTGGTTGGATTGGGTTTTCTGACATATTTGACCAAGCTGCGGCACACAACGCCAATGAACATATACACGAAAGAAAAACTTTACTGACAGAGGAGAGAAATACAGCCAGGGAGGAATGGAACCTAACAGGCGAAGCATACGAAGTACTCATGTATTTTCTGGGTGACTGTCTTTGAATGGGAGGGATTGGATGCGTCAAGAAAAATGGCTTCATACGGGGCTTTTGATCCATTCGTCTTGACGTATTCGAGGGGTGTCCCCACGGGCTCTACCCCTCTCCGAAATATATTTTATGTTGAAAAAAGTTAAAAATACAATACTAAAACCAGTTTAATCAGCGTAGTTTTATTGATCATACAAGCAAAACATATGTAGATACGCTAATCATACAAGTAAAACATACTGTGAGAGGACTGGGTTATCGGCGAAATTATTTTCTGAATATGTGCCTGGCACTGGTCAACTGCATGATTTGTGGAGTTTTTATGGCACAAGGGCCATATTTGACGAAGCTTCGTCAAACACAAGACAGGCAATAGCAAGTAATCGGATTTTATTCATATTTATTGCGACTGTAAAACTCCTTTTTCAAAAGTGGCAAAACTAATTTGCCGGCTCCCCAAGGGACGAACACACCAAGAAATTTATCCCCTTAGTGGACTTTAATCACCTTACTTGAAACACTTAGTGTGGTGTATAATGGGTTATGGTCTCTTCACTACTACCACACAAGATAAGGCAAAGCCCCGTGTTCTCTTGTAGTGAGGTAGGCGACGCGGACCACAACCTCTTCACCCGCGTCCACATCAAAAATCATCACACCACTGTCACCAGATGACACCATTGATAATTGGCTTGGAAATATGATTAAAGTAAGTTTCAAGATAAAAATAGATATGTCTGGGTGTGGCTGAAGAGCTGACAGATCGATCATAAGTACTTCTATATATTGATAAACATGAATTCAATTCGATCTTCCCGTCTCCCCTTGAGGAAAGGTTCTAAACCACAAGTCTAATGGAAAGTCTTGGGGAGTGGTCCCGAAGAAGTAATGGACATACTCATACAAGGAAAGTTTTACTGACATAGAACAGAGAAATATACCCATAGTGGAATCGAACCGGTCAATTGAAGGAATCTGTTATCTGCAGAGCGTTTTCTTAAGTGCTCAAGTAACATCCTTCCTCCAAGCGTATGTATCTGCAACACATCACGACATAGGTTCCATCTAGTCTAGGCCCCCAGCCAAATTTTAACACTGGCTGTTATGTGACCCCTGAAGATCCCTCCTTCCTCATTAGACATGACATCACTCTGGTCTTAGCGTTCAGGTCAATGGCCCTGTTTAGAGCGCAAAAAAATTCTCTGCCCCTTGAGTGAAAGCGTGTCTCCTGGGGACTCCTGCAGTGGGCCCCTCTCATTTACCCGGAAACCGTCCGAAACAATAAAGCAGAAACAGAACAGAAGAGAAAAGGTCGTATTCCGTTTGATCCATGGCGCGTTTCTTTGAATATTTTTTATCGGGTTTTTTTAACGGTGGAAACGTAATGTGGAAGGAAATGGTATGAAAGAAACGATAAATTTCGGGCCTAATGAGAAACTTTTTAAGATTATAGAACACGCTTTTGTGTGTGTGGTTTTTTTTTCAGTGGCAATTTGCAATAAGATAGACCTTTAACTGCCCCTAACTCAATTATGGGGCTTAATTACTGAATCTATCATGCTTGAATAACCCGGAAAAAATCCTTGTCTTGAGGCCATATGTTGTTTTATTTTATGTCGCAAGAAATCATTTCAGTGCTTCTTGACTTTGTATATTCAAGGAAATTTATTGTTTGTGTTTATGGCCAGGTTTCTAATGGACTGCTATTGTCAATCATCTTTTGTTTGTTTATTCGTTTTCTGTGTTATGTATTTGTTACATAAAAATAAACGAGAAGAGTACAGTTCACGTTGAGGTTGCCCGCTGCCCTTATTTGAGAACCATCCCCAAGCACAACAGTTGGATAATTTTAATTCACGTCAGATTTAAAATAAAATCAATCCAACTACTATTATTTTGAATCGGTGAACGGCGTATAAAATTATTTTTAAGGTGAAAAACATCAGAAACATGTATTTTCACAGTTTTAATTAGAATATTTTATTTGATGGTGTTAGCATTTAACAGTTTTGAGTTTTATTTGTGTTAAATAAATCAAGTATGAGACACATAATTCTTGTCATAATAAATTATATAAAGGAGGTAAGCTTTAAATAAGTTTGCGTTGAAGTTATGCATTATTTGTTATGTCAAGAGTTTGTCTATGAAAGAAATATAGAAAAATATTTTTAAACACCAACGTTTGATTAAAAAAATTACGGTATTTAAAAATAAAACTTAAAAATTAGTATACATTTAATGAGTATTAAAACTATTAAAGAATTAAAGTTATGAGAGAAATGAAGCAAGAATTATATATATGATACTAAGTGGAATGGGAGAAGGAAGGCCAAATCCATCTCCGGTCGTGCTGCCACCTATACTCAAACTAAGAAACTAAAGTTTAACATCGTCATTTTTTTTCCTCACAGAATATTTATATATACATCGTTATTTTGGTGATCCTTTTAAGGTAATTTTTTCGATAAAGTCACTTTAAAATTCAGAGTGTTTTTATTTAAATAAAATAAGAAGGCTTTTTAATATAATCACGTTCAGCTCTATTGTTCCTATGTAAAAGGAACCAACTATCTTGAAGAAAATAGCTGCTTTGCGAGTGGAAATGCATGCCAGAATCAATTTTATAATCTGCTTTTAGAATTTTAAATAAATCATTATTCTTGAGGATGAAAAGAAATGTTCTATTTAAATTAACTGGAAATTGTTTGTTAAAAAGTGTTTTAAAAAAAGTTTTTTAAAGGTCAATAATTTTTCTATTGTATTTTCGTAAGTATAAAATTTGTTGATATCCAGACGTGTTAAAGAGATTTTAAAGAATTCAGAATAAAGTAAAGAATATTTAAAAAATGTTTAATCACGAAATATTTTAGAAATAATCTTAGGTTATAATAAGTTTTATTAAAGAAAAAGGTATTGTTTCATTTCTCGGGAAAATATATCCTGTTACGTTTATTTGCTACAAAATGGACAAATAATTGAAAAACTAAAATTTGAATGCTCAAGTTGAACCTCAATTATGTTTTACAACCTGTAAATCAGAATGGTTAAACTTAATAAGTGATAAATATTTTCACTTAAAAAAATTGTCAAATTCGAATGATAATGTTGAATAACAAGAAATATAAATAATAATTGTTGAATTTGAATAACCATATCCACCGGAGCATGCTGTTTTATATTTTTGACCAGTTTCATTTCATTTTGGGCTAGGATATGCGCATATCGATATTAATGAATAAAATGTTAGTAATGACACTGGTCATTAATTGATAAAAGTAATGAAGAAACTTATGTATCAATTAATAACACTATGAGCGGTTCTGCTTGTTTTGTATTTAACTTTTGAGAAAAAGTTATGGAAAACAATTAACATAGTTATTTCTTATACGCTTAATTATTGAGTAGGGATGCATAAAATGTTTTTTGGGCCAGACACACTGAAAAAATATTTGAAATCAAATATTCTCATTTTCAAAACGTATATTAATTTAAAATTTATCGTAATTCATAACACAGATTGCACGTATCATCGGCTTACAAGTGAAACACACGAAGTCGTAACAGCCTCTGGGAAAACGAAGGGAAAAAATTCAACTCCCTAAACTTTACTCACCAAGTATTTCTTAAGAAAAAATCTAACCTTCTTGCAAAGCAAAAAATATCTTAATGGACGTCATTATTCTAAAGATCACCACATTCTGGTTAGAAAAGCTACAATCTCGTATCTTGAAAATGCTGACTTCCTGTGCCTCTTGTAAGCCGACTATACATAATAGCTTCAATAGCTTTAAAGACCAATAGGTTGCTTCTATAGCTAATATGAAAAACATTAAAATGCTTAATTTAGGTAAAAAATTATTCAGTTTGAAATTGTTTAGACCTATTATAGAAAATTATATATAGATGGCGCTGTCAAGGACAGTGGGCCGTGTTGAAGGATTTTTGCCATCTTTTTCTATCACTCTGGGGGTTCAATTAGTTTGTTTTCGATTGCTAAAAGGCTACCTTATTAAGTTACTGCAAGCTACCTTATTAGTTTTATGGGTTTTAGATCCCCTACTTTTGGATAAAAGATCTCCTATTTCATGGGTCTCATATATCTTGTAAATAGACTCGTGCTTTGACAGATGTGTTAATAATTCTTTTTCAATTATTCCATAAAATGTACATCAAGAGCTAGTATAAATAGCTAAAAAGTAAAACTTGGCTTATTAACCGTACATACATCCCAGATGCCTCAAAGGCAGAAGCTGATGCAATAATCCAACTTCTGACTGGTCACAATATTTATCTAAACATCTCTATCACCTAAACATTTTGTAGAGCTCCTTCTGCCCACTTTGTACAAGTAAATATCAAGGAATAGATATCCGTCACCTACAAATTTGTACTGCTCTCTCTAGTCGGAACCTCTACGCAGCTAATTTTTTTTATTTCTCTTTCTTCTCTTACGTTTTTATCAATTTTAAGTATTGTTTGTGCGTACTTTTGTAAAATCCTTAGTATTGCGTATTTTGTTTTCTGCCTGCCATTGGAAATTTAAAAAAAATTGTTTCTCAACTTTTAATTAGCTTGTTAGTGTTCAAGACTATCACTTTGGCTGGCTCCAGAGAAAGACAAATTAAGGAGATGCGCAGAAATAGGTTTGAAATGAATTTGCTTTGGTCCCGGTCGAAATAACTGCAGAGCAACAAACCAAAATCTACGGCTTAAAATCAAAATGACACTTGACCCTTTGACCATCCCCTGAAGGAGCCTCTACTTAGGAATACTGGACTTTGACACAACACCGATTGAAACCGGAAAATCATTTTAAAATATCTCATCCTTCACTTTTCAGCTTTCGTCACAATTGCTTTCCTCAGGTGTGGTGTTCCTTTTCGAAAAAGAACCCCGTACACTCTAATAGGGACATCTGCCTCACCTTGATAAAACGGGCTCTCGAAACCAAACTCTTCCTGCACGTGCAGCGCAACGCAGGACGCGCTCGCAATGTCAACAAAAGCCAATGAAACAAAAATCAAAAGTTCTTCACAACACACCGAAAACGAAAAACCCGAATAAAATAAAATAAAGATCTCGATCCCATTATAGCATTGAAGAATAGGAGAAAAAAGTTCTTAGAAGCGACCGTAAAACGAAGCTTTTTTTCTTTTTTATTAAATTTGGGTCAAGGTTACTCGCACTAGCAGGGGGGAAAGAAAACAACAAAGGGTGACGCATAGATTTGAATAGTAAGCTCTTTCCGGTCAATATGTTATATAACATTATATAGAGTGGGATCGGGGTTTTTCCCGTTCTTATTAAGAGAGAGAGAAAGGATAGCGGAGAAGTTGACCTACTTTTCGATTTTTTTATTGTTATTTTTGTCCATTCTATCCCCCTTATTATTACAACAGAGAGAGGAGGGATGGAGCTGACAACCAACTGAGACCAACTTGTGGGATACAGAGTTGCGACGTCACTGCAGATGAAAAAAATTTCCCTTTTTAAAATAACATGAAGGTCTGGAAAATAGAAATAAAGGTTTTCGTAAAAATTTCGGTATCGACTTAGAGTTTTTAGAGACGTTTCCAGATATGGTTCGGTTTATTTTCTAGTTTTTGTTCGATATGTGTGCGATATTTTTCAGCGTATGATTCCCATGGAGATGGTTTGTTATTTTGTTTCAATTTTTTTCTGTTCTTTTGTCCGTGTTGTCAATCGATATTGGCAACTACATTTCTTCATGATTTTCGAAAAACGACAGATGTGGAAGACAAGTCATATTCTATGTATTGCCGTGCTGGCCAGGAGGACGATATTTATTCCAAGCTTGGTCTTTAGAGCCAGCGGTTTTTGATGCCACTTTAACGCTAAAAAGTAGTTAGAGCACACTCAGACAATTAGAGGCTTTAAATGTAGGTGGTGGTTGTGTTTTTGTTGCTGAACATGCTTTCCGTACATATTCCGTCTCTTCATTTGAGTTTTCGAATACGATTTCAGCACATCCTCAATAGAAATTCCAAATTGATATGATAGTAAATGTAAAACAGATTAACGCCAAACGTCATAGAAACGGTGATAAACTACATTTTAATGTAACCCCGATATATATTATGCGCATTTGAGTAGCAGTAGGTAAAATTTTCATCTTCCTTCTAGTTTGTTTGCACTGATATTCTTCTACTAGATTGAGTAGTCATACTCTTTTCACAGTGTTTTGAAGTATTTTTTTTTATTGAACAAAGACAAACTCCCCGTGCACCACAGA
The DNA here is from genome assembly GCA_933210815.1 of Meta bourneti. Taxonomy (NCBI): domain Eukaryota; kingdom Metazoa; phylum Arthropoda; class Arachnida; order Araneae; family Tetragnathidae; genus Meta; species Meta bourneti. The sequence continues at coordinate 55,775,143 of OW119930.1, read as the reverse complement.
AGTACAACACGAGGCTCACAGAAGTAAGTTGATTTAACAAAGAAACAGTGGAAAACAATTTAACTAAAATTACAAGATTTTATGAACTTTATACCAATATATGCAGCATATAAAAGCCGTCGCCTTGCGAAGATCAAACTTGAGGATTCCACCTTTTTTACCAGCACGGCAGTGTAGTTCTATGTAGTTACATAACAAATTTTGCTAGAAGGTATACAAATCACGATTCTGTTCTCGATAATTACGCAGCTTATCCGTTTTGTGACCTTGCTGCACAACAGTAGTCATTCATTCTCTCTAAACTATTAATATATCAATATTTAATGTTGACGGCATCGATTTCTCCTAAATATTTATTACGATCGAGAGAAATGTTAAATAATTGAGTGATCAGATATAACATCAATATTTCGTTAATTTACCAGAGTTTATTTTTGTTTTTAATACATAATAATCACATAGATTGTTTTACAAGTGTTTTTTCATTGTTACATATGGGTGTGTGTGATGTTTATTTATTTAAGTGATTATATTTTGTTTTTTAAACTAGTAATTATTTTGGTTTATGCTTTTACGGTCGCTTTGGGCACAAGAGCTATTTAGACGAATATATTCATATTGGTATCATATCAACAATTTTATCATCGCCTTTTGACGCACGAATCTGTTATCGCTGGTCTCATTTGTCAACGACACTTATTGTTTTAATTGCCATTTGCCTAATTCTCATTATGTTCATTTTCTGCATTTGATGACCATACGTTTAAATTTTTCTTTTACTAGTGGCTGATAGTGATTTTATTTTTAATTTGAATGACAAATTTTGTCATTCAGATTTTAAAATAAAACTACTCCATTTGAGTGATTAAAATCTAAATATTTAAAAGAAAGAAGGCAAAAGCAGTGCAATAATACTTAACCTTTCCAAGTATGAATTGCATGGGGTATGCATGCATAAAAAGAAATAATACCCCCGACTGGAGACGCAATCTGGGAAAACCCAGTACATATCCAGAAAGATACGCTGTTGGTGATCGGGCTATTTAGAGAAGCACCGGACCTCATAAAACAGTGCGAAATACTCTAGACGAATTGGCTGGAGGGATGACATAGTACCTCAATGATTTAAAAAGAAAATTCACACCCCGCAAACAAAACCGCAGGTTTATAATTAGACAGGAAAGAAAGGTCTTTGAACGGGAGATCTGGCTACTCCAGGGGGATGAGGTTAAAATACAAATAACATCTGAACCTTAGATTTCAAGTTTCTAACTATCGTATTTTGTATTTCAATTTTAATTTTGCGTATATTTTATCTCTTTCTCGATTTAATCCATAAATTATTTCAGTTTTAATTCGGCTCTTCTCCTATTTTTGACTCAAAACTCAAAATATTTATCTCACGCTGCATAATGCTAGACTTTTATCCCACAAATTTGTTTTTAATTTTCAATCTTTAAAAATCAATACAATTAAAAAAATTAATTTAATAGTTTTCTTTATTTTAAAAGAATTTTTGTTTTCGTCAAAAATTTCATTCAAGTATCTGTATAAATTTTATAAACGGTTTCTTTGAATGGATTCCCAACTCGCTGTCTCGGCGAAAGTGGCACAACTTAAAAGCAACAAAGTAAATTTTACAGAAGCCTAGAGAAGTTTGAAACTCACAACTTCCCAATTTGAAATTTACAGAATTACTCTCTGTGAAAATAAGTTGGTATTTCTTGATTTGATATTTGATTTGCTCGAGTTTAATAAAAATTTCGTTTTGGTTGTGTCACTCTTCCGAGAAGGTGCTTAGTTGTCCCAAACAGGGATAATGTGTTTTCTTACCAGATCAGTCGATTTAAATTGCACGATTTATCTTTCTTCTAGCACGGTCTTTATGAAAAAAATTCCATGCCGATGAGCTGATACTAATGGAAGGTACACTAATTACGACACTCTCTCTTAAGAGAGCGATTTCTTTAGCCAATAGGCTGACTGGTGAAAAACCAACAGATTGGTTGTTTTTACAAAACGTTGTTTTCATTTTACACTATTTGAACTTTTAAAATTTAAACGGTACGTCAGAGTTTAGATTAGTATTAATGGAATCGAATGAAAAATGATTCTATCTACGGTGGTAGTAGTAGTAATTGTAATATTTAAAACTAGGGTGAAAACACAACAACGTAGCGCAATGTGAGGCCGCTAAACAATTACCTGACCAAACGACCTTTGTTCAACTCAAACCCAACGACATTCCATCCATGCATTTTCCATCGAATGAATTTCCATAGCAGTCCATCGAAGGAATTTCCATAGCAGTCCATCGAATGAATTTCCATAGCAGTCCATCGAATGTTGTCATTAATAATAATCGATAGACGATCATAGTTAAGAGAAGGTTTTATAAAAGGTAACTCGCACTGACGGTTGACGAGTGAAAACTATGATGGACAAATTGCGTTCCAATACTATAAGAATATCATTCAACATATTCTGTCAATCAGTACCTAAACGGTTCACTAAATATCGCTCATATTTCAAATATTGGCGTTCCCTTGCGCGAGAATGTTTGAATCATAGTTGTGGACCATAGTTGTGTCAAATTACGTACGTGGGAAACATCATTTTAACCCTCCAAGTGTTTCAATGAGATATCTTGTCCAAGATCTGGTTAACTTTGCTAAGGACGAGAGAAAGCTGCCCTATTACTTCAAGGGGAATGAAGGTCTAAGTAGGAAAAACAAATTGTCCCTTATCCAGAACTGGTGACAGTTTGAAACAGGTTTTTGCACCATAAGCTGGACACTACAGGTCAGTTTTGGACTCGAAGATAAACCACAAGGAGGGCTAAAGTGGCCCCATCATCCAAATCGATACTGGGGACCTGACCAGTCTTCTCAATGTGTCTACGGCCCCTCCTCAAGACGGTCAAAGACATCCAGTCCGACGCACACTGAAAAAGAGAAAGAAACAATCGCAATCCATAAAACGAACCCCCACCGCCATTTCGCGCACGCGCACACGCCCAGTACCCTCAATTTAACTCCCCGAAGAAGCTTCCTTTTTTTGCAGTAACGATGGGGTTATGGACCCGGGAGTAATGGGTTACAAGGGAAAAGGGGAAAAGAAACGCAAATACTTCAACGCCCCTTCCTTTTTTTCGCTCGCGTTCCAACGCCCACTTGTTTCCTGTGTGCCTCCCCCCTCCAGGAACAAAAAAAATGCAAAAATAGCCACCTGACAGATCAACCCCTTCGGTGACCCCCTAACCCGATCCTCACTCCGTCTATTGAAATGGAAGAGTAACTTTCGAGAGAGAAAGGAGGGAAAAAAACTGTTACCGAGAATTTCCCCCCTTCTGTTTGAATTTGGCTTCAACCCTTTTATTGTCCCGGTCTTTTTGATATTCATCGTTCACCTTTTGTGCCCCATCGCTGTTATGGTCCATCTTGAATAGGCGCCACCCCGACCTATGGAATTTTATGTCCTCCGGGTGAAAGGATGCTAATTAATTGTAAGGGCCTTGGTCTATTTAGTTGACCCCTCGTGTAACGCTTTCTGTTTGGCGTACTTAACGGTCTCTTCCTTTCATCGGACAAGGGTGGGTCCTTTTAGACCTACCGCAGGTTAAGGAAATGCTTCTGGGACAGCTAGGCATACAAAGATTTTTGGTATTTTTTTCACCGGTTTCTAGTATGTTAGCGGGTGAATAACTTGAAACCGTGATGACCCGTTCTCAAAAATGTCATTCTGCTTATAGCCAAGAGGGTATCCAAACACGGTTTTATATAGCCAAACAATGGTTGTTGACATCAGAACGTGACGTCTCGAACGTGACTAATTACGATGACCTAACCACTAATTAATTGTATAAAAGCCTAAAAAAAAGACGAATAAAGTATTGAAGCTTTAATATAAATTTTGTCCCCCCCCCCCACTTTTTTAAAGTTGCAGGCGGAGCAGGTTCGATTCATACCTGGGTGCATCTCTCTCCTGTGTTAAAGCAATTTCCTTGTGTGTGTATGTCTATTTACTTGACGTTGTTTGGTACAGCTTGGCCAGATATGGCCCCTTGTACCACAAAACCCAACCAGCCTACTCTTTTAAACTTCGCTAAAATTAGAGCTCCCATTTAACGATAACTTTGTTAGTGGTATGGTTTGGTCAGGAATTCCAACTTTAGGAGCTCGAATCCTCTGTTTTATTTAAGTAGGTCTGCTCATTGTGTTAGCAACCGGCGAGTTGTAGGCCGGTTTAATTCCTATAACTTATCCCGGTGTATTTCCTCTGAGTTAATGAAACTTTCCTTGTGTGTATGTCCATTACTTGAAGTTGTCTGTTTTGTGTGTGGCACATCTAGACCAAACATATACTCACTAAGAGTTTCCTAAGAAGAAATATAATTGTAAGGGTCTTCGTGCAAAGAAAAATTGACTTAGTGGACTTCACCAGTCCATTGACCACCACATTCTGGTCAAAAGAAGCTAAAAATCTTATCTTGAAGTTTTTGACTTAATGTATTTCATTTGTAAGTCGACGATATGTTAACTAGATAGTGAAAATAAATTTATAAAAATACTTGTGATTGAAAGGATATTTGGGCCTCTAATAATTTTCTCAGGTTGGATTTTCTGGTTCTAGTGTTAATACAGCCATGCATACTTATTACAATTTGCTCCCAATGAAAAATGTCGATATTTGGGTGATAGTGCGTGCGTCTATTCACTGAATGTATCATGGAATGTTTTCTAAAAATAAATTATTATTAGAGCCCTCATACTCTTTCACAGCGATGTTACTTAAAAATTATAAATTACAGTGCGGCATCTTTTTAAACTGCATATTAAGCCTCATTGTTATCTAATTGCTGTCTTCGATTGACTGATGATCGATTGCACTTAACAAAATGTAGAATGTTTTCACAAATTTTACGAAACGCAGCATGTATTTGTAGTTGGATGAGACCCAGATTATTATTAAATACGCGGTTGTAAGATTTTTTATTTGTTATCAATTCTAGAACAATACACTTTGTGGCAGCTCTTCAAGGACATTTCGGATGGATTTTTTATGAATTTTGCCCATCAAGCTCAACATGTGATTTTATAAAAGCAGGGTCTCAAACTATACAGAAGTTAGGTGAACCAAATCGAGATTATTTATTGTGAATTTATGAAGTCATACAATTCTGGAAGCGAATGTAACTAAGGAATTACATTAGCGAAAAATCCAGCGCAATTTGTCAAGGCTACGTTATCGTTAATACCTCGCTGTTCATGACTGACCAACCTTACGCACTTCTTGACCACGGAGCAGTAAACTAACAATTGTTTCTCAGAATATAAAATACCCAGAAGTCCGTTTTTCATGCTAATTGTACTTTAACACAACTCATAATTTTAGAGCGCCTTCTAATTGTTTACACTCCGCTTGACTGCCACTTAAATATTGCTGATTCTTATGCAGCAGCATCCTGAGGGAATTTCAAAGAACAGGGCCAAATTCGACCTTGAAACTCACGGACAAGCTTCAGTCGGTTCTGAGATACCCCTTTTTCATAAACATCAGCATTAAACTTCTCATAAAAATAGTGCCTGCGATTCATTATCCCTTCAATGTAATTTCTCTATCAATGGGGTTATAGTGTGCTCAATTTTCGACCATAATTTTCGGTAATTCAGATTCTAAGCGTGGAATTTAATGTATAATACCCTGTAGTTTTCTCGCCACGGCCTTGAAGTAGTATGAAACTATAATCTCTTCTCGGAGATTTTGTCTGCGGTTACTGAGGACTAGGGCTTTGACCCTTGCGGTTTCTTTAGATGATTCTGCTATGGGAATATCCATTATTTATAAAAAATGACTTCTTGAGGTATACGAAGTGAAGAAGTGAAATACTCAGAAGTGACTAAGTGAAGGGAAAGCTTTTGAGAGAAAGAATCTCTTCGTTTGTTGAAAGTTGCATAAGAAAGCTAGGGAAATAACTTTAATATCTAAATAGTTATTTTAATTTGTGGTTGGGTAGTTTGGGTTTTTTGGAAGGGTTACATTTGGCCATGCTGTGTCAAATATAAGACAGACAAATAATGGCCATATACGCACAAGGAAAGTTTTCCTGACACAAAAGAGAAAAACACACAGGGAGGAATCGAACCTGACTTCAATTTTTGGAAGGTATGAATCTTAACTTTCCTCAAAAATAATCTATTCTATTGTGATGAAGCAAAATGTTAATACAGGGAAGAAACGAATATACCACGCGAATTATTGCACACATATCTTAAGGGAAATGAATTGGGATACGGATCTGAAGAACTTATTTTTTTGTATGTATAACAATGGCAAGAAAAACAGTTTTTTACATAAAAGAATCAAGATTCGAGTCTACTTATCATCAATAATAAAGTTATTAGATATTGTCTTGTTTAATGTTTAGAAACGCAGTTTGTTATAGCATAGTAGTGTTAAAATCATAAGCTTCTGAATCTATTCCAAATATAAGAACTATATCGTGATTGCACATCAACTGCATTGTGACTTTTTGAGCATTATAAAGAGTTGTAGAATTATTTTCCTAATGTACGTTAAAATCGAATTTTCAGCAGTATGCTTTCCTTTGAATTTAGTTCTAAAAAGTTGAAAGCAAAAGGACACACGAAATATTTTTGCTCGCATATTCCATATAAAAGAACCCATTTCTTGAACTCCCATTACAACTTCGGCTCAGTGGGTTTATCTAATGCGCTAGTAATCCGAGTTGCCGGCGGAGCAGATTCCATTCCTTTAATTTCCCTGGGTGTATTTCTCTGTTCTGTGTCAAGAAAGCTTTCCTTGTGTATGTCCATTACTTGACGTTGCCTGTTGTGTTTGACACAGCTCGGCCAACTATAGCTCTTGCTCCATCAAACCCAATGAACTCATTGTAACCGAAGTTTTGAGAAAATGGTGCCTAATTTTCACTTTTGTTTTAGTTCTTTAGTGTAAAATGTTGTCATATTGATCCTTTTTGGAATACAGAATGCTGTTCCATCCCGATGGACTGACTTCATTCCAGTTTTAAAATCTGTTTAGAATATTTTAGAGCATGCATTATTTTCTGGTATTATGATAATCTGCAACTGAGTTACGTTCGTTTAAATGTTTTTCATTTACAGAATGAATCACTTTATCTCTAGTGTTTTTGTTTGGAAACGACACTTTACCTAGATACTTCGAGTTATTTTTGCTTGTCACGATCTATTGTTTCCTTTCTCTTCATACAGATATTCTATTTCTCAAAAAAATCCCATCAAACCTTGGCGGATGCATCTCTGATCTGTTCAGAAGACACACGATACTTTTTTCATGAAAAAGTATTTTTTACATGTAGCAAATGTTTGCCAAACATTGACAAGCGTCTTCCTTCTATATTTGGATACACGGTAACAAAGCGAGCGTTCCAAAAGCGAAACACGTATCCAGTTTCTCCTGCTATTGATGAAGACAGCAACAGCCGAAGATGCTGCCACGCTGACAATGCCATCAAACACGAGACGCCTACCAAGTACGATTGCGGTTTTCAGCTGAAGCGAAGGACACCATCTGCCCGCTTGGAAATTGGGTTACTTTTATTTGGAAGGAGATTCCGGGTAATTCGAAATCGATTTACTCTTCTTTTCACTCAAAAAGAGGGAAAGAATTGTGTTTTGTATTGACTCACTTCACCAACTGTTATCTAGTATCCGTGGGATTCGTTTACATCATTTCGCGCACTCACAAAAAATTATATTAATGTTCACTTTGACATAAGTTCTTCCCTTCCCATACGTACCGATTATTGATTTTTTAGGGAACCCCGCAGGATCCCAACAGATTGGATGAAAATAAATCGGTGTAGAACGGGGAACGCGTTCTCTCTCTCAAAACGACCTTGGCCCATTTTATGTGGCCCCCTCGCCTTTTTTTTCGGGTCCCGTCCCTTTCACTTTCACTCGGAAAATCCCTTTTTTAACCTATTTCCCTCCCCCTTTTTCCTCCATTCCCCAGTTTTTTTGTATGATTTACTTTTTGGTAGCGGTAATACTTTGAAGTCTGTGGAATCTACCGTTTTTTTCCTCCTTTCAGCCGAGAGCTTTCTGGTAAAAATCTCTCGAATTGAACTTGGTTTTATGGACTCGTGCAGAGCGAGGAATCATTTTTGCCTAATCGAATTTTAAGAGTGTGGGAAATTGGTGGATTTGCCTGGGGAATGAGGTTTGGTTTGTCGGTGTCCCTTGTAAACCCGTGCAGAGCAGATCCCAGAAGCAGCTTTCGTGGATTTGGTCAGATAAAAATCTGCGACAGACGAACGACATGCGAATTCAAAAAGTAGCGCCGTGCTAGCCAAAAAAGCAGCACCTCCAAGTTTAGTTTTTAGGTTCCTTGATTGGGTTTTATGGCGTAAAGGTTATACTTGGTCAAGCTCTACCAAACAACGTCAAGTAAATGGACAATTGGCCATACACACAAGGAGAGATTGACTTGGTTTTTAGGATTAACGGTTGTTTACATGCTGCGTATAAAAGTTAGTGCCTCATAACGCTGGTTGGGTTGGGTTTTATGGCGCAATAGCCATATTTGGCCAGACTGCTGAAAAAGTCATCACTTGCATTGACTTTAAGATGCTTTTTTCAAATAGTTTACTGTGAGATTAAAAGAGACTGAAAGTGTTGTACAGCTGAATTTCTTGAATACCTACTCTATTGTTACGATCACGGTTGAATTGCTTCCAGTACTCTACTGTTTTCAACCTCCACAGTACCATTTAGTCCAACAAACCTGATAAACAACATTAAAGGTTGTGAGAACACTGGGTAAACAGGAATAGTACAACCTGGTAGAGACAAGATGATGGGTGCTGATATTGTGCCATAATTAGGATTTCCAATCTGTTTTTAAGAGACGATACGCTAGATTCGACTATAGGGTACAGGATTTTTTTAATATTACGCTGGTATTGAACAGTGTTTATTCTATTTGGAACAGCTTAGCCAAATATGGTCCTGGCGCCATAAAACCCAACCAGCCAACCTAGATTTCTCATGAGAAACTGGTGTGAAAAATTATTTTTCCTCTAGAAAATGCATACTTTTAGATTTATACCAATCTTGTTGAGATTACAGGCTATTGTTGAAAAGTGTAACACAAATCTCTCATAAGTAACAAGAATTAGAAAATTATATTTCATTTCAAATGGTTTTTGTCTTAATCGAGAAATTCACAATCACATTTCATTCGTGGTATTCAATTTCAGTAGGGAACCAGGTCAAGATACTATAACAGTAATTTTGATACTTAACCGAGTAAACATTTTGGCAGTAAATAGACAATACATTACTGTTCTTTTTGTTCTGAGTTTATTGCGTTTGATAGTTTCTATGCAAATTATAGTATTTCTTTTTTCTGTTTCGCACAGATTGACCCGATTTTAAATGGCTAAATTCTTTAAATCTACAGTCAGAGTGACAAGTTATATATGATATTAAAGGAAATCTGTGATCCAAGTTTTATTTATAAGTGTTCTATTTAGATTTCCGAGATTGTACGGATACAATCAAGGCGGTAATCGAATTCCTGCGGGATCCGCATCAGAATGTAATTTTTTGCTATCTCCACAGAGCAATTATGGTGGTTTCAAGTAGTCTTGTGGACATAGGTGTGGCAAAACAAAAGTTTAACACACAAACACAGTAAAAGATCATGTGGTTAATATAAATTTAGAAACCTTTATGGCATACTGGAGGGGGTATGGCAAGAATTTGATTATTTCCTTGACTTTATTCACGTAATTCAAGGACATTTGTAGTAATTAACATAGAACATATGCAGTCAAACTTGGACTGATTTCTTTAAATTCCGTATTACTTGTCATTCTAAGTACTTTTCAAAATTAAAGCTATTAAATCAGGTCTATTGTTTTGAATAATCCTGGAAATACAGGTCGACTTACGCCAAATCTAACTCCAAATCTCCTTCCGCTGGAAAACATTGGAGGGCTACCAGGTGTTTTTGTTTTAAAGCAGTTATTATTGATATCATTGTTGATAGAATACGTCATTTACGACACTTGCGTATCAGCTGGGGCAGCGATTTTCAACCTTTTCATCTCATGGCACCATAAACTAATTGCTTACATTTTGCGGCACACCAAAAGATATACGATCTGACAAAAAATAGGTATAATTTTGATTGATTTACAAAAATTAATAACAGTAATTACCAACCCACTTTGCTCCAAAGTGGCTATTAAAATATCTTGAAACAATTTATTTTTGTTAAAAAATACTTCTCAAAATTATTTACATTATTCTCAAAATTATTACGGGTATTTTTTGAAATTAATTATGATCACACATTTTGCCAAAAGATCAAAACTAAACCGTTGAAATGAAACAAATCTTACACAATCTAAACCGTTTCACCGTCCTCAAGGCACATGAGTTGAAAAATCGCTGAACTAGGGTATGTGAATTACCCTAGTTCACTAGACACTCTCATTACTGGTAAATTCCATGAAGAAATTCTCAATTCCGGTTTTTACGGGTTTTAAATTCTCGATTTTTTCTTAGCGAAATGTTTTAAAGAATTTTTTTTTTTCAAAATGGAGAATTATTGCTCTGTTAATTTTTGTTAGCATGTATATATTTGCAAATATTTACGTCGTAATTTATTTTCTTCTGAAAATTCGTTAGAAATAGGAAAAAAATAAGTTTTTACTTCCACAACAGAAGATACTAAAATGATGAATTAAATATGGATCCCCAAACTTATTGGATAGTTGGCCACACTTGGATAACAAAAAGCATATCACCTAATGGCATACAACATTTGCCACAACTACCGTCGTATGAATGGTATATGATCTTAGAAATAACGTTAAAATAATAAAACATTATAGCCGAGAAAACCAATAATGATGTTTTGGTAGCGGTGATTCTCACCATCTCCAAAACCGGAACCGGTAATTCATACCAGTTTTTAAAGCCTACTATCAGCCCTACTATAGTTCAAGTCCAGATAGTAGTATCTCCAAGTTTGATCATTTTAGATAGATAGTTGCTACAGCTAAGTGTCTAATGCCTCATAAAGGTAGAGAACAGTAAGAGCACTCAACCAACAGGATTGAGATATCCTATTGTTATCGACTATTGAAACTTATAAGTAACGAGAAACAACGTCATCCCAAAATGACCAAACTTGTAGTGTATTCTGCCTTAGATTGGCACGGTAATCTAGTTTAGGGAACAAATGTTCCTAGGAGATAAAATAATGTGCTAGTAGTCACTTTAAGAAACTTTGAATGGAACGCTGGCTTTATGAGAGGCATTTTTCTCTGCCAAGCTAAACAGTCATCAGACTGTGGTTCAAAATTACGTGGTGTTGTCCTTGCATCTTTCCCTTCGGGAGATGATCCCGGACCGTCGCCAATAGCCCGTTGTGTTGCTCCAGTGCGACGTTAATTAAATACCTACCTACCTTCCTGTCAAGCTAAACTCAGATATGGTAGTGTTTCTGAAGGCAGAACTTGTTTCCTGTACGCATTCCAAACGTGACTTCACTTGGCTTGTTTTTCGAATATGATTTCAGTACTCCGCTAATAAAAATTCCAAAGAATGAATTCCCGACTGAGACAGTTGATCAGTCAACGCGAATTAGATTAAATGCGAAACGGCTATAAACTATAACTTTTAAGGTAACCCCGATATGTATCATGAGAGAGCGTTTGTGTATCGACAGTAGTCTTCAGATTTTGTCTGGTTTGTTTGCTTACACTGAAAATCTCTCTCATGCCGTACCAACTAAATAAACTTGTTTTATACGGCATGGAAATGTAATGAGCTAGTATAAATATGGTTTCTGACCTTTTTTAACTTAAAATTACACTTTAGAATAGAGATTAGATTAGCATGGTATCTTATCATCACTATCTTTCATCTCAGTACCAATTATGTGATACTGAAAATATATTTTCAAGTACTTAGCATGCAGACTACCTATTCAGTGCATTTTGTAGAATAATAGTGTTATTACTTTTCCATGCAAATTGAGCACACAGCACCAACGTAAGCAATCTTCCTTTCTGACGTCAAGAGGAACAGATTTATGGATGCCGCTTCCTAACCACACCCTGACAAGAGTGACTTTGAGGCATTTATTAGTGCCATTTTTCCGTTACAATTTGTGGGGTCGACCGGCACTTAATGGCACTCCATGAACAGGGGGTTTGTGACCCCCTTGTCTGCCATGACGACAGGAAGAGAAATTAGGTCGAGGGGGATGTCGAAACCACGGAAAAGGAAAGTGAACCACCATACGCACCACCATGTGTACGATGCTGCTTTGGAGGATATTTTTACTGTGTGCATTCTCCCAACGTCATTCGTGCTGAGCTGTGCACTTAACTGAAAAAAATCACAGGAGATAGAAATTTTAAAAAGTAATTTGTAGAAACTAAATTTTTTACCTAGTCTTAGGAAAATCTGTATAAGTAAATTTTTGGTGTGGAAATTATATTGTCGTGTAGAAATGAAAATTCGAAAGAAAATTTAAAAGGTTATTCGGAGAAAAGAGAAACACTGCGAAGCATAACAGTAGTTGAATCCCCAAATAAATAATAATCAACGTTGTATAATCCTAAAACAGCATTTGATGTTTTAGGATTGGTTATAAGAAGCTTCTAGAAAGTTGTATGATGTCATTACTAAAAATACAAAGTAAAATTCTTAAAATTTAATGAAAAATAAACAGGGTGAAATATCGTCTACCGTATCTGATAGCATTTTTAACCAGGAACTTTGTTTTCTTTTAGCTATTTATCGTCTGCACAGTTCAGCATTTGGCAACATGGTATTCGAAGTATGAAGAACATAAAAGCTCGTTTTAACGAACTCGGATTTTAGGAACTTTCAAGTTTCAGAACATCATAAAAATTAATTTAATATTGACGAAGTTTTTCACGGTTGCTTGGGTTAGTATGAAGAAGCGTCGACTGCCATAAAACATTTTCTTTTCATTCAAAAATCTTCAATTAAGAATCCTTTCAAGAACAAATATGCCTGTCTCTATATTTTTTTCACAATTACATAAAAACAATTTTTTTCCATAAAAACATTGTTTGAAGAGTAGGTATAAAAAATTTAAGTAAGAGCTAGATGAAGATGGATAGAGCAAGACAATTGGAACACTGCTGTGACTGAAACATTTTTTGTTAACTATTAAAAGAATGAATTAATGATGAGGACATTTTTACCAGAAACACAGAAAAACACAGAGAAGATGTAACCACCGAACAGATCTCGAATGACAAAATAAATTATTATATTTCACTAAGGAGCATAGCATAGAAATCGACTTTACTTATTGTCGAATGGCATCAACGGATGTGAACAATGTAAAAATCGACCGTTACGGGATTCATCCGTCAATTTTGTCAATTCGATTTGAAATTTGAGAAACACTGCTATCAATAGATATAAGCATTAAGAAATTTTAACTCTGATGCTATGCGCGGGTCTGATAGAAAATTATTAAGACACAAATAATCAGATTTCGAGCTTAAAGAAAATTTAAAATACAGAAATTCGTGATTTAATATTAGATAGCTAGTCGTTAGCGATAAGCTTGCTAATATTATGGTAGATGTAAATATCTAATGTAAATGAATTCAGTTCATTGAGACGATACATTCGTTATTTGTTCAGTTCGATGCCATTGTTTTATACTAAAAAAGAAAATAATCTCCTTGAACAATAATAACAAATCAATGAATAAGAATAATTTTCCTGCAAAATTAAAATAAAATGAAATCGAATGTGAACGGCTAAGATGTAACAGATGTTTTCGCCTCAAAATATAGGAATTTATGACAAGCAGTGTTAAAGAATTACGTAATATTTTCAATCCCGTTACAAGGGTACTCTCTTAGTAAGCATTATGTCCTCTAGATGGCGCTATCGACTAACTCCCTAAAAAACCTCTTATCCAAACATAAGTGATGAAACAATTCATTGAAAAAGTAATTAAACGAACAAATTTTCCCGCAAAAGCAACACTCGTGTTCTGACAAATGTACCATATTTTCACGTGTGCATTTGAACCCACAGGCGAACACGAATACCTTTGAGCAACGTCTTATCTTGCCCAGGCACTTCGTTTATTTAAATGCCAAAGAATGGTCCATGCTTATTTTTATACAATTTTTCAAAAGCACACTTCATGCAATCATCTCAAAGATTTATTCGACTTCATTTCTATGAAGAAAAAACAGTTTTTTAAATCAATCGAATTTCCTGCGTTCTTGGGTTAAAACAATTTGATAAAATGAAAGTGATCAGAATTATCTCTTTTTTCGCTTCCCTGAGGAAGGTAAATATTTTATTGCCCGTTGAACATTTATTAGTACTCGTTGCGAACATTAATATAAATTTTGCACCATATCCCTTGACGGAAATGCATATATACTTGCTATATCCATTCATATTTCCGAATTCCATCAACATAACCGTTCTAACAGAAAGATAAACTAATTTGATACGACATTCATGCTTCTTTTACTTAATAAACTTACTGTTGTCTTAGAAATAACATTCAAACGACGCTTGAAATGAAAGAGCTTGGTTTAAATTTGTCAATATCAAGGGCAGTCAAGAGCAACTAACCGTTCCAAAAAACCTCACATTTTTCAACAATATTTAAGTAGACAGTTGTGTTTTCGAAAATATGTTTCAACTGATAAAGTTTGCAATCTCGATCGCTGCTACTACAAACGATTTTAAAACCTCTCTTGGATATTGGAGCAATTCAAGAATCGGTGATATTACTTGAAATACTCTAATGGACTATATTACCAACTATGACAATTTACCGGGAAATTTAAATGAAAAGTATGATTATATTTAACAAAGTAATATTTTTAGCAAATTCTAATTTTCGAATCACAAATTTTATTTCATTTCAACTGCCATTTTGTTTCATATCGAAACCTGTATACCTGTAGAACTAATTTTTAATTCAATGATATTCCAGTTCAATATCCTTTTGTTGACTATTGAGTAAATATTTCAATGAAACCTAATAGTTTAATTTAAAGAAACCGAAAGTACATAGTTTTTATTATTCTTTACATCGTGGAGGTAGCATCATGGAGGTAGCATGTCCACATTGACAAATAGCGCGTTAATACTGATTTTAAGTTCATTTACTTCACGCTCTTTATGAGCGAGATGTTAGTTCCAATACGACTTTTGCGTTTTATGTCAAGGTATTTGGTTTGTTTCGTCACTCCACGATCACTTGTTTTTTAATTCGGCGGGGTTTTTTGGAACCTACTATCAAAGAGCGGTATTGAACCCAGAGCCTGTTGATCCGAGTGCCAGAAGTTATATCTCAGTGATACGTTTTCTAAAGTTCTTAAAATTTGTACATAAAGAAGGTTCTCTAAAGAAAAATTTTACATTTCTTTCCATCTGTACTTTTCTATAAACCTGAGTCAGCTGTCTATATAAGAAAGTACCTCGCAGAAAATATGAATTCAAAAATACTTTATAACCCCAATTCGCATTTTGAAGTTCGAAAGAACTAAACCCAAAGCCGTTATCAAAAGTGTATTTGCAGCTTCGTATAGCAGTGATCAGGGCAAAGCAATTTCCGGTCGCCTCATTTCAAAGCAAGATCATCGAAACAGTTTGCAGTAAAGCGACTACAGGAAGAAATATTACTTTCTTTTCTGTAATGTTCAATTAAGACGTCATACATTTTGAAAAATGGGGCTCTTTATTAAGAAATAAAAAAGCTGATCGTTCCGACAAGTGACAGATTGCTTAGGAATAATGTGTGAAACGGATTATATAATGTTCGCATCAGATAAAAAACAATATTCAATAATAGTCATTCCCCGCACTCTAACTATGTGCACCCGGATGAAATTTAAAAACGATAAGAAACATAAGAAATAGATTCAAAAATTCTCAACTCGTTAATTACATCAAATAAAAATAGCATTTTAAGATCAGCTTGATTTAGCTTCGTAGGCAACGGAAACGTATTTCCAACGATTTTTGCACAAAAATTACACTGAACAATGAATTTCCTCCCTTTTCTTGACGTTTCATAAAATGTTACCTTTATAATGATCACTTCAGTACACAATTCGTAATGTTTTCTTTATTAGCTGTAGCGCCATCTTGTGAGGAATCAGAAAAACAATTTATTTCTTAGAAGTGTGTGCTTATCACATATCTAAAGATACATTCAATAAACAAAATTATAACCAAAGTCAATGAGAACAGGATTAGAAAAACAGTGACAAACTTAAATCCTAAACTCTTTTTGTAAATAAATTTTTTAATTGTACGGTAAGGAGGTACTAAACTTGCCTCCAATCCTCCGATTCCATCAGAAGTATTATATTTAACTGTTATTTAGTTTAACAGTGTGTAACAGCGCAAAAGATCTGAAATATTTGCATAAAACCTAATTAGCATTTTTGTAGCATTGAAAATTAGCATTGAAAAATTTACAAAACTCATGAATCATAAAGTAAATTAATAAAAACTGCATTGAAAATTTTTTCTTAATGTTTTACAGTCGTATCAAATGAACTTGTAACGAAATGACCTCATAAAAACTGGTAAGGTGACGTTTTGTTGCTAGCGTAAAAATAAAGAATATATTGATTAAATTAAATTCATAACTGATAAACTCATGTAATTTCTGGAGTTATTACAGAACTTTGAATTTAATAGTTATGGAAATTACATTTTTAAATTTTTACGTACTAATACATTTGAAAGATATATTTTAGTATGAAAAGAATTTCATGTTCAAGTTAATTTTTAGTAACCATGATGTCATTGATAATTTTTCTCTACAGATGTTGCATTATTTCAAATGTTATAAACAAAATGTATGGTATAGAACATCATTAGAGGCATCATTGTGTGAAACTTATCTTTGTTACTTTCTTCTCTATAATTTATTGGCTGTTGTATTATTTTAAACAGTGTCGCGTTTGTTAATTATTTAAACCAAATATTTTATTTATAGTAATAATTAATTTAAACATCATTAGGTTGCACGACGAAATTCATTTTTTGTCTGTTGATTTTTAAGTGTATTACATTCAAAATTTATTTTTCTATGTAAGAATTCCATTACATCGTTATTAGTGCTCAGAAACTAAATGACTGATAAAAAGTTTGTCAGTTAAATGTCTTTGAGGTATTTATTCCTCTCTGTGAATCAATTTGTATTCTTTATTAAAATAAGAATGTTTCTGTTAGATAAAAAGAACAATTTTTATATATATTTTTCATTCCACGAGTCCCCAATTTCTTCGATTCGCGTCATCAAAGAACACAGATAAATGTAGCAATTACGGCAATTTTTGCATTTTTTTCCTCCATAATTTCATTTCGTTTAGTCTGGGGCATTTTTATTCCTGCCATGTTTCGTTACAATTCGTTTTGCATTATCTGTGTCTTTTTTATATAAATAAATAAATATTTATTCAGATTATGCTTTCAAGTTGCAACATTGCAATTTTTCAAGGAACTGCTAGCGCAATCCAGCTTAGGTTAGGATAATCTTCATTGTTTACTTTAGAATGATTTTTAGGAGAAGAAATATGTTTTTCTTACAGATGTTATATCCTAAGGTTTCATAGTGTATATTATAAACAAAAGGCGCAATTTTAGGAATTGTCTGTTTGAATTTTTTAAATTTATAATTATAAGTGTTGTAACTGTTTTAGGGGACTTTTTCTTACTAGAGCACAGTTCATTTTCGAAAGCTATTTTATCGTTTTAAAATTATTTTTAATCTTTCATGAGATAAGAAATTTGATGGACAAATTTCATCATCAACCCGGTCCTAGGAATATAATTTCCTTGGCGTTTCTGAGTGGTGCGTTGGGCGTGCTTGTGCACGTCGTCAGGAAAAATAGGGACATACAACAAAAATGAGAGATTCAGTAAATAAAAAGAATGACAATTTCATGCAGATGCTAACGGGAACTATAACACCGTGATAAACTAAATACTTCTGCACTTCTAGTAATAGACAGTAGAGCCCCAGGACTGCAAAATGTTTCTTTCAAAGCACTTTAAAATGTAAAACTTCAAAACAACGACCAATAAAGATAAAAATTTATGAACAAATCGTCAATAGCCACTTCGATGGAGCAAGATGTCCGCTATCACCTGGACAGAAGCAAGTCGCAACAGAAAAACGTGTTATTCTAAGTATGTTATTCTAGAATAGTGTTACCACAATTCACTTTTTTAACTAATACTTTCCAGGTAGCGTGTAAAGAAGGGAAAGGACTAGCGCGTGTTCGACAACGTATAAAAATAGATAAGGCTTCTCATATGTCCAACTCGAGATTAAATCTTGGAGATTGGACCACCTTCGCTCGTTCGAAATCGAATAAGTGAGAAAATTCCCAACAGTGTTAAGCGATTGAAGATTTGTTAAGAATACTTATTAAAGACGATTTTTAAGAGATATCGAATGTTTTTGAGAAGAGCGGCTTGTTGAGGTTTTTCCCATAGGCAGCTAATATTTCAGTAACGGTCTTGTTTATTTCATGCTCCTTTACGTCTCACAATTCGGCCATCCTAGTATGAGGTGCACTTCGTGTCTCTTGCAATCCTCAGAAGACATCCCTTTCCGTAGCCCCTTTCGCTTGCAAACTCCCACAACAGCCCCTCTGCGTTTCCACTTACTTAATTGGCCACCGTCGAATTCCGCGACAGAGCGCGCGGACTCTGAAACATATCGGGTGTCTCCATCCCTTTCGGAATTAAGTAAAGATAAGTGTCACTTCGACTGACATCCTTTCAACAGTCGCGTTTTCCAATTTCCTTTTCGGGTGGCTTGCTTCGCTTTTGGAATAGACGGAAGTTAATCAGGGATCGAAATAAGCGGTCGTTAGTCGTATTCTGCACTTTAAGTTTCAGTTTGACGAGTGAGATTTTGGAACCAGTCGTCCTTTTTGACGCCAAAGTTTTAAGAGTATCTTCGCTTCTATGACGTAAATTGTGTCCAATCAACCGTCTATCTGTGCTCTAATCTATCTGTAAATTATGTAACGATCTGCTCTGTAAATGCAAAACAATGCCCAAAACAAAAGGCCCCAAATGCAACTAGTCATCCTAGTCCACGTACTAGACAGTTACCCAAACAAAATATTGCCCTTAAAAAGAAAAGACCCCAAGATGCAAATGGTGATGACAGGCCATAGTAATTACGAGGTGTTTATGCACATTTAGGTAAAGAAAATTTGAATAGCAAACAAATTTTGGAATTGCATTCAAAGAGAGAATTTGGCAACTGAGAGAAAAAGTTTGAGGCAAGCCACTCATTGGTCCAACACCAGTCCTGAGACGCTAAATTGGCTGAAACACGCATGAGTACCGACATGTTTTCTGTATAGAAACGGAATACGCATACGTATTTTTGTCAACACATGCATACTCAACATACGCATGCGTATGTTTTGTCGCATGTTGCTCCAGTGTCCTGACTTAGACCAAGCCGGGGGGTTGAAAAATATCCTCTGCCTTGTCCAACGCAGGAAAAGAGATGATTGGGAGGAATGCCTGGGGTCAGCTTTGCTCTAACGGCACGTTTGATAGACTTAATAGATCAGGACGAAATAGTGACTAATATGACAGTCAGATGAGGGACGTGGAATCAATAATCGATCTGACCAAGTTGTCAATCACTGCTGTGTATAGACATGGTATTGAAACGACACTGTAGAGGTGTTTTGAGATATCCATCACATGTTAAAACTGAGGATTTACTTGTATTAAGCTTCAATACGAAAGGTGGAAATACGTTTGTTACGGTTAAATTGAATTCGTGTGTGATTGCAACTTCCCAATTTATGGGAGGCCACCGAAAGGTCCAAGAACACTCGAACAATAATTGAGACTCCAATTGGAAAATTGATGTTTCGAACAAATCGTGACGTTTCACAGAATTCATGTCTTTTTCAATTGGATAATTTTTCTAGGATTCACAGTATAAATACGACGAGTTCCCGTTATAACGATTTTCAAAAAATTAAAATATTTAATTGTAAAGTGACATTTGCTATAATAAAATCATTATGAATTTTTCTTTCATAAAACTTAACGTAAAATAAATTGAAGCCTATCTAACCCTCATCATATATGACGTAATAGTCAAATCGAGACAAAAAATATTGAAGTAAAATTCGAAAATGTTTCGTATGATACAGTAAATTTAAGCTAACTTTCATTGTATTACTGCATAAAATTCATGGTTTCGTAGTCTATAATAGTAAAAAGAGTTTTAATGGATGGATGAGAAAATGCAAAACTTGCAAAATTCTATTGAGGTTTGGTTTGTCACTCAACGGTCATTTTAAGCGACACGAAGACTGATCAGACCGGAACCTATAGTTTAAAATGGATTCCAAACCACTACGAACATCAATGCCGAGATCGGGATTCGAACTCAAAGCCTGTTGAACCAAATTATGTTCTTTTGAGAAGAAAATTTCCTTTAGAGCTTCAATTTAGATTTAGAAGAAATTTTTATTTCCCATAAAATTTGCAATAAAGCTCACTTTGTTTAAACGGAAATTTTAATACATTGTCTTAATGGCTATTTGAAAAGGGGATTGGTCTTAATTTCTTAATAGTAGCCTTTAATTTCTTAATAATTGATTTTTCGCTGTAACGAAAATATTCTGTCCTTTCAAGTGAATTTTATTCACGAAATACATTATTTGACAGATGGTGCTTAGAGAACTAAATGTTCTCATCTTTGCTGTTGTAGTGTGTGTATGTATTTGACTGCAACATCGGAAACGCAAGTCATCCCTCATTTGAACGTGTAATTCAATATTATTCAACTGCATGTCATTTAAAGTTTAAAGAAAAGAGGGGATGTTTGTTGAGAAATGATGACAAAATGAGCAGTTAAAAAAACCAAAGCTTCATCCTCTTTTCTGTCAAAGGAACTTTCGCCTGAGAGTTCCAAACATTTTTAAACTTGAAAAGAATCGTAGAGAAAGCCACTTTCCTGTAATTCAACCGAATAATCATAATTATTGAGATACTTAGGAATTATGTTACAGTCTTTCATGCTTTCTTTGCTATTTTTGTATTTTCGTAAAAATAAAAGTTTCAGAGGGGATCTTAAGGTTAACACACAAATGTTAAATAGTAGTCAAAATTTCGAAAAACGATGGTTTTGAAGGTTGATATATTTTAAGAAAGTAACAAACTCTATTCAAATGTCAAATCTAACTAATTGATTTGATTTCAGTTGTTGGAGAGGGAACAAATATAAAGTAGACGTCAGAAGCTACATTAAATCATACCATTTTTTTAAATATATTTTGAATGCTTATTTGGATTTCTAATACTTACTTTTATAATAATAAAGAAATTTACTTTCTTCTAATGGAATAATTGTAATATAATGTTATGATTTATAAAATATACATAAAATAGAAATATCTTTAAGCCGAATATCAGACTTAGGCAAATATATATATATGAATCCTGTGTAAAATGTTGACACTTTTGGGAAACGCTTTTGGAATACTACAATGAAATTGAATAAGCTTAATTTACAGTCATTAGCAAAATATTTCAATAAATAATTCATATATTCAATTATTTTATGAACGAATAATTAAAAATATCAGAAGACAATCACTAGCGTTTGAAATAGGTTTAATCTTGTAACTGTATGCATGATTCGCAACAAACTCAAAGAGCGTAATAATTTGGAGCTATTTGAACAAAACGGAAATATTTAAAAAAATTTAAACTCGTTCAAAAAATCCCAACTGAATTTCAGCTAAATCATTAAAACAATTTCTTTATATATTATTCGAAATTAAGCTGTTGAGCAAATTTCTATTAATCATGATTTTTTGTGTTGAGTTCGAATAGTTCTTTTGTTAACTTACTGATTTTCTTTTTGAAAACAACATAGATTGACTGAAGTATTTTAAGTTCTCAGCAATGAACTCGTTCTGAAGAGGACCATTCAATTAATTATTCTATTTAGTAATGGGCATTTTTCAGACACTTACGTGTGGACTAATAGTTTGAACATTTGTATTCTAGATCGCAATGTATCAAATCTAGTATGCTCTAAGCGTTAAGTTAGGAGAAAAATCTTCGAAATATTGTGTAATCCATAAAATATTTCAATTTATTTATATCATCATAAAATGTTCTTCTAATGGCTATAAAAGACATGAAAGATTACCAAAAAAGGGGAACGTCACTAGATTACTTTGAACTTAATATGTTCAAGAATGGAGCCTCAAATCTAGATGGATCGAGAATCCTCTAGAGCCTTAAGAATCTATTTTAGAAAAAATTATTATTGTTCAGAAAGAGATCTTAATAATGTTGATAGTTAAAATGTGAACTCTTCAGCAGTTTATTAATTAGTTTTCCTTACATGCAATCTTTTACTCATAGAGTTCTTCAGTAACTCCAGTGCTTCGATAAGTAGAGATGACTATTGCACCGCAATAGCAAAATAGGATTAAGAATAGACGTATTTCAATTGAATGATAAATCAATAATTTGATGAAAAGAATGGAAATAATACAACAATATTTTCTCACAAAGAGTTTGAAATGGTACCGCTTTGTTCATTAGATATCCAATATATAAACACAAAATAGTCATGTTGTTAGGAATTTAAAACAAATGCTATATGTTAAAAGCAAATAGAGAGATATAACTGAAGACTTGTGATCCATAAACGTAAACTGGTATATGTCACGAGTAGAAATTGGAATGATTGAATTCAGTTGCAAGCATTTCCCTCCGTGCTCTAAATGCAATTAAGCTCCAGATTTTTGAAGCACATCATCTTCTGTCTCGGCTGTCCCTCAGATCACCGCATTCACCATCCCGTGCTGGTTCTTCAGTGCCACAAGTCTCACGAGCTATTAAACTCGGTGTAATTTTTTTATGTCAAGTGAGATGAGTAACAGCAGCAGAAATCAACCAAATAGGAATTAAATAACGTAATATCATTAATTTTAAGAACTGATAATATTGTTCCGGTTTGTGAATGTCACTGGACATTTAATGAAGCTTTAAAATTTTCTGTATTTCAATAAGCTATTCCGTAAAGTGATTCCGATGAGCTTCAATTTAATCTTAACAGGATATAACGATTTGAGGATGTGGAATGGGATTGGTAAAGATTTAATATGAAAATCTGGAGTTCAGTTTTTAAAAGACATAAGAACATTTTTCTTCTGTAACAAGTAAGACGCTAATACTAAGGTAACGCTAACAATAAGAGTGGAACAACTAACACTGCATTGCTATTCAAGACGGCAGTGCCTCGAAGTTTGTCCATTTTGGGTTAGCGGTTGATGCATGTTACGTTTGTAGTATCTGATACTTAACTACACTAGATAGCAATACGATCACTTAATCAACTTTTGATTGAGTGCTCTCAGTGTTCTCTAACATTATAAGGTATCAGATATACCCATATGCACAATATGTAAAAACCGTTAACCTTAAACAGCCAAACTTGGAAATACTGCCTTCTTGACTAACACGGAAGAAAATTAACCTATCCCATCACAACAAAGACAAAGTGATATTTACAGCATAACATAATTAAGATCAATGATAATTTCGTACAATTAGTATTTTCAAATGGAGCAAAATAAGGTTGCAAAGACGCGATTTCCAATTCCCAACAAGGAATTCACCATATTTTTCAAATGCGTTATACCACATGAGCGAATAATTCACGCGTGAAAAGAGCGAAGAATCAATGATAATTTCGTACAATAAGTATTTTCAAATGGTGTAAAATAAAGTTATAAAGATGCGATTTCCGATTCCCAACCAGGAACTCACCGTATTCTTCAAATGCGTTATACCATATGAGCGAATTTTTCATGTATGAAAAGAACAGAACAAATGTCAAGCGAAACTGCATACAGAACCCATAAAAGAATATGCTAAAAACTTTGAACTTACTTCTGATCAGCCTGTAGAGTTTGCTTCTCCGAATGAGTTGGAGAATCGATGCTGAACACTTCCTGGACACCACTCTGCTGTCCGGGTGACGATCTGTTCCGGTCTGCGCTGGGCTTTTTCCTTTCGTGTTTGGCATGTCCATTCTTGTGCTTCTGCTTTCTCTTGTGTTTGTCTTTACGCTCCATAATGGTCAGGGACGGATCGAGCGACAGAAGACGAAGACTGTTGAAGGGATCCGTTTTGCAAATCAGCGAGTTCCAACTTTTTTAAAAGCAAATTCCCCTTCACGTGCACAAATGGAGGACCACCAGTTGATTGCTTATATCATAGTACAAGCTTTGTAGTTTCTTATAAATAAGCTGTCGGCTTATGTCATTCTGCACTACAGATAAGATTTCGGTTGATCTGATGAGAAACCCACAGCAGATTTAGTCGATATTAGTCAATTTTCACGAGTTTTACTCAGGTCTAGTTTTTACCATTAACATTCACTTGAGGCACACGTCTAGTTTTCCACTGGAAAAGTAACTTGTTTTAAATGAAAGTACCAGCACTGTGTTTGATAGTTTTCATAGATCAGCAGTATTATGATATCCGAATGTTATGTGGACACTCATCAACGGATTTTAAATCAACCACAATGTGAAATATCAACTTTTAGAGTGGAAATAAAAATCCTCTTATTTATAAAGCACTACCTCGAAACAAAAATTTTCCAAAAGGCTAAAGCTTGTTGAATCCAAAGTCTAGCTTGTTGCAGTCATCCAGGAAAAGCCAAAGTTCTTGTATGTCTTTTCTGAGTTTTAGTATTAGAGTTTACGCAGTAGGTTGGTTTGTTTTGGTAACTGGAGTATATCGATGGCACAGTTTGACCGACACAAATTGTTCTTTACCTCCAAAAGCCAGTAATCCACGCACACACTACCACATGCAAAGCTCTTGACCACGCTTCCGACACCTCCCGCGTTCGCGACAGTTTCACCGCGTCAGTATCTTAACCGGCAGTAGTTGTTTACACACCGTTCTTTGCATTGTTGTTTTCTGACCCATTAAACTTTGGTGGGAGGAATATCTGAAGATATCACGGCGTAATCTGGCGAGGCCCGAAATCTCTGTTTGCGCTCGAGTCCCGATCTATCTCCTTATAGAACTTTTTCGGGAGTGCGCGCTTCGTCCCTCGGGTCGGGCCGAATAAAAAAACATTCTATTTTTTTACCACCGTTGTTCCCTATTTATATGCCCCTGCCCCACTGCCCCTGCCCCTACCCCTGGCATCTCCCAGGGGTTGGGATTCGAGGATACGGGGCTGCGAGAAAAAAAAAGTATCCCGAGAGTAGAGATCGCTGTAGACGGAGAGTGAGGCACTCGGTAAAAAAATCGCATTTGATGCCTGTTTTTTTATTATGTGTTATCATTGGTTGCTCTCGTCTGCATAAATGTAGGTGGGGCGTATGGTTGGGGTAGGGATTTTTTTCCATCGATTTCGTTGATGTTGTGGTACATTGTGTGCAAATATTTACAATATATTTCAATCGTGGAACCTTAAATTTGCTATAAGATCTGAACGATTTTTTGGCAACGAATTTAAAACATTATGTGCAAAAAAATGCTAAACATAATATGAAAATTTTTGTCTGCTCGGGTAAAAAAATTGTATGTGATTATATGCTTAAGATGTTTAAAAAAAAAAACTTTTCAAAAATAAAAATACATGCGATTATGAGACAGATTTTCAGTGTAAACAAACAAACCAGACGGTATGTAAAGATTTTACTTCTGTTCAAATGCTCTCTATTGATCAAATTGGTCAATCAACTACCCGATATCAATTCGGAATTCATTCTTTGGAATTTTTATTAGCGAAGTGCTGAAATGATATTCGAAAAAAGAGCCAAATGACATCACTTTCAGAATGCGTACATGAAACACGTATCACCTCTCACGAAGTCTATCGCCACTTACATTTAGCTCGCCAGAAATGCTAACACTAATATGAAACCTTCTTTTTGGTAAAATTAAAAAAAATATACTTGTCTGATAATAAAAGTTATCAGTAAATTGATTCCTACTATTGTATATAAGCCACTTATTATTGTAGGAAATAATTAATTAAACATTTTAAAATGATACATATCTGAACAAAACGTTCTAAATTTAACACCATAATGCTAGTATGGTAGAATGAAGGTGTAACATTAATAATGCTAATACAAGCTAGCAGAAAATTCTTCAGCTAACATATACTACCAAAGTTCCATTTTCTGAGGATCTATTCTAATTCGTCCTCATGTAGCAAAAGTGACCAGTATAGAGCTAAAATAAATAAATTAAACCAATATATTATACATCAATATGCAATTTTTAGACCCTTCAATATATACTGCTGTTCATTAAAAATGCATCATCAAGAATGAATTATTTGATGGACCGGAAAAAACAGGCAAATGTAAATGATTAAAATCTCAGCTGAGTATGCAATAGGATGCTCGCAATGCAGGCGGAAATGTGATTCGGAAGATATAACAGAAGGCACCAGAAAGCAAATCCCAAACTTTGTGTAGATGAATTCGATTGCTATTGCTCTGTTAGCACGCACACATGTCTCGTTGCTAAACGAGACAACATTGTGCACAGTTGACGGAGTTTGAGAGAGGAAGAACTATTGGATTGAGAGAAGGCGGTATGTGATACTGCTGCGAAACGCTAATACAATTGGAGGAATGTCAGAAAACGGTTTTTCGCATCGTCGTGAGGATCTCGAGGATCTATTTCTTTGTCAGAAAAGGAAGATAGGCACTTGCTATGCATAGCGGTGACGAATCATACAGCGACAAACACAACGTCAACACAATAATTGAGAATGGTGACACATCAGACGATGTCTGACAACACTGTTTGCCGACAGTTGCTGCAACAAGGACTCGTAGCTCAGTATCCGTTACTGTAACTTCCGTATAGACACTAAAGGCCTCAATGATACCAAGAGAGAAGATACTGGAACGCCGAATGGGAGAGAATCATGTATTCTGACGAGTCTAGTCTCGTGACCCATGATGGCCGGATCTTTGTTCACAGGTACAGTGGAGAACGACATCTGGTAAAGTGGATTGCAGAGCGTGGTCCTACTCCAAGCATAATGATTTGGGGTGCTATTTAATTTTATTTCCGTTCTCGTCTTACACGGATCGCAGGCACTCGTAACAGTCAGCGGTACATCACAGAGGTCCTGGAACTATAAGTCCTGCACCAAATACAGAACCTCCTTGGAAATATCTTTCAACAGGACAATACTCGCCCCCATGTCACTCGAATTGTCCAACGGTTTCTGTGTGACTAACAAGTGCCATTTATCCTTGTCCTGCTCGGCCGCCTTACTTGTCCTCCATCGAACACGTGTGGGATATGATTATTCGAAAATTCATCTGTATGCCATCACCCGCAGTCACAACTGACGAATTGTGGTTGAGTGTTGATTCTGCTTGGAACGACATTTCTCAGACAACGATCCAAAATTTTTATTGGTTGATGTCACGCCGTACACAAGCAGTGATAATTGCTGAAGTGGACTTACAAATTACTGATTTTAACATGTTCCTTTTGACTTACAGTTTTGTAACCTCAATCATTTTTTGTTTATACCACTTGTCATCGCTCGAATGAATTTCATTGTTAGAACTCTAGTATTTACTGATGCTGCATTTTTCAATGATCAGTAGGGTATTTTTCACGCAGAAGAGAAACAATTGATAGCTTTCCATGTAACAATTTAACAGCAACAGCCACAGTTGTACTGGTTTCATAACATAAAATAATTTTACTTATTTACAAATAAAATTTTTCATTGGAAATAGTCCTTTCAACACTTTTTTTAAATAGTCCTGAAACTACGATGAGGCTATTAAAAGAGAGAAGAGAGGGAAAGAGTACAAATGTTTCTTTTATTAGAAAAATAATTCCAAACATTTAATAAAATGAGACTGCAAATTTTGCTTTCTTAAAACACTTGACTGTAATCACATATTTTAAATACATCAGCATACAAAAAAATGTTAAGAGTCACTAGTTAAACTATCTACAACAATCCTATAGATATGGAAAAACTTTAGTGCCAGTGATAATTAGATTTTAAGGGAGTCGATGTCAAATGCCTACACATGGGCCCCCTTCTCGCTATATGATGAACGGTTTTGTCGCCATTTGTGACTGTTCAATTTTCTAATAAAAAGTGTTTTTTAAATATATTTTACCATTTCTCTCTGTCCTCTATTGGAATACTTGTCGACTGATGGCCGAGAAGACGGAGATGGGATTAGGATAAAAAAATATATTTTGAAAAAGGTACATCAAGTATTGCTTACTCATTTAAACATGCGAAGAGCTATGGGGTTGACGCTAAATTCTGGTTGACCTTAATTGATGGACAAGATATCAGGACATTTCAATTATGTCCTGGATTTTTGCAACTTTTCTTCAACTACAAGATACTACAAAACAAGTATTCCTCGGGGACAGTCAATGTCTTCTGATAAATCGTTGAACGTCAATACATTAATTTACTATGAAAAAAATTAATAAGATTGATTCGAAATACGAAGTCTTGGACTCCAAATTCGAATCAAAATATTGGTAGATTATACTGATGAATTCTTGACTTCCTGTAAATTATCGGTTTTAGTTCATTTCAGTAGTTTCTAGATCGATACTATCTATTTCAAATGTCCTGGTTCTATTTGTTTTCCCTGATATGGTATATTTTAAAAAAGCCGTTGTGCTTGTAGGAAAACCACTTTCGTTAGGAATTTCAACAACAAAAAATATACATTTTTAAGAAACTTAACTATACTCTTGAATATTGATTTAAACTGTGTAGGTTTTTCCATTTTAATGACTGAGCATAACAAAATCTTATGTACAATACCTTCGCAAAACCTTTGAAATAAAACGCCAGGTCTCCTCAAAAATATTTAATGGTAATTAGAATAAATTTAGATCATGGGTGACGAATACATTCTAACGCAAATTTGATCTTTCACTAATAAATTTCCAGATAATCTTTTAAAATAAGTCCTCAAACTCTTACATAAAATACTAAGATAATCTCAACCTATTTCTTTAGATTTGGGAGTTCAAAGGATTTGTCCTGAACAGATTTGGTATAAAGAATTTGGGTGTCTCGAAAGCGTTGACGAGAAGGAATTTATTTTAAAAAGTTTATACGAATTTAGAATTATTTTAAACAGTTCTGAAAGAGATTTTTTGTTGAACTTGTAGTTTTACATAATTTCAATTAATAAACATATAATTCAGTGTATAATCCGATTTTTTATTTCTAATTTGCACGTTTTTCTTGACCTTCGGCATATTGCGCTATTTTCTTGTCCCTCAAGAAGCGTGATATATCAATAGTATTTAACCCTCCTGGTGGTTTTCTCAACAAAACATCTCGTCATTAGCAAAGCTGACCAGATCCTGTCGGACGAGATATATCATCAATAGAAGAAAACACGATCACTAAAAAACTGACCACATCCTTATCTCATAAAAAAGTAGGCAACATCTTGATGTCGAGATATCTCGTCATAAACAAATTTTGTCAGATCTTGATGAACGAGATACCTCGTCGAAACTACTTGGAGGGTTGATCGTAGTAAAAGTGGATTCTATTTCCTTTTTGCCATCTCGTAGAATAGGTACACAGGAATAAATCGTCTTTTTATTATCAAAATCTTAAAATACAAAAATTTTTATTAGCGATTATTAGAAAACCAGATACTCCCCAATTTTGTAACTTAGATTTATTCAACGTATAAACACTTTTATTTACATAAATATTCCTGAAATGGTTTACTCTCTTATGAATTTCAATATAAATATTATTTTAAACTATAATAATCAAAAAGAAGCTAATATTTAGTAGTTAATAAAATGTAATACAATTTTAAACAATTGTGAGGTACGAGGTTTAGAAATTCGCCGATAGAGGGTTTTATATTTGATGTAGACTTAGGAGCTTTTGAAACAAGTTTAGTAAGCATATTTGTAACCAAATAATGTCAAAATCTCGTATACCAACACAATTGGATTTAGAAAGTTTCATTGAAAGGCGACGGAATATAACGTTTGTTTAAAAATCCTTATTTCCTGTTCGTTCTCATGTTTACGGAGCTGAGATATCTATAAAAAAGGGCAATGATTGAAAACAATCAATATTTTTTAAGTTTTACGTTTCATTTCTTTTCCTGGTTCATATCTCAAACAAAAATGCACTCAGCTTCGCGTAAACAGATAATGTGAAAACATATTTGAAATTATTCTACCTAAAGAGAATGATAACTCAAACACTGGCAATTGATATACACTTGAAGAACTCTTTTTGTTTTATGTCATATCGATATCGTGAGCTGATAAGGCTGTTTATCTATTGTTATCGATAATGAGACGTATTTCTTTCTCAGAATTTTTCGATTTTAGTTTACCTCACATATGTTAGTTGGATATTGTTGTACATTATCAGTTCGGATCTCTTCTGGATTGGTTCAAGACGTGGCCAATAGCCCGTTGTGTTGCTCCAGTGGGACGTTAACTCAACTACATATCTATACTTTAATAGTAGATTTAAAATGTATCTAGTATTTATCAACAAAATTATTTATTGTACTAAAAGTTATCAAAAGATTTATATCTAAAAGTTTCAATGCATAGCATGTCTTTAGATTTAACTTAAAGCATATTTTCACTTTCACAAATATGCGAGGCATTTTCTGTGAAGCTAAATGTAGGTGGAGGTAGTGTCTCTGTGGTGGAAAGTGTTTCCTGTACATTTTCCGATTGTGATGCCATTTGGCTTGTTTTTCGAATACGATTTCAGCTATTCGCCAATAAAAATTCCAAAGAATGAATTCCGAATTGATATATGATTGGTCAATACCATTTAGATAAAACTCCAAACATCACAAATCGGCGATAAACTACAGTTTAAAGTAACCCAGATGTGTATCATGTAAGAGCATTTGGTAGCGGAAGTAAAATCTTCGCATGCAGTCTGATTTGTTTGTTTACGAACCCCTCTCTATGTGATTACAATAAATTATTTCTAAATTCTAGAAACCACCTGTTTAGTTCTCTGTATTTAAATCTTTAACTTATATAAAAAAACTTTATGGATTATCTTAACCACTAAGATATTTTTACAACGAAATTGTGGACAGTAATAGCATTAAAGTATGGGTAAAAATTTGATGTAAATAATTTTCTTGATTCAAGACTTGATATAAACATTCTTAACTGTTGAATGCTTGTGTTGCAATAAAACTATCACTCATTATATATTAATGTGAAACATTCTCTTAGCAAAAGTTTAATATTATAACCAACTTTAACAATTTACATCTATACGTATTGTTCTGGTGATGAAGTTAAATTTGTAAATATTGCAAATGCAATAAATAATATATTACATACAGTACCCGTTTCTTTCACATTTCGTTTAAATCGATACATAACTCTCTAGATTGCTGAATGCTTTGAATATAAATAATTTTCTAACATGAAGTCATCGAATAATAAAATGATTTACATTCGTATTGAAGGAATCTAATTAGTATTCTAATTGTACTTACTACTATAGTTTGAAGTATACTTTCAATAGAAGTTTCTGTAAAGTTGTAATTCATGCATGACTGAAATATATTAAAATTTAGATATTCATATTGTATAAAACTTAACTTGTCAATTAAACGATCAAAAAATTGTTTTGCCCTTTCTCCAATTCGAATTTTTGAATTTTATATAAATTGTTGATTTTTATCTTTTTCAATACTAAATGGAGAATTGCTTGGTAAAAAATGCATTTAAAATTTTCAAATTTTCTGATTTTTTTTAAAGTTTTTGTACATAATTTAAAATGCAACCTTTTTTCCAAATGCTTCTGAAAAAGTCTCGACTCTGAATTATAACTTCCAGATATATTATTTTGAATGTTGTTCTTTGTGTATTTCGAGTTTTTAATCATAGTTATTTCTCGTTAAGATTTAAGTTTTCTTTTCTAAAACGTCATACAATCATGGATCTTAGTTTTTAGATTAGTAAAAGTTGTTTCCTAAGTTACTTTTTACCAGTCAAAACCATTTAAAATAATAATTTCTGTTAAAAGCTGTAGTTTCGGTACATTCTGTAAAAATTTACTTGTTTTGTAACAGTAATGTGTTTTGTAACTATATGCGTAATTAGTACGTGTGTATATTAAGTATAGTATCCAACAAAATTGTTACCATCTCAATGCAGCAAAACATGAGTGTAGAGCAACAACCCAAACTAAACCCTGCTGTTGTTTAATTTATAATAAAACATTTACTATAATAATTAACTTGTAAATAATAATAAGATAAAATTTTAAGGATTATTATAATGTATATACTATTTGTAATATAATTTCTAACAACTGTGTCTTGTTAGGAATAGAAATACAAGATTTCCTTGAGTAAATTTTCTAACCAGAAGCTTTACATGATTCAGAATACGAAAGACGTACAGTTAAAAGTTTTTATTTTAATCACCGAAACAACAGCTACTTCGTGAGAGAAGTATATGCAATCAAAGTTCATTACAACTGTCTAGATCTTTTTACAAGACTTCGTGTAAGGATCCAAACTTTAAGAAATAAAACACTTTCTGGTATTAAATTATTTTTAGTCAAAACGTTGTCTTAGTCCTAAATTAACATGTTTTATATTTATAAAAAAGTGTTGCAGTTTGCAAGAAAGTTTTTATACTATTACATTCCTAAAGATTCCCTATTAGAGAGGTGTTTGTTGGGCCGAATTAATTATTTCCTGCTTCGCCTAAACAAAGAAAGTTTTATGTTTTATGTAAATATTGTTATGATGATATATGTTTAATATTCTAAAAATGACAGTGATAAGTAGGGCTAGGACTTTCATGATTTTTGATGTCTTGTTTTGTAATGTTATTACATTAGAAAAACAAAATTACATTACGGAGTGTATAAAATGTGTTTCATAAAACAAGTTGCATTACATATTTACGTATATTAAGACATATTCTTGCATTTTTCATGATTTTTATGCGATTTGATATTTTTCAAGTTATTAAATTATTAAAGACATATATTGTTAT
Organism: Meta bourneti; assembly: GCA_933210815.1. Taxonomy (NCBI): domain Eukaryota; kingdom Metazoa; phylum Arthropoda; class Arachnida; order Araneae; family Tetragnathidae; genus Meta; species Meta bourneti. Next base: position 55,741,988 of record OW119930.1, on the reverse strand, counting down.
TTTGAGTCCTTGCTTTGCTTATTTTTAAAGGGCTTTTTTGAGGGAATTTATCTGACCCCTTTCCCTGAATCCCATTTTCACCTCTATTTTGGGAAATTTCACATCAAGCATAGTTTATTTCAAATATTCACCACCAGGGTAACGTTGAGTGGTTCATAAATGCGCTTTTGTAGTGCCATAATGACATAATGATTAATTTCAATTGGCCGGGCCTTAACAAACAAGTTTTTTTTCCAAATATTCTGCGATGTCAGAAGTGGAAATGTTTCAATGTTTACAACTTTGTTGGATAATGTCCCCATATAATGAAGGTTAACTGGAAATGGATCACCGACTTACATAGGACCAATCCGATCTATCAAAGTATCAAACTACCACAAACGCTCAAGAATCTAACCCAAGTGACATTTATTGATGATCAAAAGTTCATAGTGTTAAGCTATTATTATCTATCTAATGGTAGCGACACTATACGTTAGTTAAGAAAAAAAAGCAAATGGAAGACCAATTTCGTTCCCCATAACTTACACTAGAAAGCAAGGCAAATTCGTGCTATTTTCAGAAGAATCGAAATAATTTTTTGAGAAAAAGTTACAACGAAAAAGAATGAGGGCGATGAAACTGTCGACAGGTAGTACATGCAGTGGTTTGATATTAAAATGGAATGATAGTAGTTTCGAGATACAGTAAATAAAGTATCCTTCGTCTTCTGAAAATGCAAAATGATGCATTTTTTTTCAAACAATTCAAATTTCCTTAAATGAAGATACAAACATAACAACATTTTTCTTTAAACAGCCAGAAACATCAGAAAAAGATATTCAATATCGCACCCGACCGATACCTTTTATAGTCCGACTCCTGCGAGAAAGCAGTCACGTGGTTTTGGTCGAGTCCATTCTTTAAAGTAGGAGAAAAGTTGAATATGTAAACAAAACGCTTGCGCATTTGGCGTCTTTAGCCCGGATTCTGGTTCTAAGTTTATCGCTCTGGTGCCGAAAGAGACAACAATGATAGCGTGTTGGGGGAGGGTCGCTATTCATGTGTCTGTGTCTTTTAGCCTTTCTCTTGATGACTTTCCACACCTATTCAAAAATTGACTGAGCCAAGGTCGACTGCCTTCTCGTCGGAGCCGCACTATAGCTGTGATAAGTTAAACAGAGTTTAGTAGTTTTACTTTTCAAGCTTATTTATAGCATCTCAGTCGCTTCAATAAATTACTAGTTTGATTAAGCAAAATTGACTATTGCAAACATAAGTACCAGTATAGCCCGGCTCCTTAGTCGAGTCACGCGGCTTTGAACGAATCTATTCTTTAAATTAGGTGATAGGTTGGAACGTAAACAAAGCGTTTCCACAATTGGTATCTTTTGCGTGGATTCTAGTTCTAAGTTCATCGTTCGGTGCCGAAAGCTATAGCAGTGTTAACGAGTTGTCGGGGGGGGGGGGTAGCACTCATGGTTTTGCGTATGGCAGTCTTCTAACGAGCTTTCACTCCTTTTCGAATATCAACTGACCCAAGATCAACTGCCTTCTCGTCAGAGCTGCACTATACAAACGCTGCGACTCGTATCTACTATAGGAACAGGTTCCATTTCGGACTCCCAAGTATTTCTGACAGGAAGAATTGAGCGAATATAAACTTTTAAGCCGTGTGAAGCATTCTTGCCTGGTCATGTGTTTGTGTCGTTATCCTTCGTAATCCGTCACGTCATTGAATTGTACAAATATCATATAGAGCCTTGGGTTACTGTTCTGTGTGATGAGTCTTTTTAATAGAATCTAGATACATCACTGATCGGTATCTAGATTGACATAAGGGTCTATACTTTAAGTTGATTCTGCCATTATCGTAAAAACAATTTATCCGTCCTCTCTCAATGTTCGTTAACGTCTAATATTACTTGCAACACAAGCTATTGGCATGGTCTTTTAGGTTCGAGGTTTTTCTTTAAATAAATTTGTTTCAAGTCATTGTTCAATAGAACTGTATAGAACGTCAACGAAACAACTCGGCAGGTTTTGTCATGTCAGTTACAGTTTCTGCGGGATTACTAAGAAACCTCAATTTGCATAAGTCCCTGTGGCGTTCTTGCCTGCAAATTTGTATACAGATTAAACAAACTGTTCCAGTGTTGTAATATCAATTTTATAGTGTATTTTGCTTCCACTTTTTGATGTGAACAATCCTAGGGTGCATTAGGTTAGACTAAATGTTCGAAAACCAATTAATGAAACAAAATCTTGTTACAAAAGTAACATCATATGTCTCGCTTATCATGCTACACAGTAAACACTGCACCCAGAATACAACGATGCACGAAAACACGCGTTAATTGCTCCCGACGATCGCTACTTTCATTACCTAACTTTGTTCTTTATGCTACGATTTGGATAAAATAAACTGCAATCAACTTATTAGACTAAACAAACAATTTCAAGTTGCAAGTCGGGAAAATATTTAAAAATAGATTTTTAAAATAGAAAATTATTTTTATCATGTTAAAAAAAAGGAAATAATTTTATCGAAACGCATAACAACTTTGACCGAATAGGATGTTTTACATTGATCTATCATGGGAAACAGGATTTATCCATACATTTTTAATTTAATAACATTTGGTTAAAAATATTCTTTTTTGAGCCTGCTATTGCATAATTAAGAAATCCAAATCGATTTGACTTAAAACAAAAAATATCAATAGTTCTATTGAAAATATAAGAATTCTCTTCAAAGTTTGGAAGAGCTACTGTTCTTTATGAAACCTCACTTCTACTTCATGACGTAAAATGCAGACAGTAAAAATTCAACTTTTCGTACAGTGCAAAGGAAAGAAATAATTTCGAGTTCCACTCCTATGCCTTTTTAAAAGACAATCATAGCAAACTTTTTCAAAAGTTCAAATTTGCATAAACAATAACAAAGATTTTAATAAGCATTAATGAATTGTAATGAAAAAATATTATTTGTACAAATGTATATATTTCTTAAATTTACGGTCTGTAATAGTTTACAGATTGTATATTTAATACACAAAAAGCTTCTTTAAATCTTTATGCACTTTAGAGAGTTAAAAATAGTTTTTATATTTACTACTACGGTACTACATCAATGATTAATGCACGTTAGGATTTAAATAATTTTGTCAAAATAATATCTGGTAAAATAAAAGGCATATCCGAAACTTTGGACCTGCATAAATTTAGATTATTGAAAATAATTTTCATATATATGAAACTTTTGTTTTAACCATTTAAGGTAAATATTTGTTTTAACTTGATACCAATCTTAAAACAGTTTCTTATTTCTTTTATCATTCTAACAAGCTTTTATTGATAGAATTTGTTTTTAGTTGCTTATACCTTATCTAAACGGACATGCATTTTATCAATCTCAACAGATAAGAAAGTTTGGGAAAATGTAATTATGGTGAATCGATTTCTTTAGAGAAATTCGATTGCTGTTCTACTTAAAAAGATCAATTATATATTTTGTTATTGAATCGATGTTTTCAAAGAAATCTGATTTATCATTAGTATTTAATGAACAATAATTATCGGATCATATAGTCGCGAGTTTTAAATCACTATTATTTCGAATTTTTTAATGCAAGATCCAAATCCTAAACCACGCTTTTATAACGTACTGAGAACTGAATGTAATCGGTTTAGAGATTGTGTCAGTCGTTTTTAAGATTTTATATCATCCAAGCAGTTTAAATCTAATAGTCAACGCTTTATAGTTAAGAAAGGGATTGTCAGTGTGTAAGCAAACACAAGTCAGACGATCTGCGAAGATTTAGTTCTGTCGTCCAAATGCTCACGCATGATACATATCAGGGTTACATTAAAATGTAGTTTATCATCCTTTTGGCAACATTTGGTACTTAATCATATTGCTACTGAACAATCAACTATCATATATCAATTCGGAATTGATCCTTTAAAATTTTTATTGACGTTGTGCTGAAATCCATATTCGAAGAACAAGCCAAGTGACGTTAAGTTTAAAATACGCACAGGAAGCACGTATCACCGCAAGCTCATTACAGCCACCTACATTTAGATTGACAGAAAATGCGTCTCATAGATAGGAAATGAGATTAAAATTAATTTTGATATCTATTTCGTATTAAAATGATGATAATATTCTAAAAAATGATTCATTGCAATTCAAATATTACTTAATAATTAAATATATTTGTATAAATTTTCTTATAGAACTGAAACAATTCCCCTGTCCCCAGTTCTATCCTTAGTTTCAGTAGTATAGACTCGTTTTGTTAATACGCTTCTTTGTATAACCCATACTTTTGAACACATTTTCACCAATAGTCCGTTGTGTTGCTCCTCCCAGTGCGACCTAAATTCAACTACCTATCTACTTTGAAGACATTTTAGAAAAAATTAAAAATATCAAAACTAATTTTGTAATAATTATCTATTTTCTGGGAATTTTAATTATGGTGTTTATTATAATTGCGCATACCTTCGTTGACCGTGCTATATACATTAATAAAAGCTCAGTTATAGAATGTCATTTTAGCGCACAACTACAAAACTAAATTATCTGATTTCAAAATTTTTTTACTGGAAGTATAAAAGGCTTCAACACAATTATATCGAAGCAAAAAATATTTTGTTTCACAATTGGAATATAGTCCGAACATTTTTCACTTTTCAACTTACTGAGAATGCTCATAATCCATAAAACTTTAATAATCGTATCTAATTTGTTAAAAATTATCTATCTACATATGAAGAGACCGGAGCTTGCATGAAAGGAATACATCAAGGAATTTCGAAAGATTAAAAAAAATCAAAAAGCATATTTAGAATTTAATATGCTTAGACCTAATTTATTTGCAGATGGTTTCAAATACATTTATCGTCATCTGGCCGTGGTTCAAAATTACGCGGTGTTATCCTCGGATCTTTCCCTTGGGTATTGATTCCGGACCGTCGCCAATACCCAGTTGTGTTGCTCCAGTGCGACGCTAATTAATTACTATTACCATAGCATCTGATACATTTAATTTCATTGCATAAGCATCTGATACATTAACTTTTGAACGTTTTTCTTTGATATGTAGTTCTCTAAATCATTCTACCTCATATTTATTTTTTTTTTGTTTAAAAAAGAAATAAATATTTATTTTGATGTTTTTTAAATAATGATCTATTTTTTATTTAGGTAACGGGATTATCTACATGTAATTAATTTCCGATAAAGTGGTAATAAAATGTGCAATAGTTTAATTAGTCGCATATGGATTTTTTCCACTCATTTTAGCAACACTTGTGATATTAATCGAATTAAATGCAATAACAATAACGCAAATCAAGATTTCAGTTTTAGTTACATCAAAATCATATCCATATGATCCTGAAGATAAGAAATGTAACTATTTTATAGCAAAACAGAAAACAGTATTTTATAACAAACAGAAACAGCGAAATCGATAAATAAAAACAATAGTTTAAAAATTATTTCATTTTGATGGTAAGTAGGTATTTTAATTAACGTCGCCTGGAGCAACAAACACAACGGGCTATTGGCGACAGTCTGGGATCAAACCCGAAGGTTCATTTATTGAAATACTACTTCATTCCAACTAAGTGTTTTTGCAAAATATGAGTTATTTTCTGTCAAGCTAAATATAGGTGGCGATAGTGTTTTTGTAACGATACATGTTTTTTGTATGTATTCTGATCGTTACGTCAATTGGCTTGTTTTTCAAATATGATTTCAGCACTTCATCCTTCTAAATAACTTCCGAATTGATATATGATAGTTGATTGGGTCAACACTAATTAATTGAACGCCAAAAGTTGGCAAAACTACCCTCTCATAGAAGTTTAAAGATGTCGACTGTGACTACTTTCTGTGTCGTCAGAAAGCTGAGAATAGAAAAGTTATGTTATTAAATCACGCTTTAATCTCTAATCTAATCTCTGGAGAAATCTAATAAACGTATTAAAAATCTTGTGTGCGTTTTTTATGGTACATATACAGTTTATTTTGGTGCATTTTACCCGTTTTCTTTTCAAAATCTTATCTTTATCAATAGATGCAAAGAGAAACATCTTAGCTGTTTGATTTCGAAAATTGATTCTCTGTTTTAGTTTTTTTTTGTATTGATTTAACGTCCTTAGGTATATCCCCAGAAACTGAAAATTATTTTCATTAAACCCCTAAAAAAGATTGTAGTAACAACTTTGCTACAAATACATTTTTAAATTGTATAATTCTTTTAATGAGATGGATGTATTTTTTAATGATTGAATTCAATAAGTAATCGGTTTCAATTTAATCTCTTATCTGACTGTAGGAGTCTCTTATCTAACTGTAAGTAATGTCTTTTTCTTGCATTTTTTGATATTTTTGTTCTCGATAATTGGATATTTTTCTATAGATAAACAATAAATAAATAAATGTTTTAGCTTTCTAACGTTCGACCTACTTATTAAAATATTTATTTGTTTTATTATTTTTAAGTAAAGGAACAAGTATGGGTTAAAATAATTTTTGAAAGAGTTAGAGTAACTCTGAAATGATGATGAGGTAGGAATGTAGGTAGTTGAATTAATGTCGCACTGAAGCAGCACAACGGACTATTGGTGACGGTCCGGGATCCATCCCGAGGACGACACCTCGTAATTTTGGAACATTAGATGACGGTGAAATTTGTATCCATATGAAAGTAGTAGCTAAATGAAGTATACAAGGAAACTGTATGTTGTATATTATTGAAAAATACAAGCTGGTGAAACAAAAGGAAGATTAAATAAGTGGATTAGGAACTTTTCCTTTAATATATTCCTATTACTGAAGTTAGGTGTATAACTTACGTCCTAAATTCTGATTTATAACCAGAAAGTTGGGTAGATACATTATTAAAATCGAAAATTCCAGACGCATTGCATTAAAGTATTTAGAAAATATCTTATGTAAAAAGATTTGATAACTATTCTATTCAAAAACTTTATTGTTTAAAACAATAATATTGCGTAGAATTCACAATTGCAATACCGTAGGTGGAAAAATAGAAATACTAATTAGTTACTAAAGTGTAGCAATACAGTGTAAAATTCTACCTCATAGTAATGTACAGCAGGGTAGAATGTAGTAAATCTTAAAATTAAATTTTACTCACGCAGACTTAAGAAGTTGATTTATGGACATTATATCGTATTTCGTATATATCATAACCTAACTAACAGTAATCCTTTATTAACTGTTCAGTTATTCCATGGCAAATCATAATTGTGACTATTATTTTTATAGGCTTAAATGTGTAAAAGAATTTAAAGCAAGAAAGTAAAAGTACCTTTTTGACAAACTGAAAAACTATGGCATATAAATAGCGTACAAAAGTTGTCAATGAATACTTAATTCACTTTTCAATTTTTATCGCACTATTTAATTAATGTTTCAAGTACAACTTATTCGCGGTTATAAATGTCTTAGTTATAAATGGAATGAAAGTTATAAATGACTAAACATTTCGATGTTATGTTAAATTATATTTATCATTCTTACTCAAAACCCATCATGATAGGTATAGATCCCTATTTCAATGGCTACCGTACTCAAATTTGTAGCATTTTAAATTATGAAACCAGAGTCTGATTCAAAAACTTCCTTATCTGCTCCTACTCTTAGAATTTAGTTTTCAGGTGTTTTGCTAAATGACTCTATCACTCTCTCTTGTTCTCCTCATTTCTAATCTTAAAAACAATATCGTAGAAATTGTTTTCATTCTTCTGTAGATAGTAATATTTTTAAGTTTTTCGAAATTTGCTTTGAATGAAATAAATACTGAAATGAATAGAAGGGAGGTCAGTTTTCTTTTACGTTACTTATTTCATCTAATAATTAGCGTGTTTAAGTTGGCAGTGTTTTGTTATAATTCTACCACCTCTGTTCTCTCTCATGAGGCATACGCTGAATCCAAAATTCGTTACAAACTTCAAACAAATAAATTTTAGTTATACACCTCTCTTTTCAAATAAATTCTACATGGAAATATTTGTTATTTTATTTCATCGTCTTATAAAAACAAAACTAATAGTAGAAAACTCAAAACACTGATTAATACTGACAAAAACAGTTTTCTATGAGCTTGCTTTCAATTTTACAAGTTTCACTCACATAAAGAAAGGTTTATATGAAACCTAATCGTTTTTTAAGCTGCATAATTATAATTGTCGAACTCGTTGTACTTATGGTTAATGCTAACTGCGTACGTTCGAATTAAAAATGTAAGAAAGCTAATACGTTTCCGCTCCAAGGCATTTACTATTGTAAAATGATTCTGGAAGCCAAAATTCCAAAGACGGTCTGTAGAGACGGAATCACGCTGTAGACGATTACGCTCTATACCGACAACAGATTGCACCAATCGTATATGTACAACTAGTGGTTCAATGACTGAACTGCGAAAAAATTCGGTTGTGCCGGCAAAAGTTTATGACCTTTTTCTTCCATAGGAATTTCGACCAATAACGTTCAAAAGTTGCTTAGACTGATGTCCTCTGGTGAGGGGTCATTTCAAAATGTGGTTCTTACAGAACCCGTCTCTCCGGATATGTAAAAAAATGTGCCACGCGACTCGAGTTTTTTTATGCATTATTATGTCAGGGGGAGCTAGTCTTAGGACTACTCCGGAAAGTGCCACTAACCCATTCACCCCAAAATGAAGAAGTCGGCGTAGTCGCACAACCCAAAAGGAAAAGGTCACAGTCCCGTAGGTCAACGAATCCGGACTATCCTGGGTGAAAAAATCGTCACCTGGAACACTTTTTATGGATGCTCGCAACATCTGCGGATAGCTCCGTCCCGCACGGGACCGTCTTAAAAAACCACCCTACCCCTTTGGCGCCTGGATCAACCCTGTTGATATCCTATGACTCTACTACCATTTATGATTTTTTTAACCCTTTTTTACCTCGAGGTTGGCGACCGCCCGCACCCACGGGGTACGTTTACCCTTTGAGCACAATAGAGGTTGTGGAACTAGGGGTAGGGCTTTATGCGCGGGCCAAAAAAATGGAGAAAGGATAGGGAAAAAATGGTGCGTTAACCCTTGCAGTTCAAAAACCGTTGACCTCTGAACTGAAGAAATCTCATGTTAATGAACGCTTATCGGTGTCTGGAGTGCCAAGGTGTTGCGCAGAATTGATGGCTCAAATGATAGCAGAAGGCTTGATAAGAAAAGTGGCGGGAACAGAAGGCGGTCGGATGAACACCCCTTGGCGAGAGGTTACTTACATTTACAATTCGACGATACGATCTGCTCGAGTTGAAGAAACTCTCGCACCAAATTTACGTTTCTCGACTTCCCATTAGTCTCCAGTGCGAATTAATTGAAGAAATTGATTTGTGAAAAACAAGAAAGCATATTTTATCGATGGACTGTTCAATTTTTTAACAGTATTTCACATTCTAGCACGGTGTTTTTTGTGTGCTTATTATCACATTAATTTTAAATGTCTGACACGATGAATTCATTAGGCATACCGTTTGATTTTTTTTGTGTGAGTACGCCTTTACAAAAAATATAATTTTTTTAGGTTTTCCAATTCGCCGATAAGATCTGCCCGAGTTGTAAAAATGAAAGTTCTTGCGAAATTTCCATTTTTCAACTTCCCATTAGTTTTCCTTATAACACACATAAGCATTATTACCTATTAAGTATCAATTAATTAAAGAAACTAATTAGCGAATAGAGTAAAAAACTAGAAAGCACATTTTATTGACTTATATTCAATTTTATATTTTTCATATCCTCGTACTGTGTTTTTGTGCATCTCACGACATTAGTCTTAAATGTCTGACATGATGAATGCATTTGGAAAACCGTTTGATTTTTCGTGAGTGCCAAGGTCTGTATTTCTATTAAACTATCTAAAACCTTGCAAAAATATAATTTTTGATTTAAGATCGAATCTTTATGAATTAATTTACCGTTGTTGTATGTTCATTTAAGAGTTCATAACTGATTTAAAAGCAAACCGAATTTGAAAAGTTAATAAATTGTTCAATAAATAAATCAAAGAATTTTGAATAGTTAAATGCTTTCATAGCATTTTTAATGTTAAAAAACAAGTAAAATTATTTCAATGTTTTTAAAGAGTTTAAGATAGAAAATGCAAGGTGTCAAAAAAAAACAAAAATTTACATGGAGTGTTGTTTATCTTAATGATTAAATAAAAACGTTCTATAACTCAAAACAAATGCAGTCAAGCAAAACAATTTGTCTATTTCTTACTTAGTTATAAGTAGAATCTACAAACGTACATATTGCTACTACTTTTGAATAATTTTATTTATCAATTACCATTATATTTTTCACTTTTATTTATTTGAAAACAATTCCTTAGAATCGGAAGTGTACTCTCGTGACACTTTGAGAAGTATTTTTATTGAAAAGTCTGATTAAGAACAGTTTCAATCTAATTTAGACTTTTTATTTCAAATATATTTTGCATTTTTTAAATAAGAAGTTGTTTTCAAACTGAATGAATAATTAGTCGTCCTATTATATATTATACTATCCATATATTTATTATTTATTACTAATGACTAACTAGTAATCATTTCTCGTTTTTAAGAACCAGAACTCTGTTCTTGAAAACACCAGGAATTTAGAGAGAAACTACAAACAAATCTTATTTACCTTTTAAATTTTAAGGTTAGAAACCGAATAAATTGACTTGGAAATTGTACTTTACACTGTGATCACACACTTTCGAACTCATAACCCCAAATGCAGAGATTCTTGCAGAGATTTCTCATAGCTACTAAAATTACCATTTAGATTAGACAATGATAAAATAATTAAATTTCAAATAACGGCTATTCTTAAAAATGCTCTCATATCCTGCAATCCAATCAGAACCAAGCTTCCTTTACCGTTATCGTACCATCTCTTTAGACGCACAAATCATAGTTATTAGCAACAGAGCATCCATTATTAGAGAGAAGTGGGACTCAATCGGGAGCTGTCACACTAGACATTGATGAGACGTGCGTCTTATATCCGTTCATTAATTTCCTCCTTATCTGTGAAAGCGCAATTACTTTCGATCGGCATGTCATTTTCACCATATGGATATCGTGCACCCTATCCACAACCTCCCTGCAGCTGCTTATAGGTGCCTCTTCTAAAGGGTGGCTGACGGGTCATTGGCTCTCCCGAGTATAAAAGATTCAGGTATACAGCGGTGGGCACGATGCCTCTTATCTGCAAGAACAGATTAGCAGCTCTTCTTGAGGAGGCAATAAGCAAATATTTAATAGTCCTTTTGCAGGGAGAACGGGTTAGGGCCTTTGTGTCACAAGTCTACGAAATCCACGTGCGTAGGGGAAGGAAGAAAGATAGACTTAACGGATTCAGGTTTGAAATCGAGGGAAGAGGTCTCTCAGGCCAAGTTAAGGAGAGAAGTCGTAATGTAAATATTCCCTTTAACAAAACTTGGAAAACGATGTAAACTATTTTATACAAAATAAAAAATGAAAAGTTGAATTTTTTCAACACACTTGGTTGATTGGGTTGGGGTTTATGGTACAAGGACCATACTTACTGCAAGCTGCGCCAAACATCAACAAACATGGAAAATGATGTAAAGAATATTTTATACAAAAATAAAAGATGGAAAGTTGTACTTTTGTACAAGCAAATATTTAATAGTCTTTTAACAGGGATAACAAGTTAGGGTCTTTGTGTCACAAGTCTACGAAATTCATATTCTCAGGGGAAAGGGACTAACGGATTCAGATTTGAAATTGAGGGAAGAGATCTCTCAGGTCAAGCTAAGGAGAGGAATCAAAGTGTATACTTTCTCTTCAGCAAAACTTGGAAAGCGATGTAGCGAATATTTTATACAAAAATATTGTACATGTTTGTTGGTTAAAATGAAAAGATTATTTTTAGTATTTTAAAAACATCACCATCTATGAAAATATATAAGCTGATAGAAACTGGTCAAATGTAATATTGCAATAAGAAGTCTGGTTAGTTTTCAAATCTTAGATGCAATATCTTGAGGAACATATTATTTGGTGTCCTCTAAGTCTTGGGAGAACCTTTTCAAATAATCAAACATCATAAAAGAGCGATAAGATCAAAGAACATTATAAGAGTGATTATTGAAGTCATGAGATTGAATGAATACAAAATTTGGTGACAGAATTTTTACTTCAAGGTCGTTCTATTGAAACTATACCGTTTTATATTTCATTAGTCTTTAAGTGTAATTCTAGCTGCCATATGCAGTCACACAAAGATGCAATTTTTATCAGAAAAAGATTAACGTAAGGGAGATAAATAAGAGAGGATGAGAAGTTTTTATTAACTTTGCTAATATATATATATAGTTGTGTTGATCCACTGCGATGTAAAGTCAACTACCCAACTACCCCTAATCGATATAAGCTGAGTTAAAATATGCAACTCAGAGAAGTTGGATATGTATTTAATTATTTTTAGGTGAGCCCTGGAATTCGCGCCCCGAAAAGAAGTCATTGATGTGTTACGTTTGGCAGGCGTGCCACCCCTTCTCTAGTCTATTAAGCCCTTTAACATACATTAGTATGATAAATATTGAATTATAAATGTTCAGTAAATAATTTTCACTGAAGACAAATATTTTAGCTTTAGCTTGCTCTAAAAATAACAAAAAGACACTTTAGATATGATTTCGAACCTCTGATTCAAAAACAAGTTAACATTCCTTCAAAAGTAATGAAGTTTATGTTCTTTCTCAAATCAAAATATTTTCTGTGATTAATGTTCGTGTCCCGATCCGTAGATTGATAACGAGTAACAAAGAGTAAAACACAAATGGAAACTGATATGAAAACCAAAAATACATTTAACAAATTTTGGAAAAGTTGTTACTATTTTACTAGTGAGTGATTACTGGGTCCATTATATCATATACATACATTTTTACGACCACATGAATAGATGTATAACTAGTAATAATATCTGAATTAATATTTAACAAAGAATAGTGGCGAAGTATATAAATTGAGTTTTATTGATCACTATTTAGAAGAAAACTTTTATTGATCACTATTTAGGGCTTGATTTCTATTTTAGAAGAAAATACACTATTAGGATTGGAATTCTCTTATTTAATCATTGATTATATATATATATATATATATATATATATAATTCAAAATTACAAACCAAAACAAAGAGAAATCCAAAAAAATTTTTAAAATCAAGAAATTTAAGAAATTTAAGAAAATTTTGAAAAAAATGATGGAAATGTTGGTGGATTAGGGCGTCATCAGGGAGGAGCCTCACCCAGTCAACACAATATGTATGCAGAAAACACCATATTGTGTTGACTGGGTGAGGCTCCTCCCTGATGATCCACCAACATTTCCATCATTTTTTCCAAAATTTTCTTAAATTTCTTGATTTTAAAAGTTTTTTTGGATTTCTCTTTGTTTTGGTTTGTAATTTTGAATTATATATATATATATATATATATATATATATGTATGTATATATATTGTATATATATATGTATGTATATATATATATATATATATATATATATATATATATATATATATATATATATATATATATATATATATATATATATATATACATACATATATATATACAATATATATACATACATATATATATATATATATATGTATATATATATAGATGCCAACTCTGCTCTCTATATATCGTTGTTTCTTATCCCCAAGGTTCAGGATAAGGCTAAACCAGGTATATATATAGGTATGTATATATATATATACATATATATAGAGAGCAGAGTTGGCATCTGTCTGTTCTCTATGCAAATCTACCCAGTTTGACCAATCCACACTAAATTTGGTACACTTATTCTTAAAAACCCTGCGGGTAATGTAAGCTACATTTTAACCCCCGCTTTATTTGTCCTAGGTATGCAGAGAGGGCTAAAAACAATCCGAAATCCCCATAGGAATAACATTGAGTATAAAACGATCGCGGTACGAAACTGTTTCTTTTACCAGTATTGATGGGAAAACAACTTTTCCAATAAAATTTTTTACCAGTATTGCTCGAAATTTTTTTTCTAAAAAAATTAAATTATAATATTTATGTTTGAACTGATTTTTTATTTCTTACCATAAAAATAATTTATGAATAGTTGATTGATGAAAAAAGGATATTTAAAATATTTAATTTTACGTAACTTGCATTTTGTAATGGTACACAAAAAGCCCAAACGAAAAACTCATTGGTCATAAAAGCGTAATTTTGCTATTCGGTATCTGGCAACCCCAGAATTAATGTGTTTTATTTTATAAATTTAACTTAGAATTCCGTGTTTGTGTATTTAAGACAGCGAAATATCGATGTCATATTTGAGCATTTCTGTTTAATAAATTTTTGTGTTCTTTTTGTAAATAAATCATTATTTTCTATATCAATATTTTTCAAACTTCTTTTTTCGAATTCCTCTATTTCATAACATACTCAGGAAGTCGAAATTTGATACGCTTGCTCATATCTTTCGTTTTTCAGAATTTTGCATTTTTTCAATGGTCGGAATTTCTTTTCCTTTTGTATTTATGTGTTCCAGTATTTTACATGTCGCAGGTATATTATTTAGGAATTAAATTTTAATGAATTATTTTTATTTCTGCAAAATATCACTAGACATGGGTAATTACTTGGCGGTATATATATACTTCGACCAACTTTCCATAAGTCTATGGTTGAATACGTAATGATCTGTGTAAAATTCTGTTTCTAAAAATAAATAAAATATACAAAAAACAAAACCTTTTAAAGTAATGTGTGTAGCTTCTCATTTTAAAATGACCGGTAAAGTTAAAATAATTTTAAAATGAGATAGGTTACGTTAAATTAAAACGGATAGCCACGTGTTGCAGTTCAAAGATATTCCTAATTCGACTTCTGAAGTAGTCACCTAAGAAAAAACTTTTGTAATTTCTTACAGCAGAAGTGCAATGAATATGAACTGTGTTATATGGATGGATGCATCATGTATACATATTTGCGTCCGAAGTAAATTGAAGAAGCTATAAAGAAGTTAAAATGATGTTAAAAAATTATTTTCCGTACACTTAAATGATGTTTGCATTTTTCTCTGAAAGAAAAGTGATTAGTCTAATCACTTTTCAATCAATATTTAACCAACTCAACCCGAGCAACGCTGGTTAATTCTAGTTTTCTATAAAATCCCTAGTTCACATGGAAGACTTGAAATCACTATTGTTACGATAAAATGTGTTATACGTCTTTTTAAGATATATTAATTTTAATTGAAAGTCAAAATTGAAAGATACAGCTGTTTTTGATGCTAGTAAAATGTCAACCTCCATACGAATTTTTATTGTTATTTTGAATAAAAGTTGCAGATTAAGACTTTATTTGTTACTGTTTTTGTCTGAAGGAATTGAATGGTAATTTGTTCTATGTATAAACGGATTTCTCTGCTTTAGTTTGATAATATAATCCGAATAATCAACACCTTTTATATGCTGTAGTTTACTACTGAACTTAGTTGTAACAATAATGGCTTTATGTTTAAATTTCTGAATTGTTAGCTCCATTTAAATTATTCATTGCCGATAAAAGAATAAAATGACAAATTCGTTTATTAAAGAAAGACCTTTTTTGAATAGTTTTAGTATTGAAGGATAGAGATATGGTTGAATTCATTGCGCATAGCATATACTTGTGACTGAAAGACAATACGTTTTGAACAAGAGTTAAGTTTGATAAATTGTGAAATTCCAATTGGATTTAAAAAAAAACCAAATACAGTAAACTCAGAAATACTTGATTACACTTTTCTGCAAGAAGTATATAGAAATACTGTTGCTATATAAGAAACGCTGAAACTTAATAAAAAAAATCCGAACAGAAATGAAACAGCATAATTGCACGCGCAATAGTGCATCGAGGTAAAACTCTCATGAATATTCATCAAGATGAATTTGGGGTAAAAATTTAACACTAATAAACTTTCTTGCATGAAACAAAAAAAGTTTTCTTAGTTATAAAAATGGGTTGATCAACAGAAATTTTCAGACACCCAAGCATCAATATACTATGGACTAGATACGTTAAAACCTTAAGAAATAAAAGCAATGTACATTTTTATGTACTCAAAGGATGCAAAATGAAAAAAAACAATTTCTAAAATTTTAAACATGCACTTAAATACAAACTATACACGTTTATTTCGGATTTTCAATTGTATTATACACCATCTTATTGTAATTAATTTATACAATAAGACATAAATGTGCAAAACGGATTAATAACATTTCTCAAATATATTTCAATGACAAAATGTTTAAAATTCCAAACTAATAGAAACATTTTTATCGTGATTAAATAAAGTAAAGTAGCTTTCGAAGCATTGTCTAATGCAATCCTATTTTGTTGATTTAGATATACACATTGTGATTCGGTTTTTCCCTTCAACAACTACATATCTATTACATAAAATCTGTATACTTCAAACTTGGTTGGATCAAGAAAAAAAGATTTTTGTAATACAAACACGATGACTTTTTATTTAATGTTTATGTTTGATCGGTATTGGAATATGGATCTGTAATTTGGAACCCTTATTATGACTGCTATATTATGGATATTGAAATAATATAGAATAAAGTTTTGAGATACATTTATTTTAAGAATTATGAATCTTCAGGCGTACATTCTTCTGAATAGGGAAATTATTTAGGTTTCATTGCTTTAAAGCCCCGTAGAACATCGCTTTAACCCTCCTGATGGTTGTCTCGACTTGGTATCTCGTCATTAGCAAAGCCATTATCAGATCTTTATGGACGAGATATCTCGTCATTGGAATAAAATTGACCTCATCTCGTCATCAAAAAAATTAACAAGATCTTGATGACAAGATATCTCGTCATTAATATATTGGTCAGATGTTGATTGATGGACGAGATATCTCGCTGAAGCCATTTGAAGAGTTAACAAACACCTCCAACATTGCAAAATTGATTCGGTATTTTTAGTTTCTTCTATTGATTTTAACGTAGCCAGGTATATCACCAGAAATTATGTTATTTTTTAAACATTTAAAAAGAATGTAATAATTTTGCTATAAATATAATTTTAAATTGTATCTTTCACGGAGGTTGATATATTTTAATGATATCGATTCAATAAGTAATCTGCTTCAATATAAAGTGTTTTGTTTTATATCTTATCTAGTTGTACTTAGTCTCCTTGATTTTTAATAGTATATTTTATGTTCTCTAATTAATTGAATATTTTTCTGTAGAGAAACAGCAATGAAACAAATAAAACCTGTGTATAATTCGTTTTAATTCTTAAACGGTTTTAGCGGAATTTTAATGATAATCGCATACTTCTATTTTTATGATTCAGCATTACTTTTACAGAAAAGGAATGCTTATTCTTTTTCAGTTTTAATTTAAATGTTCATAATATAACATTTAAATTAAACAGAGAGAATGACAGTTACATTGATGCAAATTGTATAATCATATTTTGTGTTAACGTTTAGAATGGGTATACTTCTTTTTCTACTCTATTTAAGTACAAATATTTCCTTGAAGTTCTTGTATAAATGTTACGGCACTGTCTCCGGATCTTTGCTCAACTTCAACAGCGGTGCTCTCAATAAAAGGCGGAAAACTATTTTAAAGGCTTACATAATCGCATCATTTATCTGGCCTATAACGAGGGGGTTTTACGATGTGGTTTACGCACGACTTTCGGGGATGATTAAATGGCAGTATTACCGAAACAGCTGAAAGCTCCGTTTCTCGAAAAAGATCCCCATCCTTCATTAATGGCCTAAAGCAACCCGAGGCAAATTAATTAGAGAATTGATAAACGAGAGAAATATCTTTCATGGATAATCAGTGGGGTTTTATATCGTTTCAAAGCACGCACAGTTTTTGGTATCATTTAAAATTTCTTTAAATATCTGTGGCGCGATCAAAATTAAGCAGGTCCTTATTTTTACTTGTTAATGTTCACTATCTTCTCGTTTTGTGGATCATATTTTCTCATTAAAGTTCTATACTTAGTTTTCAACTCCATTGTTCCAAGATATGTCTGGCATTAAAGTCTTCAACAATGATAAAAATCCCTGTCCTTAGGGACAATAGAATTGAGTTCTGTTGTCGTGACTCTGTCCAGGGATATAAATGTTGACAAGAAGGAAATAGAAGTTATTAAAACACAAATTTAAAGTAATACCTTTAATGTGCAAAGCATTATAAAGCTGCTAACCCATAACACAAATAGAAGGATGCTCAAAATAGCCACTCTGTCCCTTCTTCTATTTACTCTCAAAAAATTGAAAACCTGGTAATCCTTTATTTTAGGATTATACTAAAATAAAGGATTTCTATCTTCTTCAATGTCTAAAACAAAACAAAACAAGGTATTTTTCATAATTCCAAAAAATTAGAGATCTCTACAAATTGAAAGTTAAAGACGTCAGTTTGCAGTGGATTCCCCACAATGTGAGGTCAATGAGAACGAAATGGCAGACAAATTGGCCAAATTTGTTCCTTTGCTTTGGAAGTCACTGTCAGGGGCTTAAGCAAGATCAAAACCGATTTTAGACATAGTTGGTGTGATACCTGGAAAAATACTGGGTCGAGTCGCCATCTCTTTTCTTTCCTACAGGAGCTTAATGACTTTGTCTATTTTACGATAGTCCCTCACCTTGTAACCACATTTGCATCCAAGGCTAGAATTGATAGACCCAAGCTTATTACATAGGTTCCATCTTGGGGACGTGGAGAACGGCTTTGTTTGCTCAATGCAAGAGACACTGGAACATATTTTCTTTTCCTGCAACGGCGAGAATTTTCGCAGAAGACAAGATTGTGAAATTCAGTCTATTGTTTCTATTTTATTCAAATCTTATTTCGACCATTTCATTTCATGTGTATAGAAGACACCATGAAATCAGAACTAGAAGCTCTAGAAACCCAAAATAACGTTGTGTAGTATTTATACTTAGTTTTAGTGAGCTACAAGCTAATTAGTTATTAAAGCTTTGATGGCAAACTCAGTAGCAATGTGTCCGTGATACTTTTGCCCATAAATTGTGTCAGTAATAAAACTAGTCTTCGAAAAGATTTTGGATAACTGTTCACATGCAAACTTATCAAAGACAAATGCTTTTAATCATATGCATTTGGTATACATCAAATGACGTACAAATTCCTTCCAAAACTATTATACGAAAAAGTCAAGTAGAGAAATATTAAAAAGATGGGGGTGGGGTTTATATCTCACATTGCGATTGTGATGATGTTTTAGCAGTAGTTCCAACTATAAAAAAGCTCCTGGTGTCAGAAGTTTTCCATGATAATAGTTTTTAATTAGAATATTAAAGAGATTTTTCCAGTGATGAGAGAAAGATCCTTTTTAGATTAAAAAAAAACAGTTGTGAGATAAAAATAAATTAGAAAACTAAAAACAGAAAATATATGTGTATTATAATCTATTCTTTTAACTTCACATTAAAGAAAATGTAATATATTGGTTCTATTAATTGTAAATGCTCTTTGAATATTCTTTCACAGCAACATGTTTCTTTCTAAAAGCATATTTTCTCCCTTTATTTCCATATATCAGCATATTTCTTTCCATAAAATGTAGTTTTTTCACGTCCTATGGATTATAATACGTATACCAAATTTTATCATGTTTCAAATTGGATTTCAAGATCTGAGATCTAGGCTTTTGGTTGAACTTTTCCGTCAGATCCAAATTAGATATGTGGGTCAGTGAGTTTACTCACTGCGCTAGCAAACCTGCGAACTCTAGGTGGTGCAGGTTCGACTCTTATGGGACTCTTACCTTGGGTGTATTCTCTTTTCTGTGCTAGTAAAAATTTCTTCGTGTGTTTGTTTATTTATTAAACATTGCTTGGTATAGCTTGGCCAAATGCACCATAAAAACAAACGAGAGAAATTTAGTATCGTTTAGTTTAGTATAGTAAAAATAAAAATTGTTTATACAATTTTGTAAACTTTAAGCGTTATTTTTTGTTGGAAGTGTTGATGTAAATTTTGTGCCCAGAGATTCCTAGTCATCAAATATATAACATCAAATAACAGAAATAGAAAACCCTCTTTCATTACAATTGCAAAACATTTTAAAGTTATATATTCCATTTCGTTTTCACTCAAGTCTTAAACTTCTCCAGAAAATATTTTAACCAATTGTTGGTTGTATTACTCCCACACAAACGACGTAAATTCAACTAAATAATAACCTACTAGAAAACATTTTAAAATGTGTAGTTTCAGAAAAAAACCAGAACTGTTACTCTTTACCCCCATCCTTAGTAGAGTTAGTTTCTGCAGCATCAGCTTGAACAGCAACTATACATCCCACCCTAATCTTAGGATCCCATGGGGTTGAAATCTGTGAACCTAGTAGGAAAAAGTGGTTGAAAATTATGATATTCGGAAGCGCAGAAAAGACCGTTTCTATGAGATATATGGGCAAAAGTATTCAGAAAGGTAATTCTAATTCTAGTTAATTCAGTGCTCCTCCATTTGGAAGCGGCTGTTCTACATGTAAAAATGTGTAAAACAAAAATTTATTTTGCGTGTTTAATTTGTTTCTGAGATAGACTGGGTGTATACACTCCATTTTATGACTTGCGATTTTATAAATTTCAGTCAAAATCTATCTTTAAAAACAGAGAATATGAAATAGTTTTTTAGTGTATTTCTAAATGTGTATTTTACCATTCCTATAAAAATTAAGTTCAAATTACTATTCTCAGAGTTTTGGGCTTTCAAAGAAAATTCTAGTTGTAAACTAAATTTTAAAAAGCCATTGTGTATTCATATCAACAGGCAATCACAGAATAATGCATAATGCTATTAGGTCACTAGTTCAGCCTCTTTTATCAGTTCAGTAAAATTCGATCTTAAGAATTATTTTATGCATGACTCAGGGTAAACAATATTTTCAAAGTTGTCTTACCTGAATTCTTCTATAATTCTAAAATTTACTCCAGTGAAAAGGATAATCAGCAGACTTCGAAAAACAATAATAACTGTAATTTAATTTTATATCCGTATTTAGAATATTTTCGGAAATTCTAACGTATTATTTGCAGCAACTACATAAGCATGTCATATATTGGTTTCATAAAGCAATCGTTTGTTGACGAACAAAAAAAATGAATTGCTGCTACCACAGAGTAAATAGCTGTGGCTGCCACATTCTTTACTTCATGTTTTCTTGCATAGGGTATATAGCTACGTATACAGAGGTGTCACTGCCATAGGAAGTAATGGTCTATAAAATAACATGGGATCTCACATAAACGGTGGCGCCCTCGATAGTGGTGTCAGTCATTATTACCATTTCAACCAATCTTGCTTCGTTTCCATAGCAACTGAACAAGCTGAGAGGTTGCATTTATGAATAAAGAATAGAAATAAGCAATAAAGCGAGGCGCCGCAATTTCTCTTTCCGCTCGCAAACGATTTGCTTGTGTAAACATTACTGGAACTCATGATAACAGAGAATGAAGTACAATGTTTTGAGCTTGACTTCTCATTTTGTAAAGTCTCAAGAATTGTAGATAACTTGTATATACTAGTATATTAATGTCATTAAATTCGAATATCTTTAAAACCTTGATACTTGGATGTATAACTGCGCGGCTAAATATTTATCCATTTTGCTTTGGAACATTATATTCCGTTCATATCCCGTGTGTTAAATGTGACCTAACTTCAAACTGAAGCAGTTAAATATTTAGCTTTAGAATAGCTTAACTATCTCTGATGTTCCCCTTCGCATGTAATAGTTTAAGTAACTGGTTTGAAGTTTTCTTAAGTAGAGAGAGAAGGAGCGTAAAACGATTCAATCATGAATGGTTGATCATGTACTCATCGTTTCCATTTTAAACAAATAAAGATAATTTAAAATCAATTCCAAAATTCGATTCAAGCTTTGAAAGACGGATACCTTGTTGGAGACAAAAGTGTTTGGACGGTCTAGTCGAAAAGCTGTTGCGGCACTTTGACTTTTAATTGGAGGTTAGGAGATTGAGTAGTTGAATTAACGTCGCACTGGAGCAACACAACGAGCTATTAGCGACATCACGCGATCCACCTCGAAGGGAAAGATCTTCGTAATTTTCAACCACGGTCAGATGGCGAGGTTTGGAGAGTGGGATGTGATGGTTGATGTTGAGATAAGCCGGCATCCCATTCTCCAAACTTCCACACCACGCCAACGTGAGGATATTTGAGGCCCCGATAGATTTAAACGTGCAGTAGCCCCCACGTACACAAGGGTCTTCGGTTAGATCGAGTTTCGAAATCACAACTCTGGTTGATAATCCGATACTCTTCCAAACGAGATACAGGAGCCCTACTTCTAATTTCACATTATTGTCTTTTGGTCCACCACCTATAGGTATTTCTCTTAGCATCAATTGAAATCTTTGTGAGCTTGATGTACCCATGGATAGGAATCACATTCTTTGCAAGGCACTTCGCGGTAGTTCCGAGTTTGGAAGATATTGAGAGGTTTACTGAGAAAATGACTATTGCATTCAAGTTACTTTTGTTTGTTTTCTATTTTTCAGTCTTTGTGGCTTATTTTTGTCAACATCCTGCCATTGGAAATAATAAAAAAAAGTTTTAAAAAAGCACACATGAATTTCTGGTGAAAGAAGCCAATTGTTCTTCATATCCATTAATCAATCATTTAAGCTATGTGGTATTTTATACCATTATTAATACGACAAATGTAGAAGAGTAACTGATATTTGGACTTAAGTTTAATTGAACTATTCTACGGTTTTTTCGTCACTGGCGATAAATTGCGTTGATTTTGTTCACTTTCGAAATCAGTGAACTTGAATTTGTAAAAACATGCAATAGTAAAACCAACCATGTTTTGCATTTATATGGCAAAAGTGGCAATAGGATTCTGGTACTACCCACAGATTGATCCTAAGTGAAGCTGAATATGACTTTACGCATATTATAGTGTATTTAAAACTTATCCAAAGTAGCGAAGCGTCCTATGAGACTGCAAAAATATCCTTTAAAAAATCTAAATTCCTTTAACAATGACCAACTTACATTATACGTAAAGGAAGTTTCAATGATAAATATCTCGTGTGATCCAGGATTGTACATATGGATAATAGTTAAGACAAAATTAGATATGAATTAAATGAGATATTCGTTCTTGGATGGATTCAGGTTTTCAGATCTTCTTTTCAGGATGTTTCAAAACTTTCGTACCAAAGAAAGGAAGCTAGGAATACAAAATTAAATCTTATTCACAAAGGATGTGTACGTCCGTAATCGCAAAACCTATTCTATAGATCAATCGCTGATGAATCTCACTCAGGAAGAACAAAAATGCTTAAATTTTAAGTGTAAATTAAAAGTCCATGGAGCTGATGGTTAAGAAAATGGAAATACCAGATGTCTAGAGGTTATACTCCGGGCATATAAAAATGATTCAATTGAAAACGAATCGAAATTGGAATGAAATTTTGTAACGATTTCCCAAGAATCATGAAACTCGAAGATAAAAAAGCTTTAAAACTCATTTATCTTGAGTACATGACCATGACCATTCTCTACCTAAAGCCGAGATTTTCACAGCAAAAGGCGTGGATATCCACACTGTCCTTAAATTCTTACGTGCAAGGCACAAAACAGAGGAATCAAAATCCTTTCACCTGGTTCTAAAGGGAAAAGCGAAAGTTGTCCCAGGTGGTCCGATGTGCCGAGACGTCGACCCGCATGAGACAGAGAATGGAGGGGGGAGGCACTTTGGTTTAAAAAAAGGGAAGGGGGATTTTTCACAGGGTTTGCGTCCAGGTATCCAATGGGGAATTTCCTTCTTGCTTTTTTCCAAGAAAAGTGAAGGTTTGAATTATTTCTCAAATCAGATTAAAAGTAGAAAAGGCTGCGATTCTGGTTTGCTTGAGACTTTCACAAAGAAGGAAACGCTGTGGGCTGCTTTCAGTTGCGAATATTTGAAGTTTCTTTAGTTTGTGCAGC
Organism: Meta bourneti; assembly: GCA_933210815.1. NCBI lineage: Eukaryota > Metazoa > Arthropoda > Arachnida > Araneae > Tetragnathidae > Meta > Meta bourneti. Next base: position 55,717,906 of record OW119930.1, on the reverse strand, counting down.
TTAAAAACAGTTTGCTTACAGGGCCGACTGGGACCAGAATCAGGTTCTGGAGCCTTCAGGACCACCTATGCAGCATGTTTGATGGCGGGGCCTTCATGAAGCATAAATATATCTTCCAAGTACTCAAGGTTCAATTTGCACAAATATATTGCACTGTTCTTTTACCTGAATGTGTACAGCTTTATTATAGATTGATGAACATCTTTACATTTTTATACTTAGAAAATATACAGCATATTACTGCACAAAAAATGTTTTCCCTCGCCCTATTACCATCGGGTCTCAATACTAAAGTAACGGCGATATCCCATTGTGAGGTACCGATAGATTCATTTCTGTGGGGTTTTAAAATTCTTAAAAACAACACGAAACATGAGTAGAAATGAAAACAAAATGAGAAATGCTCAAATCATAAATTGTTTTATTTATGCACTGAACTATCCCTTAAAGTATGGTAATTTAAACTGTCTGTTTATTAGAAGTGCTTTGAACACAAAGTATAGGTACTCGCAGTCGCTATAGAAACATATCTTGTATATTTTGAGTGGGGATGGGTGGTTCGGGGAAGTTTGGAATGTAGCCCTTTGCAATCGTGTATCCTTTTTCTCACATACACCTGGAGAGGGAATTATCGCTAAGTGCGCCGTTACAAACTCATATGCTTCAAGAATCCCCTACAGAAAATGAACAGTCTTGTTTCGACGGCAACAGACAGCCGCAGGCTCAGACAGTACACCATTCGATGAAATTTTAAATTCAATAAAATTTCTAGTACCATCAGCGGTCCTCCAAGCCCATCGGACATTTGTTCCAACTACCATGGGGTTTGTTCGAAACATCCAGTATGGTATGGCTCCAAGCCGTACACAAACCACTGCCCTTCTCTTTCTTTCAGCGGTATTCTTTCAAAAAAGATTATAATCAAGAACCTCTAAATTTGGTTTTCAGAGTTAAAGGTAGTTCTGCGTAGAAGTATATAATGCCTTATAACTAACAAGGCCCAGTTTTTGTTGACGTGTCATATTTTTGTTAGCGCTTCATAAGCAATGCCTGTAAATATATAAATTCCGTTTGCAATTTAATTCCAGATACAGGCGGCCCTCGACTTTCGCACAATTAGCTATTTTGCACATTTTTAGAAATTCAATTTTAAAAAAATTCAATTTTTTAAAGCTGTAACGTCAACTAGGTTTCCGAGCCGCGGTGGCGGGGGCCGATTGTCAAATACATACAATGTATTAAACAGGTTTAGTCTTGCGTTAGGGCGCGTGTCGCGTTGTGTGTTTTGCCAGTTTATTTGTTTATGTTTAAATATTTCGCCCTTATAAATTTATGAACATGAGTGAGAAACGGAGAAACTGCAATGTTGATACGAACAAAAAGAAATTAAGGACTCATAAACTTCATACGATCGAGACAAAGATGAAAATAATTAGACGTTCTGAAAGCGGTGAATCTTTTGCTTCTATCAGCCGTTCGTACGACATAAACAGGTCTACGATATGTTCAATTTTGGAAAACAAGAATAAATTAAGGAATACGTTCAAAATTGTGGAAATATATCTTCAAAGATTGTTTCCAAAAGACACGGCATAGTGATGGATGAAATGGAAAGTTCTTTGTCATCATGGATTGATGACAAAGATCTTTCTATTTTTCCATCAAAACGATGTCCCTCTAAGTTTTTCAATTATTCAAGCTAAGGCTCTTAGTTTGCATGAAGATTGGAAGACTAGATTAAAAGAATATTCTAACACGGTGTTTCAAGCAAGTAATGGTTGGTTCGACAAATTTAAAACGAGGTATTCTTTATATAATATTAAATTCACTGTAGAATCGGCTGATGCAGATAAAGACGCTGCAAAAGAATTTATTTCTTCATTGTCCAAAATTATTGTAGATGGAGAATATTCTCCTAACCAAATATTCAATGTAGACGAGACGGATTTATTTTGGAAAGAAATGCCCAATCGTACATTCTTATCGAAGGAAGAATCTGTTACACCTGGACATAAACCTTCTAAAAACCGATTGACATTGCTTCTTGGGGGAAACGTAGCTGGTGATTTAAAATTGAAGCCAATGTTAGTTTTTATCAGGAAGAAAATCCCAGAGCATTGAAAGGGAAAGATAAAGAATTGCTTCCAGTCATTTGGAAATCAAATAAAAAAGCCTAGATTACTGCGTTAATATTTAAATATTGGTTCACTTTTCATTTCGTGCCGGCAGTTAAGCAATATTGTAAGATAAAAATTTACAATTTAAAGTATTATTAATCTTAGACCAGGACACCCAAAATCTGTAGAATTTATACCCGGAGATCAATGTTGTGTTTCTTCCTCCCAATACTACCTGCCTCATACAGCCCATGGACCAAACAGATAGTTAAGTTTAAACGATATTATATGAGGACAATAATGAATCAGGCCATCAAGGCAACTGGCAGGGAAGGTGGGCCTACATTAAGAGATTTTTGGAAGAACGCAATATATGGAACGTAATATACAATACTGGACACTCGTGGGCTGAAATAAAAGAGTCAACAATGAAAGGTTCCTGGAAACTATGCCCACAAATGATGAGTGATTTTATAAATTCTGAAGAAACTCCGGAAACTATCACAGATGAAATAGTTAGCCTAATGAATGAACTAAACTTGGACGTCAACAACGAAGATGTTAATGAGTTGATTGAATCTCACTCAGTACCTCTTTCAAATGAATACTTAATTGAGCAATAAGAGTTAAATGAAATACACAATGAAAGTTAGGAAGAAGCTGATAAAATTGTCAAGACTTTGACAATAAAAAATATGAATGAAGCCTTCATGCATCTTGACAAATTTTTGACTATCATGGAAGAATGTGATCCCAATGGAGAACGTATATCTCAAGTAAGTAGGGCGATTGAGAAAGACAGCATATTATAGAACTCTTTATCAAGAAAAGAAAAAAAGGGTGGTATTCAACTAACTGTTGACAAGTTTATAAAGAAAAGACCTGAAAGCACTTAAACATGCCTCGTTAATTTAATTTTGTACATTGATAAATAAATATTATTATTGGTAAATAAATATTTTAAAATATAATTTTTGATGTTTTTTACATCCCTCTACTTTCGAACATTCAACATTCGCACACATTTTCAGGAACCAATTATGTGCGAAAGTCGAGGGCCCCCTGTAAGTAGTTTTTAGGTCATTCTTCGGTACTATTTATTTTTAAGTTTGAGATTTTTAGGGAATTTTATGTCATTTTTCCAGTTTTTGATTAGTTTTAGTTTTGTCCTTGGTTTTCCTCGAGGTCTTTGTTCATTTCCACCCATGCATAATTGGCAGAGACAGCAGCGTCCTCTAGAGCATACTTGTATGACATTGGAGTGGTGAAGTAGATGTCGTCGAAGTTTCCCGACGTATCTGAACTGTATTAGAAAGATAAAACACCATGATAAGGGGGGTGGGTCTGAATCAAACAGAAACTAAGAAAACTATAAAGATTATGATTAGGTCCCAGACATTGATGATACGCAGAAACAATAAAAATACGGATTCAACAATAAAAATACTGACTGCAAGATATCGACATAATTTGAAGCATAAATTAATTCATATGTACTAATTTTTCATCATCATCGTTACATATTTTAGATGATTTATGTGTGAAATAATGCAAACCTATCCTCAGTAAATTTTTTATCATATGCCAGAAGATAGGTAGGTTGTTGAATTAACGTCGTACTGGAGCAACACAACGTGCTATCTACGACGGTCCGGCATTAACCCTTTTGGTGGTTGTCTTAACGAAGTATTTCGTCATTAGTAAAACCATTAGAAGATGTTGATGGACAAGATATCTCGTCATTAGAAAACATTTGATCACCACATCTTGATCTCGTCATTATAAAAAATCGGTAATATCTTGACGAGATATAGCGTCATTAGCAAAATTAGTCAGATCTTAATGGACGGGATATCTAGTCGAAACGACTTGGAGAGTTAATCCCGAAAGGAAAGATCCTCATATGCCAGAGGAAGGGGAAGATTATTCATTTCTCTTCTTGCAATCCAGTAGATCGGAACTTTCCCTTCGGGATTGTTCCCGGACCGGCGTTAATAGCCCGTTGTGTTGCTCTAGTGCTGCGTTAATTAATTAACATTAACATTACCAATCCAGTAGAGGTACGAGTTTGCAGTCCATTTAGTAGAAATGGTGGTCACAGCAATAGGAGATTAGATAACTTCTCAATCTTTTAAAGGTTCGGCGGACTTCATTCTTGCGTTGGAGTCGCAAAGCGGACAGGATGCAGTGTCCTTCATTTCGATTTCATTTAGATGGGCCTGAAAATAGTCGTGACTGTCATAAATCTAAAATTTTCTGTAAAGTCTCTTCATGAGATCTCGGTTGATATTATACTCATCACCAGTTGCTCCCAGGTTTTTGCAATGGTTCAAAATTACGAGGTGTTGTCCTCTGATCTTTCCCTTTGGAATTGACTACGAACCGTCGCCAATAGCCCATTGCGTAGCTTCAGTGCGACGTAAATTCAACTACCAACTATCACAACCACCTTACATTTTTGTGACTGATGTTCACTCTTTTAAATTAGTTGTATTGAATAACTCCACTTAGCTTGTTGGTAAGTAACAGGTTTCCCCCTTGGAGCATGCTACTGTCCTCTTTCGCCCGTTGATAGGCACCGTCATTTCCAGGGATTCTGCAATTGAAAAAAGTATGGTCTACCATTCAATGCCAGAGCAATTTATTAGTGGGCGAATCATAGGCACAGGAAAGAGGGTGCAGGTTAGAAGAAGGAGATCCTAATAGACAGAGGAAAACGAATTGAGAGAACATCATTTTTAATCGAAACCGTTTAACAATGCTCAAAACAACCCATATAATCATTCGGAAATCATACAAATCAGTGTTTTCTATATTGTGGTCCACAGGTTCTCAGTCAAAAACTACAGTCCTCCGAAAGTGTACGAAAATGTGTCAGAAAAACGTACAATTGATTGCTGTGATGCTGCATTGAAACCCACCGTTCTTATCCTATGACGGATTTGCATCTTTGGTCACTTGTCATTAAGTTTATGTCCTAATTGAGCTCTTGCAACACTGCTCTAAAACTTTGAAGCTCATTTTTGAATTGGGTTGCCGAGAAGAGTATTCAGACTTGTATGAAAATGATTTTTAATCCCTTCATAAGAAATGCGATTTTTGATGTCTAGACATGTGTGTGATCGAGAACATATCTTTCACTTACAGACCACTCGTCTGTAATAGAAAATATTATTCTAATCACTAGTGCATCAATTAAAAGTTTTTAGATAATTTTTATATTCTTATTTTATGTAAAAAAATCCCGACACTGCTAAAACACTAGAAAATCGAACGCAGCATTCAATCAACAGTTGGTTGTGATCATATGGTTATCTAGTGAAGTTTAAGTACTTGATTTTGTATGAGAAAGTTAAAACAGTGAAGCCAAGCCAAATATAAAGGGCACTAGTGTTTTTGTGGAGTATTTGCAACTTCTTATTCGAAGTGATGCAACTTGGTATGTTACTCGAAGGCAATTTCAGCATGTCAGATTTTGAGTTAATCATAATATGAGGCTATCAGAGCAAGAGTGACCTAATACACAAAAACCCGAAAATGCCAAAATAATCATTGGCACCTATAGCGCACTCTCTTGGCATTTAATGCGTTTGCAATATAGATTTTTATCCTCTTCAAATCATATTGTGGATGAATAAAAAAAATATATATAAATGGTGCCAAGAAAATCGAATTTATCTCCATTTGTAATAATATTTTGAATTTTCTTTTTATTTCAGTGAAAATATATCGATAAGTGTTCTGTAAACGACTGCTCTATGAGAGAAACCTGGCTTTAATTACTTCCCTCGTGAAGCAAAAAAAGGACCGTATAGCGACAAAGCAAACCAATTGTTCCACACGAATAATTTAGTGTCAAAGGGAGTTAATAACTCAAGGGAGACAAGATTCAAAACCCTTACGTCTCCGTAACGTTTTTGAGTTATGCTTTACTCGCATTTATTAATTCAACTCGCTCACATGCAAGGTGTATTTTTATGTAAGAGCACCACTTTGATTTGGAATGATTTTTGAATAAAACATTTTTATTAATTTTTGTACATACGTTTACTCAATTGATGACAATTTGTAAAATATTACATCGGCCAAAATACGGATTCTTTCGAGAACGCGATTTGTTCAATTTCTTCGCGCTTTATTTTGACATCAGTGGATACGTATTTAAACAGAACAATCGATATTGGGATCAGAAAATCCAAAGTTAATTCATGAACGACCACTTCATCACCGTACAGCGATTTTTTCTTGTGGATTGGTGGCAATTTGGAGACATTTTTGGATCATTTTTTTCGAGGATGCTAATGAAAATGCTGTTACTGTTAGTTGTGAACGATATTGTATGTGTTGCAAAACTTCTTTCTGTCTGAAATTGATCGATAAAGATTTACAACACATGAGGTTTAAACTAGATGAGGAAACATATGCATTCAGCTCGTGCAACATGCGAATTCTAGAGGATGCATTTCCTGGTCTCGAATAATGTCAAAATCTGGTGATGTCAATTGGCCCTCTCGTTTCTCTGATTTGAACGTGTCGGATTTTTTTCTATGGGGTGTTACTCATAGGAAAGAGTACGCTAACAAGCCAACGACGATTCAACAGTTAAGCAAAGCATTCTAACAAATCACTCTGGATCAAACGTTATGGATAATGTGGATATATATAGTATATATTTCCAAAATTTCTCTTCCAGTTTGAGGTTAAAAGAGTATGGGAATTATTTATCTCGCTCTTTCGTAATCTTTCCAAATTTCATATTTTTCAGGTGTTTCATTAGTTCTCTTGAAACAGGAGTGATATAATGGAATTGAGCAATGCACATTGCACCACTCATTCAACAGCGTTTGCAACAATGATGTTTACAATATTTTTAGCATACATCACTTCACAAAATCACATCTATTCTACAAAAATCACATCTCCATCAACCCTTGCCATCATGCCAAAAATACAATATGGAATAATCGTTTTGGAGAACATGGCTTCTAATAATAGTATCTTTTGATAATAAAATTTGATAATAAAATACCATTTTTACAACCGAATTTTACACAAAGATACTATTGATACAAGCCATGTCCCAAAACGATAGATATATTGAAGATATTTCATTTGGTAATAAAATAACATTTATTGAATCTGTATCTGTTCATCGTGTATTTTTATTCCATAAATTGTATATTGTTTGTATTTTATTTTACTTCTATAAATTTCACACATTTTGTAACCCATTTCTAAAGTCATAGTGTATATCTGCGTGTCCATGTTTTTCCCATCACTGTCTTATGTTCTTTATGTGATTTTTACTTTGTTAAATGTTTTATATGCACATTGAATTGCTTTGGGCCCTCCCTAATCTCTGAAATTCCTCCCTTAGTTTGACTATAAGCTGCACAGATGAAACACAGTGTCCGCATACGGCGTCCAGTCCAATGAAATAACAGTGAAAATCAAAGGTAGTTAGTAGTTGAATTAACGTCGCGCTGAAGCAACACAACGGGCTATTGGTGACGGTCCGGGATCATTCCCGAAGAACAACATCTCGTAATTTTTAATCACGGTCAGATGACCAGGTCAATACTTGAGCTGCCACCCCACTCTCCAAACTTCCACACCACGCCAACAGTGAAAATCAAAACGTAGCACTCGTAATTTTTACAAAGTTCAAATGTCAGGTCAGTAACAAATAAATAGTAGTTCGTACTCGAAGTTAAATTGGGAGCAATAGGTGAAGAGTTAAAAAGCTATGTATTCGTCACAAAAAACGATGAAATACTTCTCAGTAAACTTTTAAAATATATATTTATTAAATTTTGCCGTTGTTGAAAAAAATTATGTTTTTTTCGTATTAATAGAAATAAAATAAGCCAGCTAACATTTTATTTTCATTTACTTTTGTATACACCATCATTACAGATCAGTACATCCGTGTATGAATTATAAGAGAAGTAAACATTTTATACTCGCATTTTATTTACAGTGTAGCATCAATACAAATGCATTTTCTTTAGCTATCTGCAAAAAAACCAAAAGGAATAGATGCAAAAGAGCAGCTATATTTATCAGCTGAAAATTTTTAAAGGTGAGAATTTATTACTTTTATTTTCGTTCGTGGTAATTAATCTTAGATACCACATTCTCATAATTCACGAATAAGATTTACTTCGTCATAGTAAATAACCTTTATGGTACTTTTTTCTCTTAAATATTCCTTTTTGAAACTACATACTAGTTCATTGTTACTACATCTACAAGTATATAAATAAGAATGGAGTGTTTGTTTGTACATTGAGTATTTTCGACCCATTTCAAGTTTTCTATTCGTTTTGGAGCCTTCTGATGCAAAATCCGTCTCTTGCGCGGTCTGTCCATCTGTCTGTATGTGTGTGCCCGTGCTACGTCCAAACGGTTGAACATATTTTCCTGAAACTTCGCATACTGTGGATTTTCTGGTCACTTTCAATATATAGTTAACAAATTCAACCCGAGTGAGGTCGGGCAATTTTGCTAGTACTAGAATAAAAATGGTTATATTTATTAAAGAATTTTGGTGCTAAAATTATGTGCTCACCTCTTATATTTGTTGCCATTATCCATTTGTTACGTTGCGTTTCCAAATTTTCTTTCGTAAAATTCGAAGAAATAAATGCATAGAACAATACTTTTCATTGAAAGCTAATGAATTCAATTCATTTTATTCGCAAGAATCGCAACTTTATAACAATTTGTTTCCTTAGCTTGGATGAGTAAATATGTAGTTTTAGCTTTATATTGAAAATCAAGTTTCTTCACGCAAACCCATTTAAAATAAAACGTGAAAGAATTGGTATGTATGCCACTTATCTATTGCAGGAAATATTTGTACTCTGACCATCAGTTTATAGCGGGAATTTAATTTTACATTTGAAAATATAAAGCATGTAGACTAGAGAACGACCCTCTTTCTAGAGCTGGTAATAAAATTTTAAAACCTGTAAATAAATACCAGTAAAAATCACTAGTCTTGGTGAGAATTTCCTTCACTGAAGCATCCACGATATTTTGAAAACATATAGCATTATTTGCTTTGTTTTTAAGATCATACTTAGGGTATCAATTTATACAACAGTAGCTGAAAATGCCGTCAGAATCAGGCATAGTGCCGCTAAAAATCTAATCTGAACTGAAAGTTTTGTCATGTGGTCTAAGGTTAAACAAACTAGTTGGGCTTATATTTTTTACTTTCATTATTTATATGAGGTAGGTAGGTATTTAATTAACGTCGCACTGGAGCAACACAACGGGCTATTGGTGACGGTCCGAGATCTATCCCGAAGGGAAAGACCCAAGGACAACACCTCGTAATTTTGAACCACGGTCAGATGACGAGGCAACACCTGAGCTGGCACCCCACTCTCCAAACGTTCTCATCACGCTAACGTGAGTACATTTGATACCAAGACAGATTTAAATTGCATCAACCCCTTTTATACACGACGGTCTTTGGTTGGATTCGAACTCGCAAACATGATTTATATGAAAAAATATCACTATTTCAGAGTTAAAAATTACTTCTGTTTTTGTTTAGCGGTTTGTTTCCGGTAAAGAATTGAAAAATAATCCGTAAAAAAATGTCATGATGATGATGCCCTCTTGTAGGCATAAATATATCTTACGATTATTTTACATTATATCCTGATGCATTTGAAAATGTTTTTCATTTATATTAAATGATACGAAAATACTATCCTATTTAACTGTTCTATATTCACACCCAGTCAGTGCCTCACTCAGAAAGTAGAACTAAGAACCTAAAATGAGAATTTTGGTTGATAATTTTCAGACCGAAGTTGCCAAATAAGCACTTAACTTCTTACTTCAACTGTACGACTCTTTTTAGCTTTTGATCAAAGTTCTCTCACTAGTTTGAGCATGGCTGTTGATATTTGGTAATTATACAATGCTAAAATTTTTGTGGTGTGTTCCAACTGTAAAGTATGTGTGCTTCGGCATTTGTAATGCTATTATTTATTTGGTCGTATATGACAATCAAATCAGCTTTCGAATCTTCCTCTGGTAGACTGGATCGAAATTCGACATTTTTTTCTTCGAGAAACTATGATTGCCACACTGCATTACATTATATAATGTTTCTTATATTGTGATTGCAAACTTGTATCTTGGTGATTTTTCTCTTTTCCGCTATTTTTTCTTATTCTCCTGAAGTAATAAAGGAGCTCTCATGGTGTAATTTTAACATGGTTTGCTGAATTTGAAGAATTGATTCAAGTAATATTATCTTATAGATAATTTTATCAACTAGACACCATTACATTATATAATGTTTCTTATATTGTGATTGCAAACTTGTATCTTGGTGATTTTTCTCTTTTCAGCTATTTTTTCTTATTCTCCTGAAGTAATAAAGGAGCTCTCATGGTGTAATTTTAACATGGTTTGCTGAATTTGAAGAATTGATTCAAGTAATATTATCTTATAGATAATTTTATCAACTAGACACCATTACATTATATAATGTTTCTTATATTGTGATTGCAAACTTGTATCTTGGTGATTTTTCTCTTTTCCGCTATTTTTTCTTATTCTCCTGAAGTAATAAAGGAGCTCTCATGGTGTAATTTTAACATGGTTTGCTGAATTTGAAGAATTGATTCAAGTAATATTATCTTATAGATAATTTTATCAACTAGACACCATTACATTATATAATGTTTCTTATATTGTGATTGCAAACTTGTATCTTGGTGATTTTTCTCTTTTCCGCTATTTTTTCTTATTCTCCTGAAGTAATAAAGGAGCTCTCATGGTGTAATTTTAACATGGTTTGCTGAATTTGAAGAATTGATTCAAGTAATATTATCTTATAGATAATTTTATCAACTAGACACCATTACATTATATAATGTTCTTATATTGTGATTGCAAACTTGTATCTTGGTGATTTTTCTCTTTTCCGCTATTTTTTCTTATTCTCCTGAAGTAATAAAGGAGCTCTCATGGTGTAATTTTAACATGGTTTGCTGAATTTGAAGAATTGATTCAAGTAATATTATCTTATAGATAATTTTATCAACTAGACACTTCTAACCAACTCTTTAAAATGTGTTTCTGAATTGTTTCACAAACGTTTTTTAAGTAGTTCATACAAACTTCTCGCTGAATAAAACCATGTATAAATCACTACATTTTAAATAACTTTTTTAGTAGAGGTTTCAGTGGTTTTTCTAAAAGTCCTAGTAGGTTTTTGAACCAAACTCAAACATTGATCCATAAATTGAATAACTCTACTCTCCTACCTTTTTATTTGATTTGTGAAACTTTCCACATAGTGATAAAGTTTTCATGCATCGTTAAAGAAAAATGCAACTACATTATTTTTATGTGTTGAATTATTATATGGAGTTCTATCCAGTTCATATATATTATGCCAAAAATAGCTTATTGCTTTGAAAGGAGAGGGAATTCCATTCGAACTCCTCTTTCTTCTTTGGAGGAGAACGGGATGTTAGATTTGATAAGCTTACGCTTTGCGTTAAAAGAAGCGACACTGTTCACTCATTTCAAACCTTGCTTGGAAAATCTAAATCAAGAGTGTTACTCAAAAAGAGTAAAACAGAGTTTGGATGACAGAAACTTACGCTACCTGCTCCAGAAAATGATGTTTTTGAAATGTGCTCCAGAAGATCACACAATATACTACTTGTGAGCATTGACACAGTTGCATAAGTAATTTCCCATAGGCTACGAAAAAGCTCTAATCTTGACGGGAAAAAAACCCAACCTGCCTTCCACTAGCCAACATCAACACCACTGGGGAACTGAAGGTCGAATCCGAGATCGTGGAACGTCCTTGAAGGAAAGGGCGAGTTAAAAAAATTCGAAGAAAGTAAAAAGTCAGACCTTTCCTCAGACTTCCTTGAAAGTTTCTTGAGGCCCCCAAAGGGGTTCGAATTCAAGGACCATATTTCACGGTGAGATCAATCATTTTGTTGCTACACGCTCCGCCGGTGGAGCCTTTTGCCATTTACATCATTTTCCCATGTGGGCACAAAGAATTTTGGCTACAACAGAGGCGTTCTTGTAAGGAAGTGATGATCAATAGTGGTGGATTTTCGCTTTTTCTTTTGGTTTCTGCCGTTTTTTTAACAGTCTGGGTTAGTGGGATCGTAATAACGGGAGCGTGGATCTTGTGTGAAAACCATTTTTATCAAATTAAATTTCGATTTTTTTTTCTCCACTCCAGCACGCAAAAACATGTTTTATGGTTTAAAAAGAGGTCTTAAAAAAGAAAACGAAAGTGGGCAATCCTTTTTTTATTAACTTTGAAAAAAAGAACAGGAATTTTGGAAAGTATGTCAAGTTTACTGTTCGAAGCCAGAGCAAAATTTCTGCGAGACAAATGCTTCCAAATTATTTTTTTAGTATTTACTCTTTTTCATTGATATCATTTCAGGAAAATATAATTTTTAAGTGAATCATCAGGGATTCAAATAATATTTTACAGCTATTTCTGTATTAAATCATTTAATTCCAAAAAACAAAAAATTGTAATTGAAAATTCGATTCCAAACTATAAAATATCGATTTGGTAATTTTCTGCAACCAAAGTGTGATTACCTCAATCAATTTAGTTAATAATGCCTCGTTCTGTGCATAAGAATGCGGTGAATATCAGTGGGAATTCTCCAAAAAGTTTTGAAAATGAACAAAACGATGAATTTTTGAAGTGTTCAAGCCTTTCCGTCAAATCGTGTCACTTCTTCAGATCGCAGAGTTAACTAAACATGAACCAGTTATAGATTGTTATCACTACCGAACATATTCATTAGTCTATATTAGTTGAATTTGCGCACATTAAAGCAGGGTATGCCGATTTCAATCAAGATATTTTTATTAAAAATACATGATTTAAATGAAATTTTAAAATTACTTTCTCTTAACAAAAGTTTTGAAAATAAAATAACTTGGGACAGAATACATGTTGTTTTATACAAATAAGTTTAAAAATTTGCTTTCACTCAGTAACACTCGAAAAATGATCTTTTTTTAAACTGAAAATAACTGGATTCCTTACTTTGAGGGCAATAGAGATAATAGTATTGATTGGAGGATGCAATAGTGACAAAATTTATTGGGGCCTAAATAAAACACCACTTACTTGATTCATATATGTTTTCATTTTGTATATATTCGGTACATTTGCAATATTTATCTCTCATGATGGAGAGGTGCCGGCCCCCATCCATAAAGATATTAGAACCCTAGACCTTTGTGCATCCTTCTGATAAGCGACCTACCTTACTTATTTATACATATTATTTGCATATTTGTAATATTTTCTCCTTATGTTTGGGGTCTTGGGCCTCACCATAAAAATTGTAAAGGGATCGGACTCCTAGGCATCCTGGTGTAGGTGTTTCTTTGAACAACTTATTTGGTTACTCATTGGAAATATTTACCTCTCTCGTTTGGGGAAGCTAAGGGGTTAGGGCACCTAGGAGTTTCAATCCTTGTTGAGATGACAACTGACCAACCAATATTTCTCTTTCTGCTCACTGAAACAAGTCACTTACAAATCTGTTTATCAGCAGAGGTTGAGCTTTATACATATGTGGGACCAGTTCATACATTGCGCAGTGTTCTCGGTTTATTTTGGCATACCCTATTCCATGAAAAGGTTGGATAGACCTCACCTGATACCGTTTTATGAGGGAATTTGCTTTTCTGATAAAGGATTGTAAATTAAAACTGTGTTGCACTGTTTAATATTTGTTTTCAGTAGTTACTTTGAGTACGAATGTTTCAAGTGCCATTTTCCAAATACCATTTTTAAATTTTTTGTTCCAAGTACAATACGAAATCAACCAGTGAAATTGCTTACCATTCAATTGGAACCGTTTTCGTGGAAACGTCAAAAAATGGCTAAGTTTTGGGGACAAGTGTGGAACTTTACAAGTTCTATTGGCGAAAATCCATATTTATCGCTTATAGACAAGCATGTTTATTTACGAAATTACTTAGAAAAGATACCAAAGAGGATGGAATATAAATCACAGAAGACACGTGCAACAGAACGAAGGAAATTTTGAAAGAAAAATACAGTAACAAGAACAGAATAATTCGAGCTCATTTGGATTACTTGGAATCCCTTCCGCTATCGTCGGATACTTTCCCCGCATTACTAATAGCTAATTCATCGAGTATAACAGAAGCATACAAGCTATAGCATCTTTAGGAGATAATATTTCCAGTTACAGTAGACTTTCCGTTCCAAATATTCTTCGATCTTCGCATTGTGTCCTTTTCAATGAAATTTTGCCTAGTTTTTTTCAACTAGTTTAATAACTTCCATTCACGACACATGCATATTATGAATTTTTTTACAATTCGTTATTAAAAACTGATTTTCACTTTGTATTATATAAATCCCAATCTCTGTCCCAAGATAAGTGCCATATTTGCCCATTTGTTCCGAATAGCAATAAATTTTTTAGAATTTTTGAAGTGAAATGCATCAACGACAACACACCCAACATTTATTAATGGTATGAGCAACCTAAGGATGGCCATTCGATTTTCTTTTTATAGTAAACAAAGGCTGGTGAGAAAATCGAAAAAAGTAGCTTTTTCGATATTCTAAAAAAGTTGGAAAACATTTCCTTAACATTGCAAATATATATGGAAAGTGTAATGATGCCATCTAGAAGTAATGCCTACAAAGTTATACATATTTAAAAAACACGCAAAAGTCGCCTTCTTATAGCATCTAAAAATATTTCCCACTAGTAAAATTTTATAATCAAAATAGATTTATGTAAGGATCTTATTTATCTAAAAACTAATACAGAATTTTAAGTAATATTGTGTGTAATCGTAAGTTTAATTGTAATCCTAAAGCTATATTAAAAGTCAAGCACTATTTTAATATGTAATATTTAACCATGTTAGAAAAATATTCCTTTCGATTTACAATTAAGTCGTCTTTTTTATTTCATCTTTTACAAATGCGGCAACTATTTCGGAACAAATTTCAAGCATTAAATGTGACACTTAGAAACATTGAAAGTAATATAAAATTAATAAATTTTTTAATTTGTCAAACCTCTCCGCAGAAACTTTTCTTAGGTTCTACTTCTGAGATTAGAGAAGGGATGAATAATTTTACTGATGAAGTATAAATATGGTATCACGTTAATTTGCAGCTTTGCAGTCACTTTCTACTACACTACTGAAGCAGAAGACATTTCAGAATCCCTTTTTAAACAGCAATGTTTTGGTTAAATGAATGAGTGCGTTTGATGACAAAGTCGACCATCTTTCTTCAGAACTTAAAATAGAACCTTTGGGATGATCAGTGACTCATAGACTTGACATATCTTGTTCAAAAGTTGGCTTTTATATTATTTTTTAAATTTAACCAGGCTAAATTAGGATACTTTTTCATTATTGTACAAAAAGCTGTATAAATGTATCAAAAATTGGATAAAATGTATTTCCCTTTATGAAACTCATCTTAAAGTATGTTTTACAGCAGCACATGCACGCTTTGTAAGCCTTTAGCGGGTGATTTGCTACTTGCTCAATCAAGATTCTTACATTCCAAATGTTTCGACGAAAATACAAAGTATTTTGAACATAATCAGACTTAGTTTCTATTAATTCAAAGTAAATATTTTAAATAGCTTCGTCGCTTTCAAAAAATGCCAAGTTTTGAAAATTTCCGTCCAACCGATTAGTTCAGAATGAAGGAAAATTTTTTTTTAAAACCCACTCGACTCACTTTTTAAAATCGAAGAAACTGAACCAGGGACATATTCAAAATTTTAATGGAAGCATAATCCAATCGATAGTGAGTTCACTTTTCCAAAGAGTCTTGTTTTAGTTTGTTTGAAACTAGTACTTTATCCGAGGCTTGGATTAGAGTGTACAAAATTGTAGTAATTTTATTCTAAAAATAAAATTGTTAATTTTTTAATTTCAAGCTTCAAATATAAAATTATGTTTCTGCTCATTCTTAGAATTTCATACAGACCCAATGCTTGTCTAAATTAACTCCGCAGCTCTACTTCGTTTAAAACTAAGTCACTAAGGCTGTAATGGTGGGTTTAAACAAATATCTTTAAGGACACAATGACTTTATAGAACACCAATAAAACACACACACAAGAATAACCAAACCCCTAACTCATCTATTTTTTTTAATTCTGATTATTTCCGAGAAACCTCGTCCTTTCAATACCTTATATCACTACATGGCCATGATAATTAATGTAATTGATGTATTCATACTTCGTATTAAAATTTAAATCGTAATTCCTCAAATAAAAAAAAATATTTCAAAAACTTCCCACTAGTATATTTGGTCTAATGTCTCTTTAATGTGCATATTACGTAAGTTATAAAACCTTCGGAAATGTAAAAGGATTGTGTTTTATCACTATAGATCAGGCGACATGGTACTTGATCGCTCACTAATCTTTAAGTTTTATCAAAGAATCAGAGAACAATGACAGTGCAGCACTCAATGAATTTCGACACTTAAAGTCCTTGTGAAAAAATGATTCGATCGTTATTAGCATCAGGGAAATAATTTATTCTTTAAAAATGATTTGAGAAATCGAATTTCTATAGTCGAGGACACACCAAATTGGTTGGTCCCGGGTTTGAATCCCGGGCTGTAAGTGCAAAAATGTTGGTGATTGTCACTGTTAGGAGTAACGGAGGCTTACCTACTGAGTGCTCCCACACAAATAACCGCCAATTAGTCCCTAGTATCGAAGATTTGGCTGTCGGGCATCTAAAATAGTTTAATAATACACAGCTCTAACATTCCCTGTTTAGTTATAATAGTCTTGTTCAATATACAGTGCACACGTCACGTGATAAATTTGATGCAAATCGAATAATAATTAGGGAGTCTCCGTGACTTAGTGAGTTTGCCCACTGCGCTAGCAACCTGTGAGCTGTATGCGAAGAAGGTTCCATTCCTCCCATTAAGTATCTCAGCAAAACTTTCCTAGTTTGTCGATTTTCTTGACGTTGTTTGGCACAATTTGCCAAATATGGTCCTTGCACTATAAACCCAACCCAAAAACCTCTAATAACACTAATCAACAAGGTTTTCATAACAAGAACAAATATAGCTGTTTTTAAATTATTTTGGTGCTAATTTCAGATCTGACCCTAAAAATGGACACCACATCAAGTTTTTGTTACTGGTCATTAAATATTTACTAGCTTTCAAAATTAGCTATTTTAGGCATGTACAATGACACTAAACATTTTTATTTTATATTTCTTCACGTTACATTATTGAGCGGCTGCATTGATTTTTCACTGGAAGAGAATATGCAACGGAAACCGAACCGCCATTGTTGTATTTTTAATTGAAAGAGATACGTGCTGAATGTTTGTGAGAAAGATATGAACGCACATGAAGATCCTGATCTACGTACACACTCTTAAACACAGACGAATCCCACTTGATTGAGGCAAATGAACTGAATGATATCTCAATCCAAACCAAGGTAGGTAGGTAATTAACGTCACACTGGAGCAGCACAATGGGCTATTAGCGACCGTTCTTAATCAATCCCGGAGGGAAAGACCCGAGGACCACACCACGTAATTTTGAACCACGGTTAGATGATGGGGTCAACACCTAAGCTGGCACCCCACTCTCCAAACTTCCCCACCACGCCAACGTGGGGACATTTTAGCAACAACAGATTTAATTTGCACCAGCTCCCGTGTACACGACGGTCTTTGGCTGGACTGAGTATCGAACTCGCAACTCCGTTGCTACCGTGACCCTCGAGACCTAAGTCTTTCAAAAAAGAGCTGAACTGTTAGATTCCAAACTTCAAGAGTGAAACCTTCTAGCTAAAAGTACACATATTTCTGTGTTCAGAAACAGAAATCAGGTTATATCTTTTTTCTATGAAATGAAGGTTGGTTGGTTAGTTGTATTGAATTTTATGACTCTAGTCCTCAATGGCTCGTGACCTCAAATGTCCTCACGTTGGCTTGGAGTGGATGTTTGGAGAGTGGGGTGCCAGCTCAGATATTGTTCGCGTCATATGACCGTGGTTCAAAATTACGAGGCGTTGTCTTTGGATCTTTCCCTTCGGGATATATCCCGGACCGTCCCCATTAGCCCGTTGTGTTGTTTCGAACCTACCTCGAAGACTTGTAAATGTTTCAAAATCCGCATATTTTGAAATATAGCTATTCCCAACACACACAAAAAATACGGTGGGTTGAGTACGAGGACACAATCATAATCGTTAAAGGAATGAATCCGTCTTATTAGAGGAAGGTAAGATATAAATGAATAGTGTTGGTGGCTCTAAGTGAAGTATAATTTTATTTATCAAAGGTCGATGATAGAAGCATATAGCATAGTATTTATATCGATGTTTCTCACAAAGGTTAAATCTATACATGTGTTGCCCAGAGTAGTGGGCGATGTAGAGATGTATTTCAAATTGAACTCACATTACATATTGTCTAAAAGCGATTTATATATTGAGTAACATCGTCATTGAAATCACCGGTTTATGATGGGTACCGACCATCATTATCACCAGTAAGCATAATGGGTACATTGGTATCTGGAATCATAGTGGGTACACAATTTACCTGATTGTCAATTTGGACTTTTCTGATTTCTTTTAAATTTTTTTTCGAATGATATGTTTCTTACATTTATGTTTTCTTTGGAAATTTTTCGACATTATAAACATTTTCTTCACTTAGCACATTTATAGCCTTATAACATTAAAATTTTTATTTTATCGGTTATTGTAAACAATATTGTAGATCTGTTATTCTCGGCTAATCGACACCAATTTCAACGTCCTATCTCTTTACGCCCAAAGTTATACAAAGTTTGCCCGATCTATCAGACTTGTAAAGAAGCATGATCATTAGGGCACGCATAGCTGGAGCCTCAGAGACGAAAATGGCCGTCCTTGTGGAAGTTTCAAAGAGCACTGTATACACTGTTATGATAGCTAACATAAAACATTGTAAGATGTCATCTTCGAAGCAGAACACTGGTTGAAAGTCAAAGTTTACTGACAAGGATAGACGGGTGTTGAAGTGGATAGTATCCTAAAAGTACAAAACAACGGTGTCCCAGATAACTTCCTTGATGAACAGCCATCTCCAAGAACCTGCTTTAACTAAAACTATCCAACGGGAACTGCATGCAGAGGACATTCATGGCAGGGCGGCTAAGGTGGCGCAGAAATGTTCAGTCTATGACTTTTCATTTATCAAAACTGCATATCATACTGATGCATAAGAAATAATTTGAAGGAGTCACTGTCTGTAAAGAAAAGCCTTAGAGTATCCTCAGAAGTAGCATTTCAGTTCTCATTGACTTTTTTCGACAGGAAGCGTTTGTCAAGTTCAAAATGTTTACTGGCCATAACAGTTCCCGGGCTCATCTCTACGAATTGGACATGCTGATTCCCCTTACTGTAATTGGAGCGACCTAGGACAGCTGATGTCTTAGTGGATATTTAGACGAGTGCCATATTCTAGTAGTTTTTAATTGACCTACAGAAATATATTGGGGAACATGTGGTCAAATGGACTAGTGGCCAGACGATTGGCATTTGTCAACCACAACACAAACCAATTCCCATGCCTCATCCAGAAAAACACAAAATCGGAATGAGTACCACCCCATCGAACACAAAAACCAATCCATCCTCACTCTGATTCGCGATGTTGGGCAAAGAAAGAAACCCGAAGAGAGCGAAATAGTCTGAACATTTGGACGAGTGCTTGCATTAGTAGTTTTTAACTTTCCAAAAGAAAAATATTGGAGAACGAGTGCTCTAATGGCCTAGTGACCAAACTATCGGCATTTATCAACAAACCAATTCCCATTCCTCATCCAGCAAAAATATGAAATCGGAATGAATACCACCCACCAAACATAAAAACCAATCTTTCCTCACTCTGATTCGCGATGTTGGGCAAAGAAAGAAACCCGAAGAGAGCGAAATAGTCTGAACATTTGGACGAGTGCCTGCATTAGTAGTTTTTAACTTTCCAAAAGAAAAATATTGGAGAACGAGTGCTCTAATGGCCTAGTGACCAAACTATCGGCATTTGTAAACAAACCAATTCCCATTCCTCATCCAGCAAAAATATGAAATCGGAATGAATACCACCCACCAAACAAAAAACCAATCCTTCCTCACTCTGATTCGCGATGTTGGGCAAAGAAAGAAACCCGAAGAGAGCGAAATAGTCTGAACATTTGGACGAGTGCTTGCATTAGTAGTTTTTAACTTTCCAAAAGAAAAATATTGGAGAACGAGTGCTCTAATGGCCTAGTGACCAAACTATCGGCATTTATCAACAAACCAATTCCCATTCCTCATCCAGCATCGCTACATCAGGAGTCAAGAGCTCAAAGTCCTAAGGGCCCGTACAACTTAGGCCCCAATATTGTTTTGTTGTTTCTACAGGGACGTAGAAGACAACGATATGAAACTGTTGCAAATATACTGAAAAAATGGTAAGTGATCTGTGTAAACAGAATAAAGAAGCTTGAATTTTTCCGAGAGAAGACAAACTAATTCCTGTGACTCATTTAGCAAAAATACTAATGATTACCACTAACGAACGTACAAAAACAAATCCATTTTCACTCCAAGACGCGATGTTGTGCAAAGGAAGAAACAACCCTAAAGTTGTTTGACCGCTATATCAGGAGTGCAAAGTCCTAGGGGCCCAAACAACTTGAGCCCCGATATTTTATTGTTGTCCTCTCCTACAAGGACACACTAGAAGTAGACGAGATGGAAATATTGCAAATATGCTGAAAAAATGGTAAATGATCTGTACAAACAGAATAAAGAAGCTTGTGAATTCTTCGGGACAAAAGACAAACCAATTCCTATGCTTCATTCAGCAAATGGATACCACCAACGAACACACAAAAACCCCATCCATCCTCACTCCAAGATGCGATGTTGTGCAAAGAAAGAAAAAACCCGAAGAAACAGAGCGAAATTCTCCCGCTACTCGCAAAAAAAAAAAATCCTCGCAACCCACTCTGCGCCGATCTAATCTGTCGCTCGCGAAAGTGAAAGTCTGGGCCCGAAGTAATAATAATAAAAAAAGAACCGAAAGCCCCTCACCCCACGGGGTAATAATGCGCGAGTGGAAGAGATATAATAATAATAAAACACGAAGAAAAAAGCCGAACTTTCTCCTGAGGAGAGAAAACTCGGAAGACGCCTTTCATTGAACCGTTAGGGTTAGGCGGCGTCACCACCGGTCGGATGTGAAAAATGGAAACAGCTGAGTCAGTTCAAGGCAGGTCACTGGGGGGTAGGAGAAGGGTGCTCAGGGTTCCAGGTGAGGGTACATCCTTTTGCCCCTCCACCCCGCAGACAAGGACCCCCTTTCTTAATCTTCGGATACTCCTTGGAGATAAAGTGGCATATAAATTTTGTTTGTCTGGAGGCGCGTTTTTTTTTCTCGTGTGAGAAAATGAGAGAATTGGGCGAGATTTCGGAGACGAAATGGAAAGTTTTCTTGGGGGGATGATCGGCTTCCTATAGGGGTGATTCCCCCCCCCTCACACACCAGATATGCATTCCATGGATCAGGGGTCCCCGATCTGCACTCCGGGCCCCAGGGCCAGTTTAGAGATGATGGACCCCCTCGTGAAATGAAAATATGTACTGAATTTACAACTTGAGTAATAACAAATATTTAGAAGATTCGCCATAACATCTGAACTTAAATTTCTACTTATATCAATTGATGGCACAGATTTCATACCCAATTTAAATCCGTTTATAATGAATATATCGATATACACATTTCATACCTCCAAATGAAATAAAATTAGTCAGGAATATTAGCTAGCATTTCCCGTACTTCTTATTTGTATTAATTCTTATTTTCAATAGAGTGCGTGGGGAAAAGTTCATACCTCAGTCATGTCACAACACCCCTAAACGTCCATTTCGATTTCAACCCATTTACGTGAAAGGCGATTCGGTATATTTTAACCTCTCATCTTCTCATTCGCTCACTTTTTTTTCTGCGCTGTCTTCTAAATTCCTCGTTGCCTTCTATCGTCAGACGGCTGAAGAATTTCGTTAGAGCAGCGAGCTCTTCCGAATGTTTTTTACACTATATAGCTCAAATCAAACTCATTTAAACGATCCGGCAAAATTAGGGGTGGTTGATTTTAGATGGCTTATATCCGTATGTCGACTTTCACCATTATACAAATAATTCGATTTCTGTGCTAAGTACGTTAGTGAAATATATATAGAAAGATAATAACCGAAAAGGAATGTATAGCTTGTGCACAAATGAATAAATTATCTCTTTTCCTTCATACAACTATTATTGTTATAAAAGCAATGAAAAGCATGTACATTTTGAAACACGCAACAAACTGCACAAAACAGTGCATAAACTTTTTCACATTTCTCGAGATCCCTAGATTGCAGGACCCCGTAAAATGGTATCGGTCACCCTCCCACTTATGTTGGGGCCTGACATGGATGTATTTATTGTAGTTCATAGAAGGTAATATCTCGAAATATAATGTTTAGGGTTACCAATCGTTAAAATGCTACGAATACGACTAAAAAAGAACACTCAATGAAATAAACATGCTCACATGACTTTAACTCTCGTCAAGGTTTCCGTTCAAATATCACAGAATGGATTTTAATTCATTGTAATGAACTGCTTACTTTTACGAACCTTTTCCTTAGTCCTTTCGAATTTGTAACAATCAGTTCCGACTGTAGTTGAGGTTTCTCCAGTTTTGTATTTAGGGAAAGTGATTGTTAAAATGCTGCGAAACAGTATTATGATGCCTCATAACGCTCGGAAACAGTCTTTGCTGAGTAATCATGCTGTTAAATAATACCTGTTACATAGCAGATACTTAGAAACGCAACTTAGTTTGCAACAAATCTCATTCCAAATTGACAAAACTTAGAAATACTACCTTTTAGAGACCAACACGGCACTATTATAAATCAGCATTTCCCGATTTTTCCTATGTAGAACCATTTCCCATGTTCTTAGTTTTAAGTAGTCCAAATTAGTTTTTCTTCTAGAGCAGTGATTTCAAACCGGTGTGCCGCATGAGTGGCAGGTAGGTATTTAGGAATTTTAATTAACGTCACACTGGAGCAACAGAACGGCCTATTGGCGACGGTCTGGGTTCAAATACGAAGGGAAAGATCAGAGGGCAACACCACATAACTTTGAACCCCGGTCAGATGACGAGGTCACACACCTGAGCTGGCACCCCACTCTCCAAACTTCCACACCAAGCCAACATGAGGGCATTTGAGGTCATGACAAATTTAACGTGCACCAGCCCCCTTTGTACACGACGGTCTTTGGTTGGATTCGAACTCGCAACCCTCCAGTTGCTAGTCCGTTACTCTTCCAATTTGGCTACCGCTTCCGCCACCGCAAGAATGGCAATGGTGTGTCTTAACGATGGTGAAATGCTTTAAATTGTGTAAAATTTATTTCATTCCAACGGTTCAGCTTCGAAATTTTGACTGGTGTGTTCACAAATAATTTTAAGTAATATCCGTATAAATAATTTTAGGTACAATTTTTTATCACGAAGTAGATATGCTGTTTCAAAAAGATTTTTCAAGTCGTTTACGATCAAAACGTCAAGTATGTAATAATTATTATTTTTTGTAAATCAATCAAAATTATAAAAAAAAGTGTCCGATCGGCAAAAAAAAGGTTTTTTCGCGTACCTCAGAATTTTAGTAACTATAGTATCATGAAATGAAACGGGTTGAAAATAGCTGCTTTGGGGAAAAGTTGGTCACTATAAGGACTTGAAATTCGATTACCTAACAATTGCTTGAAAAACTCAATACAAATGCAATCATGAACCCTTAACAGCTATAAATAATCCCCAAAAGAACAAAAATGATCTAAAAAAATTACAGTTTTGCAAAACTTTTTTAAAAAGAAAAGGTTTATGGAACAAGAAAAAAGAATAAAATCATCTAGTATATGAAAAAATACCCTTAAAATATTACAATTTGCTGCAGTTTCTCTTCTAAACTAAGTCTTTATTTTGTTAATGAAAGATAGGTACTATATAAAAGAAAACTCGATAAAATGCAACTTTCACTGTCTGGAAGTTCCTGGGTCAAACTGAAAGTCAGAAATTTACTAAGAAAAATACTTAATTGAAAATCTTTTGTTTGCCACATTTGCATTACCATCAGCCGAGAATAACAAAGAAAAACAGAAAAGGTGTGCACATTTTCAAATCAGTTTAGGCATTGCTTAAAATAATTATGACAATTTTAAAAATTGCTGAATTGCATTTCTACTGAAACCACAGGAGAACACATTAACATGAACACTTCGTTCGATTCTCTCTTTAAATTTCACAACGGAGAATAGTTTTTCCCTGACAGGTAAAAAATGGGATTTCAGGGAAATAAGTCGAAAAATGCCCTTTTCCAGGAAAATACTTGAACAAGGAAACTCACAAATCGCAACAAAATGCCTTAAAAGGACAAAAAAACATAGGCAAATATTCCAAGTATAAATCTCGAAAAATGCATGAAAATGCTCTCAAAAAGGCCTTAATTTTTACGTCGCATTCGAATATAACATACCAGTCTTGTCGAAAAAAGAAGCAAAATCATCAAAATTGTAGCCCTAGTGATCCTACTGTCGTTAACCTCTTCAGTTCTAGAGGCCCAATCGGGGTCATATTTTAAAATTTCATAAAAAATAGTGAACTTCAAAACCGAAGTTCCGTTTGGGGAATACTTCTTTTAAAGAATTTCGGACAATTTGGTATCTGAAAAGGCAGATGGTTGGTTGGGTTTTATGGTGCAAAGACCATATTTGGTAATGCTGCGCCAAACAACGTCAAGTAATAGACGTACACACACAAAGGTTTTACTGACACAGAAGAGAGAAATACATCCAGGAAGGAATCGAACCCGCACCGCCTACAACTCGCAGTTTATTAGCGCAGTGAGCAAACCCACTGAGCCATGACGACCCCTGAAAAGGCAGAAAGATCTTTAAACAGCGGAAAAGTTTGAAATACTCTCTTTATTACCTACCTATACACTCCCTACTCTATGAAATCCACTTTTTAAATTATGAATATGTTTCTATTCATAATTTTAAAATATTCACAGTGCACCCGATTGAGAATATTTTCCTGTGATCATTACAGTCAAATCGAGGGACTGCTAAAATTGCACCCACAAAAATTTCAATTGAAAATTTCCATATTCTTTTTATTAAGTGTATAGAAATAAAAAAAGCATTGAATCATCATAAAATAGTTCTAAAGAACAGCGTAGTGGTGGTGTTTGGGTTTTTTGGTTCAAGGTCCGAAAACGGCTAAGATGTATCAAGTGCAAGATTAAATAATAAAAATAACTAGTGCATCTAACAATAATCTGCAATCCTGAACGCTTCGAGTAAAATCAGACACGATTGTTTATGCATTCAATAAATTAAACATATCTGCTTAGTGCAGAAACTCATTAACTGACAAAAATATTTACTGTATAGTTGTTTAAATACAAACTCTTAGATTTTAGATAAAAAAATAAAAATTACAAGCATTATAATAGTATTATGGATTTTTTTTAACAGATTCAAACCTGACAATATGCATTTTCCAAATAAGCATTTAGTGTCTTCGAAAAAAATGTCGGGTATGCTGTAACTATGCTGTATTGAGAATGCAAATATTATTAGACTCAATCCAATTTGCCAAAATGTCAGCTCCAGGAGAATATATATATATATATATTTGCCCTGATACTTAAGACTGATCACTTCCTATTTCTATCCGGACACGGTACGAAGAATTTCAACGCGATTGTCAATGTATTATGCACTAATAATGGTCATCAAATTGTTAAAGGAACTTCTAATCCCATCTTGGTAGAATTCTGAATATAGTTTTCTTTTGGGTCGAATACGGAAATTCCTGAGACTTACGAAGTCTCGGCTATTTCGTGAATATTGGATGAAGTACAAAAAGATGTCTGTGAAACTGAGAAAAGCTATAAAAATGTATCAAGAGGCCATTGAGAGGAAACTTGCAATGAAGGAGCTAAAACTGGAAGCATTTTAAAAATTATAGTCACTCACTAATCACCAATCTAGTGAAGAAAAATATAATATTCTCAACATTCCAGGTAACCAAATAACTTCACTCTCCGATCAAGCAAAATCTTTCGAAAATTTTTATTCAAGCTCCGACGTGTTGGATAAGAAACCTTTTGACTTCAGTTCAAGTACTTCAGATGAAATGAATTCTGATTTTACGATTGAAGAGCTTCAATTAGCTATAAGAAAAACTAAAGCAACTACTCGTTGTGAAAATGGAATTTTTATAAAGCTTTTTAATTTCATCACTGATGAAAACAGGGCGAAGTTTTTGGACATGCTTAATACCTTATGGCCCAAAGGCGAGGTTCCAGTGCCCTGGAAGTCAACTTTCACTAACCGATTCTGAAATCTGGCAAATTACCAAACGTTATCGAAACTTAAAGATCAATCGCATAAACCTTCGTAACCTGTAAAATTTTGAAAGAATGCTTGAGAAGATTAGTTGAATACACTCGAAAAAAAATTCCACATTCCATTCAAATCTATTGGGTGACAGCACTAAAAATTAAGTATAAAAATATTAGTTTTGCTCGTAATTTTTTTTCTCAAGAATTTGTTGTTCTCATTGCTTTAGATATTCACGCGGCTTATGATTCTGTTTGGGGAGATGGTTTAATTTATAAGTGTTTACAAGCAGGTATCTCTGGAAGGGCAGGTGTGTGGCTTTCAAATTTTGTTATGAACAAACAAATCAAAATTGAATGGATGTATACAATTTAATCTGGAGTATCTATTACCAAAGTATTTCTTCAGGAATGTGTGAACTCTCCCAATTTCTTTTCACTATATAAATGATCGATTTGTTTGAAACCATTTATCCAGGAGTTAAATGGTTTTGCTATGCAGATGACATTTTTATATATGCTTGAGGAAAAAGTCTTCAGGATGTTAGAAAACTTCTGCCGACGACTCAACAAATGTTCCTACAATGGTGTAAACACTTCAAACTAGAAGTAATACCTGATAAATGTTTATCTGTCAGTTTCAAGACGTTCATCTCCTGATTTGACATCACCTTAGCTTCACAAACTACCCCATGGGTAATATCTCTCAAAATTTTAGGCCTTTATTTTTCGTTCAATTGGACCTTTAAGCACCATATTCGTAAAAAATATATTATAGATACGTAAAAAATGTTTAGGAAACAATGCTCTTAAAGTCATAGGTGCAAATAGATGGGGTGCTCGCACAAACCCTTTATTAAAATTGCCAACTCAATAATCAGAAGCAAAGTTAAATTAAGGAAATGTTATAACAAATGCTTGTAATTCTACCACGATGTTACTAGAAACAATATATAACGAAGCCTTGAGGATTAGCTTAGGTTTACCTAAATGGACACCAATCCCGGTCCTTAGATAGGTGAGTGGGCAGTTGTCAGTTTTGAATAAACACAACTACATGGCCGCTGCATTTTATATTCTGCATACTTCTTTGGGTCAGTCGTCTCCTCTATACAAAAGAATAAGAAAAGTTATCACATACTCTAGAGAAAAAAATCAAAAACATAAAAGACTAGGTCTTAATGACGTTTATGTTAGCGAATTCTACTTCTCAATTTTTCTAACGAGCGTTCGTCTTCATGTATGCAACCGAAAAGCTAGTCTACAACTACTTAATACAATCTTCCTCATTATCTGATCACTCGAAGAGTGGCGAAAGAGAATAGTCATATCCAAGTGAATTGGGAAGACTTGGATCACCACTCTATCTCCCGCGACAATGAGTTTCTGCTCTAAGCCGATGATATACCATATCGAAACGAAACAGACATAGGCCTTGTGGTTGACTCAAAAAAGCTGATTGTTAAGACAATTTTGACTATGAACATGAGTTACGAATAACGGACCCTGGTTCGAGGAGGTTCAAGGAGGTGAAGAGAGATAAAAGTATGTGTGAAACGACAAGCAGAGCACGTGAAAGTTGCACAATCAGCACATTTAGGGTTGATTCACAGAATTCCGAGAATGAAAAGCAATAATATGAATTTTAAGCACGGATTAATTTGTGTCTGGGAACTCGTTTAAAAATGAATGGCATATTTAAATAGAGTGATTTAAAGAAAAGTGTTTCGATATTGTACATGTATACAGAAATGTGTAATCATTTGGCAAAAAATTTACCTATTAAATAGAGGGAGTTGGGGTAAGCAGTTAGGGTAAGCAGTAAACTTAAATGCTATTGTAGAATAAATCTATAATACAATAAATTTTGTCGCAATATCTAATTTACAACTGATGAATTGCATAACAGCCGTTGAAAACCTTTATAATCAATATGAAACGACTGAAAAGGATTTTATTTTACATAAAAGATTTACTTTTCAGCAATATTTGTAATATACCGTAATAAAAGGCGTGAATCATGATGTTCCATCATGGCTTTTGTTAAATACGATTCCTTCAGAGGAAAAGAATGACACAGGCCATATGGATCGCAAAAGGGAACAGGCTAGTTTATTGAAAACACAACACATATATATACAGATAGGATAGGATTGCAGCACAACCAATAAGATTCATTAAAATGGACGGACGTCCAAGAAAGCTGTAGAACATTCACACATGCTGCCTGTAAAGAGTGACTCAGCTCTAGCAGCACAAAGAAAGATACAGACTTCTATGGGCGATTATATTATACAACAGCTTTAAAACAATTTAATTAACGATGCACTTTTCTCAGAAAATCTTAGAAATTTTTTGGACACTTGGCATAACAAAACAATATTTTTTTGATATATTTGATGGATATACAAGTGTTGCACAACTGATAGTAATAGATAGAAAAGTTTGTGGTGATGTTTCACTCTAAACAAAAAATAAACTACGGGAGAACAAAAAATTTTCTTCTAAGGTACGAACTACCCAATTTGATTTTGTCACCGTTTTGCGATGCTTGGTATTAATTTTTAATAAAACCATGAAATTGCATTTGAGTAGCATGTCAAGTTACACTACTAGTTGAAAAGAGATTATCAAAAATCTACTGCCCTCTGAACATTGAAAATTTAAGATAAAATAATTAATCTAGTGAGTAATTTGAAATTAGTCTGCTTAACCCTTCTTTGCATAATGGTGGAAATTTCCATCATAACATTGAATGCCCAAAAATTATATAAAAGAACAAGTTCACTTTAAGTTGATCGTGTCTGGATACCTTTTTAATGTCCATTGCATAAAAAAAACATAGCTGTCAAAAATAAGCAAGTGTCACTATCAGTAAAACGAGCTTGAAGTTGTCATTCCGCTGTTTGTTGTAGTTGCAATAAACGTATGATTTCGTTTTTAATTTTGTTTTATTATATTTGAGTTTCTATTGCTAAAAAAGTGAAAATGATTGGAAGAAAGGTTTGTAACATGTGTTTCTGTTATTTATATCCTCTTTTATTTCTATTTAGTACTAAGCTAATGATCTAACTTTGCATGATGATGGAAATTTCCATCATATTGTTTTTTGCTAAATTTATACTATAAATATATACTAAGATTTTTTTTAACCATTTTTCCTTTAATTTTGAACATGAATTATATCACCTTGATTTATTTCACCAATAAAGAAAAAATCATGCAAAGAAGGGTTAAAAGTAATTTTTTTAAATAGTTAAAAAGTGGAACATATGCATAAATTCTACAAACTATTTTTTTATAGATATGCACTACAATAAAATGCGTTGTGAGGATATTATAAAATGGAAAATATGAATCTAAATGACTCTATAATTTTTAAATGCACCTTCTTCAAAGAGAATTTGAAAATTCTAAGTTAGTATCTAAATATTAAAGAATGGACAAGAACTAGTAGAACAAACATTGAACTTAGAACTATCTCAAATGTATTCTTTTTTCTCTATCTATTGTACAATAGGTGCAAACTTCTAACAAAAATAAATGTAATGCTGCCTAATTTGCGCAATTTTCCCATTGCAGCGGTCGATTTGTGTGACAGTCTTGGAGAAAGAACACTTTTTGTGAGCCAATCTTGCCCGATTTTGTTTCAGTCTTTTGAAAAGGTCCAATAGGCATAATAGGCTCTTGTTATTTTTCCTCTTCTCCAAGTAGTCGATTAGGATCCTCAGAAACAATGGCCATCACCTTTCAGCCGACACAACGGTCTTCTACAGTTCACTTTCACCACTCGCTGTCCCCTGCTTAGACTCAGGTGTGTAGTGGTGGACCCGTGTTTTGCCCACAGTGACGAATCGACACAAAAAGTCACTCGATTTGTGGTAAAATATCACCAAACACTGCTTTGAAATGTCCTTTCACGTGCGTTTTTGGTCGATAGTCAGCAATCCCTATACCCATCACAGCTTTTGGCGATCTTACATAATGACACCATGTATTTTTTTTTTTAGTGATATCCGTCGTGGTGGCCTCAATTGGGAATCTAGAGAGCATTTCATCTTTAGTGCATGTTCGACCACATTTAAACGCATTTATAAAGAAATAAATCATTTTAAATGCTGGTGCCGAGTCCACATAAACTTTATACGAACTCTTCGATCTGGGAGACCCATTCACTTCTTTAATTAAAAATGTTTCATCGCTGCACGGAACTCATTTTTTCCATTTCTGTGATAGCTGCTACAATGCTCGCTTCAAAAGTCTGTAGAACGCGAACAACGCGTCGCTCTGGTTGGAATTTGACATGAGCTAGTTTGATGAGTCATACTTGCCAGTCGCGAAGTCACCAAGTTAATTGGGATGACATTTCATAGAAATTTACCAAACTTATCTATTTTTCTGGGCCTTTTCGGAGGGCTAGGTAAACCTCTTCAGAGGGCCGTATCTGGTCTGTTGGTCTGATAAAATATTTGAAGGCCCGTATCTCGTTTGCGGGTCTGATAAAAATATTTGAAGAGCCATGTCTAGTATGCTGGCTTGATAAAGATATATTTGGAGGGTCGCATCATGTTTGTAGGTCTGAAAACAATAATTTGAGATTCGTATCTCGACTGCGAGCTTGATAAAGATATTTGTAGGGTCGTATCAGGTCTGCGGGCCTGAGATCAATCTATTAGCTACAACTAATTTATCTTACGCTCACGGTTTTCCATGGACGGGAAAAATAGCTCTTTCTCAGATAGCTGATAAAGTACCCAATGTTAAACAAAACCTGTTTCCTCCACTAAACAAGAGAGAGCAGCCGATAATTCAGATTGATAGTCATAGCCGTGGACAGGACTCCATTTCCGTGGCTTTGTAAGAACTGTATGTTAGATTGGAAACTAATGATGCAATATTGGCAGTCAGAGTGACAGGGCCGCGGCCTCTCAAAAGGTTTATTGCCGGTGTCGCCCACCGTTAAGTTTCCAAGGCCGGTAGGTCTTTCAGAAAAGTATAAAAATTCCATGGGTTTTGACAAGAGGCTATTTTAAACAGAAACTAATTATTAACAGGTTATAATTAGTTTCAGTTTAAAATAAAAGGTTATAATTAAGAGTTTATTTTAAAAGAATGTCTTGTTTATTGTCTTTCTAAATAAAATATTTATTTTAATTAGAAACACAATAAATAAGACATTGAGTAAATAGTTAAATCCAGTAGCTTCTTACTGCAAAGATAATACTGATTGTATTTAAGAACATAACACAATCAAGCAGTGTCTTACAAACTTATTCCAGGGAAAGTAAATATGAACATAAATAGTAATATAGTAAAGTCAATCAATAGTAGTCAAAAATTGTTTAAACTTACCTTTCATCTTCGAATCTCAGCACGTGAAGAGAAGGAGAAAAAGGTGGAACAGTCGTAAATTAGTAATAGAACCGATTAATAATTATGAAAGGGAGGACTTTTTTCTACTTTTAAGTTAATAGCATGCCCAAATTCAGCTCATTTATAAGGCTTCAATTTGTTTACTCTACATCATTATTTACTTTTAACCTTTTTCAAACAGCCTAATTCCAGTAGATAACTTACCATTACCGAGCACATGTAATAAGTCAGTCCTTCGTGTTGACAATTTTATTTTCACAAAATCTCGTTAGATATTTAGAGAAAAATTTCTTTATTGCGTTGACTACCACAGAGATATCTGATACTTTTCAAATTGCAGAAATTAAATTAGTGATACTGATTATTGATGCAACTCTCGATTTTCTTTGAAATATCTTTTTAATGAAAAAAATTTTAAATATAATTTTCTCCCAAAAATAGCTTAAAATTATCAGCTTCAAAACCAATAATTATATAAAAATAAAGCGTT
The DNA here is from genome assembly GCA_933210815.1 of Meta bourneti. Lineage (NCBI taxonomy): Eukaryota > Metazoa > Arthropoda > Arachnida > Araneae > Tetragnathidae > Meta > Meta bourneti. Next base: position 55,685,390 of record OW119930.1, on the reverse strand, counting down.
ATGTAAGGAGTTTATAAATACCCAATGCACCTAGAAAGACTTTTGTAATGAATTTTTCAACAAATTTTGATGAAACTGCCAAACTAGAGACAATAATTTGTACTTATCTTACCTTCAAATAATTAATATTTTAATTTCTGAAGACTATTTTTAAGGTAGTGTGAAAGTAGTTTTATTCTTACATAAACTGTCTGGATAAAAAAAACAAAGCTTTCTTATTGTGCTCTGAGATTTCTGGGAAAAATCTGGAAAGCATAAATATATTCTGACTTTTAATAAATTTTCTGTGAAAAAGGTGCTGCTTCAGTTTTAGATTTTTGTACCTGCCAGAAATATCAAGATATTTCTATAATTTATGCATAAAAGATGCATAGAATAATTTTTTTTTATTTCTCAAATTTAATTTAATCCAAAGAGTATATCAGTAGTAGGTGACGCAATTTAGATTCCTGTAACTTACCCTGAGTATATTCCTTCTTCTGTGTCAGTAAAACTTTTCTTGTGTGTATGTCCATTACTTGACGTTATTTGTCTTAAGTTTGACTCAGCTTGACCAAACATGGCTCTCGCGCCCTAAAACCCAACCGATCAACAAAAGAATATTTCATTTTTTAATTACTTTTTTCATTGCATAGTTAAATGTGTTTTGGTTGTTTTTCAAATTTGCTTAGTTACGGTTTACAATGCTACATATTAGTTACATATATTATACATTTTTTTATATACATATATTATACATTTTTTTATATACATATATATTACATTTATTTACATATATATTACATTTTTTTATATTAGTTACATATAAAAAAAGTAAAAGCAGTCATTATTATGGAGCTTTGGAAATAGGCGGAATATAAAGAGTCGTGAGAATTTATTGGTTTAAATTATGAGAATATTTATTATGAATACATAAAATATTTTACGAAGTAGTATTAGAACACATTTTAGGAAGTTAGTTTTCTACAGGACACAAGGAATTCTCTCACGAGCCGAGAGAAGCAATCTGTAAAATCCTTTTTCTTACAATTATCATGCCTAAGCTGAAAAAGCACAACTAAGTTTTAGTGTTATCACGACTTTAAAGGACTTGGGTCTTGAATTGAAAGTATGTATCTATATAAAAGTATATTTCACTAACGTACATGGGGCACAGAAATCTTCGTTATTTGTTTGCTGTCAAATGGCAACAATGAATCTAAACAAAATAAAATCGTCCGTTACAGAACTCATTAGCCAAATTTGCAGCTTAGTTGAAATAAGCTTAATTTGAGCTGTGGTGGATCTGTATAATAATGCTAAAACTACATGGAGGAGCTCGTCACTCTAAAGAAATTCTTCAGAAGTATGATTACAGAAAGCAATAAGAAATCTGAAAGATAGAAACAGTGCAGAAAAGTAAATTTGAGCGTCAAAAATACCGAATTGCCTCCGAAAAAGGAAATCTTTTTAAACTGAAGTAGACTTTCAGAATCTAATGGTGGTAGCATAAGTGAGATGTTCTTATTGTCATGCATTTTATTGGAAAAAAGAATTGACACCAATAAACGTAAACTAAATGCATTATATCTCTATTATATTGTCATATATTTTTGAATTATTTTATTTCGTTTAGAGGTATGAAATCTGTTTAATTAATTATGGATGCTATATTCATTATAAATGGATTAAAATAAGATATGAAATGTGAGGAACGACACTTTGCCATCAATAGATGTAAGCAATTATGAAAGTTTAGCGCAGATGTTGTGCGCGGATCTGCTAGTACAATTATAATTGTCTATATGGGTTTTTCGTAAAACAAAATATCATTCACGTATTGAAATTATATCTTCTGGAATATTTCATTTATCCTTTATAACAGAAGAATAAAACAATATCGCGATGGAGAGATCTAAAGCAGTTTTCGTTCAGCCAAAAATTCAGCTTTATGAATTAATTTTCTGCTTAATATCATTTTAAGGAGACATGTTATAAAATTTACAACACTTTTAGAAACATTCTTAATTCTTGAATGAGAAAAGATAGAATTCCTTGAAGTGAAAACTAAGAAAAATGAAGTGATAATTGATCGTTGTAATGCATGCATTAAATTGAAAGACCTTACAGATTTATTTCATACATTTGCATCTGATAACTCCACACTGATATTTTTTCCAAGGATCTGGGTTAAAAGTTTGTAATATTTGGTTTAAAAGTTATCGTTCCCGAAATATATAACCTGAAAAATCCATATTTATAACAATCCCTGCACTTAGATTCCTCTGTTACTAACTTGTTTAATTTCAAACAAAATGGCGCAGAACAAAAAAAGCTGCATCATAATATGAAATTATATTATGGCTTCAGCATAAAATGAGTCTAGGTATAGCATAAAACATGCAAACTCTTAAACTAGGGGATGTTTACCTGTTTACATTCGTTGGAAAAATAACTCATTCAAATTGTTTCTTCCAATTCTTTTTAAAAATTACATACTATATTATTCCGTTTATTTATTTGACCGAAGCACTGAAATTATGGGAAGAGTGGAAGCAACCAGAGATAATTACCTTAAACAGTTTAAATTAAGGCTGGATGCTATAATTTTCTTTTGCTAATTTAGAAGTCAAAGTATGGACGGATGCAAAATTTAATTTTCTTCAACCATGTTTGGAAGCTTTTATAGTGCATGCTACCAACGTGAGTGAACAGTATGATAATTTAAAGGAATATATTATTAATGAAGTACAGATTTTAATGTAACTAGCAGACATGTGCATAGCATCTGCGCTAAAGTTTCCTCATTGCTCATATCTAATGATGGTAATGCACTTATTCGAATTTGATACCTTATTTAAATCAATTTATAATAAATATAAACATCAATCATTACATACCTCCAAATTGAGCAAAATCAGTCAAAAATATAAAACCATTTTACGTTATTACTGGTATAAATTCTTATTTCGAATGAAATTCCAAAAAATTTACATGAGTTATGATACCAATTAGATTCTGAATGTCCGCTACAATTATATCCATTCACTTGTTCAAAGGCAATTCGGCATTTTTTAAATCCAAACATATTTCGCTCGTATTTCCTTTTCTATGCTGATTTCTATCTTCGAGATTTCTCATTACTTTCTGTAATCAGATTGCCGAAGAATTTCATTAGAGTGGCAAGCTCTTCGGTGTAGTTATCAATATTATGCAGCTCCTTAGCACCAATCAAGCATATTTAAACTGAGCGGCAAAATTCGCAGAAGCGCTTCTGCGGCCAAACGTGTTTCCTGTGCATATTCCGAAAGTGACGTTACTTGGCTTGCTTTTCAAATATGGCATGTCACTAATACAAATTCCGAAGAATGAATTTTAACAACGCCAATTAGATTAAACACCAAACGTCACCAAAACGTGATAGAATACCTTTTAAGGTAACCCCGATATGGTATCACGTTACGGCATTTGGGTAGCCGAAGTAAAATCTTTGATTTCCATTTGGTTTGTTTGTTCACACTAAAAATCCTTCTCATATTTAAGGTTTTTTTATGTATTGTTTATTTTTACGCAATGCAGTAATGTAATTCGATCCAAATTGCATTACTTAATTGCTGTAATTATCCATTCGAGTCAGTTGTGTATATTATGCATTAAATTAATCAAGAATCAACTAGACAAGCGACTCAACTACCATGGCCCCATCTATTTTATGGAAATCAGTAACAAAATTAATATAAAAGGTATTCTCGTGTATCATTGTGGAGCATGACCTTAAACAAGGTTACTTTAAATTTAGAGAGTTGACGAGGTCAGCTTTTCACTTGTTTTGTTCTTAGATTGGCATGTAACATACAGCTATACCCATCCTTTAAAACATGTGTGTTAAAAATAGGCGCCCGATAAAAGAAAGTTTTTATAGTATTCCTTTGAGGTTCATTATTCCTATTAAACGAAATTAGGTCGATTCTATTAAATGTAATGAGGACAGATCTGAAAAGCACTTTGTATACTCAACTTCTATCGATCACTTAGAAGTAAAACGCGTCTAAGATTTTGTAACAAATGTCTCAAGGGTGCGCAGCTTAATTCCATAAGGGCACGTTGGCATTTCATGGGTGTGCGTTTCGCAAACAAAGCACTCAGTGGCACGAAAGGGAAAATGAAAAGGGTCTTTTATTTTCCCTTTCATCCCCTCGCTTTCTACGACAAAAGGCACGGTGCTTTCTGTTTACTGCCCTAAATATAGGCACAGCCTCCGCTGACCCGCTTGAATTGAGCCGGCACACGACACCACTTTCGCGAAAAAAGGAAAGCGGCACACACCTTTCTTCCCCGACTGCAGAATGTGGCACACATTCGGTTTCCTTCGAGGGGAGTGCAGGATGGCACTGTTATTTACATTGTGGATGTGCCCCCTCGTTCTTTCTCCCTTCTGCAGAAGTGATACACAGAATCGGCTCTCTCGGCCACTTCCGACCCCAATCCCTGGAGATCTGTCAGCGGTGGCGTTTCCGTTTTGTTTAACTTCCTGCTGGAGCGGGGATGACCTCTCCGGAGTTTAGGGAAGTGGCTCGTGGGGCAGCCTTGACCTCCTCCCCCCCTGGACCCGTTTCGGGGGCCCTGAGGGCGATTTGTCGACCCCGCCGCCGTGTTCTGGGCAAATATGACCTAGGAGCTATCTCAATCTAGGTTTAAATTAATGGTGCCGGAATTATGTGGCAGTTGGAGATGAAGACATTGGGGTATAACGGAACCGTTTTGGAAGATCCGGAATGTGTCTGTGAAGTAATTCTAGTTTAAATGCTAGTACTGCAAGTGCGAGTATGCTAAAATCTCATGATTTAAATCAGGGGATTTTTTATTGAAAAATAATCATTTAAATCAAACACAATTTCTTTATCTTAATTGAAGTTCAATAATTATATTAAAAATGAAATAACCTGGCTCAGAATGTATGCTACCTTATTCAAATAAGCTTAAAGATTGGCTTCTACTCAGTAACACCTGAATAATGACCATTTTAAATTGAAAATAATTGGATTCCCTAATAGAGATGATAGTATAAATTGGGATGCAGTGGTGAATGTTCCAACTCGGAGAAATTGTTGCTGGAAGTGTGACACCACACATATATAAGAGTGTTTGAGAACTCTTTATTTTTATTAGTATAAATAATTATCGGTATATTTGTAATATTTACGTCTCATGTTAGAGAGGGATCAGGCAAATAACCAAAAAATTTAGGACCTATCTTTTCTGTAGAACTTTGCGCCCTTTCTGATAAAATGATCTGTTAAAAGAGATAGAATCACTGTATATTTGGGCTAATCGTATTATTTGTAATAGTTACTCACCTCTTAGGTCTGGAGATCTTGAGTCTACCATAAAAGTTTTCAAAGTGGCCAGGCACCTAGGGCATGCTTGGTGTAGGCGTTTTTTTAACAACTTCTTAAGTTTCTCATTGGAAATATTTGCCTCTTACTTTTGTAGGGACACAAGGAGTTCCAGCCTCTAGAAGTTGGCACCCATGTTGGGATGATAACTGACCAACAAATATTTCTTTTTGCTCACTGAAAACAGGCAGAATCTAAAACCGGCACTGAGTTTGGAAACAGTTCATGCATTGCACAAAATGTTTTTGGTTAATTTCGACATCTTCCCCGTGGAATGGTTGCACAGACGTGAACTAGGGGGATGTCGTTTCAAGAAGGAATTTTCTATTTCTGATAAAGAAATCAGCACTGTTTAACATTTATTTTAAATCAGTAAAAATCGAGTACTGAGCGCCCCTCGCTTCCTAGCTTATTTAGTAAACCCTTTGAAAGAAAATTGACTGAGCTTATATAGAAAGAACCTTTTAATATTCACAAAAGAAAAATATTCATCTAATATAATGCCTGTAAGTGAGAAAATTCAAGAAAAATCAGAGTAGTTTCTTGATTGCCTCTTCGCGAAAGTATTGTATTCCAGATACTTCCTTTTGAACGAGGGAAACACATTTCGATATTAGTGCGGTCTGTGTGTATCAGACAAGAAAGATATTCATAAAATCACCTTATCACCACAGTTACTTCTGTATTTGAGAAAGAATGTTTTCAACGTAACTTACACTAAAAACAAATTGGGTAACAAAAAAGTCGGAAAATTAAACTTTGTTTAACTTTTTATTATGACTCATAAAAATTTACTAAATTTTAATTTTAATTTTTATCCCCATATTAAAAAGATTACTTTTTAATTTAGACTTTTAAATATTATGGATTTGTATCATGAAATATAATTTAAATGAAAGAATAAAAGTAACCACAATGATAATTTACTTGTTTTAATCTTTCACAAATTTTCCCTGCTATATTATTATCTATACTCTAAATTCTTAACTATTAGTTCTTAATTATATAAAGGATTTGCATGTCTCATATCTAACAAGTTTAAACATATAGAGAGGCAACGAATTAATTAAAATAATCAAAATCTAACTTAAGTAATAAAAAAATTTGAGTCACAGTACATATTTGTTGCTTTAATTTTACAATGAGTTGTGGCAGACAGCATTCTGTCTTCAAGGACAAAGTACACACACGTGCAACTTTTTCAAAGTATGTGCAGTAGAACCTTGAGTATCCGAAGTAATGTGAACCGAGATCACTTCTGATAACCAGAAAGTTGGATAATACGAACGAAGTAACAGAAAAATGTTTATCCAAAATACAGAAAAGATTTACTGTATTGCATGTTGCTTGCTACCCATTCTACTGAAAGATCCATCGGATTTGATCACAGTATGTACAGAGGCTGTTCGGACATTTTTTGAACGATTTTAATGGACTTAAGATTTTTCTCCTCTTTTATGATAATAAATTGTTCTTTTTTATTGCAATCATTTAAATACACCCACACCTCGTCTATTGTCACAACATTTTTCCATCTTTCTCCAACTAAATGATGCTCATACAGAATTCTGCAGCGAGTTCTGCGTTCTGCAATATGTCTTGGTGATAGACGATGAACATTGTATTTTTTGGCCTTTTAAGATTCAAATCATTATTAATTATTTTATTTGCAGTTGAAACTGAACATTTTAATGACTTTGCAATAGTCCTTTGACTTGGCGAATTCTCTTTTAAAATTAAAGATCTTACCTTACAAATATTCTCAGAAATTCTTTTCTTTTTTGGATACGTATTTGGAAATATTTTTCCACTTTTACGTTTTTTCCTTTCTCATTAATAATATTACTTATCGTACCTTTAAATATTGAAAAACCATGACTTTTACAGCGTTTTTAAATAATTGAATAAGTATAATTCTCTTTGGAAAGAGCGGAAACATAAGCTTCCATCCATTCCTTATTTAAAAGCGCCAGTTTGGAAGTAAACAAAACTCAGTTAGCAGACGATAAGTTATATTTTAACTATTTAACTGCCGCGAAAATAAAATTCTTTCGTAGCATACAATTTTTTTTACAACTCATCAAAATCGTTCAAAAAATGTACGAACACCCTCTGTATTTATTGTGATAATTTTAAGGGAAAATGTTGATGTGAGTAACGTAAACTTTTAAACTCTCTCTTGAAAAAGACCTAAACGGTCTTCAGATTCGAAGCACTTTCTCGTCTCTTTGGACCAAGTGCACACATCCATGCTCGCCTATTTAACACCTATTAAAACTTAAATATTCGGTATCAAATTCGGTCTGGATAACGCGAACACTCGGATAATCAAGGTTCCACTGCAGATATGTTATAGAATGTTACATCATTCCTTGATCGAGACATTCTCGCAAGATTTAACCCTCCTGGTGGTTGTATCGATGCAATATCCCATCCATAACAAAATTAACGAGATCTAAATGGACGAGATGTCTCGTCATTAGCAAAATTGACCAGATCTAAATGGACGAGATATCTCTTCGGCGAAATTGACCAGATCTAGATGGATGAGGTATCTCGTTCATAGAAAAATTGACCACATCCTTGACGAGATATCTCGTCGAAACACGGAGGCTTAAAAACAAAAAGGCATTCTCGCAAGACTGAACCTTCCAGGTGGTTGTATCGATGTGATATCTCGTCCTTGACAAAATTGACCAGACTTAGAAATATCTCACCCTCAGCAAAATTGACAAGATGGACTAGGTATCTCATTCTTAGTAAAATTTATCTGATCTTGATACACGAGATATCTCGTCAAACCACTTGGAGGGTTAAAGACAAAAAGAGACTCGCGACTCAGAGCAGTAGAGCAGGGGCTCCCCCTCTGGCATCGGCGGATCTTTGTACGCGACATCTCTCTCACAATGGTCGAGTACCGAGCTCTCCTCCCTCCCTTTTAAGCAGAGACATTTATTACAGTGAGAAAGATGCTTTAATGACTCGATGGGGGAACGGGGAAGAACATGTGTTAAACGGGATCAGCGTCTCCGTTAGTATCTCGGGAGGAGAGAGCTGGAAACAAGACAGAGGAGAGTTACACATCGTGGTCTTCGCTTCTCTTCTCAGACAGATGGCATGTCTTCTCTTCCTCTTGGCTTTGTTTCCTGTGAGAGGTGTGGGGGAGTGCACACACACGTGAGTGACAAGTGCATTGACCCGAGGAGCCACACACACTTTGCACCACGGAAAAGTAGGTCGTCTTGCGTCTGGAGATAATCGGAGAGGACACAACAAGAGGTCCTGCTGTAGTAATTTCTTGGCCAAAACAGGTTCTGTTTGTTTTTCCGGGGCAGAGCCTTTTTGTTTTGCTCCTTGTAAGGGGGAGGGAGATTTCGTTGGAATGTTTTGATCTGAATTATGTCTTCGACCAACATTCATAATCCCGCACATCGGTAGTCTCCGTCCAATGGCGGTGGAGATTTTCGGCAATTATCTCTAATGCAGAGGGTTTTTTTGGATAAATTTCGAGGGGTTAATGTCCCCAAATAAACGTTACAGGGCAATTATTAGGGGTCATGGAATTCGGGAATTGCTGGGAATTCATCGTAACATTGTATTAAATGCTACATTATAAGAGTCGATTCCTTTGATGAATCGGGGAGGAATTGGAAAGCTAATTTTGCGATGTCTTATATACATGGTGCACAGTAAAGTCCTTATACAGCCATGTAACTTTCGAACGCCGATAACTACAGTTACGAAAGTGATGTATAGGTATATTAAAGTGACTATGCGCTACAAAATGAGACCGCTTGCAGCGTCCCTAGTGCTAAAAATAAAAAATAGCACTCATATTTCCAAAATTATGCAAGATATGGATAAAAAGTTATTTACAAAATTGTAGAGCATTACCCATATAGTGAGACATGATACCCTGCGTACGAGAATAGCGTAAATAAAAAGCTTGAAATGCCAATTTGTCGATTCCCGTCAATGCTAGGTTACTACTTGCGTTACAAAGCAACAAATTGTGAGAAATTGTGATAGGGCAACTACAAAATCTGACTTACGTGAGCGATGCACCATATACTACACACAACAAGCATTGCTAATCCGACGTCTTACATCCTGCACAGTCATCAGTTTGATATACCTGTTCTTTGAGATGCTAGACGACTACAGAGCACACATTACACAATTTGATGCTTTGCATCTCGTTGGCCACGGCGACGTGAGTAGTGACGAAGCATTGATGGGAATCAAACAGCGTTTTGCGTTTTCTATTCGCACTATTCATATACACAGGGAGTCATTTCGCACTAAATCGGGAATGCTCTACAACTTTGTAAATAACTTTCGTTCGTATATTGCATAGTTTTGGAGATGGAAGCGCTAGCTTCAAATTTAACCACTAGCGGCGCTGCAAGTGGGCTCAACTTGCAGAGCATAGTTACTTTGCTATACCTACTTTCATAACTGTTGTTATCTGAGTTCAATAGTTAACGTGAGTGTGAATAAGGAATATGAAAAATTTGTATGCACTAATGTGGCAGTACAGTGGGCCGAAAAAGGCAAAATTCGCCGAAACAAATTCTAATAACGAAGAACGTTAAACCTTAGATGAACAAGTGTTCCTTCTTCATTTTTAAACATTATCTTCATGAAAGGTCCAGCATTTGAAGTACTGGAATTTTGGCGTTTTGGCTTTATCCCACGACACCTTCTGATATCTTCCCGCTAAAAGGAATTTTCGCACAATTAGTGTTAAAGTGATCCTAAAAAGAATGTTGTTCACTCGTAGTACACTTTAGGAACTCCAATTCGCGTGAAACGTTAAAACCGAACTTAACACAATTTCCATATAAATGGTCACAATGCCGCGAGTTGTCCTTAGGACGACACCTAGCAGGATTAATACGAGCCCCTGGAAGTTTCAATTCGGTCATTTTCCAGATATGTTCTATTTAACATGAAATATGCAAAGTGGGATTACTGGAGAATGAAGAAATGAAAATATAGCATGTTGGATTTAATGGCACGGATGGAGAATTTACAAACATGCGACATAAAGGAAGAAATTTCCAGAAAATTTAAGGAGCATGTAGGGCGATTTATTGAAATGATTTCCCTGTATTTTGTAAGCACACAAACTGCCTTTCATAAGTCCCTGCTTTTGCCTCTTGATGGAATAAGGCTTTTCTCAGAGTCTTATTGGAAAAAGTTTCCAGAATTGAGAGGCACCCCGCTGTTTCAAACGCATCTATTCCCGAAGTTACTCCAGAGTTGAGTACAGTTGTATCACCAGATGATCAATGAATACATCAGATTTGTCTCACCACTGAAAATAGTCATTGATCTAATGATCTGGAAAAACATGTGACCAAAATACTCGTCACATGCAAGGTGAACTAATTGGGTCTTGTATGTAAAAACAAAAATTAAAGAATTTTTCAACATACATTCTCAGGGTTTAAGGCTCAAGGGGTCAGGCGACATACAAGGATAGTTCAAAATACTAGTGGTTGTTGATTTAACTCAGTAGGATCCTATTTGTATCCCTGAGGATCTTAGTCGACATTGCCAGTCCGAAAAAAAATCATTTCGGAAACTACCAGAGAACATTTCCTTTTCACTTTTGCGCTAATATTAAAGGGGCTGATGCTATGTATAGATATTTGAAAATGGTTGTCTTTCTGAAAAACAAATTCCCAAATTATTACTTTAATAATTTGTAATTAATAACCAATTCATTACGAAATATGAATGTTTGTTGTGTGTGTATATATAGTGGTTATTTTACTATTAAAATAACTGTCTGTCTCGGGTTTTTTAAATATGAAAAGCATATAAGCTTTTATGGTGTCTTATTTTGTAAAAATATTTTAAAATCTGATGAAACTGACATTTTAGAGCCAATCCGTTATTCTATTATCACCTATAGCTCATCTATATGTTATATATAAACTTTAATACAGATAATATAATAAATAAACGTACTGCAGCTTGTAGGTTTATACTTTTACGAACTAATTGACAAGAGTAGACAATTTATTATTTTTTGTATGAAATTTATACCATTATGACCATTTACCATTATGAATATAAAAAAGTAATTTCGGGATATTTTAATACTTTGAACCTTTTATTCTAAAAATCTCCTATTCTTTTTATTCAATTAATTACATTTTCTTTTAATTCTATTATCCTACTTTTTACTATTTGGTCTATTTTTTCTCTTTTTCTATTCTATTTAAACTTTTTGTTCTAAAGTTATAAAATAATTTCCCAGTTCATTTTTTACTCCCCTTACTTTCAATAGAAATATCTTCCATATTATAAAAAATAGATCAACATTACCTTAACTTTGACGAATAAAACTAAACGAATATTTAAATAAACTGAAAAACAATGTGTCTGCGTATAGTACAATCATGTGTATAGTACGATATAAATAGCTATTCGTCTGTTAGAATACTAACTATTATACTAAATGGATTTTCAATTTTAATATGCTAAACAGATTACAGAACAGATTTAACATATTTTAATTACTCAAGAGTCAATTTCGTAAACCTTTTGTAGATATTAATAAAGAGTAATAAAATTAACAGACATTAAATTTTGATACATTACAGTAAAATCGTGAATTAGTCTGAGTAGATAAATTTATCAAATTAATTAAACCCAAACAACGCCGGTTTTTCTGTTCGTTAGTTTTATGTAATCAATTTAAATTTATTACTTTTTAATAATTATTTCAAAAATAAAAAAAAATTTCGAAATACTTAGACCACAAAGTCTATTGTGTAAATCTTCATATGTGATATTCGATCTCAAAAAAGATTTTGTTTCAATCTTTAGACACTAGATGTCTCTGTACTCATGCAGACTTAACTTCTTCATATACATGTGTAATATATAAATGATTTTCTCTAAATTTAAAAAGCACTCATAAATAGAGCATTTTTCCTAGTGTAGTGAGTTGACACGAGAAAACAGTTATTTACAATTACATGTACAATTAAAACCCTCAGTACAAAATATAACATTTGTACTAAAAACAAATGAATTATTTAATATACCATTGGAATATTACTTTTAACAAATGTTTCGATGACAATAAAAATTCATTACTTCCCAAACAACCAAGATGTTTTTGTTCATTGATGAAATTGAATCCATTGAAACATCATAATTTGCTAACAAAAATCAAAGATGAAAATTAGGTTGCATCAATAGAAAAATAATCGCTCGAGTTTAAAAAATCTTTTAGGTAGAAATGGATCATTTCTAGCTACTGACAAGTTGAATTTATTGTACCAAACCAAATGAAAAATATGCAGACTCCAATTCATTAAAGCTTCATTTATTCTGTTTAATGTGAAAATAAATGAATAATCAAAATTTTTTTCTTCATGTATGCAAGGCAAAATAAATTTGACCATGTGTAGTAGATTTTACATAGGTTCTGATGCGAGTTTTCAGTGAAACATTGGTTTGTATGAATAACTACAATTTTGTTTTGTGGTTGGCTGGATTAAAATGAGTACATCGGAGATATATTTAGATTTCAAAAACTAAGAAACCCCATCAGATATCAAACTTCGTATTTTAATTCAATTTTACGTTAGTGGCTCAAAAACTAAAAAGATTTCAAAACAAATTATTCATCTAATAACAGAATTTCATGTTGGTTTTTAATGCTCTCTGATTAAATTTATCCTATAGTTTCAGTTAAAAGTAGACATTTGTTTGGAAAGAAAATAATTTTAATGTTGAATTATCTGAGTGTTCACAAACGGTACAATATTTTTAAGAAATCGAAATTTTCTTTTTTTTATCCTATTTTCGGTTAGGTTTGGAGTTAAAAGTTTCCAAAGTGATTATATTTTCTTAACGCTCTCCGATACACAAACGTCTATCCCGTGAAAAACAAACAACCGTTCTCAAAACCTGTTAAAGTAAACAAAATACGTAGCGACATCTAGTGTGCGTGATCAAAAGCTGATTATCGCGTTCCGACGGGAGCTCTCAGCTTCAAGACTGAACACCCCGTTGCGTTTGAGTAGAAGCGGAGCAAAACGCATACGGACAACGCAGAACTATAAACTCGCCCTAAGAATCCCTACTTCTTAAGTTTGTCCTCTAAAACAAAAGTATATCATGCGTTATACGAATTCGAAAAATGTGTTTTGATTATTACAAAAGACATTTATGATATTTACTCTAATCCGCTTTTCGTTAACAAAGGAAATATTTGTTTATAACAACTACCATTACTAATATAATACAAGTTTAAGCAGATCTTTTATAAAATATAATCTAGATTTTAAAAAAATGTTTTCTGATGCTTTGAGTACATGTTACGGAATGAATAAATTAATAATCAATATAATCAATGTAATAAAACTATGTGCACTACGAATAATTTATTGTATAAGAGGTATAAATAGTTCCAGGATATGGAGTATATATTGTATCTTTTATATTTTCTGCATATCTATAGACATATAGAACTTCAAAACTCGTTTTAAACTATTAAATTATTTAAGTGAGAAAAGGGTTGGGTTTCTTTCCGTTTTTTCCCAATCCGTTTCTTTCATTCTCATTCAATATTTTAACCCTAAAGACGCTACTCGCCACATACAAATGTCTTCATAATTTCTTTATGAGAATTAATATAAAAGTTCAAATTTCATGGTAATAAATACTACAATTTTCCCCTACTATAATAGTTCAGTGAGTTCAAATCATGCTCATAAACTACAAAAATCTTATTGTTTCCGATTTTTTAAAAACGTGGTTTTTACTCCGTTTGCATATAAAGTAATTACAAAATTCTTCTGAAATTACTTATCTGGTTTCTGTTGATGTTAATCTTCAAGTACAATTTTTTAAAGATAAAGCTAATATCTGCCCTTGGTAATTTTAAAATTTCTCTCTGATTCAATTACAAATGATTTCGGAAAATAGGTTCCATATTTCATACAAAACACGCTTCTAATTGAAATGAAAGCTTTAATATTTTGGACATTATAATTTATTTATAAATTTCGTATATTTTTGTGTTTAAGGGAAACAAAGTTGTATTATCTTGTGTTTATTAACTCAACTATACTAAAGCAACTCATTTTTACACTGTGCAGAAGTGTCTTTTATTGTTGTGAAATTTGCAATCATTACAGAAACATATATTGGAATAAATATGTGTATACATTTTTCAGGCTAACTTTCAGCGTAAAAGATGTTCTCAAAGATGCAGAAAATTGGAAACTTCAATTTTACATTTATGATGTCTCGAAGTTTCAAATATTTCTGCTTAAAGTAAATAAAATTGTACTATCAATGTCATAATTTCAGGTTTACCTGAAAATCTATTTGTTAGGTTGGGTATTTAGGTAGTTGAATTGACATCGCACTGGTGCAATACAACGGGCTATTGGTGAGGTGTTGTCCTCGTATCTTTCCCTTCGGAAGTGATCCCAGATCGTTGCAATAGCTCCAGTGTGACGTAAATTCTACCACCAAATAATAATTTTAAATATCGATCTTCAAAACGTCAATTTTTGTATAAAAATGCCGTGTCACCACTGATTGTTCTCTGAGACAGTTAGCATAAGGAAATCATTCGCCTTCGTGAGCAACTACATACAATACACTAAGATCACTTACGGAAAAGTCTTAAGCCCCTCTCCTACACCTTAAAAAAGCAAAAACATCCATATTTAATTAACTGACATCTTTAACTAGGTCCCTGGCCGAAGCACTTTTTTCCATGGATTATTGACTTCCAAGGACCAAAATTATAACATGGCTCAACTATCATTACAATAATTTGTATAATTATAAAGTAACTAATCTATTTTCATAAAATAGAGTCTTTACATATTGAATATTTTCGTCCCATTTGAAGTTTCAACCTTTTTTTTTTTGAAAATTAGTAATTGATTACCTTTGCTTTGTACCAAAAACATTTAATTTTAAAATAAGCTCTTTTGTTATTCCGCGTGTCACTAAGTGGAATTTTCAAGAAAAAATGTACTTACTAAAAAAAATTTGACATGAATATTTTATCAAATTTTTTCAACCTTCTCTTTAAGAATTGAATTGATGATGAAATTCGAAAATATCGCATGCCTGGTGCAAGAGAGCCACAAGTCAAAAAATATTGGTAGGACAACTATGAGATATAGACTATTCGCCTTTTATTTGTCATTTTTATGATTTGAGTTACAATTTTACAGGAAACGAACTTAAGAAAGGGCATTTATAATCACCCTCAAATTCAAAATCGACTTTTGTAGTCACAATTGTACCACCTTCCTAGTTTTCTTTTAGTAGGGATTGATGTATGGGAAATGGATTATAAGATAGATATACATGTATGATTTGCCTCAAAAGTAAGTTGTAGAAATTTTGAAAATGTCGAAAAGGTGTTAAATTTTTTTTCCAGACACTTAATTAGAGTTGACATTTTTCTACGAAAGGAAAAGTGCTTGTTCTGGTCACTCATTGTTTGAATCTTTATTAAAAATGAGGCATTTTTATGACGTAATATTCACGGGACTCCTAGATAGAATAAAGCTATTTAGATTGGGGATAAGCCACACAAGGAAAAAGATGATGTTAATAATCCTCATTGCTTGAAAAACTGATTTGAAACTGAAAATTGAACAAAAAGAATTAAATCCAAGCTTGAACTAAAATATTCCTGCATCTGAAAAAACTGTTAGGTACAAGTTTTCAAATTGAACTTCAAAGCTCAGACTCGTTTGGAAACTGCTATACCAGAAACTTCTTAAATCTGCAAGATTTGGACTTTTGGATGTATTAATTTATGTGTTTTTATCAAAAAAATGTCGGATATAAGTTAACGTCTACTTTTAAAAGAAAAGTTTGGATGTTTCCCTTTCTTCAGATTTGGTCTTGTGGTAAGCTCATATTTGAAATTTTTTAGAGCAATTCTCAGTTTGTATGAAGACGCCTGGTCAGAAATATAATCGCTTTTGTGTTGTACAGAATGTAAAATACTGACCAAACTCATTATCTAATCTGCAAATGAGTGGAAAGGAATCCGGATGTAAGTAGGTGATTAAGGAGACATGTGGCAGGACCAAGGGATTGTTAGGAGACTGACTCCGCCTGACGAATAAATCTCAAACAAAACAATTTTGTTTGTTTTCAAGATGCAGTCCCACATAGAAGATCAGTAAAAGCATTTTATATGAGAAAATGTTATTCTGTTGCCTTGGATGGAAAATTTTCCCAGTATGATTTCGACAGAAAAGATGTCGGAGCTAATGAACAGGAATGTGACAAAGCAAGTGGTGATTACCTCAAGAATTAGGCTGGTTGTGATAATTATTTTCTGAAAACAATCCACACATTCAGAAAACATCACGAGTACGCATTAACCTTCCAAGTAATTCTACGAGATATCTCGTTCAAATTCTGGTCAATTTTGCTAAAGACGAGATATCTCGTCGAGACAAAACTGCCCTATTACTCCAAAGGTGATGAAAACCCAAGTAGGGAAAACAAAATGTCCCTTGCCCAGAACTGGTGACCGTTTGGAACAGGTTTTTGCACCCGAAGTTGGCCACTACAGGGCAGTTTTTGACACGATGGTAAACCATCAGGAGGGTTAACAATATGTCAAACAGAATCGGAGCTCTGATTGCCTTAAAAGGCGGCCAAACTATTAAAAATCTGCACTTTTTTACTATATACGAATTTTACAAAAAATAAATAAATACGGTAAAGCATTGGATTAGATATTAGGGTTTTATGGCACAGGGTTCAAAAGAAATACGGAACTGGAGTATTATAATCAAATCCATGCTTTTTATTGTTCTCCACTGTGCAAAGATAATAAATCATCTTTATTAAGGTAGCAAAAACTAGAGAGCCTGCAAAAACTAAATAGGTACTTTTTTGCTACCAACTTGGATTTTCTTATCGTAATCAATTTATAAAATAAAAGTGCATCTAAAAATTTGGTCAGGGATTGAATAATGTATAATCCTAATCGCGCGAGAAAGCAGTCGAGTCACGTGTGTTTGGATGAGTCTATTCTTTAAATAAGGTGGTAGTTTGGAACGTAGACACAAGCGCTTCCACAACTGGCATCTTTAGCACGGATTTTGGCAAGAAATTTATCTTCGGTGCCGGGGATAAGCGATAGCAGTGATAATGATTTAGTTGGTGGGGGAAAACCACCCACGGCGATCGCCATTCATGCTTTTGCTTATGACAGCCCTCCTCATAACGACCTTTCACACTTATTCAAAAATCGACTGACCACAGGTCGACTGCCTTCTTGTCAGTCACACTATATGAGGACGTTCTGACAATTACTCCTTGCTTTAAACAACACAAATTTAACCATCATTTCATGTGGTGTCATTATTGACACATCTCTTATTTACAGGAGTTGGTCAAAAGTGTTATATAAGTAGTACTTTGAAAATACGTTACATTGTTTATTAGTAAATATTTAGGCCACCTTTCCTCTACAATGCATCTATTTATATTGGAGTTGAGTACACTTAATTCACTCATGCACACATTATTCCACAATGCAAACTGCAGTTTTCCATGCATGAACTTCTAACCAGTTTTTGATGTTTCGACCAATAGAATTCTTTCAACCAATAGATGTGACTATTTAGTCATATGTGTTGTAGAGTAAAAGTAATAGTGTATACTACTCGAAAAATTTTATATGACTGTCCTTAAAATTTGAATTGGATAATATGGATTTCTGGAATTCTTTCACGCTTTGAAGCCCAGAACCATCAAAATTCTGCATTACACGAGTTCAAGGCATAATTTTAAACTATCAAAGAAAATCTTAATTTCCACTTGATTTGAAGGAAAGTAATACCTTTTTATAACAGGGTGCCTGTTTATGATTGTTGATATTGATTTATTTTTAAAAATACATTTTGGCATTTTAAGTGTCATTTTACTTATGTACTCTATATATCTTGATTTATGTAGAACTGTGTATGAAAAGCTACAGAAAGAGAAATGTGAATTATTTTACGAAAAATATCTCGGGGACTGAGATATACTGGAAGATGCTCTCCTACGTCTTCTCCCACCCCCATTTGCACTCAGGGTCAGAAAAAAGAATTATATGATGCTGCCCAATACCAGTTAAGGTGACGACCCCCTCATAAAATGGGGCGCGGTAGCCCGGTTGGAGAAGCAACGGATTAGCAATCGGAGTTTTGCGAGTTCGAAACTCGGTCCAGCCAAAGTCCGTTATGTACACAGGGGCTGATGCATCTTAAATCTGTCGTGGCCTCAGATGTTCTCACGTTGGCGTGATGGGAATGTTTGGAGAGAGGGGTGCCAGCTCAGATGTTGACCTCGTCATCTGACAGTGGTTCAAAATGACGAGGAGTGTTGTCCTTGGATATTTCCCTTAGGGATTGTTCCCGGACAGTCGCAAATAGCTCATTGTGTTGCTCCAGTGCGACGTTAATTCAACTACTCCCCCCTCAAAAAATAAAAATATATGTATCCTGAGTGCTCAATGCTTGACTTGCACAAAAGGAAAAACAATTTTTTTAGTTGATACATTATAGTTCAAAATATTTCATATTTTTTGTCTCCCCTTTGACCTCAGGTCTCGGCAGTGCCATACCGTCAATTGATGTTCAGTAGCCGGGCATCCCCTGTTGAAATAACTGTAAATTCTCGATTGAATCAAGAAAATATGTTAAAAAGAAAGATTTATGACTCAAATCTTAGAGGACCTCAATTTTCGATTTAAAATGTTCAATTTCGCCAGCCCTCTAGCATCGCGATGGCCTCTTGTCACTGAATCACTGACTCAGTCCAGTTGATCTAGTTGGTCCTTGCGCAAATTATCATGCGTTAGGTAGTTAGGAGAAGGCTTCCATACACAAAAGCATGAATGGCGATGGCAATGGATGGTTCCCCTCTCACTCGTAACAACTTTTATGGATTCCGGAACGGAACGATAAACTTAGAACCAGGACCGTGCTAAGTTGTGGAAATTCTCAGTTTACGTTCCAACTTTTCTCCTATATTGAAGATAGGTCGGTAGGTAGTTGAATTAACGTCGCACTAGAGCAAGACAACTGGTTATTGGCGACGGTCCGGTATTAATCCCGAAGAGAAAGATCGAGGACAACACCTCTTAATTTTGGACCATGGTCAGATGACGAGGTCAACACCTGATCTAGAGCCCCACTCTTCAAACTTCCACACCACGCCAACGTGAGGACATTTGAGGCCACGACAGATTTAATATTTCTCCAGTCCCGTGTACACGACGGTCTTCGGTTGCACCGAGTTTCAATTATCCTGCGAAGAATGATTATTTAAAAACCAATATACTCCTTCCAAAATCCTTCACTTACGGGCACAACCACGTACTGACATTTCTGTCATCCTAATACGAGAGGTTTCCTTGTCTGATTAGATGGTACAGCCTGCGGGAAAAGAAATCTAACCACTCTATTTTATTTACGCATAGTTCATAGAGCAAATTTGTTTACGCATCCCCAGTTGTAAATGTTACGCTATGCTACTGGGTCCCGGTACTACACTGGCACGCAAAACTTAAGAAGCAACATTATTTTTAAAGGTTACAATCCTCAAAATTAAACGAAACAGTGGTTGCATAACGGACGATATTCAGTAGAAAAGCGACGCATATTCAAATTTTGATATCACAGCGTAGAAGCTCTAACATGGGAATGGGTTTTGTTACTCCAGAAACTCATAAGGGGGGGCAACCTCATTATATTTATGTAAACGCGGTGAAAAGCTTATATCAATGTTCGAGGTGGTCATATAGCCTAAAGACCGTCTCCTCCCTTTATTAAATTTTCCCAGTTGCCCTTCTGTCTCATGGAATCCAGTGGAGTGTCACCATTTCAGTTCAAAGACATTTTTACTGTTCTATTCTTTTTATAGTTCTGTTTTTACACATCGGTTTGATAACTCGGACGTTCCTTTTGTATCTTTTCAAACATTCAGATCATTTCACTAGAAAAGTAGAAGCTGAAAACCTTACTTTTCCTTGTTTGTCTAAAGACCATCGTGTACGTGGGGGGCTGGTTCACATTAAATATATCGCAACCTTAAATGTCTTCACTCGCGTTGGAGTGGTGCGGAAGTTTGGAGATTGGGGTGTCAGCTTGAGTGCTGACCTCGGGATCTGACCACGTGATTCAATATCACAAGGTGTTCTCTGAACTTTCCCTTCGAAAATGATCTCGGAATGTCGCCAACAGACCGTGATGTTACTTATCGCTTACAATGAGATTTTAAGTGACTTTCCATTTTAAATCGCACGCAATGCAATGAATGACGTGCAGCAGAAGACGCGTGCGTTAAATTAAACCTGAAGCACCCTTCTCTCGGTAGGTTTGTCCACCCTACCTACCTTAAGTTTTGCAGGCCAGTGCATGATATCGGCGTGGAGGCCCCCTGGACTCTGTTTTAATTCGTGACCTACAAGTTGGATCAAGGATTCTTATCCCATCCACATACTAGAGCAGTATGTGACAAAATATATGATGTATGCATGCGTATTTCAGCCATCGACCTTCCGATGAAATAGACAGAGCATGTAGTCGGAATCTCTGTCTAAGATCTCAGAAGGGCTTATGAATCGACTTGGACCGATTGGTTATTGAAGCAAACTAATGTTTTTAATCCTCTTGGTGGTTGTCTCGATGAGGTATCGCATCAAAAACCACTTCGTCCATAAAGATCTGGTCATTAGCAGAACTGACCAGATCTTTACGGACGAAAACTCTCGTTATTAAAAAAACTACCCAGATAGTGATCTAGTCATCATCAAAAATCAGCTTGATGACGAGATATCTCGTCGTTAGCAAAATTAGTCAGATCTTGATGGACGAGACATCTCGTTGAAACCACCTGGAGAGTTAACCACGCTGAATAATCACTTTAACCAATCAATAATTCGTCCCACATTAGGATTTGCCCTTTTTTTCTACAACCACGTGACAAATCAAACCGAGAGATCGGAAGAAATAGCACGAAGCTACGAGCATCCATTTCATTAGAAGGTCGATGAGTTCAATTTAGTGTCGCCTTATTAATAATGCTGGACCAATGTGCGTTTAGCCTCGATTGTCACCAAATCACTATCTCACATTCGCAGCACATCACGTGCAGCTTTCCATCTTTCACCCCTCACGAGCCCAGCACTCTCGCTTTTCGGGTCTGCCCCTTCCATTATAGCAAAATCCCGTCCCCCTTTTCTGCGCCCAAGTTATCAAAGAAAGGGAAAATGATATTGTATAGTCTCAGCGGAGAGCACTTCCCTCCGCCTTCCGACCCATTTCGCATAACGGTAATCTGCAGCGTCTTAACGGTCCTTGGAAGGAACATCTTGCATATCTTGGAGGAGGAAACACTTTCTCCGACTCCTTGAGCCTTGGGTGGCTCGACAAGGGGGACGATAAGGTGAAGGTTGCTCCCCAAGAAGTAGGTCAACAGTGTCATTGACTTTGGAGAGCATTGGTTTTTTTCCCCTGGCCTCCAGTCCCTTCTCTGACTGCCCAGAGAAACTGTCTTTTTTTAACAAAACTTTCCTCCAAACTGTAGCCCTTTCACTTTCATTGTAATCGATATCCACAGGCAGATGCTTGTTGGGAAGCTGACGATTACGCAGAGCCGATGCAAAAAAAAAATTTGATCAGGTTCCATCCTGGTTTCCAAGGCAATAGGATAGTTGATGGTTGGTTGGGTTTCATGGCGCAAGGGCCATATTTGGCCAAACAAGACAGACGACGTCAAGTAATGGACATACACAAACAATGAATTTTTACTGACGCATGAGAGAGATTTGGTTGGCTGGTTTTTTATGGCTCAAGGGCCATATTTGGCGAAGCTGCGCCAGACGCAAGACAGGCTGCATCAAGTAATGGACATACAAGCACAATGAAAGTTGTTACTGGCAGAGAAGAGAGAAATGCACCTATGGTAAGTTGAAGGAATCGAATCTCCGCCGTCTTTAGCTCGCAGGTTGCTAGTTCAATAGGCATACCCGCTGTACGGCAATAAGACAGTTTTCTACGATCTCTTAAATATAACTGACTGGATATATAGACTGGAATACTGAGTGCTCTGATTGTTAAATGGTTATTCGGTGCAAGCACTTCTAGCAGATTATTGATAAAATTGTTTAAAACCTTCTTACACATCCTTAGACTTACACCAGCACATGCCACGATTCCTAGTCCAAGTCCCACATACATCTGCAATCCAGGCAGCAGTACCAGTTCAGACGACAGGTACCCCCATTAAAATAAAAATATGTATTTCAAGGACTCAATGTTTCACTTGTTCAAATTCAAATTTTCTTTTAATTTGCTTACTTGTACAGCTATATTATAAAAATGAAATGATTTGTAAATTTCAAAGTTATAGAAAACAGAATGCACATTACATTACAAAAAACGTTTCCCGTTTCCGGGGGCTGATGAAGACCCTGCCCTGGTCCCTATTGGGAATTACTCATAGGCTCTCAAAAGAAAACAAGTCCAGTTATCAATGCGATCTTGGATATTATATGAAGTTTGGCAATTATTAACAAATCTCGAAGTCTACAATGTTGCGTTGAACCACCAGCGTTGCTGTGGTGTCCATCAATTCGAAAATGTTAGCCCTACATTACATTGCTACTACTCTATGCCCGATGACCAAGTTGAGACATCCTGATGGAGACGATCGTGGGACGTGGCAGGTGGGAGGGCTCTTCTACCGGGCAATCTGTAGCATAGTGGATGGGGTTCCCTTCGGAGCCATATGCGCAAATGTCTGTCGATATTCCAAACCTAAGTTAGGTAAGTAGTTGATTTAATGTCGCACTGGAGCAACGACACAACGGGCTATTGGCGACAGTCCGGGATCAATCCCCAAGGAGGAACACCACGTAATTTTGAAACATGGTCAGATGACGAAGTCAACGCCTGAGCTGGCACCTCACTCTCTGAACTCCCACACCACGCCAATGTGAGGACATTTGAGGCCACTGCAGAATTAAAATCTACCAGCCTCAGATAGCAGCCTCCACGTACACGACGGTCTTTGGATTGGATCAAGTTTCGAACTCGTAATCCTCTGGTTGCTAATCCGCTACCCTTCCAACCGGGCTACCGCAGACCCCAAAACTAAAGAAATAGGTCGGTAACGGTCCATGACGTGGTGAACTGTATCACCCACCTGTCAGTGATTTGTGTAAAAACCAAGAATCATCAAGAATAGACAGGCAGATCTTCCAGCGGGTCACAGTTGGAACTCAGATCTTCCCGTCTCCTCTGGCTTCCAGTCCACGTGAATCGGCATGGGCCAAACTGTTCAAAGACCTGCAAAACTTGCAAAAAGGCCTTTGGGACACCTCTAAAAGTGCTTGCGAAAAGTGTAAATCTATGTATATAAAGGAGAGTTGGCGTCTGTCTGTATGTTAACAAATCTACACCGTTTGACCAATCCACACCAAATTTGGTACACTTATATTTTGGAACCCTGCGAGTAACGCAAGCTACATGTTAACCCCCTTCTCTTTAACCTAAGTGGGGCTAAATCAATTCGAAATTGTCATAGGAAAAACATTGAGCATAAAACGATTGCGGTATGCAACTCAGTTTGTTTTACTAGTATTGATCGAAAATCAAATTTTCTAATAAAATTATTTTACCAATATTACTCGAAAAACAATTTTTTCTGCAACGTTATATTTAAACAATTTAAAATTCTAATTATATTTGAACTGATTTTTTATTTCTTTCCACAATATAAATAATTTAGGAATATTTGAATGATGAAAATGGATATTTAAAATACTTAATTTTACGCAACTTACATTTTGTAATGGAACACGAAAAGCCCAAAACAAAAAAACCCAACGCCAGAATTAATGTTTTATTTTATAAATTATATTTAGAATTCCGTGTTTGTGCATTTGAGTTAAGACAAAAATGTTGAGGTCATATTTAAGCATTTCCAAGTATTATAAATATCTCTTCTTTTTGTAAATAAATCATTGTTCAAAATCATCGAAATGTTTTAAAGTATTTTGGTCGAATCGTTCTTTTTCAGAATATATTCAGGAAGTCAATTCAAAATTCAACGCGTTTGCACTTATCTTTTTCAGAATTCTGCATTTTTTCAAGAATCGGAATTTCGTTTCTGTTTATATTTATGTGTTCCAGTATTTCAGTATTTTACATATTACAGATATATTTAGGAATTAAATTTTAATGATTTATTTATTGCGAAATATCAGGCAGGGGCAATTACTTGGCGGTATATGTATATTTCGACCAACTTTCCTTAAATCTTTGATTGAATAAGTAATGGTTTGTAGAATTCTGTTTTATAAAAATAAATAAAATATACAAAACAAAACCTTTTAAAGTAAGGTTCGTAACTTCTTACTTTAGAATGACCGAAATTTCATTTCTGTTTGTATTTATTTGTTCCAGTATATTTTACCTATTGCAGATATATTATTTAGGATTTAAATTTTAATGAATTATTTATTTTCTGCAAAATAGCACAAGTTATTGGTAATTTCTTGGCAGTATATGTATATTTCGGTCAACTTTCTTTGTCTTTGGTTGAATACGAAATGGTTTGCATAATGTTCTTTCACAAAAATAAATACCATTAAAAAACATTTTTAAGTAAAGTGTGTAATTTCTTATTTGAAAATGAACAGTAAAGTTAAAAAAATCACTTAAAAATAAGATGGGTTACGTTAAATTAAAACCAGTAATCTTACCTTGTAGTTCAAATATAATTCAAAATTTTGACTTAGATTTTCATTACAAGACGATTAAAATCAATTAAATTTACATTTTTTTCATGTTTCATGGGTGTTATTGAAAGCTGCACCCCATAGCCAAGTAACTACATCTATCATTCTAAATAGGTACGTGGTTTCTATTTAGAAACTGAATCTCTGAATTTAAAAAAGTACCATAAGGATTCGATTTAAAACTGAATGTATGTTGGAGTAAAGATAATTTTAAATAAGACTTTGCTGATCTTGGAATAATATCAGAGTGAGGAATTTTGAAAAATTGAAATTTTTTTTGTCTTAAGTGACAGAAGTTCGAGGTTGCTTACTCTATAAATTGAAGCTGTTCTTACTCAACTTAGATGCATGTGAAACATTCGTTGAAAGCAGTGATTTTCTTTTTCAAAAACGCTTTGTCTACACCGATGACATTTATTTCTAACACAAGATCCGTTATTCCACGTGGTCCTCGGATCTTTCGTTTCGGGGAATGATCCCGGACTGTCTCCAATAGACCGGTGTGTTGTTCCAGTGCGATGTTAATTAAATATCTATCTACTGTTATTCCACGTGACGCTGAATGGAATTTTCAAGAAAAAAATGTATTTGCTTCAAAACAAATTAATCCCGAATGCCGTAAAAATTTAACTTACCATCATCTCATATTGATGATGAAATTCGAAAACATCCCATATCAGGTGCAAGAATGCCACAAGTAAAACATATTCTTAGGAAAACTAAGTGCAAGACTACGTCGAAAATTCGCCATTTTTACTGAAAATCAATGTACAGGTACATTCGTAATCACTCCAAAACTCAAAATCGACTTCTGTAGTAGCCACCTAGGAAAAAACTCTTAATAGTTTGTCTTACAAATTGCGATGAATATGAAATGGATTATATGGATGGATATGTCATATATACATATTTGCATCCGAAATAAATTGTAGAAGCTATGAAAAAGTTAAAACGATGTTAAAAAATTATTTTCCGTACACAAATGATGCTTGCATTTTGTTATGAAAGAGAAGTGACTAGTCTCATCTATTTTCAATCAACATTTAATCATTTCACCCCAACCAACTCAAGCATAAATGGGATGCTTTTATCGCTGGCTACCAAATCATGCACATAAGACACGGGAGAAAAAGGAATGTAGAAAAGGCATTTAGACATTGGATTTCTTACACTTTAGATTTCTTTTCTTTGGAACCTAGTACAAAAATGAGCACAGCGGCTAATCTTACATCATTGTCATTTTATAATGTAAATTTAGATATTTACTATTGAATTTAGTTTTGATCAAATTAATATTGTACGCCCGTGGCTGACTAGATTTAAATTTTTATAATGTAAATACGTGTAAATTACATAAACATTCATGAGCAAAGGTGATAGAATAAATACATAAATATTTACGTACAGTTAAATAAATAATTCAATCTGAAATGTAGAGAATTTATTTTTGAATTTTTTAAAAATTTAGTAAGATGCAACCCCTTTGGTAAACGCAATTCTAGAAAAGTAACTGAACTGTACAAGAATTCTTTTTAAGGACAATTCGAAGCTTCAACTAATGCCAAACGATAAATAAATTTATTTTCCCCAAACGATTGTAACTGATCAACGACAATGAAAAATATTTGTGAGCAAAATTCAAAACGATTAATTTTGCCGATATTTAAATACCCCGATAAATTTTGCTTTAGAAATTCTCAAACATGTAAAATAAAAAAAAATTAATGTAAAAATCACCAAGACTATTTAAAAATTAGCAAACAATGACAGAAATTGAGCAGTTGTAATTTTTGTCTTTGTAGTAGAGCTTCAAGCCAGAATATTGATAAATGAAACTCAGATTCACAACGCCAAACGGAATATCAGTATTCGAATCATGATTACCGTATAAAATAGGCTCTTTTAAGATGTTGTATAGGGGTCATTGCATGTCAAGTGGACTCGAAGTTCCCACTCGATCCCCTTCGATTTTTATTAAACTTTTACAGAATGTATCTTAGGGATCTGTATGAACTGCAAAGTTTCAGGTGCCAGTGCCATTTTCATGAACACTATTTTCGAAGAGGGAAAAACTTGAAAACCAACTGTGATAGTTTACTACCTTATCCAAAATTGCTAGAACTCCAAATTTAGGTATTCTTGATCAATTTTATGAATAGAATTCAGATATCGTTAAGTTCAAAATACATTACTTTTGGCACAATGTGGCTTCAGATTTGCTCAAAATTTTCATTCAGGCCAATTTTCAGCAAACTTGAACAACCCATCCACAACCACACTTATTTAAACTGATACAGGGTCTCATGACACTAGGTAAGGGAATGTGTGGTGTTAGTTATTCATTCCAACTGTAACCAGAATACGACATTACCCACTTGTCACTAAGGTAATCAATTTGGCATTAAAGAAAGTAAAATTGTATCTAGATTCTACACCAAGTATCAATTACCCTAATTAACGAATTAATTATTTAAGTATGTTTTCAAAGCATTACATTTTTCTCGAATGTATTACGCAGGATTTTGAGTCTGCTCCAAATGAGAATTGTTAATGTTTCTTTAAACCTCTGGGATTTGGTGAAATACCTAAATGCATGTAATATAAAAATTCAACTTAAATTGTAAAAACTAGAAATAAAATTAAAAATAATAGATTCAACATAATTTAAAATTCAGCAATTTATTTTGCGACTTTTTGCCGAATTCTTTATTTTGTGAAGGAACAATGGTGAAAAGTATTTACCGAGAGCTTTGTTTCACTTTATACTTAAGCAAAATCTTTCCTTTATTCTTATGCGAAGACATACTTGGACCTCCATATTATTGACAATATATTTTTCTTATAACATACAAAATAATCTTCAAGTCCAAGTTTTCTGCAAGACACCAGTTACGAAATCTTAAATGTCACTCGACAGTGTATTCAAAATTATGAGGTGTCCTTTTATTGGTCAGTAATGCACTCAGAAAACACCATGAAAGTGTTATTTTCTAATTTTTTGAAAAATCTCTCTACAAATGAAATATAAATTCTCATAAAGTACTTTTCTAGATTGTTCTAAGTTTTTATTCTTAAAATAAATATATTAGTTTTGTTATAGTTTTTCATATTTCGTAACGAATTCTATTCATTACAAAGTGTAAAAGCTGTGATTGGAAAGATGCAAAAGTAAAATGGGAATTTCAAAAATCAATGTTTGAATATTTGCTTAATGTAATTAATTTTATATTTGCGGAACCATTGCACGTACTCGGATCCACCGATGTCACTTTGCCCCCCCCCATGTGCTTACACCAGGGATGCACACTTGTTAAGACCAAGGGTCACAGATTCACAATGACTTACTGCAGGGCCGCCTCAAAACCATGAAAAAGTTATCTATCATATATTATTTATATTTATCATACATATATTGTTACAAAAAAAGACAATCTATATATATAAAATAGGATGTGTGTGTGTGTGTATGTGGGTATATTTTCTATACAAATCTACACCGTTTGACCAATCCACACCAAATTTGGTACACTTATAATTTAGAACACTGCGGTCAGCATAGGCTAACTTTTAACCCCCGTTCTATTGGCCCTGGGGGGCTAAAAACTATTCGAAATCGCAATAGAAATAACATTGAGCATAGATTGATTGCTTTAGGCAGCGATGGTTGCTTTACCACTGTTGATCGAAAAACAATTTTTTCCGAAACAAATTAAATTACAGTATTTATGTTTGAACTGACTTTTTAGTTCTTCCCATGATGTAAATAAATTATAGATATTTTATTGATGAAGGGGGAAAGAATATTTTAAAATATTTATGTTTGCAAGGAAATTCAAGGAAAGGTTTTCAGGAGTTCAAGGATTATTTTAAAGGAAAGTTGGTGTATATTTCGACCAACTTTCCTTAAATAATTTATCGAATACGTAATGATTTGTAGAATTCTGTTTCACGAGGCTTTTTAGGTAAGGCGTGTAACTTATTTTAAAATGTCCGGAATAGATACATGTGAATCCTCCGTTGAAAGCAGTGATTTTCTTTCTGAAAAATTCTGTAAAATCGACCTTCTGCTTTTTGAAAAAATTTTATCTATTCAGTTTAATTTGTCTACACCGATTATATTTATTTCTAAACCAAGCACCGTTATTCCGAAAAGCACAAACGAAAAACTCATTGATCATAAAAGCGTAATTTTGCTACTCGGTATCTGGCAGCACCAGAATTAATGTTTACTCTTTTTTATAAAACTTTGTAGAACTTTCTAGAAAGTTGGGGAAACGGAAACTTAATTGGACTCATGGTGGAGAACATTCCAGCACCCACTCGATTCTTAGCTGGTCGTATTTAAAGGAAGCTAACTCGGTAAGTCTTCCAGTTTATCATGTTTCAGTGAATCTGGCAGTTTTATTTCGCTCTTTTGATTGTATAAGTGTTTCCTACTTTTTTCGACAGTGTTAGTGTACATTTTGGATTTATATTTCTAAACGGATGTAAGTACTACATAATTTTAAATTCGTTTTTTCGTTAATTTTAGCTTTGCATTGTATTCTATAATAGATTTCATTGCTCAGTGAGTGTCCTTTTGCTTATTTTATGAAATAGCATTTTTTGTATTTTTTTACAGATTTCTTTGCTGTAGCAATACCTCCAAGGAAGGGGAAGACGATCGGCCAAGTGCAGTCAACGGCTAAGATGATGAAAGATGAGCGTAGTCAAGAAACTTCCGAGAAGAAGACTTGCAATTGCGAGAGAGCTACAACATCTAGAGCAACAGAGAACAGCACAGCAGCGTGAGGCCCGACTTCAGAATAAGAGGGATAGTGCTACTACATTTAGAGCAACAGAGACGACATAGCAGCGTGAGGCCCGACTACAGGATAAGAGAGATAGAGCTACTACATCTAGAGCAACAGAGACGGCACAGCAGCGTGAGGCCCGACTACAGGATAAGAGAGATAGAGCCAAACGATCACGGACTGCGCACCATTTTAGCTTAGCATTGGAAGAATTCCACTACGATTCACATAAAGACTACTCGCTGCATGCAAGTGTTACCATCGGGAAAATGGAAATGGTTTGTAGTTACTGTCAAGCCAAAAAGTTTAAATCAGAGTCTACTGGTATTTGCTGTAAAAATGGAAAACTTAAACTCTGCCAACTGGAACCACCACCGCAAGAACTTTTGTCTTACACATCAGCAGATACGTCAGAGTCGAAGCATTTTCTTAGTAACATCAGAAAATACAACTCATGTTTCCAAATGACATCATTCGGCGCCACATCAGTTGTTGGAGAGCCCGGATTTCCGTCGACATTCAAGGTGCAAGGGCAGATTTACCATAGAGCGGGATCGTTGCTTCCGCTGCCAGATCAACCACCAAAATTTCTACAACTATATTTTATTCAAAACGAACAAATGGAAACTGATCAGAGGTGCGCCTACATCTCGGGAACCAGACGTCAGATTGTGTTAAACTTACAGAGGATGTTTCATGAGCACAATAATCTTATTAAAACGTTTGAAACAGCATTGGAACGTATGCCAACAGATGAATATAAAGTAGTCATAAGAGCAGACCGAAGACCAGCAGGCGAACACGAGCGGCGCTTTAACTCTCCTCAAGCAGATGAAGTCGCGGTGGTTATATCAGGCGATGAATTCCATCAACGGGATATCGTTATTCAATGACGAGGTGAATCTTTGCAGCGCATTTCGGAAACACATCGATCTTATGATGCTCTGGAGTACCCAGTGATATTCCCCCACATGGTGAAGATGGATATCATTTTAATCTGAGGCAGATCAACCCAAGAACAGGTGAAACAACGAGCAAGAAAGTTTCAGTGATGGATTTATATGCGTACAGATTAATGGTTCGAGATACTGAGCAGTACCACGTATTGAACTGCAGGCAATTGTTTCATCAGTTCATCGTCGATATGTACACAAAAGTCGAGAGTGAGCGTCTCCTTTACATTCGCCTAAATCAACGTAAACTGAGAGTTGACGAATATATTCACCTGAGAGATGCTGTGGGAAATGACGGGAACGTTGAAAACCTCGGTGCCTTGGTCATACTACCAGCTACATTTACAGGAGTCCCAGACACATGCACGAATACACACAAGATGCTATGACGTACGGGAGACCAGACTTATTTATCACCTTCACCTGCAATCCGACTTGGACGGAGATCAAGGAGGTTCTTACCAATGGTCAATTACCCAGTGAGCGCCACGACTTGATTGCGAGAGTATTTAAACAGAAGCAGTTGAAACTGATTGACGTTATAACAAAGAGCCATGTATTTGGAGTACCGAGATGCTGGATGTATACGTTTGAATTATTATTTTATTTCTATGATGAGTTTTATATTTTTACATGAATATTATGAATATTTGATTGATAAAAAAAGGATAGTTAAAATATTTCATTATTCATAATTTACATTTTGTAATGGAACACGAAAAACTTCAACTCATTAATCATAAAAGCGTAATTTTGTTATTTTAGATTTGGCAAACCAGAATTAATGTTTTATTATTTTATAAATTTGATTTAGAATCCCGAGTTTGTCTGTTTGAGTTAGCACAGCTAAATGTTGCAGTCATATTTGAGCATTACTAAATTTCATAAATCATTATCGTCTTTATCAATATTTTCAAATGTCTTTTTCGAATCGCTCTATTTCAGAATAAACTCAGGCAGTCGAAATTCGACACTGCGCATCATTCGTTTTTTAGAATTCTGCATTTTTTCGTCGGAATTTCGTTTCTGTTCGTATTTATGTCTTAATCTTTTACATATTGCAATATATTCAGGAATTAAATGCATATATTTGCGTCCGAAGTATATAGTAGAAGTTATGAAAAAGTTAAAACGTATTTTCCGTACAACTTAAATGATTGCATTTTTCTGTGAAAGAAAAGTGATTATTCTAATTCACTTTTCAAGCAACATTTAACCATTTCAACCCGAGCAACGCCGGGTAATTCAGCTAGTCTATATATATAAAATAGGATGTGTGTGTGTGTGTATGTGGGTATATTTTCTATACAAATCTACACCGTTTGACCAATCCACACCAAATTTGGTACACTTATAATTTAGAACACTGCGGTCAGCATAGGCTAACTCTTAACCCCCGTTCTATTGGCCCTGGGGGGCTAAAAACTATTCGAAATCGCAATAGAAATAACATTGAGCATAGATTGATTGCTTTAGGCAGCGATGGTTGCTTTACCACTGTTGATCGAAAAACAATTTTTTCCGAAACAAATTAAATTACAGTATTTATGTTTGAACTGACTTTTTAGTTCTTCCCATGATGTAAATAAATTATAGATATTTTATTGATGAAGGGGGAAAGAATATTTTAAAATATTTATGTTTGCAAGGAAATTCAAGGAAAGGTTTTCAGGAGTTCAAGGATTATTTTCAAGGAAAGTTGGTGTATATTTCGACCAACTTTCCTTAAATAATTTATCGAATACGTAATGATTTGTAGAATTCTGTTTCACGAGGCTTTTTAGGTAAGGCGTGTAACTTATTTTAAAATGTCCGGAATAGATACATGTGAATCCTCCGTTGAAAGCAGTGATTTTCTTTCTGAAAAATTCTGTAAAATCGACCTTCTGCTTTTTGAAAAAATTTTATCTATTCAGTTTAATTTGTCTACACCGATTATATTTATTTCTAAACCAAGCACCGTTATTCCGAAAAGCACAAACGAAAAACTCATTGATCATAAAAGCGTAATTTTGCTACTCGGTATCTGGCAGCACCAGAATTAATGTTTACTTTTTTTATAAAACTTTGTAGAACTTTC
This sequence comes from Meta bourneti, assembly GCA_933210815.1. Taxonomy (NCBI): domain Eukaryota; kingdom Metazoa; phylum Arthropoda; class Arachnida; order Araneae; family Tetragnathidae; genus Meta; species Meta bourneti. The sequence goes on along the minus strand of OW119930.1, from coordinate 55,652,370 downwards.
TAGAAAGTTGGGGAAACGGAAACTTAATTGGACTCATGGTGGAGAACATTCCAGCACCCACTCGATTCTTAGCTGGTCGTATTTAAAGGAAGCTAACTCGGTAAGTCTTCCAGTTTATCATCTTTCAGTGAATCTGGCAGTTTTATTTCGCTCTTTTGATTGTATAAGTGTTTCCTACTTTATTCGACAGTGATAGCGTACATTTTGGATTTATATTTCTAAACGGATGTAAGTACTACATAATTTTAAATTCGTTTTTTCGTTAATTTTAGCTTTTTATTGTATTCTATAATAGATTTCATTGTTCAGTGAGTGTGCCTTTTGCTTATTTTATGAAATAACTTTTTAATGACAGATTTCACTGCTCTGTGATAGTGTGTCTTTTGCTAATTTTATGAAATAGCTTTTCTTTGTATTCTATAATAGATTTCATTGCTCAGTGAGAGTGTGCCTTTTGCTTATTTTATGAAATAGCTTTTTGTATTCTTTTACAGATTTCTTTGCTGTAGCAATGCCTCCAAGGAAGCGGAAGGCAATCGGCCAAGTGCAGTCAACGGCTAAGATGATGAAAAATGAGCGTAGTCAAGAAACTTCCGAGGAGAGGAATAGAAGACTTGCGATTGCGAGAGAGAGAGCTACTACATCTAGAGCAACAAAGACGGCACAACAGCGTGAGACCCTACTACAGGATAAGAGAGATAGAGCAACTACATCTAGAGCAACAGAGACGGCACAGCAGCGTGAGGCCCGACTACAGGATATGAAAGAGACAGCTACTACATCTAGAGCAACAGAGACGGCACAGCAGCGTGAGGCCCGACTACAGGATAAGAGAGATAGAGCTACTACATCAAGAGCAACAGAGACTGCACAGCAGCGTGAGGCCCGACTACAGGATAAGAGAGATAGAGCTACTACATCTAGAGCAACAGAGACGGCACAGCAGCGAGAGGCCCGACTACAGGATAAGAGAGATAGAGCCAAACGATCACGGACTGCGAGCCATTTTAGCTTAGCACTGGAAGGATTTCACTACGATTCACATAAAGACTACTCGATGCATGCAAGTGTTACGATCGGGAAAATGGAAATGGTTTGTACTTACTGTCAAGCCAAAAAGTTTAAATCAGAGTCTACTGGTATTTGCTGCAAAAATGGAAAAGTTAAACTTTGCCAACTGGAACCACCACCACAAGACCTTTTGACTTACACATCAGGAGATACGTCAGAGTCGAAGCATTTTCTAAGTAACATCAGAAAATACAACTCATGTTTCCAAATGACATCATTCGGCGCCACATCAGTTGTTGGACAGCCCGGATTTCCGTCGACATTCAAGGTGCAAGGGCAGGTTTACCACAGAGCGGGATCGTTGCTTCCGCTGCCAGATCAACCACCAAAATTTCTACAACTATATTTTATTCAAAACGAACAAATGGAAACTGATCAGAGGTGCGCCTACATCTCGGGAACAAGACGTCAGATTGTGTTAAACTTACAGAGGATGTTTCATGAGCACAATAATCTTATTAAAACGTTTGAAACAGCATTGGAACATATGCCAACAGATGAATATAAAGTAGTCATAAGAGCAGACCGAAGACCAGCAGGCGAACACGAGCGGCGTTTTACCTCTCCTCAAGCAGATGAAGTCGCGGTGGTTATATCAGGAGATGAGTTTCATCAACGGGATATCGTTATTCAACGACGAGGTGAATCATTGCAGCGTATTTCGGAAACACATCGATCTTACGATGCTCTGCAGTACCCAGTAATATTCCCCCATGGTGAAGATGGATATCAATTTAATCTGAGGCAGATCAACCCAAGAACAGGTGAAACAACGAGCAAGAAAGTTTCAGCGATGGATTTCTATGCGTACAGATTAATGGTTCGAGATACTGGGCAGAACCACGTATTGAACTGCAGGCAATTGTTTCATCAGTTCATCGTCGATATGTACGCTAAAGTCGAGAGTGAACGTCTCCTTTACATTCGTCTAAATCAACGTAAACTGAGAGTTGACGAATATATTCACCTGAGAGATGCTGTGGCAAATGACGGGAACGTTGAAAACCTCGGTGCCTTAGTCATACTACCAGCTACATTTACAGGCAGTCCCAGACACATGCACGAATACACACAAGATGCTATGACGTACGTGAGGACGTACGGGAGACCAGACTTATTTATCACCTTCACCTGCAATCCCACTTGGACGGAGATCAAGGAGGTTCTTACCAATGGTCAATTACCCAGTGAGCGCCACGACTTGATTGCGAGAGTATTTAAACAGAAGCAGTTGAAACTGATTGACGTTATAACAAAGGGCCATGTATTTGGAGTGCCGAGATGCTGGATGTATACGATTGAATGGCAAAAAAGAGGGCTGCCACACTCGCACAATTTGATCTGGTTAGCGGACAAAATTCAGCCCACTCAAATCGATGACGTTATATCTGCCGAGTTGCCAGACCCGGAACAAGATCCCGAACTTTTTGAAGTGGTAACGAAAAACATGATCCACGGACCGTGTGGAAATCTCAATCCCATTTCTCCGTGTATGAAGGACGGAAAGTGTACCAAGAAATACCCTAGAAAATTGATTAAAGAGACACAAACTGGAAATGACGGCTATCCCCTGTACAGACGGCGGGCTCCGGAAGATGGAGGGTTCACGGCGAAACTAACGATACGCAGCAACACGGAAATAGAAATCGACAATAGGTGGGTTGTGCCCTTTTCGCCGCTGCTGTCGAAAATGTTTCGGGCACACATCAACGTGGAGTACTGCAACAGTGTGAAATCGATTAAATATGTGTGCAAGTATGTCAACAAAGGTAGTGATATGGCTGTTTTCGGTATCAGCGACGAGAGATCGAACGATGAAGTGACGCGGTATCAATTGGGAAGATACCTCAGCAGTAACGAGGCAGTTTGGCGAATACTGGGTTTTTCGATTCACGAAAGACACCCTACTGTTGTTCACCTCAGCGTCCATTTAGAAAATGGTCAGAGAGTTTATTTCACAACAGAGAGCGCCCCTAGAGTGATTGATCAGCCACCAAACACGACTTTGACGGCATTCTTTCAACTGTGTCAGCAGGATCCTTTTGCGAGGACTTTGTTGTATCCTGAGATACCTCGATATTACACGTGGAATGCGTCGAGGAAAATTTTCTGTAGGAGAAAAGTTGGCCAGCCCGTCCCTGGACATGATGCAGTCGCGAGTGACGCCTTGGGTCGAGTGTACACTGTTCACCCCAACAACGCCGAATGCTATTTCCTTAGGATGCTTCTTCACTCGGTACGAGGACCTAGATCTTTCGCAGAGATGAGAACGGTAAACGACGAAGTATGCCAGACATTTAGAGAGGCCTGTCAGAAGTTGGGTTTGCTGGAAGGAGACCAGCACTGGGATGACACGTTGCGAGAAGCCGAATTGATCTCCCTACCAGAGCAAATCAGAAACCTGTTTGCTATAATATTGACTACATGCAGTCCATCGAATCCAAACACTTTATGGGAAAAGTATAAGGAGGCCCTGAGTGAGGATATACTCGCCAAAGTCCGGAGGGAAACCCCGACATTAGAAATCGCGTTTGGTCCGGACATTTTCAACGAGGCTTTGGTTATTCTTGAGGACAAATGTGTGGCCATGACAAATAAAACATTACTGCAATTGGGCCTGCCTGCACCAGTAAGAGATCGACGAGACGTACTTCGCGCAGATTACGTGCGAGAAACGAACTACGACGTCGAAGAGCTGAGTGCATACGTCGCGGACAAGAAGCCACTTCTGAATCGAGATCAGAAAAACGCATACCAAATTATCATGGATCAGGCAGCAAAACAACAAGGTGGTATCATTTTTCTTGATGCTTCTGGGGGCACAGGGAAAACATTCTTGATTAATATAATACTGGCCGAAATCAGGACTCGGGGAGAAGTTGCTCTTGCCATCGCCTCTTCGGGAATTGCGGCGACGTTAATGGAAGGAGGGAGGACGGCCCATTCTGCACTTAAGTTGCCACTTGACATCGCCAGGCAGGAAAATCCTACCTGCAACATAAGCAAGGCAAGTGGTCGGGCGCAGGTGCTCGAGACTTGCAAATTAATCGTGTGGGACGAATGCACCATGGCTCACAAGAAAGCTCTCGAGGCCCTCGACGTCACTCTGAGAGATCTGAGAGGAAACGACAACCTGATGGGAGGAGCTCTGGTACTCCTCTGTGGAGACTTTCGTCAAACTCTGCCCGTCATCCCGAAGTCGACGCCGGCCGATGAGATCCATGCATGTTTGAAACATTCGTTTTTGTGGAGACATGTGCGAAAGATAACTTTGAAGCAAAACATGAGAGTACATCTGGGGGATGAGAGTGCTCAAATTTTCTCAGACAAACTCCTGGAGATCGGAGAAGGCAGATTGGCAGTCGAGTCTTCTGGCAAGATTAAATTCCCATCCGATTTTTGTAATCTGGTGTCGTCCGTCTCAGAGCTGATAGATGCAGTCTATCCGTCTGTTTCCCAAAACTATCACGATTTGAACTGGTTGCGAGAGAGGGCCATTCTTTCTGCTAAAAATGAAGACGTCCACGACATAAACAATCAAATACTTGTCATGTTACCAGGCGTGGTCACTGAATACAAGTCCATCGATACCGTAGTAGATGCCGATGAGGTCGTCAATTTCCCGCCAGAGTTCCTGAACTCGCTTGATCCGGCTGGATTGCCACCACATCGTCTTTTACTTAAAGTGGGATCTCCGGTTATTTTACTGCGGAACCTCGACCCGCCAAAACTTTGCAACGGCACGAGGCTGTGTGTCAAGAAGCTGCTGGGCAATGTAATGGAAGCGACTATCTTGACAGGAAAGGGAGAGGGTGCAACAGTTTTTATCCCACGGATACCACTCATTCCGACGGATCTCCCTTTCGACTTTAAGAGATTGCAGTTTCCAGTAAGACTTGCGTTCTCGATCACGATCAACAAGTCGCAGGGGCAGTCTATCAAGTACTGCGGAGTGGATTTGAGATCGCCGTGTTTCTCCCACGGACAACTTTATGTTGGTTGCTCGAGGGTGGGTTCACCCAAGAATTTATTTATTCTTGCTCCCGGAGGTGAAACTAAAAATGTTGTGTATAATCAAGTTTTGTGTTAAATTTATATTGCAGTGAATTTGTAAAATATTTTACTTTATAATGCGTGTACTGTACTTATACTTTTAGAACCTGTTAATATAATTACTTTGATTTTACACTATACATTGATTTCATTCCTTTTCCTGTCCAATAGAAGATTGGGATAAATACCCGGGCAAAGCTATGTTGCCGTTGTTTGAGCATTACTAAATCTAACTTTTAGTTGATTGTATAAGTATTTCCTACTTTATTTGACAGGTGTAATGTGCATTATTGAATTAAAGTTTATTATTTTATTTCTATATGAATTTTATATATTTACATGAATATTTGTTTGATAATAAAAGGATATTTAAAATATTTCATTATTCATAATTTACATTTTGTAATGAAACACGAAAAACTTCAACTCATTAATCATAAAAGCGTAATTTTGTTATTTTAGATTTGGGAAACCAGAATTAATTTTTATTATTTTATAAATTTGATTTAGCATCCCGTGTTTGTCTATTTGAGTTAACACAGCGAAATGTTGCAGTCATATTTGAGCATTACTAAATTTCATTATCGTCTTTATCAATATTTTCAAATATCTTTTTTCGAATTGCTCTGTTTCAGAATACACTCAGGCAGTCGAAATTCGACACTGCGCATCATTCGTTTTTTAGAATTCTGCATTTTTTCGTCGGAATTTCGTTTCTGTTCGTATTTATGTCTTAATCTTTTAGATATTGCAATATATTCAGGAATTAAATGCATATATTTGCGTCCGAAGTATATAGTAGAAGTTATGAAAAAGTTAAAACGTATTTTCCGTACAACTTAAATGATTGCATTTTTCTGTGAAAGAAAAGTGATTATTCTAATTCACTTTTCAAGCAACATTTAACCATTTCAACCCGAGCAACGCCGGGTAATTCAGCTAGTATATATATAAAGTACAATACATAAATAATTTCATTTGATGCGCGACATTGCATTGATTTAACAATTGATTTAATATTTGGTTCGATTCTTCTAGTCACCAAGCCGCAAACTTGATTCTAAATTTTCATTAGTCAAGCGGTTCCTATTTTTTAATTTGTTAATACATGGCTGAAAAAGTTTGTTCAAATATATGTTGACCCAGAGGCTTGTGCATTTAACTCCGACTTGAAAACTATATACAATTTTTTCATCGACATGGGATAGAAGTTAAATAAATTGGCTTCAATTTGTTTCGCAGTTGTCATCGTTTTGCATGTCGATGTTCAAGCTGTCCTGTTTCGGGTGCATTTCAGGCAAAAGAATTGCTAAATAAATCTAGCAACGGTTTCACTTTAACCTTTCCCCTAAATTACCTATCGTGTGACATGAAAAAGTTAATATAACACATAACGGGCAGCCAGTAAATCAACAAAGAGCCGCGGTCTGTGCATCTCTGGCTTACACTAAACGTTTTTAAATTTCAGTCTGGTAACCAGAAACACAAAAGGCCTTTCTAAAATGAAATAATAAGTTCTTAATTTCCATAACAAAAATTCCATTTTCGACTATGGGTCCTCTCTGACATAAAATTTTGGCTACGCTACTGCTCGGAATAACCGATATCCTCGGTTTACTAGTGACACTAAGTCAAAATTTTCAAGATGAGCTTTTAGCTTTTCTAAGGCAGAATGTCATCAGACGGGTGAAGTCCATTAACATTAAATTTACCGATCTTTTGTAAATACCTATTTTTACCGAAACGTTCAAATACCTACCTACCATTTGCATGCAGGTAATAGTGGAATTAGTGCTTGAAATAATAAGCAAAAAATAATCTTTTAAAAATAATTCAATAATTATAAACAAAATAAGAAAACTTCAATAATCATTATTTTGACTTTATTCAGTAGTTTCACTTTTTTTGAGAACTCGATAGCAAAATCTTTCGAATTCCAAGTTGAGATGTTCTGTTATCGTTGGGGGCAATGAAACATGAATCGTTAGGATTCAAAAGCATTGAAACTCTAGTGGTGTGTGTGCTTATTATTTTGCACAGCAGTGTATGGAGTGGTTTTAGAGTTGACAATGTAATATGTATGTCGGATTCTAGGTAGGTAATTAATTAACGTCGCCCAGGAGCAACACAACGGGCCATTGGCGACATTCCTTGAATCTTTACCTTCGGGATTGATAGGAGCCTTGCAATTTTAAACCACGGTCACCTGAGCTGGCACCCCTCTCGAAACTTCCACACCACGCAAACGTGAGGACATTCGAGGCCACGAGATTTAACGTGCACCAGCCCCAGTGTACACGACGGTCTTTGGCTAGACCAAGTTTGTCGGATGCAGGGAGAGGTATCGAGTAATACTGACGGGAAAAATTACAGGAACAATTATAACTCATGTAACTTGAATGAATGTGCAGCTAAGAATATAGAACTTGCACAAGATCTTTATTCTGTCCTGTCTGACATATCTTCAAAATGCAGAATATCCTATCTCTGCAAAAAATAAATTTAAATAAGAACATAGGAAGTATGATATAAAGTAGGGTTTGGAAAAGTTGGTGTTACAACTTTTTAGAGATACATAGAAGAAATTAATAAGGTGTGTGGTCCCCCCTGACCAAAATGCAAGTTTTACAGCGATTTTCCATGCTGTGTATTAGATTGTCCAGGAGTTCCTGCAGTAACAAAGTGTATCCACGATGAATAGCGCCTTGAAGCTCCTGAAGAATGCTAGGTGGGGGCTGCAGTGATGCAAGTCGGCGTCCTAGTGTGTTCCACACATGTTCTATTGGATTTAAATCCGGAGAATATGCGGGCCACTCCATCCGCTGGATTCCTTCGCCCTCAAGATAATCGGTCACTAGTGCAGCGCGATGGGGACGAGCATTGTCATCCGTTAGGAGGAAGTTATTACCAATTGCACCCCTAAACAACTTGACGTAAGGATCAAGAACCTCATCTCTGTATTTTTCAGCACTCATAGTTGCACTGGTAAAAATGTGTAGGTCAGTGCGGCCATTCAAAATTATGCCCACCCATACCATGATTCCACCACCTTTGTACCGATGCCTTTCACGGATGTTTTCAGGCTTATTGCGTGTGTTTTGCTCCCTCCAGATTGTAACACGTCTGGAATCACTCTCCAAACAAAAACGAGACTCATCAATGAAGAGAGCTCGGCTCCAGTCTGTGGTACTCCAGTCACGATGATCCCTGCACCTCTGCAACCGGGCGCGTTTTGCAGCCCGAGTTAGTGGGACACAAATCGTGGGTTTCCTTGCATACAGCCCTCTTTTATGCAGCCTGTCACTCACAGTATATCTAGATAGTCGTGTTTCTGTAGCTGCAGCGAACTCCCTTGAAATCTGGGCTGACGTCAGTTGCCTATTTTTTTTAGCAATCATTGCCAAATAACGACCCTGAGAGTCTGTTGTGGCACGTTTCTGACCTTGACCTGGTTGTCTGCATACATCACCAGTGTCTTTAAACCGTTTCCAGATTCTTGACATGCGCTTTTCGATATTTTTAGGTTTTTCAGACCTGTGTCAGTGTCTGTCCTCCTTCCATTCTCCCTATTAAACACCATTTCTCACAATCCGTCAAATGCCTTCGCAACGACATGTTCCACCTACCACACGCGAAAATTTTATCCAACTACTCGTACAATCCTCGACATTCGAATTTTAAGCAACCCCTTACACTCCTTTCCACACGTTCCGAAAGAATGGGCGCAGAAATTTGCATATTTCTGTGTAGCGAAGGCGAATCCCATTGGACGATGTGATAACTTTGACCTTGAGTTACCAAGCAACTTTCATTGGACTTCACTTAATAGAATTAACGAAAAGCACCGTTTTATAGTAGTTAGTAGTTCCTTTAATTTTTCCCGCCAGTGTACTAAAATATTTAATTTTATAAATATTTCAGGAAAAGTCGTAAAGTCAATTGAGGAAAAGTAATAAAACTTAAGTTATTTTAAGTAAAAAATTTTTAAGCGGGTCATTTGACCTGCTTGGTAAATTTAGTGCTGTTATTTTTTCTTTGCATAAAGGTTAGATTTCTCCCGAGAAACAGTGAATAAAGCATATGGAGAATTTTTCTTTGTTTTCTCAGACCTTTCTCGACTGTTTCACTTGTAAGCCGAGTGTACTTGTACAAGAAATACAGATATAGTCCTGTGATGAATTAATCCGAACTTTTGTTGGACATTAAAAAATAACATTTATTTTAACACAGACAAAACAATGGGTTTACAATGGACGCGCGAAACAAAAATGCTTATTTTCATATTAAAATTTACGAATTGCTAAAATTTACGAATTGCTACGAAGACGTCTCAACTAGACGGAGTCCGTGAGCTAACTGTTTCTCATTCTCCTCACATGCGCAAGCGCAGTATTGAAGGACTTTTTGACAGGAAACTTCCGGGTCTGCAGCCGGCCATTCTAGACTCCTAGGCGCTAAGATGTCACAGTCCCTTCTGTACTATATCTGTATTTCTGCTGAGTTACTTTCTACATGCTTTACTGTTCTTTTTTAAAAAGTCGTAGTTTGATAGGATGAGATTGTCCAGTGTTCATTTGCCTCAAAAAGTTTTAAACTCTTATGCCCCCTCCAAAATACACTACCAAGGAATAAGATAAAGTTGTTCTTTTTTTCAAATTAATTACTTGTCCGGTCTACAGAAGCAATTCTAACTGCAGAAAATGTTAACAAATCATCCATCTCGATTAGGTTTGTTGAGTTTTATGAAGCAAGGGCGATATTTGGCCATGCTGCGCCAAACACTATACAATGTCCAGTGAAGACCAAAAGACGCAGTTTGAGGAAGATTCACCGGAGAATCCTTCTGCGTCTTTCAGGGCTATAGAACTTTAAGTTATGAAGCAGCCTTTGTTATAGCTGGAGTTCCACCTTTAGACTTGGAAATTGAGTGCAAAAATGAATTGTATGCTTCGATTTTAAATGATTTTTCGATTAACTGTGTTGATGGAAAATTGCCTCTGCGACATCCCTTATCCGGCTGTTTTAGAACCAATTCATCTAATTAAGTACGAGAAAAATGTGGAACTTTTTAGAGTCTGTTTTACGGACGGTAGTAAGATGAAGAATGTTGGCCTTGCTTTTGTTTTATTTGAAGACAACTTCGAATACGGCTTTTATAAACATAGTATCCGGAATGAATGCACTCTTTCAAGCAGAATTGCTTTGTATTAATCTCGCAGTTAAGTGGTTTAAAGAAAATGGAATTTTTTTTTCAAAGTATCTTATTTGTAGTTAGGGATGGAAAAACTGTTCTTTTCGGGAACAGTTCTTTGATATTCCGTTTTTTAAAAGAGCTGTTCTGTTCTAAAATGTCTACTCGAAATGTGCAAGCCCTGTTCCTCCTCGTAGACTATGTGGCACCAGCAGTTTTCCCGATTGACAGGGACTGAATTTTGTTGACGTCATCTTTGTTAGTATTTTGTATAGGCGTGCATATATAAAAAAATACAAATGACTCGGAGTCTTCGTATTGTTATCGGTTGATTGATTTTTTTTATGGCACAAGGGGCAAGTCGATTCAAGCTGCGCCAAACTATCAGTAATTGAGAAAAGAAAATCAGAATTTTTCCGTAAATTGGAAAACGTTCTTGCAAATCGAAACGTTTAAATTCTCTCCCCAGTGGCAACTAATAATGTCCCACATCTGAATCATCTCAAGTAGTTTCCCAAACAAATATGAGGTGCCTAGGACAAAACAAATACGCAAGCGAAAGTAATAATTTTTTAGATTTTAATGTCATTTTTAAGTCAACAAAATGGTCATTTAAGTCAATAAAACGATGGTCCATGATCCATCCAGAAGAGAAAGATACGAGGACAACACCAGGTAATTTTGAATCACATTATGCAATGGAGTTGCCCTTTATAAAAGATAAAAAACACAAAAAACGCATACCGGGATTACCACTTGGAAAGTAAAATTGGTTTGAAAAACAGGTTAATATTATATAATCTATCTAAACACGTTTAAAACAAAAAATACAAGTCAAAAAATCACTTTCGCTATTCAACACATTAGTTTTATGGTGGGATTCTTATTTCCGAGATGTCTTTAAAATCGTAATACCTGACTTAATGAGATCCCTTTTCAACTTATAGAGAGCATGACACAAGATCCGATTTTCCTTTTCACAGTGAAATATGTCCGCACATTTGAAATTTTGCTTTCCATTTTGTAAAATTTGGTTTTAAAATAAAGTTAAAAGCATTGCAAATCCTAAGAACGAGTAGAGGCGACACCACCAGAGAGAAAGCTGGACAACAAAATCTTGATCAGCAATATTTAAAAAATTTTATTAGCCTATTATGACAAACTTGTTGCTAAGTGGAACGAAGAGAGTATGTCTCGCCTGAGAAAGCTGGCCACACCAAAAAAATCTTTCCTATTAAGCAGATTGAACTCAGAATTATTTTTCTTCAAACTTCAAAATTACACAATTTTTACCTGGTCATGGAAATTTTGCTAAATATCTACATAAGTTTCATCTTCGGACTAATGATGTGCGAGTATACTAAAAAGCAGCAAGATGTGAAGCATTTGCTTTTTAGTTGTCCTGCATTTAAAAATTCAAGAATGTGCCTACAAAATGATTTGAGAAAATTAGGTAAAACATGGCCAGTGAAATTCAATGTTTTTGTAAAATCTAATCTGCTTTTCTACTCATTTGTCAAGTTCATAAAATCTTGTAATTTTAGTTAAACTGTTTCTTTGTTAAATCAACTTACTTCTGTAAGCCCCATGTTGTACTTCTGTGGTGCACGGGGAGTTTGCTTTTGTTCAATAAAAAAAATGTCGTGATAAACACACTCAAGGAAAGTTTTACTGACGCAAAAGAAATACACCCAGGAAGGAATCGAACCTGTGCCACCTAAAACTCGCAGGTTGCTAATGCAGTGGGAGTGCATACCCACTAAGCCATGGTGGCCCCCTGATCTTGATTAGATGGAAAAAGAACTGAGTCCCTAGATCCTTCAGTATTATTTTTGAAGGGGTAAGATAAATGTATATTTTATTTTATGCTCAAGAACTAGATTAGTTTGAACACCATTTATATAATACATTGTTTTGTGTGCACATGTAAATTATTTTTGTTTGTACATGCATTTTATATTGAAATTTAAAAATAAAATGTGAAAGAACTGATATTCAGCATCTTTCACAAATGAAATTTGTCTCAAATGTCACAGGATGGCATGATGTGGCTCTGACAAGTCGAACTTGAGTCAATTGATTTTTGAACTGGTGTGGAAGTGTGTTAGAGGAGCTGTCCTATCAAAAACACAAACGATTTTCTCCCCACCAGCGTTATCTCTGCTACTGTTTTCGGCACTGAAGCATAAACTTGGAATCAGAATGTGTGCTTAATATGCCAAATGTGGAAGTGATTTGTTTACCACAAGTCTTCTAATTCAACCAATACTCGTTTAAAACTATGCGACTTGACTGCCAACTCGTGGGAGTCTGACTATACTACACTCCAATTTAGGGTGCCTCTTTTCATTCCATTCTTCAAAAAATCTTTCAGATCCTTTCCATGAAATCTTATTGGTCACTAGCATACAAGAAATCACAGATGACACTGTCAATCTGCTTAACAGGCTCATTTTGTTTCAAGCAGGTGGCTTTGCTTATGGTCGTCTTGAGATATAAGGAAACAGCAGTAATGGCAATTCAGTTTGCATTTTAATTACTTTTGCTTTATTCTCCAGATGCCAGTTGTAGCAACATTCAAAAATATCTTAAGAATTTTTCGACAGCTTTATGTCGATCTAAGCTTTTGCGTAAATTATTTGTTCAGATGCATGAAAGCATTATTTTACAGCCATGTAGCTAGTGTAGTGTATAGATTTTTGTAAATAAATATTTTAATTATACAGTCCATTTACTTGTACCCACTATAACACAAGAACATATATTTTAACTTATTATGCAAGAACAAGATATGTGTAATTTTTACAATATATTGTTTTATTAAATAAATCATGAACAAAATTAAACTATTATGAAATTGAGGGAGTGACAATTTTTATGTAAAAGGGGGATGATGGCACTTAGAACTTGAAAACCACTGTTCTAAAATATCATTTATATTGGAAAGCTAAGAGAAAAGTTTAGATCACATAAATGCCCCACTTTATAATCAAAATAAATTCATCAAATCTCAAATTCATGTTCAGATAACTGAAAATTATAAATATTCTCACAAGAAATCGTGCTAACAAATCTTAATCACCTTTAAGAAAATCTGTGAACAGGAAAACAGCACAAGCAAAATTATGCATATTATAAACTTTATTTACTTATATTTACAATTATAACTGTACAAATGTTTATACTCTTATAAGGAACAGAAATATTTTGAATTCTAATGCATCAAATATATTGCTGCAAAACAGATATTTATATAGCATGACTGACAATTTATGACTTAGTAACAGTGATTAAAAAAATCAGCATACACACAGCCATATGAAAATAAACATGAGTAATTACCTAAAAAATGTGACAATGAAAAGTGATGTATGCATACCCACATGAAACACACTACATACCAAAACTTAAAATTTTGCTTCACAAAAGAATGAGGAGTTAGTAAATGATATATTTATTTATATAGAGATATATAAAGCAAACTGTGATATCACTCGTAAGCAGCAATCACTCATCTATAACACACCAGCAGCTATTTTTGACAAAACACAGACTTAAATAGTGTTAACTTGAATATATAAGAATTCTTATTGAAATGTGACAAAGTATCTAGTACAAAGGCTATTTTTAGGTAGAAGCATTAACACAGATAGTTCTCCGTAGCCAGAATCTAAAATTAACTTTAATTTTTATTTAAAGTCCCGCTACGAGGAATCAAATGATTCAGTAAAATTTTGAGTCTATTTATACATAAAAAGAGCAAGCCACAAGGTCACTTAAAAGATGTCCTATAGAATGCATATATCTCTAAAGGCAAAATTGCAAGACTTGGTAGCTAGCTTGCTCTAATATCACTGGAAATAAAGTAGAAGCAACCTAGAACACAGTTGACCATGCGCACAGTAGAAACTTACAAAAGTTAAATGCAGAATATTTAGACAGTCATCAAAGGTTAAACACTACATTCTCTCTCGTTAGCACACCTTGCATTTCACAAATGGCATCGGAGGACTTTAGCTCATCACTGACATTACAAACAGATTTTCAAGTGCTTATATTCAATTCTTTATATAAGATTTTTGTGACACACAGAGAACAGGCATTAGCGTAGGCGCTTATTTTCTATCAAAATATGAATTACAATCACAGCACAATGAGAAGTGTATCGGAATTTACTTAGAAACTAAAACAAAATGTCAGTACAATTTTTGCAAATATTCAATACGGACAGAATGCAAAGTTGACTCCAGTTGTTTGAAAACATCAGGCTGTTATCGGTCTGCTCTAAATACATGATACAAGCACAAAAAGTTATTGAAAATTACAAAATAATGAAGAAAAGTTACATTTAAACAGTACTTTGAGAGCACCCTTGTATTTTTAAATCCTGAAATCTGCAATTCAAACTTAAAGGCCTTTCACATAAACCAGTCTTATATTTGAAGCATACCCCACACCAATTCATAACTATTTAAAGCTTTGATATTATAAAGTACATATATATTTCTCTGTCGAGATACATGAATAGATTTAATAAAATCTTAAGAGCCTATTTCCACACCTTCCAGCAATCAAATAATGACACTGAGCAATTAATCAGCAAGAATTTTAAAATTCTTCGAAATTACACTATTAAATTCAGTACTTTTTATGAGGTTTTGCAAGTACTAAGGGTAACTCTTTTAAAACACTGGAGTGCAAATGTTACTCAGGCTCTTGCGAGAAGGTAACTGAGTCACATTTTTTTTGAATGAGTCCATTTTTTAAATTAAGTGATAGGATGAAGCGCAAACAAAGCACTTACACAATTGAAGTCTTTAGAACTGATTTTGGTTCCAAGTTTATTGTTCAGTGCTAAAAGAGATAGCAAAGCTAACAAGTTGGGGTGGGAAAACCATCCACAGTGATTGCCATTATTGTTCTTGATGAGGAATGAGCTTTCATTCACCAATTCAAAAATCAACTGATCCAAGGTCGACTGCCTTCTTGCCAGAGCAGCACTATACCAATTTTCCTGTTTATACCGGAAGTACATCTTTTTTGCATGTCTAGTATGAATTATGATCACATTTTTATCCAACAAAAATGCAAAAAGAAACAAATATTTCAAATTTAATGATAAAATAACAGCCATGTAAATACTTTGGTTAAAAAATATTCTTATTTATGTTAAAGTGTTACATTACTTTTTTATGATACATATATTATATGAAGCCCTTCATTTTTGATGCATTAATGCTTCAATATTCCCTTTTTGGTCAACTTTGAAGCTGGAAATATTGTTTAAACCCATTTTTAAGGAAGCTATTTGGCACAAAGTTTATAGGTTCCTCATTTTAAAATCAACACTGTAAACTTCTTTAACTGACCGACATACAAAATCCATTGCACCAAGAGACAAAATCTATTGTGCTACTGATAATTATGAAACCAAGGTATGATAATCATATTATTTAAAGTAAACAAAAAGGTGGATGATTAAATTTGTTTTAGTCACTTAACTGTGTTAAAAGACAATCTTAAAGACTTGGCTAGATGGTGATGCATCTCTAATGTATTAAAATTTCACAGGTAAATCTAAGTGAAAAAGAAAGATTTAAATCTTCAAATATAGGAATTAATATCAGGTACTCTTTTACAAATTTATTGATTCCAACCACTGCCCAACAGCACATAATTGGAAGAAATTTGGTTAAATTGAAAAATATTGAATATTTACAGCACTAGCAATAGGTATTGGCACTTGTGCTCATGAAGACATAGGCAGTAGTACAGGCTCATTTCAATACAAAATTGTAAATTTACAAATTGAAAAAAGCAGCTCTAAATGATGATGGCAACCAAAACATTCAATGACAAACAAGTACAAATAACATCTAGAAATTTCAAGTCACAAAAACCTTTTAACAGCAAACACATAAATGAAAACTGCTGAGATAATATAACCATATAGTAATTATAAAATCAGATAATTCTTTAACTGGTAAGTTGTTATAAAAAGCAAACTACCAAACAAAATTATTTAAATTAAAATAGTTAAATTATCATATTCCAGGATACCACTGTGGATCCAGCAAACCTACACATTACTCCGTCTCACTGTACACACCTAAAACTGCTCATCGTAATTATTCGCTCTATTTTCTAAAGAATAATCCAAAATAATATCAAAAGAACACAAAATTATTTACTCCAGAAAACCATATCTAGATTTGAAGTCCCAAAACAGAATAACCAAATGAATTTTCCATGCAAACATTCTTCCAACAGAAAAAATAAAACACCACATCGAATGCTTTGTAATAGATTATGAAACAACTTAAGTGTTTCATATAGGGATCATAGAATAAATAACAACTTTTTCAAACCAAATCTGCTGTCATTGAAGCAATTCAAAACAGACCTTAACAACTGTGAAGATAAAACAGCTAGAGTGAATACAAGGTAACAGAATCTTACAAGCATAAAGGCATCATCAGCCATTATCCATTCATTGGTGTTTTCATTCTCAGATAGTGCAGCTCTATTCATAACACAAATCGAAAAAACAGCCAGTTTAAAAATATTGGATAAAAAAGTCATAATTTGAACTGCATTATCTTTTTCTTTTTCACAAAAATACTTTAAAATTTCATTGGATTTTTATTCCTGCATTTAGACCACATAAAATTCAGTCCATGGGATTACTTTGAATAACCAGATATTTTCCTTCGCAATGTTATTAGTCAGGCATTCCCCATTCCTCTAAACAAAAAAGAATACATTTTCCTATTTAGTGCCTTTCATTCTGATCTCTTGAAAACTAATGAATTGTTTTAGCTCATATGCCAACTTATAACCAAAGTACCAGACACATCACATAAACTTCCCCACCACTTTATCACATTCATCTGCTACAAAACATTTCCAGTTAAAATACAAAAGCACTCATCTGCCAATAACTTAATCGATTTCTAAATAAATTAAAAGTCTACATGATGAAATAAGACTTAACCATGGTTTTGCTATAATTTAAAACCAATCTTTGTCAACCAAAACCACTATAACCGATTCTTTTCATAGAATGAAGCAAAATAGATTTATCTGGTCTTTGCTAGAATTCCTCAGAAGACAAAAACAAATAAGGTTTCTAAAACAGTTTTTGATACTTACATCGACAAAAAAGAACAGAACTTTTGATCAACAGAATTGAATTTTCTAGAGCTCAATTTGAGGTAAGATCTTATAGATAATTCTTAAATAGGTAAAATCAACTATCGGACAATCTAAACCAAATTTATGAAAAATAATTTTTAAAAATCAGTCTCGAGAGAATCTCGCAACAAAAGGTAGGAAAATAAGAGTACTCAATTCACAGTATATAAGGTTTGTTTTATGTTTTGCGATAAACTATCAAGTCCAATAGAAAGTACAATTTCTTTTCAATTCAAAATTGTTTCATATTTATATGTTTAAAAAAATCAATTGCAAAGGAACATCGAAGGAAGAATAGCCTCACATGATTGTATGAGACTAACAGCTGCCTAAGAAAACACATTGAATAATTTAATCAGTCAGAAATTTTCTGGATTCCAGTCAAGATTCAAAATTGAATAAAATTTTGTTTAGTTCAATACAAAAAAATATCTGCAATAATTTGTCCAACTAGATTTCACATATTTATATAAATAGGATAAAAAAAAACCTCTTTAACTAAAAGACTGTTAGCAGATGGTGTTAAGACACAATTATGGTCAATTTACAATTAAAAGCCATTTTGCTCAAAGTAATTAAAATATATTTAAGGGTGGGCACTGACAGCACACAATTTTAAATAAACACATTTTAAAGGTATTTGATAAAACTTATGAATGATGAAACAATACAAATGCAAATTGTTAGCATTTTACTTTGTGAGGAAAGATACACTTAGGAATTTAAAAAATTCTTTGAGCAATTGACAGCTTTACACATCAGCATAAAAGCCACACACACACTATATAATACAGCATCTGACTTCACAGAAATCAGCTACAAAGACATCTGAATGACACATCCACCTTTACAAACATGAATAGCAACATGCAAAACAAAATTAGCAGAAGATGAGAGAGGTAAAAATTTGCTCCATATAAAGTTAAACTTCACACTTATTGCTTGTTATTTGGCAGAGTGCAAATAGGTTTGCAAAAGTCATACGAAAATATTAGCTACGAAAACATAGAATGACATATTTGAAGAGACAGACCTTATACTGAACTCGGCTTCTATAGAACATTATTTTAAATCCTACAGAAATAAATAATTCAGTACAGGCCTATTTGAGTTTCAGGTAGCAAATAATATTGCTAAACATAAAGAATGTGCAAAAACATGGACAAGAAACCTTACTTTAAGGCAATAATAAACCATTATAAATTTATACAAGGCCCCTGTTTATGGTCTGGAATTGCCCTCAATGTCCCTGTGTCTGAAAAACACTTATTTATATTCACAGCTCATAAATTAGTCAGATAGAAAGGAAATGAATTACCCGTCATATAAGCATAATATACCTGAATATTGTAGTAAAAATAACAAGTATGCAAAGAACAAATTCAGAAGAAAGCAATATAAACTTTTAAGAAATGAGAAGAGTCAATTTCTTGTATGATGAAAAACAATGCAACTCGCATTAATATTTGCTTTCATGACTAACTTCCGACAATAAATTTACTTTTAACTTCATTTTAAATTAAAGTTCAAAATAATTTTACAATTTACAAAAGGAAAAATACCATTTAGATATAAGAATAAAAGGTCATTAACTTGAGTAGCTAAGCCACATCATCCCAATTTGGATATCAAAAGGTATCATTTGATGACGCAAAACTTAGTTTATTTTGCAATATTATATTAAAATAATTTTTAAAACAGTGGAGAAGTTAGTAAATCACATATTTTCGTCTGATATAATACTTTTTGAGATGAAAAATTGTTTTGCTAAATGATGCAATGCTTATAATTTAATAGCTTGGTTTCTACAGAAAACATTAAAAGCCACCAAGCACATTGTGCAAAAATTGTAAGCTTTATGTATGTGAAAATGCTTAGTTTCTGCAATAAATTGAAAAACATGCAATAAATCAGGTAAATTAAGAAAAAGTACTACTAAGTATCTCTTCATTTTCCATCAGCTTTAGACTATGAATATAATAGTACCTTTCATCTTATTGCACAGCTATAATTATGACATCAAGGTGCAGAATAATTGCATTTAAAATGTAACCAAGCTTCAATCCTTGTGTCTGAGTGGATAAAACCATTAAAACATGTTTAAAAATTGAAACATAATTATTCTAAATATGCATTGCAAATAAAAAATAAATCGAAGAAAACAATGATTTTTTCATCATTTAAAAAACTATAATCTGGGGTAAAAATGCAAGTTGAACAGTGAGAAAATGATTTTGGAAATTGGCAACATGAAAAATTTAAGGAAAAAAGGATCAATGAAATCTAAAATAACTGTCTTTCATATAAAAATATATTTTTTTAAAACCTCTTTTCACAAAAATAAATAAATTTTACAAAAGCACACATCAAACAATTACATAAAAGAGTACAGTTTGCAATTATTAACCAATTTTTCTTGAAACATCTAACAAATCAAAATAAAAAGAACTAAAAAACAATTAATTGAAAGATTTATAGCAATGAATTTTGTTAGATTCACATAAATGTGAAACAACTCCGAGTTTTCTTCAGATCTAAATTAACAGCATTTAGTAGATTACAATGAAATTAAATGTAAATCAAATATAATTGATATTACCCTATAATTCGCCCCACATATTTCAAATGGAACCTAACCAATAAAATGTGCTTATATGAATTTACGTAAGAAATTTCTTATTGAAAAATAACATTCATAAATGCTTTTACAAACATTTAGAAAAGAAAACACATACACCCAAATTTTACGAATTTAAACACAAGTATTTTTCCCATCAGTCTTCGATGAATACATGCAGCATTAACTACAATATACATTGAATTCAATAAGTTGCACAGCTGTTTTCTCTATATTATTTTTCAAAAGATTATTTTATTGTAATCAGAAGGAAGAAATATTCACTAAATAGTTGAAAATACTTGCATCAAGAAACTGGGGATTCTACTTTTAATGTACCATATGCGCAGGTAACATTACAGGTTTTCATGCCACTAAGCTCATTGTTGTGTTTTCGTTACAGTTGAACAGTTATTTGGAAGATGATACACACTTATAAAATGTAGAAAAACAATCAAGTAGAAATATTTTTAGTGCAATAAGATATAAAACATCAGTCAATAACACTGAAGTTAAATCCTAAACACTATACCATAATATTTGGAATAGTAATAGCAATATCACGAAGTAACGCCAAAGTCTTTCAGGTGATCTTCAATGTCAACTCGACAGATCGGACATCGCTTGTTGGTTGTTAGCCACTGATCGACACATTCAATGTGGAACAAATGCATACATGGTAACCTCCTGAAAGATTCCAAAGTAAATTTCACTTACACAATTCATCTTTTATTAAATAAACTAAAGCAGTTTCCACTTTTCATGCAAAAGAAAAATTCGGCCTTTTCAAGGCTACATTTCACATTAGGGTGACCAACTTTTGGCTATGAATTGACGGGAGATTTATTAGTTATGACAAATTTTGTGCATTTATAGCAGCACATCATTCCAAATGTTCAGGGAACGGATGAAATGAAGCAAACATTGACTTAAATATGACTGTTCTATATTTTACAAAATATAGAACAGTCATATTTAAGTCAATGGTTTGCTTCATTTCATCCGTTTCCTGAACATTTGGATTGATATACATTATTTCAATTTCCTTTGCTTACATGTTTAGACAAGTTTCATGCAAAAACCAAGTATACTTAAATCAACCATAATTTGGTAGTTTTGGAGAAGCTAGAATGTATATTGAGCATTGCGATTACTTAGATTGTTTTACCAGTATAGCTGAAAAACAACTATTTTTTCTAAAAATTACTTTTTTTACAGAATGGTAACTCTGTTACTTTATCTTGAGCGATATTTTTTCTTTGCAAAATACAAACAATTTCCAAATATTTGGGACAGAAGCTATTTTGCAATGAATGGAAACTCATCTTCGTTGACTACATGCAGTGATATTTTCTGTCTTTTCGCTTGGAATTAATTTCATGTTTTTAATTTTTGTATAATCTTAAGTTGTTGCAACTATGCAAGATCATGAGGAAAAAGAATATCTTCAGAGCAACTTTTTTTTCACACCAACTTTACTAGTTTTAATTTGCTGTATTTTGTTGTTAATTTATTAAATATTAATTTTTAAATAGATTGTAATTCCTTTTCATCACACGAAACACAACATATTCAATTTAAAGCGGCATGTACTTTAAAATAAAGCAAATTTTAAGTGAAATTTTGCCATTATTGAAAGAACGTTAATGTTAAAAAATCCAAACTAGGACTTTTAAAATATTAAAAATTCTTTGTCATAGTAACAGAAAGTCAAGGTGGCTTACCTTGCAAGTCCAATTGCTTTGGTTTTTCAGGATTTAACACATTATTTGGTTACAAATATGCCTACTTAACTAGTTTAAAAATTCAAATCCCTCATAAAGCCCTTATCGGCAAATTTTTAAACCTCGTATCTCATAACTGGTTTAGTTTGGCATCTACTTTTTCATTGCTCGTGAAACATTTTGACTTCAAAAGTTAAGGTCTTAAAGTAAAACAACGATATGCATCTAGTATAAAACTAATAAACTAGCTTTGCTATACATTTTCCTGATGCAAGTTGAAATTGAACTTCTTTAAGTGAAAGTAGTTTGGCAAATATAATGAATTTCTACAACTGCATTGAAATACAGCCAGGAAATTCAAACGCAATACCAAAAACTTAAAACTAAGTCATGTGATTTAATATATAAATGAAAAATTAATTTACTACAATTATCTCAATGTAGAAATGAAAATGTTGAATTACCTAACATCCTCATCATCTTCAAATTCACAAAGGCAGATAGTACATTTTTCTAAATTGTCATCACTTTCGTTGCATTTCATAACCTGTAAACAAATTAAAATCACAATTTAAAAAAAATTAAGCGTCATGTTTTCAAAAGAATAACATGGAACTTTCTCATGGAACACAGGTAATATACCTTTTTGTATTTGTGAGGCAATGTATTTCTTTCAATAGTAACTTGAGTGGCACCACGATTCACAGCCATTCTTCGCTGATCAACAAATCGCATGTAGTCCTACAGAAATATTTTTAAGTAATTGTAATAAAATAAAACAAATCTTTAGAATGGAGTTAAAAGACTAATTTAAATAAAGCAAATGTTACATATATTTGAAAATTAAAAACATATCTATGTGGACAATACAATAACATCAGTAATGTGAAAACCTCCAATTTTAACTGTTTATTACACAATGCTATGATTTCACTTCTCAAATGGTAAATCCCATATTTTGTGAATTAATGTATCAGTCCTTTTTAGTCACCTGTCTTAAAAAAATTCTGAGTCTACAGATTAAATACAACTTCACTTAATGAACTCGATTATTCAGAATAAAAACAAAGGAATAATGAGTCCAACAGAATAAAAGTTTCCAGAAAATTCTAGACATAATAGTCTTGATTACTGCAAAACAGATAGTGATTTTTCCTACACTTGCTTTTACTAGATTTCTAAGCTACCCCTGTTTGTGTTTGTATATCATCTAACACAATGTACTTCTCTCCATTTCATGCTTAATCCACGATGCATATGAAACCTGAATATAAAGTGTCTTCCGGAAGGCAGTCAGTTGATTTCTGAATAGGTTACATGAATGTTAAGGTATACACATTAGAAATTTGCCATATGTAAAAGTATGAATGGCACAATCACAGTGGATGGTTACAGCCTAACTTATTATCAATGTTATCGCTTTTTGCACAGAATGATAAACTTAGAACCAGAATCAGTGCTAAAGATGCTAGTTGTGGAAGTGATTTTTTTTTATTTTACCACCAGTCCCCCTAAATTAACTAACAGACTGGTTCAAAATCATGCGACTCAACTGCCTTCTCCCGGAAGCCACCCTATACATAATTACGTGAAAGAAGCACTCACTTCTAGCCTAGCATGCATTTGACGCGGTAGCACAGGTATATAATGGTGGAACATTGTAGGTGTAGGAGGAAGCTCAGTCATTTGAGGCAAGGCAAACAGCTCAGGAGGCCTAATACTCATAGGCTACAAAAGAGAAATAGATTAAAATATAGAATATAGAGAGCGTTATTGAGAATAGAGAAAGAGAATGGAAGGACAGTGGAATTCTTGTGAAAAAAAATTAAGGAACTAATTTTACAATTGTAAGGGTAAATATTGAAGAAATTAATTGCTTTCAGGTATCATTTTTGTAACTAGACAAGAATTCAGAGATGCTGCTTGAAGAATAAATTAATTTGAAATATTACAAATGATCACTATAAATGTCAGAGCAGTAAAATACTAATAGATGTAGTCATGCCCAATCTTCAGACCCATGTTTACTTTTCGGGAAATTCAAATCTGTTGCAGTAATGTGTACGAAACATTACCACAATTAAACCCCTAATATTTTATATTCACCTTAATATATAAGTTCCTTAATATCCCCAAATAACTCCCCTTTTTAACTCTTTTCATCCACTCCTGTCTGTTTCTAAACCCTCAATTCACTATTGCCAATTTTATATTTCTCTCATGGCTCATTTCTTGTTCCTTATCAATACATGTTCATGCCAATTCAAGTTCATTCAAATTTTAATTGCTAACCATGGCTACAACAGTCCTGGTCACACTTGTGATGCTTATTTCTTCTTTTCATGGTCATTCTTATGAATTTCACAGCACTTGACATGCCCGCGTGACTAATAGAAACCCCATCTTTTCTGTCAATCCAGTGTCCTAATCAATCCACTAATCCACAGTTCGAACTTTTTTGGCTCAATGACCCCACTTCTTTGGCAACCACCTAAAGCTCTTATCTCAATTAATAATAAATTGAAAGTGTAGTTGTGCCTATAATTTTTAAATTTCACCAAAATATATGTGTGTAATTTTGGAATTTCAAAAGTTAGTTTCAAAACAAATCTTGGAACTGAAAATATAAAGCTATTTATTAAAATGAAATAACAAAAACAAGTAACACATGAACACATTAGATTTCTCACAATTATCAGTAATTACTATCAATTACAAAAACAGTATAATTAAAAATAATCACTAATGAAAAGGATGAGCCTAGTGTGCTGTCAATTTGTATAAAAGCTTTATTTTCGTCAGCAGAATTCTTAATTTTCCACAATCAACTGCTTGCAGTTGGTTCCTTTTTTAAGTTAAGACTTGTCTAATCACTAAATCAAAGTTCAACCAAATGGAATGATGCAAATTCAAATATTTAAGTTGGAAGTGCATGCAAAAGCATCAGATTAAAGGATTTCTAATCAGAAATCCATGTAATGGTCCTAATTTTATTTTCCTATTTCAAATTAGGTCAGAGTGGACATTGCATCTCATGAAGACACTGAAGACAGAATCAGGTCGTTTCAGGGATGAGGGGGGTTGTTTTCAAGGTCAAATCTTATTCAGTTCAATGTTACTGAAATAATTTGTCAAAGCCTAATTTATCCTTAAGTGATACTTTTTAACCTCAGTACCAGGACCTTCCCTGATAAATGAAAGCAATCTAAAATAGTTCTTGTTTTTTAAAATGGTGATAAATCCTATGACAAAAGATAAATCTTACATAATAGATTTACTAACAATCTACAACTATTATTCCAGTATTTGCTGAAAGTTTTAGAATTCAACTGATCAAAAAATGTTACCGAAAGAATTCATTTGTTTTCTGTTAATCAACAAGGTTTTTAAAACAATAAACTTATGCTCTAAGTAACATTGAAACTGAGCAGAAAATAAACCAATAAGTTCCCCATTTAACAGGAAAACTTATTTGGAAGTAGTGAATCTGTTTATTCTAAAAGTTTTGACAGTACTTCTAGAGTACCCCAGCGATTCCCTGATATTTTTGATTCACGTCTGCTCTTTGCTATTGACCTTAAAATTTACATATGTATTTTATTATATCATGACTGTAAAATATTGCCAGTTGAACCTATTAAGTTATGATTAGTGAATAAAAAATAGGATAATCCTGAATGTTTTGACAAATGTTTCACTACATTTTACAAAGAAAATTGAATTACAGTAAAATCATGATAAGTGTCACCTGGCTAACTCGTCAATTTTCTTCAGTCACATCTAGCTCTGGTAAACACAATAATGTAATTACACCCTTGTTTACACATAGCGAATTAAATACTATCTTGGATAACTCGTCACTGCAAAGGTCTTAAAACATGCAGGGATTGTGACTGATGGCAAACAAAGAGAAGACTGACACTAAATTATAAATGAAAGTTGATTTACTATTCCTGACATAAATGACTATATAGATATATGACAACAAACATACAAGGTTGTAGTATGTTCTCAAGTGACCATAAAAAGTTTAACTACATTTGAGGGATTTCTACATTTTGTGGTTATTCTGCTTAAGTCATCAAAATTTCTTGGTCCCTTGAGTGAAGGTCCCAGGTGTTACTGTATGTTATTTGTAATAGCAACATCTTACTGAAAATTTTCCAGCAGAAAAAAGCTACTGAAAAATTCTGTAAAAATATTTTATAGAAATAACTGTTTCTCAATTGAACTATTTTGGCACCACACAGAAAAAGTACTCTATTAGAAAACTGAATTGAAATATACTTCAGTACTTGACACTTACCATTCCTGTTGGAAGACCAATAACAGATGGCACACTAAAATGATGCAATCTTGGAGGAGGCGGATGATGATAATGATGTTGATGAATGTGATGATGATGTATATGTCCTGCTTCGCTAAAGAAAGAAAATCAAAATTAAATTTTATATTTCATCATATTTAAACTATTGAAGAATTGAACTTTGAAGGCAATAGCTCTTAAAACAGGAATAAAATATGTAGCTAAAATTTTAAAATCTGCTATTTGACTTTCACTCAAGTACAATGTTCCTGCCTGCATAGGGTAATTGTGTAAGTGAACAAATGAGGTAGAAAGTTCAGTTTCATGAAAAATAAGAATATTTACAGCACTAATGCAGGTACAAATCAGTGAAATAAAGATTGGACTTCTGAAACATATTGCAAAAATAGTTCAATCAAAAAGCAAGGTTCCACTCATATAAAGCACATTCCAGTATTGTTAAAGAATTTCCATAAATTTTTCAAGGACTTGGTTTTGTTGATAACATATTTGCCAACCTCCAAGGAAACAAAATCCCTAAGACTTTTACCAAGATAAAAACCAACATACTATTGTTAGAAATGAAAAATGGATCAAAATAATTATTAAAAAGCACCAAATAAGCAACAATCCCACCAAATTGGGTTTTATGAAAGCAATTCAAAACAGAAAAAGTAACCCTGCTTTATTGTTACATGCTTGGCAGCAGTTCAAACTTGGTGAATCACAAAACAGCACCAAATATATGCAAAAATTAGCAATTAAAACTTTTTCCTAGGGTGTTCTAGACATATTTGTAGCTTTTTCTTGAAAATTGGTGCCCTTCCAAGGAAGGTTTTTTGGACTATCTACCAAACACTCATTTTGATGGGGTGATGATTGCTGACTTTTGAGCCAAAACTTGAAATCATGGGCAGGTATGCAATATTGTACCATCATGGATTGCCAGATGGCACCAAATGCCAAATTTGACATCCTTTGAAAATTTCTCACAGAAAAGAAAAATCCGAAATATATTTTTTCCACCCTGAGGGCAGGGTAAAAATTGTTTTCCCGAAAGATTTCCAAAAGAATTGGCAGGTTGCGACAAGCATTCATTTTAACGAGACTAATTAAAATTGACAAACGAAATGGGTGAAGAAATTAAATTAAATTAAAAAAGCGAGACATTAGCAGCTCAGAGAGAAGAATGCCTGGTCTTTAAGGAGGAATGGATGGCTGCAACTGAGATGTTCACAGCCTTCCAGGGAACTTCCATCATTCAGTTAAAGTTCATGTCAGACAATACAAAATAAAATTCAAATACTTTTCAAGGACTGTGGGAACCCAGTATAAGTCAAGTAGATTGGTTGGTTTAGGTTTTAGGGCACAAAGTCCAGAAATGGACAAGCATAAGTCAAGTAGGACCAGAAATTTATCCATGTTGTTCTGTTCAGATCAAGTACATAAAATGTAGCAGATTATATGCATTTATAGTGGTTTTTGTAACAAAGTATTAAAAAAAGAAATCCAATACTTTCCAGGGGCTTGGGCTTATAGATATAAGGGTTTACTACTTATATTCTATATTGTGTTGGTTGGTTCAAAACTGAGTAAGGTACGCCATAAGTAAAAACATGACTTTAATAAAAAAATAACATTAAATAAAACAGTAGATTAAACAGAACATCACTATGATCTGTTAGCTACCAACAAGTTATGAGTAGCTGCTCTAATCACTTGATTTCAGCTTCCTTTTATTGCTGTAAATCACATTAGCTACCAACAAGTTATGAGTAGCTGCTCTAATCACTTGATTTCAGCTTCCTTTTATTGCTGTAAATCACTCACAGCACAACTGAAGAAATGAATACTAAAATTCAGCAAGGACTGATGCCACCACAGGCTCTTATGTAGTCTGCCTTTGGCTACACCACTGAATATTGTAAAACAGAATATCTTTGATAGCAATATACCAGTAAAACAAAAAGCAAAGAACAAAAACTGAATCTTACGCATTTGTTCCTGAAACCAAAGCTTCAGCTTGCATGGCAATAGCGTCGGCTTCTGCTGCACAGGGAACAGATTGGCTGGGCACTGAGGTAGGCAAAGTAGGTGGTGGCGGTGGGATCGCGGAAGGCATCACACCGAGACCGGATGGACCAGCGGGGTTGTTACCAGGATTGGCCGGAGGTACAAGTAAGGAAGTGTGCAGGAGGTGGGCAGCTTGTTGGCTGGGAGCGACGGGAGCTGCAGTGGCAGTAGCGTTGATACTCTGAGCAGTGTCTGGACAGAGGTAAAATGCTGGAGCTGGAGTGGCATGGGCTTGGCTTTCCATTAATTGCATGGTTTGATCTTGCATTCTACTGAGACAAAATGGCCATGTAGAATGTTAGTAATGAATAGGAAAAATAAAATGCATCATTTGTTAAGAGTTTTTATTTATTTATAATATAATTGGAACAAGTATCTAAAAGGTTATACTGTGCCAGTACAAAAGATTAATAACAATACATATCAAAATTCCAATGAACAATGTTAAAGAGACTATAAAAATATTTAACTAATATTTAATTAAAAATTTAAATATTTTTTATGTGTAAAATCATTGCGAAGAACATGTTTGAGAGTAAGATCTGAGTATACATCTTACAAACATGGATGGTGTTGGTACAGAAATAGAGGACATACATTTGTATTGGAAATGTCCAATACAAATAAAATGCTGATATGCGAGGAGTACCTTTTGACCTGTGAAACCTGTATAAGCTGAGCCAGTCAGAATGTTAAGAGTTAGAATAAATTAGCATTTGTTTTCACAATATGGTAGAGAACATGATAAAAATATATTTACAGTTAATTAACCCATTACCTGTCATTCATATTTCTAGAAAATGAAAATTGACTAACTTGATTTTTACAAATATTTTTGAGTAACTAAAGGAATAAAAAATTAAAGTGATTTCAATAATAATATTTATTTCTTCTTTAATTGTAAAATGTGAAAGTGCATGATCTGACATGAATCTTACTTTCTACATTGATAGTCTACAAATATTTAATATGTAATGTCATATTTATTTGCTAGTTATAATTTGGCTAATTACAATATTTGGTCTCTTGCTTGAAAAATTGTCAATGCATATTTAAAGTATTATGAGTCAGCATCATTTATTTGTTAAATTGAATATTTTTCTAACAAAATTTTAGACTAGTTAAAAATTGCTTTATGGACTTGTAAAATAATTTTTTTTATTGATGTTGCAAAAACATGATGCTAGCAAGTAATATGGTTAAGTACTAATTACAATTGCAAA
Organism: Meta bourneti; assembly: GCA_933210815.1. Classification (NCBI taxonomy): domain Eukaryota; kingdom Metazoa; phylum Arthropoda; class Arachnida; order Araneae; family Tetragnathidae; genus Meta; species Meta bourneti. The sequence continues at coordinate 55,622,918 of OW119930.1, read as the reverse complement.
AACTTGCTGTCGCCTATACTTGCTGACACACCAATCAAAATAAAATGCATGTGTAAACCCATACTGGCATGCAAATTGGAAACGGCAACAAAAAGTTAGAGGCCTCCTAACTTTACTGTGTGCAAGTTCAACTAATGAATAAATTGGCACCATTAAATATAAGCAGGTGTAAACCTAGCTTTATATACCAAGCATGGGCAAATTTATGCAGGTCAATGGTAGTACTCAACAATGCACAGTACTCAAATTATGATGGAAAATAGAGGGTTGTAAGTAAAATGATACACTTAACAATGACAATTTTTTTATTAGAGTGGTTAACTGCTAGATTTTATGGTTGACAAATACAAGATTAGTACATTTAATACATTTTAAATGAAAAAGATACTTTGGAAGAAAGGAATAATACAAAGGTTTGTTATTGATTCTCTTTATAAGATTTTTGAAAATACAAGACAAAAATTTCAAAGGGGAATAAATAGTTCAAGTTATGTTTCTTGTACTTTTATAAGATCAGAATCATAGGAAATTTGTCCATTTTTTACACTTCTATTTGAAAGAAGCATTTTTTAAGTATATAACAAGAACAATTTTAATTTTTACTAATTATACAGGAATTTTTAATATATATTGCAAAACGTTCAGGATAATTCGCCACTCTGGATAAGTTGTCAATTTTTTACTTATCATGAATTTAAACGCTATCTGGATAACTAACTTATCACTGGAAAGATCTTTGAATAAGCAGGGTTTGTGCTGGATGGCAAACAAAATGATGTAGAAAATGAGGACTGACCCTGATTCTTAATTGAATTCATTTGAAATTGTAAATCAAAGCAGATGTCTTGACATAAATGAGTACACAGATATTGATAACAACATTGCAGTGTGTTCTCAAATGATCATTAAAGATTTAACTATCTTAGGAAGAAAATATTTAGGAATTTTCAGAAGGAAGTGTGAAAGTGAGTGATGAAAATGAAAACAAGGACAGGTTTTTTACCACCTAATAAATGACGAGTTCTTGAAACATTAGAAACATGTGACTGAGAAATCACTTTATGTCAGTTCAAGATACCGAATTTACAAAGTACGATAAATTTAAAATTTAGTGTTATAGTGATGAATATTAAGTACAATCTGTGGTTACTCCACTTAAAGTCATCAAAATTTATTGGTCCTTTGAGTGAAAACATATTAAGGTTTTACTGTATAATTTTTAAATTGTATTTTAATGATTTAAGAGATTAAGACACAATCAGATAAATCATAACGTTTTACTCCATAATCTACCATATAAAATCTTAAATTTTCCTTATATGTACATCTTTGCCCTTAGTTTCATGGTTGGAATAAATTTGCCAATACTGTTGCTTAGAAAATAAAATTTACACTTTTTGCATCTAAGTGGTTCCAAAAGTGTGGTCTGCAAAATCCCAGGGGTCAGCAAAAAATATGCAATATTTCACTACCCAAATACAGAATTTTCAAGAAAAAATAAAATATTCCATTATTTTTTTAGATTCTTTTGTATTCTAAAATACAAATTTTAGAATTTAGGACAATTAGTAGAAGGTTCCATTTATTGATTTGAATTTGAGAGTCTTTTGATTTTAATTAATAAATAAGATTTTGCACAATATTTAAAAAATTGTTTATTGTGTCAGTTTTTGTTTCCGAACCTTAAATTGCCATCACTAATCCTTAATGTGAAGTTTTGATATTTTATAATCTATTTAAACAGATCTAATATTAAGGTGAAAAATAAGAATCACTATTATCTCATGCCCTATTTAATTTTATTATTTCAAGAGATTCATGCAAATCTTTATTTTTCAAGGTCCTTGAACTGAAAAGATTCTAAACCACTGATCTAAGCTATAAAGGTTCAGAAAAAATTCCATTTTCAATGTGCACTTCTTTGATTTAATTTTTTGAACAGCATGTTTAGTTATTCGATTGTCATGTTCAGGAAAGCATACATTGAATTTTCTAATGTTTTTAGTTTATTAGTGTTACTTACAATTGCATTAGCACAGTATGCTGGTGGAATCTTCTTCGATTTACCTCTTGCATGCGTTGATGAGACTGGAATAAAAAAAGTGTTGAGTAAACTGTAATTTTACACCCAGAGTATCATGTAGATATGAAGTACTTAAAAGATAAATGATACCCCAAATTTTTTTAATGCCATATTAAAACCAATATTTCTTGGTGATAATGAAGTTGTAACATAAAGATTTCACACCTGCCATATTCTTGAATGGGTGGGGTTCATTCGCACCAGGTTAGGAGGATGTGGGTGCATTGTTGCAGGGTCATGGTGGTTAGAAGGGGTGGAGACGGTAACGGAATTGTAAAGTTGACCAAACGCTGGCTGGCTATTGAGAACAGGATGATGATGAGGAGCATTATGCACACCGGCAGGCACATAGCTGAAATGTGGACTCGAAGCTGCTAGAAAGCAGGAATATTATTATTTTTTTATAAAAGAGTAAATCTAAAAATCATCTGACACTTAATGAATTCAATCACACATGTAGAATATGCCTTTTCAGTAAATTGTCAATGAAATTAATAAATGCTTTCTAATACTACTTAGCAACTATTCTAAGAAATTCGATTAACAAAAATTATGTTCAAAAGAAGCGTCATGCTTAGTTAAAATAACATTTATTAATATTGAATTAAACTTTAACAATACTAAACCAAAAATTTAAAATGTGTTTAATATTAAATTCTAATTAACTATCCCTTGAATGTTACAAAACAAATAACTTAATTTTTTCAAATTTCTTTAAAAATGTTAGGTATCGCATATTATAAGAGTTCTTAAAAAGTAATGGTAAAAATCCAAGTATCTCCTACGCTTTCAGTACTGTGCATTCTAATGGCCAATAATTAAATAACAGATAGCAGTATTTATATCACAGTTCACTTTTATATCACTGTTCTAAAAATTAAGATACATGTCAAAAGTAGCTTGCCAAAAGACAAATAGCATCTTTAAAAATATGGTATATATTTACTATGGAAAACGTCAGCTAAAAATTATTTTTTAATTACATGTTGCTTGAATGTGCCTTAGCAATTCTAAACAAAAAGCATACAGCAAAAAAATTAAATTCCACCACAATCATTCCATTTTAATTTTTCAAGGATAAGCTCCATGCATTCTAATTTTCTCCTAATAAAACAAATATACAATTAGTTAAATTTAAAATATCTTGTACAAAATGAAACTTACTAATATCTAACATTCAACTTGACATTTTTGGGATTTTTTAGTCATCGATCTCCCAAACAAAACTTATTATTTAAATAATATGCTTAGAATTGTTTAATTTTTCCCATTGAAAGGAAAATTAGTTTCAAAATTTTTCTATGCTGTTACTCACATTCAGAAAAATCTTTTTTCCCCTAAATATTTATCCACAACCATTCACTTTCCTAATATTAGTTTTGCATTAAACATTATTTTCAGTTTATCTGGCTTGGTAAACTTGCTTTTCTTACCCAGAGAAGCTTAGCTTACCTTTTCATGTCAAATACTACAAAAACCTAAACAAGTTAAATTTTTATCAACTTTCAATTGTTGAAACATGGCAGGAAAATGCAATATCTATCACATATTTATGTGTAAACACCTAAGTTTTTTTCACAGAAAGTAATCAAATAAGTTTTGATTTCAAACCTTTACTTTAAAAAAGATTAAGCATACATATTTAGTCTGAAAAAATTTGCTGAATTCCTTTTAAATTAACCTCTTCACTCCTGTAGTACCCCCGTTTGGCACATTAAATAATAGCTTTTTTAACCTTCAAAAAAACGTATATTCAATGATTCCTGCTGTCTCTATTCAGCTACATCCTACCCATGGGGTAATGTATGCATTTGGAGATATTATCTATTTCATTTATTTCAAAAATAATTTTTTTTACCATTTTTGAGGTTCAAAATACCTTAAATAGCCAAAATATTTTTTTGAGATGGTTTTTCTTGGAACTGAAGAGGTTAAACAAATATCTTGACTAAGGCTGCTAAACCAAAAAACATTCAAATAAACATTAACACATTTAAATTTCACTAAACTAAAATAACCATTGGAAAAATGAAGTAAAATTGTACGAAAGATGTGTTTAGTACCTCTGGCTGCTGTCATGCCTGAAAAGAAGGTAAGTGCCCAACACAGTTCTTAAGAATACAAGCAGCATAAAAGATAAAGAAAGAGATCTTACCATACTAAATATCAAAGATCACTACATTTCATCAAAAATCACAATTAAAGTAAGAAAAAGTACACACACAAATATTGTTGAACTTTATAAAACTAAACTAAATAGATTAAAGTTTTACTTGGGTAAAGGGCATGGTGGGAATGCACGCAGCGACTCCGTGGCAGGCAACCATATGCAAGACAAGAATCAGGAACAGGGCCAGAACCCTAGACACAAAAAATCAACAAAATGCTCAAAGTATGTAGCCTGTTCCCCCAAACAATTTTTCAAAAATCGAAGTTATAAAACTAACACAGGGAATCCAATTCTTTTACATTAAACAATTCCAACAAAAGGTCCAATAAAAAGTATCCAATCTCAGAGGTTACAAAACAAGCACAGGGGGTTTCAATTTTCATATTAAAAAATTCAAAGGCAAGGTCTGATAAAAAAAATGCACCCAATCTCATCTTTTATTAACACGCAACTGAAGCACTTGTTAACATTTTATCGAAAACCTGGATGTAATTCAGCACGAGTAACATTTTAGGGATAAACTGTCAACAAGAAACATTACCAGTTATCCATCGTCTTTGAGAAACTTTTCAATAAAAGAGACTACAAGTGACAGCGGCAACTGAGAGATCCTTCACACAATTATTCAGCATATGCATTGTACCTCATCTAAAAATGTATTGACCAAATAAGGGGGCTATGCACATATGTATGCACCTTATGTATACCTGCCAACCTCAGAGAAAACACTGAAGATTTTAACATAAAAACCAACAGGCAGCTGTCAGAAATAAAAAATGCCTAAATATTAAGAGCCAAAATAGCAACAGAAAGCAGCTCAAAACAGAAAATGTAACCACTTCTCTGTATGACTATTATATGCTTGGCAGCAGTTTGAAATCAGAGAAACAAATATGTCGATAACTTAAGGTGTATTACACTAGAACATTTTTTTTTAATTTTGATTTTAAAATCCAATTTTTTCACAATAGGTCATTGGTTTGTGCTTAAACTCATTTAAATGTAAAAAATTCTGATTAAGCTACTTATTAATTATATAATTTAGATACAATTAGCCAATTGGCATGTTTTTTTGACAGTGATATCTCAAATTCGAATGTGTTCAGAAAGACAATTCCTGTTAGAAATTATTCCTAATATTCTTCATGTTTTGACCCTCCATCAAGTAGCTAGAGGGAATACGTACTTTTTACAATTTTTTTCACGAAGCAAGTCTAAAAAGCAAGATTTTTTCAGGAATTTCAACATTTAAAAATCAGTTAAAATTCATTTCTTAACCAATAACTTCAACTGAGGGTCAAAACATCCACTGTATTATATAGATTATAATAACACAAAAGTAATTACAATAGATCAATTCATTGTTGAGTTATCACTGTTTGAAAGAAGCATCTTATTGTAAAAACACAGTTCTTCAGAAATCGAGTTTAAAGTTTTGGAAACGTGTTTGTCTATAGTGACAGTACCTAATCCAAACCCTTGTAACTTGAAAACTATTTACAAGATCTTGGTATCATTTGAAAGCTAAGGTGTTGGACAATATTTTGAATTATTAAAAAATATATCGATATTTTGGTCGATTTTCGTGATTTCTAGTGTATACTTACACCTAAAACAAAATGGTGCCAAATGAACGCAAAAACCGATTCTTGAGTATTTTAAAGATATATTTGAAAGTTTTTGCCAAAGAAGGTTTCTATGACAATCCAGGCAACCACTGATTCTGATGTTTTCTTTCGTGGTTGCCATGGCTAGGCAGCAAAACTTTGAAATTGACATCACTTAAAAATGTTCTTCCTAAAGAAAAGTTGGATAATCTTTCTGTCCGGAACAATGGAAAACCAAGTATTTCTCCAGAAGGCTTCCGGAAAAGTTGGCATGTATGCAATATCATCCCTTTATGAATCCAAATGACAAATTATGTGTCATTTGAAAATTTAGCATTCAAAAGAAAAATCCATAAAGTATTTTTCCCATCCGAAAGATCAAGTAAAAAAGTGGGTAAAAAGTAACTTCATGGAAAATCAGGAAATATTAGCAGGTATGAATATGGAAGTCTTACTTCTCATAATCGATTTCAGGTAATATTTGGCTTATTCCCAGGTTTAAGGGGATGCTCAAAGGGGAAGATTTTAGAACACAAAACTTAAGACTTGTGATGAAGCACCAGATGGAGATTTCAAAACATAACATTTAAAAATGCCTTAAGGAGATCTACAGAGAGAAACGTGTTGACTCAGAAATAGACCATTTTGAAGGGGACTAAACATCAAGTGGACTTATTTTTCTGTTCAAAGTTGAATACTTTTTGATCAGACCTTATGTTTCAAGAATGTCCAAAAAATTTCAAGGACTTTATTTTACTAATGATGAGCATTCAAGAGCCTAAATAAAATATTGAGTCCAGGGAATTAAAATTTAACATTACGCAAGTAAACTTAATTTAACAAAATTATTGAATCAATTAGAAACATGCACTGAAAAGGGAAAGAAACATTAAAGAAAGGAAAAATATGCAAATTGGAAATGTTTTAAACTGCAGGCAAATTTTGCCTAAAATTAAGTGTGGGTCCAGGACGTTTTCCAAAAATTGAACACAAATTTAGGTACTTTTCCAAGTCCCTTTTTACGACTTAGAGTTGGAAAAATAAAATTCCTTTTAAAGCTTTTTAAAGATTATAGGAATTTTAAATCATTTGAAATTAAATTCCATGCAATTACATTAGCATATTTGACCCATTTTGGTTGAGAACAATTTAAGACAAAAAGCTTCTCAAAATATAAATACATTCTTGGTAATTTTTCTGTTTTGGTTTTTAGATTAATGTTTTCTTACTTTTAATGAATATTTAAGACTAACCACAACTAATTCAATTTTAGCAAAACCAATCAGTCAAAGCTGTAAAGTTACTTACAATAGTTCTCAGCCCTGGGTCAGGCGCTTCATGGAAAGGAATTGATGGCTGATTGGTTGAGTGATAGCGACAACTGGAAAACTGAACAACGGGATAAATTTGTTGTGGATGCCTATTTTCTTGCAAAGAATCCCAATATGACGGTGAACTTGGATTGCGCTCAGCCATGAGATTGCAGCTGTAACAAATACTCCCATCTTTATACAGACAACAATCCAAATTCAAGTTCAGCAGAATCAAGCAGGTTCATAACTCAAACTCCATGTACATTGTGATTTAAACAAACATTAAATTACAGGCAGTATTTAGACAACCTAGAATCTTGATTTGTATACATAAAGTGATGTATACACTTTATGTATACAAATTACAGTTAGCTCTAATTGCCAATTAGATAATCATCAATTTTCTTCACATTGTTATAGAAATTATTAATTTTTCAAATAATAAATCGATGCTTTTTAGAAAATTGCTGAGTTACATTCACATGAAACATAAGCCAGCTGGCTTAAAATTCTTGAATATGTGCAACAAGAATGATAAATGTAGTTGAAAAATTTTCCTGGAAGTTAACACATTCAGTTTCAATTTTGCATGTCTTTTACAACTTGCCAATAATGACAATTTAGCAATAAGAGCAGACCAGACCTTAACAATATACGAGACTCATAAATTTATTTATAGGAATTAATCATCAAAACTCGTCACTAGAAGAGATTTTTAAATAACAATCAAGCTATTACTTATATGAAACATACTAAATACGAATGCAGTAAAGTGTACTAGGGTTATGGGAATCGACTACTTCATATACAAACTTCAAATTGATCCTGGTAAAGTAAATTATCTGCCAAAAGTTTCTCATTTTCAACTCTACCATATATTTAATTCATTCGATCTTGGATTAACAAAGTTAACTTAAATTCAAACCTGCTATTCAAAACTTGAATAAAAATATGATCTCTGAAACTGCAATATAGTTAACATTACAATAAAATGCAGATAAACTTGATATCAAAATACTTTAGTGGAGTGGATCTACTGCTACTACAATTTAACACTACACATAAAAAATAATGCTGATTATCTCAATTTAAACCTCTAAAACAACATTTTTAATGGTGTGGTAATAGTCATTGTAACCTACCTCACAGCACTATTTGTGGTTGGAACTGAAGCTCTACTAACAGCAGCAGAAGTTGGCTGGGTATCATCATCAGACTGCGTCAAATCAACCACTATAGGCCTTTCCAACTTAATACCAAGATTACGAGCACCACGGGCTGCACCAGCAGAATTAGTTTGGTTGACATTGCGAGTCGTTCTGGCTCTGATTGCTTTTGAGACAGGTCTAAGAAAAATAAGAACACTTAATTAATATACACTATTTTTCTGCTTCAGAAAAGCAAACATTTTTTATTCCAAATAAATATTTTTAATTACTGATTATTATCTTGATTGTATATACCCATACCTGCCAACCTCTGAGAAAAAAAAAACGGAAGATTTTTTTAGACATAACTAATGCTCAACTGTCAGAAATGAAAAGTGCCTAAAAATTAAAATAAAAAATAATTAAAATCACCAAATTGGGCTTTAAGAAAGCAATTCTAAACAGAAAAAATCCTGCTCTCTATTGCTGCTGAATGCTTGGTGGCAGTTGATATTTGACGATACTTTACAGGAGGATGGAGCCAAATATAAGCAATCAAACTTTTTCCTGGGAGTTTCAGAGGTATATTTTTGGTTTTCTTGAAACTTATTGCCAAAGAAGGTTTTTACAACAACCTATGAACTACTGATTTTGAAGGATTTTTTCATGATTGCCATGGCTTGGCACCAAATCTTTGAAACTGGCATCACATAAAAATTTTCTCCCTAAAAGAATTCGGAAAATACTTTTCAGTTCAGAAAATACCAAATATTTTTCCAGAACACTTGGCAGGTAAGCTATGTCATTCCTTCATGGATTGCCAAGATAGCATCAAATGCTGAATTTGGCATCACTTGAAAATTTATCAAATTGAAAACATTTTTTAGTCAGGAAGACAAGAAACAAATGGTTTTGCAGAGGATTTTAAATTTGGTTGGTTGATTTAGGTTTTCTCACAAGATCCAAGTATAGATAAGCTGTGTCCAATCACAAGACGGAACAGGAACATCGGATTAGCAATCATACCAACATTAAAAGGGTGATAAAAAGTAGGCAAACATGAAGTAATTTTTTTAATCAAGCATATTGTAAGGCAAGATATATAAAAGCGTATTATAAAAAATATATTCAATTGAGAATGAATTTAAAATTGATAAAAATGATGTCGGAAGACTTTCAGAAAATCCGGAAAAGCTGGCAGGTATGCATACCTACTAATGACCAGATATTAAAATCACATTGTGCATTAAAAAAGCACATCCATGTTCAATACATTAGTTAGATATTGCCAACATCTTTCTTTGAGTTAAAATTTAAATTAAAAAACACCATTAAAATAGGCTTTGTTATTGAAAACATCTTTGCAGTCAAATGTAAAGTATTTTGACATGCCCAAAGAGTCTTTTTGAGGAGCAAGATGGTAAGACTAATCTCAAATAGAAATTTCACATTAAGTGGCTATTACTAAAGAGAACATGCGGCATTATACATTAAAAAAGCATCAAACAATGTAGAAGAAAAATTACTAACCAGAGGGAGCTCAAATTTTCAGAAATGGCCATATAGTATGGCCATTTAAGAAATCCTTTACATTCAATTCTACTATAGTAAGTACAGGGTTTTTTTATGCAAGGACCCCATTCTGTTTAAGAATAACTTTTAAATAAAATAATTAATAAAATTTGTTACATATTGTTTACTCAATTAATGACAGTATTTATGGCTTTACTCACATGTGGACACTGGCCAAATGAACACCTCTGGTAGTGCTGCAAAACAGGCTCTTTCTACCATTAAGTTCGAGCACATTTTTGAGGTGATTTATTCAATTTCTTTGCAAGTGTTTTGCTTAAGCTGTTGAATGTTGTCTGTTTATTAGAGTTGACCTGTTGCTTTGGGTAGCCCCTTAGAAAAAATCAGGTACTGTCAAATCAGGGAAACAAGGGGCCAATTGACATCACCAGAATTGACATTATTCGAACAGGAAATGTGTTCTTTAGAATACACAAAAGCTGCATGACATATTGCTCCATCTTGTAGAAGCCATGTGTGCTGTAAGCCTTGTTGATCAATTTCAGACTGAAAGAAATTTTGTGGGGTACCAACTTGGTAGTACCGCATTTTCATTAGCATTCTTGGAAAAAATTTCCAACTATGTATCCACTCAGACAACTGTCATTAATTGAGTGTACAGTATGTAAAAAAGTTATTTTAAAATGTTTTATTCAAAAGTTATCAAAATAAAATGGTGCCTTTACATAAAAAAATCCTGTCCAGTATAAAAATTTTTTTCAAAAGCATAATCACCTAGGTGGTTCTACTCCAACAACCTCCACGCTACTATCGTCATCATCATCAGTATACAGACAGTCCAGTTGTAGATCAGGAGCAACAGGCCAATTATTTTCTTTTCCTTTATTGCTACAATTTTTGGCTTGGAATCTTTCATTATTGTGACTGGATGATGGCTCTACAGACAAGACAAATAAATAGTGGGAGATTAGTAAATCAAAAATTAATGGTTGTTTCAAATACATAAGGTATTAGTTGGAATATTTGATTTCTTCAAATAAAAGTTGTTCAGTGGGTTAAAGACATTCTAAAAGCAAAATGTTCATCTCTCAAGCCTGTAATTACAAAAATTCAAGATATATTTTTTATTCTTTGTAAGAACATTGTACTCTCCAAATATCTCCTATAGAATGGAGAAACTCATTTATATTTTAATGTTTATGTAGAAAACAAGAAAGCCATTCTACCAACACTACTACTTCTGTATTCGTAGAAAGATTATTTTCAACTCAACATAGTTTTTCCATATGAAACAAGTTGGGTATCAAAAAGGCCGGGAAATTAAAATTTATTAATTAATAATTTATAAAAAATTCATTTAATTTTAACACTCTCCTATTAAAATGTTTATTTTTTATTTTAGTACTATGGATTTGTTAAGCAATTCAAATGAAAGAATAAAAGCAACAAGGCCCAAGAATGACTTTTTTAATTGTTTTAATTTTTTCAAACATTTGTTCTGCTATATTTCCTAAACCATCATATGTGCATTAATGTTTAACATTTATCAATACTATCTAGAACCTATAATATGAATTCCATATATCATTTTTAACACTTTTAAACTTATAAGGGATCTTTTTCAATTCCAGAGAGTGAGCCTATATAATGACCTCCATTACTTCAAAAAAAAATCCCTAGAGCAGTTGCCACTTTTTATGTTAAAGTCAGAATAGGTCACATTGTAACTCAAGCCTACTTGAATCATTTTCAACAGGCCTGACTCCAACAAGTGCTATCTGCCTTGTTGAGGCAGACTCAGACTTAGGAGCATATCTTATTTGGCTGCATCAGAGAATGTTTTTAGAATTATCTTAAAGAAAATTTGTGATTCATCTTCTATACTTATTGTTTTTTCTAATGTTAATGGTTAAGTATATTTTTTTGTTGGTTTAAAGACATCGTGAAATCACCATTAATACGCCGGACTCGTGTATCAAGATGTATGTAAACTTAGAGGAGCAACAAATTAATTAAAATCCCGAGAATCTGATTTAAACTTAAGGTGGAGATGTTGAATCCGAGGCACTAGCGATTTATCACCAAACATGATAACCTTGATGTTTTGATCCAGCTTTATGGCAACCCCATGCAAAAGGTTGTTTCATACGAAGGAAAGCCCATTTTTTTATATGAAATTGTGATGGCGTCCAAAGCCAGTATGGCTTGATTTGGCGACAAACATACCCCGGATTTACCAAATTAAAAAAAATCATTTTTGAAATCAAACAAATCTGATTTTTTTTCTTTAAAAAAAAATAATTATTTTTTCATGCTTTGGTTCACGGTAGTATTGTGCATGCAAATTTTCCACAAAAATCTTTATTGGTTGATTTTATGATTTTTTATTAATTACTAGGTTTTCAACTACCCTGCAAGGATATTTAAAGAATTCCTCAGTCAGCTCTGAGGGCATTTAAATATGACACCAGTGGGTTTATTGAATATAACAAGTCATTACATTTAGTTTACAAAAATATCTCACTTAATCATAACTTTTTACTCACCATTGCTGACGTCTGTTACCATCTCAACATTGTTATTAGAATTCCATATGTCTATATACGTATGATCATGATTTGGAACAAGAGCGGCTACATTATCTTGAGGTTGACCATTTGCCCTCAAACTCACAATGTCTATGTCACTGTCACTGTCCGTTGTGTCTACGATCAAATCCGGAGTTCCAGATTCAAACAGATGGAACAATTGATTCTCACTGTTCACAAACCCCATTGCTGCATTTCCAACACTAGCCTCTGTATCAATTGTAATATCTTCTTGAATCATAGGCGCTACGCTCATTGTGGAGGAATTTTGAAAGTCAGAGTCACTGTTCATTTCACATTGAACGGCCCTGTCAGAAAAGTTGGAGTTCTCTGTATAAAAAGTACATACACTGGCTTGCAGGTTCTTCTCTAATGATTGAGAGTTGATCTTTTTCTTGGGTGCAGCCTGAATGGAGGTGTCGAATATTTTTTCACTGGTGCTTGGTTTGTTGATGTCCACGGTGTGTATTCCTATCTTTGTTGCCTTCATTCCTGTGTTCTAAAAGTGGATTAAGAGAAAAATCAAATTTGGTAAACTGAAAATTTCAAGTATTTTGAACATTTAAATAACTATGATAAACATTTTGTAAATATGTCACAGTAATTTTACAGTCTTCAAGATATCCCTACAACAATGCTTTTTAACCCAGGAGAACTCACTACTTTAGATTTTCTCTCACGCCATGAAATATTTCGCTTCCCGTTCAAAACTTAGAAAGGTCAGAGTTTCCGCTCTTGTCCAGCTGGTAGTGGGTAGAAGAGGGAAGGGCCGGTGCAGCCATCTTCAAGCACAAGATTGGCATCAAAATCAATATAAAAAAAGAGGACACAAAATTATTTGAATTATCACTTTTAATTACAAAGTTGAGAGGAGAGGAGGGTGAGAGTGAAATTTTTGCTTAGGTAACACTTTAACACTATAATATTGGCAAATGTTACAAAGTGTGAGAGAAAATCTTACACGTGAGTTCTCGTACACCAGCAAACCTAGCGAGTTCTCCCGAGTTAAGATAGCAGACACCTGTGAGTTTTTCATGCCTTTTTCCCGTTTCAAAAATTTAAAAAATGAAACAAAAATAAAAATGCCATAACTAATAAGAGTAAAATATAAAAACTCTCCTAGAATTTTTATACGATCAATTTAGGGATAAAAAGCTAAATTTAAATCAAAGAAACACAAAAATTACATGATTTAATAAATTTAGTTTGTGAGACAAAATTCAAAGATATCCCTGCCCTTTTTGTGACCTTGAACAGTATTGATTCATGCAATAATAATTTACTACAATACTAAACAAATAACTAGATCTTAAAAAAGAAAGCAAGTTATCACAATTTTAACTCTTAAGTGAGTATACACTCTCATGTCCAAAATTATCTTTACATGCATGAAACCACGAATTTCTTAGAAACTGTGAACTATAATTTTATGAATTTGTGTGAAATGATACATAACATCATAACACATAAATACAAAAGAAAAAATTTAAGAGCACTGCATGATATAAAACTGTAGCATAAACAATAAAAATGGCAATAATATGTGACAAGGACAGTTCAGAAAAAAAGAATAACTCAGAAACAAAGGCTTATGAATTTAATATGGAATGTGATCTCCTCTGATGTGTACACACATATAGCAACGTGTTTTAATGCTGGCAATAATGTTGCTAACCACAGTTTGGGAAATTAAGTTCCACTCCTCCAGCAATGCGGTCTTCAGGGCATTTATATCTCTAAGAGGATGCCTCTGTGCAATTGCTTTTCCAAGGTAGTCCCACAAGTTCTCTATCGGGTTCACATCAGGAGATTTTGCTGGACACAGTATTCGCTCAATGGCTTCACTTTCAAGGAATTCGTCAACGAGGTTTGCTCGATGTGGACGAGCATTATCGTCCATAAATAAAAAGTCAGATCCATACGCACCTCTGAAAAGTCTTACATAAGGTTCTAAAACCTCATCTCGATATCTCTGGCTGGTCACAGATCCGCTGTTGAAAACATGTAGGGGCGTATGTTCATTGATCATTATTCCTCCCCATACCATCACACCTGCACTACCGAAACGGTCACGTTCCATAATGTTTGAAGGAAGATTTCGTGTTCCTGACTACCTCCAGACGTAAACACGTTTAGAATCAGTTGTTAAACTAAGCCTCGACTCATCAGTAAAGAGAATATATGTCCATTGGTGTTCACTCCAGTTCTGATGTTCTTTGCACCAATTAAACCACTTTTCTTGTGAACACAGTGAAACACATACCCTTGGCTTTCTGGCACAAAACCCTTTTTCATTAAGCCTTCTGTATACAGTTTGCCATGATACAACAGTTCCAGTGGCAGCTGCAACCTCTGAACTTAACTGTCGAGCAGCAGACTTCCTGTTATTGCCAGATATCGATCTTGAAGCAGTTGTTATTCATTTACGTTCTTGTCCAGGCCTCCTTACAACAGCTCCAGAGTTCTGAAATTGTTTCCATAGCGTAGAGACTGTCTGTGTCTTGAAATATTCACACATCTCGCAGCTTCCATGATTGTCTGCCCTGCTTCTAAACGGCCGATAATTCGCCACTTCACTGATTCTTCAAATGATACTTCGGAGCCATAACAAACCGTTTTGAGTTCTTACACACTGAAATCAAACGCTGTATTGCAGAAATTCACTTTGTGCAAAGTGCTTGATTCATTGTCGGACGGCGTAACACCTTGATTTGCATATCAGAAACAGTTTGATCCTTTTGATAGGCTAATGCTAATTAGGCTTGTCTTTCACACATTCCATGCAAAAATGGATTACATCGATTGGATATTTCATGAAATATATATATCATTATTTTTCGGTATGTTAAGATAAATTTGGACATGAGTGTATTTTAAGCATCTTCATAATGTATTTCAGGCATCTTCACTCATCATATGGTGAATAGCTTAAAATTGGCCATGTGCGATTTATAATCACACGGAATGTTTAAAACAAAAGCAACACTGATGAGCAGCCTTGTGAAATGGTGAAATAAAAAACATCGAGGAACATCTCGCCACCACCTCGAGTCCTACCTCGCGGAGTTTATGTGGAGGAAAAACAAGCCTCAAATGATAATGATGTTTGATGCCACCCTAAGAGCAATTGCTAAACATTTTCCGCCCGAAACAAAACTTGGTTGATAGTTGCCAATGGCATGCGGTTAATACTAAAGTACCTTTCATTTTTAATATTATTAAACATAACAGAAAGAAAAATCAAATTTAAAATTTTGATTTAAATCAATGACTTTTAATAAAAATCACTTGATTTAAATCGTGATTTAAATCAGCATATCCTGATTTTTACATTAGTATGTTTTACTCTGAATTCGCTGATATGGAATTTCATTGCTCTAAATGAAAAATTCCCTATAATTTATGATGAAAAAAAAATCCAGCATCTTTTATTTTAGAAAGATGTCTAATGGTATTCAGAATATTAAAGTTTCAAAGGAGTTTACATTTTTTAAATACAAAATACCTAACCTGATATTTAAATTAAAACTTGAAGTTAGATTTAATGTGAATTGCAAGTGTTGCAATAAGAATAATTCTGATTTCAATAGATCCTTTTATCTTTTAGTTGTTAATTGTATCAGTTGATAATTTCAGAGTTTACTAAAAATCAGCATCATAAGATATAGATAAGTACTTTTTGAAACTATTTCCAATTGGATGCAATTAGGTTAAGTGAAAAGCAATTAAATGGAAAAGAGGGCTTAGCTTTGTAAGCAAAACACAATAATTCAGATTTTAATTTTTCTACTAAACTCAAATGTGATAAAAGTTTTAAATATTTATGTGCCACATATTTAATTAAATATCCTTAGTCTTGTGCAAATAAATAGATGAATTAGTCTTCTAAAATAGGTGTAACAGAGATTGAGCAACAAGTCCTTGATAACAGATTTTGTCTCCTTTTTTAACTCAATTCAAACATTTTCCGAAGCTACACATATTTATAAGAAACAAGAATGCAAAATTGTGTTACAATTATTTTATTCGGTACTTACGTATTAACTACATGCCATTGCCAAATATCAACCAAGTTTTGTTTCGGGTGGAAAATGTTTAGCAATTACTCTTAGGATTGCATCAAACATATTATCATTTGAGGCTTGTTTTTCCTCCACATAAACTCTGCGAGGTAGGACTCGAGGTGGTGGGAGATGTCACTCAATGTTTTTTATTTTGCCATTTTGCACTTCCCCAGATGCATTCTATATTCTGTGTGTGTGCCAGTTTCAGAATCAATGAAATTGTATTTGTGGTTCACTTGGCAGTGTGTGAATGTAACCAGATTGTTCCAGTTCTTCCGTCTTATATCCCTTCCAACAGATTTGGCGATTAATCGCTGGCATGAGGTTAATAAGTAGATTTGGCGATTAATCACTTGCATGCGTTTAATACGCAAGTACCTTTTATTCAATAGCATCTGCATTCAACTTTCTTAGCTTATATCAATTGATGACAAATTGCTTTTACTCACATTTCACCTTATTTCAATCCATTTATAATGAATACATAGCATCCATATTCGCAAATGGATTTCATACCTCAAATGAAATAAAAATATCCAAAAATATATGCTTGCAGGTATTAAAAATGCATGGCAAAAAGCATACCTCAGTCATGTTACCAGTTAGATTCTGAATGCAACTTCAATTTCATTCCATTCATTTCAAAGGCAATACAGTAGTTTTTTGAAGCTAAGCCTATGTTTTCTCACATTTTCTTATCTGTGCGGATATCTATCTTACATATTTCTCATTGCTTTCTGTCATCAGACTGCTAAAGAATTTTATTTGAGAAGCGAAATCGTGCATGGTAGTTTTAGCAATTTTGTACAGCTTCAGAACTCAAATCAAGCATATTTGACTAAGCAGTAAAATTGGAGACTGAATTTCTATAACAGTAGATTTTATATATATCGTTTATATCAGTCGCGCGCTCCCATTTGACAATCCATAAATAACATCGATTTCAGTGCCACATGTGTTTGATGTGAATAGCCCATTAAAACTTTCAAATGCTGATAGAATTTGACATTAACAATTTAGTTGCAATGACAGAAGTATTTAAAATAAAAACTTCAGCTTTTTTAGGTATTTGAAATTTTATAAAAATTGACTTTGTGTAAAATAATTTCACAAAGGTCTCAATTTTATAATGAACCCAGGAAGTATTTTAGCTAAAGAAAACACTAGCTAAAATTTGACATTAATATGAAGTGCAGAATATATACATATTTGGAAAATCTATTTCTTTAAAACTTTAAGTTATATAATTTTCTGGTGTTCCTAAAAATGTATTTGAAATGAAAAAAAAATTTTTAGTTGAAAAGCCATCATACAAATCACAAATTGCTTTTACATGTTTTAACACTTTTAAAATACCTTTGGCAAAACAGAAATATTTTCAAATATCAATGACAATTTTCGTGATTTTTAAAATTTTAGTTACAAGGCTGGAAATTGTATTTTGCAACAGAAAATGCCAATGAATTCCAATATAATGAAGCATTTAGGTCATTGATATTTTTGCGTTTAGTTAGTAAAAACCAATAACTATACCAGTTACAAAAAGTTATCGAACTGCAATTGTGCCACCGTTGCTACATATTAGCTTCAACATGTAAAAAGGACATGTAAATACACAACTTTACTAGTTTAACCATAAGAATAACAGTGAAGTCAGAAAGCAAAGTAAAGTAAACAATTACATGTAATAGGAAGAGCATGAAAGATATATATTTGTTACTTATGTATTTTTAAAATCAGATAAATGGAAATGATCAAGAATTTCAGAGAAAAAGAAACTTTGCATCATTGAACAATGATAATACTATCTCTAACTAAACAATCACAATAATTTGACTGTTACTCTTAGTAGACCATAGTACCAATTAATAATAATTTTCATATAAGTTGAATATGATAAATAAAAATGTGTCAAATGTTCTATAATCCAAAAAAGCTTAGTCAAATTCTGCAGTAATTCATGTCATGGCAATATATATATGAAAGAAGTAAAAGAAATAGCACAAATAAGAGGTGATAAACACTTGAGGAAAGAATATTTATATATAAGTCCAAAGTTAAAACTAATTTCTAATTCTAAATGTTCAGCAGAAATTATTTTTGCTTTGATAGTTGAAACGTGAACAAAACTGTGAGATCGCAGCAGTAAACTAAACGTGCACAATATCAAGTTCTTCAATTATTGTTCTCTTTAAGAAAAACGCACACAATTTCATGACAATAAAATATTCAAATTCCTTATTCAACACAATTTTTTTCCATAAAGAAACTGAAAAAACTGCAGCAATAGTGAAATGATGTGACTTGAAATGATTATGGGATTTCGATTTCCAAACAAACATTTGAGTTATTAAAATCTTTCCATCGAACAAATTTTCAACTGTTTCAACAACCAAACTGAATGATCATTGCAGGGTTTCTGTATAAAAGAGAACGTTTCGAAATGTATTTTGCAATTCGATCACTCAAGCACATCAGTAGATGCGAACTTGGCATTTACATTTGACAGTATCTTTGACACTGAAGACGAGTTATTTTGATAAACACAGAAAGAAGAATACATGCCTTATTGATAAAACATTTCGTTTCAAGAATGGACTTTTAGATATTTTTAAGAAATCCACGTCTTCGTCTATGGTTGCTAAATTGTTACGACGCTAATATTTCCTTTTCCTATGTAACCAGACGCCAACAACACATCGATAGGTCAAAATATACACAAAACACAAGAATAAAGTAATTAATTAATGCTCTACGGTATTAGGCTGATGAAAGCGAATTGTAATGATCGAAACAAAATCTTTGTTCAAATACTTACAGTTTCAAATCCTGCTTTAATTTAGAATATAATTTTGATAAAAATTGGACATCATCATCCGCCATTACTGTTTTGGGAAATTCTGTCTTCTTCTTCAGGGGATCAATTTTGTTTCATAATCATCATCAGCATCACGTGCTCGTAAAGTAGGATAGTTGAATTAGGTTTAGATTTTGAAATTATACAGAAATGTTTCTCACTCGTGAGCTTTATCTTGAAAATAACAGCGCTTTTAAGTCAAGTGTGAACGAAACGTAAATAGATTTATTGCCAAAAAAAGAAGATATATAAAATAACATATCGAAGTTGGTCTCGTTACACCAACTTTATTCAGACTGCCAAAGTGATAAGGGTTAATCATCAAATTCAGAAGTGTTTTAATTGTTTAAAAAGTTCATTTTTCTGTGGGCACAGCGAAAAAGCATAAGAAGAAAAATTAATTCAAGTTAAGGGTTATTTAAATTTATCACCGTTGAGATATGGCACAAATTTGTTTGCAAATATGCATTACAAAGGAAGTTCAATTTGACGTACCCTGGAAACTTGCTTTTTTCCATGTTTTGGTTGGAAAAGGGCTTTTGAAAATTTATAAAAATGAGGAATTTCCGGTGTAAACAAACAAACCACCGGAAGACGAGGATATACTTCCTGGTCTAATACGGAAATGGATAGAAATCTCGTTCTACAATACAAACACTAGCGTTACCTACATTATCTTTCCAGAAAAAGCATCTTGTATATACTGCTAGTGATTTGGTTGCAACTTTACCTGCCACGTTAATCGAATGCTATTGTAGTATATCGCTTATATTAAAAATTAATAAAAATCGTCAAAAAAAACTCAAATAGCCCGTTGTGTTGCTCCAGTGTGACGTAAATTGAAAATACCAATACCAATACCAAAAAAACTCAAATTAGTTCCTAACCGGAATCTTTTTCTTCTCCAGCAGTTTGTTTTTGTTTACGCTGAAATACCTCTCTTATAGCTTTCGGTGTAGCGACCACTTTTTTTCTTTGTAATTGGCGACAAATTTTCACTTGGAGAAAAATCGTACATTGTAATGTATGTAATAATGCATTCTGTGTAAACAAATACCGGAAGATTAAGAATTTATTTGTGTTTCGGTAATGATTAACATTAATTTTTAATATAAGCGACATGATAAAATAACATTCGAGTAAAAATGTAAAGTTACGTCACACGTTAAAAAACATCGACCTTCTAATGAAATACTCACGTTGGCGTGGTGTGGAAGTTTGGAGAGTGGGGTGCCAGCCCAGGTGTTGCCTCGTCATCTGACCGTGGTTCAAAATTACGTGGTGTTGTCCTCGGATCTTTCCCTTTGGGATTGATCCCGGACCGTCACCAATAGCCCATTGTGTTGCTCCAGTGTGACGTTAATTGAAATACCCCCCCCCTCTAATGAAATAGACGGATCATGTTGGCGGAGTCACTATCGTAAGATCTCTGAAAGATAAATCACGTGGACATACGAATCGACTTCATCAATTGGCTGTCGAATCACAGACTAGCGTTTTTGCTCGCGGTGGATAATCACTTTAACCAAGCAATAATTTAGGATTCATGCTTTTACACACAACCACGTGACAGATCTTCAAACCGAGCAACTGGAAGAAATAACATGAAGTTGCGGGCATATGCTCCGTCTCTCAGAAGGTCGATGTTAAAAAATAGAAACTACGTACATCCGTCAAAACACAATTCCTCCCTGTGTGCATTTCTCTCTTCCTTTGTCAGTAAAACTTTCATTGTGTGTGTGTTTATTACTTGATATTGTATGTTTTGTATCTGGCGCAGTATGGCCAAATATGGTCCTTGCGACATAAAACCCCAAAAGATAGCCAGCCATCAAAACACAAGTGCCGTCAATTGATGGAAAAAGCTTTCATTCTTTGAAAAGAAAAAATGCGAATAAATTAATATAAATCTTTTAGGAGAAAATAATCACTGTTTAATTTCAAGAGCGCGTTAGCACTATTGGTAGATTCGTAGTTTAACGATCGGAGAGTTACGAGTTGGAAACTCGTTCCAACCTGTAAGACTGCTTAGAATGGAGAGAGACAATTGGCGACCGCCAATAATAAAAACGTTCGCCAATTTCCGAAAGGAAGTGACAATAAGTCCAGAGTACCGAGGAGGTCTGAGGAGCGAGGTAGATCGCTCGGTGTAAGAAAAACACAGGCGTGTCACCTGTGTGTGATTTGTAAATCCCATAGAGGATATATTATTAATTTCAATTTTATTAAATGTCTTATGTGCGTGTTGTGTTCTGTTAAATAAACGTGTTTGTGATTTTAACTGAAGTGGTTATTGAAGAGCCAAATCATCGTGGTAAAACAGCATCACCTGCTGGGACTAACCTAGTGAAGTACACCAATTATACTAGTGAACTAAAAATACATTAGTGAGAAAGAAGAAAGTGTAGTCAACCAAAGACCGTCGTGTACGTGGGGGTTGTTGCACGTAAAATCTGTCGTGGGTACGTAGGGGTGTTGTGGAAGTTTGGTGAGTGGGGTGCTCATCTGCTCGAGGTTCAAAATTACTAGGTGTTGTCTTCGGATCTTTCCATTCCGGATTGATCCCGGGCCATTGCCAATGCCCATTGTATTCTTTCCAATATGATGTAAATTCAACTACCTACATGTTTAATTTATAACTACAAAAAATCTGGATTATTTCGATTTACTTTGCCTTTTCTCACAATTTGTAAGATTATTCTTACAAATTGTAAGAAAATCAATTACAATTCTTACAATTTGTAAGATTATTCTTACAAATTATTCTCACAATGAAGGTTCTTCATTGTTGTCTGCAAAGATAAGCATAATTTGTAAAGGAGCTCAGTAAGCGGTTAATGCACCTCAGAATAACTGAAATTAACTAGTAGATAATCCCCACACCTAAACCGTCCTCTGTGCATATGCACATTTTATCAGTTGACGGTATATCCGCATCGGAACTTCATAAATGCAGCTGACTATAGCGAGGAAATCTCACTCCATTTTCCATTTCGGAAAAAGTGATGTTTGCATTGTTGAGCAGGAATTGATTAAAGCATTAAAAACGTCGAACTGACTTTGTTTTCGAAAAGTAGTTATCGGAATAATGACATCAGGACACTTAGTTTTCATTGTATTAAATGTGATCTAATGCGTTTTCTTTATGCAGTGGAGACCTTTAAAACTCTGAAGACTTTAGACGATAATCAGGGGGTAGGGGTAGGGTATTTAACCTTTACACTACGGCGCTTTTATTGCGCTATCCGAATACGATACGACTGCTGTACTGCCCGTAGTCTAAAGGTTTAACGTCGTACTGGAGCAACACAACGGGATATTGGCGACGGTCCGGGATTAAACCCGAAGGGAAGATCGAGGACAACACCACGTTCAGATAACGAAGCTGGGACACCACTCTCCAAACTTCCACACCACACCGTCAGGGCATTTGAGGCCCCGACAGATTTAACGTGCACCAGCCCCCTTTGTACACGACGGTCTTTGGTTGGATTCGAACTCGCAACCCTCCGGTTGCCAGTCCGTTAGGCTGTTTGCACACACATCGATTTCGATCGTTCGAGAAAATATGTTATTAAATTCTTTTAGTGGAACGAAGAGCATGGGAGCTTGCACAAGGTTCGATCTACACGCGTCACGGCACGACCGCCGTGTTGCTATCGTCCACCGCCACTACAACAGACGATCGCCGTGTTTTTTATTCCCCTAATCCAAGTTTCTATCTTTTGAATGGTTAAAGATAGAGTCAAAATTTCAAATCTGAGTAAAATTTTACGTCAATTCGATATCCAAAGCATGATTTTCTTTAAAAAAAAATATTTTTTGTCAATAGTCGCAGCTAATTTTTATGCAGATCTTCCTTTTATACTAAACGGAAGTATTACCTTGTTTTTAAAGGGAATGTCGCTTTAATAAGATATTTTGTCTCCCCTAATCAACTGTTTTAATTTTACAGCCATTAAAAATAGGATGAAAATCTTTTTTTTTCCAACAGAGAAACCAAAAATTGTTTTTTCTTTGTTCACTTGAGTCCGAATTTTGTTAATTTAGATAGAATAAAAATTTTACTTTGCTAAAAATTTTCGTAATTTCTAAGTTATGCTAAGTCCGAAACACAGCTGTTCATCCCACAGTTAATAATTGTGAAATTTTATAATTGCCAGGCAATGACATGGTGATGAATTTTAAGTTTTAAATAAATTGAATTTTTTTTAATATTACTGATCAAGATTTTGTCTAACTTTCTCTCTGGTGGTGTCGCCTCAACTCTTTCTTAGAATTTACAATGATTTTAACTTTTAAAATCGAAGTTTACAAAGAAATGGAAAGTAAATTTTAAATGTGTGGACATATTTCATTGTGAAAGATGGAGTTTCGAATTAGGTGTCACGTTCTCTGCATAAGTTGAAAAGGGATTTCATTTAAGTCAGCTATTACGATTTTAAAGACATCTCATCTCGGAAACAAGAATATCACCATAAAACTAATGTGTTGGAAAGCGAGTGATTTTTTAACTTAGACTTTGTTTCAAACGAGTTTAGATAAATTATATAATAAACTTGTTTTTTTTTGACAAATTACTTTTTACTTTGCAAGTGGTTGTCCCGGTATGCGTTTTTTAAGTGTTTATAATATTTTAAAGGGTAACTCTGTATCGCATAACGTGATTCAAAATTACGTAGTGGTGTCTTCGGATCTTTTCCTTCGGGATGGATCACGGACCGTTCCCAATGGCCCGTGTGTTACTCCAGTGCGACGTGTTAATTACCTACCTACCCTATTGCATAAAGCTATACTTAGAAGTCTTCCAAGTGATTATCGAGTCCTGGATTTTGTTGATCTAAAAATGACATTAAAATCTAAAAAAATTAATACTTTCGTTTGCGGATTTGTTTTGTCCTAGGTACCTCATATCTGTTTGGGAAACCGTACTTGAGATGGTTCAGATTCGGGACATTATTAGCCACCCCCATGGAGGACCCAGAGAATTTAAACGTTTCGATTTACAAGAACTTTTTCAAATTTACGGATATATTCTAATTTTCTTTACTTAATTACCGATAGTTTGGCGTAGTTTGGACAGACTTGCCCCTTGCGCCATAAAAAAATCAATCAATCGATCGATTAACAATTTGAAGACTTCAAATTATTTTATCTTTCGTTTTCTTGTCAAAACGCCTGAGACGACGGTGCACTAACCACATAGCAACAACACGTTTGGGATTCATTTTCCATATCACTTGAGGTGAATAGTCACGAGCTTTTAACAAACGACTGCACTTACTACACAGAAAAAACCGTAGTGTGTGCAAGCACGTAATAAAATAAACACACGATATATAAAATATCGTTCGATATTTTTCCGAACGATCGAAAATCAATGTGTGTGCAAATAGTCTTACTCTTCTAACCGGCTACCGCGGCCAGACGATAATCATCATAAGACATCCAAGAGCCTTCATCAGAAATGTTTGACGTTCTATACGATGTCACAGGACACTATCTGTAAGGCGAATCTGAACTGACAAACATTACAGTTGTTTCCATACGAATTGTTTATAGATAGAACAACTGGTCTGAACGCCAGACTCCTACTATACTCCCAATTATTTCATTGTAGGAGCATTATAATAATGTAAACACTTTGTACTTTTAATCTCTGCTACTTAAATATCATTAAAAGGGAGTTCCGAATTGGCAGCTCATCTCAACGCTACGATCTATTATTCACTCCTAATTTAGAATTTCTCTGCTAAGCAGAGAACACTCCAGGTTCACCAGTCTTTTTCCGTGCATGACTCCTGGCGATTTCTACTCAAGGTGCCACTAAAAAGAGTTTAAATTTGAAGCCGAAAGAAAGCTATAAAGGAAGGACTTAATTGATAGCCATACCATACACGGACCTCCAGAAACATTGCAGCAAGACTAAATGTGTGGAGTCTCGAAGAACCTATTTTGAATATAAGTTTAAAATTGGAACCCTAAAGATCAGTATTTTCTTTATTTGGTCTAAAGAGTCTGATACTCTTTGAACACATCGTGTACAATATTATTGAAGTGCATGTATAGGCAGCGGCTCCGTAAGGTATAAATGATTTACTACGAACCATTTCGGTCAATCACACTGATCTAAACAATTCACCAGGAAGTAATATAAAAGCTCTAAACCAGAAATTTCGAAATTTTTAATGTGTGACAACACAAACTGACTAGGTTACTAATAATTTAAATCTCAATGCCAAAAATAAATATTGATAATTTAATATTTACATACATTTATTCAAGCCGCAACTTATTAGAAATAGACAAATTATAAGTATGTTTTATTGAAGTTTCTGTACATAAAAAATTAAGACATATTTAAAACTTTATTACAGTACTCGCGAGTTTCAGCGTCAAACGATGTGAAACTAGCAACTAAGGTTTCTGGATCAGGGGCAAACTTTGTAAACTTAATATCACTGAAAACATCTGAATCTAAAGCAAGTGAAATCGTAGTATCCCATTCATTTTCATGCGAAGTTTCTATCCGCATATACTCCCCTATATTCCTAATTGAAAATTTACTATTTCCGTTGAAAGTTTGTGACGATGGAGATTCTATTCTTGATAGAAATTCTGTTCTGTATTCTGATTGTCTTTCACATTCGAAGTAAACACTATCTAAGCTTCCATTGTCATAACAAATACTATCTTGTTTCAGATCATAACTTGAAGGTAAGCCACACTGTTCATCAGAATGACGGAGAGCATCAAACGCAAGAGTGACAGTTTCTTCTAACGTACTTTTTTCACTATGATCATCAGACGTTAAATTAGTGGAATGTTCCCTGAAAAGTGTTTTCCTCAATGACCACTCCTGTACCAATTCATGTGGCGATTTTTGTCTTGCACGGTATTGAACATTATTGTCGCACAGCCTATCTAAATATAAGCTGTTTTTCAAATGCATTCTATCTTTGACCAATGAAATTGCAACTTTTGATATTTGGTTGGAAGCACTGGGATAAATTATGGATTCATCCAATCGGAAGGCCTTACGATACTTTCCTGGAGTATGTCCCGCAATTATACAGCAACTTTCATTGCAACTGCAAGCTCTTTTCCGCTTACTCTGAATTGATGGCATGGAATTAAAATTTGTTTCAAGAGGCGGAATTCCCCTGAAAGTCTTTATCGTACTTGAAATTGAGGGCTGTGTATAGGTCCCCTGGCAAAGAGCAAAAGTTTCCTTTGCATTTGAAATATCAGATTCAAAGGTGGTAAGCAGTGTGGATACGAAGTTTGATGGGTGTAACGAAACATTTGACATTTTGTTTTGTGTCAATACAATAGGTGTTTCTGGACAATCAACTATTGGTGGACAGGGTTGAGCAGTGACAAAAGGATCTGATAAATGTTTAATATTCTTCGAAAGTTTGTAATTTGTGGAGGTTAAGAACTGGTTATTGAAAGCCCTAATGTCGTATAAATTACCGAAAATTATGTTATGATTTGTGTTACTATCTGATTCTTGGAAAGTTTCAGGAAACGTCTTTTTACAACAAATAACCTCAAAAACTTCACTTTTTCTGTATTCATGAGAGCCACCTAACAAGCGGAATGGATTACTCTCATTTTGTAACGAATTATTCATTCCCAACCTTTTCTCTCTACCCGTAGGTTCATGAATAAGAAAATTATTATTTACAGAGGTGACTATTTGACTTGTAGTTCCGGACATATAAGTACTTGTATTTCTCTGTTGAGACAAATCAGAAATGGACATGATCTTGTTTGCACATGGCCCTTTAACTGCTACCATAAGGTTTGTATGAGATAGCTTTGGCTCTTTCTTGTAGTCCTTTTGAACAAGGTTCACTGAAGAATACTCTTGATTGCTGAAAAAATCATAATTTTTGATAGTTAAAATCATTCAAAAATAAACAATTGAATTTTACAGGATATATTTCGTCTCCGGTAAGGAGGCAGATGACATTTGGCTGAAAAGTATTAATTTCACTGAGGGAAAGTGTTGTCTAACGCTAAATCATGTACTGCGATCGCCATGTATGATTTTCTGTCTATCCAAATAGTCGTCCGCCATCGAGCGATAAACCCAGTGTCGGAATCCGCGATAAAGATGTCGATCATGAAACCGCATGACTTACGTTTAAAACCGTTACCTAATTTAGCAGACTCGTTCGAAAATACATGACTTAATACAGAACCAGGGTATACTGTGTTATTGAAAACTAAATGGCTGAAACCAAACCCAACTGTTTTAATTCTTTGATCAAATTTTGAATCCTGTTCAAATTAACTGGAAATTAATGACTAACTATTCATGAAACACATTCAAAGCATTTCGAAATCCTCGTTTCCTATTTCCCTTTAAAGCATTTTTCGTTATTGAAACATTTTATGACAATCGGGCGGAGTGTTTTCGGCCTTTGAAGAAATGAATGCTCAATTACAACGTAGGTGTGAAAATAATTCCCAATTTAAACATTATCGTTTTTCTCATTTTCGATAGGGCTACGGTACCTCATTTGGAAGAGCAATGGATTAGCAACCAGAGGGTTGCGAGTTCAAAACTCGGTCTAGTCAAAGACCGTCGTGTACACGTTACACCTAACGTGTACACCTGATGCACGTTAAATCTGTCGTGACTCAAATGTTCTCACGTTGGCGTGGTGTGGAAGTTTGGAGAGTGGGGTGCCAGCTCAAGTGTTGACCTCGTCGTCTGACCGGGGTTCAAAATTAAGAAGCGTTGTCCTTGAATCTTTCCCTTCGGGATTGATCCCGGACTGTCACCAATAGTCCGTTGTGTTGCTCTAGTGCGACGTTAATTAATTACAATTACCATTACCTTAACTTATTTATGCAGGGATAGTATTCTTAATATAGCATTGACCTGCCCCCTGATGGAAAGACAGAGCGTGGACGTCCCCGTTTGACTTGGCGACGTATGATGGAATAAGAGAGAATTGAGACTGGATGGGCGAGTTGGTATGAAGCTAGACTTCAACATCAGACAGGAAACTTTGGCGATCTAGATTGAAGGCCTTATGTGCCTTTAGGCACTAAAGATTTTATATAACTTATTTATATTAAAAACTACTGAGTGCTATCTTGTACTAAATATTCCAAGAGCAGATTATTTCATAATTCGTCGAAAAGGAAATGTGTTTTTCTAAGGTCTGGACTAGAGGATAGATGTTATTCAAAATACCTGACTATTTCAGAAAACTGTTATACATTTCATTTGCTTGTGTAAAAACATATGTGTGCATCGTACTCTTAATGTTTGACAAGTTTTTTATTCAATTAAAACTTCAAGTACAAATGGGCAATTAAACATTAGGGAAAAGTAGATCTGTAGTTCAATTTACATCTCACTGAAGCAATACAACGGACTATTGCCGATGGTTGGGGATGAATCCCGAAGGGAAAGATCGGAGGACAACACCTCATTTTGAACCGCGATCAGATGACGAGATCAACACCTGATCTGGCACCTCCAAACTTCCCCACCACGCCATCAAGAGGACATTTGAGGCCATGCGATATTTAACGTGCACCAGCCCCTCACGTACACGACGGTCTGGTTGGATTGAGTTTCACACTCCCAAGAGGTGACTCTACCCAGGACCCCGAAAAGAGAAAGATTAAGGAATTAAAGAATAGTAAATTGGGAATTGCAACGGGAAAATGGCATCTCAACAATGATCGTGTTAAGAACAAATTAATATTCGTTCAAAATTTTCAAAACTTACCTTATAGCAACATTGATAGCAGCTATACAACTTTTATTGGATTTTGTACTGTCGATTATCACAAAGCTGCTCTGCAACCATATGCAACCGCCATTTCTCGTCAAAAAACGGTAATATTTGGTGATGACTTCGGTTTGGAATAAAACTGCAAGCATTGAAAAAACGCTGTTATAAATATTCTAAAATGGCATTTTAAAACGAGTAGAATGCGGACAGACACCAGGGCTAATCAATTTGAGGTTACGTGCCTAGATATGCAAATTAATGCAAATCTGTAATGATGTTTTTAGAAATTGGTTTTTCTCTAGTTGGCGGTAAGCCCTTGAGCTTTTTTTTTATAACCCAGGCCACCCGGTCTACCAACAAAGGGCCCACGGTCGATCAAGGAGTGGCCAGGATGCATTTCTTAGGGGGAATATTAAACTTATGTTTGGCGCAGATTGTTCATCGTTGGACATTGCGTCAATGAACGGGTAGCGGAGTGGTGGGAGAACCTGGGGCGAAGGCCCTTTTCCTGTTAACTTCTAACTGGACTGAACAGAGGTGAGCTTATCACCTTATATCGATTCCACAGGGACTTGGAGATGAGGTGACGGGTGGGGATGAGGCACCAATCCAACCCAGCGACAGTCTCTTTCCGCCGCGGTGACGAAAAATAATCCCACTTTGCCGTCAACTACAGATTTACCCATAAATTGACGTTTTTAATTAAATAATGCTAGAAGCTAATTATTAATATAAAGCGGATGTTCCTAGTTATTTAGGGGGCCTTGGTAGCCCGATTGGGGGGGGGGGTATTTCAATTAACGTCACACTAGAGCAACACAATGGGCTATTGGTGACGGTCCAGGATCAATCCCAAAGGGAAAGATCCGAGGACAACACCACGTAATTTTGAACCACGGTCAGATGACGATGGTAGCCCGATTGGAAGAGTAACGGATTGGCAATCGGAAGGTTCGATAATGGGTCCTACCGAAGACCGTCGTGTACTCGGTGGCTGGTGTACATTGAATCTGTCGTGGCCTTAAATGTAATCACGTTGGCGTGGTGTGGAAGTTTGGAGAGTAGGATGCCAGCTCAAGTGTTGACCTCGCCATCTGATCGTGGTTTAAAATTACGTGGTGTTATCCTCGGATATTTCCCTTGGGGACTGATCCCGGACCATCACCAATAGCCCGTTGTGTTGCTCCAGTGCGACGTTAATGGTAATCACAATTTCCATTACCTAGTCATTTGATTTTTGATTTATAGGTACGCTTTATACCTAAACAGATAACCTAAGTACGCGAATGTACATGAAACTCAGTGATTCACTTAGTTCCCATTCGCAAACCCTCATGCACTATACAAGAGTTATTTTATTCCATAAATACAAACCTTTAATTAATTCAACTCAGAAGATCAGTTTTTTGACGTAAGACTACGTCTAACTCCTCAAGTAGTATGGGGCCACTTACAGCCGACCGCTTGAGACAAAACAGGTTGGGATTCAGATCGTTAAAAATACGTGCCAAACAGTAATCATGTTAGCATATTCGTAAAAGGTACGGAATTCAATTCGCATGCTGTGCGACGCTCCCCACCCTTCCCGTGGGCAGGGAAAACGATGCAATATTTCTGGTTGTACCGTCGCGTTCGACTCAGTCTATCTCGACAATCGTGAGCGCAGAACAACTGTGTGTGGTATCATTTTAAAGGTAGGTAGATAGGCAATTAATTAACGTCGCACTGGAGCATCACAACGGACTATTGTTAACGGTCCGGGATCACTTCCGAAGGGAATGATCCAAGGACAACGCTTCTTAATTTTGAACCACGGTCAGACGACGAGGTCAACACCTGAGCTGGCACCCCACTCTCCAAACGTTCACACCACGCCAACGTGAGAACATCTGAGATCACGACATATTTAAGGGGCTTTGGCTGGACCGAGTTTCGAACTCGCAACCCTCCGGTTGCTAATCCGTCGCTCTTCCAACTGGACTACCACGGCCCCATTATTTTAAAGCTCTCGACGCGAGTTACTCAAATATAGGAAGAACATTTTGCAGTGATTTGAACAAAACATTAAAAATTGTTTTCTTGTGAACCGATGAACACTTTAATAACAAATTAAATACACGCTTTGAAACAATTCTCGACTCCTTATTTTAACTCCTTAAGTCGTAGTCCTACACTCCAAAGCATCGGCTCAATCAGAACTGAGCCTATTTTTTTTAAATCTTTCAACACGAAAATAATCGATCACAAGGTTGGTGATTTGGGTTTAGTGACGCAAGGGCCATATTTGGACAACTGAGCCAAACAACGAATCACAATGGAAATTCTACATTAAAAAATGCTCAGTTAAGACTTACTTGCTCTGTGATCTTTTTGTAATACTAGGCAATGACTAGGATGGACAAAGGTATAAAAGTTTTTTCCATTCAATTGATTTGGTTCGTACCCCGTCAAATTCAAAACACTGAAAATTAAAAATAAATTCTTGACAACATTTATTAGACTCAAGTATGAGACTCATGACGAAATAAAAAAAGTCAAATGAAAAATCAACATAACACAAACAGAAAAAATAAGTCAAACATAATGGATGTAGTTCGTTGATGGACGAAATAACTAGATCTTTGTTTCTTGCATTGTTAGGATCGCCCTGTGTTCAGTCTAAGATTGATGAAGCCAATATTGAGGGGGGGGCTAAGAATATATATTTTCAAAATTGAAAAACTTGTTCTTGGAAGCTTTTCGTTCATCGGAATAAGCTGCAGGTAACATGGGCGTCGTGCTCCTGATCAATTTCAATCCGACTCCTTAACTTAACGTTCTTCTATATAAACTAAATTGATATAAAAATAAACACATGATAGCTTTTATTAGTTTAGAAATTGAAATAGAAGTTTTACTACAATTTATTAAAATGAATTCAGTGGAAAAATTCTTACCTTACCGTTAATTACAGTTTATCTCAAAAGTATAATTAGTTACTTATGCCTGAGAGACTAGTACTATGCTTGACACATTTTTTTGCTAAAGAAAATATATATGTTAGGGAGAAATTTTCCTAATTCACCTTCTGAAAAAGGCATTGAATGAAATAGCATATTCTTTGTTATGAGACAATATAATAGACAGCAATAGTTAAATAACTATTGTTGCATATTACTAATTAACTGCATACATTACTTAACTTGTCTGAGGAGCAGACATTTAAATTTACTGTAAAATCATTGCTTAAGAGCTTTTTTAGATTTGTTCTTGTTGTGTTGTATGCGTGTCCATATTGATCTCTGGATTTAATAAATGTCTTGTTACTGCTTTTAGTAACATCTTTTTTCGATATTACGAGACATCTGTAAGTAACTCTCTCTTTAGACTTCACCTCTCTTCGATATTAAAAGACGTTTGCATATTCTGTAGGAATCTACTGGTCCACAGTAGGTTCCTACAGAAATATGTAAACGTTGAGTTGAAAGTCTTCAATATAAACTTTAATGTTAATTTCTAGATTTTTACTAATGAAAGATCAGATGCATATCAGAAAAATAGATAACTTACTTAGAATCAGCGTGTACGATTGTAAAATCCAGTTCCAGCCTGAGAGAGAACAGATACGGACACAGCCTAATGTCACTTCTGGTTGGTGCTGGCAAAGAATGGCAAACGGAGACTAAGCCACGGACTTGAAACTGCGGCTCGTCTTTTTCTTCTGAGTCTTTCGGAATGTGCTTGTTATTTATATTAATTTTTAAATATCCCGTGCAATGCATTACCTATAAAGAAAGCGTTTGGCGTTTAATCTAATAATCGTTGACCAATCAACTATTGTACCAATTCGGAATTCATAGTTTGGAATTTTTATGGGCAAAATGTTAAAATGCAAAAAAAACAAGCCACGTGACATTGCGTTCAGAACACATACAGGAAACACATTCTGCCTCAGAAACACTACCACCACCTACCACCGGGTTTGATAGAAAAAGCCTCTCATAGTCCGTCCACCGCGAGAAGGATCAACTGCTAGAGCACTTTCAACTTATCTCACTACGGCCTATCCTCTCTAACATTTGTTCTTTTGAACTGACCACAGCCTTCATGACGTGCATGTATAAGCACCTGGTCACGGCAGTAGATGTAGTTTCCAGATGACGGATGATTTGTCGACAAGACCAACCTGTTTCAAGCAGTTCCACAATGCGACCCTTTTCGAAGTCGTTTAGATGGTAAACGGTATTCAAGTGCAACATTCAGACATTCTTGTGGTCGCAACTGATGGTAATTCAAGAGCAACGCCAAACCATAATATCAGAATCATTCTCTGACACTTCTTTAATAAGTTTCAGGTTGCAAACTTCACATGTGAGAGGAAACGCCTTTAATGTTCATTGGCGTCCAAACTTTAATTACTCGTACTTGCATGCCTGGTACAGAGGATTTTCCATACCAGATTTCATGGTTATCTATAATGTTTCTGGGTGTTTCGATTTTTTTTGGCGTTGAGTGTATTTCCGATATTTTTCATTACAAGTTTATGAAGTTGATTGGCCGTGATAATTTTTTATAAATGGTAGGTTGCGTCAAGGACGCAAACCGTAGTTTCGACGTGAATACTCGGGCCTAATGTACGAGGGGTGTTCAAATGAAAAGGTACGAAACGACACTGTGGGTATAATTGGTCTTTATTCAAAAGTAATCACCAGAGGCCTGAGCACAACTATCCCACTGTTTCACGAGCCGAAGGATTCCCTGTTCCCAGAATTCCTGTGGCTGTGACAAGAGCCAGTCCTCCACTGTGTCCTTCACTTCGTCGTCCGAGTTGAAGCGTTTCCCTTTGAGATGTTTTTTTTAGGGGACAAAACAGATGGAAGTCGCAGGGCGATGTGTCCGGGCTGCAGGGCGGATGCTCAAGCTGCTCCCTCTTGAACTTGGCCAGTACACTTTGTGTGACCCTGGAGACGTGTGGACGCGCGTTATCGTGGAGCAGAATCACTCCCTCCGTGAGCAGCCCAGGCCGTTTGCTCTTGATGGACTTGCGTAGGCTACGGAGTGTCTCACCTACCGGTTTGACACCTTCCGCTATCAGAAATCTGATAACACCTCGCTGCTCCTCAATCGTCGAACTTTGCAATGTGAACCCCATGATGTCCTCACACGCACTGCAAGCGTCAATTGGACGGAAGATACAACTGCCTGCTTCTCTCCTGCGTCATGTGCGGGAGCCCGCGCATGCGCACAACCACGCCGGTACTCGTACATTCGCGTCCCTAGATGTCTCACTACGTTATCCCAAAGCGGCATATTCAAATTTCAACCGGTTTGGTTGTTACGACATTTCGTACCTTTTCATTTGAACATCCCTCGTACGTAGTGGAATGAATGAAGCTGGCATAGGAAGTTTGAATGATTGTTTATTGTGTGTGAATATTCAACAATTTACAGTTTAAACGATCAAAGTGCAGTTTGTCATTAATATTGAGGGATAATTTTATTGATTGGCCTTTGATTACAGCGTAGTTTGATGGCTTTCGAATGATACCATTTACGCAGTCCTCAATCCCCGTAACCCGAAGTTAGGCCCAAAGCTCTCCAAGCACCATAAAATTTAGACATATTGGGGACCCACTTCAAGCGACCAGTACGCCTGCACACTCAGTCGGAAGGTCATGTCAAGTACGGACATCCTTTGTCTACACGCCGCTATACTTATCTTCTGAATATTTTTTAGTTCTGAAATCATAAGACAAACAGTTGTAACGTCTTTTGTAATTCTCAACTTTTCATGCAGAACAATTCCGATTTTAAAGACGCATACATTCAAAAAAACAACTAGAAAAGCCGTTTTACTTAAAACTGAAGTTATGCGTCTGGCTTAATCGCATCTCGGAAATTTGAATAAATAACTATAAATATAAAGACATATTTTATCTGTAATGTTACATTAAGAATAATATCATGGAAAAACTAAACAAATGGAGAAAGTAATCAAAACTTTTAAACACAAAAGTGGCATTAAACATCTCTTTTAAGTTGAAAAAGTATTTTAAAAGTTTGCTACCCATTTAGGTTTTCTTGGTTTCAGCTTTTTTTAGTTAATTTTTGTTGCTTCATACATTTTACGCTAAACTTTCTCTTTGGAGAAAGGGAATATATTGTACCTAAAGAGGAAGACATGATAACTTCAATTGTCTTGATAAATAATATAATTTATTTGAAAACTACAGGTCAATAAAAAGAATCAGGCAATAAGAAAGAAAGCATACAATTCGATTTATAACGTAGAAAACATGGTGGTGATTAAGGAAATTTGTATTCACAGACCTTGTAATCGTCATGTAGAAGTCCAGCATTCCGTTTTGACAAACAGCACTTCATTCTCAGGTGAAAACTCCGCCTCTGTTCCAATTCTGCAAAATGTGGGGGCCAAAAATTAACCTGGAGATATTTTTATTTCGTAAGTGCTTACATATTTTTGTACTATCTTCACGTAATGCCTATATTTTACTAAAATTTTCTATTTTCAACTTTTAGTTATAGAAACTACTGGTTTTTTAATTTGAGGTTAAAAATTTGCTAACCGTAACAGGTTTTTAAAGTTTAGATCCAAAGCTGAGTTTCCCGAAGAGCACTTTGGGGCGTCGTGGCTAGTAAGTAAGTATGCCCACTGCGCTAGTAACCTGCGAGTTGTAGGCGGCGCATGTTTGATTCCTACCTGGGTGTATTTCTCTCTTCTGTGTCAGTAAAACTTTTCTTCTGTGCATTGCTTGGCATTTTCTGTCTTGTATATGGAGCAACATGGCCAAATAATCTTGCGCTATACAACCCAACCAAACCGAAAAACTCTTACCGTTTAGCTTGTAATTTTACAACTGTCTTCCTTTTATGGTATTTCGCTCAGATGTTCTATAACAATCACCAAAAACAACCAATTATGCTTAATGCATAAGATACTGAAGTATTAACGTAATTGTCGTATGAGGGATTCAATCACCCTACAGATGGCGCTAAAAGCACTATCAGATTGTGTTAAGATGGAGTGGTCGTGTAGGACGCTCCTTTGTAAATATTTTGTCATAATAAATGTTTGTGCTGTCTGCATTGCCTGGGATTTCACTGATAACCCATTAAATAGAACCAGATACGACAGTAATGTTGCTATGACGATACGCAACGTGAAAATTTCTTACCTGTAATTGAAGGATTTAGGTCCAACACATCTTTAATTTTCAAAGCTGATTCTAAGGTTTCATAATCATCAGGATGAATATACTGATGCATATTTTCTCCCACGACATTAAGCTAATGTAGAAGAAAATAGCTTTAGAATATTTCGTAAGTTAGCTCACTTATGTAATTATTCTTCTAATTTCAAAGCCGTATCGAAAAATTTAGATCACACATTTTTATGGTGAAATTGTTTTAATACAATTGAAAGTTAATTTGATTTTTCTCAACATGAGTAAAAGTATTGTTTGATATATGCAACTCCTGTTGCGAAAACCTACGCTACTCCATTAGTAAAAAAATTTAGAATTACATTATTGATAGTATTATTTTAGAGAAATACACAATTTACCTAGGAATTCTGGATGCTTAAAAATCTACGAGTCCAGGCAAAATTTTATTTTATTATCATCTGTCCTGATTTAAAAGAATCAGTATATGTGTCATCGACATTCTTTCTAGTATATGACACGAATTTTCGGCATGAACAAACAAACCAGAAAGAAAACGGAGATTTTACATCCTGTTACAAAAATGCTCTTATGGGACTACATATAGGAGTTACCTAAAAATGTAATTTATCGCCGTATCTGACATTTGATTTTAATCTAATTGGCTTTGATTACTCAACTATCATATATCAATTCGGAATTCATTCTTTTGAATTTTTATTGGCAAAATTCTAAAAACAAGCCAGTGACGTCACAACCAGAATACGTACAGGAAGCATGTTCCGCCGCAAAAACGCTACCTACAGAAAAGGCCTCTTATATGAAGACTGGACTTAAAAAGCAATATTCTGCTGTCTGTAAGTGAACCTAAAATTTACTTCTACCTATCAATGATATCTCATCATGAGAGATTTTCAGTGTAAACAAACCACCGAAGTCGAGGATTTTACTTTCCGGTAATCCAATGGTGTCTGCGGTACGTAACGGAGTTAGTTCATAACATAGCCAAGTGACGTCATTTCGAGAACACGTACAGGAAACACGTTCTACCACAAAATACTAGCACCACCTACATTTAGCTTTATAGAAAAGTTCTCACATTTAGTGATACACAGGCCGTGTTCTTGTGCGAAAAAGTTATTGTTTTGGGCGCAATAAATTAATTTTTGATATTGCACTTTCATCAATTAAAATTTTTTTTTCTCTAAAAATCCAAAATTTTGCCATATTTAAATTAGTTGCCCTAATCTGCAGCTTGCTTGGCCTATTTAGAAATGCGACATAGCATATAAGCCTTCTACCGATTAACCTTTTGGAGTCACTATCAAAAATGGTAGGCTTATTTTGCCAAAAAAATTATGGGTGAATACTTTCACCAAATATGAACTCATTTTGCACAAAACAATAGTTTTTATGGGGTAGTGTGTCCATATTACTTATAAAAAATCCCATCTAGTAGACCTGAGTATCAAATGAGAAAATATTTATATACCTAACCTCAATATTCGTGGAATATTTATATACGTCGCCTTAACATCATCAGACATTCACCGCTTCTGAAAAGAGGTGAAAGGCACCATATATGTTCCTCTTATGCAGTGACGGATATGCCCACTGGGAAATCAGGAAATTCCCTAGAGCCCGGTGCTTCTGGTAGTCCGGTAGACCTTCCAATAAGAGCAACTCAAAAATAATGTGGCTTTAGGACAGTGTGAGAATTTGTTTTATGCGGTACCTTAAAATGTTTTCCAATTAAAAAAGCATAATGTATGAAGTAAATAAAAATTAGTTTTGTCATATGCGCATCAGGTATCTTTTGTACTTGGTGCAAATGCTGATCGCATTTGA
Source organism: Meta bourneti (assembly GCA_933210815.1). Taxonomy (NCBI): domain Eukaryota; kingdom Metazoa; phylum Arthropoda; class Arachnida; order Araneae; family Tetragnathidae; genus Meta; species Meta bourneti. The sequence goes on along the minus strand of OW119930.1, from coordinate 55,584,780 downwards.
ATTAAGTGGTCAAAGTACGTAAGAAATATCTGTCCAAAAAAGAAACACACAGTAGTTATATAAGGAAACAAGAATTGTTGACTCATTACACTTTACAAACGAAAGCATTCAACAAGGAAGAGAAATGATTATAGGCCATGGTTGTTTCTAGAAATTAAATCTAATTGCTATCTGAAAACCTCACTTGGACCAGTTTTTCAATGGCATGTTAATATTACATCAATATTTGACAAATGAAAATCTTTCATAAGATGAGAACTGAAACTGTCCACTCCTGAGGACAGTAGATGATTGCATCTCCCGGTCTGATCATCTAAGCTAGTGCGTCACTGCTCTTATGACCCTTGGTCTGGAAATGGTCCCTCCTTTAAAAGCTTGTAGAATAGAAATAGTCACAAATAAGCTACAGAATATTGCATAAGATCAGAAGATACAAAAGTCATACAGTCATCAAAAACGGTCGTTGAGGGAAATATGTACCTGAGAAATTCCCAAATGAACTGATGCATTTTCGGACAGGTAAATTATTTTCGCATCACTGTCTAAGATGAGTATGAATCCATCCAGACTTTGCATCAGGTGAGTGCTTAAATATTTCAGATATTGTTTCTCATTGTGTTCACTTAGATAATCCACTTCGTTTGAAGAGTCACCCCATTCACAGCCCAAGCCTAAAATCAAGACGAGACTGGTGATTATGGAACGTTATGGAGAGCAATTTAAAATGTTTATAGTTTACAGCAAGCAAAACATACTGTCATGAATAATATTTTACAATGAACAGATAACATTACTAACCCGTGCCCCAGCTAATTTCAGTCAAAGAATTTTCCGATGCCTTTGTTACAGATTCAGATAACAGCAGAATCATTAAATTCGAAAGATAATATCATCTCCTACATCAATGATTCTCAATCTTTGCACATTAAGAACCCGATTCATATATTTTTTAAGATCACTCCAATGATCAGTTCCCCGAAAGTTTTGATATTTCTAATTTTTTAAATATCTTATAAATAAATACTATTAATTATACACTATAAAGTATTTTCCTCCAATGCCAGCTTATGATATGATCCTTCAAGCACAAATTGGCGAGAATGAGGCAGTTTCTGCGTTACATCGGAGCACCATGGGAAGTGTTACCACATCGCACTCACCCTGAACTGTAGGAGGACTTGGGGCAAGCTAGCCCGCATTTCAGTGTCGTCTTGAAGATGCAAGAGTGGCTGCCGCGACTGGAAATGTGCGCGAAAGGTCAAGAATTTTTGAATACATACGGCAATATTTATGCGTCGACGCTGTGAGGCGTGCATTATTGTTGGTAGTCACAACTTTGAGCACCTACTGTGAAACTGTAAGTGTACAACTAATGCCAGACTATTAAGGCTAATTAAAATGCTGTTCACATAAGCTGTCTTTATTTCTGCACCTTAGTGTACCTTCTAGCACATCCTGGGGGCGCTTGGGGACATACATCCCTTGAGAACACGGTTTAATTTTGTGTTCCCTACTTCATCTCAAAGTTTGTACAGGAAGTTTTGAAACACCGTGTACGCAACCAAAAATTCATGAACGAAAAAACGCAACTCGCTGTTTTGTATATACTGACCTTTTGGATAAAGGTTTCGAAACTTGAGGTAAGCAATGGTCAGCCGAATGGTAGAAGCCTTGTCCAATGAAGTCGCTGCAGAAGGGGGTAGTGGAAGGAAATCTGCCAGTTCCTTCAAACATGCGTTCTCCTTCTTCCGACGAGAGCGCGCACATTCCTTGCTGCGTTCTGTCATGGAGCCAGACACGAAAGGGAGTTAGTGGCAACTGTGTAGATCTCATTGGAGGAGCACTCGTTATTGCATCCTTCTTTTAAATCTAATAAGAATATAAAAACAAGTGCGATTTTGCAAAGTACAGCTGTTGAAAAAACACTTTTTATTCGTGCATCGTTTGCAATAGAGCAAATTTAAAGGAACCAACAATAGGGAATGCCGTCTTCTAGGAATTCGTATGCATAACATTTGTGTAAGGAGCCGTCTTCATGTCAAATTGCACAGAAACTTTTAAATTCCAATAGCAACACTCAAAATGACTGAAAATAGTTCATATTAAATTTGCTATAGAAAGACACGACCTGGAGGAGAGCTGAAATTTTGTAAGGGTATAAGTCTTAAATTGATTTCTATCAAAGTACGTGAAAACTACGATTCATATTTCGAATATTAGATCTTAAAAAAGAAACATGCCGATTTTGTTGGGTTTTCTTTAATAGTAACAATAAAAATTATCTACGCGATAGAAAGATTATTTCCCAAATTTAAATGAATAAATGACTTCATACTGCGGGTTACTTTGACGAGCAACAATTTTCCTGCGGGTCACTTATGAAATTGTGTTTTAAAACTAAAATAATGAAATTGTATCGAATTATTTTGATCATCCATTTCATTATATTAATTTATCAGTGTGTTTTCCTTGTAGTAACTAATTTTTAGATCTACCCCAATAATGGCTGATTCATGTGAATCGTTCTTCTCAATTCATTAAAAAAAGCACACAAAATGACCGATTTAGTAGCGTGCCAGCTCACGTGTTAACCTCGAGGTGTTGTCATCGGATCTTTCCCTTTGGGATTAATTCCGGACCAATAGCCCGTTGTGTTGCTCCAGTGCGACTTAATTCAACTACCTACTTTGACAAATTTAGAACAATAGAACAAAAATTTACAGAATAAAAAGGTTTTCTAACCGCTGCAAATTTCTTGTTTTGTTCCCAGAGCTTCAGTTTTACAGTAACTTACAAAGCATGTTATTAATCCCATTTGAGGGGTTCACATACATATATCTCTACTTCAATCGATGCAGGCATTTAGTTATGCGTGTTGTGTGGTAAAAGCAATACTACACTACTCGGAAATCTCGTAATGCTCAGAGGATAAAACAACAGCTACTATAACTGTTACTTCTAATTAATTCTTCCCTTCAAGCATGTGCCAAGATTGCTTTTAATGTGATTAGGTGGGTCGAAGAGCATAACGGAAGGCCACATGCGGCCCGCGGACCTCGGATTAGCCAGCCCTATCACACCTCCACACCATGTACAATCTACACTGCTGGCCACCCAAATTGCAACACCAAGAAAGACAAGAGATATCACAACAAAATTTATTTTGTAGATAACATGTTGACCAAGTATCAAATGATTAAATTTATAGACTTCTGTGAAGTGTGGTTCCTGCCAAAATCAGTAGCCAGAGTAGCCGCCATTGTTGGAGATCACCGCTGCCACACGCCTCGGCATTGATTCAAAGAGACTTTGGATGTGTTCTTGGGGTACAGCAGACCAAGCAGCTTCCACACGTTGCCAAAGTTGATCTGGTGTGGCAGCTGGGGATGTATTCTGGGTCAATCGTTGAGCAACCATGGACCACATGTTTTCTATCGGCGAAAGATCCGGAGAGCGAGCTGGCCAGGGAAGCAATTCAATCTGGCGATTGACGAAGAACCCTTGAACAATGCGTGCCACGTGTGGTCGCGCATTATCCTGTTGAAATATGGCTGTGGGCAAGCCCTGAAGGTAAGGAAGGACAACTGGCTCCAACACCTCGGAGATGTAGCGCTGGCTGTTTAAAGTACCGGCAATGCGTACTAGAGGAGTGCGAGAGTGATATCCAATACCGCCCCATACCATAATACCCGGTGCAGGACCAGTGTGGCGGTGCATAACGCAGCTGTTCAGCATCCTCTCTCCACGGTGTCTCCAGACTCGAATCCGACCATCGTGGTGTTGCAGACAGAAGCGTGACTCGTCAGTAAAGACAATTTCATTCCATTCTGCCGTCCACATCCTTCTTTCATCGCACCATTGGCGGCGGAAACGTCTGTGGTTCCGCGTCAAGGGTAGACGAAGCAATGGACGTCTTGCGGACAGACCACTCTACTGTAAACGGCGTCGAATGGTACGCGCAGACACTGGATGATGCGGTACAGACTGAATGTGCTGTGCTATGGTTCGTGATGTGGCTGAGCGATCCGTCACTGCCATACGCACAATATGCCTGTCATCACGTGAAGTGGTGCACTGAGGTGGATGCGATCGAACACGTCGGTCCGTCGTACCCTCCTGCATCCAACGATCACATATCCGCATTACAGTTGTTTGGTTTCGTCCAATACGACTACCGATTTCCCTGAAAGATAATCCACAATCTCGGTAGGCCACTATCCTTCCTCTGTCGAACTCGGATACTTGATCAAAAGATGATCGCTGTTTTCTACGAGGCATAATTGATCGTTTTTTTTTTTAAAACCACAAGAAAAACACAATTACCGTACTTGAAATCGTAGAAATCTCCAAGCCTTAAATAGCACTTTGAAGTGGCGCCACAGGCGCGCGTGATGTGCGTCTGCGCTGAAATTCTAATCATTTGCATATCTCACCTCCGCTAATTCATGTTGTAAATTTCATATTATTTGCATGCTTCCTTCAGGGTGTTGCATTTACGGTGGCCAGCAGTGTATATTGTTGAATCAATTTCGATTTTTCTCAAATTAAAAACATTTGAAAATTTTAAGAAGCATTTTAACATAAAATGTTGGTGCATTTTCCTCGTTTTATTAATTATATCCAACAAAAGTAGCTTTTCTCACTGTGAACTATAAAACGGATGTAGTTCGGCATGATAATAATACCAGAATTATTAATTGTAGCTATGCGACAATGACTTAAATTTTGCTTTCCAATGTACATGATGACTACATTGAATTCCAGTATTGTCAAAAAAGTCAATCTGTAAAATGAACTAGCAGTTTCAAAAATACAGAAAGCTTTCATACGTTTTTGTTAACTATAATTTTTAGAGATATCTGATTTTAAGAAGCATTGGAATCGGGTGTTAGTTAGAGAAAGGAAATTTCACCAAGAAAGGAGAAATTAGTCTGTCGTTGGGACATCTAGTCTTTTTTCCCCGATAATTGTTGCAGCATGCGAAGGGTTATATTGTAGTCTTCTCGCCTCTCCCCTCTCTCTATTCCTGGTCTATTCTATCATAGTTGTCCCCCATAAACATTAGTAGTTTTAAGTAAATGTATAAAAGTCAGCTTATGTTTTTTGTAAAATATTTAATAGATAATAAATCAAAACCCTCTTTTACAAAACAATATACGTTACAGTAAAAATTTACATTGCATGTACCGCATAAATTGTTAAAAAAATAATTGTGAAACTCATATTCAAATAATTACTGTATCGCTTTTTTTAAATAAGTTTTTTGATATTATAAATTTAAAAGTATGCCTATGCAACCAGTTTCGGAAATAAAGTACCATTTCAAGAGCAAGGTATCCTTTCAAGGGTACCTATATAAGATCCTATATAAAATGTTACTAAATGGACAGCAAGATTTAACATCATTCAACATAATTCTACTTGAAAAGATTTACAGGACTGGAACTACTAAGAACTGGTTGTTCTAAGTCATTTTTTTTTCAGAAAGAATATTTAGATCGGAACCTACCGTTTTAAGTGGATAACGAACCACTTCGTTCCTACCATTAAGCACTGAACTATTCAGATAGCCAGATTGTACTACACACAAAGACATTGAATAGATTTTAAGTACAGCAAATCTCAATTTTTAAACAAGAAATATGCATAACATATAACTGTTTTTGAAGGGCGAATAAAGAAACACACTTACCGCTAAAAAGTGAGTTATGGGCCACATCATTTCATAGAATCGGTCTCTTTTGCATATACAAAAATGTAGACAAAATCAAAGTGCTTTCATTTTGCAGTTTGAATTAAATGCAGTTTAAATTCCTAAGATTTTGAATCGAAGAAGCGCTTAAATGAAGTCAAATAGAAGCATGTCTTTCAGGAAATGAACCGAACATTTCTGAGTGGAAGCCATCTCAAAGTGGCAATGAGTGGGAGGAGCTTCCGATCACCTTTTGATCCAGTGGGTCGTGCTAAGCAGCCACTAAATGGATACACCTCCTAGCAGTGGTAGGACCAGAAGGTGCTCTGAGGACACAACCACCTGGAAGTGTTGATTTCCTATTTCATACTTCTATAACTTAAACATAAATGCATGGAATACTTTAAAAACATTCTCCAAGCAATAACAATAATCAACTCTTAAATTAATCAAGTTTGTTAAATGAATCATTCACTGCAAAATACAGAAGCATATCTATGTATCGCCTTAACGATTTAAAAGAGACAAAGAGAAGAAAAAAGTGAATTTGAGAAACAAAATTCTAATATCTGTTTAATACTAAAAATATTTGGTGAATGCAAACCATCGAAAAGTGATTTCTGTACTCTTCATCAACCGAGATGCTTCTCTTATTCTTGTAGCCTTATTATTTGTTCCCTACCTTATTATTAAAATGCTACCTTATTATTTATTCCCTTTTTAAAAGTGTTAGACAGGAAAACCAATTAGACCTTATGAACTAATTTTGATACATTAAATCAGTTCTCCTGGAAAGCTTTTTTTATGTTGTCATAAAATGCCTTTCTTCTCTTCATGATCAGGATTAAATGCCTGAAAACAAAATTTTTAAAAATTGCCAACAACAGCTAAACTATGCTCGAAGTTTAGAAGTTTGGAGGGTGAGGTGCCAGCTTAGGTGTTGTTCTTCTCATCTGACCGTGGTTCAAAATTACGAGACTGTCCCTGGATCTTTCCCTTCGGGATTGATTCCGGACAGTCGACAGGCCAGTAGCCCGTTGTGTTGCTCCAGTGTGAAGCTAATTAACTACCTACCTTATGATATGCCGCTCGTGTAGACATTGGTGTGCGGGGTGCTGCCCCTGTCGCTCTATCTTAGCTACTTCACTGCTCCTATTCGATATAGAGAAAGGCATAACAACCACCGAACCAACAGAAGAACACGGCCGTCTAAAGCGGAAGCTCTTCACCTATCTGCTTACCAGTCTATTTTACATAGGGAATACTTGAAAAAATGAATTCATGTTTGTGACACTGGCGCACTTGGTGACAAATTGGAAATATTACATGTCGTCGAGAATATTAAACAAGAAACTACCGCTTTCCTCCTCCCAACATTCACGAAAAACAAAATATTTTTTTCATTCTCGGGAGTCACCCTTACTTCAAATAAACGAGCAAAATATACCGACCGCTACCACCCAGATTTAGTTTCTGGATCAGTACTCGTAGTAGAGACATTACCAACCCCAAATATCCAAGAAATAATTTTAGTGCACGTCACAATTATACATAGGTTTCATCAATTTGTAACAGGACTAATTCACATTTAAAATGAAATATAAAATTAAAACAAGTTTATTGATGACGTGAAGGTAAAAATACACTCTCGATGACACTTGAAACATGCCTAGTGATTACTAGAAATTTAAGAACAAATTCCGTAGTTTTTTCCTAGTCCATTTCTGGTGGCGTCTTCAAAATAAATGTATGTAAAAAAGCATTCTTACCCATTTGTCCCTTCTAAATTCTCTTACCCATCTTTAATTTTCGGAACAGGTATATCCTATAACATTAAAAAAAATTGAAAACTGAATTTTTTTTCAGAATTTTTATTTCAGACAAAGCGTACCTAGTAATATTTCGTACAGGATGGTGAAAAATTCAAAACTCTCGACATGTCCTCTTTTCAAAATGAAATACCATTTTTTGTCATTGGCGTGTGCTCGGGGGGGGGGGGGCTGATTACTCCCGAATGCACACCCACTTATTGAAGTCGGGAATCATATCACCAGTTCAAAAATATAAACTTCAATTTAACATTTAAAGTAAAAAATCAGCAATGGAATTTTTTAATTACTGAATTTTTCATTGTCTTTTCAATAACTCATGAGAATGGAGGGAAATCTTAAGATTATTAATAATATTAATCTTATTAATTATAAAATAAAATGAGTATTCTAGCTGATACATGTTCATTAGTCATTAATTACTAATTCGTAAGATGAAGCTCGACTATTTTTGTCATGGTGGATGACAGCAGGGTAGGAAATCGGTAGGTAGTTGAATTAACGACGTACTGGAGCAACACAACAGACTATTGGCGACTGTCTGGGATCAATCCTGAAGGTAAAGATCCGAGGACAACGCCTCGCAATATTGAACCACGATCAGATGACGAGGTCAACACCTGAGCTGGCACCCCATTCTCCAAATTACCCACAAAGCCCTTGAGGGCATTTGTGGCCACGATGCATTTAATGTGAAAAAGCTCCCACGTACCAGGCTGTCTTTGGTTGAATCGAGTTTCGAACTCGCGACCTTCCGTTTCATAATCCGCGACTTCACCAACTGAGTTAAAGCTCCCCTGGAGGGGATCGATTAAATAACATCAGATTTCACATTTAAAAAAAACCGGGTACGACATACAAACTATGTACTACTGTTATGAAGTTTATAAGCATTTTCTGTAACGACAATTTATCGCTCATCTATAAAAATACTGGTTTTTTACTTTCATTATTTTGACTTTTATACTATCGGTAAGAAATAATTACAGTAGAACATTGATCATCCGAGCTCCGATTAACCGAATGTACGTGTTATCGGAGCCGAATGTGGTACTGAGTTTTTTATAAAGCTTTAAATAGCTTCAAGCACGATTGTAACCACTTTGTTTACAGAGAGAAAGTGCTACGAAACTGAAGACCGTTAAGGACATTTTCAAGAGTTTAAAAGATTAAGTAACTCAAGTCAACAGTTTTTATAAAATTATCACAATAAATATACTATGAACAAATCCGAGTATAGATTTTTCTAAATTCAAAGCTTTCAGTAAGCAGTGGTAGCAACAGCAATACGATACATTTTTTTCTGTATTTCGTATAGGCAGTTTTGTGTTACTACGTTCGTATATATATTATCCGAGTTTCTGGTTATCCGAGGTGCCTCAGCCCACATTACCTCGGATAAGCAAGATTCTGCTGCACATATGCTTTTATATATTTGTACTTATTTGTGTAAGCATATAGTTCTGTGTTTATTATTTAGTACGTATTATAATCAATCATTTCATCCAACCAAATCTTCAGGCTGTTTTTTTTAAAAGAAATTTGATTATTTTATGTTATTTTATTGATTTAGTTTTTCCAATTCACCCGCATACTAAACGTCCTTTACATGCCTGACTTTTGCAATTTCAGGGGTTTTCGTGTCAGTAAAATAAAACTTTGTATTAGTAGCTTGAGGGAAAAAAGAATGCAATACCGGTGATTTTCATCTGAAAGAGAGAATTTGAAAAGGACAACGCCTACTTCCACAATGATGAATTGGTTTCCGAAATCCGTGACTACGCATAAGGAAAGGTGATTTCAAGACACCGACACTGTTGGCTAAGATAGTTGGCATTTACATAAGTATGCACGATTTCAGCAAATTTTGCAGCACCTCAGAGGATGCATTGCTGCCTTGAACTATAGAAGAGAGAAAGAATTGATATTTGTGCTGCGGTGAAGAAACTAAGACACAAAAAAAAACTTGGAACTTCAAAATTAAGCAGAAGCATTTTTATGGTACGGGACTCACATATAGGGGATCGACGGTATCATGGTTCTGATTATGACCGTACGTAGTTTTGAACTGAACAGGTTTTATTTTATTTTCTGGTCGTCCCGTCGTTTGAATAGTGTCGATTTTGTCCCGTTTTCAATTAAAACTATAAATATACTTTAATATTGGTCAATTATAAATTACTATTTATAACCCATTATATGACCAATGTGTTTTCGTTGCCACATTGCGAAACGGCGTCTGTTCTGTTGTAGCGATAGTTTAGCAGTCACTTTGTTATTCATTGCCGGCCGTTTAAATTTCACTTTTTAAAGTTTTAAGTCTTACTTTTTAGTCTCTCCTTGCAGTGTCGAAAAGGAGAAACTGCCCCTTAAATGACGATCTCCAAAAAGAATTTATCGCCTTTCTTTTTCATGAATACAGAATATTATTGGGTCGGTACCAATGAAATGTCCGATGAGAAATAGCTTTGAGAATGACCCCCATACAGCTAAAAGTAATTACCTGCAAGCTTCCGGCATTTTACGTCACAGAGCTACTATAAATAGCTATCACGCGTGTGAAGTACAAGTTCCAAATTTAATTTGTTTGGGCGTAAGGTGCTTCCAAATTCGACATGGAAAACTCAGATTTGAGAGTCATCTTCCTTTACGAATTCAAACTGAGACGTTCTACTTCAGTTGCTGCTCGAAACATTAACACAGCATTCGGTGAGCATACAGCCAATGAACGAACCATTCGGCGATGGTTTGCGAAGTTTCGAAGTGGAGATATGGACCTGAAAAACGAACCACGTGGTCACCGAGAAGTTGAAGTTTCTGAAGATGTTCTGCTAAGTGTGGTTGAAGCTGAACCGCGGAAAAAATGTCGTGAGATAGCGGCCGAACTAGGTGTCCACAACACTACAATTGTTCGCCGTCTGGCTGCACTGGGTAAGGTAAAAAAAGATGGATTCTTAGGTGTCTCATGAATTTACAATTGCCAACACGATGAGACGTTTGGAAGTCTGCATCGCTCCTTTCCAGGAATAAAAGAGAACCTCTACTGCAGTGAATCGTTACCTGCGACGTCCTTTATGACAATGGGAAACGATCTGCACAATGGTTGAGCAAAGCACAGCCTCCTGGACGACATCCCAAGGCACCCTTACATCCCAGGAAGGTTATGCTTCTTGTATGGTGGTCTACAGCTGGAATAATTCATCGCAGTTTCCTGCCAAGTGGCCATACCATCACTTCAGAACGATGTTGTGATGAATTACGACAGATGCACCGGAAATTGATGGTGAAACAACCGGCTTTGGTAAACAGGCATGGAGGTCTCCTTTTGCAAGATAACGCCCGTCCTCATGTTGCACAACGGACGATGCTGACTGCGTGAGTTGGGCTATGAAGCGATGCCTCACCCCCTTTTCCCCTGACTTATCACCTACAGATTTTCTTTTACAATCAATTGTGAAGTCATATAATAACAGCGAACATCGCAGTATTGGCATTGCACCATCAAAAGTCACTCGTGAATTAGAACCACAAATATTTAAAAAACTGTATGGTTATACAGTTAAGAACTCTAAATATTCTTTTAATGATGGTGATTTAGTGAGAATTTCGAAAACAAAGAAAGCTTTTCATCGAGGTTATTTTCCTGGTTGGTCAAATGAAGTTTTTAAAATAAACAAACGTGTTTTATCTTTTCCAAACACATACGAACTAGAAGATTTGAAAGGAGACCCTATAAAAAGAACGATTTTATGTTGAGGAGCTTCAAAAAGTTGTCAAAGAATTACACGACTTTTGGAACGTAGAAAAAGTGCTCAAAACTAAGGGTTCAAGAAATAAGAAAGAGTATTTCGTGAAGTGGCAAGGATTTGATGATCGATTTAATTCGTGAGTTAAATCATCATGGATGAAATGATGTCTGATTTCTACGTTACGTTACTGAGCAACTCAAGTATGCATTATTTTCCACAAAATACTCAAGCATCATTTCGAACAAAACTTGCTCGACCCATAATACTTAGTGGTATGTGGGAAGTGGGTTTATCAGAAATTTTTGTTCCTCGAACATGGTTTAACATTGGAAATCATAACAATAAGCATTCAGTAACTTAAAAGAAATAGAACCTGAATAGAAAGCTTTTCTTGAATATAATATTACATTTAAAATTGAACAAGGAAATCAAGATAGTCAAGTAATAGACATGATCAATGAAAATATTGAAGATAAATGTGGAAAAAAATGTAGTTTTAACATTGGACAAAAAAATATCAACATAACTCTCCCTCGCGATTATGAACTTCATATTAAGGCAGAGGAGGCTCCAAAATTGCTGCATATGTTAAGTTTATCAATCGAAGATAGAATAATAAAATTTTCGGAAATCTTTTTATTTAGAAAGCCATTGAAGACCTTAAACGATATTTTTTTCAAAATTATACACAATCATCCAAAAGGACATTTTATAATACGAATAACAAAATTTTTTCATAAGTATCAAGACCTAAATTCTATGCATCTTGAACTTTTTCAACATATAATCTAATACAGACTGGAATTGGAGGAGCAGCGGAATTCATATTCAATTTTAAGGAAAATAAAGTAGAAATCATAGCTCAAAAAAATGTTGAACTTGAGTTTCGATTAATCTATGCTCCAAATTTCATGAGAATGTTGAATATGACTATAAAGATACTGTTTTAACAGGTAAAACCTTTCATGATTTTCAAAAACTTGAGACCTCCATTGAACGAATACTTTCGCTTAAGCATTGAAGATAAGACTATATTTGCAAAAAAAGCGAGTTGGACCTATTTTCCGTTTCACCAGTACAATTTGCAGTAGATGACTCTTCGTTTACCGAAATTCATGCTGTTGCAGCGTTGAGTGAAAAATCACCAATAGAATTTTATGTAACTGGTAGTGGAGAGCATTATATTGATCTAGCACATACACTTCATTTACAAGTGAAAATTAAAAAGAAAAATGGAGGGGGACACTGTTACCTACAGATAAAGTTACACCTATCAATTATATTCTTAATACACTTTTTTCTGAATGTGCAGTAACATTGATTGATAAATAACTATGCATACCGATGCATTTTGGATGCATTACTTTTTTCTCCTAACTCAGTACAAAAGTCAATGCTGACTTCCAGTCTGTTCTACAAAGACACAGCATCCAAACACGATGTAACTGACCCAGAGGGTGACAACGTTGGTTTGAAAACTAGAAATAGCTTTTCTAAAGATAGTAAAATTATGGATGTAATAGGACCATTGCATTTTGATTTAGCGACTCAACCTAAATTGCTCCTTAATGGTGTAAATATACGAATCAAACTTGAAAGAAACAAAGATTCTTTTGCGTTAATATCAACGACTCAAGACTACAAAGTTGTTATACAACATGCATCATTGTTTATCAGAAAAGTTAAAGTGGCTCCGTCAATAGTAATTACTCATGAAGTCGCATTAGGTAAAGGAGTCGCAAAAATTCCAATTCACCGAACAGAAGTGAAATCCTTTGCACTATCTTCTGGTCTTCAATCGCTAATGCATTCATATGACAATTACCAACTCGATTTATCATGGGTTTGGTATCCAATAATGTATTTAACGGGGACTTTGCTAAAAATCCTTTCAATTTTAATCGTTATGATTTATCGTATCTATCTGTTTTAGAAGGGAATCAAATGATTCCATCAAAACCTCTTCAACCAAAATTTGATAATGCAAATAGTTACTCTCGAAGTTATATGAGCTTGTTTACTGATTTAGGTCAGTAACATAAGGATCAAGATATCAACATCAGTTATAGTGAATATAAAGAAGGATACATTTTATATTCTTTTGATTTGACTCCCGATTTTAGTGCAGATGATATGCATGCGACTATCTTAAAGAATGGTAATTTAACTATTGATATGAAATTTAGCAAATCGTTACCTGAAACCGTGAATTTAATAGTCTATGCTGAATACAGAAACATCATAGAAATCGATAAAGCTAGAGGTGTTTATACTGATTACTAATGGATAGCATAACTTTATGTAGATTAGCATGCAGTGATTCTGTCCTTCGCACAAAATTCGGAGGAGTTTATGCTTCGGATGAACTTCCTCCAAACCGTGAGGAATATTCAAATTTCATTGTAAATTTATATCCTAAATCAAAGCCAGGAAGTCATTGGGTAGCAATAACATTTAGAAATAATAAATGTTATTATTTTCGTAGCTATTGTAACGGCGGCTAGGGAAACTGACAATCTTGCCGGCGGATCAAGTGCCGAAAGGAAAAGACCACACCGAAACGACCACCACGGCAGCCGAAAGAGATAGGGGATTTGATAATCTGGCGGCGATCGTGTGGAAAAGAACGACCACCCCGAGACAGCTTTTTAATGGCAGTACCGATTCCAGAGGCGAAATCGCTGGTGGCTTCGAAACAAAAGGCAGGCGCCTTTCTGTCGCTCTCCATGACATTTCGAGACAAAAAGGTACGGATATGAATTACGATGACCATTGCCGACAAGGGTTTATGGTCCCCTTTCAAGTCCGCCGAAGTCTGACGTAAAAGTCAAGGGGAGAGGCCAACGTGCGAGAGCCATTCGGGAAGGTCCGAAGATGGTGAGATATTCAACAGCCAACCAGCACCAAGAGGCCGACCCGAAACGAAAAGGAGGAGTCGAGAAGCACCCGATATATATAGAGTTTTTGAGATCTTAGAAGAGAACAGGAGAGTGGAGGATTAGCAGAGAGAGACCGTTTTGGAGAGAGACGAAAGTCGAACGAGAAGTGAACACCCGTTCACTGTCGGCGAAAGATTGCCATCTTTCGGGAGAGCTCATCCGAGCTGGAAAAGGCCGATTTATCCCGCCCTGGGATTCTATACTCGCCTGAGTATTTTATTGAGAAAAGGCTCGCCCGTAGGAGAATCCTCTGAGAAACCTTTGCAACTGCTCGTCCGAGTAGTGGAGATTGATCTCATCCGAACTGAAAAGACTGAGATATCCTGCCTTGGGACTCTATACTCATCTGAGTATTTTTATTGAGAAAAAGCTCGCCCGTAGCCGTGAATTAGATTCCTCCGAGTAACTTGTGAGAGGCTCGCCAGCAGCCATAAGAAGCGCCTCGATAAAACTTTGGACTTTCCAACAAACAATCTTTAAATGAACTCTTCATTCATTTTACCGACTAATTGTACCAAAGTTGTAAATAAAATCATTAGTCTAGAAACGGATACTTTTGAATGGTAACTAGTCTAAGCTACCTGTGAACCAAGACGTTACACTATGCATCGGCTCCTGAGAACAAAGATATTTTAAACTTTATTCAGAATAATTCAAATGATTTTGAATGAAACAAAAAATCGATATCAGTCTGTTATCATATACATGCGGTCACTTTTGTCTTTTCTTTTTGTATAAATTCGCAAGAAATCAACTTTTATCACCTCTGCTTTCTACTAAAATCGAGAGCAACGAAAAGTTTATTAAAACATTTATCGGAAAAAAACGTTTAAGTTACAGAACTTGTTTTTTTACAATCTTCATTGCAATCGTGTCAAGCATATAACTACAAGAGAAATATAAAATAAAGCAAAATGAAAAGTTCTAACCATTTAATTAAAATATTCAGAATGAAACATGTCTTTGACTAATATATCAAGTTATAACAAGTTTAAATTTGTTTAAATTAATTTGTGAGTTTGACCTTCATCTAAGCCATAAAATGAAAACTGTTCTCGATCATTTCATTTCCCTACGAGAATTCACTGCAAGAACCATGGCATCTGAACCAAGATACGGTTCTATGTATTTAAGACGCACTGGACCGTCGAATATGTATGCGGTTCATTGTTTAACCGACACACTGTATGAAAATATGATGACTTGTGTACAAGCAGCAAATGGATACAACTGACCAAATGGATTGTAAAATGAAAATCGGATATTTTAAAGTTCTCATCAACAACGAAATTATGCGAGAACTTCAGTGTTTCACCGATTCATTATCGACAAACATTTGATTGTAAAACAAATTAACTGTGGTTCGAACTTACAACTGAACTGATGAATTCAGAAAAATGAATATTGGATATTTGTAAAGTTCTAACCATCAACGAAATTGCGTAAAAACTTCATAAGCCGTCTTGCCCTGTTCGTCAAGGTGCCTGATGGGAGTTTTTCCTGGTTTCATCCCATTCGAAACACAAATGTGAGGCATTTACCATCCAGGAAGTTTTTGTGCATATTCACATTTTGTAACAAATTCGCATGTAATACAAATGGATTTGAAAATAAACTTGTTTATTTTCACCTTTCTTGCGTTACGTTTTATTTGTGTGTATGTGCTTACTTTTATAAAAAATGGAATTTTGGTTCATTAATAATCGTAAAGTTTAAGATGTTTCACCTTAATGAAGAATTTATACAATATTTACCCACGCAAAAACAAATTATCAATTATTATACAAGGCTATGGATCACATATAAGCACAGATGCTATCTTGTAATTTGTTGATCAAACAACAGGATTACGTTTAATGGGAAAACTCGATTGACCTATTCCAATTCTTCTCTTCACTAAAAGTCAAGGTTGTGATATTAATATAAAATAGCATTCGGGTTTTCCAGAAAATTCACATGTAGTAAGCAATCTTATAACCTTCAGAACTTTATATACAGTGAGTGTAGAAAGTATTCGTACATCCTTAGCGTATGTTTAAAAAATGCTTGTAACTTAAAATCTATGCAACTAAATTTCTCAATAATTAATGAACAATATATACAAGTATTTATTTAGTATTCTACAAGATTTTACAATAAAAAAAGGCAACTATGCATATATTTATAACAAAAACAAACTTCCATTTGTCTAGTGGTGCAAAAACTATTCGTACAGTTAAAAAAATGTGCAGTTTTTCATCAAATATTTTGTATTTAATACCTGGTTGGGTATCGCTTTGCCTTAATAACTGCTTGGAGCCTTCGTTGCATAGACTCGGCCATTTTTGGATATGGAATGCCATTCTTCTTGAAGAGCTTTTTCAAGATAATCTTTGTTGGAAATTGATCTTAGTCGTACTTTTTATCCAGAATATCCCACAGGTGCTCAATTGGGTTGATATTCAGTGACTGGGGAGGAAATTTCATGTATTATACAGCACCCAGAGCCGCGTATTTACGGCTGTGTGCTTCGGATCATTATCGTGCATAAAAACATAATCACGATTAAGTCCCATTTTCATGGCACTGGACTACAAATTATCTTTTAAAATGTCTATGTACATCTTATGGTCCATGATTTCGTCAATTACTACTAAATTTCCTACACTAGACGTACTCATACATCCCCAAACAAGCACAGAGCTCCCTCCATGCTTCACTGTTGGAAAAAGATTCTTTGGATCCATCTCTGCATTTGCTTTTCTGCACACCATCGGACTCAAAAATGTTAAATTCGCTCTCATCTGAGAATATAACTTTTTTTCCAAAATTATGGGCTTTCTTGCAGATGTTTTTGTGCATATGCGAAGCGCAGTTTACGGTTCTTCTCATTTACGAAGAATTTTCTCCGAGCAACTCGACCCTGAAATCCTGCTTTTCTGCATGCATTTCGTACAGTACTTAACGAAGCGTTTTCTCGGACATTTCTCAGTTCAACTGCAAGTTTTTGAGCACTTATTCTCGGATCTTTCTTCAATTGCCGAACGATGAATCGACAGTCCGAAGAGTTGATAATTGATGGTCGACCAGCGGGCCTGATTAAGCAAGCTTGAAGAGGTACCAAATCTTTTAATTATAGACTGTATAGTAGAACGGGGTCTCCCAATCACAAACGAAATTTGATTTCAAATTTTACCATCTGTACGAAGCTTTAAGATTCTTTCTCTTTCCAAAACAGAGGTCTCAGTACCTTTCCGTCCCATTTCGACAATTTATACTTCAAAAACAAATTTAAAGTTAACTTTTTACTGAATATATATACTATCTAGCATTACAATTCATTTACCTACCTTGTACTTCTGAAACCAATCACGAAACGTGAAAATAAATTAGCATTTTTCGCGTGTACGAATATTTTTTACGCAGGAGAAACCCATTTCTAATTTTTGCAAAGTTTTAAAAAATAATTTTCAGTATATTTTGGTTAAAAATACACTTTGTAAAAGATTTTTCGAACATGTAATAATTATTTTCATCGAGTCTAAATGTTAAAAACGCGTTTTTCATTTTAAAATTCGCACTGTACGAATACTTTCTACACTCACTGTATATACATATATGAAACCATCATGTCAGATTGACCTCCTCCAAAAACGTTTCGAGAACGATTCCTTAAACAAGTGATAACTTACCCTTGAACTAAAGGTTGGAGTACATATATATGAAAACCTAGGTAACTCTTCAAATCACCCTCCCACTTCCAGTTTAAATGGTTATCTGATCTTGTGATTAAAAATTTCAATGTTTTAAACATATCCTTAAAATCTGATGTTGGATCTCTTCTATCCATCTGAACTACATAACATTCATGATTATCCTCTAGCTCCCAAGCATATAACCATTACATATATGCTTTCAAATTATCAGTTACTCAAAACCTCAAATTCATGAAGAAAAATCGGAAATAAACTCCTAATTTTTATGAAAAGAAACTACGTGATATATTATCGAATTTTTATTTAAAAGAGGGATTAATTCTTAAAAAGTTCATAAAATATTAGGCTTTAAGCGTCACAACTTTGATCGATAAGAAAACATACTCTTCGTCACTTTTTAAAACTAGAAAAACATCAAATTCAAAATAACACTTTTGTCAAGTTCAATACTATATTATGGTTGCTAAAATGTGTTGTTTGTACGCTTTTTTTGACAACCATCATATGGTAGTCATCAAAACCATACTAACATCTTCATAATTTTCGGGGAAACCTTGAACAAACTCTATATCCGGTTCGTCAAAAAACCAGGGTGAAGAATAATTATAACACCATTTTATATTTTTTGATCATAGATGTTGCTTTTAATCATCTTACGCACTAGAGATGTTTTACCAGACTGGCTCGGTCCCACAAGCAAGTACTAGGGTGTTTAAAATTTAACATTGTGTTTGCAAAGTTTTCCAAATTCAAGTCGAGGTGAAGCTTTCTGTGGTTGACGGAATGCGTAGATCAGATGTCTGTAAAAATTCTTCCTTCCAGATGGTATCGGAAGTACTTCACTGCTGAATACGCTATACTTTTTTTTGAGTTGCCAGGAAAGCTGCAAGGTTTGTTGCACTTCCGCACGTTGGGTCCGAATTTAAGATGATACCAGCAAAGCCTTTTTCGTTGGACCTGAATCCAGTTTGCGAGTTACTACGTCCACGATAGGTATTATTTAATCTGCAGAAGCTACGAAACTCCCCGAGTTAGGCTTGCGAAACTTGTTTCAAGTGCCTTCAAACGTGACTCATCGCGATTTCTTATTCACACTAGCGGTTGAAGATGGTTTCTCTAGTGATGAAATTTCAGAATCACTAAACTGACATTTTGTCCGCCATTTCTGCTAAGTTAAGTCTTTACTCACAGAAAGTATGCCATGAATATGCTGTGGTAAACGTTGGAACAATCAAGTTTTAAGCATTTCATACCAGAAAAAAGCAGGACCAGCAAGGCTTCTTATCTGCCTCAGCAAATCGGAGGGTCGGCGATCACCTATCTCTAAATCGCTTAAGTTTTTTAAGTTTCGATTCTTCAGAATCGCATAACCTAAGCAAGAGAGCAGCTTTTAAGTGTCGTACGTACGCTTAGCTTCGTGAGGCGGGTTCGATAAAAATATCCTCTATGTAATCCAAGACATTTTCAAGTAAAGCAGAAACAACCATATTATACATTTGGTTTGATCTTTCACAATTCCGGATATTCCAAATTGTGCTTCGAATTGAATAAACCAGTTTGTTTATTTTTCCAAAATAATGGAGGTTTCACAGCAACACAATCACTTCAGGCGAGTCAATTGGAGCACTTTCGTTTTGATTGTTCACGTCAGCCATTTATTCCAAACGATTAAAAGTTTAGGTAGCAATTGAAGGCAAAGAGAATACAGTTCACAAATGAAGGGATATAATATTTCGATTACTAAGCAAAATGTTCGAAATTCTACTCACTTAAATAAAATTATTTTTAGTCATGTCCAAATGAACCATTTGTTGGCTAGTCAAGTTGTTTAGAAAATCAGAAAGCAATTTTACATAGCCAACGTTTATTTAACATCAAAGCTATGGAATACAGAAAAATGCTTCCTCCTCGAGGGAAAGAGCATGAGTAATTCTGACATGTTTACTACTTTTTATTATGATTTACAATCTTCTGCTGATGCCACTCGAATTAAAACTTCGTTGCAAATGATTAGCGGTTTGCTTATTAGCAGGGTTGCCTGGTAGCCACAATTTATAAAAAATTTAACACTAACTCATCTCATTAAAATATCACGGATTCAAATGAAATAAGTAACCAGTAAGGTCCAAGAATAATTTTAATTTTTCAAACATTTGCCCTATATTTCCTAAACCATTATATATTAGTGTTTAACACAAATCAATACTATTTAGAAACCACATTGATTTGCCCAAATCCCATGTCAAACAAGTTTAAACCCTGACAGGCGAAACAAAAAAACTAATTAAAATCTTATTTTATTACGATTTTTCGTACTGGTCCTAACTTACAGACAATTTTGATAAATAAAATGGACAACACATTTTTTAAAAGTGGTTGGAGAAATCCTTTAATGTTTGGAATTAAGGTTATGGAAGCTGATAACCTTTGTATGATAAAATTAATTTAATGTAATTATCGATAATTCAGAAAATTTTCCACCCTATTGGTATTTTACAGTAAAACACAATTAAAACATACACAAGATTCATTTTTGAATATTTATTTGCTCTAGTGTATCAAATATTTATCTCTTTCCACCAACTCGAGGAGCCTTTGTCTGAATTGGCTTGGCAGCCTTTTGCTTCTGTGCAACTTTAGCAACCTGAAATAAATAAAAATTAAGTTACCAAGTATACCAATATATTTCACAAGACTGCATTTATTATATAGTGAAAGTCCTAAGCAACCAATTAGCAAGGTTAACACAATTTAAAATGCTTCATGCACTATCACTTTCCATGAGGGGAAAAGCAGCACAAGGGCTACTCAACAGGCAAGTTTGGTTAGTTTTTATGGTGCAAGGGCCATTTTTGACTAAGCTGTATCAACAGAAGACAGGCATTGTCAAGTAATGGATAATTTCTTTAAGCCCAATTTCTTATTTTTAAAAATGTGGGTCAAAACAGATTTAAATGGATCGCTTACTGTCAATGGTTCCACAATAAAGCTAAAAATAGTCATTCCATGAGGATACCTCATGGGTGCTGCACTCTAGTCATGGATTTTTTTTTCAAATTTATATCATAGACATGGCAGTGAAACTCACAAATCTCATTTTATTATAGTTTTTGTTCAATAACATATAAGTTAAAAAAAGAAATGCAGAAATTTAAATATATGTTAATTTTACATAATGGCAGCCATTTTGGATTTGCCAGTCTATAAATGACCATAACTTGAGAACTAATAGTTCAAATTTAGTAGTTTTAGTACCAAATGTAAGCCATGTGTTTCAGGAATGTATATAAAAATAGCAGTAATTTTACATCTTAATGGATTTTAGTGAAGAAAATCACTTTTAAATAGTCGACTTTTAAAAGGCAATAGGAAAGACGATACTCATAGTTTTCTCTGAAACAGTAGAAGTATTAACTAACATGTGCTTTAATCTGACAAAAATTCAGAAAGGTAATATTTTTGGTTGGTACAAAATGGTCCTCAATATGCTTTTCCAGACACCACGTGATAAAATAAATTACATAGGACTGCAATTTGATGTTGTATTTATTGATGTGAGTCTGAATTTGAATCAGTACTTCATAATAATTCAAATTTGACCACTGTTCATTGTTATGGTAATTTTGGTGCTATAAGATGACCACCATTTTGAAATACATACGCTATCATCAGAATAGTTTTATTCAGAAACCAAAGACTAACCTAACCTATCAGAATTTTTGTCAGAAAAAGTACATGTCAGTCAATACTGCTATAAAGTTTCAAAGTACGAGGATTCATCTTCGTTTATTGCCCTTTAAAAGTTTTTTAAAAAGTGATTTTCCCCCACTTAATACGTAAATAAATCCACTGGAATGTGAAATTGCCATTGTTTATGTAATTTATATACACTCCTGAAACAAACTGCCAAAATGACTAAACTTGAACTATTAGTTCTCAAATTAGGGTCATTTATAGACAGTGTGACTGTATAATGACAAATCCAAGATGGCCACGATTTTGTAAAATTGACCAATTTTTAAATTCTTGTTCCTGAGCTAATATTGGACAAACTATTGAAAAATAAGATTTATGGGCCATGTCTATTAGTGGTTAAAAAAATCCATGAGTGGTGCAAAGTTTTCCCAAAATGGGTGTAGACAAGTGTCAGAAATGCTATGAATGTTGAAGCATTTGAGAAGTGTGCATAAATGTTTACATATACCAAGAAATTATATAAATCATTCAAAATAGTTAAAATAATTGTATTGTAAAAATATCAGTTGAATTCATTTTGTATTGCACGTACAAGCTCTACATCACATTTTGGCCGTTCCAAATTAAATTTTTGAAATGGGATAACTGCAAAATTTTATGAAGTATTGTATTCTTCTCAGAAAACGTTAACTTCTGAAAAAAGCTGCATTGAATTTGACTCAAGACTAATAAGATAAATGAATCTTCATGAACTTTTTCTAGGGTACTTATACTGAATAACTAAAGCATTATGTTTTGAGATTAATTGAATCAAACAAAATCTCACCTTTGTTGGTGCAGCAGTAGCCTTTTTCTGAGCTTTTTGTTGCCTTGCCTTTTCTTTAGCAGCTCTAAGCATAAAAGAAAAAACATTTAAGTAAAGTAATACAGAAATATTAAAATAATGTAGTCATAAGTTCATAGTCTTGAAGTGAATCAATATATTTTGAAACGCAATAATTTAATTTGACTTTTTATACAAAGATTTTTACACTTTTGACCAAATGCAGTTCATAGGATTTTGTGAATGAATTTCCCAACATTTGTATTCACTTTTAATGAGAACCTTTAAAAATAATGGGTACGCTGTTCAAAAAGTACCTTTGACAATATTTTAAAAGGTAAACTGATAAAAGATTCTGAATTTCTGGAATATCTACGGCAGAACTCATTCAAGCTGGCCGTAGGACAGACAAGACAGGAGCTGAGTTCATATTTGTAAAATTTTAGACATATAAAATTACTGATTTTTTGGTACTTACGTATTAACCGCATGCCAGCGATTAATCGCCAAATCTGTTGGAAGGGGTATAAGATGGAAGAACTGGAACAATCTGGTTATATTCACTGCCAAGCGAACCACAAATACAATTTCATTGATTCTGAAAATGGCATGTACACACAGAATATCTTTTCTTCCCCAGATGCGTAAATCAGGGGAAATGCAAAATAAAAACATCTCGCCACCACCTCGAGTCCCTACTCGCAGTTTATGTTTGATGCCATCCTAAGGGCAATTGCTAAACATTTCCCCACCCAAAACAAAACTTGGACGATATTCGCCAATGGTATGCGGTTAATACGCAAGTACCGATTTTTTATAGCTATGTATTTTGATCGTATCAATCAGTAAATAATTTCAAATAATGTGAAATCAGATATTGTTTCATATTTCATTGAGGCATTATAAAAATAAAACCTAATTAACACAAAAATAAAGAATTGAGGACAAATTAGAATACGTCAAAATATTCTTAAATGCACGACCTGTTAGATATTTCTACATATTGATATCCAAATGGGTTCTCTCCAAAATATCTGGCTATTATGATCCGATTTTTAAAAATTTATATTTAGCGTAATTGTATTCAGAACTTTTGCAAATCGATTATTAATAATATAATCAAGTCAATTATAAATAATATATTAATAAACAGTCATATAAAACTGTAATTCCAATAGCAGTTAAAACAAGTGTAACTACCATTTAACTGTCATTGAAAATATTTAATTACTAATAAATGTTATTGGCTATGTCGAAAAAGAAACTTTTAAACATGTTACAAATATAAACAGTAAAATTTACAGAAACATTTGACAAATTAAAAGTTGAAACTAATATTTTAAAAAATTAATATATTTTAACAGTAACTAACATTGGAAATTTAATTTTGCCTAGCTTAAACTATAGCTACAAGTTGAGCTTAACTCTTTCTCAAGTTTTAAATTATTATACCTCACAGCCTGATCTCTCTGAGCTTTCCTGACTTCAGGTTTCATGTTCCTCTTAGCCATAATGTCATTCAAACTAGCTCCAACAATAGCCCTTTGGAATTTTGTAGCACGGCGAGTCCTCTTTTTGTTAGCTTCTTCTTCGATACCCTTTTTGTGTTTTCGACGATATAAAACAGTCCATGTGACTTTCCTGGGATTCCTCTTCATCATGTGAGATGCTTCACATTTACCATTAAGGAAAAGGAAGGACTGTAACATAAATATAACTTTAGTGATAAGTAAACACTAAGTCTTTTGCAACATGCCAATATTTAAGAAACTATTGAACTGTCAAATTTAGTTTCAATTTTTTTTGTTAAAATCTCAAAACTTTATCTAAAGTACAATAAAATAAACCAACTAAAAACCTACACAATTTTATAATCACACCTATTTTTCATAATTTTTCTTACATAGAGTATGTACCAAAATTGAGTATCTTTAAAAGCTTAAAAAATCCTGAAGTAAATGATAATTAAATTTAATAGGAATGGCTAAGTGCACATTCAGAAACATTGGCATAGAGCCCATTCCAGTCATTATATTTTAGATAGAATTTTGTATAATTGACATTCACAATCTCAAAATCGATGGTACAGCAGCAGTCTATGCCACGTGGAGTGGCAATGACTCTTGGCGCACTTTTAAGTGACTAATGCCGGCTGATGGTAACCCACTTTTATCTCGAATTTTCTCTGGTTTTATGGTTAGGGTTCTCGTGTTTTTATGGCCAGCAGCCAGATCCTTCTTTTTTCTGGATTGTTCTATTTATTTCCAACACATGGTCAAGTGCTCTCGCATAGATTGTTCTTTTCAGTTCTGACATGGTCAATTCTGTGTTATTAGTTATGCCATTATCTTATTATTTCTTAAGATGCTTTTTGTTTTTAGTGTAGTTTACAAGTTGCAAGAGAATTTTTCTCGAAAATTAAAGTTTACTTTTTCTGGTGGTAGACAAACTTACGGAAGTGAGGGAGTTGCTAATTGTTCATTTTGTTACAATATGTGTCGAAATAAAGAGCTTTTTTGACTTTTTTAAAGGAACCGGGACAATTAAATCAAAATTTTCTTGAGATAAACGCAACAGGGAAATGACGTTTTCTGTGAGGAATTCAGTTAGCGATGGATACACTTGGATTTGTAGGAATCGTCAGGATAATAAGCCATGTCGCAGCTACAAATTGATCAGACAAGGGACATCAAGGTTTATATATTTAATTCCGTTAAAAATGTTTTTGGTATATTTAATCCAGATTCGCAGTGTTTTACTAGTCAAAATGTTTTATCAAGATTTATATATTTAATCTATATGTATGTAGTATATATCCAATTGTTGGCCTATTTCATGCGAAATACACACAAAACAGGATTAGCAGAAACAAATGTGCAGCAGATATATGCTTCATATCAAATAGCAGCAGATAAAACCAAAAAAACCCCCCGAAGACTTCGTAAAAATAAGACTGAAGTATTTAAGTTAAAAGGTTTATTTGAAATAAATAAAATCACGTTAACTGAAATGTTCCATCCTGGAACTAAACTGCACAAAAAGCAGTAGCTGACACAGGCAGCATATAAAACGTTGATCACAAAAGCATAAGGATTATTTCAGTTTTACCACCTTTATAACAGACGTCATTTAATAGATTTGCATGATCGGTACTTCTGATTTCAACCAATCAGTATACACACGTGCAGCTGACGAAAGTTGAAGTCAGCATGCATGAGATTTGCATATCGATTACGTCATCGCTTAAAACACGAGATTCAATAATAAACATCAGGATATATTATAATGCAAGAAAATTATCCCAGTTTGTTATTCAATACTAACACCAATTTTGGAAGATTTCCTTGGCGACATAAAAAGTGCACCAAAAAACACTTTGCCCCTCCACACGGCAGCTGTACCAAATTGATTACCCATACACCTCATTACGTCCAAAAACAAAAACTTTTATTACATGTAAAACAGCTCCTAAATGGAAGGAGACACTGAATTAACAATTTGAGTTAATTACCCATTAACCTCGTATAATCAATTCTTGCATTTTGCTATTATTTTAACTGCTTTTCCCAAGATTGTAGTGGGGTATATAATACTTGCTATTTAAGATGGTACAGAAACTGTTAACTATTTTTGTTTAGTGCCTCTTCTGTATGTGATGAACATTATCTAAACAGAACAATTTCCCCATAAATTAACATTTTGAGCACTTACTTTCAAATTGTTCGATAGTTACCCACTTTGTCGTGATCTTTTTTGTGGCCAAAAATGTTGCCAAGAAAGAATGTGTTTGAAAAGACCGTTTTAACAGAACAGCATTTCCCACACAATTTTTGTCATGACAGCATACATTATACCCTTTAATTCAGTTACGAAATTTTAAATGCACAACACACAAGGTCTGAGGCAGTAAGAAGCGAATTTTAAAGGGAGCATGTAAATGCTTGATATTGAAAACACAATGTACATATTACATTTGTAACTGACAAGATGATAGGCAAACAAAGCCAGGATAATTTTTTACTAAACACCGTCAGACAAATATTTTGGAGTAAATAACAGCAACATGTCAAATTACGACATACTAAAAGTTTTCCAAAAGCCATACCTTTCCGTCAGTTTTAACCATTTTTTTGCCATGGCCGGGATACATTCTGTATCCACTGAACGAACAGATTTCAATCCTAAAATAAAAAAGTGATTTAGAAACATATTTCACAGTATAATTTATGATTCAAATAGATAGAAAAACTTAAAACTTAGCTTACTTCATTTTGGAGTTTTGTTTCTTAACTACAACACTTCGAGAGCTCTTCACTTTACTTCTTTAAAACTCAGAAAATGAAAACACGGAAAGAGTTGCCATCTAATTTTTGTAAAATATAATGAACTAATTAAGCACTGAAATTAATCTATTAGATATTGATGAAAGGAACAAAGGGAGAAATTTTGATGAAAGTTTCCAAAACCAAATATACATTTAAGCCACAGAGATGAATAAGAAAATCAATACTTAACATTAATATCTACAACAACTTAACAGTCATTTAAAGACATCACTTAACGACAGCAACTTGACAGTGATTTAATTCTTTTTTAGAATTATATTTACTTTTTTAGATAATTGGGCATAGTAAAAATCTAATTACTTGGGAATTTGCGTTTACTTTTTATTTCAATTGAATGGCAGTGTGAGGACTTGTGTTTAAAAATGGCAGCCAACGGTATGGATTTTTCAAAGTTCAAATAGTTTTTGTTTTTATTGATCAATTTCGTTGGATATTTCATGAAAACATACACTTTATGAAATTTGTAATTTTGATTTTCTTTAGTTTTCGTTTGATTGTTGAATTTATATATCCGGTTGGTGATAATGGACGTTTTAGATTTGTACATGTCTATAAAACATATTCTCCGAATTTGTTATATTTATTATAATTATTGTTTTTATGCTGCTGTAAACAGTAAATGACTTAAAATAAGCTCTCCAAGAAATCTGAAATGTTAAAATGAGCTTAATAAATTTCATATGGTAACTGTTTGTTTTTAATCCGAATCCGAAACTAACATACGTGCCTATTATAAAGTCAATCTACTTGCTTGTGTTCGCTTTTAACTAGAATCGTTAATCATTTTTTCACGCATTTGAACTTGCAGTTTCACTCAGATTTTTTTTAAGTTTTGATTGTAATTTAATGCTCAAGCTAAAAACAGTTGCTCCAAATGCTTCTAAATCTGAAAAATTTGATTTTCTTATGTGTTCAACTGTAATAAATTGCCCAAAAAATAATTGATTGACATCAGTGATATAAAGATTTATGAGGCAACATCTGTTGTCTTGTCACTATCATCTCCAACTTAGCATTTGTTTGACACCTAACGATTTCAAACGACTGGTTTATATTGTGGATCTGAACTGAACTAGACACAAAACCCAATGAATTTTCTCAGAGTTGTGAGAGGTTAGGAAAAAGCAAAAACTAACTGACAACTACATTTGAAATCCATTTCCAAGAGTGCAGCTTGTCACGAAGCAAAGTCTTTTAGTCAAATCATGTTTTTTTTTCAAATTTTTGCATCCTATTGAGTGGAGATCCAGAAATTTTTTGATTGTTTTGACATGTGCACATGTTTTTCAGTTTTGTGTATTTGCCTTAAAAATGAAATGGAATACAAGTTTTAGGAAAGATTGAATGATAATAGCTGGGGACAAACATTTCAATTGCTGGTACAGATGTATCTAGCACTTCGTCTGGTAGCAACACTGGCACGTTTTTTGGTGCACTTTTTTATGTCGCCCAAGTTAAGAAATCTTAGAAAAATCTTGTTTTATCGTATAAATGTAGCATCTTTATAAATCTTTCCGCTTGCCGAGGTGGCCATAAAAATGGGAATAACCCAAATAAAGATGGATTACCTTTATCTGCCATAACTCGCTCTAAAAGTGCACCAAGAGTGTTGCCACCAGACGAGGCACTTTATACATCTGTACCCAATTGCTGATGGGCCAGTATAGTATTGAATTTCACCAGGAAATTAATTCTTATTTTATGAAGTACTCTGTTCAACATTTTTAAATTTAGGGTACAGCTGATATTTTTCATAGAATGATTTTCTATAATTTAATTATGTGCATTTGAACAATTCAGAAAAAGTGCAGTTTTGATGCATCAATGTGAACAGTAATGTAAAATAATTTTTAAAAAGTTGGAAGGGTGAGTGCTGACTGGCAATACCTGATAAATTAAAACCGAGAGACAATGGTGGGTTTCTACCCAACGACACTGCACTACTGCCTTCCTGCTCATCTGTACTGAGTCTTCCTACCTACTCTAGAAAATTTGAACCTATGGACAGATCTCGCTTTTTTTTGTGAAGCACTCCAAGGCTAATTCTGAGGTTTCTCGATATTGGGAGGCAAGAAAACTTATGTGACGACAATCAACGATTGTTTCTTGACGCTCTCTTGTTTTTACTGTTTATGTTTGCTTTCTTTTGTATCTGTGTTCGTATTGAATAATTTCTTGTCTTTATCTTCATGTGCCCTGGCCATCAGAAATAAAAATATTATTCCAGAACAGCACAATTCTTGATAAAACATTAGCTTGGAGTTTTGTCACAATTCTGATTGGACAAATTCAATCCATATGGTATTACCTAATCTATGCACTTGCTATGTGACTAGTAATTTCTTGTTCACAATAGTTTTAGCCCTTGTGTAGTAAGTACTACCACATAAGCTACAAACAATATGGTTGATGATTTAAGCAGGGATCACATTCACCTCCTGCAAATTGATTTTTTACCAGGGGCTCTGGAAAATTGGAATTTACTTGATTCTTCCACGGATCTGAAAAATGCTCCTGTTTTTTTTAATTCCGATAAAAAAAATGGAAGAAAATATTTTATTTTTATTTCCCAATTGGTTTAAAACCTTTGGTTGCAATAAACTGAATTAATGAAGGAAAACTATTTCAAAATAAGACTTCTAGATGGCTTATTTCTGAAGAAATTTGGTTAAAGCCAACTTGATCCTGAAACAGGAAGGCCAGTGTCGATTTTGAGGGACAAAGATGAGTGGAGGGAAGGGAACAGTAAACATAGTAAAACTCACTTTACCCTTATAATTTCTTATTTTATTTCCACCTACTTATTTAATGATTTGGTCTGGAACAGGATGATCAGCATGCATTTTTCTGAGTTTGCATTAAATTCCTGCTTTTTCGCTTCATGATATTGCATTTTGCCAGATATCTTATGTCTACTGAAATGAGAGGCGCTTATGTATTATAAATAAGACATGAAATACAAATGAATGTCATAAATTGATATTTTTTAACTCAACTGAGTTTTTTAACTGGAAAAAAATATAATTTTGGATACCTCAAGAAAACTTAATAACTGAAATACCTGAAGAAAATCTAAAGATACTCATGGAATTAGTTTTTCTGAAAATTGCATAACCCATGCTTAAAGATTGCTAATGATTTTTGGAAAGTGTGAAGTGATAATCTGTTATCACTTAATTCTTTCGGTGATAATTATATGACCAAATTGAAAAGGCTCAGTACTAAAAAGGTCTGGAAACATTTAGAATTTGTTATTTATCTTCTAAGTAAACAAATCACAATATTTTGTTTTTTCATTATTTTGATTTAGGAAGAAAGATTGTGTGATAAGAAATGGTATTTCCAATTCTGCAGAATTGATCTAGATTGTAATGTCATGCTTAGTAGACATTTAATGAATTAAGACCCTTGATCAACTAACTGTTCACTGAAATATGTAGTCTGACTAAAGTAAACTTTTTACTTAAGAATTTACTAGATTCACTTTTATTGTATTATAGAAAAATATCTATTGGATTTAACTGGAGCTGGAATAAAAAAACTGGAAAAAAGAGATGGTATTGGTTTCAAGCATCTAATATTGGATAACAATGAATTAACAAAGCTAGAGAATCTTGATTGTTTTCCAGATGTGGAAAAGGTAAGTGAAAAATATCGTAATCTCTGATAATTCTGAATGAAAGCCGTAAATTATACTTTGATTTATTGAGATATTTACATAAGTTTGGTATATTCTTATATATGCAATAAGCTATGAAATTGAGTTTAATTATTTACAGAATTATTTCAAGAGATTTGTTTTTCTAGCAATATTTTTTAATGAAACATTTTGATGTAGTCTATGATATCTATTTCAATTCAGTTAATTTAAATTATCAATGTTAAATATGGAATTTAGGACTATAATGAATGGTACAATGATGATGTCAACACCAAGAGACTGATTCCTTTAGTCATTAGCTGGCTAGTGGAATACCATAATAGATCTGCCATTGTTTACAAAATGGTTCCATTGAACAACATGCTTTGAACTTTTTATGAGTTATTCAGTACATCAAGATTTAGGCTGATATTAATGAAATCGAAATAGAAAAGAATCCTATCTACCACAAAATCAAGGACCACGATGGCCCAGTCAGTAGTCACGCAACTAGAGTCGAAAGTTTGAAATTTCATCCAACCAAAGACTGTCGTGTTTGTGGGGGCTGATGCACATTAAATCTGTCATAGCTTTAAGTGTGGAAGTTAGGAGAGTGGGATGCCTGCTCAAGTGTTAACCTCGTCATCTGACAAAATAATGAAGTGTTGGCCTCAGCTCCTTCCCTTTGAGATTGATCCCGAACCGTTACCAATAACCTGTTGTGTTGCTCCAGTGTGACGTAAATTCAACTATCTACCACAAAATCATATAGATGGAAATGACAATGGGCATACTTTTTATGAGTTATTCAGTACATCAAGATTTAGGCTGATATTAATGAAATCGAAATAGAAAAGAATCCTATCTACCACAAAATCAAGGACCATGATGGCCCAGTCAGTAGAGTCACGCATGTGTAATATTATTCAAAACTAGTATTTAAATACAACCACAATGTAATTCAATGCAAGGCAATTACTATGACAAGACAACTTTTGTTAATCACAAATCCAGTGACTTTATGCTGTCCTTTATAGCTTCTCTCTGTTAGTTTTTTAATGTAAACAGTATGATAAAAAGGTAGATGAATGTTATATTGTACAGAAATTTCCTTAGGACTCCATTTGATGTATGTGGTGAAATGGGAAGTTTGGCCTAAAGCTAATTTATCAAATGTCTATAAAATTTCAGGTATCTGCTTCTGGAAATACTATTGTGCGCATGTATGGCATCAGCAAGTGCCACCACATCACCCATCTAAATCTTCCCAACAACA
The DNA here is from genome assembly GCA_933210815.1 of Meta bourneti. Taxonomy (NCBI): domain Eukaryota; kingdom Metazoa; phylum Arthropoda; class Arachnida; order Araneae; family Tetragnathidae; genus Meta; species Meta bourneti. Next base: position 55,553,095 of record OW119930.1, on the reverse strand, counting down.
ATATCATATGCATTGAAGGTAAATTTATCCTCATCTACTTTAACATTTCTTCTGTCAGAAGTATTATGTCTGCCATGATCATTCTGTTTCTTATCCCCAAGGTTCAGGATAATCCTAAACCAGGTCCATAAGACCATGTCGCTCTAAAAGAAAGACACAATCATTCTAAAATTAGTACTTGTGAAATGTATTATGCAACAATGCATATTTTAATATATAATTTTATCACATTACATTTAAACCAATAAAGAAATTATTTAAGTTAATGACAAACAATATTGAAAAGTAAATATTGGCAGAAATTTATATTTCACCATATATAATATATATTGCCTAACTACAAAAGTTTTCTATATTAAAAAATATTTACTTTACTATTATCTTGTAAATACTATGATCTCGAAAAGAATTTGTCTACTAATAACATCCAATGTAAATTACTAAGTATATATTTCTTTTACAGGTTTAAAAGATATGCTAAATTTGACTTTTTTAAATTTATCTGTTAATAATATTAAGGTAAGTTATATTTTTATATTGCAAATGAAATTTAATCTGAGTTGAAAATTTTGCAAATTGTTAAAACTTATATTTAAAATTAAACAAAGAATTATTCAATGAAAATTTCAAATACAATGGCAAAATCTGCATTTCAAATTGCTAAAATCATAATTCTAAAAGTACTGTATTTGGTGCATGAAAGTTAAACCAATTCTTGTTAATGAAATTATTTTTCCCCATGTAGGTAATTCAAAATTTGCAGCATTCTAATAATTTAGTTCATTTGGATCTGTCAAGAAATAACATTAGTGCTATAAGTGATATATCAAACTTGGTGAAACTTGAGGTAACTTCATTACTTTTATTTACAACTTTTAAATAATTTTAATTTTTTTTTTCATATTTTTATATGGTAAATTACAAACCAATGACCTATCTTTCTGAAAGATGGTAGCAGGCATACTATTTAAATGCATTTTAACAATGAACATTTATGGGGGAAAATTGAACCACCTCTGTATGTAGACCACATTCAAAGGTACCATTTGATAGGTAATAACATCTATGAATTTCTATGCATGAAACTTGTTTAAGTGGTAATATTTGATTGCCCACAAACTTCACATTTTCAATGACAACACCCAACTTTTACATTAAATTTTGAATCTATCAACATTTAACCTTGAATACCAAGTTTCAAGTCATTTGGTCCATTAGTTTTTTGATGAGTATGGAAAACTTGGACACAAATCGGATATCTCGTGGAATAATCTTGTAAAGCTGAAATTTGTTGCTATTAACGAACCAGGACAAAATCAATGCAATGTTTTGTTTTTAATTTAATTTTTGGTATGTATTATTAATTTTTAAAAGATTACGAATAGAATCTTCATATATTGGTGGAAATTGATTTCGAATATCTTAAAAAACATTGCAAAATTTCAGCTTTTCTCCACAGCAAGTTAGTTACTCTATTTAAAAAAAAATAACTAAATATAGCAAATATTACATTTATTTTTGAAATACCTACTGGCATATATATAGAAAAGCTGAAGTTTTGCAATCATAAAAAGTCCTGAATTAATTTATCAAAATACAGGTTTTTTATTATATATTTTAGAGAACACATTACTCTATTAAATTAATGTTACTCTCTTAAATTATGATCGACTCACAAATAAATATGGTGGTTCAACATTTCCCCTTGTTTCTCAAGCAGACCCAAAGAAATCTTTCACTACATTCACTACTATTTCAAAATTACAACACCAAAAAAGAGTAATGCTATTCTAATGCAATTTATCTCAGTTAATTGATTTCATCTTATTTATACCCCAAGTGTACAATGCTGCTCCACTTTATCCATCATGTAATTTTCTATTGAGTCACTAGAATATAAACAAGGCTAAGAACAAATTTTTTGAAGTTTATGTTTCATATAAACTGATACAAATATTAGTTTTCATGATGTGTCTGATAAAATGACCTTTATAAAATGCCAAACTAATTAGATCTGATATTTACCAGATTTAGTAAACTATGAGTATTCAGAATTCCCTATATTTGACAGACTCTTAAAAAGAACTTGCATTCATGAATTCAGACAATGAATGTGTTATGAAATGTTGAATTCTTAAAATATAATGTTACAAACATGGTTTGTGTGGGCAGTGGTGTCTAGAGGCTAATTTTAAAAAGAAAACACACTTGGTGATTAAAACTCGACAAAATGTTGACCATTATGAGTTTCTGCTCTTAGCCAACGAAATATTTAATGGAGCAAAGGCAATATACCAACAACAACATTGACCTTTTTGAGGGTTTCAAATCATTTTCTGAATCTACTTGAACTCCCACTCAGACATTAGATTTTAAGGCAGTAAACTGTGCCACTAGCTAGTGCCATCTAGTGGCCAAATACACAATTAGATGTTAAATATTGAATTAATGTTTAAAAATCCTACTGAAATATGTGTCATGGGAATCATCCAATATTCAGTGTCTTGTGTAACAAGAAGTATTTTTTAGGTTCTTCACTTGAATGGAAATAAAATTGGCACTTTAGATCATGCCTCAAAGTACTTCCCATCCTGCATCTGTACACTATCTTTGGCGGATAACTGTTTAACAGACTTAAATGAAGTAAGTGTATGATACTTTTGTGAAATGCTCTGTTGTATAACAAAACAAACTAGTTTTTCAATATAAATACCAGTTTTAACACCTTAAAACTGGACATGAAAAAACTTTTTTTTTTCAAGAATCCTGGAGAAAATTTGAATTCACTTGGGAGTCCTTGAAAAATGAAATATGCCCCTAGAATCTTTATATTCCTATTTTGATTAATTTATATACATATCTGCTAACTCTTCCAGAATCTACTTTTTTCTCATCTTCCCGACAGAAAAAAATAGCTTCTGGATTTTTCTTTTTAATGTGAAAAATTTTCAAATACCAAGTTCATCATTTGGTTCCATGTTGTGGCAATTCTTGAAGGAATGATATTGCATGTCTGCGAATTCGACTGGAAAAATATTTGTTTTTCCCAGATGGAAATAGTATCCAGATTTTTCTTTAGGGAGAGAAAATATTTCAAGTTAGTCAAATTTTGAAGTTTTAGTGCCAAACAATGTCAATCATGGAAAAATATTGGAATCAGTGGTTGCTAGATTGTTGGAAAAACCTCTAACACTCTAATTTTCGAAAATAACCTACAATTATACCTCTGAAACACTCAAGAAAAAGTTTAATATCTTATTTTTTCGTACATTTGGCTCTATTTTGTGTATATATTGATCAGCATCCAAAGTTATATTTAAAGCTTTGTTATTTCATTTACTCTATTTAAAACCGCATTTCACCTTATAAACCTTTCAATCAAAGAATAGCTTACTTTCAATTGACGAAAGTTTTATGACCCTGTTAATGGTATGAAATTTGATATTGTTTGTTTCAATAATAATTTTTTGCCTGGGTGTATGAAATTACATAATACTTGATGTAGATTAGGAGAGAAAGGCAAATATAGAAAGTGTGCTTTTGCATAATTAATGGTAGGAATAGCAAAACACTTGGTAGAATGGAATGTTCCTATCTTAAATATGAAATAATTTTTTGATTACATGTTCCTCCAATTAAATGTTTTTTTTATTTGCTTATATTTTAATACTTGTAGGTAGTTTAAATTTAAAATTACTACAGTTTTCCATGATTGCATGTTTTTCCATTGCAAAATTATAACTTTCCCTTGTGTTAACAAGTGTAGATTTAAATATTTGTAGATGTAGGTATATTTTTATGATATTATTTCCTTGTAGTGTAACACAAGCTAGAATGGATTGCTTCCATAGATCAAGAATAGCTTCTCATGAGTGCATGTTACGCCTATTAAACATTAATTTCCTATGTGTAACTTGTAGTTCTTATATTTGTAGGGAGTTTTTATGCATAATGATTACAGTAGTTTTTTCATTTAGATATCCCATTTGGTTAAATTACATTGTTTGGAACAATTAACTATATTGGGAAACCCCTGCCTATCATCTGAGAGATTGTCTTTACCGTATCCTTTCTTGTTGTCATGATTTTGCTGCACCTTTAGGCTTGATTTTAAGTTTAGCAAATTTCATGAAATTTTTTAATTATTGTTAAGAACTATCTTCCTTATCCTTAAAATAGATTAGCATTTAAATTTTAAATTCTAGTTTATCATTTAAATTTTAGTATGTTTGAAGTTTGACTTGATTGCTCTTTTGTGGAAAATTTAGAAATAATGGCTTCTTTGTAATTTTTATAAAATATTTAGTCTCAAAATTAACAAACTACCCATACATGAAATAGATTATTTATATTTATAAAGAGAAAAATTTTAATTAAACTCGCAATCAGATTTAGCCCAATATTATATTTTTAGATTTATTACTAGAAATAAAACTACAGTAATGTCTCCTGTCCCCCATTCTATTTGTAGACATAAAGTTAATACAAAATTTTGTTTTCTGTAATGGATATACTTTCAAGGCTATTTCAAGTGGAAAGTAATTTTCCTGACTCTTCATTCTTTATCCAAAAAGAAAGTTAATTACTTAGTGTAATTATTTACTAGTATTTCTTAGAATGATCAGCTTTGCTGCTGATAGTATCCATTAATGAGAGAGTTTTTCATTTTAAATATGGAAAGATTTTTCCAGTGAAGAATCAATTTATGGGCATTTTGGCAATGTTTGGAGTACAAGCAGTTTGCTAAAGCTGCATTCGAGTAACATACCTAGTAATGCCACAAATTATGAAAGAGGAGACCAAAACTCCCACACCCTCTGTGAAGCTTTACAAAAATCATCTCATGTTGAAATTGTTATTGCTATGGAAACAGAAAAGAGTGAATCTTTGGCAGCTAGTTATGATGACTTTCTTTTCATCAATTTTTTTACAATTTGAAGTAATGAAGGGACATTTCACATACATGACTACAAATATAGTGTGCGAGTAAAAGTATATAAATTTTTGCCTTTCGTACTGAATTTTATGCTTGCGACGAAAATTTTTTGTTACCTACAAATTTCTTTCATTTTATCTAAAAATATCAATCTTTTATATTTATTTCAGTACTTATATCAATTTCTAATCTTATTGTATTCTACTCTTTTATGATATTTCTTTAAACTCATTATAAAAGGCAGTTTCTTATGCCAATATTTAAAATCTGAAAGACTTGGAGATTTGACTTATATGTAATTTAAATTAAGCCAAAAATTACTATATCTGAAATTGTAAACTTGATTTACTAGTTGTGTACTTTACTTATTTCTCACATGGAATTTGTGTAACCTTCTCATATATCATCAGTTAAAGCTATTTGTAATCGATCTTTGTTTGCTATCCTTTGGAATCTATTTATCTCTACTATTATAAAAGGAAGTGTTTGTGTGTGTGCGGTGTCTAGACGAATCTATGGTACTTACAGCCATGAAATTTGGCACACAGGTAGTCCTAAAGTGACTGAATGTACCTTAAAGCCCGAATTTTAAAATTTAATTTAGAAAATTTTAAAATTAATTTATTGGCATATTTTTTTGTATTTGGTTTCCTAAGAATGGCAACAGTGTGAGAGCGATCACACAGCTTCTGCTCTTGGCAATAAGCCAAGGCTCTCTGTTTACTTTCTAAAAAGGTTGTCTGATAAGGCAGCCATGTAAATATCTATGTTTGTTGGAATCAGTGAGCTTTAACGTTAAGACTTTTTTAAAGTATAGCGTTATATTTAAAGATTGAATCACATTTTTATTTCAGTAGTGGTTATTTCATAACTTACTTTTGAATTTGTATGATTTCTGCAATTTTAATAACTACATTATTTTGGTTTGGTATTATATTTAAAGATGCCACAGCCTCCCAGAAAAAGAAATGTCTTTGAACACAACAGCAAGATAACAGAGAAAGAAATCAAAGAGAAGCTGAATTCACCCCATAAAGAGAAACAAGACAGCGAGAGAACAAAGAAGAGAAGCTTAATTCACCCCAGAAAGAGAAACAAGACTACAGCAAGTTAGAACAGGAAGAAGTGCTGCTCGAATGCATATCTGTAGAAATTTAGATAATGCCGCTTTTAATTACGACCCATCAGCACATTATGTACCTCATCCTTGATGCACCATTGGATCAATGTCTGTAACATGTCAACACTGAAGCAAAGAAGTGGAAGGGTGAAATCCCAGGTATGTGCCGCAACTGAGGAAAGATTCAACTGCCACTGTTAATGGATTCAGCCGAACCCCTTCGTACTTTACTGATTGGAGATTCAGCGGTAGCTAAACATTTCCTGGCAAATATTAGAAGGTACAATTCCTGTTTCCAGATGACCTCTTTCGGCATGACAAAAGAAATTAGAGTCCGGATACATGTAGACATTTAAGGTTCAGGGTCAAGCTTATCACTGCATCGGGAGTCTACACCCTCTATCCAATGAAGAGCCTAAATTTCTGCAAATATATTTTGTTGGAGATGGTACACAACAAGCAGAGCAGCGTTGCAAACACGTTCCGCAGACGAGATAAGACAGTACTTATATGCTGGATCATCACAACTCTTCCATCCACAGCTTCAAATTGGCCATGGATAAGATCAGCCCTGAATTCAAAGTGGTAATCTTAGCAGGCAAAACCCATGGTGAACATGAGAGGCAGGAGACAACAGGAGAAGTGGCTTTAATCATGGTGGGAGAACAACAAGGAGCAAGAGACAGTTTTAGAAGAAAGAAGTGGCACTATCAAGAGAATTCCCGATACGCACAGGTCCTACGATGCGCTACAGTATCTAGTCATGTTTTGGCAGGGAAGGATGGATATAATTTTTAACTGCGACAAAAAAAAACAACTACAGGAATGCCGCAAACTAAGAAGATTTCTACTTTGCAGTTCTACTCTCACAGGATGATGATACGGTCTTTAAATTTCAACATGTTACTGAGAAGCAAAGACCTGTTCCATTAATTTATCGTTGACATGTATGCTAAGATTGAATCGGAAAGGCTATGTTTACATACAACTAAATCAGAGGACACTGAGAGTGGAACAGTATGCATATTTGAGAGATGTGGTCATGAACGATGGAAATGTTGTAGACATTGGCCAGTTGATCAGCCTTCCAGCTTTACTGGGGTCCCAGGTCCATGCACGAGCATACTCAAGATGCCATGACCTACATGAGAAATTATGTTTGACCGGACCTCTTTATCACCTTTACATGCAATCCAAATTGGACAGAGATACAGCAAGAACTATTTGTTGGGCAAAAACCACAGGATTCGTCATGATTTGTTGGCAAGAATCTTTCACATCAAAAGCAAAAACACTGATGAGTCTCATCACAAAGGCAAAGATTTTTGAAGAAGTTAAGTGTCATGTCATGATAGAGTGGCAGAAGCGAGGACTTCCTCATGCCCACATTCTGATTTGGTTCAAAGACTCATTACACATTCACAGAGTGGATGACTTTATCAGTGCGGAAATCCCTAATCCACAAGAAGACCCAGACCTTTTTTGTATTGTAATGAAGCAGATGGTGCACGGCCCCTGCAGTTGCATAAATCCACTCTCCATGCATAAAGGATGGAATTTGCATAAAGCGATTCCCATGCCGTTTTTTGAAAGAAACGCAAACAGGATAAGACGGATATCCACTTTATCGTCATAGATCATCACAAGACGGGGGATTTACTGCAAACATCAATTTTCGAGGATCAGAAGTGTCTGGACAATACATGGATTGTTCCGCATTGCCCTCTATTAACAAAAATTTTCAATGCACATATCAACGTAGAGTATTGCACTTCTGTAAAGTCTATAAAGTACGTCTGTAAGTATGTTAACAAAGGATCCGACATGGCTGTGTTTGAATTGACCAGTGGAGAGAATGACCTTAATGAAATTCGTCAGTATCAAATGGGAAGATATATCAGCAGCAACGAAGTAGTATGGAGAACTGCCCAATACACGAGCGCCACCCCACAGTCATTCATCTAAGTGTCCACCTTGAGAATGGACAGAGAATCTACTTCACGACAGAAAATGCAGCTCAACATGTCCAAGCACCTCAGGAAACAACCCTGACGTCTTTCTTCAGACTTTGCATCCAAGATGAGTTTGCACGCACCCTATTGTACAACCAAGTACCAAAGTCCTATACTTGGAAAAACGGAAACAAGACATGGAACCGTCGAAAACAAGGACAAGTTGTACCAGAACAAACAGGAATAAGGTCCAGCGATGCTCTAGGCCATGTGTACGCCGTCCATCCGACACACTTGGAATGCTTTCACCTGCGACTCTTGCTACATGAAGTACGAGGTCTGATATCGTTTATAGATTTCAGAACATTTGAAGGAACTGCGGAACTTACAAAGAGGCTTGCCAGCTTAGAGGACTTCTGGAGAACGTTGAATACTGGAACAAAGCATTGGAAGAAGCAGCTGCATCTCAATCACCAAAGATTTTACATAATCTGTTTGCTGTTATGCTACAAACATGCTCGATGTCTTCTCCCGATCAGTTATGGATGAACCACAAGGAGAACGTATCTGAAGACATACTGCACCAAGCACGCGTACAGCAGCAGAATATGGATCTGGACTACAGTGATGACATCTCCATAGCTCTAATCTACATTGAGGATAAGATTATATTGTTGGGTGGATCAGACCTAAAAAGCTTTGGACTACCGCAACCCAATCGAAACTGATTCAGTCCTACCGAGTGAAGAACTTATGGAAAGAAACTATGACGCGAATGTACTTGCAACATACTTAGCACAAAGAGCCAAAAATGGTCCAAGATCAAAAGGAAGCATTTGACAAGATTACAAGAGCAGTTTTTGATAGGCACGATGGCATATTCTTTCTGGATGTTCCTGGCGGTGCAGGGAAAACTTTTCTCATTCAATCTTTTGGCTAAAGTGTGACAGAGAAATGAGATTGCCCTGGCTGTTGCTTCATCAGGCACTGCCGCAACTCTATTGATACGAGGGAGGACAGCTCACTCGGCTTTCAAAGCCGCATTCGAAGTACTTGATGTCATGTTGAAAGACATCAGACGTAACAATGACAGAATGGGAGGCGTCATTATGGTGTTGGCTGGTGACTTTCGACAGACACTTCTGGTTATTCCCGTGGAACCAGGGCGGGTGAAATGCATGCCTGTTAAAAATCATCTTACATTTGGAATGGTATTCATAGACTTGGATTATCAACGAACACACGAGTTCATGTCAACGGTGATTCCTCCCAGCAATTTGCAGATAACCTACTTCAACTAGGAAATGGTGCCGTTACTTCGGATAATCAAGATGGATGTACAGCAATGCAAAGCATTGGAAGGATTGTGAAAACTCAACGAGAGCTGAAAGAGGTAGTGTTTTCAAATGTGGCGCAGCACTTTACAGATCACTCATGGCTGTGTCAAAGAGCAATTCTTGCTCCAAGAAACGAAGTTGTCAATGTCATCAATAAGCAACTTTTACAAGAATTGCCCGGTAGTGTTCAAATTTACAAATATATCGACACTATATGTGACACAGATGAGGCTGTGAACTACACAAGAGAGTTTTTGAACACATTGGAGCCATTTGGAGTACCCTCGCACATATTACAGCTAGAAATTGATTATGCTTCTCAGAAATCTGCATCCACCTGCACTCTGCAATGGAACAAGACTCAAGAAACTGATGCCAAATATTATTGAAGCCACCATCATGACTGAACATGCTGCAGGCGAAGACATTTATTCCTAGGATCCCAATCATCCCTTCGGATCTCCCATTCCAATTTAAATGACTTCAGTTCCCTGTTCATTTAAGTTTCGCCATGAGCATCAACAAGGCACTAGGTTCACTTTCAGCGATTGAAAAATCACTGAAAGTTGTAGGACTCGATCTCATCAAACCGTGTTTCTCCCATGGTCACCCATATGTGGGTTGTTCAAGAGTTGGAAAAGCCGAGAATATTTACATCCTAGCTCCAAATGGAAGAACAATGAACATAGTGTATCATGAAGCTCTATAAGCAAGGATCGGTGAGGTGGAAGGAATGAGGCGACATGCCCATGTCATGTCGTTTGGTGGTGGGACTCATTCTTAAAATTATTGTGTTTTCTTTTTAACTTTCAACTTCTCCTAATTACATTAAACTTTGTTTTTTAATTTTTTTGTATTGCTTTCTGTTTTGGTTTGGGTATTTTTCACAAATAGTATAATGTTTGTGTTAATAAATAACATGAAATGAAGTAACAGTGTTTATTACTGTTTAATTTGGTTTTGATTTCGCTGATATTGTGATTCATTTAAGTTGTTTGTCGGAATCAGTGAGGTGACATAACAAGACTTTTTAAAAGTATAGCGTTATATTTAAAGATTCAATCACATTTTAATTTCAGTAGTGTTTTTTCATAATTTACTTTTGAATTTGTATAATTTCTGTATTTGTATAATACAAATCTATCGACACTACATGGGACAGATGAGGCTGTGAACTACACAACAGAGTTTTTGAACACATTGGAGCCATGTGGAGTACCTTCATACATATTACAGCTGAAGATTGGGGCACCGTTTATGCTTCTCACAAATCTGCATCCACCTTCATTCTGCAATGGAACAAGACTCAAGAAACTGATGCAGAATATTATTGAAGTCACCATCATGACTGGACATGCCAAATGGAAGAACATTGAACTTAGTGTATCATGAAACTCTCTAAGCAAGAATCACTGAGGTGGAAGGAATGAGGCGATATGGCCGTGCCAGGTCAGGTAGTGGTGAGACTCATTCTCAAAATTATTGTTTTTCTTTTTAATATTTTCAGAATCAGTTAGGACATAACAAGAATGATGTCACGGGCAATGCTATGCTGGTACTGCTAGTCTAGACATAAAATTAAAAGAAAATTTTTCACTTAATTTAATTTGATTTAAATTTGAATGATTGTATTACTGATAGAGAACTTGACATGTGTCTTATTGTTTCCTAAGCATGTTTATTTTTAATATATTATAAAAAATTATTCATCATTAAAAAATCAAATTTCCTCAATTTAAAATCAAGACCTTTTGATTATCGACCATTTGTTATAAACTGGTGCTTAGGCCTACGCCTTTTGGATGGAGGTGTTGCTACACAGAAAGAAAGGTAGGGTGAACTTTTTTAATTGTATTGATTTATTGTAGTATTTTTTGGTGCTTACATATAAAATTTTATTGTAGCCTGAAAGCTGAATGGCTGTACAGCCAAGGTAAAGGAAGGCATTATAAACCTGGTGAACATATGGAACTTGTTGAATACTTATGTCAAGTTTGTCCTGTTGTTGCTGATCAGGTATTTTTCAATTTATTTTTATCACTAAGTTATGTTATTGGATCTGAAAGATAATTGTGAGAAAAATATTAGATAGTTATTAATTGTTAAGTTATTTTATTGAATAATTGCCATATAAAATTTTCTAAAGTTAACCTTTTTTATTGGAGAGTGGTAGGTGATTGATGAATATATTTTTGTAAGATAATTTTAATCTTTATAAGCCAAATATATGGCCACATAAAGGAGTTCAGTGTTTAGGTTCCAAATTCTGTCTCATAGAGGTTGTAACAAATATCTCAAAAATATATTTGCTGTTATTTTATTTAATTTCTTACATAATTTGTAATTATACTACACTATTCATCATTGTTTTCTTCACACCAAGTAGGTGCATGTGACCTTTAGTCTTCTCCATTTCTTCCTGTCTAGTGCTGCATCTCTGACTTGACTTTAGCTTCGCCCATCCAATCTTATTCCTCTCTTCCTCGACTAATCTCCTTCACATTAGTTTTGGTCTGCTTCTTGATCTCTTTCCATTTAGTACCTAAGTTAATTCTATTTTTGGGTATTTCATAGTGGACATTCTTAGTATATGTTCAATCCAAGTCCACCTTTAAAATTTTATTTTAAAGTATTAGGTTTTGTGTTCGTCTTTTCATGCAATTTGGCATTAGGGATAACTTGTGACCAAAAGATTTTTAGAGTTTCTCTAAGGCATTTAGCTTGAATGGCATCTTAAAAATGTTCCTGGATCTTAGTTGTTTACAAGTTTTAGCACCATACAATGATACAAATTTCACTACTGCATTAAAAATTTGTAGTTTCAGCTACAGTATTGTTTGAAGCCCTCCAAACATTTTGAGCCTTTTTTTATCCTTAGCATTGTCTTGGTCAGTTCCTCCTATATCACTAATCATTGCTTCTAGGTAATTAAAGGATTCAGTCTCTTCAAATACTTTTCCATTAACTTATATTCTTGGTGTAATTTTTGTGCTGTTTAGTTTTAAAACTTTTATCTTTCCTTCACTTGCTTTGAGACCAACAGCTCCTGCTATCATCTCAAGCATATGGGTGTTCTGTTGCATGTCACCAGATTTAGAAGTAAACATTGTATTGCATACTCCACGTCTTCCTGTAAGGACCTGAAATTCCATCTGATTCCAGTTCGTTTGTTTTGTGTGATCTTTTCCATTATTCAGTCTATTATAATAATAAATAGGAGTCCAGACAACATACATCCCTGTCGTACACCACTCTTAATAAGAACACATTCAGATTTTGTATCATTAAAGAAGACTCAGCCTTTGCTGTCATTGTACAAGTTTCTATTAATGTTAATTATTTTCACTAAGATTGCATAACATTTCAGGATTCTCCATAAATATTTTCTGTTAATGCTATCGAAACCCTTTTCAAAGTTAATGAATTGTATCCCTTATACTTTTTCTCTTATTGTCATTATCTTTGTATTTTTAGTCGACAACAGAAGAAGAGGATGAGAAGTTGATTAGAATTTTGCATAAACAAAGACAACACAAAGAGCAGTTTCTGAATGAAATGTCCCAAGTGCCCCAAACTGAAACTTTTGAAGCTGCTAGAGGACAACAAAGTGCAATGACACAATCCTACCACTTTAAAACTGACACGTCTCCTAAAAGCCAAGAGGCAGAGATGTCTGCAAGTGCTTGTGTTGTACCTTCCAAGATCATGTATGAATCAGGTATGTTTGAAAATTAACAATTTTCGATCATTCCCTTGTTGGAATGCAAAATATAATATCTGAAAATACCAAATTTTCAGATTTATATAGACATCTGAATGTTTCTCCATGAAATTCACTTTTAAATATGAAATTACTTCACAAAGCTAGCATTGTAGTCATGTTCTTTCGATTGCAAATTAAAGGTGATTGCTAAATCCATAGAACCTTCAAGAAAAAATCATGTGATTCTACTACAGTGTGTTTTTGTATTGCTACATGTAGTTTTTCTCTGCTTCAAAACTTGTTTTACACCTCATGTAATAACCATACTTTTCTAAGAACTGAAATAAATAAAATGTAATTCACATTAATTCAAAATTGATTTGATAAGTGATAAAAGACTGAAGTAGCAGACTGAAATATGTAGATGAAAGTGAATTATCTTAGACCAGCAATTTTCAACCTTTTCATCTCATGGTGTTTATAAACTAATTATTGAAATTCTGCATCATGCCAATAATATATAAAATTGCAGATCTGACAATAAAATAGATAATTTTGATTGATTTACACAAAAAGTAATTACCCACCCTTATCTCTCTAAAGTGGCTATTTAAAAAATCTTTTTGAAACAATTTATGATACTTTGCGATGGAAAAATTATACCAAAAGTATTTGTAGAACACACTTGTAAAAAGTTCAAAAATAAAACCATTGGAATGAAATAAATCTTACACAATTTGAACTCTTTCGCTATCCGTAAGGCATACCAGTTTCTTGCGGCACACTGGTTGAAAATCTTTGTCGTATGCTAAAGTAAATAAGTACAAGTTATAGATTTGATGAAGCTTTTTAATTGACTATTTTGAGCTATCAGAGTTCAAATCAAAGTTTCCAAATTTAAAAATTATTCCATTTTGAATCTTAATTATTAGGGCTGAATTTTGAAGATTTTGCATCTTTTTTGATTAGCTAGATTTAAATGTTATTCTAGTGAATAAAAATGTGTTTTATAAAAACTAAGTTGAGATTTAGTTGTCTTAGGTATGACATTATCATGCATTTTTCTCTCAGGATTTTTAACTGTTATTTTGCATATTGTGGCACTTTCAAGGTAAAGGGTATTTTAGATAGTGTTTCCCTGATACCCAAATTTTTACCCCTTGGTGAAATTTCAGGACTGAACAGGAGACAGTTTATTTGAAATGTGCTCTTGTAGAAATGAAGTAAAAGGAACTTTTCAATGTTTTAAACTTTGTTGGCAGACCTTAGAAAATCATTCTCTTGTAAATCTACATGTGGTTTAGTTCTGCTTTTGCAATTCAGGGTTGATGAAACGAAAGCTTTTCAGAATGGCAATCTAAAAGCTATCCAACTGAATGTTAATAAATTTCAATTAAACACAGGAACTAGCAGAAAATGTATGCATTTGTATATAGCTTTTAATATTTTTTATTAGCAAATAAAAAGGTTTAAAGAAAAAGATTGAAAAAAATGTTAGGGAAACTAAGTTGAGTTGTATTTAAAGATATTAAAAATACTGTCTCAAAGGGGGTAATGACTAAAGGGAGCCGATGAGTAAATGCACCAAAATTACAAATGAGAATCAGTTGGAAATTTCCTTCAAATGCAAGAATTTTAAAATTAAAAACTGATTATGCAACTAAGACACAAACATGTTCAGTCAAGTGAGTGGTACAGAAGAAATTGCTTTGTACTGTATCAATTGTAAATAAGATATGTATATAATATAGATTTGATAAATTTTAAAATCTGTATAAATATTGTGTTGTCAAAAATAATACATTTTCTTATATTTTCTAAAATTTATTGCTTCATTTTTTTTTGCATTTGACAGTCAATTTACTGTAACATTTTGTGGCATAAGTATGAAAATATTGAAAAATAGGCTTAAAGTTAACTGAAATTAAAGATTGTAGCGATGCCATTTAGATATTAAAAATATTTTCAAAACACTGATGTACATTTTAGGGTAATGGGAGTGACAGCTGTTCTAGTGTTAGTACAACTTCATTATACGTTCAATACATATCTTCAATTTTTCTGCCTCTAAATAATCTTTCAATATGTTTCAGCTCCAGAAGTTTTATTTCATCCTACTACTTCTGAATCAGCTCAAAGTACTCCTCCGTCCTTTCAGTCCGGAAAATATCCTCGTTCTGTGTCAAAATCTGAAATCCTGCACAGCTCTATCAAAAGTCCAATCATGATAGAACAAGTAGAGATGGAGGCCACCAGTAAACCCAAAACTCAAGAACCTGCAAAATCCCCGTACCAATATTATGAAGATCGTAGAGTCCGTCCTTCAAGCTCCAGTGAAATCAGACCGACTCATACTCCGAAGGGTATTTTTATTGAGATTTTTAAGTCTTTAATTACTTTTGTTACTGACTGTTAAATTAGAATTGATACTGTAGATTCATCTAAATCAAAATATTTTTGTCTGGACTGGAGAACATTATTTTCATAGAATTATAAACTTCGTACTTGATTTTTTTTAATCATCATTTATATGAGAGAACTTTTCATTCATTAAAAGTTCCACAATATCAATTCACCTTATATTACTTGAAATAATATATTTGTACAGAACCATGTTTTAGTGATCCAACTTTAGCAAACTACATTAAGTTATCTTACTAACAATCTGAAGGGCAAGGCAAGAAGATTTGAAGCTAAGTTTAGTTAACGTTTAAATAACTTAAATTAGAAATTCATATGCTCTTGATGCAATTAGTAGTCAACTTGACCAAGCTAAAATGAAAGTAAAAAAAGTGAGCAAATCTTCTTGTGACTACAGTTTATACTCTGCGTTATCAGTATTGAATTTTGTAATTTAAATTTTGTTATAACAATTAATAAAAAATAAATATTTGCAATAATTAATATAAATAAGAAAATTGATAGTTTTTTAAACAAGCTTTTGAACTTTTAAACTATTTACTTATTTTTCCCCGAGTGAAAGTATCTAATCCATTCTATGGTCTTTCTGTCTAAAACTTTAAAAATGATGTCTGAGACTATAAAATTATAGATACTTCAGGGGATTTTCTTTTTTTTTTCGGCAAAAAAAAATATATTTAGTATTTTTCACATGATTATATTTTTAGGGTTTTAAAAACATGTGTATCAAATTTCGTCGAAATTCACAAAATTGGCCTAGTTATAAGCCATTAACAAACATGTAGCTGTAGATTCAACACTCAGATGTAGAATTTCAAGCAGACATCACTTTATAAAGATATAAATTCCATAAAGCCGATTTACAGTGATTTTCTTATCAAAAGATGACAATCAAAATATAATCATTGTATGGCACTGGTATATCAGATTAGCATGAAAATACTATAAGTACTGAATATGCTTCTGTACTGAAACTTAAAATGTATTTTTCTCGGAATAGCTTTTCCATGAGTGATTATTGGCATATCTAAAACCATTTGATCGACTTAAAATTTTTTACAGCATGTTGAGCAAATATTCTTTTATCATTCAATGAACCAGAAAAACAATTTTTTAAGTTTTTATAGCAAAAAACTCAGTCAATTTTTTTTTCGCTGAATCGATGATTTTGGATTTGACCAAGTCACCCTTCCCTCAAATATTTCTTCATGAAAATGATTTAAAGTTTTTTTTCTGAAAAGTTGGAATTATTTTATTGCTTAGTTTGATCAATAAAAAATAAGAAAAAGATGGTAATTTTATCGAAGAAAAAGAGAACCCTTGTTAGACTGGTGTTTAGCTCCCATTTTTTCAATTTATTAATTTTGATGAAATGTTCACATATTTTCATTACAGGTACCCTCATTCGCAAAGTGAGCAAAAGAGCAACATCCCCATGCACATCTGCTCCTCCTGGCTCTCGATCTAAACTCCCTCATTCCACTTCCAAAAGTAGAATATCTCCTTCAAGAAGTTGCATTCTGACTGCCCGACTCTCATCCGCTGCTAAAAACAGCAGCGAAAGCGATACTTCCGAAGAAGTTTCACACACAAGCCGTACTCCTCAGCGATCTTTTCGATCCCTCAGTTCTGACATTCAATCAGGACATAACTCTCCCATTATGCAGCAAAGTTTCCAGTCAACAATAAGTCCCACAAAAAGGGCATTTGGACTGGACAGTGGAGCGCAGAATCAAATGACAACCAGCCCTAAGTTTGGACATGGCTCAACCCCTCATATTGCAAAGGCTAAAACAATGTCGGAGATATATGGGAAAAGTGATGAGGATATAGCAAAAGCTGCTGTAAAAATACAGTCTGCATGGAGAGGATATTTTGTTCGGCATCACAATCAACGTGTGTTTAAACTTTTGCAAGAAATTCGTTTTAGGAGGCTGGAAGACCACATACAGCATTTGCATGGACATTTATGTCGCTTAACTGATTTTGTGTTAAGGTGAGTTTGAATATTAAAATATGATATTTCTGGCATTTGAAAGCTAATTTTAGCAGTTTTGCACTAATGATCATAATTTTCAGTTAATTTATAACTGTACAGTTGCATATTCTCAACACCCACATGATAATCTGTGAATGTTTTTAAGTAATTAAATAAATTACACTAGTCTACAAATTGAAAAATAATTTTCATAACAGAAACCACAATAATTGAATTTTATGTGTTTGACGACGCTGAATCTGAAAATGAAATCAGTTTTTCTCCATCACGTATCACTTTTCTGTTATACAACCTCGAGTAATTGCTGGAAAAGTATAAAATTTCCAAAGTGACTAAATTTATCAGTATATGAAATTATACAAAATGTTAAATAAATTTGCAATACTCATAATTTATTTAGCTTATTACATGAAAAAATCTTGTAGAATATAACTATAAGAGATAAAATGTACTTACAATATGTTATAAGTGGAATTGGAGAACACAAATTACTTCTTCCTTCTGTGTACGGTAGGGTCCTCTCTTTGGAGAAACCAACAGTAGTGACTTATTGATTCATCCCATCTACCAGCCCCCTTTGTACATAATAGTCTTTTGGTTGGATTTGAACTCGCAACCCTCCTGTTGCTAATCCGTCACTCCTCCAACCGGGCCACCGCTGCCCTGTACAGGCAAGGAATTAAATTAAAATGATGAAAATCAGTTTTAAATAAAAAAAATCTGATTTAAATTAAATAAATCCGATGTTTTTCATTTTTAAAGAAAATCATGATTTTTTTCATACCCTGCTATTCTGAATAACATCCTTGTTGTGTTAATTACTTAATGATGTTTTGCATTTTACTGAATTGTTTCAAGGTAGATTATATTGTAAATTTCATGTTTTGAAATAAGCCATTTACAAGTCTAACCTATTAAGAAATATTCCATACACACTGTTTCATCTAAATTTATATAATTATGGTTTTTAAATTCTAAATTAAGTTTGTATTTTAAAGTATTTAGAAAATTATTCAGTATCACATAAGTTAAATTCTTGATTCCAAATAATTTGTTTCCTTTTATTTTAGACAACAACAGGACTTGCAACATGAACGTGAGCTACGTAAAATGCAAGCTGAGGATATTAGACATTTACATGAAAAGGTGAGCATTGCTTTTATCAATACTTTCATACAAATCACTTATTTTTCTATTATATTCCTTATAAAAGATTAAATAAATTATATTTTGGCCTGGTAGTTAATTTTTTAACTTAACAATCTAATCGGTGATGTTCTATAGTGGACTATAATATTTGTTTAAAGTTTATATAAAAAAATTAAGTACCAGATTATATATATATACAGGGTGTCCCAAAAAGGTTGTTCCACAATTTATCTTTTTACCATTTGGAGATAGGTAGGCAATGTAAATTGCAAAAGTGCACCAAATAAGGTAAGTAATTAAGATATGTGAATAAAATTATCACGTGATAACAATTTAAACTGATACAGTTTTTAATTTTTATACAACCCCTCTAGATAAAAATCCGAGATAGCAGAAATGTTCCTTACCTGCATCCCTATCGTTAGCAGAAAACTGCATTTCTGTAGGTTGAACAGTAACGGAGGCATAAGGAAGAAAAAAAGTTGACTTATACTGCTTGTGCACAGCTGTTCAAGCAGTCAGATTACGGACCGCATACACAATGCTAAAAAGCATTTATTTTTCGGTCAGAAAGTGCAACATTGTGCAAAGTAATGTAGTATTGCAACTGCAGATGAAAATCGCAATGCATAATAGTAGACAATGTAATCTTTAATAAAAATATTGTAGAAAAAATGGTTTAAATAAAAATAAAAGGAAATTTTTCCATCTGCAGCAATGCATAACTTAGCTCTTCATTCATGGCCATGGGTCAGTTTCCGTTCTAGATCAGATACGGCCCCCTTAAAATAGAAACTCTTGTATCTCCGTTACTATTCAACCTACAGAAATATGGTTTCTTACTAACGATAGGGATACAGGTAAGGAACATTTTTGCTATCTCGGATTTTTATCTAGAGGGGTGGTATAAAAATTAAAAATTGTATCTGCTTAAATTGTTATCATGTGATAATTTTATTCACATATCTTAATTACTTACCTTATTTGGTGCACTTTTGCAATTTACATTGCCTACCTATCTCCAAATGGTAAAAAGATTAATTGCGGAACAACCTTTTTGGGACACCCTGTATATATATAAAATTGTAAGACTAAAATGAGTTTTGAATTTTTGTCCAATTTGATGCATAACAAATATGATATTGCCATGTTTTAAAATAAAGATAAAATATATTTAATTTGGAAATGATTCCTTTACTGTGCTTGTTGCAATCTTGAACTTCTTCAGTACTGTACTTTAGTTTTATTATAAAAGAATTATTGAAGATATGTGCTAAAAATGTTACAATTTCTGTCTAAAGCTGCTAACTTTCCAAATGCCTTGTCTCATTTGTTTTGTCTTTTCTATTAAAGCAGTTTACCACAAGGTAAGAAATACAGCTGTAAAACATTAAATAGGAATTTCTGCTTATCAGACTTGCCTTAAATTGTATTTTACATTCACTTCTCTCTCAATTAACAACATTAAATTGTTTAGTTTTTTAGTTTGCAAATTGTAATTTACTATTTTGAAATGTGTTCATGGTTTCTTCAGAAAACTTTGTAATATAATTAGAAAACTTGTGCATTTGATATTGTCTTCAAAATGACAAGATTTGTCTATCTAAAGAATTAATTCCATTTAGGAAATATGTTCTTGATTCCAGTATTCCCCAATTCTCATAGTAAATGTTAGTTTTAACATATTTCTATGAGCATTCAGGGATAGTTTTAAAATCATAGCTATTTTTCATGAACGGATATTTGTTGAGGCTTTTGCTGAATAACTGTATCTTGGAACGTCAATATTGACATTACACTTGGAGTGAGACATTTAACATAGCTTTAAGACTTCTGAAAAAATACTGTGTGTTTAGTGTATAATATAATTTTTTAGGAAATAATCTTATAATAATGACAATTTTAATTATTTCCAGTGCAATTTAATCAATTTTTGATTGTTCCAGAAATCTATAATCAATATTTTAACTGCAGAAGCAACACTAATATATTTTGCTTTTGGGTCTTTTAACTATGAGATTATAATTATTGTTTAATAGTTTTGCTTCAATTTTTTAGGCTAAGGATCTGCAAAAAAGTGTAACAGTTGCTTTATCCAAGGCTAAAACCAATGTTTTCCAGAATTTATCTGAACATGATAGCTCAAACAGGGATGCGCTTAGGGAAAACAATATGCATCCTGATTCAAAATTTGAAAAGCAACAAAGCTCAGATTCCCTGAATTTAGCTTTAAGGTACTCATCTCAAATGTACCATGAAAATTCCAGCATGTATTCCCCTTCTTCTCAGACATCCTCTGTTGCCTCATCTGTACCTGACACTTCATTTAGCAGATCAAAATCTCGCAGAGAACTGCTACCCTCTAACTCTGATGTATCCGATGCTGATTCTGGCTTGCAAAGCATGGTTAGCCCCAATGTAGCTGCAGGTGACTGTGATAGGCATAGCTCTTCAATCGAAATGGAGCATCCAACAATGAATGGTTATATCAATGATTCTGGTTCTTATTCTTACAAAGGTGATGTAGGTGATCATGTTAGAAGAAATTTAAATAAATTTGCTAACTCAGAGAAAGATGGCCACTATGATGATGTTGGTAGTCTGCATAGTAAAATTGGGATGCAACAAGTAAAGCACTTGACCTCTCTACGGCATTCGATACCTATGGCTACAATCCCAAGCTCAGGGGAAGATCTCTGCCACATGCAGTCTAGTCATCAAGCAAATGTTAAACCAATTCATTTTGGGAAAAATTCAATATCACTTAATAAAACCAGTTATGTGGAATATCCTAATAGCTCTGTTGAAAACTCTCCCTGTTCTGCAAATAGCGAGCCTTTCATTTTCTCTCGGCAGCATATGTATTCTAATATCATAGCTAATCCACTGTGTCAGGCAAAACAGGAAGATTCAAATAAATGGACAAACTGCATTGGGAATGGGTGTGTTGTGGACAACTTCCAAGGGAAGGAGCATTCGTTCTCTGACTCTACCCCAGGATGCTGCTCCAAGAGTTGCATGTCGCATCAAGTCAAAGACAAGATTCATGCGCACCACACACGATGCTCAAAATCTTGTTCTCAGAATGCATGCAAGCTTTCAGAGAAGGGAGAGAAATCATCGGAATATGTCGAGTCCAACTGCAATGCCAAAAGCTGTGCAGTGCTGCCAAAGAGACTCAATCAGCTTGCCCAGAATAAAGTCTCCTCACCCCTCGAAGACAAAGACTCCCCATCATCTCCATGTACTGTTGAAATGAGTGGTTGTATTTCCCATTCCTGCTCTTTCCAGTCGGATGGTTTTGCAGCTGAAGAGTTGTCTGCTACTGCCACTGTGAAATTGTTTTCTACGAGAGCTCTCAGCATGACTTGCACCAATGGAACCATGAGTCCACAAACACACTGTGCCACTCAGGGACCTCTTTCCTTGAGCGACTCTTCACCCCAAGCAAACCTCAGGTCCCCCTTAGTGCTAGCTGCTAGTGTGTGGGAGAAGAAAGTTCAAGATATAGAATCTACATTTCATCAATTACAATCCCAGGTATTAATTTTAATAGTGTATATATTTTGTGTGTTTCAGGGTGGTAAACAAAATAATAAATATAAATTGTATAAAAATATAGTACTGTAGAAGCTCTTGAGCCTTGATTTCGCCTTGGAGTTAATTGGAAAGAAAGTTAGAATTAAATTTCTTAAAATTGTATAAAGTATTCTGTATTGAAATTAAAAAAATTATGCACTTACGAGATTGTTCCAAACAGTCCAAATCGAGTAATTCTGCCAACCCGATTCGAAAAGCAAGAAATAAAAAGGGAACAGATAGTAAAAAGAAATTTGGGAAGTACATTTTCCAATTCCTTTCTCTCTAAAATTTAAAAGACAGGAAAATCTCATTCTTAACTCATCTGTTTAATTAATGAAAAACTTATTTTTTGCTGATAAAAATTAGTTGATAATAAATTTAGTTTCTTTCCACTCTTTTATAAGACTTGAACTAATATTTACATATTGTGAACTCTAGATTCGAGATTTAGAAGGGGCATTTGGGCAGATTGGACAATTTGGACAGTTTTTCTATCCTAGTATACTTCAAGAAGATGCAAAAGAAACTCGTCCAGGTATGTGCAAATACATAATTAGGATATTGTGTCCTTTCTTGGTGTTATGAGAGCATACTTAATATTTTTTATTTTCATTTTATCCAATTAAGTTCTCAAACAGTTTATCTATAAGTCAATAGTACAAATTTTTCAAGCTTTTAGACAATAGCTATTATAGAAAAATTAATTAAAGAGAACTTTTTGTATGCACAATGGTGCCGACTTGGGAAGATTATTGTGGTGCTCAGGACACATCCCAGTTGCTTTGCATATATAACATCTCAGCTGCGATACTGCTGCAATTTTTTTAATGACTTTTTATGTATAAAAAGGCTAAATACATGCTTCTGTATGCTGCAAAGCCACCACAGCAGTATATTCTCTTTCTCCAGTAGAGGGCAGTGGTAAACTCTAAATCGCATACCATGAAACGTATTTACAGTCTTTCTGCACATTAAATTAGTATGTTTAGTTATAGTGGTTTCTCAGCTGGGAGCCATAATGGGTGTGTTTTTGTAATAATTTATTTTTATACAGGTCGTTACCAAAATAAAGTACACTCATGTCCAAAATTATCTTTACATACATAAAATCACGGATTTCTCAAAAACTTCAGAAAAAATTAAGGCTTATGAATTTAATATGGAATGTGATCTCCCCTGATGAGTACACACATATCACAAAGTGTTGTAATGCTGGCAATAATGTTGTTAACCACAGTTTGGGGAATTAAGTTCCACTCCTACAGCAATGCGGTCTTCAGGGCATTTATATCTCTAGGAAGAGGATGTCTCCGTGCAACTGCTTTTCCGAGGTAGTCCCATAAGTTCTCTATCGGGTTCAGATCAGGAGATTTTGCTGGCCACAGTATTCGCTCACTGGCTTCACTTACAAGGAATTCGTCAACGAGGTTTGCTCGATGTGGACGAGCATTATTGTCCATAAATAAAAAGTCAGATCCATATGCACCTCTGAAAAGTCTTACATAAGGGTCTAAGATCTCATCCCGATATCTCTGGCCGGTCACGGATCCGCTGTTGAAAACGTATAGGGGTGTATGTCCATCGATCATTATTCCTCCCCATACCATCACACCTGCACTACCGAAACGGTCACGTTCCATAATGTTCGAAGGAAGATTTTGCGTTCCTGACTCCCTCCAAATGAAAACACGTTTAGAATCATGTTAAACTAAACCTCGACTCATCAGTAACGAGAACATGGGTCCATTGGTATTCACTCCATTTCTGATGTTCTTTGCACTAATTAAAGCGATCCCTCTTTTGTTGTGAAGACAGTTAAACACATACCCTTGACTTTCTGGCATAAAGGCCTTTTCATTAAGCCTTCTGTATACAGTTTTTCGTAATACAACAGTTCCAGTGGCGGTTGCAACCTCTGAACTTAACTGCCGAGCAGTAGACTTCCTGTTACGACGGGCAGTTATTGCCAGATATTGATCTTGAGAAGCAGTTGTTATTCGTTTACGACCTTGTCCAGGCCTCCTTACAACAGTTCCAGAGTTCTGAAATTGTTTCCATAGCATAGAGACTGTCTTGAAATATTCACACATCTAGCTGCTTCCATGATTGTCTGTCGTGGTTTTAAACGGCCTATAATTCGCCACTTCACAGATTCTTCCAAATGATACTTTGGAGACAACAAACCGTTTGGAGTCCTTACACATTGAAATCAAGCGCTGTATTGCAGAAATTCACTCAGATATTCACTTTGCACAAAGCACTTGATTCACCGTCAGATGACGTAACGCCTTGATTTTTGGATATCAGAAACCACATTTGATAACTTTTTATTGGATAATGCTAATTAGACTTGTCTTTTATTCATTCTTTGCAAAAGTGGATTACATCGATTGGATATTTCACGGAATATCATTATTTTTGTATAAGTAAAGATAAATTTGGACATGAGTGTCTGATATTTGGGAGGGGCAGATCCTGAAAATATTAGGCCTCTACAACTTGGCACCCCTGTCTCCTGATACAGGGGCCATCCAACCTTGTGTGAAGTTGCGCCACCTTTCACATTTGGCTATCTATATTATCTGTATATTTGTAGTAGTTATCTCTTGTATTTGCAGAGGGTGGGCTTAGGTTTTGGTGTCCCTTGGCTGGAAGATGCAACTAACCAGGGGGCTGGGGGTATGGGATACCTCCCAGAGAAACCCTGAAAACTTTGAAATAATATTTTCAAAAACTAGCATTTTTAAGCTGTTTTGAGACTTAAAACTGGTATAAAATTAGGGTAAAAATGTACTATTTTAGACAAATAATCACTTTAAATTTCTTGAAATACGTAGCTTTTAAAACCTTTGCAAAACTGGTTCCATCTATATAACTGCTAAGCAAATTAAAAGGTAAAACATTGAAATTAGCATGAAAATACTTTTAAAATAGTATTTTGTAGGTTGTTGAAAGTTACGTTTTTGTTAGCTTTTAATTCCTAAATATACATAATTTTTATTTTAAAAATAACATTAGTATAGTAATAAATAGAAACTGAAATATTCTTTACAAATTCTTTTATTTTTTTCGATTTGCAATGACACTCATTTTGAAACAAAAGTTGTATGTATAAAAAAAACCGATATCCATATTAATTGTATTATAAGAATTATTTTAAACTAATGTCTCATTAGTCATTATCTCCAAAGAAGTACATGATATTACGAAAAAACTTAAAGTGCATAAAACTATTTTTGAATGTAATATTGTTTCTTTTTATATTCTGAGTAGTTAACGTTTTGAAATAAAAATTCTGTATACAAAAAATTATTGAGTTTATATTGTGGATATTAGACGGTGGTTTGCACTTCTTATAGTTTTCATATAAAATTAAAAAAGGAGAGCAACCTAAGTGTATGAATGTTGAGTTCTATTACTTAAACTTTTTTACATCACCAAGAACAACTGGTTTGAAACTACCTGTATTTAAGAAAACATGTTTTTTCTCTTCTTTCCCCTTTTCAATAAACCGATCTATAATTTTCTCTTTGTCAACAAGGATGTTTTTATAATCATATAGCAAAGCAAGTCTAGTTAAGCGATTTTGCCCACAATGATTTCTCAACCAAGTTTTGATCAGTTTTAGTGTAGAGATAGATCTTTGCTGTTGCAGTTGACATAGGAAGAGAAGAAAAAATCAACATTAAAGATCTAATTGAGGGGAAAATTTCTGGGGTGCAAAATTGCAAATACTCAACTGCTTAGCCTGGTAAAGGGGTTTTGTTTGCATCTTCCTTTTTCCACTTTGCCACCCACAGCTTGATTTCTGCCTTCAGATTAGAAATGCAGTCACTTTCATCCTCTCCAACTCCAATTACTCTAGTACTTTTTAGCCAGTGTTTCTGCATCCCTAATCACTGACTCCATGGATGTTGTTGAAGATGAACAGACTTTAGGTAGAAGTGAGTTGAGCTTGTAGAGATTGAGAACGTCTTTCGAGAACCTGTTTTCGAGATCACGGTTTATTGAGTCAAGAATAGGGATAAAGACATTCACCCTAAAGTAACTTTCTGTGCTTGATAGAGCAGTGTTAGGCCTGTTAACTTGTCTAGATGTGATCCTGGGTATTTGAGTGCTTCCTACAGTTTCTGTCACTTTTTTGGCTTGATCATACAGTTGACTGAATTCTGCATCAGCTCTTTCTCACTTTTTTTTAAGATTCAGAAAGTATCGGTCAAGACCTCAGTTGCTTTGGTAACTTCAATAGTCTCCTTTTGAAAAACCTACTGAGAGGCAATGTTTGACATCAGCAAGGCACATGAGAGTTGATGAATTATCTATTAGTGATTACACATAAAAGGATCCTAGCTGTTATGCTAGAGTTGTCACTTGAAAAATGTGACCATTGTGAAATTTGCTCAAGGCACGTCGCGATTTTTTTCAATTTTTTTAGAAAAGACGCTACAGACAGATGCCTTTTTACCCATCTTGTTTCACACATGGAAACAAGCTAACTGCCTACATGCGTAACGAGTACAGCATTTCTTTTCGGTGAAACTTTAAAGAAAGATGCAACCACTTTAATGATTTCAATTGAGTTTCGCACTGATTGCACATTAGAACACTTAGAAATAGACAAATTCAAATAAGGGGCTCGTTCGGCGTTATTACACTCTTTTTGTATTGTAGTGACTGCTCCCACAATCTCTGAAGTCATCGCAGAGCATCCATCTGTTGCAATACCGACACATTTACCAAGATCGAGATTAAGGCTTCTCATGGTGTTTAACACAGTTTTACCTAATTTTTCTCGTCATTCGGGGATCTTTATCGTCTTCATCTGGTTTATCTTTGTCACACATATTGGCATCTTTATTATCTTCAAAAGAATCGTGTTCATCACTGTCACTTTCAGAAGCTGAAGAGAAATCTTCATTATGTTTGAGGTCAACTTTGAGATTTTGTTTCCACAGATATTTTTCAGGTTCATGAGGATTAATAAAACCTATGAAATCTTCTCTGATCACATCTTGATAAATATATTTTTCTTGGCCCTCCCCTTTAATCCGTCCTTGCATGTTCTAAATGTCAAATTAGTTATTTGTCAAACTGGTTTTGTGTCATTTTGTTTTCCTTTCTTTTTAAAAGCCATTCACTGTGCCGAATCAGCTCCAGGAGCCCTTGTTCTCGATATGCCCAAAATAAACTTTAAGCGTGCTGACAGTGGTACTGACAGAATGTTACAAACGTGTTTTCCTGGTGGTGTTCCTTACTTGTCTCAGTCTTCAGCACAGCATCAACAAAATGCAAGTGATTGTCGTGTTGAAGAAATTGATCAGGAAATCCAACCTTTGCCAGAAGAAACAAAAGATGTGTCAAAATCTACTAGTGATAACCATGAAACTAAAAGCTAGTTCTAGAATGCTGTTTTGCTTTAGATTTTATGTTTTTGTCTATGTTTATTTAAAATCAATGCTGTGATGAACTTTTCATTCATATTTTTATTTATTGCATATTTTCTATCATTTTCATGTCCTTGATATTGATTAAGAATTACTCTTACCAATTGCTGTGCATCAACTAGCACGAAATGTATTTTACCCTTTTCATTGGTTTCATACAAGGGTTTAAAACATTGTGGTCACTTAATTGAGGAATCACTGACATTCTCTTAAGGCCTTAAAAATGTTTTTCAAAATTGTGCTATTAGTATAATTGGTTATGAGAGATTTTGAGACCAATCTGAGAATTTAACATAAATATATAGGAACTGCTGATATATTTGCATGAGAGAACTGTTGATATATTTGCATGATAGGACTGTTGATGTGAAATAAAATTACGAAGTTATCGAGTGTTACCTGTTTCGGGTAGTAAAAGAATGTTCTTTGTTCTGTTGAAAATATCTTCTATAATATAGATATAATCCGTAACGAAACGAGTTTATTTACTCGAAAAATTAAAAGCGAACGAGCAAATCGGCTGTCTGCGAGCAACCTTTGGTGATATATGTATAAAGATTTCATAAGGAGATAATACAAGACAAGAAAGGATCATTAAATGTAAATCGCTAAACATATATAAAATAGAGCAGTCTAATTATTTACTTTGTACAGAAATTACCACAATTCCACCTTCATTTTAAACAATAAAATCATAAATTATGAAATTATTGTTCGAAGTAAACGGAAAACAGATTAAACGTTACAAATATACTGCTTTTTCATCTGAGCACATAAATAAAAAAATTGCTTTACTGGTATGAGTAGTAACCAACTGTTTCCAGAAGTATGCATAAACTAAGAAAAGTGGTTTTTAATCTTGGAACAGTAATTAATTTTGCATTGTATTCTATTCAAAATATTTCATTGTATTTCTATTCAAAATAAATCTCTTTAAAAAATATTTGGAAATTTCTTGTCAAATAAGAATTTCTTTTTCACCTGCTTCAATCGAAGAATTTCAGAACTACTCTGCTGCACTAGTTGAATACTCAGATATGCTGGTTGATGTACTTTAATGTAAGAGTTTAAAATATCTTAACTCAAATTCTTATAAATAGGTTAAGAATTTTTTCAATTTTTTAGTCACTTTTACATCGCTATCTTACCTGTGCAATTTTCATATTTCTGGTATTTGTTATAGTACAAATGCAAAAATTACAGCCTCCTATCAGTCCTACTTAAAGAAAATGAGTTCTTAATTTTAATTATTTGAGACACAAATATATTTTTAAATTGTTGAGGTTTACAATGTGTTAATGTTCTGCCATCCTCTTCGTCAAACATTATTAGAAAACTTAATGTGCATGAAAATTACTTTTCCTAATGTCATTTATTAGCAGACAACTGACACTTTAGGATCTTTTTTATTGAATCTTAGATAGAAGACTTGATAAGCTGCCAATTTAATTTAGCATAGGCTGGATTTAACAGAATTATAATCAAATTTATTTTATCTTTTTTTTCTCAAATCTATTAGTCTGTTTTGTAGAAAGATGTTTTGTGAAAGCATCAAATTGTTGTCTTTGACAATTGGTTTATTTTTGTAATACTTTTATAAAGCTCATCTGAATTCTTATTTTTGCATTACTTGATGTTTTTCTGTTACTCGTTTAACTGTTGTTTTATGTTAGTGTTGGATATACTATGAAATAGTGTTTTCAAGATTTATCTTTTTATCATAATAGTTTGACATTAAGTATAGTACATCCAATTAGTTTTGTCTAGTCATTTTTGCACATAGCATTTATGCCTCCTAGACAATCTCTTTCAAAAGAAATTATGGCAAATTCAATTTAATCTATACACATTTATTTCTGCTCATTTTAAGTTTATTTGTTGATGTTTCATTCTCTCATATTTTATAACTAGTAAAATGAGCAAGCATAATACATTTATTTCTCTCACGCAACTTAAAGCATTGAATTTATTTAGAATTTCTGCTTGTATCTAAATGTTTATTCGCTGTTGCTATGGGCAATAATTATGTCCAGTACTATTCCTACAATGAAAGTAATCCTATGGCAAGCTTGCAATAGATAAAAATTTCATGAATTGTTAAAATCAATTAAATATTGGTGATGCTGTATTGATGCATCTCTTGATACACAACATTTTGGATCGATCCACAAAAAAAATCAACCAATTTCTGGATTGGTGCGTTTTGGTGAATATCATTGTAGACTATTGTTCTACTCAATTTGGGTCGAACCACTACGATATTTTTCTCGGGAGATGCTGGTCCAATACCAAGGCAATGTGAACCATCTGTGCAAATATGGAGGACAATAAGGGGTTTTGTGCTGTGAAACAAGGCCTTTTGTAGGAATTGAATATTGATACTTTGGGTCGTATATTTTAGGTGTGTCGATACTATATGCTCTGATATGGATCGATCCAGAATATCGATACTTTAACCAAAAGTGCCCATCTCTAATATCAATGGATCTGGTGCTTAATGAAAAATTTGCATGAGCCACAACTGATGAAAAGACACCTGTTTTTGAATTTGATACCAATTCTATTAAGAATTCTAGAATCAAGTCATAAGAGTGTATAGTATGATAGCTGTCCAGTAAGTTGTGATCTGAATTGAAATGTTTAATACAAGAACTTAAACCATACTGACAAAGATGGTGCACTTTTACACAAACTATGTTTCTTTGCACTATTTTATCTATCTCTACTATGTGATTGCTTACCTTGAAGTTTTTGCTACCAAATGAAGTGCCCCAATGATTTTGCTGATATATTCTGCTTTATATTTTTTATACACCTCTAACTGCATTTGTTTATGGAATCTAAGTATCATTCTCCTATGCATTTAATAAAAACGCTTCATAAATTTTTAATTTGTATTTTTGTGCATTTTTCAACTAAGTATTACCCCTTCTCTATATTTATACACCTCACAAGTGTATGTAGAAACTCAAAAGGGGACGATTTAATTTTTGATATATATATATACCTGTTGAGAGACTAAAAGCTGGAATGTGCTTTTTCTTTTTACATATGCAATTGATTATCAGTTTGTAGTTATTAATAGTTAAAACTAGCTGTTCAAATTAAATGTTATGTTGAAATTGTTTTCAAAAACCTATGATGAAAACTATTTAAACTTTATTGGGTTTATGTTAGTCCCAAATTCTTTACTTTATTAAATTACTTGTAAATTTTAGAGTCAATCTGATATAATGTAAATAATAGAAAAATGTATTAGAATGTTAATTTATTAAGTTTGTCAATGCAAAATGCATATTACTGTGTTTATTGTTTAAATTTTATGATGTTAGAATAGCGTAATTTGTAGGCTTTAATGGTGACTAAGACATTAAGATTTGTTAAATTGCTTGAAAACATTCCACGATGTATATATGTGCTTCAAAAGTTTTTGTACAGGCATTTTGTTGTGAGTGGAAGCTTATATAAACTTTATATTGTAAACTGAATAACCAAAGAGCTGATTTTATTTGCTATGTTTGGATTTTGTGATATACCTCGTTTTCACTGTTAAAATTTTTTTTACCAGTTTTTATAAAAAATATTTTTATGTTTGTATACTTATTTTATATACAAGTAATTTCTTTTACTTTGTTTTCGTATTTTTTCCCAATCCTTTCAATAATTGTTGACTCTTATTGTGCTGTTAACAAATTTCTTGTCAGGTCTGTATTATAAATGAATACCATTAAAGCATTTGAGCTTGTTTTCTGCACATATCCAGTCTTGTTCATGCTTTCTTGATGTAAACAAGTTCTTATTTTTCATATCAGGTGAAACTACTTGTAGTGTATAACTTTGTTAGGTTTAAGTCACTGTTGGAGTGATGTAGTTGAAAAAGGACTTGACTTTGAATCAGTTTGCATTAATAGAGAATGAATACTAAGTCATATGTCAATCCCAACTTAAAACATTAAATTCAGTTTATTCAATATACCTTATGACTAAGCCCTGGATTCTTAGATTAGTTGACAATTAGAAAGTAAATTTTTTTGTCTAATATTTTGAAGACAACTCATTTTAAAGATGCCAAAAGTTCAGAATTCTAGAAGATCAGTGCTAAAAAGTTGGATTCTAGGATATACCAATTTTACTTCGGACGGCATTATTTTTTGTGCCAAGCATGTGAAAAGCAGATAACGTACATTTTAATTTTAAAATGTGCTTGATTATACTTAACTTTGAATTATTGAAGAGCTAAAGGAAAGCTTGGAATATATATCCAGATCTTAATTACTAAAAATAGATGATAGATATCGAGAAGTTAACCATTTCTCCTATAGAAAGAAGCAGAAACGCAACGCCAAACTAAATAGTTTTATTTTAATTAAATATTAAATACACTGAAAAAGGGGAAAACACAGTTGTGTGCAAGTAATCGTCATTTTTTATATAAACATAAGTCCCATAATTTCAATCTAGCCATTGAAACAGCCGAGTTATAGAACCGAAACTCACAAATTGGAATGTAAACGAAATTTTCGAATGTGCTATGTCCATAGTTGAAATAATTGAATTTCTGTGAACGATTCAAATCAATACCATTGTAAAATCGCCGTTATTAAAAATCAGTGCAGTCGTTCATTTTTAAAAAATCACTAAAAACGTCTAAAAATATAATACAGTAACTAAGCTAAAAGGATCTAAGTCAAGAGTGTATTGGTCTTGAATTTCTCTGAAAATTAAGGTTTTTAGAAGGGGAAATTTTTTTTGGCATATTGTCAGAACAGGAAAATGATACACATGCTTAGACTGCTTGTGACTAATAGTGCAGCCTATATGCTAAAAACTGGAGAATGACTAGACATTTTGTCCGAAGATTCTGCATGTCACATGCATAGCTCAAGACCTCCACTACCTTTTTGGGGAGATAAGGTGCCTACGTAGAACGGTAAATACTTGGATATCTTCATTTAAGAAAATATTTTTAAAAGCGCCAAATCATGTGGCGATTTTTCAGGTTTTTTCGAATGTCCTTCCATCTGAACCTATTAATGGGTGGGAAACGCTGTTGTCAGCAGCATTGTATTATTCCAATCACCATGTGGATTTTAAAAGTGTATTCGAGTCGCTTTGAGAGAGGCAGTAGCCATCACTTCTGCAAAAGTAGCTTTAGATGTCCCTTCAACTATTTATGCTCTAGCTTTCATAGAAACAACTACAGATTCAATACAATTCAGCAAATTCAATACAAGATTGGAGAGAGCATCATTGCCATTGACCGAAGTGATGCAGGAGCAAAGGGAATCCCTTATGCCTGGACCGGTTGGCATTGCTAGTTTGTTGAGAAATTATCAATGTTTTTGATAGTATGTCACGCAAATATGTAAAACAATTTTCGTTTATATAAAGTTTAGTTTCTCTACACGAAGTCTTAACTACATCTATAATTTAACCTTTGTTAAAGGAGTTGTGAATGGGATAATTTTTCGCCAATCACAAGAACAGGGTCTAATCGATCTTGTTTCAGATGTTGAATCCACATTTTTATTCAGTTAACGCCACTATTAGTATTTGGTCAGTATCGCTCCATTTCGGGGGGAAAAGCAACCCTAATTGTTATCGTATATCCTGGGCCTGTTAAGTCCGATTTAACCATTTATTAAGTTGAAAAACCGAATCTAAGATTTTTAAACCTAAAAATAAGGAGCTTATTTATGAAGTACCATTTCTACATGGGATTCAATCAGAAAATGTATTATAATCTTTGGAAGAAAATTAAATCTACCAGATTGGTTAAACATGCAATCCCAACAGTTTAAAATTGCCTGACAGAAATACAGGTGCTCTGTTTTGAAGACCTTCAGCTTTCCTAATCCCTATGAAGTTTGTTGTCTAACAGTTGCAGTAGTTGATTAATGCCATCAGAAGTTTTAATTCCAAGATAACAAAACATCTCAAATCAAGCAGAAAGTTAGATCAAGTTTAAGAATATTTTTTTAATCAAGGATTTACACTTTAACTAAGTTTTATCCAGCTACAATCTTTTTTGTTATGATTTTCGTTGGCAGAGGTCAACTTAGCTTTCAGTTTGGTTTATCACCAGTCATTTTTTTTTTGTTACATGAGGACTATTTAGAAACCTATGGCTTAAAGTGAATTCCAAATCACTGCGAACATTCATGCCTTTACTGGGATAAGAACCCAGGGCCTATTGAATTGAGGGCCAGAGTATTAACCACTTCGCTACCAAACTGGCTTTCATGACTGAAAGCAATTTCTCTTCTGTAGGCAATTGAACAAGATAGGATGAAAAAGCAACAATATAACGCTTATCGTGTTTTGCATTTGATCCACATCCTATTTCAGTAAATTAGTATTATAAAAATAATTTGTCAGCTTTAGAAGTGCATCCAGTGAACCAAAGAAATAACTTCTTACATAAGGCTTTTAAATTATAAACACGATTTATAAAAATCATTTTATTCATGTATTACATTTTAAAACTTTATATTACAAAAACTTGCTTTACAAATTCACATCAAACTTGAAAAAAAATCTTGTATTGCAGTTTATTTTGCACAAATCTACATTCAAAGCAAACTACAAGACATTTCATTTCCTATGATTGTAAAATTATGGTAATGTAAGTTTTGTACTTTAATGAATGACACTAATTTTTAAATAACAAGTCACAGCAACAGGGTACAGAGAAATATTGCTGAACATGAATCTTAAATTTAATGAGAAATTTGTTTTTGCCAAGCTGTACATAAATACCTCGCAATTTTTTTAAGTTCATAGATTAAAGTGACAAGAAAAATTATGGCATAATCAGAGTATTAATATATTTATGTATACTATGTGGCATGTGTTTACAAATATTAAAAAAACATTTAAATTAGATATTCACAGGACTAAAGAAATCTTATAGCATATTGTAGTTTCCTCAGGTCAACATTGTTAAATTAATTTTAATTTGTGTTGGTCATTGACATCTCTCATTTTGATCACCAAAAATTTATATTTTCTGCATCACAAGCACCTTTAATAAGAGATTTTGAAATACCACGTCACTCCGGTAACAAGCACTTGCACATAGCAATGAGAATTTACAGAGGAAAAATATTCAGTTATTGCTGATTTGAGAACTAGATAGACAGCCTTGATCTTCCAGTGGAAAAATGTTCTTTATTCTTCCCTGCTGATTGGTCACTGACAGGTACTACACAGATGTTATTTAGACGTTCGAATATTATTCATCTCAGAGAGAATATTTCCCCTATAATGTATTTATTTAAAAAAATGCGTAAACAATTTCCTGGGGAACCTCTCACAGCCCGATATAATTGATGCCAGGTAGTAGAGAAACACTGGTTTAGGTAGTCCAGCATGAGCACCAAGGTGAAAAACATTTTCTGTTTGGCATTATCATTTGATTATCTCTGCCAATTTCCATACCACATCATTAACTTTTAGTTTCTCCTTTTAGCAAACAGTAAACATTGAGTGCAGTGACAGATAGGGCCACCGGAATTCCAGATAGGCCAGGACATCTCCCGGAAAGAAAGTATGAAAATACTATGGGTTTCGACAAGGGAGGGGTTATTTTAAACAAATTTAAATATTTTAACTAGGAAAAATAATGAAATCCAGTTGTGCTTAGTGGTTCCCAAAGTGTGGTCTCCCAGGGTTCCGTGAGAAAGTTTCAGGGGAAACACATGCAATACTTCAGCCAAAACAGAACTTCCAAGTAAAAATAAAATATTCCATCACTTTCTCCAATTCTTTTAGTTCTAAACTATAAATTTTAGAATCTAAAATTAGAAGATTCCAGTATTTTTGGATTTGAAATTGAGAGAATGACTTAATTTTGAAATTATCAAACGTTAAACCAAACATTTTTGAGCTTATTGCAGAAAAAAGCAGCCTTCATTGTTCACAGAAAGATTAAAGTATATATTTTAATGTCATTAATATAATTTTGTAAGTTTAGAGCCTTTTTTGATTCAAATACATTTTAATTAATAAATAAGAGTTCAGTGATGGTAATTGCTACAAAGTGTTTTGGAGCAGGTAAATTAACATTTTGGAGCAGCCAGACTGTCTTTTGGAGCAGCACATCAAAGGAGCAGTGGAAGATATTTTAATAATGAAACTAATAAAATTCAGGTTTTTAAACTATGACTATGAATGATAAACATAACTGTAAGCGATTACAAAATTCATTTTAAATACTTACTAAAATTGATGAAATATAAAAACTTACCAAGTGTTTTCTATTTCCATAAAGTTATGTGCAAGGTAAGAAATAACTTTGACATTAACATGACTAATAAACATTTTATTAAACAAGAAAATATTATTTTCTTTTCTTATGTTTGTTACATTCCAACTGCGCCTTTCTGTTTTCTTCTAAGGCTATCATTTTAGACATTCTATCTTTACCTCCTTTAAAAAGAATCTGTCCGCTTTTAACAGCACTCATCTGTCTGCAATACTTTGTGAAATCTTGCTTTCATCATGATTTAATAGTTTTTGAGAAAGTTCCTTTTGCAATTCAATTTGTTTCGACTTTAATTTTAAATCTTCCTCATTGTGGCAAATATTTTCTACTTTTCTCTTTTTTTGTTCTGATGCTAACAGCAATCTGTCATGGTACCGCCTCCAGGAATTTCGAACTCAAAGCCGTAGTAACTTGAAAGTTCTTTATGCTTTCTGTATTAGTAAAATGCGACTTAATTTGCCTTATACCATTTATACTGACTGTATAGTCAGATTACTCCTATTTTCCAACATGCGATTGTTCTCACTGAAGCCTCTTTCTACATCAGTTTCCATGCGATAACTTAAGAGACTTGACAAAAATAGGCAAAATCTCAAACTTAAACTTGCCAGATAATTCTCTTATATTAAATATATTCCTCCAATAATGGTCTATACGACTACATGTTGAAACTTCTGGAAAATGAAAGCTATCAATAGTTTCACATTGATATTTGATCCATTCATATGATAGAGCGGATCCTTCACTTGGTTTTACAATAAATGGAAAAGATGCTGCTAAAAACTTCAAAGAGCTTACAGATTTTTCTTCAGTTCGCTTCATGGGATGAAGGCAAGAAAGTAATTCTTACATAGCGGGGGGAAGACCTCAAGAGTGAATTTTATTACTCGAACGCGATTTGGAGCATCTCTGGCACAATCTTAGCAAAAACGGGCGTTTTGGAGCAGGCAATACGCTATGGCGCAATTGGAGCAGCATTACCATCACTGAGAGTTAATATGGTATTTACTGTTAATTTTTGTCAGAACTCCAGTTTTTCTGTTACAGAACTTCGAATTATCATCACTAATTCTGAATATGAAGTTTTATAATCTATTTAACACAGATCTAAGTAATTTACCCCCAGTATGAAGGTGGAAAAAAAGATCTCAACAGTCGTATGCCCCATTTAATTTTGTAATTTGAAGAGGTCCACGAAAATTTTAAATTTTCAACTAGATCCTTGGACTGCAACGCTTCAGAATCACTGCAGTAGCTTGTTAGAAAGGTAATTGCGATTGTGGATTTAATGTAGCTCAGTCAAGTAGCATATATGCTACTTGACTGAGCTATATTCGAGATCTTTCTCAGAAAAGTAAAAATGTACACAAATATAGTAATATAGTCGAATCAATCAATACTTTGCCTTTCATCTTCGAATCTTAGCAATGAAGAAAATGTGGAAAAGGTCAAATTAATTATAGAATCTTGGACCCAATTCCGAATGGGTGGCTCAAATTAAGCTAATTTATTAAGACCTTGATTTGTTTACCATAGCATAATTTACTTTCGACATTTTCAAAAAGACCAAGTGCAGCTAATAATCTACATTTCCCGGCCCAATCTAACAAGACAATCCATCACTGAAAATGATTAATCATAAGTGACAAAAATTTAAAAATGAATTAGGCTCTAAAATATCCTAAACAATTTTACTTCATAGTTTAAATAATTTCAATATTATATTTCCTGTGTTCTATCTAAAATCTCAAGTCATAAGCAATAACTGCATAGAAAAACACTTGCAAGGTTTCACTGTTTTAAAAAAGTTACATATTAATTTGAAACTTAAATAAAAAGTTCTTCAGCTGCCTATCTTCTACTTGCAGCTGATTAGAACATATTTCACATCGAAATCGGTATTTTGTTAATTCCAGAAGCCAAATAGGAGGCCTACCAATACAATTTTATAATAGTAAAAACAGTACTCTAGCAAAACTAAAGAGTGAAAACACGAAGATAAAATGCTGAAATAATTGTTGTATTTCTTGATTTAAATATTTTGTTCAATTATTTATTTTTATTATCATTTGGCTACCAGACCTGCATAATCAGTATATTTACTACTTACCAGATACATGATAAGTATCTGCTTCATTTAATTCATTAGACTTAGGCTGCTGATTTAGAGAATTTAATAAATAATGGTTATTCTTAAAATAGCCATTAATTGATAATTTACTGAAAAGTTATATTTTATAAATAGGTAAATAAGGACTTACTATAATACTAAACATTTTGATAAAACTTTGATCACATGTGAATTTCCATACAGATAAATTTATTCATCTCAGACTAGTAATAAATTAAAATGAACAAATTTATAATTTATCCTATAAATCTCACTTTGTTCAAAAATTTATAATTTTGATACATATTTGAACAATACAAATGTATATTACAATAAAAACAACTGAAAAAAGCTTCAATCTAAATAAAAAAATATCAGAATTTGTGTATAATAAATATAAAATTATTATACACAATATATATATCATATTATATAAAATCATTTTAAATCAAGTATGCAAATGTTGTAAAATAAATCTTATTCAAACACTAACTTTGCACAATCTGAAACAAGAGATGAATATAGCATTTTAATGTGAACATTTTTAATGTTAAATCTGTGACTATCTTTTACTTAAAGAAAAAATAAGGTTTCAATAGAAAGTTGAATGGCAAATTTAATGGTACCAAAAAGTACAAACATTTTTAAAAACATAAGTGACATTTTGAAAATTGGCTAGTTACTATGTTTTCTTGTCAACTGTCACAGTGAATTGTTAATAATGAGTGATTTAAATTACCT
Organism: Meta bourneti; assembly: GCA_933210815.1. Lineage (NCBI taxonomy): Eukaryota > Metazoa > Arthropoda > Arachnida > Araneae > Tetragnathidae > Meta > Meta bourneti. Next base: position 55,514,335 of record OW119930.1, on the reverse strand, counting down.
AATGCTTTAATATTGTATGTAATTCATAAAAATTAAGAGACGTATCAATGGCTTAATAGAAAGGGAAAGATTTTTGTGAAAGTATATTTGATATGAGCAATAGGAAAATGGTTAGTCTTAATTCTGGCGAGTTGAGCCACATAACAAGTCTTTTTTTTTAAACTAGAACGTCTGTTGATGTCATTTTGACATGGGTGCATTTGGCACTTTCTACATTTGCATTTTTAGTCAGATTTTTACAATTTTTTTTATTTTTAATTTCACTTGACACTCGTAACAAAATTTTTTTTGTTACTCGAAAGAAATTTTACAACTAAATGTATGTGAAATTTGTTTTTGAAAGCAATGGTTCTATTAATTGTAACAGTAGGTATTTCTCAAGCAAAATATTAACAAGTCTGTCATGAGTTCAAAAGCAAATGAATAATATTAATCAAAATTATACATCACAATCAGTCAGAAAAATTATCTCAAATGCAGGAAATGGATTGGTTGGGTTTTATGGCACAAGGGCCATATTTGGACAAGATGTGCCAATCAATGTCAAGTAAATGGACATACACACAAGGGAAGTTTTACTGACACAGGAGAGATATTAACCGAGGGATGAATTAAACCTGCACTGTCTATAATATGTAGGTTGTTAGTGAAGTAGGCAAGCCCAAGCCAACGGACTGAGCCAAGGTGACCCCTGCAGGTAATGGGAAATTAAAAAGTATAAGTGATGTGCAAGTAACAAAGCATTGTTAGTGCATATAAATGGAACATGGAAACTTAAAACAATTTCATATTACAGTATCAAATGTAAATAAGGTACATATATTATACAAATTAGATAAATTATCATTAATTAATGCTAAATAATATATTGTCAAGATAAATAACAAATTTTTTTCGTTTTCTAAATGTCTGAACTTTATTTCTATTCTAAAGCCAGGTCCATACCGGCCGCGCAGAACTGTGCTGTGCAAAATGTTCTGTTAGTCACTGCACGAAAATACGCAAAATCGAGGAGAAGGACGAACCACGGAGCGAGGTGTTTGTGGGACGGCTCTGCTCAGCTTGTTCCATTGTGCTCGCGTGCATGCTGGAGGCTGTGTGTACGAAATTAAACTGAAAACTTATTGTTTAAAACAAATTATTTATATATAAATGTCCAGTTCTTCGCAAAGTCTGCGCATAATCGCGAGTGCTGCATATATTGTCGCGCACAAACATTTTCCTTTGATGTACCGACATGGAGCAGATCACGATAGCGCGTGTTTGAAGTTGCACAACATTGCTCAGTTCGCTGTCAGAACAGCCCGCACTGCTCGCCTTTGTTTGATTCGGCACAGTTCTGTGTGGTAGGTGTGAACCCGGCTTAAGAGTGACAATCGATTTACTGCATCCTTATGTGACATGTTCTTATGAAAATATTATAAAACAAGCTTGACATTAATTAAATTGAAAAATAGTAATGGCATTTTGACATAACTATTTCTGGCATCATTAGCATGGTTTCTGCCTCCGAGTGTATAATTTGGTGCCAGAAGTGATAATGTATGATAAAAAAATCTGGAGGTAGCCATACATAACTTTTTACTGCCAAATTTATTTTTTTAGCAAATGGACACCACAAAGGTATCTGCCTTCTGTTGAACTGCACTATATTTCAAACCTTAACTTGTTATATTTATTTTTTGAATAATTGAAAACTGATCAAAAATGCAAACCAAGAATTTCAGTGTTAGTATGGTACCTTACTGATATTCCAAGTACTAAAGATGCATTTTTTATAGTTCTAAGAGAGGGTTGATTAAATTAATTGTAACATTTCTAACACACAGTATATAAATCCCTTACTCCAAGTCTTAAAAGTGCAATTAAGAGAAATAAAGCAAAATTCAAGAGTTGCTAATGTGTAATTGTCAGTATGAGTTACGAATCTAATCTTGCAACTCAGTGACATGGAAGGATGGGTACATCACCATAATAAAAAATTTACATAATGCTTGACTAGAATCAAGATACTTTCCAAACATCAAATTCACATGCATTTTTCAAATGCAAACGAAAACAACTTTTAAGCATACTCTAAAACAAAAATATGATTTTTAGATTATATTTAAATTTCTATTGAGTCTCTTCACTTTACTATCAGAAGCAGAAATAAAATAAAAAAGTATCCATATATAATCCATAGTGCTTGCTTTACACACTATGGAGCATATTTTAAGCAAATTATTTTCAGGTCTCACTTCAACAAATCAGAGTTCTAAGAACTCAATAAAACAATATACTGAGTTATGAAAGAACAAGTTTAGAATTAAATTTTAAGTTTATTTTAAAAGATTCAAAATGCTTTAGTGTGAGTTCTTAGAACTCAGTTTTATAACCATACAACAAAAACCTTAATATATACAATCACATCATCTCTAAAGAGAAAGTAAGCAGCATGCAGATAAATTTCTGCAAACATTTGTTTTCCTGTACAATGTTGGCAAAATATAAAATTATATCAAAAGTTAATACATCTAAAGTTTTTCAAGCCAGTTTTACAAAAACAAATTGCACACAAAAACTGGAAATTTTCTGATTTCCACACATGAATGATATTCATATATTTTAGAAGATGCTTTCTTTTTTAAAATTTAAAGACCAGATTTAAAATTAGAAAAGTAATGAGATATGTAACATTGGGGATTTAAGTACAAAAGACTATGTAAACATCATAATTTGTCATCACAAAACAAAATGGACAGAAATGTTATAGAAGACTTGCAATTCATACTAAATCATGTTAAGATTATCTTTTCTATTTTATAGAATTTGTATTGAAAATAAATGCAGATTTTGGGTTTTTTAAATTTATCAAATTTGAAAATACAAAACAAAAAATAAACCACACAAATAAGGCTTTGAGGTAAAATATTTAAGTCATTACGAAGGGTGTTTCGCAGAACCCTTTGTAAGAGATTGTGTAGCAAATTCATTTCTAAATTTTTATTTCAAGATTCACAGAAACATACTACCCAATTCAAATAATAATTTTCTTTCTTGACTAACTCTCTTCCATTTCATCTCAGAATGATTAGTAAAGATGTCAAGGAAGTTGCGGCAGTTGGGCTGCAATAGTTATAAGGATCCATTCGATTTTATGACTAAATCTGCAAATATAGTAAAAGATGTCAAACTACAAAACAGCAACTAATAAGATAAAAAACTTATGAAAAGATTGTCAATGTCCATTTTGGTGGAGCAAGATGTCCATCATCATAACAGAAGTAAGTCATAAGAAATGTGAGTTTAAATGTTATTCAAGAATAGTGTTACCACAAGTGAGTTGTAACAATTAAATTACATAAAACAAAACTTCATTTTCCTCTTGTGACTTTTGTCTGATGATGATGGATGTCTTGCTCCACTGAAATGGACATTGACAATTTTTCCTAAGTTTTAATCTTTATTAGTCATTTTGAAGTTTGCAGTTTTACTACCAATTTGAATAAGAGTATTTAATCTGTTTATCTACTCTGCGAATAGTTTGAGAAACATTGCTTTAAAACGTTTTCTTGTCTTTCACCAAATGCATCTACTTAATTTAAATTAAAGGGAACCATAATGCATGTAATAGATATTTCAACAATACTGTTTTCTATTAGTTACAAATCTACTGTAACATGGAAGTACAACTAAATAAATATCAAACCTTTTCCATAAAAACTGAAATTAAAATGTACTCTAAAGGGGTTTCAAATTCATAATGAATTTTTCATGATAATCTGAATGATAAATTACAATTAATGAACATTTTTAATATTTAACAATATTAAGACCCTAGTATAAATGCAATATCCTTTCCAATCTCATAAAAAATACACTTAACCCATGTGGCAAAATAAGACAAGGCTCATTTTAAAATGCTTACCTTTCCAAAAATTATCTTTTCAAGTGGCTAAAAGCTCATCTATGTATAGTTAAAAATTTTACCGCAACTCGGAAAATGTGATAACTCCACTGATATTATAAGCCAAAGAAATCCTATTCCATAGTAACTTTGATGGGTGTGTTAAGAGTGAACACAACATCCTCCACTTGCATGCTGGAATTCTTTATACAGTGAAAGTGTTTCTTTATTTAAGCACACATTGCCACATTCTGATGGACACTGACCCTCTTCAGTTTGGCAGGAAGCATCAGTAACGAAAACTGTTTTCTCATTAGTAAGATCTAGAGGTTCACTTTCTGAAATAATGAGCCTAAAAGAGTTACTGTTATCTTCTGGTAAGGCTTCCATAGATGAAACAGCCAGAGGTTCCTCAGCAATTCCTTCTTGGCAATAATTGTCTTCCATACCAGGACAGCCCATGCAGCACTGACCATGAGGTTTGCACTTATTAGGTCCACACTTACAAATGTCTGCTATCTGAGCTGATTGAGAAATGATGTCTTGAACAGGTACTGGGAGAACAGTTGTCGATTCTGAAACTGTTGGTACAGCGACATCCACCATGTCGTTGGTATGTGAATAGGATGCATCTGTAAAGTTGTGTTCATTATCTTGAAGAGGAGCATGAATGACTGTTTCAGTGTTTAAGTTCACAGCCTGTTCATCTTCATGTAATGGCATACCCTCTGCAAGAGTCATTGGGCCTTCAGGAAATCCCACTTGCGGAGGAAGGACATTTACATTTCCAAGAGGTATAACAGCATATGCTATAAAACAATAAGAAAGTTGTTTATTCTTTCTACTAATTTTAAGTGTATAGAGAATGCAAGAAAAAACAGCCCTTCATGAAATCACAATTTCTACTTTATATTGCAATAGGAAAACTTCTGTTGATAATACTATTGTGAAATCTCAAGAATAACCTACTGACTTGGGGAAAAATAGAAAAATTTAGTAGGGAGTCAAAATCTTTCAAAAAGTTGGAAATAAAAAAAAATCCTGAATATAAGCCCCGCGTCTCCCGAATTTTAAAAAAGGAAACTTTTAACAGGACTGGGATTATATATATCATCAAATTTAAAATCTTTAAAACGAAATCACATTTTGTTAAAAGACAACGTACCAAATGATTAATAATCCTGCCAAAAAGTTACTATTTGACGCCACTTAGTCAAAAAGCATTGCCAAATCGGAAATACCAACAAGTTTATAATGCAGTTGACTTTATGAAGCAGTTTTAAAAACTTGTCTAATTAAGGAAATTTAGAAAACCAATCTATTCAATAGAAACATTGATTTTAAATTTGGTAAATACCTTGCCAAAAGTGAACTGTAATTCCAAAATTAGTTATACACAATTGAAAGGCATATTTATACACTATATAAAAATGCATTTACCAGATCTGCTAATATATCACGTGTGTATATTTCCACTTTGAACTTCTAACATTTCCTTCTTTTTACAATCAATTAATCTTCCTCATTCATGATTCTTAATTTAAAGTAACATATTCTGACACACAAAATAAAAGGAATGTTCTAAAATTGTTCTATTGAACAATTTTGAAACAAAGAATTGTTAATCACAATACAAAAATAAAATTATGGTGATATACAAAAATATTCATTTCCATCAGAGAAACTTGATTCAAATTGAATGAGCATGAATGATTAACAAGTAGTGAAAATAACCATATGTAAAATACAAATAAAAGTAATGTATTAACTTCCCAACTTATACCTCTAACACTTCCATCAGGTAATTTTTCAACAGTAATGGTAGAGACTGGTATATTAATCATTGAATTATTGAAGTGATTGGACGGTTCATCTACAGCAGCATTAAGATTTAGATTTGATTGAGAGTTTTCTTCATTTGCTGTTTCCTAAAAAACCATAAAAATTATTTAAGCAGTACACTTAAAATATACAATAATTTATTTACTTTTAAGCAATAGTTTCATATGTAAATTTTCACAAGTAAAATAAAATTACTCTATTCATTCTTACACACACTCATCTTATCTTTACTTTAAGCTCAACAAATATCTGTTATTGCAATGTAACTATTATGTTGTGTGTAATACTGTTATATCAAAGTAACTTTAACTATTCTAACATTTACTAAATTACCCACTGCAGTAATTTCATTAATCTATAAATTTATAATAAAAATATTTGTTCTCAGAAAGCATGGATAAAAAATGTTTCTTAATTTTTTTCTATATTCTGACTAACATTATCTTTCCAGTTTTAGATAGCTTATGGTGGAATTAGAGAAGGGATCTGAAACTATCTTGAATATTTCTTAAAACCATTTACAGACAATAAAATAATATAAAGGATTTTACCTCAAGAGACTTTTTTGAATGTTTTGATAGATGATTTTTCAAATTGTATTGAGAAGCAAAAGACTTCTGACATTCAGTTTCAGGGCAAGTAAATGGTTTTTCCCCTAAAGTAAAGGCAAATAATTCAATTAAAATTGGAAAGGTACAATTAAATTCAAGAAATAAAATAATAAGAATTTTACCTGTATGTGTTTGAACATGTTTTTTCAAATGATGACTCACAATAAAAGCTTTTCCACAACCATCCTCTTCACACCTTTATGACAAAACAAAAATAGCTTTGTAATTGCTGAATATGTATTTATGAAGAGCTGCAGTAAAATATTTAATATTTATGAGCAACAAAAACATAAAAGTAACTTTGAAAGAGTAAAGACAGCACATTCAAACTAAGATCCAAATCTTCACCATGCTTTAGTAATAAGGCTCAAGTAGTGTTGACAGAATAAAAAATGCCAAACAATTGCATTTCAGTTGGCATTGACAGAATAAAAAATGCCAAACAATTGCATTTCAATTTGTGTTGAAAGAATAAAAAAGTGCCAAACAATTGCATTTTAGATTGGATGTTTGGGTTTTTATGGTGCAAGGTCCAAAAGTGGACAAGCCGCGTCAATTGCATTTCAGAAGTACTGAGGTTCAACATATTATATGTTGGTATTGATTCAAACTGAACTTCCTTGAATTGAAATCAATCTCCTCTCTTGCAATCTTTATTACATTTCACTTAAATATTACATACTTAAATAAAAAAAATATTCAGGATGAAAAGGATGTAAAAAATGTTTACTTTAAAACAAAATAAAAGCATTGGAAAAGTGTAATGAGTGATGTTTGGATTATTTGAAAAGATCCCTTTGAAAGAGGGCATGTTCTAACTGGAATGTGAGAAAAACTAATTATTTAAATCTAGAACTTGTGATATCTTGTTCTAAACCTGTTGTATTTGGAATCGAATTATTCTGAAACAAAAAGGAGTGAAAAAGTTCATTAGCATCCACTTTTTTCTTAAAAGGCATTGAAAATGCTTCTATTTTTTCAGTATTTGCTTTTTCAAAATGAGTCTGCAGATGGAATATATGTTATTTCTAACTCCTTGCAATTCTTCATTTTGATTGAGATGAAAATCCAAATCTTTGTTTCAGTCTAAATGTGCAAAACAGTTCATTACGACAATCGAAATGAATTAAATTTAGAATAGATAATGTGACAAAATTCTGGAACTAAAGTGTCCCTTATAATCTTTATCCCCATACACATCTCGAAACCAAATATTTTTCTTTATAAATTATTCTTGTGTTTCAGTATAAAAAAGGAATTAACATTTGCTATCAAAAATTTTATTTATATTTTGAATGCTTCTATTAAGCATATTTTTTAAATTTGTGAAAACATTAAAAGATTTACCAAACAAAATATGTTCTATACTTATGGGTAATAACTTTCTGTATTATATTACTAAAAATTTCAAGTCCTTGAACGTTTAAAAATCTTCCACTCATTTCACCAGGAAGAAATGTTTTGACATCTAGCAAAAACTTTGCAAATTGAAAAAAATTTTATTGACAGATATTATCTCTTATCTATTGAATTAGATTAAAATTTGAATAACGTGAAATTATGGTACTGTCTGTCAACCACGACACCAGCTCTGGGTGGTGGCCGTTGCTATAGAAACAGGGCTCGTCCATTTTGAGTAGGGGTGACTCCAGCGATGACAATTTTATTTTGTTTTCGTGAATGTTAGCAGCAGAAAGAGGTAGGTAGTTTACAATAAAAGATCTTCTAGGTGACAAGGAAAAATCTTTACAAATATCTTTCCAATTTGTCATCAAGTGTATCCAAATGACAAATTTGATGACATTTATTCAAATACCCCAATGAAAAATAGGGCAAGGTCCGTTTCTATGGCAACAGACCCAGGGCAGACTTTGTCTGGAGCAATTCTCCAGACACAGAAGGTAACAATACCAAATGCTAGGCAGACAGTAACTACCATTTGGTATTGAAACCTTTACAGCATCAGCTGCTGGAAATTATTACAAATGAAATAAAATAAGGAAATCTGATTGATCGCAGAAAATATTGAAATATCAGTTCAAAAATTTTCTATTACAAAATAATAGTGCTTCTCTGACCAACAGTTTTAAAAAAAATTACTAAACACCTTACCGATAAGGTCGTTCACCAGTGTGTGTTCTATGATGTTTGCGCAAATCGCTCAATGTGGTGAAACGCTTATCACATCCACCTTCTTCACACTTAAATGTATTTCCAGTATGAATTCTTTGGTGTGCTTTCAATCTGGAAAAATACATATATTACAGCACATAATATTAATGATGGAACTGTAGAAAATAAAATGTGTACAATATTAACACCATTATAGTTATGAGTTTTTATGTTTAGATGTATAATGCTCATATATTTAATAACAAAATATATATTAACATCAGAGTATATTATTTTACATTGTAAACTAATTTTCTCTCCGCATACCCTCTAAACAAGTTATAACCTTCACGGGCTACATATTTTCAGCTTAAAAATGGTTGGTTGGGTTTTATGGCACAAGGGCCATCTTTGGCCAAATAGTGTCACAAGTCAAGTAAATAGACATACACACACAAGGAAAGTTTTACTGATGCAGAAGAGAGAAATACATCAAAGGGAGGAATCAAACCTGCGCTACCTACAACTTGCAGATTGCTAGGACAGTGCAGAGTTGCAAACTTTTTAGATGCTATTTTTAGCTTTTCTAGGCGAATCTGGTGTTTTTAAGACTGTTAAGTCCATTTAGTCACATTTTTTTTATTAAAAGTTAGATTTCTTCTTGAGAAATATGCATAATCGAAAATCAGTCAGCAGCATCTTAAATCATTGCGATTATTTAATGCATTTTTTATCTGTTGAAGTTTGGTATCTTCTGTGAAGACTGAGCTTTGGAATCAAAATACTAAAGTAATATTTTGTATTTTGCATATCAGAATTATGACTTATTATTCTCTGAAACATTTCCCACATTAAATAGCTTTTATAGCATTCTCGGAAATATTCACCCAAAAAACATCTTTAAAAACATTCTCTGAAATATTTTTTATACATGAAAATAAATGAATTTTTTGCTTGATTCTTCAATTTAAGTAAACAATTCTTTGGGCTTAATCTTGAATTAATAAAAGAAATTCTTAACAATTACCTATATAGTGTATTAAATGCTTTCTCACAGCCATTCACATCACATCCAAAAGGCCTTTCCTTAGTATGAACTCGAACATGAATTTTCAGACTATATGAAGACAAGAAACTTTTTCCACAGCCATGTTGAGTACAGATGAAAGTATATTCCCCTGAAATTTTAATGGGAACTTTAAAGTATTGTGAAAAAAATTAGTTTTTTTTATAAGTTAGAGTATGAGTAAGTTTTTAATTACTTCTAACTGTTCCAAATTTAATGTCCTTGACATCAACCTTAGCCTAAATTGTAGTCTTATAAAATAGGATATTAATAAAGTGTTTATTGTTCAGCATACTTTACTTCAATCAACTGAGCAACACAACACATTCCACCATACTTTTATAGATTCCTCGAACCCTGCTTATTTAGTTCACACCCTACTTTGAAACTACATAATTCATAGTTGAACTTGCATAGCATGAGTCAGGATTATGGGCAACTCGTAGACCATTTTTGCACACACCAGCACAAGAGCATGCGTTGCAGGCTCGGCTGCTGGAGAATTCACCACCAGCATTTGAAGACGGCATGCCTTACTTACCCTGCACCTGCTTCCTGTTACTTGCTAGTTTCCTTTTAACTTTTACTTCAGTTCTGTTGTTCTCATAGAGATCAGAATATTTCTTATTTTATTTTTGAAAAATTTTGTATTTGATCCGAAAATGAATAAATTAAAATGTAAAGTTAACCTTGTTTGTGGAACAAGATAGCATATAGATTCAAAGACAAGATTGCAAACCTAAAAACATGGAAGGAAGTGTATGAGTTCTAAGTTTTTCAAATAGCACATAAAAATTGCCTTCCAAGTATATCAGTCGAAACGAAATGTATCCATTATGGTGTTTTGTTTTTGCTCTTCTACACTCCAAGGGTATGTTCGTTGTCACCAAGGGTAGGTTGGTTGGCAATTAATGTTGCACTGGAACAAAACAACAGGCTATTGGCTGTCTGGGATCAATCCCTAAGGGATAGATCCAAGGAAACGTCTCCCAATTTTGAATTACTGTCATGACGAGGTCAACACCTGAGCTGGCACCCCACTCTCGAAACTTCCACACAACGTTAACATGAGGACATCTGTGGCCACAACAGATTTAACATGCACCATTCCCACATGTACACGACGGTCTTTGGCTGTACCAAGTTTCGAACTCGCAACCCTTTGGTTGATAATTCGTTGCTTTTCCAACTGGGCTACCATGTCCCCACCAGGGTAGAAAACTGTGGACAAAATCAGGATAGCATCTCTCTTCTGCATGGGGTGATCTGGCCAAAGCCATTGAGAATGTTCTGATCACTTACCCTAAGACAAGCCACAGATTGGTCTAACATCAGAATTGCGACACAAAATTGACAAAAATAGATATGCGTAGACAAGTTTTCCGTTTAGAAACGGAATACACATGTACATATCGTATTTTTGTTGCATGCTACTCCAGTGAGTGACTGGGCTAAGGGTTTTTGTGTTTCCCTATATAACTTGTTGCATGTTGTATAATTATCTAATACCTTAATAAAAGGGTTTTACTGTCCACCCTGGCCTAAGTTTTATAGATTAAAATGTTGAGATAATTTAAACACCCTGAGAAACACCCACATCATTGGGGAAACACAGTTGACTGGAAAAGTGGCCACTAAAAGAGGAGTTTGATATCTGCTGTAAACTGATCTGCTACAGAACCCAAAATGAAGATGTTTGATTCAGGCTTTTCAAATTGAGGTGATATTTTCTTCATAACAATTGTAAGTATAACATAATAACACTATCCATTGGTAGTTACAAGAAATACACATTTAACATACACACATCATGAGTCATTGGGAGATTTTACTCTTTAGTAGTAATTTTAAAGAGTAATATCTAAATTAAACCTAGTAAAACTATAGAACTATATAGCTTATTAATAAGAGAAATATAATTAAACAATTAAACATGCATCAATCAATGTACAAAAACATAGGTCAATATATCTAGGTTAATAATCATAGGTCAAACATTGTAGAATCTAGAAAATATAATATTTACAAAACTGATGCCTTACGATGATGATTATAAGGTTGCATATATTAATTAAAAACAATATATCTCACATCTAAGTAAATGGATTACGAACCTGTGTGTTTCTTCTGGTGTGTTTTTAAGTTTCCAGCTGTAGTAAATTTTTTAGAACATCCTTCATAATCACAGTGGAATTTCTTATATTCTTTTTCATTTGTATTCTGATTCCGGCTTTCAACAGTAATTGTTGCATGAGACACATTCTCAGGCATAGGATTGTTACCTGGATTTATCTGCATACATATCTGGTCAGTAGATATCGTATGCTGAATGTACCTGAAAGATACTATATATTAACTCAAAAAATTAATCTGATGCATAAAGTAAATATAATAACAAACTTAATTTTTCCTGTGGGGGAAAATCAGTAGTAAAAAATATTCAGTTAACATGAATCTGTATCTTACTATAAGAATTTAACCAATTTTGAGGTAAAAATGTGTCATACAAGCATTTTCAGCTTCTTGCATCTCACATTAAATTATTTGATCTAACTCAAGCAAGCATTGAAGTTGAAAATTTAAAAGTACTCATGAATTATTATTTTAAAAACAATTCTCATACGAAAAAAACATAAATTTATTAACTACTATTGTTTTGAGAAGCAAAATAATAGGATAAGTATAGTAGGTCAAAAATGCATCTGAATACCTCTTGTTATTCCACCTCTGGAGAAGCAAACCAATAGTACATTTAAATCGAAATTATATCTACTATAAGTCTTATTTGTGTAAGGGTTTGTCTCCATAAAATTTATATCAACTCAATTTTTTAAAGAATAACCTCTATTTTTGATTTGATTCCAAGAGATACTCTGGATCAAAATAATCAGAATTCATATACAATACAACTATTTTAGTCAAATCTAAGATGTGTTATGAGTGGTTGAAATTCAGGGTTCCTAATGTTGCATGAATTTCAGTCCTTTCCTCATATGTGTGTGTCTTATAAAGTAATAAGCAAATCAAAGTAATTTTTGTTATATTAAACTATTAAATAACCTTATAAAACCATGTCTTTTAATATTTTCAAAGCAATATTTTCTAATTATTACTTCATAATTGAACTGAAAAGCATGCAAATTTCTTATGCAATTGACACGGCAGCATTTCAAACCTAGGTATACAAAATTTTAGTTTATCCCTTTCAGTAGTTTTTGACAGTCCTATATTCCCAACTGCATTATTTTGGACTGTCCTAAAATGTAACTGAATTTATTTGGAAGAATTCTTTTTATGTGAATTTTATGTTCCAAAATGCTTGCTATTTTTCAAGGTCAAGTTGTGCAGTCATCAATACTGCTTGAATGAGACAAAGTGATAAAAGTATACAAATCCCACGGAAGCTTCGAATAAATCAGCCATGTACTCCAAATCAACAACTCCTAAAACTGTTTTTTACAAATAGGCTAAAATATATGCAGATATATATTTTTATATTTCAGTTTAAATTGGCATGTTTTTTCTAACTTTTAAAATTTTAATTTCATCAAGATACATTTGAAAATAAAGTTTCAAGTCAGAACTGGAGAATCGAGAGAAGACTAGAAAATAAGCTAATATTCTACATGTGACTTTTATTTGTCATTTCTACACAATGAGACACTGAATATTTTTACTCCTATATTCCTGGCAATTATAATCCAATTTGCACAAAAATTTATATGTAAGGTAATTATGGCAGGGAGAAATCTTTTAATGATTTTAAAAATGGGTGTTAGCATTTGAAATTTTGAAAGTAATAATAAATATGAAAGTGAAACTCTTTTAAAATAAAATGCATATTTATTCATTGTAGGCATAATTCCAAGTCTAATGACAATTTTGGTTTGACTGCGATTCAAAGGACGTGAATGACAAAAGGTGTTTGGATACTTTTTTGGCCAACTAAACATAGAACAGGGAGGCAGTGTATTTTATTTGTACATGGAGAAAGTGTTTCTCACTCAACAAATTCAGAAAACTAAAGTTGATCTTAAGTTAAGACAGTATTGTCTATATGTATATGAATACTGTCTATAAATACATTTTATTTTTTGATTATTATTGAAGCTTTATGTTCAGTTTTCTGGCAAAGAGTAAAAAATTATCACTGCTCAAATGTCTATTTAACAGTTGCATTATAAAATAATAGAATTGGGGGAAACTTTCAGTTTTTGCAGAATTATTTTTATAAGTTCCTGGTTTTTGTGAATTTACAATTTGAATTTTTGCTGTCACGAAAATGCACCTGTGTATTAGCAATAGCCAGGCGAACATCGATTTAATGTCAGTTTTGCAAGTTTGCAAACAATTCAGATTAATATAGCTAGTTGATATGCATGCCAAATGTGGTAGACTTTTAAACTTCATTTCAACAGTTGCCATTTAAAAAACAATAAGAAAAAGAAAACAGGATATACTTCTAAAAATTAACTGAATACTACCACTAGCCTCGAATACATTACATTAATACATACATACATTACTCGAATACATTTTAATCCATGATGAATATGGGAACAAAATATTGAACTATTAGCTCTGGTTATCTACAAGTTACCTCTTGTGTTATGTTCTTCTTAACTTAAGAGGGACTATATAGAGGACTAGTAAGTAGTCTCATTTTAGCACAGCAAAGTTAGATGGAGTATGAGGTAACCACATGCTGACACATGCAAAAAAAGTAATTAAATGATCAATTATGTATAAGAATTGTTCGGTCATTTTATTGCAAGGCTGGAGAATATACTGAAAACTAGGATTTCATTTTCAGGCAGAGGTTATCCTTCAGCACTTGCTTCATTTACCTTTTAGAAAAACTATTCTTTTTATTTGCATAGATCACTTACATTTCGGACCTGCAGCTGTGTTTTAATCTAACTTTATTTCTCAATTTTACTTAGGGTTAGCAAAAAAAATTTAAGTAAAGGTATATACTAATCCTAATGGTACTCTAACTTGGTGAGATCATCACTGATTACAAAATCAGCCTTAGTTATACTTTTCAGGCAAGTAAAATATTCCTCTTTGGAAGAAACACAACAAAGACTTGTAACTAGTATCTCAAGATAATCAGTTCATAGATTTAAGATTATTCAAATGAAAGCATTTTTACTAAGCATTTAAACCTGAAACCCTGACTTCAAATGTGAAGTTTTATAATTTTGAAGGACAGACTAACAAATATCATAGTGAATACTTATAATTCTTACACCTTGTCAAATAGTGGTTTTACATTTCACCAGCCACTTAAAGAGTTTTAAAATTTTGTAATGTTTGCCGAATTTTTTGAATATTTTTGCTGAATAGATTATCATTGAGTAGTGTAGAAAGAAATTTATGTAAAAACGTTCCTAAAAAGGCAAATGCACAAAAATGTTTCGGTAAAATGAGCCCACAGCAAAGGAATGTTTTCTTTTCTCTAGACATCAATATACAATTTGCTGCGTTTCTAAAATAAAAGTTGAAGGAAACGAAACTGGGTAGCGGATATGATTTGTATTCCTAAATAGGTAATCAGCAATTATGAATAAACTGAGTGTTAATAAAAAATAACAAATCGAACCCTGAATTCTCCTGTTCGATATCATTTTCTTGAAGATCTTCATTTGCGTAAGCGCGTATATCTAGTGGAGAATTATCTATTTCTTCATCTCTCCGCCTATTTTTATTAGAGTATATATAAGATATTTCGGAATCCTCAGGACTGCTAACTAATTGGTCAAAATCAATACTAATATTATTAGAAAAATTCGGTAAAGCGAAATCATTGTCATCACAACTTCCAAACTGCAATCTGTCATTATCCATATTTTCTGATCACGAAACACTAAAACAAAATAAGTAGATATTTTTATAGTTCATTTCTGACGACAAATGACAACAATAGAAGTTGAGATGTCTAGAAATAAGGAATTCCTGCCTGTAAATAAATTTAATTTTTAGACATAACATTATTTTAGCCAGTAAAAACTGGGTCGCTTTATACTTTACTTTCGTCATAGAAATATATGATTCTAACGAAAATTTGAATAAAAACTAGGAAAGTTTTTAAATTTGAGATGGTCTGGCTACGAGAGCAGATATATTCTTTATTAGTTAAAAGTTGGCAACATTGCATCGCCCCTAAATCTAAGCTTAGTAAATCAACACGGTTCCTTGAGGTTATCATTCTAACATAACCAAAATGGTAAGGATTTGTATCTATTTGAATCATGAATTTTCTTTTCCAACATTAAATTCTCTTTGACTTTTATAATAATACTGTATCTAAGTAATTCAATATAATGGTGATTTTTCAATTTTTATGCGGTTAATGATGTTTACCCGGACTATGTCCATCTTCCATGTGTCACTTATCAAGATTTTTTGGTGAATGCTTGAAACTAAAATTCCTTGTTAATAATGTCAAGTGTAATTTTTTAATAGGCTAGAGGCCCGAAGAAACATTTGAAGAGGCTGAATGCCCCAAAATCATGGATGTTGGACAAACTTGGTGGAGTTTTTGTAAGTATTGTAAATCGTCTATTCTAATAAGCGTAAACGTGTTTTTTCTCGTTGTTAATTCTTTTCTTATATTGTAGGCACCACGTCCAAGCCCAGGTCCTCACAAATTGAGGGAATCATTACCATTGATCATTATGATCAGGAATAGACTTAAATATGCCCTTACAAATTCTGAGGTTACTAAAATTGTTATGCAGCGTCTTATTAAAATTGATGGTAAAGTGAGAACAGACAGCAATTTTCCAGCAGGATTTATGGGTATGATAACATTTTGGTCTATACTTGCTTCATTTTGAAATATTAGGGTCAACTAGCCAGTAATTAATTGACCAGTTAGTGCTCATTTTCCTTGAAAACATTTCTCTTCAACTAATCAACATGCTTAATATTGCAGCTTCAATTTTGCTCTATGATTCTTCAGTATTTTCTTCTGGTTCCATAACTTGTTTTCAGTAAGCTTGAACTATTCTGAAGTTTTTTGCTTTGCTATACCTATCTTATGTTTCTTGAAGTAAATGCTCTAGGATGCTTGAGTCTGTTAATACCTCGCCTATTTTTCTTAACCCTTTTTCTCAATGAATTCTGAGCATCATTTCTAAGATCAATAGACAGGAATTGAGAGGGTTGGCGAAATGTCTAATTTCAGGTTATTTAACAGTGCAAACAGTAACTTCATCTGGCATGCAAGTTGCTTAAAAACTTAATATCCTGTGAAGCATGATTCTCTTCATGTTGTGACAAACTTACAACGCATATTGAACTTCATTCTAGAAAATTAGCCTTTTCTATCCTTAAAATTCTGTTTCACAGCCTGTCAATTTACCATATACAACCACTTTCTTTAAATTCTTCCACAACATGGGCAATTTTAATGATTCACGTAACTGTTTCAATAGACATAGAGGAACAGCTGCAGTATAGACCCCCAATCCATTTGGCGACATTTTTTAACAGACATATTACAAAAAATGTACATTGAATTTCGGTTTAAGCTTCATTTCAGAATTTCACTTGGAACAAATCATCTTATTAGCAATCAAGTGCTCCTCCATCAAAAAATCCAAAACCATTTTTTTCCCTGGCACAAATGTAAATTAGTAAATTTAAAACTAAGTTTACTCCCAACTAACTCTTGAAACTTTGAAACAGTAGTTTGAACGTACATGACTAACAAATAAAAATACTAACTAAAAAAATAAGATGAAATTCCAATAAGATTGAAACGGTACAACCTGTAGGGTTGCTAGAATGGAGTGGAAAAAAGTGAGGGGTTAACCAAAAACATCAATCGCAATCGAGGGTTGGCGACGAATAAAGTCGCCAAATGGATTGGGGGTCTATACTGCAGCTGTTCCGACATGGAAATGTGTCCTTAAAAACATTTTGCAAGCCGTTTTCCCTGTACCATGATATTGAAATTCCTTTCCATGTTAATGTCAGTGGCATGGAAACCTCAACATCTAAGGGCTGTAAGGCACGACTTGTAATTGGGGTAGCCATAATATTATACCTATATATTATGGAATACTTATGCCTATTAATTTTTGCTGATTAAAAATGATCTTTAGCATAAGTGAACCCCTAAAAGAAGTTTCAATATTGCAGCTAAGCTAAAGATATGCCCACTTTACACCACTTAATTTAAAAGCATCTAGCATTAAAATAATGTTGTAATTTCTTGCCTGTTTAATGGAATCTGTTAACAAGTTCTTTAAAAGAGCTCAGGTGAACAATATATAATAGTTTTAGAAAGGCATGCATAAATAGAAAGTTTATCAGACAACTACAACCCACATGACTGGATCAAAACAAACAAGAGGCCAGCAGGATCTTCTAGGCATTACCAGTAAAATGTTTTTGATTGTAAAACGTTTTAAAGAACTTAAATACATTGTGAATTTTACTTTCAATCAAAATGGGGTTTATAGTTAATGAGGTAGCTTTTGCATGAACTACCCACTTTACGCCACCAGCTACTGAACAAAATCGACATCTTTATTGTCATCAGATGAAATATTCGATCCTAACTACAAAGCATGTCTTTGGAATACATTTCACATGTTTTGCTGTACTTATCACATTTACAGCACATGCTTTTCAACTATATTTGTTTTTGTTTGGCCGCTTAATGTTCACCAATTATGTCTGGAAATATTTTCTCCCTTAGTTTGAGGTAACCTGCTTAAATTCTTTTTCTTCTTAACTATTTCTCATTTTATCCTTTCTTTCACAATTTAATAACCACCTTTTAGATGCAGCTTTTTTTCATTGTATACATTTATTATGAGGTATGACTCGGTAGCTCATGATCTGGAATTAGAATGTTGAACTAATATAAGGCTAAGTGTAAATTTTGGTACTTACCAGACTCTTCCTTTATTAAAAATTTCATTGTTTTGCATTTATCTTCAGTACTTTATCATCTCCCAGTAATTAACCTGGTTAAATACTGGATGCAAGCTCATTTTATATGTAATTTACTCCACATACTTTTATCATGGAATAAATCACAAAGTTTGCTATAAAAAATTAGCAATTGACCAGTTTGGTCAATTTTTGGAACATGCCGTTTAGTGGCTGAGCTAACTTATAATTAATTTAGATATATTACTTTGTATTTCAGAATTAGAGATATGTATTTACCTTTAGTTCAAAACAAGTAATAGAATTAAGATTGAACATCGCTCCTCAGAATACCACGATACTGTGATTTCATAGATCTAATTACTTGACATCTGTAGTTCTGTTTAAATTTTTTTATCAATAAAGACAAATTGGCTATGTGAATATAAATTTAATTTATTGTGAAATTAACTAGCTTGCTTGTTTAATGAGAAATATGAAATGGTCAATCATTGGTATGTGATCATGGACTGGCTGGTTGACTGCTGCCTTGGTTTATGGTGATAATTGTAGTTAAATTTTTGACACTCATTGCTCAATTTTATTTAAAACTTTTTCTTTAAATGAATGTTGGCAGTGTTTTGTGTACGATATTTATTAGCCTCTTCCCTTAGATGTAATAACAATTGAAAAAACTGGCGAATTCTTCAGATTGTTGTATGATGTTAAAGGAAGATATAATTTGCACAGAATTACACTAGAAGAAGCCAAGGTATGTATATTATGATTAAATTTGTTACTAGTTGGAATTGATAAATTTGGTGTTTTATTTTGTAACCCAAGCATGATTTGTGGATTTAAATAATATTTTTAATATCTAATATCCTAGTATGGTGAGCCATAGTGTAATCTGGCTAAGTTATAATGATGAACAAATCCCTTCATGACACATTGATTGTTGGATTGGTCTTTCTGAATTATCTGATAAACTGATTAATTTGGTACATTTTTTAACCTAAGATCATTTGTATACAGTTTTGATATAAAGTGGCATGCAAAGGCGACCTTACGATTATTTCAATCTCAGTAATTTTTGTATATCATTATAATAGAGAGTTGGTAAGTAGTAATAAAAATTATCAGTTATGTAGTTTTTTCTATTTTTAAAATTCTTTACCTTTAATTTTTGAATTATTTTCTGCTTAGTTCAAAGCGTTTTTATTAGAAATTCTTCGGTACAGCTGCAGTCTCTGCCGCGCGCGGTGGCAACGACTCTTGGCGCGGCTTTTGGCGTAGTTATAAGCGACTCATGCCGGGTGATGGTAACCCATTTTTTCTCATATTTTCTCCTGGTTAGGGTTAACCTGTTTTTATGGCAACCTTGCCAGCGTCCAGTTCTGTCCAGCATTGGTTGTTCTTTTTAGTTTGGACACGGTGGAGAGCGGGTATTTTTAAAAATAACTTATATTCTACTTATGTACATTTTTTGATTCATTTCATCCATATGTACAGTATAGATTCACTGTTGTAAATTCGAGAAAAAATGGGTTACCCTCACAGACATGAGTCGCTTATAACTACGCAAAAAGTCCATATATTTAATCCATATTTGCAGTGTTTTTCTAGTCAAAATGTTGTTTAATTCAGATTTACATATTTCATCCGTACGTATGCAGTATATATTCAATGTTGGAAGATTTCCGTGGTGACATAAAAAGTGCGCCAAAGAAAACGCGTTGCCACCGCGCGCGGCAGAGACTGCAGCTGTACCAATTCTTCCTTGGTGACAGAACTCTAAAATCATTGCCACAAAAACATATCAAAACTACCAAAATTTGCATTAAGGTGAGCCTTAATGCAACATGTGGCAAAGTTATAATGATGAACAATCAATCCTCCCATGAAATATTTTGATTGTTTGATTGGTCTTGCTGAATAACTTTGCCCAATATCATATTTCTAAAATATCTTAAGATGGTAATTTGATTTCTAATTTGCAATTTCAGTATAAATTATGCTGTTTGAAGAATTCATTCCTTGTTACCCATGATGGTAGAATTATTAGGTATTCAGATATATCCATTGATCTAAGTTCATGATACCATTCAACTAGATATAACATTCATATTATAGACTGGTTCCATTAGATTTAAAACTAATAAATTATTGAAATTAAACAAAGTTCTTTAACAATATTTCAGAAAAAGTAAAGATTTTTAAAATTATTTTCCGTTAATTAAATTTTCTGCTAACCCCTTGATTTCTAATTTGCAATTTCAGTATAAATTATGCCGTGTCAAGCGAGTTCAAGTTGGCCCTAAGGGTATTCCATTCCTTGTTACTCATGATGGTAGAACTATCAGGTATCCAGATCCATTGGTCAAAGTTCATGATACCATTCAACTGGATATAGCAACTGGTAAAATTATGGATTTCATCAAGTTTGATGTTGGTAAGTAATCTTTTTATTGGAATCTCATTTTTTTATACAAATAATTTTGCTGATTTTGTCATAAAATTTGCTCTATAAATACCTTCTTGTGATGATTTGAATTACCTACATTGTTTGATTCTCTGATGTAATCTTGAAATCTGAGTTCTGGTACTTAACACTTACTGGAGCAATGTATAATCTAAAAGTTCATTGTTATGGTTAATTTTGTTTTGCACCTTTTCTATTTTATCACCCAAATCCACTGGTGGCAATTAAAAGACAGCACTGTTTTAGTATACAAGATCAAAACTAGGTATTAAATTTTTCATAACGCATTTTAAAATGTTATAGCAGGTTTCTCTTCTGTTATATAGTTTTTACATGCATGCTACTTGTCATTGATATATTCTTAAACTAGATTGTGATTCACTGATAAGGAATTATTGTTCTTTGTTTATGGAAAAACTCTTGTCCTAAACATACAGAATATAACTGAATGGCAACCAGCTGTACTATGTTGCAAAGTACTGATCAGTTTTCTTTGTCCCTACAAAGACAATTACTTCCTGTATTGTAATACTTGTCAGAGCACATGCCTTGGAGAAGTTCATTTGTCATGTGTGGTTAAGCTCACAGGGGAAATGGCTGCCAGAATCAAAATCATGTTTGGCAATTATAAGTGATTATTTGTTTTGCCATTTTGTAATCACTTTTATGGTTTACAGTATCAGCATATGAAATAAATGTTTCATATCATTGCCGAGGAATGAGTACCGTATATTTCCGAATATAAGCAGAGGGTGCGTTTTTTCTTCAAAAATTTACCCAAAATTCAAATCCGGAATATAAGCCGAAAAAAATTGTGACGTTCAAACATAACGCCATGAGGGCGTAAATGTCGCCAAGAAGGTAAAACGGGTGGAATATTTTCCAATCGAATCGCTGTAAAGTAAAACGCCACTCTCCAACGATGATAGTTTTAGCCTGCTAATGATTTTCCCTAGTGTCCCGCACCTGATGCCGGACCTCTGACTGGGTGATTGACAGATGATCAGTTCAACAATGGTCAAGGGGAGCAGCTGGGGCTTGGGAATTTTTTTATCAGTGCCACTTTTCTTCGCAGTGCAGCCTAAAACATGTGCGGAACATAAAGTTTCAAAAGGGGGAGCGGGCTCATTATGACCCTTGAAAGAATCTCAGCTACGATAACCCTATCTGATTCCAGCACAGTTCTTTCATTCATTTGCTGTCTTGTATCTGTGCTAGTCTTACTTTTTTGGTGCCATTTTATTTTTTGTTTGAAAGATGAGCGGGAAGAGAAATTCTTATACAGCAAATTTCAAACTACAGGTGATCGCGTTTGCTGAAAATGCAAATAACAGCATTGGTGCTCTGCACTTCTCCGTAAATGAAAAACAAGTTCGGGAGTGGAGGAAAAACATCTTGAATTAGCGGAGATGCCAAAATCAAAAAAGGCGGCGTGTGGTCGTCGGCCTATGTTCCCTATTCTGGAGGAAAAACTTGCAGCATGGATTGAAGATTTGCGGATGAACTGTTTGATCATAACCCGTACAGCCATCCGAATCAGGGCGCTAAATTTGATGAAGCAACCTGAATTTGCTCAAAGCAAACCACTGGATTTCGTTGCCTCCGTTGGATGGTGCAACCGGTTTATGAATAGGCGCAATTTATGTGTACGAGTTCGCACTAAGCTTGCACAAAAACTTCCTTCATAGTTAGATTTTAAAGTTGAAGCCTTTCAACGACACGTTATCAAACTACGGATAGAATATGGTTTTGAATTGTGTCAAATCGGCAATATGGACGAAACTCCTGTGTCATTTGATTTGCCTTCAAATTACACAGTTGACACCAAAGGTTCTAAGACCATTTTTATAAAAAAAAAAACAACGGGGAACGAAAATGCCGTTTTACGGTAGTTTTGTGCTGCATGGCTGATGGAAGCCGATCACCTCCACATATTATTTTCAAGAGAAAGACCCTGCCTAAGGGTGCAAAGTTCCCATGTGGAGTTTTAATGCGTGCCCATGAAAAAGGCTGGATGGATGAGCTTGGACTGGGTAGAAAAATATGGAACCGAAGAAAAGGCGCCATATTCGACAAACCATCCATGCTGGTTTGGGACTCATTCAGGGCCCATCTCACAGATAAAGTGAAGAAGTGCCATGAAATCAAAACGAAAATGGTCGTAATACCGGGAGGACTTACATCTATCCTCCAACCACTGGATGTTTGCTTAAACAAACCATTTAAGGATAGGCTAAAATCTAAGTGGATGGCGACCGAAGACAAAGCCATAACGAAAAAGGGAAATTTTAAAAAAGTAGATTTAGTGACAGTTGCACAGTGGGTGAAGGATGCATGGATGGAAATTCCGAAATTATAGTTTGATCTTTCAAAAAGTGCTGCATTAGTAACAGTATGGATGGCAGCGAGGACGATTTTGTGTATGAAGAACATAATTCTAGTACGGAAAGCATTGGAACTGATGATGATACGCATCCGGACATCCCAATGAACTATTCGGAAACTCGGATTCAGACACGGAATTTGAAGGATTTATGACTTTCTCTCTTTTTGCTTAAAGGTCGTTATATTATTGCTATAAAAATCTTTAATCGCTCGTAAAGAATTCGAAAATTTCGCCAAGTTGCTGCCGCCAGACAGAGATCCGAATCCAACAGCTGTATCAGAAAATGTTCCCTTTCCAATTGTTATTGTTATGTGCTAAATAATTACGGTATTCAATTATTATTTTGTGTGCTATATTTGGCGATTTATCGCTTGCACCGGCTAATGGAAAAGTACCTTCGTTTTTTGCGAAATTAGCGGATCCGTATATAAGCCGACCCCTCACTAGCTTTAGAAAAAGTTCCAAAAATTCTCGGCTTATACACGGAAATATACGGTAATTTCTTTTAGATCAAACACATTTTTAAGAACTGATATACGAAAAGGCCAGCCAGATTTATACAGTAGAACTTTGATCATCCTTGGTAATGTGGATTGAGGCCACCTCAGATGATACAAATGTAGTAACACAAAACATCCTGTATGAAATGCAGAAAAAATTTAAGTACTGGTGTTACTGTGCAACTGAAAGATTCATAAGGGCCAATAATATATAATTAAGAATAATTACTGATTTGTGTGACAGTATGCATTTATTGTAATAATCTTATAATTGATATCTTGCCATTTATTCTTAATGCATTACTCATTTTTGATACAAGCATGCAATGGGAATTTTGTTTTCATACAAAAAATTATCTATGGGAAGTTGTTTCCAAAAACCATATTTTAGGGGGGAAGCTGCCCTCCCCAGTTTAGAAAACAGAATTATTGGCTATAATCAAAACCTATTCTACCCTTAGTTTAATTGGTTGATGTATAGCCAATACAAATTTTTTGGAATGGTCGCTTTATTTATTATTGAAGATGCACTACCCACCAAAAACACATAGTGTCTCAAGTGTCCATAAATTTAATTTTCACCTAGATTCGATCATTGCCTTAAATATTAATTGTTTATCAGATTGGAATATGTATACCATGGCTTCATGTCTAATCCATTTGTAGAAAACTTCTCTTGTGGTAAAAATGTAGCCTATATTAAATGTTTTAGACTTGGTCGCATGTTTCTTCTGTAAGATTTGTGCATAAATGTCTACGCACAGCGTATGCAATATTTCATTTTTCTTTATGCTAACTGTTTCTTTTTAGGCAATCTTGTCATGGTTACTGGTGGTCATAACTTGGGACGAGTTGGAACAATTACATCTAGGGAACGACATCCTGGGTCATTTGATATTGTACATGTGAAAGATTCACAGGGGCATAGCTTTGCAACGAGGTATGTACAAGTATTATATATAAAGATTCTTAGAGCTTGTTTTAGAGTGAAGAACACAAGAGTTAAATAAGTTCTTAAGGCTATATGAATTGTCTGCTTGAGTGCCTGTATATATGATGATTAAAATTACCTACATTGTTTGACTTGTTATGATAGTTACTTGAATCTGATATGAGGCACTAAATTTTTGAAGAGTTGTGTCGAATATTTGATAAAAATGTATTACTGTATACTTAATTTTATGATGGTTGAGACATTGATTCCCAAAAGAAAGTACTTGTAAATATTTATCTATATTTTATGATTTATTCTCTGGTATGAATCCTGTTTACTAAGCACTTTGCAAAAAAAACTGCTCTTCTGTGATGATGAATTAACTTACCTACATTGCTTGAAGCATCATGATACAAACTTATTGACTGAGAATGAGCATGTAACTGATTCAAAACTGCAAATATTGTTCTTAAAAGTCCTGTTCTTGGTTGAATTAGTCAAAGATTAAGCTAAAAAGTGATTATGTTTTAAAAGAGTGAAACATTACCCATAAGAACAAATGTTTTCATAGATGAGGTTAGGAATGTTGCTCTAATAGGGAAACAATTGCGTATATTTTACGGCTAAATCGAAGCTGATTTGCTTTCTGTTAAAGTTTAATCAGTATAATCAGCCAATATTGATACCTTTTCATTTGGTCGCATTTTCTATTCAGTGAGATTTCTGCATTACCCATGGAAAGAACAAATTGATTATTACTCTAGCAAGAAATTGTTTTGACTTGTGAGGAATTGTTTATATTGTATTTGTCTGAAACGAACTTACCTACATTGCTTGAAGCATCATGATACAAACTTATTGACTGAGAATGAGCAATGTAACTGATTTGGTGTATGATTGTGGAGACATTGATTCCCAAAAGAAAGTACCTGTAAATATTTATCTATGTTTTATTACTTATTCTCTGATATAAATCCTGTTTCTAATCACTTAACAAAAAAACTGCTCTTCTGTGATGATGAATTAACTTACCTACATTGCTTGAAGCATCATGATACAAACTTATTGACTGAGAATGAGCATGTAACTGATTAAAACTGCAAAAATTGTTCTTAAAAGTCCTGTTCTTGGTTGAATTAGTCGAAGATTAAGCTAAAAAGTGATTATGTTTTAAAAGAGTGTGACACATTACCCATAAGAACAAATGTTTTCATAGATGAGGATAGGAATGTTGCTCTAATAGGGAAACAATTGCTTATATTTTACGGCTGAATCGAAGCTGATTTGCTTTCTGTTAAAGTTTAATCAGTATAATCTCAGCCAATATTGATACCTTTTCATTTGGTCGCATTTTCTATTCAGTGAGATTTATGCATTACCCATGGAAAGAACAAATTGATTATTACTCTAGCAAGAAATTGTTTTGACTTGTGAGGAATTGTTTATATTGTATTTGACTGAAACGAAGCTGATTTACTTACATTGAATTTTATCAGAATATTATCAGCCAATATTGATGCCTTTTCAATTGGTCGCATATTCTACTCAATGAGATTTATGCATTACCCATGAAAAGAACAAGTATAATATTTACTGTGTTTTATTATGTTATGTTGACTAAAGAGTTGACAGGTTTGTAACAATTGTGTGTAAAATTTCCCACTGTTAACTACATAAATTGATGTTTTTATTTGGCCATATTTCATTAATTTTGTACATTTGTGTAACATGTTTTAAAATGATCTTGTCTAATGCATATAAAGGGTCTTAATAGTGATTAAAATAAATTCTGGTGTAATTAATATTTGTAAAATAGCTTTAAATGTGCAAGAACAACTTTAGTATAGTTAAGGATTAGTTGTGCATTTCGTATTAGATGTCTTGTGGTTTAAATGATTATGCTTACTCAGTGAGTTCTGTATGAAACTATATTTTGAAATTCTTTGACAGGTTGAATTATGTGTTTGTTATTGGCAAAGGCAATAAACCCTTTATTTCTCTGCCAAGAGGAAAAGGTGTCAAGCTTTCAGTTGCTGAAGAAAGAGATAGAAGATTGGCTGCCAAGTCCCAACATTAATAACTTATGGACAATAAAAAAAACCTTTGAAAAACATGATTGCTAGATTCTTTTTAACTTGCCAAAAATAAGATTTTGTGACAAATCACCTACCACAGGAACATATCTTCAACTCATAAGTGAAACACTTCTCAAAAAGCATAGTTTTGAAAAAATGAGGGGGAATTCTTATTACTAATCATGTTTCTCAAGAAAACTAACTTCCAGTTTAAAGGTACCACACTGCCATCTGTTGCCATAGGAACTGACCTCCATAAGGGATGCTTGATGTCGATAAGATTTTTGCTTGTTGACGAGATCTAGTAAACTACTTTATATTGCCAACATTCCCAAAAAAATAAAAATTAAGTCGTGTTGCAATTACCCCTACTTGTAATAAACTATCCATTTCTATAGTGACTGCCTGGCATGTGCCGGGTACATTTTTGTAGTAGTCAAGGGAAAACTGGCCACTCCTTTATTCGAGCACTATTCATAGTAGAGCAAACTCATTAGGGAGTAACAACCTCTACAAATGCAACAAAAATGGCATTGGGCTGTCATATTAAATTTTGCAAAAACAATTTCCAATGGTAACCATGTTTTGATGCCGTAATCAGATTCTGCATCGTTAAATTAGTCTAAATATGAAATTTCATGATTATATTAGCTCCCAATTCATAATTTTTTCAAACATTAATTTTATAATTATTGCATACTAAACTATTTTTTAAATAAAATAGTGTATTTTGTTAGGGTTCATTAACATGCTACAAAATATCAATGCTGGGTCATTCCATGTGAAATGAGCAAAAAATCAGAAAAACCTGTGGCCATAGGGTGACGGATTTTCATGAAATTTGCTACAGGGGTTTTAAGCTTATGCATTAATAACGATATACAAAATATTTTGGCTCAAGATGAAATATTTTAGAAGTTTCAGGCTTTTTAAGAACTTGAAATTTGAAGAGTAGTTGTGAAATTGCTTGGTCTTGCATGTTTGAAGATCTTTCTCAAAAACTACTTAACGTAGACAACAGTATTTCATATTTTTGTAATCTATGAAGAATTCTCTTTATCTATTTGAAGCAATTTTAAACATCATATTTAAGCTAATAATTAGCGAAAAATGAAAAATAGACTATTTTGATAGGAAAAGGTTTGTAGGGCTAAAGGAAATTAAATGCATCGTTGAAATTCATACTAGATACAGTGCTAGGTATGATAAAACTACTGCTGAAGTTTGGAAGTCGGCTTTTATTTCCTTCATTTTCCAAACAGCAAAGGAATATTATAAAATGGCGGTTTTCCACTTAAAATAGGCACGCAAAATTAAATGGACAGCTCTGGTCTATCACTTGTAAAAAAAATTCAGGATTGTATTTTGAGTCCCGGAGTAACAGAATTAGTAAAACGCAAAAACACGTTCTTTCCTTCCAATCAATTGGCGACTGAGTTTCATTGCCAAACAACTTCGGATGGTTATGACAGGTTACCATATTCCATCAGTTTTGTACTAACTGGCAATGTTTATTATCCCCAATCATAGCATTTCCTTCCCATTTTATGCATATTACTTGTTTCAAATGGCAACAATGAAATACCAAATTATTTAACTTTTGAAGGAAATTTTAAAAGGACATCAAATCACAATTTTAAAAAAGCTTAAACATTTAAAACCTTGATTCTCTTCAAATTCACTTTCAATCTGATAAAGGTCTCTTGTTCAGTTTTCCTAGTACTGTCGAATTCTTGAAATTTTATTTCACTAGTGATTGTTATAAATATGGGAAAAGGATTCGTGAGTTTAAGTACATTTAGGAGAATAGAGTCTAACAACGATGTTTAATTTTTTTACTCAAAATTAGTGTTTATCTGACTAATAATGCTTAATATTTACAAAACGAATTTAATGTTAACAAGTAGTAGTAATTAATACTTACGTTTCCAAAGGAAAAAGCAAATTGAAGAGACTTCTAACAAAATTAACTTCCCACCTAATTATTTCACTGATGGAAACACTCCTTGGATTAAGCAAAAGCTTTAAAAATAAATTTCATGTAAACTTTGCTCGTGTACCATAATAGATTAAATTGTACTGCATTTTTTATATTATCGGAGGTTATAACTCATCTGCGATAAAAAAAAATAAAATTTGCGTCTATAAATTTTCCCTACATAAAAATAATTAAATTATAATTATGAAAATTGCAGGACATAATAGACATCTTGCTCTTTTATGTTGAAAAGTTTTGATGTTCTTGGAGCTTTCCCTCAGTGAAATATGCATTTTTAAAAGTTGAAAATCGTATTTTTCCATAAGTTTTACTTTTAAATGTTTTTTTCTTTAAAGGAGTAGAAATACAATCACCAAATTACGCCACGCTATTTGTTAGGAAAGGTTCTCATTAAGAATAATTTTTAATATTGTCTTTCCATTTCTTGATACCAGAGCAATTTGTAGCAAAATTTCTATTTTCGTCGATCCCTCATTCAGAAATGACTGCTATTAAATTATTCTGACGTTTCCTAAGAGACCCTTTTGTGAAGAATGGAACGATATAAAAATTTTAAATTTGTGTCAATAACCCTTGAACTTTAAATGTCAATAAAATGTAGATTTCTGAAACCTAATATTTTGCAGTTGCTCATTACTATCTGACCTATTTAAATGACTGATTTTCATTAAAATCGGTGATTTGTCAGCCACAGCCGATTTGCTCATTTCGCGTGAAATGACCCTGCTATAGAAATATTTAGGAAGATATCCGTAAGAGTGAGAAACTGGTTTATAACATTAAGAGCTCCAGTCTTTGTACTCGTAACTTCGAAACGACAAGACCTTTTGGCGTCTGAAGTTAAATTATTATAGATTCGAAATTGTGTTAAAATAAGGGGTTTCCATTGGAAATTATGAAGTTAGGGCTCAATTTATTATGAAGACGGCCATTTATGCATTTGAATTAGCGGGTGGTGCGTTTTTCCACCACTACAATCGGGTTTGGATTCCATAAGGATAGCAATGTTAGGGTTACGAAACATCGGTTCACTGAATGATCTGCCAGAAGAAAACAATTTGAGACCATGTTCTTTTAAACGTATTGGTCATTGCTTACTTTAAAGGAAAAAACTTGTCCTTTACGAAAACATTTAATTGACAATGATCCTCTGGAAATAGTGAAATTTCGTTTTGTCTTCAGAAATGGTTCCCATCCGTCCAGACTGCTTCAGAAACCCACGAAACATGAGTGCCGTTCGAATGAACAGTATGCTTTGTTCCGAAATTGAAATGTCTGCAAAAATTAATCGAGCAGATAGTAGTTCGGGTTTGTCGCTCTTGGGTCAAACTATTATTAGTTTAAATATGTTTAAAATTGCTTCAAATAGATAAAAAGAGAATTCTTCATATATTACAAAAATATGAAATATTGTTGTCTACGTTAAGTAGTTTTTGAGAAAGCGATCTTCAAACATGCAACATTAAGCGATTTCACAACTGCTCTTCAAAGTTTCAAGTCCTTAAAACACCTTGAACTTCCAAAATATTATGGATATCGTTATTTGTGCATAAACTTAACCCCTGTAGCAAATTTTATGAAAATTCGTCACCCTACGGTCATAGGTTTTTCTGATTTTTGCTCATTTTACATAGAATGACCCACAAGTGTTCTTGCTACAGAAATATTGCAGCGAAAACAAAATCTCAATCCATTTGGGTTCTGTATGTACTATTTTCATTCCTTTTTTAAATATTATTCTTGGTTAACAGTTTGAAAGTGACTTTTTTTATCTAATATTCCGAGACTAATTCTAAGGATGCCGAAAGCTAAGAATTCAAGTACTACTAAAAAGCTCGATTCAAGAAATGAGATTTTACTATGGACAGCAGTTGTTTTTTGCCAAGCATGTGAGAAGCAGTTAACGTAACTTTTATGTATTAAAAGTGGCAATACTTGGTTACACTGAATTCTTGAAGAGCTAACGGAAAGCTTGGAATACGTATCCAAATCTTGCCAATTTCTGAATAGCCCGTTGTGTTGCTCCAGTGTGATGTTAATTAAAATACCTACCTTACCAATTACTGGTCCGTGTAGCCCAGTTGGATTAGAAACCGGAGGGTTACTAGTTCGAAACTCGGTCCAGCCAAAGACCGTCGTGTACACGTGGCCTGGTGCACGTTAAATCTGTCGTTAGCGTGGGGTGCCATCACAGGTGTTCTCGTCATCTGACCGTGGATCAAAATTACGAGGCGTCCTTAAATCTTTCCCTTCGGGATTGATCCCGGACCGTCGCCAATAGTCCGTTGTCTTGCTCCAGTGCGACGTTAAGTAACTACCTACCTTAAACGAATTACTAAAAATATATGCTGGACCATATTCTGTATATAGAACGCAACGCTCAACTAAATTGAACTATTTATATTTGTGTTCATTAAATAAGCGGGCCGCGGTGGCCCGGTTGGAAGAGTATCGGACTAGCAACCGAAGGGTTGCGAGTTCGAATCCAGCCAAACACCGTCGTGTACAAAGGGGGCTGGTGCACGTTAAATCTGTCGTGGCCTCAAATGTCCTCACGTTGGCGTGGTGTGGAAGTTTGGAGAGTGGGGTGCCAGCTCAGGTGTTGCCTCGTCATCTGACCGTGGTTCAAAATTACGTGGTGTTGTCCTCGGATCTTTCCCTCTGGGATTGATCCCGGACCGTCACCAATAGCCCGTTGTGTTGCTCCAGTGTGACGTTAATTGAAAATACCAAATACCATTAAATAAGCAAATTTTAGGTATTTTTTAGTTAACGTCGCACCCTTTGCACACGGCAATCTTTGGTTGGATTCGAACTCGCAACCCTCCGATTACTAGTCCGCTATTCTTCCAACCGGACTATCGCGGCGCTGCAAATTTCAGGGCAATATTAATTATCCAAGAGTAAAACAATTTCATTCACATTCGTCAGAAACTGCCAAATTCTTTTTTCTTACAAATCTTATAGGAAGCTAAAACGATATATTAGCTTAAAAATCTGACCTTCCAGAATATAAAACCGTCATTACAGTTGTGTACCTCGTTATCGCAAATTAGATCAATATGTAACTCGTTCATTCAATATGAATTTTAAACAAAATGTAACAATGCAATTGTTAGCCAAAAGTAACGACTGAAACAAAAATCCGAGGGGCCGTCGTGGCTCAGTGGGTATGCCCACTGCGCTAGCAACCTTCGAGTTGTAGACGGCGCAGGTTCGATTCCTCCCTGCGAGTATTTCTCTTCTGTCAGTAAAGCTTTCACTGTGTGTGTCAATTACTTGATAGCGTACTGTGTCTGGCGCAGCATGGCCCAGTATTGTGTCTGACGCCATAAAACCCCAAAAACCAACCAACCAAAAAATCTGACGTTTTAACCGAAAGAACAGTCGGAGGGATTGGATCAGTTAATCGCGGATAGTGCATATATCAAAAAGCAATGCATTTTTGAATAGTTGATTTCTAAGATCCAACCACAGTAGCTGCTTGGAAGAGCAGAAGGTTGACAACCGGAGTGTTGCGAGTTGGAAACCCGATCCGACCAATGACCGTTGTGTGCGTATAGGGGCTAGTACACGTTAAACTCATGGCCTCAAATGTTCACGTTGGCGTGGGGTGTCAGCTCAGGTGTTGTCCTCTTCCTGTCAGGGACCGCGGTAGCCCGGTTGGAAGATCAACGGATTAGCAATCGGAGAATCGAACCAAAGACCGTCGTGTACACGAGGACTAGTGCACGTTAAATCTGTCGTGGCCTCAAATGTCCTCACGTTGGCGTGGTGTGGAAGTTTGGAAAGTGGGATGCCTGCTCAGGTGTTTCCTCGTCATCTGACAGTGGTTCAAAATTACGTGTTGTCCTCGATCTTCTCCTTCGGGATTGATCCCGGACCGTTGTGTTGCTCCAGTGTGACGTTAATTAACTACCTACCTAGAATTACCGTGCCGCCTCCCCTATGAGACGGTTGTATCAAGGACAATTTGAGCAGAGGATTTTAAATTTATCGCTGGTGCGGTGGAGGATGGGTTTTTTGAATGCCAACAGTAATATAAGGTTGGAGTTCCATCATTAGATCTTTGAGTTCGTTTACTCTCAGCCTGATTTGGGTTGGTTTTTCAGTTGGTTCTGCTTGGGGCATGGGGGTTTCTCTTTGGGTTTGACTTCGTAGACGTTCTTTCCAAATGGTAGTCTTGAAGTCATTAGAAGTTAGTTCAATTTTTAGGCAGTCTTGAAAACTCGCCGTGTGAGAACCTTGACGATTACAACAAATAGCTGGCGAGTCTTGGTTTTGTGCATGCTCTTGTATGGTGGTTTTCACCGCATCTTGGGGCTCTTGTACAGTAGTTTGAGTTATGAAAATGTTTTGGCACCGATAGCATTGTATATTATCCATTCTTTTTCTTGAGGGACTTCTCTGCTATTATGAGGTATCCGATGTCAGTAAGATAGATTTCCTTTGTTTCTCTTCATTCATGAGGAGATTGACCAAGAAAAGGGGCATATTGGTACTTGTTCTGTTTTTTTAGTACTTGGCATGAACACCAGAGACCTAACTAGAGGGGGGCAGACGGGGCATCTGCCCCGGGCGCCAGATGGGGGGGGGGCACTAAATTGGCCGAGTATTTTTTTTACTATAGATATTAACGTATGATAAAAAATGAAGAGGAAAAACTTATTAGTAGACTTCAAAAACTATAAAAGGAGCTAAATGCAGAATGTGTGAAGAAATAGCAGGAAAGCTTAAACCTAGATCCTCTTTTTAAAGAAGTACGGAGGAGAAAGAAGCGGAGGTTTGATGAGAAGGGCGAAGTTGAAAGCTATGAATTCTCAGAATAAAAAAGTTCAAATTATTGATTATACAAATAATAGATCGGATTCTGGACGAACCGAGGCAAAGGTTTCAAAACATGAATAATTTATTTGGTTTCCTCAATGGAGCTCGGTTTGAAACAATGAATGGAGAAGAATTGAAGAACCAGGCACTTGAGTTAGCTACCACATATAAAGTAGACTTAGACAAGGACTAGCCGGAAATAGAAGTGGAGAGTTTTAAGTATCATGCCTTGGATTTAAGCCCTAATATGGAAACGGCTAAACCATCAGGTCTTCTGACGTTAATATACAAGAACGGACTTGAAGACGCGTCCACCAACATAACGACAGCGTTGAAAATTTTCCTCATACTACCAGTCTCAGTCGCCTGAAATGAAATGAGTTTTAGCAAACTAAAGATCATGAAAAATTACCTCAGAAACTTAACAGGACAACAACGACTAACCAACCTGAGCATCATATCAATAGAGCACAAGTTAGCTTCAAAGCTATCTTTTGAGGACATTGTAAAAATGTTTGCAACCGGAAAAGCCCGTAAAGTTAAGTTTTAGTTCAAGCTTTCTGTGTTTAAATTAATTTTTTTCACATTTTGTAAATAGATTAAGAGATTGTGAAAAATGTCTAAGTATAATACTCAAGATAATAACTTGAGTAAAATCTGTTATTAATTTTTGTTCCACAGTTTTCCAAAATCCTTGAATGGTTTTCGGTCGACGTTTCGATAATTCTCTTTTTAAAAGCACAAAAGAGGCGCTTTTAGACTTTTGTCTCACCCTCTCACAAAGGTTGAGACATCTGGAGATTTAGTAGGAATATCAGTAAAAGGTATTTATCGACTTGATACCAGTTTCTTGTTCCATTTTTTCTACGAATTTAATAGTGGATTTAGATCTGGGGCTTCTTGCTTTATCCTGATGCAGTTCTACTGATTGTTGGCACTTTGGGTAAAGATAAAGTGTATTTCTTTTTTGAATATTGGGGATAAAATAGGGTCTTGATAATATGTGGGAGTTGATTTTTATATTCCCCCTTCTTTTTACTTTTAATTTTCCATTATATACAAAACCGGCAACAATCATAAATCTCTTAGAGAAAGTTCTCACGTTAAAGTTACAAAGTTGAACCACGTTTTAGGATTTTTCTCCTCTTTTATGATAATAAATTGTTCTATTTTATTGCAATCTTTTAAATACACCTACGCCTCGTCTATTGTCACAACATTTTTCCATCTTTCTCCAGCTAAATGCTTCTCATACAGAATTCTGCAGCGAGTTCTGCTTTCTGCAGTATGTCGTGGAGATAGACAATGAACATTGTATTTCTTGGCCTTTTTAAGATTCAGATCACTGTTAATTATTTTATTTACAGTTGAAACTGAACTTTTAATGTCTTTGTAATAGTCCTTTGACTTGGCGGATTCTCTTTTAAAATTAAAGATCTTACCTTACAAATATTCTCAGAAATTCTTTTCTTTTTTGGATACGTATTTGGAAGTATTTTTCCACTTTTACGTGTTTATTCCTTTCTCATTAATAATATTACTTATCGTACCTTTAGATATAGAAAAACATGACTTTTACAGCGTTTTTGAATAATTGAATAAGCATAATTCTCTTCGGAAAGAGCGGAAACATAGCCTTCCATCCATTGCTTATTTAAAAGCGCCATTTTGAAAGTAAACAAAACTGAGTTAGCAGACAATAAGTTAGACTTTAACTATTTAACCTGCTGCGAAAATAAAATTCTTTCGTAGCATACAAATTTTTTTACAGCTCATCAAGATCATTCAAAAAATGTCCGAACAGCCTCTGTATTTATCATAATTAAATATCCTATTCTAAAGCAACAGTCTGTTGATTTTTATGCAGCCCATACATATCCCGATATCATTTGATAAAACCTTTTCATTTAATTTGCAGCGATTATAAGTATGAAAGAATATACCAAACATGCTACTCTTAGATTATTTATCCTCGTTATATCTTAGAATTAATTAGGTATTTTATCTTGTGCTAAAAATGAAATTGCTGCAAATTAATCTATTTACCTTTGAAATCAGGCATTTACCATCTAAATTTAATAAAAAAATTTGGACTAGTGGAATTAATGTGTGGTGGCGATATCAGGTGTTGTCGGGGAGGGTTTTCGTTTGGTTGGTCGGTGGGGGTGGGGCCGCCAAGGCGAGTTCTTGCCCCTGGTGGAAACTAGCCTAGTTACGTCTCTGATGAATACCCATAAAAACCGACATGTAGGTGTATTATATCTCGAGAGTTTGCATCAGAGGGAAGACCTCTGATCACAATCTTTAGGACTTTATGGTCAGGCAGTTCATAGGTATACGATTGAAGTTTATGGCTGTTGCTGAATTTTACAGTGGGCGATGGGGGAGATTTTAAGTGATCAGAAACTTTTATGTCTGTTTCGGAGTTGATTTCTTGCACGATTGTTTTGTCTTGCATGTCATCAATGCTGATTGATAGGGTTTTCTTGATCTTCTGTACTGGGGATTTGTTTAGAGATTATCAGAAAGAGCAGGGAATTCTTCGACAGATAAAGCGTTGAATTTGTTTGAGACTTCTATTTGAGGATATATGATATTCATTTTTTTAGATCATCAGGAATGGGATAAACTTCTTCCTTCGGGCTTCTTTGAATTGTTTGTCTTGGTTTTGTTGAGTGATGGGGGTTGTTGGGTCTTCAGTTCAGTGACTAGCTTTAGTTTGAACTATTCAAACTCGAATTGAAATAAGCGCTGGTATCATTTACATGCACTTAAGGTGCTAATTCGTATAGATTTTCTAAGTGATCGCTAAGTGCTTTAATCTGAGTTAAATTTACAGATGAATTAATTTGATGATGGGTACTTTCATAATTGAAATTGTGGAGTAAATCAAGCTTTGAAGTTACCCCTTCTACTTCGGTTGAAACGAATTCCATAGTCAGCCTCAAGGGCTGACTCAGTATTCTCGTTCTTGAGTCAGTGTAAGAGCGTTACCACCGAGATAACAAGGCCAGACCGCTGTGACGTTTCGATCACGTGACTCGCTTACTAGTAGTCATAACAAACATCGCCGCATGGCCGGCTACTTGTGGATTACCTTTAATGTAGCGTAAGAAATTAGGGTTTTTTATACTATTTTACCGGAAAGCAAGTGCAGCTGCAGTTAAATATTGTTATATAGCATTTGTGGAACATTACAGTGTCAAGGTGTTAAAGGCTTTCGTCAAACAACACGTTTAACGTGTGTCCAGACCGATTTCTTTAGGCTTAACCACGAGGATATCCAAAATGCCCTTTAGATGCTGTGTACCTACTTGCTCTGGAAATTATAGATATGGTGATGCACCAAAAGTGGCGGTTCTCTCCTTTCCAGAGGATAGAAATATTAGAAAAAGATGGCTCAGGGCGATTCCACGAGCCGACTTTACACCATCAAAACGCAGCAAAGTCTGCGAACTTCATTTTCAAAACGATGATATCGTCCGGAATGTATCGAAATTCAACAAAAAAACTGGTGAGTGTTCTACCTTTTCCATGAAACGTCTCCGTTTAAAAGTTGGTACTATACCAAGTATATTTCCGAATTGCCCTAAATATCTCTCGAAAACTTGTCCCACCGTTCGTAAAAGCAGGGAAGATAAAATTCGTGAAACTGATGAATCCAATTTATTGAGAGCTATCAACGAAAGCAAATCTGAGTTCATTGCTCATCATGAATCTATTTCTTTTCAAAATTTTAATAGGCTACTAGAAATTCTGGATTCATTACCCCATAAACAAAATTGGTTTAAACTAATGGAGGAGTCAAAAGTTACTTTTTTCAAAATTTGTTTTAATCCAGGACCTGCAACAAATTACACTGTTGTAATACATTCAAATCTGAATGGAAACATTTATATGGCCAAGAAATTTCTGTTAGATAACAATCATATCAAAACACCCTGTCACGTTAATAATTTGGAAGTTATTGAAAATTGTTTGGATTTTATAAATGAAATATCAATGAAAAATTCTTCAGCCAACTATGATAATAATCGCTTCAATTGCTTTTACAGTTCAATTGCTTTGATTTCCCATTTTTATAGATTTAATGATGAAGAAAACATTAATTGGATTTCTTTAGACTATGAGAAAGGGTTTTCTTTTCTTTTTGATTTATGGTCGTATTTGAGAAACTATGATACTGGGCGGTATTAAGCTTGATTGACGTGTGTATTTTAGTTAATAAAAGTCATAAGCTAGTTTTTCGCTATTTTTAAATTGAATTTACGATATAATTTTGGCCGGTTTTTTAATAAGTTATTGCTTTTACTATTTACGCACACTCTTTGTTATCGTTAGTAAATAAGGAAGAAAGACGCGAGGGTGTGGAAGTTTCATTCTGAGATTATCGTAGTTTTGACTAGGGAAAAACCATATTTACAAACTGCTATAATAATTTGCAATAACGTATAACAATATTTTCCTGTGGTCTCGACGTATATAGAATATATTATGTATCGTTGTAGACAGATTTCACTGTATTAGGCTTTGAATATTCCAATACGGCGGTGGTCGTTCGTATCTCACTTATGACTACTAGGGAGACGCCATGACGGCAGCGGTCAGGCCTTGTTATCTCGGTGGTAACGGTAAGAGGCGGTGCTAAATCATAGAAGACGTAAATTCTTTTCCGTTCTTCTAGTTATCATCAGCTGTTAGTTGGCGTAGATAAATTGTAATTCATAAATACATATTTCAAATTCAAACTTTTCTTAAAGATGTAAACAACTTTTTAGCATAGTTTCCTCTTTGGTTTCTAAAGATGTTTCCTTTTACAAACTCAACTTAGTGATACAATAACTATATCTGTTAAATTTTAAAATGGAATAAAAAAAATAAATATATTACTGGCGTTGCCAGATATAGAAAGTCGCATACTTATTAACAATTTAATCATATCGCACGCGCTCGGTTTAGTAAGTTTCAATATAAATATCGCTTGCACTTTTCTGCTGTTATCAAACATAATCTCTTGTATATTACTCATTTCTTAACACAAATGAAAAATAAGATATCCTCTTTGAATGTTTTAAAAAATGTTCGTTAAATTTCCTAATATAAGCAAGACAGGTTCAAGCCAAATAGCGCCCCATCTGCGCAAATAGCTATAGAACAAAATCAATATTCGCTATTAAATCAATAGCTTAGAAAAGAAATGGCATTCGATCAGTTATTTGTTTTTTAACGAGTTATTTAGATTGTCCTGTAATGAATAAGTCAGTTTTCACACCGACTGAAATAAAATATTTGTGGAAACATAGAGGAAATAAAAACTACGAGCTGAAAAGTTTAAAGACGACAGGGAAGACCGTTAAAAGTTTGATCTTCAAGGATGTCAACAATTATTACGAGGTCTCAGGAAAAATTCTGTCATCTCCTCGAGAGGGTGAAGCCTACCACTGGCCACGCTTGCAGCATGAAAATCTGGCTCCTCTTCTTGACATTGTATCGATCAATGAAACAGTTAGTATTTATGTCTCAACGGTTTTTGAAAAAAGCTTAAGAGATATCATTCAAGAAGACGAATTCATTCGAAGGCCCGACTGCTTGTATCGAAAGAAAGCATATGCAGAAGGAATCCTTTGTGCATTAGATTACCTACATGGCAAACGCTTATGTTTGATGAATCTGAACGATGCAAATATCTATGTTTCTAGTTGCAACGATAAAGCAGTCATAACCGATTTTAGTTCTTTGATTTTAGAAGAAAGAGCTACTAAGGGCACAGTGGCGGTTCCAGCGCTTTACCGTGCGCCAGAAATAAATGTCGACTCATCTGAACGTTTCGATGCTAAAGCTGCTGAAATGTGGACATGCGGAGTAATAATGTTACAAATCTTCTCTGGTCATATGGTGCACGAATATACAGGTGGCGCGGCAAACTATGTATTGAGAATGACTGAAAGTGTGTGTGAAAAGCTTAAATTCACTAATAGGGAAAATGCAAAAGAATGCAATACTATCAATGATTTTCAAAGTTTTTTAGATTTATTTCTGAAGACCGATCCAAGCAGTCGAACCACTGCTGCAAATGCTGCTATTTCCTTATTTTTACGAAATGAACTAAAGGGAGCTAACCAACGTTTTGGAGAATTGTGGAATCACGGTTCTTACAAGGCTGATTTATTTAATTCGAAAGGCAACTTTGAATCATTCGAAAAAGAGACTCATAATTCACCACCGAAATGTGATGGATGCAAATTCGTAAATGAAATTTCCACAGCCAGAAAAAATTCCAACCAGCGATGTCTAGGAAGATTTGCTACTTTGGAACACGTCTCGAACCAAAAAAAACTGAATAATGAAAAGTTCAGGGTCTCTTTAAGAAATTATAAACCTCTTGAGAAATGCCAAACGAATAAGGTGGTAACCCGAACAGAAATTGTAGCAGCGGATGCCACGCAATCTTTGAAGCTACCAGAAACTACTGAATATATAGCAAACAAATCTTTCGGAAGTGTTAACTCAATTTCCGAATTTATTACTATAGATTACATTCAAGAAACAAACCTAGAACCGAGTCAAAGACAACGAAATTTCTACGAAACAAATCAGCTGAATAAAAAAGAGAAACCCGTCTGCGATCCTCACTTTTGTGAAGATCAAAGTGATGATTTAGTAAAAAGAACCTCATTTATCGAACCAACTGGAATGTTTGGTAGCTCTGAAGATATTAATGAATGTGGCTGTATTATAAGTGAAGAAAAGAACCCAAAATGGAAAAGTTTTAACTTAAAAGATGTACCATTCGAAGCAACTAACGAAGAACGCAAAAATTCTAATTCATCATTTATAAAAAGTGCAAGTTTACATGGAATACAAAACGAATTTCAATTTTTCATACTTCCAGGTTTGAGAAGAAAACAGAATGAAGATACGTTTGATTTGTATAAAAGTAAGTCAGATTCTAAAATTGATTTTGTGAATAAACCCAACTTCACTTTTGAGAAAAACAGAAGCTACAGTTTCAATTGTTTTCAACCGTGCTGTTCAGAATTTTGGAAAACGAGTTTCTATTTGCCACAGAATATCGAATATCAGAAACCAACAGAAATAACATTTACCATGTCAGATAACTTGCAACCGAATTGTACAGAAATAAGTAGTACAAATTTATCTTTGCCGCACAAAAACGAATGCATAAAGATATTAACAGATAAACCATTTACTAAATTAGAACAGTTTCAACGATGCTATTCAGAATCTTGGAATTTTGATTCTTGGCTAAACAATGCACGTGTGAAGAAATTCGATCAAATGAGCACTAGATCAGGTACTAATCAGCCATGTTGTCTTTCATCTTGGAGGTCATATTTATCTCTGCCACATATTAACGAATATCTAAAGGCATCAAACCAAATGATTGCAAAATCAGAAAAAGGTCATTTTCCAAAGCAGAAGATGGATTCAAATTCAGATATAGTATTTCAAGATAATTATACTCATACTTTGTTTTATCGTAATGGTGAAAAAGTTGATATTTCAGGAAAAATTGAAGTTTTAAAGAGGAAAACAATTTTTGAAGACAGCACTTCCAATCCATTTATAGTTAGACCATTGTGGCCAATGAAACATCACATGCATTTCTCAAGCAATAGACCTATCATAGAGCAATTGGTTAAAGATAAGAGCTGGAGTTCAGACATTTTAAATTTGAATGCAAATCAAAGATTCCAGGAGTCTCAAGACAAAGACCCACTAGCAACTAATGGAGTCAACCATTTAGGATCATTTGATGTTGCGGATAGTAATTTTGAACGTTTGGCATCATCAGATAATCTGCAGGTGCAGAATATAAATTCAAATGCAAAGTCATTTCAGTTAAAAAATTCATACAGTCAACATCAGCGCAGACGACATTCATACGAGTGTGCTGTGTCTCACCCAGAAACCATTGAAAATGAGAACATTAATGTAAAGTATAGAGCTAATGACATTGAAGCAATTAGTTCATCAATGTTCCTACAATCCTCCAAACGATGTAATATCAAAAGAAAAGAAGTAGAAACATGCCATGTTGCAGAGAATTCAATGTGCCAAAATATGCAAAGGCAAAAAGTAACCCTAAAAAATAAAAGACACGGAAAAGGATTTCGTAGAACATCTTGGTTTAAATACTTATGTCCTGGATGTCAACTGCATAGTGAAGACACTGAAATATTATTTTCTAATTTTAATACATGAAAAATGTGTTAGCAAGATTATTTTGAAAAGATAAAATCTAATGTACAACTCATAAAATACCTTATTTAATTAGGTGTGTATATTGAATGCAAATAAAGTTAAAGCAAGTTTGCTTTAATATACTCTGTCGAGAATCGCTTCAATAAAACTTTACTTCAATCCCAACTCTCATTTGCTGCATAAGTAAACCATTTTCAGCAATTAATTCTTGCATTTACTTCTAGCTTCCAAATATATTAGCTTAAAGAATACTGTATTTGAAAAGGTACCATCTCCCCTCTTAAGGAAAGTTCTGGGTAGAGACTCCTCTATGATTGTAAATGAGAACCCCATTCCCCAGGAGATATTTTCTTTTCTACCTTTATACTTGAGAATGCTGCTCATATTAAGTCATTCTTTATTCGAGCCTTAATATACTTAAAGGTCACTAAAGCCCAATCGGAAGAATAACGAATTAGCAACCGGAGGATTGCGAGTTCGAAACTGGTCCAACCGAAGACCGTCGTGTAATCGGGGGCTGGTGCATGCTAAATCTGCCGTGGCCTCAAATGTCCTCACTTTGGCGTGGTGGGTAAGTTTTGAGAATAGGGTGCCTGTCCAGGTGTTAACCTTCGTCATCTGACCGTGGTTCAAAATTACGAGGTGTTGTCCTTGGATCTTTCCCTTAGGGATTGATCCCATAGACATGAAATATAAGTAGACTGAGCATCGCTATTGAGAAGAGCTTCAAAAAGTGGGACCAACATGTCCCTAGTAGTCACGTGACTGCTACGGGAAAATTCAGCTTGGTTGATTGATTTGCCCTTTTATCGCCCCCCTTGGAAACAAAACATTTTCTTATGAAAAGTATCGATGTGAATATGTATAATAATGAATATTTCTTGGATTTGTGTTACTTTTTAATGTTTTTAGCTATTTGAGCTGCAGCGACGGCTCGTGGTTGGAAAAATAGGGGAAGGGCCTCCCCGAAATTCTCCCCTTCGAAATTAAATAGGATAGCAGTTCCGAAAATTAGTTAATGAGGATTTACCCCTATTTTCTGTAAAATAAATCAATTTTCTCTTCTGTCCTTTAATGCTGCAAATCTGATGTCATCGTAAAATGGCTGTTCCTTCATAAACGTCACTAATACGTCTTTTTTAATAGAAATAATTGCTAAAGAAAGTCTTGCGAAATAGTATTTCTTGAGTAAGTTTTTATTTTTTTAAGGCAAGAAAAACTCTCCTTTCCACTGATACACTTGTAGATGGAATTGTTAAGACGAGAGAACACAAATTATAAGCTTCTGTGAAAATTTCTTTACCATCATAAAGCATTCGAAGTTCTTGCGTCGATATATTCCTGAATTTTCCATCGGCATATATAAGACAGTTCATTTTTAAGGCGCTGGATTTTTTAAACACATCGCCGTAAAACTGTTGAAGATTTTCAAGTGCCTGAGATGGAAAATGTAAATTAAATTGTTCGAATTTCGTTGTATCAGCAAGACAAATAAATTAAAATTTTTCACAATCTTGAAATCTTGTGTTTATTTCCATAAGAATGTGATCTAAAATTTCAAAACATAGCTGTTTATAATTTTGAGAAATTGTTTTTAGTGAAAGAGTGGCATATTCCCGTTTAGATTGGACTATTCTGTGATTTTACGCGTGCTTTCAGTGTTTTAAAACATCATCGTCCCTTTTATGGTTCAATAGCTCACGAGTGTATTTTATTTGATACACAATAATTTAAATCTAGTGATTTTTTCTGGAGAATTTCGAATAATATATATCAGTAAGGCCAAAGATGTAAATTCAAAATCGCTCATATCATTTAAAAATCCCTTTGTAAGCTGAATTGTTATTTTGTCTGAATGTTCGCTGTTTGTCATAAATTCAAATATTTCTTTTAATTTATCCCAATCTTCAACAATCACATTCACTAATTTCGAATTGGAGGACCATCGAGTGTGTGTTATGGTTGGTATGCGTCTTGCGGAATTTGATGTACGAGCATAAGATCGCTTCGCCGAGTGATGAAAAAACGAAAGGATGCCACTGAGGCTTGCAAAATAATTCGACACTTAGAAATTTAAAAAAAACTTTGCTGCAATACAAGATTGAAACGATGTGCAAGACAATGGACAAAAACGGCTTGAGGAGCTTTATCCTTGACTTTTTTCTAGAGTCCATTCAAGTGTCCAGACATTACACTAGCCCCATCGTAACATTGTCCTATTAATTTGTGTTGATAATCAAATGGATCCAAAATTTTGTCTAACATTTCTGACATTCTGTCTTCACTCACATCATGGAAACCCAAAAATCGCTCAACTAATACGCCTTCACAATTCACAAATCTTAATATTAAGGAGCACTGGGAAGTTTGATTTATGTCAGTGGTGTCGTCCACTTGAATATGAAAGAATTTAGCCCCGTTTATTTCATCTTTGACGTGATTGTTTATATAATCGGAAATACGTTCAATCAGTTCATTTTGAATAGTTTTGGAGTCACCAGTGAAGATGTTTTTAATCTTTTTGTAATGATTTTGAATTTCTAAAGGACTTTTTGATATCAACAATCCTAGTAATTCCTTGAAATTTCCGCGATTTATGGAGTCACTGCTTTCATTATGGCCCCGGAATGCCATTTTCTTGTTTGCTCAAATATATTACTGCATCAATCTCTGTTTGTAGAAAGTCTAATCAAACGAACGTTTTCATTGAAATGCACTTTGAAAAGCTTAGCATTCTCCCTCAGGGCATCGGCAATCGTGTACTGATTTAAAAAAAAATTTCTTAGCATTAATTCACACTCCAGATGTTCAGCAGAATCATCGTGCCTATGGAGTGATCGTGTTATGTTTAATAAGTCTGCGAATCCGTCTTTAAACAGAATGTTTATTACTAAAACGCAAGCTCGGCCAACAAAATAATCTTTTTAAGGTTATACTACTGCATAGCCATTTATACTGAGTAAATCAACACCCTTGAAAACTATTATTGTACGACTTACCGCTCTTTTTAATTTCTTTTTTGGCCATAGTCGTCAATAAATCCGTTGGACGTGCTTGACTTAATACGTCCGTTTCGTCTTCGTCTTTC
Organism: Meta bourneti; assembly: GCA_933210815.1. Lineage (NCBI taxonomy): Eukaryota > Metazoa > Arthropoda > Arachnida > Araneae > Tetragnathidae > Meta > Meta bourneti. Next base: position 55,469,409 of record OW119930.1, on the reverse strand, counting down.
CACCGGCTAAACGGAGTTTCCAGTAAATTACACATAATATCATAAATTGGATTCATTCCGCTGAAAAATCTAAAACAAAATGGTCAACAAAATCATTGCTCTATTTCATGTAAATTCGGCAAGACTTTTTGGCGCTAAAACTCCCTCTATTAGTTTTTTTGTATTCGCTGCTTGCAACGGGAAACGAGGGACATCTATTTTTAGATTTCAACCGGCAACCCTATAGAGCAGTGGTGCGCAAACCGGGGGTCGCGACCCCTCTGGGGGTCGTTTGAAAATTTTTGTGGGTCGCCAAATTCAAAGAAATTTATTTGACAATAAAAAAATATAATGTTTTTCTTCAACAAGTATCTGGTACCAGTAAAATAGTGAAATGAGATAATATTATTTATAAAAAAGAACTATTTTACGAAAACAATTGTCTGTATTAGTATATAGTACCTATACTTCGGCAACCGGCAGGCGAACAGACAGTGATAAAAGATAATTGTCAATTTGAGATGCCCTTTACCTGCTCTCCGGTGGGATTCATATGCAACTTGGATCGGTCTGACTTTCAGCAGTGGCCATCTTTACTACAGCTTTTTCAATCTAGGTGTGCACCCCTGCTATTTAGTCTTTATATTGTGATCACAGCTAGGACCGTGCAGTTCTTTCCGTCTGTGCCTCAGTAGTTCGGTTTGCTGCTTCTTACGTTCATTCAAATGCATTCTGTAATTCTGTTTATATACTGCTTTTGCTAATCGTAAGTAAAATTTGCAATCGGGTATGTACATAACATATTTTTTAAGTATAGGACATTTCAGTAGCGTGCTCGGAGGGCAATAATGTTTATAAAACTGTTATTTTTAAATATTTTGTATTATTTTTTTCGTTTTTGATTTTTTCGAAAATCAATTATCCTCAACTGATATTTCGATGGAAACGCTACCAGGGTAGTTACTATTTTAAAACGTGTTAAGGGAACAGTTAGTTCTGTTGTTTTTGGATTACAGATGGCGGCACACTAAACAAAGCCTGCTTTTGCAGTTTAAGAGCGATTTGAAAATAAATGCTAATTGTAATTTCTAAATATATGTTTTCCCATCTTTGGAGTAAGTAATGTTTGACATAATTATATTAAATCACTATAATTAATTTTGTACTTGTTTTATGATTAACTGTAACCACTGTGTACAATATATGTAGATGTGCGCTCGACTGGCAACACCAGTTGAGATATTTACTTGCCTCGATTACCATGTGTAAATTTTTACTTGAATGTTATATATTTTTTATTTTAAGTAGCGAGCATATGCAATTGGTATGAGATGTTTCTCTTATAATTAAGTTTTATTTTCTTTAATTCTCGTCTGAATAAGCTACAAATAAACATGATTTATACAGAGTTATACCCGACTTTATTTTCTTCCCACGTGGTAGCCGCACGTGATTGAACAAACGCAAAGAAATGAAATATTGTTTATTTATAATTTGGTTTTAGTTTTAATACCCTCATGATGTATAAATGGCTAAAAATAGGTACCCAACGTCCAGAAAATGAAAAGAATGACATTATAAATGAGAATGATGGACCAACATCCAACGAACTTACAAAAACTGTGAATGAATGCAATAGCACTGTTTCTACATCAAAAAATATCGAACGAAATGTGCTATCTATAAAAAATTGAGAAAATATCAAGACGAGTTTATTAAATATGGATTTACATATTGCGTTGTTAATGGGAAAGAACATCCGTTATGTGCTAATTGCAGGGATAAATTAGCAAATGAAAGTATGAAACCTGCTAAATTAAAAAGACATTTGGAAATCAAACATAAAGAATTAGCAAATAAGTCTGAAACATTTTTTAAAAAACGAGCTGAAAGTATGAAAAATCAAAATGTAGTTTTGAAAAAATACACAACAATTCCTGAGAAGGCTTTACGGGCATCTTTAGAAGTTTCATATTTAATAGAGAAAAATTTTTGAAACCGCATACAATTGGAGAATCACTCATTCTTCCTTCAGCAATTAAAATGGCATCAATTATGCATGGAGAAAAATATGGTAACGATTTAAAAACGATACCATTATCAAGAGATACCGTTTCTCGCCGAATTTCCGCCATATCACGTAATATAGAATCAGTTCTGTTAAATCGATTACAAAACTCTCCTGTATTTGCTCTACAACTTGACGAAACTACTGACATTTCTAAACTGTCTCAACTAATTGTTTATGTGAGATACGTTTATGAAGAAGACATATCAGAAGATTTTTTATGTTGTAAAAAATTGGAAGGAGAAACAAATGGAGAGAAAATATTTGAAATTATTAATAGATATTTTGAAACAAATGACCTTACCTGGACACACTGTGTCGCGGTTTGCACTGATGGTGCTGCAGCATTAACAGGTAGTAATAAAGGACTAAGAGGGTTAATAAAGAAAATTGCTCCCCATATAGTATTCAACCATTGCATGTGCATGATACATAGACAAGCTCTTGTTGCAAAGGACATTGATGAAGAATTATACAAGATATTACAGGAAGTTGTTATAGTAATTAATTACATTAAAAGCAACAGCGCCCTAAACAGTCGCCTCTTTTCAATACTCTGTAATGAGATGGGTTTTGTGCATGAAAAATTATTACTACATACCCAAGTCAGATGGCTCTCACGCGGCAAAATACTGCGACGTATTTTCGATTTGAGAAACGAAGTTTATATTTTTTTGGTAGAAAAGAAACATATATTGGCAGGTTCATTCATTAATGAAGATTGGCTCGGAAAACTCAGTTACATGGTTGACATTTTCGAAAAACTTAACGATTTGAATTTAAGTCAACAGGGAGAGAATACAAACATTTTAACATCGAGCAGTAAAATTGAAGCTTTTAAGAATAAGCTGATACTTTGGCAAGGAGAATTGAACAAAAACAACACAGACATGTTCCCGTGCTTTTCAGAATTTACTAAAGAAAATAATATAGATTTCTTGATATTTCATAACACCATTTCCCGTCATATGATAAAATTGGGAGAAAACTTTTCGAAAAATTTCCAGATAATGAATTAGGTTGGATACGTGATCCATTTTCGTTTGATATTTTTAAATTCAATATCTCTTTAAATGAAAAAGAACAGTTAATTGATGTTTCAAGCGATGAAACACTGCGCATTCCATTTAAGTCTGACTTGCCAAAAATTTTGGTTATCGATTGGAAACGAATATGCCGATTTGAAGAAAAAGGCAATTAATATTTTGATTCGGTTTGCATCGACCTACTTATGTGAAATCGGCTTTTCAAAATTAGTTGCCATTAAAACAAAATATCGATCTGCTCTTTGCAAGCGCATACCTCACGTTGAATTTTTATGTTGTAATTTTTTTAAAGTATTTCCCATTTAAAAATATTTATACCCATATGCATAAATAAAACCATTGCTTCATAAAATTATGTATATTATTCAGACCTCTAATAAGGCACAAACATAAGCGCAAATCCCAAAAAGAATTCAACTTTAATTACGTTGATGATTAAAAAAACGTCTATTGTCTATCCAGGGGTCGCGACAAAATAGTACACAAAATTGGGGGTCTGAAATGAAAATAGTTTGCGCACCACTGCTATAGAGCAGTGGTTCCCAAACTTATGCCCGCGGACCCCTTCTCATAGCAAAAACCTGACCATGAATCCCCAGTAAAATAACCCTACCCAACTGTGCAAATTTAACTTTGATGTCTTGAATGTTGAATGTCCACGTAAAAATGAAATACATATAAATAAAACATTTTGATATTTAAAGTTGTATTTATTAAAATTATAACTTTTATTTTAAAATACAAAAACATTATTTTTCAATGAGATTGGTGAACCTGATGAGATGATATGAGATTATTTATGTTCGGCTCGATGTTTGTGAGTAACATTCGTAAGTCTCCACGAGCACTAATTTGCAGTCGGTTTCTTTTTTTCATGATGAGGCTAGTAACTTCATTGAATCCATGTTCTACTAAATAGGAAGACTGGAAAGCAATCAACAGCTTCTGTACAGTGGCCCATAATGCAGGATATAAAATTGGCATCTGTTTTTGTAACCAGAAAATGTGGTATCCTTGTTCAAACAGTGGTTTCAGCTCCTCATTTGTGGATAATTCAATAAGTTGCTTCTGTATTAGTATGGATTCATCTGAGTTTGTGGATCTACTTGCAAAAGGATGCCTAAGTGAAGAATGTCTTCAAATCTTTGTCTGAGGTCAGAATGAAGAGCCGTTAAGTGTTGACAATAAGCAAGTAATTCTTTATCTCGTTTTTGCAATTTTGAAAGATTTGGAAACAGAGCATTCTCCTCTTCCCAAGTTTTGTTTGTACAGAAAAAATTTTGCAACAAACGCAGATATTATACTTTTAGTTTTGATTAACTTGCATTGATCACCTTGCAATTTCAAATTGGTTTCGTTAAATTTGCAAATACGTCAGTCATATAAGCTATGTAATTTTTTTGAATTAATTAAATTGCTCCGCAAATCATTGTCTTTGCTTTTCAGGAATTCCAACACTGAATCAAAGAGTGTATAAAATCGATCCAAACATGCACCTTTAGATAACCAATGAACTTCCATGTCAAGTAGTAAACGATTATATTCTTCATCATTTTTTCCAAACAAAGTCGAGCAAATAATCTCTCATTTAAGTCATTCCTTTTGATTTTATTAACTGCTCTAATTACATAATTTAGTGAGCCATGCAAGCGTTCACTAAGATTTTTGGCGACTAAATTTTGTCGATGAATGACACAATGTACAGGTAATACATTCGGTATAGCTTGTTTTAAGTATGCCAGAAAGTCTCGGTGTCGTCCTGTCATTGCTAGAGCACCTTCAGTAGCAACGGGGAGGATATTACTCAAAGGTATAACTTTTGCATCGAACTTTTTTTAGTTCATTAAATATTGTCTCACCTTTCGTATCAGTTACCAAATAACAATTCTTGGGAAATTTTTTCTTCTACAAATCTCACATAAGCTAAAAGTAAAGCTTCGTTTCCGGGCAAAGTTGACTCGTCAAGCTATATAGAGAATTAAGATGTTTTTAAGTACCCACAAAAGAATTTTCTACGTCCTGAGCCATTTCGTCAATCCTTCTTTGTACTGTATTATTACTCAGTGGAATTCTTATACTATCGGAAGCTGGTAGCACGATGCGTATTACCTCACTTACAGCTGGTAGATTAAGTTCTTCACCAATGGTGTGCGGCTTTCCGGACTTTGCAATCAGTAAAGAAATGTTATAAGAAGCAAGCAGCCATCGCTGTTTCACTTAAATGTTGTCACGAAGAGTTGTTGCAATGACGGTATTTGCAAATATTTTTCTTTGACTGTTAAATCTATCTTTTTGTCGCTATGGGCTTTTGTCAAATGTTTCTTAAGGTTTCATTGATTGGTTTGACAAAGTTTTATTGCGTAGAAGGCACATAGGTAGAGTGCTATTTCCTGGTAACGGAATAAAGCCATATTTTAAATATTCAACACTATATTGTCTGCATTTTTTCTTCGGCTCACCCATACTGGAAAAAAAGGCACACATTTAAGATATAAGGGTAAAATTTTAAGTAAGTGTCACATATTGTATAGGTACGCATTTTTTACTATGTATTTATGACTATAGCTATTTATTTATTCAAATTCTTTTATTCGAACCTCGAGAAACGCGTGAGCTGCTCAACACAACACATTACTTGTACTTTATGTACTTATCTATACTTATATTTTACTCAGGACGTAAAAATGGCTACCAATTTATTTGTTGCTATTTATTTTTAACTTTCATAATGAAAATGAGTCACAATTTTTTACTTTATATTAAATCTTTCGCAGACCCCCTGACGTTGTCCACGCACCCCCAAATTAATTTTAATTTGCCACGGACCCCCTCAGCGGTTCCAAGGACCCCTGGTGGTCCGTAGGAACCAATGCTATAGAGGAAGGGGAATCGCGGTTTGTAGCTTCTTCCTTCCTTCGGAGCCGACAATCTAAATGTTTTTAGCTGCTAATGGCGGTGTTGTCATAGCAATCATCTGGCTTACGGAATATGCGCAGGTATTTTTCAGCAAAAGCTTCCGTGCTAAGCTTTCGCTGTCTACAGTCGTAAGCATTGTAAGATATTTTCCGTGTATTGAATAACGCGCTCTGCGAAATTAAATTCTTACCTATTTGTAAGTACTTTAGTAATTCATAAATTGTAAAAGAAAAAAAGAGAAATTTTACGTAGAAATATTGAAAATGTATACATATATGAAATACTGAAAAAGACTAATTTGAGAAATGTGATTTGAAAAATGAATTTGATGAAAAATGTTGGGGAAGTGGCACTTCCCTTCCTTCCCTTGAAAAGCCGCCACTGTTGAGCTGTTATAAAATTCGCTGAAGTTCTCGTTGGGATCAAGTTTAACTAGCAGGTATACGAAAAAAGCGCGTAAGATAAATAAGCTGTAGTGAGTAGATTCATCTCAGGCCCGGAGTCCAGATACAGCCCTCCGAACAGTTTTAACCAACCCTCGAGCCGAATACGCCCCCTTCGGATATGTTTATCCGGCTCGCAGATTAGATACGGTCCACTAAATATTTTTATCAGGCCCGTAGACCAGGCTAAGCCCTCCAAATCAGTTTAAACAACCCGCAGTTCAGATACGGTCCCACGGATAGATTACCCGACCTACGTACCAGATATGGCCCTCCAAATTTTTATCGGATCCGCGGTGGCCCGGTTGGAAGAGTAACGAATTAGCAACCGGGGGTTGCGAGTTCGAATCCAACCAAACACTATCGTGTACAAAGGGGACTGGTGCACGTTAAATCTGTCGTGGCCTCAAATGTCTTCACGTTGGCGTGGTGTGGAAGTTTGGGGAGTGGGGTGCCAGCTCAGGTGTTACCTCGTCATCTGACCGTGGTTCAAAATTACGTGGTGTTGTACTCGGATCTTTCCCTTTGGGATTGATCCCGGACCGTCACCAATAGCCTGTTGTGTTGCTCCAGTTTGACATTAATTAAAATACTTACCAAATTTTTATCAGGACCGCAGTTCAGATTCGGCTCTCTGGACAGGTTTACTCTGCCCACAGTCCATATACGGTCAACCAAATATTTTTATTAGGACAGCAGACCGGATACCGGAAAGGTTTAACCATCCCGCTGTCCATATACGGCTTTCAGGACAGTTTTACCTAGCTCGCAATCCAAATACAGTCCTCCAAATATTTTTTATCGGGCCCGGCCCTCCAAATCGGTTTAGCCAGCCTCCAGTTCAGATATGGTTTACCAGACCCGCAGTTGAGATTGGCCCTAAAGTGTTGGTTGACTTTGAAGGTATCGCTGACTGTTACCTTTTGCTATTGTATATTAAGAGAACTTGTCAAAGGGGTTAGGGGATGTTCACAAGTATTTCGTCACTGATTAAAATTTTGTGTAAGATAGTTATCCTAAGCCTGACGTTCTTTAATTAATTCAATATATTTATATTTTTCTTTAATAACTGTATTATGTGTAGGGGAAATTATCATAAAGATTTAATAGCAAAAAATACAAACTTCCTTTTCTAAATTCAATGAAGTTAACATGAGAGTTGTAATAAGGTGAAAAATAAATGCACATGTTTGGAAATGACTGCTTCAATAAATATTTTACTGATGTATAAAATAAAAAAAATGATACCGATAAGCAGGTTGCGTGCTCAAATCACGTCCGGGTCACCACTGAAGACTTTCATTCATATTATGGATCCTTAAGTCTTCGTAAACGCAAATTCATTTTAGGACAATCATGTATAAAAATATTATTCACATGAAAAGTTATACATATGATCTTTACAAGATGGAAGGTAACTTTATATACTTTTTTGAAGTTAGCTATTTTGCCCAATTTTAGATTTCAGGTTCAAAAACTAAATAAGTTACACCCGTGTGTATATCTGGATTTTAAATGTATCAAAGTGATCATGTAAGTAACTTGACAATTTTTGTGATTTTAAGTGTTTGCAAAAGTTCTATGCAGGATTTTTAATATTAAGTTTGAATTACTTATTGTGTGCGTGTGTGGAATCAATATTTTATAATTACGGAAGATAAATAAGAAACAGTAAACATAAAATTTATTGTCACATTCATCACATTTTAAATCCACTGAATAAAACTGATATAGAAATGTAGCCATTTACTAACCCTTAAATTTTGTGGTTTTATTATTAATGCTTCGGACTTTCTTAAGTTCAAAATTGTTCCGTCATTTGGTTTCCCACATGATAAAATCTTACTTTAAAATATTTAAATAAGACAGCTTTTATTAGTGATAGCCTGTGGTTTTTAAAAGGAGATTGATCTAATGTGTGTTCATATAATGAATCAAAGATGGTATTAATTTCTTGCAAAGTTTGAATAAGGAGTTGATGCATTATATTCTTTCTTATTAATTGTCCTTCGGCTTGTGCCCCTCTAAAGTTTCTCTCCAATTTTATAAATTTTTACATCAGTAAGACTTTTCCTTTTAATAAATTCTTCAGCTATGTTGTACAGATTTTCCGATAAATTAAGGATTGAAGGTACTGCTTCCGTTCTTTATATATATGTAAAGTACCCCCAAATTTTTCTACAAGAAAACATTTGGCGTATTTAGAAAATTTAAAATTTTCTCTATTGAGATTTTCCCCCCACGACCTTCATCTGTGGGAAAACTAATAAATGCAACAAATAAAAATTTCAAATACATAGGAATTGAATAAATGAATTTTGAGCAGGTACATATCTTTACAACTTCTGTTTATTACAAGTAAATATAAATTGTTTTACATCGGAATAATGCTGAAACTGCGTTTGAATTTGTAAGGAAATATCCATAACTGCCTCAAGTCTTCCCCATGTTTGTTCTTCGTATGATGGGACGATTAAGAACCACGGCTTCATTTCATGCGAAATCTGGGCCAGGAAGAAAGCTTTTGTACACGCAGGATGAATGCATTGATATTCTAGCATTTTTCTCAAGCTATCCGCATGCAAGCATCGCTATGGGAATTCCGCTGCTAAAATTCTTCGCACATATTCTTGGCATCTTTTTAGTATTTGTGGGGTTCAAACGCTGCAACCCCGATTTTTGCCGACGTTTGGTCTTTTGCAATTGGTTATTAACCCAACAAGACCTGCATTCGCGTTTCATCAATAACATTTTATGGACTGATGAATGTTTATTTTCTGAAGATGGAACAATAAACACCCACAATGATCATTACTGGAACAATACCAACTCCTTCATCCGTAAAACACATCATAAGCAAAAGTTTTCTGTGTCCGTGTGGTGCGGAATTTGGAATGGCCAATTGATTGGGCCAGTTTTTTTATGAAGGGACCGTTAAAGCTAATAAGCATCTGCAAGTAATTTTAAACGACGTTGTTACGGAATTTGTTGAGGCGACGCCCTTATGTTATGTCAGAAATATGTATTTTCAACAAGACGGTGCGCCTGCACACCAAGGAATCATTGTGACAAACTGGCTTAATGCGAACTTTGGCAACCAGTGGATTGGTTTGAAAGGGGACAGAGAATGCCCCCTGATTTGACCACTCTGGATTTTTACTTGTGGGATCGCCTTCCCAACAAGTTTATGCCACACGACAGCATAATGCAGCTCTTAAGCAGACAACAATAATTGGTGGTAATAATCTTACAGGCGCAGAGCTGAACAGTATTTACCATAGCATAATCAGAAGAGTTAAGTTCTGCATTGCTGCAGATGGAAAACATTTGGAACATGCGTTGTAAATTTCCTTTTATTTTTATTTAAATAATTTTTTGCAGAATTTTTATTAAAGGTTACATTGTCTACTATTATCCATTGCGATTTTCATCTGCAGTTGCATTACTTTGCACAATATTGCACTTTCTGACCGAAAAAAATGCTTTTTAGCATTGTGTATGCGGTCCCTAATCTGACTGCTTGAACAGCTGTGCACAAGCGGTATAAGTCAACTTTTTTGCGTCATTATGCCTCCGTTACTGTTCCACCTACAGAAATGCGTTTTTTTTGCTAACGATAGGGATGCAGGTAAGGAACATTTTTGCTATCTCGGATTTTTATCTAGAGGGGTGGTATACAAATTAAAAACCGAATTCGCTTAAATTGTTATCACGTGATAATTTTATTCACATATCTTAATTGCTTACCTTATTTGGTGTACTTTTGCAATTTACATTGCCTACCTATCTCCAAAAAAATATAAATTGCGTAACCTTTTTGGGACACCCTGTATACTCATGATGCAAAGAAATGAACCCGTCTTTGGCAATATTTTGCACAAAATAAATACGTGAAAATATAACTCCCCCTATTTACATCACATAAATGTTAGAAAAATCCAGATATCATCACATCATTTCGCTGTCTTCACTCTAAAAGTGAAACATTAATTTTGACATTGCCAGATATCAAGTAGTAAAGTAACTTTTATCAGTTGGTTTTTCGCTTGCACTTTTGACATTAATTACTTGTTTCCTTTCAAAGTGTAAGATGCAAAATTAAATGTTTTTAATCATTTTACATTTGTCAAATATTTACAAATTATTGATATATTGGAAAAGAAATAAAGTTCATACATATGTATTAGAATTTAAATTCTTTAAACATAATTTGGAATTTTTTTTCTTTCAGCAATACTAGTAAAATAATCAGTTGTATATAGCAATCATTATATTCAATATTATTCCTACTGGGATTTCAAATATTTTTTAGCTCCCTCTGCATACCTAGGGCAAATAGCATGGGGTTATTATGTAGCCTGTTACCTGTAGGGTTTTAAAGAATAAATGTACTAAATTTGGTGCAGATTTGGATAGAGGACAAACGCCAACTCCATTTTATATGTATATGTAGCTTCATGTGATTCCATACCAAATATTTTTCATTAATTCTAAATTAAATGGACCCATATAAAACTTAGATTGCTATATATTAGAGATGGACAAAACTATTATTTTAAGATAACAGTGTCAACCATTATTGCCATTTCACGATAACAGTTATAAACTGTTAATAGAAGTTTTATTACCTGCTAGCAACAACCAACATTTAGCAACTAAATTCAACTGTTCAAAATTGACAATAAGTTATTAACTGTTTAAATTTGTCAGTGATATGAAATTTTTTTTTCAATTTTTTATCAAACATTCGAAAATTTTTAATTTTGCTATCCCAATAATATTTATCAATGATTTAACGTTTTTGATAATATAATCAACTGTTATTTTGCAATCATATTTTTTTAAATTAATTTTTTTTGAATTTTGAAAAGATAGATTATTGACAAATTTATAACAGTTTCTGTTTTTCCCTTACAATTACAACAATGAATAAACCACAAAACTTATTAGCACAACAAATACTCACAATTTCCTTTTATTGACAAAGAATAATGACATGATACAAACATCCAAGAACTGTAAAATTTGAGATCTGTTTTGTAAATGTTCATCAGCAACTATGTATACAAAATAGACCTTTTAAAATTACAGTATACAAGGCTGATGCACAATTTTGAAAATTAAAACACAAAATTATTTGACACACATAAATAAGTTATTAAAAAGGGAAGTGCCTTTTTCAAAGCAGTTCAAAAACACAAATACTACATAAATGCACAGTCATTTTACAAATCAACCCACAATACTTTGTATAGATAGGAATAATTCAACTTTTTTATCTCTAAGGGAATCTAAACATTTAAATGCCATTAAGAAAAACACAGAATCGTACTTCAATCCAAAGATTTAAAATGTGAAAAAATGGTGATAACCCTTTCAGGCTTAGCCTATTTTAGGTAAGCAAAATATTAAAAATATACAAAATTTCAACTAAAGAAAATGGGTACAGAAAAGGAATTTATTACATTTGTTTTAAGTACAATAGAGTTATAGAGCGCAGTATTTATATCACAGGATAAAATTACCATTACATTAGCCACATAAATCAATATTTTCAGTAACAAAATATTGGATCTCGAAAGAAGTTATGAGATTAAAATAATTGATTTTTCAAACAATGTAAATAAATTTTTCAAAAAATACTTTACTAATTCAATTGTTTATTTGAATATGTAATTGATACAAAAATTTATGGGATAAGGATTAGTTTTCAATATAGTAATAGTTTAATGTTGCATTTTATTAAATTTATGCACATCTTAAAATGTTAAAAATAAACTTACATGACATTTAAAAGCATTCAACATGAAAAAATGCAATTGAACACGTAAGAGATGAAAGCTGTTAGTTTATATTTAGTGTAATACATAATACAATTTATATTTTATCTCTTCTCCCAATTTTAGATGGCAGTCCAAATAAATATATACTGAAAATGCTGGTAATTAATTTTTTCAAACCGTATTTATAGCTAGCACTTGTAATTGTACCAAGTAATACTAATACATTATAATAAAGTCATTATTAACAAAGATATTTCACAGTAACATGTAAAATGCGAAACAAAAGGCAATTTTTGGTGAATTCAAACAGTTTTTTTTGTTTCATTCTCAGCACTTGAAGTTTCAAAAAGCGAGAGGCATCATAAGTTTGTACTTTTAACGAATTATCAATTGAAAGTATGCATTCACCTTTACACTACGGCGCCCAAATTTCGTCACCTGCGTCTCAGAACGGCAGATTTTTCTTGACTTCCTTCCCCCTACAGAACTTGAGATAGTCGAGAATGATTTTTACGACTGACCACCTAGAGCACTTTCCTTTAATAGTGTTTGCCATGGTAGAGATATCACTGGCGTGACATTCTGAGTTTCCCAGAGTTCACAGAATGATCGACAGGGTAGGGCAAAAAACAAAAGGACCATCCCTCTTTAGGGCCAGTCGCTGACAGCTCGCAAATGGTGATCGATGTCAGCGGTCACTTAAAAGGGGGATAAAATCTTCTGTACAGCATCTGTACCAAGCCTCTCTAGGAAGAAAAAAATCTCATGGTATGACTGTTGTACTGCCTGTAGTCTAAGGGTTAAATGTGTATTATAAAATAAATCTTAATACTGGAAGATTGTTACATCTTTTTACATGGAAATTCAACAAAATAATGTGGTTATAACCATTCAAAACCCTGTACGATTACTAGTTATTTTATGCAGAATATTCAAGTAATATTTTATGGTTCAAAATTTTCCTGAATGTTCATTTGGCAAATGGTAATCAATTAACATCACACTGGGGCAACACAACAGGTTATTGGTGATGGTCGGGGATTAATCCCGAAGAGAAAGATTCAAGGACACCACCACGTAATTTTGAACCATGGTCAGATGATGAGGTCAACACCTGAGCAGGCACACTACTCTCAATTGTTTGACATGTTTTAAAATTAACAGAAGAGTTTACACAGTCAGTAGATGCACTCGTATTGGAACTAGTTTTTATTGCCGAGATTCAAGATAAATGCAGATTTGAATGTTCTTTGATTGAATCAATTTTGAAAATTACTACTCACACAAATGTTTCATAAATAAAACACATTTTTTTACAAATTTGAGAACACTATGCAACCCCTGTTTCTGTTGCAATTGAAGGCACTTCTTTACTTGTAGGGGAAACAGAATCTATAAGAAACATCTATTTTAAGAATGTTACAAAAGATTTAAAATGAAAATTTAAAGCATTGATATACAATAAAACCTTATAGCAGCTTGAATATAAAATTAACTGTCTCAAATATTTAAAACCAGTCATAATTTAGGACTGACCCTTTGGGCAACTACCCCTACCTGATCCTTTTGTGTAAAAAAACCCCAATCATATCCTCAGAAGAATAGAATTGGCTCTATCATTTCTGATGAAGTCAAAATATTGATTCAGATAGAATTTTTATTTTGAAAAGAATAGTCTGGATATTGATGCAATACCTATTACATTAATACAAGAAACAAGGATTACCTTTTAGTCTATTAAATTTCAGTTAGGCTGATAATGAGCAGATCTGAAGTAGAGATATAAATTTCTTTTTGGTGAATATTCTCCAAGAGAATTGTCTTAAGGCATAAAAATGCTATGCACTATATATTTTTTAAATCAATGAAAAATCTTAAGTTTATAATAAAAATGTAGTAGTCAGTGCTCTTTATTCTCGCATTCTTCGGTTCAGCACATTCTATGATCAGGCACCGATCGTTTTTTCCGTTTGGATTTTTTCAGGTGGATTTGGGCATTTGTTGACCTTGACTGCCAGGTGGCGCCATTGCGCTGCCAACGTTTTTAGTTCGCTCAAGGTTTATTGTGACTGTCAGCTTTAATTTCAGTACAGTGTTTCCTGTTTTCTAGCGGGTTACATATCACGTTTATACAATATTACAACTATACATACAGTGTACTGTACTGTAAAGTGTCCTCAAAGCCCAGCACAAGTTCTTCAAGTGCTAATAAGCTAACAAGCATAAGCATGCGACTCTCGCTATACAGCAAAACCTAGAAATACTTAATCGTCTCGAAGAAGGCGAAAACAGAAATGTCATAATGCGTGATTTCAATATTGCTTCTTTGACAATTTATGATATAAAAAACAAAAAGAACTTAAGAAGTTTGCTGCTCAAGGTGTAACAGCAAAAAATGTGGAATCAAGACACATTGAAGAAACCTAAACTTGAAATTCTTGATAGTGCCTTGTACACTTGGTTTAGTGTGAAAAGACCAGAGGGAAAACCTGTGACTGGTCCTATGATAATCGAAAAAGCAAAACAGTTTCACCGTGATCTGAATATAGAAAGTGCTTGGGTGTGTTTTTCAGTGGTTGGCTTCAGAAATTTAAAATTCGACACGGAATCCGGAGAGAGCAGATCAGCAGATGAAAACGCCGCTGAAGAATATAAGAACACTTTTAGCAGCCTTGTACGGTGGGAATTAAACTGTTGTCAAGTTACAATGCCGATGAAACCGGCCTTTTATGGCGTTGTTTGCCAAAGTCTACGCTGGCAGGTGAGGATGAAAAATGTGCAAAAGGTTTCAAGAAAAATAAAGAGAGATTGACTGTTTTGTTGTTTGCAAATGCTTCAGGCGACCATCAGCTGACACCTGTTGTGATTGGTAAATATAAAAAACCTAGAGCTTTAAAAGGAATCTTAAACTTGCCTGTGCATTATGATGCACAGAGCAACACATGGATGACAGCAGATTTGTTTAAGGACTGGTTTTTCCATCATTTTGTACCACAAGTAAAGGAAAACTTTAAGAAACGTGGAATGCCAGAAGATATCAGCTCTGTTGTTGTTAGACAACTGTACCGCCCATTCTGATTTGGTTTCCGGCAATATTTTTGCAGATTACCTACCACTAAATATCACTCCCTTGATTCAGCCAATGGATCAAGTTGTGATTCATAATTTCAAGTGTTTTTATAGATCTTTCGTGCAAGGCCTTTTGGACTCTGACTGTGATGTAAAAGACTTCCAAAAACAGTTTAATGTCAAAGATGCAATTTTCGCAATTGCCTTAGCATGGAATCAGGTGAAAGAAGTGATTCTACAGTGGCGCTGGCGCAAACTTCGGTCTAATGATGAAAATGAGGATCAAGAGCCAAACATTACCAGTAATGGGCAAAATATGGTGCTATATTTGGTAGAAACTGTTTCAAACAACCCTTTCATAGATGCACTCTGTGAGGAAGTTAGACTGGATTAAAATCGACAAAATTGTGCCAGTGGTCGAGTGACGAACAGATTATGGAAAGTGTTCTGAACCCACAAGAAGCCCAGGTTCAGGAGGTGGAATTGCATGAAGGAGCCATGGCAGATGAAGCTAGTCTCATGGAAACAGGCTTCTGATGCATTAAATACATTTATAAAATTTGCGAATCCAACAAAAGCTGATTCTGCAGAACTCATAAATTTGTGCATAATCCGTAATTTTTTGAAGAACAGATCCGAATCACGGATGCAATGTGATATCAGACTTTTTAAACAATAACGCTCATGTGTATTTTTATTGACATAGAGCAGCTTATTACAACCTATTTTAAATATCATTGTACTGTATTAATTTTTCTTTGGTATTCCCGTTAAAACTATATTGACGTTCGATAATCCAGCAAAATCGGTAATCTGGCACGGCCGTGGTCCTGAATGTGCTGGATTAAAGAGCGCCTATTGTACTTCTAATGTTAGCCTTAGTAGTAAACATTTCAGTTATGTTTGTCCTTTGCTCTTTTCAGTAATTTGGCTCAAAGTGTGCTACATATGTAATTAGAAGCTGGCAACATGTTCGAGAAGAAGCATGCGTTGTAAAGTAATAACTTGCGTATGTTTCCAGAATGCGCACTTGTACATATCGACAACGAGATCGTCTTGAATAAATGTGTTTCTTCTAAGTTGCTTTTTTCCAGTCCAGAGCACAACAAAATTATTTCTTGGACAATGTGTAGTTATTTTCGATATCACTCAAAATGTTCACTTTTAATACATTCCCAACCAATAAGTTAAATGTGTGCACTGCACAACTATATGCAAAAATGTATTTGGTTTTCTACATTTTTCTAACTTAATTAGCAACTAAAGTTTAAAAACTAACAATTATCATTCCTATATATACAAAACAGTATTGATATATATTGTAAATGCCACATAAAATAAGCTTCATGTTTTTTTTTGCAATCAATAAATTGCAATTCCAGAAAAATAAGGTTTTAAATAGAAAATATTCGAATATTCTCCAAATGTTTGGAGAATATTCTGGGTTAACCTAAAGAACTTACTAATAACAAAGAGCAAAAGAAGCAATTAGAATTTCATTTTTTTTTGCAGCTGATTTCATCTACAGCATAATTTCAGTCATATGAAAACAAAAATAGAGCTATGCCCAAATTAAGGTAATAGGCTTTCTTTCTCAGTAAATGATATATTTGAAGAGTAGAATAGGCAGTCATTTTGGGTTGGATATTTCAGTTACTCCATCAAGAACTAACCTAGTTTTAAAATTATCTCGTTAATCTTAATTATTTAAGTTAGACTATCTTAAATATAATTATATCAAAACATTTTATTGTTATCATGGCTACATTTAAATAACTAAGTTAGTACATTTCGAGTTTAAGTAAACCATGTGAAACAAAATTGTAATCAAAATTGGTACTGTACTTCATGTGAATTCTTTGCAGAAGAAAATGTAGTTTCCTTTTTCAAAATATTTTTTCTAGTCATACATACATGCACATATTTAATCAGCTATCAATTGAGTCAAGTCAGTGATTTATCAATGACCAAAATCGACAACCAAGCAGCTAGCTAATCACATATTTCCAGCAAAAACCCAAAAGATTTTTTGACATGAAAAGCAAAGCAAGCTCAATATTAACACACATTCTTTAGCATTTCAACAATACCTACAATGTTTTGCAGCTTTTGATTTCCTCCTATATATTTCAGAATGGTTAATTATTCATTAACCATTCTGAAAATTAGCATATCATAGTCTATACTTCCTTAACATAAAATTTTTTTTAGAAGAAAAATAAAATTTGAGAACACGAAATAATTATTTTCCGACTTAAAGAACAATATAAAATCAATGTTAAAAAGATCTACAGAAACCATGTCAATATATTATACCTGCAAACCTCCAAGGGGAAAGACTTTTTGCGGAATAAAAACCAAAGCCGAAGTTCAAAACGAACACAACAAATTGAAGTTACAATACAAATAGATACCTTACTAACAATTAAAAAATGCTAAAAACACACCACATAAAAAATTAGATTTTACTCAAGTTGGCAAAAATTCCATAAAATTCGTAAGTCGCAGTTCCGCTAATACTCACATGTCGAATTTACGGAGTAAATATCTCAGCACTGCAACAGAAGAAAACACTTTCTAGCTTTACTTCTTTCACAATGTTCGAAATCTCATGCTTCTCAAAGTCGACTAGTCCAAAGCAAATTTTGCTAGTGACTTGCCAACCTGATTGCAATATCCTTCCTCCATGGATTGCCATGATATACCACCAAATGCCAAATTAGATGTTATTTGAAAATTTAAATTTTGCTGTGGATTATATTTCTTAAAGACATTTTGAAACTTGCAAATAAGATAAGAACACTTACTTGAAGCTACAATGTTCAATTGATTT
The DNA here is from genome assembly GCA_933210815.1 of Meta bourneti. NCBI lineage: Eukaryota > Metazoa > Arthropoda > Arachnida > Araneae > Tetragnathidae > Meta > Meta bourneti. Next base: position 55,451,272 of record OW119930.1, on the reverse strand, counting down.
TGCAATTCATTTCTTTCAGCTTGTAAAGCTCTACACAGCTTTTCCAAAGTTAATATTCTTTGTTGAGCATTTGCGAATTCTTTATCTTGCTTTTCTTTCTAAAATAGGAATTAAAAATATAATCTTTCTGGAATTACATTTTTAAATACAAATAATGTAAAACCTAATCTAAAGGAACCTATATTTAAAGTTAAACTACACAACAATCAAAACCTTGTGAATATTAATTTTTAACAGCCACGTTCAAGAAATTCATCAAATCGAAACCTTAATCTGTTACCTAGATATATGATTTTAATACAGTAATAAATCTAAAGTTGGATTATTATTTTCTTGATAAATAGGGGTGAAATCTATATTTTACAATTAATCTAGGTTTGAATATTTTTAATAGAGTAATTTGAATGACTAAAAATATCTCTTTACTTTATAAACTAAGGAAAAAAAATTGTTTTAAACACAAAAATAAATACTCACGTGACTAATCATATCCAACAAAGCATTATTACTACTTTCCCATTTCTGTTTGTACACATTTGTTTCTTTTTCCAACTTCTTAATTTTTTTGGAAGTCTGAAAGTAAAAAATATGATACGGGGATGGAAACAAGGATATATGATTTAAGATGCACAATCAAATTTGTCAATTTAGGGCTGAAGGTGAAAGAAACGGTTAGCTAAATATATTGGAAATGATTGGGGAAGTTTCTACTATTTTAATACAAATTTAACTTGAAAAGATATAAATGTCTACCACTAGAACTACATTTTGTGAAAGGTGATTGGTGCATGTCTTAATTTCATTTTGGGCGAGTTTGGTGGTGGAAAGAGAGGTAGTCGGCACTCCTTAATATGGCATTCTTCGGTTCAGAACATTCTGTAATCCGGCACCAATCGAGCTGCTCGCGTTCAGATTTTTTCGGGTAGATTCGGGCATTTGTTGACCTCGACAGCCAGGTCGGGCCACTGCGATGTGATGTAAGACTTCCAAAACCAGTTTAATGTCAAAGATGCAATTTTCGCAATCGCCTTAGCATGGAATCAGGTGAAAGAAGTCTCTACAGCAGTGCTGGCACAAACTTTGGCCTAATGATGAAGATGTGGATCAAGATCCAAACGTTACCAGTAATGGTCAAAATATGGTGCTAGATTTAGTAGAAGCTGTGCCAAACAACCCTTTCACAGATGTACCCCGTGAGGAAGTTATAGACTTGATTGAAATCAACAAAAGTGTGCCAGTGGTTGAAAAACTGAGTGATGAACAGATTATACAGTGTTGTAATCCCACAAGAAGCCCGTTTAGGAGGTGGAATTGGATGAAGGAGCCATGGCAGATGAAGCTAAAGTCTCGTGGAAATAGGCTTCTGATGGATTAAGTATATTTATAAAATTTGCCAAATCCAACAAAAGCTATAACTCTGCAGAACACTTAAATTTGTGTATAATACGTAATGATTTTTTGAAGAGATCCGAATCACGGATGCAACATGATATCAGAGATTTTTTACAGTAACGCTCATGTGTATTTTTTCTTGCCATAGAGCAGCTTATTACAGCTTGTTTTAGATATCATTGTACTGTATTAATTTATCTTTGGTATTCCTGTTATAACTATATTGATGTTCGATAATCCGGCACGGTCATGGTCCCGAATGTGCCGGATTAAAGAGCAGCTACTGTAGTACACACCTAACCTGTAAAAAGCATAACGAATATATAACAGTTTGTCATTAAGTGCACCAATCTGGCAAAGTAATATATATTTCTTTAAATATTCCCTATGGATTAGATCAGGTACCACAGCAACAGATAGCCGAGGATTTTGAGGTGGGAGCAATTCTCATATAAACAGACAATTTGAGATGATTTTCTGATTTTGAAGTTAAAAACAATTTTAAAACATATTTCTTACCGATTCCATATCTGTTTTAAAAGTAGCAAACACCTTGCTGCTATTTGTAAGAACGCTTTGAAACTCTTCATACTTTGAAGTATAGTCGGCCAATTCTGTTCGTAGCTGGAGTTCATTTGTTGCAAGCAAAGCACACCTCTTCTGAAGTTCACTTAGATTTTCTAGAAGGGATTGTTTTTCTCTTAAAAACTTTTCGGTCTCTTGTTTTAAGAGCAAGTTAACCTTAGCGTGTTTTGCTTTGGCTAACTGGGCTTCCAGTTCTTTTTGTTGAACTACTTTTGTCACATTCTGAAATAGAGAAAGTATTTGAACTATGTGGGCCACAAATCTAATCAAATAGTCAATGATTTAGAAAATATAAAAAATGTTAGCTATATACACTAATGTGCAAAACTTAAGAAACAGTAAGGTTTTCAACTGCTACTTTGTAGTATAGTGACCTTGGTAGGGGGAAATGACACAAAAGATAAATTAGTTACTGATGGATAAAAACAAAGTGATAAGAACAAAGGCGGACAGAAAATAAGACTGAACTGAAGAGGTTACACTGCATTGGGTGCCATGAGACAGAAGAGTAACTAAAAACTTAAATAAAGAGAAGGATCATTTCATTGTCAGAAATATGGAACGAAAATCGTCCTTCGGAAATAATTCGAACTTCTGCTTTTATTGTTTATTCATTGATGTCACGATTCCAAAATTTGAATATTCACTTCCCTTTTAGCTTTTTACTAAACACTGCCATTTATGCAAATTGCCACCAGCTGTTTCATTTAATTTTATTAATTATTAGATTATTTAAATTATTAAGTATAAAATTATTTCTTTATGTATCTTCAAATTAAGGAAACTATAAAAAAGGAATAGGATACATGTACCTTGCTATAAAAACATATTCCTAAAAATTAATCCTAACTTGAGACAAAATACAATACTCATAGCATTAATGTAATAATCTTATAGTGAGACAGGATACAATGTGGTATGTAAAATAAATCAAAGGAGTATTACCTGTTCCCATACTTCATAGTTATCAACTAAACTTTTTAACTTAGTTGCTAATTCTGCATTCTCTTCTCGCAGCTGAGCATTGTTTTTAGAATTTTCTTGCATTAAAGAACTGATATCATTTAGAGTTGCTTGAAACTTATTAGCAATTTCCTTTCTTTTCTCTTCTTCTTCCTTGATACGAAGCAAACTTTCTTCCTGCAAAAATCGAGGGAGAAAAAGATTACTTGGTTTATAAATACTAGAGTACTTTTGTATGACATTAATTTAATTTAATTTTTACACAACAAACGTATTTCATTTAGTCATTACTTAGTTGTCAGTTCCTTCAAAAGCCTTTTCTTTAATTGTCAAACAGGAAAATTTTCAATGGAAATTTAACTAATTTTATATCTACCCTTAAAAGTAGCCCACAAAATTTTTGTATTTTTACATGCAAGAAAACAATGTTTTAATTAAATGACTATATGATTGTTTTTAAACTATTACATTTTTACAAATGTGAGCATTAAGACAGCCCAAACAGAATTTTTAGGTAATAAATTATTTTTTCATATGAAGGTAAATTTTCAAAAATGGTGCATGCCATTTTTGTTCTTTATGGTATCTTACTTTTATTCTAGAATCCAATCATGGCAAATATTCAAATTCAATCTCATCTTGATTCAGAATCAATTATCAATTTTTGGGTTTACAATATGTTAGTTAAGTGTATGGCTATTGAATGATTAAATATAATGTAGTCATGGGGAAATAAACAAACCACCCCTCTTCCTTTAAACAATTTTAACAGTAGAGCAAATTCACAGATAGCATTTGACAGAGTATTCTATAAATTCATAAAATTTGCATAAGAGACCACCTTCATATTAAATTGAGCACCAACTTCATAATTTTCCATTAGCAACCCCCTTTTTTAACACAACATTTCGATCTATATCATAATTTAACTTCAGATACCAAGTTTCATGTCATTCATGAATGCAGAAAGTTTGGAGCTCTCCTAATATTAAAATCAGTTTCCCAGACTTTTATGGATATCTTCCTAAATATTCCTATTGCTGATATTTTGTAGCATATTGCTATTAAGGTACCCAAATAAATATATATATAATGTTTTAGTTTTTAAACAATTTTTAGTTTGCAATATTAATTATTAAATTAATATTAAAAAATTATGAATAGCAACCTTGATATATTTTGACAGAAATCGATTCAGAAAGACTTTTAATATTACAATAAAAAATTTTAGTTAATTAATTAAACTTTCATCACTAGTAATTTTAGGAGGGCATCCAAAAAGTGAATTTTTTTTTGACAAACCTGAGAAATGTAAACTTTTGAAAAATGCTTGGAAACATCATTTATGTAATCTTACGAACATTGCCTTCTACCTGTCATGTGTGGTATAGCTGAACAATGATCAATCTAGTTGAAGAGATGGGCAAAACTATATTTTTGCTATAAGTCTTCACGGCTATTGATAACATGTGATAACAGTTACTGTTATTATGAAAAGCTCATTTAATAGTTACTGAATAAGCTTAAGTTATCAATAACTGTTGGAAACTGAAGTTGACGGTGAAATTAAACAATAAATATTAATTATCATTCATTCCAAATTTTTCTCGTCCATCAAAATCTGGTCAATTTTGCTAATGACGAGATACCTTGTCGAGACAACCACCAGGAGGGTCAAGGTTCATCGTAATCTTTTTTTCAGTCAAGCAATAAATGAACAGTTCCTGATTAACTACAAATAATCTCGATCTACAAATAACAATTTTCAATGTGGAGATGATCCCTGAAATGGACAACAAATTGAACATTGAATACCTCCAGATATAACGATAGTAAATTCATGAAATTTCGTATTTAGACTTATTTGATGATGCAGAATCTGATTAAGGCATCAAAACATGGTGTTGTCATAGGAAATTCTGTTATTTATGCAAAATTTGTTATGAAGACTCTTTATTCAATGTTTTTGAATTTGCTCTACTATGAATAGCGCTTGAAGTAAAGGTGGGTGGTTTGGTTTTCCCTGCAACTGTACATGACCTACACCTAAATTAATTAATCAAATTAAATACATCCTTCACCTTTACACTTTTGCTTTGTCTTTGCATTTCCCGACACAAACCTTCTAATCTGGATTTAGCAAGTATCATTCTATTATGTTCAGCCTGCAATTGCTCTTTATCTCTTTGTTGAGCGATGAGTTGTCTTTCTAGTTGTTTCAGTTTTGGGTCAATTAATCGAAGCTCTTCAAGAGTTTCCATGTACCTTTTACCCAGGACATGTAATTTATCATCAGCACTTCCATTTCCCAAGGTTTTTAATATCTGGTCTGAAAGGATAAAAAGACAAAGAATATAAATGCTCTAGTTTATTTTGTATGACACTTGGTTATTTTTATGAGTTGAAAACAAAGTATTAAATGATCATATATCATTGCAAATATAAAGTGTATATAGAAAATATTCTACAAGTAAAGCAAACCTATTTCAAACAGAATTCCTATAAATAAATTTTTCTTAGTTTTAATTAGATTAAAAGAAAGTTAAGGTTTTTCAAAATTGAAAAGTGCTTAGGTATCAAAGTTAGAAACATGTATAATTCATCTATTAAAATTTTTTTTCAAGGAAAATATAGTACCAAATTTTACTACCTGGTTGTACTATTAAGTTCCAAATGTGTGTGAATTAAAAACTCTTGTTTTAATATCTACCTAAACTTTTATCTCCTTTCTTTTTTGAAGCTCCATTCTTTTGTTTCTTGGTCATTTTTTCTTCTTCAAAAGGAATTGTATTTTTCAGCATTTCTTTCGGTGAATTTGAGGACTAAAAACCAAAACAAATTATTCAACACCTAAGCTTAAGTAATTTTCCTCTGGGACTTCACAGGGAAGTTTGCTATATTAAAATTCAAGATAATTGTTTTTTAACATATACATTTTCAGAAATTATTTCTAACAGAAAATGTAAAGATAACAAATAGTGTCTCACATTTCAAGTTGGAGGACAATAAGACAAGCCTGATCTTATACTTTAAATCAGCAAATTAGATACAAAACTTTCTACTATAAACTTTGGCAAGTCATTTGTTTGTTTGACAACTGATAATACATAAGATATTTTTGTCCTTTCTAAAATAAGAAATTTTATTTTGGAACGTAACATCAAAGAATTATTTGTTAAATTATAAATGATACGGAATTAATAGTAAATATTACAGAATAATCGATTACTACCATACAGAGGATTAAAAAATAAATGAATCAAGAATTTGACTTGCAGTTACAGGACATGAAAAAGAAAAGTCAAGACTTTTTAATATCAAAAGCTTGTGTTCTAAATTCGTTGTATATACCACATTACAATCTATACATTATGAAGAAAAAATCAATATATATTGAGACGTTTCACCTTGTTGGGGACATCATATAAACCCCATCATCCCATCCTACAATTAAGTTATGACTTGCTGAATGATGGCTTCAGCCAAACATTGGGATGGTCATTCCAATGTTTGAATGAAGTTGTAAATGTCATTTCAATTGTTCTACTACTTGCAAGCCAAAAGAAATGACTTAAGTTGAGAATTTTAGAAGTGTTAGATATATCATCCATTGATAAAAAATTGAACTAATAGCTTTAATTGTGAAGGAAAATCAAATCATGATTAATCTATATTTCAGTCTCTGATTCAGTCTTGATTTTAACATTTCTTAAGTTACATTTATTTTGCATTGGATGACACATACAATTGGAAATAACTAATTGGTAATTAAAATGAACTGATAACTCACTTGAGGTTGTGAAACAGGTTTTGAATCTTGGCCAGACATTTCTAGAACTGGTTCTGATTTCTTATCTCCTGAATTAACATCTTTAGGTACATCACTTGACTTAGTTTCCAGTGCAGCTGATAATATATCTGGATTTCCTTCAGAGATTTGAATCACAGAGCTTTCGGGGCTTTGTTCTATGGAATCCACTTTAACAGCTTCTACTTCATTCTCAGACTGAGTGTCTGTGGTGGATTCAGATCCAGCATCTTGTGGAGTAAAGCTGCCACTAACTACTTTCGCAAAATCTGCAATCTTTTGATTCAAACTTTCCTGCAGCTCAGTAGTAGGGTCTACTTCCGTGATAACAACTCTTTCTCTTGAATTCAGGACATCGTTTATAGTCTGTTTGATACTATGAGCAGTTGTGCTGCAGACAGACATAATATTCTTGTATGCTTCATTCATGTTGTCAGAAATTATCAATTGGGGGTCATCCAGAGAGAAAGTTTCATCAATTAGAGAGGATGCTATTTCCACAGCACTTAAATCTACATCTAATACATCATCATCTTCTGCATTGGGAACTTCAGTAACTTCTTCCAGTGGTGGTCCAGCCTCCATATTAACTGGTTCTGGTACTTCAACTGTTTGAACTGTTTCTTTTGCATTCTTACCCTGTAGTAATAGTAACTGTTAATATATAGATCAAGGGGCATACAATTTCAAATTTCAATCACCCTAAAAATTGGATCTATTATAATTAAAAAAATATGAAGCAAGAACTGTAAATATAAATTGTATTAATATATGGATTTCATTTGAAGTTAAATGCTTAGCATGATATACACATAAGTTCATGCAAAAGTTGGAAAGATGTTTAATGTTCTTTATACTAAATATGACCAGACAATGCAAGTAAAGAAATATAGCAAATCTCACATTCAAATAAACAAATAGCTCCATATATAGTTAGGCGATATTACCTGCAAAAGTAGGTACAAACATATGATAGTTTATAGCATGTATATGTGATATAAATATTTCCTGGTTGGGTTTTGGTTTTATGGCACAAAGGGTCATATTTGGCCAAGCTGAGCCAAACCCCAAGTAAATGGACATTCACAATGAAAGATTTACTGACGTAGAAGAGAAAAATATTCCCTGAGAAGAATCGAACCTGCACCACCTACAACTCGCAAGCTGCTAGCACTGTGGGCAAACCCACTCAAACAGTGGCCTCGAATAAATCCTGGAAGATTCATAAATTAAAGCTTCTCTTTTTCTGTATGGTTCAGTCAGCAGATGACCTACCTACCTTTGTAGAGGATGAATTTAATTTTTTTCAGAAACAAAGTCAAGTTTTTCATAAAAATGTGAAACAGAAAACAAATTTTTGAATTGTGACCTTTTTAACTTGACATGTTGAAACATTCACTGAATTTCCATAAATGTGAATCCATGGTTACAATAAAAAGTTTTGCCTTAGTTATGTTTCAAGCAGGGTATGCTGATTTAAAGTGTGATTTTTATTTTAAAAAATCATTGATTTAAATCAAAATTTTAAATTTATTTTTTCTTTCTGTTATGATTAATAATATTGAAAATGAAATACTGCCATGAACAAGATGCATGTTATTTTATCCAAATAATTTGTGAACTTTGCTCATACTTTCACCCCAAAATTATATTGAACATCATTCTCCCTTTGAAGACACTAAATAACAGTATTCGCTGATTGGGATCATAATAACCAGAAAAGCATTTCCATTTTGGGTCATTGACTAATAGGTGTGATTTGCAAGCCTACACATCAGTGCTGGTTTTGTTTTAAACATTCCGTGACTATAAATCGCACATGGCCAATTTTAAACCATTCGCCATGTGATGAGTGAAGATGCTTGAAAAATATTCACTCAAATTAGTACAATTGTGGCACCTTGCTTTCTTTTCTAAGATGTTCTAGTTATTTATTAAGTATTGTAATCTATTCATAAAAAAATAGACACCCAACGAAAAGATTTTCTGCAGTATCACAAAACCATTCCAATTTTGCACATAAATCTTTATAATTGGCAATTTTAATAGTTTCATTTTGTTTTGTGTAATAAATTGGTTAATTTTTATTTCAATTTTTTGGAAAATTTTATGCATTGATCCCTTAGAATTCTTTACACTATTAGAATAACTATTCAATATTTATGGAATTGAAATTTGGAATGTAAAAGTTAATTTACTCATCTGATAATTGAGCATGTTTAGAAAAGATTATGGGTTGAAGCAGAAAGCTATTGGAATTGATAAATTTTTTAATGCAAGCTCAAAATTACACTCAATTAGCATGTTCTGAGGATGCTATTAATTGTTGTGTGCTGTTCACGGAGAAAAGTTTCCTTTTTTGTTTTATATATAAACCCTTTTTGTGTGCTTCGAATATATCTATGAAATACTTGTCAATGTTCAAAGAAATAGAAAAATAGATGTATTTTATTTCAAATTTAAATATTTTCATGTCTCTCATCTCATTTTTACTGTTAACTTACAAAAAATAAAAAAAATTTCACCAAAATAAGTCATTTTTGCAAGCTAAAAATTAATGAGAAGTAGGAATGTTTTCAAGATGCAAGTTTCTTTTTTTTTATTTTCTATTGGTGACATGATTTTTTCCATAAGCAAGTCTTGAACCAAGTAATTCAAAACGTTTTATTCATGATAAATATAATTAAAAAAAAAAACAATTCTGAAATTTGTATGATTGAAAAATTCATAATGATGTCTGGGATTCAGCAACCTTATTTATCTGGGTCCAAAAAATTCACGTCACTGGTTATGAGAAACTCAAAGCAATCTAAACCACTTGAGAACCAAATGGAAAAACATTGCTCATACTTGGCATTTGGGGCACTGTTCTATTTACTCTATCATGTGATTTACTTTACTAATTCCTATGTCGCATTTAATCTTTAAAAAATTTACCCTGCTATATTTCCTAATTACATTAATGTTTTACATAAAAAATATTAATTTTTAAATAAATCAAATTATCTAGAAACTACACTGTAATTTGCGTTTTTCATATCCAACAAATTTAAACTTGTACAGGCAAGGAATTAATTAAAATCATAAAAATCCGATTCAAATAAAAAAAGTCCAATTTAAATCTAATGAAACCGATGTTTTTGATTTTTTCATACCCTGGTTTCAAGAGGCAAAAACAAAGATTTGCATACATGAACTTTCAGAATGAGGAGTATAAAAGAGCTTCTCAGTCAATAAGCATTTTCTTAACTAAACATTATAGTTGATGTTAAAAATCCTTCGCACAGACCAAATATTGCACACAAAAACTGTATTATTTATTATGAAGTAGGTTTAGAGTAACTGAAAATTGAATGAAAAGGGTACACAAGCATATTTTCTAAATTTATTTTTTATTATGAAAATTTCAGTGCTTTTCTAATACTGAAAAGTAGAAACTATTTAAAACATTTTAAAAAGTTGAGCAAACAGGCCATAGTTTAGAAAATCCAGATAGAAAACCATTCAGTTATTTGTAACATTAGTATTTTTTATACAAATATATATATTAAACTTTTAAATATTACCAGTATTTTTTTTGCATATTCAATAACAAAGAATTAATAAGTAAGAAAATAGGAAGGGTAAAGTCTTACCTTCTTATCCTTGGAATTCATGATAACCTGTAAAACATTTTAAGAAATATTGCAAAAAGTACCTAATCAATTCACAAAAATAAATGCTGAGAATAAAATAATTCAATATTATTTGCAACAGTATCAAGAAAACTAATTACCTATGAAAAGTTAGAAACCTTTCAATGATCTGCTATTTTTATTCTATTTTTTAGAGATTACAGGAATTAGATCTCATGTGAATCACAGTATAAGAAATTTTAATGAAAGGATTTGTTTTAGGTTTGATCTTTGGTCATTTTGTGCTATAGTAGGGCTACTTACAAATGAAGATCTATGAATGGTTGGTTGTTTTGGGTTTTATGGCACAAGGTCCAAAGATGGACAAGCTGAGCCACAAAATTGAAATTTAGTAACTTTAATACTTTTTGGAATTGGGCTGTTTAATACTACAATTTTAGTTTTATGTAAATGAACCACTGAGTATGCCTTAAAAATAAAACTATAATTTTGTTATAAAAATGTTTTAGAGGAAAATTCTATGTTAAGTTACAACATGAATTCTGGAATGTAATTTTTCCTATTAAAAACAAAATGACTGATGAATCAGGGTATGATTTGGTGCAAGAATATGCCGTAAGATTTTTAGAATCAGTATAATTTAAAATAAGGTATGGTGCTGTGCCATGAATAAAATTCCACTCAGTTGTTAGCAACTGTTGAGAATATGGACATTCTCCAATAGTTGGCCAGTATGTATTCTACACATTTTTTAGAAGTCAATATTCATTATTTGTAGAACCTATAGTTAAAGACTAATTTAGTCTGAATCAGAAGTAGTTGCTTAAGTTGACAACAGATGATAGAAATCAACAGCATTATGTGCAAATTTCTGGCTAGGAAGTATTCCAAATTTTGAGTGTTGTGTGAATATGATGAATCATTAATCCTAAATGATTCATCATATTCACACATTTCGGGGTAAATTTTTAGAAGTGTCACTTTAGGATAATCATTTGGAATTTTAGCGTCACTGTACATGATCTGTTTTATAGCAATGCAATTCTTGAGCATAAAATGAATTACTCTTTCAACTTCAAGAAAAAAAAATTCTGTAACACAAATCAAAAAACGTACAAACAACAGCGTTTTAACTCAAAATATTTTATCAATTGAATGCAGCAATAAGAGTAACATGCAATAGAAAATTTATTCAGAAGAAAATATATATTCATAGTGGGGTTTTAGGATCTTGATCGGCACTTAAATAATTTGAAGTTTTACAAATGATTTCCGAATACCTCTTCGAAAATATTTCATTTAATGAATCAAGTGAACAATTTGAAAAGAAAGGAAAAATTAATTTACCTTCGTTGATCCAGTTAAACGAGAATATAATCTAAAAATAAATTTTTTTCAGCTCCAAAGCCTTAAGCCAGTTCCGAAATTCGTCTGAAATCTGAAACCCGACGAAAAACGAGGATTAGGATTCGCCACAGCTTGCCAAATCGGAAGTTACGTCCAGGAAAAGAAAATGACAGCTTACAGTTCAGAAATGTTACAGACAAATGGGGGGGGGGGGAATTTCAATTAACGTCACACTGGAGCAACACAATGGGCTATTGGTGACGGTCCGGGATCAATCACAGACAAATGGAGATGAATAGTTTCATGAGTATCAACATTGTCGTCTTTTTTCGGTTAAATATCTTCCATATTTTGAAAATGACATTTTTTATCTATGTAACACCGTAAATGTAATTATACAACAGTGATATTAAAATGTAAAAATTTCAAGGTTCAAAATCGGGGGGGGGGGGGGGTATTTCAATTAACATCACACTAGAGTAACACAATGGGCTATTGGTGACGGTCCGGGATCAATCCCAAAGGGAAAGATCCGAGGACAACACCACGTAATTTTGAACCACGGTCAGATGACGAGGCAACACCTGAGCTGGCACCCCACTCTCCAAACTTACACACCACGCCAACGTGAGGACATTTGAGGCCACGACAGATTTAACGTGCACCAGCCCCCTTTGTACACGACGGTGTTTGGCTGGATTCGAACTCGCAACCCTTCGGTTGCTAGTCCGTTACTCTTCCAACCGGGCCACCGCGGCCCGGTTCAAAATCGGAAATACAAGATGTTCTCTCATCACATGTAGCACTTTATTTTCCTATATTCTCGCAAACCCAAAAAATTGAGCTCGAGCGATGAACTGAACTGACAAGAGTTAAAGACCGGACAGAATGTTGACATTGGTGCCTTGTTTACTAAATAAAGTTTTGGGTTCGGTTTTCTAAACTGTAATCCATTCAGATTTAGATTATACCATGATCTTCGTTTCCTGAGCAACAGATTTTGAAATCGTTTTTGCATATTTTTCATTTGTATCTACTGGTGTCTTCTGTACTTTTATTACCATGAGAGAAAAGAAAAATTTATTTACTAGCGTATGGGATATGCCCTATGGTCGCAGAACTCCATATCATTTGTTTGATGCTGCTAAAAGTAAATATTTTTCGTTTTCTTAAAAGGAAAGATCTGTTATATTCTGTGTTTTTTCACAGAAAGGAACAATTTTTGTGAAAATTTTTTTATAGTTCTTTCAACTGCGCAACTCTGAACTTTTATTTTTCTTCTACCATCATTAAGTGCGTATCACGTAGAGATGCAACATGGAAGACCTTTTTCGATAAAATTTTATTTTGCTGAAGCTCGAAATTTTATTTTGTTCCACTTGTACGAAATATATACTGTTTCATTAAAGGTCACTGATAAATTTACGACAGGGAACCAACCTCACTAAAAATTTGTTTCAATAAAAATTATACATTTCGATTTGTATTTTCTAAAAATTAATTGAACATAACACTTTTTGATCTTAGCCAGATTTCATAGAACTCATAAATAATGGAATTTTCATGTATATAGTTGACAAAAATTGATTCAGTATCTGAATTTGAATTGAAACTAAACCTTTTTGCAACTTTTTTACCAATTTAAATTTATTACTTTTAAGTTGATAAAACTAATTTAGAAATAGAGTGACAACAGAGGTTTGAATTACTTATTTCATTAATTCGTTTATTTTAATGACCGTTCCTGTGAGGGAAGGTTTTCTTTCAAAGAAAGGCATGATTTTAACTTCCCTGTTTGATTATGTGTAAATATTCAGTAAATACTGGTATATGTTCGAATATTTTGCTGTTGTGAATATTAAAGAGATTTTTCAGGTAACCAAAATGTTTTGTTACCTTTCGATATGAAATTTAAAATACCTTAGAATTATTTTAAAAATGATTTTACTTGTCAAAATAGGCACCATCACATTTAGCAACTTTTTCCTAACAAAATCGAGCTCATGTGCACTGTTTATGTAAAATGTTTCTTTAGGCTAAAAATCTGTGCCTCTGATTTTAGCTCTGCTTCATTTCTAAGCCAAACACTGAAACTTTCCAGAATGAGACACATATTCAAACTACATGACACATCCCAAAACATGAGCCCTGACCCCTTTCCACTGCATACACGCATATTTTAGATTTATTTGTATAAAAGGACTTGTCATCCTGTCCCAGGTTATTCCGTTTTCAATATTATTAAGCTATAAGGGAAAAAATTTAAGTTTGATTTAAAAGATATTTTTCAAAAGATAAAACACTCAATTTACATTAAAATATGCTGGATATATGTAATAAATTAGAGTAGTAAATATATGGTGACAAAATATGAGTGACTATTTCTGTACAAAATATACAAAGGCTGATTTCCTAACAATCATCAGTTTATAAGATCCTTATACAATTTGCAGCAATCTCGTTATTTGGCATTGGTTAAAAGCAAATGCTATGATTCTATGCTTTTTGGAAAATGAGAGCTATACTACACTGCTGGCCACCGTAAATGCAACACCCTGAAGGAAGCATGCAAATAATATGAAATTTACAACATGCATTAGCGGAGGTGAGATGTGCAAATGATTAGAATTTCAGCGCAGACGCACATCACGCGCGCCTGTGGCGCCACTTCAAAGCGCTATTTAAGGCTTGGAGATTTCGACGATTTCAAGTACGGCAATTGTGTTTTTCTTGTGGTTTTTTCAAAAAACGATCAATTATGCCTCGTAGAAAACAGCGATCATCTTTTGATCAAGTATCCGAGTTCGACAGAGGAAGGATAGTGGCCTACCGAGATTGTGGATTATCTTTCAGGGAAATCGGTAGTCGTGTTGGATGAAACCAAACAACTGTAATGCGGATATGTGATCGTTGGATGCAGGAGGGTACGACGGACCGACGTGTTAGATCGCATCCACCTCAGTGCACCACTTCACGTGATGACAGGCATATTGTGCGTATGGCAGTGACGGGTCGCTCAGCCACATCACGAACCATAGCACAGCACATTCAGTCTGTACCGCATCATCCAGTGTCTGAGCGTACCATTCGACGCCGTTTACAGCAGAGTGGTCTGTCCGCAAGACGTCCATTGCTTCGTCTACCCTTGATGCAGAACCACAGACGTTTCCGCCGCCAATGGTGCGATGAAAAAAGGATGTGGACGGCAGAATGGAATGAAATTGTCTTTACTGACGAGTCACGCTTCTGTCTGCAACACCACGATGGTCGGATTCGAGTCTGGAGACACCGTGGAGAGAGGATGCTGAACAGCTGCGTTATGCACCACCACACTGGTCCTGCACCGGGTATTATGGTATGGGGCGGATTGGATATCACTCTCGCACTCCTCTAGTACGCATTGCCGGTACTTTAAACAGCCAGCGCTACATCTCCGAGGTGTTGGAGCCAGTTGTCCTTCCTTACCTTCAGGGCTTGCCCACAGCCATATTTCAACAGGATAATGCGCGACCACACGTGGCACGCATTGTCCAAGGGTTCTTCGTCAATCGCCAGATTGAATTGCTTCCCTGGCCAGCTCGCTCTCCGGATCTTTCGCCGATAGAAAACATGCGGTCCATGGTTGCTCAACGATTGACCCAGAATACATCCCCAGCTGCCACACCAGATCAACTTTGGCAACGTGTGGAAGCTGCTTGGTCTGCTGTACCCCAAGAACACATCCAAAGTCTCTTTGAATCAATGCTGAGGCGTGTGGCAGCGGTGATCTCCAACAATGGCGGCTACTCTGGCTACTGATTTTGGCAGGAACCACACTTCACAGAAGTCTATAAATTTAATCATTTGATACTTGGTCAACATGTTATCTACAAAATAAATTTTGTTGTGATATCTCTTGTCTTTCTTGGTGTTGCAATTTGGGTGGCCAGCAGTGTATATTTGCAAAACTACTGACAGTGAATGGTATAAAAAGACAAATGTAATTCAGGTTCCTAATTGCATTGTAACCAAGTTATTCCTAAAGGCTCTTTTGAAGATTTTTTATGCATCAACTCAACTACTTGACTTGAAATTTGCAAATTTTGATTTCTGGCACTGATAACCAATAAAGCTATTGTTTACAAAATTTAGAAAAAATTTATATTTGATAATAAATTAACCATTCAACTTCATTCATTTCCGATTTTTAAAACTATTTGTTTAAAAAATATGAATGAATATTTTTAAATGAAAGTTTTTAATGTGCAATGAACAAATTAGTTTATAATTTTTGGAATTTTTAATTCTATATATGTATAATTTTATCATTTCAAGATTATATTTTAGTGTAGAAAATATCTGGTTACTAACTCCTTTATATAAAATTTGATTAAATAATCTCCAAAAAATGGTGGTCATGGCCTCAAATTTCCTCACTTTGGTTTGAAAGTTTTGAGAGTGGGTCCCAGCTCAGGTGTTGGCCTTGTCGTTTCACTGTAGTTAAAATTTATGAGGTTGTTGTTTTTTAATCTTGTCCTTCGGGATTGATCCCAGATCGTTTCCAGTAGCCTGTTGTGTTGCTCCCAGTGCTATGTAAATTCAACTACCTACCTCAAAAGATGCTTTGATTTTTAGATTCTTCCAAGTTTTTCAGGGGTTTCTGTTTGTAAAAGACTATTGTTTTAGAAAGTCTTTTAAGTAAACACATTTTCATTATGTACTTACTACCTTTGCTGTCAAATTGTAGCTTAAATTATACAATGAAATGGAAGCATACTATATACTTTTAATGTAATTATCCTTTTTTTTACAGATAGCAGAGAATTTGTTCAAAAATTGCAATTGCAAAGAAAAATACCTGTCCATGATGGATGTGTAAGTGTTGCTTTACATGTGTTGTTTATTAGCTTGCTATTCTTTAATCTAAAAATGATTTTAACTGAACATTAATTATTATTTCTAGGTGAACAGTATTTGCTGGAATGATAATGGAAAATACTTATTATCGGGTTCTGATGATCAAAGATTGTCTATTGTTCATGGATATGACTATTCTGTAATATGCTTTTTACTTTAAAGTTTGCTTACAGGGCTGCCACAGGCTACACAGTGACTTTTGGTTATTCTTTTTCAACTTTGGTTACTAGAAGTATCTTGTAAAGGAAAACTGCCTCAAAAACCCATATTTTAGAAATGTTAGCTACTTTTTAAACACTCACCTTAGGTCAATGAAAGTTAAGTCAAGTTATTATTTTTTAACCAATTGCATGAATCCTTGTTTCAATTGGGGAAAAGGTTTTTATGAATTTGACCTTCCGCCCACCAATGGTATTAAAAATGTTCGGTAAATATAAACATTCTGATTGCTTCAATGAGGCATCCTTGTAACAGAGTATAGAATTTTTCTGTTAAAATAATGAACTGTTAAGTAAATGCCAAGCTAAGTCAAACACTTCTTGCTTCTACTCCACGCAGTGTTTTCTGAAAACCTTGCACTAAGGATGTAGTAGCTGGGGGTAACTAAAACTGTTACTAAAATAAGCTTCAAGAGACTAATTTTGCTATTATTTTTAAGAATTTAGTGCCTTGGCTGTGGCAGTTCTGTGTTTTTGTCAATTTCTGATGGAAGAAATAATTTTTCTGTTACTTATAAATTTAAATAAGTCAGTTTTATTTAGTTATGTAGTAAATTAAAAAATTAACATTGTGTATTAAAATTGAAATTCATTTATAGGTCATGGCATATATCCATACTGGACATCGTGCAAATATATTTAGTGCTAAGTTTCTACCCAACACAGGGGATTCTCATGTGAGTAATGTTTAGAACATAATTTTTAAGAATAAAAGTGGATTTCTGAGTTGTTTATGTGACAATATCCTAATTCTTTTAAAATCTTTAACAATACATTAATATTTAAAAATGATTTTGTTTATGAATATCATTATTTCGTATTTCTCCTATGTACAATACAATGTTAGTATGGAAATATCAAATTGTAAAAATTAAATTTGTTATTCAGTGAGGGAAATGTTCCATAATTTTTTGTTTCAGAAAAGGATACCTGCATACAGTCAGTAGTTTTAATATACCTGTGATTGTGTCACATTTCTGAATCTAGCATTTTATTGTTGCAAGTTTGTATTTCTTCCATGTCAGGGCAAAAGGGGTTTGGTCTGACATTTGATGGGTCCAAAGAAGTCAAGAGCATCATTGTAATTTAAAAAAGAATATAAAATGCTTAAAATCAAAACTAAATTAATATGAATCTAAAGTAAAATTATTTGTATCATGGCATACTTCTTTTTCTTCCTGAATGTTTCTGATAAAAAAATTAAATGTACAACTGAAGATTCTGAGAAGTAGCCATTTTGACTGAACCCTTTTTGCCCTGATACGGAAGATTTAACTCCCAGTTTGGGTGTATTGTCTGTCTACCATGAGAATTACTCCTGCCACTAAATCTGCATGTATGTTGCTCTAGTATTGGACCTTATTAGAATTTCCATAAGGGATACTTGAAATGCATTCAGATTTGTCACATCAGACACTTAATGATAAATTGTAAATGGATGTTTAATTTTTGCTGAAGAGAAGAATTGTTGCTTACTATACCTCCTGATGCCAACATTCACAGAAAACAAAATTGACGTTCTCCATAGTCATCCTACTTAAAATGAACTATTCCTGTTCCTGTAGTGATTGCCTCCACCCACAGTGCAGGAGGCAGTTCTCATGGTAAAAATAGTTTAGTTTTCCATTTTAAAATGCCAAATAAACTTTTGGTTGAGATTGTTATCAACAAAAAGTTTTTTAACAGATTCATGCCTCTCTGTTTTGTTCAAAATTAAATTCTTTCAAAACTTTAAGTTGTATCTGCTTTCAGATATTTTATCCTAAAACCCCTATCAGCTTTTGTATTTTGCAACCAGGGTTATTTTTAATACTGCATTTTTTCAAGATTTTTTTATCAATTCTACATTTTATACTTTGAAGAACTCAGTATATGCCATTGAATTAATTGAAATAATATATTTTTTAGGTAATATCTTGTTCAGGTGATGGAATCATAATATTTTCTGATCTTGAGCGTCCAGAAACTAGTTTGAATAATAAATTTAACTGTCATAGAGGAACTGCATATGAAATAATGACTGTTCCTAATGACCCCAATACCTTTCTCTCTTGTGGTGAAGACAGAAGTGTGAGATGGTTTGATGTGAGGACTAAAACATCATGTTTTAAAGACGATTGCAAAGACGTAAGTATGCTTTAATCGACTCTATTTCCTTCAGGGAAATTGATAGGGATTGATTTTCAGATTACTGTTATCAAATGTTAAGTATAGGATACTTATAAATGCTGCATGCGACAATCATCAACAAATAATGACTATAATTGGAGATATTGCCTTTACTAGAATGACAGATTTATGATTTACAAAAGAATGAGAAAACTGTTACCACGTCTTAACTAAGGACATGGTTGAAAAAGTAAAAATCATCATATTTTATTCATTTCTAAACTGTTTTGGTGCTTTTTAATACTATTTTTCAACTTTGGATACCTCTTTTAGAAAAATCATCTCATAAACTTCTATTTT
This sequence comes from Meta bourneti, assembly GCA_933210815.1. Lineage (NCBI taxonomy): Eukaryota > Metazoa > Arthropoda > Arachnida > Araneae > Tetragnathidae > Meta > Meta bourneti. The sequence continues at coordinate 55,431,959 of OW119930.1, read as the reverse complement.
CAAAGTTTTGGCGATTTTATATTTAAGAAATACCATTCATACTCAATGAAAACTAAGTCACCCCATTTTTTAATCAATAGCATGAATCCTTGTTTGTCACAAATTTATGCCTTCTGTTTCATCATTGGGGATGATGTTTCTATTGACTTTGAACCTATTGGACTCTAATCATATAACATTCTGATTGCTGGAATGAAGTATCTGTGTAACAGAGCAAGTAATATTTTCTGTTAAAATAATAAATTGTTAACTGCCAAGCTATGTCAAACACTTCTCTCTACTTCTACCCACAGCATTTTTTGAAGATCCTACATCAAGGATGTAGCTGCTGGGTCCAACTAAAACTGCCACTAAAATAAATTCTATGAAACTATTGTGCTTCTATTTAAAAAAAAATTATGTTACTAAGCTACTATTTCACAAGCTGTGGCAGTCCTGCAATATATTTTGTTTATGTCAATATAACAATATTTCTGAAAATGTATCCCTGATAATAAGTTTCCTTTTTCAAAATTTTTACTATTTAAATTACGTAAGTTCAACGGGATGATACTTTCTATATCCATTGTCTTATGCTGCAGTGTGTATTTTTAATTTTAGTTTTATAGTTGAAAATTCTAATGGACTGTTTTTTACTATTGAATTGTTTGTAGTTTTCTTTTCATAATTTCTATTTTTTTATCATCCCTTATCATTTTGCTTGTTTTTATTTATCCTGATATAATGAATTTTGCTACATGAATTAATTGTCTTTTTTAGGATATTTTAATTCATTGTCAATCTCCTGTTACATCATTAGCTGTTAATCCCTTGACTCCTTATCAACTAGCTGTTGGATGTGCCGATGCCTCCGTCCGAATATTTGACCGCAGAATGCTTTGTACTCAAAATGCTGCAGGTAGCTACTCTGTTTATTTCAGATTGCAATCAAAAACAAAAAGTGTTTTTATCTCTTTAAATAGTTTGATAGTAAAATTCGTTTAAAAATATCTTTTATTGGTTTATTTGTTTTTAATATATTATATTTAATAATAATATATATTTTATGTATATTTAATAATAATTAAATATTATAGTTAGTAACAATATATATATTTTATGTATATTTAATAATAATGTAATATATCATATTTAACTAGCAGAATAACCCGGTGTTACTCGGGTTGAATTCATTAACTAATTTCCGTTTTCATTAATAAATTGTAATTCCTATTCATCTCATGTAACAACTACCCCACTCTAATAAAGGTACACAATTGCTAAATACCCAATTTCACAAATGTAAATAAGTGTTATATTTGCATTTTATATTTTTGTAGAATGTAAATTTTTAGTAAGAAAGTAAAGTCTCTAGAGTGCCAATGTTACCCAGAATACATAGAATAGTTCAGAGTATACATATAAATGCCTTGTATGTCATTTAAAAACAAAAGCTTTTCCCAAAATTATCATATAATGATTAAAAATGTTTTGGAAACTAATTAAACCATTATTTGCCTTCATTCCAGTTATTGAACGAAAGACGTCAAATTCAAAATCCAGAAATACATCTTAAAACAGATTTTAAAAAAGCTTTGAATGAAAATTAATGAATGTATCTACTTTTTCACTACAAAATAGATTCTTAATATAACGGACACAAATTTAAATAAAGCAAATGATTAAAAAATTCCAAATTGCCATATTAGCTACCATTCATACTTTAAAACATTTTGTTCTGTAGAGTTTTATTCTCTTTATCGTTTGTCCCAAATATTCAGAATTTTTTTATATTTCATTAAGAAAAAATAAGACTTGAAATAAATAAACTATTAGAATTTAAATTCCCTAAAAATATTTTGGAAAATAATTTATATTTCAGCAGAGCACTGGTTAAACAATACAAGTAATTGCAATGCTCAATATACCTCCCAGCTACTCCAAAGATACCAAATTATGCATGATTTAAGTAGTTACTCAGATGTTTCAACGTGAAACTTGCCTAAATATGTAAGCAAAGAAATTTCAAATAATGCATTCACTAAACTAAAAATGTGCTATATCAAATATAAAATATTAAATTAAAATATGTTTAACAAACCGTATGTGATGCTTGTACAAACAGACACAAAATCAAACAGAGAACAGGAAGACGGGCAGACGTACTCAACCAAATTCAGTCATTAAATGAATGTAAGAGCTCAAAGTATGCAGTTTCATGAAAATATATTCAACCGTTTGGATGTAGTACGGGCACACACATAGACAGATGGACAGATAGACACCAAATGCACAATAGACGGATTTTGCATAAGGGATGGATAGAAAACTTGAAATGGATCGAAGATATTCAATGTACAAACACTTTTTATTTATATAGATAACAATATATATTTTATGTATATTTAATAATAATTTAATACTAAAAATAAGAATTTTATTTTTAACATTTATGTTTAATAATTTACTTTTATTTTTTAATCTACAATTATACATGGACATGAAATTGTGTGAAATACTAACTTACCAATTTTTTAATTGTGATTTAATTAATTCAATTTACATATTTAAAATAAAGTGATATTTTGCATCTGAAAATGTCTATTTAGAAATACCAATTAGGTCAATGTTTTTTTTTTTTTGCAGGATTTTGCGCCAGCAATGGTTTTCAAGCTCTGATGACGTGTTTCACAGTTCCAGAGTTCACTCAAAGTAGACGAATAACATCCTTGTGCTACAGTTCAGATGGTCAAGAGATGTTGGTTAGCTACTCATCAGATTATATTTATTTATTCGATATAAGGGTAAGTGAATTTTTGGTAGTAAAAGTTAATGTTATTTTTGTTTCTCATTGCAATAACTTGATGCCTGTTTTATGTTTGGTTCAGCTTGACCAAATATGGCCCTTGCACCATAAAACCCAACTAACTGAGCCTAACCATTTCCCAGTGCGAAGATTGTGATAATCTGTCTACTTTTGTGTTTACACTCCTAGAAGACCATTGTCACAACTCAAAAAATACAAATTTTCAGGAGAAAAAAATCAAATTTAATCACATTGTGTTGAATTAAGTAGCTTTTTCATTTGGAATTTGAGAATAAAATGACTGTCAAACTTCATTTATCTACAACCTCTTTCTTCAATAAAAAAAGGTGATATGCCTCCATCAATTTTCATAAGTCTAACTTTGGATATCATTTACTTAGATCATAGTGTATTTAATTAAACAAAAAATATATTCTAAATATGTAAAAACAAAAGTTATTAGACTGGTCAAGTGATTAAGTGGGATCTGACTATCTTTGATTTCATTAGACTTGTGTTTGAAATTGGGAAACATGTTACATATAATCATTTTTAATGTCATAAAACAACATTGTATCATATTTATTATTACCATTGAAAAGCATAGCTATTACTTGTAGTCGAACCCTCTTAAAATACTTTGGCACTAGAAGATTAGCCAAAGAAGTAACATAGTAGTGCTCTAAATTCTGTCCCTACATAATCACACAATTTTGTAAAGAGCCTTTTAAAGCTGTTTCTTTATAAAATTTTCTCAACTTTTTGACACAAGTATTCTATCTATTGGAACAAAAATTAATTTAAAGATATTGTGTTACCTTATTTTTTTTATTTGGCACTGCTTTAAATGAACACCCTTTCTAGTAATTAAAAGCTACAGCCTCTGCCATTTGTGAAAGAATTCAAATATTTATTGTGTTATGTGACTTGCAGCAAAGTAATTTAATAACAATTCATCTTATGAAAAGAATAAAAGCAAGTTTGCAGAACGAGAATGATCTTTATTTCTGTGGCAGCAGTAGCCCAGTGGGAAGAGCAATGGATTAACAACTGGAGGGATGCGAGTTTGAAACTCGGTCCAGCAAAAGACCACTGTGTACATGGGGCTGGTGCATGTTAAATTTGTCATAGCATCAAATATCTTCATGTTGACCTGGTGTGGAAGTTTGGAGAGGGGTGTCAGCTCAGGTGTTCTCGTTATCTGAGAAGCCTTGACAAACTTACAAAGCATCCTTGGATCTTTCCCTTTGGGATTGATCCTGGACCATCATCACCAATAGCTCATTGTGTTGCACCAGTACATCATTAATTAACTACCTATCTTTATTTCTGTACTGAAATAGTTACAGAATGCTTTTCTGTGGTCAGAATCCTATGAAATAATGGATATTCTGTGTCAGTTGACTGATGTTATTGTGGGTTGCAGTGAAATTTTTCATCTTAAAATTGTAAAATTTCTGTTATGGGTATATTCTAATTTCTGATTTAGATTTTTTTAAAAGAAAAAGTGTAGTTATATTAATAGGTGCTTGAAATTTAATTTGTTGTATTTTTGTAATTTGTTGGTTAGAAGCTAAGTATTGAACTTGATATTTTATTTCATTTTAAGGACAAAACTTTGACTGGACTGCTAGTTTTTGTAATCTATAATAGTCTTGGTATAAGTCTAGATTAAACTTTATCTGATAATTTAAAAATTTCCTGTTGCTAAAAGCATTTTTATTTTTGATTTTAGGATGATCTTGATAAAAAACCAAAGCTGTTGTCAAAGGAAGGATCATCAAATGAATCAGATAATGCAAGTTTCTTTTTACTATTACAAAATTTTGGTTTGGATTGTATGAAATAATAATGCTGTAAAAGAGTCAGTTGACAATCGAACTTTAATCATCAGATTCTATATTAAAGATCTATCCTTAAAACTACTGCATACAGTGATTAGTCAATTTAAACTTGTATTGTGTACTATTCACCTACAGATGTAAATCTGCTCTCCATAATATGTGACTATCAGTATAAATCGCTTGGTTCAAGACAAAAGTGCACTTTGGAAGAGTTTCCAATTTTCACTACACCTGAAATAAATTTCCATGACTGTTTTGAGAAATTTGCAGTAAATTAGTGTATTTATCTCTTTTATTTAAAATCTGATTTAATTCCAATTTCCCATACATTTTGCAGGATTCTGGGTTATTCTTCCGTGGTCGGCCATTGATGAAGAGATTGAGAATACGAGGTGATTGGTCTGACACTGGGCCAAATGCTAGACCAGAAGCTGAATCGAGAGGCAGGGAGTTTATTTTGGTTCTCAAAATGTTTTGCTGTAGTGTCATTCCATGTCAGATCAATACACCAAAGTCATTTTCAACCTGACCTTTTTCGATTTCAGTGAAATTTAATATATATGTAGCTTCATATAAGAAATGAAATTGCAAAATATGAGATGACATATCTAAATTAGTTTTCGAATTACATGTCATTAAAAACTTGGAAAAAATCAGTAAGATTTGGTTCACATAAGGTAATTAATTTTCACATAATGTGTTATTTTTATGCAAATCAAACGATTGTTTCGAAACTTTTATAGTTGGCTTACAACCTAAAGAGTATCTTCTCACCAATCAACCTTGATATCAGTATCAATGGAGTTTGGATGAATGAAGAATGTCAATAGGTTTTGAATGCTGTGTTGAATTGACTAAGAATGAACCCATGATATTTTTGTTAAGCTGACTTAATATAAATGGCATACAATAGATAAGTTCAACTGTTATTGGCAATAAATACGATATTTTCAATCCTATCTTTTACAGATACAGAAGAAGGGAGTTCTTCCAGGTCCAGTATAGTGCGAACCATGACAGACATTCTCACCCGAATGTTCAGTAATATTGAAAACAGATCTAGATCTGATGTCTCACAATCCTCCTCTGCTTCATCTCAGTCAGAGGAAGGAGATGCAGGTGCAGTGTCTGATTCTATTGAGGAAGGAGGTAATATTAAATATTATGTGATTAAGACTGCAGAATATAGATTTTTGAACATTTGGTAACTCAAAATTTTAGTTTCATAGCATTTACTGATTCAAGATTTAGTAGTCCAAAATCGTATCATTTATGCTCTTTTGTGAATGGAATACATAAACTCCAATTTGATTGAGAACCTCAAGAATACATTACACTTATTCTTCAGTATATTTGAGGTGCTGATTCCATACCTGTCAACTCTTCCAGATTTGTTGGAAGTAAAGCCACTTTTTTCCAGGTCTTCCGGACTGAAAATGTATCCCGGATTTTTCTTTTCAATGCGGCAAATTTTCATTCGGCATTTGGCACCATGTCATGGAAACCTATGAAGGTAGGTTGGTGGTTGAATTTACGTCGCACTGGAGCAACACAACAGTCTATTGCTATCCATGAAGGGACAACTTTAGAATCAGGTTGGTGAGTCGCAAGAAAAATTTGCTTTGGCAAGTAGTTTTCCCTCATTGTGAAAGAAAAGCAGGAAAGTGTCGTTTTATTTTTCATTGCAATGCTGAGGTATTTCTCTGGGAATTCGACTTTTCTACCATTAGTGGAAATGACTTGAAATTTTCGCCAACGTGAATAAACAACTGTGTAACTTAGTTTTTTTTATTTGTGTTTGGTTTGGCATTTTCTAATTCTTAGTAAAGTGTCCATTATAGCTTGTTGGGTTTGTTTTAAACTTTGGCATTAGTTTTTATGCTGCTAAAAAGTTTCCGGATTTTTCTAGGAGGTTGGCAAGTACGTGATTCCACTAATGGGATCAGTTTGATTGCATTAGTTATAGCTTTTCATAATGTGCCTAAACAGCTTATGTGCAAGTATATTAAACTAGTTAATTGAATCGGTGAGTGCAGAAACCACATAAATCAATGACTCATGTGGTTTCTGTACTCAAAACATTTTTTCATGACCCTATATTTACTAACTGAACCCACAGACTAAACTGATTTCTTCACCCTTTAGACTAGCTCATTTATGTAATAGTCAGTTTCTAAAATTTTTGGACAATTTGTTTGTGCACTCAATTATTCAGGGCAATAAGGAATATTTTTCTGTCCTGGTACACAAAATTTAATTATGATCTTATAAAGTAAACCTTGTCAAGAGAAGTAAACTGATTGCGAGTGGATTTACATTACGTGAACGGAATCTTTGTTCCTTCATTTAGTGAATCTAAATTATATATTTGAAAATAAGATACTAAATGCTTGTAGAGTGTAGTTCTTAAGCATTGCTTTTTATGTTATTTGCGAATAATATGAGTGTTATTCATGAATCTAACTGGTTATGTTTTCTAAATGTTCTCTTTATTTTGTGATAGAGGCATAAACTCTACCTTCTGCCATAGAATTGTTTAGGCCTAAGACATATAAGTGGGTAATGGTTTTAAGCAGGATTCTACCTTCAAAAAGAAAGTGGTATAGTTTACTCTTGAAATTCGCAAAGATCTCATAATTCTGCTATTAAGTATTGTATGTGCATCATAACTTTATTTTGTTATTACTGCTTTACATGCATTGTGTGATCAATTTTTTTTATAAAAGTCCTTAAATCAAAAATTGTTTTGTTCCAGAAGAAAATGCTGCTGAAAGGAAGACTGCAGCTTCTGAAAACAACAAAGAAACTGCCTCAAAGAGGAAAGGAAAATGTGAATGTACTTCGGACTCAACTAATGAATCTCCTGTTTCTAAAAGCAAATGTACTAAGAAGACTGACTTAAATCAACCATCAACAAGTAGTGCCTTGGCAGATTCAAGACCTGGAACTAGTACATCAGATGCAGCAAATGAACCTAGTACTTCATCTGATACCAAAAATAACAAGGCTGATATACATGGTGTAAATAAATCAGATAAAGACGATGGTAATAAGAGTGTAAATAAAACTGATGTACAGGAAACATGTGACTTATCTGATTCTAGTAACTTTGATAATATCGAGAAAGTATTAGAATCTAGAAGGAATGACTTGATAGAGAAGTATGAATTTTTTGTATCTTTTATTTGTATTGAAATTAGTTTTGTTAGAATTTAATTTTACTTATAGTCATGTATGTATTTATTTAGACTCTCAATTAAAAAAATATTATATTTTCTTTTAATATAATATGTATTAATTATATTATATATTTTCTCTTTTCTCGTGCATTGTATCTATTGCAAGGGTGTTTGAGTTATAGCGTACCTGCCAACTTTTCCAGAAACCCACTTTTTTCTGGGTCGTCTGGCCAGGAAAGATATTTTCTGGATTTTTTGAAGTGATGCCAGTTTTAAAGTTTTGATGCCAAGTTATCACAACCATGAAAGAAAAACATCCAAATCACTAAGCTAGCTAGATTGTCATAAAAGTCTTTGGCACTAATTTTCAAGAAAAATTGACAAATATATCTATAAAACACTCAGGAAAATTAATTGCTCTTTTTGCATATATTTGGCCCTATTGAATAAAATACCTCCAAATTGATCAAACTGAGTTTGAACTGTTATATACAACCAAACATAACCAATGTAGGGAGCAGGGTATTTTCCTACTTTTAATTGCTTTCACAAAACCCAGTTTGGCGCAACTGTCTCTTATTTTGACGTTTTTAATTATTTTTTATTTAAGAAGGAAAAAATATGATCTCGGTGGTTGAGCTTCTCAAGTTGCCCCATGTGTCACCACCCTAAAAGACTTGCTAGAAAGTTGTAGTAAATTCCTAAGTCCCCAAAAGAAAGACCTTTGATTATATAATACAGCGTTTTCCAACTAGTGATTGGTGCCATCCTGGCTCAATGGGTTTGTCCACTGCACTATCAACCTGTGAGTTGTAGGCAGCACAGGTCCGATTCCTGTCAAGAGCATTCCTCCCTGGGTGTATTTCTCTCTTCTGTGTCAGTAAAACTTTCATTTTTTGTGTAACTTGATATTATATGTCTTGTGTAGCTTAGCCAGATATGGCCCTTGTGCCATAAAACCCCCAAACCAACCAACCAACTAGTGATCTGCAGAATCCTTGGGTTCCATGAGGTAAAAATTAAGTATTCCTATGAAAACAAAATAAACGTTCACAATTAAAATTATTTCAGGTGTGTTTATGTTTGACAGATGAGAGGATGGTTAGTCCTGTTACTTATTGCATTGTCTGTGCACTAGAGTGCATTGATAGTTGCAATCCAGAACACCCAATTACAGAATATACTACCCTTATCCTACCTTCCACTATTGAAAAAGCTGTGAGATATAGGCATCTAGTAGGAAAATATAAATGCAAGTAAAATATTCAAAATAAAATTTTTAATAATTGTTTTTAAAACCAGCATTGAAACTGATTTGATACAGATTCAGACATATAAATGCAATTGTCAAAAATTAAACCAGACTGAAGTATTTGTCAAACATGAAAGTATTACATTACTCATTAGAATGTAAGTTGAAGCTCTTACATTTTGTTACATGTGTAAAAATAAGCAAAATATCTTATACCAGAATTATTTAGTTGAAAGAAAAACCTTATAAATTTTGTACCAATGTAGTTTTCAATTTAAAGATATTGCACTTTAATCTAAGAGAGAGATGAGAGGAAAATTTTGAAAGGGCTTTGTTGTGTACAAAATATAAGTGTTCTGTGACTAAATTGAATTGGGAAATATTGATTTAGCTTACGTTGCTATATGTTTCATCAGGTCTGGATTTCTTTCGCTTTAATGATTATATAATGATGTTTTTGTGTTCCACAATTATTACACAAAGATTTTTCTAAGGAAAGTGATTGAAATGAAAACTAAAAACTTACTATACCAGTAATGATTATTGTTAATCTGGGGTCTGTTGTTCAGATCAAACCTTGCCCCTGAAAGTTGAAGTTGGCAATTCTAAAAGTTATTTTGTTAAAAAGGATGATAATTGCCATCTGCAGAAGTGTTAAAAATATACTTTTACTTAAAACTGCCTTCATAATTTTGAAAGAAACCTTATCTTATGAAAGACTTTTATCTTAATCTTGAGATAATTTTAATAAGTTTTCAGCTTATATTGTATCGACTATACAGATTAAAATATTTTAGGTTTTTGCATTACCCTTACTCTTTATTTTCCCTAATGCTTTTTCTTATGGCTTAAAAGATTTAATTTAAAAGCAATATTTATCAATTATTCTAGAAATGATCTAGTATTAAGAGTGTTTGAACAGTAATTTCCAAAACAAGCTTAGAATTTAACTTGCTATATTAAAAAATGATTGATTAGAAAATGCTTTTTTATATCAAAAGTTTTGCTTATTTGAAATTTTGCACTAGTTTTCTCTTACAAATGTAAAATGAGCATTGAGTTTTCCGTAAACAATTTCTAAGGTGATCCGTAACCCCATTTGATCTCATATCGAAAAATAATGGAGTTAAATACAATATTATTTTTCTATGTGAAGTCTTTCCATGATGGTTCCAGCTGGTAAATCGAAAGTGCAGTTGCAATTTCATATTTTGATGATGCTGTACTGTGTTTAAAGTTCTATTAATTGGTCAATTTTTGCTACACAAAGGCTAATTAAACTGGGACCTTAAGCTTAAAAGTGGAGTCCAAACCACCGTAAACATCCATGCTTAAACTGATATTCGTAGTGGTTCAGAATCCACTTTAAGCTATAGTATGTGGTCTAATTAGTCCTACATATCAAAAATAATGTTGTAACGATTCAAATACCATGTTGTACAGGTAATTAATTTGAAAAAGGATAAAATTGGAACCTGTTTTAATAATTGGTAAGAGTTATAGTGTGTGGTATTGAAACAGTTGTAAAAACATAAAGTAGGTATTCAAATTTAGTATCAGATCAATTCAAATAGGAAGTAGCTTGTGTGTCTTATTCGTGTTTATCATTACCCTATTTTAAGTGATCTATAATTGATTTTTTTTGTAGACATCACTCTGAACCCATGGTAAATTTACATTACTCTGGTCAAAGTGTCAGCAGTGGTCGGATCACAATGGATGTTGCCAGTTCAAGCACAGCAAATGAGAGACAGTGGCTAGAACAATCTGTGTCAGACCTGCCAGAGCTCCCATCAGATTTAGTCCCACAAGAAGCATCTTCTGAGGTTAGGAGATTTCTCGCCTTTTGATTCATTAATTTTTTTGCCACTCGCAATTGTTCATTATTTTTTACTCTACATATAGTAAGTCTCAATTTATTGCTTCAGGCTGTTAGGAGTCTTGATAACTCTCCCAGCTGTAAAATTTGTAGGAAGTTCCCTTGTAAAATGAAAAACATAATATTGACTGTATCATGATATTGAGAATGAGCAGACCCTCGCATAGCATCTGCACTACAGTTTCTTAATTGTTCATATCTGGATGACAATGTGGTTATTCGCATTTACCTTATTTAATTAATACCTTATTTAAATCCATTTACAATGAATATATGCATCGATATGAGTATTTCATACCTCCATATAAAATAAATTAATAAAAAAAATCAGCATTTCTTGTATTTACTGGTTTTAATTATTCTTCCAATAAAGTGCAAGGTACACAAAGTCTACACCTCTGTCACGACACAACTATTATTTTCTGAATGTCTGCTTCAGTGCATCCCATTCACCTTAGTTGATTCAGTATTTTTTAACATCTGAATTTATTTTCATATTCACTTATATTTTTCTACACTGATTTCTATCTTCCAGATTTCTCATTACCTTCTGTAATCAAACTGCTGGAGAATTTCATTAGAGTAGCAAGCTCTTCTGTGAAGTTTTAGCAATATTATGCAACTCTAACTTAAATCTAGGATATTTAAACTTAGTGACCAAATCCTGTAGTGGTTGATTTTGCATCAATTATACTTGCTTGTTGCCATTGGTCAATATACAAATACTGTCCATTTCTGTACCACATACATTAGTGAAATATATATATATATGATAGTATTCTTTTATGTAAAAAAATCAAAGTGAAATTCAAAATATTATTTTATCATATTTGTAACATTGATGAGAGCAGTGACAAAAACAGTAGACCATGGCCAGCAGACATGACCATATCATCCTATTTATGTAAACCGCCTTTAACGTCAAAACACCCCTCTCAGTCTTGTTCGAGAAAAACAATATGTGGCAGCACTGAGAATCTTGTCTGTAAATGTCTCCTGAACAACTAGATAAATTCTTTGATATTTATACATATATTTTTTGTTCTGAACGTTTCCTTATATGAAACCCATGAAGCTTTTGTAAATGTTTTCTCTTTGTGCAAATTAATTTAATTTGTTTAATCCCCAACATTTTATTCTAAGGAAAATACCAAATTTGAAAGGATCATACATTACTTCATGCCATAACTCTATTAAGGATTGCTATTTTTAGAGTTTAATTGTATTCCTTTATATCCAATGCATTTATATCTGAAAGAACCATATTTTGAAGGTGGTAATTGCGGAAGCTTCTCCAATGCATGACGGTCTATCTGATCAAACCAGCCAATCTGAAAGTGATGTGGAAGCAGGAATGGAGTCTATTCAACCTAATCAAGATCTTTTACCTCTTATAAGCAATATTCGATCCATCGCCAATTCAAGTTCAAGCTCGGTTCAAGCTGAAAGCTCCGGGGAAGCTGATGACGGAGAGGTTGAGTTGATGATGGAAGTTGACTCATGGGAAGACATGGATAGCGATGATGAAAATAGACCTAGCTCACGAACTCAAGGCCCCAGTCGAAGGTATATATTAAGACTATGACTGGTTGATTTTTCTTTTATTTGAGCTTTCTGTAAATAACAAAAACTTTATATGCCATTGACTGTTAGGTTTAAAATTATTGATTGTTAATTTACTTTGTTTTTCATCCAATCAGCTATTAAGAAACAGTATTTGATGATATTTAACTCTTTGGGGTTAGGTGGGTTAAAAACTGTCCCACCTTTTTTGCTTCGCTTTTTATGCATGGTGGGATATTTTTTAACCCACCTCAAAAAGTTGAAATTACTCAGTCATACCGTTTAATATTTTATTTAAAGTTTTTCATTGAGTTGGCAATACTATGAACTAATGCTAAATGTGTAAATAACTGAAAACAAAAATTTACACAATTTAAAATGCATTAGTAAGTTGTTGACACTGTTCTGATTAAGGTTGGTGAATTGTGCGGTGCAGTGAATTTTTGTCTTTCGTAATGATAAATGTTTTTTTGTAAAAATTTATTATGAGTGAATAAATCGTTTTATAATAAAAAAGACATGTTATTTGATGTTGTATACTAATTTTGAAGCTGAATAAGTGAATAAACAATTCTGTGCAACTTATATTTTCTTTAAAATCGTGTGCATCAAAGAGTTCACTAATTCTGTATTTTGATTACCCAATTAAGCTTTACAAATACTAGATTTTGTCCTTATCAGCTTCACCAGTGGCCGAGCTGCAGTGTTGCTCTTAAGAAACTGGTAGATTGAAGTTTTTGGCAATGAGTTGGATGTAAGCTTGTTCTATAGTAAAGTAAAAATGTATAAAAACTAAATTGGTGTAATGATGAATTTGTAAAATATATTAGAATAGAGAAAGTGAGAATTACATAAGTATTGCAAATTGTGTATACCTACTGAACATTCAAATTGCAATTAATTATTTATATTATGCAATTTTCATAGATATCTCCATAATCTTGAAATGTATTCAACTTTATCTATGTTTTGAAAATTGTTATGGAGATTGTAACGTTTCCTGTCTCTAATTAGGCATAAGACTGTTTAGAGCACAATAAAATATTTATTTAGAATAGAGAAATTTGAAGATTATTTACATATTGATAGCATTAATTGAAAAGTATGAGGGCACAGCTATTAACCATCGAATCTGCCAAGGAACCAGGAGGCTCTCCAAAATCTGAGAGTGTGAAGGATGCGGATGCTCCTTTCGTGGTTTCGATCTATTCTGTTGTGATCTTTTGAGGGGGAGTTCATCTCAGTCTTGGAATGTTAATCCTGGTGTTTCCACGCCATCTACAACAGAAGGCCATGAGAACCTCCACAGCTTCACGACCCGAGGACAGATGTAATATTTTTCTGGCCCTGGTTTCCACAGAACTGCAAAAAAGTGTTTTCCTGGGGGTGGCCTGTCTGCATTCCTCTCATGGAGGACCCAAGATAATTTAGGTGTTGACAACTTGTTTTGCAGTCGAGGGAGATCTGAATTCCAAATGTGGGAATGCCAGACCGACCGATACAAGTATATTTATGCTTTGAAAACTAAAGCAAACAGAGCAATGAATTTTTAATAAATAAAATTTCTGTCAATGTAATCTCATGACCAATCGAAATTCCTTTGGTTTTGATGGTATTTCATTCAAAGATCTACATCCTTACACATGTAAGATTATATTTTTTGAAGTATATCAAACATTGTTTGCATTTTGAAAAGTGCAAGCAATGTTGACTGTCATCAGTTACTTTCCAAATTTACAAATAATTATCAAACTAATTCATTTGAAAAATGAAACAAAATTTCATCTTGAAACAACTAAGAATATTGACACACATGTAAGTGAAATTATATATTTTGGAATAGATTCCCAAATGTTCTTTTTATTTTGTTTACAGGCGTAGCTCTGAAAGAGTGTCAGCAAATTTCATGGAATCACTTTCTGATGAAGTTAAAGCAGCTAATGATGAATTAAGGAAGGTTGAAGCCCATATGTCGACTGTCACACAGCCTCGAGTGAAAAAGAAATTTACTGGACACAGAAATGCTAGAACTATGGTAACTGGATTTATAGTATACTAGCAGACCCATGTATAATATCTTTGCTAAACTTTGTTAATTGCTTGTGTAATGAATATAGCATGCATATTTACATGAGTGGGAATTTCATTATTCTAAATGAAATAAAATTATCCAAAAAGTATACAGAAGCATGTTTACTTTTCCTGGCATTAATTTTTATTTCCAATAAAATGCATGGTAAAGGCACACCTCAATCATGGAACCATAATAATTTTCCGAATGTCTTCAATTTCATTCCATTCCTTTGTTCCAAGTCGATTCAGCATTTTTTAATGCGAAACCCATTTTTGCTGATATTTTCTTTTCCGTGTTGATTTCTATCTCCCAGATTTCTCATTGCTTTATGTCATCAGGCTTCTGAAGAATTTCATTCAAATATTTATCGTTTATATTGGTTGCTGCCTTTCAACAATAAACAAATGATGCCGATTTCTCTGCTACATATGTCAGTGTAATATATATGCAGATTTTGTCACAAGGAAATGTTGCTTTTGTATTTATTCTCGTTTTTTATCATTGTTAAACTTACACTAACAGTGCTTCATTGTATCTGAGTTGAAAGTGAAGAAAAGCACTATTAGATCAGAAATAGATGTGGTTATTCAACATGTTTTCTTTAGTCTTTTCAAAATGTAACATCCAGTTTTGCATGTTATAGCAGTGAAAAATAATTTCCTGCTGTTCTTGTAAAAGCCACTAGGAAGAGGTTTTCATATTGTATTTTGTAATACTTTTTAACCTAATTTCTCATACATAATAAAATACAATTTATAAGTGTTTAAATTTAAACAATGGTACCCGAAAAACACTCAAGCTAATAAAAAACTTATTTGAATGATTTAAAGATTCTAGCTTAAGTTTTTTCTACAATATGTGTTTTTGAAGTGATGAAAATTATTTGACTTAATTGATTAATCCATTAATCTGTTGAATAGACTTAACTCATGCCATGGAGTTCTTTGAGGTAAGCTGTAATTTACTTTTATTTCACTTTTAATTCAAAGTGATCTTGTGCTAACATTTGACAAAAATCACTCAAGGACTCATCCTAAAAATTGTGCCATCACTTTGTTTTGTAACATAAAAGTTTTGCTTGGGTTGCATCACTATTGAAAATACTCAGTATTGTAGAACGAAATAAAGTACCTACTTGAAGTTTCGTTACAAAAAATGAATTTTTATTAACAAATGAAATGTTTTGAAACAATTACTGAATTAATTCAATTCATGAATGTGTCAATGTTTTTTTTTATCAGATTTATTTTATTTTTAGATCAAAGAGTCGACATTTTGGGGTGACAATTTCATCATGAGTGGTTCAGATTGTGGTCATATTTTTATTTGGGACAGACATACTACCGAATTGGTTATGTTGATGGAAGCTGATCATCATGTAGTGAATTGTCTGCAACCTCATCCCTTTGATCCAAGTAAGCAATTTCTATGTAGCATTTAACATGCTGTTTACTTGTTATTTTATTAATCAAGTTTTTGTTCGTATTAGCATATAGATTTTTGCATGCATATATTTCTTTGGTTGTAGAACAGGAAAGCGGGTTAAATTGTATTTAGACTTTATTAAAATTTCACTAACAAGTGCCAATATTTTCTTACTGTATATTTGTGGAACATCTCTTCATTGTTTCAACAGAATATCAAAAAACGTAAATATATAATTATAAACATTGATTAAAATCCTTTACAAACGCACCAGCAGCTCCCAAAATTGAGTGTACATCTTCAAAACGCTATCCTAACTATCTAGAGGAGGCCGTTGTGACTCAGTGGGTATGCCACCCCGCTAGCAACCTGTGAGTTGTTGGCGGTGCAGGTTCGATTCCTCCCTATGTGTATTTCGATGTCAATAAAACTTTCCTTGTGTTTCATTACTTCATGTTGTCTGTCTTGTGCTTTGCATAGCATGGCCCTTGTGCCATAAAATCCAACCCAACCTCACTATGAAGCATGGAGTGTTTATAAAGGGTTGGGATATTGGTAGAAAAGGTGCCAAATTGAAGTTTAATTTATAGAATAATAGATAAATTAAATACTTGACCATATTGAAGAACAAATTTTAAAAGATGCTCAAAATTTGTATTTACGATTAAAATTTTACTTTCAACAAAATAACCTGAGACGTAGAGGTAAAAAGTGTCAGCTATGATTTCCATAAAATCATAAATACCTCGTAACAATCTCAGATCCTCAATGGGATTAAATATTTACAGCTGCAGTTGGAAACGCAATGGTTAAATGTCACTGGTATTTAGAGCAAAGGTCATAAAGCAGTTTTGCCAAAAAAAAGGGGCTAATATAGCTGGAGAAACTACAAAAATCTTATGGACATCCAGCCAACTAGGCATAGGCATTAAGCCTAGTTGGCTGGAGCTATCTACAAGCAAAAACATATGGAATAAAAATTTATTTTATTTTTATTGTTTCTATTTGAAATATGCTGAATGTATACTGAATTTTGTGACCTAGAATTTTGTTGATTTGACCTTTAAACCTCTAATAAAAATATACCAAGTATGATATTTTTTAGTCTAGTATACATCTAAATACATGCTTTATCATTCCAATAAAATTATGTTCTAATTATTTATTATAATGTTTTTGAGCCCTTAAAACATTGAGGTGTATACTCAATTTTGAGATTAACTATACATCAAATTTGTACTTTTAAATGAATAATTGTCGTCCGATAAATCAGAATTTTTACAATTAATATTGTTTGGTAACATATTTTTGGTATTTTACTTACAATCAGTGTATTAGTACAAAACTTATTTAAACAAAGAAAAAATGGAAATTGTAAAATTTAGATCTTTATTTGCAAAGTTAAAGCAGGAATGTGTCTATTATTTAAAAAAGGTATATTGAATATCCTTGAATTCAAAATTCTCTATAGTAAATTAATGCATGTATTTTAATTCTAATTTTTATTTAAAAGCAACATTGTTGAAACTTTGGATAATTGCAATTCATATTCTATTTTCTGACCATCTGATTCTATCTTTGGTTAACTGAGAATCAAGCTTAAATCTTGTTTAGTATTTCTCTAAACAAAAATTGCATTTGAAATTAGTGCTTCAGAATTAATCTATCTATGCATCATTTCTCTTCCAGTTCTTGCATCTAGTGGAATAGATTATGATATCAAACTTTGGGCTCCGTCGAGAGAAGAACCTTTTTTTGATCACGAAAAAGCCAATGAGGTATAGCAAAAATTAATGTAATCAAAATAATTAAATTTATAAATCCATTGATAGGACAAGTTCCAAATGTATACTTAATCCAAAGCTTTTAACAATTCTTAGTCTTAATCCCAGTAACAATTTTAAGTGCATACTTGTCTTTTGTGCTTTGGAGAATTATTACTTTAAATGGATTCTTGCACAAATAATTATAATGACCACTATATAAATTTCCATTGGAGTAAAATTAGTCTTTTGAAATTTTTTCTAATTAAGTATGTTTGTTTCCATTATAATGATATTGTGTAATTTGAAATATATTTCAATTGATGTTTGTTTCTGAGTAAAGTACATTTTTATTTTACAGATCATTAAACGTAATGAAATCATGTTGGAAGAGACAAAAGACACCATTACTGTTCCTGCATCTTTCATGTTTCGAATGTTTACTTCTTTAAATAACATTAGAACTGGTGAGTTGTTTCATTTTCAAAAATGTATAGTCCTGCGAGTTGGCAGTCGAGTCAAGTGGTTTGATTCAAGTATTCTTTAAATTAGGTGATAGTGATAACGGGTTGATGATGGTGGGGTAATCATCCACGGTGATCTAGATTGCATCTGGCAGCCTTAAACTAAACCTTTTCAAAAATTGACTGACCCGAGATCAAAATATTGCTAAATCTGTTTCACTGAGTTCGAACTGCCACCAAGCATATGAGTTGAGTAGGGTTGCTTTTTTGTTTTGAATTGCTTTAGTCAAGCTCAATTTTGTGCAATTGTCTAATTTGATTCTTTTAATATTTTAATTTTAATAATTATAAGGAATTTTCATTTTAGGAAGTTGGGCGTAGGTTTTTATAGCTCTATTTTTTCCTTGCAGGAAAATGATCTCATAATTTTATGCTCACTGTTTGCTTCCTGTGTGCAACAAATAATTTAGATTTTCATGCTTCAATCTTTTGCTTACCGACATTTGGTAATGTTAAGATTTTAGGTACTGCTTTATTTGATACTGTTGGAAATAAATACTTTTACTGTCATGGTAATTTGATATTTCTTAGGTTAGTATTTCCTTGGTGTAAGCTAACTTTGGCTAAACTGTGCCAAAACAAATTTACAAGCATGTCTTAAGAAAAGATAAAAAGAAATGGTTCAGTTAAATAAGATTAAAGAATCATGAGTAAAACTTGAATATGATGCAGTGATTTCTCACAAAAATTTGAAGACATTGGAATTATAAAATTTCCCTTCAATGTCCAGGATTCTGACATTGGTTTCGCATTATGCAATTTGTTGTCTCTTTCATTGTTCTAAGATGCTTGCCATGGCTCAATGGGTTTGCCTACTCTTCTAACAACCTGTAAGTTGCAGGTTTGTTTCCTCCTTGGTCGTCTTTCTCTTTTCTGTGTCGGTAAAAACTTGTGTGTGAATGACCATTTATTTGACTGTCTTGATGCAGCTGGGCTAAATATGGCCCCTGCACAACCCAGTCAAACCAACTAAAATGCTTTCCAGCTTTTCATTATAGCTTGCTTAATAGCAATCTTCAAATCAGATAAAATGCAAAATTAGAGGGAAAATTATTTCATTTGCAGCCAATTAGGAAATTTGCACTTTTGATATTTCTTACTAATCCATATAATAAACTTACTTAATTTAAAGATACAGTACCAAGTGATAAAAAATATTGATTTTTTGTCCTTTATTAATTGTACAGCTGTAAAGAATATGTGTGCAACATTTTATAGCTATAGGTACATTAAGCTTTTCCATTGAGTGTCAGGTGAAACTGACTAACTTAAACTAAATTTCTTTTACTCAGCTTTCTGTTTTTATGATTAAAATGTTTTTAAATGCCAAGGCTTTTTTGTTATTAACCACTTAACGCATTTGCCCGTGTTTGACATGGGTGAAAGTTACCGGCAAATTTGCACATGCCCGTGTCTCACACAGGCGCTCTTGTATCTCGCATTATTTTATTTCTAATGCCCGTCTGAGATCCGTTCTAGTAAAAATAGATAGGCTAGATTAAACTTATACCATAGATGGCATAAACCTATTTACCATAGATGATTTACCACTTATTTATAGATGGATATTAAACTTATTTACCTTAGATGGCATCACTATGCAGCATTTTTCTTGTGTAAACCACTTGGTGCATTTTGATGATTAGCTATAAGTTAGTTAGGAATTCTTTGTTATAAAGCAGTTGTTTGGTGTGGAAAAGGTAATATATCCATTTTTATTATGTTAAATATCATAAAAGTAAACAGTTAACCATAAATTAATTTTTACTAAGTGTTTTTGTAACTTGTTTAGAAAAAGTTATCTGATAATGAGCGACTCTGACGATTTTGAATATGCCAATTTATCAGAAAGTTTCAGCGATGAAAGTGATGATCTCTTGAGTGATGGAAGTGAATCTGAAGTTAATATTTTATTATTATTAATATTTTGAAATTCAAAATAAACATGTAATCAAATCGTTTACACTTTGTATAATAATTTTTTTATAACTTTTACCCCACCCCCCGCAATTGAAATTGCAAAAAATAACTTACACTATACCTATATATTCATTTTCTGTCAAAAAAAAACCTCGATAATTTTTTACCAGTTTTTCCGAAAAACTTGTGCTTTAAAGGGTTAATATAGGTTTGAAACTTTTGTGTTTTTTTATGCATTTGAAAACTTTGTGAATGGAATAAGAATTTAGAATAGTTAATTTTTAAAACGTTGATAAAATCTATTGACTGTTTTTCATAAAATGTTTGTAAAAAAATAACAGTAGTACATCACTCAAGCCAATGCATAAAACTAGGAAACACTTCCAGGGAAAAAAAGATTTTTTAATTCACAGGAGTAGAAATTTTAAAATATTGAAAATTTTAATTATTGCTATGAAAAGATTTTTTGTAATATGTGTTAGAATATATGGTACACTAAAACATTTTGTTACAAATATAAATAAAAAATTATTGTGTAAGGTACTGGTCTCCTTATAAAATTCTTTGAAAAAGATGATATAGACTTTCTACCATAAGAACTGCTCGAAACACTAAGGTCGCGTTCGTAAACAACTCTGAAAAGTGCAAACCAAAAAATAATGTGTCACATGACCTTCGTTTCACCAGTTCTGAAGTTGCATTTACGAATGATTAGGTTTTTTAAGTCTCATTCGCCATGTAATTGGCAATTTGTTTTGATAAATTCAATCTGACAATGAGCCTAAACCATGAGTAGAGATGAATTACAACATTCACATCTACCTTTTCAGTCGCCAACTTCTGAACTTAGCACAATCTTAGTTCGTTTCAAATGATTTTATTTTCGTTTTCAGTGACTGATGAAACGGCTTGTTTTTCACACTAGAAAATCTGAGATGCTCAGTTCAAATAACTTGTACAACTGGTGTGATTTATTCTCGTTTACGAACAAGCCCTAAGTATGCTTTCTGTTGCTGTAAAAATGGATTCTACCCTATTTTCCATAGGGTATGCTTGACAAAATGTTTTCAAGTTTGTCACTTGATGACACATTGGAAATGTATTTGTTAAAAGTTTTTACTTATCACCAAGATCTATACTAGTAAACTACCTCTTTTTGCCACTAAAATTCTCGACAATAAAATTAAGTCATCTCGAGAGTCGTCCCCTACTCTAAATGAACGAGCCCTGTTTCTATAGTAACTACCACCACCCAGACTTTGTTGGAAGCTGTTCTCATGGTAGACAGACAGTAGTTTTATTTTTTTAAATCTACTCCTTCAATTAGATGATTTTATGTCTTCATTTGTTTAAAATTTTCCAGAATGTAATTTATATTTTAGGGCGATACAGATGGAGTCTTGCAGCGAGAGAAATGCGCTCAGCAAACTCTGAGTCTTCGGGCCATTAATATATCCCAAGTTATCATGTTTGAATTCAAATGAGTGCATTTTTTCATGTTTTAGTTTATTATTTTTTTGTTTTCAATGAGTCATGCTATGCTCAATATTTGTTTTACTTTTTCCAACTAAAGTGAAGCATATTTTGTTCTGTGTGACAGCAATGTGCTTCACTTGTTCCCTATTGCTACATTTATGCTGCCAAATGCTACGGTTGCATTGATAAAGATAAAATTATTAAGTTAATTGAAAATACATTGTGTTTAAAATAGACAAGAAAATTTACATTTTATTGAATATGCATTGTTTTGAATTGAAGATAGGGTAGTTATTTCTATGATTTATGTATGTCGTTACAATGTGAGTGCTCCATAACCCATCCCATTTATTTATTTTAATACTTAGTATAGATTATTTAAATATTAAGAGTGTTCATTATTCACTTGTTTTTAACAATTGTGAAGTCGATATTTTTAGTATGTATTTTATGAATTATGCTATTGTTTTTAAACTTCAAAATTGATAATTTGTTGAAGCTCAGCATAGAAAAGTGGTTTTATGTACATTATAAAATTCTTAAATTGAAAAATTGTTTCCTCATTTAATTGTAAAACATGTTTTAGGAATCTGACTTTCCCCTGTGATAACTTAAAAATTATTTATGAAACATTTGTTGATTCTTGTCAAACTTTTTGTTAGTTTTTGTCACTTTTTGTATTTGTTTTGATGTTAACAATTGAAAGCTTTTAGTTCACCTTACTCTTTAGTATGTGATATCCTGTCATATTTATGCAATAAAGATAAACTAAACTTTTGATTATTTTTTCAGTCTACACTTTGTAGTGACATTTTTAACCATCCATGTTACAACTGCCATCTTTATTTGTTTCTTCTGGTCACAGCATAATTGGGGAGATGAACACATTAATCATGAAATGATTAGGCTGTATGAAAGGCAAACACTAAATTTTATGCAGCTTACAATATTTTATAGCTAATTTTATTTCCCTTTACATATAATACTTTATATCAATTCTTACTTCACGTAAATAAATTATACCAAGCCAATGCGACTTCAGGCCAGATATAAGTCCTCATGACTGGCAGGGTGTGAAAAAATCATTAAAAAAGGATTTATTTATTTAAATCAGATTTTGATTTTAAATAATTTGCTGCCCCTATATCTTGTTGCTAATCTTCACATCTAGCTACAACTAGACCAAATCCGCAAGCCTATTCACCTGCAGTCATACACCAAAAGTGATTGAGAGAATAGTCTGTCTCGGGACTCTCCAGGCACTCAAGAATGTGTGCTGGGGAGGCTTGATCAGATTGGCATTTAAGGCACTGTGACATTGTATTATCCTTAGAGGTCGAAATTTGGGGGAGACTTGCTCATTTTTCGAATGGGGTTCTCTGCCTAAACCCCGAACGCTTCTCTTTTGAACCAGCGCGACGGATGATGCAATATGAACAAAGGCAGGTGACAACTCATGGATGGAGGAAAAGTGCAGCCTCTATTAGTTACAAGGACCAGAGCATAAAGGAGTGGCCTTCACGCCTTGGGTGACCCTACCAGGAGTAAACAATACCGATGTGCTTTGCCCACTCTCACCCCTTGCCATGGTGACGCAGCAAGCAGGACTTAAGGGGCCTCCCTTTATATATACCTTTAAGTATGTTAGATTTGAGACATGAGGTGTGTTAACGTAAACAAATCGCGTCCACAATCGGCGTCTTAAGCACCTGTTCTGGTTCTAAGTTTATTGTTCGGTGCCAAAAGCAATAACACATTGATAACAAGTTGGGAAAAGGAACACTTTTACACCTATTTCAGAAATAAACTAATCCAAGATCAACTGCCTTCTTGCCAGAGCCGCACTATAGCTAAAAATTGATATTTTGAAATCTACGGCAATCTCGAATGCAGCCTTAAAAATTGAAAAATAGTGTTGAAAAGGCCTTAATTTTTCTTTTACTCGAAGAGTGGGAACCTGGATAGTTTTTAGTCTGATCAAGTACTTAATTGGAACACAAATGATCTGCAGATGCACTTATGAAGTGGAGTATAAAATTTTCATTGTAAATTAGTACTTGTGATAATTATACTGCTTCTAACTTTGAAGCTTATTGAGATAAGAATACAACAGGCTCTAGAAATCACTTATTCATTCAAGTCTTATCTTTTGTAGAGTAATCATAAATAATGAATGCGCTTTGAAACATGCTTCATTATTCATGAATATTAACAATTCCTAATACTCATAATAGTAAGTCAATCAATAAACTCACAATTACATGTCTCAGTAATAATCTCACAAAAACTCAATAATACAGAACTCAATCAAACTCAGCTCTAAACTACATCTCAATTCTAAATGGAACTAAAAAATTAAACATTACTGATGTTGCAGTTATAGAAAACAATATACTTATTAATAATTTAATTATACTATTGCATGCACGTTTTCACAAAGTTTCTGTATTAACATACTTGCATTTACTATTTTATCATTAATATCGCTTGCATCATTTGTTTCCAGATATCTATGTCCTGATTTAATGTTTATTGTATGCAAGCAATTTCGTGTGAAAATATTTATAACTTTAACCAATGATAGAGGATAAAAAGTGATCCATGTTGTCAACTTTGACTTATATATTGTAGGATAATTCATTTGAAATATTAAAGGGCTTGGCACTCAAAAGTCAGTCAAAATGTCACTTTTTTGTCTCTTATTCTGCATACACTAAAAATATCTCTGCCCTTTGTTATTTTTGCTCACTCCCATCACTTGCTAATCCCTAGAAGGCTTGCATATGAAAATGTATCAAACATTTTAGGGTCAGGTTTTTAAAGTCTGAATCAGTGTGTGAAATGTGAGTTGAAGAGGTACCAATCTTACAAACAGATGCTTACAGAATGTTAAAAAGTCAATTAAATTTGCTATTAAAAACAAAAACTAACCAATTAAAAGGGAAAAATTATGATTTGCAAAGCTGGTGTGTTCTGGGAAATTTTTACCCTAATTATTTAAAATTTTGGCTTTTGGTCGATAGAAATTAATATTTTTGTCTGAAGTGATTTAAGTATTAATTTTTAGTGTTATGAATTATTATTGTAAACATTTATACAAATTATCAATTTACAGGTAAATAATCTGTAGTTCTACAAAAGAAATTTTTCTACCAATACTCATTGTCTCCATTTTTTTTGAGATGCCACAGCAGACAGATATGCAGGTAAAATGTTTATTATATTAGTTTAAAAAGACAATAGACAAACACATGGGTCGTAGTATCTCGCAAAAAAGTAATGAAATTTTTTATCACATTTTTTATTCATAAATATACTCTAATTTAGTTAAAGTATAAATTTCCCTTTCATTTTAATCCTCTCAAATATTAATGAGCAAAATCCTGATTTTGATGTTTCAGCAAGATGCACTAAAGGCAGTGCAATCAAAAAGTGCTTCATGGTGGAGTGGGGTTATATATACACAATCGTGTTATAAGCTAAGTTTTGGAGTGGGGCTAAATTCACCACAATATTCCCCCTTCAGAATTAGCTATGTCTGAATTCGATAGATGTTACCAATACTTGATAGGTTGCCAGTTGCGTGAGTTGTTAGATCACAGGTGTACTTCTGTATGCATGATCAAGTAATGGCAGATTGCAACCACAGACTGTCCTATATTGTCTTTAGCAGCCGAGTGTGAGCCAGCAGTTTGTTGAAATGAGGGTGAGTAGCAATGATTAGTGAAGCTGTGATAGGAATAGGAGCAGTCTGTTAACACAGGGCTTCAGGGAGTTGGAAGTTATTAACATTGCATCGGCAAATCCGCTATAACCCGGTTGAAAGAGTAACAGATTACCAACCAGAGGGTTGCGAGTTCAAATCCAATGAAAGATCATCATGTACAAAGGGGACTTGTGACGTTAAATCTGTCAAGGCCTCAAATATATTCATGTTGGCATGGTGTGGGTGTTTGGAGAGTGGGGTGTCAGCTCAGGTGTTGCCTCATCACCTGACCTCATCATCTCAAAATTACTTGTTGTCCTCGGGTCTTTCCCTTTGGGATTGATCTCTGACCCTTGGCAACAGCTTAGTGTGTTGCTCCAGTGACGTTAATTAAAATACCTACCTACCCGCATTGGCAATTCAACTACTCATCATGGACCATCTATCAAATTGTATGCCGAATCTGGCTTTGTTTAAGTGTGCACGTTTATAATCAATAGCATCTGGGTCTCCAATTTAGCAAAACATTTTAAAGACAACATTAGACAGTACAACTTTGTCTACCAAAAAGTACTTCAAGGTGGTGTTAGGTAACATTGGAATATATACTGTTGTATATTGTAAGATAATTTTTGTAGTGTGGCAGCTATTCACCACAAAACATTTCTTTAAGACAAACATTTTCATTGTTTAATAGCTTTTTTCAAAATACAATTTGCTATTGAAAATAGCTGAGAAACATTCATTTTAAAAAAAGGATATCCATTAGAACAGCTTTCACTTACAGTTTCACTTGTTCCAAGTTCATCTATTTTCAAATGAAGCATTTCTCTTCGTAATTTCTCAAAATTTTCTTGGTCTTCTGCTGTGGATTCCAGATCATTGCAGAGTCTTGATTTCCACCACCTTTGCAAAGGAATTTATGAAATTGACATTAATCAAGTAGAAAAAGCTCACACAAGCAAACTTAAATAAAATTTTGACATGATTTTAAATATTTCATACTAGAAGACCCGCACATAGCATCTGGGCTTAAGTTTCTTAGTCAAACTCAACTCAAGCATACTTAAATTAAGCGGAAAACTGATAAATGATTCCTGTAGTATTTTATTTTATATTGTTTATATCCATTTGCCAATATCAAAATGTTGATTTCTGCACTATGTATGTTAAATTCATTATTTATATAGATCCCATATAATCACCTAGCGCCTATGTCCAGAAGGATTTTAAAATTGGACCAGAATTAGTTTTAAATCGTCTCCTTTCGAGAAAATAAGTCGATTTGTAACAAATTTTGCAAAATTGCTCCCCCTCCCCCGACCACAATTTTGATGGAACTTGGCAAAAATGCCTAAAATCACTCACAGTTTATATCCGGAAGGATTTTAAAATCGGACGCAAATTAAAAGAAAAGTTGTAAACTGTCTTTTGAAGAAATAAGTCATTTTGTGACAAACTTAGTGAAGCATATCCAGTCTCCTCGAAAAGTTGGCACAATTTATTTCTGATGCGTAAATATTTTGGATAATTTTAAAACGCATGGAAATATCAATTTTTCATAAATGCTGTGAACCAGAATTTACTTTTGGCAAGCATATATTTTAACTTGAAATTAAATAATAAAAGCCAGGATAATTTCAATATACTCTAGTTACCAAAGTTCTCCAAGTTGTCATTTTACCAGCATTTGTAACCATTACCATTTGGCATTGGCAACAAAAAATTGAAATCATGCAAGGGCTGTATCATTAACAAAGATTTTACCAAATGCCAATTCTGTGTTGTTTTTAGACAAATTATAATTTTACATTTCAAATAAAAACTATATAGCTAGAAACAAATATGTTAAAGTTAAAATTAAATGCAGCTATAATATTGCATGACCATACCTTGTACAAATACTTTATATATTTAATGTAATAGTAATAAATATAGAAATTTTCACTTACTTTATATCACAATTTGTAGATAAAATTCTCAATATATTATCCAGATTCCAGCTCAAACCATCACATGAACAGATTAAATTTCTGAATTCAGGAAGAAAAGGCTATAATGCTTTTTAATAAATGACTTTCAAAACATTTAGTATAAAAACGTTCAGTGCATGCAACCCTTACAAAATTAAATCACCTATCAAAATGTTTGCTATCAATGATTTTTAAGTATTGTAATAGAATGATGACAAAAATTGAAATGTAAAGCAAAAACTTCTGCCTTACCTGGTTAGTCCATTTTCTTTAATGAATTGCAATTTCTTAGAAATTGTATGTGAACTAAAGTTGCATAACTTATAAGCACACAGAATATCATCTAAAAATAAAATTATGCTCTAATAATACAAATCATATAACTGACACATTATGTTAATGGCACATTTTTGTTGTCACAAATACATTACTGCATATATTTCTTTGAAAATGCAATGTTTTCAATAATTTTGTGTCAAAAACACATTATTTAGTTGTTTTTATAGTCAAAAAATGGATAATAGTTTCGGCCTTGACCAATGGAATGGTACCTAGGATTATTCTCTTAACCACAAAATTTGGCTATTTAACAATTCAATGTGCTGCAGGGTAAAAGCAACAGTAAATATCTTAGGATTTTTCATATTGCTTAAAGAGTTAAATTATATTTTTAATTGCATCAAAATCCTATAAATATAAGATCTGTATTTATTCAATGTCATGACCTAAACATGAAATGCACTTGTTTTGCATTGCAGCTTGCTTTGAATAATTTCCTGCCTCTCAATCCAATCAAACATGTTATGAAATATTTTCTCCAATAAAATTATAAAATTGGTTATTAACCCAGAAATTGTATAACACAGAAAAATTACATTTCTTAGAAAACTTTTACCATTTAGTAAGTAAATGTTTAATGTATTCCTAATTTTAAAGAGCCAGTATAGAGTTAGGGAAAAATATTTATACATAAAAGGGGCGTTTTTTAATCTATGCTTAAATTAAACATTTAAATATTATTTTCATTTGATCAGTTTTTCAGAATTTATATATGCATTTCAGTAATTTTTAATGCTAGATAAATAAAAGAAAATCCACCTTTTGAAAATGATACGCTATCATTATTATTGTTTGGCACCACGAATCCATATTCTAGAAACAGTGTCCAGTTATCATGGGATCCATAATTAATGAAAACTTGGGAATACTTTTTAAAGTTGCATAGACTAATAATTTCATATTGTTTCCTCTCTTTACTAAATCCAGCTTGAACCTACAGAGATAAGAGAAACATGATTTCATTATGTTGCATTGCTATTACATAACATGTTTTAACACATTTCTGTTTTTTACACATGAATGATGAAAAATACAATTAATACTGAATTTTAATTATTTAACACTTTTAAAGAATTGTTCAATAGAGCAGTACAGAATAGAAAGTTTTGTATTTAACATTCCATCTTGAACTAAAAGTTTTTCACCTTTATTCTCGAGTTTAATAGAGTGTATTAAATTCAAGAACAAACCCACTTTATTCTTGTGTTTATAGAGGGTGAAAGTTATACGAACCCATGCAGAGTATGTGTTGAAAGGTCTATTGCTTGTATGTATTGATGACAATGTTAAGCACATTTCATATCTTTTACATATATTAATTTTGGATTTAGCTAAAAGAGCAAAGGAAATTGATCACGTGTGATTATTGTCACCACTTAGCTTTTATTGTGCTAGTACAACTTAAAAACAATTTTTTTGAGATTAATGGTGATAGTTGATTATTAACCATATTCTAATCACCTAAACAAGATACAAGTATATTTTTATTTAGCAATTGATATTTTCCTAACGAAATAAAATAGATTAAAAATAGAAAACAGCACCATTTGTATTTTTATTTGAGTTTATAATTCATGTTTTTAATGAAGTATGACAAAATTACTCATTGTCACAACTCAGTCTTTCATCATTATGCTCTTAGATGTCCACTAAATTTAACATTCACTTAAATTTTCTGTTATGAGCAAATCTACTTTTTAATCTTTTCCAACTTATCGTTGCTCTTTTTTGGACAGACTGCAGAAGACTTTCATTAGAATGGAATATTTTATTGTTCCATAGCTTAAAGTAAGCAACCAAGTCACATTTGAACAGTGGTAAAAGTGATAATCAATTTTGTAGCAGTTGATTTGATTTTAAACATTTCATTGCTAACATATAAATAATGATTTCTGTGCCATGTTCATTTGAGGAATATACCTATCAGGGATTTTCAGCGTGAACAAACCAGACGGAATGCAAAGATTTTTTTTGCTACAAAATGTTCTAGTATGATAAATATTGAGGTTGCCTTGCATGTAAATATACTTTATTGTTGCTTTGGCAGTTTAGTTTTTAATTTAATTGCTGTTGACAAATTAACTATCATATATCAATCTGGAATTCATGCTTTGGAATTTTATTGGCAAAGCACTGTGATTGTATTCGAGAAACAAAACAAACTTCACATTTGAAATATATACAGAAAATATTCTGTGCTACAAAAACATTATCCTCCACCACCATTGACAGAAAATGCCTCCAATATACATATATGCTGAAAAACCTTATGGAAAAATTTTAGAAGAGCCTTCAGAATCATTGTGGTATCAGCAAAACAAAAAGATTATAATTTTAATATTCATTTATAAAAATATATTGGAACTATGAATTACTCTAACTGATAACAGTTGGGATACACAAATTACAATTATTACTCAGTCAACTTATCTAATCATTTAAATCTAAGCTAGACTAACCATTCATTATTAATAACTGAATGGTTAGTCTAGCTTAGTGATTTTCAATCGGTGTGCCACACCACACTGGTGTTGTGCAAGAATGGCAATGATGACAGATGCTGAAAAGTTTAAATTGCATGAGATTTATTTCATTTCAACTATTTTAGAACTTTGGACAAGATTATTTTAAAATAACTTCAATACCCATAAGTAATTTTGAATAGTGTTTTTTAATACTAAGTATCAAAAGTAAATTGTTTCAAAAAGATTTTTTAAAAGCCATTATGTTGAGAAAGTGTAAATAATTAATAAAAAATGTTTGCAAATCAAGCCAAATTATACTTTTTTCTTGTCAGATTGGCATAAAATGTAATTTTTTTTATGTGCTGCAGAATTTTAGAAACAAGTTTATATGTGCCATGAGATGAAATAGGTTGAAAAGCACTGATCTAGTTACATTTGATAATTTAATCTTTTTACATTCTTTAATATTCTATCCTTTTAATATAGAATGGATATTTTAAAAAACAGAACATGGATTTCACAGATAAAATTTGGATATACCTGCACCTGAGCATTATGATTTAGCAAATCTAAAAATGGAGCCATTGCAAGATGAAATTGACACGATTTTCCAACACAATCTTCCTTAAAACAGTCGATGTAAACACAGCGAGTGTTCACAGTACACCAAGCCCATTTGTATAGTTCTAAGTTTAAGTGACCATGAAGAAATGGAAAAGTACATTCCAGGTTTCTAAGTAGTGAATTCAGCTGGGCATATGAATCTTCAACTGCTTCCACTTGCTTTAGGGATTGTTTGTAAATGGTAAAAGGCAGCAAATTCAAGCAGTGCCGTCCATAAAATGCTGGAATATTGTAGAATTCTGGTAATGTCACAATGTATGGGTTCCATTCAGATGCTTCTGCTTTAGATCTTTCAAACATAAGAAATATACTTAAAATTTGCTGACCTGAAGCTTTAGGACAGCATCTGCAAAAGAAACATTTGAATTGTAATATTTAAAAAATTTAATACTAATCAGGTTTCAATTGTGATTTGGATTGTTAATTTAGAAAATGATTTAAGGATGCAAAAGCCAAATTTAGCCAAGCTGCGTCAAACACAAGACAGACAACATAAAGTATGGACATACATACACATGGAAAGTTTTACTAACACAGAAGAAAAATACATCGGAAGAGGAATCAAACCTGTGCAGCCTACAACTTGTTAGTGTAGTGGGCAAATCCATTGAGCCACTGGTGGCTCCCTTAATTTAAGAAAGAAAAATCAATGATTCGTGTCATAAAATGTAGATCAATAATCAACTTAAGAAGCATATTTTGATGTGTATGTGAGAAAAGGAATCCATGAATGAAATCTATTTGACAGAATATTACCAAAAATGTACTAATTTTGGTACTGATCTATTCACACACAAATTTGTATTAATATAAGCTTTAAAAGGAATATGAAAGTTTTATTAAGCACAAAATTAATCACATCTTGAATTATTGGCAAGCAAAGTACATATTG
The DNA here is from genome assembly GCA_933210815.1 of Meta bourneti. Taxonomy (NCBI): domain Eukaryota; kingdom Metazoa; phylum Arthropoda; class Arachnida; order Araneae; family Tetragnathidae; genus Meta; species Meta bourneti. The sequence goes on along the minus strand of OW119930.1, from coordinate 55,400,276 downwards.
TTTTTTGAGGGAAAGTTAATAATTATCTGCAATTGTATTTGTGTTTATGTTGCAGCACTGTTGTTTCAGCGAGCACTTCTAGGCAAGGTTTCGGTCTTATCACTGCTGCCTAGATTTGAAGTTGCTAGGTTAGTTCCATTATCCCTGCTGACTTCAACCATGGGTGCTACACTTTCTGTTTGCACCACAGAACAGTATTTAGTGATTTATTTTTGTGGTCTATAGTGCACCAGGGCCTAAAACCATTGTATGATATCAGATATTGAATTGGATTTAACAAATGAAGCTATATAATAAGTTTAATACAATTGAGATGAGAAATTTTCAACATGAAAATCTATTTCCATTTATATAAATACAAGATAGTTTGAATATATTACGAAAGATTTTAGCCTAAATCTTACTTTTTAAAAAATGCTCCAAGTTCAGATTTTAAAACTACTTCAGGTGTTATAAGCAAATTTTGAGGAATAGTCAATATCAAATCTCCAGATTTTATAGCCTCTTTTGTCATAAGGCCTCTGCCAGTATCTGTGGAGAGAAAGAAAATTTTCATCATGCATTGTCTTTCTTACATAAATAAGTTTTAAATCATCTGCCATATACAAATATATTTAGAGTTGAAAATATAATTAGTATCAGCAAATAAGGATTTTTAAGAATTATAGTTGTAAATTAAATGTTTCAACAGAGAGCATTCATGTTTCAGATTTTGAGTCAACTGATGCAGAAGGTTCTTGAAGAGTTTATAAAATGCATCTTCTTATTTTAGAGATTCAGAAGGAACAAGGAAAGGTTTAGACTAGTTTCTGCACTTTTGAGTCAAAATGTTGTAAAAGCACTATTTATTAAAGAATTTAATTTGAGTACTGAAAAGATATTTATCAGATGTAAAACTTTTTTTAAGACCTGTTTTTATAACTTTAGTATAGGATAACAAACAGCTATTACATTTTTCTTTGCAATAAAAGTGTTAAAATTGAACAAATAATCAACATTACAATTTCGTTGATTTCAAGGCAAATTATTTGTAATCCATTCAGAAACAAAGAAACAATTAAAATCATTGAGTGAATTACAATTTTAGCTTTCGATTTTTCAAGCTATGATTAACCCAGATAATATATTTTAGTCATAACGAATACATTTCAATTTTTATATTGCAAGAATAAAAGAGTTACTTTTAATTAATTACACAATACAACAAAATACAATATACCAAAAAACTTTAAAAATATCCAAAGAATATTCTACCCTAATGCTATGCAAAGGGTTTAAATTGTAAAAATCATACTTTCATCAAGCTAAAAATTTAAAAACACAGAATTTTAATTTTGAGTTATCACCAACTTAATTAACATCAAGGAAATTAATTCAATATAAAATGCTAAAATCAGCAAATAGATTTGAGTAAAACTCAGATCACACCTATAAAATGTTTGGGTTTCAGGGATTTAGAAGGTTTGTATTGTTTTCCTCCCATCCATTTGCACAACAAATTGTAATTTATAGAATTTTGGTCCACATTTAAATTTTCAGACGCTTGTAATTTTCGTTTTCTCCTTTTTCGGCATGTTCGCCCCAGAAATTTCTTCATTGAACAAAACAAGTCGAGGAACGACCTCTGAAATTTTACAAATTGAAATCTTCAAGGTTAAAGGTCATGAATAGATTTATTTTGTGTTTATGTTCACAAATTCACGTTTCCGCGATCACATTTCCAATATTTATTTACATTTGATTCCATGTGATGGTTACAGTTATTCAAAATGGGTTGGATTTATTATAGGGCAATGGTTCAAAATTACGTGTGTTGTCCTCGGCCTTTCCCTTTGGGATTGATCCCGGACCGTCACCAATAGCCAGTTGTGTCGATCCAGTGTGAAGTTAATTAAAATACCTACCCACCTAGTATGATAAAAATAGATGTTCTAACTTTGGAATTAATAACTTCAACCTGCTAACATTTCCCGTTCTAATAAAGATTTCATACATTTGCAATCAATATATATCTAAAATAATTTTTGAAATAAAACAAGTGGTGCTCGAGTGTGTTTGCTATTGTAAATTGTACATCTATAAGGGCTTAAAATAATAAACCGAACTTTATAAACTTGTGCGAAATCGTTGTCTTGGCGATGATTTTTTTGGCGTCTCTCTCTCTCTCTCTCTCTCTCTCTCTCTCTCTCTCTCTCAAAACCTAGTACTACAGGGAATAAAAAAAGTTTCCATACGGAAACCGAAAACAGCGTATAAATTATTATAATTTTTAAACAGATCTCACCAAAGATTCAGAAACGGCACAAAAAATTTCTTTCATACTAGAGAATGTGTTCGCAACAAAAGTTCCTCAATTTTCTCAAATAAAAAGTAATTAATTAAAACTTTGAGAAAAACATGCAAAATGAAAGGCAAAAAAGTTTCCGTACGCACTCTTAAAATTCATTAGAACGTAGTCCAGCTGTCTCGTATTCAATTATCATAACTATCAAATGAAAAAGAATCAGTATTGTGTAACTCGTATTGTGTACGCACTCTTAAAATTCATTAGAACGTAGTCCAGCTGTCTCGTATTCAATTATCATAACTATCAAATGAAAAAGAATCAGTATTGTGTAAGTAATCATTTCAGCTGATTTTTATACCATTGGATCGCCTAATATGGGAATTCCGAAAGCTATTCGCGTGTTGGTGATAAAGGTGAGAAATAACGTATTATCAATGAGGAAAATATTGGCGAAATCGAAAACAAATATAAATTTACGGTAAAAATCACAGAAAGATATAATTAGGTAGAAATTGGAAAATAGGAACCGATCCGGAAGACCTTAGAAATTGAACCATATACACCAGGAATATTCTGTGAAACGTTCGCGATAATACACGAATTAGGCACCACAACTTGCATCCTTGTTGAAAACTGATTACAATCTTGAAATACAACAGACTAAGAAAAGTAATTAAAAAAGGTGGCTACAATGGGCATATTGAAAGTAAGTCACTCATTAGCAAATTAACAGAAGAAAGCGTCTTGAGTTTGCAAAAAAGCATGAGTAAGCCCTTAACTTTTTGGGATTCAGTACTTCTCAGGGATGAATCAAAATTTTGTCTATAGTTCAGATGGACGAGTTATGGCATGGAGAAAACCAAAACATCAAATATAAACAAAAACTTATGTAGAAGCATAAAACATAGCGGAGGAAATGCTGTATGGGGTTGCATGAATTCTTCTGGTGTGTATAATTTCTGTTTTGTTGAAGGTAACATGGATAGCTATGTGTACCTAGACATTTTGAAACAAAATGTCCTTGCTAGTGCTACGAAACTGTCTCTGGGAAGACCATTTATCTTCCAATAGGACAACGATTGAAAACACACCGCAACGTCCTGTAAAGAATGATCCCTTTACCATATGACGCAACAACTTCACACACGACTAGTCTCCTCATTTAAACCCCATGGAACACTTATGGGAAGAAATCGGTCGTGAACTGAAAAATTATGATACCAGCAGCAAAGATAACCTGAAAACCGCCATTCTGGACGTCTGGAACAAATTATTCCAGAAACAACAAAATAACTTGTGGGAGTCATGCCTAAACTTCTGGGAGAGGTCAATAAAGCAAAAGTAGGTTCAACTTACCATTAAATGACGAAACATGAAGGGGAAATAACGTTCAGTGAAATATTTTCCACCGTACGGAGACTTTTGCTTCATATTTGCCACATTTTTATGTTATTGTGAATTATGCGTTAAATTATATTAATACATATTTTTGTTTAAATGCAAAAGAAACTTTCTATTGAATTTATGCGCTTTAGGGAACCTTTTTCTTCATGTTTTACAATACGAGTACATGTAAAATCTTTCATAAATATTGCATTTGACGAGGTTTTCTTTCAAATAATTTCTCTTGAACCTATAACTTTCTTTTAAAAAGGCGAAAAACAAATTGCCGTTCTCCTATGTGAAAAACAAAAACAGTGCTTGAACGGAAATTGCAATACTGTCTACCTGTTTTGAGAGGTATTTTTATTCTTGTTAATGAAGCATACAATATACAATATACAATATATATATTACCGACAAAGTTTGAAGCGCGTGCATTGTATAGAATACCTAGGCATTTTATAGAATGCCCGGCGTTTTTAGGCAAAGTATGAAATATGAGAATTATTATATACTTTCCCTAGGCATTGTATATAATAACTAGGCATTCTATAGAATGACAAATGCTATTTAGGCAAAGTATGAAAAAAGGTCATGATAAGGCTATTATTAAAAACCGTTCATTCCTCAGAAATACAAATGTTATTTTGAAAAAATAATGAAACCAATAGTCCCGTGATTCCTTCTTAGTAGTCATTTTGGTTTTTTTACATCATTTATTAATTTCTGGTAAGTAGTTTCGGTTAAGAACAAACTGTTTTTTGCAGCATTAACTCGAAGCTTAGACAGTTCATCTTCGAATCGTCGTTGCATGTCTATTGACTGTGACTCCTTTTTCGAACACTATATCTTGCTCTTCCATTTTCATACAGCACAGTATAAAACTAATTTTTTGTTGAACAAACAATTTTGTTGTAAAATCGCGTATTTTGACATTCACGAACAAAGCGCAAAATGCAAATGGCAAATTCTGAGCCTGAACGGAGGATTAAAAGTCACGTTCCTTGACACGTGATATTCGAAACGAATCGGAGATGTATTTCATACATTGCCGGTTTGTCATTTGGCATTCTATAGAATGCCTAGGAAATGTGTGAAATATTAATCGTTTCATAACATTGCTGGGCAGTTTTCGGCATTCTATAAAATGCCTAGGTATTCTATAGAATGCCGGATTTCAAACTTTGCCGGTAACATATATAGTAAATTGGAAATGCAAACATTTAGAGAACGAAATGAAACTTCTTTTGTACTGATTCCAAACAATCCGCTCAGCTGGAAAAGTTCCTTTACTAAAAACATCTGCTTGACACCCTGATTTTTTTCTTAGTATTTAAATAAACCTAACATTAAAATTTAATTATTTTCCACTTTTAAGTCAATTTTATCTTTCTTCCTTATATTTTTCAATCTTGAGATAAATCACACGGAATTAGATTATTTCGAACAATATTTGTGAACATTTCAATGTTTATATCGTTCTTTACCTTGATAAATAAGTGTAATGGTGAAAAACACATTCCAGACCGAAAAATGACATCCTTTATCTTGTTTTTTATCTGTAAAGGGTATACTTTTAAATTTTTCTCTCTAATAGAGTATTTGAACGGATTAAAATATATTTGTGAAAATTTATGCAAACAAAAACATGCTCCTCAATTAAGCGAAAACTTCATTTTCTACAATTTTTAATATGAAAAACAAAAACTGTTTTTTAAAAGCATTAAATTTGTGACAACTTAAACTTCTATAAGGTATTGTCCCTCAAACAATAAAAATAATTTTGTATTTATGAATTTTAAAACTATAAGTAAAACAATAAAAATTTACTTGTAATAAGAAGTTGTAGAGATGTGTACTTACTAAAAGTTGTAGCGCATCAGCCCCTTAACGTGTGTCTCAGCGATATGCGCCTTGATTGGCGATGGCGGACCACGTGACACACTCTCCGCGAAAGAGAATGAATCATTTTTCTCTAGTTGTTTCCCAAGGCGAGCGTAGAACTGACGCGTGAAGTTTTGTTCCCCCGAGATGTTACTTTTTATGTTTGTTTATTCTTGTAATTGTTTTGTCTTGTGCTTTAATGTTAATTAAAATTGCTCTTTTGGCCAATTCTTGCATGAGTCATTGGATTCAGCTCTAAAATTGACGCCCAATCTTGTGGCCCGAATTAAAGCCTTTGGGAACAACTCGTTTTTTGTTCAGGAATCTAGGTCCAATACTGTTGGTATTGAAAGAAAAACACACCCTGTGTTTCATTGATGTTTAGAAACTCATCCCGAGTTAGCATACTGGTAAGAAAAGCCATGGTTTTAGTGTTCTGCAGCGGCGTCGAACTCACTATTTTAGGAAGCCTCATCCCAGGTGTATCCTATTGAATATAGGTGGAAATCCCTTCCACGGATCATCCTTATGCTCGTATCCCCAAGTGGTGATGAAGAATGAGATAAGTTTATTTTAATTTGTTTAAAATCATTCTTGTCTAGCAGCACTTTCGATTTGGCCAACCCGTGTCCAGCAACAGAATTTTGAAGTTTCGTTTTGTGTTCAAACAGTATTCTTGTTTAAAATATAGTGTGAAATCACTTTAAATGTTATTATTCCTTTCGTTCACAAGTGCAAAGTATTTGTGTTTTGTGAAAAGTATTTGTGTTTTATGAAAAGTTTTGTTCTTAAAGTAAAAGTGCAAAGTAGTATTGTTTTGATTAAGTGTACTGCTAGAATAAGTTTTTTTGAAAATACGTTATGTGTATTCATTTTGTAATAAGCTACTTTGTAAAAATATTAAGTGGTGTGAATTAATTGTGTTCAAAAAACGAAAGCTACAGCGTTATTTCGTTTTAAAAGTGCAAGAACCGATCGCATTCTGATTCGGTCATGTTCATGAGTCATAACTCAATAGATTCAAGGTCTGTTTTCTGCCAGCTGCATTAAAAAAAAACCTTTCTAGATGTTTAAAGCGATTTTTTTCTTTATTTTGTGTTTGAGCTACATTGTGCGATTTCCTTTTGAGAGTTATTGGTTTTGTTAATCTATGTATGAAACAAGTGCAACGTGCGCAGAAATGTGTTTATATTATGCCTTTAAGGATTAGATATTAGGAAATATGGATTCATTTTGTTTAAGCATTGATGTTTCTTTTTGAATTTTGAAATATTACGAGAATTTATCATTTCTTTTGAAGTATTATTGAAATAAGACTAACTCACGAGTGGAATGTTATCTAATGTTTTGGTTTTGAATATTTAAAAGTGTTTTGGAATTTAATGTTCATAAATAACATGTGTTTAAGTGTTATTGGACAAATGTTAATGTTTTAAAAGTAATTTGTTTAACAATGCTAAACAAGTAGTACCTATAAGAAGTGGTCATTAATTTAATTTTTTTTCTTGAAAACAAACTGTGTGGGATCTATTTAAAAAATTTTTTTACTGAACTTGTTTACTTTCGTATTCAAAATTATTTGTACACTTCGTAACCTAAAGATGTCTTATTTGGCAAGAGCTTTTAAATGTGACCTGATAGAGTTGGCGAATGAACTCGGCATCGAAATACCTGCTGATGCTAGAGTAGTTGATATAAAAAGATTTATCACTGGAGATGAAAGTTATGATGAAGACTTCACGAAAAATCTGCTTCTGTCTATAAGCGAAAACCGTGCAAAAGAGAAAGCAGAAGAAAAAGAAAGAATAGCACGTGAAAATGAAAGAATAGAACGGGAAAAGGCTGAGGAAAAGGAAAGAATAGAACGGGAAAAGTCTGAGGAAAAGGAAAGAATAGAACGGGAAAATGAAAGAATAGAACGGGAAAGAGCGTACGAGTTGGAAAGACTCCGTCTGCAGGTAGAATCACAGAAATTGGAGCAGGTCTCTGGTTTTAATCATCTGTCTGCAGACCATCAACCCAACTTTAACTTGAAAAAGTTGCTACCTGATTTTGATCCGAATGATGGTGATATGACATTGTTTCTTCAGTTATTCGAACGACAGATGAAAGTTCTTAAAGTAGGGAGACATAACTGGGTTGCCTATCTCCTGGGCCTATTACCTAATAGCGTGGCACAACTCATCGCCAGAGAACCAGAACAGAAGGCTCATGATTTTGATCACATTAGAACAATGCTACTTCAGAGATTTAAATTAAGTGCTGAGAGAATGCGACAGCTCTTCGCAACTCACAAGAAAAGTCCTGAGAGCACTTGGAAGGACTTCCATTTTGAACTGCGTAGCTATTTTGAAGCATGGCTAGCAGAATTGAACATAACGGATTTTGAGAAATTGAAAGACCTCATGATCCTGGATCAAATGAAGAGACGTGTTCCTTCAGAGGTTAAAAACCATTTCTTGGACGTATGGAGCGAATGGGTCACCCCAAGTGACCTAGTGGAGAAGATGGACAGTTACGACAACTTACGTACTGTCAACCCGAAGCTTCCACCGAAGCAACATGAAACAAAACCCGTGTTCCAAAAAAGAAATTACTATAGAACCCAACAATCACAATTGGAACAAAGAGTTGACAGACAAAGTCTGCCAGGGATTCCCAGTAACAGTAGGCGGGATCCCGGGGTCCTCAGTCAAAGTAGGAGGGACTCCTTTTCACAGGGCAGAATTACACCAAGGGGTATTGAAGAGAAGAAAGAAATATCGTGCTACGGATGTGGAGCACCAGGAACCATCAAATCAAAATGCAAAAACTGTTCGTCATCGACAAGAAGGGAGCCATTCCAAGCGAACTCTATCCGCATGTATACCTGTCACACCGATGCATCCCCGTTAGCGCTAATAGATATCTGTATATCGGGAGTAAGAGCCAGGGTTTGTGTTGATAGTGGTGCCAGCAGAACAGTCGCTGGAGAGATCATGTACCACCAATTAAAAAAGAGAGGAGTAGAGTTCCAAAGAGAAGTAGTAACAATGACTTTGGCAAATGGTTGTCAAACAACTGAAGAGGCTTGCACAGCCATGGTGAAAATAGAGATTGAAGGAAAATCAGTTTCGCTGAATTTGCTGGCATTACCAAATGCAAAAAAGAATCGTACTCTACTAGGAACCGACTTTTTGGAAAAGTCCGGAATTGTTCTAGACATGAAGAACAAAAATTGGCATTTCTCTGACAATCCCTGTCGGAAGATTGGTTTCAAGAAAGATATCCCTGTAAAATATCTGCTATCTGTTGAAGACCCACCAGTAAAGAGTCAACAGCCTGTAGACAACTGTAGCAACAAAGGAAATTTTCATGAAGAAGATGAACGTTCAAGTTGCAACCAGCAACTCTCATACAGCCAAGCTATATCACCAAGCTCACTGCGTTCTGATGAAGGAGAACATTTAACGTCCGATCAGCGCAGAAAGATGAATGGTTTGTTGGAAAAATTTGAGTCTACCTTCAAGCTAGGGGGAGAGCCTACCCCTTTTATAGAACATCGGATCAATACCGGTGATCACGTTTGGGTCACCATGCACCCTGTGAGTAACGCAGAAAAGAAAAGGACTGCCAAATTCATGCCTCGACGTAACGGACCTTACGTGGTGCTCTCACAACGGTCACCTACAACTTATGAAATTGCAGATCCCAAAAATCCGACCACACCTATAGGAGTTTATCACTCTTCAGCTCTCAAGGCATGTAAAGCTACTGACAGTACTCCTGTGGTCCCACTAAGAAAGAGAGGACGCCCTCCTAAAGCACGTAATGCTGACTCCTCGTCGGGACGTCGTCGGAGCCAGAGGGGGAGGTTGTAGCGCATCAGCCCCTTAACGTGTGTCTCAGCGATATGCGCCTTGATTGGCGATGGCGGACCACGTGACACACTCTCCGCGAAAGAGAATGAACCATTTTTCTCTAGTTGTTCCCAAGGCGAGCGTAGAACTGACGCGCTGAAGTTTTGTTCCCCCGAGATGTTACTTTTTATGTTTGTTTATTCTTGTAATTGTTTTGTCTTGTGCTTTAATGTTAATTAAAATTGCTCTTTTGGCCAATTCTTGCATGAGTCATTGGATTCAGCTCTAAAAAGTTCATTTATTCAGTTCTTATGTACTTAAAATTTTTATTTTGTTCCATTTATTAGTTTTCCCAAGAATGAAGAAAGAAAATCATAGGAAAAAAGTCTCAATAGAGAAAATTTTAAATACACCAAATTGTGTTCCAAGCATTTCGAAACCAAATGTTTTCTTGTAAAAAATTTGGTGTACTTGACTTAAGCGGAAGCAGTGCCTTCAATTAACAAATTAAGAAATATAATATAATGCATCAACTCCTTATGCAAACTTAGCAAGAAATGAATACCACCTTTGAGATTCACTATCTGAGCACATTTTAGACCAATCTCCTCTCGAAAACCCCAGGCTACCACTAATAAAACTAATAAAAGCTGTATTGAATATTTAAAAATAAGATTTCATCATGTGGGAAAACAAATCACGGAAAGATTTCAACTTCAAAAAGTCCGAAGCAGTATTTCCACAATATTTAAAGGTCAGTAAATTGCTACAAATTTCTACGAATTTTATTCAGTAGATTTAAATGAATGCGACAATAAATTTTATAAGTTTACTGTTTCTTATTTAACTTTCGTATTTATAAAATATTGACTAGCAACCGGAGGGTTGCTAGTTCAAATCCAACCAAAGACCGTCGTGTACAAAGGGGGCTGGTGCACGTTAAATCTGTCGTGGCCTCAAATGTTCTCACATTGGCGTGGTGTGGAAGCTTGGAGAGTGGGGTGCCAGCTCAGGTGACTTCTTCATCTGACCGTGGTTCAAAATTACGTGGTGTTGTCCTCGGATTTTTCCCTTCAGGTTTGATCCCGGACCGTCGCTAATAGCCCATGCTCCAGTGCGACGTTAATTAAAAAATACCAATACCATTTATAAAATATTGACTTCACACACAATAAGTGCTACAAATTTAATGTTAAAACCTACATAGAATTTTTGCACACTTAAAATCATAAAAATTGTCAAGAGCTATTTACATGATCAACTTTGATAAATTTAAAAACCAGATTTAGACACACGAGTATAATTTTTTTAGTTTTTGAACAAGAAATCTAAAATTGGGCAAAATAGCTAACATCTCTAAGTATATGGTTTAAAAAATTACCTTCCACCTTGTAGAGATTACGCGTATAACTTTTCAAGTTAATAAAAGTTTTATGCGTAATTGTCTTGAAATTGTCTTGCGCTTACGAAAACATAAGCAATTATGTATCCATAATATAAATCAAAGCTTTCAGTGGTGACCCGGACGTGATTTGAGCACGCAACCTTCTTATATGTTTTCACTATTTTTATTTTATGCTTCAGTAAAATATTTATTGAAGCAGTCATTGCTTAACAAAGGAATTTATTTTTCAATTTATTCCAACTCGTGTTAACCTCATTAAATTTAAGAAAGGAAGTTTTAATTATTTTCCATATTAAATCTTTAAGATAATTTCCACTACACCTAATATAGTTATTAAAGAAAAATATAATATATTGCATTAATTTAAGGTCAGGGTTAGGACAACTATCTTATACAAAATTTTAACCAGTGACGAAATACTTGTGAACATCCCTACCCTCTTTGATATGTTCTTTTAATATACAATAGCAAAAGGTAACAAACAGTCCAGCGATAAATCCGCACAACAGGGCCGATCTCGACTGCAGTCCAGGTAAACCTGTGCGGAGGACCGTATCTGCACTGCAGGCCGGTTAAATCGATTTGGAGAACCGGGCCTAATAAAAATATTTGGAGGACTGTATCTGGATTGCGGGCTAGGTAAAACTATCCTGAGGGTCATATCTGGACAACGGGCATGATAAACCTGTCCAGTATCTGATCTGCTGTCCTAATAAACATATTTAGTGGACTGTGGGCCGGGTAAACCTGTCCGTTGAACCCTGTCTGAAATACGGTCCTGATAAAAATTTGGAGGGCCGTATCTGCTATCCAGGCCAGGTAAACATACCCGAAGGGGCTTATTCGGTTTGAGGGCTGATTAAATTTGTCCGAAGGGCCGTATCTGGACTACGGGCCGGCGATCAATCTATTCACTACAACCTATTTATCTTATGCGTACGGTTTTTTGTATTCGTGCTAGTTAAATTTTATCTCAACGAGAACTTCCAACTAATTATATAACTGCTCAAATAATTAAAAACCTTAAAACGTAACACAAATTCAAGAAATATTCATTAGTATGCACATTCGCATCGCTAGCAATGTTAAAACGTAACTCAAATTCAAAAAAATATTAAATATATAGTACGTTTGCATCGCTAAATTTTTATAATAAAAAGTTGTCTCCAAGCGGAGCGATAAAAAGCCAAATCAATCAACCAAGCTGAATTTTCTCGGAGTAGTCACGTGACTACTCGGGACATGTTGGTCTCACTTTTTGAAGTTCTCAATAGCGATGATCAATTTACTTATATTTCACGTCTGCATAAAACATAGCTATCACTAAAACAGTGCCATCTATATTAAGCCTTACAGGAAAAGCTTCTAGAATAAATCAAGATTCCATGACACATCGTTAAAATAGCGATAAACCATTAGATTTTAATCTGAAGTATTTTTACTTCTAGGTAGTTGGTTTGTTTATTACGCTGCAAAATTTAGTTTGATCCGTAAAGAAAACAAAAGTAGATTGAGGAATGGTAGCCTTTTTTATGTGCCCATGGTCATGTGACCAAAGCTAGTAGTAACGTGGTCCCTAGACTACTTCGTCTGCCGGGAGGAAATGAACGTTCATCTGATTGATCTGCGGGACCGGAGAAGACCATCCATTGATTCAACATCTGATTGGCCCGAGTGACAAGGTGGACTCGGAATGTCACCTCTATAGAAATGCGCATTCACACATCTACTCTGTCATAAGATGTTATATCGCCAAACGAGGCAACCATAAGTCAATTTTTCAGAGCCGTCACGTGACTACTAGTCGGCATGTTGGTCACTTTTCGAAGCTCCTCTGAACAGCACAATGCTCCGTCTACTTATATTTCACGTCTATGGTATGTTGACATGAAAGGAATTTTCAGGAAGGAGATAACAAACAAGACAGAAATAGGATATACTTCCGCTACCCAAATGTTCTCGCATGATACATGTCGGGGTTATCTTAAAATGTAGTTTACCGTAGTTTGGTGTTTAATATAACTGGTTGTGACATCAAGGTAGCATTCGGTAGCAACCCCTCGGACAATTATGAGTGATCCTCACCCTCCAGTTACTCAAACATAAAGAATTCTAACATTCGGTATCAGTTTCTTGAGTCTTGTTCCATTGCAGAGTGAAGGTGGATGCAGATTTGTGAGAAGCATAATCGGTGCTCCAATCTTCAGCTCTAATATGTGCGAGGGTACTCCAGATGGCTCCAATGTGTTCAAAATCTCTGTTGTGTAGTTCACTGAGTTGCAGAAAATTTCTCGATGGTAGGAATTTAGCCACTTGGAGTCGAACATATAGGGGTGGAGCTTCAGTTATTTGCTTTTCATTGGTGGTACGAAAAAGGACAAAACAGTGACAATACAGAGAAACCAGTTTCAGAATTGAAAAAGCTGCATAAAATCAATTAAATTTTTAAAAATTGTGTTGAATTCAAAAAATAAAAGGATAAAGTAAAAGTACAAAAAAATTGGAAGGATTAGAGTATATTTACTACTTTTAAAAAATATAGAGGCGAAAAATAAAAATTATTCGTCGGCTGGGTTCGAACTCAGGAGGTCTCCTTCCAACGCACTAACCGCTACTTCAGTACGTCGCTTTACCCTTTATAATTCGGGCTTCGAAGGACATTCAGTCACCTTTAGGACTACCTGTATGCCAAATTTCATGGCTGTAGATTCGTCTGGACTCCGCACAGACATACACAAACACTTCCTTTTATAATAATAGATTGGTTAATTTTGGTTTTATGGTGCAAGGTCTGATAGCGGACAACCTGCGCCAAACGAAGATTAAACAATCTATATATATAAAATAGGATGTGTGTGTGTATATATATGTATATTTTCTATACAAATCTACACCGTTTGACCAATCCACACCAAATTTGGTACACTTATACATTAGAACACTGCGGTCAGCATAGGCTAACTCTTAACCCCCGTTCTATTGGCCCTGGGGGGCTAAAAACTATTCGAAATCGCCATAGAAATGACATTGAGCATAGATTGATTGCTTTAGGCAGCGATGGTTGCTTTACCACTGTTGATCGAAAAACAATTTTTTCCGAAGCAAATTAAATTACAGTATTTATGTTTGAACTGACTTTTTAGTTCTTCCCATGATGTAAATAAATTATAGATATTTTATTGATGAAGGAAAGAATATTTTAAAATATTTATTTTTGCAAGGAAATTCAAGGAAAGGTTTTCAGGAGTTCAAGGATGATTTTCAAGGAAAGTTGGTGTATATTTCAACCTACTTTCCTTAAATAATTTATTGAATACGTAATGATTTGTAGAATTCTGTTTCATAAGCTGTTTAGGTAAGGCGTGTAACTTATTTTAAAATGTCCGGAATAGTTACATGTTACATTTACTCCGTTGAAAGCAGTGATTTTCTTTCTTAAAAATTCTGTAAAATCGATCTTCTACTTTTTGAAAATTTTTTATCTATTCAGTTTAATTTGTCTACACCGATTACATTTATTTCTAACCCAAGCACCGTTATTCCGAAAAGCACAAACGAAAAACTCATTGATCATAAAAGCGTAATTTTGCTACTCGGTATTTGGCTGCACCAGAATTAATGTTTACTTTTTTTATAAAACTTTGTAGAACGCATTTTTTCGTCGGAATTTCGTTTCTGTTAGTATTTATGTCTTAATCTTTTACATATTGCAATATATTCAGGAATTAAATGTATATATTTGCGTCCGAAGTATATTGCAGAAACTATGAAAAAGTTAAAACGTATTTTCCGTACAACTTAAATGATTGCATTTTTCTGTGAAAGAAGTGATTATTCTAATTCACTTTTCAAGCAACATTTAACCATTTCAACCCGAGCAACGCCGGGTAATTCGGCTAGTCTATATATATAAAATAGGATGTGTGTGTGTGTGTATGTGGGTATATTTTCTATACAAATCTACACCGTTTGACCAATCCATACCAAATTTGGTACACTTATACTTTAGAACACTGCGATCAGCATAGGCTAACTCTTAACCCCCGTTCTATTGGCTCTGGGGGGCTAAAAACTATTCGAAATCGCAATAGAAATAACATTGAGCATAGATTGATTGCTTTAGGCAGCGATGGTTGCTTTACCATTGTTGATCGAAAAACAATTTTTTCCAAAACAAATTAAATTACAGTATTTATGTTTGAACTGACTTTTTAGTTCTTCCCATGATGTAAATAAATTATAGATATTTTATTGATGAAGGAAAGAATATTTTAAAATATTTATGTTTGCAAGGAAATTCAAGGAAAGGTTTTCAGTTCAAGGATTATTTTCAAGGAAAGTTGGTGTATATTTCGACCAACTTTCCTTAAATAATTTATTGAATACGTAATGATTTGTAGAATTCTGTTTCACGAGGCTTTTTAGGTAAGGCGTGTAACTTATTTTAAAATGTCCGCAATAGATACATGTGAATCCTCCGTTGAAAGCATTGATTTTCTTTCTGAAAAATAGCCCATTGTGTAGCTCTAGTGTGACGTTAATGAAAACACCCCCCAACACACACACTTTCTGAAAAATTCTGTAAAATCGACCTTCTGCTTTTTGAAAAATTTTTATCTATTCAGTTTAATTTGTCTACACCGATTATATTTATTTCTAAACCAAGCACCGTTATTCCGAAAAGCACAAACGAAAAACTCATTGATCATAAAAGCGTAATTTTGCTACTCGGTATCTGGCAGCACCAGAATTAATGTTTACTCTTTTTTATAAAACTTTGTAGAACTTTCTAGAAAGTTGGGGAAACGGAAACTTAATTGGACTCATGGTGGAGAACATTCCAGCACCCACTCGATTCTTAGCTGGTCGTATTTAAAGGAAGCTAACTCGGTAAGTCTTCCAGTTTATCATGTTTCAGTGAATCTGGCAGTTTTATTTCGCTCTTTTGATTGTATAAGTGTTTCCTACTTTTTTCGACAGTGTTAGTGTACATTTTTGATTTATATTTCTAAACGGATGTAAGTACTACATAATTTTAAATTCGTTTTTTCGTTAATTTTAGCTTTGCATTGTATTCTATAATAGATTTCATTGCTCAGTGAGTGTCCTTTTGCTTATTTTATGAAATAGCATATTTTGTATTTTTTTACAGATTTCTTTGCTGTAGCAATGCCTCCAAGGAAGGGGAAGACGATCGGCCAAGTGCAGTCAACGGCTAAGATGATGAAAGATGAGCGTAGTCAAGAAACTTCCGAGAAGAAGACTTGCAATTGCGAGAGAGCTACAACATCTAGAGCAACAGAGAACAGCACAGCAGCGTGAGGCCCGACTTCAGAATAAGAGGGATAGTGCTACTACATTTAGAGCAACAGAGACGACATAGCAGCGTGAGGCCCGACTACAGGATAAGAGAGATAGAGCTACTACATCTAGAGCAACAGAGACGGCACAGCAGCGTGAGGCCCGACTACAGGATAAGAGAGATAGAGCCAAACGATCACGGACTGCGCACCATTTTAGCTTAGCATTGGAAGAATTCCACTACGATTCACATAAAGACTACTCGCTGCATGCAAGTGTTACCATCGGGAAAATGGAAATGGTTTGTAGTTACTGTCAAGCCAAAAAGTTTAAATCAGAGTCTACTGGTATTTGCTGTAAAAATGGAAAACTTAAACTCTGCCAACTGGAACCACCACCGCAAGAACTTTTGTCTTACACATCAGCAGATACGTCAGAGTCGAAGCATTTTCTTAGTAACATCAGAAAATACAACTCATGTTTCCAAATGACATCATTCGGCGCCACATCAGTTGTTGGAGAGCCCGGATTTCCGTCGACATTCAAGGTGCAAGGGCAGATTTACCATAGAGCGGGATCGTTGCTTCCGCTGCCAGATCAACCACCAAAATTTCTACAACTATATTTTATTCAAAACGAACAAATGGAAACTGATCAGAGGTGCGCCTACATCTCGGGAACAAGACGTCAGATTGTGTTAAACTTACAGAGGATGTTTCATGAGCACAATAATCTTATTAAAACGTTTGAAACAGCATTGGAACGTATGCCAACAGATGAATATAAAGTAGTCATAAGAGCAGACCGAAGACCAGCAGGCGAACACGAGCGGCGCTTTAACTCTCCTCAAGCAGATGAAGTCGCGGTGGTTATATCAGGCGATGAATTCCATCAACGGGATATCGTTATTCAATGACGAGGTGAATCTTTGCAGCGCATTTCCTAAACACATCGATCTTATGATGCTCTGGAGTACCCAGTGATATTCCCCCACATGGTGAAGATGGATATCATTTTAATCTGAGGCAGATCAACCCAAGAACAGGTGAAACAACGAGCAAGAAAGTTTCAGTGATGGATTTATATGCGTACAGATTAATGGTTCGAGATACTGAGCAGTACCACGTATTGAACTGCAGGCAATTGTTTCATCAGTTCATCGTCGATATGTACACAAAAGTCGAGAGTGAGCGTCTCCTTTACATTCGCCTAAATCAACGTAAACTGAGAGTTGACGAATATATTCACCTGAGAGATGCTGTGGGAAATGACGGGAACGTTGAAAACCTCGGTGCCTTGGTCATACTACCAGCTACATTTACAGGAGTCCCAGACACATGCACGAATACACACAAGATGCTATGACGTACGCGAGGACGTACGGGAGACCAGACTTATTTATCACCTTCACCTGCAATCCGACTTGGACGGAGATCAAGGAGGTTCTTACCAATGGTCAATTACCCAGTGAGCGCCACGACTTGATTGCGAGAGTATTTAAACAGAAGCAGTTGAAACTGATTGACGTTATAACAAAGAGCCATGTATTTGGAGTACCGAGATGCTGGATGTATACGTTTGAATTATTATTTTATTTCTATGATGAGTTTTATATTTTTACATGAATATTATGAATATTTGATTGATAAAAAAAGGATAGTTAAAATATTTCATTATTCATAATTTACATTTTGTAATGGAACACGAAAAACTTCAACTCATTAATCATAAAAGCGTAATTTTGTTATTTTAGATTTGGCAAACCAGAATTAATGTTTTATTATTTTATAAATTTGATTTAGAATCCCGAGTTTGTCTGTTTGAGTTAGCACAGCTAAATGTTGCAGTCATATTTGAGCATTACTAAATTTCATAAATCATTATCGTCTTTATCAATATTTTCAAATGTCTTTTTCGAATCGCTCTATTTCAGAATAAACTCAGGCAGTCGAAATTCGACACTGCGCATCATTCGTTTTTTAGAATTCTGCATTTTTTCGTCGGAATTTCGTTTCTGTTCGTATTTATGTCTTAATCTTTTACATATTGCAATATATTCAGGAATTAAATGCATATATTTGCGTCCGAAGTATATTGTAGAAGCTATGAAAAAGTTAAAATGTATTTTCCGTACAACTTAAATGATTGCATTTTTCTGTGAAAAAAAAGTGCTTATTCTAATTCACTTTTCAAGCAACATTTAACCATTTCAACCCGAGCAACGCCGGGTAATTCAGCTAGTCTATATATATAAAATAGGATGTGTGTGTGTGTGTGTATGTGGGTATATTTTCTATACAAATCTACACCGTTTGACCAATCCACACCAAATTTGGTACACTTATAATTTAGAACACTGCGGTCAGCATAGGCTAACTCTTAACCCCCATTCTATTGGCCCTGGGGGGCTAAAAACTATTCGAAATCGCAATAGAAATAACATTGAGCATAGATTGATTGCTTTAGGCAGCGATGGTTGCTTTACCACTGTTGATCGAAAAACAATTTTTTCTGAAACAAATTAAATTACAGTATTTATGTTTGAACTGACTTTTTAGTTCTTCCCATGATGTAAATAAATTATAGATATTTTATTGATGAAGGGGGAAAGAATATTTTAAAATATTTATGTTTGCAAGGAAATTCAAGGAAAGGTTTTCAGGAGTTCAAGGATTATTTTCAAGGAAAGTTGGTGTGTATTTTGACCAACTTTCCTTAAATAATTTATCGAATACGTAATGATTTGTAGAATTCTGTTTCACGAGGCTTTTTAGGTAAGGCGTGTAACTTATTTTAAAATGTCCGGAATAGATACATGTGAATCCTCCGTTGAAAGCAGTGATTTTCTTTCTGAAAAATTCTGTAAAATCGACCTTCTGCTTTTTGAAAAAATTTTATCTATTCAGTTTAATTTGTCTACACCGATTATATTTATTTCTAAACCAAGCACCGTTATTCCGAAAAGCACAAACGAAAAACTCATTGATCATAAAAGCGTAATTTTGCTACTCGGTATCTGGCAGCACCAGAATTAATGTTTACTTTTTTTATAAAACTTTGTAGAACTTTCTAGAAAGTTGGGGAAACGGAAACTTAATTGGACTCATGGTGGAGAACATTCCAGCACCCACTCGATTCTTAGCTGGTCGTATTTAAAGGAAGCTAACTCGGTAAGTCTTCCAGTTTATCATCTTTCAGTGAATCTGGCAGTTTTATTTCGCTCTTTTGATTGTATAAGTGTTTCCTACTTTATTCGACAGTGATAGTGTACATTTTGGATTTATATTTCTAAACGGATGTAAGTACTACATAATTTTAAATTCGTTTTTTCGTTAATTTTAGCTTTTTATTGTATTCTATAATAGATTTCATTGCTCAGTGAGATGTGCCTTTTGCTTAATTTTTTAAATAAGTTTAATGGGATCAGAATTAATGCTTTTTTTACACCAGAATAAAAGTTTATTTTTAACATGATTTAGAATTCTGTGTTTGAATATTTTGATTGACAGCTTTTAAGTAAGGCATTAATTTTTTTTATTTGTGTTAAAAGTTTGATATTCTCCTAAACTGATGTAAGTACTTCACAATTTTAAATTTGTTTTACCATTCAGTTTATATTAGTTTTTTATTGTATTCTATAATAGATTTCATTGTTCAGTGAGTGTGCCTTTTGCTTATTTTATGAAATAACTTTTTAATGACAGATTTCACTGCTCTGTGATAGTGTGCCTTTTGCTAATTTTATGAAATAGCTTTTCTTTGTATTCTATAATAGATTTCATTGCTCAGTGAGAGTGTGCCTTTTGCTTATTTTATGAAATAGCTTTTTGTATTCTTTTACAGATTTCTTTGCTGTAGCAATGCCTCCAAGGAAGCGGAAGGCAATCGGCCAAGTGCAGTCAACGGCTAAGATGATGAAAAATGAGCGTAGACAAGAAACTTCCGAGGAGAGGAATAGAAGACTTGCGATTGCGAGAGAGAGAGCTACTACATCTAGAGCAACAAAGACGGCACAACAGCGTGAGACCCTACTACAGGATAAGAGAGATAGAGCAACTACATCTAGAGCAACAGAGACGGCACAGCAGCGTGAGGCCCGACTACAGGATATGAAAGAGACAGCTACTACATCTAGAGCAACAGAGACGGCACAGCAGCGTGAGGCCCGACTACAGGATAAGAGAGATAGAGCTACTACATCTAGAACAACAGAGACGGCACAGCAGCGAGAGGCCCGACTACAGGATAAGAGAGATAGAGCTACTACATCAAGAGCAACAGAGACTGCACAGCAGCGTGAGGCCCGACTACAGGATAAGAGAGATAGAGCTACTACATCTAGAGCAACAGAGACGGCACAGCAGCGAGAGGCCCGACTACAGGATAAGAGAGATAGAGCCAAACGATCACGGACTGCGAGCCATTTTAGCTTAGCACTGGAAGGATTTCACTACGATTCACATAAAGACTACTCGATGCATGCAAGTGTTACGATCGGGAAAATGGAAATGGTTTGTACTTACTGTCAAGCCAAAATCAGAGTCTACTGGTATTTGCTGCAAAAATGGAAAAGTTAAACTTTGCCAACTGGAACCACCACCACAAGACCTTTTGACTTACACATCAGGAGATACGTCAGAGTCGAAGCATTTTCTAAGTAACATCAGAAAATACAACTCATGTTTCCAAATGACATCATTCGGCGGCACATCAGTTGTTGGACAGCCCGGATTTCCGTCGACATTCAAGGTGCAAGGGCAGGTTTACCATAGAGCGGGATCGTTGCTTCCGCTGCCAGATCAACCACCAAAATTTCTACAACTATATTTTATTCAAAACGAACAAATGGAAACTGATCAGAGGTGCGCCTACATCTCGGGAACAAGACGTCAGATTGTGTTAAACTTACAGAGGATGTTTCATGAGCACAATAATCTTATTAAAACGTTTGAAACAGCATTGGAACATATGCCAACAGATGAATATAAAGTAGTCATAAGAGCAGACCGAAGACCAGCAGGCGAACACGAGCGGCGCTTTAACTCTCCTCAAGCAGATGAAGTCGCGGTGGTTCAGGAGATGAGTTTCATCAACGGGATATCGTTATTCAACGACGAGGTGAATCATTGCAGCGTATTTCGGAAACACATCGATCTTACGATGCTCTGCAGTACCCAGTAATATTCCCCCATGGTGAAGATGGATATCAATTTAATCTGAGGCAGATCAACCCAAGAACAGGTGAAACAACGAGCAAGAAAGTTTCAGCGATGGATTTCTATGCGTACAGATTAATGGTTCGAGATACTGGGCAGAACCACGTATTGAACTGCAGGCAATTGTTTCATCAGTTCATCGTCGATATGTACGCTAAAGTCGAGAGTGAACGTCTCCTTTACATTCGTCTAAATCAACGTAAACTGA
The DNA here is from genome assembly GCA_933210815.1 of Meta bourneti. Taxonomy (NCBI): domain Eukaryota; kingdom Metazoa; phylum Arthropoda; class Arachnida; order Araneae; family Tetragnathidae; genus Meta; species Meta bourneti. The sequence continues at coordinate 55,378,753 of OW119930.1, read as the reverse complement.
GAGTTGACGAATATATTTACCTGAGAGATGCTGTGGCAAATGACGGGAACGTTGAAAACCTCGGTGCCTTAGTCATACTACCAGCTACATTTACAGGCAGTCCCAGACACATGCACGAATACACACAAGATGCTATGACGTACGTGAGGACGTACGGGAGACCAGACTTATTTATCACCTTCACCTGCAATCCCACTTGGACGGAGATCAAGGAGGTTCTTACCAATGGTCAATTACCCAGTGAGCGCCACGACTTGATTGCGAGAGTATTTAAACAGAAGCAGTTGAAACTGATTGACGTTATAACAAAGGGCCATGTATTTGGAGTGCCGAGATGCTGGATGTATACGATTGAATGGCAAAAAAGAGGGCTGCCACACTCGCACAATTTGATCTGGTTAGCGGACAAAATTCAGCCCACTCAAATCGATGACGTTATATCTGCCGAGTTGCCAGACCCGGAACAAGATCCCGAACTTTTTGAAGTGGTAACGAAAAACATGATCCACGGACCGTGTGGAAATCTCAATCCCATTTCTCCGTGTATGAAGGACGGAAAGTGTACCAAGAAATACCCTAGAAAATTCATTAAAGAGACACAAACTGGAAATGACGGCTATCCCCTGTACAGACGGCGGGCTCCGGAAGATGGAGGGTTCACGGCGAAACTAACGATACGCAGCAACACGGAAATAGAAATCGACAATAGGTGGGTTGTGCCCTTTTCGCCGCTGCTGTCGAAAATGTTTCGGGCACACATCAACGTGGAGTACTGCAACAGTGTGAAATCGATTAAATATGTGTGCAAGTATGTCAACAAAGGTAGTGATATGGCTGTTTTCGGTATCAGCGACGAGAGATCGAACGATGAAGTGACGCGGTATCAATTGGGAAGATACCTCAGCAGTAACGAGGCAGTTTGGCGAATACTGGGTTTTTCGATTCACGAAAGAAACCCTACTGTTGTTCACCTCAGCGTCCATTTAGAAAATGGTCAGAGAGTTTATTTCACAACAGAGAGCGCCCCTAGAGTGATTGATCAGCCACCAAACACGACTTTGACGGCATTCTTTCAACTGTGTCAGCAGGATTCTTTTGCGAGGACTTTGTTGTATCCTGAGATACCTCGATATTACACGTGGAATGCGTCGAGGAAAATTTTCTGTAGGAGAAAAGTTGGCCAGCCCGTCCCTGGACATGATGCAGTCGCGAGTGACGCCTTGGGTCGAGTGTACACTGTTCACCCCAACAACGCCGAATGCTATTTCCTTAGGATGCTTCTTCACTCGGTACGAGGACCTAGATCTTTCGCAGAGATGAGAACGGTAAACGACGAAGTATGCCAGACATTTAGAGAGGCCTGTCAGAAGTTGGGTTTGCTGGAAGGAGACCAGCACTGGGATGACACGTTGCGAGAAGCCGAATTGATCTCCCTACCAGAGCAAATCAGAAACCTGTTTGCTATAATATTGACTACATGCAGTCCATCGAATCCAAACACTTTATGGGAAAAGTATAAGGAGGCCCTGAGTGAGGATATACTCGCCAAAGTCCGGAGGGAAACCCCGACATTAGAAATCGCGTTTGGTCCGGACATTTTCAACGAGGCTTTGGTTATTCTTGAGGACAAATGTGTGGCCATGACAAATAAAACATTACTGCAATTGGGCCTGCCTGCACCAGTAAGAGATCGACGAGACGTACTTCGCGCAGATTACGTGCGAGAAACGAACTACGACGTCGAAGAGCTGAGTGCATACGTCGCGGACAAGAAGCCACTTCTGAATCGAGATCAGAAAAACGCATACCAAATTATCATGGATCAGGCAGCAAAACAACAAGGTGGTATCATTTTTCTTGATGCTTCTGGGGGCACAGGGAAAACATTCTTGATTAATATAATACTGGCCGAAATCAGGACTCGGGGAGAAGTTGCTCTTGCCATCGCCTCTTCGGGAATTGCGGCGACGTTAATGGAAGGAGGGAGGACGGCCCATTCTGCACTTAAGTTGCCACTTGACATCGCCAGGCAGGAAAATCCTACCTGCAACATAAGCAAGGCAAGTGGTCGGGCGCAGGTGCTCGAGACTTGCAAATTAATCGTGTGGGACGAATGCACCATGGCTCACAAGAAAGCTCTCGAGGCCCTCGACGTCACTCTGAGAGATCTGAGAGGAAACGACAACCTGATGGGAGGAGCTCTGGTACTCCTCTGTGGAGACTTTCGTCAAACTCTGCCCGTCATCCCGAAGTCGACGCCGGCCGATGAGATCCATGCATGTTTGAAACATTCGTTTTTGTGGAGACATGTGCGAAAGATAACTTTGAAGCAAAACATGAGAGTACATCTGGGGGATGAGAGTGCTCAAATTTTCTCAGACAAACTCCTGGAGATCGGAGAAGGCAGATTGGCAGTCGAGTCTTCTGGCAAGATTAAATTCCCATCCGATTTTTGTAATCTGGTGTCGTCCGTCTCAGAGCTGATAGATGCAGTCTATCCGTCTGTTTCCCAAAACTATCACGATTTGAACTGGTTGCGAGAGAGGGCCATTCTTTCTGCTAAAAATGAAGACGTCCACGACATAAACAATCAAATACTTGTCATGTTACCAGGCGTGGTCAGTGAATACAAGTCCATCGATACCGTAGTAGATGCCGATGAGGTCGTCAATTTCCCGCCAGAGTTCCTGAACTCGCTTGATCCGGCTGGATTGCCACCACATCGTCTTTTACTTAAAGTGGGATCTCCGGTTATTTTACTGCGGAACCTCGACCCGCCAAAACTTTGCAACGGCACGAGGCTGTGTGTCAAGAAGCTGCTGGGCAATGTAATGGAAGCGACTATCTTGACAGGAAAGGGAGAGGGTGCAACAGTTTTTATCCCACGGATACCACTCATTCCGACGGATCTCCCTTTCGACTTTAAGAGATTGCAGTTTCCAGTAAGACTTGCGTTCTCGATCACGATCAACAAGTCGCAGGGGCTATCAAGTACTGCGGAGTGGATTTGAGATCGCCGTGTTTCTCCCACGGACAACTTTATGTTGGTTGCTCGAGGGTGGGTTCACCCAAGAATTTATTTATTCTTGCTCCCGGAGGTGAAACTAAAAATGTTGTGTATAATCAAGTTTTGTGTTAAATTTATATTGCAGTGAATTTGTAAAATATTTTACTTTATAATGCGTGTACTGTACTTATACTTTTAGAACCTGTTAATATAATTACTTTGATTTTACACTATACATTGATTTCATTCCTTTTCCTGTCCAATAGAAGATTGGGATAAATACCCGGGCAAAGCTATGTTGCCGTTGTTTGAGCATTACTAAATCTAACTTTTAGTTGATTGTATAAGTATTTCCTACTTTATTTGACAGGTGTAATGTGCATTATTGAATTAAAGTTTATTATTTTATTTCTATATGAATTTTATATTTTTACATGAATATTTGTTTGATAAAAAAAGGATATTTAAAATATTTCATTATTCATAATTTACATTTTGTAATGAAACACGAAAAACTTCAACTCATTAATCATAAAAGCGTAATTTTGTTATTTTAGATTTGGGAAACCAGAATTAATTTTTATTATTTTATAAATTTGATTTAGCATCCCGTGTTTGTCTATTTGAGTTAACACAGCGAAATGTTGCAGTCATATTTGAGCATTACTAAATTTCATTATCGTCTTTATCAATATTTTCAAATATCTTTTTTCGAATTGCTCTGTTTCAGAATACACTCAGGCAGTCGAAATTCGACACTGCGTATCATTCGTTTTTTAGAATTCTGCATTTTTTCGTCGGAATTTCGTTTCTGTTCGTATTTATGTCTTAATCTTTTAGATATTGCAATATATTCAGGAATTAAATGCATATATTTGCGTCCGAAGTATATAGTAGAAGTTATGGAAAAGTTAAAACGTATTTTCCGTACAACTTAAATGATTGCATTTTTCTGTGAAAGAAAAGTGATTATTCTAATTCACTTTTCAAGCAACATTTAACTATTTCAACCCGAGCAACGCCGGGTAATTCAGCTAGTATTTAATAACAACCGAAAGAATAAAAAGGAGTTTAAAAATGTGCACGTACCCAACCATGACACAAAATAAAACTTTAATGAAGAATATGAAAAAAGGTAAATGTATTAAAATCTGTTCAACATTTAAAAATTTCACGAGTTAGTGACTTAAAACAAGTCGACCAGCAACATGAAGTATGATATAAAAATGACAATGATATGTATGTATCCGAGAGAATAATGATAGAACAATTTAAAACTTAAGTTAAATTATGAAATAGAATTAAAATATGATGCATTATATATGCGATAAAAAGCCTAACTAATGTAAAATGGTAAATAATGATTAATGTGGAGTGATACAACAAATCAGATAAAACAGGTGATGTGTGTCTGAAAAAGTTGGCAAAACCGTCTAAGAGTTAAAATAAATTAATGGAAAGAGATTGTTGGCAATGCTGCAATAGAGGAGGAACTAGAGATTTTTGTAATGTAATCTCTAACATAATAATAATTTTGTTTCTACAAAACGAAATTAATTCGCCCTTTTTAGTTCATTGTACTGATTTTAACGTCCCCACAGGTATACCATAAACTTAATTATTGTGTTGAACCATTAAAAAAGAATGTATGCAACAATTTTGCTACAAATTTTGTAAACTATAATTCTCTCTCGGATTTTGATACATTTTTTAATGATTACATACAATAAAAGTAATCTTCTTCAGTGAGTGTTTTGTTTTTATTTATTTTCTCACTATTTGTGTCTTTTTAGAAGTTTTTAGGTCGTATGTTTTTGTTGTCATTGGATATTTTTCTATAGAGAAACAAATTAATAAAAATAAATTACTTTTGAACACATTCGAGTTTCCAGTACACTATTAGCAATACCCAATTAAATATTTATCCCATTTTATTTCTTAAATTGCGTTTGTGAGATTTTATTACATCTTGTGAGCAATAAATAATTTTGTTCGATCGTTTCTATCAGCAAAAATCATCTTAACTTTCCAGGAACGAATGAAATTTCAGAAGAATATTAGAATGGGTGTTTGGTTGATTTGGGTTTTATGGCGCAAGATCGAATATTGGAATGGAGTTGATTGTCTTGTTCTTTAGTCTCTCGCCAATAGCCCGTTGTGTTGCTCCAGTGCCGAGGTTAATTAAATACCTACCTTTAATCTCTTGCTATTTGTTCGTCATCTATTTGTTTCATCTGACAGTGGTTTAAAATTACGTGTTGTTCTCGGATCTTTTCTTTAAGGTTTGATCCCGGACCGTTGTGTCGCACCAGTACGACTTTAATTAAATAACTACCTACTTCTTGCTATTTGAACGCCAATTAGACCTACAATTCCCAGATAAGAAATGAATAAATTGAGAATTCACTGACTGGTTTTACTTGAGTCTGTCTAACTGCATATCTTCACATCGTATACCAAAACATTAAATGTTTCACAAAAAAGTGAATTTCGAAATAGTTTTGACGTTTCTGAAAATATTTGGCAAACTCAACAACTTGTAATAGTGGTTGATTGGATTTTTATGGCGCAAAGGCTATATTTAGCCAAGCTGTGCCAAATAAAACAGACAACTTCGAGTTACACACACAAGCTTTATTAACACAGAAGAGAAATTCGCCCAGGGAATAATAGAACCAACGTCGCCTTCAACTCGCAGGTTGCTAGAACAATAGGCGAACCCACTGAGTCACGTGCTCCACTTGTTAGTGATTTCTGTACTCCGATCAACTGGGATACTTCACTTTTTATGCTTCCAGTAACCCCTTTAAAATTCAGTCTGGCGACAAATACAAGACCTTCAGCGTTTTCGTAAAATGTACTTAAGTTCATATCTTCATTTTGCATAAAAGTTGCATTTCCAATTTTGGGTCCCCTCACAAAATGGATCTGGCTATACTACTAGCAAACTAACATGTAATGGATATAAATCGTAAAAATCATTTGAATCTCACGAAAGTTATTTTGCCCCCAATCCTGTGGACATCACATTCTCAGGTGCTCAAGTTAAAATTTAGCACATGGAAAGGCGTTTCTCACTTAAAGATCACTTACTGCAACACGAGGGTAATTAGACGGTAGCATACGGATAGCAGATTGATGTTGATCAGAGGATGAATAGAAAAATGAAATTTCTAAGGTGTTTTATGGATTCAGAAACACCGAGTTTGTCTAAAAACTATAAATTCCATTACAAACTTACGTATGTTTCGGCAGTTGCGGAAAGATGATAGAAGTGCGCTAATTCGATCTTATCTGTATAAGAGTTGATATCTGCATATAATGTTGCTTATCACACAACAGACAAATGCGTATGAGCACTTGCGCACTGAAATTTCATGTGCGCTAATATTTCTGATAATTTCTCCACCAGTTTTCACCTCAACCCTCATTGTAACTCTCATCTTGACTATGGCACATGTGGTTCTTGCGCCATAAAAACCAACCCAACCCTCAATAAAGGAATTTAACCCTCAATAAAGGCTTACTAGCCTTAACCGAAGTGGGAAAAAAGGTTCGATGTGTCGATCGTCGAAACCTCTACCATGGTTACACAGTAAGGTAGGGTGAGGGAGCGTTTGAACTTGACGCGTTTAAGTGATAGAGTATTAGTGATGGGCAGAATCGAGTACTTTTGAGAATCGAATTCGAGTACTTTCAAGTCTTGTGAAAGTATTCGAATACATTTAGAAAAACGATTAATCGATAGTAAGAATCAAAGAACTACCGATATACGGTAGTTATTTAAAAATAACACCTAGTAAATTGTTTCCTGGTTGGCATAGTGGCTAGAGCACTGGATTCGTGACAGGCTGGTTCACGGTTCGAATCCGCTGCAAGAGGATTTTGATGAATTGTTTTTTTATCTGAACGATAATTTTTGACAAGACAATCAAATGTATTCTATTTTTTAAAATATATTTTGATCAAGCTGTGCTTAAAAGGAATTTATTTTTCACAAAACTCAAATTTTAAATCTAAATTATATTTAAAAATTTTCTTTTCCGATTTATTTATATAAATTTAAAAAATATTTAAGTGTGATTACTATTAATAATCTATTTGAACTGTAGACAAATTGTATTTTGAAGAACAAAAATTAATCTCATGCACAAATTGCTGAATTTTCTGGTCACGCATATATTTTCTGCAACTATAAATATGTGTCAAGTATTTTTTATCTTGATTTTACAAATCATGATTTTTTAAATTTTAGTTTTCATATTGGAAAGATTTGATTTTCTACCATATTATAAGGAAATCATTAATAATCACTTTTAAAAGGTAACGTAGCCATAATTTTATTTTGGAGTGAGCCCCGAAGATAAGAATGAAACTTTTTATACAAAACTCTTTAAAGACACTTTTAAAAAGTTTATATAAATGTAAAAAAGTATTTTGTTTCTTTTGATACCAGGATCTGAAACTTTAAAATTATTTCTCTAAATTTATCATAAAAAGTGACACATCTCGGTTGATCTAAGTACAAGAATGGCTCCGTAAATATTTACAAAATAAATTACATTAAATAATCAAATCTTGTTCCTGGAAATTTACTTTCTATTTTTCGCAATCACTGTTTGGAGTACGAAGATGTGAGAAGAGAGTCAAAGCAGAAAAAATATTCATAATCATTTTTACTATCGTAATAAAGATTTTGTCAGATATTTTAGAGAATTTTAGTTATTGTCAGATATTTTTTAAAGAAAATAACAGCTATCTTAAGGAATGAAATAACTTTATTTTACTTGAAGGAAAAGAAAAGAATATTAAGCATTATGTATCTTATTAGAAGATATTTTTTAAATATCAGAAATAAAAAAGCTTGAAAATTAAATTAAATTAAAAAAAATAAGTGTAAATAATTAAAATTAAAAATATAGTTGGAAATTAAAATTGAAAAATTAAAAACCTTCCAGCTGGATTTTCAAAAATAAAAGGCAAGCCATTGTGTAATTTACTGATAATTAAGCCTGCCTGTTCGGGAAATTGCTTCCAGAAAATTTCAAATCCAATCCCTAAATCGATGGAATTTTCCGACACCACGTGCATTTTTAAAACATGTAAAATTGGAAAAAGCAAAATCGAGACAAGAAGCAACACTAACGAAAACCATGGATACCCATGCAAAATGAAACTGCTATTTAAGATTAATACTCTGGTATTCGAATACACAAAGTGAGTACTTTTGGCATCCGAATACCTGGGATGAGTACTTTTGTATCTGAATACCTTGGATCCGAGTACTTTGGTATTCGAATACTTGTATCTGAATACTCTTGTATTCGAATACCTTGGATCTAGTACATTGGTATTCGAATACTTTGAAAAAGAATCGAGTACGATTACTTTTAAGTATCGTACATGAGTACTTTTATATTCGAATACTCCCATCACTATAGAGTATAATGAACTGAATGAAGGGTGTGTCTGCCCATGTGCTCACACGCATAGCAACAATTGCAAAAAAAACATTGATAAAATGCCTTTAAATACTCAGCTAGAGAACTACCTTGCTTTTTTGGACTCGAAGAATCAGATTTTATAAGCTTCGTCTGATTTTAATTTTTAGGTAATGTTTATTGACATTTAAGTTCTTTTCAAGTAAAATATTCTAATGTTTAATTTAAATCTGTTTTACATGTTGTACTAACCATCCATGACATACTTTACACTGATATATGTATTTTATGTTATAAAATGTGATTGTGAAGCGTTTTCAAGTATACATAAATTTAATTGCTGTATTTCTGCATGGCATTAGATTCCAATATCGGATAACTTCCCGTTGCACGTGTAGCCCAAACAAGACTTCAACTATTGATGTTTAGAATACAATTTGATCATACTTTCATTCTGTTTGAATTAAGAATTTCCGCACGCAAATAATACGCATAATAGTATGTTATTTTAGTAATGTAGGCGAACACATAGTTGAATTTTCAAAGTGTTCGAATTGTCACTACGGTCCTTTATTTGCTACGAGAGGGCTAATTAGACCGAACCCTAAAGTGGATTTCCTTTAGGTGTACTGGCTTCACGGACTCGAAGTACTCTAGTGACCTTTTCTTTTCAAATGGTCTTATAAACATGAGGATCATGCTCCCGGGATATCCAACGACGTTTTTCTGCTTTCCTCCCACTATATTCCCTAATCTCTTCCCCTTTCACTTGACATTGTCTTGTTTGGCCAAATATGGCACTTGCGCTATAAAAACGCCCAACCTAAAGTGGATGCCCACCATTACGAGCATCCGTACCCATACCAGGATTCGAATCCAACCAATTTCAAATTCGGCCAACTTTCCTAGTTTCAGATTATCAATAATACATTATATCTTAAGTATTTTTTCCCTTCAGCAGGACAACATAATTTTGTAAGAAATCTCCAATACGCGGGTTCTAAGTCTTGCTTTTTGCGTTGGCTTTAAAACCACCCCGACGAAAATACCTGCCTTTATTTTGAGTTTATGTTGATCCTTCATTATGATGCTATTTGTGTGATACTATGTTCGTACTATATCCCCATCAATAGCCGAGCCGGTATGGTCAAATATGGCCCTTGCACCATAAAACCCAGCCAACGGACCAGTGGCCGAAGGGCTAAAGGCGTCGTTCAATACTCCTGGTTGTCTTGACGTCTGACCAGATCTATGTGGAAGAGATCTCGTCAATAGAAGAAAACTGATCAGATCTTGATCTCGTTATAAAAAAATCGTCATTATAATGATGACGAGGCATCTCGTCTTTAGCAAAATTGTCAGATCTTGATGGACGAGATGTCTCGTTAAAATTACTTGGATGGTTAAGAAACTAGTCGACTGAATTGCTTGGTTACGAGTTCAAATCTCGTACGTGCTGAAGTCTGGTTGGCTGCCTGAAATTTCCTAGTTTCTTCGACTACGTGAGTATACACTTCTCCTAAGTCCTCCAGGAAGTCATGTCTTCCCCAGTTCAAGGTGGGAGCGATGCGGTAGCAGCTCCCGTGGTGCTCCGGGGTTAACACTGAGACAGCTGTGACGAATTAATCCAAACTGTTTGGAAATTAACATTTATTTTTTATACTATTTACAAAGGTTTAATATTTGAAGCGCGCAAGGCAAAACAAAATGCCCAATTTCATAAAAAGATCTGGTTGCCACTTTCCAGACTGAGTCCGAACGCTGTAGTTTCCTTTTAAATCGTGCCGATGACATCAGACTGAGCATGTGCCCGCAGCTTCATGTTATTTCTTCCAGTTGCTCGGTTTGAAGATCTGTCACGTGGTTGTGGGTTAAAGCATCAATCCTAAAATATTGATTGGTTAAAGTAATTACCCACTGGATCAAAAACACTAGTCTGAGATTCGACAGCCAATCGGCTAAGGCGATTCGCAAGTCCACGTGATTTACCCTCCAGAGATCTTACGACAGCGACTCCGCCCACATGATCCGTCTATTTCATTAGAAGGTCGATGAGAGGCAGGCGCAAGCATCAAGGACACTTAGAAGACAGGAAGCTTCAGAGACTAGCCCATTCGACAAGACACTCGGACGCTACACTGCCATGTTCTCGCCAATGGAATGGTTGAGGGACTATACATTCATAAGCTGGAATTGGAGAAAAAGTTCATACTATACAGGGTGTCCCAAAAAGGTTGTTCCGCAATTTATCTTTTTACCATTTGGAGATAGGTAGGCAATGCAAATTGCAAAAGTACACCAAATAAGGTAGGTAATTAAGATATGTGAATAAAATTATCACGTGATAACAATTTAAGCGGATTCAGTTTTTAATTTTTATACAACCCCTCTAGATAAAAATCCGAGATAGCAAAAATGTTCCTTACCTGCATCCCTATCGTTAGCAGAAAACTGCATTTCTGTAGGTTGAACAGTAACGGAGGCATAATGACGCAAAAAAGTTGACTTATACCGCTTGTGCACAGCTGTTCGAGCAGTCAGATTAGGGACCGTATACACAATGCTAAAAAGCACTTTTTGGTCAGAAAGTGCAACATTGTGCAAAGTAATGTAGTATTGCAACTGCAAATGAAAATCGCACTGAATAATAGTAGACAATGTAATCTTCAATAAAAATATTGTAGAAAAAATGGTTTAAATAAAAATAAAAGGAAATTTACAACGCATGCTCAAAATGTTTTCCTTCTGCAGCAATGCAGAACTTAGCTCTTCATTTTTGGCCATCGTTCTAAATTAGATACGGCCCCCTTAAAATGGAAACTCTTGTATCTCCGTTACTATTCAACCTACAGAAATATGTTTTTTTACTAACGATAGGGATACAGGTAAGGAACATTTTTGCTATCTCGGATTTTTATCTAGAGGGGTTGTATACAAATTAAGAACTGTATCCGCTTAAATTTTTATCACGTGATAATGTTATTCACATATCTTAATTACTTACCTTATTTGGTGTACTTTTGCAATTTACATTGCCTACCTATCTCCAAATGGTAAAAAGATAAATTGCGGAACAACCTTTTTGGGACACTGTATATAACACATTACATTAATAAAGAACGGTTTATTTTTTATTTAATCATTCATGGGTGGATCACGAAACTGTCAGTAGGTAGGCAGTTAACGTCGCACTGGAGCAACACAACGGGCTATTGGTGACGGTCCGGGATCAGTCCCGAAGGGAAAATTTCAAGGACAACGCCCCGTAATTTTGAATCATGGTCAGATGACGAGAACACCTGAGTTGGCACCCCACTCTCCAAACGTTCACATCACGACAACGTGAGAACATTTGGGGCCACAACAGATTTTACGAGCTCCAACCGCCGTCACACGACGATCTTGGGCTGGTCCTAGTTCCGAACTCGCGCTCGTTAATCCGTTTGCTCTTCCAACTGGGATACCTTGCTTTAAACATTCTGAGTCCGGCCGAGATATTGAGACCACTGTCCTGGATGTCACGACCATTATTTATTCCATTGTTCTATTACAGATTTGCATCATGAATGAGTCGTCCTTGCATGAGGCTGAAGCTAAGACGTTTATGCGGAAGGTTTCGACCACCATGAGATGGAGCGATGTGTCAAAAGATACCATCATGGATATAGACTGCGGAATTGCAAAAAATTGCTGCGAACACATAATGAAGTTTTTCCCAAATGTCGGAAAACTAATCGGAGTGGATTTGAACCAGGGAGTGATTGACAAAATACGAACCGAAAACAAGCATCCAAATATAGAATACGATTGTGCTAATATCGAAGATAGGTTCGTACACTTTGTTATTAAGTTTCGTATTAAGTATATTTTCAAATAAACTAGGGCGTTCACTCCGGGAGTTAAGCAGACCGCAATATAAAATTGTGAAAATACTTTAATCACTTGCCATACCACATATTTTGAGTCGTGTAATGGGAGCTGGTGCACGTTAAATCTGTCGTGGCCTCAAATGGTCCGGGATCAAACCCTAATTTGAAGATCCGAGGATAATATCACGTAGTTTTGAACTATGTTTTTTTTGTTATTGTTATTTCAATTAACGTCACACTGGAGCAACACAACGGGCTATTGGTGACGGTCCGGGATCAATCCCAAAGGGAAAGATCCGAGGACAACACCACGTAATTTTGAACCACGGTCAGATGACGAGGCAACACCTGAGCTGGCACCCCTCTCCAAATTTCCACGCCAACTTGAGGACATTTGAGGCCCGACAGTTTTAACGTACAACAGTCCTCCATGTACACGACGATCTTTGGTTAGATTCGAACTCTCAACCCTCCGGTTACTAATCCATTAGTCTTCCAACCGGGCTACCACGGCCCCCAAATTTGTTGTGATTTTCAATTGTCTTTAAATTATGAATTTCAGATTTAATGTCTTAAAACATTTTTTAACTGAGTTCTTAGAAATTTGCCGGTTAATTGCACTTTTTCCAGAATACCCCAATGCTTTCCGAACACTATTTTCGCTGTGATCAGAAAAGTGTAAAAAACTCATTCGTTTATTACTTTAGACTTCAAAGCTTAAAATTGAATTAATTAATGCAGTTTTGAAACGTTGAGTGAAATGAATAATGTTTAATTAAATGTTCAAATATATGTGTCCCAATACTTTTCTGATTCATTTCTACTCGGCACTTTTAACCTGGTGGTTGTCTCTTCGTGGTAAATAGTCTTTTGCAAAACTGACCAGATTTCGATGTACGAAACAACTCATCAGAAAAACTAACCTAATCTTGATCTCGTGATCAAAAAAGGCAATCTTCATTCGGAATTCATTCAGCATTCTTTAAGGACGAGATATTTAGACGAAACTACTTTGGGGTTAACAATCGTTATTCTCTTTAAACCAAACTCAGTTACTGCTTTCTTCACTAGTACGTCATTATAAGAGGCTTTTCTTTAAGTGGCGGAATGTATTTGCTGTACGTATTCTGAACGTGACGTTATTTGGGTAAATCACGTGGACTTGCGAATCGCCTTAGCCGATTGGCTGTCGAGTCGCAGACTTGTGTTTGATCACTGTGGATGATCCGTTTAACCAATCAATATTTTAGGATTGATGCTTTTACCCACAACCACGTATCATATCTTCAAACCGAGCAACTGGAAGAAATAACATGAAGCTGCGGGCACATGCTCCGTCTATTTCATTTTAAAGTCGATGGCCTGTTTTGAAAATACAATTTCAAATCTTCGGAATTCATTCTTTGGAATTTATTATGACGAATTGATGTAGGATAGTTGATTGGCCAACGCTTGTTAGATTAAACGCCAAACGTCGATAAAACTACATTTTGAGTAAGCGTCGATATGTATCATGCTAGCATTTGGGTAACAGGAAGTAAAATTTTCGCTTTCTGTCTTTGTTTAGTTTAAAATTCCTCTCACAGCTGCAATATTTCGACGAAAATACCTACACTATTATGTCTTTTCGCAGGTCAACTTTAGAAAGATGGGAAGGCAAAATAAGCAAAATCATCTCTACTCATTGCATCCACCAGGTTAAAGACAAGGAAGCTGCTTTTAAGAATATCTATAATCTGCTAATTCCTGGTGGTGAAGCATCATTTCTCTTTTGCCTACAATCGGGCATGTACGAGTGGTACAGAGAACTCATTACAATCCCTAGTTGGGCTAACATTTACAAAGTGAGTTGAGCTGTGTTGAGATATGTGCTTGCCTTGAGGCCACTCTAATCTTCGAAGGCATTGTGTTGCTCCAGTGCGACTGTAATTAAAAATACCATGCCAAACTTCAAAGGTCTTTTACAAAATAAGTTTCTTACAAAATAAGTTTTATAGCGCAAGGGAAATATTCTGCCAAGCTGTGCCAAATAACGTCAAGTAAATGGGCATACGCAGGAGGAAAGTTTGACAGAGACCAGGGAGGAATCAAAATATTGGCTTAGTATTTAGATAATCAAAATATTGGCTTAGTATTTTATTGTAGTAGCGTAGGCAGGAGGACCTCAGTTCGGAGAAAGATAGGAAGTTGAATTTAGGTGGCACTGGAACACATCGGACTATTGGTGACGGTCTGGGATCAAGGGAAAGATCTCAGGACAACAGTTTGTAATTTTGAACCACGGTCAGTTGATGAGGTCAACACCTAAGCTGGCACACCACTCCAAATATTTCTGAGGTGCCCCAAAGTTAGAAACATAATTTTTTATGCCAAGTAAGATCTGGAACTAATTACATCTTTAGATAAGTTTCGCAGTCTTTTTCTTAGGTAACCCGGTTGGAAGAGTAACGGATTAGTAACCGGAGGATTGCGAGTTCAAATCAAATCATAGACCGTCGTGTACAAAGGGGCTGGTGGACGTTAAATCCGTCGTGGCCTCAAATGTCCTCACGTTGGCGGGGTGAGGAAGTTTGGAAAGTGGGGTACCAGCTCAGGTGTGACTTCGTCATCCGACCGTGGTTCAAAATTACGTGGTGTTGTCCTCGGCTCTTTCCCTTCGGGATTGATTCCGGACTGTAACCAATTGCCCATTGTGTTGCTCCAGTGTGATATTAATTAAAATACCTACTTTGATCTTAGGTCACAAGTTTTTAAAATTGATGAATTAGATCGAGGTTTTTTGAGGCTGTAAGCATAGGACTAGCATTTTGGTTGAGGTTAGTACAGAAATTAGTTTATAATGGTTTGTGTTTGACAAATATTCATAACTAGCAGAACCACGCTTAGCATCTTATAAAGTTTCTTAAGTGTTTATATCTATTAATGGCAGTGTCATTACTCACATCATCATTATTTAAATCCATCTACACTGCTGGCCACCGTAAATGCAACACCCTGAAGGAAGCATGCAAATAATATGAAATTTACAACATGCATTAGCGGAGGTGAGATATGCAAATGATTAGAATTTCAGCGCAGACGCACATCACGCGCGCCTGTGGCGCCACTTCAAAGCGCTATTTAAGGCTTGGAGATTTCGACGATTTCAAGTACGGCAATTGTGTTTTTCTTGTGGTTTTTTCAAAAAAACGATCAATTATGCCTCGTAGAAAACAGCGATCATCTTTTGATCAAGTATCCGAGTTCGACAGAAGAAGGATAGTGGCCTACCGAGATTGTGGATTATCTTTCAGGGAAATCGGTAGTCGTGTTGGACGAAACCAAACAACTGTAATGCGGATATGTGATCGTTGGATGCAGGAGGGTACGACGAACCGACGTGTTCGATCGCATCCACCTCAGTGCACCACTTCACGTGATGACAGGCATATTGTGCGTATGGCAGTGACGGATCGCTCAGCCACATCACGAACCATAGCACAGCACATTCAGTCTGTACCGCATCATCCAGTGTCTGCGCGTACCATTCGACGCCGTTTACAGCAGAGTGGTCTGTCCGCAAGACGTCCATTGCTTCGTCTACCCTTGACGCAGAACCACAGACGTTTCCGCCGCCAATGGTGCGATGAAAGAAGGATGTGGACGGCAGAATGGAATGAAATTGTCTTTACTGACGAGTCACGCTTCTGTCTGCAACACCACGATGGTCGGATTCGAGTCTGGAGACACCGTGGAGAGAGGATGCTGAACAGCTGCGTTATGCACCGCCACACTGGTCCTGCACCGGGTATTATGGTATGGGGCGGTATTGGATATCACTCTCGCACTCCTCTAGTACGCATTGCCGGTACTTTAAACAGCCAGCGCTACATCTCCGAGGTGTTGGAGCCAGTTGTCCTTCCTTACCTTCAGGGCTTGCCCACAGCCATATTTCAACAGGATAATGCGCGACCACACGTGGCACGCATTGTCCAAGGGTTCTTCGTCAATCGCCAGATTGAATTGCTTCCCTGGCCAGCTCGCTCTCCGGATCTTTCGCCGATAGAAAACATGTGGTCCATGGTTGCTCAACGATTGACCCAGAATACATCCCCAGCTGCCACACCAGATCAACTTTGGCAACGTGTGGAAGCTGCTTGGTCTGCTGTACCCCAAGAACACATCCAAAGTCTCTTTGAATCAATGCCGAGGCGTGTGGCAGCGGTGATCTCCAACAATGGCGGCTACTCTGGCTACTGATTTTGGCAGGAACCACACTTCACAGAAGTCTATAAATTTAATCATTTGATACTTGGTCAACATGTTATCTACAAAATAAATTTTGTTGTGATATCTCTTGTCTTTCTTGGTGTTGCAATTTGGGTGGCCAGCAGTGTATAATGAATATAGGGCCGTCGTGGCTCAGTGGGTATGTCCACTGCTCTAGCAACCTTCGAGTTGTAGGCTGCGCAGGTTCGATTCCTGCCAGGTGCATTCTTCACTGGGTGTATTTCTCTCTTCTGTGTCAGTAAAACTTTCATTGTGTGTCTACTACTTGATATTGTATATCTTGTGTCTGGCGCAGCATGGCCAAATATGGCCATAAAACCCACAACCAACCAACTATAATGAATATAGACATCGCACATTTCATACATGTAAAGGAAATAAAGGAACCGTGGAATCTCAGTTGGTAGAGTCGCACATTTGAAGCCGGGAGTTCGAAACTCTATCCGAAGAAGCGCCGTCATGTACACGGGGGCTGGTGCACGTTAAATCTGTCGTGACCTCAAAAGTCCACGTTGGCGTGGTATGGAAGTTTGGAGAGTGGTGTGCCAGCTCAGGTGTTGACCTCGTCATCTGACCGTAGTTCAAGATTAGAAGGTGTCCTGGGATCTTTCCCTTCGGGAATGGATCCCAGACCTTCCCATTGGCGTGTGATGCTCCAGTGCGACGTTAATTCAACTACCTATCATCTTTAATCTCTATTTTGTCTTGTAAAATATTGAACGTTTTCCGCTGACCACACTTGGAACTGCTGGTTTAAACTAATTTCTAGAGGAAAAAATATACTTAAAGTCTTACTACTACTTACTACTATACTTAAAGTCCTGTTTATACAACTTTTTCTGATAAGGGGTTTAAAGTCATTCAATAGGAAATTGTAGAGATGGTTAAGTATTGACGATAGTATTGAAGATAAATTATCACGTTTGCTGGTTGTTTTGCGGTTTAAGGTGGTTGTTTTGCGGTTTAAGGTGGCTGTTTTGCGGTTTTATGGCGCACAGGCATACTTGGCCAAGCTGCACCAAACACAAGACAAACAATTTCAAGTAAAAGAATATGAAAGGAGATTGGGGAATAGAGTAGTAGGGTGAAAGCAGAAAAGATCGCTTGGTTGTACCGTAAGCGCGACACCGTGTTTACTAAAGACAGTAAACCGCATGAGTAAAGAAAAGATAATTTAAATACCTCTGATCCGTGAAGTCCGTACCCACCTAAAGGTGATGTGCCCTGCGGGCGGATTTTGTAAAGATTGGGTCATGTGAATTTGAATATAAATTAATTTACTAAACGCCGTCTGTGACCTTGGTTCAAAATTACGGATCTCGGATCTCTCCCTTCGGGATTGATCCCGGACCGTCACCAAGAGTCCGTTGTGTTGATCCAGTGCGACGTCAATTCACCTATCCACCTCACTTATTAAGTAAATATATTTAATTCAGTTAGAGAATATTTCAATATCTTGGTAGGTAGGTATTTTATTTAACGTCACGCTGGGGCAACGCAACGGGCTATTGGCGATGGTCCGGGATCAAACCCGAAGGGAAAGATCCGAGGATAACACCACGTAATTTTGAGCCACGGTCAGATGACGAGGTCACACCCGATCTGGCACCCCACTTTCCAAACTTCCACACCACGCCAACGTGGACATTTAACGTGCACCAGCCCCCTTTGTACGCGACGGTCTCTGGTTGGATTCGAACTCGCAACCCTCCGGTTGCTAATCCGTTACTCTTCCAACCGGCTTACCGCGACTCTTCAATATCTTGGAATGAAATTATGTGCGCAAGCAGTATTTCCCTCTATCCTCCATAAAATGTATTTTCTTGGAACTAAGCATGCACATATTCTAAGCAAATTTAAGGTACTCAAACAAACAACGATTCTATATAACTCTTTGGCAAGTTTTACTACATGAAATGAGGGAACGGTATGCATTTTAAAAGTAACCCTATCACCGTGATTGAGTGTATTCATGCAAATAGCAAGTCTGAAGAATAAAAATTCAATTTCAGGGTTCTAAAGATGCTTTAACATACTACTATCCGAAGTCTGGTTCAGTTTCGTATTACAACGATATGCTGAAAAGATTCGGATTCAACATCATCCATTGCTACGTGGAGGAGAGGTCTGTTCCATTTGATACGGACAAGATTTGCAGAGGTTAAAACTGTTTTCTTAAGTGTGGTTTGTAAGAAAATTTCTTTTTGATCTTTTATTGTAGATGGTGGGATTTCGGCTGAGTTATTTGGGAAAGAGTGTTCATTTGAGTGGATTAGAAAAATATAATTCAAAGGGGCGAATGAAAGCATGCCAAAAATTTACAATTTTCATAGTGTTGCATACGTGCCGAGAAGTTTGTAATGAGGGATAACAATAGAAAGTTTATTACTGCAGAATTTTATATTGAGACAAATTTAAAAATTGACATTAATTTCATAAATGAACTCATGACATGCACATTGTACAAATTAATGAGACTTCCTGTTGCGCATTGGGTTTGAAGTAAATTTAAATTGCACTGAAAAAACAATGTGACCGTAAAGTTGAGTAAACAATTGATCGTTGCCCCGAAGACGAATATTTAACGAATTTAAATTAGTAATGTCAACCAGAAAAGCTGAGTCACAACCAATCCGGACTTTTCTATCAGGGATGTTTTACGTTTTTCAGTCAGTTAAATTTAGAATACCCTCCAATGTTTGACCAAGATTTAGCCACCTCAATTCTGCGTAAAAAACATTAAGCCAACATACTCGCTTTCAATGTCTTCAAGGAACTTTTTCAAATGTAGGTGATTTAGGCCACGGGATTTTATAAAATTATTGAAACCACAATTTTCCCATAACATGTTCAAAACCTAGTTTAATCCTAGTTACCATAGTTTTAACCTAAATTGTCTATCGTGTGAATTTTTAAAGTTAAAACAACATGGTGAGGCGAACCGCCATCAAATCAACGGAGGGTAGCGGTCTGCAACCCTGGGTTAGATGCTCTTAACAATAGCTGTAGTTTTCAGCTAGCGATCCGTGCTCCTAGAGTATTTGTTGGTTAGTTTCTTATGTGCAAAACAACTTAAACGTGTACATTGTAACAATTAAAATAAAATTTTGAATAATTTATATGCTCAAAATATCATTTGTAATTCGTTGACGTGCCAGCAAAATTTTCGTACGCGCCAACTCTGGCACGCGTGCCATAGGTTCGCCATCCCTGACCTATTCTATCGTGCGCTAGTTAAAAAAGCAATATCTTCAAATTTTATTTGTTCGAGTTTACAACGTTGCAAGCTACGTTTGAGATGGATTTTAGTTTGAATAAACAAACCAGACGGAAGACTGATTTTGCTTCCTTTTAGTCAAATGCTCTCGTATGATACATATCGGGATTACATTAAAATGTAGTTTATCGCCGTTTGGGAGACGTTCGACCGATACGATAATCGACGTTCAATGATCTAATTGGCGTTGATAAATTAATCATCAGTAGCGGAAAAAGTATTTGAACAAATTTAAGCAAAATATCTTTTGGTAATAAATCAAAGTTGAAAATTTTTCAATAAACTAAAAAAAAACATTTCAAATTTGCAAGTATCTTAATTCTAAAAACAGTCAAAACTAATAGTAACCTAAAAATAATAAAATTTCAAAATTACAAGAAATAAATATTTGAATATCAAAAATGCTGCACAATTATACAGCAAAATCATAAACACAAATGTTAATACTTAATGAAAAGACAATCATTGTCTACTTGAGCTTGTTACCTTCTTGCCATTGACTCGGCAATCTTCGTTTAGTAGGATGAGATTTTTCCATTGATTCAAAATAATAATTTTAAATTAATTTTTATCTGAAAACTATGTTGTCTTGTTTTCGGTCTAATTAGTACCACAAATTCTCAAATGGGTTAAGATCAGGAGATTCAGGAGGTGTTCCAATCTAGGGGGAAATTTATGGCAACAGCCATTGTTTAGTCACCCTCGTTGCTTGTTTGAGATCATTGTCTTGCTGAAGCGGAAATCATTTCGAAGACGTAATTCTGATGCACTGCCAAATAAATTAGCTCGCAATATGCCCACATTTCTTCGTGCATTGGGAATCATCAATAAAAGTCAACCTACCAAGTTCATTCCAAGTCATACAATCCCAAACCGAATAGTCCTTAGACCGTATTTCATTGTTGGGACCACATTTTGGACTGAATATTATGATTTCCAAAATTCCAAGTTATTATTTTTTGTTTTTGTAAACTCTAACCTTATTTTCCCCACTATTTTAAGGGTTTTCTCCTTGCACTTCTACCTTTATAACCAAGTTTGTGTATATAATTTCTTATTGTAATGTGTAACATGAACATTAGTACATGATACAACATCATTTGCTATTTTATTGTTCATAATAAAAGGATTTCTTTCAAACTGACTTTCCCATGCTTCTCGGTCTCTGAAAGGGCTCTGGGTCGGCCGGATCTCTGCTTTTAGTTTTTCTAGTTGACTCGTATTTCTTATCTACGTCGACAACAGTTGATTATCGACCTTAAAATGAAATAGACGGAGCATGTACCCGCAGCTTCATGTTATTTGTTCCAGTTGCTCAGTTTGAAGATCTGTTACATGGTTGTGGGTAAAAGCAAGAATCCCAAATTATTGGTTGGGTTAAAGTGATTATCCACCGTGATCAAAAACACTAGTCTGCGATTCGACTGCCAATCGGCGCAGGCCATTCGTAAGTCCACGTGATTTACCCTTCAGAGATCTTAAGACAGCGAATCTTCCCACATGGTCCGTCTATTTCATTAGAAGATTGATGCAGTTGATATATATTTAACTTTAGATTGTTAGATATTTGTCAAAAAGTGCAAGCATTTCTGAAACAGACTATTTTGTCACCACGCAGTAAAGACAACTCGCTTCTGTTTAGACAATGCGTCAATCACACAAATCTTTAACTTGCACAACTGTACGTTTTCTTAAAATGAACATGCATTTTTCATAACTTTCACATTATTCTAACCAATCGCAATTTACGTGTCTATCATGGGTTGACCAATTACGTTTTTCATCATTTGCATATCTCTTGAAATGTACATATGAATTTCTTGATGGTCTCTTTGCTCTTAAAATGCTAACAAAATGCTTTTTTAGATAATATGATTGTGGCATTATCTGTTTTCGACATTCCTGCAGAATCGAAAGAGGAGTTATACGAAGAAGCATTCGAAATGTACTTGAAATACAACAGTAGGAATGAAGAAGGGAAACCTTGTTACAGATCTAACATCTTCACAATTATTGTCATAAAGCCGTGAGAAAATTTCAAATAGCTTAAGACACTTTTCTGTCTCATCTTTCACAATTTTAATAAAGACATTTTACACTATACTGCTGTTCGCATTAAATATTATTTATTCTGACTAATTTTACTTGTCACTTGGACCCTGATACCTCCTAAGATACTATTAATGGCCGTTAATCAGAATGAATTTAGTTTTTATCATGAGGGATCTTCAATTTTAACAAAAAACCAGACGGAAAGCGTACATTAAACTCCCTTACTCAAATGCTCGTTCATGATACATATTGAGATTATCTTAAAATGTAGTTTATTGCTGTTTCGGCGACGTTTGGCGCTTAATCTAACTACCTTAATCAATCAACTATCATACATCAATTTGGTATTCACTCTGGAATTTTTATGGGTGAAGTGCTGAAATTGTATTCGAAAACGAATACAATTTCAGCACAAGTTAAGAGACGTCACTTTCGGAATACCACAGGAAACGCGTTCAGCTGCAGAAGCACTACAGCCGCCTAAGTTGACAGAAAAAGCCTCTAATATGGTAAGTTGTTAATTAACGTCACACTGGGCTATCGGTGATGGTCCGGGATCAATCCTTGAGGGGAAGATCCAAGGACAACGCCTCGTAATTTTGAACCACGGTCAGGTGAGGTAGACACATAAGTTGGCATCCCACACTTCAATCTTCACGCCTACGTGCCTCTAATATGGGTAAGACATGCATATTGGGTAAGCACACGTAATATGGAACACAGTATCACGACAACCAATTATCAATCTATCGGAATTGTTTAAAATGCCTGTATTGGAAAGTATATATGGTATATTCTGAGCGTTTGTCGAGAATCCGTTTTTGAATGAAACATTTTTGTATCTTAAAAGTGTCGAAAATATTTGTAAGGTTAACTTTTTCTCAACAAGTAAAACTTCGTCAAAAGACATGTGTACTCAATATGGAATTTGGCAGAAAATATTCCCAGGGAAAATGAGTTTTTAATTAAAATGAACTAAGTATTTTGCTTCCAAATCCGAAGAATTGTGTATAGCTAAAATACTACCCTACTGTTTGTGAAAATTGCAACACCACGAAGGAATCATGCAAATTAAACGAAACTTGTAGGAAATGCAAAACAGGTTAGGATATGCAAATGATTAGAATTACAAAGCGATCACGCATGTATGAGCCGAGAAACACCCTTTAAACTTCCAAGTGAGCCGTGTATAAACAAACGTTTGTAAGGATCAAGTAGGTAGTTAATTAACGTCACACTGGAGCAACACAACGGGCTATTGACGACGGTCCGGGATCAAACCCGAAGGGAATGATCTGAGGACACTACGAAATTTTGAACCACTGTCAGATGACGAGAACACCTGAGCTGTCACCCCACTCTCCAAACTTCCACGAAACGCCAATGTGGACATTTGAGGCCCCGACACATTAACGTGCACCAGCCTCCCTTGTACACGATAGTTTTTGGATTTTAAGGATCAGAGATCAATAGTTTTTAAGGATAAGATCAATAGATCAAGGAAAATCTTACTAAGACGGAGATTATTTGTTTCTTATGTTACATTAAAATAAAATAATGAGCACAAAAATATATTATTTTCCTGCAAGTAAAATATAGCTGTATTGTGATTCCGAATAAAAAAAAAACGCAGTCGACTTAGGGCCAGTCGAATTTGGAAAAGGAGTGAAACTTTAAGTTATTTGTAAAAGCATGAATTACTATGGTCGTGGCTGGTTTCCCCGACAAAACATTGCTAAATTTTGAATCAGAATCACTAGACACCAACTGTGGAACCGATTTGTTTACGTTACTACCAGTCCCCTAATTTAACTAATAGACTCAATCAGAACCGCGCAACTCGACTTCTTATTTCTGGAAGTAGGATTACCAATACGGCGATGAGGAAACACTGATTGAAAGACGCTATTACAATATAAAAATCTCACTTCAATATTTTAAAAGAGCCAATAAACTTTATTCTACACGGTTTAAATGTGGAAATCCAAACATTAAAAGTCAATATACATGTTTAAAAGGATTTAAAAAATGAAATCGTTATATCATCGGTTTGAGCAACAGCACAATAAGGTAATCCGAGTGTTGACATGGTAGTCCATTCACTTTTTTATTTTGGAGCGCAAAAACGCGGTAGAGATCAGTTTGGAAATCGCCAAATAGCTCATTGGGAATATCGAAGGTCTTCAGGGCCTTTCCGAGAAGTTGACCTGGAAACGAAAGCAGAATCCATTATCCGATAGTGTTAAAAGCAATACATATTTCTAAGTTTAGTCTTTGTGGCACTACATCTTTTGGTATAATACAGATTAACCATAAGGGGTTCACACGCATAATTCCACCTTGCAACCTACTCTTCAATGATCGACTCTCTTCTAACCACTTTTGAACGTCTTGATAAATTTAATCTCTCCAAGGGACTCCATTCCGAGGAAAGAGCAACGGAATCTCTCCAAGGGACTCCATTCCGAGGAAAGAGCAACGGAATCTCTCCAAGGGATTCCATTCCGAGGAAAGAGCAACGGAATCTCTAAAGGTAGAAAGAATCCACGGGTTCTTTGGTTATTTATTCATTAAATGTGGTGTGGTGTAAAAAAAAGCAGCTCTACACTTTGCAAAAACCTTGCGACGCTCAGTGTGGTAGGGCCGACGAAAACCAAAACATACTCTGTGCGCAGATTGCCATTGATTCGTCGGCAATTACAATAAATAAATGCGACCAACACTTGTCTTATTCCGGTCTTAGATATAAGACGGGGCAAATGTACAGTTCTGTTTAAACACAGCGGGCCGAATCCACTTCGACCTTTGTTTTTCAAGCTCTCGGTTTGTAGATACCGTTGTAAACGTAAATATTAGCGTCTCTTTTGTATGAAAGATGGCATTTGCAGGAATTACATTTGGATTAAATATTCAAATATTAGTTACATTTTAATTTTTTTCTTTTTTAATTGTTTCTATACAGAAAAATATTCGATGCAAAGAGTACAAGAAAAAGATAAGTAAAACAGTTAGATAAAACCAAACATTTCGTTGAAGATTATTTACTGAATTGAAATCATTGAAAAGCAAAAGCCGTATCACCGCAGAAACACCTATATTTAGCGTGACAGAAAATGCCGAAAGCATCCATTACATTTAAAGAGGTAGGTTGGTATTTTAATTAACGTCACACTGGAGCAACACAACGGGCTATTGGTGACGGTCCAGGATCATTCCCAAAGGGACAGATCCGAGGACAACACCAAGCAATTTTGCATCACCGTCAGATGACGAGGCAACACCTGAGCTGGCACCCTATTCTCCAAACTTCCACACCACGCCAACTTGAGGACATTTGAGGCTACGACAGATTTAACATGCACCAGACCCCTTTGTATATGATGGTGTTCGGCTGGATTTGAACTTGCAACACTCCGGTTTCTAATCCGTTGCTTTTCCAATCCAGCCATCGCGGCCCACATTTAAACAGAATATCAGTTGAAATAACATTTATATATTTTTAAATTTTTCCAGAGCAATCACTACTAGTCACTCGATTGCTCTGTGGAAAAAACCAATGTTGATTACTTTTTAAAACTCTTCTCAATTGCAACACAGTCTATTTACATATTTAGTGTCTGGTGTGTTCTATTGACTTAGAAATTTTCAGTGTAAACAAAGACAGTTTACTTCCGCTACCCAAATGCTCTTGCATGACACATGTAGGGGGTTACCTCAAAATGCAGCTTATCGCGGTTTGACGTTTAATCTTATTGGCGGTTACGGAATTCGGAATGTATTCTTTGGAATTTTTATTGACGAAGTGCTGAAAGTTTTCGAAAAATCTTATCGAGTCTTAATTTATCTAATTAAAGAAAATATTATTAACCCTTTAGAACGTGGAACGCTCGACAGTTTATCGTCCCTGAAATTGTGCTGGGTAGGTTAATAAACGTCGCACTGGTGCAACGCTATTGGCGGCGGTTCCGGTATCGATCCTTAAGGAAAAGATCCAAGGACAACGCCTCGTTATTTTGAATCACGGTTAGATGACGAGAACACATGTGAGCTGGCACCCCACTCTCCAAACTTCCACACCTCGCCAACGTGGGCATTTGAGGCCACGACAGATTCAATGTGCACCAGCCCCGAGTACTCGACTTTCTTTGGCTGAACCGAATTTCGAACTCGCGACCCTTCGGTCGTTAACCCGTTGTTCTTCCTACTGGGCTACCGTGGTCCCAATGACACAGGCCGTTCGAGTGTTGATTAAGTTGGGGTAGTTGTTTTAGGGTTTTATGGAGCAAGGGCCAAACAGAGAGGGAGGACGAAAAGCAGGGTAGGCAAGGGTAAAAAGGAAAGATTACTCGGGTACCTTGGGGTTGTGATGCCCGTACACACCTATAGAAGATGTGCCCTGGGGACTCATGTTGGGGCTATTCTTACATGAAAAAAATAGCGTTTGATCTGTTCAAAGTATAAGTTGGTTGTTCGGGGTTTTATCGCGCAAGGGCCATATTTGGCCATCAAAGTACGAGGGGTGTTCAAATGAAAAGGTACGAAACGACACTGTGGGTATAATTGAAGTTTTATTCAAAAGTAATCACCAGAGGCCTGAGCACAACTATCCCACTGTTTCACGAGCCGAAGGATTCCCTGTTCCCAGAATTCCTGTGGCTGTGACAAGAGCCAGTCCTCCACTGTGTCCTTCAGTTCGTCGTCCGAGTTGAAGCGCTTCCCTTTGAGATGTTTTTTAGCGGACAAAACAGATGGAAGTAGCAGGGCGATATGTCCGGGCTGCAGGGCGGACGCTCAAGCTGCTCCCTCTTGAACTTGGCCATTACACTTTGTGTGACCCTGGAGACGTGTGGACGCGCGTTATCGTGGAGCAGAATCACTCCATCCCTGAGCAGCCCAGGCCGTTTGCTCTTGATGGACTTGCGTAGGCTACGGAGTGTCTCACCTACCGGTTTAACACCTTCCGCAATCAGAAATCTGATAACACCTCGCTGCTCCTCAATCGTCGAACTTTGCAATGTGAACGCCATGATGTCCTCACACGCACTGCCGCGTCAATTGGACGGAACATACAACTGCCTGCTTCTCTCCTGCGTCATGTGCGGGCACCCGCGCATGCGCACAACCACGCAGGTACTCGTACATTCGCGTCCCTAGATGTCTCACTACGTTATCCCAAAGCGGCATATTCAAATTTCAACCGGTTTGGTTGTTACGACGTTTCGTACCTTTTCATTTGAACACCCCTCGTATAAGTATAAAATTGCACGATACTTAACGCTTCCAATGAAGGTCATTTTCAAAAATAAGCCTTATATCTTCGTGCCGGATATAAATTATTCGGAATCCGATTCGCTCCAGTATTTCTTCGTAGTATCGGTGAGAAGGTGGAAAGGATTGAGTCGCAGGAATATTAGGGCCACTGCTCTGAAATTTTCAAGAAACATAAAACCTAAGCTACAGCAAGGAGCTCAGATGTCAACTGTTTGAAATCTGAAAACACTATATTCTTGACATTTACATTATAATGAAATTTTAACTGTCTATCCGAGAACCGCTCCAGACACCAAGTCTGCGTGGGACAGGCACTATAGGGCAGGGATGCACAGACCGCGGCCCTATGTATTATTTTAACTTAAACAAGTCGCACGATAGATTGAGTTTTTATGGCACAAGGGCCAGGTTTGATCAAGCTGCGCCAAACTAACCGTAGTTTTAAAGAAATTTTATCGTGATTTATCCATAAATTTAAAACTAATAATCAAAATTTAAAAAAAAAAGATAAAATAGTATAAAAACGCATTTCAAATCAATTTTTAAATGAAATTTATAAAAATCTATGTCCGATTTAAATAAAAACAGATTTGGACGAGGAGGATCACATGATAAATCATTAACACCAGGGTTAGTAGCACCAAAGTGGTTGAGTCTAATAGTATTAAAATCAGGATATTCACTTAACAAGTCACGATTCAGGTTAAAACGTCGTTGCTAGACAATGCATTAAAATGCACAGGCCTCTTAGGGTTAACTTACATCCGTGAACAAGCTTTTTCAGTCATGACAAAGCGAAAAACATTAACCGCTTGACTAATGAAAATTTAGAACCAGGTTGCTAGCGCAGTTGGCTAGCAACCTGGAGCCAGTCTTGGCTCCAGGTTGCACCGAGCCAGTATTGGCTGTAGAAAAACACACCGAGCCAGTCTTGGCTGTAGAAAAACACACCGAGCCAGTCTTGTTTTTCTACAGCCAAGTTAAATTCAAAACAAATATGCTTCTAATTTGTCAGCCAACGTAACAACTTTAATGCATTTCTACAGATCCCATATGGAAAATAGGATAAGGTCCGTTTCTAAGGCAACAGTCAGGTGCAGACTTTGTCTGAAGCAGTTCTCGTTGATAGTGCATAACGTCGGGGTTGCCAAATTAGGAAAATTGTTGATGATTGGTTGGTTTGGGGTTTTATGGCACAAGGGCCATATTTGGCCAGACGACTTTTTCATGAAGCAATTTACTTTGTTTATACGCATAGTAAACACTATATTTTTATTTATTATACTTATCCCAACCTTGAAAATATTGAGAAAAAGGTTGGCTGCTTTTGACGCAAGGGCCATATATGGCTAAGCGACTGTTTTTCGTAACGCAATTTACTGCCTTTCGCGCGTCATAGTAAATGTGGACAATGAAGCTGATTTTTAGCAATGATTGATATAACATCTGATAATTTTAGTATTAAGGTTTGTCTCATTTCAAATCAATAACGGAATATCCTACTTTGATTCTAAAATTTAGATTTTATGACATACAAAGAACACGAGAAAAGAGAACGGAATATTTTATTGTTTCTTGAAATTTCTATTTCGGCTAGTAAAATATTGCTTTATCCCTAGATCGCTGTGATGACACGAGATAAAGATCTGGTCAGTTTTTCCTAATGACGAGATATCTCGTCCAATAAGATCTGGTCAGTTTTTGCCTAATGACGAGATATCTCGTCGTGGCAACCACCTGGAGGGTTAATGAACGAAAGAAAATAATAAGAAATAATACTAATATCTAGAATGTTTGCAAATTTGTAATGATAGGAAATTATTGAAATAGTGTTCACTTCATGAATATCCAAATTCTAAAAACTTTTTCTTTGACATTTTCATGGATTCAAGTTTGAGATACGTCCATGACTTTTAATATTCAGTATTTTTGATTGAGCTTTTATGGCACAAGGGCCAGGTTTGGCCAAACTCAGTATCCTTGAAAGGCGATGGTTGAAGAACAAAACCGCTTTGAATCAGATGAAACCTCATAAAATATCAAATACTAGATTGTCGTGCTAGTCAAGGCAGTATCTTCAATCATGATATACATCATATATTATGATATACATCATAACGCCTGGAAATAGTTACGCCCCTGCTGTATCTCGATTGAATGTTTATTGTTCACGCGCACCTACTGCTAGAATACTCAAACCTTATATCTTAGTTTCAATATTTATTATGTACACGTAAACTAATGTTAGTGAATGTATTTTTAATTATGCACGTGCGAACTGTAACTATGCTATGGAACATTATAGATTTTAAAAAGACGAGAAGTTGTATATAAAGGAGTTGCTCCGTATTCTTTGTATTGTCCTCAGAAAACTTGACATTTGTTAATAAACTAACAAATGTTAGTCTCCATATGTGCAACTGAAAATGGGAGAAATTATATATAGCCAGCAAATGGCACACTGAAAAGAGGAAAACGAGATCTACCTAGGTATCTAGTACGATGTTGCTTGACTCAGGAACACTGTACTGGACTATCGACGACTAAAGTCTTCGTCGCCAAACGGGTATTTGGTTAGATCTCTCTACGAAGGGTTACAATATTCCAAATTTATCGCCACTTCGCGAAGCAAAATTATCGCCAATTGGCAATAGTACCGTGTTGTTGAGTTGAACTTTTGTTAATTTTCCTAACTTAAGAACCAAAAGGCAAAATCCTCATCTGGTAGGCGAGGGAACTCTTTCTTGCCCCGACTAGTGTTGTGAAACAGCACGCTCATTTAACAGTTGGTTATCTGCATTGTTAAATATCATATACTTGCACAAGAACAAATAATCGTCGATTTGAAACGACCGAACATGGTTAGGGCATAAGTTTATGGCACAAGATCCGGATTGGCTGCGCCAAGCAAAGACCGAGCATGGAGATTCCACCATCTTGACTAGCACTGTAGTACAAAGAAACGCAGAATTCAATTAGAGCAATACTTACAGATTGCAATCTTGAATTATTGAAAGTGTCTTGTTAGTTTCTTAAAATACGCAGATGTGATTGCTTACTTTCAAATATGGCTTCCACTTATAAAATTCGAGTTGTGAATGCCATGCTGCATAGCCAGAGCGAAGGCAAAAAGAAATGCCTGCTTCTCCCCCTGGTTTCAGAAGTTTAAACACGTTCTTAAAGGCTTCTTCTTGGTTTCTCACCATATGGAAACAGTTCATGGAGAGTATTTTGTCAATCCTACCTTTCCATTGGCTTAAAGTACTACTGAAAAGCAAATGAATCATTATCATTATTCGCGTGGACTACATGTTATGTACATATGAACCCTTTATTTGCTCGTATCCCGACTCCGTTTTAATTCATATAAAAAACTTAACTGACGTGCAGGGAACAAATTTAAAAAGAACCTAGCGAAAAAATTAGTCACAATGTTGAGTATACACTTCTTATGGAACTTTAAGTTTGTCCTCATGTGTTTTAGTCCGTTTACTGTAATTTGCGATAAATATACAAGGTTTTGACGTTGAATAGGTCTTTCTCCTCATCATGGGAGGGGGTTTACTTGGGAATTGAGCGTGATAAAAAGTACAAATCCTTCTTGGAACTACTGTTCGATGAAGACAAAAATTGTGCATAAGTCGTTCAATAGAAGTAGAACAATGCAAAGATATAAAGTTCTGCGCGTCTGTTCAGATATAGCAGCTGTCAGCACCTCACTTCGTAGCTAGAGCCGCACTATCAGATCTGTATCGCGCCGGCTGGAAAATCTAGATTTAGAACGAGGTGCGGCCCAAAGATGGATCATCGACTTAAAAATTTCAAATATGCCCAAGAAACACGATGCAACTACAGAGTGTCCTAAAAGTTCCCGTACTGAAGATTCGTGAATTTATTATACAAAAACAACAAACTTTAAAACAATTATTTTTATGCTAATAGTGAAAAGCACTTTTAACATAACGTAGGAAAA
Organism: Meta bourneti; assembly: GCA_933210815.1. Classification (NCBI taxonomy): domain Eukaryota; kingdom Metazoa; phylum Arthropoda; class Arachnida; order Araneae; family Tetragnathidae; genus Meta; species Meta bourneti. Next base: position 55,347,594 of record OW119930.1, on the reverse strand, counting down.
AAATTTGAACTCGCATTTATAATAAATGTTTAAAATGCCCGCCCCTTTCTTGGAGGCAAAGCTGAAGTCGTTTGCGCATATTTTTAGAAACGCGTTTCAAGATGCTGGGAGTGACTTCTTGTATCCTTTGAGTAATGGCAGTTTTCAGATAATCTATTGTTTGGGGATTATCTTCATAAACTTTGTTCTTTAAATATCCCCACAGAAAAAAAGTCAGGGATGCTCAGATCAGGGAACGAGGTGGTCAAAGATTTCTAGAGATGAGTCGATCCACAAAAAAATCTTGAAGCATGCCCATGGTTTCATAACTTGTATGGCAGGTTGCACCGTCTTGTTGGAATCAAATAATGCAACAAATTGCACTTCTAATAATGCAACAAATTGTTGGATGAGTTCTCTGTATACAGTGCAATCAACAGTTGACTGGATAAACAGAAGCCCAACAATCCTTTTGCGTGATACGGTACACCAAACGCCAATTTTTTTGAGAATGTAAAGGTTTTTGCATTAATGAATGGGGAATTAAAGAATAAAGTTTATGAAGATAATTCCCAAACAATAGATAATTTGAAAATTACCATTACTCAAAGGATACAAGAAGTCACTCCCAGCATCTTGAAACGCGTTTCTAAAAATATGCGCAAACGACTTCAGCTTTGCCTCCAAGAAAGGGGCGGACATTTTGAACATTTATTATAAATGTGAGTTCAAATTTTTTTCCTACGTTATGTTAAAAGTGCTTTTCACTATTAGCATAAAAATAATTGTTTTAAAGTTTGTTGTTTTTGTATAATAAATTCACGAATCGTCCGTACGGGAACTTTTAGGACACTCTGTATTATTACGACACTGACGAGCTACAGAGCAAGACGAGACCCGAGATTCGAAAGACACCAGACAAGAAATCACATGAGCGAAAGCGTAATCAGTGTTCCCCGGAGAAATTGACAAGTAAAACTGCAAAATAGACTAAGTCGCCTTCAGAAACACAACCATTGACTTCTCGCACTCCTGACATCATTGTGCAGCCCAAGCGCATGGACGTGGATGTAGTAGCAACTGACCTGACATTTGAGCCGAGTGGTTCGGGTTGGTTTGGCTTTTATTTTGCAAGATCCAGAAATGGATAAGCTGCGCCAAACGCAGGATTGATTGAATTTTTATGGCACAAGGGCCAGGTTTGGCCAAGCTTCGCCAAACGCAGGATAAAAATAGATTTCAAGATATAATTATCACCAGTCCAACATTAAAAGCATGATGAATGAATAATTTATTTGTATTAAACATGCATTCATTAAGATAATAGTTTAAAACACGTTGTCCAGCAACACGATGAATACATAAATGATGCAGTGAATATTTACGCGATATATTTTATAATGCAAGCAATGCGATAAAGTAAACTCTATAGTTTTAAAAACCAATAGCAAGTAAAAATTTTAAAATGTTTGAATGAGGTTTCCCCCAACCAAGTTCCGCAAAGTTAAATTAGAAGTACTAAACACGTTTCTGCGATGATTAAAAGCAGGACATTCTATTAAAATATGATGGATGGTATAAGGAATCACACTTGAGCTACACACAAGGGCATTCTTTCCTAACAAAAGATACCGAGTGGTTAGGACATATTATGGTCAATGGTTATGTTTCTGAAGTTCGGGTAAGCCGAGTATATCAGGTGCACCGAATGAGGCTTATAAGCGCACTGGCGACACATTTCGCTACTCATCGCTCTCAATAAATCCCATCACAGAATGGCTGATGCGATAGGAGACCGGCACTTACAAGATAATCGGGCAAGTAATCAACGAGTCCATCGATACAGACACTATAGTGAGGCAACTGCCTCGCCAGCTAGACAACTGACTTCAATGCGAGCATAAAGCCCTTTACTTCTCATAGCATTAGCCCTATACTAGCCGTGTATGATTCCACTCAATCTGTCGAGGTCCGATTTGTCGAGCAATAAATGTTTCCATACACAACCTCGTTTCATTTCTCGCACCACCGGCACGTAGTTCTACATACAGATGTGAACATCTTGGACCAGCTTTTCCCACGGTTATAAATTATCTATTTTATTCGAGTCCGAAGACGGGTGTACGTAAGCGCTGGTATGAAGTGATACTACAGCCAGATCTTAAGTTTTGCGAGTACATTTGGGTAGATAGTGAATTAACGTCGCACTGGAGCAACAACAGGCTATTGGCGACGGTCCGGTGTCCATCCCCAAAGGAAAGATCCAAGGACAACACCTCGTAGTTACTATCAGATGACGAGGTCAACACCCGAGTTGGCACCCCACTCTTCAAACTTCCTCACCACGCCAACTCGAGGACATTTGAGGCCATGACAGATTTAACGAGCACCAGCCCACGTGTACACGTCGGTCTTTGTATGGACTGAGTTTCGAACTAGCAACCTTCCGGTTTGCTAATCCGTTGCTCTTCCAACAGGGCTACCGCGGCCCTCTAACAATACGAGGCGTGATTGATCACTTACAAATTTTCTATGTCTCCATAACGAAATATAACCCGCTTGTCTGGTGGATCCTCCCTCTGGTTGTTGTTGTAGATAGTGCTCCGACAGTTGTCTATAGACAACACTCCTACAGTCTCGGGGAAGCGGCCTATGACATATTCGCCCAAGAAATATTCAGGAGATCCGCAGCCAATATCCATGAAAACCGGATAGTCCAAGAATTCCCACTCGAACTTATTTGCTACATATTCCAGGAAGGTCTTTGACGACGAGAAGAGGGTTTGTTTTATTGTATCTATGATTGGTTGGCTTGGGGTTGAGTTGGACATTTCTCAAGAACCTATAGCGAAAAGTATATCATCTTAGCAGCAATCTAATGGGAGAGAAAAACATGAAAAGTTATGTTATTTATTTTATTCATATTTATCACATTGATAAAAAGTAAATAAAGATTTTAATTTGACGCGTGACATATTGATTTTACAATTGTTTTAATATTGGGTTCGATTTTTGTAGCTTCCCAGCGCAAAATTGATTATAAATTTTCCAAGAGGTTCCCGTTTTCGATTTGCTAAGTCATAACTGAGCAAGTTTGCTCAGATATAGTGGATAAAAAGTTTCCGTACGGAAACGGCGTATAAATTATAATTTCTAAATATATCTCACCAAAGATTCAGAAATTGTACAAAAAAACTTCTTTCATACTAGAGAATGTGTTCGCAACAAAAGTTCCTTAATTTTCACAAATAAAAAGTAATTAATTAAAACTTTGAGAAAAACATACAAAATGAAAGGCAAAAAAGTTTCCGTACGCACTCTTAAAATTCATTAGAACGTAGTCCAGCTGCCTGGTATTCAATTATTATAACTATCGAATGAAAAAGAACTTCACTATTGTGTAAGTAATCATTTCAACTTATTTTTCTACCTTGGATCGCCTAATATGGGAATTCCGAAAGCTATTCGCGTGTTGGTGATAAAGGTGAGAAATAACGGATTATTAATGAGGGAAAATATTGGCGAAATCGCAAACAAATCTAAATCTACGGTAAAAATCAGAAAGATATAATTAGGTAGAAATTGGAAAATAGGAACCGATCCGGAAGACCTTAGAAATTGAGCCATATACACCAGGAATATTCTGTGAAACGTTCGCGATAATACACGAATTACGCACCACAACTTGAATCCTTGTTGAAAACTGATTCCAATCTTGAAATACAACAGACTAAGAAAAGTAATTAAAAAAGGTGGCTACAATGGGCATATTGAAAGTAAGTCACTCATTAGCAAATTAACAGAAGAAAGCGTCTTGAGTTTGCAAAAAAGCATGAGTAAGCCCTTAACTTTTTGGGATTCAGTACTTCTCAGGGATGAATCAAAATTTTGTCTATAGTTCAGATGGACGAGTTATGGCATGGAGGAAACCAAAACATCCAATGCAAACAAAAAACTTATGTAGAAGCATAAAACACAGCGGAGGAAATGCTGTATGGGGTTGCATGAATTCTTCTGGTGTGTATAATTTCTGTTTTGTTAAAGGTAACATGGATAGCTATGTGTACCTAGACATTTTGAAACAAAATGTCCTTGCTAGTGCTACGAAACTGTCTCTGGGAAGACCATTTATATTCCAACAGGACAACGATTCAAAACATACCGCAACGTTCTGTAAAGTGATTCCTTTACCATGTCGCAGCAACTTCACACACGACTAGTCTCATTTAAACCCCATGGAACACTTATGGGAAGAAATCGGTCGTGAACTGAAAAATTATGATACCAGCAACAAAGATAACCTGAAAACTGGAAGTCTGGAACAAAATTACTCCAGAAACAAAATAACTTGTGAGAGTCATGCCGAAACTTCTGAGAGGTCATTAAAGCAAAAGTAGGTTCAACTTACCATTAAATGACGAAACATGCAGGTGAAATAACGTTCAGTGAAATATTTTTCACTGTACGGAGACTTGCTTCATATTTGCCACATTTTTGCGTTATTATAATTTAACGCATAAAATTCACATTAATATTTTTGTTTAAATGCAATACAATTATACTCATCTGTGTTTTTCATTTTTTATTTCTTCAATATTCATATTCTGCAAATGATAAAGCAATTTATTTCAAATAGTAACAGCGTACGGAAACATTTTACTCACTGTATGCTGAATCAAAGAGGCTTGTACATTTGAATGCATTATATAGCAACGATTTACAATTGTTTTCATCGACAACGATAGAAGTTTAATAAATCATCTTCATTTAATTTATTTCGCAGGTTCTCATCTTTTTATCATGCCGATGAGTTCCTTTTATTAAAGGTTCGCCCGTGGCCTGCCCGCGTGCCGCTCCTGGTTCCACACCAACTCTGTTGTGCGGGTGTGCAGTTTTTAAAAATTACCTTATCGAGCGACTTGTCAAAGTTAAAAAACACATAGTGAGGCGGGGTGCCAGCATATCAACGGAGGGCCGTATGTGGCCCGCGGACCGTGGTCTGTGCATCCCTGGTCAAAAGGCAATGTAAAGTAGTGATGGGTCGTCATTTCGATAGCAGTTTAAATAACAATGTCATTGTAAAATAACAAACTGCTGTCGGAAATATTAAGTTACTTATAAATGGTACAGCCCAGTGAAGCAATTTAAATCGACAAAGAATTAGAAAATTGAAATTTCTAAAAAGATGTGATAAAAATAAAAAGTTGCGTAAACTGACTTTTTACAAACTACTTAATCGTCAATTTAAACCGTTAAATTTTGTTGAAAGCAACTGCTAAATTTTATTGATAACTGTTAGAATGAGTAGTTAATTGATAATAAAACTGTTGGTAGTTAAATGTTATCCTAAATTAGCAATAGTACTTAACGCTGTTATCGTAAAATAACAGTTTTGTCATCTCCAGTGAGGTTCTCCGGTAAGAGAATGTTGACTGGAAAGAACCATTTGATCTCCGAGACGGTCATCCGAGTCCTGTGAAAATTTCGGAGGTAAAAGGGAAGTCAAAGGACGGATACCATAAGGAAGGACGCAATGGGAGTTCTAAGTGTAAGGAGTCCTGAGACCCGGATGACCGTCTCAAGGACAATTCCACCTACGTCCTTAGGGTATCAGATGGTTCTTCCCGGCAAACATTCTTGTCTGACTGGAGAACATCTTAGTTGGGGGCGCAGCCCCTCGGCACCGAAGAGTGCCATTAGATTATATGGGCAGGCCCCAGAAATTCGACAGTAGGTGGTCTCGACGAGTGGAAGGCAAAACTCAATAGAACCTTGATCTTAGGATCTTTTCAACGGTGCACGTCAGCCGCTGGTCGACGAAGAGCCATGCATAGCATTAGCTGGGAGAATGGCAGGAGCTCCCTCCTCATGCCTCACTCCTCTTAGGAAGTAGGGAGCCTCGTGCGACAGAACGACCCATTTGAAGGGTGGAGTGTTGCAAATATGCACCTAACAGATTAAATTTAGCTAACTCGCAAATGTGCTGGCTGAAAATAAAAAGATTGATGAGATATCTGGTTTGGCATCTGAATGTCATGCCGATTAAAAACCAGTCTCCTGGGTGCTGCCTTTGCTGGAAGGACTTTTATTAACCGACCTGCATTCGCATTACATGGAATGGGAAAACCAGCAAAACCTTCCACGGTCGGGTGAGCAGGGACAAGTGGTATGCTCCGGTGCACTCCTCACAGCGCGCCAAAACGAAGTTTGGAAGACCGCCGACGACCTCGCCCCATGCTAGGACTGCGACCATGGGAATCAGCAAGCCCGGTACCAGCTACTGCCCATCGGCCGTGCTTCCGTTCACTGGAGGTGGGAAGGCTCTCTTGGATACGGATGGGGGCCCAACCCCACATGACCACTGTGGATTTTTCGCTGGCGGGGAGTTGCTGGCTGACCAGGCCGAACAAATCTCCCCAACAATTTCAAGTATCGGGGAGCCGCCATTAATGGTCCCCACATCACCGACGCCATGATGGTCCCATCCACCCCCCACTGGGGATCAAAGACCGTCGGAGAGGGCGGCACTCACCCCGGTTGATGATGCCCGAGATCTCAGTGCTTACCGCCTCCGACATGGCCAGGAACGAACGGGGGTTCACTTGAGAACTTCACATGTAGAGGTGGGAAAAACTGCTATTTTACGTAAACAGTATTAATCGCTATTCCTATTTCGCTATAACAATTATTATTAACTGTTGATATTAGCAGTTGTCATTTTAGCAACTAATGCTTCCAGTTAGTAACTAAATTTAACGGTTTTTATTAACTTTTGAAAATTGAGATTAGCAGTTGATGTTTTTTTCATTAACTGCTTAAATTCGCCATTAAGTGATTTTAAAATACTTCGTTTTTCCACTTATATACATACAAAAATTTTATCTTTAAAATGATTTATTTCTAAAATTTTTATTTTTAAACTGCTATTGGAATAACAGCCCAACTCTACTCCCATGCAATATTTCCAAGTTTGGTTCTCACGAGTTGACAGTTACAAAGCTACGTATGAGGCATTTCAGTGTAAACAAAAACTGCTTAAATTCGCCATTAAGTGATTTTAGAATACCACGTTTTTCCACTTATATACATACAAAAATTTTACCGAAGGAGTAACAAATAATCTAATTATAATCCTTTTAAGATATTCGGCGTAAATATTTAATACTAGCGACAAGCTGAAATTGCATTCGAGTATCAAGTCACCATAAGTTGCAAGAGGTAACCAAAAGACTAGGGCCTTCTGAATTCAGGTTTTTGCAGGAAAAACCTCCTTGTACGATATCTGATACTTGACAGTATGATTCAATCTAGTGTTAATGAGCGTGTTGAACTGTTTTCAAGCGTTTTAAAGTATGAGAAACTTGTATGCTTTTAGCAATCGTTTTCCAAAAAAAAAAAAATTCGATACTGCCGGATGGTGAATTAAACGGTCAAGGTGTTCACGAAGCCTCAGTCCAGAAAAAGGAAAACACGGTAGTGTTGAGAAATCAATTATCCTAATTTAAAATTAGAGTACCTCGTACGTATTTTCTTTCAACATTTCAAAGTTTTTCCACTCACGAGGCTGTTAGATGGCCATATTTCACTGGCCGATAATCCAAGCCAGTCATCCATTGCAAGGGTTGGTGATCCTCTTAGTGATCAGATACTCATACGGAAGGAATTTTCAGTATAAACAAATTCGATGGTTTGCGAAGATTTTACTTCTGCTGTGGAAATGCTCTGGCACGATACATTTAGAGTTTAAATTAAAATGCAGTTTATTGCAGTTTTGGCGACGTTAGGAGCTTAATGTAATTGGTGCTGACAAAGTATCATGTCAAATCGAAATTCATTCTTTGGAATTGTTAATCGAAGAACTGACACCGTATTCGAAAAACAAGTCAAAAGACGTCACATTCAGAATACGTACAGGAAACTCGTATCTCGCCTCGGAAACACTACCACCAATTTTTAGTTTGACAGAAAATGCTTCTCATACGCAGTATTAACGATCATCAGAAAAGATCAGACCTGGAGGTACTTCCTTTTTTGACAAGCATTGAAGACTAATGCACTTACACCTCTATGGATTAAATAGGCGACCTGTATTATTAGTTACTTCGAGAAAACCGAATGATTGGAAATTACCAATCGTGGATACATGACTAAATCGAAAGTGGTATAACGTGAATGTTAAACAGTGCTATTTACCCACTTTAGAGCACTTGCTAGAAGTCAGAAGCGTACTTGATTCTTTACCAAACTATTGACTAAAATTAAATCTCAAAAATGTATTCCTATCAATGCAGGATGGCAGTACTTTCATAAGTCTTTGTGTCGTCAATCTAAACTCTATCCGTTTCACGATGTAGGAAAGTAGTTGAATTAACGTCGCACTGGAGAAACACATTGTGCTATTGGAGAAGGTCCGAGATCAATCGCAAAGGGAAAGATCTGAGGTCGTCTCATAATTTTGAACCACAGCCAGATGACGAGATCAACACCAGAGCTGGCACCCTACTCTCCAAACTTGCACACCACGTTAACGTGGACATTTGAGGCCACGACAGATGTAATGTTCATCTCCAGGTACACAAGGGTCTTTGGTTGGATGGAATTTCGAACTCTCAACCCTCCGATTGCTAATGCGCTACTCTACAGGGCTTCTAATATTTCGCAGCCCTAGATAACAGAACGATCTCGTAAGGGCAGACTTTCGAAACAAAGTTTGCACTTCTTATACTAATGTTATGAAATTTGCAGACTGTTTAAGACTGAAAAGTTTAAAAATAAAGTTTGATTCAAAAATATTAATCATTCGGAAATTATTTCATAAAACGTGGTCAAAGTGTTTGATAAATTAGCAAAAATTGATGTCCCATGTGCATAAATTTTCCATGCATTGTCAAAATTTTAATTCACGATAATTTGTGTACGTATACATCAAATAAACTCAATTTGGTAAGTATAACGCTCAATTGTAAAGCAAAATTTAGTACTAAAATACCTAAATTTTTGCCATAAAAGCGTAGGTTAACCAACATTTTGAATAGAAATTTGGAAACATGATCGATTTCTCATTTAAACATAAAACAGATTTTTCAAGGATTATCCAAAAAAAAAGTTTCAAACAAATCTTTTAAAACCAGATACCAGGGAACATTTTGAAATCAGAAGTCAAAAATCTCAATCTGAGAAACTTTTTTTTATAGTACTTGCTATACTTATCTACTATATCTTTGATGATGCTGTTTTTGCAATTCCATCAATCGTAATTGAAGAATTCTTTTCGTTGTCTACAGAATTTGATATAAATTTAACACTAAATTCAAAAAATGGATTTTTTGACCGATTTTAAGAGTTCAATGTCCCTTAACCAAATGTTGATTAAGGGCTATTTTCCTAGTGCTTTTAGGTAGCAGGTTACTTTTATACGCTACATTTTATTAACCGCTAACTCTCAAAGCAACTTTGAGATACAATCTTTTTGATAATCAATACAGAATCGAGTTAACCAAAAACTTACAATTTAATTGTCAAAATTTTTCTTTGTAATCTAACCTGAAAATGCATACTGCCAAAATCAAGGCCAATATTTCATAAACTGCACACGGTATTGAATTTTACATAACATTTGTTTAGATATTATGCAACGTTCCTAATTAACCAGTTTTAAAACTAGTTGCTCGAATGACTGGCCTCCACATATTTCCGAAAACAGGCATTTGTTCTTGTATGCAGAAATACAAATATTTAAGTGGCAGAATTCAACAAGGCACATACATTTTTAGGGATTAGTTACGATATATTTATGATCAAATTCAAAGTGGACACAAATTCGATTAATGTTCTTCGACCAAAAAGTATGCTAGAATTTCATTGCAAAACTCCGACGTAGATTTCTAAAAATACATTACAGAAATTTCTAACTAGATGAAAATTAGCTTTCTATGAAAGTGGTCAAGCAATTATTTATCCAGTAAAGAAAGGTAGATGAATATATTTGAAAAACTAAATTCACAATACTTTATTTGACTTGTTACACAAGCAAACTTGAAAATGCATAAGTTTTCAAAGCAAATACCAACTTTTCCGAAGAATTCCCAGATGTGTGAATATACGCTGAAACGATACTTCGAAACTAGTGGCTTTTATAGTTTATGGTTGCTTGAAATGCATTAATGGTTGAAGTGGTTGGTTGTTTTTTACGACCAAAGGGTAGGTAGGTATTTTAATTAACGGAGCACTGGAGTAACACAATGGTCTATTGGAGGCGGTCCCGATAAAACCCGAAGAGAAGTTTCGAGGACAACACACGTAATTTTGATGCTGTTGGTGATAGTAATTATTTAACGTCGCACTGGAGCACCACAACGGGCTGTTGGAGCAACACAATGGTCCGGGATCAATCCCCAAAGATCTGAGGACAACACCATGTAATTTTGAACCACGGTCAGATGACGAGGTTACACCTGAGCAGGCACCCCACTCTCCAAACTTCTACACCACGCCAACGCGAGGACATTAGGCCTCGAAAGATTTAAGGTGCACCAGACCCGTGTACATGACGGTCTTTGGCTGAACCGAGTTTCAAACTCGCAACCTTCCGGTTGCTAATCCGTTGCTCTTCCAACTGGGCTATCGATGCCCCAAAGACACAGGCGGCCGTTCCAACTGGGCTAAAGCTTACCGCATCATGTAAATGGACAAACACAGGGGAAGTTTTATTGACACAAATGAGAGGAATACACTCTCGGTAGTTACCGGAGTCGAACCTGCTACCTACAGCGGGCAGGCTGCCGTAAAAGTAATGGTAAAGGTAATTAATCAACGTCACACTAGAGCAACACAACGGGCTATTGACGATGGTCTGGGATCAATCCAGAAGTGAAAGAACCGAGGACAACACCACGTAATTTGGGTATTTGGGTATTTGGGTATTTCAATTAACGTCACACTGGAGCAACACAATGGGCTATTGGTGACGGTCCGGGATCAATCCCAAAGGGAAAGATCCGAGGACAACACCACGTAATTTTGAACCACGGTCAGATGACGAGGCAACACCTGAGCTGGCACCCCACTCTCCAAACTTCCACACCACGCCAACGTGAGGACATTTGAGGCCACGACAGATTTAACGTGCACCAGCCCCCTTTGTACACGACGGTGTTTGGCTGGATTCGAACTCGCAACCCTTCGGTTGCTAGTTCGTTACTCTTCCAACCGGGCCACCGCGGCCCTACGTAATTTGGAATCTCGGTCAGATGAGGCAACACCAGATGGCACCCCACTCTCAAAACTTCCACACCACGCCAACGTGTGTACATTTGAGGCCACGACAGATTTAACGTGCACCAGCCCCCTTTGTACACGACGGTCTCTCGATTGGATTCGATTTCCCAACCCTTCGGTTGTAGTCGTTACTCTTCCAACAGGGCCACCGCGGCCCGCTGTCATAAAGGTATTGGTATTTTTCAATTAACGTCACACTGGAGCAACACAACGGGCTATTGGTGACTGTCCGGGATCAATCCCAAAGGGAAAAATCCGAGGACAACACCACGTAATTTTGAACCACTGTCAGGGAGGGGGGGGGAATTTCAATTAACGTCACACTGGAGCAACACAATGGGCTATTGGTGACGGTCCGGGATCAATCCCAAAGGGAAAGATCCGAGGACAACACCACGTAATTTTGAACCACGGTCAGATGACGAGGCAACACCTGAGCTGGCACCCCACTCTCCAAACTTCCACACCACGCCAACGTGAGGACATTTGAGGCCACGACAGATTTAACGTGCACCAGCCCCCTTTGTACACGACGGTGTTTGGCTGGATTCGAACTCGCAACCCTTCGGTTGCTAGTTCGTTACTCTTCCAACCGGGCCACCGCGGCCCTACGTAATTTGGAATCTCGGTCAGATGAGGCAACACCAGATGGCACCCCACTCTCAAAACTTCCACACCACGCCAACGTGTGTACATTTGGGTATTTGGGTATTTCAATTAACGTCACACTGGAGCAACACAATGGGCTATTGGTGACGGTCCGGGATCAATCCCAAAGGGAAAGATCCGAGGACAACACCACGTAATTTTGAACCACGGTCAGATGACGAGGCAACACCTGAGCTGGCACCCCACTCTCCAAACTTCCACACCACGCCAACGTGAGGACATTTGAGGCCACGACAGATTTAACGTGCACCAGCCCCCTTTGTACACGACGGTGTTTGGCTGGATTCGAACTCGCAACCCTTCGGTTGCTAGTTCGTTACTCTTCCAACCGGGCCACCGCGGCCCGCTGTCATAAAGGTATTGGTATTTTTCAATTAACGTCACACTGGAGCAACACAACGGGCTATTGGTGACTGTCCGGGATCAATCCCAAAGGGAAAAATCCGAGGACAACACCACGTAATTTTGAACCACTGTCAGATGACGAGGCAACACCTGGTATTTGGTATTTGGTATTTTTAATTAACGTCACACTGGAGCAACACAATGGGCTATTGGTGACGGTCCGGGATCAATCCCAGAGGGAAAGATCCGAGGACAACACCACGTAATTTTGAACCACGGTCAGATGACGAGGCAACACCTGAGCTGGCACCCCACTCTCCAAACTTCCACACCACGCCAACGTGTGTACATTTGAGGCCACGACAGATTTAACGTGCACCAGCCCCCTTTGTACACGACGGTCTCTCGATTGGATTCGATTTCCCAACCCTTCGGTTGTAGTCGTTACTCTTCCAACAGGGCCACCGCGGCCCGCTGTCATAAAGGTATTGGTATTTTTCAATTAACGTCACACTGGAGCAACACAACGGGCTATTGGTGACTGTCCGGGATCAATCCCAAAGGGAAAAATCCGAGGACAACACCACGTAATTTTGAACCACTGTCAGATGACGAGGCAACACCTGAGCTGGCACCCCACTCTCCACTCCGCGGCCCCCTGTCATAAAGGAAATAACAGTAGAATGAGCAATGGTAACTTTTTATGTGACAGTAACTAGCAGTAACCTTTGTGAAACTAGAAATGACCTTGACACTTCTTTCGTCTGCCGGATGGAAACGAACATTCATCATCTGATTGGTCCACGGGTAGGTATTTTAATTAACGTCGCACTGGAGCAACACAACGGTCTATTGGCGACGGTCCAGGATCAAACCGAAGGATTGGTCAACTTGAGGGGAGACTCCCAACCATTGATTCATCATTTGATTGGTATTATATTTGATTGGCATTGTATTTGACTTGTATTGACCATTTTTGTTGCCACTATAGGAACGCGCATTCACACATCTAACCTGTCATGAGATGTTATATTGCTAACCAAGTCGATAAGATGCCAAATCTGCAAACTAAGTCAATGTTTCCAGAGCAGTCACGTGAATGCTAGTCGACATATTGGTCACTCTTTGATTTGGTTGGTTAGTTTGTTTTGGGTTTTATGACGTAGGAGCCATATTTACCCCAGCTGCGCCAAATACAAGACAATATCAAGTAATCACTTTTTGAAAGCTCCTTTCAATAGCAATGGGTCTGCGGTAGCCTGGTTGGAAGAGTAACCGATTAGTAATCGGAGAATTGCGAGTTAATTAAAATTGCGAGAGTTGCGAGTTTAATTCAAATACAAAAATGTATTTACATGCGTTCTAAGACATTTTATACAAAAGGATAAAGTGTTTCAATAAATTCCATTAAACATTCGAAAATTTAAAGATGGAAAACACGTTTATTCGCTCACAAGCAGTATTTTAAAATAGATTTTTCTATCTACTGTAAAGAGTAAAATGTTCTTTATGTATGTTCTGCAATTCTAAAATACATCAATAAGCTAAAATAAGTAAAACAAGAATGGTTAGGTTCATTTGCGTTTTATAACTATGGCAATAATAGTTCGGTACTTTAGATAAGGATAACTGTTACTGTCCCTGCCATTATATAAGACAGGAAAATTTGAAGATCCTTCTTTGAATTCTCTCAAATGGATTGGAATATTGCCCGAAAAAGGACGCGTTTATTGCTCCGTCTGAAAGAAGGATAAGTACTAACTCATATTGAGATGAAGGGCTAATGTCAAAATTGACATATCTACGAAAATATTTTATAAAACCACTCTACTGATTTTCTATTCATTCATAACCCAGGAAGTCCATCCTACCCATGGAGCTTAAAGTTCGTTCATGGATCGACTGGGACAACATTTACCACGCTTCGTATACAAAATACAGAGAAGGTGAGAATGTACAAAATATCACCCAAACCAAAAATTACCAATAAAACAAAAAATGGACAAACAGTACAAAGTTCACGCAATAAAGGGAAACAATAAAATACAACAAAAGACTTAGTCTGGACTGGACATAGCACTTACGGAGCATCATGAATTGGGAAAAATTCAGAAAATTAGTCTGCATAAATGAAAACATTTTGAATAAATTATAGGTGGAATCGGCCGGATGGTTTAATCAGCGGAGCCAAAATTTCATAACACTCTCGAGTCGGGAGAGCACTTAAGTCGTCACCCTCCCAAGTACTGACCATGATTAAAGATGCTTAACTTTGGTGGTCGAGTGGTCAACAGATCATTCCTTTTACTTTGTACAATAGCTCTTTTTACATTGAAGATCAAACCATCTTTCCATGGCAAACTCAATAAGCCACAGTGGCCCCTTTCTTACAAAATAGTTTGTTTATAAAAAATTATATGCACCAATTACATGCATTTATATTTTATGCATGTATCGTATGCATTTTAAAAAACGTTCTATACAAATTAAGTTGATCAGTACACACTAAACTTGAATAGAATTATTAATGAGAATATACAGGGTGTCCCAAAAAGGTTGTTCCGCAATTTATCTTTTTACCACTTGGAGATAGGTAGGCAATGTAAATTGCAAAAGTGCACCAAATAAGGTAAGTAATTAAGATATGTGAATAAAATTATCACGTGATAACAATTTAAGCGGATACAGTTTTTAATTTCTATACAACCCCTCTAGATAAAAATTCGAGATAGCAAAAATGTTCCTTACCTGTATCCCTATCGTTAGTAAAAAACCATATTTCTGTAGGTTGAATAGTAACGGAGATACAAGAGTTTCTATTTTAAGGGGGCCGTATCTAATCTAGAACGGAAACTGAACCATGGCCAAGAATGAAGAGCTAAGTTCTGCATTGCTGCAGATGGAAAAATTTCCTTTTATTTTTATTTAAACCATTTTTTCTACAATATTTTTATTAAAGATTACATTGTCTACTATTATTCAGTGCGATTTTCATCTGCAGTTGCAATACTACATTACTTTGCACAATGTTGCACTTTCTGACCTAAAAAAAATGCTTCTTTAGAATTGTGTATACGGTCCCTAATCTGACTGCTTGAACAGCTGTGCACAAGCGGTATAAGTCAACTTTTTTGCGTCATTATGCCTCCGTTACTGTTCAACCTACAGAAATGCAGTTTTCTGCTAACGATAGGGATGCAGGTAAGGAACATTTTTGCTATCTCGGATTTTTATCGAGAGGGGTTGTATAAAAATTAAAAACTGAATCCGCTTAAATTGTTATCACGTGATAATTTTATTCACATATTTCAATTACCTACCTTATTTGGTGTACTTTTGCAATTTACATTGCCTACCTATCTCCAAATGGTAAAAAGATAAATTGCGGAACAACCTTTTTGGGACACCCTGTATACCGCACCATTGGAACACTAGTACAACAAAAAAATACAAATTTTTAGAAGAAAAACATTCTAACATTGTGTTGAATTTTTAATAGGTGAATTTACGTCGCACTATAACAGAATTTTTAGAGCTATCGCAATTTGAAATAGATATTAGAGTATCTGGTGAATCGGTCAAATTAAAAATATTGAAAATCCATGTTCAACAAATTGCTTGTTATAAGTTGAACTTATTGTTTTATTTTTATCACTGAATACTTTATTACTTAACTTTCTATTTAAAAATAGTGAATTGCGTATGTTTAGTTCAAAGTCCAGAGTTCTTAATGTTATAACCCCTTTTATTGGACTAAAAACAAAATCAGACGTGAACGAAAAGCTCATAAATGTAAATTTAACTTACTCTCATTCTAAAATCCGTGGTAGCCCAGTTGGAAGAGCAGCTGATTAGCAACCGGAGGGTTGCGATCTCAAATCTCCTCAGGTTGGTGTGGTGTGGAAATTTGGTGAGTGGGATGCCAGCTCAGGTGTTGACCTCGTCATCTGACCGTGGATTGGATTTTGGGGTTTTATGGCGCAAGATCCAAAAGCGGACAAGTTGTGCCAAACACAAGACAGAATGTGACCCAATAAAAGTATAAAATATTGAATTATTGGTCTAAGATAGAGATAAAAAGTACATGTGGACGTCATCTAACCGTGATTCAAAATTTCCTTGGATGTTTGCTTTCCTGATTGATCTCGGACAGTCAACAATAGCCCGTTGTGTTGCAAAAGTGCGACATCGAATAACTACCTACCTACTCCAGTCAAAAAGGCCACGGCAGATTCAACGTACACCAGCCCCCACATAAACGACTGTCTTTGGCAGGATCGAGATTCCAACTCACTACCCTCCGGTTAATTTGGTACTCTACCAACTAATTGGGACCGATGTAGCCCAGTTGAAAGAGTAGCGAATTTGTAATCGGAGAGTTGCAAGTTCGAAACTTGATCGAACCAAAGGCCGTCGTGTATGTGAGGCTAGTGCGCGTTAAATCTGTCGTGAGTCCTCACGTTGGTGGGATGTGTAAATGTGGAGGGTTGTCTGCCAACTCAGGCGTTGAACTCGTCATCTGACCGTGGTTCAAGATTGCGGGGTGTTTTTCTCGGATGTTTCCTTCGGGTTGGACGGATCTTTCCCTTGATTCCAGACCGTCGCCAATAATGCGTTGTGATGCTCAGTGTGATGTTAATTCAACTATCCCCTAATTAAAAGAAGGTAAGTAGGTATTTAAATTAAAGCCGCAATGGGCTATTAGCGACGGTCCGGGATCAAGACCCGAAGGACAACGCCTAATTTTTAACCCTGGTCAGATTATGAAGTCCCACCTGATCTGGCACCTCTCGACTTCCACACCACGCGAGGTTTGGTTTGGGTCTTATGGCACAAGGTCCGTTAGCGGACAAGCTGCGCAAAGCGCAAGATTAAATATACCCAATAAAAACAGGTGAAACAGCCAAAGTACTAAAACAGTAGTCTAAAAATTTCAGTTTTTCGATTATAAAAAGCCCAAGTTAAAAACATTAAAGTTTAAAAATATAAATACTGGACGGTTTTGTTTTCAATACAAGGAATAGATAAACGTTAAAACTTTAAGATGAGAAATTAGGCATTTTCAAAAATACGACTCATGACAATATACATTTGACATGAGTCGTATAAATGTATATATGACAACTATATACATTTTAAAAATCCAGAACATCGCATGATAAAAAAGCTGAGTGCAAAGTGAGGATTACTCAGAAAGGCAGAAAAAGTGGGCAAGGAAGTTTTAAAAAATCGATGTAAAATTGCCATAAACCAGGACATGAAGTTAAGAAATGAGATATTGTAAGATCTTCGTAGGGGCAGTGGTGGCACAAAGGAAAATTTTCTCCATCCGGCATCGATGTGTAATTCTCAAATGCCCGATACTGAGCCTAGTTAAAATCACGTCTAGAGCAGATCAAAAAAGAGGTTTGTTGAATTCTGTGGAGTTTGTTTCCACTCAACACACTTCATTAATTCCTCCAATCATTCCAAATTATATCCTTGATATTTTGTTTGTGATCTTTGTATAGAATACAAAGACACACCGCGCGGACATTTCAGGCCACGACAGATTTAACATGCACCAGCCCCCTTTGACCATGGTCTTTGATTGGATTCGAACTCGCAATCCTCGTTTCTAATCCGTTACTCTTCTAACTGGGCTACCACGGCCCTCTAATTAAAAGAAAATATGTCACTTACAAATTCTAATTCAAAAATAGAACTATTATTTATTTCGTGCGAACTATTTCTGTTGATTATTTTTTGTTTCTTTTGTATTGTACTTATCTTATTTTCCAGCTATGTAGCTAGACAGGTATTTCAATTAACGTCGCACTGGAACACAATGGGCTATTTCCATTTATGTAGACCATCGTGACTCAGTAGGTATAACACTGAGCCTCCTACAACCTTCGAGTTGTAGGAGGCGTAGGTTCGATTTCTGTCAGGTGCATTCCTCCCTGGATGCATTTATCCCTTGTGTCCGTAACTTTCATTTTGTGTCTAGTGAATATTGCCTATGAATTTGTGTCTTGTCTGGAATAGCATGGCCAAATATAGCCCTTACGCCATAAAACCTCAACCAACCTGTTATGTAAAACCAGTTTTGTGTAGAGCAGCATAAATAAGCTCTTCACTCCTGTAGAAGGTAGGTAGAAGCATTTTAGGTACTACTTCCTACATTAAATTTATTTGGAGTTTTAAAAGTGGAACTTTTAAGTCTCATTTCTGTGATTTTCACATTTTCCGCATCATCTTACCTTGGTTCAAAATTACGTGTTGTCCTCGGATCTTTCCCTTCGGGATGAGCCCGTTGTGTTACTCCAGTGCGACGTCAATTAAATATCTACCTTTTCCCGCAAGATTTAAAAATGTTTCAGTTTTATTTAAATAGTCCCGAATCCTTTATTTAAATAGTCTTGAATCTTTTATTTAAATAATCTTTTTAAGTTACTTAAGTTAATGTCTCTTATTTAAGTTGCTGCTAAACCTATTTTTGGTCTATTTTAAAAATGGCTTTCAACAAAGTAAAATTAATATAAATATTAATTTGTACATATAAATTTCTGCACTTTAAAATTTTGGAAGCACTTAATTTGAACCAATACATGAAAAAATTACTGTTAACTTTGGTATTGGTTTCATTCGATAGATAGTTAACTAACGTCGCACTGAAGCAACACAATGGGCTATTGGCGACGGTCCGGGATCAATCCCAGAGGGAAAGATCCAAGGACGCCTAGTAATTTTGAACGGTCGATGAGAACTTCTGGTATATATTTGGCCAAACAACGTGAAGTAAAAGAACATACGCATATTTTACTAATACAGAAGAAATACACCAGGGAGGAACCGAACTTACACCACTCGCAGCGCGGTAGCGCAGCGAGCTAACCCACTGCCATTTTGTTCCATGGAAGGCAATTTCAATCGAAATAGCTAACATTTTTTACACATCTCAAATTCTACGGATTTTTTCAAGCTGGTAGTGTTGAAAATGTATCTAGAATATTGTTACATACCGTAGGTATTTAATTAACGTCGCACTGAAGCAAGGCAACGAACTATTGGCGACGGTCAAGGATCAATCCCAAGGAAAAGATCCGAAGAAAATACCATGTAATTTTTAACCAGTCATATGACGAGGCAACACTTGAGCCGGCACCCCACTCTCCAAACTTCCACACCACGCCAACGTGAGGACATTCGATGCCACGACAGATTTACCGCGCAACAGCCCCCTAGATACGCGACCTTAGGCTGGTTTTCGATACGCGACCTTAGGCTGGTTTTCGACACGCGACCTTAGGCTGGTTTTCGACACGCGACCTTAGGCTGGTTTTCGACACGCGACCTTAGGCTGGTTTTCGACACGCGACCTTAGGCTGGTTTTCGACACGCGACCTTAGGCTGGTTTTCGACACGCGACCTTAGGCTGGTTTTCGACACGCGACCTTAGGCTGGTTTTCGACACGCGACCTTAGGCTGGTTTTCGACACGCGACCTTAGGCTGGTTTTCGACACGCGACCTTAGGCTGGTTTTCGACACGCGACCTTAGGCTGGTTTTCGACACGCGACCTTAGGCTGGTTTTCGACACGCGACCTTAGGCTGGTTTTCGACACGCGACCTTAGGCTGGTTTTCGACACGCGACCTTAGGCTGGTTTTCGACACGCGACCTTAGGCTGGTTTTCGACACGCGACCTTAGGCTGGTTTTCGACACGCGACCTTAGGCTGGTTTTCGACACGCGACCTTAGGCTGGTTTTCGACACGCGACCTTAGGCTGGTTTTCGATACGCGACCTTAGGCTGGTTTTCGATACGCGACCTTAGGCTGGTTTTCGATACGCGACCTTAGGCTGGTTTTCGATACGCGACCTTAGGCTGGATTCGAACTCGCAACCCTCCGGTTGCTAATCCGTTTCTCACCCAACCGGGCTACAGCGGATCTGATGCAGACGGAATACAATGTTTTGCACTCATACCGAAATTTTTCATGAAAAAATGAGTCTGAATTCATTATAGAAAAACATTTTAATATCATCTTGCAAGTAACAAATGTATATACTCAAGTTAAGAAATTTTAATACTTCATTAAAACTAATCCCAAGTTAGTCTTGTAGATCAAAAGATGTAAAATGACATTTCCTTTAAAACATCCAGTCATGAATATCACATTGTCAGGCAAGAATAACAGCAACTATTCATTCGATCTTGGCTTTGTGACTAAAATCGTCGCTGTTCTACTTTTAAGAGATACAAATCCCTCCTCGTTTCTTGGGTTGTGTTTTAAAAAGTGAAGGAATATGTTATAAAGATATTCGTCTCTCTCTTCACGTGGTATATGTGTTGAAACAGGGCAAATTGAACCGAGGTATCCTGAAAATGCAAAGAGAACTTTCATACCATTTTATTGACAGTAAAAAAATGACAAACATTTTAATTTGAAATCAAAATTGAATCAAAATTAAAAAGGGTTAAGTTAGATAGTTAATTAACGTTACACTGGTGCAACACAAAAGGATATTGGCGACGGTCCGGGATCGAACCCGAAGGGAACGATCCGAAGACACCACCACGTAGTTTTGAACCACGAAAGATGACAATAACTACAGAAAAACGCCATAAAAATAGTTACAGGAGAATCTATTCAAATCCAGGAAATAATGTGCATTTCACCATCTCCGAATCGAATATTTTACACAGGTGCATTTTGAACCACCTTGAATCGACATATTTTTTATAATCTCGAAAAAATAATTTCGAGATATGGGCCTGAAAGTAACGTCGCAAATTAAATATTTTTTAGTGTAGTCACGGAAAAAACCGGACTACTCTATTTCGAACACTATTCATAGAGCACCTCTACAAATTCAAATGCAAAAAATGCATAAGGGGACGTTTTTCTATCAAATTTTGCAAACAAAATTTCCAATGGAAACCCCTGTTTTGATGTCCTAATCAGATTCTGCAACGTTAAATTAGCCTAAATGTGAAATTTTATGAATTTACCATCTTTATAGCCGGAGATTACCATTGTTAAAGTTGCTGTCAATTTCAGGGATCATCTCCACATTGAAAATCGTAGATAGCGATTAATCGTAGTTATAGCTACCCGAATTTCAAATTTAAACACTATTTCAAACGTATTTGTCAGCACGTGCAAACGATCTGAGAATTATTCTATTTATTATGCAAGTGCAAACAATCCGAGAATTATCCAAGGTTTGTCAGACGTTTTTTTAAACTTTTCGTTGGCCCCTAAAATCACTGAGGAAAATGTAATGCAACGCAAAAACTAACCTTGAAATGAGCTGAAATTTTGAATGGTCATATTAGAAGTCCTTCTGAATCGGTTCCCATCAAAATATAGTAGAGTCCCAATTCATAATTTTCTTCAAACATTAAATTAATTATTGCATACTAAAAACGAATTTTAAAATAATATATTAGATGGATTTTGTCTGGGTTTTCTAACAGTAACATAGTACAAAACATTAGCGCTACAGAAATATTATTTAGGAAAATATTCATAAGCCTGAAAAATTGATTTAACATTAAGAGCTCCTATCTTTCTGTACTCAACTTCGAAACGGTAAAACCCAATTATATGAAATTTGGTATCTGAAGTTAAATTTGGAGATTTGAAATTGTGTCGAAATAGGGTTCTAGTTGAAATTATGAAGTTGGTGTTCAATTTAATATGAAGACGGCCCATTATGCAAATTTTATGCATTTGAATTTATAGAAAGCGTTAGTTCCTGCCAAACGCCATCTTTGAATTTCCTGTTAAAACTGCTCAAATGAAGAGGGTGTTTCGTTTTTCCCGCGCGTGACTGTACATCACCTACATAACAATCACATATCTCCTAAAGTATTGGGTCGTTGCGAATGAAATGTCCCGAAAAGGACCATCACACTTCGATGGCGATAACTGAATTCAGTACCTAACCTAGTCGAAATAATCTCCCTCTGAATTGACATACTGTTGCCACTTGTCTGACAAGGGCCATGATCCCGGAACGAAAAATCTTGTGGCTGGGATGAGAAGTCATCAACTGCACGGTGAACCTCCGTATCTTGGGTGAACCGTTTGCAAGACAGAAAGCGATCCAGGTGAAAATCTGTAGGTGACAAGTCGGGAATAGGGCGATGAGGCATCGCTTCATAGCCCAACTCACGTAGTGTAAACATGCATCATCCGTTGTGCGACGTGAGGACGGGCGTTATCTTGCAGGAGGAGAACGCTATGCCTGTTTACAAAAGCCGGTTGTTTTACCATCAATTTCCGGTGCATCTCTGTCGTAACATTTCTCACAATATCGTTCTGAAGTGATGGTTTGACCACTTGGCAGGAAACTGCGATGAATTATTCCAGATGTAGACCACCATACAAGAAGCATAACTTTCCTGGGATGTAAGGGTGGCTTGGGATGGCGTTCAGGAGGCTGTACTTTACTAAATCATTGTACAGATCGTTTCCCGATTGCCATGAAGGACCCATTTCTCGTACATTGCTCCAAGCATGTTTAATTGTTTCAAGATAGGAATATTTAATATGGGACAAAATTACCCTTACAATGGTCTATTTTTGCCCAAAATAAAAATAAATTTCATAAAAGTATTATAAAAAGTGGATTTGTTATATCAGTCTTTTAGAGAAAAGTTTGAACTATCTAAAAATTACCTTAAAAACAGTATCTATTATTTATTATTTTCTAGCATAAGATTAAATAAAAAGTTTTATAAAAGTGGAACAAAGTAACCCGTATTTACGGTACAGAAATAATGAATCGTTATAATATTGCATCAAAAAAGGTGCTAGAACTGCGAGCCGGGGGATTCTATCGCATACTTGAGTGGAGGAACACAGTTGGCTCGCGCGTTAGAGGTTGAAATTTAGACGCTATTTTACGTTGAACCTGGTAAAAATCAACATTTGAGAAACTGCGTTGGCTATATAGGAGACTAAATTAACATTCTAATGAACATACACAAATGTTAAGGATGGCTTTTTTGAAAACATCTTGACCAAACTTTCTCAAGTTTCATGAATTATTGAAAAACTAATCTATTTAAAAAATATTTTTTTGCATATTATTACGAACAGAACACTTAAGTATCACGAACAGAAACAAATTTATCTAATAGTTTGAGCGCAGCACAATTTTAAGTGCTACTCGACATTCTTGACAAGCAAAATCGAATATTTTTATCGGCATTCAAAGGGTCTTATTTCAACGAAAAAAATTGTGAAAAAGAATGCAGTATATTTCAACATACGCCATTGACCATCATGCACTGAATTTTTATAAAAATCGCGAGGCGAACATTTTATTGCTTGAATTTAAATGGATTCACTCTTATATTAACTCTAAATAACTAGATACAAAATAACTTTAATATATTTAACTAAATTTAGATGAAAAGTTTCACATAAAATTCAGTTACTTTGGCATTGAATATCCGTTTCAAATTGATGACAATGATGTTCGTCTTCACACTCTATGATTTCGAAACCAATGTCCGTTAGCATCTGTATATAATGAGAAGCTTGGTAATTCTTGGTATGAGATTCGGGGGGCTCTCTCGCAAAATCCTGAAATAAATAACAGATGTTGCGTATTCTGGCAGCAACTTCGCTTGAAGAGAACACTAGAGAACTGTTATAAAATTCTTTATCATCGGGATAAATCAGATGCACACACAATACAGTATTCTGTAAAATACAAATTAACGGTGCGGCATTGGCATGATTCCAATTTTTCGTCACCAAGCCGAGTCCAAATGGTAATGGTTAGCATTGCTGTGATAAGCCGCCATCTTGGCTAACTTTGGCGATCCCACCGAATGTACCAGATCGGTTGGGTTTTATGGCACAAGTCATATTGGATCAAGTTGCGCCAAGCATAAGACAGCACAATGAGGGAGGAAGAAAAAGCAAAAAGGGTAGACGAAGCTAAAAATGAAAGGGAAGAAGATCACTCGGATACCTCAGTTGTCTCGACGAGATCTCATTAGCAAAACTGACCAGATCTTGATCTCGTCATGACCCAAAAATCGTCAATATCTATGACGAGATATCTCGTCATTAGCAAAATTGGTCAGATCTTGATTGATGATATACAGGGTAATTCAAAATGAATATAGCGATTACAAACGGCTATAACTATTTATTGAAAAAGAATTTATCGATAAGATTAACACATAATGTAGACGGAACTTCAAAATTTTGTATACATACGTCATAGAAATTCTATGCGACTTCCCTTGGTCACACGGACAACATCTAGGCGGTAGTCCATTTCACGCCATACATTCTGAAGCATGTCTGCAGTTATGCAGACATGCTTCATGAGTAGGCTTCCGCTTCACTGCACCTGGGCCTTACGTAAAGAAATTTTGAAGTTCCGTCTACATTATGTGTTAATCTTATCGATAAATTCTTTTTCAATAAATAGTTATAGCCGTTTGTAATCGCTATATTCATTTTGAATTACCCTGTATATCTCGTCGAAACCACTTTGAGAGTTAAATATGGAATCTTGAATTAGTGAGCTAATATTAAACCCCAGTCTGTAACTTAAGTTGCATGGATCATAGCATTCTTCCGTTCTATAATCTGGTACGGTTAATTTCCCGCGATAAGCAGTCGAGTCTCGTGGTTTTTAGCGAGTCTATTTTTTTTAAATAAGGGGACAGGCTGAACGTAAACAAAGCACTTAAACAATTGGCGTCTAACGTGGATTCTGGGGTTTCAAGTTTATCGTCAAAGCCGAAAGTGATAGCAACTAGTTCACACGGGTAAAATCATCAGCCGCTATCGCCCTTCATGCTTTTGGTATGGTAGCTCTTCGCATATGCGCCTTTCAGACCTATTCAAACACCGACTCACCCAAAGGTCGACTGTCTTGTAGGAGCCGCCGCACTATACTAAAGCATACAAACTATTCTACAAAACTTGTGTTACCAAGACAAAGTAGGGGTTCGATACGGGGGCACTGGACCTTTTTGGCAGAACTGTTTAGGTGATCTAGAACACCAGCTTAGATCTTACAGTTAGTCCGTCTATCACGAGCAGCTTCTAGATAGCCTTGCCCTGTTGGTTGCCGTAGAAACTTTATCCCTTTTCCTTAGTAGGTACTTGGGAAGAAATGTATTTAAGTTTATCACATTGGCGCACTTGATGGCAAATTGGAAATATATTTGATATTTTTTACTTGTCGCCGAGATCGATCTTAGCAAACCACCTCTTTCCACCACATCCGCGAAAAGCAAAACAAAATTTAGCCGAGAGTCACCCCCTACTCAAAATGGAACGATCCCCATTTCCATAGCGACCGCCACCACCCAAACTTGGTGTCAGGATCAGTTCTCGTGGCAGACAGTACAATGCCACTCATCCTCTGCATCAGTCAAAATCGAAAAAGCTCTATGCGCAAACTAATATAAAAACTCAAGGTAGGGAGTTGAATTAACGTCGCACTGGACCAACACAATGGGTTATTGGCGAAAGGTACTGGATCAATTCCGAGGAGAAAGATCCATAATCTTGAACCATGGTCAGATGACGAGGTCAACACTCGAGCTGGCACCCTACTCAAACATCCACATCACATTAAAGCGAGGATATTTGAAGCCAAGATAGATTTAACGTGCACTAGCCCACGCGAACACTACGGTTTTTTTGGACCTAGTTTCGAACTCGCAATCCTTGGGTTGCTAAACCGCTACCCTTCCAACCGGGCCTATAAACTCGAGAAATAAGCAAATAAAAATATAAAATTCTTACAGCTGCATGCTGGCTATACATTTCTCCAATTTCGTTCGCCCAGTCGTAGAAATTGGCCCACAACATGAAGCGGAAAGCTGCTGAACCTCCAGTCTGCAGAAGTCTATACACATTTGCGAATGCTTCGTTTTGAGCCTTTATGCAGTTGAAGCAATAATGCGATACGATTACATGCATTTGATCCTCCCACTGCACCACGGTTGACCTGAAACGATACGAAAATAAAGGTAGTTATTTAACGTAGCACTGGAGCAACACAACGGGCTTTTGGGGAAGGTACGGGATCCAATCCATCCCGAAGGGGAGAATCCAAGGATAAAGTCTCGTAATTTTGAACCACGATCAGATGACGAGAACACCTTTAGCTGGCACTCTACTCCAAATTTCCACACAACACCAAAGTGGATATTTGAGGCAGCGACAGATTTGACTTGCACCAGT
Source organism: Meta bourneti (assembly GCA_933210815.1). Lineage (NCBI taxonomy): Eukaryota > Metazoa > Arthropoda > Arachnida > Araneae > Tetragnathidae > Meta > Meta bourneti. Next base: position 55,321,108 of record OW119930.1, on the reverse strand, counting down.
CCCCGCGACTGTCTTTGGATGGACCGAGTTTTGTACTCACAACCCTCCAGTTGCTAATCCGTTGCTCTTCCATCTGGGCTATGGTGGCCCTTAGGAAATAAAGATAAGCATTGGAACTGGATGACTTAAAGAACTGCAATCTTACAAATACTTTGCATGGTTGGCTTGGGGTTTTATGACGCAAGGGCCATATTTGGCCATGCTGTGCCGGACACAAGACATACAATATCAAGAGATGCACACAATGAAAATTTTATTGACACAGAAGAGAAAAATACACCCAGGGAGGAATGCACCTGGAACAGGAAGCAAACCAGCACAGTCTACAACTCGCAGGATAATACTTTTGCATGGATTAACGATTTGTCTTGGTGCAAAGGCCGAATTAGGATGGATTCGAGAATATCTAAGTCTGTCAATCTATTTTCTAAATTTATAGATGGGATTTAATATTTATGTGTAGGCTTAAGTAACACAAATCTCTATGGGCTAGCCAGACGAGCAGAAGCTGCGGGGTACGTATGAAAATTGTAAAATATCCAACATTTCATTCAATCATATTAGATAATTTGTCTCAAGTTTGTGCTTTTACTTTCGACTATGGTGAACGGTAAACACTGTTAACGTTACAAGAATTGAACCAAAATTTATGTGTAGAAGTCATGATTTCTGACCATTGGAATTTCTTATTAGTTAGTAAAATATTTCCGAAACAGTATAAGTATTCTAGTAATTCAGGGCATTCCAATTATTCATATTAATTTCATACAATAGCTTGATACTTTCTTATCGAAGCGGCCTTAGCGAAATATGAAACGGCCTTGGCGAAATCGCTCTTTGGTCTATACAGATGAAGGCTTACGCATGCTATGTATATTGTTCGTATTATTCATCTATTTACGAGTTACGGAAATAAGTAAAATGGGATAAATATAATTAATCTATAAACGTTTTTATGGCAACCATGAAAGGGCTTGCAAATTTGAACTTATGGATACGATTCGGTCAATGAGGGTTGATTTGGCCACCAAACTTGGCGATTAATCGCCCTGTTTATGTAAAGCAGGGATGCAGACTTGTTAAGACCAAGGGCCAGATTCATTGACTTATGGGAGGGCCACCAAAAAATGAGTTATCTATCATTATTTGTTTTATATTTATATATTGTTAGAGAAAGATAACAAGTAAATAAATAATTTAATTTGATGCGTAACATCGCATTAATTTAACAATTGTTTTAATATTCGATTCAATTTTTGTAGTAGCCAAGGCAAAAAATTTCGTTATTAATTTAATTAAAATTACTTTTTTCGGTTTGACACTTTTCAAAACAGTGTCGAACTGAAAAAAGTAATTCGTTAATCAAGCGGTTCCCATTTTTCGATTTGTTCATTTACGTTACTGAAAAGGTTTGTTCATATGTGCCGCGCATGGCACCACAGCTACATTGCTGTGCGAATGTGCTATGTTTTAAAAATAACCCATTATGTGAAGTTAAAATAGTGCAGGGTGAGGCGGGCCGCATATGGCCCGCGGTCTGTATCTTTGATGTAAAGTATATCAAGGCCGTAAAAAAAGGAAGTCTCACAGTATATTTACATAATGCAGTTTGGATAAAAATCAACATAAAGGGTGTCCATACCAACCTTTCATCGATGCTTCCATAATGGAATTCTACCTTTGGATCAAAACCTTCCAATCGGGCCAAGTCTAGTTCTTCTGTATTCTGATCTATGGCAACTAATTTCGCTATATTTGGAAACAGTGCCATCAAACTATAGGTAGAGTTTAATCCTCTTGCACAGCCAACGTCCATAACTACTTTACCGGAAAGATCTCCCCAGTTTAATAGAGCTGTGCTATGCAGCAAGAACTCTCTGCAGTCAAGGTCTGCCATTATGTACTTGCCTCTGAATATATAACCTAAATTGCAGAAATAAACATTTAAAAAATACTAGATTACGTTTGGAAATAAAAGCCATTTTCACATACAAATAAACAAAACCCGTACGTTGTTAGTAGGTCCCAGTTGAATTAGACCTCATGAAGCAAAAACTAGATGCATAGCTTTACTACGCCGCATAGCTTTATGCGGAACTACGTGTGAACGGTGCGAGAAATGAAACAAGGTTGTGTATACAATCAACTCTTATGACACAAATCCAGGCACCTTACAGATAGAATGGAATCATACGCGGCTAGGGTAGGTCGATGATACGAGAAGGTAGGTAGTTAACGCAGCACTGGAGCAACATAACAGGTATTGGCGACGATCAATCCAGAAGGGAAAGATCCAAGGACGACGCCTCGTAATTTTGAACCTCGGTTAGATGCCGAGAATACCCGAGATGACACCCACTCTCAAAACTTCCACACCACGCCAACGTGAGGACATTTGAGGCCACGAGATTTAAGGTGGATCAGCCCCCGTTCACACGAGTCTGGCTTGACCGAGTTAGGAACTAGCAACCCACCGGTTGCTAATCCGCTGCTCTTCCAAGTGGAATACCGCGGCCCAAATTATTGGAAGAAATAAATATAAGTGAATGTTCTGAAATTGGATGGAGAATATTAGGAAATTGTAGACGATGCGCGTGAAAGTATCAAGATACTGCCATAAAAATACAACCACTAAAATCTCCTTTCTGTTCAAGAAATGCTTGCGGAGTGTTTAGAGCCTTACATCTGAAACAAATGCTGCAATAAATCGAGATTTTACTATCGAATACTCAAACAAAAGTGAAACTACTAAATAGAGTAAAATACCTTACAATTCTTGAATTTTGTTATTTTGTTCATAACTATTAAATTATTTACTTAAAGATAATTTTCTTTATTTCCTGCATCCAAATGGGTCATTTGACACGTTTCGGTAAAAATAAGTATTGTCAAAAGAACGGCAAGATTAGGTAATTAATGTCGCATTGGAGCAATACAACGGGTTATTGGCGACGGTCCGGAAACGGATCAATCCCAAAGGGAAAATCAATTACACCACCACGTAATTTTGAGCCATAGTCAGATGACGGCCACGACACATTTAACCTGCACCGTGTATACGACGGTCTTCGGTTGGATTAAGTTTTGAACTATCAATTCTCCGGTTGCTAATCAGTTACTCTTCCAACTGGGCCACCACGGCCCTCAAAAGATAGGTAAATTTCGTGTAAAACAATCAAGATGACCAATAGCCAGTATCTATGCGACTAACTGGGAATATCGGGTTTGTTTTGATGTGCCGTATCTTTTGTATCAACAGTTACAGGCCATTCAGAATTCTTACAGAATCTATCAGTAGACGAACAGAAGTATTGCCCCGTGAAATTTCTTAGTTTGTGAAGTTGATATAGTTCGCAGTAGTTCATTAATTCGTAAAAAGACACAATGTGGATTTCAGATAACGAAACCCTATCGGAACTATACAATTACTTTTACCGATTCCGTAAACAATCCCACATTCCGGTTAGTTTTGTTTTGAACTTCATAAATAAATTCAATTGTCACGAAGCAAACATTTGTATTTAAAAATAATTTTAACCTAACATGCTTAATTAAAGGCTTAATCGAAAAATACTAAACTCGTTTATTAGTTCTGAGCAATAGATTTATCGAATTTCTTACCTCACAAAGACACCTGCTACCAGATGACAAACTTGAGCGATTGGAATGGGCCAAGATAGTCAAGAACGAAAATGCCATTTTAATATCGATGCATTTATAAGGCGATATTCCAATAGCATGCGCAAGCGTTGCCTCGTCATCTGACCGTGGTTCAAAATTACGTGGTGTTGTCTTCGGATATTTCCTGGCCAAATATGTCCCTTGCGCCATAAAACCCCAAAATCAATCAATCAAACATCGGATCCCTTTGTGATTGAACCCGGTATGTCACCAATTGCACGTTGTGCTGCTCCAGTGTGACGCTAATTAAAATACCAAGCTACCTACCGATCTTTAGTTTGGAAAGCGGTAGCCCGTTTGGAAGAGTAACGGATTGGCAAACAGAGGATTGCGAGTTCAAATCTAACAAAAGACCGTCCTGTACAAAGGGGGCTGGTGCACGTAAAATCTGACGTGGACTCAAACGTCCTCACGCTGGCGTGGTGTGGAAGTTTGGAGAGTGGGGTGCCAGCTCAGGTATGCGTCGTCGTCTGACAGTGGTTCAAAATTACGAGGTATTGTCCTCGGATATTTCCCTTCTGGTTTGGGGGGTATTTCAATTAACGTCACACTGGAGCAACACAACGGGCTATTGGTGACGGTCCGGGATCAATCCCAAAGGGAATCCCTTCTGGTTTGATCCCGGACCGTCGCCAATAGCCCGTTGTGTAGTCAGTGCGACGTTATTTAAAAATACCTATCCATCCGGACAGTCGGCAATAGCCCGCTGCGTTACTCCAATGAGGCGTTAATTAAAATACCTACCTACCTACTTCTGATCTTGCCATTCAGGATTGTTCCCGGACCGTTGCATGCCCACTGCGCAACGATCCGGGAACCATTGACCATTGAGTTGTAGACGGCGCAGGTTCGATTCGTGTCAGGTGCATTCCTCCATGGGTATTTCTTTTTTCTGTGTCAGTAAAACTTTCATTGTGTGTCTGTCTATTACTTGATATCGTATGTCTTGTGTCTGGATCAGCATGGTCAAGTATGGCCCTTGCGCCACAAAATCCCAAACCAACCAACCCAAACCGTTGCCAATAGTCCGTTGTGTTACACCTGTGCAACGTTAATTGACTACCTACCTTCTTGACACGGAATTAGGCTACTTAGGGTTTAGAGTCATGTCCTCAAGCTACATTATTAAAAAAGGTAGGTTGGTAAGTATTTTAATTAACGTAGCACTGGAGCACAGCACACCGGCCATTGGCGAAGGTCCGGCATCAAACCCTAAGGGAAAGACCGAGGACAATACTAATTTTGAGCCACGGTCAGATGACGAGGTCACAGCTGAGCTAGAATCCCACACTCCAAACTTACACCCTCGCCAACGTGAGGATATTTGAGGTCACGACAGATTTAACATGCACCAGCCTCCTATGAACACGACGGTCTTTGGTTGGATTCGAACAAGCGACCCTTCGGTTGCTAATCCGTTACTCTTCCAACTGTTCTACCGCTGCACACTTATAAAAATGCCTCATAAGGTTGGGCGATTGGTAGTTCAATTTCGTCATATTAGAACAATACACCGGGCTATTTGCAACGGACCAGGAGCAATCGCGAAGGGTAGGTTGTGAATTAACGTCTCGAGCAACACAATGAGCTATTGGCGACGTTCCGAGATCAATCCCCAAGGGTAGGTTGCGAAGTAACGTCTCGAGCAACACAATGGGCTATTGGTGACGTTCCGAGATCAATCCCCAAGGGTAGGTTGCGAAGTAACGTCTCGAGCAACACAATGGGCTATTGGCGAGGTTCCGAGATCAATCTCCAAGGGAAAAATCCAAGGACAACGCATCCTAATTTTGAACACTCGAAATATATTTGCAGAATTCATTGTAAGGGTTAGCTTAAAAAGTAGTTTATAGCCGGTATGGCGTTTTATCTAATTGGCATTGATCATTCCAATATCCTACATCAATTCGGGATTCCTTCCTTGGAGGGCCGCGGTGGCCCGGTTGGAAGAGTAACGGACTAGCAACCGAAGGGTTGCGAGTTCGAATCCAGCCAAACACCGTCGTGTACAAAGGGGGCTGGTGCACGTTAAATCTGTCGTGGCCTCAAATGTCCTCACGTTGGCGTGGTGTGGAAGTTTGGAGAGTGGGGTGCCAGCTCAGGTGTTGCCTCGTCATCTGACCGTGGTTCAAAATTACGTGGTGTTGTCCTCGGATCTTTCCCTTTGGGATTGATCCCGGACCGTCACCAATAGCCCGTTGTGTTGCTCCAGTGTGACGTTAATTGAAATAAATAAATAAATAAATAAATAACATTCCAATATCCTACATCAATTCGGGATTCCTTCCTTGGAGGGCCGCGGTGGCCCGGTTGGAAGAGTAACGAACTAGCAACCGAAGGGTTGCGAGTTCGAATCCAGCCAAACACCGTCGTGTACAAAGGGGGCTGGTGCACGTTAAATCTTTCGTGGCCTCAAATGTCCTCACGTTGGCGTGGTGTGGAAGTTTGGAGAGTGGGGTGCCAGCTCAGGTGTTGCCTCGTCATCTGACCATGGTTCAAAATTACGTGGTGTTGTCCTCGGATCTTTCCCTTTGGGATTGATCCCGGACCGTCACCAATAACCCATTGTGTTGCTCCAGTGTGACGTTAATTGAAATACCCCCCCCTTCCTTGGAATTTTTAGCCCGTTGTGTTGCTCCAGTGTGACGTTAATTTAAAAATACCAATACCAATACCTTGGAATTTTTGATGTGTTGCTATTTCAATCATCTCACTGCAGCAGCACAACGGGCTATTGGCAACGGTTCGGGATCAAACTTTAAGGGGAAGATCGAGGACAACATTAAGTAATTTGTAGTCACGGTCTAATGACGAGGTCACACCTGAGCTGACACCCACTCTCCAAACTTCTACTCTACTTCAATGTGAGGACATTTGAGGCCACTACAAATTTAACGTGTAGGTAGGTATTTTAATTAACGTCGCACTGGAGCAACACAACGGACTATTGGCAACTGTCCGGGAGGAAACCCGAAAGGAAAGATCCGAGGACCCCACCATGTACTTTGAATCACAGATGACGAGACCCTCTGAGGGATTCACATGCATAACTCCAACTTTCAACCCGGGGCCGCGGTCGTCTACAGAGGGAGCTGGTGCACGTTAAACCCGCCGTGGCCTCAATTCAACGTTCTAAATTCGTTGTTTTGCTGGATGTATTCAAATAGCAAACGGAATACTAACGATAGAAATACCTCTCGTATATTTTTTAGAAATGCTGAGATGCTTACTGAAATCAGATTAATGCAGAATTAATCAAGCGCTTCCAAGTTATTAAAATGTTTAAATTCCAGTTTCCAGATAAACTTATGTTTGCTAAGAACGAAGCAGAAAGCATCCTTGGTACCCCAATACCCATTAACTATACATAAAATACTAGTCCATGGAATATTGCGTCTTGTATTCTTCCAATTGGTCAGCTCTTAGAAGTGCAAGAGGCAAAACATAAACATAATAGGCAACGATTGAATATTTACTATAAAAACGAAGGGTGTGAAGAACTGATACGAATAGATTTAATGAACAGATTCCTCATCACCCCTGATACAGTAATTGCAAGTTTACAAACATGGTCTAACTAAACGCATCCAAATGTTTTCAAAAAGGCTAGATTTGTTTGAGGAACCTTCCCTTGATTTAAATACATCAGACTATTTGGGCAGTTGATATTTCAAGTAAATAATTTTGAATATTTTTCAGACTTTCGTTTTTAGTTTTTCTAGTACGTACATCTACTTTATTTTTAAACGAAACTGTTTGGGATACATCTGACGTGCATCTTAATATAAAATTGCAAAAATGCGGCAAATAATTGAACGAAGTATATCATATATGGAGCAAAGTTGACAAATTTCTTTAAATTTAGCAGTTTTGCATTCAAATAGCTAAAAATCTTTCTCGTTGAATATACCAAACCACTATTTTATCAGCCTTTAAAAACCACAAAAATAGTGCATTTCTTATGCAATAATTAAGTCCACCTAGATTGCTAAAATGACACTACAACATTAATTCGAAAATGTCGTGAAAGGGTTGGTTGTTTTGGGGTTTTATGGCGCAAGGGCCATATTTGGCCATGCTGCGCCACACAAGACGTACAATATCAATAAACACCCACACAATGAAAGTTTTACCGACACAGAAGATGGGTAGGGTATTTTAATTAACGTCACACTGGAGCAACACAACAGGCTATTGTGACACAGAATAGAGAAATACACCTAGGGAGGAATGCAGCTGACAGGAATCGAACTGGCTTCGCCTACAAGTCATAAGTTGCTAGTGCAGTTGTCATACCCAACGAGCCACGGCGGCCACATCGTGAAAGGGAAAAAGGAGGGTCAGGGCAACAATTAGGGAAGGAAAGAAATTCCAAAGCAATTCCATGAATTTATACGAGTTTATTGGGTAGATAGTTAAGGTCGCATTGGAGCAACACAATGGTCCATTGATAGTTGATTTGGTAGGTAGCTAATTAACGACGCACTGGAGCAACACAACAGGCTATAGGCGACGGTCCGGGATCAATCCCGAAAGGAAAGATCCGAAGACACCTCGCAATTTTGAACCAGTCAGATGAAGAGGACACCTGGAGCTGGCACCTCTCTCCGAACTTCTACACCACGCCAACACTAGTACATTTGAGGCCACGGCAGATTTGACCCAGATTGATTAATACTAAGCAAAACATCAGCTTTCCCGTTTGCTTAGTTTGCACTGAAAATCCTTAATTAGCTCAAATTCGCATAACTTTAATTCCGAGAAATTGGAATTTCTCAAAATGAATTGCGAGGCGTGTCAATTTGAGTGTTAAAATAAATCACTGACACTCAAAACCAATATTTGCGTATAATTTCAAACTTCAATAACTTTATTCAACATAATAAATTAGGCTAACGAACACACCACTTTCATACCACCTCAAACTTTATCCATAAAGGTTAAGATCTTATTAAAACTAAAATACGGGAAGTTGGAGTTGTGTAGTGCCCCACAATTCACTTGCGCTTCCTCAGGTAAATTGTGAAAATGCAATCTGTGAAGCAAGACATTTCGTCAGGGTTTTTCGGACAGTTCTTCGTAAAAGCTTGATACAAGTCTGCTTCATAGTCTTGTACTACTTCAGCCGGAATACTCTCGTACCAGGGAGCCGAGGTCATCACTTCTGGAATTAGATTAAAAAGAATTTTTCTTGTTCAAACTAATGATATTTTTTTGAATTTATAATTCAGATGCCTGTATACAAATGTCCTTAAGCAGGGAAATACAGGATTCAAATAATACAAGCGGTGTGAAAAAGAATTAAAAGTCAAGTAACATAAATGAGGATTTAGAGTGAAAACATGGTATGAGGATGTTAATTCTCATATCCCATATGAAGATGTTAACTAGTTCAATGAATAACTAAGCAGGTTCAAAAGTAACTTTAATAAAAATTCAAACATTAGACATTCTCTGATTGCTCTACCAGCATAACGTCTTTTCTCAAAGTGAAGACGGAACTTTTATTCTAAAAATCTCAATCTTTTTTATCGCTACAAGCAAACGACAGTTTTATGCTCACGCGCAGTACAACTGAAAGAAAGCGATAATTTAAATTTAATTCGTTGCCAAATTCAGGCGAGTTGTTTTCATGAGTAGACCGATGCCACCACAAACATAAGGTCTTCAAGCTTTATCTTTATGGTTAAGGATTCTTAAAATGCCCAAAGTACCCAAACCCTCGTAACTCTAGAAAACAGCACTCAGTCAACAGTTGTTAGTGATCATACTGTTATCTAATGTGAGTATCAGATGTGTTACGAGTGAAGTATCACAGGATAGTATATATTTTACCAAACTATTTATTCAAAAGTAAAAATTCAATTTTTTTTAATCAGCCGGATAATTATTCATTTAAACTACAAATTAGATGTTATGCAAAACGATTTAATGATTTAACTTCTTAGTTCAAGAATTAAATTAATTATTTTTATTGATATTCTTTTACCGTGGTAAGAAAAAAGGAGGTAAAACAATGAATCAATAGTATAGGTTCTTGCATGTATATATTCGCTTTTGGCAGTAGAACAGAAAAATATGTTAAAAGTTAATGGAATATTAATGTCTGAAAAAAATTAATAAGTTCCAATAATATTTTTGTACTACATATTTGTGGAACATTTGTTCATTGTTCTTGTCTCATTTCTATTACCACAGCAAAGCAACATAAAAAATTAAATACAAGTTAAAATATTAATACAAATCGTTTGCAAAAAATTACTGTGTTAAATAAATATCTAACTATAGTCTGATACAATACAATTTTTATATTTCTCGATATATATATAGATATCTTGATATTATATATGGTTGATTGGTTTGGGTTTTATGGCACAAGGTCCAAAAACGGACAAGCTGCACGAAACACAAGATGATGCAAACCAATAAAATAAATAAAAGGCTAAAATAGTCTGATCAAACGAAGTGCTGATATGAAGTTGTAGTTGAGATGATATATAACAGTGGTCGTTTAAGACAAGTGTATAAAAAGTCATTCAAAAATAAATTTTTGTTATAAAAACATGTAAATTGTAGACTAAGATACGATGAAAAGAGACTAAGGTACGATAAAAAGACTAAGATGGGTTATCCCCATCTTAGTTTTTAATGGTAAAAATCCCGAGTGATGCAAAAAGGTAGTGATGAATGTGGAGGATGACCTAACAAGTTTGATAAAATTGGAGATGGAGTGTTAAAATAACGCCAGTAAAAGTGCCCAAAATTAGTACAATTAGTTACAGCATGATTGAGAGGCTCTTGGCAATGGTGGTTTCCCCGACCAATAAAAATCTATGTGTGACTCGTGTATGACCGATGCAAAGACGTTAAAATGACGTCGAACCGTCGAGATGGTAGTGACGGTACGAGTGGGATGGTCGGTTGGATGTTTGGAGTGAGCTGAACAATAAACTCCACGTCTTCGCCCATTTGTTCCATACGATATCTCGTAAAAATAACGAATGTTATCGTATGGAATGCGTATATTTAAACGAGTCACTGCATTTTTCGCTGTGTCATCGGCCAGTTAATTGCCAATAATTCCGACGTGTCCCAGTATCCAACAAAAAACGATACCGAAACCACGCCAGATGAGCTTATGGATTTTTGAAACTTTATGCGCTAAAGGCCGTCTTAGAGAGTCCGAAGTCAACGTTTCCAAGACACCCCCTTTTCGAGTCTGAATATAAAATAAAATTTCCTGCTCTAAGAGTAGAAATATATACGAGTGCTTTAAAATCAGCTAAAAATTCAGTTGTAAAAACAGATACAAATGATGGTAATGAATAGCTAATAGTTGTCCCACAAATAAAGGCACAACCGGCATAATTGGGTGATTTTGAGCCATCAGTGTAAATAGCTGTATGGTCTCTAAAATAATGACGATGAGGAATAAAAAGTTGATTATAAATTATAGGGTCGGTATTTGATTTTTCATACCCCAGAAAAGCATTTAAAAAAGATAATTTTTGATATTTCCAAGGGAAAACATTAAGTAGGGTCTCTGATATTTTTATTGAAATGAGATTCATATCCCGAGGGGCAGTTTTCGAGCGTAATCCAAAAGGTAGTATACAGGAAGGTCTGATCCTGAAAATGCGATCATAAGAACTGTCCAGGAGTGAATCACGTAGTGGATACGTTGGATGACTCAAGATGCGATAGTATAGTCGTAGCGACAACAAAAGACGTGTGTAGGCCAAAGGTGGTTCTAGGGGCACAACGTACAGGCTTTTAACAGGTGAAATGCGAAAGGCACCGGAACAGATTCTTAGTGCGGTATGATGCACAGTATCGAGCTTTCATAACTGACGGGCAGAGCCATATAAGCTTCACACCCAGTGTAGTCTGGAACGAATTAAAGCCCGATAGATGTTAAGCATGGAGGACCGTTCCGCCCACAAGATGTATTAGAGTACCTTTAAAAGATTGAGCTTTTTCTCGCAAGGCATACGCAACTGCTCGACGTGGAGCTGGAAGGTAAGTTTCTGGTCCAAAACGATACCAAGAAATCTTACTTCTTATGAACCACTGCAATCCTGTTACCATCCAGAGATATTTCTGGGTCAGGATGCAGGTCCCGACGTCGGCAGAAATGTACGCAGAATGTCTTTTGAGCGGAAAGGCTGAAGCCGACATAGACACTCCACCGCGTTAAGCGAGAGACAGCTGTCTGAAGTTGTCGCTCGATGTACCGCATGTCCTTACCCTGTCAGTGAATGCTCAGGTCATCAACGTATAAGCTACCCTGGACAGTTGGAGGTAACTGGTTTATTTTTATAGAAAAAAGGGGTTACACTGAAGACACTGCCCTAAGGTACGCCCTCTTCTTGGATGAGTCAGAAAGAGTAGAACCAATACGAACTTGGAACTGACGTAGTGCTAGAAAATTTTGAATAAAAATTGGTAGATGTCCTCGAAATCCAAGATTATGCAAATCACGAAGATTCCGTATCACCAGGTGCGATCGTACACCTTCTCCATATCAAAGATGGAAACCAAATGGTTTCGGCGTAGAAACGCAGGCGAGCTTGAGTTTCGAGACAAGATGTTGTCTACTGTTGAGCGGCCAGCCCTGAAACCGCTTTGAAATGGTGAGAGCCTGAGTCGTCTCAAGGATATAAACGAGACGAGTATTCATCATCCTTTCAAATAGCTTGCACATACAGCATGTGATTGCGATTGGCCGATAGTTATACGGGTTGGTAGGTTCTTTTCCTGACTTTGGAAAGGTATAACTATGACATGTCTCCAGGCCAAAGAAAAGTTCGTTCCTTCCATGTACGATTAAAGATTTGCATTTGCAAAATGTTAAGAAGGGAGTGACGGGCAAGATGTTGAATCATTACATAAGAAATGTCGTCAGAACCACGTGCTATCATCCTGGTCCTCTGTAAAGGTCTTCTGTAAATCGACAGTTATAGGCGGGTTCGGTGCGAAAATGGAAATTAAGGCGATGAGATTCGGCGCGATGGTTTGCGCGTTGGAAAGCCTCTGGATAGATATTTGCACTGGAAGCTGCCGAGAAAGCTCGTGATATCGCATTTGCTTTCTCGATAGCCTCCGAGACATGTTCACCATTCTCTTCTACGAACGATATTGAGTGCTCGGAATATAATCCCATCGCTTTCCGAACACTATCCCATAACTGTTTGGAAGCAGTGGCAGATGTAATGCCTGAAACATACTTTTTTCCAAGATTCCCTCTGGTTCTGACGTGGCACTCCGCAAGCGTTAGTTTTTGCTCGTTTGAAGGCTGAGATTTTGAGTTGTGGAGTATCGGTGAAAAATACCCCGCCTTCCTTTGGATCTTAATTGCTGCAGTGCATTCTGGATTCCACCAAGGTTTGCAATGCTTATGAAAGGTGGGAGACTTCTTCGGGATCGCTGTACCAGCAGCTGTAATCATAGCATTAGTGACTGCTACAATTACATCATCTATGCTGCCTTCTACCATCTACTGTTATAATGCAAAAATAGGCCAGCCTCATAAATGTATCGTGACGGGCGACTAACAGGATCACTTCCACCGATGAGTGACGAATATCGGAAAGTGATCACTGTTGTGCCGGTCTCTGCCGACAAAAAAAGAGATGGAATGATGGAAGGTAAGCAGATGGCGAGATCTATAGCATGAAAAGTGTGAGATGGTTCGTGGAAGTAGGTTACCTCCCGTTATTGAGTACAGACAGCAATTTGTGATCAGCTGTTCAATTTGACGCCCACGGGAATTAGTATCCCTACTTCCCCAAATCGCACTATGATCATTAAAGTCAGATAATGATAAACGGCTCTGGTAATTGATCTACCTAGTTCTCAAGGCTGTTATTGGATGGTATCATTAGGTGGTAAATAGAGTACAGATGAGTAATCATCCGTCGTACTTGTATTCTGACAGCTACTGTTTATAAAGTGTTAAGCGACACGACAAGAGATGGTTATGCACGGGAGGTGAAAAAAGCAACACCCCCGAAGCTCGTTCATCATCATTGATGTTATCTCTTCGAACACAAGTATAACGACGAATCTTCGCGTGTCAGACAACTTCAGGCTTGTCTCCTGAAGTGCGACACAAGCGGGATGATACTCTGCAACCATAGTTTTAACGTCATCCAACTTATTGCGCATTCCACGACAGTTCCAAGATGTAAAGCACCCTATAGTGGGGTCAGATTTATTTAATTGACCAGGATGCTCTTGCATTATGTAATCTCCGTCTCCTGAAAGGCCAGACCCATGTATGTCGAGTTCCATCTTCTCAGCTTTACGCAAGAGATTTCTGGGAGTGTTATTATTAAACATTTGTGATTTTTTTTATTTTTAAGACTTTTAGTTCGGATTTTTATTGCTTCAGGTATCTGCGAGGTTTTTCTTCAATCTGTGAGCGGGTTTGATTGATTGCTGGGTTTTATGGATCTGTGAACGGGTGTTGGAGTTATTAGATGGGCGAGTTGAAGTGTTGACATTTTTATATTTTGTTTTGAAGTTTGTACTGTGAAGATTGTGTACTGATTGAAAACTGTGGAGCAGGAAAATTCATTCCAAAAGAAGGGTCTGTCTGTAGCTATTGTATTGTAGGATTTTGATGCTATTTTTGCATATGAAGTCCCAATCCTTAGAGTTAGGGACTCCACGAGTTTACGGGCTTCGGGGAATGAGATTCTTTGAAAGGTTTTGACTGACTGCACTTTCTCGAATGCCCATTTAAGGCAAGATCGAGAGTAGGCAGGATGTCCGCCTTTGCAGTTTACTCAAGGAGGCAGAACAAGTGTCGGTCTCCTGGCCTATTTGAGCACAGCGAGCGCATCTTGTGGGGCTACGGCATGCGATCTTCGAATGTCCGAACCCCTGGCAATCAAAGCAGTGTTGAGGGTTCGGAATGAATGGACGGACTGGATAACTTAAATAACCTGCCTTAAAACGTGATGGTAGTGACGGCTGGTCGAATGTCAGGATATGCTTCGTAGGCACGAATAAATCACCCTGACGGATGGTAATACGACGTTCGCCGCATACGTGTTCTCCCCTCAGGTTTTCAAAAATCTCTTCCGAAGTTGTAAAAAGATCCCGTTCGGATACTTCTCCCATGGAAAAATTTAAAGAATTATGGGGAGGAACAGAAATGTGTCAAGAGAAATCATATTCTTTAAGGTTTCAGCTTGAGTTTTTGATGCCATTTCATAAAGGTGAGCGGAGTTTTTTTTATTTTATTTCTCCCTTCTAGAGGGAGAATAAATAGAATTATCATTGTTCATGATATGAAAATAAAAATTTCAGACCCTCACCTACGAGTCCAACAATGGATGCAGAATTCTGCACTGATGCTAACAGGGCCCATACGCTTACGAATCAGCCCTGTTGCAGACACCACCCTTAACGCGTTGCCCAGCAAGTGACCGATCGCTTGATCCCTAGCCGACGACGTAGTCCAATCGACCAGCCGATTGATGTACACGGGACCAATGCACACCTCCAGTTAACTTGAAGCTGCGGCCAAAGCAGTGTATTGGGTCAGTATATCGCCCCTCAGCTGCCAGGATCCCCTTTTCCAGAGACACGGATCTACACGCACGGCAAACAAGTGGGTGATCCCCAAGAGGAGCTGAAAGCGAGTGGCGAAAACCTCAAGGGGAGCCTTCAACTCCGAAGAGGTTGAAGGAGGAAGAAAAAAGCAGAAGGGGAGGGGGAAGAATGAAAAAAAAGGGAAGATCACTCAGGTACCCCGGGGCTGTGATGCCTGTACAAATCTAAAGAAGGTATGCCCCTGAGGGCTTGATATTATATATAAAATACTTTTCTGGTATTTTTATTCATAACAGATGTTCTATGAAAAAAGTCGGCATGGAAAGGTTCTTTGAATTTGTTAATGGGATATGTTTGAATAAAAATATAGAATTTCATCACGCTTTCATATTTTATTGCAAAAGAAAAATATATATGAACGAACTTGCATACTTTTGTACGAAACACTTAACTAATCACAAACCCAACCTTGGCGATACTACCATTGATTATTGATTATCACTCATTGCAGGAGTATCTTCCCATTATGCAAAGTTTGGCAACAGTAGAATATTTCGGTGCCCTATTCAGAAACTTAATGCCAAAATGTAATTACAATTTCTATGGGTCACCAGATGCAGGAAACTAAATTAGTATATACAACTAAATTTTGTCAATGTAGTAAGGAAATTCGTTTACTTCTCCAGTTTTCGTCAACTGAATCAAAATAACGGTCCTCGTAGTTTCGTTCAGCGGAACAGACTACAACAAAACCAATACTTTCAAGTAGATTACGGTAGTAAGCAGGGTTTGAGTTCTTCACTTCTGGGTTTGGAAGTATTACATTCTAAAATGAAATAATCATAAATACTAAATATTTGTATTTAAACATATGTATTACACATATACACAAAATTGTATTTCTGCACCCATTTCAGCAAATCACAATTTTGGTTGTTTTGATGGGTTATAAAACATGGCCCCAAAGGGGCCTAAATCTCCGGTATTGAATTTGAGACTTGAAATTTTGGTTTTGCCTTGATAATTAAGTAATTGGGTGAAAGCAATTGATCAATTGAGTCTAATTTTTAGTGCGTTGTTGATTGCAGCCAACACATTTAAGAAATTAAAAATTAAAAAATTTGAAAAATACAAATAGTGTGATTTTCAGCTGCTCATAAGTAGGGTTCTTCGTGGTCTGTTCTTATTTCGACAAGGTGGATTTCGACAAGAGATTGCAGTAAGAGAAACTTTAAGTTATTTCATTTCCTGAGATTTTAAAAAACTGATTTTCGAACGGTTTGTTGGTTTTGGGGTTTTATGGCACAAGGGCTATATTTGATCAGGCTATGCCAGACACAAGACATACAATATCAAGACATACCCACAATGAAAGTTTTACTGACACAGAAGAGAAAAATGTACCCGGGGAGGAACCCAGGGCACGCGACAGGAATCGAACCTGCGCTGCCCAAAACTCGAAGGTTGTTAACGTAGTGGGCATACCCATCAAGTCACGACGGCCCAATTTTTCAACGGAATAGAGTATTAAATTAGGCATATTGCCAGGTTGGTTTGGGTTTTGTGAGCGCAAGAACCAAAAATTGATAAGATTAACCAAACGCAAGATAAGGAATCTGACAGGAAAGAAGATAATCTCTCCAATTTTGGTCCCCAAGTAGACGGTTGTATATGTTGTGCACCATCCTCCAAGTACACGAAGGCCTTTGGTTGGATCGAGTTTCGAACTCAACACTCCGGTTGCTAATCTGCTACTCTTCCAACAGGGCTACCGCCCCCTCAGGTCAGTAAGTAGTTTAATTAACGTCGCACTGGAACATAACGGGCTACTGGCGACTGTTTGGGAACTATCCCGAAGGGTAAAATCTGAGGACACCTCGTAATTTTGAACTACGGTCAGATGACGAGATAAACACCCAAGCTGGCACCCACACTTCCACACCACGCTAACGTGAGGACATTTGAGACCACGTCAGATTTAACGTGCCCCAGCCCCTACATATACGACGTTTTAGGTTGGATCTAGTTTCGAACTCGCACCCCTCTTGTTGCTAATCCGCTTCTCATCCAACTGGGCTATGGCGGGGCTCAGGTTGGATGAGTTTGTTATGGATTTTAAAAATATCATGAGCCAAATGTCCATTTTAATATAGAAACAGATATTTACTTCATGGCATGCGTAAGAGTTACATCAACACCAATGGTATGGCTAAGCACATAAGTAAATAAATTCATACTTCAAATAGG
This sequence comes from Meta bourneti, assembly GCA_933210815.1. Taxonomy (NCBI): domain Eukaryota; kingdom Metazoa; phylum Arthropoda; class Arachnida; order Araneae; family Tetragnathidae; genus Meta; species Meta bourneti. Next base: position 55,303,618 of record OW119930.1, on the reverse strand, counting down.
GCTGTGTACTTTGGATTTTTCCTTATGTCCCCAAGTGCGTCAAAGTAAGACGAACGCAAGCGGAACAGAATCTCGGCTTTTCCACCGGGTCTCAGAAGGCGATGTACGTTCTCGAAAGCAACTTTTTGATCCTTCACGTAATTGAAGCAATGAAAAGATAGGATTCGATCTAGTTTGCCTTCCCAATCGACAAGGGTGGTCCTGTAAATGAAGACAGATAAATTAGGAATTTTCGACAAAAATCGCATTTAAAGTTTTCAATTTATTGACGAAGGTGATTCAATAGTGGATAAAAAGTTGTTTATCACTTAAAAATTATTTTTGATATGGGTTTTATGGCGCAAGCGGGCAAGTTCCGCCAAACACAAAACATAATATAATCCAATAAAAGTAGAAAACATTTAAAAATCAAGACAAAGATAAAATAGATTTAAAACATGTAAAATGTGTAGAGGAGAATGAGAATATACAAATAGTCAGATAAAAACAACATAACTAGTGATTTAATTTGCGGAAATGTGGGTTTGAGAAATGACTACGGAGTGGAATGTGCCGTGTTGGAGATGTCTTAGACGGCCCTCAGCTGGATGGTTGGTTGATTTGGGTTTTATGGCCCAAGATCCAGAAAAGGATAAGCTGCGTCAAACACAAGACATAATGCAACCCCAAAAGTTAATATATTTATAGTCAGACCAATAAGTAGAAATTAAATGTCAACTGAGATTAAAATGCAATGAAAGCATCTCATCTGGGTGGACTAGCGCACACAAGTACATTTGGGAAAACCCGTTACTACTTTCTGCACTTTGGACACAACAGAAAGTACAAAAAAGTTGCGATATTCGCTGCAATTGCAAAATCTTCCCTGTTGATTCAATGTCAAGGGACTCATCCTCGGATGAGGGAGTTCTGTCCACGGTGTCTGCTGACGAATACACCCCCATAGAGGACGCCTATGGCTATTCGAAGTGGTAGGGTAGCCCGACGAGACCATAAGGACCGTAAGAAGAATAATAGGAAGAAACGTCAATCTTCCACAATAGCCACAAGTGATGACGAGGAAGTTAGGGGAACTGTGGATCGAACCCCGAAAGAGAAGTATGTGAATGAAGGTGACGAGTTCCCCTTAACAGCAAAGGAAAACACTCCGGCAGAGCAGAACCTGCCGGAGATACGAAGCGGAAATGAGGAACTCCATACACCAAAATGTCAAGGATAAAAAATTAGTCGAGTGACGATGGGGATAAGAGACTCCAGGTCTAAAAGGGACGAGGCAAACCAAGTTAGAACAGAGAAGGAGGTGGATGTCTCAAATGAGGAAGCTAAGGTTAATAAGCCAACCAAAAGAAAAAGCCGAAGGAAACCTGCATATCTCCGAGGCCGATTGCCACCCCTAACATCGGAGATATCGACACAGGGCAGTAGACTACAATCGAAATGGTTATGGAAAGGACCATACTTGTGTGGCGCATTGGACAGTAACGTGTCCATTGAAAAATTTCAATCCGACATAATGGCTTGTTATCGGACGTTTGCAGAAGAACACGTGATCCTAGCAAACGAAAACCAAAGATTATGAGAGCATGCACTCCAAAAAAAAACCTGCTCAGGCGACAGAGCAGAAACTACCTAAGACAGCCTCTCCGAAACCTGGGCAACCTACGAAAGATGCGAAAATAAAATGCAACCTCCGCCAGAATCCTAAGGCTAAGAGTAAGCCGAAAGAAAAATTTTCCCCTCAGAAAGGGAGAATATATAACAGACGGAAGTTTACCGTAGTTATAGTTGCCCCTAAGGAGGATGCCGGCCTTAACAGTGAACAAATTCTCAGTTTGGTCAAGACATCGATCCCAAAGCCTGGGAGGACCATTCAGATCAGAGGTGTGCGCCCTACAAATAAGGTTATATCAATCACTGAAGGACGCAGAGCAAACTTTGTTGAAAGAAAAAAATCTTAAAACAGCAAATATCATGGAACGCGCTAGATTAAGGATCCGTACGTATGAAGACCACAGAACAGCGTCTATAGTGTTCCCCTCGAGATCGGGGAGACAGATATTGACAGCTTTCTTCGCCCTATGGAGAAAAGGTTGGTTGATTTGGGGTTTATGGCACAAGGTCCAGTATTGGACAAGCTGCGCCAAACAAGGTGAAAAAAACCCAATAAGTGTATGCAATTTCGGAAAATCGAACCAAACCAGCAATGTAATGTATATTAAGGAAGAGTATAAAACCGTAATACGACGGAGAAATTAAATTTAATCAATGATATGGGGGGATATTTCAATTAACGTCACACTGGAGCAACACAATGGGCTATTGGTGACCGTCCGGGATCAATCCCAAAGGGAAAGTTCCGAGGACAACACCACGTAATTTTGAACCACGGTCAGATGACGAGGCAACACCTGAGCTGGCACCCCACTCTCCAAACTTCCACACCACGCCAACGTGAGGACATTTGAGGCCACGACAGATTTAACGTGCATCAGCCCCCTTTGTACACGACGGTGTTTGGCTGGATTCGAACTCGCAACCCTTCGGTTGCAAGTCCGTTACTCTTCCAACCGGCCACCGCGGCCCAATCAATCAATGATATGGAAAGCATACGATTAAAATTTGACATAATTTTAAAATGTATAAAATCGTAGATATGAATTGATATTTTAAAACATGTTGAGACCAGCAACAAGGTGTATAGTACACTCACTGCCAAAAGTTAAGCACGGAGAGGAAAATGTTAATTTCCGGAAGCCAATCTGAATTTGAGAGGCTGCATTTCGCTGCAGAGGTAGATGGAAGTATGCAAATATGTTCTGTAATAGCCAATCACGGTTTCGTGTCGAGAAATATGCAAAAAAAGCAGTCGTATAAGAAGCCAGCATTGTGAAGGGTTAGTTTCATGTAAGTGCTGATAAAAAGTGTTTAGAACTTTCGTACGATTAGTTTTCAAGACAGACTTGTTTCTATGGCTTCCAGAAGACGAATGGCAGATAGTGTGCGCTGGCGTTCTGTGGGACGCCTTGAAGCAGGACAATCACAGATGTTGCTCTTTTCTTCGGAGCTCATCATTCCATCATTTAACGATTATGGAAACAATTCCAAAGAAGCCAAACAGTTGTCCGAAGACCTGTGGCCGGTCGAACAAGGGTTACGACCCCCGCGGAAGATCGATATATTGCCGTTTTAGACAAGCGGAATCGAAGAGCGACCTCCACACGTGTGATATCTATTGGTTGCAGCGTCCATTGATCAGACGATATCTTCCACTACTGTTCACCGAAGGCTACACATGAATGGACTGTACGCCCGGGTACCACGAGTTTGTGTTCCTCGATCCGTCCAATCCAGAGGGGCACGATTAAAGTGGTGTCGACAACATGTGAATTGCACTGTCTGATTGGGCCAACGTTATATTCACGGATGAGTCGAGATTTGCCCTGGAGCCAGATAACAAGCGTGTAAGGGTCTGGAGAGAACAAAGCACACGCAATCGGCCCCAGAACATCATCGAGAATCACTCATTCCGAGGTGGAAGCATCATGGTGTGGGCAGGGAGTTCGTTGGGATATCTCACCGACCTGCATATCAATAGACGGGGCTCTGTGACGGCTGTCCGGTATAGGGATGAAGTCCTAGAACCCACTGTGAGATTGTACGCTGCAGCAGTTGGTCATGCTTTCGTTTTAATTGATGATAATGCGCGTCCCCATCGAGCCAACATCGTCGACGACTACCTGGAGAGATGGGATTGCGGGTATGGATTGGGCGGCGTACTAGCCCGACCTTAATCCCATTGAAAATCTTTGGTATGCCCTCGGCCGTGCTGTGTCTGCACGTTTCCCACCCCAGTCACCCTCAGAGTTGCAAACTGCTCTACAGGAGGAATGGCGATTACTTGACTCTGGGGTGGTTGATCACCTCATTGAAAGCATGGTCGCACGCTGTAAACTTTGTATGAGGATTAGGGGTGGTCATACCCTATTAATGTCGGTTTTGTTTGTGTTTTGGATTTAAACATCATTTTGTTAATGACTCCAATATGACTTCATTTTATAATTTATGAAAATTCAATATCATTTTCATCTTTGTAATTCTTTGTTTTGTTTCATGCATAAACTTATTTGCTACTTTCCTGCCACATTTCGTGTCAATCAAAGCTGTACTTGTCGATTTTTTCGCATTTTACCGCTTCGTGCTTAACTTTTTGGCAGTGAGTGTATAAAAGGTTTGATTAATAAATAGTTGCGAATAGTAAAAAAAAATCAAATGAAGTTTAAAAGCCAATGTTTTTTTAAAAATGAGAAGATATTTGAATGGGTATTTTCCCCAATCAAATCTTGTAATGTTAAAATACTTATGACGGTGATGATTAAAAGTTGGACAGTCAATTAAAATATGATGAATTGTAAATGGAACCACACGTTACACACAGGGGCCCCCTTCTAAGAAAAGATGCCTGTGTGTAAAACGTGTGTCCGATAAGTAGCGAGTTAAAATCACATCGGGAATGTCAGATGGTTAATGATGGCCATAATGAAAGTGATGAGTGAATGCTATGGAGCTTGTTAAGATGTGCTCAAATCATTGTGTCATTCGTTACACAATGTCTCGGACAGCTTGTCTTAAATCATTGTATGGAACGTTAGGGATCAAAAGTGTCGTAATATTCTTTGCTGCATCATCAGCCGGCTCGTTGCCTGTAATCCCGACGAGGCCAGGTATCCAACAAAAGGAGACATCAAAGCCACGACGGGTAAGCTGGCGATGGATGTTTAATGCAGTAGGAGCTGTGGACTTTGAGCCATCTGTGTAGATCTGTAATTTCTGTAATCGTGCCCATGTGAAGCAAAGAGCTGACGGTACATAGCACTGGTACTCACTTTCTCGTAACCTTGGAATGGGCATATGAAATATTTGGATGATTCCAAGGACAGAATGGAAAAAAATGGCGTTCAGAAACGGCTGTGCCATTCAAAGATGTATGAGTGAGAACATTCCGAATACGTAAATTAAAAGTTGGGATGACTGATGGGCGATTATTAAAAAGGCAATCAAAGGATGTGTTCAGAAGTGAATCATGCAGTGGATGAGAGAGGTGTGACATGTTGCGGTAGTATAGCCTGAGCGACAAGAGACAAGTGGAAGCCAATGGTGGCTCGTGGCTTACAACGTAGAGGTTCTTGACAGGTGAAGTGCGAAAAGCACCAGAACAGATCCTCAGTGCGGTGTGATGCACAGTATCGAGTTTTTAAGACAGATGGAGCCATAGGCTGCACACCCATAGTCTAGTCTGGAACGAATAGCACGATAAATATTTAACATGGAGGACCGTTCCGCTCCGCAAGATGTATTTGAGAGAACTTTTAAAAGGCTCAGCTTTTTCCCGCAGGAAAGTCGTAAATGCTCGACGTGGGGTAGAAAGGCAAGCTTCTAGTCGAAAATTATGCCTAGAAACCTTACTCTCCACCACTGCAATCCTTGTACTACTATGGGTCAAGATGCAGATTCCGATGTCGGCAGAAATATGCACAAGATATTTTCTATGCGGAAAAGCTGAAACCATTTTCGTCACTCCACGGCGACAGTCGAGAAACAGCAATTTGCAGTTGTCGCTCGATTAATCGCATGTCTTTACCTTGACAAAAGATGTTGAGATCATCCACATAGATTACCCTGAACAGAGGGAGATAGCTGACTGAATGTTATTAATTTTGATGGCGAAAAGAGTTACACTCAGTATACTCCCTTGTGGAACGCCTTCTTGAACAAATGAATCGGAAAGGGTGGAACCAACCTGAAACTGTCGTAAGGCGAAAGTTTTTAATAAAGATGGGTAAATGTCCTCGAAACCCAATGGTATGCAGATCTTGAAGTATACCGTGTCGCCAATGGCGGTCATACGCCTTCTCCATATCAAAGAAAATTTAAACTAAGTGGTTCCGGCGCAGAAACGTACGGCATCAGAATATTATCTATAGTTAAGCGGCCAGCCCTGATGATTGGTTGGTTGATTTGGGTTTAATGGCGCAAGGTCCAAAAGTGGACAAGCTGCGCCAAACACAAGACATAATATAGCCCAATAAAAGCGCAGAACATTTAAAAATGAAGTCCAAGACAAAGATAAAAGGTAAATTTAAAGCATGTAAAATGTTTAGAAGAGAATATATTTAAATAGTCGACAATAAAAACAAGATCATCTGAGGCATAACTAATGAGACTGAAGAATTTAATTTACATATGTACAAAATAAAGATGCATAAATTTTTGAAAGTATGAAATTTAAACAGCTGAAGATGGACAATCCAGATAAGTCAGAAGCGCTACACCACTAGCATGATTGTTTTTTAAATTATCTCTTCTAATTTTTGTGCATACTGCTGGTGTCAAAAAGTTTCCTGCAGACCAAGACATACGGGACGGCAACAATCAGTTCCACATTCTCAACATGGTTATGGAAGCCTTTGCAATTTCAAAATATTATTTTAACCATTATGATATTTCAGATTTTTTGTTTTTGTGCCTACTCTTTATTTTTGTCTATTTCCATTTTCTCACAAGATGAGTCAGATGAATAGGTCTCCCAGTTCATTTTCATCAATTCTATTAGATTTAGTAGCATCTAATTTCATTTGTGATTTTGTTTTAGAAGTGTGTTTAAGATCAAGATAAGATAGTTTGGGAATGTTTTTTTATTTTTATTTTTTAATGGTTGCATCTTTTTCTAGGACGATTGTTTTTTTTTGTTTTGTACAATTGTATTTTTAATTTCTTCATTGGGAATGGTATCTGTAGGCTACATATTAACCCCCGTTCTATTTGTCCTAGGTGTGCAGAGGGGGCTACTAACAATTCGAAACCCTCATAGGAATAACATTGAGCATAAAACGAGTGCGGTACGCAAATCAGTTTATTTTACAAATGATCGGTAAAGTTAAAATAAAATTGTTTTAAAATAAGATACGTTACGCTAAATTAAAACGGCTAGCCATACGTTTTAGTTGAGATATTTCTAAATCGACTTCTGAAGTCACCCGAGAAAACCTTTTGCAGTGTATTTTACAGAAGTGCGATGAATATGGGGGAAATGGATTATATGGATGGATATACACTCATGTTCAAAATTATCTTTACATGCATAGAACCCCGGATTTCTCAGAAACTGAAGTATAATTTCATGAATTTGTGTGAAATGATACATAACATCAACGCATAAATACAAAGGAAAAATTTAAGAGCACTGCATGATATAAAACTGTAGCATGAAACAATAAAAATGGCAATAATATATGACAAAGAGAGTTCAAGAAAAAAAGAATAACCCAGAAAAAATTAATGCTTATGAATTTAATATGGAATGTGATCTCCCCTGACGTGTACACACATATAGCAACATGTTTTAATGCTGGCAATAATGTTGCTAACCACAGTTTGGGGAATTACGTTCCACTCCTCCAGCAATGCGGTCTTCAGGGCATTTATATCTCTAGGAGGAGGATGTCTCCGTGCAACTGTTTTTCCAAGGTAGTCTCATAAGTTCTCTATCGGCTTCAGATCAGGAGATTTTGCTGGCCACGGTATTCGCTCAATGGCTTCACTTTCAAGGAATTCGTCAACGAGGTTTGCTCGATGTGGACGAGCATTATTGTCCATAAATAAAAAGTCAGATCCATATGCACCTCTGAGAAGTCTTACATAAGGGTCTAAGACCTCATCCCGATATCTCTGGCCAGTCACAGATCCGCTGTTGAAAACGTGTAGGGGCATACGTCCATAGATCATTATTCCTCCCCATACCATCACACCTGCACTACCCAAACGGTCACGTTCCATAATATTCGAAGGACGATTTCGCGTTCCTGACTCCCTCCAGATGTAAACACGTTTAGAATCAGATGTTGAACTAAACCTCGACTTATCAGTAAAGAGAACATGGGTCCATTGGTGTTCACTCCAGTTCTGATGTTCTTTGCACCAATTAAAGCGATCCTTCTTTTGTTGTGAAGATAGCGAAACACATATCCTTGGGTTTCTGGCATAAAGACCTTTTTCATTAAGCCTTCTGTATACAGTTTGCCGTGATAGAACAGTTCCAGTGGCGGCTGCTACCTCTGAACTTAACTGCCGAGCAGTAGACTTCCGTTACAACGGGCAATTATTGCCAGATATCGATCTTGTGAAGCATTTGTTATTCGTTTACGACCTTGTCCAGGCCTCCTTACAACAGTTCCAGGGTTCTGAAATTGTTTGCATAGCGTAGAGATTGTCTTGAAATATTCACACATCTCGCTGCTTCCATGATTGTCTGCCCTACTTCTAAACGGCCGATTAATTCGCCACTTCATATTCTTCCGAGCCATAACAAGCCGTTGAGTCCTTATACACTGAAATCAAACGCTGTATTGCAGAAATTCACTCAGATATTCACTTTGCGCAAAGCGCTTGATTTACCGTCGGATGACGCAACGCCTTGATTTGCATATCAGAAACCGTTTGACCACTTTGATTGGATAATGTTAATTAGGTTTGTCTTTCACACATTCCCTACAGAAATGGATTACATCGATTGGGCATTTCATGGAATATCATTGTTTTTGGGTATGTAAAGATAAATATGGACATGAGTGATTATGTATACATATTTGCTTCCGAAGTAAATTGTAGAAGTTATGAAAAAGTTAAAACGATGTTAAAAAATTATTTTCCGTACACTTAAATGACGTTTGGATTTTGAAAGAAAAGTGTTTAATCTAATCACTTTTCAATCGACAATTAACCAATTCAACCCGAGCAACGCAGGGTAATTCTGCTAGTTGAAGTATAAAAAAAATCTACAAACTTGTCTTCGATATCGGCTACGATGTACTCGATTTTGGAGTGTGAGTTGTCTTTCTTGGCTTCCTTGATGACTTCAGGAATTCTGTCTATGGCAATCACTTTCTTCAGCCTGGGGAAAGTCTTGACTACATGATTAGAGGAATTGGAGCCGTTTCCGCAGCCGACGTCCATCACCAACTCTCCTGCTAGATCTCCCCACGTGTCGTTGGAGCCGATTTCTTCATATGCTGCCCGGTAAGCATTGTACGTCGGAAACATGTCTTCCTGAAAATATTGAAAACCGCTCTACCAACTTTCCATCATCAGAGCATTATGTGCAATGTTTAAAGTAAATTTAGTATTAACCTTGATTCTCAAATATTTAAATTTGATTTGGGTTGTTGGATTGAGTTACATGACTCAAGGGTAAATTTCAATGGGTATGTTATTACGCCGCGTGTGCCAAGCATCACGGAAACACTTGCGAGTTACTGAATACTATTCATCGCCTTCACATTTATCAGAATGGTGTTCAACGCGTTAAGCAATATTCCTTACATCACTAAATAGTCTGCAGTAGGCATGTCCGAACGGTTATAAACAGCCCTTGTAGACTCAAATTAAAAATAACCTTGCCTTATCCCATTCAGGGGTCAAAAGGTACCAACGTCCCTAAAAATGTTGGTATGGTTTTATGTCTAAATGGCCATATTTGTCCCAGCTGACCCAAACACAAGACGATGTCAAATAATGAACTCGATCAGGGTTGGTTGGATTTTGGTTTTATGGCGCAAAGGCCATATTTAGCCATGCTGTGCCAAACACAAGACAGACAACATCAAGTAATGGACATGCACACGCAAGTAAAGTTTTACTGATACAAAAGAGAAATATAACCGGGGAGGAATCGAACCTGCGCTGCCTACAATTCGCTGGTTGCTAGCGCATATATCTGAATGGTTGTTAAGCAATAATCCTTACATAACTAAAGTCTGTAGTATGATGTCCGAACAGATATAAGAGATATAACAGATCTAGAGACCCAACTTAAAACTTTACCTTATCCCATTCAGTTATCGAAACGTACCAACGTTTCTGAAAGTGTTGGTAGGGTTTTGACGCAAGGGCCACATTTGGCCAAGCTGATCCAAACAAGACATCAAATAATGGGCATACACAAGGAAAACTTTAATGATAACGAAAAGAGAAATACACTCTGGGTGTTACAGGAATGGTTAGTTGTTTTTGGAGCAGCTTGACCAAATGGCTCTTACACCAAAAAACCCAAACACAAGAGAACGAGGGAGGGAAAAAACTAAAATGCTGAAGGGTAGGCAAGGGTAAAATAGAAGGAAGGACAGATCACTCAGGTACCGCGGGATTGTGATGCCCGTACACACCTAAAGATGTACCGAGGGTGTTACAGACGGAATCTTGATGCCTACAACTTTCAGGCTAAGTGATGAAACTCATTGAGCCACTTCGGTCAATTTGAGTTGGGATTCGTATATAGGAGTCGCCGTTACCATGATACCGGGGACCAGAGAAAGTTGGTCCAGAGAGTGAAGATTTTTATGCTGTAATGTGCAGTATTTTCTGTTTGAAAGTGGATCCTTACACTGCATTTATGAAAATTGAATTGTGCAAAGATGCACAACTCAATTTTGAGTTGTGCAAGAATGATAAATGTACGATGTATTTGTGCAAGTTAGTCTTTGAGTACTTAGAACACATTGTATTTCAACGACCTATGTGCTCTTGTAGCAGGTCTCTAAGTTCATGCGTGAGGCCCGATTTGAATTTTGTGTCATGTTCTACAAATTTTTCAATGCGGATCGAATTAAACCTTCAACTCAATCTTCTAAATTGCTGTTAGTTCCAGACTCCTACATTCGTATTTCGTGCCAAGAAGAAAGTTAAATAACGGGCCTCTAAATATAAGTATTACGAGTATTCAGCTTTTAACTCGCATAAATTCAGTTCTTTTTATTGTTTGTCTAACCTTGTCATGGCGCAAGGGCTATGTTTGACGAAGCTGTTTCAAACATGAGACAACGTCCAAATTCACCGAAGATCTGACTTTAAATTTATAAAACAAATGAACAATGTAACAAAAACTTTCCAAAACTCCAGGTCCCTTGGGCACTGTTGTCAGCTATCGTATTTGCGTCACATGACGAGGTTAACACCCGAGCTGGCACCTCAATCTCCAAACTAGGACACCACGCCAACGTGAGGACATTTGAGGCCACGATCGATTGAACACGTATCAGCCCCACGTACACGGTGTTTGGTTGGCTCTAGTTTTGAACTCAACATTCTATGGCTGCTAATCCGCGACTCTACCAACTGGACTATCACAACCCTTCGGATGACACAAGAACCAATATCAAGTAATGCATCCACTTGGAAAGCGTGATAAATAGGTGAGTATGTACTTTAATTAATGTCGCACAAGAGCAACACAACGGGTTATGTGATAAAGTACGAGAAATTGTCGATGGTTTGGTTTTTATGACACAAGGGTAGTAATGATCAAATGAAAGACAAATTATCGAACCAAGCAAAACTATTTTAGGAGACTAATGTTATTTGATATGGTATCTAATCAAACTTAAAATTTCAATTGGTTGTTTTTGGGTTTTATGGCACAAGGGCCATATCTGGCCAAGCTGCAAGATAACGTCAAGTAAAAAATATCGTGGAAAGGAAAAACAGGGATTGGGGAATAGAGGAATGCGATGAAAGATCACTTGGGTATCGCAGGAGCACGACCTCCGTGTTTACTAAATACAGTAAATCGTATGCGAAAAGAAAAGGTCACAAGAGTACCTCAGGTCGGTAAAGCCCGTACACACCTAAAGATGTGCCAGAGGACAAAATTTCAATTGGCATTTGGGAATTTGCATAAGGAATTTATGCATAAACTATTTACGTTTAGAAGTTACATTACATAGGTGCGCCATAGTAAGTTACCACCATCAAACTTAGAATATGAGCAATTATTACATAAAGCTTTTACAAGCTGAAATCTAAGTAAAACGGAACTTACACTTTAATATTAGGAGGTCCTTTCAAAGAATTTCGACAAATCCAGTCCAGTGCAACAGAAAGCCAACTATTTCAACACACCTACAACTACTTCAAAAGCCGGAGCCAAATTACAGGCATCAAGACAGTTAGTGTTATGGTGGTCTCGAAGTTAAGTGATTGTTGCCACATCAACTACTTGCGCGCTGTAGGACGCAAGTAGGATTCCTATAAATTGCAGGGGCAATCGTGCCTCAGTGGATTTGCCAATTGCGCTAGTATCCGTAGACGTTAACTCACGTTGGCGTGGTATGGAAGTTTGGAGAGTGGGGTGCCAGCTCAGGTGTTGCCTCGTCATCTGACCGTGGTTCAAAATTACGTGGTGTTGTCCTCGGATGTTTTCCCTTTGGGATTGATCCCGGACCGTCACCAATAGCCGTTGTGTCGCTCCAGTGTGACGTTAATTAAAATACCTACCTATCATAGACGTGAAAATAGCCCATTGTGTTGCTCCAGTGCGACGTTAATGAACTACCTACCATAGAAGTGAAACATAGGTAGGTATGGTATTTTTAATTAACGTCACACTGGAGCGACACAGCGGGCTATCGGGGACGGTCCGGGATCAATCCCAAAGGGGGGGGGGAATTTCAATTAACGTCACACTGGAGCAACACAGTGGGCTATTGGTGACGGTCCGGGATCAATCCCAAAGGGAAAGATCGAGGATTCCATGTAATTTTGTACCACGGTCTAATAATGAGGCAACACCTGAGCTGGCAACCCATTCTCCAAACTTCCACACCACGCCAACATGAGGACATTTGAGGCACGAGATTTATCGGGCACAGCCCCCTTTGTACACGACGGTCTTTGGCTGGATTCGAACTCGCAACCCTCCGGTTGCTAATCCATTACTCTTCCAACCGGGCCACTGTGGCCGACGTGAAATATAGATTGAGCATTGAGATCACATATTCTTGGCTGTTGTGAGGTGCTTCAGAACATGTGATCAACATGTCGATTAGTAGCCACGTGATTGCTCTGTGAAGACTTAGTAGGCCGATTTTGCATCTTATCGCCTCGTTTGTCGGTATATCTTATGGTAGGTTAGGTGTGGGTATGCGCATTTCTATGGAGTGGTGACAAAAATGGTGAAATCACCAGTCTATGTCTCTTGGGCCAATCAGATGATGAATCAATTTTAGGCGTCTTCTGTTGCATTGACGAATCAGATGAACTTTCGTTTCCACCAGGCAAATGACTAGTTTTTCGTTACATGATCCTGTGCACATAAAAAGTTTACCATTGTTCACTACTTTTATATTTCCTCTATGCTATCAACCTGAGCAGGTTGATTGCTCCCTGGATGTATTTCGTTCTGTATTAGTCAAGCAATCCTTGTGTGCTTGTCAACTACTTGATGCTCTGCCTTGTGTTTGGCGCAGCATGGACAAACATGGGCAACTGCTTGACTTTGTGTTACGTTTGGCCAAATATCGCCCTCCAGTCATGAAAAACACAATGTCATCTGACCGTGGTTCAAAATTACGTTGAATTATCCTCGGATCTTTCCCTTTGGGATTGATCCCGGGCCGTCACCAATAGCCCATTGTGTTGCTCCAGTGTGACGAAAATACCAAATACCTTCCCTTTAAGTTGGATTCCGGACCGTCGCCAATGCGACGTTAATTAAATACCCACCTACCATAAAAGATACAACCAACCCTCTTTGCTCAGTCAAAGGAGCCGCGGTAGTGTAACGGATAAGCAACCAGAGGCTTACGAATTCAAATTCAACCTGACGGTCAAGTAGAAAGGGGCTCCTGTAAGTGCATTCCTCCCTGGGTGTATTTATTGCTTTGTCAGTAAAACTTTCATTGTGCCTGTCTATTACTTGATATTATGTCTTGTGTAGCATGGCCAAATATGGCCCTTGCGCCACAAAACCCCCAAATAACCAATTATAAAGGGGTGCAAGTTAAACCTGTAGTAGCCCCAAATGTCCTCATGATGGCGTGGGGTGGAAGTTTGGAGAGCGGATTGCCAGCTCAGGTGTTGCCTCGTCATCTGACCGTGGTTCAAAATTACGTTGAATTGATCCCGGACCGTCACCAATAGCCCGTTGTGTTGCTCCAGTAAATCCAGAACCTCCTCCACAAGAAGCCAGCATTAGAACTACGTTGGATCAAGGCTCACGTTGGACACGAGGGTACGAAAGGGACACGAAAAAGCAGTCTTGCCAGGGAAGCGGCAACAAACAAAGATGCTCCAGAGGACAAATAGCCCTTCCAGCCTCACACTTCAAGAGTCTCACTAGAGACCATATTCTTCAACAGTGGCAGCTAGAATGGAACACAGACGACACAGGCCGCTCAACATACGATCTCTTCCCAAATGTCTCCATGGATACCCGCATCAAAGATAGACGTCTCTTGCAGTTTATAACGGGCCATGACCCATTCCCTAGCTATCTCCACAGATTCGGTTTATCCCAGACCAACCAATGCTCCTGTGGTATAGAGGGAACTCCAATGCATTATGCCTTGGAATGTCCCCTCACAAGCTCACTCCACCTACGATGCCCATCACCAAGACCCACCTCAGGATGGTTAAACCTAGCACTAAAGCATAGGAAATGCAGAGAAAACATTTGTAAAATCATAGATATCCTGCAATCCCGAGGCCAGGATTTCATAGCAACGACATAAATTTAGTTACCGTATGACCACCAGCTGACCGTCAAGAAAACCAAACAGTGACTCTGGAATAAAAAAAAACAACTAATAAACTCCCAAGGGAGACTACTAAACCGGTAAATCCTCACAAGGATAGGCGCGAGGTCTCCCCTGGCGGAATGTGTTGCTCCAGAGCGAAGTTAATTGCCATCGCTATTGAGAGCTTCAAAAAAGTGTCAACATATCGACTAGTCACGTGACTGCTCTGAAAAATTGACTTGGTTGGTAGATTTGGAACTTTATCGTCTCGTTCAGCGATATAACATCTTGACAGGTCGCCAAACTACTTGTCAATTTCTGTCGAGCTAAATGCAAGCAGGGTCTTTTTGCGGTGAAACATGCTTTCAGTCGTGCTCCGCATGACCCCTTGGCTTGATTATCGAATGTGATTTCAGCACGTTGCTAAGAGAAATTTCAAAGAACGAATTCTAAAAAGCTGATAGTTAGTTGGTCAACAGCCATTAGATTAAAACAAAAGGTGATAAACTACATTCAAACTCATTTGGGTAAGTAGGTATTTAATTAACGTAACACTGGAGCAACACAAGCTGTTGGTGACGGTCAGGGATCAACCCCCGTAGGGAAAGACCCGAGGATGAAAACATCACGTACTTTGGAATCACGGTCAGATGACGAGGTCCCACCTGAGCTGGCACCCCACTCTCCGAACTTCCCCACCAAGCCTACGTGAGGACATTAGTATTTTGTATTTGTATTTCAATTAACGTCACACTGGAGCAACACAATGGGCTATTGGTGACGGTCCGGGATCAATCCCAAAGGGAAAGATCCGAGGACAACACCACGTAATTTTGAACCACGGTCAGATGACGAGGCAACACCTGAGCTGGCACCCCACTCTCCAAACTTCCACACCACGCCAACGTGAGGACATTAGAGGCCACGCCAGATTTAACGTGCACCAGCCCCCTTTGTATACGGTCCTTGGTTTGCTAGTCCTTCACTCTCCGGGGAGAGTGCTTTATTGAGAATGTTTTGAGAAATAAAAGCTCGTATGACAGGTTCCTTGGCCAGAGCTGTAGGAATCGCTTGCGTTTGACTTCTTACCGGACATGACTATCTAGACACTTGCATTGTATTGGAGTAGCGAGATGAGCTATCTGTCCCCCTTTTACGAACTGAACGGAATGACTGGAGACAAGGACTGCCCTGAAATTCATGACAATAGAATTGGAAGTCTGTTGAGTTTTTTAATCCATATTTTTTTCACTTCAGAACTATTGGGCTGACTGTCAATTAATGGCCGATAGGCCGGAGACAGGCGTAGGAAAAATTTAGAGAAAAATAAATTTTATTTAGACATTGTAAACGTAGTACAAAACATCATGCAGATAACTAAACAGGAGTTTTAAAAAGTTAATATGCGTTTACATTAATAAAATGTTGATTGTTATTCAGGTTTCTTCAGTAAAACGCTTAGTGTTCTGTAGCGCAAACAGGGTTTTCCATCATCATTTCGAGGAGAGTGCTTGAGGAAGCTTTCGTATACGTAATCGTTGAATCCTGCTCTTAATTCCAGTGGGAAAGTCTCTATTACAGGACAAACCGTAACGAATTCTGAAAGTAGAACACAACAGAAACAAAATTATGCCAAGATATTTTATAAAACAAATTTTAAAAATACAATGACTAATATAAAGTCTTCATGTTAAGTTTGGTTGGATGTTTTGGGTTTCATAGCACGAAGTTCCATATTTGGCCAAGCTCCGCCAAACACCAGACACAAAACTTCAAGGGAAAAGTGAGTGAAAAGGAGGGGTAGATAGGTAATTAATTAACGTCGGAACACACAACGGTCTATTGGCGACGGTCCGGGATCAATCCCTAAAGGTGAGATCAAGGAAGTCTCGTAATTTTGAATCAGGGTCAGATGATGAAGTTAACTGAGCTGGCATCCCACTCTCCAAACTTCCACATCACGTCAACGGGAGGACATTTGAGGCCACGATAAATTTAATGTTCACCAGCCCCGTGTACACGACGGTCTTTGGTTGCACCGAGTTTGGAACTCGCAACCTTCCAACCGGGCTACCACGGCACCGAAAAACGGAGTTGGGGAATAGAATGGGATGACAGTTGAAAAGATTGCTTAAGTATGCAGGAGCACAACACCCGTGTACTAAAGACAGTAAACAGCATGTGAAAAGAGAAGATCACTAGAGTACCTCGGATCCGTGAAGTCCTTACACACCTAAGGATGTGTTCCTAAGTGATCATTTTAAGATCAGTTAGTGATCATTTTAAGCTCAGTTAGTGATCATTTTAAGATCAGTTAGTGATCATTTTAAGCAGATCATTAATGCACCTGACAGGTATCGAAAGTGCATCGCCTAAAACTCGAAGGTTGCTAGCGCAGTTGGTATACCCAGAGCCACTACGGCCCCGTTAATGGCTTTGAAGACTCAACTGACACAAACTCTTATTTCCTTTAGACAACACATTATCTTGTGCGGTGAATATTCCAATTTTAAATTTTGGGATAAAAATTGTAATTTTTCATATTTCAAAGAAAAGGGCTTTCATTAAGTTTCACTGATTTAAAATGTGTTATATGTATTTTCGTTAAAACTGTTACTCAAAAGTTCTGTGAATGTTTAAAAAATTCAAATATTTTCAAACGAATGATTTGCAATTTAATTAAAAAATTTAAAAAATGTGTAAGAGGTACTTTGACAGAAATTTTTATTTAATTAAATTAACATTCATTATCGATACTGGGGACACAAATTCTGCTTTAATCATCTGTCATAACCATTTAACTAGTTTTAGGTTTCAAAGGGCACTGAACAAAAGCTCAATTTTGCAAGATCGAACGTTTATGGTTGTTTGTTATATTGTTTTATTGCTCAACAAGCATAATTGTCCAAGATGCTACAAACACTAATAAGACAACGTTATGGATATACACACAAGGACCGTTTTACTGACACAGAACCGATAAAAACAAGTTACAGGAATCGAACCTGCGTCACCAACAACTTTCAGATGGCTTATGGTAGGTAGTGTAAATTGTTCTACGGAGAAAAATAATCTTGGTTTTGAAATTTATCTTTTTACCACTGAAGTTACGATTATTATATATGCAAATAAAATCAAATAATTCAGAAGTGCTCTTGTATGATATCATTGTACATTCATTTCTAAAGAGACTACTTTAGTATCATGCCCTTCCTTTTCAAATCGAAGAATAAACCTAAAAAGTTTAAGGTAGGTATTTTAATTAACGTCGCAATGAAGCAACAGAACGAGCTATTGGCGACGGTCCGGGATCAATCCCCAAGGGAAATATCCGAAGACAACATCACGTAAATTTGAACCACGGCGAATGACGAGGTCAACACCTGAGCTGGCACCCCACTCTCCACACGTCCACACCACGCCAACGTGGACATTTGAGGCCTCGACATATTTAACAGGCATCAGCCCCCCTGTACACGACGGTCTTTGATTGGATTCGAACTCGCAACCCTCCGGCTGCTAATCCGTTACTCTTCCAACCGGAATACTTCGAAACCTAAAATGTTTAAAATACAGTTAAATTGGTTTCAATTAGATAAATGATATGCTAAAACATACTTTTACACACTTCATCAGAGGTATATGACTGAAGTCTATCTTTTTCTTCACACATAAGGACCTCAAAGCCGATATCTTCACACATCTGTCTGTAATGAGGTGCACCGAGTTTCTTGGTATGAGACTCTGGAACCACGTTCTTAATTCCCTGTGTAATAAAGCACACATCCACTTAGTGATCGGTGATAAATTTAGTCACCACGACAAAAAAATTAACTTGCAATGCAATTGTACAGAGCAGTATAACCCAAATAGACCTCTTCGCCAAGTCCCGGCAAAATCTATAGAATAGATTAGAGTTTGTTCTGTCCAGCGACAAGCACCTACACAAGAGGTTGAGGGTCTTTTGGCCCAGTTTCGTCATTCAATCCACAACCGTCCACCACATAAAAGATAGACCAAGTTACATTGATTTTCACGTCTTACTAAATTGGGGGTATTTCAATTAACGTCACATTGGAGCAACACAACGGGCTATCGGTGACGGTCCGGGATCAATCCCAAAGCTTACTAAATTGGAGATTGGTAGATGTGATGTGAACACATTTAAAACAAAAGCCAGACAATGCTTTTGACAAATATCAGATGGCGCTAACCTCAGTCTGCGCGCGCACTTCGATGGATTGTCCACGATGAGCAGTTGAATTGCCAATGCGGTGCAGTAATAGCACTTCCAACAACTGTTTGAAGCTGTGACAATAGACACTGCTTCTACTCCGATCACATCTTCATTATTCGTTGCTGCTCAGACTCATTGCCGGTATTCACTCACTCGACTGCTAAAGGCAACATGAAATAATCCACGGTCGCAATCAGCCGTTTGCATGGCCACGAATACGAAAAAACACCGTGAAGATCCCGTACTCCTCTACAGAATTCGGCCACACGAAATTCGGTAGAGGAATATTGTGGCGAACTTAGCCACCACTTTGAAAATTAACTTACAATTCAATCTATACATATAAAGCAGAGTTGGCAACTGTCCGTCTGTTCACAAAACAAATCTAGTTTGACCCATCTACACCAAATTTGGTACATATTCTTTGAAATCCTGCGGGTAACGTAGGCTACATATTAACCCCCCTTCTATTTGTCTTGGGTGTGCAGAGGGGTGTAACGTCCCTTCATCCTGGACAGAGAACTTGCTAGGGGCGCTCTCTCCCGGTCTGGCTGTGCAGATGTCAGATAACATTTACAGGAGTCGCCTCTCAAGATGACCTTGGAGTTTTTTAGAATCGTTTATTAGATCTTTTATTTATTATCGTTTCAGAATCATCGATTGTGTATCCCGTCTGATCATTCTTTAACTGTAGCTTTATTATTGGAATGTAAATTTTATCATAATATAAGATTATTTTTATATAAAGTGATCTTTTTATCGTCGGTATGGTACAGGGGGCTACAATTCGAAATCCTCATTGTAATAACATTGCGTATTTATACCGATCAATTTATAAAACCAATTCACACTAAATTTGGTACATTCATCCTGAATTCTGCGTAACACATTGGCTATATATTAAACCCTGTTTGATTTGTCCTGAGTCTGAAAGGAACAATTCGAAATCTCCATAGGAATAATATTGAGTGGTATTACGATGAATCAAATTCAACCACCGAGCAAAGCAGGGTAATTCAGCTAGTGGTATATATAACAGTGTCATCCAACTTCAGCATAATTTCTTTTTGGTAGACAGAATTGCACTTTCTAAAGGTATTCGTAGAGTGCCGATTGTAAAATACACTAACTCCTCCATATCGTGCCTTGACGCCTATTTTGTAGAATAGAATCCTTTGGAAAGATTCCATTTCACCTTTCCTTAGAATAGAATCCTTTGGGAAAATTCTATTTCTCCTTTCCTTAGAATCCTTTGGGAAAATTCCATTTCTCCTTTCCTTAGAATCCTTAGGAAAAATTCCATTTCTCCTTTCCTTAGGAAAAATTCCATTTCTCCTTTCCTTAGAGAATCCTTAGGAAAAATTCCATTTCTCCTTTCCTTAGAGAATCCTTAGGAAAAATTCCATTTCTCCTTTCCTTAGAGAATCCTTAGGAAAAATTCCATTTCTCCTTTCCTTAGAGAATCCTTAGGAAAAATTCCATTTCTCCTTTCCTTAGAATAGAATCATTTGGGAAAATTCCATTTCTCCTTTCCTTAGAATAGAATCCTTTGGAAAGATTTCATTTCTCCTTTCCTTAGAATCCTTCAGTTGGTTCTATTGGTAGGAAGGTCAAATTTGGAAGAATTGCACTTTCTAAAGGTATTCGTAGAGTGCCGATTGTAAAATACACTAACTCCTCCATATCGTGCCTTAACGCCTATTTTGTAGAATAGAATCCTTTGGAAAGATTCCATTTCTCCTTTCTTTAGAAATATAATCCTTTGGTTAGTTCTATTGGTAGGAAGGTCAAACTTGGCTAGAAGTCATTCTGGGAAGATTAGATTTTGTGAGGTGGAATTATGCGTGTGAACCCCTAAGAGGGTTAAAAGTTACATTTTCCAAGTTATTTGAGGGTCACTTCACACCAACAGAATCTGGGTCAATCTAAATCCAGTAGAAATCGACTAACGTAGATTCGGGAACATTGAAGCGAAATGATCCGGATTCAGGAAGTGAGAAAGGTTTTAGGCTATTTCTTATAGAAGCGACTTTCCAGAATCTTCGCAAGGTAGCTATTACCAAATTCAGATTGATTCGGATTGGCCAGGATTCTGTTGGTGTGAAACGATCTTTAAAAGTGGTTAAGATTTATTTGTAAACGTTATTTTTCAAATTGTGTTTCCTTGTCTATCTTATGGTTAAAACCCTCCTACCCATCCCCCCCTCTTTTTAGGAAAAAGTACCTCTATCCAATTGCTGGAAATTTTTCCTTATGCGTGAGATTGATACTGGACAAACAAGTTGACCTAGATGATTAGACTTAAAAGCGTTCTTCAAAAAGATTCGATTCTAAGAATTCGATGAACGATAAGGTCTAACCTCTCGATTTATATTATTGCTGTCTTCAGTGCCTTTATATTATTTAGCCTATTGAGATAAGAATATAAGTCTCTAGAAATCCCTTATTGCTATTCAAGTGCTAATTAACTTTTACGGGGTAATTGTAAGTAATAAGTGAGCACATTGAAACATCCTTGAAATGCTTCATTTTTCTTGAATATCTACCACTTAATTTTCAGAATAATTAGTAAAATAATGTCTAAACTAAAAAATACTTATCAGTCGGTGATAATCTCATAAGAACAAGGTAATATAGAACAAAAAACGCAATTAAACTCAGTTAAAAATAACTTCTCAATAATTCTAATTAGAGCTAAAAATTGGCATTGAAACATGGAAATCATTTAATTATACTATCGTATGGGCGTTTTAAGTTTCTGTATGAATATCGCTTGCGTGTTATACTAATATCGCTCGCATTACTAGTTTCTTTACACCTCTCACGATTTAACATTTACTGTATGCAAGCAATTTTTCGTGAAAGAATTTAAATATTTTAACTTTAACCAAGATAAAAATAAATTCTCGTCGTAGCAAGTCTTGCTTGTTATGCAGTGCATTATATAAAAGGGACCTTGAAGAGCATTAGTCTCACATACTCAGAACCTGCACGAAGTTAGGTTATTTGAAAACCAAAGCTTAAATTTTCTAGCGAACATCTTGGCTTTCAAGTCGCTTTTACTCAGATATAAAAATACAAAAAAATCTTTATAAATATTGGTAAAATGGGTAAGATAAAATATACTTGGAAGAAGGTTTTCCATTTTGAATTCTCCACGATATCATCGAACACATCGAAACATCTTGAAGTCAAGCTGAACAAAATGGCTGCTTGACCTCCAGGTTTCAGGAGTCTGTACACGTTCCTAAAGGCAGACTTCTGATCAATTAAGAAACTAAAGCAATAGATCGAGACGACTTTAGACACTTTTGCTACCCATCGTCTCAGAGTAGAGCTAAAAAAGAGGAATTTACGTAATAGAAATTTTACATTCTCATTTGGATGGTAATAAAAGTAATGAATTTAGTCACGTTTTGAATCCTAGAACGATTTCGTTTAGGAATCACAATTTCCACTTTTGTATTGTGAAACTTCCGTGGTTGGTTGTTTTCAGATTTTATGAAGCAAGGGCCATATTTGGTCAATCTGCACCAATCACATCACAATGAGGGAGGATGAAAAACCAGAAGGGTAGGCGAGAGTAAAAATGAAGGGGAGGAAAGACTCGGGTACGTCGGGTTGTGATGCCCGTACACAAATAAAGATGGGGCCCTGAGGGCGTAAAACTTTCGCGAGTTATAGTACTATCGTCATGTGTCATGTCATGTGATGCTTAGAAAAACATGACCATCATTAAAAATACAAAAATGTGACAAAAGAATAAAAGCCGATGTGGTCATTTTATTTAAAATCCATATAGTTACATCCGCCAATTAACCCTCCAAGTGTTTCGACGAGATATCTAGTCCAAAATGTGATCAATTTGACGAGATATACCGTCGAGACAAAACTGCCCTGTTAACTCCAATGGGAATGAAGATGGAAAAGGTACAAATTGTCCCTTGCCCAGAACTGCCGATAGTTTGGAAAAGGTTTTTGCACCAGAAGCTGGCCACTGCAGGGCATTTTTCGACACGAAGATAAACCATCCAAGGAGGGTTAAAATACTCCTCAAAGAGGCCTTTATGGGATAAGCGAGAATGGTAACTTTGGTAAGTTAGTATATGTGCAGTTTCCCAAAGCCGGGTACTGAAATAGGACTTGAACACCTCTTGGGGGAAAGGATAGCTTAAGTAAATAGCCAAATAAATGACAAAATAAAAGACTGAATTTGTGTGTTAGACGACAAGGAGTAGTTGGTTGTTTTCAGGTGCAAGGGCCATATTTGGGCAAACTGCGACAATCAAGACAGACAATACAATGAGGGAGGAAGAAAAACAAAAAGCAGAAGGGTAGGCGAGGAAAGAATAAAAGATCTCTCGTACGCACCTTAAGATATGCCCCGAGGGCTATTCATTGAGGAAGAAATTCGAAACTCGCTTCTGTTTAAAGTTATCAAGTTTCGCATTTGCTTACATGCAAAATATTTCCATAACACTAAGTCTGGTATAAGGCATTTTCCGTCGAGCTAAATGTAGGTGATGGTAGTGTTTTTGCGGTGCAACGTGATTCCTGTCCGTATTCCGAACGTGACGTCAGTTCGCTTGGTTTTCGAATACGATTTCAGAATTTCGACAGTAAAAGTTCTATAAAAGGAATTCCGAATTAGCATAAAGCTGATTGGTCACCAGAGCTGGTTGGAGCGTCAATTAGATTAAACGCCGTCGCTAAAACGGCGATAAACTACATTTTAAGGTAACTACGATGTGTATCATGCGAGCGCATTTGTGGAACGGATGTAAAATCTTCTCAACGTGTACTTTGTTTTTCAACTGAAAATTGCTCTTGCAAACCACTGAGAGGCGATTCCGATTAATAGGATATCGGTAAATAATAATTGATGGTTGGTTTTGCGTTTATTGGCGCAAAGGCCATATTTAGCCAAGCTGCGCCAAACACAAGACACATTGTTAAGTAATTATGGAAAGAAAGGATGAAGAAAAGTTGAGAAAGATAGATTGGGAATCCTGGGGTCACAACCTCCATGTTTACCAGAGACAGTAAACCCCATAGGATGAGAACAATTGAATTCATAGATGATAAACCTCAATATGCATAAAGAAATGCAATGCATTGCGCATCGTGTTTCTTGCCAGTATACCTAATGTGACGTCAATTGGCTTGTTTTTCCAACACGATTTCAGCACTTCGTGCCAAAACTGCTATAAACTGCATTTTAAGATAACCCCGATATGAATTTTTATAGAGGAAATAAAATGTTCCCATTCCAACAGGTTTGGCTACACTAAAAAATCAATCTCATACATGCGAATAAGCAATAAATAACCATTGAACCTCATAAAACAAACGCCATGGCAATGCTCAAAATCAAATTGTAGGTAGAGGATGATCATGTAATGGTAGGTATTTTAATTAACGACACACTGGAGCAGCACAATGGGAAAGATCCGAGAATATCACGTAATTCGGAACCACGGTCAGATGACGAAGGGGATTGATTGCAAACCGAAAAAAGTCAATTGGAAGCGACCAAAGTACAATAAAGAATATGTATTTACGATATAATATTAATATTAAATTCATAAAAACAAACCTATCTTCGATGTTGGCGACATGATATTCTACCTTCGAATTCCGATTCACATGTACGGCCAGTCTAATTAAAGTTGATATGATATCTACGGCTATAATCCTTTCAAAGGCAGGAAAATTGGATATTATGTATTTGGTAGAATTGTTACCACTTGCACATCCAATATCCATGACGGTCTCGCCTGCTAAATCCCCCCATGAGAACTCATCAGCAATAAAAGATAAAAATTCTTTTGTGTCCATCTCGTGCATGTCAGGTTCTTTTCCGGAAGCTTCCGATTCCATCTTTCTAAAACTAAAAAATCCAATTAATACAAAAATCATATTTTATGGCACAAGGTCCGTTAGCGGACAAGATGAAATATACCCCAAGGTTAGTTGTTTTTGGGGTTTTATGGTGCAAAGGCCATATTTGGCCATGCTGCACCAAACATACAATATCAATAAACATACACACCATGGAAGTTTTACTGACACTGAAGAGAAATGCGCCCAGGAAGGAATGCACAGGACAGGAATCGAACTTGCTTCGCCTACAACTAGAAGGTTGCTAGTTGTAGGCGGAGTGCCCACTGTGCCACGACAACAGTGGGCAGTTGCCGTGGCACAGTGCCACGACTGCCGATTGATTGAAGGTAGGTATTTCAATTAACGTCGCACAGGAGCAACACATCGGGCTATTGGCGACTGTCTGGGACCAAACCAGAAGGGAAGTTCGAGGACAACACGTAATTTTGAATCAGTCAGAAGACGAGGTCACACCTGATCTGGCACCAGTCTCCAAACTTCCACACTACGCCAACGACATTGAGGCCACGACAGAGTTAACGTGCACCAGCTCTCATGTACACGTTCTTTGGTTGGATCGAGTTTCGAACGCGCAACCCTCAGGTCGACAATCCTCTACTCTTCCAACCGGGCTACCACGGACCGAAAGATGAAGGGAGCTGTAACACGCATCCTGTAAGCAACTACAAGATATACCTATCTTGTAGTTGCTTTAGCTATCTTGTAATTGCTTAGTAGTAGGTATTGAATTAACGTCGCACTGGAGCAACACAACGGGCTATTGGTGACGGTCCGGGATCAAACCCATAGTGAAAGAACACCACGTAATTTTGAACGACGGTCAGATGACGAGGCGACGCCTGAACTGGCACGAGTTTCCAAATTTACACACCACGCCAACGTGAGAACATTTGAGGCCACGACAGATTTAACGTGCATCAGCCGCCTTTGGTGGGATTCGAACTCGCAACCCTCAGATTGATAGCCCGTTACACTTCCAACCGGGCTACCGCGGCCCGTTGGCTCTCTGGAGGAAAAGCACTATTGAGGCTTTTGAACTTCGTAGTAATTTATTGGTCTTCTTGATGTCACATAATTTAGGTTGGTTCGCTGGGGTTTTGTGGCGTAAGAGCCATATTTGGCCATGCTGTGCCAGACACGACATACAATATCTTGTTATACACACAATGAAAGCTTTACTGACATAGAAGGGTTTGGTTTTTTTGAGTTTTGTGGAATAAGGGCCATGCCTGACACAGAAGGGAGAAATGCACCCAAGGAGTACACACCTGAAGATCTTTCCCGAGGGCGCAAGTGATTATGAAAATATGGTACAGCTGCAGTCTCCGCCGTGCGGAGTGGCAACGCGGTTTTTATTTTGGCGCGGAAATCTTCCAAAATTGAATACATACTGAATACATATGGATTAAATATATAAATCTTGATAAAACAACATTTTGACTAGTAAAACACTGCAAATCTGGATTAAATATACACAAGATGCAAAAAATATTTTTGGAATAGCTGCAGTATAGACCCCCAATCCATTTGGCGACTTTTTTTGTCGCCAACCCTGACGTTACTTGGCGACATTGTTTAACAGACGTATTACATAAAAACTAGTGATCGCCCAGTGGTCGAAATTCGACCATAATACATTTAATTTTTAAGTTTGAACGTTAATACGGTTCTTTTGACAAAGTGTATACCTCTATATTCATTGCATATAATTTTTTTGAATTTTGTTCTATTACGTAAGCTGCGAGCATGTACAAATACGTCATAGGAAAATTGCGGTATAGCTTGGTTAAGCCATATCTAAAAAACAATAACGCGTTGTTTGACACTTTCTTGGTTTTTTTTATTGCTATACTGGCCACAGGTTTCGCCAAGGCTACACAGTTAATTTGCCCATCTTTTTCATATTATGTAAAATTTAAATAAAAAATAAATCCAAAATTGAAATAAGGAATACGTGCTTCGTATTTTTTGATATATTTTTTATTGAAACAAAAAAAAACCGGGTGGTTAAAAAAATAAATGTTGTCCATTGAACTTGAAATAGCTCGACAATGAATTTAATGATTCAAAACTTCTGTGTAGACGATGTTTTTTGGAAAAACTCTTTCATCGTTTGCTAAATGCCCTTGACAGTTATATTCTGAAATATAAAATCTCAAACCATCGAATGATCGAACTCTACTTGCTGCGACGTACAATTGACCATGTGTAAAAACTGGCTGCCTCAATAAAACTCCAATTTTTTCGAATGTGTGTCCTTGAGACTTATTTATTGTGATCGCAAATGCAGGTATAATTAGAAATTGAGTTCTTTGAAAGTTAAATGGTAAAATAGTTCCGGAATATGTTAAATTTATACGTGGAATCAAAATTCTCTTATTGGGTGCGGTTCCAGTTAAAACTTCGCAATCAATAGTATTACAATGTATAAATTTGATGCGCATTCTTGTTCCATTGACTAATACTTCCTTTGTATTTAAGTTTCTGATCTGCAAAACGATGCAATTAACTTTCAATATTAACTTATGTGGTGGCAAATTATGCCAAATCTCATACTCCTCCGTGCGCGCAATGTGCTTAAAAAGGGGTACAAAGTTTTTCTTCACGTATTAATATATAGATTACAGTATATGAACATAAACAATGAATGTTTTATTTTGTTTAATTCAATATATTTGTAACGCATATTATACATTAATTTTATCTTTCTGCACTCCTTCTCCATATGAACTTTAATTATGCCAAATCTCATACTCCTCCGTGCGCGCAATGTGCTTAAAAAGGGGTACAAAGTTTTTTCTTCACGTATTAATATATAGATGTACATAAGTTGAATATGTTATTCTAATCTTTTAACAGATTTCACTGTAAATGAGGGTTTCTTGTTTAAACTGGGCTTCCAGTTGTGAACAGAACCCTCAGTCGCACCCCATTTGATTTTTTTTTGTAAAATGGAAAACGAAATTTCAATGCAACCATTATAGAAACCCTGGCGTTTTTTTTATGTGCAAAGAAATTGCACATTCGCCATAATAAATAATGTTAATCTTGATTATATATAAAAATACAGTTATCAGTTAATATATAAGTCTGGGTTAAATATGTCTATATATACATAGCGTAGGGTTGCTAGAATGGAGTGGAAAAAAGTGGGGGGTTACCAAAAACAAATCGCAATTGAAGGTTGGGGGGGGGAATTTCAATTAACGTCACACTGGAGCAACACAATGGGCTATTGGTGACGGTCCGGGATCAATCCCAAAGGGAAAGATCCGAGGACAACACCACGTAATTTTGAACCACGGTCAGATGACGAGGCAACACCTGAGCTGGCACCCCACTCTCCAAACTTCCACACCACGCCAACGTGAGGACATTTGAGGCCACGACAGATTTAACGTGCACCAGCCCCCTTTGTACACGACGGTGTTTGGCTGGATTCGAACTTGCAACCCTTCGGTTGCAAGTCCGTTACTCTTCCAACCGGGCCACCGCGGCCCCAATTGAAGGTTGGCGACAAAAAAAGTCGCCAAATGGATTGGGGGGTCTATACTGCAGCTGTTCCATTAAATCTAAATTTTCTTACGATAAATGCAATGGGGAAATGACGTTTTCTGTTAGGAATTCAGAGCGATGGATACACGTGGATTTGTAGAAATCGCAGGGATAATCTAAATCCGTGTCCAAACTGAAAAGAACAATCTGGCGAGAATTCAAGTTAATAATGTGCCTGGTTTCAAAAGAATTCGTAATTAGAAGACTCAAAAACACGTGGAAGTGATTAATAACGTCTTTACAATACATTTACGCTAGCTTATTCTTATTAGTCTTTAATTTAAATTAACGTTTCAAGATAAATATTTTTTACCGCTATATTGACTCATTTATTTAACCTTTTATTTATACCTACCTATCTTACAAAATAACAAAGATCTTCGCTTAAAATTCAGGACATTATCTCGATAAACTACCATTTTGTGAATTCGGTGCATTCCCATGTTACTTGATCATTGCTTTATACGTATAACAGGTCAAGCCACTTAAATATTCGATATGAAAATTGAAGATCCCACATTCATATAACTAATACGTATTTCAAAATAAATTCCATCAAAAGACAAGACGTTCCATGAACACTTACCGAAATTTAAAGCTTTATCCAAAAGTGCTGTCACTTACTAGGGTTCGAGGGCTGTCACTGAAAATTTTCGATAAATGACTTCTCAACTAAATTTAGGTATCTGAAGCAGTTAAGATCTGACCGTGGTTCAAAATTACGTGGTGTTGTCTTCGGTTCTCTCCCTTTGGGATTGATCTCGGACCGTCACCAATAGCCCGTTGTGTTGCTCCAGTGTGACATTAATTGAAATACCTACCTACCTACCTGGTATTGGGTGGGGGGGGTATTTCAATTAACGTCACACTGGAGCAACACAATGGGCTATTGGTGACGGTCCGGGATCAATCCCAAAGGGAAAGATCCGAGGACAACACCACGTAATTTTGAACCACGGTCAGATGACGAGGCAACACCTGAGCTGGCACCCCACTCTCCAAACTTCCACACCACGCCAACGTGAGGACATTTGAGGCCACGACAGATTTAACGTGCACCAGCCCCCTTTGTACACGACGGTGTTTGGCTGGATTCGAACTCGCAACCCTTCGGTTGCAAGTCCGTTACTCTTCCAACCGGGCCACCGCGGCCCCTACCTACCTGAAAAAAAAGCAGTTAAAAATTATCTAAATAAATATTTAGGTATTGGTATTTTTTCAATTAACGTCACACTGGAGCAACACAATGGGCTATTGGTGACGGTCTGGGATCAATCCCAAAGGGAAAGATCCGAGTATAAATATTTAGCACCGCGGTAACATGGTTGGAAGAGTAACGGATTAACAACCGGAGGGTTACGTGTTCGAATCGAACCAAAGACCCTCGTGGGCAAAGGGGGCTGGTGCACGTTAAATCTGTCGGGGCCTCAAATATCCTCACGTTGGTGTGGTGTGGAAGTTTGGAGTGCGGGCTGCCAGCTCAGGTGTTGCCTCATCATCTGACCGTGGTTCAAAATTACGTACAAGGAAATTACGTACCTGGTCTTTCAAAAAATTACGGTAGTTATGGTAGGTAGGTATTTTAATTAACGTCACACTGTAGCAACACAAAGGGGTATTGGTGACGGTCCGGGATCAATCCCAAATGGAAATATCCGAGGACATCACGTAATTTTGAATCACGGTCAGATGACGAGGCAACACCTGAGCTGGCACCCCTCTCCAAACTTCCACACCATGCCAACGTGGACATTTGAGGCCACGACAGATTTATCGTGCACAGCCCCCTTTGTACACGACGGTCTTTGGCTGGATTCGAACTCACAACCCTCCGATTGCTAATTCGTTGCTTTCCAACCGGGCTACCGCGGGCCTTCAAAATTTACGAAGTGTCCTTGGATCTTTCCCTTCTGGACTGATCCCGGTCCGTGTAGTCCCCAATAGTGTTGCTTTAGTGCAACGTAAATTCAACTACCTATACGTATTCCGAACGTGACGTCAGTTGGCTAAGTTTTTATACGATATCAGCATGTCACCAATAAAAATTCCAAAGAATATATTCTGAATTGATAACGATGGTTGATTGGTTTACACAAATGAGATTAAATGCCCCCCCCCCAAATGGCGATAAACTACATTTATTTTTAGGAACTCGATACATCATGCAAAAGCATTTGGGTATCGGATGTAAAATCTTCGCATTCCGTCAAGTTTGTTTGCACTGAAAATACCTCATGCACCAGAATATTACATGCGAATATTTATATCCTAGTAGTCTTATTAAGCCTAGCCAAGACCGTCGTGTCTGGGGCTTGTGTATGTGAAATATGTCGTGGCTTAAAATGTCCTCACGTTGGTGTGGCGTAGAAGTTTGGAGTGGGATGTCACATTGGGGACCCATAGAATTTAAACCTTTCCTTTTTTGAAGAACTTTTTCAAATATACGGATTTATTCTGATTTTCTTTTAATTACTGATAGTCTGGCGTAGGTTAGACAGGCTTGCCCATTGCGCCATAAAAAATCAATCAATCGATTAATATGAAGACTCCAAATTATTTTATCTTTCGTTTTCTATCTGTCAAAACTAGAGAAAAACTCACCAACAAAAAAGCTAGCAGAAGAGCCATTTGTATTTTGTTTAGATATATATGCCTTCAGTACTATGAAAGAAAGTCAACAAAATTCGGTCCGCCTATCGTGAACTGCTGGCGCCAGTCTAGGAGGAACAGGGCTTGCACATTTCGAGTGACATTTGAGAACAGTGAACAGCAGAGCAGGTTAAAGAAGTTTTTTAAAAAGAACGGAACAGCAAAGAACTGTTCTATGAAAAGTATTTCCCATCCCTAGGCGCAAGGGTCATATTTGGCCATGCTGCGCCAGATACAAGACATACACTATCAAGAAATAGACAGACACAATGAAATGGTGTTTTTATGAAAGATATTTAATATTTAAATTATTTTTAAACCATCTAAAATACAAGTAAACATACATTTCCAATTAGTGGAACCAAAAAATAAAAACTTCACAAAAATGTGAAAATTACAGCTCATTCTTATTTGAAAAATGTCTCCAAATGTAACGCGAGTCACGCTAGATTAGCCATGTAGTAAATTACTCGTAAACTCTAAATGTAATGCAACTTAGTAAAAAAAAATTGGTTGGTAGGTAGTTGAATTAACGTCGCACTGGAGCAATTATTTTTATCATTGCTTCAGCCTCACTCTGTTCACTAAGGTGGGCCAAAAAAATTACCATAGCTCTTATGCGGAAAACTTAGCTAGCGTCGAAAGACCTGACGAAAACATTGTGATGTAAAATAACTAGCGGGGCCCCTTTCCCTTGAAAAAATCTCGAATTAGTGTTATATTTAACCTTGAAAAAGTTATTTTATTAGTAATAGTGCTAACCACTGTTGATTAATGAAACCCTTAAGCGGAACAAAAATTTCGGATCTACATGCGACTGACCTTGGAAAAAAATTCATGACTATTTTCAAAACTTAACGAAGGCACTTTTTGTTTCAGCATTTGACAAAGCTCTTCAATTGACCATATCACTGAGAGGTGGTTTTCGGTGAGATCATTTTCCCTAATTTATAAGGTCAATGTAGCCAAATGCATGAAAATTTCACGCAATTCGAATTAAACTGTTTTCTTGCATCAACTATTCTCCCGATTCCCTCATGCGGTCGAGGATTAGTGACCAATGCTGGTGGTAGGTTTTCTGGATGCGCGAAGCACTCCCGCAATTACATCGTAACTTGCATTGAAAGTGCTATCGTTTTCCAGACGTAAATTGCCAAGCATCGAAATACTGATTGAATTATGTATTAATGCAAGGAGATGCGTTGCGCGACTCTTCCAGTGACGTTAGTTTTTTTGGTGTATATGTTACCGGAAAGTTTGAAATCCGGCATTCTATAGAATACCTAGGAATTTTATAGAATGCCGAAAACTGGCCGGCAATGTATGAAACGATTAATATTTCACACATTTTTGACAAACCGGCAATGTTTGAAATACATCTCCGATTCGTTTCGAATATCACGTGTCAAGGAACGTGACTTAATCCTCCGCTCAGGCTCAGAATTTGCCATTTTACTTAAATTTATCCAACAAAAAAATTAGTTTTATACTGTGCTGTATGAAAATGGAAGAGCAAGATAGTGTTGGAGAAGGAGTCAGTCAATAGACATGCAACGACGATTCGAAGCTGAACTATCTAAGCTTTTTCTATCTAAGCTTCTATCTAAGCAAAAAGCAGTTTGTTCTTAACCAAAACTACTTACCAGAAGTTAAATGTAAAAAAGCCAAAATGACTAAGGAACCACGGGACTATTGGTTTCATTATTTTTTCAAAATAACATTTGTATTTTTGAGGAACGGTTTTCAAATAGCCTTATCATGACCTTTTTTCATACTTTGCCTAAATAGCATTTGTCATTCTATAGAATGCCTAGGTATTATATACGCCTAGGGAAAGTAAATAATTCTCATATTTCATACTTTGCCTAACCGCCGGGCATTCTATAAAATGCCTAGGTATTCTATACAATGCCGGCGTTTCAAATTTTCCGGTAACATAAAACCCTTTCTTGGCCGTTTGTGGTTGATTCAAGACCAGTAGGGCATGCTAGATATTTATGCGTGTATCATTGAAATATTTTCCCATTCAACTACTTCACATTTTTTGCTTCGTAATATCGAATAAAAAAAATTGTCAAATTCTAAAAACATTCGAAAATTGGTTTTATAAGAGGATCCCGAATTTTTCACATACACATCTCCGAACTTTAGGTACTGCCATAACGATTCTAAATTAAATAAACGTTTCGTACTGTTGCTAATAAAAAATATCAATTTTTTTAAATTGCATTTCTATTTTTTTCTATATTTATAATTTATTTTTTCCAAGGTCAGGGACCCGGATAGTTATTTTTTCCATCGCTTAAATTTGCATACCTTTTTTGGCACACTAGGCATATCGAAGTATTTTAATTAACGTCGCGGTGGAACACCGCAACGGGCTATTGGCGACGGTCCGGGATCAAACCCGAGTACACTAAATTTGAACCATGGTCAGATGACGAAGGCCAATCTGGCACCCCACTCTCCAAACTACAACACCACGCCAACGTGACATTTAAGGCCACGGCAGATTTAACGTGCATCAGCCCCCTCTGAACACTGCGATCTTTGGTTGGATTCGAACTCGCAACCCTCCAGTTGCTAATCCGTTGCTCTTCCAACCGGGCCCGATATCCGATTGGAAAAAGGGAAAATTAACCAGCTCATAACTTTGCACAATAAAGGCTTTAGAAGATGGCAAAATTTTAAGAATTAGTGAAATCCGAGTTCGTGGAGATTTTTGGTACTCTAAATATTAACCTGATTGATCTTCGATTTCGGAGCGTCTGTTTCGCATAGTACTTGAAACACTTGTCAATATTGCGAAATGAAAATTAACGGTAAAGAGTTGTAAAATGCGTGTACTAGCTGATGTTAAACCATGACGAGAAACGAATAAAGCCAAACTAATCTTCACAAAAATTTATTAAAAAACTTTAAAGACATTATAAACTCACTAAAAAATAAATATTAATGTAATATTTAAATATTATAAAGCTTCATCTCTCAAGTCCAAGAGAAGAGCAGAGCAAAACCTCATGAACACATTTGAGTTTAAAATGTTCTTAAAAGTTCTCAACATTAAATTGACGCATTGCGATTTGAATTCATGCCAATTCAGTTGCAATTTTGGCAATGAGAATTAATACCATCAATAAATACAGAATTAAGAAACACGACTTTGATATCGTTGGATGGAACATACCACTTATAAACACAAAAGCGCGACTCGTGAATATAACCAAGTTCTAGTTTAAAAAAGAAACGGTTAATCCTCGAAAAAGATGGTTCTCTCCACTTCACTCACTCTCCGAGCTATCTCCAGGTTTTCGCAGAAGAACAGACAGGGTCACGTAAGTCATACACAGAAGGCCATCCTTATTTCTTTCATGATACTTCAAGAAGGTTTCAAATAAATCCAACTTGAATTCTTCTTTTCTCTCGTCAGGAATGGCGACGCTTAAAGGACAGGATTGGAAAATAGCATCTGGAACATAAAAATGTGTACTCGAGTTTAATATCGACAGATAATATATGCATTACTAACGTTTGTGGCGCATCGACTTTCCAAAGAAATAGAAGAGCATGTGGGTGGAGCAAGATCTCAGAATAAGTCACGTGGGCTTACGAATCGACATAGCCGATTGGCCATCAAAGCGCAGTTTTGTTTTGATCACGGTGGATAATCACTAACCAATCAATAACATAGGATTTGTGCTTTTTACAAACCACGAGATCTTCGAGCGAGCGGAAGAAACGGCAAAGCTGCGCTTACATGCTCAGTCTATTTCATTAAAAGGCATCGACCTTCTAATGAATTACACTGACGAGCCAAAACATTATGACCATCCCCACATTTTTCAATGAACTCGTCTGGATGACGAGGAGGGCATGTGATTAAGTGAGAATGGTATTTAACTGCTGCTGGAGAAGGTAAGTAATCATTCTTGCACTTACTTTTGCGAGTGATGGGAAAGGCTGCTGATCTAAGCGAATTTGATAGAGGGCAGATCGTAATGGCCCGAAGACCCGGAACGAGTATCACCGAAATTGCACGACTGGTAGGGTGTTCACGATCTGCCGTTGTTAGTATTCATGCAAAGTGGATAAATGACGGTGACACCAGCAGTAGACGCCAAGGTGTTGGTCGTCCACGCGTCATCAAAGAAAAAGGACGTCGGAGACTGTCCCGCTTGGTAAAGCAAAATCGGTGCGAGACAGTGGCTCAGCTGACAGCCCAATACAATGCAGGTCCAAGCGCAAGTGTTTCGGAACACACAGTTCAGCGGACACTGTTGGATATGGAACTGTGCAGCAGACGTCCCACTCGTGTGCCTCTGTTGACCAAGCGTCATCGTCAACTACGCCTACAGTGGGCCCGGGAACATCGAGACTGGACCATGGATGAGTGGAAGAGAGTTGCCTGGTCAGACGAATCCCGATTTCTCATTCATCACATCGATGGTCGTGTTAGGATACGCCGTCTGCCAGGCGAACAGTTGCTCCCCCTCTTGTACAGCAGGTCATATACAGGCTGGTGGTGGTATTATACTTTGGGGGACGTTCTCATGGGCGACTCTGGGATCCGTAGTTGTGGTAGAGCAGACCATGAACGCTGCGATGATCATTGCGGATCAGTTGCACCCTTACATGGCGTCTGTCTTCCCAACTGGAAATGGAATCTTCCAGCAGGACAACGCCCCATGTCACAAGGCTCGGATTGTGTTGGAGTGGTTCGAGGAGCATACTGATGAATTCCACTTAATGTCCTGGCCACCTAACTCGCCGGATATTAATCCGATAGAGCACATTTGGGATGTCATGGAGCGGCAGCTCAGAGCTCAAACACCATGTCCGAATATCTCGACTTTGCGTGACCGCTGTTTCGACATTTGGTACAACCCGTCTCCAGTCATGTACCAAGAACTTGTGGCATCTATGCCCAGGCGAGTTGCAGCTGTTTTGCAGGCCAAAGGAGGCGCAGTGCATTATTGAGTAGATGGTCATAATGTTTCGGCTCTTCAGTGAAGATGGAACATGTGAGCGAAGTCGCTGTCGTAAGATCTCTGAAGGGTAAATCACAAATCAACTTAACCGATTGACTACGGAAGCGCAGACTAGTTTTTGATCACGTTGGAAAGTCACTTCAACCAATCATTTAGATCCATGCTTTTACCCACAACCACTTGACAGATCTTCAAACCGAGTAACTGGAAGAAATAACATGAAGCTGCAGGCACATGCTCCGTCGATGTTAAAAGGTCGATGACGTGGCAAAGAAATCGGCTGGTGAATAGTAACAAAGGAAATAAAAGTTAGCCTGGAGAACACTGCACCATCGCTAATGATTATTTTGAAATATAGTAATCTACGCTAGGTTCTATCGAAAGTCATTTGGAGACGAAAATTTTAGTCGACAGTTTGGCGATGGCCCGGAACCGTGTTCTTTAGTCTTACTAAGATAAAAGCGGATGCGGGATTCATATGCCAATTTTGTTGCTTCGCTTGGTTTGAACCATGGAGATGAAGTGTTGAAACTACACGGGGAAAGCTCGCCACTAATGAAATTCTTCAGTAGTCTGTTAACGCTCCTAGTGGTTGTCTCGACATAAAAAAATCTGCAACATTTCGGCGATTGAATTTTTTTTTATTGCACAAGAGCCAGGTTTGGCCAAGCGCGAGAACTTGATGGACGAGATCACACCATTAGCGAGATCTTGATGGACGAGATCACACCATTAGCGAGATCTTGATGGACGAGATCACACCATTAGCGAGATCTTGATGGACGAGATCACACCATTAGCGAGATCTTGATAGATGAGATACGTCGTAGAAACCACTTGGAGGGTTAACAGAAATGTGGAAGGTAAACACATCAGCGCAGAAAAGAAAATGCGAGCGAAATCGAAAGTAGGTTTAGGGACTCAATGTAACGGCGGCTAAGGAAACTGAACAATCTTGCCGGTGATTCAAACGCCGAAAGGAAAGACCACCAAAGCAGCCAATTAACGAGATACGGAAGCGGGACAATCTTGCCGGCGATCAAGTGCCGAAAAGAATGACCACCGGAGCCGCTTCCAGAGGCAAAACTGTTGGTGCCTTCGAAACAAAAGGCAGGCGCCCTTTTGTCGCTGACATTTCGAGACAAAAGGGTACCGAGATGGGTTACGATGATCATTGCCGACAAGGGTTAATGGTCAAGTCCGCCGAAGTCCTAGAAACGGATCACTTTTGAATGGTAACTAGTCTAAGCTACCCGTGGACCAAGACGCTACACCAATACAGAATAGTCTAAGTAAATGGGATTTAATTGAAGTATGGTATTTTAATTAACATCGCACTGGAGCAACACAACGGGCTATCATGTAATAGTACATGCTGAGAAGATAATTATGGCAATACGTCCGAGATGTTAACTTTTTTGCCAGGCACTTTATTTCAAATGACAATTTAAACAAATGCCGCCTTATATTTTTGATTAATTTTATTTCATTTGGAGGTATTAAATGTACATCTCTATGCTTATATTCACCATAAATGAATTTTAATAGGGTTTGAAATGCGAGAAAAGGCATTGCTATCAAGTTTAAAGAATTAAAATTCGCATGATCGAAAGAGCAGGAATGGGATAAAAAAAATTGCTTAAAAGTTTGGAAATGTTGCAAGAGAACGACTGCTTTTGAAATTAAACTTTATAAAAACTAGACATGGATACTCTGACGTAGATCCCGATAGATTCTGCTACGATTTTGTTAGTGTAAAACATTTCCGAATTAAAGATTCAATAGATTGACAAGCCCGTGTTGTACTTCTGTGGTGCACGGGGAGTTTGCTTTCGTTCAATAAAAAATAGATTAACGCAGGAAGTTGATTTTAATGTTTTTGTTGATCATCCATACATCTAACGAAATTAGCATTTCTAACTGCTAGGGTAATAATTTTCCCAGGTTCATATGGCAATGCAATACGATTGCATGACAATACGTTCTAGAAACAAACTATCCTTTCAATATTTATTTAGTATAATAAAGCTTCGTTTTACCGCTACACTCTGTGTCCGATGTGTAATTATAGCTTCTCGTCTCATCAGTACATCGAACAATTTCGAACCCGATTTCTTCAAAGAGCTGTCGGTAGTGCAAAGTAGAGTACTTCTGGTAATGAGATTCCGGAATTAACACTCCAATGGTCTGAAAATAAACAATGCTTTGATTAAAACGATGAATTAACATGACGCAACATCGAATGTAACACATAACCCGAATATTCGAAGCCTATAGGCTTAAACACCAAGACTGATTAAAAGTGAGATCCAGCTACTTGAAAATAAGTAGCAACATTTAAGAACGTTTTCGTTAATGCACACATTAACGAAAAGGGAAACAAATTTAATCAATTACAGTAGGAACACTAGAAATTCCTACAAAACTACATGCCATAGGTGTCAAGTTACTTTAATAAAGCAACAAGCTATGCATTAATGAACACATATCAATCGCCATATTCAAGAATTCACCGTTGGTCCTTACACTGCTGGGTTAGTCAAGGCAGAAGCTCCAAGTTTGTTTATTTTCGGAATGACTTGTCTGCAAGTTGATATTGGTTAGTCTAAAACGAGGTATCCTCCACATTCGGTAATTATTTCCCCTTGCCAATCGGGATAATTTTGGATTATGGCAACCCGTCGTAAGCCATCCAAATAGGTCGTTTAGCGACGAAACTTTTTGTCGCCAATTTAGCGATGGACAGATACCGTGTTGGATAATACACGGGTTGATTTGGGTTTAATGGCACAAGGTCCAAAAGTGGACAAGCTGCGCCAAACACATGACAATGTTACCCAATTTGAGGAAAAAATTAAGGTTCATTTGTCCAACCAATAAAAAATAGATTTAAAAAATATAATATTTGAAGTAATTGAATTTTAAAAATAAATATTCAAACGCCACGATTAAATAGTGAAATACGAGATCATCGTCGTCATAGTTAAGTTTTGAGGAATTTTAAGAAACGAGGTAAAAACATTAGATGTAATTTAAAGATTTTATGCTACGTAAAAATTAAAATATTTGGGTGGGGAATTTCTCCGATCAAATCTCGTAAGTTAAAATTTGATGAATTAAAAAAGTATTAGCAGTGAAGATTAAAAACTGGACAATCAATTAAAATATGTTGGATAGTAAAAGGAACCACACACACGTAGTCTCTCCGAATAAAAAATGCATGTTTGTAAAACGTGTGTCCTATTCGAAGACGAGATTCGTACATCGAAGAATCGTACAGGCAGGGTAGACCGAAACGAAATGATTGGCCGAACGCTGTGGAGTTTGCAGCGACTTCATTGCTCCAGTTCCTGCCATTCTTTCCATACGATGTTTCGGACAGCTTGTAGGAGATCATCGTATGGAACGTTTATATTTAATGGAGTCACAGCATTTTTGACTGCAGCATCCGCCAGTAATTCCGACGTGTCCGATATCCTACAAAAGGCGATACCGAAACCACGTATGATGAGCTTTCTATGAATTTTGAAAACTTCAAGTGCCAGAGAATGTTCACAACACTCCGATGTTAAGGATTCCAATACTCTTGGAATCTGTATATAATACAATTGTCAGCGTTTAGACTTAAAATACATTTTAAATCTTTGTATATGGCTAAAAACTCTGCAGTGAAAACTGAAACAATAAATGGAAGTGAATAACTAAAACTAATAGGGTCAAAGGCGCAGCAGGCATAATTTATCGTCTTTGACCGTCCGTGTAAACGGCTGTGGTGACTAAAATGACGATGATGGGAATTAAAGTTTTTATAAATTATCAGACTTGTGACCTCTCGTAGCCATGAAATAAGCCTAAAAAGTGTAAATTTAGGGATCCCCAGGATGGATAGTTAAAGAGGTCTTTCAGCAACATTCATAGAGTTAAGAGGGGTATCTCTCGGCGTTCTCATGCGTAAACCAAATGGAGGGATATAAAAAGGGCGATTTCTAAATAGATGGTCGTGTGAATGTCCAAGAATAAATTTCGCAGTGGATGAGTTGGATGATGCAATGTGGCAATAAAGTCGAAGCGCCAACAAAAGACGTGTAGAACCTAAAGATGGTTCTTGGCAAACTATATACAAGTTTTAGACTGATGAGGTCCTGAAGGCACCGGAACAGGTCCTCAGTGCGGTATGATGCACAGTATCGAGCTTTCGTAAGAGACCGACGGGCAGAACCATAGGTTGTACACCCATTGTCAAGTCTTGAAGGAATTAAAGCTCGATACATATTGATCATGGAGGATCGATCTGCTCCCTAAGATGTTTTGAGAGTACCTTTAGAATATTAAGCTTTTTCTCACAAGACATCCGCAGCTGCACGACGTGGGAAGGAAGGCAAGTTTCTGGTCGAAAACGATACCAAGAAATCTTACTGTCCTCCACCGGAACAGGTCCTCAGTGCGGTATGATGCACAGTATCGAGCTTTCGTAAGAGACCGACGGGCAGAACCATAGGTTGTACACCCATTGTCAAGTCTTGAAGGAATTAAAGCTCGATACATATTGATCATGGAGGATCGATCTGCTCCCTAAGATGTTTTGAGAGTACCTTTAGAATATTAAGCTTTTTCTCACAAGACATCCGCAGCTGCACGACGTGGGAAGGAAGGCAAGTTTCTGGTCGAAAACGATACCAAGAAATCTTACTGTCCTCCACCGGAACAGGTCCTCAGTGCGGTATGATGCACAGTATCGAGCTTTCGTAAGAGACCGACGGGCAGAACCATAGGTTGTACACCCATTGTCAAGTCTTGAAGGAATTAAAGCTCGATACATATTGATCATGGAGGATCGATCTGCTCCCTAAGATGTTTTGAGAGTACCTTTAGAATATTAAGCTTTTTCTCACAAGACATCCGCAGCTGCACGACGTGGGAAGGAAGGCAAGTTTCTGGTCGAAAACGATACCAAGAAATCTTACTGTCCTCCACTGCAATACTAATACCACCCAGGCAAATCTGTCAGGAATCAGGTTCCGACATCGGCAAAAATGAACGCAGGATGTCTTCTGAGCAGAGAATCTGAAACTGTTGTCAATACTCTACCTCGTCAAGCGAGACAGCTGCCTGAAGTTGTCGCTCGACGTACCGCATATCATTTCCTTGGCAATGAATGCTTAAGTCATCCACATACAAATTACCGTGGACAGTTGAAGGTAGTTAGTGTAAAATATATTATTCGTTTTGATGGAATAGGGTCACGTTGAGAACGCTTTCTTGAGGAACACCCTCTTGGATATGAATATCCGACAAATGTGATCCCATTCTAACTTTAAACTGTCGAAGGGCTAAAAAATTCTGAATAAAAATTGGTAGATTCCCAAAACCCATGTAGATCACGGAGGGTACCGTATCGCCAGGTGCGATCGTACGTACGCTTTTTCTATGTCGAAAAAATGGAGACAAGATGGTTTCGACGTAGGAACGCACGCCGAGTTCGAGTCTCGAGGGATAAGATGTTATCCACCGTTGATCGGCCAACACAGAAACCGCTTTGAAAAGGTGAAAGAGGCTGAGTTGTTTCTAGATATAAGTGATACGTGAATTTACCATCTTTTCAAAAGACTTACAAATTCAGCTGGTGAGTGCGATTGGCCTATAGTTATATGGATTAGTTGGATCCTTTCAAGGTTTTTGAAAAGGTATAACAATGGCCCGTCTCCAAGCCAAAGGGAATGCATGTTCCTCCCATGAGATTATAGATGCAATAGGTTATTAAGAGAGTGACAGGAAAGATGTATCAGTAGGAAATGCCATCAGGACCAGGTGCAGTTATTCTGGTCTTTTGAGGCATCCTTTTCTGCGAATCGAATTATAAGAGAGCTCGGATCGAGAATGGATGGTTGGTTCATTTGAGTTTTATGGCGCACGATCCAGAAAAGGTTAAGCCGCCAAACACGAGACAATAAAACGAGAAAATATAATCAGATCAACATTAAAAGGAGGAATGTAAAGAATAACAAATGGACCGCATAAAGTTTAAACATAAGCAAAATTTTAATTGAGAAGTATGCAAAAACCTTTATTTTAAATAAATGATTACCAAGATGTGGCGTCTTCATCTTAAATAAAAATTTATGAAATTCAATTTAAAATCTTATCAATTATAGATGTGTTAAAAATCTTAAGTGATGAGGGAATGTAAAAAGAGATGGATGACCCAACAGATCTGATAAAATTGGTGATGAGGTATTAAAATATCTACGATAAAGGTGTTTAAAATGTGAAGTTAAAATATGCTGTATGGTTAATGGTTGTTGACAATGGTGGCACCATTGAGCAATTTCGTTCATAAACAATGTCTATGCATGAACCTGGAATGGCCAATGCGAAGACGTGTAATAAGAACATCAAGCCGTCTAGATAGTAATGACGGCAGGAGTGAAGTGGATGGAAATTTATTACTTCTCTGTTCACTCGTCTTCGCGCCATTTTTGTTGCGATATCAGCCAATTCATTGCCAATTCCGACGTATCCCGGTAACAAAATGCGATACGGAAACCACGCCGGATGAGCTTATTATTAAGTTTAAAAATTTCATGGGCCAAAGGGCGTTTTAAAAATCGGACATCAAACACTCCAAAACACTTAGAACCTTGTAAAGAATAAAATTGCCAATCTCAAGGTGTGAAATATATCTTAAAGATTTATATAAAGCTAAAACTTCAGATATAAAAACAAATGATTGATGGTAATGAAAAGCTGAAAACGTCTTGGCAGCAAACAAAGACGCAACCGACATGATTGGGCGATTTTG
Source organism: Meta bourneti (assembly GCA_933210815.1). Lineage (NCBI taxonomy): Eukaryota > Metazoa > Arthropoda > Arachnida > Araneae > Tetragnathidae > Meta > Meta bourneti. The sequence continues at coordinate 55,260,922 of OW119930.1, read as the reverse complement.
ATCCATCAATGTATAGGGCTGTGATCTTTAAAATTATGACGATGGGAATAAAAAATTGGCGATAAATAATGGAATTGGTGTTTGAGCTTTCGTAGGTAGAAAAAATTTGAAAAGTAAAATTTAGGTCGCAAGGACGAAATAGGAAAGAGTGGTCGTTTGGCCACTTCTATAGAATAAAGTGTGTTATTCGACATTCCTCATGCCCGTTGTATTTAAAAAGGGGAAAGATTCGGGTGTGGGTTTCCCCTATCAAATCCTGCATAGTTAAAATAGTTATTAAAATATCTACGATGATTAAAATCAGGGCAAACTTAAAATGTGATGAACGGTAAAAGGAGTAAAGCAAGTGTGGCACGAAGGACAACTTTCTCCAAGTAATAAATGACGATGAGTAAATCTAGTATGTCCACTGCGGAGGAGAGTCAATTTGACATCAATCCTCCGCACTGGAGCAACTGGCCACTGGTTAATGAGATGGAGTTTGTTATCGACTTGCAGGTTCCAGGACTCTTGCCAGACTGAATAAAATACTTCATGGACCTCTTGACGTCCGAAAAGGGTAGTCAGGGATAATAGGGTAGAAGTGGTTTTTGCAACGTTGTCGGCTGCTTCATTGCCCTCGATACCCACATGGCTGGGGACCCAACAAAAGAGAATATCGAATCCCTAGTTTTTAATGTTTGAAAGATGTTAAAAATGTCTGACACAAAGGGATGACAATTATGGTCATACTGCTCCAGCTGTTGCAGTATGCTCATGCTATCAGTGTATACAGTAATTACGATGGGTACTAAGGGATATTTGCTGAAGAGTACGATAAATGGCTACTACTTCAGCGGTGTAAGCAGAAGAGGAAGGATGGAGGCTGTAACTGGATGTATTGTTCAAAACTATACCACAGCCCAGCTGTCTTATTGTTTTCGATCCATCCGTAAAACCTGGTATGAGAGGCGAGTTGACTGCGATGGTAAGAAAAAAAATTGTTGGAAAACATGTGGGGATGTGTCAAACTTTGAATATGTTGCAAAGGGATTGATGAATCTAATGGAAGGGGTGTTCCAAGGTGGGAATTTTAACACATCATTAGTTTCAGTCAAGATGCCGCATAAGGGTGAATCGTTGATGATGCGTTTGCCTTTCCATAAATGGTCGAATATAAGATGGTCTAGCATCATACAAACGATTGAGACTTGAAACAAGAGTCGTGTGCTTTAAAGTGTGAGATGGTAAAGGGATCTTTAAGTAACAATTGGCTGACAATTTCTTTCGCCTCAGGTTACATTGCACGTAAAAGGCTGGTAACAGGTGATGTGCGGAATGTACCAGTACATACCCTCAAAGCAGAATGGTGTAGTGTCTAATCTGAGCAAATTAAGAGTTTGCTGTACCATATACAACACACCCGTAGTCAGTGAGATAGGACGATGGAATGATACTCTCGGAGTAAGGATATTCGATCCGCCCAATGTGTTTGAGCACTTTCTCAAGATGTTTAAGCATTTTTCACACTTCTTGCGTAGGTGGAAAATATGGAGTAGAAAGGCGAGTTTGCGATCGAATATCACTCCGAGGAACCTAATCTTATTGACTACAGGAATCTGTTCTGGTTACAAATTACAGGGTCTGGGTGAAGACTCCGCTTCCTACAGAAGTGGGCACAGGCACTTTTGCTTGAGGATAGTGTAACCATTACGGTCGCACCACTGGACCGAGTTGTTAATGGCCCTCTGAAGTTGCCGCTCTATCAAGCACATATCCGAACCTTGACAGGATATCTGCACGCCGTCAACAAAAAGAATTCCATGAATAGATGATTGAAGTGAATTGATGACTAAAATTAAGGCTAAAAAGGGTGACACTTAAAACGCTATCTTGAGGGACTCCTTCATACTGAATAAATAAGTTCGATAAAAACGAACCAATGCGAACTCTAAAAACACGTGATGATAAAAATCTTGTATATGGGTAGGTTTCCTTTAAAACCATAATGAAACATTCTCCGAGAATACCGTAACGCCACGTACGGTCATGCCTTTTCGATGTCAAAAGAGACGGAAATTAAATTATTTCTCCGCACAAAGGTATTACGAATTTGTGTTTCAAGATGGATTAAGTTATCCATAGTGGATCTTCCTTTACGGAAGCCACTCTGGAACGGATAAATACATTTGTTTTTCCAGTGTATAAGGTGTGAGAAGAGGAAGCTGCAGAGAAAGAGTGTGCAATGGCATATGCTATCTCGACAGCCTCCGAGACATGTTGACCATTCTGTTCAACGAACGAGATCGAATGTTCGGAATATAATCCCATCGTTTTCCGAACTCTGTCCCATAACTGTTTTCAGAGTGGCAGATGTTATGCCAGAAACATTTTTGCCACGATTCCTTTTGGCTTTGGCGTCGCACTCTTCGAGCATTGGCTTTTGCTCTTTTGAAGGTTATAAGGTTTTGATCTGTGGCGTACCGGTGGAAAAACCCCAAGCCTTCCGTTGGATTTTAATCGCTGCAGTGCATTCTGAAGTCCACCAAGGTTTGCAGTGCTTGTGAAAAGATGGAGTTTTCTTAGGGATTGCCGTATCAGTAGCTTTAATCATGACAGTGACTGTTCGAACTGCTTCATCTATATTATTCTCCAACATCTGCTCTGCAATGGTAGCCAGAGATGTAAAATGTGGCCAGTCGGCTGCTGCATAAATGTAGCGGGATGGTAGTTAAACAGTATCATTGCCACCGATACGAGTGACGAATTTCGGGAAATGACCACTGTTGCGTAGGTCACTACCGACAAAAAGAGATATGGTAGTATAGATGGGGAGCAAATTGCAAGGTTACAGCATGAAATGTGCGTGATGGTTCGTGGAAGTAGGTCACCTCGCCGTTATTGAGCAGAGACAGCGATCGGCAGTTCGATCTGTCGCCCACGGGAATTGGTAACCCTACTTCCTCAAAGCACACTATGACCATTAAAGTCAGTGTCATGATGAACGGCTCCCGCAGTTGATTCACTAAGTTCTCGAGGCTGTCTGAATGGGAATACTTTGTGGCAAGTACAGACAGTAAGCATTCGTCTCACTTGTATTCTAACAGTCACTGCCTGTAAAGGTGACTAGTGACAGTAATAGGGTATGCATGGGAAGTGAAGAGCGCAACACCTCCCAATGCTCGACCATCATTACCGATATTATCACATCGAATACAAGTATAACGACGGATCTTCTCCTGGACTGTCGACTTCAGATGTCTCCTGAAGTACGACACAGGCGGGATGGTACTCTGCAATTAGGGTTTTTGTCATCCAGCTTGTTTCGGTAGCCACGACAGTTCCAAGAAACAAAAACCATTATTTAGAAGAATGTGGAGGAGTAGCTTGGTTTTGTTCTTATATTTTCGAGAATCTCTTCCTCCGGCGTATAAGTCGGGTCCAGAAATTACTCCTCGGGAGTGATTCAGCGTTCGGTTAGATACTGCAAAGGATTGCAGCCTGTTTTGAATTTGAAATTTCGATCAAAATGTCTCCTGAACGAAGTTTTAGAATCGAGTGTATGGTTTCGTTCATTAGAAATGGAGATATTTTTAAATGAGTTATTTCTGGATGCATCAAGTTTAATTATAAAAAAGCGTGAATATGAGTTTACAATTTCGAGACCTTGTTGCTCCCCACTAGGGAAGAATTATAATTAATTTCCATAAGGGAAGGAAATGAAAATTCTGTCACCCACAGTACCACCCACCACGGAGTCCTACACGGGGATGCAGACATCTGGACCGGCACTTGTCGGTGACTATACGCGTACTCCCAAAACAGCCTACACCCTTAACGAGGTGTTCAGTAAGTGGGGTCGTAGCAGTGTTGGGTCAGTATAACGCTCGCCTCAAATGCCAGGATCCCTTTTCCAGGGACATTGGTCTCCACGCACGACAAACACTTAGGTGATATAATCCCCAAGAGCTGAAGGCAACAGTGACGAAAAGCTTCTCAAGGGGAGTCCTCACCTCCGAAGTGGTAACCACAAGGTAAGGGAGGGAAGATCACTCAGGTAGCTCGGGGTCGTGAAGCCCGTACAAACCCAAAGGTACCTGAGGTCGATAATAAACGGGATAATAAAATGAGATCACTCAAATGCTGGTTGGGTTTTATGGCGCAAGGGGCAAATAATTCGAATGCCTATTGAGCTTTTGCCGTTACTAGTTACAAGGCTAGATACGTGCATCAATTTATTCAATTGAAAATAACCAAACTTGAACTATATTGGAGTCCCAGTCGAGAAGGCCGTATCTCAGTGTAGGTCTGATGAAATAAATATTACGGAAATTGGTAAAATTTTGGCAGTTACAAGTTTAACAGAATTACCAATGTAATCAACTAAACATTTTTTACCCTCAAAATAGACATTTAGATAGACAAATATTTTTATCGCTACCTATAAAATGTTACAATCTGAATCCCGAAATGTTGCCAACCTTCGAACCCCTATATAGCATTTACCTGTATAACGCATTTTTTAGTCAATTCTTCCGAGTATATATAATACGCATCTATCCAAATTAAATTCCATTTTTGAACTTCCAAAAGTGTTTTCCTTTTGTATAGAGAATGATTCAATCAATACGAGACAATCTTTTTAAAAAGATTAAGAAAATGCCATACATCTGTGTAGGATGACCACTTCGGTTGTCCAGAGAGATCCTTCAAAAAGTCATAGTAGTTTGAATATAAACTTTGAAGAATGGCCGCTTCCCCGTTGGGCCTCAGAAGGTGAAACAGATTTTCATAGCCCTGCTTTTGATCTGTCAAACAATTGAAGCAGAAAATGGATAGGGCTATGTCTACTTCTCCAAACCACCTGGCTAGGGTATATCTGAAATCAAGAAATGTAGTCCATAACTATCCGAGTTAAATTAAAGTATCCGACTATTTCAGGCCTTCCAAAACAAATATAAAAATCAATACATCAAATTTCTTTCAATATACAGTACATTTAGTAATCGCATTTCTTGTACAAAAAAACTTGCACAAAATCAGAAAAATGCACTTTAAAATTTGAAAACCAATTAAAAGACAGCCGTGTGTCGAGATCTCTTCAAATTTCTATATCTCCGCTTCCGTTCACAGTACAGACAAAATTAAACAACCGGACCTAACCAACCTACCAACCGGCACCTGCAAAGTAGGATACTTGGATCTCGTACACTACTTCCAGTCTCACTTCCAAGACTCAACTGTCTGCTGATGGCGATTCCAACAAGACTGCTCTTTCAGGCGAATCTAGCTTTGAGAAAAGCCAAAAGTCGCAGAGCCATAGGGGACAGAACCATTTTACGTTTTTTGCTAAAAGCCGGCTTATAGACACGAATAGGCGGGCGTGTTGTCGAGATGAATCTGCCAATCATTAGTTACCCACAACTGCAACCAATTTCTTCGCACTATAGTCTATACTTAGGCGTCTTCGATGGGAAAGTGGAAGACGCTAGTGCCTAGACGCTAGTACCTAGACTTAATTCTTCAAGTGCTCCGCTAGTAGCTTTTCTAATGACGAGATGCCTCGTCAAGACAACTACACAAGGGAGTTGATCCGATTAGTTTCCAATAACTAATTTTCCAAGTTTAACTCTAAATTTGCAGTTCGGGCATTGGAAATACGGTAGTCAGCAAAATATACTCACTCAAGGGCGTCTAGCACCCGACGGCTTAGTCCAATGGATTCCAGGCTTTTCCCCACGCTTGCTCATCAATGTCCCCATTCCTTGACCGGCAAGTTACAGCTATGCCACACAAACCGTTCTCTTTGCCTTGCATATTTCGCTAACATTATCTAAATATTTGTAATATACATCTCCTTGGAGGAGGTCAGGCCATCATAAAAATACGGAGGGTGGTCAAGGGGGTCAAGCTCATGCTACTTGGATTGGAGTATTTGAATGTAGTTACGAGACACTTTCTGTCAAGCTAAATGTTTTCTCGTAAGTCAGGAGAAGTCCATAATTTTCTACTGGCAGCCTAGTACAAATTAGCCCGGCTAAAAAGGTTGTCAACCAAGATGTGATCGTCAGATAAAAGATGACTAAAATCCATAAAGCTTACCTTCGAACAAAAGTGGCAGTCAGGAGAAGCACACACCAGTGCGGTGCAAGTGTCCTCTTAAAAAGTCGTGTCGAGTTAAAATTCGAAAACTTGCCGTAGCAATGTCGTGGCAAATTAGGTGGAACAGGGTCAGACAAAAGCTTGCTCCGTGCTTTGTCCGTGGCCTTAAAGTCCGTCTGCGACCATCAAAAGCTTATCTTTCGCTCTACCAACCTACAAGCATGGAGGTTAAGGCTGGGGTAGAAAACCATTTTTAGCTAGCTTGTCTGCGCGCTCATTGCCTGGTGGTACCACAATGGCTTGGTATTCATTGGAAGGCAATGATCCAACCAGTGTTCAAGATGTCACTGGCAATTAAACGAGCTCTAGCCAAGCGAACGCAATGAGGTTGTTTATAGGAGCATAAAGCCCTGTGTCCACTAGCGAGAAAAATTGCGTGTCTCGGCGAGATGCTTGCTTGATCGTTTCCACTACGTGCAAATAATGCTGCAACTGTTCTCGCCGTAGCTCGAATTTCTCGCGAGGAAATCTCGGAAAGCTGTGTCCACGGACGCCAAAGGCAACCGCGCGGTGCGAGAAATTTGTTATCAGTGAGTACATTGCCAAAGCAGTACCAATCATGGATTCTCACAACTAAAAGGCTGCGGCAATTAATACTTGTAAAATTAAACTCGTCTTAACTTGTTAAAATAAAACTTACTTTTATTTTTTTTGTCTTTACCATTATCCTACATTTGTATAATATTACAAATATTAGTCTACTTTAAAAGTAACGATTACTCTGATTACACAAAACTGTATCTATTCTGTTACATTCATATTGTAACGGAGGATACATATTTATACCCATGAACCAGAATTATTACATGAAATTACAATTAATTTAACTATCTATAGTTGATGAATATGCATGATGCAATTGATAATCTGAATGAAATTTTTAACATTTTTTAGTAGACTTAATTTTACCCAGAAACTCACTAATGAATATCTATATACTATTATAATACATGCAAAATGAAAGTAGGTAGCAGAAAATTTGTAGAGAAACACCAGTTTCCTTATACAGAATTTATTCAACATATTCTATAACAATACAAGCATCATTTTCGCTGACTTCGAGCAGCAGTTTTTGAATTGAGCGCTTTGTTGCACTGCACAGCAATGGAGATTGCATTTTCCGCAACTCGGAAGCAATAAAGCTTCCAATATCTCAAAGTCATCTGCCTTTGCTTCTAAAGCGGTCGCAGCTACATTAGTACCTCATTTTCCAACGATAGTATGTTTGTCTTGGCCTTTTTGGGGGGCCATTTTGGGGTATGTTCTCTTGTGGTTTCTGGGGAAAAGAATAATGCACTTACAAAAAAATTTCAATTAACATGATTAAGCTTACATTCATCGTTCATGTCTCGACCATTTTTAACTAGATCTCAAAATAGCTATTCTCAGCCAGTTAGCTAATATTATTTTATAAAGGAGCCGATTATGAGGTTTGAATTTGATCATAAGTATAATTGGTTTTGTTGCTAAGACAGTAGCAAAAAGTTTAAAGTTCTGTTAAATTCATTTTTTAATCTTAAATTTCTTCGTCTCTTTGACTTTAGCTTTTACGAATAAGTGAAATTGAGACAACCCTGACCGTATTACCTAAAACTTTCTACAAAATTTGATTTCTGATTGATGGGTTAATGAAGGCCCTTTGAAAATAGTAACGACCAAAATATTTGAGGTAAGACATTATAACCTATTTTACAAAAAACAAAACATAAAACTTACCACGCTATCATCTGTATTGCCACTTTGGGCATCATGAATGGCACAAGAAACATCATTGCCGCATAATAGGGCCATCGTGGTACATATACTGCATCGGTACCAACACCGCTTTTCTTTGACTTCTCTATTAATTTGGTCTGTGAGACAAATTGAGAACTCAAGTTATGAATTTTTTTTACTTCGATGGCATTCGCATTCGTGGCAGTTGCAATAACCTGCCACGCTCTTTGCACGTCCCAGCTCTATATTCCGTCAAAACCAGATTATACAATTCAGGCTGGCACTCAGAGTTCCAGCGAATTTAAAATTTCCTCCTTGCCCCACACGAACGATTCATTGAAACTAGATGAAGCCATCTCTCGCAACAACAAATGCAAAATTTCCAACTGACTGGAACTCAGCTAGAAAAATCGCACAGCGCGTTTACACGAGAAATTTTATGGCTCGTGCAAGCATTGCTGCGTGATTTGCGAACTTCTCGCTAGGTGACTCGCAAGGCTGTGAACACGTGCAAGATCAGATCTCGCTTGACACTCGCGCAAGTTTTCTCGCCCGTGGACTCGCAGCATAAGTCTAAGATTGCCACCTGTGAGAACCAGAATGACTGCTTTGTTATAAGAACAAGTTAAATATAACCGATTGTAGTGTTTCAGGGGCTGAACGCATTTTCTTTACTTACTTCAAATTTCGAAAAAGTTAGTCTATTGGTCAACGCTAATTGCATTATTCCAGAGGACTATAAATGTTTTTAGGCAACATCAATTCTAGAGGTCATGTTATCGTCAACTTTCAAATATCAGGCACTCATTTAAGCAATAAAATTCTTTGAATCCTCTTAGTCCCCCTTGTTATTTGTGAAGAACCACCTTTATTTTAATTTAAGTCGCAAATTTTTCAGAAATGAACGCAGCTTCGAAATGGACTCCGGAAAAACTGGTGATAAGCTACAGCAATGTATGTTCCGTAATTAAAAGAGTACTGTACATTTTTCGCATTCAATTTTACGTTTGGCTTAACTTCCAGTTTTAATTACGATTTTTTTTGTAAATATATAGCTGAAGCAGAGTCTACAAGTTGAAAACTTGGGGCACATTATATGTAGATTCAAAAGAAAGCCCTCAAGTAAAACGTTAGAGAACAGCTAAAGCAGGCGACTTTCTGTCAAGCTAAATGTAGGTGGTGTTTCTGAGGCGATGCGCGTTTTCTGAATACGCCGTTACTTTGCTTATTTTTCGAAATTCGGATTCTAGCATGAAGCCAATAGACTCCCAAGGATGAATTTTGAATTGAAAGACAATTGATTGGTCAACGTACAACACCACCAAAATGTCGATAAAATAGAACAGTTGCAAAATCCCTTTATCAGGCAAATCACAAACTCCAGATAATTTTACCGCAAAAAAAAATATTTTTTAAATTCCCTCAAAATACCTTCTATCCAACACTTCATTAAAAATTGTCACAAAATTTCTTCAACCACATTGAGAATGACAATGCAGCTATTCAAGAAATTGAAATATACGATCCGACCCTCCCTTAAAATAAGAACAGACCACGAAGGACCCTTCTGGGCGGCTGAAAACCCACTTTCATGTTTCAAATTTTAATCTTTAATTATTTAAATTCTTCCGATTACTTTTTATTACCTTTCTGCAATGTGTTGCTGATCAACACTAAGAATTAGACTCCAATGACCAAATACTTCACCCAATTTTCTTATTTAACTACCAGGGCAAAATCAAAATGTCAAGCTCAACACCGGAGATTAAAGCGCCTTCGAGGTCATGTGCTCCATAAAACATCAACACATTCATGTCGATAAATTACGTTTTGAGGCAACTCCGATACGAGTCATACGATACCATTTATGTAGCGGAAGTAAAATCAATTATCTAGTTCATTCACTGAAAAATCCCTCATTCGGACAAGATTCAGAAGAAACATCGAGTCAATTACTTGTTCATAATGTCAGCCTGTTCATATTCAATCTTGGGATGCGGATTCTTTTGTTTGGCTTCATCTAACATGCCAGGAATTGAGTCTATGGCAATGAGTCTCTTTAAGGCAGGGAAAGACGTGGCGAAGGTCATACTCGAGTTTCCATGGCCACATCCGATGTCCATGATCACTTGATCGGCCAGATCGTCCCAGTAAAAGATGGATGCCGCGGCATGGAAGAACTCACCGGCATCGCTCACTTGAATAGTGGGTCGCAAGACGCTCATTGCTATCAATGCCTGCAGGAAAACAAGAGGCTCTCATCAAAAGGAAAAAACATTGTGGACATCAGACAAATTGCCTCAGACAAGGGTGGTAACAGACAAGGCAAATGCCGTCAGTATGGAACGTATCGCCAGAAGTGTAATCATGATAGCCATTTTTTGCCTCGAGGTGTGGTTTTATGGCGCAAGGCCCGGAACAAACTTCGCCAAACACAAGACAACATCGAAGTTGTCGTTCGATGCATGTTTAAATAAACACGAGTAAGAAAATTTCACATCCACCCAAAGCAATTCTTATTTTATCAGTTTTCCCCCACAAGACAGTGTTTACTGTAGTCCGGCTTTTTAAAATAGTTTCAATTATCTTTGTAAGGGTTTATAGGTATACTTCCTGAAAAATACACTGGAAGACAAAGCTAAAAACGAATCATTTAAAATAATGGCGTTTCTCAAGTCTTATGGCCATATTTGGCCAAGCTGAGCCAAGCACAAGACATCATGTAAAAAGTAACGTGAAAGGAAAAAAAGACGACAAAGGAACATAGTGTGATAAAAACAGAAGATAGCTTCGGTATTCTGGAAGCGCGAATTCTCAGTTGGAAGCTGCAAATTTTGAAATCCAGACGTCAGAAGTTGGGAAGCAATCTCATTATCTGTATGCAAGCTCAATGTAAAGCCTGTTCAAAGTGGTCATACAGCCTACAAAGTACCAAATTTTTTAAGCATTAAGTCACTATTACAGGTCAAAGACTTTACTGTTCTTGTTATAATTTATCTTTACTCATCGGTTAGGTAACTCCAGATGCATCAGGTTCCCACATCCAGTTCACTGCACTGCAAAGTAGCAGCCGAAACCTTACTGTTGCTCAAGGTTTGCCAGTGTAGTTTGAGATAGCGTTTCGAGCTCCTGTACGTGGCACACAAGATACATGGAGACTTTTCATTAACATGGGCAACTTTCAAACCCCAATTTCTTTTGCCGTGCCGAACATTCTATCGACTCGCGTAGACTAACCAGATCTTGGCGTCCCTATTCAAAGAGTCATCACAACAAACTTAGACAAAGTTTGTCTGCTCAGAATATTCTTTCCAATTATGTTCGGAAATAAATAATTGTACACAAGGATAGGATAATTCATATTCAATGAAATCAATTCTCGAACTTTGCCATTTATAAAACCGTTCAGGTTAGAGTTAATTAACGCAGCACTGGAGCAACACAACGGGCTATCGGTGACCGTCCTGGATCTATCTATAAAATCGGTCAATGCGACTTTACATATTACTCAACTAAACACAGTTCAGTTAATTGCATGGCGTACTACGAATTAAAGCTCTGCAATTATCAGTCATAAAAGTCAGATATACTTCAGGTCAACTTAAATGTCTCGCATGTTCGCCACAAGTCTTAAAGTCCTTTACTCGATGCAAGATTTTTAAAATGTTGCGATTTTCTGTTTTATGACAATTATTCTATACTTAAACTGGAAGCTTAGATTTAAATAAGACTACATGTCTTATCAAGCCAGTTGAAAACTCAATGTATACTTACGTTTGATAATTTACTTCTCACTAGTTACGTACTGAATCAAACAAGCGATAATTCCGATCAGACATTTAATATATACAGAGGATGTTAAGACGACGTCAATCGATGATGTAATTAATATGTTGCTAATAACATTAGGTTCTCACTCATTTTTGTTGAGTATTTTAAAATTATTTTTAATACAATTACAATAAATGCATCGTGAATACCTTTGCTTAAATATAATTAAAATTCTTATTTCAAATTGAAAATTTGCATGTCCGTCTTGTGTGAATCCTCATTTCTTCAAATAGCCCGTTGTGTTGCTCCAGTGTGACGTTAATTGAAAATACCAATACCAATACCTCATTTCTCCAGGGTCGCTATAGCCCGGTTGGAAGAGTAACGGACTAGCAACAGGAGGGTTGCGAGATCGAATCCAACCAAAGACCGTCGTGTACAAAGGGGACTGATAAACGTTAAATCTGTCGTGGCCTCAAATGTCCTCACGTTCGCGTGGTGTGAAGTTTGGGGAGTGGGGTGCCAGCTCATCTGTGACCTAGTCACCTGACCGTGATTCAAAATTACGTAGTTTTCTCTTCGAATCTTTACATTCGGGAGTTGATCCTGGACCGTCGCCAATAGTCCGTTATGGTGCTCCAGTGTGACGTAAATTAAGTGCCCACCTTTCCAGGGGCCCGGTGGCCCGGTTGGATGGTATGGTAGGTATGGTATTTTAAATAACGTCAAACAGAAGCAACACAACGGGATATTGGTGACGGTTAGGGATCAATCCCCAAGGGAAAGATCCGAGGAAGTACCTCAAATCATGGCCTAAGATTGTACAAAAAACGGGGCGCGATGTTACAATTCTTTCCAATTTCGCCCATGACGTTGCCATACATATCCAGTGAATTCCATCGCATGCTGTAGTGCATGGTAACGAGGTTGCCGACCAGCAGAAGAAGAAGGTTGTGTACGTCCCCTCTCACTTAATAAGGACGTCTCGGCCCCAGAAATTGTTTCTATTTTCAAAGCAAAAACCAGAGACTTGGCATGTTCCCCAGCACATGGTATTCGGACATCTTTCCCGGAGTGTCACTAAATTGCAAGTTGCCTAGAGTTTTCCAGACTTCTCAAGCGAGACCCAAGCCTTGAAACCCCTGCCCTGCAACCTTATCGATTGCATCGGTGTTTCCATGGGCAGGCTTGTCTTGGATCAGGAGAAAGTTGCCTTTCTTTTAGAGCGACATGGTCTTATGGGCCTGGTTTAGCCTTATCCTGAACCTTGGGGATAAGAAACAAGATCCGAGTATAAGACTACGTAATTTTGAACCGCGGTCAGATGACGAGGCAACACCTGAACTGGCACCCCATTTGGCCCGGTTGGAAGAGTAGCGGATTAGAACACGAGTTCGAAACTCGTTCCAAATAAAGACCGTCATATACGTGGGGGCTGGTGCACGTTAAATACAACGTGCCTCAAGTGGCCTCACGATGGTGTGGTATGGAAATTTGGAGAGGGTCAGATCAGATGTTGCCCTCGTCATTTGACCGTGGTTCAATAGTTGTTTTGCTCCAGTGCAACGTTTTTTAAAATATTATTAATTAATTAATACAATTTAAAATCGAACTCTAAAAATTCGAAGGCTCCGACGGCACGTGGTGTTCTTCCCAGGGGTCCCCCTGCGTTCCCCTTTAGGTTTTCGGCGGCGAGGCTGCCCCTCAATGCACCCGAAAAACAAAAAGGGAACTTTTTACAACCGAAATGATCCCGTTCCTTAATGGAAATCTTAATCTATTATAAAAGTCACATATGTGGTCATATCCTTCAACAGTTATGTGGGCGACAAGTGAATTCTTGCTCTAAATTCGAATCCTAGTCGCGGCGTGGTCATACGTTGTCAATCATAACAAAAGGAATAAAATACCTCCATTCTTTGTTCTACAACAGTTAAAGTATCATTGAATAGAGACAATACCTGAAAGAAATAAATCTAAGCAGTACATTCAATAACAGTCGCCTGGGCAATAATAATAGAAACAATGGAATTTGTATTAGAAAACAATGGAACCATTTTCAAGTCTCTACAACAATGTTTTGAAACTCTTAATTTTACAAAAGAGTGAAATCTATTGTTGGGTGAGAAGCACAATGGGTGATCGATTACAATGGAATACTTTTTTATTCTTTACCAACAATATAATTCTAATTCTACAAAATAGTGACAGCTATATTCTTGGCTAAAGAATCCATGGAACAGAGGGATGAAACAGTGATTAAAATTAACAATACCTCGACGAATGTCAGTTTTGGTCATTGTTCCCTGTTCTGTCGGGAAAGTAGTCACTTTCGTTAAAGCACGATTTCGAAGTGATTTATGTGAATGAAAAAGCTCTTTATACCCTTCAGGGGGTGGACGGACCCTCTTAACTTCCGTTTATCATTGTCGGATGCTTGTGAAATGACAAATTTTTGAAACTCTCGATTTTAAGCTAGCATTTCTTATTTAGCTGTGATATGTCGGAAAAGACTGACTGCTTCTCCAATCATCTGGTGAAACCGTCAACAAATTCCAAAAGACACATTCCGTTTCCAAGTCTGCAGGACCCAAGTAGTCGCTGAGTACACCATCCCCGAGTTAATTGGTGGAGAGTTAGAAAGGCTTTGGGTTCGTTTCTTGCCCACGTTGTGGGGGAAGTGCTTGCATTCCTAATTCCGTGTGAAGGTTTTGTTAGACGAGGGCTAATAATAGCGATCACTACAAGGTCGAATACGAACTACATCCATGCTGGAACTGGAATTCCAACCCACAGAGCCTGTTGAATCGGGGATCAACTAACAAATCAACTTTCTGGTAGTCTTCCTTTCTTGGTAATTGCTTTTTAGACGACTTAAATTCCACCACAGATGTGTTGCAGGGACGTTTTGCCATTCACCGAAATCTATGCAGGTTTGTGTCCCCCCAATTCAATTTTCCTTCGATTCGAATTCGATATTTTTGGTAGAGAAACAACTGTCAAATAAATTTATTTTTGCATAGCCCTCAGTTTGGAAACAATATTAATTAATTAATATAATATGAAAATCGAACTCTAAAAATTCGAAGGCTCCGACGGCACGTGGTGTTCTTCCCAGGGGGTACCCCTGCGTTCCCTTTTTGGTTTTCAGGCGGCGAGGCTGCTCCTCACTGCGTCCGAAATCCAAAAGGGAACTTTCTTACTACCGAACTGATCGCGTTCCTTAACGGAAATCTTAATCTATTATAAAAGTCATGTGTGGTCATCCTTCGACAGTTATGTGGGCGACAAGTGAATTCTTGCTCTGGGTTCGAATCCTGGTTACGGCGTGATCATACGTTGTCAATCAGAACGACAAAAGGAAAAAAATACCTACCATTCTTTGTTCTACAACAGTTAAAACATCATTGAATTGAGACAATAACCTGAAATAAATAAATCTGAACGGTACATTAGATAACAATCGACTGGGCAATAATACAAGACAATGGAATTTTTATTGGAAAACAATGGAACCATTTTCAAGTCTCTAGAACAATGTAATTAAACTCTTTTAATTGTACAAAGGAGTGAAATTTATTGTTGGGTGGAGAAGCACAATGGGTGATCGATTACAATGGAATCCTTTTGTATTCTTTACCAACAATATAATTCTAATTTTACAAAAGAGTGACAGCTATATTGTTGACTAAAGAACCCATGGATCAGAGGGATGAAAAAGAGATTAAAATTAACAATTCCTGCACGCATATCAGTTTTGGTCATTGTTCCCTGTTCCGTCGGGAAAGTAGATTCACTTTCATTAACTCATGATTTCGATGTGATTTATGTGAGTGAAAAAGCTCTTTATACCCTTCAGGGGGTGGACGGGCCCTCTCCACTTCCGTTTATCGTTGTCGGATGTTAGTGAAATGAAAAAAAATTTTAAAACTCGATTTTAAGCTAGCATTTTTTATTTAGCTGTGATATGTCAGAAAAGACTGACTGCTTCTCCAATCATCTGGTGAAACCGTCAACAAATCCCAAAAGAACACATTCCGTTTCCAAGTCTGCAGGACCCAGGGTGGTTGCTAAGTACACCGACCTCGAGTCAATTGGTAGAGTTTGAAAGGCTTTGGGTTCGTTTCTTACTCCCCGTTGTGGGGAGAAGTGCTTGCATTCTTAATTCCAGGTGCAGGTTTTGCTAGACGAGGGCTAATAATAGCAATCACTACATGGTCGAATACGAACTACATCCATTCCACACGACTGGGACTCCAACCCAGAGCTTGTTGAATCGGAGATCAGCTAACAAATCGATTCGACTAACAAATTGACTTTCTGGTTGTCTTCCTTTCTCGTGAATTGTTTTTTAAATGACTTAAATTCCACCACAAATGTGTTGCAGGGACGTTTTGCCATTCACCGAACTCAATGCAGGTTTGTGTCCTCCAAATTCAATTTTCCTTCGATTCGAATTCGATATTTTTGATAGAGAAACAACTGTCAAATTAATTTATCTGTGCATAGCCCTCAGTTTGGAAACAATATTAATTAATTAATATAATATGAAAATCGAACTCTAAAAATTCGAAGGCTCCCACGTGGTGTTCTTCCCAGGTGGTCCCCTTCCGTTCCCCTTTTCGTTTTCGGGGTTGAGGCTGCGCCTCACTGCGCCCGAAATCCAAAAGGGGAACTTTTTACAACCGAACTCATCCCGTTCCTTAATGGAAATCTTAATCTGTTATAAAAGTCATGTGTGTGTGTGGTCATATCCTTCGACAGTTATGTGGGCGACAAGTGAATTCTTGCTCTGAGTTCGAATCCTGGTCGTGGCATGGTCATACGTTGTCAATCAGAACGACAAAAGGAAAAAATACCTCGATTCCTTGTTCTACAATAGTGCAAACATCATTGAATGGAGACAATACCTGAAAGAAAGAAATCTATACAGTTCATTCCATAACAGTTGACTTGGCAATAATAGAAGACAATGGAATTTGTATTGGAAAACAATGGAACCATTTTCAAGTCTCTAGAGCAATGTAATTAAACTCTTAATTTTACAAAAGAATGAAATCTGTTGTTGGGTGAGAAGCACAATGGATGTATCGATTACAATGGAATCCTTTTGTTATGTTCCTTAGGCCCGAAATGTGTTCCTTAGGACACATTTCGGGCTATAATAAATGCCAGATCATTGTAAATATTTGGCTATGCAATCATGCTCTTTCAGTAAACCGCCAGGGTTGCAAACTAGAGCCCGCATGCTGGATCCGGCTCCTCTGAGTAGATATATCTGACCTACGGATATAATTTTTTTAATATTAAGAACAAATAATTGAGTTTGTTCCAAAAAGTAGTGCCATTCGTTGAGATCTCTTGGGATAATCCATATGATATAAAAATTTTGCTTAATGTTTTCTACTTTAGCTTGTGAAGCGACCATTTTGACTATTTTTGATGAAGATAGAATCTTTTACCTATACTGCACGATTTTTTGGGGAAATAGGTTATTGTCATCACAGCATTTTGGACTTGCGCAATTTCGAAAGTTCCTCATGTGCAATGGGTTTAAAAAATAAGGTGTTTTCAAAGAATTCCCCAGAAACTATATTATTTTGTAAAACCTTTTAAAAAGAACAATTTTACTTCAAATAGATTTTTAATTTTGGATTTTTAATAGATTTTAGATAGATTAAACTGTTTAGTTTCTTGGAGGTTGATATATTTTTTAATGATTTCAAATTCATTAAGTAATCTGCCTCAATAAAATATTTCGTTTTTTCTCTTATCTAACTGTGTTTGTATATGTCTCTTTTCTTGTATTTTCTGGATCATATATATTTTTTCTATGTAATCGGATATTTTTCTGTAGAGAAACAATAATTAAATAAAGATATTCCTATCCAAACGTTAAGATGAGGTGGGAAACAGAATTCACATTGAGATGTTTGCTAGCTACACCCGGTTGTGCTAGAACATCTGATGTCGACTTTTTCATCTCATGGCACACATAAACTAACTACTGAAATTCTGGGTACTGGTACAACAGTCTAATACTTAGTAGGCCTCCCATTGGTGCGTAGAACTGCAGGTATACGACAGGGTATGGATTCCACAAGCTTGCGGAAGTTTTCTGTAGGCATTGAACGCCATAGTTCCTGTAAAGCGGTCCGCGATTATGTTGTATTCCAAGGTGTAAGATTTCTGTGTTCCATAGCAAGTTGCATGTCATCCCATATGTGTTCGATAGTGTTGACGTGAATAACTCTTTTAATGATTGCCTTCTTACGATTAAACAATTTTTTCGCTTATCTTCTTTCCTTAACCCGAGTGTCTCGAGATTTCTGAGTATTGTAGTATTTCCATTACCCATAAAACACATAATGACTAAGTAACCACATCTGTTGGTTGAAACCAGTTGCAGGAACGATTTTACTGGGCAAGAAGGTCAAAACTAGTTATGAGTCATGCAAGAAGAGTGCAGTTTACAGAACGGATCTGTGAATGTGGATCCCTCAGAGAGTAAAATAGAAATCGTGCTCTCTTACCAATATAAGGAATTGAGATAAAGGACAATAGGTAAGGCACTTATAAGTAAGTGGCTTAAATGCAACACACAAAATTACACTTTACGCAAAGCACAATTACTTCTAAAAAGAAACTACATTTGTTGTATGTTTTGAACAGCAGGTTACAGAACGAATACATAAACGTGGATCCCTCAGAGGGTAAACTAGAAATCGTGATCTTTTATCAATGCGATTAAGATAAAGGACAATAGATAAGGCACTTGTAAAAAATTCGCTTAAATGCAACACACAAATTTACACTTTACGCAAAGCACAATTACTTCTAAAAAGAAACTACATTTGTTGTATGTTTTGAACAGCAGGTTACAGAACGAATACATAAACGTGGATCCCTCAGAGGGTAAACTAGAAATCGTGATCTTTTATCAATGCGATTAAGATAAAGGACAATAGATAAGGCACTTGTAAAAAATTCGCTTAAATGCAACACACAAATTTACACTTTACGCAAAGCATAATTACTTCTAAAAAGAAACTATATTTGCTATGTTTTGAACAGCATATTTAGAAGTTTAATATAAATTATCATTAGAATATAATAGAAAATCCGAGATCAAACCTGCTTTTTATCAATTTCTTCAGTGACCAGTTTGGCATGAAACTTTTGCTTCAATAAACTTTTAAATACAAAAATTCAGGCAGTGTAGAAATAGTATATAACTCTCATAAAACAAAGCAGCATTTTAATAATTATTTTTTAAAAATATCGATTATCAAAAAGTTAATCAAATCTCATCCAAACTGACAATGTTTGGAAACAAGAAAAAGAAAACTCACTTTAAATACACCTGAGACACTTTCAAAAGCTCTAGCGAGGTAAAATTGGTAGCTTGACGTTTTTTTCTTAGTTTTAGCAGTTTGACGAAACATTTTTTTCGTAGTTTTTACTTCCTATGTTTCTTTTTTTACACATAATCGTTTATGCACAGTTGCACGTTTTGAAAAAGCACTGCGTTACACCATCAGAAAGCACCTCTTCCCGGAGCACTTGGGTGGAAAGGTGTCCAACACATTTGTCTCTCAGCACTTCATTTTATCTGGAGTAGGACAACAGGACACCAACTATACAAACTTATAAGTTTCTTGAAACGTTAAATTGACAAATAATGGATGATACACAGCAAATATGTACTAAAATTATCTTTTCTGCAATTTACAGAGTGCAAGTTCAATCAGTTCAGGGGTATGACAATTCGATTCAAATGAAGTTGTATTGGTTGATAAAGACGATGATGAACAATTTTTTCCATCGAATCCCGAGAGAAAATAGGTTTTAACATTTGAGTTCTCAAATCCGTCTGATTGCATAACAGAAGCTAAAAATTCTCGATCCTAGTAGAAATTAAAATTGTCTTTACAAGAAGTTCAACTAGATAAAATAGCATGTTTATTGAATCGGATAAGTCAGAGAATGTGGAAATAGCACGGTTGTGGAGAATTTATCTCTTTTGCTGTTGTGCAATGTGGATTCTAGCTATCCTTTCGAACTGGTTTTGATTCATGCCACGAGGCAACGTTATTTATGTTTTTCAAGTCTGTGCTCCTGTCTGAATAGCTTCCTGTAATCCTTTGAAATAGAAGCTATGGATGGCTTGGATTCCCAGAATTTCTTGATGCTACAAGTTTCTAAATACCTCTGAGTAAATACTGAATTCTTGGAATTCATCTTGTTTTGGGACAATATATCACAAAGTCATTTTGATGGACATTGCTACCCAAGACGTATGGCAGCTTATAGGATTGACATCTGACCACCTGGTACGAATCTTCAAACGAATCAACAGGTTAGTAAGTCGTAAGTTGGTTGGGTCTTATAAAGCAAGAGCAATGTTTGGCCAAATAACGTCAAGTAAATGTACAAAAACACACAATAAAGTTTTACCGATACAGAGAGAAATACTCAAGAAAGAATCGAATATGCACTGCCAATAACTCGTAGGTTGCTAGCGCAGTGGTCAAACGCACTGAGCCATGGTGACCCTCCGGTTTAACAGGAGATAGAAGCATTGTATGATTCAATTATTCAAGGTTGTTCAACAATTTGTCTGTTTTATTTATGTGCAGACTTTTAAAATAAATTTTTAAATTTGTATAAAATTTTTTAATTTTTGTATCAAAAATATATCTTTTGAAATTTAACTGTTAAATTATCAGAAAATAAATTTTTAGTTCTTAAGTAAATTAGCTCCAGAAGAGACATTTCCCATTAAAGCTCAGTTGGTTTGATATGGTCATTTTTTGCTACGAGATGGTTAAGTAGATCGGGTTCTACCATTTAAACATTGAAATTTGAAACAGAGAGCGGTCTGTAAGGAGTGGATTAGTGAATCAAAAACTGATAAAAGTATTCAAGCATTTGTAAGTACGGAGAAGTCCTACATTAAGCCGATAAACGACGCAGAACAAGGTTGCGCATGCGTACCACCATTTTTTCTGAACAGAAACTGATCACGAGAACCACCATTGCCACAAAATCTGGGTCGTGGCGTGCCATATAGCAACAAGGTTCGTACATTTCGAGTAGGGGTAATTCTGGTGGAGTAGGGGGTAATTCTGGTGGATTAGGGGTAATTCTGGTTTTCGGGCTGTGAGGCTGCGCCTCACTGCGCCCGAAAACCAAAAGGAAAACTTTTTTACGACCGAACTGATCCCTTCCTTAACGGAAATATTAATCTATTATAAAAGTCATGTGGTCATATCTTTCGACAGTTATGTGGGCGACAAGTGAATTCTTTCTCTGAGTTCGAATCCTGGTTGCGGCGTGGTCATACGTTTTCAATCAGAACGACAAAAGGAAAAAAAATACCTCCATTCTTTGTTCTACAACAGTTAAAATATCATTGAATGGAGACAATACTTGAAAGAAATAAATCTAAACATTACATTCGATAACAGTCGACTGGGCACTAATAGAAGACAATGGAATATGTATTGGAAAACAATGGAACCATTTTCAAGCCTGTGTACAATGTAATTAAACTCTTTTAATTTTACAAAAGAGTGAAATCTATTGTTGGGTGAGAAGCACATTGGGTGGATCGATTTCAATGGAATCCTTTTGTATTCTTTACCGACAATACAATTCTAATTTTACAAAAGTGTGACAGCTATATTGTTGGCTAAAGAATCCAGTGTAGGAAAGGTTGTTCAATAGATTAGATATTCTCTGCTGCAAGTAAAAATCAAAACAGATATGTTTCCCATTTGCCATTAAATGCGCTAGTATGACAAGCTCGAATAGATGTCTACCAGCATGAAAAATGGAAAAGGTCCATTTCTACCGCAACAGACACGTTCCTTAGTTGTGTGATTTTTATCGAATACAGCTAACAAGAACTTTGATTATATTAGATATTCAGATGTAATTTAAGTTCTTCGTATACGAACCCGTCATACCATAGTATTCATATCCTTAAATTCATTTAATTCAATGAATTGAACCTTCTGAGCTTTACGAGATTTCCAAGTAGTGTAATATTGATTTTTACCCACAAGACATGACTAAATAACTGCATCTATGGGCTGAAAGAGAATGCAAGTAAAGATTCTATTGGTCAAGGTGTTCAAATCTGGTTAGAAGTCATGAGGGGATGCAGGTTGCAGAACAGATATATCGTCGGCTAATAGCAGAAACTCATTATCTGACACTTTTTCGGAGACACTAAATGCATATTTTTATGATGGTAAATAATACATTGTCATACTGGGTAAAGATGTCGAATCCGGGGCATGTTTGTCGCCAAATCAAGATGGCGTCCAAAGCCAGTATGTTCGTTATAAAAAACGAGGACTTTCCTACGTGAAAAACCTTTTGCATAGGGTTGCCATAAAGCTGGATCAAAACAGGAAGGTTACCATGTTTGGCGATAAATCGCTAGTGCCCCGTATTCGACATCTCCACCTCATACTGTAACCTGCTTGAAAGATAAACTATAAAATTAGTATAATTTTTATTTTGTGAGTTAAAATCTAATAGTCTTTAAACAGCTGTAAAATAAAATAAAAACTTTTTGTCAGTTAATGCGTTTCTGCTCGAAGCTGACGGTATGGGTGTGAACTCCTCAGAGGATTAAAAATAAAATTTCATTAAGAATCCGAAGAAAATGTTCGAAATATAATTTGTTATAAAATTGTGAATGCTGCCCCCATTTATATTTTTAACAAATTTCCTTTGATTAAGTGTATAACTTTTCTAAATTATCATATATGTTCCTAACTTGTAAATTGTATTAACCTATTTCACCTTAGAGTCTGATTTTCACTGTGATGCACGGAAGTTAACACAGAGAAAAAGGGAAGATGCTAAGTCACACAGTTAAAAAATATGCATTTATTTTCATTCTACGTACATATTATGTGCACGTGGGTGAGTAGGATTTCTTTACAAGTAGGGTTAGGATAGTGTAGTTGTATATGGGCCGGCCATTGCTCGCTCTTCCGTTTCTTTTCAAGTAGCATTTAAAGAAATCTTCCATGAATTCATCCTTCAACTCGCTTGGAACTTCCTTCAACAGTGAACAAATGGATGCAACAAAACCTTTAAAAAATTGTTTTTATATCAGTTCTGATAAAAATAAATATTGAAAAATTCAAACTGTTTTGGGGAAAATTTGTTCTTGAATAGGCTTTAAACCTATAGTATGGTACAGTTTAAGGAATTTGTTTTTATGTTCTGGTAAAACTCAGGCCATAATACTGATTATGATACTGTTTTATTTCGGTGACCATCATGAATTTTAGCTTACGTGAACCAATGACAGGAATATTCAGTATAAACAAACAAACCAGGTGGTCTGCGAATACTTTACTTCAGCTGTCCAAATGTTCTCGTATGATATATTTCGAGTTTACCTTAACCCTCCTGGTGGTTGTCTCGACGAGGTATCTCGTCATTAGCAAAACTAACCAGATCTTGATTAAAGAGATATCTCATCATTAGAAAAAATAACAAGATCTCGATGAACGAGATATCTCATCATTAGAAAAATAAAAAGATCTCGATGAACGAGATATCTCATCATTAGAAAAATAACAAGATCTCGATGAACGAGATATCTCATCATTAGAAAAATAACAAGATCCCGTTGAACGAGATATCTCATCATTAGAAAAATAACAAGATCTTGATTTCGTCATCATAAAAATTCGGCAATATATCAATGACGAGATATGGCGTCAATGGCAAAATTGGTTAGATCTTGATGGATGAGATATCTCGTCGAAGCCATTCGGAGGGTTAAAATGCTATAATAAATCGCCGTTTTGGCAATCTTTGGCGTTTATACCAATCGATATTGATTAATCAATTATCATGTATCAATTCGGAATTTAATCTTTGAAATTTTTATTTGCAAAGGACAATATTGTATTCGAAAATAAGTAAATCACTTTTGAAATAAATACAGGAAACACGTATCGCCACAGAAACACTACCGCCACCTACATTTAGCTTGACAGAAAATGCCTCATATATGTAGAAATATGATGCATCTTCGAAAAGAAAATTTTTCAGGTGAGTCAAAACAGGAGTAAAAATCTTCAAGAATATTTTTCTTAGCAATTTGAAATTTGTATTTTCCCTATCAGGAAAAATATTTTCCAGTTAATTTCTATGGTTTGTTTCGATTTAATAGAATATATTTTTAAGTGAAAAATAAAATCTTATTTTGAATTGCGTCACTTCTCTTGAGAAAGTGCGAAATTAGGAATGAGAGAGCCTAGTTCCTTTTTTCAACGCAATCAAATATTGCCTCTGGAAGTTGTTGAAATTGCTAAAAACACTTTTTTATAACTTCATTGAAGATCCTATTGTTTTCAACTTAGAACTTTAATCTCATTGGGAAATTTTCACTTGTATTGGTTTTCCATGTCTCTTACTTAAAAAAAATAAGTCTTTATTGTGAGTTGCGATACGTATTGGAACAAACAGAGTGAAAGTAGTTGAACAAAATTATGCAATACATCGCTTTCATGGAGGTGTTATTTCATAAAAATTACCTTTACATTCGTCATCTGAATAAAAGGTGTATGTTTTTTGTTCTGCCTCACACAGAATAACAGAAAAGCCCACATCTTCAAGAATCTTGCGATAGAAACCAGCGTCGAATTTTTTGAAGTGAGATTCAGGAATATGGTTTTCAATGACAACTCCCTGTGGAAGAGCATTAATAAAATCATAGATATTGAACTTCTAACTAATTAATAAAGAGAATGATAAATATTTTATTAAATATACAATTCAAACTTTATAACAATCAGAAAATGTTCAGCTGCTGTTACACTTTTTCCCAACTAAAAATGTTTCAAGAGTTTCAATTTGAATATTTTCTCTTTGAACCTTTTAATATTATTTGTTCGATGATTTTAAGTAGCTATGAACGAAATTGGGTATCTTTTTTTATAAGTTTAAGGGTATGAAGCCTATAAGTATCACGAGCAATACGAAATTTGAATGAAAATCCATACTATTAAGGCATCGAGAAAATGTTATATGATAAAATCCGTATGTTTTAAGTCTATACGAAAAATATGAGCGATAATTTAAAGTTTCAATCACCTGAGACCGATCACACACAAAAAAATCAACCTTTACGGGATTCATTCATCCATTTTGTCGCTTCACTTAAATAGATTTGATTTGAGCTATGGAGCTGAATGGTATTGCAAAAAATACACGAAAAAGCTTGCCACTCTAACGAAATTTTTCGGCATTCGGATTGCAGAAAGCAATTAGGTATCTGAAGATAAAAATCTGCGCGGGAAAAACAATTTGAACAAAAATAAGTTTAGGGTCAAAAAATGCCGATTCGCCTTTGAACAAGGGAATGGAATAAAATTGAAGTATACGTTCAGAAACTAATTGTGGTAACGCGATGTGAACTTTTTGCCATGCATTTTATTAAAAACTAGCTTAATTACACGGCGTTGCTTGGGTTGAATCCATACATGTAAAGCAGAGTTGGCGTCTGTCTGCATGTTCTCTATACAAATCTACACCGTTTGACCAATCCACACCAAATTTGATACACATGCTTTAGAACCCTGCGGGAAACGTAGGCTACATATTAACCCCTTTCTATTTGTCGTAGAGGGATAAAAACAATTCGAAATCCCCATAGGAATAACATTGAGTATTGCTACGGGGCGCTCTCTGCAGGTCTGGCTGTGCTGATGATGTTAGATTTAACATCAACAGATGACCTTGGAGGTTTTTTAGAATCTTAGAGTATGGTGCAATCGGTGCAGTTGCGCCTAAAATCGCTCAGTATCATATGGTTTATGTATCTCGTCTGCAAAATGCGGAATAGAATTGTCAAGCATAAAGTGTAATTGCTTGAAACGATGGTCATGATATCGTATCAGTATGATTTGTCAGCCTTTCATAATGATGGTGGAATTCCGAAATTCGCATTCCTGGTGCAAGGTGCTGCAAATAAAAAATATTGATAAGAAAAAACTGACTGCAATAATACGATATATGTCATTGTTTTAGAAAATGAACTTAAAGGGCATTCACAACCACTCCAAAACTCAAAATCGACTTTACCATATAGTCATCTCGGTATCAGTTTTGTAAGTTTGTCTTACCTTATAGTATGTGAAATGGATCTAAAGTAAATTGTAGAAGCTATAAAAATCTCAGTTTTAAAAATTATATTTGCGATCGCTTATTTTTCTCTTTATTTGCATTTTCTATGACAGAAAAGATATTTTTTGGATCACTTTCAATCGACATTTAACCAATTAAACCCGAGCAACGCCGGGTAAATTCAGCTAGTTGTTTATAATTCATCGTAATATTACTCAATATTATTCCTATGGAGATTTCGAATTGTTTTTAGCCCCCTGCAGACCCAGGACAAATCGAACAGGGTTAATATATAGCCCATGTGTCCCGCAGAATTCCACATGATGAATGTATCAAATTTGTATGAATTGGTTTGACATTGATCGTATAAATACCCAATGGTATTCCTATGAGGATTTTGAATTGTCTTTAGCCCCCTGTACCATATCGACGATAGAAAAGATCATTTTCTATAAAAATAATCTTATATAATCATAAAAATTTACATTTCAATAATAAAGTTACAGTTTAAGAATTTACAGACGGAATACATAAACGATATGATACTGAGCGATTTTCAACGCAACCGCATCCATCTGCAATTGCATCATACTCTAAGATTCTAAAAACCTCCAAGGTCATCTTGAGAGACGACTCCTGTAGATGTTAACTCTGATGTCATCTGCACAGCCAGACCGGGATAGAGCGCCCTCTAGCAAGTGCTCTGTCCAGGATGACTGGCCGTTACACCCCTCTACACACCCAAGACAAATAGAACGGGGGTTAAAATGTAGCCTACGTTACGCGCAGGGTTCCAAAGAATAAGTGTATCAAATTTGGTGTAGATTGGTCAAACGTTGTTGATTTTTATAGAGAACAGACAGACATACAGAAGCCAACTCTGCTTTATATGCATAGATGAGAATTAAAACGGGAAGGAAAGGCTGCCTTATATTTTTGATTAATTTTGTTTCATTCGGAGGCACGAAATGTATATATCGATGGATTAAAATAAGGCATCAAACGCAATAGGGGGGGGGGGGCTAAACAGTCATCAATAGATATAAACAATTACGAAGCTAAGCAGATGCTGATTTGCAGGTTTGCTAGTTTTATAATAAAACATTTACTACAGTTTCATCTTTATATGCAAATTTGTCACGATATACGATTATGTAATGGATAAAAAAGAAAACTATTAAAAAAGACGTACTTCTAATGGAGTTTCCCATTTGTGACTATATGCCACATCTTTGAGGGCATCGTGATAGGTCGAATGTAGCTCAAACAGAACAGCAGCTTCACCTTCAGCTGTAAGAAGATTGTACATATTTTGGAGGGCCTTTCTTTGATCTTTCAGCCACTGTAAACACCAAGTGGAAATAACTTTGGACACCGTCCCTTCCCAGCATTCTATGGAAACTCTACAATCAAACACAATATATGTATGAAGACTAGTTCTAATATGCAAAACCATTTTTGATCATATGGTTCAGAGCAAAGCAAATAAAAAAAGTCTGCTTTCTGCATTATAACAAAGGAAATTCGATCTTTCAGCAGCATTCTCGGATTTGATATTTTTCTTTGAAGGGGATTGATATATGAAAAATTACTTTTTTAACACACAGAATAAGTTTGGAAATAATCTGTATTGCCCCTGATATTGTTTTTTGCGAGGTAAAATGATATTTTATATTTAAAAAAGGATTGCTCCTACACTGGTTGGACAAAATAATATGAACACCTGTGAAAAAACAACACACGGCGGAACCTGTCGTATACTCCCGCCCTCTAGTGTGGAAGAGTGCCACCTAGCGGGCGAAAATTTGCACACATCAGTCTATTAGTAGCAGTGATAGCGTTCGGATGCGAAATATATTGGGGCGTTAAAACTTCGTTATGGCTGACCTCACAGATTTCGAAAGAGGCATGATTGTTGGAGCCCGTCTTGCCGGAGCCTCAGTAACGAAAACGGCCACCCTTGTTGGTTTGGGAGAAGTACCGTGTCGACGGTAATGACAGCCTATAGCAAACAGGGAAAGACATCATCTGCCAAGCATAACAGTGGACGAAAGTCGAAGCTGACTGATAGAGACAGAAGGGTTTTGAAGCGGATTGTGGCCAGAAAGCACAAGACAACAACATCCCAGATATCATCTGAGATGAACACACATCTACAGGAAGTTGTATCGACAAAAACTATCCGCCGTGAACTGCATGCAGCAAACATACACGGTAGAGCGGCTATTCCAAAACCATTGGTTACACCATGCAATGCCTTGAAACGACGAAAATGGTGTCACGACCATAAGAATTGGACACAACAACAATGGGAGAATGTCATCTGGTCAGACGAATCGTCGTTCACATTATTCCAGACTAACGGACGTGTTTACGTTTGGAGAACGCCAGCACAAGTGTTTGATGTTGACTATCTCCTTCCTACTGTTAAACATGAAGGGGATCAGTGATGCTGTGGGACGCGATGTCTCACCGTGGTCTCGGCCCACTTGTTGTCCTGCAAGGGCGGGTTAGAGCACCGGTTTATGTCAGTATTCTGGCCGACCATCTTCATCCAATGGTGCAAACTTTGTTCCCTGATTCTTGACCTGTGTTCCAAGATGATAATGTGCCCATTCACACTGCTGGAATTGTCGGAGACTGGCTTGATGAACACGATGATGAACTGCAACACTTCTGTGGCCCCTCAGTCCCCTGATCTTAATATAATTGAACCTTTGTGGGGTATTTTTGAGGGTAAACTGCGCAGTAGGTTTCCACCTCCAACGACACTTTCTGAATTAGTGACCTTTTAGCAGGAGTGGCTTCGTATCCCTGTAACTGTTGTGCATGACTTGTATTTGTCCATTCCACGACGGATACAAGCTGTAATTGATACAAAAGGAGAGCCAACAGCCTATTAATAAAGATTTTGTCTCATTTCACAGGTGTTCATACTATTTTGTCCACCCTCTGTATGTCTTGTATATGGATTCTTCATAGGCAAATTGAAACATTGTTGTAGCCTACTCGCTATTTTGTTAGCTTTTAAATAACTAAACAAATGTTGAATATGACATCAACTTTCGAAAAAATGGAATTTATGAAATACAATTAAACTAACACGAAGAAAATCAATCAGCTGAAAATGAACGGAAGAATAAATAATTCAAAATATACTTAATGTTGCCGAGCATTTAAAAAATTTACTCGTTCATTGAAAATAGTTGAAAACTTGGAGTCAATTGATAAAACAATAAATCATTTATCTTGTTATCGCTACCATAACTCATTATAAATCAAAATAAAACGATCTATTTAATATTCACAAGAATATTTTAAAAGTTATTTGAGCTGATGAACGGAGAATATATAACCACGTGCTGAATTGTGAAGACGATAAATAACTGAAAGGAAACAGAGTTGCAGGTTCAAAAACGCCATTAGACTGATGACAAAACGATGTGTTTTCGCAACAAATTTTTTCATTGAAGTTTGTATATTTATTAATGACATCGTAGACTTTCCTAGAAGCATCTTCCAACAAATCATAAAACTTTAAACGATATTTACTAATTTATATAAAATTGATTATTATTTATTTATCATTCTTTTCCACTTATATTTTACCGTTTCCCATTTTTCCAAATAAACCTTTAAATTTTCTTTCGAATTTTTAATTTTCTCTACACCACAATATTAACACATAATTCAATCATTAATACTTTCTCATCTCACTAACTGAATACATTACCTTTATTTGAAAAGTGACCGATAAAATAATTTTATGCTGAAAACTCAAGAAATAGTAACAAGTCTTAAAAACAAAGAATTGAATTGAATACTCGAAATCCAGAATTTTAGATATAAAATCTTGGGAAAATATGCCTGTACCAACTTTTTAGAAATATCAGCCACGATGTACTCGACTTTTGGATGGGGATAGAGCACTTTGGCTAAACTAATCACGTTCTCTGAAGTATCAACGGCAATTATGTTCTTGATGTCCGGGAAAAGCGATAGAATCCATTTGCAAGACGTCCCGGGGCCACAACCAGCGTCAAGGATCATCTCATTCGTCAAGTTGCCCCAATCTGCCACAGAAGCACACATGAGGAGAAAGTCCACAACCTCTCTCTCTTGCAAAGTGCAGTATTTGCTGTACAGTACTGGATCTATACAACACGATTCCATACCTGAAATATAAAGGAATAAATATTGTTTGAAAAACTACCGGGGCGGACATTCTCAATATTTGTAAATAACCGACGTGATCCTTTTCTCAAAAATTCAGACCCTGCTAGTCCTGTTTTAGACTCTGCAACATAAAATCGAAAATCCAATCCTCACAAAACACGAAATAAATATTAAAAAATAAGAGAATCCCTATTTGTGGATGTAGCATTTCCTTACTGACGTTTATTTAACATCAGTAAGGAAACGCTACATCCACAAATAGGGAAACGCCCGAGATAGAATTGACGAATGCAAACTTTAAACTCAAATATAGTTTTTTAAGTTGTAGATTTTTTTTTAATGGTGAATTAAATTTGAGTTTGAAGCCAAGCTATACACCACTTATTTGATGCAGAAATTATATGCTGATCTATCTCCAAAACATATTTTGCTTAGAGCTCATTACTCTACATTTTAAAAATAATTTGAAATATTACAACATGAAATGTTATAGAACTTAACGGTCTGTTTATTGAATATATACAGTGAATAAAAATGTTATTTTGCTTTTGCAAGTGAAATTTGAGCTTTCATGTGGGCAAACAATGAAGACTAACACTAAACTACATAATATATTATAAATCACTAATGTACACCCCCAGTTCACGGTGGGTGCGATTTGGCAGCATTTACCATAATGCCCCGATTAGAGTTAGCACCATAAAAATCCACACTGATACTGATACTTTCGCACCCTATGGAATGCTTGAAGGACTATACGTCCACAATCTTGCATTGCAAAAAAATCTACAATTAAGAGGCTTGGTAATGGTAATGATAATTAATTAACGTCGCACTTGAGCAACATAATGGCCTATTGAAGACGGTCCGGGATCAATGAATCCCCAAGGGAAAGATCCGAGAACAACACCACGTAATTTTGAACCACGGTCAGATGACGAGGCAACACCTAAGCTGGCACCCCACTCTCCTAACTTCCACACTACGCCAGCGTGAGGACATTTGAGGCCCCGACAGATTTAACGTTCACCAGCCTCCTTTGTACACGACGGTCTTTTGGTTGGATTCGAACTTGCAACCCTCCGGTTGCTAATCCCTTACTCTTCCAACAGAGGTACCGTGGCCAATAAATAAAGTTTGGACCTAAGAGGCTTGATTTCACTAGTAGAAAGTAAATATCCCTGGAAGAAGTATAAATAAGTTTGTAGCAGTTACAATGCGGAGAGATTGGGTTTGACGTGGTAGCGTTGTATACAATCCTTAATTTTAAGGGACAGTGGACAGTCATAACAAACTTTTGCATTTATTATCCTATTGTTATGAAATTCTTACTGACTGTTTGGTTTCTACTAAAAGACCAATAAATAACGTTTGGTCCAAAAATATTAAGTCATTCAGAAGTTATTACACAAAACGTAGTCATAAACTTTGATACATAAGCAAAAATTGATATCTCACATGCATTCATTTTCCATGCATTGTAAAAAATTTTGATTCACATAATAGTTTGAACGCTATATATATCCAGAGGCGTGACTAGACATTTTTGAGAGTGGATTCGATCAAGCTCAGTGTGATTGCCTGCTGCGCTAGTTAGGTATGTAGTTGAATTTGCGTCGTATAATTGAGCGACAACAAGCAACACAACGTGATATTGGTGGAGGTCCAGGATCAATCCCGAAGGGAAATATCCGAGGACAACGCCTCGCCGTTTTGAACCACGTTCAGATGACGAGGTCAACATCTGAGCTGGCACCCCATTCATCAAACTCCTCACCACGCCAACGTGAGGACAGTTGAGGAAACGACAAATTTAACGTACACCATTTCCCGTGCATACTACGGTCATTGGCTGGACCTAGCTTCGAACTTGCAACCCTTCGTTTGCTAATCCGTTATTCTTCCAACTGGGCTACCGCGGCCCACATTTATTCGGAATAACTCGGTGTATTGCAGTCGTAGAAATTTGGTTTAAAAAATTAGAAATTGGTAGTAAATATGAGTAAATGACATTTGTGCTTAAATATTTCCGTTCACTTACTTTTTAAAGCGACTTATATGAATGTTCAAAGGTAATCCATGCTCATTCCCAGATCTCATGCTTAGATGTAACATAGTACTGATGGTGACTGGGAAAGGCAACAATGTTTCGTACCTTTTTCGAAAGGGATCTATCCCTACTTTAACCCTCCTGGTGGATGTCTCGTCATTATCAAAAACTGTCCACATTTTGACGGACGAGGTATCCCTACACTAGAAAACTGACCAGATCTCGATCTCGTCATGGCAAAAAACATCGGCAATATCTTGACAAGAGATCTCGTCATTAGCAAAATTGGTCAGATCTCGATCTCGTCATGGCAAAAAACATCGGCAATATCTTGACAAGAGATCTCGTCATTAGCAAAATTGGTCAGATCTGGATGGACGAGATATCTCGTCGAAACTATTTGGAGGGTTAATAATAATCGCTCAATCTAGTCTATTTCGATTAACTGGGAATAGTACACTTACTCAGTTGGATTTTCAAGTATCCTTTCACACTGCCAAATCCAGCAAGGTGCAGCGCTCACTCGGAAGCTGACTACTCTTTTCTCAATGAAACATTAGGAAACCTACAGAACCAATTACATTTTATAGGTCGTTTTAGAGCTTAGGTACACACCTGATCCCCTAACGGTGTCACTGGCAGCTGTTACCGCAAGGTGTTTGGATTCCTCAGTCTGCTGCATTTGTGAGATACAATCATTTTTCTCCGATAAACAATTCGAAAGCAGTTATTTTCTTTTATTTTGTATTGAGTCTTTCAGATACTCTCGTATGATTTTTACTCGAGCACAAGGTAATAGTCCTCTGTTGAATAAAGCCACATTTATCCCGTTTCGCCGCAGTTTATTAGATAAGGTATGGTTTTGAAATTCATTTCCTAGTGAGCATTTTGTTTATGATTCTTACAGGGGCACGAATTCAGAAAATAATTTCGGGGATGGCCCAGGTTTCTCTTCCAGTTCCCTATTTTGATCGAAATGGTATTGTGTTAAATGAGAATTGTTTCGATTGTTTTCAGATATGTTTATGTACGTTTTAACTTAGAAACCTACGATTTTAACTCATCCTCTCAGCGTCTTCCACTTCTCAATGTTTTCATCGCCAAAAATGTTTCGGGGAAGCCTGGAGTACATATACTAGATTTTAATTGAAAAGGTTAATAATTTGATGTGATCTATCAAATTGTGTAATTCCATTTTCGTTGAAAAGAGGTGAAATCCTTCTATTACTTAAATTAAATTCTTTCCAGAGTAATTAATTGTTCAACTACTTCATTCATCCATAAATAATTTCCTTTTTCTTACTTTTCATACTTCCTCCTTTACTATTCTTATCTTCCTGTTTGCAGCCTCGTCATCTGACCGTGTTTCAAAAGGACGTGGTTTTGTGTGTGTCCTCGGGTCTTCTTTTGTTTCGGGTCAATCCCTTCGGGATTGATTCCGGACCGTAGCCAATAGCTCGTTGCGTTGCTCCAGTGTGGCGTTAATTAACTACCTACCTCTGTTTCAAATCAGAGAAGCAGCGTTGATGTTACATTTTTTTTATTGTGACTCAAAGGAACGAGTTAGGTATAGCTAATTTCGAATAGTACTGTAATTGTTTTTAATAGACATGAAGCCATTGTTTTTCTTGGAAAATACTCACATCTGATAACATCATCACAAGAAAATAAGCAACTGTCGTACTTCGCTTAAAAATTGATAACAAAAATATTTTCAAAAATATTTTTTATTATTATTACAATATTTAAAACACAAATATCGAAGCAGCTATGCAGCATAAAAAATAAAATAGAAGCAGATTTTGCTGCATTCCAAGAATACGATAATAATTTAATGTAAAGAGTTCAAAGATTATTCCTCGCGAATTTTCGTGGTGGTTCGGAATCCCCTTTAGGCCGCAGGTCCCGGCCTAATTGACCCTCGGGTAGGAAAAAAAATGACCGTAGAGCGGCAAACCATTGTTCCTCACATTGAACACTTCTGAATAATCCTCACAACAAAACTCCCATAAATGTATTTGCTTGAAGCAGTCTTACAAAATAGAGCAGCAGCAGCATTTCTGTGGGTAGTCTGGAACGTATACACCTCGTTCATTACCATACACATGAAACAGTCCTTCGTGCTCTTTCCATCGGTACTTGACAGCAGCAATTGGAATAAGACTAACCTTTTGACGCTGGAAATAAAGTTGAAATTTTTACTCAAATTCAATTGAAATAACAATTTATATCAAACATTTCTTCGAACTTAATTACGACAGTTTTTTTAAATTGTGCCATAGAAATACCTTCATGTCAAGTATGGGGGGAAATAGAATTATACAGTTCTTTTATAGAAAATCTTAAACATAATTGTAACCTCCTAACTCAAGTTATTTTGATTTCAGTACCAAAAGTGACAAATTATTTATTTTAATGAAATATTTGGATGATGTAACACATCGGGCTTGATAATTATAAGCTTTAAATGTATATAAAATTATATTTATCACTCCTACAAACATTGAAGACCACTTACATTTAAGTACTATTTCAATAATTCAATCTTGACACAAATATACTTTTTACATATTCTGAAAGAATAGTGTGAATTTAACGAACATATTTTGCATTGAACCGTTAAGCCAGGGCAGACCCCGTGCCTGTGTCATTGAGCTTTACTAGGAATTACACTATCCCCAGTTAAGTTCAATGACCTACATTTTTTAATAATTCATTTCTACATGCAGCACTAAAGTATTATATGAAGAGATCGGATAAATTGCTAACATTAACAAAATGTTTATAAAAATGTTATTCTACAAGTTCTTAAATGTAGAGAGATAATCATCAGTAAGGAGCAAATTTTACTGTAGTGGCCGAGTCCCCCAAGACAAACAGCAACTTGAAGAGAAATCTTTTATAATGATTAACCCTCCAAGTGGTTTCAACGAGATATCTCGTTCATCAAGATCTGACCAATTTTGCGAATGACGAGATATCTCGTCCATCAAGATCTGATCAATTTTGCTGAAGACGAAATATCACGTCATCAGGATATTGCAGAATTGTGGATGGTGACGAGATCAAGATCTGATCAGTTTTCTTCTAATGAGATATCTCGTCCATAAAGATCTGGTCAGTTTTCTTCTAATGATGAGATATCTCGTCCATAAAGATCTGGTCAGTTTTCTTCTAATGATGAGATATCTCATCCATAAAGATCTGGTCAGTTTTCTTCTAATGATGAGATATCTCGTCCATAAAGATCTGATCAGTTTTCTTCTAATGATGAGATATCTCGTCCATAGATCTGGTCAGTTTTCTTCTAATGATGAGATATCTCGTCCATAAAGATCTGGTCAGTTTTCTTCTAATGATGATATATCTCGTCCATAAAGATCTGGTCAGTTTTCTTTTAATGATGATATATCTCGTCCATAAAGATCTGATCAGTTTTGCTAATTATGAGACACCTCTTCGAGATAACCACCAGGAGGGCTTAAGTTATGGACAATGAAAGAGGACGCCTTACTTAAAATGTAATTTAAAACATTGCTTTAGTAAACCAAATAGACCCCCAGCTTTTTTACCTGCTTCAAAATCTTTTCATCTTTGATGGTTTTTGCGTGCCGCTGAATAAGCTGAACAGAGGCAATATTCACAGCAGAATTCGGAAAATAAGTTAATGGCAGTAACTGCAAGGGAAAAATGAATTTGTTAATTTCATAAAGATCTAAATATATTAATTTCAATACATAGACGATTTTAAAGTCAAATATACAAATCTCTGTGTTTATATTTTATCTTTCATTTTTAAAGAAAAACCTTAATTTTACAAATGTAGCTATGTCATACTTTTTTCTGAACATCAAAGCATCAGCAAAATATTCATCTGCCTACAACGATTGTATTTTTTGCACTTTTTGCTTTACAAATAATTCCTATCGAAACGAAAATGTAACTTACACTTTCACCTTCTTCCTCACAAACAACTTCACCGGTTACACACCTGATTCTAGCTGCTCTTACAGTGGTACCCTTCTCAATAACATAGTCATCCACGTGATTTGTCCTAGTTGAAAGTAATGAAACAACTGAAATGACAGTCAATGCTAATATCAATATTACAACTCCGTAGAATCACACACACACACACATTAAAAGACATTGTTCGCATGGTTTGTAAAGATGTTTCAAAAATGTATAATCCACCTTTTTCACTTGATTTCTTATGTTTACAACAACAAAGATGCGTGTCATTAAAATTTTCATAACGAAATATTCTTTATATGCGCAAATTTAAGAAATTAAAAAAATTAGAACTAATTGGATATTGAATTCTTACTTTAATTAGAGAGAATGTTGCTTCACTGCCTTCACGCGCGCAAATAAGATTGATGTTTCATTAATAAAACCCCTCCTGGTGGTTGTCTCCACGAGATATCTCGTCATTAGCAAAACTAAGCAGATCTAGATACGAGATATCTCGTCCATCAAGATCTCGACGTCTCTCGTCTTTAGAAGAAAACTGACCAGATCTTGATCCCGCCATCATCAAATAATCAGCAATGTCTTGATACGAGATATCTCGTCCATCGAGATCTCGACGTCTCTCGTCTTTAAAAGAAAACTGACCAGATCTTGATCCCGCCATCATCAAATAATCAGCAATGTCTTGATACGAGATATCTCGTCCATCAAGATCTCGACGTCTCTCGTCTTTAGAAGAAAACTGACCAGATCTTGATCCCGCCATCATCAAATAATCAGCAATGTCTTGATACGAGATATCTCGTCCATCAAGATCTCGACGTCTCTCGTCTTTAGAAGAAAACTGACCAGATCTTGATCCCGCCATCATCAAATAATCAGCAATGTCTTGATACGAGATATCTCGTCCATCGAGATCTCGACGTCTCTCGTCTTTAAAAGAAAACTGACCAGATCTTGATCCCGCCATCATCAAATAATCAGCAATGTCTTGATACGAGATATCTCGTCCATCAAGATCTCGACGTCTCTCGTCTTTAGAAGAAAACTGACCAGATCTTGATCCCGCCATCATCAAATAATCAGCAATGTCTTGATAATGATCAGATCATACAATGATCAGAAACCTCGTCATTAGCAAAATTGGTGAGATCTGGATGACAAAGTATCTCGTCAAAACCACTTGGAGGGTTAAATATGATATCAATGACTCATTGGTGACTCATATTTACGAATAAATATAATGCAATTGCTTAACCTTCTGAAGGGCGCATACACATACTATATCGGTTCTGCAATCTGCTGCCCTCCCGCATGCTTTTAACCAGTTTTGACCTTGAAAAATAAAATATTTTATAATTCTTTCTACCAACTGATGAGTTTATTTAGTCAATAAGGGTATTGTGGGATAAAAGTAGGAAATCTCGTGATGCTCAGAGCTTATATGTATATTATAGACGAACGTGTCTCCCCGTGGATCACAGATTACAATACGGTGTCTAGTACCTGGATAGAATAAAATGCAAAATTGGAAATACAGTACGAGAGGCTTTATCTGTCAAGCTAAATGAAGGGTGTGGTAGGGTTTTTGTGTTGAAACGTGCTTCTCTATGTATTCCGGACGTGACGTTACGCTTTTTCGGTCACGATTTCAGTATGTCGCCAGTAGAAATTACAAAACATGAATTCCGAATTGACAAAAGATTGCTAATTGTTCAACGCTAATTACATTACTTCTCCAAGTGGTTTCGATGATGTATCGCGTACATCAAGATCTGATCAATTTAGCTGATGACGAGATATCTCGTCATCAAGGTATTGCTGATTTTTTTATGATGGCGAGATGAAGGTCTAGTCAGTTTTTTCCAGTGACGAGATATCTCGCCATCAAGGTCCGGTCAGTTTTGATAATGACGAGACGAGATACCTCGTCGAGACAACCACCAAGGGGACTAATATTCGAGAGCTGGTCACGAAAATTTAAATAGTAGTCTACATGTAGAGGCTAAAACTTCAAGGATAACATCATGTATTTCGCATGAACCATATTGATCAACAGAACTTTTATTAAACTACTAATCTACAGACGGAAAAACGAACCATCCCCTTTATTATCGCGTTGCTCATGGTAGAGCAAATTGAAAGGTCTTAAAATTTAACGTCTTTAAATTTATAGGCATGCAATTTACATAAAGTACGTCTTCATATCAAATTGCGCATAAACTTCATAATTTCCAATAACAAAACTCAATTTGGGTGTCAAATCTATATCAAAATTCAACATTCAAATATTAATTTCATAGTTAATATTACGGATTGAAAATTAATTTGAAAGGTAAATATTATGCAGTTTTTGGATGCGGGTCTATGTCTATTACTTGATCACAATATCAAGTAATAGGCATACACACAATGAAAGTTTTACTGACACAGAAGAGAGAAATACACCCAGGGGAGATTCGAACCTGCTTCGCCTACCACTCTTAGATCCAGCGTGATAGGAGGTGTATTTCAGAAGATTTGGATAAAGCCTGGGAATAAATTTAACTTTAAAAACACACTTCAAACTTTCCAGACCCATAATCCAGAAACAGCTGAACCAAATGACTTGAATCTAGGTATCAGAGGATAGATTCTGATATATATTCAAAATTGGATGTTTCCGAAGGATATAATGTTTATGCGTAATTTGACATGAAAACAGTCCCTTTTGCAAATTTTATGAATATAATTTTATAGAAGACGTTATTATCTATCGAATGGTACCTTTGAATTTGCTCTACTATAACGACGTGAGAATAAAAAGGACTACTCGTTTTTCTCCTTTGTAGCAGTATAAGTATCCAAAATAAAATTCGAGTGCTATATCAAAAAGGATCGGCAATTTGATAGTGTCGTACGGTATGAACAAGTTATGTGCAACAGATAAAATGTGCTTACCATATCACTAGGAGACGGATGTAACTTTTCATTTCTCCTGCACCCCCACAGGTTTTGCAACCCACCTCTTCATCACCGTTGCACACCCAGCACCTAGGTATTAAGAAATGTATCACATTTGTTTTTTGCCTCAACATAGGAAGGGTAATTTAAGGATTACTTATTCGGTAGCTAATACCTACTGGGTAAGAAATAGAACTTAGCGCATAATTAACAAAATAAATATATTGTTTTTATAGTTTTAGGATAATTCATAGAAATTTTTGAAAGAGAGAGAGGAAGGCGGTGTTTTCGTTTTGCAGATAATGCATGGTGCAAAATAAAAATATATTCATTGAACAATCTGAACTTCATTCGCAAAAATAAAACTAGGTTAGTACTCTGTTATATTTGATAACTCGGCAAGTGTGAAATCAGAGTCGGTAGAGAAAACTCATAATAGAGTGATTATGAAATAATAGCTTGAACTTCAATCAAGATCTTTGGTCTTCAAAAAAGTATTTATTGGTTTAAAATTTTAGTAAAATTATTAAACTAGTAGTTCACTCAAGACACCATGTTAAAGATATGAACAGGAATATTTCTGCTGCAATGTCAATCTGTATTGGAATACCCATCTAAAAAAGTAGAATTCTCAGAATGAGTACGAAGACACTCTTGGGGCAATGCCAATCTGTCTTAGGAAAGTCCATCTAAAAGCTCGAATCCTTAGAATATTTACGAAGACAGACTTAGGGCAATGTCAATCTGTACTGCATCCTGCGCAAAGGCTTATATTTCAAATTAGATATGTCCATGGGTGTGGAATAACTGATAGAAGTTTCAATCGTAAAAGTAGAATCCTCAGAAAAGATATAGACACTCTTGGGGCTATGCCAATTTGTCTTAGGAGTGTCCATCTATGATGTAGAATCCTCAATTTTGGTACAAAGACACTCGGACAATGTCAATCTGTACTGACAACTCCAGAGCAGAAGCTTGCTGTTCAAATTAGACATAACCCCATGAGTAGGACTTAAAAATTAAATATAAGTCTATGAGTGTGGGATAACTAATAGGAGTGTCGAACGTAAAAGTGGAATCATCAGAATTATAAAGACACTCTTGGGGTAATGTCAATCTGTAGTGACTACTTCAGAGCAGAGGCTTGCAAATTAGATTTAATCCCACGAGTGTGAGATACCTGAACCAAAGTTCTACTAAGCAGAAACTTCAATCTCCAATCCTTCTGTGGATATGGAGGTCTGGAGATTTCAAAATTGCCTACATCGAGAATGAAAAGTAGCTGTTAACCGCGTTTTCCATGTCTAGAATTATTTAACACTAATGGATAAGTTCATGCGTGGACTTACGTTCTCTCTCCTGATCCTTGGCATTTCATGCAATCTCCATCGAAACTATCCACTGCCAACGGGTAATACTTATTTCCACGACAATATGGACAAAATTCCTGAAATTAAAGAACCGTAAGTAAACAATATTTTAATGAGCAATTGAACTTTATACTTAACAATATGTTTTTGGACAAGACGAGCAAACAATTTATCGATAAAATTCAAATTTAAACTCCCTTAGCTGTAAGTACAGTTGCTCATTTTTAGAACATATAATAGACCTTTTTACTATCATTTTCTAGAGCATAACGGTTTTGGAACATAATAAAAACGGTGAAAGTGAGGGAATATTTGTTTTTTTTTTAAGTTTTTTATTTTGAAAAAGTAAAATATTGAATGTTTTCCGCGAACACTTGAAGTGGTGCACGGTCCCCATTTGGGGAACCACTGACTTACAGTATTTTGAAGAAACAACTGAAATTCATCAAATAGCGAACAACACAAAAGCCTCCAAGATTGGGGACCGCGGTAGCCCAATCGGAAGAGTAACGGATTAGCAATCAGAAGGTTGCAAATTCAAATCTCGGTCCAACCGAAGATCGTCGTGTACGCGAGGGCTGGTACACATTAAATCTATCGGGGCCTCAAATGTCCTCACATTGGCGTGATGCGAAAGTTTGGAGAGTGAGGTGCAAGCTCAGGTGCAGACCTCGTCATTTGACCATGGTTAAAAATTACGAGGTATTGTCCTTGATCTTTCCCTTCGGGATTGATCCCAAACTGTCTCCAGTAGCCTGTTGTGTTGATCCAGCGTGACGTTAATTACCTACCTACCTCCAACATTGGGTCAGACGTTTTTCCATCAATGCAACAGAATGTAGTGATCCAGATGAACTCACCCATCCTTGGCCTAGGCACGTCGGGCATTCATACTTCCCAGCACCATCGCATTCTTCGCAGGTCGTGATGGAAGCTGTAAATGGTATCTCCTGATGATAGACGTGACTTTTGAAGTACGCGGGACATGTGGCTGGAATGTCTTCCATGTCAGGTGGCTCTCCCATGCCCTGTTTGTCCACTGCACCACCTGAAATGCAAGTGTTTCCATTTAAATCTTCATAACATGATATGGCCAATTTCTCAAATTAATAAGCTGGGTTGGTTTCTATTTTGTGTTACACATTGTATTTGGTGCACAGTGTTTTTGTCAGAGGTGGTTAAATTTCCTTTAAAATCACAAAAGGGTCATCCTATCTCAAGTGGTCTAATTTCGAACTCGGCTCTCGTTTTTACAGAATATACCTTAGGGACTTGTATGAACTGTTGTAAAATTTCAGCTATAGCCGGGGATCAGAGTTTTGCCCGCTGCTTCAGCAACCTTCGAGTTACAGGCGTAGCAGACCTGTAACTTACCCTAGGTATGTTTCTCTCTTCTGTGTCAAAGCTCACGTGTTGCCTCGTCATCTAACCGTGGTTTAAAATTACGTGGTGTCCTCAGATCTTTCCCTTTATGATTGATCCCGGACCGTCACCTATAGCCCGTTGTGTTGCTCGTGTGACGTTAATTAAAATACTACCTACCATACCTCTTCTGTGTCAGTAAACCTTACCTCGTGTGTATGTCTGTTATCCGACGTTGTTACGTTACTCGTTCGTATGTTTTTCTACTGTTTTTTTTACTCGTATTGTACATATTCCTATGTGATCCATCTAGAACATTCCATCTGGAATATTTCATCAAGAATAT
The DNA here is from genome assembly GCA_933210815.1 of Meta bourneti. Lineage (NCBI taxonomy): Eukaryota > Metazoa > Arthropoda > Arachnida > Araneae > Tetragnathidae > Meta > Meta bourneti. Next base: position 55,218,912 of record OW119930.1, on the reverse strand, counting down.
TCCATGTAGAATAGTCCATGTAAAATGAAAATGTAATTGCTAAATAAAGCAATTCGACTACAACAGTCACCAATTCTGGACAAGGGGCAATTTATCTTTCCTACTTGGATTTTCATTCTTCCAGGAGTAATAGGGCATTTTGTCTCGACGACATATCTCGTCATTAGCAAAACTGATCAGATCTAAATGGACGAGATATATCATAGAAGTACTTGAAGGGTTAAAATGAAGCAATAGTAAGCCTATTTGAGACTAAAATGGACGATTTTTTAGACATAATTTTATTCTCATTATGAGCATATATATTATAAATAGTGGACCCAAGGACAGTTGTCCGAACTGCGTGGAGGATATAGACAGGAAAAGTATGTGCAGAACGACAATTATCGGACTTGAAAAATGCAAAATCATCAAATTTAAGGATTGGTTGCCAGGCTTCGGAGAAAGGAATGCAATGGTAATGAATTAATAATGAGTTTGACCTGGAATTCGATTCAAAAATGAATAAAGAATCTAGAGTGTATTAAAGAAAGGAGTTTTGAGATTTTGTTACATGTATTCATTTTAATTTGTAATCGAGTGTATGTGTCATACCTTGGTATAAATATATGTAGTATAGCTACTGTCTGTCTACCACGAAAACTGCTTCGTGCACCAAGTTTGAGTAATGGCGGTCCCTATAGAAACAGGACTCGTTCATTTGAGTAGGGGTGACTCTTGGGGTGACAATTTTGTTCTGTTTTTCACGAACGGTTGCAGTGGAAAGAGGTAGTTGTTAGATTCAAGGTACCATCGCCAATTGGTGATAATTTTAGAATGTGGTAATCCGTCGTAGGTCTATCCAAATAGCCGTTTAGCGACGAAATATTTAATCGTCAATTTCGCCATGAGCCTGTACCGTGATTTTGAGTTTTATTACGTCTGAGACAATTTTCAAATATAGATCTTCTCGACAATAAGTAAAAACCTTAACAAAGATATTTTCAATTTGCCATGAAATGAGCAAATGGAACAAACCTGAAAACATTTCTACAAGGATCCCCTACAGCATAAGGTCCTTTCTAAGGCAACAAAAAGGGGCAGACTTTGTGTGGAGCAGTACTCGAGGGTAGACAGACAGTAAATAACCCAAACTTCTCCATTTCAAAAATGCAAATCTATATGCTGCTGAGGGCACATATTAAAACCAAAATGTTTGATCTAAATGTTTGTAAACTCAGTTAATATATAGTAATTACATATCACGTCAAGGTACCATCACGTAAATTTTCCCGTTTACTTATGAAATTCCCGAATCATGGCAGAAAATAAAAATATCAAGATTATATGCTCTATGTTGGATAAAGTAACTTAAGAAATGCTCTAACTAACGAATGTCGCTAATTTGCAGTGGCAAACTTTAACATACATTCATTTTGATAAAATACGTGAATAAATTTCATAAAAATATATTTTACGTACCACTAAAAGGTTCAGAAATCCAACAAGTCGCTCGTCTTTCTGTAAATGTTTCTAATGTGTACTAAAAAAGAGAAATGAAACTATTTCTAGGTATGTATTCAGATGATTAAGATGCAGTAAAAATAACTAACTGTCAAATTTTGTTTCAGATCTGTAGTGTGTGTTTGAATTAAACACCAGTGCTCACTTAAAATTCATTGCTTATTAAAAAATGACATGCACCCAAATTCTATTCTATTAGATACAACATGACGTCATCAATTGCTAAACTATCATTATCGAAAAATAATTTGTACTCAAAAATTTATAAATTGCTAACTTGAACAATTATTTATTAAAATAAAATGGACTTTCACGCTATTGAGTTATTACATTAGATTTAAGTGTTGATTTTCTCTATCTTTTTCGTTCCTTTATTTAGTTAAAATTTTAGTTTTCTTTACTCTTTAAGAAAAAGTATTGAGCTTCAATGTAAAAGATTGCAAGTTTCTTTGGAGGAAAATATTTCGTTATTTGCTAATCATTATATCAGTAAATTATTTCTCTTATTTGTCTTCATGCATTCCTTTATTTTTATTAAAACTAGCAAATCCGCGTATAGCATAGTTGCTCATATCTATTAATGGCAATGTGTCATTAGCCACATTTCATATAATTTCAATTCATTTGTAGTGAATATAGCATCTATATTCACATAAAGGATTTCATACCTCCAAATGAAATAAAATTATCAAAAATATGTAACAGCATTTAGTTTACTTTTATTTTTGCTTGTTCGTATTTTCTATAGTCTTACCACAATTAGATTCTGAGAGTCCACTTCAGTTTCTTCCCGTTTAATTGTTCTAAGGTGATTCGGCATTTTTTCACAGTAAACCTATTTTGCTCGTATTTTCTTTTCTGTACTGATTTTTATCTACCAGATTTCTCATGGCTTTTTGTCATCAGACTGTTGAAGAGTTTCACTGGCGAGCTCTTCCGTGCAGTTTTAGCAATATTACGCAGCTCCATACCTCAAATCAAGCATACTTATACGAAGCGGCAAAATTTGGTGAATGAATCCGGTAACGATCGATTTTATATTGTTTACATCCGTGGTTGACATTTAACAATAAACAAATAACGTCGATTTCTGTGTCACGTACGTTAGAGAAATTTTGTTTTTATACAGTTGTTAAGATATAAAAAAGGAATCCAGAGCAATCAAGCGTGTCTTACATAAAATGCAAAGGATTGTTTGATCTCTGATATAATCATATCCCTCGCTGCAGATTTACCATAACATCCGTGCAGAGAGATCTCACTTAACAAGGCTTCTCGTATTTCCTTCTCTGATATTTCAGGTACACTAAAAGAAAACAACACAATGAATGTAGAAAAATAATTAGACTCCTCCGAATACAAAAACTTCATCTGTACAGAAATAAAATTACAATTTCAAATGCGGTTCTTTGTTCATAATTGCACTTACCAAAAAGTCAATTCACACGATTCTCCATTTTTTGTGATCGGAAATTCTTAGGATTCATACTTCTATCGGCCTTTAAAAGTTATTAAGGACTACATTTTTTAACTGGAGGTAGTCCTTGTAAAAGTACATTTAAAGTCTTTAATCATATCAGACTTTGACTTGACATCATTGAGTGGGTGAAGGTTTCACCTGCTGCCCCCTGAAGAGGCTGGGCACTTGCTGCAGCATTATGACTTTGCCCATAAGAATGGCCGTTCCTAACATGGAAAACAGTCAAGTTTGGAATCAGTATTTAAATTCTCCAAGATATATCACTTGGTCACTATCACAAGATATATCACACCCCTATCACACGTAGACCTATCTGTCCCGCTTGGGAGACCCATCCGGTAGAATACTACCTTCGGCATAGCTCTCGGTGTTGGCGTGATTCAGTGGGTTTGCCCCTTTGCGCTAACGACCTACGAGTTGTAGGCGGTGCAGGTCCCATCCTTCCATGGGTGCATTTCTCTCATCAGTATCAGTAAAACTTTCCTTGTGTGTGTATGTCTATTACTTGTTGTCTGTATTGTGTTTGACGCAGTATGGCCAAATATGGTTCTTGCGCCATAAAACCCAATCAACCATTTAACAAATCGATTCAATAAACTGGTTAAATTTTAATCGAAATGTAAATAATTTTGAGCAACGTACCTGGGCAAAGAGCATTTCTGGGGCTCAATGTCTTTCTTCTGATAAACAGGTAAAGACAAACGACGTAGCTCACTAACAGGAAGGGAAAATCTACGCATAACTGCAAGAAGAAACTCAACATTCTCATTAGACATTTAAATAGACTAACACACAATGCTTTTTCATTGGGGTTATAAGTCAGAATGTAAACATTTATAATATGAGTTGCGATTTCATAACACAGTAGAATTAGAGCAGTTTGGTAAAATATCAACCGTCAAATCCATCCACAAACATGGATGTAAAATGTGAATTACTTTAAAATATTATAAAAAATAAGTTACTTAAAAAATAATAGAATTTTTGTATAATACACTGCTGGGGACATCAAAAATGCAGCATCATGAAGGGCAAGAGATATATATCAGTCATATTTATTATACAAATAACATAGAGCACAAGGGTGAAATTTTGAAATTGCAACTTCTTTCGACTTGCGGAATGCAAATAAATCAGTAATTTGTGTAGCCACCACGGGGCGGCAATAACTGCTGCTGCAGCATTGAGGTAGTAGGTAATTGAATTTACGTCGCACTAGAGCAGCTCGACCCTTCTACATAGAAAGAAAGTGGTTTTGGATGTGTGTTTGCATCGTATGTCAGTTCCCTCCATGCTGCTTCCACACATTGCCAAAGTTCATCTGGCGTAGCCGCCGGTGGTCTGTGGTGTGCCAATCATTGGGCAATCATCGACCAGGTGTGCCCAGGCATCGACAGATTTGGTGAACGGGCAGGCCATGGAGGAAGTAAAAGCTGGTGGGCATTGAAGAATTGTAGTACTTCAAGTGAATGCACGAGGGATCGCACATTGTCCAGTTGAAAACCCTGAAATTAAAGGACATCAGGCTCCAAAACTTCAGAGATGTTGCGGTGGTTGTAATGCGTACTAGGCGGGTGAGGGAGTAAAATGCAATGGTTCCCCATGCAATAATGCCAAGTGACGGACCAGTATGGCAATGCAGAATACAAGAGTCATGCTGACTGTCGCCGTGATGCCGGTAGACTTGGATGTGACGGTCGTGGTGCTGTAGAGAGAATCGAGATTCGTCAAAAAAGACAATGTCATGCCATTCGGTTGTCCATGTGCGGTTATGCACCACTATAGCCGCAGACGCTTGTGGAGTAGAATCAAAGGTAGTCGTAACAATAAACGACTTGGAAATATTCTCCGCTGTTGCAGACGCCGCCAAATCGTACGTGCTGACACAGGTTGTTGTGCAACACCCTGATTCTTGACCTAGTGTTTTTGATGTTGCAGTACGATCCGTAAGAACCATGCGCACAAGATCTTTATCCTCTCGATCGGTGGGGTGATCAGGCTGCTGCAATAGTTCACATCGGTCAGTTTGTTCCTTCTTAAACCACCGATTCCATATTCGCATCACTGTGACTTGATTTCGTCCAACGCAAGCAACGATTTCTCGGAAGGATGATCTGCAGTTTCGATAAGTCACAATTCTTCCTTTGTCAAACTCAGAAAGATGCTCGTATGACTGCTTTATTTTTTGACGAGGCATAATTAAGCTCCCTATACATAGGAACAACCAATTCTGCTCTCTGTTCTCCCATTTTATATTGTTTACAGGGGGCGTTATTGGGAAACATGATTTGCATATACGCTGCAGTACTATTCATTTACACATCCATCCATGATCCATAGTGCAAATTTCAAGGCTATTGGATGATTCCTTCATGGTGTTGCATTTTCGATGGCCAGCAGCAGTGAATATTCAAGGCAGTAAGATTATTGATTCGAGCGTTTATACAAGTATTAATAGAATCATGTTGTTACTAATCTCCTTTGTCACGGTGGAACCAAGACCAAATCCAGAAGACTTGCTTTTGAAGTCGCATAGCGACCAGCTCTTATTAATCCAGGAGCTGTCCAACAGACACCAATACAATCAAACCAAAATATGAGACAGAGTTGCTGAGATTGCGGAGCATAGACAAGTTTGAAGAGTTCTTAATTCCTCTCACAAAAGATATATATTTTGTGTGCCTGTTTCTAAGTTAGTCTTGCCAAAGCAGTCTGATGCAGTAGACTGTTGACTAAGTAACACTTGAATGAAGAGTGAAATGCGGTATTTCCATTGTATTTGTAATATTCGGAAACCTGATTTATTGAAAGAGAGGTGTCACTTCGCGCTGGTTTTTTAATTAAAAATACATACCAAAAGAAATTAAAAATATTAACTACTTATAAATTGATATGATATTCCCTATACCAATAATGTTGTTATTCAACTTAACGAATATTTTCTGATAAAACTATAGGAAGCACCGAACTTTGACTTATAATTAGAATGGCAACATGATTATACATATAATAAAATGTTTCATTAGAATACTTTCAAATAAAATTCGTGATTTTTCTTCTTTTAATTCTGCTAGAAATAAATTTAAGTATGAAAAATTTCAAAAAATATATAAATATCCTATGCAATATAACACACTTGAGGTTGGGAAAAGTGACAGCAAATTAAAATTTCATGTCAAAAAGTTAATTAGAGTTAAAATTTCTTTGGTATTTACAGATCAATATATTTTTATTTATGCTGAATAATATCTGTACCTTGGTAGAAAAAGGGTCGTTGTCCAAATTGGAGGATTTGGAGTCATGTCTACAAATTTCATCAAGCGGTCATGAAAGTTATAATAGAAAAAGTGACAAGATACTCCTATCAATACATTATGAAAGAATCAAAACATTAGAAATTAGTTTTTGTACCCTGTATTAAAAATTTAAAAAATAACAATTTCCATATATCAATTATAAAAAACTTACAAAATGGGCATTGGGTCTTTTTCTACTAAGGTACAGAGGGTCGCGGTAGCCCAATTGGTAGAGTCGCGGATTAGCAACCGGAGAGTTGCGAGTTCGAAACTCGATCCAACCAAAGTCCATCGTGTACATGGGAGGGGCACGTTAAATCAGTCGTGGCCTGAAATGTCCTCACGTTGGTGTGGTGTCGAAGTTTGGAGAGTGGGGTGCCAGTTCAGGTTTGACCTCGTCATCTACCGTGGTTCAAAATTGCGTAGTGTTTTCCTCGGATCTTTCCCCTCGGGACTGATCCCGAACCGTCGTCAATAGCCCGTTGTATTACTCCAGTTCAACGTAAATTCAACTACCTACTTACCTTCCAAGATACAAATATTTTCCTTCACAGTTATGGGATAAATCGTATGAATACGTCAAATCAATTACAAAGCTATTTCATTCTTCTTAAACGAAATACCACATATATATTTACATAAAAACAGAAGGTAACTAATATAGTAATCTCTTTTATAGTGTTATTCCCCTTCGTCAGAGAATACTTGCAAAACGCAAAAGTTTGTGCCAAATAAAATATCTTAGTACATACTAATTCAAAACAACGAAGATACGTTTAAAAAAGGTCTTATACATTTTCATATATACTCTGATTTTGTATTTGAAAATGAAGACATCAATTTATATTTCCAAAAACGGATATTGTAAACATATAATTATGCAAATTTATTACTACTGTAAAAAGTTTACCAGACATCTTTAGGAGTATCCTACGAAACTGTACATATCAGTCATCAAGAAAATAAAGAATTATTGCCTATATTGCTTTTGTTACAAATTCCAAAGAGCAGTCATTTCTTGAAACAGGACACTGATGTCTAGAGTACCAAATAGTGTCTCCAAGAGAGTAAATGTTTTTCAGCTCTAATTTATGTGCCTGCGCATTCTCGACCATCCACGCCCACAAGTATCTATTAAAATGAACGTCCCAGTTCGAAAAACGAAGGCCAGAGATTAAATATAGTTTTATGAAGTACTTGATGCACAGAGAACTAGGCATTTACAGCTTTGCTGATGAGCAAAATAATTGACCATAAAAAGTGTTCGCATTTAAGACAGCGTCAAATGGCTTTTAGGAGACATATTGATGCGCAGAACTTCATCAACACATTGTCTGGTTTAGATACAATAAACAAAGTATGTACAAATAATTTTCTTTTTAAATAACTTCATCTTTCAATTCTTGTTGGATTAGACCAGGGAAGAGACACTCTTCTTGAGAGGACATGGTTTATCTCAATTCTAACTGAAGAAGTTTAAAAAAAATCAATTCGGACAAATTGCTCCTGTGATGAAATTGGCATGTCTCAGCACATCACAGTCTGCGCCCTTACAGCATCATGGTATATGAAAACACCTGCCGATCACTTTCAAATCGTGTGTGTCACGAACATTATTACTATTAACAAGGGCTTGAGGGTCAAAATTATTGGCATAGTAAGATTCACATTCATCAGGATTTCAATGCCGCAGAACCCAGTTGAAAGAGTAACTGATTAGCAGCCGGAGGTTTGTGAGTTCGCAACTAGGTCCAACCAAAGACCGTAGTGAACGTGGGGGCTGGTGCACGTTAAATCTGCCGTGGCCTCGCGTTGGCTTGGAAGTTTGGAGAGTGAGAGCTCAAGGGTTGACCTCATCATCTGACCGTGGTTCAAGATTACGAGATGTTGTCTTCGGATTGATCCCTGATATAATGTAAAGATGTAATTTTTTGCAATATAACATTCTGGACAGACAGGTTTTATTCATCCCAACCACATTAAAACTAGTAGAGACTCACGACAGTGGGCATAGGAGTGTATGCTGGTGTTCCTTGTCCTGATTAAAATTTCTGTTCCATTCGTTACGTAGAGTGGTGTATCTTAAAAATATTTGTCATTCGATGTCAAACCACACCGTCCACCTCCAATTTTTTAAAACTCGGTTAATTTGTTTCCAAGACACAAAAAAAGAAATTCTGGAAATTTTTAGTTTCCAACAATTTTTATGTATAGTAATTTTAAATTTCAAAATTGAGCACTTTTTCATGATTTTAGATTCATTAAATATTCTCTCTCTCCCTCCTCCTCCTGTACCTACCTACCTGTCCAATCATACTGAATGAGAGCTTATTTTGTAGAAAAATGTACAACGTTCAAATGACGTATTCCGGGTATAAATTCTGCAGAGATTTTGGGTGTCCTGGAGAATTGTCTAAGATTAATAATGCTATAAATTGTAAATTTTTATCTTTACAATATTGCTTAACTGCCGGCACGAAATGAAAAGTGAACCAATCTTTAAATATTAACGCAGTAACCCAGGCTTTTTTATTTGATTTCCAAATGACTGGAAGCAGTTCTTTATCTTTCCCTTTCAATGCTCTGGGATTTTCCGCTTGATAAACTAACATTGGCTTCAATTTTAAATTGCCAGCTAAATTTCCAAGAAGCAATGTCAATCGGTTTTTAGAAGGTTTAGGTCCAGGGGCAACTGATTCTTCCTTCGATAAGAATGTACGATTAAGCATTTTTCCAAAATAAACCCTTCTCGTCTACATTGAATATTTGGCTAGAATATTCTCTATCTACAATAATTTTACATTTTTTAAAGAAATACATTCTTTTGCAGCATCTTTATCTGCATCAGCCGATTCTCCAGTGAATTTAATATTATGTAAAAAATACCTCATTTTAAATGTGTCGAACCAGCCATTACTTGCTTGAAACACCGTGTTAGAATCTTCTTTTAATCTAGTCTTCCAATCTTCATGCAAACTAAGAGCCTTAGCTTGAATAATTGAAAAACTCAGCGGGACATCGTTTTGATGTTGATCATCAATCCATGATGACAAAGATCTTTCCATTTCATCCATCACTATGCCGTGTCTTTTGGAAACAATCTTTGAAGATATATATCCACAATTTTGAACGTATTCCTTAATTTTATTCTTGTTTTTCAAAATTGAATATATCGTAGACCTGTTTATGTCGTACGAACGGCCGATTGAAGCAAAAGATTCACAGCTTTCAGAACGTCTAATTATTTCCATCTTTGTCTCGATCGTATGAAGTTTGAGTCCTTAAGTTATTTTTGTTCGTATCAACACTGCAGTTTCTCCGTTTCTCACTCATGTTTATAAATTTATAAGGGCGAAATATTTAAACATAAACAAATAAATTGGCAAAACACACAACGCATCGACACGCATCCTAACGCAAGGCAAAACCTGTTCAATCGTTACCACCGAGATAACCGTCGAACCGTTATCTCGGTGGTAACGGTTCGATACATTGTATGTATTTGACAATGAGACCCCGCCAACGGCGGCTCGGAACCCTAGTTGACATCACGACGATTCCGAGAAGTCCGCTATTCTAGGGGGCAATGTGTGATTGAGCGGAGCTACCGTGGGAGCGACTGCACGGAAGCGAACAATTTTTGCATTATCGACAAAAATCTTTAAAAAATTGAATTTTTAAAAATGTGCGAAATAGCGAATTGTACGAAAGTAGAATGTGCGAAAGTCGGTGGCCGCCTGTATTTTTTAGAATAAAAATAAATGCAATTTTTTTTTGTAATTGTAGGTCACAGGTCAAATTGAACGACCTTGAAATAGAAAAGGTCATATGATACGCCATTTAGAAACGTTGGATATTTTTCTACAAAATAAGCTTTTATTCAGTATGATTGGACACTTAGGTCCAAATGTACAGGATATTTAGTGAGTCTAAAATCATGAAAAATTGCCCAAGTTTTTTCACTTAAAATTGACATACATAAAAAAATTATTGAAAGTTGGAAGCTACAAATTTCCAGAATTTTCTATGCATGGCTGGGAAACAAATTAGCCGAGTTTAAAAAAAACGGAGCTCGGGTCGAAAAAGACACTTTTTTATGCGATTTCACATGGAATGACCCATTGACTTTCATGATTTGTGCTTAATACTCGATATTCCTAATGAACAATCAACTAGGCATTCAGTTTCGAGTCGAAATTGAGAAATATCAAATTGGGATTATATCAAAACATCAAACACCATATATTGCAAGATGCGTTACACATAAGCAATAGTCAAAAACACAAGTACTAAACCGATATTTTCTCCGAGAGGTTAATAGCCAATATGCCCATTCACTGAGAGGGGCCAATATGGGAATTTTTTGGGGGGGAGGGGTCCAAGTAAATGAGTGTTCCTTTCACTATCCATGTTTTTTTGCATTTTTATCATATACTTTTGGGGGCTTGGCCCCAACAAAAAAATTATTGTATCAACATTCCTGTGATGTTGGAGCTCAACTCAAATTTTGCCATTTTACCGTTTTTAATGACATCATCCAAAAAAGGCTACATAATTTTTTTGAATTCCAAAATCATTTTTGCGTTATTCACTCAAGTTTTAACCCTCTGAGGAGTTCTAACGCATATATCCGTTCTGAAACCTGCATGATCCCATCATGCCTTTATTTTATAAAACAGTAACACCTGCGTTTCATCCTTTTTCTTTGAGTCAAAATTTGAATTGGGCTGCATGACACAAATGTTTGAGATGTCTGTAGAATAAAAGATTTCATTGTGACCAGTCACCTTATTTTGAAAGTTTGAACCCATTTTTCAACATTTAAAGTGATACCGCAATTTCATAAAATGAAATCTACTTTGTCTTGGTCAAATGGATTTTGAACTAGTCTCGCTTGATACAATGCGATATAAATTAAATTACATATCTATAGTTTACTCACATTTTTAATGAGTCAAACTTTTGTTATGGGGTTTCTCAGTGGGTTAACCTACTGCGCTACAACCTAGGGATTGTAGGCAGCGCCCACTTCGATTCCTCCTCACAGACGTGTAATATAAGTAGACTGAGTATTATTGAGAGGAGCTTCAAAAAGAGTGACCCATGTCAACTAGCAGTCACGTGACTGCTTCGAAAAATTGGCTTGTGGTTGCCCGATTTGGGATTTTATCGCCTTATTTGGTGATATAACATCCTATGACAGGGTAGATGCGATTGAAATTTCCAGAGTGGGGACAAAAATGGTAAAATCGCCAATCTACTACTGCGTCGCGCGGACCAATTGGGTGACTACTGATGAACGGGCCATGGGAAGAGATTTTTCATTTTGGTCTCTTGGAAGGCCCTTAAAAATCCTTAATATTTACTGTCCTTAAAACTTTTTTGATGTCTCCAACCATTTTATCTTGAATCCCTTCAAATCTGAAAATATAACTGTCCCTGCGCTTTCAGCGTTTAGAGTCCATGTATTTCAATACTAATATCGAAAAACTTTTCTGAAACTCTTGCTATTTTGATGCAAGAAGCTTATGGTCAGGAGTGCCTTTTCTTGGAAATTAAAGGGGAGTTGAATTTACGTCGCATAGTTGCAAAACAGACTATTGGCGACGTTCACTGACTAACCCCAAAGGGAAAGATCTAGAGAAATTAAAAGGAATGCTGTTCATTCACTCCTCTTTCTGTAGGTTTCTTTCGAGATTGGTAGCCAGTATACTAAAAGACGACTGAAAAGAAAGCAGAAAAACGCATTGCCTAGAAACAAAATATTTTTTCACGAGTTATTTTTTTCAATAGCTCGCATACTAAAAGTTGTAAAGACAAACAGGCACTAATGACCGATTTTCGCCTAGTTGTTACAATTTTTTAACCCTCTGAAGGTCATGATTGCATTATTCCACAATGCAATCTGCTGTTTCTAACTAGTGAGACTTATTGACCAATAAAATACTTTCTAGGATTCTCTCAACAAATAGGTGTTGCTATTTAGTTACTATGCTTGCTGTAAAGTAAAATACACTACTCAAAAATCTCGTGACGCTCAAGGGGCTAAATATTAGTATATCCTTGGCATATCTTTAACTCCTTCTCTCATATATTTTATCTTCATAAGATTCGACATTCTTTATCTCAAATTTTCTTTTTCTTCCTTTGGGATGTGACATATTGAGGGTCGACTACATATAATTATATATTTCATTTATTTAAATTACAAACATGGTATAAATTTAAACCACTTATAACATGTTTAACAATTAAAGAAAAGATCAAACGCAACTACAAAAATTGTTTTTATTGTATAAAATATAACAAGATCTCTACAATACACATTGATACATAAAACTAACATAAATAACTACAACTAAAAGTATGTTACGATTTGCATGGCAGTCTACTATAAGTAAAGGCTTGAGCATAGTGGTATTTGTCTTATAATAGATAAACAAAACCAGATGTTATTGCTTTTAAAAAATACAATCACAGTAAGCTCAAAATAATAAATGGCAGTATTACTCTACTTTTGAAATATTGTCATCACAAACCTCTGTAATAACCTCTAACAAAAGATTCAAAATTATAATAGCTGTCAGGCTAAGCTTCTAATTGTCTTTACAATCAAGATCATATTGTCTTGTAACTAAGAGAAAGTAAATTAAAGCTTGATTGTGCAATGTGTGGAACATATAACTTTTATGTTTATTCAAAAATAAAAAAGCAGTTTTTGAAGCAGTATTATACGATTTGCAAATGTCACCTCAGAGCTTATTTAATTATTACTTACTTTTTATTTGATACAGTTAAAAGGAACATTCTTCTCAATACCTAAGAAAATGATGCTTGAAATTTTTGAAAATTAATTTATGCCAACACTATAACACATATTTTTGGTGCATTTATATTCATTTTCTGAATTTTTTTTAATTGTAACACGTGCTTAAAAATCTAGTGAAAATTAGTAAATAATCTCAAACTTATTTTTAAATGTTCCCACAAGAAAATGTGACTATAATTACATAAAATGAAGCTTATGCAAATTTTAGAGAATGCTTCAAAGGTTTCATTTCTTTAATGCAAGTTCACTTGAATGTGCACAAGTCAATATAGCTAATTTGATTTTTAAAAATTCAAGCCATAAATAAAAGTCAAAAGTTTACATTAGTCTATAAACAAGACATAAGTTACAATGCAGCAAGAGACTATTCCAAAGTGAACAAATATGATCAAAAAGTATGGCTAGCTGTAAAAATGGTTTTGTATCATAATGTTGAGTAACTCAACAATATGGAGACTCCAGTCATCAGAAATGATACAGAAAAAAATTGTCGTTATTCTGTGAATTTTACTGTTTCCTTTTTATTGTTGCTTACAAGCTGATACAGTTTACATAAAAAAATGAATGGATGTGGATAGTTACAAATGATTAATTGGTTAATTCTTAACCAAGCAAGTTAGATTTAATTTGTGTACCTGAAATAAACATATTTTGCTTCGCCACTTTAGATACACGATTTCAATAAATCCAATCCAGCCCATCCATTTGAGTGATAAACAAGACTAATAAGGGTTTTAATCATGATCTGTTTCAAATAAATGATATCCCCAATTGGTGAAACATTTAACTAAAATTGTCTTTGTATTATGTTTATGAAACCTACGATTAGAATAAAAAACTGCAATGTTTTGCACATTCTTTTCAAGAGAACAAGACAGATGGAAATGCAACATTAACTCCATACAAGACATTGGCACTTATTAAAAAATGAAAATTCAATGATTAAGTTAAATACAGGACTTTAAAAAAGAAACATAATTAGAGGAATATTTTTACTAATTGCACAGGTCAAAGGAATAGATTCATAACATAGAAAGTTTATAAGAGAAACAACCATTTGTTCGATCATATATGACGGAAATTGATGAAATTATGAAAACATGTAGTTTATAAAATCAAGATTTGTTAAATCAAACACTAATTATAAAATTTAAAACAGTTTGCTTATTCCAAATTTTAAAAGCCCTAATTATTTATACGCACAACAAAAAGAAATTGAAATAGGTAAATTAAATGTAAAGGTTTGTCACAATTAACCAATATTTAGTTTTAAATTGACTTAAATTCTAATACTAAAGGTTTTAATAGCAGAAATAAAAAATTCTAAGTACACCTAATTCTGTTTTTACGCGATAGATACATTCCTGAAGAATATGTGTAAAAAAAGACATTGTATCTATGGGAAAAAAGAAGATTGGTTCCGGATCTAAAAAATCAGTAAAAATAATTTTAAAAACCATATGAAAATATTCGTTTTAAGCTTATTATTTTATTTCAACAAAATACACATGTAATAATATGTAATGAAAATGAAAAAATTCTTCATGAACAAAAAAAATCTGTTTTACATCCCCTGTCATCCAACCTGTACTTGCAGAAAATTCATACTTTCTGTTTAACTGAGATAAAGTGCTTGGCTCCTTTTCTTTTATCTGTCAATAAATTCTTAGTACTGTTTGCTTGATGGCATTTCCATCTACTGGTACTCTTTTTTGTGACTTATCTTCTATCCATATTACAAGAGCCTTTTCCATCTTTTCCTTGACAATATCTCTTATATATGATGATGAATTAACACTTTTGTTCCAGAACATACCGACTTCCTAATTGCAGCTTCATTTTTCTTAATTGCTCTTATGGTAGCTTCATGTACACTAAAATGCTTTCCTACAGAAGTAGCACCTTGTCCAGTTGTAAGACGATCTAAAACTTGAATTTTAAGTTCCAAAGAAATCACTTTCCTTTTCGTTTTGGTAATGGGTGAATTGTGACATTATACAAGGGCTACCGAAAAATATCTCAAATTAAAATTAATAAATAAAGGTATGAAAACTTTGCAAACTTACAATTTATTGACTTTCGGCAAAATTTATAAATTTACATGTGAACAAATTTCACTAAGATTCTTTCACTTTGAAATAGAGCTACATACTAAATGTCTTCCGAAGATACAATGCACGAATATGGTAGATGTGCACCAAATTCAATAATAAAGATGTTATGTAATTATCTAGAGGAAAGCATGTGTTTCAAAACACACTAGCTGTTATACATATAGAAAATGGAAATGATCTACTACGCCACAAATAAAATTTTGTTTTCTTAGAATTTAGGCAAAAAAAATTGTTAGAAATTGGATTGGACCGCTCGTGTTAAATCAAAATGACTTGCGTAAAAAGAGAATGAAATATTTATTTTGAATTCGTGTTATATCATATTCATGTAAAAAAAGTTCGTGCAAAAACAGAATTAGGTGTATACAAAAGTAATTATTTAGCCTTACTTATGTAACTTTAAAACATTGCCATTTCTAAAAGCACTTTACAAAAACATAAAAAAAATTATGAAAATATTTATGGAAAAAGGGTATTCCCGAACGTAAATATATTGCAAAACTGTAAAGCTCTTGTATTATTTTGTAAAAATAAACACGAGTCACTTAAAAAAGTAACTTTTTACAAGCTAAGGCATACTGTTTTGACAGTTATAGTATGAGGGTTATAGTAAAGAAATGCTAACTATATTTATGAGAAATAAAGCTACTTCAATGTTAATGATACATTTCTACCGTATATTAATGAAGATTCCATAAAATGGTTATGTATGCAACATAGGAAGAAAACTGTGACAAATGTTTGTAAAGAAAACACACACAAAAAAATTTTTATACTAATAAAATTCTGAAATAATTTTACAACATTGTTGCATTTATCAAAGGGGATGGTTTCCAAACTAATATTACAAATGCACCACTTTTAAATTTCGATAACTCAGTTAAATGCTCTTGCAAATAAAATAATGTATTTGTAATAAATCTAAAATGTATTGAAATAATGAAGATGACATCTAAAAATAACGAATTTCTATCAACAAAACAAACTAAAATACATGTAAATGAGACTCAATGAAAAAAGTAAATCAGTCTTCAAAGAAATTGCTATGAATTTGTATAATATATCATGACTTCAAAAAAATCACGGGTCGAATTTCGTATTTTGCAAATATTAAAATGACTAGCTCGTTAACAATTTTGACATAGTCAATGGTTTGTTACCAGCTGATATGGAAGTAAGGCACATTACGAGGTTCTCACTGCATCTTTTACATGAAATTTTATGATAAAATTAAGACAAAGATTGCATTAAAAATTTCAGCAATCTACAAAAAGAAAAACACAGTAGTGAACAAGATCTCATATTTAATTCTATTATGTTTATAAAATGGAGCAGCAGCAAAAGAAACAAGTTTGTGGATAATCAGGAGCATAAACACGTTGTTCAAATCCATATATGTGAAACACTTTATCATGGTTCTGCCACTTGTAAGCTATTGCAGCCACGGGTACAATGCTAACTTTGTGTCTCTGTAAAGAAAATTTTAGTGCTTTACAATTTATGCTCACATACAAATATTGTACAGAAATTTTAGCTATTTTGCATTATACAGTAGGTGCTCTTTAATCCGGCACGTTCGGGACCACGGCCGCGCCAGATTAGCGATTTTGCCAGATTATTGAATGTCAATATAGTTTTAACGGAATACCAAAGAAAAATTAATACAGTACAATGATACTTAAAACAAGTTGTAATAAGCTACTCTATGGCAAGAAAAAATACATGTGAGCAATACTGTTTAAAAAAATCTGATATCACGTTGCATCCGTGATTCGGATCTGTTCTTCAAAAAATCGTTACGGATTATACACAAATTTATGGATTCTGCAGAGTTATAGCTTTTGTTGGATTCGGCAAATTTTACAAATGTATTTAATGCATCAGAAGCCTGTTTCCACGAGACTTTAGCTTCATCTGCCCTGGCTCCTTCTTCATCCAATTACACCTCCTGAACCTGGGCTTCTTGTGGGTTCACGACACTTGTTTAATTTGTTCGTCACTTAGTTCTTCTACCACTGGCACACTTTTGTCGATTTCAATCCAATCTATAACTTCTTCACAGGGTACATCTGTGAAAGGGTTGTTTGGCACAGCTTTTACCAAATCTAGCACCATATTTTGATCATTACTGGTAACGTTTGGATTTTGATCCGCATCTTCATTACGGCCAAAGTTTGCGCCAGCACCACTGTAAAGTCACTTCTTTCACCTGATTCCACGCTAAGATAATTGCGAAAATTGCATCTTTGACATTAAACTGTCTTTGGAATTCTTACATCAGTCCAAAAGGCCTGACACAAAAGATCTTCTATAAAAACACTTGAAATTTTCAATCACACCTTGATCCATCGGCAGAATCAAGGAAATGACATTTGGTGGTAGGTAATCTGCAAAATTATTGCTGGAAACCAAATCAGAAGCAGGAGGATGAGCGGTACAGTTGTCTAACAAAAGTGTTCTGCTATCTTCTGACATTCCACGTTTTTTAAAGATTTCCTTTACTTGTGGTACAAAATGATGGAAAAACCAGTCCTTAAACAAATCTGTTATCATCCATGCATTGCTCTGTGCATCATAATGCACAGGCAAGTTTAAGACTCCTTTTAAAGCTCTAGGTTTTTATATTTACCAATCACGACAGGTATCAGCTGATGGTCACCACAAGCATTTGCACAACAAAACAGTCAATCTGTCTTTATTTTTCTTGAATCCCTTAGCACATTTTTCATCCCCACCTGAGTAGACATTGGCAAACAACGCCATAAAAGGCCGGCATTGTAAACTTGACAACGGGTTAATTCCCAACCATACAACTTGCTGCAGCTTGTCCTTCTCTGGACCTTGCGCCATAAAACCCAACAATCAATCAATCAAACCCACCCTACAACAAGGCTGCTAAAAGTGTTCTTATATTCTTCAGCGGCATTTTCATTGGCTGATCTGCTCTCTCCAGTCACATCCAGCCTCTGGATTCTTTGTTGAATTTTAAATTTCTGAAGCCAACCATCGGAAAACAAGCATTTTCAATGTTCAGATCACAATGAAACTGTTTTTCTTTTTTGATGATCATAGGCCCAGTCAGATTTATCCTCTGATCTTTTCACACTAAACCAAGCGTACAAGGCACTATCAAGAATTTTAAGTTTAGGTTTATTCAATGTGTCTTGATTCCATATTTTTTGCTGTTACACCTTGAGCAGCAAACTTCTTAAGTTCTTTTTGTTTTTTATATCATAAATTGTCAAAGAACCAATATTGAAATCATGCATTATGACGTTTCTGTTTTTGCCTTCTTCGAGACGATTAAGTATTTCTAGGTTTTGCTGTATAGTGAGAGTCGCATGCTTACGCTTGTTAGTTTATTAGCACTTGAAGAACTCATGCTGAGCTTTGAGAACACTTTACAGTACAGTACACTGTATGTATAGTTGTAATATTGTGCAAAACATGATATGTAACCCGCTAGAAAACAGGAAACACTACTGAAATTATAGCTGACAGTCACAATAAACGCTGAGCAAACTAAAAATGTGGACAGCGCAGTGGTGCGACCTGGCAATCAAGGTCAACAAACGCCCAAATCCACCTGAAAAAATCCAAACACGAGCGGCTTGATCGGTTCCGGATTACAGAATGTGCCGAACTGAAGAATGCTCGATTAAAGAGCACCGACTGTACAAATTATATTCATTTCATTGTGTTTTGCAACTAAAGAAAATTGCTCAAGCAATTTTGTCATACAACCTTCTGAAATTGCAAAATACAAAACAAAAATTGCAATGTAAATCAATATTCACTTCAGTTTTCCAAAAAAGATACAAAATGTGTCATTAAAATACTGTGGCAAACATAAATGTTTCACACATTTTGTTACAACATACAAAAATCAATAGGAATTATAACTTTTCTTAAAATTATAAAATACCAAAATTTTTATTTTTATATGTAAAATTCCAATGGGAGATAGTTTGTAATTTTATAATACGTCAGCCTTAAGCAATGCTTCATAAAAATGAATTTTATTGAAGCATAAATTTAATTAAATTGGATTAAATATAAAAATGTATATAGCTTTAAACAAAATAATTAAAGATTGCTTAAGAAAAACTAATTTTAGTGGGTATCTTTTAAGAGGTATTAAGAAAGTAGGAGGTACTAAACAAGGGAATCCAAAGTTCAAGAGAAACTAAAGCTGAAATAGCTATTTCAATACTTCTGTTGAAATAGCTATTTCAACAGAAGTTAAAATGCTATAAATAATACATATATAAACATACCTGCTTCAAAACCTTTTCATCAGTAAATGATGTAGCATGCTTCTGCATAAGTTGAGCCGAAGCCATACTCACAGTTGTATCAGGAAAATGAGTGAGTGGTAACAACTAAATTAGAGAAATATGTTGTGTATAGTTGGTATTAAATTCAGTATTTTTTTGCAGGAAAACTCCAATAAACACTTTAAATTAAAATATACCATAGGTATTATAACAGCGGATTGTAACAAGCACATAACTTGTAATCATAGAGTACTGAGAAATAATCCACATTTTTGGGGGATAAAAAATGAACCATGGTAAAAAAGGGGCCGAAGTCCATTTTGCAAGTTTTTGATAACATCTGATTTAGTAATTTATATTTTCAAGCAAAAGCATCAAAAATACTTTCTAATGTTTTGATACTTTCATAATCTATTGACGGGACGTTGGTAAAATTTTTCCATTATAACTTTCATCACCTTGAAGTAATTTGTGGACTTAACTCAAAATCAATGAATTTGGACATTTGCCCTTTTCTACATAAGATATAATAAATTTACTAATAGAGAAATTTACGAAAATTTTGTGAGTTAACATCCAGAAGTGCGGAGCAAAGAAATGTAAAAAAGACAAAGGGATCAATTGTTGCACATGAGACATCTAATCCAGTTGGTTGGTTGGGGTATAATGGTGCAAGGTCCTAAATGGGACAGGTTGCACCAAACACAAGCTAAACAGCAATTCAATTAATCGGGAGAATATTCAAAATAGTAGCTAAATCAACAATAAAAAAGGGCAATGCATAAATCATGCATGTACGTTAACAGATAAGCAAAATTAAAGCCTTACCCCAGGTGAAAGCAATACTTTTTATGTTAAAATATGTGATTAAGGTAAAAATTAAAAAAATGGTAATTTAAAATGTTGATGGTGATGTTCATTCAAAAACAAATAAAACGTGATTTGGATTAAATGATAGAGAAAACATGAAATTTGAAAACCAATACTGTATTCAAATTTAAAGACTTGGACGGGATTTCCTCCCACCAAATCTTGCTAAAAAGTTTCAAATGGAGTTGTCAAAAAAGCGATGATGATAACTACTGAAAACAGTAACAGCAAAAGCAATTACACATAAGTTTCCCTCTTCTAATAAAGATGCATATGTGTAAAACGTGGGTGTCTGAGTCTAAGACAATTTAAAAGTTCATCAGAGAATCATACAGGCAATGTAGGCCACACTGAAATGACTGCATGAATGCTGTGGAACCTGTTATTATTCTGTGTGTTCCAGTCATTTTACCAATCATTCGACATGTCTCGGACAGCTTGTCGAAGATCAGCATATGGGATGTGTATATTTATTATAGCAACAGCATCCACCAGTTCATTTCATACAATCTTAACATGTCCCAGTATCCAACAAAAAGTGATACTGAAACAACAATAGAGGAGTTTTCTGTTCATTTTTAAAACAGCAAGTGCCAAGGGATGTCTCTGACACTCCAATGTCAAAGATACAAGGTCTAAGCCAGATGGAGTTCCAGTGCTAACTGTTTTTCCTATTTGTTTTACAGTAGAGCTGAGCAGAGGTGGTTTGTCTACGTGAGTTGATGACTTTTGAAGGAAGGAGGAATCTTCAAGGATATCTGCCACAGTCCTCGCCAAAGGTCATTACAGAATTAAAAATTAGTTACAAATATAAAAGCTATTTTTCTAAATATTTAAAAAATACTGAATATTCAATATCCTTCGAAAGAAATCAAATTGAGATTTTAAGTTCTTGAAAGTAATTTTAAAATAAATTTTAAATATCAATCCTTAAGAACGTCCTATGCAAAGTCTTGTAATATATGTAAGAACTAATGTGATATAAATATATCAACATCAAATTGCTTCCTATTCAGTCAAATTAACTTAAATGCCTGTTCTAATATTTTAACTAAATCAATGATGTATATCACTCAAATCATTAATATGGCTCTACACTTCAAAATCTTTGCTTTAAAACTTGTTGCAATAATAAAAGTTTTGGATATCTAGTGCTGCTCAGTAGGTTGAATAATGGATTACTTACAATAGTTTCTTCTTCTTGGCAAACAACTTCACCAGATACATTTCGAATTTTATCATCGGTAATAGCACCAACTTTTTCGACAACATGATCATCCATGTGGTTGGACCTAAATAAAAATAATAGTTATTACATTTGGAAGATAAAATAGTCACTTTTGATGACATTAAGCATTGAAAATTTTATTCCTTAAATTAAAATAAAAAACATTTTATTAAAATCTCGATTTTTTTTAAATTTCAAACAAATAAAGGCACAAGAAATTTGAATAAATTGGTTTAGCATATGTCAGCTATTTGCATATACAGCAGAAACTCGTTAACTGACGTTTTTGCAGATATGCTAAATGCTTATTTTTATGAGAAATAGTCATATTGTAATTTGTTTAAAAGATATATAAAGCTACCAAGTTGCTATAATTTTTTTGCTATATAGTAAAGAAAACAAATTGTCAGTTGATGAGTTTCAGCTCTAAGCTGATGATTTATAAAAAGTGTAAGAATTATTTTTTCAAAACTGTACTCTTTTTCAAAAATAGTGGCTTATATATTCCAGATTATGATATAATTTTATACTTCAGAATAAATATAGGGTATTTTCAACACAAGAATTTTTGGACTGTTATGAAGAATAAAATGTTCAGCCTTTGATAGCACATCCTTTCATCAAAAAAAGCCCTCATATTTTTCATTTTTATTAAATTTTTAAAGCATACTTATTGAAAATTCCATTCCTTATACTAGAATTAATAGGTAAAAAATATTTTTCTCCAGAGCATGTCTGTCCAAGAATGCAGTTAAGAATTTTGTAATACTTAAGAGAAATACTCACTTTTATATATCAGCACTTATTTGGTAAAAGGGGATTGTATTTGTATGCTATGCAATGGGATATATATCAGTTTAAAATATTGCACAATTTGTAACATTTCAATTTTGTGAACTAATTTGAAGTGAAAATAAAGAATTATTTAGTTGCTTGGTTGATTTTAGGTTTTATGACTCAAGGGCCATATTTGGCCAAGCTGTGCCAAACACAAGACAACATCAGGCGAAAATGTCACGAAAAGAAGAAAAGGAGGGATTGGGAATAAAGAAATGCATGTAAAGCAGAAAAAGACTGCTTAGGTATCCCAGGAGAGCAACCCTTGTTTTTTACTAAAGACAATAAGCCCCACGGGTAAAGAAAAGATCACAAGAGTACATAGTGTCCATGAAGCCAGTACACACCTAAAGGAGATGTGCCCCTGAGGGCAGGTGTCATAAGCTCTTGTGTTTAAATAGAATATTTTACACTTCATTCGATACTTAATTGAAGCAACTGATTACATTAATGAGACAAAATACAAAAGTATCATTTCTTAAGTTACATTATCATGTATTCATGACAAAAACTACATCTGCCTATGCTCATAACTAATTTTTCATTGAATATTTAGGAATTTAATGTTCTTGGAACATATTTTCTGTACGTAATCATGAGAGAAATTTATATCTCGTGTCAGTTTATTGTAAGGTGATGTGATGCAATGAAAGAGTGACTTACTGAAGTTAACAGAATAAGAACTGCAACCACCTGTACTCACAAGTAAACTTCCATTAAATGTTTAAGAAAATTAAAAATTATTATAATCAAATCATCAAAACAATTAAGTATCTAGTCATTATCAAAGTACTCAGCAAAGAAATAACAATCAATTAAAAAGGATAATAAATAAAATAGGATATTAAACTAATTTGACATTTGAATAAAATTTTAATTTTAAGGTATTAACCATCCAGCCAAGGGCAATTTTCATGTTTTCCAGTACAAAATTGCATGCGAAATTTATATCTTGTGTCAATTTACTATAAGGAGATGTGATACAAAAATAGCGTGGCTTGCTTAAATTTACAGAATAAGTAACCTCTCTATTTTGGTGTCGACCGGGCTGCAGGTTGAATTACTAATTTTAATAAAAAATAATAATTTTATTTTATAAAAAAGAAAAACGTTCAATAGAACAAATAAACATACCATTTAATTGTCAGACGAATAAAACATTTGATTTGACCAGTTCCAGCACAAACTTTGCAGACAGCCATTCCTTCACCACTACATTTCCAACACCTGGTAAAAAAAGTTTAGCTGTTATTGAAATTAAATTACGTTACAAATATTTGAATGTACAAATAGTTTATACCTGAAAATGTTTTGCAGCATTAAAAATATTGAATAAATATAGAGTAAATATGCCAAACCATATAAAAGTGGACTAGAGATGTGGACTAATGCACAAAACAATGAAGACTAAAAACATATTTATATCAAATACATTAGTTTTAAAAACCTATCAAACCCATTTCTACTTAAGAGTTTTATAGAAAATCAATACACCTTTCTCCAAGTAGTACTTTATTTAACTGCAAATGACTCCCCTTTTAGGATCACTTTAGACTCCATGTAATCAGAAGCTTTTGAAATAAATAAAATATTTCATGCAATCATATTTTTTTCCTTTTTAAACTTTCCATCAATAAAAGAGATGGTCAAGTCAAACACACAATTGAGTATATTCAACGATGTGTTTCAGTTGTCTCAATCATGTCCACTATCAATATGTAATGTATCACTTCATTTATGAAAACCCAAGTTACACCTAATAGTTCACTTCATATATATAGATACAAAAAGTAAAATATAAAAGGTAGTGTAATTTAGAAAAGTTAAACAATTACTGTTTTTTATATCTATATATATTTCACTGAAGTATGTGGCACGGAAATCGACGATATTTGAATTTTGGCAAATGACAACAATGAGAAAGAATATAAAATTGATTGTCATGGAATTCATTCACCAATTTTGAAGCTTAATTTAAACATGTTCAATTTGCACCATGGAGCTGCATACTGCTAAAACTACATAAAAGAATTTAAAATTCTTCTGTAGCAGAAATTTTTCAAATCTGATTACAGAAGACAATTAGAAATCTGGAAGATGGAAACCAGCACAGTGAAGAAATTGTGAAGGAACATGAAGACATAAGTACCACTGCATCGCCTTGAAGTGGACATTCAGAAGCTAATTGTGGTAACATGACTAAAATGTGTACTTTTTAAAGTGCACAGTATTAGAAATAAGAATTAACAGCAGTAAAAAACACAAAATGATGTTTTACATTTTTGATTAAATATATTTTATTTTGAGGTATGAGATGTCCATATTGATGCTTATATTCATTATAAAATGATTTAAACAAAGTATAGAATGTAAGTAATAACATGGTTGCCAATAGATTTAAACAATTAAGAAATTTTAACAGATGAGTGGGTCAGCTAGAGTTAAGTTTATACTGGTATAAAAATTTAAATAATTTATGTTTATTGACAAGCAACAATGTCCAATAATCATTTGCAATTACGGTGTTTATAATTGGAAATTTGGAATGTAAAATAAATATGATTAGAATTTCTAAATCTGAAGTATTTAAGATTTTAATGAAATAGTGTTTAAATTACAAATATCTTTTTTCAAATGCTAATACTTTTATTGAATGACATTAAATATAACATACAAAAATAAAATGACATTGAGAAATAATACATTTGTGTGTTGGTTAATCTATTGATTGATACATTGTTGGTGAACTCTATTTATCTGTTTTCATAATGCATTTCTATGGCAACAGATTCAGTGGTGAAAGCTATTCTTGTGGTAGACAGAATGTACACTTACTTCCTCTGTCCTGAACCAGTGCAGTGTAAACAGTTTTTAGTTTCAGTTCTTACGGTTACTGGTGAAAACCCATCACCATGACATTGGAAACAGTATTCCTATATAAAAAGTTAACAAAAACATCAGAAAGCACTCTTGCTGAATTTAAAAATACACACAATCGATTCACAGCTCACAAAAGCAGTGTTAACTTTGAATGCTAAAAAGCTTAAGCTTAGTTACTGATAGTGTATACATGTTTAAAAATTTGAAAACTGAAATATCTCCAACTTGAAATATTATTGAGATGAGTTGTACATTTCTCAGTAATAATATTTTGGAAAATATTCTCCTCCAAGAGGAGAAAAATTGAGCATTTTCTTCTAAAGGTATTAAAGTAATAAAAAAATGTCATGCGATATTTTTTATCACTGAATGAATACTTAAATGAAACAAAATCATGATTTAAAATGCAGTACTAAGACAAATATTAAAAAGTAAACATTTCAGTTATTTTTGTACTTTGCTCTTCGATAATTTTGGTCAAAATGCGAATTACTTATTTCTTTGACAATTTGTGTAGTTATTTTCAGGTTCACTCAGAGTTCATTTTTATTGTATCTCCAATGCAGTTTAATGTGCATGCAGTGCAATTACATGCAGAAATATAGGTGTATCTGTTGCTTATCATATATGTGGATAACATGGCAGCAGCATTATCATTAATATGACAAATATATCATGGTTTTCAATAAAAGCAAATAATTACAGTCAAATCTCTTTAAGACAAACTCGTTTAATATGAATTACTGATAATATGAACTAAATTCCAATCCCATCAAAATTTATATTCAAATAATGTTAACGCATTTGTTTAAGAATTCAGGTTACACTAATTGCCGGTTAAGACAAACAAATTTTTGAAACTTACAAACAGATTCTTTCCAATCATATTATCATTAAATGCTCCAAAATTGTAGATTTATTTGTGGAGGAGAGTGAAGATGAAAAAAGAAACGAAGATTTCAAAAAAGACGAAGGAATATGCATGCCTTCTTTAAAAGAAGCTATTGCTGGCTTAGAAATTGTTCACCACTTTTTGTCAAGCAGCGAAAATTCATCTTCTCAATTAAAGTGTTGCCCTCAAGGATTTTCTTAAAGAATGTCATGAAAAAACAAAAAATCGGTAATAGAACTATTTCAAGACAAAAGTTGCATAATCAGGAAATATCTGTAATTAAGAATCATCTGTATAATCATGATGAAGAATGCCATTTATATCAGAATCAAGAATTGTACAGCAAGTAAAGTAAATACATTGATATTTTATTTTATTGTTAAAATACTGCTTTTTTCTGATTTCGGATAACACAAACTAGTCAATACGAATTATTTCTACGTCCTGTGAAATTCATCTTAACGAGATTTGACTATAAACAATTTCTAAAAAACAGTGTTATATATACAGTGAATGAATGATACATGAAAAAGTGTCAGGTTCATTTCTGCAATCAATTAATTACAATTTCCTTAAAAATGAGGTTTTAAATACAAAATTCTAGAATATTCTCCAAATTTTAATGTTTGGATAATATTCTTCGCTAGCAATTCAATTGAGATGATACAAAGTATTCAAAAAGTCTACACATACGTATCCTTTTCCAGAACAGGTGTTACACCTTTTGCGTCCAACTCCGCCACAAACGTGACATGTTTTTATAGAAGCAGTATGAGGAACTTCAAGTTCCAAGGCATGATTCTTAAAATAAGCTGGAGGAACAGCATGGATGTCCCAGGCAAAGGGTGCTTCCCCTGATTCTAATTTATCTACAGCACCACCTAAAAATTATTTGAGATTCAAATGTAACAAAAATTGGACCTTGTTTTCAAAGAAGCAAGTAATTTAAAATTTGTAATGCCCTGGGGACGATATAGAAGTGTTAAGTCTGCTAAACTACCCATAACATAATTTAAAATGGCAAAGGTTTGGTTTAAAATTAAATATAATTTTTTATTAAAATGTCAAACGACCTACAAAATTAAAGAGACGTTCTGTGAAAAATTAATCTAAATGGCTGATTTGGTTTAAGGCACAAGGACCATAGTTGACCGAATTGCACAAAACACAAGACAGACAACGTCAAGTAAATGAATATACACATACAATGAAAGTTTTACTGACGCAGAAGAGAGAAATATATCCAGGGTTCTGCACATAACTTGCATTTTATAAGCACAGCGGGTAAATCTACTGAACCATGGTGACCTCTCATCTAAATGGAAATTAAGAAAAAGCTAACTCAATAGAAATCTCAGGCATCTTTATCACAGGAGGCAAATGCCTCCAATCAGCCTCACAAATAGTTAATGCCACCTGGGACAACAGTGCCACATTTACTTAGAAAGGTTCGGTACTACCACTCCCAGATGGCATAGGCATGTGACAAGTTACAAATTTCACAAAACAATTTCTGTGAGAAATCAACCTTTTCATTGCACCTGCTACAACTGCTGTATCATTACATCTGACCCCATATACTAGAAATTCTTCGGTACAGACACCATACAAAGGATTTTTACCCCTAAAGATGCTCACGTCAATCCCAGTTTGTGAGCTTTTGGGAATATATATCCTGCTGGAGAGCTTTTCCTTTTGTCAAGCAGGCCATAAGTTAGAGCAGCTTCCCAAAGTAGACATTATCACATCTCTATCGGAGCTGAAGGAATCTCAGGTGGCAATGCCGGCAATACAGGGAACAGGGTTGAGGGAGCATTGGTGAACAATATATGATTGAGAAGCAATATATCATAATTGAAATATGAACAAACAAAGAGTTAAAATTGAAATTCAAACACTGGTGCCAAGAGTTCTGGTTGCAAAAGCAGATACCCACACTTCATCTTGGACTGTAGGCTGGGACAAGAAACGTTTTGATTGCATTTCCGTCATTCCATTGAGTTCAACGATTTAGTGTG
This sequence comes from Meta bourneti, assembly GCA_933210815.1. Lineage (NCBI taxonomy): Eukaryota > Metazoa > Arthropoda > Arachnida > Araneae > Tetragnathidae > Meta > Meta bourneti. Next base: position 55,190,688 of record OW119930.1, on the reverse strand, counting down.
GAAACAATTCTTTAAATTAAAAAGAGGAACCAACTGCAAATAATTAAACATGGAGATTTAAGGATACTGCTGACAAATAGAGAATAATATCAAAAATTGGAAGCACTATACCAGGCTCATACTTCTCAAAAATTATTCTTTTTAATTTTAGTGATTTGACTAGTATTAATAACCAATAATAGTGAGCAATCTTGTGGCTTTTGCAATTTACAATTAATTCATTTTAATAGATAGTTTTATAATTTCAGTTCCAAGTTGTTATACTTCCAAATTAGCTTTCAGAAATTCTAAAATTATACAGCTACATAAATATTTTGGCGAAATGAAAATTATAGGCACACTACATTTGGGGGATTGGGTAGTTGAATTAAGATTGCACTGGAACAACACAATGGGCTATTGGTGACGGTCATGGATCCATCCTGAAGAGAAAGGTCCAACTTCATGAGAAAGACTTCATGAGATAACACCTCGTAATTTTGAACCACGGTCAGATGATGAGGTAAACACCTGATCTGGCACCCCACACTCCACACTTCCACACCACGCCAATGTGAGGACATTTGAGACCATGACAGTATTAACATGCACCAGCCCCTACATACACAAAGGTCTCTGGTTAGAGCAAGTTTCGAACTTGCAACCCTCTGGTTGCTGATTTATTACTCTTCCAACTGGGCTACAGGGCATAGAGTAGAAAAGTTTTAACACTAAATTCCATCCAGTTATATGATGTAACTGGATTTAGTTAGGTCACACACAAGTAGTTTTGCCATCATATTTATCTTTTACCATGTAATAAATATACAACATTAATGCATTAAGGTAAAGAAATATATAACCAGACAAAATAAATGCAATGAAAACTTGTTTCTCATTTATTTTATTGATTATGCATTGGTTTTACATTTAATTACAGTAAAGTAAAAACAGAGTAATTGCCCAATTCTAAAATGTTTAGCTCGAATACAATAAAAGTAAAAAGTTGATCAAAAATACTTTTTTCGGGAATATGAATAAATATAGAACTTAATAATTCTGATTGATTTCATTCATTCCTTAATTTTAATAAAATATCTAATATTAATCATGTATTTTACTCATTTGCAATTTTTAAAATATGAGTAAATGTTACTACTTTCACTTACCAGTGTAGGGCTCAAAAGCCCAGCATGTAGTTCTGATCTCTGTAAAAGTTTCCAAAGTATACTGAAATGCAATAAACAAGTTAGTAAAAAAGTTATAAAAATTACATCATTGCAACAAACACAGGAATATGAATTAAAAAAAATTTTAGAATTTATGACAAGAAATTTACTTTCAATAAAGAATTCACTCATTGCTTGCTTTTTCAATTTTACGAAACAAATATCTGAAACTGACATCGTCAAAAAAAAGGCAAGTTTATTGAAACATTTCTTTCTTTTTTAAGGACAAATAAGGGATTCATTCTGAAGTAAATGATTTGATTTATTAATAATACTGAAGTAATAAACAAAATATTTTTCCAGAATATATTGCTTTTGCATATAAATATATCATCAAACTTACATGAAATGCGTTGGAATGCTTAATTTCAGTAATTGCCATATCTCTAGCTGCTCCTGTGCCATAGCAACAATGTGTAGATACTTCTTGGATGAGTGCATCTCTAGCATCTTTTTCTGTCAAATGTGGGATGCTGTTGAAAAATATCACCTTTAATTTTCTTAAGTACTACAAAGTCAAATTTAACAGCTATTACGGAAATAGCTGTTCTCGTTGGGGTCAGGTGCGTCCCCTGAAAAGCATGCGTGAAGATAAAGGGCCATAAGCAGAAGATATATGAGTTGTAGTGAATAACTTTACATCGGGCCTGCAGATCAGATACGGCCCTCCGAACAAGTTTACCCGGCCGGCAGACCAAATATGGCCCTCCAAATATTTTTGAAGGCCCAGATACCGCCCTCCAGATAGGTTTAATCAGCCTGCAGGTCAGATACAGTCCACCGAACAGGTATAACCTGCACACCATATTGAATCTCCGGATAGGTTTAACCAACCCGCAAGCCAGATAAGGTCCTCCAGACAGGTGTAACCCGCCCATACACAAAAAAAGGATACCAGATATTCTTAGCGGAGCGACATTTCGTAAATATTTCTTGTTACACCTTGATTTTGTTGAATGATTTAGGTAAGATTACGAATCCAAAAACCTCAGATTGAAACAGCTGACAAGTCTACCTACACATTCAGCAAATCTGTGTGCTGTTATTTTTCACCCTTCGTTTCCCTAAAAATATATTTAAATTTTGAAAATCAAGATGTTAACAGCTCAACAATTTACTATCCATATTCCTATAAGAAATTGATTTAAAAAATTATGTCGGTCATTGAATTAGGTAAAATTAGGAAAATCTGAAAGAAACTTGCAAAATCTGAACATGCAATTGTATCGCAATGACAGGGTACCACAGCCAAAGTACTTGTGAATAGTAGTATTAGTAATAAAATTTTTTAAATAGTAACTAAAAATGTCTCCTCTTGAATCCTATATTAGTAGCAATTTTAGATGCTCAAATACAAAATGTACCAAGTATGAAAGAGAAATACAGGAAATTTAAATTTTAAAATTAAAAAACTAAATATTTTCTTAGAAAAGGCATGGTTGAATACAGACAAGACCAGTTTAATTTTCAGATTCCCTTTAACCATTTAAGGAAGGCTCATTTTCAAGGTTATTCTAAATACAATTAAATTCTTCAAAATCATAAAAAGTGTTTGGAAAGAGACTTTAGGAATAGATAAATAATCAACGGAACAGATTTTTTGTGGATGAAGGATTTTTTCACTCATGAAGAACTAACAAAGTAGGAAACATGTCAAAATCCTCAATTTTTAAACATAATTGATAACATATGCCGAAACATCTAATTTTGTTATAAACATAATAACTTGATCGTTTTGGTGCATGTTGGCCTGAGATAAGTTGTGGTTAATTGGGTTTTAAGGCGCAAGGGCCGTATTTGACCAAGCTGCGCTAAGGATCAAGTATTGGACAAAACACACAAGAAAAGTTTTACTGACACAGAGAGAAACCAGGACAAGTTACAGGAATCGAGCCTTCGTCACCCACAGCTGGCAGGTTGCTAGCGCAGTGGTCAAACCCACTGTGCCACGGCTGCCCAGTGACAATTTGAGCGTTTTGCTTCTGAAATCATAATTCAATTTCAGAAATAATAATTCTGTGAATATATTAGTTGGTTAACATATCTTTTACAAAACAAGCTTCTTAAGGGTTTTATACGTGAAACATTGAACACTTTAGAATAATCTCTATTATTAACAAAAATAGCAATAAAAATGAATAAACAAAATCACGAACAAAAACGCTCTTGAGTAATTGGGATAACACATGAAAAACTTTACTTGGGTAATGGACTCCGACGAGCGTCACCCTCTGGTTTCAGAAGAGATGGCGATAGAGGAGGTGGGATGGCAACTATAAAACAAAGCATTATTGTAACCATTCGCCAGAACTTTGATACAGAAAGAATAAACAAGTGAAGATAAAACTGAGAGTTGAAAATAAAATAAAAAGTACGAATTTAAGTGTTTGCATTAACAATTTTTTGAGGCATCAAAACTTCATATTATGTATTATAATAACATAATGACAGGATTCACCAAATGGCAGTTCTGTTTTACTCTTTACCACAGTAAGGTAGGTTGGTTAGGTTTTATGGCGCAAGAGCCATGTTTGGTCAACACAAGACAGAAGACGTCAAGTAATGAACATGTATATAGAAGAAATGTTTTGCTGATACAGAAGTGAGAGATGCACCCAGGGTAAGTTACAGGAATCAAACCTCCTCCGCAGGATGCTAGAGCAGTGAGTAAACCCACTGATCCATGCAAGAATAAGGTTCATAATGTACTTTTGAAACGAATTTTTCTGAGTACCACATTCGAGGAAATTCCAGTATAAATGTTGGAGAATTGACAAAATACATTAATTATTCATTTACAATTAAAGTATAAATTAAAATAAAGTTATCTACATCCTCGAGGAGTTTGTGATGAAGTCTGCATCTTTTTGGCGCTTCCACAAATCTTCCAAGAGAACTATTTGTCTGAAATATCAAGTATTAATGTATAATTTCAAGTATCGATTCACCGGACGGAAAAGCAAATAAAAATCCAAGTTGTGTCTTGTCTCAATAAGAATTCATGAGAAAATGTTTTCTTTTGTTAAGATTTCTTAAGTCAAGTGAAATTTAATTCTGAACAATTCAATTTTTATATCAATCTTGTAACATTTCATTCATTTCTTGTAAAGTGATCTTTTGAAGTAGACAAATGAAAGGATGGAGGAAATCGTTCAGAAATTGGAAGAGGCTACGAAGAGCCATCTCCACATCAAAGATAAAATGTCGACAGCTATTAGGTGACGAGTGATGTGAAAGAGTTCTGCAGACAGCTCTATTCATAGGGAGATAAATGATAGCAAGGAGGGGGGAGTAAATATTCTCCTAATAAAGGAGAAGCAATTTTGTCTGCTTCGAGTTAATTCGTGCGTTCACCTCAAATTCAAGCTAACAAAAAGTAAAATGAAAAATTATTCACCTAGATAAAAAAACTTCCAATGTATAGTTGGATCCCTATTACTTAGGGTTGCTTTCTTGTGGAATTGGAATATGGAAAGCCGTTCAGAAAATGCAATAACGAAATTAATGGTCAATGAAAATCAAAGTAATCAAATTTTCGAGGTCGAAACTGGTGTATTTTTAATCTCGACTGACAAAATTGTTTCGAAAAAAGTTTTTCTATCTTCATTTTTAAAGCTATCATAGCAACTTTGAGAAAGAATTTCTCAGAATATTTTCAATTTTGTCGGACTTTTCCTTTCGCAATTGATTGACACGATTTTCTTTCCTGAAATCGAATGCGGTGAAATGTACCATTCAGTCGTTCAATAGAAAAAACTTTGATGCTAAAACTGAAGCACTTTACTGTTTTCGGTTAGCTTTATGCAAAAGAAACTTATCGGTCGGTAAGTATATTATGCTCATAAAAACTATCCCCCCTCTAAATTCAACTAGCTTTATTAATTTAATCCAAATCGAGTGCTACAATTTTGGCGAAGTCGATCGCCTGCAGTGGTTCCCCTGCTGAAATAACTGAACGACCAATGCACTACACACCCGTTAAAGCTCTACTAGTCTGCGTAGCGCCGAATGGCCTTATTGCTATAAACGCCAACTCCTAGGGATCCGAAACCCCTGCTCCCCAAACCTGCCAAACGCTACAAAAAAATAAAAAATAGCGACAATTGGGGTAAATTGAACTGTATAAAAGCAATTCAAAACTAAAAAAGAAAAACTGAGAATTAACATTGTGAGAGTCCGACGAAAAGGGAGTCGATATTGAATCAGTCGATTTTTGAAAAGGCGTGAAAACTCGTAAGGCTACCAACCGTGAAAGCATAAAAACGATAGCTGTGAATTGCCCCCCCCCCCAACTCGTTATCTATATATTAATACGTGAAGAAAAAACTTTGTACCCCTTTTTAAGCACATTGCGCGCATGGAGGAGTATGAGATTTGCATAATTTGCCGCCACATAAGTTAGTATTGAAAGTTAATTGCATCGTTTTGCTGATCATAAACTTAAATACAAAGGAAGCATTAGTCAATGGAACAAGAATGCGCATCAAATTTATGCATCGTAATACTATTGATTGCGAAGTTTTAACTGGAACCGCACGCAATAAGAGAATTTTGATTCCACGTATAAATTTAACATATTCCGGAACTATTTTACCATTTAACTTTCAAAGAACTCAATTTCTAATTATACCTGCATCTGCGATGATAATAAATAAGTCTCAAGGACAAACATTCAAAAAAAATTGGAATTTTATTGAGGCAGCCAGTAGAGTTCGATCATTTGATGGTTTGAGATTTTATATTTCAGAATATAACGGTCAAGGGCATTTAGCAAACGATGAAAGAGTTTTTACAAAAAACATCGTCTACACAGAAGTTTTGAATCATTAAATTCATTGTCGAACTATATCAAGTTCAATGGACAACATTTATTTTTTTAACCACCCGGGGTTTTTTTGTTTCAATAAAAAATATATAAAAAATACGAAGCACGTATTCCTTATTTCATTTTTTGGATTTATTTTTTATTTAAATTTTATTTAATTTGAAAAAGATAGGCAAATTAACTGTGTAGCCTTGGAGAAACCTGTGGCCAGTATAGCAATAAAAAAAACCCAAGAAAATGTCAAACAACGCGTTATTGTTTTTTAGATATGGCTTAACCAAGCTATACCGCATTTTTCCTATGACGTATTTGTACATGCTCGCAGCTTACGTAATAGAACAAAATTCAAAAAAATTATATGCAATGAATAGAGGTATACTTTGACAAAAGAACCTTATTAATGTTCAAACTTAAAAATTAAATTAATTATGGTCGAATTTCGACCACTGGGCGACCACTAGTCACTACTATTGTTTATCGTACTTATACAACGGTGGGCTTGTTAAGAATTAGTAAAAATATTTGGTCACCAGACCATGAATTTTTTTAAGTGAGGGGTATTGTAAACAGAAAGTGAGATCTTAGTTGATTTAAGTGCAGAAAAATTATTATGATTATTCCGAAAATATTTATATAATTAGAATTACCCGGTGTTACTCGGGTTGAATTTTTTAACTGTAGATTGAAAGTGGTTGGTTTGTTTTGGGGTTTAATGGCGCAAGGGCCATATTTGGCCACGCTGCGCCAGACGTAGATTGAAAGTGACAGAATAATCACTTTTCTCTTTCATAGAAAATGCATTTAAGTGTCTGGAAAATAATTTTTAACACCTTTCGACACTTTTATAATTTCTACAATTTGTTGTGAATGCAAACAGTATGCTCTATGTCCATCCATATAATCCATTTCAAATACATCGCACCCCTACTATTAAACAAAACTACAAGTAGGTGAAACTAAGATGACTATTGCAATAATCGATTTTGCGTTGAGTGATTGTGAATGCCCATTCTTTAGTTCGTCTCCAGTAAAATTGTCGTAATTCAATTCGTTGAATGACGAATGTAAGACGAATAGTCTTGCACTCAGTTTCCGTCAATAATTTTTAACTTAATGTGGCAATAGGGGATGCTATGTTTCGGAATTTCATCAAGGGAATGATAAAATATTAATGACATTCATGACTAATTTTTTAGCAAATTCATTTTTCTTGAAAATTCCATTTAGTAGCAAGTGAAATAACAGCTTGTTTTAAAATTAAATGCATTTCGCAGACAAAACATTCTTGAATATGTAAAACATTTTTAAAATTTAATTTAACACTAGTATTTGATCATGTCAATTCGGGAATATTTCAAATTACTTATGTGTAATATTTTTAATTATTTATGTGTAATATTTTAAATTACTTATAAATTGAATTTCTGCCTCATGTAAGGTTCCCCTCACTAGCCAGCAACTCCAAGAATTTCAATTTAACGGAAACAATTTCCGTTTTTCTTTACACTCAAGTCATTTTCCAAAGCCATATGCGGCAAGAAATTTGAAATATATTGAAACAATTACGCAAGAGCAGTTCTATGGTAAGGATGTCAAATTCACAGTTTCAATGCGGACCACGTGAAAAATTATCTCTTATCCAAGAAGTGGTTCTTGGCGCACAACCTGGAAGATAATCTCATCCTTGACCAACTGCACTTGTGTACATATAGAAAGAAAAATAAAAAATAGCCAGAAGCTTTCCATTCTTATTATTTCAAGAGGTGCTAAATAAAGAACCAAGTACTTCCAGAACTCGTGAATCTCGGCTCATGAAAACTCGGAACTTCAGTACATGCCGAAAGGGATACTCGAATTCTCTCTGGTAAAAAGGAAACGGGGAAAATTCACGGCCCGTTCAGACATAACTTTTCGTCGGATAATAAACACATAGTCAGTATAAGTTTCCGCGGGAAACAGGAATAATATATGGGGAGAGGGTAGAAAACGAGCTCTACAGAGATGTTGTTTATGAACCACATGGCGCTGATGCGGAAGTTGCGGTCTATATCCATAAAAGCTGTCAAAATAAACGATGAGTAATAATTTAAGAAAAGAAATTTTACAAAAATAACCGTGAGTTCAGGGTGGTGGTGAGCATCCAACGTGTTGAGTTATGTGACGAGCACTACCACATATGATATATATATTTGATACCAAACGCAACATTGTCTTTTCTAAGCCAATAGTAAATTATCAAAATGCTAGATAACCCTCCTCCACTCAGACAATTCATTCTTTCAAAGCAAATCATCTGAATACGATGGATATAGGATACCAAATAATCAGCATCTGGCGATTTCTCAAAGTTTTATTTTCAAGAAAAACATAAAATAATACATGTGGTTTCTATAGTTTTTAATTTTACGTGGACCACCCTATTTAGGGTCGTCCAGAGTGCGGTATCAAAAATAGCGCCATAGACCACCTTCTAATGAAATAGACGGGGCATGTAGCTGTCGTAAGAAGTGAAAGTCACGAAGGTTCGATAGCCAATTGACTTGTTCCGATTGGTGCTATCGGAAACTTGTGTTTTTCATCAGGCTCGATAATCGCATTTACCACTCAAGGAGGTTTTCAATGTGTGACGACCAACACAAGAGAACAATCGCAGCACGAATCTTAATTAGTTCTATATTAATCGTGCTTTCACCCAATACCGAGTGATCGGAAGAAATAACATGAAGCCGCGCGCACATTTTCCGTCTATTTCACGAGAATCGTTCCCTATATAGAAGGTCGATGTATAGGGGACGCCAATCAGCAATATCACGAAAGTAACATCCAAACTCACAAATAATAAAGGAAGAAAATTCAAGTGAGTGTAAGGTGAGGGTTTCATGGCGTGTTCTCCAACTTTTTAAGATTTCGTAGGCTGAAATGAATAGGGAGAGAACTGTTTTGTACACACCACTGTACGGTGATGGAAAACAGAAGACTTATGCGCTGAATACATATTTCAAAAATTAAAAAAATACGAAAGGAATTTCGGGGAAAACTGGTATGTCGGATAGTAGATCAATTTGGTTGCCTCTAGTTAAAAAAGAAATTTCTTACTATGGAACTATTTTGCACGGTGAAGCGTCCATTTTTAGTTACTATTTGACACCAAAAAGCATTAACAAGTTCCAGCTTTCAGTATCTTGCAGAGATAAGACTTTTTATTCATCTCATGAAAATGTAAGCTCATTCAAATCAAAATAAAGTCGAACCAAACTAATTTGCACGTAATAAATTCTGTCGTGTTTAAATTTTCGCGAGTACCTTCACCGCATTTGTAAAAGCAGCCACGAAACATCGTAAAGAAACGAAGCAGCCACAAATCGTTAGAAAACCCTTCCGTTTAGGTATGTGCTCTTGTCATTAATATCTTTCAGCTATAAACTGTCTGGAGTTAGGAATGCGATGACAGCAGCTAGTAGCTCATCGCCGAAAATATTATTTTCTGTACACTTCTCGTTAGGAGTGTTTACAAAACGAAAGATAAAAAGCCTTGAACCCGAGCGCCGAACAACTAGAATAACCACTTTTCACTCGTAGAGAAGCACCGAATTCCTTGTAAACTCATTTATTTTTCAGTTTCGAGGTTCGTAAACAACGACCTTTTTTCCTTCTTCAAATGTATTACTCACTTGTCGGCCGTGAGAAAGAAATATTTCAAACCACTAGCAAAGGGAAAACTGGCAATTTTTAAAGCAGATGTCAGAACTGGGAGTGGATATTTGTAGTTAATCAGTAGAGTAGGTCTTGATAGCTAGATGTTTCTGTGTAGCAACGTTAATGCATGTAATAACAGATAAAACAAATTATCATTCTACAGATTAAATGAAATACACAAAATATGATTGGATTGCAAGCATTTCCCCTTGTATTCTAAATGCACTTCAGCTCAGGCTTCGCCCAAGCACATCACCTACTGCCTCGGTTGTCCCTCAAGTCAGCTTATTCACCATCCGGAGGTGATTCTTGAGGACCTAAAGTCTCACGGGCCAATAGACGGTGCAATTTATTTATGCCAAATGAAAAAAGTAAGACAAAAAGTGAGCGTTTTTACAAATTTTTGTCCATAAATACAAATTTGCCGACTTTATTAATGGAACTACAGTAGTGAAAGAAATTGTTGCACCACCTTTTCAAATGTTTTGCACGACGGCATATGCAGTTGTAAGAAGAAATTTTAGTGATGGTGAACAACGCAAACTTTTTTGGAACAGTATTATTATGGTTCTCTATGCCACAAATAAAACCGACAAATCACATTAAATATTTCATGAGTCACTTAATAGTATCACGACTGAATATGCAGTAGAGAATTAGTTAAGAATTGATAACCTGTTGCTCCAAGATACAGAAAGAATTTGGAGCTAATTTGATGATTTTATAACCAAAAAACAAATACTTCTCAAGCATTTCGTTGAATCCCCTTTCTCCTTGTAAGGGTTATTCATCTCAGCGACATAGGCTTGATCAAATTTTCTTAACGTATGTTTTATTTAGAGGATGCTACAAATCATGATTAGCTTGTAACTGCCTTTAAACTTTGGACTTCTTACATTTAAAACTTTTCTTGTTAGTTCCTAAGGCAATTCTTAATTTTGTTAAGGTTGGGGTTATTCCCAGGCCTGGAAAATACAATTATATTACTTATATTACTCTCTCTCTCACTCTGCCTGATAGTTTGGTGCAGCTTGGTCAAACATGGCCCTTGCGACATAAAACCCAACCAACCTTTCTGATACTTTTGCCTCTCAAACATAAAAATGAAAGGGAAAGTTAGGCGTAAACTGCACTCTAGCCCATTATGATACGTACAAGCTTAAATACGAGCTAATTTGACCAGGTAATGAGGTGCTCTAAAGTAATGAAAAATGACATAAGTATCATCAAACTTAGCTCTGATAGGACGTTAGCTAGACATCAGTTTTTTTGTCAAGAATAACTTTTTCATAGAACGACATACAACGCTCAAGTTGACACCGAACAGTGCAAATTGTTTTGTCATTCAAGTACTTTCACAAGCCCTAATTTCAGGTCAGTGAATGTGACAACCATATTTCTGAGTGAACACCTATTCAAAAATTTATCCAAGGATAGTATTAATCTTTTTTCTGATCATGCCTTTCATTCTTATGATATCAATACTTCATATGGTATCCATTCGTACTATCAATTTCTTTCCACTTTTTAAATAGTTGTGATATTGAGAACTGATTAAACCTAAGTTTCTGAATTTGTCGAGTAGAATATCCTTCCCTGTGCCTGGGGAAGTAAATTACCAGAGTGACAAACTAAGCCTCACAAACTCTTTCATCAGTCATTTCTAGTTCTCCCCACAGTAAAATACGCAAGGGCGTCAACAAACTGTAGGCCTGACTTTAAAATTCTTAAGCATTCAGGGTGTTCACTGATCACATGCTGTCTATCAGAACTGCTCCAGACATAAAGTCTAGATACTGGCGGTCACTATAGAAACCGCGTGGTGAGTTATTACTGAAACTAGTTTTATTTCTAGAAGACTGGGGAGCACTGTTCGTTTGGCTGATAGTTTCTTGAAAGGGGCGTGATGTATTTCTTGGTTGCGCTATTGGTGAACCTCGTTGAGGAGGCGGTAAACTGCACATAAATGATGCATGACCTTTGTGTCCACATCGCCAACAAGTAATATCCTGAACATCATCAGTTGCGGGGTTGTATTTGCGAAGCTGCTCAGTATGTGCATTAGAAGATCTTGGCTGAGACTTGATAATGAGCGCCATTCGTTTGACTGGCGTGACTTGTTTTCTTGCTTTGCACTTCGAATGGCATCAAGTGCTGTTGCCCTGTCAATTAATTGTTCGACAGTGTTGGAATTTTGGGTAGCTAAAGCAATTTGCCATTTTTCTTCTGTAATATCGCCAATGATCATGGAAATACGGTCGGGTTGTGGTATTGTGAAAGGCGCTTTCTCCAAAGAGCATCTTTTACATATACTGGGTGAGTCTAAATTGTTTTTACAAAATTAGAGGGGTGATAGTACCCATCCAGACGAGCGATAATTACCATGGAACATAGGGTCGCATTCCACTGAGAGGCAGAAAAGAGTAAAATTAGAATTTCAACATGAACTTACAACAGTGTTGGGAAAGCGAATGAACGATACCAAAAGTTGCACTATCTGATTTATTGATCAGAGAAAAACTCACAGCAAGTGCTCAAAGTGGCGGCCACGCGTGTCGTTGCACAGTTCACACCGGCGAAGGAATGACTGGCGCACCCTCTCGAAGATTCCTGGTGTTGTGTTAATTTTGTCAGCGGCAAAACCGATTCTCGCTACGAGATCTTCAGCCGAGTCCACAGGCGTCTGGTACACTAAAGATTTCATGTGCCCCCAGAAGAAAGTCCAGTGGGTTGAGGTCCGGTGAGCGAGGAGGCCAAGCCACAGGTCCGCCACGTCCGATCCATCGTGCGGGATATGTGGCATTCAAGAAGTACCGGAGGCTACGTAGCAGGTACAAAACGACGTCAGAGGCGATGACTTGTTCATGCTCGACGCGTTTCGACTTTACTCTTTTCTGCCTCTCAGAGTGGAATGCGACCCTATGTTCCATGGTAATTATTGCTCGTCTGGATGAGTACTAACACCCCTCTTATTTTGTAAAAACAATTTAGATTCACCCTGTATATATTCTACTAATGTTTCGTTGCTTTTTAGCTTGCGATAACTTTAGTGTGCCAAAAACTCTTGCATGGTGATCCGCCTTTTGAATCGTGATGCAAGGGCAGTTTTCCATGCAGTCCAATCATTATAACATTTTCCTTGAGTTAACTGTCAATTTTTTGCTGATCCGGCGAGGCGTGAGATGGCATTCGTTAATTTCAATTCATCAGTCCAATTTGCCAAAGTTGAAATTCTCTAAACCTCTTTCAACCACTCAGGGCATTGTCGATGATATCTCCCCGAAATATTTGAATTGAATTTACAGTATCATTTGTTGACGTTATTTGAATTACATTTGGCGTATTTATTTGCCTATCCAATAATTGTTTTTGAGCTTCCACGAAAGTGGCAAGAATTGTATCAATATTGGGATATATTTGAGAAGGAGGTGCGAGGGGGAGTGGTGGAGGTTGGCGATTACTTAAAAGTTCAACCTGTTTCTGTAGGTGTTGAATTTGTTGTAATAAATCTGCGGTGTCCGAAAGTGCATCTTCACTATCACTTTCATCATCATTATTTGACTGCATTCGAAGAATGACCGAGTTCATCTAATTTTCCATTTTTTTGTCTTTTTATATTGTTTCCTTTGTTGTTTCCAAAATACAATTTGTCTAGTTGAAATAGATTGATAATAGTAGTTATAAATAAATCTTTCAAAAAAAATTTATATAAATAATTCGGAAAAGAAAAAATATTTAAATATAAAAATTTTGAAAAAAATTCGAGTTTTGTGAAAAATAAATTCCTCAATCACAGCTTGATCAAAATATTTAAAAAATAGAATAAATTTGATTGTCTTGTCAAAAATTATCATTCGCATTAAAACAACAATCTATCAAATTCCTCTTGTAGCAGATTCGATCCGTGAACCGGTATGTTACAAACCCGGTGCTCTAATCACTATACCAAGAACGACAAGATAATTAACTAGCTGTTATTTTTAAACAACAACATATATCGTAGTTTGATTCGTACTACCGATTAATCGTTTTTGTATATGTATTCGAATACTTACTCGATACTTAAAAGTACTCGAATACCAAGTATTCGATTCTCAAAAGTTCTCGATTCTGCCCATCACTAATTGCCGTAGAAACAAGACTACCCATTTTCTATAGGTATCTTGAAGCATTTGAGTTTGTCACATTGACGCAGCAACAATTGGCTCCCAGTCGTTTGTATGGGATAAGAGGATACACACTTGCAAAAGGCTATATTCAAAACGTGGCCACAATCTCATCCAATTCGAATGATGCCCATTCTATACACTGTATTACAACTCATACAAATAAGCGTGCATTAATACCTGTAACAATTAATAATACCGAAATTCAAGCCCTCTGTGATCCATGCACAGATATCACCGTCATTCAACAATCTTGCGTTCCAGTTGATGCTGTTATTCACCCATGGACTGATGGGTGAATAACAGCATCCATCAGTCCAGGAACACTCCATCAGCAGATGGAGAGTTCCAGGCTGTTGACCTCGAAGTAAAACCCTTAGGATGGATTTCATTAAACATCAATGTTGACAACATTGATAACCTGATGCCCAAGGTTGGAATTTGCGCCCAACTTCCATTCTCACTGATCTTAGAATTCGACTGGCAACAAGTCCAAGCTAGATGCACTTACGACTCTCACGGCTCATTATGTATTTCTACACTATCTGCACTCCAGCTGTACGAATGTATTCATGCATCGAAATCTAGCATTAACTGCATAACTTCCAGCAAACTCTCACTGCCACCATTAGATGATGTTTTACCAGCAGCAAAGCCAAGTGTATTCCATCTTCAAACAAAACTCATCCCTAAATCTACAGGGCTATCTACGGAACAAGAAACTCAACTCAATGCAGTAATTAGAAAATTTGCCGGCGTCTTTTATTCTGATGACAACAAAATTGGACTATGTTCATATGTGAAATTCAAAATAGAATTGCAACATGACAAACCTATTAGATGCCCACCGTATCGCCTTACGGAGCCCGATCGTCAGTTTATGAACTTTCAAATTCAGAAAGGGATAAAACAAGGAATTTGTCGCCCTTCCAACTCACCTTACGCTGCCCCTACTGTCATTGTGGAGCAGCCCTTCCATGAAAGCACCCCAAGAAGAGTTGTAGTAGATTTTTCACGCACGATTAATGCCATCACCAAGATTGATCCGCACCCGACTGACCAGATGGAAGATGTTATTAAACGCACCGCAGGGAAACGCTACAATTCAAAAACGGATGTAAAATCTGCATTTAACACAATTCATATAAGACTGACATTTACAAAACTGGTTTTGTCACTCCAGACGGACATTTTGAATTTATGCCATTTGGGTTCACCAACGGCCCATCAACAATGACTAGAGCTATTAAATTAGCTAACGATCATCTAGCACCACAATGTAAATACATACATTGACGATCTTTCAACCTCGCACAATGATTTCAACTACCATCTAAAGGTACTCTACAAAATCCTTGAAGCAACGCTGGCTTCAAGTTGACACCACAAAAGTCGCAATTTGCAGTACCAGAAATCACCCTTTGGGGTCGAATTCTTTCTCAAGATCGGACGTCCTCATCCAGAACGCACAGCCTCAGTTTAAACGTTACTCCACTCTGAAATCAATTCACGAAGCTTCCTTGGATTCGCCAATCAGTTCAGAAAACATATTCGCAACTATGCTGTAATCGCCAAGCCACTCACTAGAATTCTCAAAGGATTGGAAAAAAGGACAAGCAATGTCGCCATTACTTTAACAGATGACCAACAGCGCACATTCGAGACCTTAAAAACTGCGATTACTACCGCCGTTCTCGCCTATTTCAAACAAGGACTCTCCACTTTTGTAGAAACTGACGCATCTTATTCTGGACTAGGTGCGTGTTTGTCTCAAGACCAAGATGGCAAGCGCCGTGTTATTGAATACGCTTCACGAACTCTAAAAGATGCTGAGACACGCTATCACAGTAATGAACTGGAGTGTACTGCTGAACACTGGGCACTCACTGAGAAATTTCGCCTATATCTTCTTGGTTATTAGTTCCAGCTCATCACTGACAACTATACAACCGCACATATGTTAACGCGAAATCTGCAATTAATCGCAAATTTGCACGTTATTTAGTAGATTTGGCACAGTTCGACTTTACAACTATCACCGATCTGGAAAGGAAAATGCCATCGCTGATCATCTTTCACGTTATCCAATGCCAGTTGTTTGTTTAACTGTTACTGGAAGCCATGAATCACAAATCTGTGAAAAACAACTAAGAGACGACTTTTGTCAGTAGATTTATCGCTTGCTCAAAGAAAAACCAAGTAAAAAGAGATGTCGATCATACGCAATTATAACATCAATAACAATACTCTTGTACGTTTAAAGGACAATGGATCCAAACGTGTTGTGATTCCAAAAAGTATGCGAGAACAAACTTTGATTTCCTGTCATGATGATGTCGGACATATGGATGAAAACTCTTCACAATTTACAACAACGCTATTGGTGGCCAAATATGCGAAAGGAAATATGCGAAAGTTGTCACAAATGTCAAATTGTTAAACCGTCGTACTGCCAATTCCTATGGCATATTGCAGCAATTGCCAATCCCGAATACACCATGGGAAATTGTATCCGCTGATCACATCATTTGCCTACCACAAACCAAAGCTGGAAATACAATATGCTTGTCCAGCTTGACCATGCCACACGTTTTATGATTGCAACACCTTCTGCTTCTCTCGCCGCTCATACAGTGACTGATGCTCTGTATCACAACATCATACTTCGATATGGGCCGCCCAGTATGTACTTATCAGATAGAGGAATTGCATTTACCGCACGCCACACTCAGCGGTTTTTGCAAAAATACGGAATTACGCAATTTTTGACACCACCTTATTCGCCACAAGCTAATAGCATCGTTGAACGAGCTAATGGCATTATTGTCAACCTTGAGAAAAATGATTGACAAAAATCCCGAAAAATGGGACGTTTTACTGCCAAACGCCTTACTGGCAATTAATACCACGAGACAAAATTCCACAAGGAAATCCCCATTTTATTTGCTTCACGGATATGAACCACGCCTTCCCCATGAACTTCACATTACAAGTTTCATCGATGACACTTCACGCGAAGATCAGTTTGACCTTCTAACTTTAGCCAGGGCCGAAGCCGCAAATAATGTGTACGAAACACATTTGGATAACAAACGTAGGTTTGATCTCCATCGCCAACCTCATTCATTTAAATTTAAACCTGGAGATCTCGTGTTATACGACTGGCCGAAACAACGCGATCATAAACTCTCGCCAATGTTCAAAGGACCATTTGAAATTGTCCGTCCAGTCGGGGCCGTATGCTACGAGATCAAGTCTACATCTCAAAATAAATTTTAAAGGTTGTTCATGTGCAACATCTTCGTGCATACTACAAGCGAGATGCGTCAGTCATCGAAATGACAGTTCGGAGGAAGAATCAGTTAAGAATCCAGTAGATGACTACCCCCATGTTCCTGACCATTCTGACCATGAATCGAACTGTTATCACTTTCGTCACAACCGTCGACCAACCAAAAGATTTGGACAATCTCCTTACTAAAACTTTTGTGTTAATTTAAAAGCTTCAATTTAAAATTTATAGTCTAAATTTCGCATTGAGCCGGGCCGAATGCAAGGTTCATAATTTATGTACAATTATTAATTATTATGAAAGTAAAATGTAATAAGTTTCTAAAATCTCAAGTTGCAACATAGACGAATAAGAAAACAAACTTCGCAGTACGAATATTCTAGTATCAGTTTTATTCCTGTAGCGCTGTGTTCGTTAAGTGTTTCAAATAAATTTGTTGTTTGTTGTAATAATAATCTGTCTCGTACTAAATTTCCTTGTAACTGCCACCACTCCCCCTTATAATTTCAACTAGACAAATTGTATTTTGAAAACAACAAAAATTAATCCCATGTACAAATTGCTGAATTTTCTGGTCACGCCTATATTTTCTGCAATTATAAATATGTGTCAAGTATTTTTATCTTGATTTTACAAATCATGATTTTTAAATTCTAGTTTTCGTATTGGAAAGATTCGATTTTCTACCATAGTTTGAGAAAATCGTTAATAATCACTTTTAACAGGAACGTAGCCAGAATTTTATTTTGGAGGGAACCCCGAAGAATAAGAATCGAACTTTTTATACAAAACTCTTTAAAGACACTTTAAAAAACGTTTGTATGAATGCAAAAAATACTTTGTTTCTTTTGATACCAGGATCTGAAACTTCAAAATTATTTCTCTAAATTTATCATAAAATGACACATCTCGGTTGATCTAAGTATAAGAATGATTCCATAAATATTTACAAAATAAATTTATTAAATAATCAAATCTTGTTCCTGGAAATTTACTTTTTATTTTTGCAACCACTGTTTGGAGTACGAAGATGTGAGAAGAGGTAGAGTCAAAGCAGAAAAAAATATTCATGATCATTTTACTATCGTAATAAAGATTTTGTCAGATATTTTTAAAGATAATTTTAGTTATTGTCAGATATTTTAAAGAAAATAATAGTCATCTTATGAATGAAATAACGTTATTTTACTTGAAGAAAAAGAAAAGCATATCAAGCATTATGTATCCTATTTGCAGATATATTTTAAATGTCAGAAATAAAAAAGTTTGAAAATTAAATTTAAATTAAAAAAATTAAGTGTAAATAATTAAAATTAAAAATATAGTTGAAATTAAAATTGAAAAATTAAAAAAAAACTTCCAGCTGGATTTTCAAAAATAAAAGGCAAACCATTATGTAATTTACTGATAATTAAGCCTGCCTGTTCTGGAAATTGCTTCCAGAAAATTTCAAATCCAATCCCTTAACGATGGAATTTTTCGACACTTCATCACGTGCATTTTCAGGACATGTAGAATTGGAAAAAGCAAAATCAAGACAAGAAACATAACACTAACGAGAACCATGGATACCCATGCAATGTGACGCTGCTACTTAAGATGAATACTCTGGTATTCGAATACACAGAGTGAATACTTTTGGCATCCGAATACCTAGGATGGATATTCTTGTAACCGAATACCTTGGATCCGAGTACTTTGGTATTCGAATACTTTGGAAAAGAATCGAGTACAACTATTACTTTTACATAAGTATTTTTGTATTCAAATACTCCCATCACAAACGGCAATAGACAGCCGTGGACTTTCCGTTTGGAGCAGTTTTCGTGGTAAACAGAAAGTACATATCTGTAAGGGGTGTATGACACAATAACAGCATGTTATGCAATAGTTTACTGTTATGAAACAATAATTCGCGCTTATTTAAAAAATTTGGCAAATTTAAAGGGTCGTCCAATTGTTTTCTCCGCGATTGTAAAATTACCTTTAATATTTAATCCATTTCCTCTAATTGATTACTCCATGAAAACTTATGTTTCGTTTTACGGCAGCAGCATAATGAGCTCAAAAAATAATTTTTTAGAACGTGCCATCCTCAGAAAATCTCATAACTCTTTAGGGAAAAAGCGTAAGTAACCTCGAAATAAACGTATAAAAAAGTTCTAGGATCTGTTTCCATAGTTTGCATGATAGATTTAGAATTAAAGTAATCATTAATTTTGAAGATAAACGCCTTAGTGCACAAGTGCTATCCCTCCACGAAAACTTTTTTTTATGAAATTTTAAATTGCTTTTTTGTTCAGAGGCATATTATTCAATAATTCCCGAAGAATTCAATGAACAAAACTATTTATTGATTCACGAGCGGTCATTCCAGAGATATGAAACTTGATCCTTACGATGACACTGAAATACATCAGCTGAGACACGACTCTAAAACAATTCACAGAAGAATTTTACTTTTGAATTCTTTAGATGCCCAAAGAAACTAAACTTAAGGACACCAACTTTCGATCTCAACTCAACGATCCTCCTCTTCGATTGCGAATAAAAAATATAATGGAATGCTATGCGCATGTATTCTGAAGCAGTTTTGGGAAACTTGAAAAATTGCCCTCCATAAATTAAATTTTCAACCAGTTTCAACTCGTCCACTTTTTTACTGAAAGAGTAATTAAGTCACTTCGAACAAGCCAATTTCAGATACAAACGATTTTTTATTAGGTTTTGAATTTCATGGCTCAAGGTCCTAAGCAGGACAAGCTGCGATATTATAAAATTAAACAAATGGCAGCGTTACACTAAAGGCTAAAAATGGGAAATCAAGAATTAAGACAGAATATAAGAATTTAATTCATTAATTTTGAAAGTGTGAAATTTGAAAGATTGAATTGTAAAAGAATTTGGAAAAGTACACTGATGAGTCATTTTGAAAATAGATATTTAAAAAACCAACAGGTACCGTAAAAATGCGAAAAGGTTTGAATGGGGTTTTCCCCAACTAAATCTTGCAGATTCAAAATCGCACTTTAAAAAAAGTTGAGACGTCAACGAGAAAAGACAAGACAGGCAATCAAAATACGATTACCAGAAAAAGGAGGAGCATAAGTTACAGTTGGGAGCGCTCTCTAAAAGATGACGAGGGGTGAATTGTGCGGGTTCAATGCGAACCTTTTTTTAAAGTCGGGGTTTTATTAAAGAATTTAAAACCATTGAAAGTTTTGCTGACGGTGTGTAGGGTTTCTAAGCCCTTCAACGGATAAGATAAAATCTAAACCGCAATTACACAGAAACATGACTTACCAGCTTCGAATGATGCGCTTTCATAACCTCGGACCTTGTCCATCAGGTCCAGGGGAGGTGCAGATGGTTCTGGTTCATCGTCCACAGCATCAGGCGGAGGCGTAACTAAATAAAAAGAAAGAAATCCTTTTAGTCATCTATCTTGATTACTGATAAGTCATTTTCGATAATGCTCGCTGATATACATGACCCGTGCATTCTAAAAACCATTTTACCACGGTTTTTTATAAGCAGACATTACATTACGTCTTGGTACGAGTCCGGTGCATTGGCACCGACATCACGATGTCATCTATAACCATGAAACGCAATCTTATCAGCAGACTACCCCAGAGAAGTTAGGTTCTCAAAATAAGCTGAAATTGTTGAAATGAGACTTAACCCTCCGGTGGTTTCGACGAGATATCTCGTCCATCACGATCTGAATAATTTTGCTAATGACGAGATACCTCGTCAAGATATTGCTGATTACTTTTTAGGACGAGATCAATCTGGTCAGTTTTCTTCTAATGATAAGAGATGAGATCTTGATGGATATTTTCTAAAATCAATCAAGTTCTGGTAAGTTTTGTTAATGACCAGCTACCTCGTCAAGACAACCATCAGGGATTAAAATGTATCTGGATGTGGACATGTAAACAAGTACTAATAGCATTCAGTTGCAAACATGCGTTGAATATCTTGCAACCCTTGTCTTCAAATGTTTTCGTAACTGAAATCTCTCCTATGAAACACTTTATATATACACTGCTTCGAGTTTAGATAAATTGCCGAATTCGCTTGTCACCACTTGAAATATAATCTAGATTTGTATGTCGTCACGTTGTAATTTAAAACTTAGTTAATTCCAACAAATTAAATTTTGATTAAATTACACTCGGGTAGACAGTCAAATTTATTTTCCAAATACCATCAGTTTGGATAAATTATCTGAAGAATATTTTTGGCGGTCTATTAAAGCTCCACATCTTTTATTACAGAAGTTCGATAAAATTGAAAGAATGCAATAGCAATAGCTTGTCCAAGGCTTTATTTGTAAATAGGCTGCAACCTAGACGGACAAATTTAATTGCGAGAAACTTTTGGGATATTTTTGTAGAGAAAAATATTTTAAATATTAATTTTAAATACAGTTAAAATAAACTGAAATTAGAATTCGGTTCGCATAGATGACGTCTGATAAAACAGTCCTAACACGATAAGTTCTCCAGCAGATGGACAGAGACCGAATGATCAAGACACTTCTCAGTTGTTACTTCTCAGTTTGTTACGATTAAATGTGGCAGGTATTAGGTTTGTCAACAAGCGGCAAAAGGTAAGTTCAGCCCTGGGTTTTTCAAAACATTATCCTTACAGACATGGTTGGTTGGGTTTTATGGCCCAAGGGCCATATTTTGCCATGCTGCGCCAAACACAAGACAGGCAACGTCAAGTAATGGACATACGCACACAAGGAATATTTACTGATATAGAAGAGAAAAATAAACCCAGTATAAGTTGCAGGAATTGAACCTGAAACCCATTGAGCCACGCCGCCCGCTACATACGTGATTTAGTTTAGCACTTTTTGGATTTTTCAGCAGCAATCTTATTTATCACTACAAGGTTTATTTATGAGGATTGCGAGTAATTTTTAAGTACAATAAGACCTTGATTGTCCATGGTAATATGGACCGAGACCACCCAGGATAACCAGAAACTAGGATAATATGGAGTATTTAGGATATGTGGATATAAGTAGTATGCACTCGGATATACGTAGAAAACAGTCAAAAAAATTCACTGCACATACTATAACTACAACTGAAAGATTCATAAAGCAAGGATAAAATTCCGATTTGTGTCGCTGTGTGCTTTTTGTGCGATAATTTTACAATAAATCTGGACATGAATTAAGTACCCTTTTAGGCTTGAAAAAGGCCTTAACGGTCTCAGCACTTTCTCGCCTCTTTGGACAAAGGGTGACACTCGTGCTCGAAGCTTTAAATAAAACTTCGAGCAAGAGTAGGGCAAAAAAAGTCGGTATGAAATTCAGTTCGAATGACACACACTCGGTTAATCGGACCTCTAATAATCAAGGTAATAATGCATTACATCTTAAAAGGAACAGAAGAAAATGTTCTAATCCATATCAGAACGATAGATGAAATTGGAAAAAATTTTCTACAGATCTAAATTAAAAAGTTGGTTTCAAACTGATTTGAGAACATTTAATTTTGATTCAAAACGGAGTTCGACGGGAACTAATTTCTGAGGACTGAACTCATTTTTATGCGCTAAAAAATACAATCAAATCGAAAGCAAATGCGTTGATGAAATGGCAGATTTGTGAAAGCCAATGTGCAAACCCCATAAATTCCAACAAATCCAATGTCCCAAACAAATTAAACAAAAACTAAGCGCCTAGCTTGCCGACATTTTTTTTCAGAAACCAGATGACTTTCTGCTGTAATCGAGAACAGAACAGACGTAAACAATTAAAGACACAAGAACGCACAACAAAATTTAACCGACTTTTTGGGGTCAATGATAATTATAGCGAACGGTGAAGAGATCCACACTGCATCCAAACCATGTGTTCAAAACGACCGGCAAAACATTTGGCACCAGATTCATAGGTAGAGTGCAAACGTTGAAGAAAAAAACTTTGCTAGTTTTTGAAGGAAGTCCAAGATTCCACATGACGGAAGTTCTACGGATGACTTGGGAAAAGATACATATTTGAGAAGACTCGTTTTTCTTCAGAGCATAAATTGTTGCACCCAACGTTATCCTTGAGAATAGTAGGTGGACGTAAAAGGATTAATTTGGCTAAGTTTCAAGGGAAATGAACAAACGCGCGCACATCAGACATAAATCATAGGTCACAAGGTAACTTTTTTAGCGACATTTTGAAGATCTAAAGGAAGATTAAAAGACACGAAGAGAGGAACTTGCCATAACACACACAATGTTTAGAATTACTTAGATCACTGAGAGTACTAAAAGTTTTGAAATTAAGGATCCAACAGGAAAATTATCAAAACAATAAGGCTATTTATTTTTCATTCATTCATTTTAGTGAATTTTCATTTTCTTGCTGTATGATTATGTAATAAAGTACTCCTTTACCCTAGCAAAAAATGATACAGGCTCTGATGAAGTTTTGTACAGGGTGATTCGAAATTCTTAGGCCAAATTCTACAGGGTGTTCGGGTGCATCGAAATAAACTTTATTTTTATCAAAGAATGCATGTCCGCCACTGTTGCGAGAACGTGCAAGAGGGCGCTTGTTATTCGCAATGAGAATTTCACAAGTTTTGGAGCATTACACGAATTCCAAGATGGCTGATGTCACCTAGTTTACGAGGTTGTCAATGGAAACGTAAGAGCTGTTTAAAAATTGTACCTTGGACGCTTCCCCAATAGGCCAGTGCGGAATCGCTAAACATTCGAGTGTGCGTTTGCAGTCAGCCTTGTGAAACCGGGACATTAAATGTCAGGAGGAATGATGCGGGTCGGCCGAGAAGTTCGAGCACTCGAAATGGATGCCATTCTATGCGAGGTTGAGAGAAATCCAGGCACAACCACGCTGTTACATGCCATCTAGATGTGGGACAATCTATCGTATGGAGGGTTTTGCATGAGCAGCATTCCATTTCGAGTTCAGACATTGGAACTTGATTATCTTCTGCGCATAGAATTCGCCCATTGGTTTCTACAGCAGAACACACTACAGAGCAGTTCTTCCTGTTTATGCGAGTGCAGGATAATTCGTTTGTGCGAACGCCAAATGATTATCGTTTGGACGCTCGCATTAGTGTCTTGGCTCGCGAAGAATTAGGAACACACATTAGAAATACGAACATACACGAATAAGAAACACATTTATGGCATTTATTATATACTAGCAGTACCAGTATGGCGCTGCCCGTGACATCATTCTTATTTGTCCTCACTGATTCTGAAAACATTAAAAAGAAAAAAATAATAATTTTAAGAATGAGTTCCACCACCACCCGACATGACATGGGCATGTCGCCTCATTCCTTTCACCTCACTGATTCTTGCTTAGAGAGTTTCATGATACACTTTGTTCAATGTTCTTCCATTTGGAGCTAGGATGTAAAGATTCTCAGCTTTTCCAACTCTTGAACAACCCACATACAGTTAACCATAGGAGAAACACGGTTTAATGAGATCGAGTCCTACAACTTTCAGCGATTGTCCTTGTGCCTTGTTGATGCTCATGGCGAAACTTAAACGAACCGGGAACTGAAGTCGTTTAAATTGGAATGGGAGATCCGACGGGATGATTGGGATCCTAAGAATGACTACGTCTTCGCTTGCGCCATGTCCAGTCATGATGGTGGCTTCAGTATTCGGCATCAGTTTCTTGATAGTCTTGTTCCATTGCAGAGTTAAGGTGGATGCAGATTTTGTTTTTGTTTTTCTTTAGACGCCAGTTGCAGCAATATTTAAAAAGAATTTTTAGGATTTTTTTTCTTGTTATCGTTAGAACTTCTTGTGTTAAGAATTCGACTAGATGTACGTCGATCTTTTATGCCTTCAAGCAAATATAGTACGGACCCATGGAATCATTACTTTAGAGCTACGGCCTCTGTTAATGTGCATAGAATTTGGAAAACTTCCGTTTCCATTGGCACCAAGCCCCATACGTTACACGTACGAGTCATCGTGGTATTCAAGTAATAAGTGCAAAATCCTCATTGTGAAAGAGTTTTTAAAAAGATGAACGAATTTCAAATAGCGCCCTCTAGCATCTGCGCACAACAGTTGTGGGCATATTCTTTCACAAAAGAAAATGTTTCCATTGGTGCACCCACTACCCTTTAAAATTTGGCCACGGAATTTCGAATCGCCAGGTTTTCTAAGAGATCGAGAGTTCTCGTTTCAACCATGCAATATTCTAGTTGGGTACTCTCGTAAAAATGTACAATCTGCATATTTGCTAAGGTATTTGTTGGGAATCACAATTTTCAGAGAAAAAATATTGAGATTATATTTATATTAGTTACTAAAAAGGGTAAGATTTCAAATAAATATGATAAAAAAAAGTCTCAACTAAATAATTCTTACTACAATAAAATAGGGAAGTTTAATGGTTTTTGAATCCCAACAGCGTTTATTTCAAACACGTAGAAGGTACACTGCGTTAAAAAAAAACGAAACACCCCAAAGTCAGGGTTCGATTGGAATGAAATTCAGCATGTGTGATGTACAAAATAGAGAAATGATCATACAGCAGTGTGTCGCTCGACAGTAAACTGAGAATGGCCACCGAATATCGTCAGTTCCATCTGAGGTGGTGTGCTCAAGAGTCGTGGAACAGGCATGGAATGACAGCATATCATTCTTGGTGACTTATCCCTCTTCTGCTTTACAGAAGATAGATGATCAAAGCATTCACGTGTGGCAGAGACCCGGTCAGAGCTACCATTCTGTTGAGCTGTACACCACTGTAACTCCTAGTGTAATGGTATGGGGAACCATCATTAACGACAGCTGATTCTCTTTTGTTGTGTGATACGAAGTAGTTTGACGCAGCGATACGTCCTGAAAATCCTGCAACCTGTTGTTTTGCCTGTCTTGTCACATGTTCAAAGGATTATTTACCTGCACGATAATGCATGGCTCGCCTCTCCCAGGAAAGCCTCCGTGGTGTTGAAATCCTTCTTTGGTCAGATTCCATCTCCAATTGAGCGAGTCTGAGGTAAGCTGTGTCATCAATTGCACCACCCCAGAATATATGATCAGGAGCAGTAGCTGCAGAATGCTTGACATAATTTGCCGCAGGATGGCAGAGTCCATGCCACGCCCTTACATCGGCATGAGTGACAGAGGGGACTTTACAACTTACTAATCTATGACCTTTCTGGTGTAATTCTACAATAAAGAATCCTGTTATGTGATCATTTCTTTACCTCTTCATATACATTAACGTGATAGGATTTCATTCCGATCGAAACACTGGCTTCGGGGTGTTTCGAGTTTTTTTATTGTATTTTGCCTTGAGACAGAAAATAAAATCCTACGAGAAATCGTTTTCTGAGGTGTCAGTAACCAAGGTTCTTGAATTTTCAATTTCTATAACTGCAAATTCTTGCTCCTAGTTAATGAACTAAATAAAAACCGAATGTGTACCCCTTCATCAAGGCTATTCGGAAAAAAAATTGTGAGACGACCTCAAAACTTGAATCGTTCAATACCAAAGCACTGGTAAAAATAGAAAGACAACGACTCATAATTTCTTCCAAAAACACGCAGGAGTAAAAAAATTAATTGCGATTTTTAGAAATAAAAATGAGCCAAGGTCGAGAACGAAATCAAAAGGGGCTCGAAAAGTTTAAAAAACGCATTAAAAACAAAAAAGATAGGGCACTTTTCCAAAATAAACTACAAAATATAAACAAAATCCTAAAATACAGCTCCAGATCTTAAGCCCTTTTACATTCTTAATGCATTCCGCTTTCAAAGTTTTTAGTATAAAATGTATGTGTTAAAAAGACTAAAAAGGAGTTTGTTGCCAATTAATCATTTGTGTAGTATTGCCCCACTGCTAGCTTCGTGCAGTATTACCCATCTGCCAGCTTTGTGCAGTATATAAGACTAGAAAATAACATATGCTGAAAATAGGATACCTCATCTTCGGTTTGGTCATATACACTGTACTGACTAGTCACCGGACACCGGAATAGAAACAAAACATTTATTTTGGGGTCTGACTATAAATTTAAATTTTCAATTTCAGTCCACATCCACGTGGGTAACTGAAGAACTAACTGCTAGTGAGTATAGACTGAAATTTAAGAAAGGAATGTCCTATAGAAATGTGCAATGTTCTATAGCAAAATATAAACATTGAAGTAACATACACTTTATTATCCCTAAAAATATTCATATTTAGAATGTTAAATAAGTACCATCATAAGCACAAATCCTAGGGGACTGAACTGTGCTGGTGCCCCTTCATAAAATTATTGACTAGCCAAAATGGTTCCAGTCCCCTAGGACTTGTGTTCGTGATGGTAATTATTTAACATTCTAAACATAGATATTTAGGGATAATAAAGTGACTGCTATTTCAGTGTTTAGATTCTGATGTAAAACATTTGCACATTTCTATAGGACATACCTTCCTTAAATTTCAGTCTATACTCACTAGTAGTTAGATTTGTAGTTACCCATGTGGATGTGGACTCTGAAATTGAAGATTTGAATTTATAGTCAGACCCCAAAATAAATGCTCTTTTGTTTCTATTCCAGGTGCCCGTTTGTCAGTACAGTGTATAACGAATTATATTGATGCCTAAAAATATTGAAGCACAAAGGTCCCCCCCTTCCTTCTCCCAACAAAACTCACACCTTTTCAATAAAACTCCATCTCTCTCTCAGTTGGATAATTCTACAGCAGTACACTGGTAAAGTATTCATTTTAAAATCACTTTATTGTCTTCCAAAATTAAATGTGACTTTTTATTGACTTCACTTTGCATCAGTTTTGTCCCATATTTTGATTTCAGCAGCAGTATTTGCTGTACTAGATTGCCCTTCGATCGATAAAGGTTGAACTACAAAACATTGATACGACTTAAGGTAATTATTAAAAATAGTGTTAATAAAATATAAGAACCTAAAATTTAAAAGTTTTATATTTGGTATTTTTAGTTTGCGTAAAGACAAGATACGAAAGTGATTATCCTTTTGGTTAATACACTCGAAGCATGGGAATATAACCTTGAGAATAAAAAATCATTAATGTTATGTTTTACAGCGTTTATAAAACTTTATTGAAGTATCAAATAAAATGTAATGGTTATTTTACTATTCATAAAAAGATTACAACCTCAATAATTCTACTAAGCGAGCAGACTTCAGTCATAAAATTTATGCTTTGAAATTAAGGAGACTTCCAAAAAAAAATCGCAACTTATTACTTTCATTTAATTTTTAATTCATTATGCAAGTACTACATATATCTAGTACTTCTGTTAGTTTTTAATTTAGGGTGAAGTGGGGTAAATGCAACCGGGCTTTTTTTTTCATTTTTAAATTGTTACTGTGAGATAACTATGAGAAATACAGAAATAAAACTCATCACACACCATTTGGGGCTATTTAGCTACAAGAACTTGCAATTAGATTTTTTTTCTATCATCTACCATTGATTTTCTACAATTTTTTTCAATGTCCGCTGGTTGCACTTGCCCTGGTTACCCGGGGCAAGTGCAACCCCGGCTCTCAAACCTCCATAAAGCTGCACACATATAATAATGGGGCAAATGTGTTATAGCTTGAATTTTACTGATTCTGCCAGCTTTTGTTTTGTATTTTTATCTCAAACCATTTAGGAGCTGCGAACTTTTTCGTGAGTAAAAGCGGGGCGATTGGAAAAATGAGCAAAATTTAAAAGGTAGGTTTTTTATTTTAATGAAGAAATAAAAATATATATCGTACTTATATGATTTGCACATGGTTGACACATGTTTTCCAAACTTTTACATTTAATTTTTGAAGTTTTTAGGGACAATTTTGTTATTTCCCAGTCTTTAAAGCACTTTATATGAAATCTGAATATTAAAGTTTTTCTTAAAAAGCTTGATTTTTTTTTCTTATTAGGTTATTTAACTAAACACACTTCAAAATCAAATCTTAAAAACTTATAACTAGGCTAAAAAACACTATTTGCATGAGTCAGACTTTTTTAGACTTATTGAAGGTTGTATGACGAGAAAGCGACTGGATATGTCAAATCTCCTCGCCTGCCAATAGCTCATTCAGGGATTACTGTAATAATGTCAGCATCAACACGAGTGACATCCATGTTTTCAGGTCAAGTAAAAGTTGAACCACCATGGTTGCACTTGCCCCAACTACCATGGTTGCACTTGCCCCAAGTACAAAAATGACGGGTCAAGTGTAACCAATTCTAAACCATTAGTTTAATGCCAAAATAAGGTGTATGGCTGAAAACTACACATTAAACTTGATAATAGTACAAAGTTTTGATATTCTAGGTAGCAGGACAAAAATATAAAAAAATGCCAAACTTTCATGACCAAACTTCCATTGAGCGCCAAAATGTAAGCATTTTTTAAAAATTTAAAAAACCACTTTTAAGATAGAAATTGCCAGACTTTTTGGTGATCAAAAGAGAAGATTCCAAAATTGTATACCCAGTGGTTTTTTACACAAATATTAATGTTTTCAAAAAATAACCAGCCGTGGCCCCACTTGCCCCGTGGTTGCAATTACCCCCCACTTCACCCTATATAAGGAAATATACAATGCCCTTAACATAATTTTAATTTTTTATTCAATTATTGAGCTGGCATTAGAGAATTTAATTATAAATATAAATTAACCTATGCTGATTGGATAAGCAATACTAAATAGTGAATATTACTTTTGTAAAATTTTTACAAATATATTGATTGTACTTGAATATGTCGTTTAAAATAATACAAAACTGAAAAGTATCAAAACGAAATATTTTCCGTTATATAAGATGCAAAAAATGCAAGAGAAAATGTACAGCATGACTGAAAATTATACTTGTCAGTAAAAATAGAAACTGCCTTTGAATAATTGTATATATTTTTGAAAACTAAGAATAAGGCAAAAAACTTAAATTATTAACTTTAATAACCAATGTACTTCTTTCTCGAGTTCAAAATAATTTCTTTAAAGCCATGGCAATGGTTGAGTAGTTCAAAAAAGTAGTAATTAATTTTTCCTGAATCCCATATAAAATGAGTCAATGTATAATGATAAAAAAAGGTAGGTAAATGAATTAACATCGCACTTGAACAACACAAGTTATTGGCGACGATCTGGGATCTATCCCGAAGGGAAAGATCTGGACGGCACCTCATAATTTTAAACCACGGTCAGATAACGAGGTCAACACCTGAGTTGGCACCCCACTGTCCAAACTTCCCCACCACGCCAAAGAGGATCATAATAAAATTTAAGATATAGTGATTTTGGTTTAATGCCGCAAGGTCCAAAAACGGGCAAGCTGAGCCAAACGCGAAACAAAGTATTACCCAATGAAAATAAATAAAATATTAGAATTACCTAGCCAACAATAAATTAGACTTAAAAATACTTAGTACTTTGCATACATAAAATATGGGGTAAAATTATTGAAACCTTTAATCAGGTGAATAAGCAAGGAGAAACAAGGACTATCTCATAAGAGCAACATAAAAATAGTTGAATGATGGTTTAAAAGTTTGGGTGACCTAATAACATAAATTAGATGAAATTATGCAGTTGAAAAGATATGGAGGATAAAAACCCAATGTTGGAATTTAAAAATTTAATGTTAAGTAAAAATTTAAAAAAGATTTGGATGGTGTTTAGTTTCTGAAATGAAGGGCTTACATACTATTTGATGTCACAAAGGAAACGACTCAAAAGTATTCCAAATTTCCAAGCAAGCACGCTTAAGAAATTTTAAAGACGAAAAACAATTAAATTTTGGAACCCATTTCTACATGTAATTAACTCGATTTTGAAAGCATGGAAAAACAGACATTACCTTTACTAGACTGTCGTTTATAAGAACCGGTACCGCGTGCCATTACACTGCGGTTGGGAGTGACAGACCGTCGGTAGGAAGACCGACGGCTGATGGTATCTGGACTGATAGTATCCATCATGACGATCAATTGTTGAATACACCCAACCGAATATGCACAGAATTCGTTCTTGCATGAATTCGAGGTTAGGGAAGCAATTTTAAGTGCACAAAATCATGAATGTTAATTCATAAGGTAATTGTTCCAATTTTTACACGATGCTACAAAGGGCACAGCACAGAATTGGATAAAACACTTGTACACGTCGTCCACATAAATAAGAGTAAAGATGACCAGAAAAATTAGCAGCAACAAGGCAATACTGTTATAGGTTTCCCTGTGTAGAGGATATCTTGTAGTCCAATGCAGAACAATGTTGACGACTCGCAAAAGGTGAGAACAGGATTTGTTGGTGGTCTCTCCGTCTGATTCCGGAACTCCGCCTGGTCGGGTGGTTACGATGAATGAGTGAGGGGGACTAGTAGTATATTTAGAGGAAGAGGAACATGCGGGAGAAAAGAAATATATTAAAGATGGGAAGGGAAAGAACGGAACAATCGTGTGTGGCGTTTTTTCCCACCTTAAACTCTCTTGTTCTGCCAAGACGAAAAAGACGTTTACACCAACACGGAAAGAAAATATGATATCCGATTAGAAATGCCTGTGTCACATTTCGTGCAAGTGGTGCGAAATTACAAGCAAAATTCTCGTTTTTACTCGTGGTTGGTTTGGGTTTTATGGCGCAAGATCCAAAAATGGATAAAGTTGCGCGAAGCGCAAGACGAAATACGATTCAGTAAAAAGATATTTTAAAATATCAGATTAACCACCAGACCGGCATTAAAAGCATGATAAAAACAGACCATGAAAGCAAGTCAGAGAATTTCAAGTTTGAAAGAGGTAAATACATTAAAAATATCTAACATCAACATAAAAAAGGTAAAATGTAGTTTAAAATACATTGATGTGAATGTTGATTTTAAATAAATGAAATGATATGGTTTAAATGACGTAAAAAAGGTGTATGATTCAAGATTATTTGAATGAAAACAAGGTCACTCATGAAATATGAATGCTAAAAGATTTTCTTAAAAAATCGACTAAATTGGGGTATCCCCATCTTGGTTAACTATTAAAATCCCAATGAAATATTTTTTGAAGATGTTGAAGAATAAAAATGTTAAAATGCAACTGATGGAAAAAGATTAAAAGTAATGGTGAGTGACCCAATAAATTTGATAAACTAGATGTGCTAAAAAAGCAGATAAAAATGTCCGAGACCAGTACAAGATATCAAAATATGGCTAATGTAAGAGGTTGTTGGCAATGTTGGCACAATGGTGAGGATTCACCCATTAATAATGTATATGCGTGCCTCTCGAATGGCTTAGTAAATAGTAATTATAACTCCTAGCAGCCTAGATGTTAATGACGGCAGGAGTGACATCGTTTTTATTGGTGATTTACTAGAACTTCGCCCTCTTCCATCAATTTTTATAGTCAAGTGGAAGACATATATCTTATTTATTTCATTGATATACATACTTCAATTTCAGTAATCATTACGAAAAATATGTCAAAGTTTAAACATTCTACTTCGAAGTATGCCACTTTGTGTAAAAATTTAAAAAATTTTTTGGAATACCGAAACAAATATTTATCAGCATATTAAGTACAATAAGAGAATTTCAGATTCAAGAGATTAATTTGCCTGCTATTAATAGCTCAAGTCAATGGAATTCTCTTATCGTTATTAGTTTTTTATCAATCAGGGATCGAAATTAGTGGATGTTTGTTGCATTTTACACCTACAAATTTCTCTTCGACGACCAAGTTTTGGGATCCAGTCGTCATTTTTGATACCCTATTTTCAGAATTGTTTCGCTTATTTGGTGAAAGTTCCGACAGATCAACTGTTTATTCTTCCTTCTAACATGAGATTGATTTTCCGTGTAAACAATCAAACCAGATTGACGGAAACAGAGATTTTAATTTCCTATTACCCAAGTGCTCTAGCATGATACCACATATCAGGGTTTCCTTAAAATGCAGTTTATCGCCGTTTTGGTGACGTTTGGTGTTTAATCTAATAGGCATTGACCAACCATCATATATCAATTCGAAATTCACTCCTTTAATTTTTTGTTGACAGAAATAGAATTGGAAAAGCAAGTTAAGTGAAGTCACGTCCAGAAAACACGTTCCATAGCAAAAACCCTACCACCTACATTTTAGCTTGATAAGAAAACCTCTCATTCAGCAACTTTTCGAGTAATTAAATTCCCCACGGCCGCTTTCCAACCATACAATTTCCCAGAATAGTTAGTGAACTGACGTACTTCGCTTCTGATACTTGCAAAAACAGCATGCATCATCTCTTCTCTTAGCTAATAGGACGAATAAAATTCGTAATTTGAAAAATGAATCGTATCAAATAGACTTACTACATAAATAGATGCTTTCTCTCTTTTGATACCACTGCCATACTTGCCTATCATTTCAGCACCTTCAGTTAGATTAGAAATCGGAAACAGACGTAAAAAAAGGTTTACAAATGATCATAGTTTTTAGATCGATATTCTTAATATTTCAATCAAAATTGAAACATGAAAAATGTGCAGATGTGACTTGACGACGTCGCAAAGAATGGAACATTAAACAGAATTAATATCCGTAACAAAATAACAGAACAAATTTATTTGGGTGGATAATCAACATTTAATATATATAACGATCACGGTAAATTGAGTCACTATAGAATGTACTAACGTCATTTCAGATTTTATTTTAGTCGTGACTGAAAAAGCTGTTTAAAAAATTATATAATTTTTATTTCTATTTATAATTGTTGTAAAAAGACAAATACAACGTACGATAGTTTTTATTAGGTCTCCTCTAGATTGAGAAAGATAATATTATGGGGGCATTTAAAATAATTCATATTGATAAATATCAGTAACTAATTTTTCTTGAATTTTCCTTGTAAGCATAGAAACTTCAACTGACATTTACACACCTTTCAATTATGCAGTTAAGTTCTAATAATAGTATTATTTACTTTGTTTTATTTTACAATTCTAAAAGCAATGATAAATAATAAATCATAGGGTTGTACAGTTAAAAATATTAAAATTATGTTACTTATCTCAATAAGCTTTCAATAACGAATTTGCTCTTAAATTAGGCTGCCCATATTTCCTCGAGACAAAAACGAGACATTAGGATGATAAAAACGGGACAATGATTATTTAATATTCTGAATTTTAAAAAATATGAAATTTAAACCGCCGGTCTGAGTGTGGTCAATAGGTAATGATTAAAAACGGGACAAAATTGACATTTTTATTAAAACGACAAGACATCCAAGTAATATGAAAAAAGTATGTAGGTTAATTTTAGCAAATCAACAATTTGAGATTTCTTAAAACTTTAAGACCAATTGATTGATCAAAAATTACCAAATGTGCAACATTTTTTCAACTTATCAGTGTCAGAAAACAAAACTTTAAAGAATCAATTTCATGTGAAAAATGTGTTGTAACTACCATGATCAAAATACAAACAAAAACATTTAATAAAATTTTTCAGCTTGTAAAACTAATTATGAATAAAAATTACCTGTTTCCATTTTACTCTCGAGCATTTTTTTTCCACTCCAGTGCTCTTCTCTGAGTCGTGCATAATCATGGATTAGCTCAAACCCTTGGTTCAGAATGTCAGTCATTTTAAAGGTACCAGTTCTTACAATTAACATTTCATTTTTATTGGTCCATTGCTTAATTAATGCAAGCGCAAAATCACCTCATAAAATTCTAATTGGTTGCACAACCTAATACAAATTTATGGAATCAAATAACTATTTATGCATTTGCTCGCATATGTTGCTAGCAGTTGTGCAAGCATCATTTATAGTCTATCAAAGACAAGGATTTTAAAAACCATTCACAAAAAGTAACATAAATCACTTAGCTTCCGTAGTAATTTGAGCAAATAGCCTTTCAAGATTGTGCAATAAGGATAACTTATTACAATTTTATAATTTAAAAGCAATAAAATATTTGAAACTCAACTTATATGATGTGTCTTTTAATTCTCAGTGTGGATAGATGTTCGTTTTATTATATTCACTGAAAACTGAACTTCCTTAAGGGAAACAAGTATCTCAACTGAACTTAAAAATGACAAAGTGGACAGAATGTTTTCCTGAATACTTTTACACATCCTCCTATTTCCATTTACTTAAATTCGTTTGGTCAAATTGCAATATTTTCTGAATTTACAAGTTAAACATTAACCAATGTCTTTAAAAATTTGACTCCTCAGGAAATTCAAATTTTAAGTGCAACTTTAGAGACACCGGCAAAAGCCTAAGGAAACACACACAATAGCTGTAATATATAGTTTTTTCTTCCAAAATTTCAGAGCAAAATTTGAATTTATAAATTTATTTCGCATAACTCTTTAAACTAGAAGGTTTGAGGATTCTTTTAGAAATATATCATTCATGATTTAATTTCCCAACAACTTGATTTACCAGTTCTCATGAAGTGGACCAATTAGCATGAATTCCAGAGTGTGATAACATTGATAGCTAAAAAGCTCAAAACACCATAAATCAGTGTAATGGTACTTTATCATTCTTAGGGAGAAGGTATTTCAAAATCGCTCTATATATATCACTAACCAGGTTTAAAAAAATCTTTTTTTTTTCAGATCAAAAACGTCGGATTTATTTGATTAAAATCAGATTTTTTATTTAAATCGTATTTTTATGATTTTAATTAATTCATTGTCCGTACCAGTTTAAATTTGTTGGACATGAGACACGCAAATCACAATGTAGTTTCTAGATAGTTTTGATTTATTCAAACATTAATATTTTTATGTAAAACATTAATGTATTAGGAAATATAACTGTTGTTTGATTGTTGAAAGATTAAAATGGGACATAGGAATTAGCAAAGTAAATCACATGATAGAGTAAATAGAACAGTGCCACAAATGTCAAGCAATGTTTTTCCACCTGGTTCTCAAGTGGTTTAGATTACTTTGAGCTTAACCCATAACCAGTGACGTGAAATTTTTAGACCTATACAAATAAGGTTGTGGGATCCCACCGACACTATATTATAAATTTGTGTATAAAGTTATTCAATCATACAAATTTCAGAATTTCTTTGCCATTATATATTTATCATACATGAATAAAATGCATAGAACTTCTTAATGATTTTGATACAAAATAATTATTTGGTTCAAGACTTACATTTTAGAAAAACATGTCACCAATAGAAAATAAAAGGAACTTGCATTGTGAAAACATTGCTACTTCTCATTAATATTTAGCTCGCAAAAATAACTTATTTGTGAAAAAAATTGTTATTTGCAAGTAAGCAGTAAAAAATGAGACAGTATGAAAATACATTAATTTGAAATAAAATATACCTATTTTTTCAAATTCTCTGAGCATTAACTAGTATTTCTTTGGAATATACCAAGCAAACGAAAAGGGCTTATACATAACGTGCAAGAAAATGAAGCTTTTCTCCATGAGTAGCATAAAATAGCATCCCACCAGAACAGATTAATTCAGTAAAATTTTAAACTTGCAATAAAAAATTCATCATTGCAATCATCATAACCATTCAAATAGCTTTAAGTTGCAATCCATAATCTATTTTCTCAACATAATCAGTTATCAGATGAGTGAATTAACTTTTATTTTCCAAATTTCAATTTCATAAATACAGAATAGTTATGCTTGCTGTGTAACGATTTCTAAGGGACCAATACATACAGTTTTCCAATAAAATTTAAATGAAAATTAACCACCATAAAACAAAATGAAAACATTAAAATTGTCTATTTTAATATTTATGTGCAAAATTGGAATGCTTTTGTGACACCGCAGAAAACCTTTTCTTTGTGTCTGTCTTATGAATATTTTTTTCAAGAACAAGATTTTTTTTAGAACACACTAAATAAATAACTAGAACATCTTAATAAAGAATACAAGTTGCCATGATTTCAATAATTTGAGTGAGTATATTTTGAGCTTCACTCATCATATGGAGAAGAACAGTTCAAAATAGGCCATGTGCAATTTATAAGCACATGGAATGTTTAAAATAAAACCAACACTGATGAACAGGTTAGTGAGTGACACCTGTTGGTCAACGGTTTAAGAGGTAAATACATAAATGTCTGTTAATTATGATTCCTATCAAAAAATTTATTCATGGTCTTCAAGGAAAGGATGATTTTCAATATAATTGTTGGGATGAACTGAGTATGTGCAAAGTTCTTAACTTATTTGAATAAAATAACATGCATGTCATTCAGTTATTTTGTTTTAATATTAAACATAATACAGAAAGCAAATGAAATTTTAAATTTTGATTTAAATAGAGCTGATTTAAATCGGCATACCCTGTCACTAACATTTGGTCCAGAAATCAACATTATTTGTTTATTATCAAATCGCAACAATGGATATAAATAGCATAAAATCAAGTATTGTGGGATTCATTCACCAATTATGACACTTAGTTTAAATATACTTGATTTGAGCTATGTAGTTGCATAATATTGCTAAACCTACATGGAAAAGCTCACCACTCAAATGAAATTCTTCAGCAGTCTGATTGTAGAAAGCAATGAGAAATCTGTTGTGGCCTCAAATGTTCACATGTTAAAGTGGTGTGGAAGTTTGGATAGTGAGATGCAGCTCAGGTATGACCTCGTCATCTGACCGTGGTTCAAAATTATATGGTGCTGTCAGTGATCTTTCCCTTTGGGTTTGATCCAGTACCGCTGCCAATAGCCCATTGTGTTGCTCCAAAGCGACGTTAATTAAAATACCTACCTACCCATAGAAATAGATAATTTTCTACAGAAGGATTGGATGAATCCAGAGTATGACAATTTAAATCATGATATAAATAAAGTGATTTTTATTTAAAACATGATTCAAATCGGCATATCCTGCATTTAAATAAACTTTGAATTTCTTTTTTAATTTAAAGTTTACTAAGTTGAAGTTGCCTAGAACAGAATAACTTGATTGGGTTGCAGTGGTGCCAACAGATACCAACTACTTGGGGCCAGAACCCTTTGTATCCCCCAAACAGGAGAACTAAATATTTCCACAATGAGAAGCCAAATAAATTGTTTAAAAATCACCTACAGCTAGCATACCCTAGGAGTCCAACCTTCTTGAAACCCTTTAAATTGTTGTGATAGGGCCCAGGAGACCAAATATAAGGAATAAATATTACAAATGAATAAATATTACAAATATAATTCAATCTTTTATTAATTAGGTCACTTTAACAGAAGGAATGCAATGTTCTAGGGACCCAAACTCCTTGGATCCTAATATTTTTATAATTGGGGCTGGACCCCTTCCAACATGAATTGATCCAGGACCTTCACTAATTGTCCATTGTGTTGCTCCAGTGTGACGTTAATTAAAATACCTACCTACCCTTCCAACATGAGGGATAAATATTCTGATAAAGGATTTTATATTTTTATAGGATGATTTGTATAAATAAAATAGAGTTCCTAAACACTTATGTATGTAGCAAGTGGTGTTTTACTAAGGACCCCAATAATTTCTGTGTTCATGTGACAATGACAAACAAATATTTATATGTTTACTCACTGAAAACAAGTGTCACACAAATCTGTTTATGAGCAGAGGCTGAGTTTAATATATATAGGGCCAGCCCAAACATTGTACTAAGTATGTTTTCTGTTGATTTTGACTCTTCCACACGGAAAAGTTGGATATACTTGAACTAATGTTCATTCAAAAGAGATTTGCAATATCTGATAAAGAAATCAGCACTTTTTAATATTTGTTTTCTGTATATTACAAATAAGCACTGGGGTGTCCCTTACTTTCTAACTCATTTAATATGCCCTCCAGAAGAAAATTAACAGATTAAACAGAAAGATCCTCTTAATATTTGCTACAGCAAAATGTTTATCTGGTATGACTGTAATTAAGAAAATTCAAGGGAAAGCAGATAAGTTTGTTTTATTTTTGATTTCTTCTTCCCAGATATTTCCTTCAGAATGGGACAAACTCATTTATATTTTAGTGTTTGTGTAGAAACAAGTCCTCCTACCATCATAGCTACTTTTGTATTTTAAGAATATTTTCAACTTAACAGTTTTATTTAACATACAGTTTTTACATTTGAAACAATTTGGGTAACAAAAAGACTGGAAAAAAGTCTATTTAATTGTTGATTTATAAAAATTAATTACATTTATAAAATTTTAAATTAAATTTTATCTTCTTTAATTACAATTTTTATTTTTTTTTTTATTTAGAAGTATTAAGGATTTTTATATCTTGAAATAGAATTCATACATTTGTCTTGTTACATTTCCTAAACCTTCATTTATATCAAGGTTTTACATAAATCACTTGTATCTATAAACTACACTTCTGATTTGTGTGCCCCATGTCTAAAGACTTTAAACATCTAGGGCAACAATTTAATTAAAATCATAAAATTCTGATTTAATTAAAACAAATCTGATTTAAATCAAATAAAACCAATTTCTTTTAATTTAAAAATGTTGATTTTTTCATAGCCTGGGTGGGTCATACCTGAAATTTTTGAAGAGGATGGTGCTTACCTTCCATCAATATATTTGTTGAGGTCAGGTGCTCCAGGGATAAAAGTTACCAAAATATAGAAATATGGGTAAAGAAATAAAAATAAATTGGACCAAAACAGTACAAACCAACATAAACATAAAGAGAAATGAAATTTTTTACTCTGAAAATACTTACCGTGATACTTACTGTGATTTCTGAAATTGGGAGCCACTTCATTGAAAATATAGCCATCCCAGCTGCTAGGCCATTAATTGCACCACCCCTGGATTATAAGGGAACTGCAGCAGCTGCTGCGAAATGCTTCATATAAGATCATCACAGGCTACCATCAAGATTTATTTAACTGTATATCACGCCATATATCACCGCCAGAGGGAGCGTTACGACTTATTAATTTATGACCTTTCTGATATAATTCGACAATAATAGTCTTCTAGATTTGATGTGATCATTTACATGCTAAAGTGCTTACATGATCAAATAATAAGCTAAGTTTCATTCAGATCAGATAGTGGCTTCAGGGTGTTAGGCAGAGTGTATTCAAACAAATGTAGAAAGTTGCTACATCTTATATTTACATGTTAATTTACTCTTTAAATATAGCATAAAATTTACATTTTACTTAAGTAATCAATTATTTACTTACAAGTTTTGGGTGTTTCTTGATGATGATTTAAGAACTCTTCTGTGTTTATAGCTCCATTACTGTATTTTACATATGAAGAATCATCATCACACAAATGAAGAGGAGGAGCACTTGGAGTCACAAGCTGCCCATCAGAAACTTTGGAGTTTCTAAAAAATAAATGCAATTGGTTGAGCATACTTTCAATTACAAACTCAAAAAGTATTTTATAAAGAAAAAAATTTAAATGGCTACACACTCAATGAAATTACTCTTCATGAAATCAAATAATTAAATACATATTAAAATTTAGGAAAAGACTAGTTGAATGCTGTTAAAAGGTAGACATGTTTTGCAGATCAAAAGTTTTATATGCCTTTTATTTCCAATGCATAAAATGCTGTCCAGAAAATAACTAAAAAATATAAATTTAATGCAGTATACAAAGGGAATTTATATGGTTATTCAACACTGGTACTATATGTGGCAATAACAATTTAGAAATTCCAGTACTCACATTTTTCTGTAGGATACATATTTTGAAAAAAATTTAATTTCAGATATAAGCTTCATTTTGTACAATGATGATTTAACCCATTTTATTAGTGATGGCAAAATTATATGGAATTCATGAGTAAACTAAAATGAGTTCTGTAAAAGTAGTGTTTCATAAAAATCGGGAAAATCAAACTGAATAAAAATTTCGAGATGCGACATAAATCTTTTAATGTTAAAAAAAGAATAGGTAAAGAGATCTTTAATTTCATACAGGGTATATAAAAAATTGTAATTTCTATCAGCTAGCTTTTAGATAATTTTCTTCACTGAATGTTTTTAATCATAAAGATGAAAAAATAATTTCTTTTAATACCACTTTCACAAAAAAACACTTGGGATCAAATAATCTATTCTACACTTTTACACTTCCACAATTCGGTAGAATTGGTTTATTTTTCAATAGAATACACGAGAAAAGTGGTCAGAATAAATTTTTCCAATGCATAGAATTGAATTTTCCAAACCATAAATTGGACACAAAACAAGTTATTTCAAGATCTTTGATGAATTGAAAAATAACAGTTGAAGGATGCGGCCTGTCAAAATCAGATGATTGTTCCTAATGGATCAAGCCTCCGAGAAGATAGAAAACAAAGCGATAAAAAGATTTAATGGCGAGAATATATTCTTAATGACCAAATTGTCATTACCTGATATGGTGATTCATTTTAAGAGCTTATGACTCTATAAATACTTTGAAAAATAAAAACGTAAACACATAATTAAAAGTTAAATGTCCCACTTCATGAGCTTCTTCACGCACACGCAGACGCTTCGATTTTGCAGTGAAATCATCAGTGCAGGCGGTTTTTACTAAACAGAGATCGTGCAGTGATCAGAAACATTTTTATAAGAGCAATGATAAATTAAATTATAAAATTTTACACAAAAAATTCAATTTCTTCCCCAAAGTAAATGTCCACCATAAGTTGTTGCTTAATGTTTGCAAACATTGGAAAATATTGTTCACATAACACTGCAACTTTGACCGATTCTTTTGTTTATTTATAAGTGATTGACATGTGGAATTCCGGAATTTGATCTTTGCGTTATCTTCTATTGTTTTCAAAACTGCACAATTGCTACGTTAAGTACGTTATAAATGTCTTAAAATTTGTTGACATTCATCTGTTTCAGCTTTTCTTTTGAGAGTAAGTTCGATTTTGATTTTGTTATTAATTTTGATTTAATTTGCAAACAATTTGAGATTTCCACTCGTACCTTCTACCGAAAATATGATCCGTTATTTTTTAAATTATATCTTATCTCGCATGGTCAATAATTTTTATCTGATAAATAGGGTGGATTTATAAATGCTGTAATCTGTAGAAATCAATATTTTTTA
This sequence comes from Meta bourneti, assembly GCA_933210815.1. Lineage (NCBI taxonomy): Eukaryota > Metazoa > Arthropoda > Arachnida > Araneae > Tetragnathidae > Meta > Meta bourneti. Next base: position 55,148,446 of record OW119930.1, on the reverse strand, counting down.
TTGAAAATCGTTTTTTCTTTCAACAGCATTTCGAAAATGATTTGGATTCTGTGTATATTCGGAATTTTTTCGATTGGTTCTTGTCATTATATAAATGACATAACTTATCAAAATGAAGTCAAACAGGTAGTATAAAAGTTTTTGGATTTATAACATTTTTGAAGAATCATCAATTAATTTCAGTCTTGATCAATTCTTTAATTTAAACAATATCGAGCTGTTTCAACTCCTTGTTTTTCCCCCGAGCAATAAATCAAAATATTTGTTCTTTTATTAACTTAATTCATAAAATTGAAAGAATTACTTTGCGGTACTTACAACTTAAATATGAATATAATGATCTGTTAGTTATTTTAAAACAGGTTTCTAAACCTGGTATTGCTTTTAATTAACTGTCATTTAGAGTAAATATTCAACATTTTATTTCCACAAATATAAAGAACTATTATTGAAAATTTTTAATGAATTAACCAATGCTTATCTTAATTTTTATGTTAATACACGAACAGTCCCAATTTAATCTCAATTTTGATTTGATGGTAATTATCCTTCTGAATTAATTTTCAATTCAATTTAAAAGAATATGAAAACATGCTGTATCTTTCGGCCTTTTGCTGTAAACTGTCTCACTTGATTTAAAATATTTTGTGTGTGTGATTGTAGTTCAAGTGAGCAGTCAGTTCAATTGAGCTCAGCATCTTTTTCACACCTGTAAAATGCATTTTTTTGATAATCATCACCCACTAGGATTTTCAAATTACCAACATTCTGAAATTACTGAAAAAATTATCAACATTCTACCTTCTTCCTTTGCAGGAAGCATTATCTAGTAACTGCATGTTTTATATAATATCTATTAATGCATGAAAAGTTAATGTTATATATACTATACAGATATATTTCATGTCAAAGTAAAAGGGGTTAAGTCTGACTTTTGATGAATCCAATGGAGTCAAGTGCATCATTAATTTTAAAAAATAATATAATATGCTAAAAGTCAAAACTAAATGAATCTATGAATCTAAATTACAATTATTAGTGTCATGGCATGATTTTTTTCTTCCTGAATATTTGTGTGAGAAAGTGAAATATTCAACTTAAGATTCTGAGAAGCAGTCATTTTGACTTAACCCCTTTTGCCCTGAGACAAGATATGTATTATATTTTTGTATAATGTACTTATTTCTCTGCATAGATTACACCTACCAAAGGTCAACCTTGGCCGCTTCCTCAAGAATACACATCAGAGTCTTCATTCTTCACTATTGATCCTAAGAACTTCTCATTCTCCTATACTGGAGAATGCGAGGTTTTGAACAAAGCAATAAAAAGATATCAGAAAATCATGTTCCAAGATGGTTGTTCCAAAAGTTCTTTTTCAAAGAGATATGCAAACAAAAAGTTCAATAATAATGCCAAGAAACATCAATCCATAAACAGTAATGGACAGCTTACTTCATTGTATGTGTACATATCTGGTGCTTGCGAAACATATCCTTACATGGATATGGATGAACAATGTAAGTAAACTTATGCAATAATATACATATAACAATTGAATTACTGTAACTATTTTTCTTAAAATTCAGAATCTTTAATCATATTATAAATTAAAGAATGCAATATTGCAACACTTGTTCAAAATTTGGGATGGATCACAATCATCCTACCAAAGAAAATTTTTCAAGATCATGGTTTAAATGTATCACTTCAAAAGTAAGGGTAGATTATGTCACAGAATATTGTCATTCCCACATGAATTACTGTAACCCTATTTCACACAAAGTATTGAAACAAGTAATTTGTATTTCAAAATTATTACAAACTTATTATTGAACGCAAAACTATATTAATAACTAGAGCAGTATTCAGAGAAAGTAAATAAATTGTTTAGGAATGTAAATTTAAATTTTATTGAGCCCATAGTAGGAAAATCATCTTAAAATAGACAAGTAATGCAAACAAAATGCTGATTTAGTATGAGTGACTGGAACAAGTGGAGAATCCGTGTTTGTTCTACTATCTGAATGGGAAGGGATTGGACCAGATGAAAAATCTCTTTTCCATGTATTTAGTCATAATTGATCAAGCACATAATCAGAGGAAGAGCCCATGTTGAGCTCTACTCGAAATATTTTAAGTGTTAAACGATAAAAATACACACTGAAACTAATTTAATCAGTGTAAATCAAACTTTCGTCTATCACACAGACTAAGTGCAGGCACATGCACTTAGCTATCCCTGAAAAAGTAAAAAATCATTGAACCTCTTGTGTTCACTTAGTATTATGGCCTTTTGGTTAAAATTGAGAATCAGAAGATGATTGGGCCTCCTCCGAAATTATTTTCTAAGTACATGTTTGATAACTTTTAATGATATGCCCTAGATGTCAAAGCAACTGGTTTTATTTGTTGACATGAATATTTACTGGAATTCATGAAGAGAAATATTTAAAATATCTTAAGTTTCAGCCACATCCAAAACTTTTCATTATGCACTTAGAACACTCTGGAAACATGATCCTTTACATGCACAATCAGCTTATGAAGTTCTCACACAAATTGAATAACCTATTTTAATCTGATCTAATGCATCTTCCCATGGTCAGCTCTTTAATAGCTTATGCCTAGAGAAATTGAAAAGCATTGAGACCACATGAGGACTGTACCATTCTCTATTTAAAATATCTGCTACAATCAAATGGCTTTATTTGAGAACTAACTACTATCTGTCTATCACGAGAACTGCTACAGACATGAAGTCTGCCTGTTTGTTGCCATAGAAATGGACCCTTACCCTATTTTCCATTGGAGATGCTTGAAGAAATATTTTCGTTTGTCACATTGGCACACTTGATGACAAATTGGAAATACATTTGTTAAGATTTTTACTTGAACACAAGAAAATCTTTTCTTGAAAATATCTCTTTCCACCACCCATATCCATGGTAAACAAAATAAAATTAAGTCATTCCGAGAGTCACCCATACCTGGACTAGTTCTCATGATAGACAGACAGTGCATACATTACAATTTCTAGTGAAAGGGAAGAAAATTCTTCAAAATAAAGATATGATAATATACATATACATTAGAATCTTATGTGAAGAGAGTGTTGAAATAATCTTACAAATATTTACTATGCACTCAATAATTATCACAGTATTATGGTATTGCCACGTTGCAATTCTGTAGTTCTAGCAGAGGTATTTAATCTCAGTGGATTTGTTATTGAATAGAAATTACAAAATAGAAATATTTGAACAATATTTCTGTATTTCTTTCTCATGTTCTTTTCTTCAAACAGATCTCATCAAAGTAAACACTCCTGATTATGTAGACAAAGCTTTGCTTTATAGTATTACAGTGTGGGGAGCCATTCGTGGTCTTGAAACTTTCAGCCAGCTGGTTTATCCCATTGGATCTGGTTTGGTAAATTATTTAATCTTTCTGAAAATATGTTTAAAATTAAAACAAATCACAGTATTTGTAACAAGTTCTTTTGTTTATACTTATTTTATTGTAATTTTAAATTAATTTCTCTTTATAGTTTGCCATTAACACCAGCATTGTACTTGATTTCCCTCGATTTCCATTCAGAGGTTTGCTTTTGGATACTTCTAGACATTTTATACCACTACCACTAATACTCCAAAATTTGGTACGATTTCAATTCTATTTAGAATCAATGTTATTTTCACTCTACTTTTCATGTGGATTGTGTTTTAATTAAAATTTTCTCTTAGGATGCAATGGCACAAACTAAAATGAATGTATTTCATTGGCATATTGTTGACGATCCCTCATTTCCATATGTCAGTAAAACCTTTCCAAATCTTAGTGCAAAAGTAAGTATTTTGTTTTGTACCTAAAGTGAACTATTTGTAGAATTATTTGATGAAAATTGTAGATATGACTTTTTCTAGAAATTATTAATGAGTCTCATTTTGAATCAACAAAACACTAAACAGTAATATATAGGCTTCAAATGCTTGTTTGTAGCAGCCTTAATTATTAAACAATTGAAGTAATCAAATAAACATTTGCTTCATGTCTCAAAAATTTTAAGTCCAGTTTTCTCAGTTCTCTGTTGAAAATGATAACTGTTATTTTTGGAGTAATCTATTAGTTTCTCTGAATCTCCATCATTTGATATTTTCCAGTACCAAAAACTACTCAAGGTAAAAACATACAAATTGTTTTGCAATGGATACCTGGCAATTGTAATCTATACAGAAATGAGCAAGCAGACTTGCTAAAAAGGGTGTGAAATTGCGGAAGCATGAGACTTCCTTTCAAAAAATAAAACTGTTTCTTAAACACTCCATGACATCAAAATATCAGCATGATACTCTAGATAGAACAAATAAAACACTGGGGAAATGTGTGTTTCAAGAATGCACCTGACTAGTTTCAGTGAGAAGCAGTTGCAGCTTCCCACCTGATAACATGACAGAACTACCTTATTACTCATTTTCATCACTTAAGTACTTCCACTTAGTCTAGCTGCCCATTATAATTCTGGAGAAGTAATAGACAGACCTGTTCACCTGTTTCAATATAGAACCCTTCACAGTCATATCTAAGTATTGGGGCAAGAGAACTTTTTAGGCAATGACTGGTTTTTTCTTTGTTTCTTGGTTGTTATATTATTTTTTATCTCCATACTCTGTCATTGTTCATTATTTTTCTATTATTCATTATTTTTCTATGTGTGTTATGCTTGATCTTTCTCTTGTATTATGATGTGTGTACATTAAAAATAAAAAATTAAGGGTGAGGACAAACTCTTCAAATGAGTTTAAGTTTCTTTTTTAAATCTTATATAAAAAATGAATTATTGTGTATTACAATGTGATTTTGAAACAATATGTAATGTGATATTAAAAACATTTAATCAACTTTCTATATCAATGATACTATTTAGTTTTTTCTGAAATAGGTATAATAATGTAAACACCATATTCACAAGCAACATGAAATAAAATTTAAAGACTATTTCATGAAAAGAAAACATATTTTACATACAAACCAAATGATTTAACACAAAAATTGTATTCTTGTGCAATCATATTTAACGCACAGAAGTGCAATTTAACTGTAAAATTGCACTTCTGTGTCAAAAACCTTAGACAATTTTACAAATTAGTAAATTGCTTTGGGTTTTGATCATTTTACTTATAGTTTGAACTTTTTGATTTGATATTTATTGAGATATACTTTTGTATTTTGTTACATGTCCTGAGGTACCAATAATTTATTTTCCTAAGCCACTCCTAAGTTAAACTGACTTTTGGAGAAATTAAAACTATAAATTATAAAGGACTTCTAATGAAGCAATTATCATTTATAGCATTTTATTCACTCTAGCAGCATTTCAATCTTGCCAAGAAAAATGCAGTTATCAAAATCCTAGCCTTAGTGATTATATTTTGAGTCAATTAATTATTTTTTCATTTTATTCCTTTATTTTTCAAAGGTATTTTTCTTTAGAAGATATAATCATTCAAATGTATTCCTTATAAGCAACGTATCTATTAATATGTGCACCTTAGAGTTTTTAAATTCTCCTGGAAAACTGTTATGTAATTTAAGGGTAGTTTTATAATATTTAAAATAAAGATTGTTTTCGAAACTTTTCCAGGGTGCTTTTGATGTGAATACTCATACCTATTCTCAAAAGGATGTTGCTGATGTCATCGAATATGCCAGGGTAAGAGGAATTAGAGTGCTTGCTGAATTTGATACACCTGGTAAGTTAGTTATATGCTCTAGATATTCAGTCAGTTTATTTCTTGTTCTCTGCAAACAATTATACCATTGTGACGATCCTTGCCTGTGATTGCAATATTCTTCAGAAATATATGTAAAACAGAATAGTACTATCCATGCAAACGTACTATAACTGCAAAGTAGTGTAAAGCTGATTCTTGTGATTTGGTGTGTGTTTTCAGTTTTGGAATGCATGTGATGATCTAAAACCTGATTACCCTTTGCAATGCTTTGTGCAGTTTTGTATCTGCTTGATGATTAAGAATTTTTGTTCCTTACTATACCAATTTTTTTATCTGTGCTGACTTCCTTGAATGGGTCATTTGTACCATTTAGCTCATCTTGTTTTATTCTTTTTACTGTACGTCAATTTATGTATATTATAGTATGAAAAAGCTTGCATTTTTTTGTTTTTGATGTTTTGTATCATTTTATATATTTACTATAAACTATTATAGATATTCAATATTTACTAGAAAGTTTGGAACTTTGATTTATCTTCTATTTTATATAAAAAAATTACTTAATTTTTGTAAATGATAAAGGTATAATCATTTTTTGTATTAGTTAACTATGAATGGAAATCGTATGTATTGTACACATAATTTTATAGCATTATATGTATAAACAATGTGTTTTCTTAAATAATTTTTAATTCTATGTTTGTATTTTACATAGAGGTAACTCAATTTAAGATCAGTTCATTTATTAGTCGAGGTTTTCTATTTCTTTATGTTATAGTCAATTATAAAGTTCAATTACAACTATACAGTGAGCGTATATTTTCAATAAATAGGTTATGGAACCATATACTTCAAATAATTTTACCATGCATTATATTGGTAATTTATGATGGATTACATTATTGTATATCATGTTGCTAATAAATTTTAGTAATTGGTGTACCTAATGCATTTTTCAATAGAAACATATTCTATGTAATTAATGAAAAATAATTTTACAATTGCAATTACAGCAAAAATGTTAAAACTATGTATGAAATAAACCCTAATTCTATTTGCAAATTTTATTAATGATTTTTTTATTTTAGATATCTACATAATATTTTGAAGAACTATTCAAATTATTGTTTTATTACATTTCCATATATATCTATAATTAATTACTTGTGTATCATTACTATATTTTTGATACATTAAGATCTGTGAGTTTTTAAGCAAATTTTTATATCTATTTCAGGATAAATTTAATATCTATCTCAAGATAAGTTTATTTTTAAAATCATTAGGACATACTTTGTCTTGGGGAAGCCAGCCAAATTTATTGACTCCCTGCTATAACGGGACAAAACCTAACGGACAGTTTGGACCAATAGATCCGACAAAGCCTGCTACTTTCAACTTTTTGAAATCATTTTTCAGTGAAATTGCAACAGTGTTTCCTGAAAACTATATTCATTTGGGTGGAGATGAAGTTAGCTTTGATTGCTGGTATGTCCTTCATTGAATATCTTAAATATAATATAGTATTTCTTTATTCAATTTGTTTTGAAGTACTTTTTAACATTTAAATCTAGTTTTTGAACAAAACAATTCTATTATACTCTTTATGAATCCTGTGAAAAATTATAATTTCTAATATTATTAAACTACAAGTTTGAATATTGTTTCTACATAATCTAAATATTTGCAGATGCTTTTAGAGCATCTTGTTGCTACATTTTCCCCTAAATCTCTTTCTTTTGTGTCATTAAAACTTTCCTTGTGTGCATGTCCATTACTTACATTGTCTTGCGTTTTGTGCATCATGGCCAAATATGGCCTTGTGCCATGAAACCCGAAACCAACCAACTTCTGCAATTCACTCACAATACACATCTTAAAAGGGTTTACTTGATAAAGCTCTGCTCTTTAATACTCGCATTGCATTTATATAGAACTCAAAAGTGTGTATTATGAAAAGCCTGATTAAAATTTTCCTAGCATGGCAATTATATTTAACAGGCTTTAAAAAGGTCTGATTTTTCATTTAAATTTTTAAGGAGGCTTTAAAAAGCCTTAATATTTGCATTAAATCCTTAAAAAAAATTTTAAGGCCATAACTTTTACAAGAATACTGCAATTTTATTCTACCTGCATTCAAAACCTAGGTTCAACGATACTCATCCAAGATCAAGTGTCATCAAAATTGGAGATCTTAATATATGTAAGTTAGTTAAAAATTTATGTTTTGAAAACTGGATCCAAGAGACCCAAACATAGTATGCGTGAAAGTTTTTTCCACATGGGCACTTGCAGGTAAATCTGGTGCAATTTATGTGACATATAACCATCTTAAACAAATAAAAAATTATCTTAAAAAGGCCTCCCCTTTTTTGCTTGAAGAGTGGTAATCCTGCTTTACTTTTAATCTAGTGAAATTAGAAATCCCCAATAACTTTATAGTTTTATTTTCTTTCAAGTTTTAAGTTGTGCATGTTAAAAGAGACATTATTTTAGAAGTAGAAAAAATCCTCAGTTCTCCCTAAGGACCAGTGGGAAACTATTTTAATTTAATGAAGCTAATACCCATATATGTCTATCATACCATACTTAAATATACAGACTGATTTTTTATCAGATGTTACTTTACATAAGAGATTGAGTGCTACTTCATATTAGAAGGATTAATTTAATTAATTATTAAAGGATGATATAAAATTGACATATTTTTATTAAATGATTAAAATTATTTATAATTATGTAATAATGATAAATAGCTAATATATGTTCTTTTAATTCTGATTTAATCATAAATTCAAAAAAATGCATTAGTGTTTGTTTGATAATCATTTTAATATTTTCACATTTATGAATTCTACCTCAGGCAATCAAATCCAAATATCACTGACTTCATGAAGAATAAAAGTTTTGGAACAAATTATGCTAAATTAGAGGAGTACTATATGCAGAAGTAAGTTTTATTTATTTTTAATCTTCAAATTATATATATATACTATAATATTTTTTTCAAAATCCTATCAGTTAAAATTTTGTTTTTTATTTATATTACTATATTTTTCGATTTTATATTTTTTAGCATCTTTCTTAATGAAATTTCATGTTTTACTTTTACCCACTAGCTTACTGAGTATAGTGAAATCTGTAAACAAAAGTTATATTGTTTGGCAAGAAGTGTTTGATAATGGTGTTAAGGTACTGTTTTCTTTTATCTTGAACTTAAAATTTTAGATTTATTTTTATATAATTAATGTGCTTTATTTTAACTATCATCCTTTTGAATTAATATGATATTCATAACAAAATAAAATCCCCATGTGTTTTTTAACAAAAGCAATGCTTATTTTTGAATTTGTGTTTCCAATTTCATTCATGTAAGTTTATAATTAGTTCAAAGTTTTTAGTTGCTTCTTTGTTGTAAAATAATGGATTTGTTTTATTTATAACATTATTTATGCTATTTATTTTACCCTAAACATTTTAAATTGTAGGTTAAACATGACACAGTTATTCATGTATGGAAAGATAAATATCAGTCTGAACTTGCAAATGTTACAGCGGCTGGTTACAAAACCATTCTCTCATCTTGTTGGTATTTGAATTATATCAATTATGGGGAAGATTGGAAACAACACTACGCATGTGAACCTCACAACTTTACTGGTAAGAAATATTTTTTCAATCAACTATTTTAACTATTATAAATTTTGGCTGTGTTATGCAGATAGTATGTATTGCTTTTAAGCATTAATTGCTAAAAATAATTCAATAGAAATAAGCAGATTAGATTGGATTCTATGGTGCAAGGTCCAATAATGGACATGTTGCACCATAGATGTAAGCAGAAGTTTATTTTTAACCAGCTAGGAGAGATTGTATAAAATGTTACTGATATGTGTCAAATTTAATCCATTTACAAATACCATGTAAAATAAAAATACAATCTTACTGAGTAAAAGAAACACCAATCTGAAATACTTACTATACTATCAGACATAGTAATAGCTAGAGTTTTATTTCATTTGGAACTCAATGTTAAAAGTGGAATTTTTTATGCAAAATTATTATCTTTTCCCCATTTAAAGGAGGTTTTTTTGTCAAATTATTGACTATTAAAGCAATAGTGTAAGATCATCAAAAATAACATATCTCAGTCTAATCTAAATGAATGAGTACTTGGTTGTTCTGTAAATATTTACAAAACAAATTACATTAAATAATAAGTATTAAAATCTGGTTTCTGAAAATTTATTTTGTATTCTTGTCTCTCTATTGGATGATTGATACCATATGTAAAATATAAATGGGATGATGGTATGTCAGAACAGTTTGATGTTAAATTTCTTAATTGACTTATCATTTCAGAAAACTTAGTTATTTTCATCTGTAATGTTACAAATATTGCAACTTAGTTGAAACATTTTGTTTGGTAAACCACATATAGTTAATGTTATGAAAATATCTTTAGCAGACTGCACTAATAAAATATCTTGATATATATTTTATAATGGAGAGGCATGCAAGTTATTATAATATTATGTACTTATAATCAATATATTTTTATTTTACAGGAAGCACTAATCAAAAGAATTTAGTAACAGGGGGAGAAGCTTGCATGTGGGGAGAATATGTTGATGCATCTAACGTGATAAGTAGAACTTGGTGAGTACGTCTCAAAACACAAAATACACATTAATTTATAATTTTGATGGCTTTAATCTCCCCCCCACACACACAAAAAAAAAGTGTAGAAAACATCTACATGTGTTAATTACATTTAATACTCATGTTTAAGATTTTTTAAATTTTAATTAGAACATTGTTTTAAATCCTGTCTTTCCACTCATCAGTAAGACCACTTAGTAATTTACTACCATGAGTTAACTAAGTGTGGTTTTCTGACATGTTCTCTCTACCTTGGCTCTCTTAAAAGTTTAGAGGATCCTATTAAAATTAGATAAAAAAAAAAGACTACCTATTTTCAGAGTACAATTTTTGGGGCAATATCTCATTGTTCTTATGTCCAATTGTAATGGGACATAAGCCTTTTTTCATTAAAATTGTTGGTTATATATATTAGAAAACTGTAACTACCTATTGTTCATAACTCATGTATTTATACAAATATTTTTCTAGGCCTAGAGCTGCTGCTGTAGCAGAGAGATTATGGAGTGAAAGATCAGTAAACTCTACTGCTAAAGCTGCGCCAAGGCTTGAAGAACTACGTTGCAATATGATAAAGTAAATAGCCATACCCTTCCTGTTTTTAAATCAATTTCCATTTTTCTATAACATTTCAAGTTATTTCATTTATGTATCTATAAGTAAAGTATTTCTTTGACAATCTGTTTTAAGCATTTGACTTGGCCAAATGATGCTCCTCATATGTTCTTCCTCCATTCAGTGCTGTATTACAGCCAGTTATCCCATTTTATTAATTAAATAATTTTTTATCAGATGATTTGTCTATATTTTTAAAATCTGACAACACATCTTAGTTCAATTTTTTCTAATTTTTGAATTTTGATCGTACAATACATGAATTTTATAGAATACTTATGTTAACCAGTACTCTTGCATTAGGCATCTTTCCTGACTAAAACTTTTCTTTGAAGCTAATGTGACTGTAATAATGATGTATTTAATTTGTAATCACTTATACTCTTGGAATCTTTATAAATAGTTTTATGTACATCAGTAAAAAGACATCTACACCATATTGGAGTAGCGGGATTAGCTATCTGTTCCCTTTGCAAACTAGTTGAAATGACCTCAAGGAATGCCCTAATATTCCTGCCAATAGAATTGCATATGCTGTTTGAAGCCATATTTTTTTCACTTCAGCTGCTCTTTGATGGACAAGAGGCCGGAGACGGGCATAGAATAAAAAAAATATCTCAGTATATCACCCAAATAAGATTTATTGAATTTTTGATTATTTATACAAAAGTGGATCCCAATAAATGTGCTTTGTTTTATACAAATTTGGTATTCATGTGATGATGAATTAAAAAATCAAATCTGTTGATCCATTCTTTCTGTACTAAAATATGTTGCATAAAAACTAAAAAATATGAATTCAAAGGTTTTCAAAGTACAGTTGGTCTCCAAATACATGATTTTCAAAAACATGCTGAAATCACATGTCAAGAAATGATGTAAATTAATAATAAAATTAAGTAAAATCAGTATAATCTTGTATATTACAGGTTATCTCCAACATTACTTTGGTCTAATAGCCTTTGTGTAACAAAATCTGACCATGTGATGAACCAAACTGAGTGCTTTTTACTTTTAGAAGGGTTAATATAACAAAGCAGTGTTTAGTTTTAGTTTGTAAATGTCAAAGTTAAAGGCAAAAATTTCTTTTCATGTGAAAATCTTTATATAATCATTTAGTTAATACTTTGCACACTTTTGTGCATTTGTTTTTATCCAATTTTACCAAATCAGCTGCTGACTAAAACCTAAAATCTTACTTTTTTAGGCGGGGCTTAAAAGTGGAACCTGTGAATGGACCAGGTTTTTGTGAATGTGATTATATTCTTTGACAATATGGAGATTGAGCTCATTTTATGAAGAGCTTATTTCTTACGAGTGAAGTTCAATGTTTTGGATTTTCTTATGCAATATCATGCTTAATATATTATGCATATTTTAATTTTTGTTTTTTATATTTCATTTTTTATACTATCCAATGATAATATGTTGGTTATGTGACAATGTTACTTTTGATAATTTGGTTGATGTTAATTTTGCACCTAATAAAAATAATTTTTAGTGGTTTATTAACAGTATTCAGTATTATGCATTTTCAATTTTAGTTCCTAAGCCTTTCAAAGGTAATTAATATTGAACTATTGGAATGTGATAGAAAAATCTATTAAAATAATCTAATGAATATCATAAGCAGCTTGTTTAATATGAAGAATCTTACGATTGAAATTTATATTTTTTCTTCAAATTCTGGAAAGTTGAAAATGACATGAATGTATCCATTTCAGTAACTAAAATTATGGAACAAAATTAAGATAATTTATTCATGAGAAGATGCCAAAACTGAAAGGCATGCTATACCATCACCTTATACTAATGGAGCATGTTGATTTATGAAGTATGATTGGTTTTGTTGCTAATAAGTTCACATCTTCATAGGACTACATAAATTAGTGTTTATTTCTATTCTAGCTTATGTTCAGCATGTTATGTACAGTTCAGTTTTGTACAATGATACTAACAGTAGATTCCTTTGTTTTCTTTGGTTGGTTAAGTTTTATAGCACAAGGGCGATATTTAGTTAATCTGTGCCAAATGTCAAGTAAATATCGACGCAAGGAAAGCTTTACGGGACACATAAATACACCCAGGGTGGAATCACAGAACGTACGACTTGTGGGTTGCTAGCACAGTGGGCCACTTGTTTGGGGAATTTAATTTAATGTGACCATCTACCAGTGGCATATATTGGGTCATCCAGAAAGTTCTGCAGGTTTTTTATGATAAATACCAATGAAGCAGTACAAAAACTTAAGAAAATGTTATTGAATCACATAAGCACCATTTTGTTCTATGACTTTTTGCGATCTTTGGAAAATTCCTTTTTTAAAAGTCATTAGACTTATTTGTAAAGTTATCGAGGTGCTGTTTGACACAGTCTGCAAAGAATTGAACTCCAGGCCATTCAGAGAATTTTGAAGTGACCTGAAGAGGTGAGGATCTGAGGGGGCAAGGTCATCTCAGCCATACTTAATAAGTCTTTGTCTAACATTCATTGTCATGTTGGAAGACACCTCGACGATTGGTCAGTTCTGGCTGCTTTGCTTCGATTTCTGCTTTTAATACTGCCATTTGAGAACAGTATTTTTCCGAATTTATTGTCTGATTTTGTGGCAACAATTCCTAATGAACAATTCCTTTGTAGTCCCATCATACACAAAGCATTACTTTTTTGGAATGCAGCCCCCTCTCGATGTTAGTTGGGGAGGTTCATTTGGCTTACCTCGTGATCTTTTTCTTGTAACATTATTGTATAGTATCCACTTCTCATCTCCAGTAATGAGCCGTTTCAAAAAAGGAGCTTCATTTCATTTCAGCAAAGAATCACATACAGAAATACGAGCAAGCATATTCTGTTGTGTTAAAGTATGGGGTACCCATACATCCTAACAGCTTACATACCCAATCTTCTTCAGATGATCATGAACTGTTCTTTTTTGAATATTTAGTCTGTGTGATAGTTCCTGAACTGTGTAACGTGGATTTTCAGCGATGGCATCTTTTAATATGTCCTCGTTTACAGATGATTGTCCAGAGCGGGCATCATCTTTGAGGCTGAAATTTCCGCACTTAAATTTATCAAACCACCTTCGAACTGTGTCATCAGAAACAGCACTTTGTCCATATACAGCACAAATTTTACGAGCAGTCTGACTAGCATTTTTTTCTTTCTTAAAATAAAAGAGTGTAATATGACGAAAATGAACTTTTTGGTTCCCCATTCTTAGCACTGCAGTGAAACAAAAATTGTGCCACAACACAAGCTAGAATTATGCAGTGAAAGCAAAAAGACCGAATTTACATGTGCTTCAATCAATGTCACTCCTTATCAGTGGTAACAAAATAGTAAGTAAACGCGCTTTGATTTGAAAAACCGCAGAACTTTCCGGACGACCCAATACATACTTCTGATTAAAAATATTCCTAAAATTAAAATAAGCAGTTAAACTAGATTAGATTTAAAAAATTATGCATATGCAAACATTTGAAAATCTTACAATTTTTATGGGCTCAACATGTATTTCTTTAAGGATCAACAATTTCTTTTAATAATTTGTGTTAAATGGCTGTTTAAAAAATGGTTTTAGCTAATAGTTTGGGGAGCATTGACTTCAACACTAACATCTCATCCGTGGGCCACTTTTGGTGACCTGGTCTGACATGCTTAACAGGTGGAGGAAAAATGGAAAATTTATTGTTGTAAAAATTTTTATGAAGAAATTAGAGAATCTGTTATAGTTGACTACTCAAAACACAAATCAGATTTCTTGGAAACAAAATTCACAACTCATTTGTAACTTGCAAAAAAATCACACAATCTTGCAATTCAGCCAAACTATATATTGGCAGATATGTATTTAGGTTGTTGTATCACCTACCTGTGGTTGAGTTAGCTTCTGTACGAGAAATAATGGGGAAAGAACCCATATTCAGTCAACTTAAGTGAAGTTATTTCAAATTCCTTTTACTTTCTCTTGAAATGATTTAATTTATCAGTAGGTTTTAAAGCCGAGGAGTTAAAATTTTATTTTTAATATTGGAACTATCTGTTTTCATAAAATCAATTGATTTAATGTTTTTACTTGCTCATGTAAAAACCAAGAAACAAGACAATAGCTAATTTAAGTTAAGCTCATTTTGATAAATTTTAGTTTTTTAATGGAACAATTCTTCCATTTTTGTAAAATCAACTGATTTTATGTTTTCTCTTGCTCATGTTATAACAGGAAATAAGAAAAAGACAATATATCTTAATTTAAGCTCAGGTAAAAAATTGAATTATTTTTATTAAAGCACATAAAAATACATTGAACACAAATATCAATATAGATCCTACGAACAATAAACAGGACAGGATTTTTATTTCAAAGTTTTATATGAATGCAAGTTGAAAATGCTTTTTATATAGAAATGTAACATACAAAAGATACTTAATTTTTGATTACCTTATCAGACTGCAATCATGTTATAAATTCTTATATCTAATTCCTATTAAATGCAAGCTGAACAATTGTAATTGAAATTAGTAATTGTTCAGCATACTCCATAGTTCTACTTAAATATTATATTTTTGGTAATCTCTTGCAATTTTTTATATTTAATTGTGCATTTAAAAAGATTAAGTGGTGTAATGTATTTTAAATATGCTATTTAGTTATTTATTCCATTACATATGCATAAATTCTTTTTCTAAAATTCTGTGCCCATTCTCTTCAATACTTGAAAAATATCGAGGTACGAAAATATGAAACCAAAATTTTCACATATTAACTCATTGAGATAAATTACATAAAATGAAAAGAATGAGTTTAATACAATTTCTTAGTACATCATTTTTTACCAAGAGTACTTTTGAAATTGCCTTGTTTAATAAAATGCAAAAGAAATACATTTTAATGCACACATATTATATTCATCTAATTTTTAAACCACTAAATCTTTCCTGGAAATTCTAACACTTAAAAGGGTCGTAAAACGTCTATCATTTTGTATTTTACGCATAGAATTGTCAGGATTCGAAAGGGCAATTCCAATTCATGCAATTGAAAAGTATTTATTAATGTTAGCATTGAAAAAAACTGAAAGATGTTAGATGCCAAGTTTTGAAAACATGTATGCTCAGAAATAAATATTTTAACTTCAGTATCCAATATGCTTTTAGAAGAATCATCAATGTTCGAGAAATTCATGCAATTATGCAAAAATTACAAAACAATTGCAGTGATCAAACATTTATATAATTGAGCACATCAAAGAATCCTAAAAATACAATTCAGAAACCAGGCAAACATTTTATTTGCATAAATGAATAAACAAAAGAAAATGCTGCAAAAATTTAAAATTTCGCAGTTCAAAAATACAAAGTTTAAGCACACATATGTACAAACAGTATTAGATCAGAAATTTTCCTCTAAAAAATCAATGCAATCATAAATTGCAAGCTCAATTTTAGTCAACATAAAATGTTAGAGTTTATAAAATATAATTAGTAAACCATCCATACAAAAAAATGGAAACTAAATTCTATAAACAGAGATCATAATAATACATAACATACACTTTTATAAATACATTTAACAAATCACTAGTTTGTTTCAAGTTCAAAGAATACTACAGGACACAATACAAGATGTTAGATCAAAAGAAAAGTACAATTTTCATTATTTTGTTGGTATTAGCATACAAAAATTGAATCAGTTTTAAAAACATTTTTTTTGTCTTTACCAAAACTGAGATGACATGGAACATTTAAAAGCTAAAGAAAATAAAGTATACAGTTGGAAAACGTGTATTAGTTTGTCTAAAATATCAAACAAGGAGTTATATTTCCAACGTGTAATTACCTTTTATGGCATTCTGTGTAGTATTTCTTAACTTGAGACAAAATATAACAATCTCAAAGCAAGTTTAACTGCTATGAAAATTTTTAAATAATCTTACATCCAGGCAACTTTTCAAGAGCATCTTAAAAGCACACACATTACAAAACAGCTAGAGCAAAATATTTACAACACTTAACATCTACTTGATTGACTTCCTGCGATGCTGATAAGTAAGAGACGTCTGAAGACGGGTATTTCTGCTTTTAAAATGCTCATTGAAATCAAGCCGGAAGCTCAAGAAGCGAAGATTTGGGTCATCTTGATCATTTAACATGATCAAAAATTTCTGAACCATGTCTTCATAAGAATTAGACAAAATTCGTAGCCGGGCTTTAGTTTTCGCAATGCCTATTTCTTTCAATCCCTTCACAGGCTCGCTCAATTCGATCCTTTGTTTCTCTGATATACCCCATCCATCTTTGCTTGTATTGGATCGAATAAGTTCATCCATTTCGTTCAATTTATTTACTGCAATTCTCACTTCCTCCCAAAAAGTGTCCTGAATCTTGTCAAACTGTATGATCAAATCATAGATAGCCTTCAGCTGAGTTCGAACCAAGAGGGACTCTTCATCCAGCAGAGCTCTAGTCAGCAGTGTGTCAAGAAAGTTTTCATGAGCCGCAATGACCTGATCGAGATCCTGTGCGGAAGATATTTTCAACAACAAATCTGCCCAGCAACATTCCATTACTTCAAATGCCATGTAATACTGCATCTGTTGTACAAAATGCACCATTTGAGCTAGGATAATATGGCACTGGTATAACACCGGAGTTACTGCAGGTACTTTAGCTTGGAACTGCAAGTAAGTTGTTCTTGAATGGGAGATCTTACTTAGTATGTACTCCATACGTTTTGCCCGCCACAGGGTAGTGAAAAGTCTGAGGTAGGAATTCATACAGTTAGTGGTAAACACTGTCCCAATAGGCCCATCAACGTGATAATCCAAACTGAACACATCCCAACCCGTATCACCAATCGATACTTCGAGCAATCTCACATCTAGCCTCTGCAGTACCTCTGGATTGTGAAACTGAGCATTAGTTGCACGTATTGCACTTTCAACTATTCCAGTTAAATTATGTATGTATAAACTTTTTGCTGGCTTGGCTAAATCAGCATCTAGTAGGTCCATTAAATGCCTGATAAAGTCTCCCTGACCTAACAGGAAATAGTTCCGCATGGCCAGAAGGTGGTCCATTAAATTATACTTATCATGTAAGACCCTCAAAACGGTTTTACTGGTTTTAACGTAATTTTTTTCCAAAATGTTTTCAAAATTTGCATCTTTTTCTTGAGAAAACAAGCTTTCTGTACTCATCAGTTCAAGGGCCTTGATACGTCGGTCCTCGTCACGGGCAAACGTGTTGTCTTGACACACTTGATGTAAAAAATTAATAGCCTTCCCTGTGGAAAGAATTTTTCTTGCCTGCTCCATCGTTATGAATGAAGGTATCATTGCTTTATTTAAACTGTACTTTTCATGCCACAGGTTGATGTCTAGAACAGCAACATTAGTAGCCACAAAAAATTCTCCGAAGGCATCCTCCAATTCTCCGCAATAGATCCAGTTACTCAGCATCTTGAAAAGTGGTCTTGTCACATCTCGCAATAAGTTTTGAATGAGATTGTGAACAAAGTAATCTCCATGCTGCAAGTGAGAATACAATACTGAAGCAAGAGCACCTCCCTTTGTACCCTTGCATGCATCCACAACAGAACCGAGAATTTTCAACTGGGTGTGTGGCTCAAACATCCACACTGAAAGTCTGTGCAAAGTAAGGGAATTAGAGCTGTTGTACAAATGCTCCAATGTAGTTTCTTGAGTCAATAATGCTTCAAGCTCAGCAATCAGTCGATAATAATCCACCAGTTTCGATTTTAAGGCTGCAACAAAACTCTGTGCAATCAAGCCTAACGATTTTTCATTACTTTGAGATATACAGAAGTGGTTGATTTTGCAATACATCCAGCCCAACTCCATGAACCGCAAAGTAAGTCTCTTAACAGGATTCGGCAAATCTTCCTTGAAAACGACACTAAAGTTATCTTTTTCAGGTTCCCAATGTATAATATCACCTCTCAAACCTTGAAGAGCATACAGTAGATCATGTAAAAGAGGTTTTAAATTTGGGAAATTGTAGCAAAGAGATCCCAAATTTGATTCATCTGATCTAGCTGTCAAGGCTTTTTCTATTGCCTTGTCGTGCCTGATATTAGGATGTGACATTAAGTGTTTGTCAGAGTTCATAGAATACATAGCTGCCATTCGAGCAGCTTTTGTTTGCATTCCATCTATATTATCTTTACTGCCACACGATTTATTCAAACTCTTACCAAAGTTTACATCTGTCGTTGAAGGATCTCTGTTTAGGCTTTTAATGAAAAAATCACCTAAATCAACAGTAGTAGATAGAGGTTTATTGATATGCTTGTTAATAAGATCATGAGAATTTAATCCCAGTTCCGCATCTGCAATTCCGTGCTTCGAATTGCCAGCAAAATTTCCTGTATTCGCCCCATCATTTTCAAATCCATACAAACAATACAGAAATTGTAATACGCTCGCGCGATTTTTCAAAACTGCACTCGTTTGCAGTTTACGATGCAGTTCAACAAACGTCAGAGCATCCTTCACACGATCTTCTAGAATAAGTCTTTTCTTAATTTTTTCACTAATGGCGAATTCATCAGCTTCATAATTCGTAAAAGAACAATTTAAAACTTGTAAAGCAGTACGATATTCCGTCTTCACAGCATCGGGAGGCTTTTTGAGAATATGACAAACAAGTTTATTTACTAAGGTTGCAGATGAAGGACTGCTAGACGAGTGGGAAGTCATTATTATGAATTTTTCACTTTATATATTAGTGATTCAATCTACTAGAGAAAGTAAAACAAAATAGTAACACATTGTGGTATCTGTAGATAAAACAATTCTAAAAAACATAATTCAAAAAAAGCCCACAACACGTTTTTCTATATATAAAGCCACAATCGCAGAATAAATTAGACAATATTCACTATTCAAAATAAACCGTTTCAGTTTCAATTCCGCTACATTTCGAATCAGTGACGGTTACATGCTCTGATCCCAGATTTTAATTTTGACGTATTTCAAACCATCTATTAATCTGTAACTACATTAAAAGATGTTTACGAAATGTGATAAAATGCACGCATAAAAGACACCTTTTCAAATTACTTAAAATGGTTTTTATCAAAAACTTAAAAAATTCATGAAATTTTATTAGAAATAGAAACTGAAACTAAAGCTACTACTTCCATTTTTCCTTTGGCATCATGCTTGATTTAACGTGTTTGATTTGCAGACGACTGTGGAATGTTGTTAAGTCAGTGAAATCCTTGAGAAAACCAATGCTTCAGGCAAAAATTTACGTTTGATAATCTGCGAATCCTCTCTAAACGAACAATTAAGAAAAACTTGTAAGGTGGTTTCAAGTTGTTATGAATTCAAATAACTTTGAAGAAAATGTAAGTTAACTTTCAAAAAGAAATAACTTTTTACAATGTGATTTGAAAATATACCAAACGTGCTTTTCTATTTTTAGAGCAATGTGGGTGATGAATTTTTATATCCAATGGAAATTTTATCAAAATTGGATATGAAAAATAGTTATGTTCATTTCGACTCTCCAATTTCAATTTCGAGACCTGGAGATAACCTCGTGCTACGTCCCCTTAGTATAAATGATTTCCATAAAGGCAAGTATTACTCGAAATTTTTGGAATTGAAAGTTGACCGTAGTTTTTTCTGTTTCCATAACATTCTTGTTTACTTCTCTCTATCGTGTTTTTTGTTATTTTAAACTCATTTAATTTATTTTATAACTTTGCTTCAAAACTTTAAAGAGCATAGTGCATGTTTTTAATGATAAAAAAAACTTTAAAAATTCTTTTGAATTGGATGACTTGTTTACTCACCGAGTAGTGTAGGAAATCCTTGGATTTTATTTTCAGCCATTTATCGTTGGTAATCAAATGTTATAATTTTCAGAAATTGAGTATATATTTATACTGATTGAGCATATATTAAATTGAGTATTTTAAGTATATTAGTGGGCAGCTTTGTAAACTCATGCATAATTTATTCAGGCTTCATAAAAATTAAATCTTGTGCATGGAAGTTAGGGCCACCTAAAATATTACAGGTCTGCTGACAAATTTAATTTTGGAACTCACTTTTCTTGACCAACGAATTGGCTTTATTCTATCACCACTTCTGAATCTGAACAAACCCTTTTCCTTAAATTCAGATCTCAGCTGCATGTCCTATATTAATCACTGCATAAAAGCAGTTTGAAACTGAGGTTTTCATAATTTGACATGAGAATTAACCTTCAGTTTCCAAACAGTAAAGTCAAATTGAAACCAAATACTTAATTTATTAAAAAATTATTTGGGTACTTGTAAGTTTATCTGTTAATAACAGGGTAGCAAGTATTCTGCCATAGAAAAATCATTCTGTCATGGAGTTGCTCAGAAGTCAGAATAGCTCTAATGTTATGATTTAATAGCACTAAATTAAACGCATTATCTATTTGACTACTGAACAGCCTTGTGACTGAGTAAAAATGGTGCATTGTACCTTGTGAAGTGTCTCATTGAAGAGCAATGTTTCAATGAGAATTTAGTGTTCTCTAACCTTCAAACTTCCTAACTTATTGAAAAATCAAAGTGTTGGATATTACAGTTAAATACAGTGGACTCCCTCTTAACCGGCCACTTCAGGACTGGGACCCAGACCGGATAACGATTTGGCCTGTTAAACTGTCGTTCCCTTAATAGCATTAAAATACACTCCTGAAGTTGTTTTTATTAGTATAAAACTAAGTATATAGCCTACTTTATTGTAATATGATATGTATAATTAAGAAAACTTACCCTGGAAGAGCTTCCTTCGTTGGGAAAAAACTTAACATGTGTTACTGTAGGCTACTGCTTTTACAGTACATAATTGCAGTATACATATTAGGCCTTACTAAGCAGGCCATTAAATCTCACATTCAGCACAGTACTGTACTGTAAATATAAAAAAATAAGCTCTAAAAGTAATCGTCGATTTTCTTTTGTTTCTTTGTGTGCATTGCTCTTTTGAAAGCAGCTAGAGCCGTCGTGTCACGACAGGTCTGAGTCATCATCGTCTCAAATTCATGGCGGTCGGTTAAGAGGGAGTCCACTGTAATTGTGAATGTGCTCAATAAATGGTATAAGAACAAATACCATCAAACTTTTCACTTTAGTATTGCTTTTAGTATGAAAGATAACTTCAGAATAAAATTTATTTGTGGAATAAAGAAATTACTCTTAACAATTATGATTTCCAAATCCTTTAGTGACTCCAATCAAAAACAAATTTACAACTTAAGCTTCAATTGTATTGAAGATGCATCTTAACCAAATTAATTGGACAGCTGTGGCTCGGTGGATTAGCCCACTGTGCTGTAAGTGGCATAGATTCAATTCCTGTAACTACCCTGAGTGTATTTCTCTTCTGTGTAAGTAAAAATTTTCATGTGTGTATGTCCACTTACTTGATGGAAAAACATTTTGCTTGACCTGATCTGAACCTTGCACCATAAAAAAAGAAACCCAAACTTATTATTTCGAGTTCCTGTCATAAATAATGTAAATGAAAAATTAATAAAGTGGTGAAAAAAATAATTAAAATCTTCACTTAAGCAAAGAACATTATAAAACAGACATCTTTTAGTTGAAAGTTCAATTTTTTTGAAAAATGACTTTAGAATGCTTTTATTTCTAAGGTAATGAAAATGAAATAGTTTTCATGTCTGGCATTTAATGTTTACATGTTTGGTGATGACATTAACCAAGAGGAGGCAGCTTCCCTCCTGCTTAGATGACAGGATCTTATGAACCTGATCTAGGATCAAGGGAAAGATAACTCAAATAAGTTCATTTAAATAATTTTATCTTGATTCAATTTTCTATCCCATTTCAGGGTTATATTTTCCTTAGACAATTGTAGAGAAGTTGCTATGTTTAGGAAAACTGAAAGGTTGGCAAGTTAAAATTCTTGTGTTTTATAATTTATAATGGATGTATCCTCATCTAATTTTTAATTTTTAAGTATT
The DNA here is from genome assembly GCA_933210815.1 of Meta bourneti. NCBI lineage: Eukaryota > Metazoa > Arthropoda > Arachnida > Araneae > Tetragnathidae > Meta > Meta bourneti. The sequence continues at coordinate 55,125,439 of OW119930.1, read as the reverse complement.
TTTGAAGCAAGATTTTTTGTAATTTTAGAAATTAACCAAGTTGTTTTTTTCTGTAAGAAATTATTTTAATTGTACTTGAAACTAAACTTTAGTGAAAATAATAAATATCTGGTTTTAAAAATTATTTGTTTTAGGTTACTTAGATTTACTATCACAGCTCACTCTAGTTGGAGATGTATCAGAGGAGAAATTCAGAGGTACTTTTTACATCCTCCTTAAAACTTTATTGATGTGATTTTTGTTTTGTTTGAAAGTTTTTATTATAAAAAATAATGCTCATGAGATATTGTCATTGACTATTTTGTATCCAACCCCCTTATACTCTGACTTATAAAATGTGATTTTCTAACACATTTTATAATTTTGGTATTCATGTTAATAAAGCCTTCAATCCCAGAATTTTCCAAAACAAAAATTCATAAAAATAGACACATGAGGTGATTAAGGGTCTAATTCAACTACAAATTTGAATTTTTTTCTCACCAGCATGGTTTTGGTATCCTTTTTTGTTGAATACCTGAACATGTTAGGGTTTCGGGCAACGAGCAGACTGATGCTGCAGCAAAATTCCCCCTCTTTTCGAGTCTGCATGTTCCATACAATGATCTCTGACAAGCTGTCTGAGACGTTGTATGGAACGAATGGCACACACGATTGGAGCATTAAAATTTACAATAAGCTCCATAGCATTCATCAAACCATTTCATTCCATGCTCGTTAAACATTACAATGTGGTTTTAACTTATGTATAGGGCACAAATTTCACTCTCAGACATCTTTTGTTAGGAAAGAGTGCAGCTGTATGTGGAGTGTGTTCTTTTTACCATTCAACATACTTTAATTGATTCTCTGGTTTTTAATCATCAAAGACACTTTTAACCTCTATTATAACTTTGCATGATTTAATTGGAGAAAATCCTCATTCAAATCTTTTTTAATTATGCAGTATCCAGATTTCAAATTCTATTTAGTGTATTTATCATTCATATTTATCGTTTTTCCCATGTGCACCCTATCATCTGCATTAAAAATATCTAATCATTTTGTATATTTTAATCTCATTCACTAATTTTATGCTATTGACTAAAGCTTTTGAAATTTAATTATTGTTTCAGCTACTGTTTTAAAATTTCGATATGATATTGAATTAGATCCATACACATTTCTAGTTTTTTTTATATCGATTCAGTTTCTATGGTTTTTATATGACCTTGTATTTGGCATAGCTTGTCATATTTTGAGATCTTGTGCCAGAAAAAATCCAATCAACTGATTTTCCTCACAATTCTCATAAATAGAAATATTTTTGAAAAACATCAAACATAATATTTATCTCCAAGAAACAGTAATATGTCCAAACTGATGAATAAATTCAAAAATTGAAAACTAATGTTTATAAGTTCCAATTAAAATTAATGTTCTTCAGTTTAATACTTATAAATCAGTTTTAATTTTAGCAAATAGAAAATGTGTTTGGAGTCAAGTTAAATAAATTTAAACAATACACTTATTTATTTACAATACTTATTTTATACTATATTATTAAACATAATTTTAAATGTTTCTCTCTCATTGATTGAAGATTTCATGCAAATTTTTCCCATGCAGGTTTTCAATTATTTTATTTCTCTGTTCTGAGTGCATGAAATTAAAAAGAAAAGAAATTGAGAGTTGTTATTCTTAAAAAGTGTGCTTGTGTAAATTAGCATTTATAATTTTGAATAATAAACAAAAGAAACTACCTTTCATAGTATATTTAGTACTATATGAATGTATGAAATATATATTTGTGCAATACTTGCATCAAATTCTTTTGAGATATTAACAATGAAAGTAAGAATAATTGTGTAAGAGTGTTTAAAAGTCCACTTTAGTACTTGGTTGTTGCAAAAATATAAAAGCTGTCACAAAATCACTAGAGTCGAATGAATTTGTGTAGTGACAATCAGAAAAAAAGTCTTCGATCAAAATTTGAACTGAGGCGATAGCATTGTCAGTTAACTAGAAACATCAGTATTACACTCTGACTCTATCGAATTTCAAGATGAAATTATAAGAAAATGTTTTGCAATTGAATTCGACCCTAACAAAAGAAATACTTAAATATGTTTGTCCTTAGGTTTTACATTAAGTAACAAGATGGTATTTCTTCCTTTTTCATACTGCCAAGATCAAGAGTTGTATGTGGTTATTAAATAAAATTTAAAATATGTAAGAGTAGAAAATTGCTGGGTGCTTAATTATATCGTAAATAGCTTGATCAAAACAGTGACTTAAAATCCTATATATCAAATAATGTATGTTAAACCTATAAAATTAATAATCTCTAGCTAACATGTAATTCATAAGACTTAGCATACCTACATTACCAGAATAGTTTCGACTCCGTTTTAATTTGAAAAGACAATTAAAAGTTTTCTCAGATAATTAAACCATTCTAAAATATTTGTTCATCTTTTAGATTGCTGGTAATGTAGTTTATCCAGAAATTGAATACTTTTTATTGAATTTCTTATTCATTCCCTCGAGGGATTTACTATTTTCTAGCAAAAAACATTCTTTAAGGGCATCACAAGGTATCCTAGTAATATCGTTACTACCATGCAAAGGCACAAATCTGTATTTTGGTGAATTTCACCTAACTGCACTTTTCGAGTCACCATTTCATGTTTTATACTATGCAAAACCATGAATGAAAACCACTTCTCATGAAAATGCCGATTTTCATGAGAAAACAACCGTTTAGTAGTAACTCAATTTTTCCCGAAGCATCAAAACTTTAAACGCGTTTTTGTAGAAACGTCAATTTTGCAGATTCATGCCTTTGGCAGGGTGGTAACAATATGTTCTCCCTTCCATTTTACCCTCACCTTTTTAAATGGCTTCTTTTTCTTCCCTATCTATTGTCTATTTGTGTTCTTATTGATTTTTTCATTGTGTGCTTGGCTCAGTTTGTGCATTATTGGACCTTGTGTCTTGAAACCCTAACCAACCTCTTATTCATGATCAAAGTTTTTAACTTTCTGGGATGGAATTTTTTCAGATTGTTCTAATCAAAACCTTTAAACTATACCACATCATTTTGAGTTCTCACTTTGAGTTCTTGTACTTTTAGGGTTAAATTTCCTCTCCATGGTTCTTTATACTTTTTTGGTCATCATTTATTAAAATTATGTCTAACTATCAATGGGGAATGCACATTAGCTGTTACTATATTATAAAAAATAATGGTCTAATGGATTGGCAGCCAAACAACCTGTATTTGTAAGTTCAAAGCAAAATGTGAAACATTTTGCAATTAGTATCTTAAAAGCTGATCAAGTATTTGTTTTTTCCCATAGAAACATTCCAAGAAATGAAAGCGTCCAAGGATAGGTATTTTGTTACAGTTATTGAAGATCTTACTACAAATCAAGTTATAGGTACTGCAACATTAGCTATTGAGAAGAAATTTATCCACTCAGCTGGTTTGGTATGCAATTTTGAGCTTTCCTTTCATGGGTTTCTTTTTCTTCTCAATTGTTCCTCATATATGAAAATTATGAACAGTTTATCATTTTAAAGAAAGATTTGTTTCCATGAACTTCATTTGTTTTAAAAAAATTCTTTGCATGAGATAAGGGAAATATCACAATCCTTACTTAAAATCACTGACTTATGAGCATTTTAATGTTAGAAGAAAATATACTAAACTAATAAGAATTCACCATTGTCACTTATCCTATGAACAAGTGTTAAATATCTTTATCCAACCACCACTCAAATTTCTATCGAAATTGTGTGTAAAAGTCATGGTCATTTCAATCATGATATGAGAGGTTACCTTGGCTGATTGGATCCAAGTAAATAAGTAAAATATTATGTTCTGTGATCATTTATGAGTAAAGAATTTTTGATTAAGTACAAGATGCTTAAAATTTAAGTAACTGTATAAAAGAGGCTATTATACATATGAATTATTGAATATAATAAGCAAGTCATTAGATAGGCAGGGGATCACTGGTTCAGTGAGTTTGCCCACTGTGTTGGCAACCTGCAAGTTGTAGGTGATGCAGGTTTGATTCCTCCATGGTTGTATTTCCCTCTTCTGTGTCAGTAAAACTTTCCTTGTTGACGTCCATTTAATTGTCTTGAGTGGTGCAGCTTGGCCAAAACCTAACTTGTACCATAAAACGAACCAGATAGACAAGTTTGGAGGAGACATGCATTCGATTAGTTAGATCAGCAAGCAAACAAAGCTTAGCTTTAACATGGTCATCATCAAGAAACAAAATGCAAGATTTGGGTGTTAAAAATTAATCTCAACCTTTTAAGTTTATTTACACAAAGCTAATATCCGACATAATACTTGGAGTAAGATTCTGTAACAAATAATTTAATTTCAAATTATTTATTAGAAAAATCAGACTTGGGGATAGTTGCTGCATTCATTTAAGCAATCAATTTTTGTCCGGTGAAATATCTAGGGTATCGTGACAATAAACTCAATATACCTTTTTTAACCTAAAGCATATGAATGTATCGTTTCTGTTGCAAACTGGATCATTTTGTTTTAAGCAGATAAAAAGTTTTTCGAATAGTACAAAATAACATTTTGAAAGAACTAATGAGTTATGAAAAAGCTAATATTATTCACTAATGATTGCTCTGCTTTACATTAGAAATTTATGACAGTAAATTTTCTCATTTGCAGAGAGGTAGATTAGAAGATGTTGTCGTGAGTAATGACTACAGGGGAAAACAACTTGGAAAATTGTAAGTATTTTAAAAATGTGTACGTTTTTTAAAACATACATTTCCTAGTTCTAAAATGAATTTTTTAAACTAATTACTTTAACAAGTTTTTGAATGTATTTCTATCGTATCAACTGCATACTTATCAGATAAATTGCATTTAATGAACTGTTGATGACTTAAATTACTGTTCGTAGTTTTGAAGCAACCTAATTTGAAAACAAGTAGAATACAGTAAAACCTGTATGTCATCACTCAAGGAACCAAAAAATTTGATATAAATGGAGTAACCATAGAATGTACTCAAAATATGCATTACTGCAACATGATCATGGAAATTTTAAATTTTTTATGGTATTCATAACGATAATATAAATTAATGAAGAACTATAAAAAAAATTATTAAAAAGCTTACTTTTCCTCTTGTGAACTTTATTTTAACATTCTTTAAGCTTTAAAACTTACATATTATACAGCCAAGTACTTAACTAATTTTGACTGAAACAAACACCTGACTACAATTAACTTTCTTTAAAACTTAGTGCTTTGAATTCATATGTAGTACTTTGAAGGTTTCTAACACTTTGAATGCTGACAAGTTGTTTCTAAGGCTTCAAGAACTTGTGTTTTATAAGGTGGTGAAATAATTTCATCACTTACACTTTCATGCTTTTCTAAAAATTCTGCAGTCAAGTCTTTTATGCTTGCTTGCGAACATACTGCAACATTGTTATCAATATCTATGTAGTCATTCATATCAGGAATAGTACATTTACTTTCATTTACATTTTAAATAAATCCAATAAAGAATCAAAGTCCTCATTTTCAATTTCATCTTGTCTGCCATCAAACTCAAATCTTACATGTTTAGAGAGCTTTCTACGGTGGCGAGTTATCTGGGGTAGAATTTGTGATAAGTGAACAAGAATTTAATTTCAATGTCATTTATGAGAGCTAGACAGGGCTCGAGAAAATTGATGATTTATCCGAAGTGATGACTTAGTAAGGTTTTATTGAATTTATTTTTATTTGTCATTTGCATGCTTTATTTACTATCTATCAGATAAAAAATGAGAGTTAAGGTGATAGAAAATTTATTTCTCTAAACGAAATGTAGTTTGGAATTTTTAATTTGCAATATCACTGTTTAATTGAAAAGCATAAAGGGCCTGCGTCAAATCTTTTCCAGAACTAATTATAATGAATTCCTGTAACGCAAAATAAAAAACAATGCTTGAGATTATAGCATGTTAAATTTGGCAATGCATTTCATAGGGATACTGATTCAATTTAATCCTACATTAGTTTTTAGAGCTGCAATTTGACATTGATAATTGAAACCATGAGCAGCCCAAAGGACATGACAACTTTTAAAATGCAAAATATCAAATAATGAAATTACTTATACTTGAATGATGTGGTGCTAAAAGACTTTTCTTTCTCTCTAGAGTTGTTATCACTATCCGTCTTCTAGCAGAACATATAGGATGCTATAAAATTACTCTTGATTGTAAAGATAAAATGGTGAAGTTCTACAAACAATTTGGCTTCACTTGTGAAACAGGGAATAATAATATGATGACTGTGAGATTCAAAAGTTGAAGTTCTAAATTATTGAATTTAAAGAATGTTAAAATGTTTTCAGATTGGTTGTACTTTTGTTATAGGTTATGGTCTTTCAGGCGCACAAATTTTTGTTTGTTACACAAAAATCTTTCCCATCATTTCTCAAGGAAGAACTTATGTTTATTGGAATTTTTCAACATTCTACTTTAAAACATGAGAAAAATTAAATGTTCACTTTTATAAAAGATTTTTTGGTTTCACTGCTTTCGAAGATTTATTTGTTAAAAAGATCAAAGTTTTCATGAATGGCATTTTTTCATGTTATTTTTACTCATTAATTTGTTGGGTTTTAATTATATATTATTTGTTATGTTTCTATTAAAGGTGTATAGAAGTTTTTGAAAAAGAAAATAAATAATTTATGATAATGTATGTTTGAATTATTTTCCCAAAAGCTTACTCAACTTTAGAAAACCTTGTCTATAATTAAGTTTATTTTTATTTGATTGCAAATTTTTTTAAAACATTAAAATAAGGAATTGAAACCCTAATGATTCCAAACTTAAGTACGAAATAAATGCATTTACACAACCATTTCCTCTAATCCTTTGTTTTGAATGATACTTATGTTCATAAATTATATTGTCTTACATGAATATTTTCACATGATCTGGAAGAACCATGGGGTCAACTGTTTTCTAAGGTTTAATTTGATAACTTAGTGTCCTGAAGTCGAAAATTAAAAGCTTTTCTAACATGTGAAAATAACAAGCATTTCTATCATTTTCCATTAAAATGTTTCAAGATATCAAGATATTTTATTTTTACGGAATTAGTAAGATTTTTATCACTCATAAGAATGGAGAGGGTCTGTGTTTAAGAAACAGAATGCTTTTCAATACAAGTTAAAACTGGAATCAAATATTTTAAATGCATTACATTAAATTTTTTTATGACTTTAGCAAAAGCACCTATTCATACCATATCTAGTGATTTGCATGAAACGAAGTACATGCGAAATCTTATAACTAGTTAAATAAAAAATTAATAAATTAAGTTTCACTATTTCTTACAAAAATAATGGTTACAGGCTGGGTATGAAAAGTTATGATTTTTTAGATCAAACATTGGATTTGTTTTATTTAAATCGGATTTGAACGATTTTGAAATTAGTTGCCTCAGTGTTTAAACCTGTCAGATATGAGACATGCAAATCGCAGTATAATATCTAGATAGTATTGATTTATGTTAAACATTAATATATGCCAGTTTCAAAAATATAGGGGAAGATTTTTGAAAGATTAAAACAATTAAAATCATTGGGCATTGTTACTTTCATTTGATTTGCATTTCAAAATACGAATCCAAACTCTACTAAATTTAAACATTTTAATAAGGGGAGGAACATTTAATAATTTTTTTATAGATGAGTATAAAAATTACATAATTTTTATTTTCATGAATGTTTGTAACCTAACTTGTTGAGTGCAAGTAATTAAAGTTGAAAATATTCTTTCTACAAATACAGAAGTAGCTGTGGTGATAAGATGGCTTTATGAATATCTTTCTTGTCTGCTACACTAAAATCGAAATAAGTTTCTTCCGTTCAAAAGGATACATCTGGGATACAATATTTTCTCAGACAAAATCAAGAAACTTATCTGCTTTCGCGAACAATAGATTCTATTTAAACTCGGTCAATTTTCATCCAGCGGGTTTAATAAATAAGAGGAAGTGAGGGGCACCCACACAGTACTCATTTTTAACATACTGAAAACAAATGTTAAACAGTGCTGATCAGAAATGTTAAATTCCCTCTTGAAAGGGCATCTCAGTTCAAGTCTATGCAACCATTCCATGGAGAAGACTAAACATTAACTGACAACACTTTGTACAATGCATGAACTGACTCTTAACTCAGCCTCTGCTTGTTTCAGTGAGCAAAAAGAAATATTTGGCCAGTTGTCATCCCAATATGGGGTGTTGGATCTTTCCAAAATTGGGAATTGATCCCACACTGTCACCAATAGCCCTTTGTGTTGCTCCAATGCAACGTTAATTAACTACTTACCCAATATGGGTGCTAACTCTCACAAACAGGAGAGGTAAATATTACCAACGAGAAACCAAATAAGTTTTTTAAAAACACCCTAGGAGCCTGACCCCTTTGAAAAATTTTTATGGTAGATTGGTAGATCCAGAACTGCCAATAATAAGAAGTAAACATTCAAATAACAAAGTAGGTAGTTGAATTAACATCGCACTGGAGTAATACAGCGGGCTATTGGTGATGGTCCGGGATCCATCCTGGAGGGAAAAATCTAAGAACGAAACCTCATAAGTTTGAACCAGTCATAACACCTGAGCTGGCACCCCACTCTCCAAACTTCCACACCATGCCAACATGAAGTCATTTGAGGCCACAACAGATTTAAAGTGCACCAGCCCCCATCAGTATATGATGGTCTTTGGTTGGATCGAGTTCCAAATCCACTACTGTTCCAAGCGGGCTACCGAAGCCCCTAGAAATAAGAGTTTTCAAATATGGGTTCTAAGAATCTTTGGTCGGGCCCCAGTCCAACATGAAGGATAAATATTATAAATAAACTGATAATATCGGTAATTATTTACATTAACAAATATTCTAAAACATACTTATATATGAAGCTAGTGATTTTTTACTTCCCTCAATAATTTCTCCAAAGTTGGTACCACTGCATCCGAATTAATACTACCATCTCTAATAGGGATTCCAGTTATTTTCAGTTTAAAAAGGTCATCCTTCAGGTAGAGTAGAAGCAAATTTTTTAACTTATTTGAATAAAATAACTTACATTTTGTCCCATGTCATTTCATTAATATCTCTTGTTATTAAACTTCAATTAAAAATATAATTTAAAGTTTAATTTAAATCATGATTTTTTAAAATAAAAATCACTTGTTTCAAATCATGATTATAATCAAGCTGATTTAAATCGACATACCCTAGTCAAGATATTTTCATCACTACCTTAAATATTTTTTCCTACGTCACTACTATACGAAATAGGTTTTTGTTTCGAAAAGATTATCTTTCTATATAATAAAAACAATTAGTACAAAAGTAAAAATACATGCACTACATATTAATAACTTTAATTGGATACAAAACCTAATGCAGAATTAGAGCTTTAAAGTGGGAGGGAAACATATTTTTGTAAACTGTAAATGTAATATCACTTCATTTATTTGCAACATTTCAAAAACACTTAATCAGATACAAATGCTTTAGGAATCTTGTACATTTCATATGCAGTCTTTTCTTTATGAGTGTCATCTACATGGCAACCTATATAATCTAATTCTAAATGAAAAGGTCCTGACACATATGCAGAGCTAATTCCTACTGTATTCACTTTGATAAGTGGCATAGGAGTTTGGTGGTCTTGAGTACGCCCTTTTGATGTCAGAAAAAATTTTGAAAATGGTATCTGAAAAAAGTAACATTTTAATTATTGTCAGTGTATAACTTAACATGCATACATAATTTATTTGTTATGGTAATTAATTCAGTGATGGATTAATGCAATTTTGTGGGTGGGGGCGGTTGGTTAGGCAACAAACCAGGGGTGCCTGGGGTATGGGATACCCCCAGAGAAACGGGGGTCCGGTGATCCTCCCCTGAAAATTTGAAATACCTTCAAAAACTAACATTTTTAAGCTGTTTTGAGACTTAAAACTATATAAAATAAGTGTAAAAATGTACTTTATTTTAGACAGTCACTTTAAATTTCTTGAAATGCATAACTTTTAAAACCTTTGCAAAACTGGTTCTCCATTTACATAACTGTTAACACAAAAACCAAATTCTATAAGCCTTTTGTCAACATAGAACTGATAAGCAAATTAAAAGAGAAAACATTGAAATTAGCAAGCAAATACTTTTAAAGTAGTATTTGGTAGGTTGAATGTTACGTTTTCGTTAGCTTTTAATTCCTAAATATACATACTTTTATTTTAAAAATAACATTAGGAAGGTAATAAATAGAAACTTAAATATTCTTTACAAATTCTTTTATTTTTCCATACAATTTACAATGACACTCATTTTGAAACAAAAGTTGCATGAATAAAAAACAATATCCATATTAATTGTATTATTACAAGAATGTATTTTAGACTAATGTCTCATTAATCATTATCTCCAAAGATGTACAATGTAAACAGTAAGAATGATGTTACGCCGTTACGGTAACTGAAAAACCTACTTAAGCTGCATAAAACTAGTTTTGAATGTAATATTGTTTTTTTTTTATATTCTGAGTAGTTAAAGTTTTGAAATAAAAATTTTGTATACAAAAAATTATTGAGTTTATATTGTACAAATTAGCACTATACTCGTACAGTACATATTTGGTCTGCTTCATGCATATTAGCAGGTGATTTGCACTTTTTAGTTTTAATATAAAATTAAAAGAGTAACCTACGTATGAATGTTGAGTTCAATTACTTAAACTTTTTGACATCACAAAAGAACAACTGGTTTTAAACTACCTGTACTTAAGAAAACATGTTTTTTCTCTTTCCCCTTCTCAATATACCTATCTATAATTTTCTTTGTCAATAAGGATGTCTCTGTGAACATATAGCAAAGCAAGTCCAGTTAAGTGGTTTCGACCACAATGGTTTCTCAACCAAGTTTTGATCAGTTTTAGTGTCGAGAAAGATCTTTCTGCTGTTGCTCAGGAAGAGAAGAATCAACATTAAAGATCTAATTGAGGGGAAAATTTCTGGGGTGCAAAATTGCAAACACTCAACTGCATAGCCTGGTATAAGGGGGTTTTGTTTGCATCTTCCCTTTTCCACTTTTTGCCACCCACAACTTTATTTCTGCCTTCAGATGAATGAGTTTTTATTTATTTCTTTTTGCTCTTGGGGGCGGTCGCCTCCTCCACCCCCTTAATCTGTCCTTGAATTAATTAGCATCGCACTGGTTGGTTTGGGGGTTTTATGGTGCAAGGGCCATATTTGGCCATGCTGTTTCATACACAATACATACAATATCAAGTGATACAGACACACAATGAAAGTTTTTACTGATACAGAAGAGAGAAATACACCCAGGGAGGAATGCACCTGACAGGAATCGAACCTGCACTGTCTACAACTCGAAGGTTGCTAGCACAGTGGGCATATCCACTGAGCCACGATGGCCCCAATTCATTTGTAAATTTAATTAAAATAGATAAGCCATTGTTTACACTAGTGATTTTTGACAGTGTGCCACAAGAATGGCACTGATTTGCCTTATGAATGGTGAAATGAGCAAGTTTGAGTGTTTAATTTAAGCAAGATATATTTCATTTGAAGGGTTTAGTTTTTTTATATAACTTTTGACAAGTGTGTTCACAAATAATTTCAAGTAATGGCCATATAAATAATTTCGAGTATCATTTTTTATCACAAAGCATAGCATTGAAAATATCTGTAAATAGCTCTGAAATAATTTTGTGGCTTCAAAAGGTGAAAGTGACTGAATTTCAAGTCTGTTGTGCTGGTATTTTTTAAAATCATTCAGCCTGGATACCTTTAGATCGCACTTTTTATCTTTACAAATAAGCAGAAAGTGATGAGCAATTGTGATACAAATAGGATGTCTATTTTATAAATTATGCATTTTAAGGAAGACTTCAAAAGCATGGCCTGTATTTTTCTCATATTTAGTGAGTTTTAAATGCCAAGAATTCTTTTACTAGGGAGTTACACCAGCTGCTTGCTCCTAATTGTTAAGCAATCTTTCTTTTTTCATTGCATGAACCATACTTGCTACATTCAAGGACATGATGGATCCAAGCTTCACAAGTTATTTGTAAAATAAAAAGGTATCCATTTTAATAAGGGTGGAAAGCAACTTGTCAATATCTCATTTAGGGCTTCAAAATACATTTGAAGACTAGGGCATGTAGATAACCAGCATGTGATAATCCAGGAGTAAATTTGTGGAGGTGAAAATCTTAGCAACATTCTATTCCTCAGCAACTTTCACAAAATTTCTGATCTTTTAAATAAAACTTATTAAACCCTCAAGTCAATGCAGCAATTCCAGAAGTACTTTTTCATCATGGCAGCACTTCCTGCAATTTTACAAAATTTCCTTTTAATCCAACAGCAAGCTCTGCAAAGCACAAATCAAATGCTCACACAAATAATTTTGTATTCTGAATTAACACCTTTTGTTACTTTTTGCATATCAGATCATATTCGTTTGTTATAAATGTAATACTGGATAGCATAACTTGAATACATTTTAAAGTACAAATTTGAAATCCCTCATTACATTTGTTGATTTAAATCTAGTGGAAAAGCTAATTTTATGTTGGTGGATGCGATTTTGCAGTGGAATCATGTGATTAGGTTTTTGGCAAACAAATTCAAATACTTTTTTCTTGTACAGAATATATATTAGGGGGACTGGAAAAAATTAATGAATTGAGGTGGGAGGTACTGCCTCACTCACCATACTCGCCCGACATTGCACCATCGGATTTCCATTTATTCCGATCGCTACAACACTTTCTATGTGACAAAAAATTTGAAAATTTGGATGATATTCAAAATGCCATCTCTCGATATTTTGCTTAAAAACCAATTGATTTTTATTGATCCGGCAATGAAAATTTGCACACTAGATGGCAAAAGATTGTTGATAACGAGGGTGATTACATTATTGATTAAAAATAAAAAACCTGTTAAAAATTTATTTGTTTGAATTTAATGTAAAAAACATTACTTTCCAGTCCCCCTAATATATATCTGTGTGTATTGTTTTCTTTTTACATTAGTAAAAGGTTTACATCCTATCAGTTTATTTCATATGTTTACCAATAGTTTTTACCCAGAACCAGAATTAGCAACAAAAATCTTGTGCCTCATAAATTAAAATATGTTACTAATATGTGTGGTAGTGAAGAAATATTAAATAATTGGTTTCTATTCAGAACAACTATTTTCTAAATTATTAAGAGAAATATAAGTACTTACTCTTATTACTTGCCAATAAGGGCCTCCACGGGTATGCATAACATATGAATAAGTGTCAAACCAATTAACATCGAAGTACATTCCTAATCCTAAATTTACCAAATAGTTTCTACCATCACCTTTAACTCTCAATTCCAGATGAGTGAACGATTGCCAATTAAAACAGTCATCTCGTAGAAAGGATTTCTGATTAAAAGAAAAAAATATGATCATCATAGTTCTCCAAATTTTGATATTAATATAAAATACATCAATTTTTCCAAGTTGACTACATTTCTATCAACTCAATCTATTATACTGTGGTCATTATGCAGTGAGATACATGTGTAAAATTTTAATTGCATATAATTTATAATTAAGTTGCATGTAAACCTCATTTTCATTCAATTTTTGATTAATCTTATTTTACTTAATGAAATGCATTTAGTCCCTTTGCAGGTTTACTAAATTCTTTATTCAATTTCTCAAAAGATAGGTACAGCTAATCAAGGCTTTAGTTACAAAAAGCACACATATGCTTTTAAAGTAGAATATATATAAATACGTCAGAACGTTTTTTAAAGGAAACAGACTAGAACTCTTAAATATAATCACTACACCCCAGTTTAGGGGAAGTTTTAAGAGCAATAACCCCTTGATATATCACATATTCAGTACACATTTTCCAAATCCCCTATGGATTTTGATTTGCAGAAGCAAAGGAATTATCAGATTAGTCTTTGTTTGAAATTGACAGCAACTCGTTTCATGCAGTTATCTTAACATTTTCTCATGCTTTGCTCACACTAAATAAATTCCCTCAGAGGTACCCACCAACATCTCGAAGTTAGGGGAAGTTTATCATTGGATTCTGAAAGGAATTTTTAAAATTATAAATGACCTCTACTCAACACGGCTCTTGTGTGCATCCTCATTGCTAAGGTACAAACATGTGCTAGTGTTGAAAAGAAAAATGCACAACATGTAAATAAAGTTTATACCTATTATAGAGACCAATGTATAGTCACAGCAAACGATTCAACCATAGAGAGATATTATAAATATTATCAATAAATATATAGAGAGATATTATCATAGAGAGATATTATCAATAAATCTAGATATTATTTAAAGTAAACAAATCTGTGGTTTTGACCATAGCCCTTTTCAGTTCTACCTACAAAAAAAACTAGTGTTGTTGTTTGTGTAAATTACAGTCTAGGCAAAGAGATGAAAGGGAAATTGGAAGCCTAAAGATTGAGATAGATCCTTGAATGAACAATTGACATTGAATAGATAGCTCCTCTTATGTACAGAACCACTTCCCCTCCCATCAAGTAGATAATAGTAATATTTTGAGCATCTGGTGAGAATACATTAGTTACAAGACAACATGTATCCAAGCTCCATGAAAATAGTTGCATCATAAGATTTCAGTTTCGAAAATATTTCGCAACTAATTTAATATCGCTTCTAAAAGTTTTACCATCCACTTTGTGTTTAACGTTGTACAGAATTTCAAATAAAAAATTTGTCATTTAATGCATAATTTAAGCCTTTTTCTATTCCATTTTTCTCTGCACCTCAATACATCACACTTTTTCTTATATCCCAAGAAGTGCAATATATCATGGGGTTACTATACATGGCAAAATAATATATTCAAGCATTTCAAATTATCTCATCAATAAAGTCAAATTTTCGTTGAGAACAGGGATTTAGAACACATATAATGAAGGAAGAAAATTACCCAGTAGTTTTACATATCTTAAGAAGCTTCCTCTTGGTCACATTTTTTATGAATAAAATTTGTCCCTTAGAATCTATGAGTTACTGCATTAATGTCCTCATATTTTCACTTTAAAATACAACTTAAAAGAGTGTCAAATACAAGCTTGGTATACTTGTATTGGATGTCAAAATGTTAAGATCTTGAACTTGAAAGGAAATGAACTTTGTGTTTTTTAGAAACAGGGCTTGTTGGTTTTCTTCACACCATTGTAAACAATAAAATCCTTTCAAATTTAAAAGAGACAGTAAATTAACTAGTTAAGAATAATGTAATGATGTCTGACGATGATATATATTGTCTGGCTAGGCTTTAAAGGTTTTCTAAAGTTTATGCTGATTTCATTGCTATATCCAGCAATTTAGAGGCTCTTTAAGCTTTGAATTAGCTAAGATCTGGCAATTGTAAATATTAAAATAAAGATTTTTATAAAATAAAAACTGAAAGAATTTAGTTTTTAAATAAGACACGTGAAAGAATGCAACTTCTTCTACCAAAAAGTGCTTAGGTTACAATATTATATATACTATTGTATTAAGTTAATTTTAGTCGTGGTTTTAAGTTCACCACAAAATACTCTCCCTTCAGAATTTAGAGCGACAGACTTCGATACATGCTACTACTGATTGCCTATTGCAAGGAGCTGTATAGCAACAAATAAGGCAACTGTAAAAGGAGTGGAAGCAGTGTCTATTATCGCAGAGCTTCAGACAGTTGTTGGAAGTGATATGCAATGCATTGGCAAATCAACTAATCATTGTGGACCATTCATCGGTATGTGGATCAACTGGCTTGTTTGAAAATGTGTATTCATAATCTTCAGCAGTCACTAATTTAGCAAGATATGTGAGTGGAACTGCCAAAAAGTACTTTATGGTGGAGATAGGTTACACTGTTTACTAACTGCAAAAAGTGCTTTATAGGAGATAGGTTACACTGTTACCTTGGTAGAAAAAGGGTCAGTGTCCAAATTCAATGATTTCGAGTTATATACACAAATCACTTCAATATATAATGCAAGTTACAATAGAAAAAGTAAAAAATTCTCCAATCAAATATTGGAAAGTATTTTTTGTATGTTGTATTAAAATTTGAAGAAATGAAAATTACCAAATCAGCTGAAACCTAAAACTTGCATAATAGACATTGGCTCTTTTTCTAACAAGATTCAGATATATACTATTGTATTGTGAGTTAATTTTTGTAGTGGTTGCTAAGTTCACCACAAACTATTTTAAAGAAATATTCAGAAAAAGACATTGCACAAGAATATTGATATAGTTACTTACTGTTTTCCTAACAGATTTAATTCCACAATAACCAGCAAATCTGTTTTTACCATCTTTAGGAGGAGTAATATCTATGATCCCAGAGAAAACTCCTTTCCCTTTGTCATTTATGGTAAAAGTACAATCACTGTTACCTTGTTTGTTAATTTTATCTGATCCGATTCTCCACTTTGTCAGGCATTCCTTCATGAAAATAAATTTCAATACATGAAATATTTATTTTATGAGAATACAAATTTGAGATTTAAGTAAATACACATTTTTGTAAAACTTAATGACTAAGCAGATAATATTCTCCAAACATTAAAATTTGGAGAATATTCAAGAATTTCCTATTTACCTCATTTTGGGGGAAATTGTAATTTATTGATTGCTGAAATGAACCTGAAGATTATTTCATGTATCACTAGCAAAGTGTAAAATGCAGGCACTGTATATGTATAATGCCTGGAAATCTAAATAATGTGCGAAGTTAGGCAATAATATATTTATAGTATATTTTAACATAGTTAGTATATTCTACTATACTAACTTTCTTTTGGCATTACAGAACAAAAAGTAATATTTAGGAAAAGTATAGAAAGTCATGAAAAGGCCTTTATTTTGAAAAGACATTTCTGAAAATGAAAGACGAAATAGACTTTCTTACGGAAAAAACAAGAGAAAAGGACTAGTATTGACCTATATAATACCTAGAATAGATAATAATTACCATTGACAGTTTAGATTTCCTAGGCATTATATACAAGGTCAATTTCATGCAATGACAGTAACATAAGCAATGTTTCATAGAAATTATTTATAACTGTTAGTTTTTCTATAGTGTTACTGCCACAGTGAAGTAGATATAACAAAAACATAGTCCCATATTTCTGTATATAATTCTGCAGCATGCACATTAAATTTATTGCTTGGAGATTTTTTTATTATGAACTTTTTGAGTAAACTTGAAAATACCTACACATATTGTCAAAGTAAATTTTTCACATTTTGTGCAAAATTGTTGAAAAGAGCAGAGTACAAGAATAATTGAAATGTTTACTTTTTCTAATGTTAGCCTCAGAAGTACTACATTTTTAAACTTAAGATTTTTTCATTTACATATTCATTAACTCAAATTACGACATTTTCTGTATACCTCGACCTACAGTGAGAGGTCATATTGACCCCTTGCCAGGAGTGGAAGATATAGCGCTCAATTTCTTATTGTTATTCAAAAAAGTAACCCATATTTATTTAAATTATTGTTTAGACATTTTATCATCCAACAGTAAAATTATTTTCAGCTTTCTAATAAAATTTGCAAAATAAATTAATATATTAAAGATATTGAAATTAAGTGACTTTTTAACTTTAAAAAAGGAATTCAAAATTAATGGATATATATACTTTGAAATGCAATGTAATCAATAGTTATGTCATATGAACATTCACATTAGTTATACTTGCATTTAAATTAAGGGTTTTTGGCATATACTGAGTGAATCGGTATCTTCTTTAGTAAGGAACAATTGTTCAGCCTGGTTTGGAGCACAATAAGCAGTTTTCAATTAATGTATTTCATGTCTGAAATCAGAGCCAAAATTTATCAGTAGTAAGTCTCTGTGGCTTCGTTGATTTCAAGTCAAAGAGTAAATACTTCATTATTTCCAGGAATCTGTCCCTAGTCATCATTTCACAGAAAAATTTTGGTTCCCAAGTTTTGTTCCATAAGCTTAGAATGAGTCTGTGGAAGCCAATGCTCCATGAGCATATAAAGTGAAATAAAAGCATCCAACTTGTTGAGAAATAAACACCAATTTGAGTTCCATGTTTCATGACGTGCCTTGGCTTCATTGCATTGTTGTATACACCTCAATATTTTTTCATTTAGTCTCCAAGAATTACTTGGGTCCTCATCTATTATTTTTCTCATGGTATATGCAGTTGGTCCAGATTCTTCATGCAATACATTTTGCTGAGGACATTTTCCAGAAGAACTAGCCGAATGATCTATTTTCCAAACAGTTCCATCATTCACTGTTTTTTCACCATTCATTTGGAAATTGCTTTCTTCCCTTCGACTACGGCTTCTTCCCCAACCTTGAATGATTATTCTTCCTTCATTGCTCTCAAGTGCAATATTTTAATTCCTGGAACAAGACAATGAAGTATTCTCTTGTTCGACATTGACCACGTTATTTACATTTTCTCTATCCGTACAGATTCATGATTCTATGAATCTGATTCATTTACAGCAGCAACATTCATGTCATCTTCGTCAGATATATTTGAACTAATCCTTTTATGAGATTCGACATACAGAGAAATTTCTGATCCAGATTCGTCGCTAGATAAATCTTGCATCAATTTGAGAATTTCTTCATTTGTTAGACCCCTCCTATGAGGTATGGCTATCAGAGGATAAATTGTTTGCAATAGTGTTAAAAACAGGCATGAACCTTCAGACTATCTCAAGCAAGTAGAGCCAGTTTTTGAATGAATTCCTTGTGAGTAAATAGCATCCCCAAACAGGAATGAGTGCTAACATGTGTTCAGCACGTTTCTTTCAAGGCTGTCCCATGCTCCGTTTTGTGAAATGCTCATTAGCACTAGCATGCAAGACCTTTCCCCACCTGAATGTCCACAGGCAGAACAGTCAATAGCCAACAAAAGACTGTTTCTCATGCATAGGAGAATGCAAAATAGAAATGTTTTGGGAGTGGTCAAAATGGCCCCTAGCCATAATTCTAGGTATACAGTTCTATCTAAAAAGTAATAGCTCAAATTGAATGAAATTTTTGTGTATAATATCTACCATGTATTTAGGAAAAGTCAAAAAAATATAAAAATGATAGGTGAAAAATAAAATAGTTACATACCGTTAAAAGTACTTTGCAGTCAAAATGACTCTTCCCGTAATTCTAGTGTTAAGTGATTAAAAAAAGCATGACATTTTTATTTTTTGCCTTTAGAAGAAAATTCTCAATTATACTTCTCTTAGGTGAAAAATATTCTCCAAAAGATTATGAAGAAATTTATATCTCTCTTATAATGACAATCAGCAAAATAATTCACGGTAAAAATCCAAAATCACTCTCAAGAGGAAACACTATAAAATTTTAGTTAAATATTTGGATCTCTATATGGTGTGGTTGCCAAAGTTCACCAAGTCAGAGTCAAAACTGCAATTCAAACTATTACCATTGCATTAGCAACAAAAAATTTAAATCATGTGAAGGCCACGCCATTATCTAAGAGCTTACAAAACCTTTTTAAAGGAAAGGAAATAGAATTTACTATTTTAAAATTTCCTTAAATCACCTTGCTAAAAAATTAATATTAAATTTTAAAAAGAAAATCATTACACATTGCATGTTACTTGAATGTTTTTTCCTTCAACAATAGCAAACTTTCTTGTCGGTCTCCATTATACTTGAAAATGGCTTAATAAGAACCATGAGATTAAGCATGCACAAGTCAAAATATGAATATACTCAAACCAGAATCATCTTAATTTTGGAGAATTGAAGTTGGGGTTTCAAATCAAGATAACATTTTGATTCATTGTCATTCAATTCCTATTTAACTTTTAACTTATAAACTTGAAATGAACTCTGTCAGAAGCATTAAATGTAAAAATATACATTATAAAGAAAAATTATGCCTCCACTTGTCATAAAAATAATAAAATAGTCTGTTTCTTGTTATCATTTCATAATGGTTATTTTTCATCTTGGCATAAAAATTTTTGTTTGTTGCTAATGGACTAATTATATTGACTGCCCAAATCGTACTTTTATTCATAAGATAATATTGATAATAAAAGATAGCACTGCTAAAAAAGGCCGTTTGAAATTGTATATGAATGTTAACTTTATTTTAGTCATTTACAATCGCTGCATCTAGAAAAACATTAGAAGTACTATATATGAATAAAAGTAGGTCAATCAACCTTTTGTAATAGATTAATCTGAACCTTTTAAAACGTCAATAAAAGACATCTCAACATGACAATGAAACATTTGGGCTTTGTTTCCCTCTTTCAGACATCAATGATACAATATTTCCTAGTCCAGTTAATATTATACCATTATTACATTTTCTTGAAAGTGCTGATTGTTAGTTAATTGAAGTTTTATTGTATTTGTACAATCAAATTGTTTATAAAGCACAGTTCTGAGCCATAGCTCCAAGGAAAAATCATTTGATGACAACTATGTATATTACAATTTGATTTACTCAAAACTAAATGCGATTTTTTTAACATCTCTTACCGGATTATCAAACCTGAAAAATACATCCGTGTCACCATCAACATACAGTTTATGATCTTGACTGAACTTTTCTTTCATTTCTTCAACCCACAATTTGCACTCTTGACGAAAAATTTTCCTACCACGTTGGATGTGTTCCATAAATGGCCTATCCGTAGGAAACGTATAAATGTCTGAATCTCGGTTATCCTTCTCATATATGGTACGGAATCGCAGTTCGGACCGAGAAAAATGTTTTCGGTGATCAAGATATAGATCATCTCTTACTGAACACAGCCGATTTAAATGACTACAAATAATTTGATTGCGTTTAAACGCTACAATTAGGTTATTCATATTTAGCACTTCGTAACATATAACCTTTCGAACTTCAGAATTGTTAGAAAATGCTACTTAAAAGTTCAAAAATGTGTTTCAGACCAGTAAGGTTGAGTTTTAATCATGGTTTCAGTACTTCAAAAAGGAAATATTAAGATGTTTGATAAAAATTCTAAGTTCCAGTTTCTGTTGTGCTCTGAATTTTACAGAAGTCTTTTTTAAGCAACAAAATTCATTATAAATCTAAAAATTTATAGGTTGGTTGGTTGGTTGGTTGGTTGATTGATTTCCTTGAGACTTATAGCTACAGAATCATTTTATAGGTCCTGTTTGAATCAGTAAGAAAGTAAACAAACATTTAATTCAGCAGACGAACATTTAAAAACGTTGAGATGTATTTATTCTAGACTGTATACCTGGAATTCAAAAGACAATGGCCTAGTGAATGCTTAAGGATTGTTGAACCAGAAATATATAAATATCCTAAATCATGCGTTTTATCTTTTATAAAGCATCGTCAGAATATTTATTGTTCTTCTGGAGAGTTTTTACTTAAATTCAAGTTAGACAGGAATTGAACTTTACAATCCACTAGCACCATTTTTAAACTGCGCATGCGCGACCTGTTTAAGCATACTGAAGGCGGAGCTTATTTGACGGGAGGAAGTTAGTCCGTCAAACAGGAGCGAAAATGCAGCGCCCGAGGCGGGTAATTAGGGAGTGTGTTCAGGGTAATCATATTTGGCAAGTTATCGTACTTTGCAACTGTCACATTTCACTAGTTATCGCTTTCTTGGCAATTGCTTTGGCGCAGTATTCGGCTTTGGCTTCTTTGAGACATTTTCTCACTGAAGTCATTAGTGAGTCATCTTTTCCCCGTCTTTCCAAGAATTGCCGTTGAATAGAATTATCTGGAAATCTTCTACAAGGGGAGTGGGGACGCCATCTTAACAAAGGGTGGTGCACCATTTATAAACATCTTCATTTTTTGTACAATTGTGTGTGTACATGTTTTGAAAATTAAAAATCAATTTTATTTTTGAGATTTCTTTATCATTTGGAATTTAGGAAACTGCGAAGCTCTCCATTTTTGCAATTGAGGAGTACACAAAATGCTGACTCCCCTCCTGATTGAGCAAATCACAAAATACAAACTCACTTCGCCTGATAGAACTTTGGCTTAATTTTGATTATTAGGTATTCAAAAACTTTCCTGATTGAAACTTGCGATTTGTCTTTAATTTCAAAGACAAATTTACATGAAGGGAAAAGCACTAAAATAATATTTTTTGCAAGAACCAGTGACAGTAGAAGATTTTGTCATGAGTAAGAAAACAGGAATGTTTCGAGCCTTTGCAAGATTTTGTCACTGATAAAAAGAGAAATTTTAATCTAGTAGTTACTGTATATATATGGCTTACACACAACCAAAATCTGAATTTTTCATGGCTTCTATTCAGTTCTGACAAAAAATTTGATCACTTTGTTTTGCGAATTAAGGAAATATTTAAGTTTAAAATGATAAATCCATTTTTACTATTTATTTTTAAAGGCAATTTAATACGCTTTTACAGTTTATTACATACCTATTACATTTTTCATTGCAATTAATAACTATGGATCTATTTCAATTTGGGGTCTCTTGAAAAATATTTTACTGAAGAGTGAAAGTAAAATTATACCACTATACTAAAAGTTGAATTTATCAAAATGTTTAGTTATATCATTAAAAATGTGGTCACTTTGTTTTGAGTAATAAAGAAATGTCAATTCAAAGTTATGTAAAACTTCATTCGCTTTATTTCTTTTTAAGGACAATTCATTATCCTTTTCCTGTTTATTACTTGTTTAACACCTTTTTGAAGTTTATTAAATGACGATAGATCTTGTTGAATGTTGTAGACTTTAATTTGAAAAGAAAACATTGTAGAGGTAAATCTCGTGAGCTGCTTGCTTTTGTAAAGAAAATGTAAAGGGCGTCTATTTATTGTAGGCAATTCAAATTGTTGTTGCTTCAACAGACTTCTTGAAATACGTTTTCCCTTTGCTAAGATGATAAACCATACACAACACAGAATCATCATTTTGTATTGGTAGAATACATCTACATAAAGTGTCTCATTGTGGCTCAGGGAGTTGTAAATCGATTCTCCTCAAACCCTCCTAAGATCAAGAAAGCAAGCTCAAGAAAACTTTTAGTCTCCCTAATACATAATTTTGGTAAATATAGAAAAATGAATTTTTTCACAACTATAAATTCTGATTCCTCTTAAACTTTTTTAGGCAAAACAATAAAGTGATCAAATTTTAGTAAGATGTTACAGAGAAGCCCTTAGTACAAATTTAGATTTTTCAACGTACTCCACGAGCATCCACTAAAAAATGGAATTTCAAAATTTCCCATTTTTAGTGGACAAATCTTGGAAAGGCTTGAAAGGATCAAAACACACTCCTGTTTTCTTATTTTGGACAAAATCTGTCACAATGGTTCTATATAGCAGAACAAAACTGAATTGATGAATGAGCAATGACAATATCAAATGTGTTGCTCAAATATTGCATAGTATTATAGCATTAGCTGGTCATATAATAAATTTCAAATATTATTAATTATAATTAGTCATAAATTTCGAAATTAAGCATAGATAAATTTAGCATAAAATAGCTAAATTTAATGTATCAAAAGTTGGGTTTTATTTCATAAAAATTTTCCATAAATATAACTAATTAAGGAGATAGTCATTTTTCAGACTGAAATGTGTCAAACCTCCATTCATTGAAAAATGTACTAGGGGTTTCGGATAATTAGCTTTTACGACGTTTTAAATTTATTCGAATTTTTTGACAAATTCCCAGATACAATTTTCAGTGCCTACATAGAATAATTTTATAAATATCTATTTTCAAAACTTGAGAAGAAATTTTTTTAATAATTTAAATGTCTGGCATTTACCTTATAAAATAAGTTATATTATATCTCATCTATATAAAAAAATATAAAAAGCATATATTCTTCGTCTATATAACAAGCAGGTGAAAGCAATATTATGCAAGTATTATTATTATTATGTATATGCAAGCAATACATTCTTGGCCAGGGGGACGGGCAATGGGGTCCTGAGCTGACTTCGAAAGCGTTGGAATCGGCTTTTTAAAATGTTTTCAAGATAAAATACGATAAAAATTCATGGATTTCTTTAACATAGTTATTGAATTATTGTACTTCGCATAGAAAATTGTATGTATTTAACCAACAATAAATATTTGTTGAAAAACCCTCGTAAAATCATTTCTGTACTAAAACAACTGAGGTGTAACAATTTTAACACTGTATGTCTTTTTTTTTTCAATTCATAGACAGGACTAAATTTGATATATTATATTATACAAAAATTTAGCGAACCAATATCTTTTTTAAGATATAGTAAAGTTCAGATATTCATTTTGCATAAAAAGTTGTATTTCTAAGTTGGTTCAAAGTACAAAATAAAAAATACTTTTTTAATGTAATAAGTCCAAATCTTCAATTAGCATAAAAATTCAATCTCTCTTTTGTACCTCCAAAAATAATTCCTTACATTAATGGTTTATTAAGTGTGAACTATGAAACGAGCAGCACTTCCAAAACCGGGGGGGGGGGGGTAGTTGAATCTTGAACGGAAAGATCCGAGGTCAACACCTCGTAATTTTAAACCACGGTCAGATGACGAGGCAACACTTGGCTAGCACACTACTCTCCAAACATCCACACCACGTCAACGTGAGGACATTTGAAGTTACGACAGATTTAACACACACCAGCACCCACGTACATGACGGTCTTTGGTTAGATCGAGTTTCGAACTCAACCCTCCTATTGCTAATCCGCTACTCTTCCAACGGGGCTACCACTGCCCCACCAAAAATCGGAGTCACGTAATCAATTCATATAAGCTATATATAGGATATTTTCACGAATACTCTCAAAACTTGAAATAAAAATGCTCTTTCTTGCCGACTTATTAACTTAGTATACAATTTACTAACGTTGTCAATGTAAAGGGTGTGCTTCGTGACTCTTCACAAGATGAGCAATGCTGGATTCAAAATTAGTAAGTTTCAGACTTAAAGCGCCACTGTAACTAGAGCGACTCATGTTCATTCCATTACACCACGGAATTCTATATATAGCTTATTTCTTTGTTCTATTAAAATGGAATTAACATGGCTGAAACCAGCTTCAACCATTGTTCGGAAATGCAAGCAAAAGTTTTGGATATTTTTCTACAACATTCATATTCTTCAAAAAGTAACTTAAAGTCTTTTTTTTTTAAGCGTCTTAGCTTCAAGATCAACTGACAATTCGATAAGTTCATCTTATTTGTTACATTCGATGTTTTCAATATCTGCAGAAAATGGAATGATAACCCAATCTGGAATGTGCATGTTTTCAAAATCTGCAAAGCGCATTTTAAAATCATCGCTCAAATTTTGAAGATATTTTTGTTTACTTCTAAGTCTTCCTCTTTTACTTTTAATTGCCGTAGATTCGAAAAGTTCTGAAAATCTTTTCGTAACAATGATGATTTAAACAAGGCTAATTTAGCTTGGAAATCTAAAAGAATCGTCCAAGCTTGAATAATCGTGATAGTTTATCTTGTAAACGGGTCGGTATGTCATTAAATTTTGAAAATAAGGTAGCCAAGTAGAAAATATGAACCGAATTAATACTACCCATACAATGATGTTTTCTATTTTTCTATCGCCCCTGGGGTCTATATCGACCACTGGTTAGGAGTATCAGCACAGTACGAATCTTTCGTACATATGTTAACAAAAATGACTATCTGACCCATTGAGAAGAAAGACATTTTTGAGTTATCAGTACCTTCCTCTTAGAAATTTGGGAGCGGTCCGACGAAAGCAGCAAAAAGTAAAATTTAAAAAGTTTTCTTTCTTGCTGGAAATATGAAAAATGCTTATTTATACAATATTTTTTCGTTGTGAGGCCCATCTGTATAAAACATCCTTGTCGCACGTCTAGTGGGTAATTCATCACTAGAATTGTAAAGATGATTTTTCAACTTGAATTGCATGTTTCACCTCTTTCTTGAACATTGGTAATAGACGAAAAAAATATTTTTCTAAAAGGATCTTTAAAATTTGTTGGCGGACCACACAAAATCATTCTCTTTTGAAGATGCACATAGGCTTTATTCATTCAGTTTTCATAAAATTATAGATGCCATCGAAATCTTAGCTTTGGAGTAATATCTAATTATGTCTTCAATTTTTTTTTCTAGGGGAATTATCCCCTTGATAGGAATTCGATATGCTGGCTCATTTGTAAGGGATGGAAGATAAATTAAATGGGAAAGCATCGTCTTATAATGTTTGGGCCACCATATTTGCAGATCAATAACAACTTTTCCTTATCACCTCAAACAGAAGACTTAATAAAAGTGGCACATTTGTCGACAGTGGAGATGCGAACAATTTTTTTAACGGCGAAATCGCGGTCACACATTTGCATTTTGCGCTTTGTTCGGGAGTGTCAAAATACGCGATTTTACTTAAATTTGTTCAACAAAAAATTAGTTTTATACTGTGCTGTATGAAAATGGAAGAGCAAGATATAGTGTTGGAGGAGTCACAGAGTCAATAGACATGCAACGACGATTCGAAGATGAACTGTCTAAGCTTCGAGTTAATGCTGCAAAAAACAGTTCGTTCTTAACCGAAACTACTTACCAGAAGTTAATAAATGATGTAAAAAAACCAAAATGACTACTAAGAAGGAACCACGGGACTATTGATTGCTGAATCGCTATGATGTGATGTTTGTGGAAAACAAAAGTAAACTCATTTATCCTGTTAAAGAAGGCGTTAGTACTGTACAGTATTAGGTCACGGACACTGAGTTATTTCACGTACTTCATGAAACTTCAATAACATTTGTATTTTTGAGGAATGAACGGTTTTTAAATAAGTCTTATCATGACCTTTTTTCATACTTTGCCTAAATAGCATTTGTCATTCTATAGAATGCCTAGGGAAAGTATATAATAATTCTCATATTTCATACTTTGCCTAAAAACGCCGGGCATTCTATAAAATGCCTAGGTATTCTATACAATGCCGGCGTTTCAAACTTTGCCGGTAACATAGATTAAAAAGTTATCGAGATCTTACTATTTGTAACTTGATTCATATTAAGTTTATAGGTTCAGGTTTAATACATTTTATTTTCCTGATTATGCATAACTTTTATTTTCGACATTGAGGTTACCCATGCCTTATTTTTAATTTTTATTAATTATTTAGTTCAGTCTCACTTTTAAATGAGATTGAACTTATGTTCATGGAACTTCACAAAATAAAGCTTAAACAACTGACATGTTAATATATGAGTTAACTAAACTTTCCGGAATGTCAAACAACCGCTCTGAATTTTACACAATTCAACAAAAGTAATTCTCAAGCTCCCGAAAAATTTCACTATCCTTTGTAATTCTGGATAACCTAGAACTAAACAAGTGAATTAGAATGAATGAGCGGAGTCTATCTGAAACGGGAATATTTCCTTATCCAGACACACGAATTCCTGACCCTTGGTTGAAAAAGCTCTGGGTTCGATTCTTGATCTGAGAAAGAATATATCTATTGGTTTGCAATCCACTTTAAGTCGTAGGTTCCAGTCTAATTAGCCTTCATTTAGGAAAAAATTACTATAGAGCGACCAACCAAAAGTAAACCCAAACCCAGGTACATAATCAGAAACAATTTCGGAATAACTAGGTCTTCCCTCTATCGTTTCCTCAATCCAATAGAATTGAGCTAACATTCTATGAGCATTGCATTTAATAATTTTTCGAATGCCTAAATCTAAATAATCTAGTACTGAGTTAAGTTATCGAGTTGGCAATTTATCATTGTAATAAAGATATAAACCAAAGTATTCCCCTCTCACGCAAAAAGTGTGATGTTTTCGTGGATTATGCAAGGTACCCAGAAATAGGAATTGTATTTAGTGTTTATGAATCATTAATATCTTAACAAAATTAAAGGCTACGACATGATTTTTTTCATACTGAAAGAAAACGTTTTCCTTTCACAATAAATTGCTTTTATCTAAAAAAAGTACGAGTTTGATTTAAAACGGCAACATTTTTGCTCTAGGGATTTTAAAAGTGAGAATATTTTGTCATATCCCGGATATATATCATGTATCTGGAATTTGTTATTTGAATCAAAACTGTAGAAGCAACCTCGACATTTTCTTCACCACTCATGGAGTCTACGACAGAAGAGATTAAAGATTATTCCTCCTCTATAGTCCCCTTCGGTGCGAGAATGAGGTATTTTTTCCACACTAGAAAAACCAGCTATATAGCCAAAGGCGATGTCCGAGACTGTCTTGATAAAAAAGGCCGCATCGAGACCCCTATGTCTCTCCACACACGATACTTTTCTAAGAAATCTTCCATACCCCATCTTATTGAGAAAGGTTTCACTGATCAGAAGATTCCTGCTGTGTTGTTTCCTTAGTTAAATGACCTGTCAGTGTGATGGATGGATTTAGTCATTATGTTTTCCAGTAATCCAGATTCTTATTGTGTTGATGGTCTGCGTAATTTAAGTGACAAGCCAAGTTGCTACTCATTGAAAAAGAAATGTGCGCCGTAAAAGAGAATATTATCGAATAATTATATATGGTCTTCTTTATTCCACTACCCATCGAATGTCTTTTCTATTGACTCCCTACTGAGAAAAACTCGTTAATCTCAATGAAAACCAGACTGCGGACATTTCTTTTGCCAAATTTTCGCATGCTGCTAAGACCACTGAATGGATGGGGGGGGGGGCAGAGGGCTCAACCCCCCAGGCGAGGAAAACATTAAGCCCGCTTTGCGTACATCCTGCATCCCTCCATGCCTTGTATCACCTTGTAGATTTTCAATTATAAACAGGTATTTTCAACTTTCATCCTTTATTTTTCAGACGCTTATCATTTACTTTTCCTTGCAAAGGATAAAATTACCTGAGTGCAGCTAGAATTTCTAAAATGTAAAATTAAAAAAAATTGTTTCCTGAAATTCTGGTAAACTCGAATAACTTATTTTAAAAAAATTGCATTTGGTATGTTTGGGGAAGTTTATAAAATGTTTTCCTTTGAGGAAGTTTCTCTAGTATATTTTGGGTCATTTTCAGAAAAGCTATGGAAATACCACTGCGATTTTTTAAAATTATAGTAAAATAAAAGTTCTGAAAAGCTGAGCCTAACACCATATAAAGTCTAAAATTAAATCTTACTCATGACAGAAAAAATCACAACTTTGCAACACTAAGAATATATTTCAATTCTAACGAGTTTATTGCATCTTTCCAATGTTGCACGTCTATAATCTACTGATTATCTTAACTAAAAGAAATTTATTATTGATGCCATATAAAATGGTCACCAAAAACAAACATCATCTAGTTATTTACAGCAGAATACTGGATGATCAAGAGACATCAAATTGCAGCATTATTTTAGCTTTCCATATTCAGTTAGATTTAAAAAAATGCAAATTCGAGCTAGAAAAGAAAACCAGTATTTCTATTTGCATGCAAAGATCAATTTCAATACAATGATAGAAACCTCTTGAGTTGTATCCTAAAAAAGAAAAATTAATTCTGTGTTCTCATATATACAAATACAATGATAGAAACCTTGAGTTGCATCCTGAAAAAGAAAAATTAATTTTTCTTTTTACATAAAAATACAATGATAAAACCTCTCGAGTTGCATCCTGAAAAAGAAAAATTAATTCTGTTTCTTTTTACATAAAAGTACAATGATACAAACCTCTTGAGTAGCACTCTGGAAACAAAAATTAATCATTTCTTTCGATACACTGGTTTATATTTACCCTCAAGTAGTTACCATGCTTTTGACCTACATAAATCTCAAGGGTATATCTTGAAATGGCTACATCTCGAAATTCCCACTAAAATCTTAGCAGTAGCTAGTCTTATGAAGATGTGAGGTTACTTTAGAATCATCCTGTATTTATTTGCTACTTATCTAAAATATTTCTTGACAATTTAATTAAACAATCTTGATCTTTCATTACATCTTATAATCTTGACAATGCAAAATGATTGCAGTAAATCTTCAAAACCTGTAGCTGTCTTGTCTTCTCAACATTTAATAAAACTAATTTATTGCTACATGGATAGTCAGTAGCTACAGAGTTTCAAAAATAAATTTCCTAAAGTCAAAAGTATTAAATTCCTTTCTAACATCTAAATTTTAACAATCTGATGTACAAAGTATGATACAAAGACACCACAACTAGTGCTATCTGTCTGGTTAAAGTGAGGAGGGCATAAAATTAACCAATCTTCATGAAGATTTAAAGCTTTACAGTTCTGATTTTTCCAAAATTGAATGGAATCTTTGTAATTTTCAGCAGAAGTTGTACCCAGGGGATCATAGAAATCAAATTTTTTCTCTTGAATTTTTCCAACCAGTAGAACCCAATGATAATTTTTATTTAAAGGTATAAATAAATATTCACTAAGAGCAAATTGCACTCCAGCCAATCGATTCAATATTTCATTAGTGTTACTGATATAATTCGTTTCAAAGCACCTGGCAGCCAAGGAATTAGTACCATAAAGGATCTTACTTAAAAATCCATCAATAACACTGTCATAAAGCCAGCCACATTTGAAATCAGATGCTGCAGTTGTTAAGGTCAAAATTTCTTCGTTTGGAATATAGGGATCAAGAGATTTAATTTCTAGCAAGCTAATGGAAATGTCATCAGTGTAGAATATGGGCTTAGTCATATTGCTTAAATCAAGTTTCGG
Organism: Meta bourneti; assembly: GCA_933210815.1. Taxonomy (NCBI): domain Eukaryota; kingdom Metazoa; phylum Arthropoda; class Arachnida; order Araneae; family Tetragnathidae; genus Meta; species Meta bourneti. The sequence goes on along the minus strand of OW119930.1, from coordinate 55,094,648 downwards.
AGTAAAAGTTTTGTAATTTCCAGTAGTATTTTCATTATTAAATGCTTCTTGACATAATATAAGCTATTGTCTTTATTTAAATAACTCTGAGTCAAATCTAGCAAATTGTCTTGCATGGCTTTTTTTAGTAAATGTAGGATAATTACCTGCTTTGCATTTGGAAGCTTTAGTGGCTGTTGTTTTAAAGAAGCTTTGGTGTGTCAACTTCTGATTTGGAGATATAGGTACAAATGGCATTTTATTACTAAACTCTTCCAAGTCTTTGATTTAACTGCACCTTTGCATTCAGATACAAGATTTTTTAACGTTTTGGTAATGTTAGGCAATAACACTTTTTTAACAGTTGGATCATGAATAAGAGCAAGTAGCTCAGACATTAAATTTCTGCATGACTCAAGCTTGTCTTCAACAAAATGTGGCATAGCATCTGGAGAAATCTTGGGTTTTGCCACTAATTCTAACGAGGAGCAAATTTCCATCTTTTCGATAGAATTATCACTTATAGACAAAGAATCACTTATATCTACAGAAAATTGAACTACAGGAACTACAAATATCTACAGGAAATTGAATGAATTTTATGGATATGCTTGCATAATGGGTTTTTATCAGGACAATTACAAATATACAAGTGACTGCATAGACTTAAACATTTCCCATCTATGCACTTTAAAAAACAATGATCTGCTCTACGATGTATTCAGTGTGATCATTAGATGCAGATTTTATTATCCATGATTGACAATTTATTTCAAGTACGTGATGATCAGGAATTTTCATTGCTGATAAATGTCGTCTTTGATAAGTTGGTGGATATATGCTCTTTGGGCAGTTAGTTAAAATATTATACTTGTGGGTCACAAATATATCTTCTTCAATTTGTAAGAGGGTTTCAATCAGCTGATCTAATCGCCTGTTAAATTTTCGTTGTAAATAAGTCGTTTTAAGTTTGTTGTGAAATGATTCACAAAACATGTTCGTTTCAGTGAAGGCATGGGGAAAATTCCTATAAGCCATTGCCCAAAGACTTGCTCTGCTGTAATAATACTCTTCAAAATACTCAATAAATGGTGGTGCAATTGTCTGAAACTTCTGCAAAAAATTGTCCATCATTGTTTGAAACTTAATTGAATTTCTTTCTTCAAGCAATGTTAAAAGAGCACAATATAACTCTTCTTTCAATTTACAATTGGAAACTTTGGCCAACAATTGACGCTGCCAAGCTCTTAAAATATGCCACTTACATAATAAATGAGGAACATTTTCACCAAATACATTTTTGAATACAGGCCCTGTTACATGGTCATCGTATGTCATTACACAATTGACTTTCAAATCAGGAATTACTATTTTAATGCCCTTAAACAGATGGTTTACAATGAAGTGGGCTACAGGGTATCCAGAACCAAATTCATCTGGAACAATCAAATTTAATAAATAAAATCATATATTGATTGGTTTGATGTGTCGAATCAATACACAACACCCTAGTGCTTCCTTCAATCATCAAACTTTTTGTTCTCAAGTTTGTAAACCAAGAGCAAAAGACTCGAGATGAGGGCAGCTTATCAAGACCTTTGGGTCCATATACAGTAGGCTGCCCTTGTGGTTTATATATAAGTAAGGGATTATAAGACTCTTTGCTGAGTTTTTCAACTACAGCAGCTACTGAAAGGGCGTCATTATCGTTGGGGTATAAAAATGATTTGTTTTGTTTTATATAGTAATTTATTGTTTTTCGAGATTCGAATGACTTCACATTGAAGCAATCTCTGTTATTTCGTGATCCTGTTCCATCTCGTAAAATGGCTTGAATTTTGGAAGTTGATATTCCCAATTCCACATAAGCTTTAATTTGACCTCGATAACTTTGTCTCAAAGGTTGAAATTTAGTGTTATCAAAATTTAATTCATGATTGTGTCCAGGGAAAAAACTGACTTTAACTTGATCCACTTCTTCACATACAGATATTCTTGATGGACAGTTGCAGTTAGGAAGCATATGCTTTAAATTTTTTTTCTTTGTTCAAGACGTTGAATTTCAGACTCAGATGAATAAAACTGACATGCATAATAATGGTAAGTTTTACCAGCAACACATTTGCTTCCAGATTTTTTTAAAAAGTAACTGTAAATTTTGGAGCTTTCTTCATCTAACCATACCTGAAACTCCTCCATAGAATCAAACTGCTATTCCTGTACTGGTCTTAGGAGAGTCAGATTGAAGTTTAGGATGTCTATGGGAAAAGTAACATTATTTTAAAATATACTGTGATGATTCATTACATTTTTTAAAAATACAGGTTGTGATTCATGTATTTTCCAAGAGAAATTTCATTTCTGAATTCCAGAAAAAGAAAGAATCCTTACCTCTTAATTTGTGGCTGCTTAACTCTTCGTCTCTGTTTCTCCTTCGGCAAAACAATGATCCAGCCATCATTATCCTCGTTAGTAATGGAGTAGTTGGATAGATGAGGCTTTGGATGTCTAAGTGAAAATAAAAAGAATTGGCTTTTAATACGCTGGAACTGTTAGTCATATATTTCAAATACTAGTTGTGATTAATATTTTTTGGAAAAATAAACTTCAGTTCTTAGAAAAAGCTATTTTTTATTCACTTTCTGAAGTAAAGGTCTCATTACAGCTTATTCTTCAGGGGAGAGGTATTTATCCTGATCCCAAGACAACAAAGCGGAAATCACAATGCATGTCTTGATTTTGGTTTAAAATGGTTTGCAACAGTCCTCAAATTTTGAGAAGCATCCATGAAGGCTATAGTAGGTGTTATTGGTAACTACATTTAACATAATCAAGTCATAATTCCAGAAAAGGAAAGCATCCTTACCTCTTAATTTGTGGCTGCTTAACTCTTCGCCTGTTTCTCCTTCGGCAAAACAGTGATCCAGCCATCGTTATCCTTGTTAGTAATAGAGTAGTTGAGGTTTGAGATGTCTAAGTGAAAATAAAAAGAATTTGCTTTTAATACGCTGGAACTGTTAATTATATATTTCAAATACTAGTTGTGATTAATATTTTTTGAAAAATAAACTTCAGATCTTAGAAAAAGTTATTCTTACTTTTTGTTTTGAGACTGCTCAATCCTGGGATGCTGTTGATGCTTTGACAAAACAGCGATCCTCCCTCCAGAGTTCTTACTACTGAAAGTTGGACTAGGACGTCTAGTGAAAATAAGGGAACTTGTTAGCCAAGCCTCAACTAAAGCTTGAATATGGAAACAACGTTACACATTTAAAAGTAATATTTGATGTACAATATAATGGATATTAATACCTGCATTGAACAGAACCTTTGGTAACAATAGCAGAATACAGTTCAACAGCCTTAGTCTCAGGGGGAACTACAGGTTGATTTGAACTCTCAGGTGAAGAATTGAGAGAGGGAAACTGAGCAGGTAGATCGTGGAAAACCTGTTGCTTTTCTACATCACAAGCTTGAATGCTCGCCAGAGCTTCCTTTAGCATTGCAATAAAGAGTTCCGCTAGTTGAAGGTTCCCTTTCCTGTTTAAATGAAGGCCATCCCTTGCCATACAACCTTTCCAAGTGACTTGGGTTCAACAAAAAGAAATATTTTGATTCTTTTGGCAGTAGGAAAACAGCCGTTGGTTTAGAAGATAATTTTTTTGATTAATTTTCTGAAGAAAAGGTCTCATTACAGCTTGTTCTTCAAGGGTATTTATCCTGATCCCGAGACAATAAAGCTGAAATCATAATACGTGTCTCTTGATTTCGGTTTAAAATAGTTTGAAACAGGTCCTCAAATTTTGAGAAGCATCCATCAAGGCTATCGTAGGTGTTATTGGTACCTACATGCAACAGAATCAAGTCATAATGATTCTTTAAAGATGAAATCTTTTCAGTTAAACGTTCAATGGTGATTCCTGGAAAAGCTAGAACATGTATTACACTACCATGTAATTGCGATGGTAAATACTGATCCAATATTTAACCATAGAATCGTCAGTAATTAAAACCTTCATAGTTATACTTTACAATTATTAGATAATTTACAGACAGGAAAAGTAATTAAAAAAATAGAAACTGGTCACAGAAAACAATCAAACAAATAAGACTACAGCACAAATGCAATAATTCAATTTTTAAAATGCAAAATGAACTCTTAAAACATTCAACAAATAGTAAAAATCATGAAAACAAATGGAAATACAACAAATCAATGGGAATACAAAAAAGCGGTAAACAAACAGTAAAAAGTGTTTGAGAACTGACAAACGCAATAAGTACAAAAATGTATATCAAAAACAAAATAACGAAATATGCAAGAAAAAGGATAAGCGATTCCAAACAAGCTTCGCAATACCAAGGAGAGTAATCAAAACCACTGACAGCACTGATATCAAGCAAGGTTACACTGAGCTACTGGCGTGATTGACCACTGCAACGCATTCCAAAATCAAAATTGGCTGAAATCGAATTGGCTTGCACGCCAGAAAGGTTTTCAAGCCAAGACGGCGAAATCTATAGCAACCTCCGAAAATCTAGAGTAACCCAGTGCTGCATTTTCGCTCCCAAAAGTAACATTCGCATTAGTCGGTCCATTTGTGTGCTTTTATCTGGTAGTTTTATGTTCCGATTTATATTCGCGTTTACGAACTAGCCCTAAATCAACTAAACTCTTCTATTTTCAATGTTTATTTATTCTGTTAACTAAGTTTCCTTTCCTAACAAGAACGATAATAATTTTCAGTCTGGCTCCTTTTTATTTTCTTTCCGTGGATCCTGTGCGAATTTTAACTGAAAACTTTTTCCGAAGCTCAAAATGTTCGCCACAAAACACGTGATGACTTTTCTCAACAATTCTAGGAGTCGTGTGAGAGAAATTACTAGAATTTCAAAAAGTAATTAGGTTTATGACTACTTCACAGAAGAATTATTTCATTGTTTTGTTTCGTAAATGTGTTTTACCAAGATTGTTCACGTATATACGCCGAATATAGCTTGTTGAATTTTCGTATACCTCCGAATGGATGGGTGGCAGTTGAGAGGTATAAGTAGCTTTGCATGGTACAGGTCTTATTCAGATTTCCTTCACTTAGATCCTCATAAAAATTCCGCATAACTGGACGAGAGAAGTAACTTTGGTAACTTTTGTTTGAATTCTCGATCTAAACCTTTCCAAGTGATGAGTTATCCGAAATAGCATTTACATTAAATGTAACGGTTAAATCAGCTGTTCTCAAATTTTCAGATTGTACCCCATATTGACTACAAATCTGATTTACCCTCATGATAAAGTTTCCCCATAAGACAGGTGTGACCTAGATTACAATGTTTTACATTGAGACAGTTTTTTATCTATTTAAAAGCTTGTAGGGTCAGCCAGCCAGTAATTGACCTGACCAGTGTTAGTGTTAATTTTTCATGAAAAAATTTCCCGACCTAATTTGTAATCGCACTTTCAGGAATTTTTGTACTTTGAATCTTGTCCGGATATTCATTAAAATGAGCTGTAGTACAACTTTTAAAATTTGATTGTTTATAGAAATTTTAACTCAAAGTTCAGAATAGTGATTGAACCAATAATTAAACACCACCATCCAGTAGTTGACTAGTATTTATTTACAATAGAATTCAAATTGAAATATTTGTAAATATTTTAGCGATCACCAGTATATTTGTATTAAATATAGTTAGGATAAACATTTTTTACATGATAGTTCAAGTAAAACTTAGTAAAAGAACAAATTATCAAACATAAACTTGATGATTAGTGCTAATATTAAACAAGTAAACTAGTCAAAATATACAACAAACTAATATTGGAAAGTAAATAAATGTTGCAATAATATTAATGAATTCTTTGGCATCAACTGTAACAGAAACTAAAGTAAGTTACTGCAAATTACATCAGTTCACAGCACAAACAAAAATGATATCTTTATTGTTATCTGTCTTAAATCATCCAATTCAAACTGCATAGCATGTCTTTTTGGAGTACATTTTATACATGTTTTCAACTTTCATGTTTCAGCTTATTTTCATGTATATTAACGTTTGCAGACTGCATTACTTATAGTCCCTTGTCTTGAAAGATTCTGAAAATTACGACAATTTTTACTCGCTACCATCAGTTCCCCAATAAAGTGCCTCTCTTCATCTGATGGGCTAATTAACCTGATGTTGGTTATTGAGAGACAGTCCACCTTTTTGAAGATCTTTTCAATGTTCTTGAACAATTCCTTTTCTATAGCTCATTATTAGAGATAAATTTCTCAGTAATAATCTTTTGGAGAATATTAGGATTTTCATCTAAAGGCAAAAAATGCCATTAGATATATTTTTAAATTGATAAATGAATACATAATTGAAAAAATAATAAGTTTAAATATGTACAACTTCTAAGATAAACATTAGAAATAAAAAAAGAAGTAAATATTTCAGTTATTTTTGCATTCTGTGCTTTTCCAACAATTTTGCTCAAAGTGTGAATTATTTACTTTGACAATATGAGTTCAGTTGTTTTTTTGTTCCTTTTTAACAACTCTAACCAACAAGTTCCATGTGTCATTCATTTCATGCTGTACAACTATATGTAAGAATATGTGTTATACCTCTAGACTTCACCGTGGCAACAGCATCGTCAGCAATATATATATAAAGACTAACAATTAAATAATTTCTATAAAACAATGCTTATATATATTATGAAGGATACGTAAAATAAGCTTCAGTTTAATTTCTGCAATCAATAAATTACAATTTCCTGAAAACAGGTTTTAAATAGCAAATCTCGAATGTTTTCCAAATTTTAATCCAATCTAATTTTATATTTATTTTTTAGCTGTGCCAATCACAAGACAATAAATGCCTTGCGATTGGCACAGCTTGACCACTTCTGGACATTGTGCCATTAAGCCCAGACCAACCAAAATTTAATGTTTGGAGAATATTCTCTGCTCACAACTCCACTCATAACAATAGATATAAAATGCGGCGAGTTTGGGAAAACAGCACTAGTTGGTTGTTACTCCTTCCACTATGACATAACACAGAAAATAACTGGTGACACTTTCCTGCAAACTTTTCAGAAAGTTCCCTGTCACTTGTCTCATCATTTTCCCTTTGATACATGCAGATACCCTTTTCAGTCTCTTGCATATCACCAGGGGTGTACATACCAGTCTGAGAACTGCTAGGTTAAATGAAGGTTCGATTTTAGTGTGATCTATGAGCAAAAATTGGGCAAGAAAAATAGTGTAGAAAAATGTACTACCCTGAGGGGACCTTTGCATATTTGAGGATATTATATCAAATGGTCACATAATTGAACGTTCTTTAGTATGGTAAAAAAGAGTTCTTAAACAGTTTGGTAATCTCCTTTTTCAAAAGATGTCTTTTATTGATGCTTTCTAAAATTTTCTTTATGCATCAATGGAAAAGATCAAGTGCTTAATTTTGGGTAAAGAAGGCATCGTTAGCTAAGTAACAAACAGCTGTCAGGTCTGTATTGAAATGATGTATGTGATACATAAAGGGAAACAAGCTATTTGTTGACATAGCTAAAAAATGTTCAACAAATCAGGAGACAGCCAACTGAATATCCAGAATTTTTACTTTTTTTGCGGTTGTTACATCGCTCACAAAATAACATTACAGCTATAGAACTAACAGGTCCTTCTCAATTGGTTAAATTGAGAGTAGCTATCAAGTGAGTACTGCATTCACATTCTTAGAGAAATATTTGGCTTTCATTCTTGTTAAAAAATTACAATTCCATCCATAACTTCAAGAGTTATTTAATAAGATGATACAGCATATTGTACAAAATGTATGCTACTCCCCAACTTGTAAGGTAGGCTCTAAATTTTATTTTCATCCAAAAATGTGTTTAAAAGAATATAATATTCAAAGATATATAAATATACTAAAAAATCAGGAAATCCCTAACATGAGTAGATAAGAAAATTGACCTGATGTATAATTTTTTGGTTTTAGATGCTGGTTCACATTTGATATTCCAGACCTTCCGTGTTCCATCAGCCTGTCTTATATATCATGCAAATGTTATAACATTTGAAATGTGACCAAAGAAAAGTTTTAACTTTGACCTGATCACTACATTTTATAATTTCAGCAATTTCTCTCGTGTCTATCTGTGAACCACTAACAACGGTAAGATTTTCAAGCACTGAAAAGGATGCATGCACAGAAGTTGAAGACATGGTAATTTTTTACAGAATATTTTAAAATATGTGCCTTTATTTAATATTTTTTCTTTTGAGAATGCTCCTGTCAAGTTAATTATCCAAATTGCTCATATCTCACTATTGTTTTCCAGTTTATATCTGATATGAAAAATCCTTACGAACCAAAAAAAAAGATGTGCATTCTATGCAAGTACAAAATTGCACTTGACTATAAAAATCCAAAGTTGCTGTCTCAGTTTATTTCTCCATATACAGGCTTTGTTTATGATAAGCATATTACAAATTTATGTGAAGCTCAACAAAGGCTATTACTTCATATCATAAACAGATCGCGCAGACTGGGTAAGTATGTTATATTTGATTTTAATAGGGTCTGGTGGGGTAAAGTGGGTAGTCCATGCAAAAGCTACCTCATTAATTGTAAACCCTATTTTGATGGAAAATAAAACTCACAACCATATATTTAAGTTCTTTAAAAAGTTTTCAATCGAAAACATTTTACTGGTAACATCTAGAAGATCCTGGTGGCCTCTTGTTTGTTTTGATCTAATCATGTGGGTTGTAATTGTCTGGGAAACTTTCGATTTATGTATGCCTTTCTAAAACTATTATATATTTTTTGTTCTAAGCTAGATTCCAGCAAACAGGCAAGAAATTAACATTATTTTTAATGCTAGATGATTTTAAATGAAGTGGGGTAAAGTGGGTATAGAATTTTAAGGATAGAAAAGGCATTAATTTTCCTGAGTGGAGTTCAATATGTGTTGTCACCAAATGTTCTTGTCACAAAATGAAGGGAAACAAACTTCACAGGAAATAATAACATAATTTTCAAGCAACTTACATGCCAGATAAAGTTACTATTTTCATTGTTAAAAAACCTAAAATTAGCCATATTAAAAACCCTCTCAACTCCTATGTCTACTGATCTTAGAAATGATGCTCAGAATTCATTGTGAAAAGGAAAAGGGTTCAGAAAAATAGGTGAGATATTAAGCATTTATTTCAAGAAATATAAGATAGGTCTATTAAAAAGAAAAACTTGAGAACATCAGCTCAAGCTCTTACTGAAAATAAAGTTATGGAACGAGAAGAGAATACTGAAGAACCATAGAGCAAAATTGACAGTAGCAATATTAAGCAAGGTGTCTTGGGTAATATGTTGGTTAAAAAAATCAGTTCAACAATTCGCTGAGCAAGTAACGGAAGTCTGAAAAGATTTATTCTTAAAAATCTAGAGTTAATTGCTCGTATATTTTCTAGAAAAGGAGGATATTGGCATAATAGCTATTGGTAGCATTTATTATACACATATTGCCACAAAACCTACATTTGATAATCATGGACAGTTTTGATATGTAACCTCTGTCTTTCTCAAAATTCATTTTAACATGTTTTCATGAATTTTGAATAATAATTCATATTTTGTATTTTTGTGTAGAATTTTTTACTGTTATTTGAAAGTGAAATGAACACTCAAACATAGTTCAAGTACATATTGTTACATATTATAAGTTTGGCATTTAGAAGACCACTAAAATAATAGTTCATTGAACTAACAGTTAATTTAGCTCATTCAACAAAAATTGTTCTTTTAATATATTTATCAATTATTATATTGTGTTAATAATTTTTTTCACCATTTAATATGATTTTATAACTTCTATGAATTACCCACTTTCCCTACCTGCTACCCACTTTACCCCATGGTATGGGGTAAAGTGGGTAGCAGGTAGGGAAGTAGTAAAGTGGGTATAAAAACAAGGGTATAAAATATAAAAAAGGTGTATCACCAAAAATATAATTTTAAATATGAAGAAAAACATGCAGTGTGTTCTTGAATAATACAATATATATAATGTGAAATACACCTGATGCTAAATTCTACTTTGAAATTGATAACACTATATCATACCCACTTTACCTCACCTGATCCTATTCCATTTTGTGATCTAGAATGAGTTTGACTAATCAATTAAATGCATACTTTTTCTCTTAGGTTATATGCCGTATTTATTTAAAGCCCCACAATATATCAAAGATCCAAAATTGTTTGATCCTTTTTCACCATCAAGACCTAATCCCTACTGAACACTCCATCTATTTTGTGATGTTTGTAGATAGTTCACAATAAATTTTTTCAAAACTTTATCTGTACTTATTCATTCTGTGTCAAGAAATTTTCTGCTTTACAAAATTTTATACAGTCAATTTTATCGAGACAAACTATACGGGACAAACAAAATGTGCTTAAGCATTGTTTGTAGAATCAATAAATTGGTAGCTCAATAATCAAGGCCTGTAATGTATTTAATCTTTTGAGCGTTATGAGATTTGCGAGTGGTGTAATATTACTTTTACCTTATGACTAACTTTACACTTAATGACTAAATAATCACATATATGTTGATTGAAAGAATCCTATGAAACATTCTATTAGTCAAAGAGGTAAAAAATGTTCGGAACACTGCCAGTTACAGAATGAATATGTGTACACCTCAGAAGGGTTAAAATATTGAAAATCGCATTCATAATTGCATGATACAAATGTAACTGAATATTTTTATTAAATGAAATTCATAAAAAGTATACTACTACAATGCTTTTCATTCTGAATTATTAAGTTTCCAAGTTAAAGTAAAATAAAACTAACATTTTGCGTGCTTATGCTCCCAAGGTCCATGTGTCTTAAATTCAATATTAATTTTCCCAGTGATCTGATCTTGACATTCAGCTATAGCCTTCCACAGTTTATAAGTTATCCCCTTTATATCTTTGGGGAATGTACAGCATTAAAGGTTACCATGCTGACCATCAAAGGGGCTTTCCTTTCATTGGGGTCACAGTGGCTCAGTGGGTTTGCCCACTGCTCTAGCAACCTGCAAGTTGTAAGCAACAGATTTGATTCCTCCCTGCATGTATTTCTCTCTTCTATGTTGGTAAAGCTTTCCTTGTCCATTGTTTGGCCAAATATGACCCTTGTTCCATAAATTTCAACCAACTTTTAAAAAATTTTACATTGCACTATTGGTTTGCTGAGAGAATGATTGCAACTCTTTATCACCACTTGGGTTTGACACATTTCATTTTTTGTGGTTATCAAGCTTGGTATACTCTATATTACAATATAATTGTTACAATTAAATTTCATTTATTGAAACTTGGGTATTAGCGAGATAACATATATGTATTTGCACTGTTGCTCAAATTTAAATTTTTTACTAATGTTGATAATTATTATTCAGACTCAAAAATTTCCTTTAAATTTCAACCTGTATCTACATATTAAGTTACCTATTTTACAAAGGAATAGCTCTTATAGAATGAGAATATTTTGCATTTCAAACCATATTAAACATTAAAATTGCCACATTAATGTATTTTTTAATCTAAAAGAATCCTTCTCGTAAAATGTTGACTATGTATTTTGTCTTGTTCTCTAAAATTGCGTTGAGTATTCTAATAATTAAAATTTTTGCAACTGCTTGATCAATTTTACATGAACAGCTTTCAATATTAGTATTAGCTTGATGGAACTGATCATAAAACTATTCCCATCATGGTTCCACTAAAAATAAGTAATGTATTTTTGGATTCATCTTAATATAGATATCATACTTACGTTAACACAAGTATGTTTATTATTTTAACTTCATGTATAAAATAAAGTTATGTATTTTAATTTCTAACTTGTTAAATAGTTATCAATTTTCATTTTCTTAATATATTAATGGCTCTTGACACATTTCAAATGCTTAATATTGGTTTCAATTCATGAACTATCAAAGTTGCAAGAAGGTAGTGATAGACCGAAATTACTTAAAAAAAATAAACATGATATATCTAACTAAAATTTCGCATCTACTGCTTATCAGGCATACTCTTGGGTTATACTTTACTAAACCATGTATGTATTGGTAATAGAGGGTATTTCTGAATTAACTATCCATTTCTGTTTAATAGTTCTTTTTGTGTTACAAATAAATAAAACACATGAAAACAGATTTTTATACTATTAATTATTCATTAATTCCACATGGCTCCCCTTGCGTATCAATGCACAAATCCCAATGTTCAGTGGTAGCATGGAAAATCTTTTCCTAGATATCAGGTGTTATCTTATACTCTACAGCTATGATCAGCTGCTTTGTGGTAAACTTAGTCACCACTACACAAATTAACTTATAATGTAGTAATAGTATATATATAGCAGTTAACCTATATCCACCATCAAGTACTTTTTTGGTAGATGAAGTAGCTCTGTCTTTTAATGCAATTTTGCCAAATTGGTGACCAACGGGGTGATTATAAACATGCACTTTCAAAAATGAGATGCTGCTCACCTCATTCAATGCACACTTTGATAGATGGTCCATGATGATTAATTGAATTGTCAATGTGTGATGCGTGGGTTAGCCTGGTGTGCTTAGCAACCTGCCAGTTGTAGGCGGCACAGGTTGACTGTATTTCGCTTTTCAGTGTCAGTAAAGCTTTCATTGTATGTGTATGTCCATTACTTGATGCTATCTATCTTGTGTTTGGCATAGCTTGGCCAAATATGGCCCTCTCTCCATAAAACCAACCAATGTAATGCTGATCACTTCCAACAACTGTCTGAAGCCTGTGCTTACAGACTACTCCTATACCTTCCACAGCTTCACTATTCATTGCTGCTCAGCCTCATTTCAACAAACTGCTGGCTGCTAAAGGCAACACAAGACAGTCAAATAGGTGCAATCTTCTATTGCTTGACACACAAAGTGAAACACACACATAATGAAAAAACACACATAGTGAAGAACATCTGTGATCTTAATATGGCTCTGACGCATTTGGCAATCTATCAACTAGTGGTAGCATCTGTCAAATTTGGCTACTATGAAATTCTGGAGGGGGAGTATTGTGGTGAACTTAACCTACCTCTACAAAGCAGTATTGTATATATAACACTAACCTATCTCCACTATCAATTATTTTTTGATAGACAAAGTTGCAGTCATGTGTTCTTGCTACATCTAAAATTGATTAATGATGTTAATCTTAGTTTTACACACCTCTGCTTTAACAAAACCTTACAAAAAAGTCTAGAGATGTGAGGTCAGGTGACCATGGAGACCCCAAAATCTGGCTGAACCTCTTCCAATCCATACTTCTGGAAAAGTTTCATGCAGGTAGTCATGGACACTTATTGCAAAATAGGTTGACTCCCGATTTTGGAAGACAAGTGTCAATAATTTCATTAGAAACAAGTTGAAGTACAAAAATTTGTAACTTATCCAGGTAAATATCGCCATTATCTTCTCAGCAAAAAGGTCATACACCTTGTGTTTTTGATGCCCAAACAAACATTAACCTTTGAAGAAAATCTCACCTACTCCAAAATTCTATGTGGATGTTTTGAAGCTCAAATCTTGTTATTATCAAACCTCACCAGACTTACTTCAACTGTTGATATTCTTTCTTCAGTGGTCAGCATGATTCATAAAACCTAGGGGAAAATGATAATTTGACTTTTTCACTAAAGTGGAAATGGACCTAAAAAAATTCTGTATATATGTATTTGCAATAGGCAATGCAAGTGTTTTACAAAACAACACTTGCATTGCTATTGTAAATATATATTAAAAACAATGTTTGATGATTTGGATAAGGTGATACAAAATTTTAATTATTGTAAGTTATCAATGATTTTTAAATTGCATTAATGAATCTAAGTGAAAAAATTAAAATCTTGGAAATGAAACCATATCTTAAGTCCCAAAATGTAACATCCTTTTCATGCAAAAGTTTAAGTAAATTTGAATTTTTGCTAATAATCATACACATGGTATCCACTCAACAAAAAATACAAGATTTTCTTTCCATAAGTTGAAGATCCAAAAGTTGGGAATTCAAAAAAATTAAATATTTCTATTGGCTAGTGATGTCTGATTCTAGCAGGATATCTTACTCTTCTGACATACTTACCAAACAAACATTCCAGTTAAAATTTAGACTGTTTAATTTAAAACTTAGTAAACATTTTAACCTCAAAAATACCCACTTCAGTGACTTGAAGTAGGCATTGTATGTGGTCTTTGACTTGATTTTTCATTAAATTTTAATTACTGTAGTTTTTTAACAAAGATTTATTTTTATTCATTTCTCAAGTAACACTAACAAAATTTCCAATTTTACTTTAAATGCTATTTTTATTATAATTTTTCAAAATAAATCAGTTACATTAAGTAGTTTAAATATTTTGTATTAAAGAGAACATATTTTTACTGTAAAATATTGAATTTCATAATATAGAATACAATGGATGTGTATATTTCTTAAATTATGCTCATAAATCACTACCTGATTAAAAGTCTGAGAAGCTACACCATTTAATTCATAATAGAATGCACATTTAAACTTATTTTCAAGCATCTGAAAGTAGCAGCTGTTAAGTTTAAAATTATGTAAATTTAAAAAATGAAATCAGTTTAGTGAAACGAAAATAGAAACTTATTCCAAACAAAATTGGCAACTTCAATGTACACAGCCATGCAACAAAACTCGAGTCAATTCTTTGTAAATAGGATAAAAATATGTATAATTAAGTGATTCCAATTGCATGAGTAATCATTCATTGTATAACACTAAATCAACTCAACAATCATAATTTAATAATCGAAAATAATAGGACAATATGCATTTTGAAATTTTATCAAAAAATAAATGAGGATCTCAATTTATATGGACATACATTTCTAAATCTAAAACAATCTTATGGAATTCAAGCTTTCTTATGTAATTTTAAGTTGGTTATTTTCAATTTGAACTTTTTATTAACCCTATTTACCATCAGACATAAAAGTAAATTTCACACTACCTTTCTGCGATTCAAGTTTAACAGTGAGATTTTGATTCAAGAAACAAAACATTTAACTTTTTCGTCCAATATCTTATAAAATCGCATCTACTTTGTTACTGCATACCAATATGTATAATCAGTGACATAGTCAGGGGGTGGGGTTGGGGCATTAGCCCAACCCCATAAGTGTTGTTTCTTATTTTAAAAATATCTCCGAATATGCATTGTATTCTTCAAAATATTCTATTAAAATAACTTATTTACGAATCAATAATCATTACATAATATAGTTTTAGGACTAAACATTCATTAAACTATTAAAGCAATGATTATGTAACTTGTATATATCAATTTGTCAAAAATGATACAAAAGTAAAAAGCAAATTTCCAAAGTTTGGATGGTTGGTTAATGCTATTGTATATTATTTATTTTTAAATAACTATTAGTCATTCAGGTGTTTCGATCAACTAACATGTGCCAGAAACGTGCTTATGGTAATCCTCTTAAAGTTCAGTCTGGAAACCAAAATTAACAGACCATGTGATGAAATTTTAACTGCATAAAAATTCTTTTTTTTTAACCTGGGCCCCTTCAAAAATAAAAGGGCCTAGTAGCCCAGTCACAGATTAGCAACCGGAGGGTTGCGAGTTCGAAACTAGATCCAACCAGACTGCCATGAACATGGGGGCTGGTAAATGTTAAATCTGTCATGGCCTCAATATGTCCATGTTGGCATGAAAGTTTTGAGTGGGGTGCCAGCTCAGGTGTTGAAATCGTCATCTGACCATGCTTCAAAATTACAAGGCACTCCTCGATCTTCCCCTTTGGAATTGATCCCGGACCATCGCCATTAGCTTGTGCTACTCCAGTACAACAAGATCAGCTACTTACCCCTCAAAAATGAATCCTGAATAAGCTGTGTGCAATGGTTAGAAATAAAATTTACTTCTAATACATAACTTATGTGGCAATAAATGCGAGATAGTTCAATGACAAAATCTGGTATAAATGGATAACAACTTGTTGATTCCATTACAGTAGTTTTGTTCAGATATAATTAATGGTAAGTCTTTCATTTGAAGTAAATTTTATACAAAGCTTTCCGTTCAAATCGCTAACCCTTAGTTTGTTTTGAACTTAAGCAAGTTAAACTTAAAATGCATGATAATAAATAACTATATATTTCCCTAATGTAGTCGGTGGGGAAAAAACGAACCACCCCCTTTATTTCGAGCACAATTCATAGAAGAGCAAATTCAAAGATATCATTCATAGGGAATAACGTCCTCTACAAAAATGAAAATAAATTGCATATGGAGCTGTCTTCATATAAAATTTTACACACAAAATTTCCAATGGAACCACCTGTTTTGATGCCTTAATTAGATTCCATATCATTAAATTAGTTTAAAAGTGAAATTTCATGCTTACTATCTTTATATATATTCAATATTAAAGTTGCTGCCAATTTCAGGGATCTCCACATTGAAAATCGAGATTAACTGTAGTTATAGATACCCGAATTTCAAAAATTTGAACACTTTCAAATGTATTTGTCAGCGCGTGCAAACGATCTGAGAATTATTATATTTATTATACAAGTTCCCAACGATAATATTATGAATTGTAACCATAATTAAAATGTAAAAGGATTTTGGAATGGAGAACAATTCGAAATGTTGATCGATGTTCTGTATAATTTTGTATCGTCTTTAGTGTTCTTAATAAATGATAATTTTTTTAATTAGCGTTCGTCTCCATGTATGCAACCAAAACGCCTACCTACAATTATTTATTCAATAAAACTGATATTCAGATAATCCAAAAAGTGAATCATTCAATTGATCAATAGAGTTCATATATATACGACACAACTGGTACAAGACAATGTATTTTAGATTACATAAATGAAATTTCCAACCATTTTTCAAGAATTTAAACATTCCTCACGTTTTTTAAATTTTTAGTTACCCCCTAAAATCGCCAAAATGAGGAAAATTTAATGTAACGCAAAAACTAACAATTGGAATGACCTGAAATTTTGCATGGTCATAGAAGTCCTGAACAGATTCCCTCAAAATATAGTAAGGTTCCAATTCATAATTTTTCAAATATTAATTATAATTGCATACTAAAAACTTTTAAATAAAATATGTGGATTTTGTTTGAGTTGCTTAACAGTAACATGGTACAAAATATCAGCACTATAGAATTATTTAAGTAGGTATTTTAATTAACATTGCACTGGAGCAACACAACAGGCTATTGGCGAAAATATTATTTGGGAAGATATCCAAAAAAGTCTGAGAAAATGATTTAACTAACATTAGGAGCTCCAATTTTTCTGTACTCACAACTTCGAAACGTTAAGACCTAATGACATGAAATTTGGTATCTGAAGTTAAATTTTGATATAGATTTGAAATTGTGTCCAAATAGGGTTTCCATTGGAAATCATGAAGTTGGTGCTCAATATAATATGAAGGCCCCTTATGCATTTGAATTCATAGATGTTAGTTCCTGTCAAATGCCACCTTTGAATTTGCTCTACTGTTAAAATTGCTTGAATGAAGAAGGGTGGTTCTGGGTTTTTCCCCGTGACTGTATATGGTACAGAAGTAGACGCTGTTTGTTTATTGTCAAATGGTAACAATGGATATAAATAATATAAAATCGACCACTACTGGATTCATTCACTTCGTCGCTTAGTTTAAATATGCTTGATTTGAGCTATGGAGCTGCATAATGCTTTAACTACATGGAAGATATCACCAATGTAATGAAATTCTTCAGCAATCTGATTACAGAAAGCAATGAGAAATCTTGTAGAAATCCATGCAGAAAAGAAAATGTGAGCAAAAATTGTTTGAGTCAATTGAAGTAAATGTTCAGACTAATTGAGGTAACACAAAATGAGGAATACTTTTTAGATGTACTATTTTTGGATAATTATTTCATTTAGAGATCCATTTATGTAAATATGAATGCTATACTCATAAATGGATTGAAATAAGATATGAAAAGAGAATACTTTGCCATCAATAGACATAATTAAGAAAGTTTAGTGCAGATATTATTCTGGGATTTGCTAGTTATGAGTAAAACGGCCTTTGTATGATATAAAGACAATGAATTATAAAACAAATTTATATTTTAGTCAACCTTTTATTAACCATTTAAAAATATGCCTTAATATTCTTTGATTGATAGACATTTTAAACAAAACAGATGATACAAACATATGATTAGTACATTGCATATTTATACAGCAACTTTTCATCATGATTTTACTCACTTCATTAAACTGTATTACAATAGTTACCGGGAATCAGCCTAGAAAAATGCATGTGAAAAACTACAAAGCTGCTCTGAAGCATAAGAATTTTAACTAACAACTTCAAATTACTGCTTATAAAGCATCTCTGATATATCTACATATACAATAAAAAAATTATATTTTCTTTACATTAGGAATGTTTATTAAGAATACTGATTTATAAGCAATTATAGAATTTCATATAATATATATTTATATATAAAATAGAGCTTATGCGCTTAGAAAAAGATCCTGCTTGTCAATGCAAAAATCGGATGCTCATTTTCTCCTCAACATCAGTTCTTTCTAAGGTGGAACAAAATTCTTCAAAAGATATCATGTGATCACCATCATTATCTGCTTCCAAGATGGTTCTGTCAGCAATGTTAGCAAGCTGCAATAATTTCAATTATTAATATATAACAGTATTAAAATGCAACCACATGTTTTAATTAAACACTTAAAAATACAATCTAAAAAATAAACACACATAATGAACTTTCTTGTATATAAAAATCATTTAGACTATTGATTCTTTGTTTATCTTGAACATTTCTGATATCTCAGAATTGCACTCCTCAAATTGTGATTTTGTTCTACTATATCTAATGCTTCCTTTTCTTTAAAGGTAAGGTTTTAAATGCTTCGCTCAAGGTAAAGAGTCAGATGCAGAATTTAAATTTACATGCATAAAAATTTTGAAAAATAGATGTATGAATCATGTTGAATTCATCCTGTCAGCAACCTGACTTGGGACCCAAAAAATATATAAATCACTGCTTCTAAATTACAAGAGAAAAACCACTGCTTCTAAATTACAGGAGATGGAAAATATATCTGACACAGGATGGCAGATGATGTTGCTCCAACTGTTGTAAAATACTCATGTTGTCAATGTATATATGCAGAACCTATGGTAGGTACTAGAAGAAATCTGCTGAAGGGTGCAATAAATTGTGATCACTTCTGAAATAAGTAGTATGAAAGTCTACATTTTAGGGATATTCCAGTATTTTTGGTATAGCTTTGAGACTCCTGAGGCAACACTTTTGTCATGCTTTTTGTACTGAATTGTAGCAGGCAACCCCACATTATTAGGATTATGGTAACCTTGCGAAATTAATATTTTTAATTTCTATCCTTTGATTTCATTGGTCCTTTTAAATTATTTTTTCCAATTCTTTTCCATTTCTTGTAAATCTGAAGAAATAAAACTTTCAGCTTGTATTTTAAACACAGCACAGTGCAGTCACATCAGGTTGTAACATTTCTTGCTTTTATTATTTTTGTGAATCACTATCTTTTTTTTATTTTGCCATGCCTTCTGTATTTAATGTTGTAGATAAATTTTAGGGTGTTCTTTTGCGAAATGTGAAGTTTTAATTTTTCTGGTGGTAACGCAACATTCGGAAATGTGGGAGTTGATAATCGTTTATTAGGTATATATTTACCAGGATAAGCAGCTTTTTTCCATTTCCACTAAGCCTAAAACACTGTTTTCTTTTCGAAGTTCTTTCTCGGCAACATAAAAAGCATGCCAAAAGCATTGCCACAAAAAGTCCTTAAATCAAAGCTGTATCATAATTTTTAAATGAAAAACATTTTTGCTTGAAAATTTTATTTAAAAAGTAAAAAAAACATTTTAAAAAGCTCTTTTCACGAAATGTAGTATAATTAGATGGTCTATCGCTTTGCAAATGCCTACTTGCAACACTGAAGAAAGGGAGATCGAAATTCAGCAATTAAACGTAACCAATAACTTATTGACTACTTTTGAGGAAGAACAATTTTTCTAAAAATATAAGTTTTGAAGACAAATATTATGCAAGAATGTAGGGAAAAGACAAGATTTCAAATTCATGATTTTAAGTTCAACGGCAAATATAAAAGAGCCAATTGCAGGGTAAAGTAAAATTTTAAAATCTTACACACCGATTAAAAAGGAGTTTCCATGGAACAAAAAGAGAAGCCTTTATTCAGTTCTACAACAAAGTTAAAATTTAAAAAGCTTCACTGAATTAAACTCCTTTAACCTTTACGATACGGCACGCAAATTTCTTTACAAATGTCTAAAACCGGCAGATTTCTCTTGACTTCCTTCCCCCTACAGAACTTGTGAGAGTCGTGAATGACCACCTAGCGTGCTTTCCTTTCATAGTGTTTGGCATGCTAGAGATATCACAGGCACGACTTTCTATATTTTCCAGCATTCACAGAATGATTGACAGGGTAGGGCTTCGAACAAAAGGAATGTCCCTCTTTTAGGGCCAGTCGCTGACAGCTCACAAATGGTGATCGATGTCAGTGGTCACTTAAAAGGGGATAAAAGCTTCGTAACTGCATCTGTACCGAGCCACTCTAGGAAGGAAAAATCTCACAGTAGGACTGTTGTATCGCCCATAATCTAAAGGTTACACACTGATACTACAAAAATTGCATCCAATTGACATGAATGATTGTTTTAATAGTAGAGATAATATTCATATGAATAGTATTCACAATGTACATACCTGTTCTTCTGAAATATTTGCTCCAACCATCATATGCAAAACTGCTAGTAATTCATCTCTTGAAATTTTGTTGTCATCGTCAAGATCATACATTTTAAAGGCAACTAAAAATTAATCAAATCATTAACAATATATTGAAAACAATCCAATAGTTTTGAAATTATGATAAAAATTCAATTGGCACTAAATATAATGCTAATCTTTCTTCGAAGATACATATTGGATAACCATGGTTGGTTGGATTAAAAGGCACAAGGGCTATCTATATTTGGCCAAGCTGCACGAAACAATGTCAAGTAAATGGACATACACATACAAGGAAAACTTTACTAACATAGAAGAGAAATAAACCCAGGACATATTTCCTTTTATATATAGATATAAAACAAACATATTTCCAATTTGTCATCAAGTGCACCAATGCAACAAACTTGAAAACATTTCTTCAAGTAGGCTATGGGAAATAGGATACGGTTTGTGTTTCTGCTGCTTGGTGTCGGGAGCAGTTTTCATGGTGAATATACATTACTCATTCCAGTCTTCAAGCAGCTTTACCCAAACTGACATCATGTTATCACAGGGACAAAACAATGCTCTTAGTAATTCCAAGTATATATTCCACATTCTTCACTTCCAATTGATAACAGGATAGATATAAGATTTCAAGATTGATACTCACTTTATTTAGGAAAATTTCTTTGTGATGCTATCTAGAAGCATTTAAAACTTGTTTTACTTTTGGTTTGTCTGTTTTTTGCGGATATGTTGTGAAACGCATTCAGAAATTTAGATAACTTTCTTGTATTCTAAATTATCGGAATTGAAATAAAAAAATTCCAAGACTTAAGTAAAATCAAGTTTCTCCTTACAAAATTCATTTCCAGAAGTTTTCAGATTCCCAGAAGTATGGATCTTGATAAAAGCAATCATTTTTACTTACATCGCAATTTTTCTTCTCTGCTATTCAATTTGTTTTCTTTATTTTTCTTCACTGGACGGAATCGAGAGAGAACTCTCATAAACTGGCGGAAATTAATACGATCATCATAAGCCTCATTGAAAAAGGCATGCACAATTCGATCTCCCAATGGGTTAATAGCCAATTCCGGAATGCGAAGAAAATCTTCACGGCTGAAAGAGAATCATATCTTTAATAAGTCAAGAATCTCATTACATAAGTCAAGAAACTTTAAAAAATTGTTACAATTAATGTACTCTTATTTTAAAAATCAAATTTTACAAGTTACAGCTCTGGTGAACATTTTAAAAGAAAGCAGAAAACAGGCAACTAGAAGTTTATGCATGTTACATAAAAAAGTTCAGTAAAAAATCAGTTCCCAGTTTTAAAAAAATATCATTTTAAATGTGTTTCCATAAATATTATTTTTCAATGAAATAAAATACTAATTAGCAAACAATGAATAGATGAAAAAATATAACTTTACTTGATCTCATAAATTTTATTTTTAGTGACTTGCTAATTTTTATGGAAACAGAGTACAAATAAAATGTAAAAGATAAAAAGATGTAGGTAAAAGGAGAAAAGTATAAAACCAAATACATCATACTTAAAGAACCAGAAAGGGTAACAAAAGTATAGAAAAACCTGAAATATGAGTTAATTTAAGTGCCTTTGTTGGGCCATTTTCAGAACTTTTATGTAAAATGACATTTTTTCAAGGAATTATTTTGAATACTTTGGTATTTTCGAAAGATATTTTTGGATATATTTTATCAAAACCCCCTTTACCCTTAGCCCATTTTTAAACTTTGTGAGGAAAACCTTTCCGTGGTCAAATTTCTGGAAACTGAGCAGTGAATTTATTTAACGTCTGCTTCCTTTGGCGTCAGTAAGACCAAAGGATCTTTTAAAGTTTAAAACATGGTTGTATGCACATGATTTTGTTTAGCTCAGACTTCCCCAGAGCCATTGGAGTTGCCTGTTTCAAGTTTTAAAAAAGATAAGACATGATTACTTTCAGATACGTGTACCTAAGTGGACTTATTGACTCACCAACCTGTTCATTGTGTACATGTGAGATGATTGACAAGCATCTATTTCATTGCTTTTCTCTTAAAGATGTTCTTTTTTCCCCCTTTGTGTGTGTGTGTGATGACTAAAATTTTATATTGAATCTAAGCTTGAGAAAGCAACTGGGCGTAGGGTAAGAAATATTTTTGTGTAGTACATGGCAATTCTAGACTGATGAAATAAACTTCCAGCAAGGGTACATCTAATCAAAAACATTCAATTGAATATTTTGTTTGCAAAATTTACTTTCAGTTTGACAGTTCAGAAATGGTACTGTAGAAAAATATTGGAGAGCATGTGACCTAGCGGACTAACCACAGGTACTTGTCAACAGTTCATAAAATGTAAGCTGCATTTTTATCTTTTTCTTGTTATTTCAAGTGGCTCTTTTTGTAACGAACACACTTTCAGTTTGGTACAGAATCTGTAAGTCAAATAGTATTTTTAAAGTTTATTTGTCTCCCAGGGATTGTTTTAGAGCAATAAATTTTCAGATTGATTCAAACATTAAAAAGACATGTATTTCTTGTTAATAGATCTAATGTTGATTAGCAAAATACGATTTTCAAAACAGTGAACTGACAATTTAAAAATTATTTATATTTTTCTCATGCTCCTCTATTTAAATTAGTTTTTCAAGGAAATAAAAAAATGAGTGAGAACTTCTCTGGACAGGCATGTTTAGTTGTTTGGGGTCATAATGTTAATAGGGAATTTACAGGCAGTTTTAGGCCATAAATATCCAGAGTTACAATAAGTATTTTGATAGTAGATTGAATAAATTTGTTGGAAAACAGGAATTCCAAATTCACACAAACCTCAGAGTTCCATTATCTGTTTTATCCAAATTCGTGAATCTGCTGTATAGTCGTTCAATTTGACTAGGAGAAACTAAACAGAAAACAATTAAAATTTTATATTACTAGCACAAATGATAATTACAGGCAAAATTTATATCAATGGAAAGGAACTTTTAAGATATATAACATTATAAAAAATATAGTACTACATAGAAGTTTTATAAACATTATATATAGTATACTCTTATCTATAATTAACAAAATCATTTATTTATTTTAAAAGGTAGTTGAATAAGACATCAATCATATTTTTCATTACAAAAGATAGGTACATAAACAATTCAAAATATATCACAAAATTGTATTATAAAGAAATTAAACAAAAAAATCCACTTAAAATATATTTACAACTGTCGCAAGAATTATTTTTATGAGGGCCTAAATTTTCAAAGCAATTCAATTTCCTGGTAAAGTCCTAGTTAATGTTGCATCTTTGGTGTAATTTCACTTTTTTATTACCAATCCCAGTGGTAAGAGGCACAGGGATGGTGATTCTAAGAGCCAAAGTTTAAAGGGTCAGCATTTCAAAAATATTTATTAAATAGTAAATTTCTTGGAAAACAGGGTTTCTAAAAATGTTTTATAATTTTAAGCACGACTTTGTCCTTATCACAGAAAAATGTAACACCGATATGCATGTGAAGTAAATATCTAAGCATTTCTTTTTGATGTAGAACACATATACCAAGTTAATTCTTTCATGTACTGGACTGGATGTAAATTACTGAGTACCCGCTGCGAAGCAGCTCATCTCCTCATCGAAAAATCAGAAAGGAAAGTTCTTACACGAGTTATTTTTAAATTAAAATGAGTGGAAGGGGCTGGATATCTTAATAGATCAGTGGAACTAAGTAAAAGGACGCTACCTCGGAGTGTGACAACACTTAATTGGATAACTTCTCCCAAGTGTCACATGACGAAATGGGAGCTTTACATTGGATGCCGAGTAGGCGTGCAGATGACACAAGTTAAAATTTAAGAAATTAGGGTGGGGTAACAGGAAAGAGTTTAGGTAGAAGAAAGCAATTACATTTAACATAGTTCTGTGGTATAATTAAGGGTCCAGTTGAGTCCTTATCCCAATCTTACTGGTGTCAGAACGAGGTCCATTAAGTTAGACTTGCAAGTGTTAGGTTGAAGGGGAGGAATTTATGGAATTGAATTTGTATAGATCAGGATCTAAACGGAATACCCCACAGCAGCGTTTGGGCCGCTGAGGGAAAAGTATTAAAAAGTTAGTGCAGAATGGCTCTAGGCCTTTTCTGCGAGCTTATTTAACATTTTGGTCATAAGGTGGAAGTGACCTAAGTGCTTCGTTTGGCACCCGAGTCAGTTTTTCAAAGAATTTGGTCAAAAGTTGGGGTTTAATTTTGAGGTCGGAATGGATGACTTCATTCCAAACATAATAGGGAACATTCGTGATCGTACGTAATATACGATTTTGGAAAACCTGCAGTTTTTTATATTGTTTGCACAAGTAGATCCCCAAACTTGAGAACCATTTGTGATGATCGGCCTACTGATGGCTTTGTAGAGAAGAATTTTGTTTTCAAGAGAGAGCCTACTTTTACAAGCTAGGAGCTGATATAATTTTATATGGGACATAGCACCGATGCGGAGTGCGTGTTTAATGTGCTCGGTCCAAATTAATTTTGTTGTCGAGGACAAGTCCTAAATATTTATACCTGTGAACCCAATAAACAGGCGTGCCAAAAAGTGAAATAGGGGGATATTAAAATATTCCCGGTTTCTGAGATCAAAATTATAACCATATTTTAGTTGGGTGTATCTCCTGAAGAATATGCAGGCGCACTTCGAAGCGTTCACCTTCACTTGCCAGAGAGAGGGAGAGCCAGAGCTGTAAGTCCTGCATATAAGTTTTCATTCGTGACAAGATGTGGTGTTTGTTATTGGATTGGGTGATAATAGCGGTATCATTGGCGTAAATAGCCAACTTCGTGTGTAGATTTTTGGGTATATCGTTCACAGAAAGGTTGAAGAGTTTCGGTCCCAAAAGGGATCCCTGGGGACTTCAGATAAGATTGGGCATTGGGAAGAATAGTTATTGTACCTACTCGTATGCTAAACGAACAATTAGTGAGATACGAATGGATAAGATTAATAAAATGGGACGAAAAACCAAGTCGCATGAGCTTGGAAATAAGTCCTGTGTGCCAAACGCAGTCAAAAGCTTTTGATACGTCTAAGAATAAAACTATGTGTTGTTTTTTACGATACCCATTGTGAATCAAATCAGTAACACGCAACACCTGGTGGTTGGTGCTATGTTTCTTGCAAAACCTACACTGTTCAGGAATAAGAATATTGTTATCCTGGATAAACTGATCCAGGCGTATAAGTAAAATATATTTATAGCTCTTGCTCAGTGAACTGAGCAAAGAAATAAGATGATAATTTTGAGTGAATGTGAAATTATTTTTGAATAATTTGTGATTTAAATTAGGTTTCAGAATAGGGACTATGACAGATGTTTTCCAGCTGTGGGGAAGTAACATCATGAAATTAAGTTATAAACACAATATATTTAATGGGCAAATTTTTTGGCATGCGATTCAAAATGGAGTCATCCAGGAGTTTTTTTGGGTTTAAGGAAGGATATGAAGGATGCCACCTCAAGGGCAGTATCGAAGGGTATACCTAAATACCCTTCAACTTTCCTTTCATGTAGCCATGTGCAATTGTATTGCTATTCAAAACAGATCAATCATTAAAATTATCTTTTCATAAATGTCTGGAGAGCACAAAACAAGACGAAAGGGCACATTTCTTTCTTTTGCCTATCCTGGTTACTCATTAACAGGAATCAAAGCAGGCCTTTTGCTAATTTGTATGTTCGATACATAATTGAAATCAAAATGAAAAATTGTTAACATTAGTTTTTTGGTACTATTAATAAATTTTATACTTGAATATACATATGTCGGGAAGAACTTTAATATACTTTTCTGTAGCAAAGCCTTTGGTACATTTTTTTTTTGCTTTTTGTGGTGAGTTCTGGTAGGCAGAGCAACCCTGCTTTGTTAGGAATGCCAATCTTGTGATTATTTGAATATAACTAAGTTTACTAAATCATCTTTTTATTTGGAAGAAATTATATGATCTTTAATAACATTCATATGAAATAGCCTGGTTCAGATTTAAAACTAATAAAATATCTGATTTGGACAAACTTTTATAATATTTCACAAAAAGTAAAGATTTTTTCATTAAAATATATACTTACCTAGTAGTGAGAATAATCAATTGAATGGATTTGTTTTTCTATTATTAAAATTCTTTTTGTTAAGTCAAATTAATTTCTGCTAGCCTGAAACGTTGTTTTTTTGAGAAATTTTCCCTTGGCAGCACAGGAAGTATGCCAAGAAATGTGCGAAAAGTGTTGCCACAGAAGACTATATCAAAGCTGTACCTAATTTACAGTATTTTGCACTTTCAAATTATTTTAGTGTTTCAATCTTTTGTGAAGTTCTCAGGTTGGTCTTTGTGATGACCAAGAAGTATGATTCCAACTACTGTGAAGACTGTTATGACCTAATTCCAAGTAGAATAGTGGTTCACATTTTATGTACTTACAAATGGCCTATCAAACAGAATAAGTTTCTTTTGATATTTGGATATCCATATTCAAATATTTTTGGCCAATATAATAAGTTAAACATCAATTTATGATACAATTACACTAACTTTTTTGCATGTCCTTGACTTTAAACTTCCTGTTATATAAATGATACTCAACACTTAATTTAATGGACACAAAGATATGAATCATAATACGATTTTAAAATGTTTGTAACAGAAAGTATGCATGAATGCAAAGAATCGGATAAAAGAGATCGGTTATATTGCAATACGATTTAAGAGAAATTTGGATGAATTTTATCTGCAGGGAACTATATTACTGATTAGGGGAATCAAATAATATGTCAACAAAGAAAAAATTAAATGACTTACATCCGGTTTCTTGGTGAATCTCAGCAATTTCCTCAGGTTGCAACATAAGGGATGATTTATTGCCCATTTTGAGCTGAAATGTATTTAAACGATAAATTAAATCTGAAACATTGAAGCAGACATTGCTATGCTTATAAAAATTCAAATAATCATAAGGATCAAACGTATAATTGCAAAACAAGAACCTGCGAAACAGAAATTAAAAACAATCTGCACACAATATTGGCTTGCGAGGAATGAAAAACGAAACTAGTATATGATACGATTTCCACACAAAATACAACCAATTATAGAAACACAAGAAAACACGAGCAATATCTTCAAGGACAATACTAACCTTTCGAAACAGTTGAATAAGTTTTACGAGAGAAATGGGGAAGCTCACCATCCAAGCAGCAATTAAATGGCCTGTTTACAATTTGATTCGCTTGTTTCTTCTTCAAGCGAGTTGAGATATCAGAAAACAGTGAAATAATCTTTTGAACTTAAAGATTCTGTTTGGACTGTAATTTTGGCAAAAGTGGGTGTTTAATATCTTTTGTAAAGCACTAGTTTATGAAAATGTTTTTATTAAAATGAATATATATTTTAAGTGGAGGCGTAATTTTAGGTTTAACAAATGCAGTGCAGAACTATCATAACTCTGGCAACAGTTTCTGTTTTTAATAATTATGTTTTGGAAATTTTAGGGCGAAAAGTGAAAACGTCGGAATTAAGTTAATGCAGTCAAGAATGCCTTTTTTGTATAGTGGATACTTCGATGAATAGTGTTTTGACTAACGACAGTAATCAGATTCATTTTATATAACTTGGGATAAAACTTTGATAATCGGAGGTATTAAAGTAAAACCTGTCACCGAGATTTCTTTAATAGATGCAATTGTACTCACTTTTCAATAATAAAGAATTGCTTGTTCATCATGAAGCCACCTTTGAGAACAGTTCTCAAAAGCTTTTTAAATCATTTTGAAGACTATGAAGCTCGAAAAATGCTATGTGATGACCAGTACGAGTATGAGTTTCAGGTAACTGGGTTCATTTCATTTAACTTGATCACTGATGACGTTTAGAAAATGTTTCACATGGATATTTGTATTTATATTGTATCAAAATCATTAGAATGGCACAATTCGTCAATGGCATATTTTCAAATCGCTATTCAAAGGGATGTTCACAATTTCTGTCATGTTAGTAACTTTTTTATGGAAAGTGTATTCCAATCTGCTTACTTTCATGATCTTTGATGACTAAGAAGTATTAATATGTTTCTTTTTCAATCTAAATTGTAGCGTAAAAATTTTCTCTTTTGTGTAAGAATCAGTTTGAAGTGAGTTTTTTAACCATATATCAGTTGTCTATAAATTAATTACTTTAAAAAGTTTTTGCATATTTTTTTAACCTGTTGTGTGGGTTTTTAAGGTATTGAATCAGTTTTTAAGGTATTAAGCCATTGTTGTTTAACTAACATATAAAATAACGTTATTTTTTTAAAATTTATACATTTCACTAAAAAGTTTGGTGCAGAAATCACTTTTATTTGTATATTAACACATGACATTAAGCATGAACAAGTGATATCAACGGCCATAAGATTCTTCGTCGGTCTTGCGACTTCATGCAAATATTCTTGTCATGAATTCTGGAATAATATTAATGTCATGAGATCACCATTCTAATGAAACTATAGCAGTTTGGTGGAAAAGAGCAATGTCATAAGTGACTTCCTTGGCTCTTTAATTACATCTAATCTTGAATTAGTTTTATATGTTGGATGAAATGTGTTTAATATTTTTTTGGTAGATGCATGCAATACACCCTTTAGCACTCTACAGTAGCTGAGTTTATCAGAAGAGGTGCAAACTTCTAGAGACCCAAACTCCTTCGGTCCTCATATTTTTATTGTTGGCACCTGAGCCTCCTCCAGCTGAGGGTTAAATATTGCAAATATACCCATAATATCGGTAACGAATTACATAAACAAAATGAAGAGTTCCGAAAATCTTTTATATGAAGCAAGTGTTTTTCTTAAGCCTCCAATTAATTTCTCCAACTTTGTGCCACTGCATCCCATCGATAATATCTCTAGTGTCCTCAAAGTAGGGAAAGCTGTTCTCTGGTGTTACCTGAGAAGAAGCAAATTTTTAAACTTATTTGAAAAAATAATATGCTTTCTAACCCAAGTTGCTTCATTTTTAGTATAGTTAAACTTTCATTAAAAAAATCTAAAGTTTGATTCAAGTCAGTTGATTAAATCAGCTTACCCTGTGTATAGATAGTTAAAAAATGCTTTGGATATTTTATGTTTAATTATGTATAAAAAGATTCATTTAAAAAACCATTTGAAAAATATTTTATTTATCTGGTTTTATTGAATAATTGATTACATAAGAAAATTATTTGTGAAGTAGGGATGGGGCAGTTCAATAAGAAGGATGAAAGTACATAAAGTTCGAAAACCACTGCTGTAATGTGATTTACTCTTCAAACATTTTGTGTCATTCATTTTTGGATGAAATTCCGAATTCTGTAAAGCTTATCTACCAAAATGATTAATAAAAATGTAAAATTTGGAAAAGTGGTGTAAGGTGTCACATATAAACGAGATGAGTCATGAACTGGGCCCAGATTTTTTTCGACGTGTCAACTTTTTGTTAGCATTTCATAGACAATGCCAGTAAAAATTTAGTTTGCAATCTGATTCTAGATATATCTTATTTGTCTGTTTTTTGGTCATTTTCCCTGATTTCTGGGGCATCTTTCATCATTTTTTTTTCACTTTTTTGAGAACATCAAGTTTTTAGCTTGATGTTCTCATTTTGACCTGTCTTAATCAAAATTTAATTGAAACATTATCTAGTATCATTCCTGGTTCTGTTGTAATGACAAAAATGTCAAAATGAATTTAGAGTGAATAGAGAGTGTCTGCTTCTAGAGCTAAAAAATCCTTGACCCTTCCCTTTGAACATAAAACAAATCCTTTATATGCTTCTCCATAAGTGGGTGACTGAATCATCAACACTGAAAAGAGGGTAGGCTGGAGCGGGTTCTCTCTGATCTTGACAGAGGATAATGGAAGATCACATTTTTCTATTAGATCTTTAAATTGGTACTCAAAACGATGCAGAGTTTGCCAAATGGTGAGCCACAGACCAGTATGGCCTCCAAGGAAGAAACAAAAGTTTTGGAGTATAACCGAAAATTAATTGCACCTGAAATGCACTGTATTTATCCTATGAAGGTTTTACTGTTAAGATGGTCACTTCTGGCCAGTATATAAGTGGATTCCTTATTTGAACCCTACTGTAACACTGCTTTATTTTTCAATTTAGTGATGGGTTGAAATGTAAACAATGTGCTTTCACAGCTGGCATCTTTAGCACATTTTATGGTGCTGAGTTCATTCTTTGCCAAAAATGACAGCAGTGTTTACAAAGAGGTGTGAAAAAATCTCCTTGGTGATTGACATAAGTTTTCTTTCCTCTGTGAGCTTAGTACCTTCATAGAAGTGAACTCGCCCAAGGTTATTTGACTTTTTACTAGAGCGATACTAAAATTCACAAATCCTGTGTAATCCATAGGGAAACCAATGGAAAAGAATAAATTTCTCGCAAGAGTGCAGTCCCATGTAAGGTTACTATATTTTTATCATTTAAAGAACCCCAACTATTTTACCAATATCAACTATGGTGTATTCAAGTTCCCAGTGAGAAGTAATCCTCCTAGTCCCATTCCTTGATAAAACAGTTAAAAATGAAGCTTTTTTGCTTGTGAATTTAAATACTTACAAAGCAAAAACACTAATGTTTGTATAGTTTTTATTGAAGAAATATGGTTATCATGATTGATAAGTGATGATTGTTAAATAAAATATTTTATGTAGATACGTATAAATTCTCATTGAAAGAAAAACTTGAAATTTTACATTGGAGATTTTAGCCATATTGTTTAGGTTTTTCGAAACTCAAAAGAAGGAGAAATTAAATTTATCAAAGACAGTATTGAATATTAATAAGTAATGAGCACTAAGATTTTTATGATTAACACTTATTTTTAATCCTAAAAATTTATTATTAAATAATAGAATCCATTAAAGTAATGATACAATCTGTTATGAACAATATTTATTGCAATGTGAAAGATTTTTAGATTGAAATTTATTATGCAATAAAAAGAGCTTATTGATAAAGTAATAAATAGTGATGATTTGAGAACCTAGTAACTTGAGAGATCAAGGAAACAAACTTATGTCTGATTTAAGCAAAATTAACAATCTAAGCAACAAAGTTACAAAGTAAAACAATTCATAACCTTAATTTTAACCAATTTGTTACTCTATTGGTCATTTTTTGCTGTACAAAGACTATTTTCACTAACACTTTGCACAGATTTCAAACCACTGCAATGCTGGGCTTTTCATATATGCTTTCTCTTTATTCCCTCTCATTGTCTATTATCTGTTATTTTATTTCATAATGCATATGTCACAGTTTGTTCTTTATTGAACTGACTGAACCTAACCACTACTAATTGGATTGATGACAAACTTCTAGTTGCTGCTGTCCTGGTTTTGGTATGTCTATGGATGCTGCTACGAGTTGTAGTAACTAAAATGATTGCTTGGGCTCCGACCCTCATTGAAAGCAAATTAGTATACAAAACATTGAATTGTTTTTTGAAAATTCTGTATCCTGTTGACACGAAAATGGGCTTTTAAAATGTGTGCCTTTCGACCATCTTTTCCTAAGAGTCCTTTGTGTTTTGTAACATTTTGTTTTATGAGAGGAAACTAGTCTTTGTTTCATTTTAAAAACTAGGTTAAATCATTTGATTGAAAATAATATTTTAAGTATTTGGAGATTGCAAAAATAATTCTACAACATACTTATATGATGTAAATGTTTTCACATTCAACTTTCCACTGAGTGGCAAGTGTAAAATAGGGTCGGCATTCAGTGCTTTGTGGTAGAAAAGTGGTATCTCTCTGGAAAATGGGATTTTTAAATCTGGGCAGCCGTTACAACAAGTTTTTCGTCACCTGCCCCCAAATCCTCCAGGAAATGCATAACCTTCCACTTTACGGGGTGGGCGCGATGTGATAGCCATGGTGCCCCAGGTTAATACTGTGAATGCCACGTTCTCGTTAACGGAATGCTTGAAGGAATTGCACTGAAGTTTTTCGTCAGCTGCCCCCAAATCCTCCAGGAAATGTATAATCTTCCACTTTACGGGGTGGGCGCGATGTGATAGCCATGGTGCCCCAGGTTAATACTGTGAATGCCACGTTCTCGTTAACGGAATGCTTGAAGGAATTGCATCCATGAGCTGGTATTGGAAAAGAAAAGATTGGTAAGGAGGAAGAATAAAGGTTGATCGGTCAGAATTTGTGCCAAGCAAGTTAAAAAATAAAAAAAAAGCGTCTTTAAAGGACAACTGGATCAAAATCCTCGGCCCTGAAAAACGAAATTTTCAATCGCCAAAAACGATTATTGGCCGCTAATTTCGAAACCTGTTTTGACCATTTCTTAAAATTTAATAATTCTTTAAAATTATTATTTATTTTTGATAAAGCTGTTTGTTCGAAATTGATGGAATTATGCATTTTATTGGGACCTTTCTCTTTATAAAACTCCTTATTCTCCTCCTTTCTCTTTATTTGACCCTACAGCCATAATTTCAAATTTTGCTTGGGGGGCGAACTTTAGTTTTTGCAAACCTGATTCGGTATAACGCGTGGCGTACATACCCCTTCTTATTCCTGTGACATAAATTTCCATACGCGTTTAAAGCTTCTACACAGTTTTTTTTAATACTTATCCTCCTTTTTTGTCCCTGATTGAAACAAATGGAAACATCCATTTGATATGAAAAAAAAAAGACATTTCGATTCCAAAAGATGTTCAATAGCCCTTTGTGTTGCTCCAGTGCGACGTTCGTTAATTCGAATACCGACCAAAAGATATTCGTCATCTGACCATGGTTCATAATTACGAGATGGTGTCCTCGGAATTTTAGCTTAGGGATTAATCCCAAACCGTCTCTAATGGCACGTTTTGTTGCTCCAATGCAACTTTAATTCAACTATGTACCAAATGTTTTTTTAAGTAACTAAAAACCGCTAATGTAGCAAAGGATAACATTTTGATTGGTTGCCGGATGACGTCATTGCTTCATGAATTTTGTGCTGCACTCTGAATGGGACATTTAGCCCCAACAAATATAGTCTTGTTCTCGTCTTCGTAAACATTTATTAATGGGGAAATATTTCGAAATGAAAATTATGGTTCTTGCGTTTTCTTTTGTAGTACTACTCATTTATTAATTCTTTTTTAATCCTAAACTAGGGGAATAAAAATCATGGAAATTAAATTGTTCGAAATTGAACAATATGAATTTCAAGTTAACTCCAGCAGTTATTTTTTGACAAAATTTCCTTTTTAGAGTTGCTTATAGATTTGGAATTATGTTTATGATCAATATCTCATTTGGGGAAAAATCTATTTTTCAAGATTGTCCAATACCCCAAATTTAAGAATCATTTTCATCTGCAGAGCAGCACTGCGTCTGGTTTGACAGCTTTGACTTTTCGCGTGTTTCAAGAATCGCGTTTCTATTTATTGCGCAATCAGGAATGAGTAAGAACTAAAATAAAACTGGCTGGATGAGTTTTTGTTTATTCTTTTTGCGTTTAACAAGACACGCTTACCTGTGAAAAAGTAATAAAATGCCGGTTCATTTTATTTTTCCACTTCCGGATGCAAGATCATTCGTTTCTAAACGAGTTCAATAGAAAATTCACTCCAGTGAAATTTCGTTCCCTCAAAAGAAAATTGTAATAGTAGGAGACCTTAAATCAGGGCTAGCCATCCCGAAGGCAGCACTCGGCCCGGGATGTTATTTTTTGCTGCCGACCAAAAAGTTTTTTTAAAAGCCTCGATAAAAATTAAGCGATTAAAAAATGAAGAAAAAAAGAACTGAGAATCGCCTACCTTGAAATTCTTCTATCGATCCCTGGGCGTATTTCTGTGTCAGTAGAACTTTGTGTAAATTTGGCCCTTGCACTATAAAACTCAACTAACCAACCATATGTGTGTATGCTCGTTTAATTAACGTTATTGGCGCAGCATGACCAAATATGGCTCTTGCACTGTAAAACCCAACCAACAATCAAAACTCGAAATACGTTGACCAAAACTACAGTTTTTATTTTTAAACTTGTCTTTTAAATTATTATATTGGTCCTCTGGAAACACAAAACAAATATCTATTATAGTGCGGCTTCGTTAATAGGGTACATGGCCTGGGGGAGTCCATTTGTTGAAAGGTGGCAAAAGAGAGAAAGGCTACCATACTCAAAATCATTTAGCTATCGCTACAGGTGACTTAGTTTCGCCAACTCCTAATCACTGCTAGCTTCCGTCGTCGAACAATTAACTCGGAGCCAGAAACTACTCTAAAACACCTTTCGTGAGAATGCATTGTTTACATTTAAGGGAAAGGGAATTTTCAAAAGACTGCTACTAAAAAGCCTTTATTTTAAGTTTGGTTCAAAAATATTAAGTTGTGCACTTATTACATAATACGTGTTCAAAAATTTTGAGAGCTTAGTAAAATTTGATAGGTTCTATGTGCATTAATTTTCCATGTTCTGTCAAAATTTTAATTTGCATAAGTTTTTAAACACACATATATAAATCAAATTAACACCATTTGGTAAGTATCACTCAATTGTAAAGCAAAAAATACTTATACTAAAGCACCTAAAATTTTGCAAAAAAGCGCATAGGTTAAGCAACATTTTAAACCAAAATTTGGATGTATGGTGAATTTCTTATTTTTTTATACTTAGATATATAGATTACAAGGATTAGTACCCAAAAAATTGTCAATTAAACCTGATACCTAGGGATCATTTTGAAATTAGAAGAACGTCAAAAATCTCAATCGAGGAAAAACGCCTGCTTTTTGCTAACCAGAGTTTGACATCAATTAATTTTTAATCCTAAAATTTAAAAAAAATCGATTTTGATTATTTTGAAAGTCCACTGACCCCTTAACCTAGTTGAATGAACAGATTCGTCCAAAACCACATGACACAAATGCCAACTCGCGGCAATAGTTAAGAATAACAGTTTTGTTAAATACCAAGGCAGCACCTTTATCAAGTGTTATACTGTCAATACCGGAAATCGAGGTCCCTTCTGGACCAGGTTCTCTTATTACCTCATCAACACCATAATAACAGTTTTGTTTTTAAATATGTGTTTGTATAAAATAGCGACTATGTATAATCACAAGTAACTAAAATTTCACCTCTTCCTCAACAAGAAATTTGCGGAAGTCGGAAGGGGATGACTCTTTTTCTGATAAATAAATTTTTCTCAGGATTTTGTTATTTGTTTTCAAAATGAATTAAAAATAAAGTGTCTGATGAAAATGCACTATTCAGCCACCATTGAAGTGAACAAAAATTAGCGGTCTCAAAGAGCAAACACATCTCGCTGAAGCAGATGAGTGGGTATTGTCCGGCGAATTCGCATTCGAGTCACGTGGTTTTGGACGAGAGTCCATTACCATTAAATTAGAAGGCAGGTTAAACGTAAACAATGCTGTACCACAATTACAATCTTAAGCGTCGTTTCTGACTTCGATTGTATTGTTCAAAGCCGGAATCCACAGGAATATGAGCTGCCATACTCAAATGGTAGCTCTCTGCGAATATATCTGCCTGCGAATATATCTGCCTTTTAACAAATATCAATGACATTTGCCTTCGCACCGGAACCGCTCCAGAAAAATTTTATTTGCAGGCAGGGTACTTTTGTACATCGTCAACCACGAGAATTGATCCCGACGCCAAGTCTGAGTGGTGGCGGTCGGTAAACAGGGTTCATTCATTTTTAGTAAGGGTTAACTCAACCCTTTATAGGCCGAATTGTTTTCCTAAATATAAAAAATTATGCAACGGAAAATCAACAATTTTAAACCTATATATGCAGATTAAAAAATTTACCAGTTTAAACAATTTTATAATTAATTCACTTTGTAACTTTAAAGTTACAACGGCTCATAATGTTTGCACTTCTGTGAATAAAAGCTTAAGCGTGAAATTCCATAAAACAATTTGTACTTGGCGTTAAACATAGATGTACGAAAATAGGTCACTGGAGAGTAGGGTCCTTCGGGGCAATCTCCTTTCCAAGGGCGACGACAACTATTATTCGTCTGGGATACTGATTGCCAAACAATTTTTTGTGGTCCTGAATTTTCCTCATCTGATGATGATTCAGTACTAAATTCATCGTCACTGTCAATCATATTTATGCGTCATCGGGTAAATACTACTGGATGATCTTCATCGGACTCAGAATCTAATGATAATCTTCGGATCTATTACCGCTAATGCGTCTAATTCTAATTCCTCTTTTATTTTTATGTGATTTTGTATCCATATTTTGGGTATACGATGTATAAATCGGAAAATAGAAGAAAGCACAAGCATTATCCTAAATATATCGAAATCTACCAAAAAAGCCCACTAACCTGAAAGTCACAAAACTGTATCATAGAAATAGTAACAAAATGATTATTGAAATGCAAACAAATAAGTTGTTATTGATATACAAACCCAGAGCTATTATGTACGCTTTTTTTGTTTAGTAAACACCGACAGAAGCACAAATAATGTCAATTGCACAAGATGGTTCCGTTGGTTTCTATCTGCAGACAACTTGCAAGGCATTTACTTTGATATTTCAGGTTGATGGTGCTGCCAACCGTCATCAATATTATTATTGGTTATCTCAGAGACATTTTATAATTAAGACGTATACGTCATCTTGTGAAAAAACTAAAATTATTTGGTAAAATGTCGATATATTAGCATGTGAAAGTTACACGGCCCATAGAGGGTTAATTTTCTTTTGCTTTTCGCAAATATTTGCAGTTGAAAGAGGCAGTTTACAAGTAAAGATCTGCAACAAATTTCAACAATTTTTCTTCCAATTTGCATCAAGTGTGCCAATGTGACAAACTTGAATACATTTCTTCAAACATCCCTATGAAAAATAAGATAAGGTCCGTATCTTCAGAAGCAGACTTTGTGTCTGGAGCAGTTCTCGAGGTAGACAGACAGTAGCTCGATAGTGTGGCCCGCAGAACGGTTTAAGTTGGCCAGCCTACCTTGAATGATAACAATAAATTATGTTTAAAAAATATCAATTTGCGATAGTATACCATTACCAATTTGCAAAAATGTAGACCGTTATAGCCATGAATAGATTAATAAAGTGAACAATTAAGGTTGCTATCTCTTCAGGTTTGACCCAGTCTCTGGTTTTCCGAAAGGAATCTCCGGATTCTGTCATGGTTTAAAAAAAACAGGCTCTCCCAAGCAATTAATTTTCCTTTACGTGAATGGCGCAGCATGGCCAAATATGGCCCTTTCGCCATAAAACCCCCAAAACCAACCAACCTTTGCTTGAAAATATCTTATTTTGTTAAACGTTGTAATTTGCTAGTAAAATCAGTCATGGGCGTATTTAAATGTTATTGAGTTTTAAGTTTTCAGAGCAAATCAAAATTTCTATCGAATATCGCGAATTATGAGAAAAATTGTTTGCTTCATGGCCTTATAAGTTCATTATGAAAATTAGTGTCTTTTTGTTTATGCATTTTGTTTCTCTTGATGTTCTCTTTAGAATTAAATATGAAGTGCAAACTATGTAATTTACAGTAAAATCTCCTGGTCTGGAATATTAAAAATGGCTGCTACCGTACTAAATTTTTATCATGTCGAACTTTGCCACTAGCTCTTCATCTTCCTTTCTAGTAT
This sequence comes from Meta bourneti, assembly GCA_933210815.1. Classification (NCBI taxonomy): domain Eukaryota; kingdom Metazoa; phylum Arthropoda; class Arachnida; order Araneae; family Tetragnathidae; genus Meta; species Meta bourneti. Next base: position 55,056,099 of record OW119930.1, on the reverse strand, counting down.
TGAGCTGTAAAAGGTTCTTAAGACGATCAAACCTTCTCGTATTTAGTTTTCAACTTTTCTTTTAATTACCAGCTTCATGTCTGCTGTTGCGGTTGAAGACTATTGAAGAACCACGAAGTCCAATGACGCCTTAGCGTTACATGAGGACGGACATCAATTATTCGACGCCGCACGCACATTTTTTACGTTTGTGCTCATTTGAGGTTATGCCCGACACTTGCGGCTTATTGTGTAGTCGGGACCACCCACGTTAAGCGTGAAATCGCAGATTCTTCGAAAGAATTAGGAGGGATAATTTTCTTGGGCATTCCTTTCCTTATCTGTGTTCTGTCAGTAGTTTCACAGCGCCTCTGACTCCCACATCTCTTCTCTGATTCATTTCTCATGACACTGAAGAATAATTAGTTTGTGCTGGACAGATGTGTAAGTAGAAATGAGACGTTTAGTTCAGACCATGATCAGTACATCTGAGAGGAGTGAAGGGACGCACACGCTGCAATTTTTTTCTGACGATGTATAAGGTACACCATTCAGAAACAGCCCTGCTTTGTGTCATGCAAACTATTGAGACTTGTCGAATTGCCTTCAAAATTTGCCTATCAATATTATCTGTATATTTGTAATTTTCACCCTAATATTTCAGGGCCTGTGACCTATAGTAAAGTATTGGAACACAAGGGTTTGGGCCTCTAGAAATTGGCACCCTTATCTCTACCATTATAAAATGAAGTGTGCCTGTGTCCAGATGAATCTGTAGCACTTACAGCCATGAAATTCGGCACACTAAAGGTGACTGAATGTCCCTTGAAGCCCGAATTTTAAAATTAAATCTAGAAATTTTTTAAATTAATATTTCGTGCTGGGCGTGTAGCCCCTCCTCCACTATGACGTATCTGCGCAGACCGATCTGACAGATACTTATCGCGCATGCTATCTTTTCACTAAAAACACCCCTCACATTGAAATGATTAGTGGTTAAAGCGATGTACTGAAGTCGCGGTTAGTGCTTTGGAGGGAGACTTGAGTTCGAACCTGGCCGACGGATAATTTTTATTTGTCGCCTCTATATTTTTTAAAAATAACAAATATACTCTAATGCCAATGCTTCCAATTTTTTTGTACTTTCACTTTATCCTTTTATTTTTTGAATTCAACACAATTTTTTAAAATTTAATTGATTTTATGCATCTTTTTCAATTCTGAAACTGGTTTCTCTGTATTGTCACTGTTTTCTCCTTTTTCGTACCGCCAATGAAAAGCAAACAACTGAAGCTCCACCCCCCTACATGTTCGACTCCAAGTGCCAAGTTCCTACCATCAAGAAATTTTTTGCAACTCATTAATAAATTACATAAAATGAAGTAACAGTGTTTATTACTGTTTAATTGGTTGATTTCGCTGACATTGTGATTATTTTAGGTTGTTTGTCGGAATCAGTGAGGTGACATAACAAGACTTTAAAAGTATAGCGTTATACACTGCTGGCCACCCAAATTGCAACACCAAGAGAGACAAGAGATATCACAACAAAATTTATTTTGTAGATAACATGTTGACCAAGTATCAAATGATTAAATTTATAGACTTCTGTGAAGTGTGGTTCCTGCCAAAAGCAGTAGCCAGAGTAGCCGCCATTGTTGGAGATCACCGCTGCCACACGCCTCGGCATTGATTCAAAGAGACTTTGGATGTGTTCTTGGGGTACAGCAGACCAAGCAGCTTCCACACGTTGCCAAAATTGATCTGGTGTGGCAGCTGGGGATGTATTCTGGGTCAATCGTTGAGCAACCATGGACCACATGTTTTCTATCGGCGAAAGATCCGGAGAGCGAGCTGGCCAGGGAAGCAATTCAATCTGGTTATTGACGAAGAACCCTTGGACAATGCGTGCCACGTGTGGTCGCGCATTATCCTGTTGAAATATGGCTGTGGGCAAGCCCTGAAGGTAAGGGAGGACAACTGGCTCCAACACGTCGGAGATGTAGCGCTGTCTGTTTAAAGTACCAGCAATGCGTACTAGAGGAGTGCGAGAGTGATATCCAATACCGCCCCATACCATAATACCCGGTGCAGGACCAGTGTGGCGGTGCATAACGCAGCTGTTCAGCATCCTCTCTCCACTGTGTCTCCAGACTCGAATCCGACCATCGTGGTGTTGCAGACAGAAGCGTGACTCGTCAGTAAAGACAATTTCATTCCATTCTGCCGTCCACATCCTTCTTTCATCGCACCATTGGCGGCGGAAACGTCTGTGGTTCTGCGTCAAGGGTAGACGAAGAAATGGACGTCTTGCGGACAGACCACTCTGCTGTAAACGGCGTCGAATGGTACGCGCAGACACTGGATGATGCGGTACAGACTGAATATGCTGTGCTATGGTTCGTGATGTGGCTGAGCGATCCGTCACTGCCATACGCACAATATGCCTGTCATCACGTGAAGTGGTGCACTGAGGTGGATGCGATCGAACACGTCGGTCCGTCGTACCCTCCTGCATCCAACGATCACATATCCGCATTACAGTTGTTTGGTTTCGTCCAACACGACTACCGATTTCCCTGAAAGATAATCCACAATCTCGGTAGGCCACTATCCTTCCTCTGTCGAACTCGGATACTTGATCAAAAGATGATGGCTGTTCTCTACGAGGCATAATTGATCGTTTTTATTAAAAAACCACAAGAAAAACACAATTGCCGTACTTGAAATCGTCGAAATCTCCAAGCCTTAAATAGCGCTTTGAAGTTCCGCCACAGGCGCGCGTGATGTGCGTCTGCGCTGAAATTCTAATCATTTGCATATCTCACCTCCGCTAATGCATGTTGTAAATTTCATATTATTTGCATGCTTCCTTCAGGGTGTTGCATTTACGGTGGCCAGCAGTGTATTTAAAGATTCAATCACATTTTTATTTCAGTAGTGGTTATTTCATAACTTACTTTTGAATTTGTATAATACAAATCTATCGACACTACATGTGACACAGATGAGGATGCGAACTACACAACAGTTTATGAACACATTGGAGCCATCTGGAGTACCCTCGCACATATTACAACTAGAAATTGGGGCACCAATTATGCTTCTCAGAAATCTGCATCCTCCTCACTCTGCAATGGAACAAGACTATCAAGAAACTGATGCCGAATATTATTGAAGCCACCATCATGACTGGACATGCCGCAGGCGAAGACGTAGTCATTCCTAGGATCCCAATTATCCCTTCGGATCTCCCATTCCAATTTAAACGACTTCAGTTCCCTGTTCGCTTAAGTTTCGCCATGTGCATATCTAACAAAGCACAAGGACAGTCGCTGAAAGTTGTAGGACTCGATCTCATTAAACCGTGTTTCTCCTATGGTTAACTGTATGTGGGTTGTTCAAGAGTTGGAAAAGCCGAGATTCTTTACATCCTACGTAGCTCCAAATGGAAGAACATTGAACATAGTGTATCATGAAGCTCTCTAAGCAAGAATCAGTGAGGTGGAAGGAATGAGGCAACATGCCCGTGTCATGTCGGGTGGTGGTGGGATTCATTCTTAAAATTATTGTTTTTTGTTTTTAATGTTTTCAGAATCAGTGAGATGATGAACAAGAATGATGTCACGGGCAACGCCGTGCAGGTGCTGCTAGTCTCCTTATATATATAGCATCCATGAGGTCTTGAATCAGGTCAAGTTACCTTCTATGTCTCTTTAATGCCTGATCTCTGACCTCTTCGGCACAAGGGGCAAACTGACGGCTATTTGTGAAGGAGCACCCAATGGGTGAGCCGCCGTTACTCCTAACTGGGACGATCATCAATGGGCTCGTTCGTAAACGCGAATAAATCACACCAGTTGTACGAGTTATTCGAACCGAGCGTTTCAAAAGTCTCAGCTTTTCTAATCTGAAAAACGAGCCGTTTCATGTCACTGGAAACGAAAAAAAATCGTTTGTAACGAACTGAGATTGTGCTAGGTTTTGTCAGTTCAGAAGTTGGCATCCAAGGAGGTAGATGTGAATGTTACTACTCGTGTGTGGTTTAGGCTCATTTTCAGATTGAATTTACCAACAAAAAATCGCAATTGCATGGCGAAACGAAGTAAAATGTTTGCGATGAGATTAAAAAACCTAATCGTTCGTAAATGCAACTTCAGAACTGGTGAAACGAAGGTCTCGTGACGGATTATTTTCTGGTTTGCACTTTTCCAGAAAGTTGATTATGAACGCGGCCAATATCCGTGTGCTTACAGACCGGGATGCAAACTCAGGATCTGCTGGGTGGTAGACATACGCTATGACCACTATGCAAGTTAGGCGGCAGTTACCTTCTTTATTCTGCTCCCTATAAATTAGATATATGTGTTATATTCATCCTCGTATTAGGGAGCCGGGACCCCACATAAAAATATTAGGGGTAAAGGGTTTGGGCCCCTAGGAGTTGGCTTTGCTGTCTCTGACACGTTTCGTCACATAATCCTCTGTATATCAGTAAAATAAGAGAAAAATTCTTTGAAATTTGATTTTATGTCATTAAACTTTGAACGAGTAAGTGTGTTATCCACACAAGATGGCTGCACATTTATGACGCAAAAATGAGTTGTTACAAAGATATTTGTATTTTTCAGCTGAAATTTGCATGCAAAATGAAACACTTCAATCATGCTTAGATATCCATTTTCCATCTGTTACTCCGTAGCTCTATCACTAAGATCAGATTAGAATTCGAGTTGTCAGCGTAATTTGGCATCTGATTGAAGTAATTTTGCTCGATCAAAGTAATGAAAAATCCTGGAACTTGATCGCGTGCTTTTTAATAAGGCACAAGAGTAACAATAAATAAAATAATAATTTTAAATTAAAATCCTTATCAAGGAACATAAATAAAGATTGTTGAAAGATTACCCTACGATAATTTTTAAGAGTGCAAAACGAAAATACGATCTTAAAAAAACGATTTGGGAAACATTAATATATGACGTGGTCTAAATTTCAAGGGGGTAGAGGACTTGAATTAATTCGATGCTTTTACTTCGTGTATAATTCTCTACTATGAATAGTGATTTGTAAGTTTTCTATTTGAACTGAACCACCACCAGGAGTGGTGTTTTATAAAAGCTCACCTTGGAACACTTGCGTGTTTAAAAAGTGCGTATTTGTTCAATTGGAGAGTGATTCGATGAAACGCGACTGTGGTTACTAGATGCAGAAATGTAAAAGGAGGTCAATCTGTTCATAAATACGAGGTCTGATCAAAACGTATCCGATATTATTTTTTATTGCATTAACTAGCTGCACTTTGGGTGCGTACATCTTAGGATCATACTTCACCTTTGTGATTTCTTTTCCAGCCCTTCAGTCGCTACGAGGTAACCGCTAATTGAATATACTATGTAGTCCAGCTCCCACGAGTTGGCAATCCAGTCACGTGGTTTTGAACTAGTCTATTATAGTGCGGCTCCCGCGAGAGAAGGCAGCCGACCTTGGGTGAGTTGATTTCTGAATAAGTGTGAAAAGTGGTCTCGGATAAGGGCTGCCATACGCAGAAGCCAAAGAATCGTGCGGCGATCACCATAATTGATTTATCCCTTGCCAACTTTCAAATCGATGGATAAACTCGGTGCCAAAATCAGAGCATTAAAGATGACAGTTGAGGAAGGGATTTGTTTACGTTTCCACCAGTCCCCTAATTCATCTAATAGACTCGTTCAAAACCACGTGACCAAACTGCCTGAAGCCTGACTATTTTTAAATTAGGAGACTGGTGTTACTGTAACAAAAGCGCTTCCACATCTGACGTCTGTAGCGCGTATTTTGGTTTTCAGTCTATAGTTCGGGACTGAAAATTCATGCAGTAAAAACAAGTTGGCAGGGAGGATATCCGTGTCGATCGCCATTCATGCTTTTGCGTATGGCAGCGTCCTTTTAACACGCTTTCACGTCTTTTCAGAAATTGACTGACCCAAGGTCGACTACCTTCTCGTCGGAGCTGCATTATATGATGCACTATTCGCCACATTTTTGTAAAATTTAAAATGACCGTTGGATTGTAACAAGTTGAAAAGCGCCATGTCGATCTTGATTTTAGAAGCGAATCACGATCGGAGATGAGGGCCGCGGTAGCTCGGTTGGAAGAGTAGCGGATTAGCAACCGGGGGTTGCGAGTTCGAATCCAACCAAAGACAGTCGTGTACAAAGGGGGCTGGTGCACGTTGAATCTGTCGTAGCCTCAAATGTCACGTTGGCGTGGTGTCGAAGTTTGGAGAGTGAGGTGCCAGCTCAGGTGCGACCTCGTCATCTGACCGTGGTTCAAAATTACGTGATATCCTTGGAACTTTCCCTTCGGGATTGATCCCGTACCGTCGCCAATAGCCCGATGTATTGCTCCAGTGCGACATTAATTAAAATACCTTCCGATCGGAGATGAGTCCTGCGTCTAAGGATCTGCTTTTTACCCTGTAACAAAGGCACAGTCATCTCAATGGGGAAAAAAAACGCCAGTCTTTTTTCACGGCCAGGGCCACCGTGGCTCTGTGGGTTTGCCTATTGCTCTAGCATCCTGCGAGTTGTAGGTTCGATTCCTCCCTGAGTGCATTTTTATCTTCTATGTCAGTAAAGCTTCCTTAAGTGTATATGTCCATCACTTGTCGCTATCGTGTATTTGACTCTTGCGCAATAAAACCCAACCAACATTTCCTCACGGCCAAAGAAAATACGGCAATCACGAAGCAGCCAGATCTTATTAATAGTTTTTCGAAAACCAGACCTTTTTCATCGCGAATATGCTCCTTGGAGACACTGTCAACGAGAAATATTGCATGACTGTTGTCCATCGTGTACGAGAAATTAGGTGAAAGATCACAACTGGAAGAACAACAACCGGAAGATCCCTCACCACAATTCTACTTACACCCCGCAACTCATCCAGAATTCGCCAAATTATAGACGTAAAATATAAGTAGACTTAGCATTGCTATTGAAAGCAGCTTCAAAAAGTGTGACGAACATATCGACTAGTAGTCACGTGACTGCTCTAAACAATTGGTGTGGCTGGCTGATTTGGCATCTTATCGGGGACCAATCAGATGATGAATCAATGGATGGGCGTCTTCCGTCCCGCTTACCAATCAGGTGATGAACATTTCCGCACGGCAGACGAAAGTAGTCACAGGGTCATATGTTACTTCTAGTTTTGGTCATATGATCATGGGCACATAAAAAGGTTACCATTGCTCACTCTACTTTTATATTTTCACTATGGGCCAAATATGGCTATGTACAATTTCTACAGTCCTACTTCTCAAACATAGCCAATTTCCAGACTGATGAGTCTTCTGTGTCATTTTACTTGCCGTCTTGTGTTTGGTGCAGCTTGGCCAAACATGGCCCTTGGGCCAGAAAACCTAACCGAACAACCAGACTGAAGATAACACTCAAAGGGCAAAACAAAGATGAAGACAGATGCGGCGAAACATTTGTGATCGTTATTTTTAAAAATGACGTTAAAAATACTTCTAGCACTGAGAAGCGAGTAAACTCAAGAAGGGGTCATCTCGATGGGGGGGGGGGCTAAGTTTGAATTAAATATGTAAGGTATGTTTCTGGTCAAAGGTGATTTGTACTCTTATCAAAAAAGAAAACAATGTTAGCATTAAAATATTTTTATTGCATATTGATGATATTACCTGTTTCAACATACCTGTCGAATTTCTAAAACACTCCATGACATCAAAATACCAATACAATCTTTAAGACAGGACAAATACAAAATGTTGGGGAAATGAATGTAACTCTCACCTGACAAGCCGGGGTGTGTGGCATTTACTGATTTCCGCCTGTTAGCATGACATGACTGCTTTACCGTTCATTTGCATCGCTTAGGTATCTCCTAGCCCTGCTGACCACTTTGTGATTCTGAAGAAATTATAGACAGAAACCACATGCTTCAATATAGAACCCTCCACGGTCTTTCTGAGGTGTTTACGTATTGTGAAGCAAGAAAACATTTTAGTGCAATGACTTCGGTCTTTCCTTGATTATTTCTCTATGTGTGTTAAATTTTTTATCTTATTACTATCATTGTTCGTTGTTTGTCTTAATATTTTTATATTTTCCCTTTCGCTTGTATTGTGCCCTAGCCATTGGAAATATTAAAAAACATACCTATCGAAGCTATTAAAAAGTTGAATAGTGAGCTTTGTGATTCTCGTTACCCAACATCGACTGCATTCCACTGCTTTGCAAAAATGCTACTGTAAAATTGAAAATTGCAGTTACTTTCTAGTAGGGGAGATGTACATTACACGGCATAAAACAGATATGTCATGCTTATCTCAAATTTCCGTGCAAATTAATCTAAAAGCAGTTTAGAAAAAATCTGATATCGAGTTAAAACTATTTTACAATATTCAGTTTATATGTAGCAATTATTTTGATTCATCCGAATATTTCACTTGTCTGTTTTTCATCCAAAATTTGGGCCGCGGTAGCCCAGTTGGAAGAGTGACGAATTAGCAACCGGAGGTTTACGAGTTCGAAACTAGGTTCAACCAAAAACCGTTTTGTACGTTAAATCTCGTGGCCTCAAATGTCCTCACGTTGGCTTGGTGTGGAAGTTTGGAGAGTGGGGTGTCAACGCAGGTGTTGACCTCGTCTTCTGACCATTGTTCGAAATTACGGTGTTCTCGGATCTTTCCCTTCAGGACTGATCCCTAACCGTCTCCAATAGCCCATTGTGTTGCTCCAGAGTGACCTTAATTAACTACCTACCTGCCTCGTCCAAAATTAATTCAAGTTCGGAAGAACACATACATGTTTCCTTGACCCGTCACTAAAATGAAAGAATTCTGCCAGATCTAGATGTGACAAATTCTCTTTCCAAAAGCATTGGTATCATGTAGATTAACTTTAGTGCTGGTCGGTCTTGGCTTGGAAGTTGATATTGTTTCGCGTCTTTTGCATCTTGTATGTTTTGGCTTAGGTCCAGATTTGTGTATACAGACTAGTTTATCGTCGTGCGATGGTCTTTTTCCTGTCATCGTTCTTCATTTTAAAATTATCCGGGAAGTTTACGTCATGACTTTTTCTCGTTTGGGGTGACTTGATTTACTGTTAAAAAATTTAATTACAAAGTAAGTTTTCAAATGAGATTAAATGTACTTATTCGTAAAAATGAATGCGACTTCGTACATCATAATGTATTTGCTGGTTCTGAAATTAAATTATGTTTGGAGTTAAATTTTAAGCGTTACTTCTAATTACTGATTGCTGAAGTTACGAAAAATCTGTATAGTTCGTTTCTTTTATTCGTAGTTAGCTTCTTTTTAATAAAATTTTGCTAATGGGTCAATTTTGTTATGATAAAATGGTATTAATATATTTTTTTCATATTACTTTCTGAAATCTCAAGCTTTTATTTGGGTCGTATGAATTTTTTTTAGCTTAAATTATGCTCCAGGTTTCACAATGTATTGATTGCCAACTTAATCTTTGTATGTTCTTTTCAGCTGTGTTTGTTGCATTATTTTTGAGATTTAAAGTTATTTTTCTTTGAAGAATTAACTAATATTTTTGGCCATCTATCCTCGCTTATAAACGCATGAATTTGAATTTCGAAACCCACTGTTGAGGTTTTGTAAACATTTTGGTGGTCTGGATTGTGGGAAAGTCTGGCGAGCGAGTTTTTTTGGGATTGAATTGCAGACAAAAACAACTTAGCACGTTAACACAGGGACTGGACGAACGCTGTTTAATTTTAAACTGTTTCCCACCAAATTTTAATGAGGAGTTAGCTTTGCCTCGCAGTGGGAACTTCGTAGATGAAAAACACGTTATTTCATTGTTTACAAATGTGAAGTTATCGGAATTTTATTTTTAGATGCGTAGCATAGGTAGAGAGAGCACAACCTATCAGCGCATTTTTTGCTTCTACTAAAATAGTTTTAGGACGTGCTCCTGTGAAGAGGAATTAGCTCCTTCATTGTTCGTTTTGGCGCTCTGTGTCTTCAAAATTCGTTCTATCTGGGGCAGTTTAAAAGGGGTAACTGGGACGATCAAATGTTTCGATTTGCTTCGGATAATTTAAAACAGATTACCATTGTAAATGACTCAGATCCCGAGAGTGTCAGTGAGAAAAATGTCACGTCGGGTCTTTTAAATTTCTTCCATTAACCATTTTAATCGACAAAATGTTTTTCAGACGAATGAAAATGGAACACCAGAAATAAATCCGTAAATTATTAAACCATGCTTTCTCGGAGAAAAAAATATTTAGGCTTATTAAAAATTTCATTCGTTCAAGTTCATATAACCAAATGTTTTTGATAAGTTAAATATAAATAATTTTGTGATTTCTGTTCGAAAGACGATTTAATGAAGAATCAGCCAAAAATTCGAATTTTTCTGGAAGATTAAACGCACAAATCAGGATTTTTGCGTTCTTTAAAATTGTTCTAATAGTTCGTGTCGAACAATATGGTGATAAAAGGTTTCTCGGTGAAATCATTTTACTGATTAAGTTTCATTTAAACCCAAGACTTTGAATGAATATGTTCAGAATCTGGTTATAATAACGTCTGTTGTCTATTTTAATTTAAAACTAATTTTGTATGAGGATATTCGTCGTGTAAAATCACAAATCATGAACAGCTCTTATTTTGGGTATAAATATACCTTTAACTATCACACACTACCACTGAGTAGCACATTTCAAATTACCAAAACGAATTTTTCAGCGATTAAATTTTAGCTCATATTTTTTAAGTGGTTTCATCTAAACTATTTTACATCTCTTATTGATGTGTATATAAATACCTTCTCTTACTGCAGCGCTTATAGGTTTCTTAAATCGTATCTAACTATATAGTTAGTCGGACGGAAGAAATTAGGAATGCCTTAATGTACAACTCACTATCCCTCGTAGTATGTTTCTACACGATTGCGGTAAAGATAGCTGAGTTTTAATTTACTTCTCTGGCTGGGTTTTTCAACCGCATTATAAGCTTATTCGTTCCATTTCTCTGCTAAAAGCAATGTATTTTCATCATAACTGACATTTCTTCGGAAGCGTTCTGGAAATTATTAAGAAATCTTACTTCATCAGCGGTAATGGTCAGTGGTCTGTAATAGATTTCGAAGTATTTTTTACTCATGTTTGTTTTTTCGAATCTAGTGTGAGTTTTGTGAGAGGTCAAGCATGAAATTTGTAACATTCTACGTATTCAGAAACTGAAGTACACTTTTTTTAAATCTACAATGATAGTGGACATGTGATCCCCTTCTCCATGTAATGCTTTGAGTTTTCTTTTCTTGTACAAATTATTGGTAATGTTCTGTGAAGTCACAGATTGTATATAAGGTTGTAATTTTCGTCTCCGAAAGCTCACCCTTTAACCTTACCATCGATCATAATTTCGAATCAATGTTAATCCAATCGATGCATTTATTTCTCACTTGACTAAAGTATCGAAAAACCCTGGCTGAATTTTGTGAAAAACCAATTATATTTGTAAATTGCTTTGAATTTTCTAATGGTGATAAAATAATTGAAAGGACTGTTCGAAAGTAAACATCTGAACCATTTACTATGGGTTAAAAAGTGGTTTCTTTCGCAGGTGAAAGTAGCAGCATTCAGCTAGTTTGTTGATAACCATCTGGAAAATACGGGGTCCAATTTATTCGGCGACATTCGACTGGAAACCAAGGCTTTGAATTCCTGTATTATTCCCAACTGCCGTCTGTTTTGTTTTTAGGTAGGGCGCGTTTCCGCTCTGTTTCTGACGCCACCTCTAACTTCCTGGTGTTCGGGTGGAAACTTTTTATTCGTATTAATTAACATGGACTCAAATTCTTTAACTGACCTCACAGGGAGGATGGATTTCAAAAGAACCTTAGCTCTGATGTCTCGTAGAAGCGAGCAATGTTATTCCATACGAAGGCTATTGATCAGAAAAGAACCTTTCGAACATGAAATGACGGAATGCGAATTCTCCAATATCGGGCGCATGTATTTTGTTGAGTAAAATGTAGTCTACATCAGATATGAAAATTTAGCATACGATATAAACAACGCGTTCGTACCCAAAGTTATTGCTCGGAAAAAATTTTTTGTCAAGCAAGGGGGTTGGTTTGTGAATTGGAATTCCTTTACTATGTCTGTGTTTGATGAAGCGTTTCGGATCTTCCAAACGCTGGCGTACTGTTGGGAGACTTGAGATAGACAGTCCATTAATGAGGTGGCAATTTTCTTTCATTGGATCACTGTCATTTGCTGGTTTGTGGAAACAATTCCAAACAAGTAGAACATTCACCCTTAGACCTGTTTCGAGACATCCCAGGAATACAGCGACAATCATTACTTACCATTTCGGTAATCACCGAATGTCAGCATTACCTTTCCGATTGCTTGTAACCACAGCCGTGTGAAAGGCTGATATCCTCTAGTATTGTGAGTTGAAGGCTATATGCAAAAGGACTAGTGACAAGGGTTTGTCCCTTTGGCCCCAAGGCTAATGGAGCGCGATTAAAGTGTCTTCATGAGCATGTGACTTGGACCCAAGCACAAAGGTCCAGTGGCCTTAAGAGATGAATCAAGATTTTCCCTAAAGTTTTTGTTTTATTATGATTTGAATGAATAAAATAGCTCTATTGTGAAATTGGAGTCAATCGAGGGAAAATTTAAATAATTATATCAGATTTACTGTTTCGTGCTTGAGACTCTTAGAAGGCAGTGAGTGTAATTGCAGGCTGCATTTTAGAAGCTATATTTCCTTTATCAATGTAAATGGATTCCTTAATCCATCAAGAGATCCCCTTTCGAAATTTTAATTTATCTCACTTGAAAATGCAAACCTTGAATAAGTATTTAAAGAGGTAGAATATCTTACACGTTTTCAAAGGCTCATTTTATTGAGTAGTTTTTATCAAATAGAGACCAACTGAACTTTATGGAGGCTTTTCAAGTGAATTAAATTCTGACAATGAAGCGGAATTGCAAGCATTATTACTAAGTGAAATGCGCATAAGGCCCTGTACCAACGGCCCATTGAATCAACCTGAACCTGACAGTTGGAGAAGCTGACATAAATTGAGCGTTTCGATTGTAGTTGAAACCCAGATTGTTTTACCTGTACTGCTGAAAAAGCAATTATTTTCCAAGTGATTTTTACGGAATTTAAATTCTACTTTATGTTGAACATTTTTCTTTGCGAAATATAAATAATTTCAAATATTTGGGACAAATGTTATAAAGAGAATAAAATATTTAAGGTTGCATTATTTTATTCATACCCTCTAGAACCTTGGTAGTAATTATTTTTGTTTTGTGTCCAATATTGTTAAATATGCGAGTTCATTTCTTGACGGCATGTGTATATTTCGACCAACTTTCCTCAAATATCCTTGGTTGATTAGAAGAACGTTTTATGAAAAGAATTAAAACGTACAGCAAGAAACCTTTCAAAACAAAACCTGTAGCTAATCGAATTTGTAATTATTAAAGTATTTTTAAATTGTGACATAGGTTTTCCGTACAAAATGATTAACCTCATTAAAACTTATATTTGTTTCCCATGTTTCAAATTGAATTAATTTGTTTCGTTGAAAGCTGTACTCAACAGGCAAGTAATATCCTGAGCCGATACTTGGTTTCCATTCTGAAACTGAATTGAAGAAGTGCTTAAGGATTCGATTTTAAACTACATGTAAGTTAGAGTAAAACAAATTCTAATGGAAATTAACCGATATTGGAAGAATATTGTTAGAAAATATCCAAACTGGAACTTTAGAAATATTGCAAATTATTTGTCTTAGTGACAGAAAGTTCCCTACTTTACTTACTGAAGCAATTCTTAAGCCACTTACACATGTTAAAAGTTTGTTGAAAGCAGTGATTTCCTTTAAAAAAACGCTGTCGAATCCACCTACATTTTTCGAAAAATGGTAATTGGCAGTCGGCTTTCTGTTATGAAGACACTGACTTAAAACAAATTATTTTTTTATTACACGTGCCACTAAATGGAATTTTCTAGACTAAATGGAATTTTCCAGACTTTTAAAACAAGTTATTTTTATTACACGTACCACTCAATGGAATTTTCTAGAAAAAATTTATTTGCTTTAAAAAAACTAGTTATGAATATCTTATTTATTAATTTGTTATCCTTCCCTTTTTTGATGATGAAATTCATAAATGTCGCATTCCTGCTGCAATGCCAAAAAATATTGGTGGGAAAACTTAGTGCTAGACTATTGGCCAATGCCTAAAGAGTGCACTGTAAGTGTCAAAAATAATTATTTTGGCATTTTCGGGTTTTTGTGGGTTAGGTCACTCTTGCTCTGCTGACGAAGACAACCTAAAAAGACAAATTGATACACAAAACCAGGCTCAACCCTCCCATAATTATTTTTAATTTTATCGATTTGATTGATATTATAGGAAGCAAGCTAGTATTTTCATTTTTTTTTCTTATTTCATTTTTATAAATGGCTGTATAATTTCAGTTTCATTTCCTAACTAGCTTTTTTTTTTAATTCTAAAATTACACAACTGCATCAATATTTTGGAGAAATTCAAAAATCATAGGCACACACTTGCACTTTATTAGTTGAGATAGAATTTTCCAGAGGGAGCGCCAAAAATAAAGTGTCTTTGCTTTGACCTAAAGAAAAGCTTGGGATGCTATGATTTAAACTTATACAGAGGTTGCTTGGATTTTATGGCGCAAGGGTCATACTGCACGAAACACAAGACAACATCAACTAATGGACATACACGCACAAAGTTTTACTGACACAGAAGATAGATATACACCCAGGGAGGAATCGAACCTGACAGCTAAACTGAGGCCCGGTGTACAGAAGTGGGGGCTTTGTGCAAAATTATTTGTAAACGTGCCGGTATCCGAAATGTCATTCTTCGAGTCATCCATGTGTCTTGCGACTTTCCGGCTACGACAGATTGTCGAAATTCAGTTAATGATACGACGCCTTCTTTATTGTTAGATCATTACTCTAGTTTTTCTCGATGACGTCTTGCATTTATAACCATCTTATCTCCTACTTAAGAAACGGAAATGATTATATCATTTTGTCCTTGGTCCTCTGAAGTTTCATTTTACGTGCTCTATTATTCTCTTCATCTCCATGTTACTTTCTTTCAAATCTTTCCTTGTCTCCGAACTGATCCTTTTGATTTCATGCTTTTGGATCTTTTTCTTCGTCGTCCTTTGACTGAAGATGTCATGAATCGCTGAAACAGGATTATCAGCCATTCGTATTACTGTTCTTTCAATCTTATTTTTGCGTGTTCGTTAAACAGCTTGACATAATGTTTTGATTCAAGTATGCAACAGCCACCATGAACTAATTCTCCCTCCCTTATGCGATATTTTTTATTTAAAAACTTTTTCTCTGATGTGGAGATGAGCTGCTTTGCAGCGGGTGCCCCGAAAGTGGTATGTCCTGTCCCTCACACTTACAATTTAAGAAAAAGTATTGAATTTGGATGTTGAATCTAAATGGAATGTGCTTAGAATCGGAATTATCCAGTCCTCGCAGTAGTTCAATGGGTTTGCCTATTGCTGTAGCAACTTGTGAGTTGTAGGCGGCTTAGGTTCGATTCCTGTAACTACCCCTGAGTGTATTTCCTTTCTGTGCCAGTAAGACTTTCCTTATGTGTATAGGGGGCCGTCGTAGCTCAGTGGGTATGTCTACTGCGCTAGCAACCTTCGAGTTGCAGGTGCATTCCTCCCTGGATGCATTTCTCTATTCTGTGGCAGTAAAACTTTCATTGTGTGTGTCTATTACTTGATATTATATGTCTTGAGTCTGGCGCAGCATGGCCAAATATGGCCCTTGCGCCATAAAACCCCAAAACCCACCCTCCTTATGTGTATATGTGGACGCATCCCTTGACGTTGTCTTGTATTTGACTCAGCTTGGCTAAATGACACTTGTGCTCTAAAACCCAAGTTGTAGCAATTTTCGAAAAAGCTGGTATGAACTTAACTGTTCCAACCATATTATCGTCTAATTAACCCTCGTGTAGCAAAAGCAAATAACCGCAGAGCGACACACCCAAAACCAATCATCTTACTCAATAGAAATTTCAATTGCTTCAAATTTTTGTCCGCATATAGGTCTCGCCTTTTTCAGGTTACCTGGTTCCGAAGATCAGTGGACACTAGAAAATGCGTGTGAAGTTTTTGTAATGTAATGAACAGTTGCTTCTAAGTTTAGAAATTTATAAATCTCATTGTATTTTGGGGTCGCGGTAGTCCGGATGGAAGTTAATCGGATTAGCAACTGGAGGGTTACGAGTTCGAAACTCGATCCAACTAAAGACCGTCGTGTAAGTGGGGGCTGGCGCATTTAAATCTGGTATGGCTTCAAATAACTTCACTTTGGCGTGGTATAGAAGTTTCTGGGGTGCCAGCTCAGGTGTCGACCTCGTCATCTGACCGTGGTTCAAAATTACGTGGTGTTTTCATCGGATCTTTCCCTTGGGGTTTGATGCCGGACCGTCGCCAATAGCCCGTTGTGTTGCCAACGTTCCAGTGCGACGTTAATTAATTACCATTACCATCGGTCTCCGAATGATCAGAGCCGGAATCTGCGATATGGACGGGACTCCAATCGTGAGAGCATTGTTTACTTTTCAGAATTTCGCCTATTGGTCGCCAAAAGAATAGACTAATGAATAAACCAAGTGTCAAATGGCCAACTCATCAGAGCGTCACTTTTGTGCGGCTATGTTGGTAAAACAAATGACCTTTGGAGAGTCCATTTCAAGAAAGGTGGTAAGGTCGACAGGACACGGCTGTCATAAGAAAAATCGTATTTGACGATCGTCAGCGGGGGATTATTTGTTTCGCCAGCTTAAAAACATTGCTATCGCTTGCGGCACTGAAGGATGAACTCGGAACCAGGATCTACGCTACAGCACCACTTGTGGGAACTCATGAAAACATTCAAGCTGCCCCTAAATAAATTCGTTGAAAACCACGTGACTCAAATGGCAACTAAACTACAGGAGAGTTCTTTCTTAAACAAGCTACTTGAAGAAAATGCTTGTTTTGATTGATCGCCGTTTCGGTTGTGTTTTTATATTTCATTCTGGGAATGTAGAATTTCTAAATCTTTTAAATTAATTTTATGATCACTGGTTTTCATATTTTCTCATGAATTTTAGGGGCCGTTTTGGCTCAGTGGGTATGCCCACTGTGCTAGCAACTTTCGAGTTGTAGGCGGCGCAGGTTCGATTCCTGTCAGGTGCATTCCTCCCTGGGTGTATTTCTCTCTTCTGTGCCAGTAAAACTTTCATTGTGTGTCTATTACTTGATATTTTATGTCATGTGTCTGGCGCAGCATGGCCAAATATGACCCTTGCGCCATAAAAACCAACCAACCATCATGAATTTTATAAGTATTTTTCTAATTGGAAAGTTGAAGAGTAGTTGGAAATAAATTGAATAAGCACCTTTATCTTCAATCATGAATACTACAAACCTGATTAATGATTTTTTCTCCAACCTTCCTCTGATATGATTTTTTGTTTGGAGGTCATTTACTGAAACTTAGAAACTATTTTTTTATTCCTAATGAAACATATTCATTCCAAATGAAATAAAAAACTAACATGTTGATTAGAGTAAATGTTTCATATGTATGCATCGAGTTGTAGGCGGTGCAGGTTCGATTCCTGTCATGTACATTCCTCCCTGGGTGTATTTCTCTCTTCTGTGTCAGTAAAACTTTCATTGTGCATGTGTGTATTGATATTGTATGTCTTGTGTCTGGCGCAGCATGGCCAAATATGGCCCTTGTGCCATAAAACCCCAATACCAACCAACTTCATATGTATGCTCTTTTTAGAAAGCGGTTTGATTGGTAACTTGTAAACATTTCAATATATGTGCAAGTGTTGTAAATGCAAGCATTTTCAAGATAAGAAATTAATGTAGATGTATCAACTTGTTTAACCATGGAAACATTGGTCTGTCTAAACCAAATGTCTTTGAAGTTTTCAACTTACTAAAACAATCTTTCTTTTTTAGCAACTTAAAAACTTAACTGACAAATTAAGAACGGATCCAGATTATCCTTGTTCCTGTGCCATCAAAGATGTGAATAGACCAAAAAATAGATATAAAGATATAGTGCCTTGTAAGTTTGCATTTGTTAAACTGAATTTTATAAAATGATTTGTTTATGTTCTAATAATAAAAAGGTAATTAACTTTTGAGAAAATTTATTTGCTTTGCATAGAAAAATCAAACCTATCATAGTAATTACAGTATTAATTCCAGAACTTAAAATAATATGTTAAATGAATTAAGTAATTTGAAATTGCTCTTTATTTCACAGAAAAGTATTAAATGAATACCTAACTTAAATTAATCGAATGCATTAATTATCTAAAAATTATTGTATATAAAATGCATATTATAGTGTTATTAAATTGTGTTCTTTAATTTTATTTTATTATTCATTAAAGTATAAAAGTGAAGAACTAATTTATTCATGTACTGCAATTTACTTATTAATTATTTATTTTACATAAAATGTGATTCGATGTATAATGAAAATATTTCTTGTACCCCTAAATGAACAGGAAAACCATTGAACTACTTTAATATTAATGTTGTTTCATAACATGTTTTAAATGTATTATACAGTCTTGCCAATATTCTATTGCATATAAATCATTTTTTTAGATGACAAATCACGTGTAGTCCTCCCAAAGTGTGATGGTGTGCCCGGCTCAGATTATATCAATGCTAGCTACGTTAAGGTACTTGCTGAAACTTTACACTTTTCTTTCATCTATACATGTAAAGCAGAGTTGGCATCTCTCTGTCTGTTCTCTATACAAATCTACACCGTTTGACCAAGCTACACCAACTTTGGTACACTTATTCTTTGGAACCCTGCGGGTAATGTAGGCTACATATTAACCCACGTTCTATTTGTCTTGGGTGTGCAGAGGGGTGTAACTTCTCGTCATCCCACTCTCTCCCGGTCTGGCTGTGCAGATGACGTCAGAGTTAATATCTACAGGAGTCGCCTCTCAAGATGACCTTGGAGATTTGTTTAGAATCTCAGAGTATGATGCAATCGCAGATGGGTGCAGTTGGGCTGAAAATCGCTCAGTATCATTTATGTATCCTGTCTGTAAATTCTTAACCTATAGCTTTATTATTGGAATGTAAATTGTTATGATAATATAAGCGGTTACCCTGAAAATCGCTCAGTATCATCGTTTATGTATCCCATCTGTAAATTCTTAAACTGTAGCTTTATCATTGAAATGCAAATTTTTATGATAATATAAGATTATTTTTGTAAAAAATGGTCTTTTTTATCGTCAATATGGTACAGGCAGCTAAAGACAAGTCGAAATCCTCATAGGAATACCATTGCGTATTTATACGATCAATGTCAGACCAATTCGCACTAAATTTGGTATATTCATCCTGTAGAATTTTTTGCAGTACACATAGGCTATACATTAACACCGTAGGCTATCTCTTAACCTTGTTTGATTTGTCCTGGGTCTGCGGGGGCTAAAAACAATTCGAAATCTCCATAGGAATAATATTGAGTGTATTAGATGAATTATAAACAACTCAACCCAAGCAACAATGGGTAATTCAGCTTGTTTTGATAAAATTGATATCTGCAAAATTTATGCCCCACCAGTGGTTAAAGGCATCGCTTTTAAGAAACTGATAGACTGAAACACTTGGTTGAGAGTTCAAGTCTCATGTGTGCCGAAGTCAGATTTACTGCTTGAACTTTCCTGGTTTCTTCACGATGACGTTATAGTTGTAAAAAATCATTTATAAAATCCATAACCATGATTTTACACTAAATAAAAATATATCAGAAATAAAACATCTTTTGAATATAATTTAAAATGTTTAAACATGCCTAATACACATCCAGTACATTATGTAATAACACTAATCATATATCGTTATGCATAAAAAATATTCAGTCGTGTGAAATTGCAGTTCCGTTATTTAATAGGTGAGAATGCTAAACAAATAAATATTGTTTGAGAGATATTTTTAGATATTGTAGGATCATTTGCAAGTGTACACTTTGAGACAAAGATGTGAAACAATTCATTTGGCAAATTCTGCCTGTTGATAATGAATTTGTGTGAAATCTCATGTATAAGAAAACTTACAGTAGCTGCATGTTTAATATTCAACCTGGCTATCAAAGCTAATATTCTGAAAAACTTAAAAAAGGGTAACTGTCAACTTTATTTTCCCAAGTACATGATTTCAGTCAGTAAATTCAATGCATGTTTAATATCATATATATATATATATGCAAATCTTATTTAAATCATTATATTTTATTTTTTCTTTATTGTTTATAAGTGTTTTTATTAAAAGAACTTCAATACAAGTTTGGAATTTTTACTTTTGCATCGTAGGTGTCACATTCCATTATATCACACTTTTTTGTTTCTAATGAAAAAAAATTTCAACTAATAACATTTGATCTGTGAATTTATTGATCTTGGATATATTCCTGCATTCTATAAAGAAAAACTAGAATTTTTTTCAATTCATTTCACAAAGATTAAGCTTTCTTTATTCAAAATTTCGTCATTTTGCATGTCCCATTCCATCGCACTCAGAAAATGCTTGAAATTTACCAAATTAAAATTTATTCTCTTTGGATGCATTTAAAAAGCATCAAACATGAAATAAGAGCAGTTAAAATAATTATTGTTGCCTAATGGCTTTAAAAAGAGGGAAAGTAGAAATAAAAGTCTTGTCTATCCACATCTGTAATGTAGAATGGTCCAAATATTATGCAATTAATCTGCTTGTCAGTATTAGTCAATAAATGCTTCTTAATTTTTAATGCTAAATTCAGTATTCATCACATATTTTGGATGTACTATTTTCTAATGCCTTTTAATCTGCTTGTCTAAACTTTTGTGTCTGGACCTTTTGAAACAGGTTTCACATATATGAGAATATAAATAAAATATAAATGACTATGAAAGAATTAAGTAACTTTAAGCTGGTGCAAAAATTAAAAAGTAGTTTGAAAAATAAATGCTTTTATTTAAAATAATTATTCCTTAGATGAATAACAATAACTAAAAGTCATTGCAAAGACTGCTTTTTCTGTTAATTATTTTTCATTAAAATTTTATGTTAGCTATTTAGTGCATCAGATAATAGAACTATAATATGATGCAAATAGCTAATGTGGGCTATATTTAAATTGCAAACTATCTTAGCAGTGTTGTTTGTCTCCATGAATTTTCAAACTATCATAAATATGTATCTGCATTATTTTAATGTGCTTAAATGATTTTCCAAGATCAAGGAATGGAGAAATGCTATTATAACCCTTGTGTTATTATAAGGTTATATTGAGTTATTATATGGGTCTGTTAGAACCTTATAATGAAATAACCCTTGGGTTATTTAAGTAGAATTTTTTTATTCAGTTTTAATCAATATAAGTAATAAAGGGATTTCCTGTTTTAGGGATCTAGTGGGGCACTTGCTTATATTGCTGCTCAAGGGCCCCTACCAAACACTGTTTTGGACTTTTGGAGAATGGTATGGGTCTGTGAAGTCCAAGTATTAGTTATGGCATGCAATGAAAAAGAGGTTGGAAAAGTAAGACTTGTATTGCAAGAATGCTTTCTGTTTTATAAATATCTCATTGTAATTATGATTTATTTTACAAGGACAGAAGTTACAAAAACCTTTGTATCATTTATTATAATTAGGGTGCAATGATTTTTAAATCAGATGTAAAATATTAGTTATAATTTTTATTCTGATATGAAATATTCTTTGCATTTGATAAATAACTGAACTGATTATTATGTTTAGACTTTTTTGTGTATTAATAATTTGAATTGGAATAAGACTACCATTTTTTTATGATCAAATTGTGTTTATTACAGAGTAAATGTGAAGTGTACTGGCCTGTTAAATTGCATTTGATAAATAACTGAACTGATTATTATGTTTAGACTTTTTTGTGTATTAATAATTTGAATTGGAATAAGAATACCATTTTTTTATGATCAAATTGTGTTTATTACAGAGTAAATGTGAAGTGTACTGGCCTGTTAAAGGAGAAATCAAGCATTTTGGAAATATATCAGTAGAACTGGTAAGAGGGTTGCACTACTTAGTGTGCATATTTCATTTTGTGTTATATATACAGTATTGTGTTTAGCTTATTGATTTTGTTGCCATTAATTTTTTCTTTATTTCCTACTCTTAAAATGTTAATAGCCATTAATAAATTTTATACCTGATGACTTAAAGATTGCTTTTCATTCTATTTTAAAATTTCTTGTGGTTTTGCCAAAATTTTTAAACATTTTTGAAAAGTCCATGTTTGTTATTAGGCAGGATTATAGAAAAGTTCGATTTCTCAAAATACATATTTTTATATTTCAATTAAAGGAAAATGTAATACAAAAAATATAGTCTAAAGAATACAAAATATATGCAGTACCAAAAAAGTTGTACTGAAATAGTGCAATCTTCATTAATTTAAATGCCAATCTGAAAATTAATCAGATACTTATTGCAACATGCTAGCAATATGTTAAAAGTTGATCATTCTTTTTTTTTTTTAAAGAAAACATCACATCTCACTATTTTTTTTCATTATCTCATGGTTTTATTTATGCGTTAAAAAGCAATTATTGCCTCAATTATGTTTTATTTGTATAAGACTTCTAATAGATTCAGATCAGCAATTTTTTTTTACCTCCACCTGTTAAATTCCTTGTGTTGTGTCAGTAAACTTGCATTGAATCTTTATACTTGTAAGTTCATTTTATTTCACGTTATATTGAAGCAAATGATGGCAATCAATACAAGAAGGCATATGCAACTTAATTCAGTTCTCAAGTAATGCTGCTTTTTCATTTCAATCCCCTCAATTGTATCTTGCTGTTATAAGCCTGAATATAACTACTTGACCACATCCATTTTTATGAATTGTGGTAATCTTGAGTGAATAGCACTGGGCTAAATTTTAAAATGTTTTATTGCCAAATAATCTAGCTAATATTTCATTTACATCTATACATATAAAGCAGAGTTGGCATCTGTCCATTCTCTATACAAATCTACACCATTTGACCAATCTTCACCAAATTTGATACACTTATTCTTTGGAACCCTGTGGGTAACAGGCTACATATTAACCCCTTTCTATTTGTCTTGAGTGTGCAGAGGGGTGTAATGACCCATCATCTTGGACAGAAAATTTGCTAGGGGGCACTCTCTCCCGGTCTGGCTGTGCAAATGACATCAGAGTTAACATCTACAGGAGTCACCTCTCAAGATACCTTGGAGTTTTTTAGAATCCTAGAATATGATGCAATCGCCGATGGGTGCTGTTGCACTGAAAATTGCTCAGTATCATATCGTTTATGTATCCCTTCTGTAAATTCTTAAACTGTAGCTTATTATTGGAATGTAAATTTTTATGATAATATAAGATTATTTTCATAGAAAGTGGTCTTTTTTATCGTCGATATGGTACAGGGGACTAAATACAATTAGAAATTTCCATAGGAATAATATTGAGTAATATTACGATGAATTATAAACAATTCTACACGAGCAATGCTGGGTAATTCAGCTAGTTATTAATAAGAAAGATACATTATTAGGAAAAGATGTTTCTTAAATTCTTTGAAAATTAACTCTAAATTCTCATTATCAATCAATTTTTCTTTGAATAAAAGAAACATCTAATTAGCTTTTATTTATCATTCTTTTCAAAAATGTAGTAGGTGTAAATACTTAATTTTCTTTTTAAGAAATTCGAACCATTTATGCTCAGATTTTTACTTAAGATCGATTTTCTCCTCATTTTCTAGATTGAAGATTCTCAAGTGTGTCCTGATTTTTTGGTACGGACTTTGCTCGTGAAATGTGATTCCGAAATGCGAGATGTGTATCAGTTTCATTACACTTCCTGGCCAGACCATGGCGTTCCTGATACTGTTCATCCCATTCTTGAGCTTGTGCGCTTGATGAGAGAGTGCCAAGCATCAGAAACTGTGCCCATACTTGTGCATTGCAGGTGAGTGCCTCTTTGAAACCTGGCACTAAATATATTATCAAACATACACCGGTAATGTATTCATTATGCATAGCAACACTCTTAAGTACAAACTGTTTTTCTCTTGTTGCTGCATAAAGCAAGTTTTCTGTCTTCTCTAAATTCGATTAAAATTGAATGCAATTTTTAACAGTGAAATTGTTATTGTCAATTTCAAGATAATTGGTATGCATGAAGTTTGAAAAAGTATCTGGATCCGAGTTTTTAACAGTTATAAAAATTTCTGAATTAAAATAAAAATTTTAATAATTTTTGCTTATCAATCTTGTTTTTAATGCTATTGAAGCTATGATCTTATTTTGATTTGTAAGCAAAATTGAATTTTTTAGTCTCAACATTCTGATTTTAAGCAATGCTTTTTTAGTGTTCATTTATGCTTTCCCTGGTCCATGATGTATACAATTTTACATAAAATATATTGAATGTCAATGCAAGCATTTTACTGATAACCTTGTTAACCAATGTTTACCTAATTTTTTGTCTGAAGTCTTGAAAAGATTAAATAATAAAATGAATTTGATAATTTTTTTTCTTGTGTTTTTATATAGATTTTCTAAATTAAATTTCATTTCTTTCCCATTAGTAATATTACAATTTATAAAGTATTTAAAAACATATTCTTTTAATAGTGCTGGATGTGGAAGAACTGGGACTATATGTGCGGTAGATTTTGTGTGGGCATGTCTTAGGCATGGGGTATGTATGTACTGCAGAGTTTTGAAGCTTTAATTTTGCTCATCTTGTATCTGATTTTCAATGGTTTAATTTTAAATTTTATAGAAACTATCGGAAGATTTTTCTCTCTTCCACATTGCTTTGGAACTTAGGCGTCAAAGAATAGCTATGATACAAACAAAGGTAATGCTTGAAAGGTTTTATCATTCTTGTTAAAGTAGCTATGTGTTAAGTATTTTATTGAATTTTATCTGATGCACTGCTCTCCTCTTTTTTATAAGATGCTTTAAGTAGCACTTAGAATTACCTTGTTCCAAAGTTAACCATTTTATGGAATAAATTGTTATTTCATAAGACTGTAGAGCTTTCGAACTGCATTGTCTGGCAGATGACTATTAATGTAAGTATACGTATGAAGAAGTTGCATAGTGTGTAAAACATTTATCTATTAGCTTTTGCTGGGAACACTATTTAAAACTTATTTAATTTGTTTGCTCGGTTGCAATTATAAATGTCAAACGACTCAGTCCATTAACATATATAGATGAGTGTGATTTGAAAATATATAATTAATGTTAATTAAATTCTCTTTGTTAAAATTAAATGTTTGCTCTGTGTTAAAAGTTCAGTTCATTGAAATTTTCCTGTGTTAATTGTTTATCATATGAGTGATGTAATCATGTAAGAAGTTTAAACATGAGTAATCTAACATAATAAATTCAGAAAAACGATAAATTATTGTTATATGATAATATATATTTCTTTTTACAAAATAATTAAACATTTCTTTTAACTTTGATACTCAACTGCTCGTATTGAAGTTTTTGATAATAAGAGTTTGTCTGATTTACATGTTCCATTCATTGCTTAGATATTTATGTTATTTAAATGTAAGAATATTCTATGTAAAGAATTTGTAATTTGTTTTTAAAGTAAAAAAGTTAAATAGTGTTTTCTCTTATGATGATTTTACCCTTGACTTTGTTTCTTTCTTATAAAAGCATACTTTAGGATTCTCTATAAAAGGTATTCTCCTTTTTAAATGTTTCTGTGTTAGTATATATAATTTCTGAATGTTTTCTACTTATTGGTTTCTAATTTAATATAAGATTAAATATCTTACACTTTCAGTTATGAATATCATTAGGATGACAATAAAAATGATCAATGACTTTTTCAACATTTCTCTAACTCTTGAATATGGAATAAATAATATGTCAACTGGAATATCCATAATTTGGATGGTAACTGACACAATAGCATAGACAGCATAGCTAAGTCTTGGGAAATCAATAGCAAAATGCTTGATTCCAAAAGTGTTTCTATTTTTTAAGGTGATGAAAATATATTGTTTCAATCTACCTTTGATAAAGCTTTGATCTTTTTCTTATTTGATGGATTGCCCTCAAAAATAAAAGCTGGTGTACAGGATTTTCAAATTACCAACATTCTCTCTACTTACAAATTACCAAGGAAAATTCTCAATACCACTCTTAAATTCTAGTTTTTGCATAGCAAGTTGTGCGCCATAAAACCCCAAACTTTTGCAAATTGTTTTTCAACATATTTCTGTAATGACAGCAGTTGCTGTTGTGAAGGTAACAAGATACAATTTTTTGTTAACGTGTAACTGCAAAAAATTTAATATGCAATTTATCGCCTTCCTAAAATTCATTCAAAATAGGGACGTAGTCAGGTTTTACTTATAAGAGGAGGTACCATTTAGGTGAATTAAATCAGGGGTCCTCAATTTTTTGAAGCAGAGGGGCCATATTTGGATATTGAAAAGCTATCACTAATTGTATATGACCGCATTTACAACAAAGCAATATTTCGAGAACTATAGTGCTCAAATCCAGTAATTCATTATCCAATTTAAAAATCTTACTGGTATTTAATTTTTATCTTCAATGGCTTGTGTAGCCATTGTTGCTATAACTATTTGCTTTTCATTCACTATTCTCATCACTTGTAACCAGAGGAAAGACTAAAACGAAAATGAATATTTTAATGTCTGTTTATTATTTTTTCTTTTTAGAATATTTTCACTATTTGTTTATCAACCTTTGAGTTGTAGGCGGCACAGGTTCAATTGCCATCAGGTGCATTCCTCCCTGTGTGTATTTCCCTCTTCTGTGTCAGTAAAACTTTCATTGTGTGTCTGTCTGTAACTTGATATAGTATGTCTGGTGTCTGACACAGCATGGCCCTTGTGCCATAAAACCCCAATACACTATTCGCTGTTCACTTTGTAATATGCTCTCATTGTATAGCCAAATACAAAATCTTATTTGCTCCTTTATTTCCATGTATCCTCTTTTGAAATTTTTTCACTTTATTGTTTCTATTCTCTTATTATTTATTGAAACTTTTGCAAATGTTTTTGTTTAAAATTTTGTAATATAATAAAAATTGTGAAATGGTCAAGATTGATTCTTAAATATTCTATAATGTATTTAAGAATTCCAATTTATTTTTAAATTTTACTGTTCTTATTTGCATTTTATAAAGTGGAACTGCTTGAAATGTTTTATGTTGTGTTTGTTTATGAATTTGACACATAAATGTAGTTTCAGTGATTTTAGCGCTGCAATGCTTTATTATTCAGGCATCACATATTATCCACATTAATGCCTTTCTGTTTTGTTTTCAAATCAGGAACAGTATATACTTGCACATAAAGCTGTTGCTACTCTATTTGAACAACAACTGAATGTTATTGATTGCCATATTTATGTAAATATTATCCACATTAATGCCTTTCTGTTTTGTTTTCAAATCAGGAACAGTATATACTTGCACATAAAGCTGTTGCTACTCTATTTGAACAACAACTGAATGTTATTGATTGCCATATTTATGTGAATAT
Organism: Meta bourneti; assembly: GCA_933210815.1. Taxonomy (NCBI): domain Eukaryota; kingdom Metazoa; phylum Arthropoda; class Arachnida; order Araneae; family Tetragnathidae; genus Meta; species Meta bourneti. Next base: position 55,028,435 of record OW119930.1, on the reverse strand, counting down.
TGATGAAGATGGAGAGCCCTTGATGTGGAAAGAACTAATAAAGGTAGAGTATTTAGTTAAACTGTAGACGCAATTCAGTGATCTTTGAAAGACAATCATTACAGGGACATTATATGTAACTAGCAGTTTGAAAATTGGAAAAAATGTTATATTGTCATTCCACCCTAATGTGCAGTTCCATACAAATATTCTTCGATTTCATAACTAAAAAATATTAGATTTCAGGGATCTTGAAATTTGAAACTTTTATGTTTATAAAAAGTAATGAAAAGGTGAGAAAATAGAGGCTTTGTTTTCAAATGTTCAGAAAAGATAAAAAGTTTATTTTTAATACATTTGTAAATGCATAAATTGTATCCTATTTATTTCATTTTTTTTTTAATTAGTTAAAATTTGCTTTAGGCAATTTTAGTTGACATGACACAAAAAGTAGTTTGTAACATGTTTGTGCAAGATTGAGCATTGATAAAATCTGTCTGGTAAGAACTAAGAATTTAGTTTTATTCTGAGTGTAAACCATGTCTGCATGAATCTTTCTAAAAAAAATTTTAGAGTTTGCAAGTTAATGATAGAAAATATTTATTTTAATTTTCTCAAGTACTTTTTGATGTCTAATATTGCAATTTATCTATTTTCTATAGAACAAAGCTGCATGCTATAAAAGAGAAAAGTCACCTGTGAAAGAAAATACTTCTGTAAAACAGCTCATTGAAACAGATGACTCAAAACTAAAACAGGAGTCAGACTCTAAAGGTGAGCTGTGATGCTAATATATTATTTTATAGGTATAAGGTTGTTAATACACATATTCTATTTGAATGTGTCGGCTGGTTCAAGAACTGACGACAGGTAAAAACGGTGGCTTTAATAAAATAGTATAAAATGTTAAATATACATGATAATCGATTAGTCTACCAGCATAACGCTGATTAGCAATCAACAGGTGAAGTCTTACAGCTTGATCAGCAGCTTCTAACAATCGCTTGATCAGCTCCTTTTTTATTGCTGAAAGCAAATGACTTGCACGCACGCGCAGCACAAACTGAAAGAAACTCATTTAAATTTAGTCCGTTGCCAGACTATCTTCTGATCTGCATGGAGTGAGGCCACCACAATTTATCAGTTGATTCAATAGACTCTTGCATATTTTGCTAGCTATTTTATTTAGCTGTAAGAAAATTGATATATGTTGAAAAATTCTATTTATCTGCTTGATTGACGGAAGTTAATTGGAATTCTGATAGATAATTTTAATATTTCTAAAAAATCAACTGTATCAAACTTATTTGCATATCTAAAATTATATTGAAGGGAATTTTGCTTCGAATAAAAATCAACACAAAAAGTATGATTTTTCACAATACAAATTCATATGCCTTTTGTATTTAAATTTAAGTAAAAAACAATCGAGACTGCTTTAACAAAAAGAAAACTACCAATTAACAGTGACATAGCATCCATATAAAAGTCCACTCCAGGGGCCCAATGAGTTTGCCCACTGTGCTTGCAAGTTGTAGGTGGCGCAGGTTCTCCCTGGATATATTTTTCTCTTTTGTGTTAGTAAAAACTTTCCTTGTGTGTATGCATATTTACTTGACGTTATTTGGCACAGATTGTCCAAATATAGCCCTTGCACCTGAAAAACCATCCATATAAATCCAAACCTCTAGCATCTCCTGATGGAAAAAAATCAATCATTGGTCTGAATCAAAAATATCTCATTTCAAAAGCAAAGGTTTTTGGTCCGAATTTCAGCCCAGACATCAGTTTCAATTTCTTGTGTGCACTTGCCCACAGCTGTGTAGAACTGTTCATATGCCTGATCTTTCTGGTATTTGATAATCTCCTTGGTTAGTAGTGTTTGTCATGTGCTTTAAATATTTGGTAATTTCTGTATTCTTGAAATTTGCAAATATTTTTCTTTAATGATTTATCAACATTTTGTTTTTTAAGGATCTACTCAGGTTATAGAAGGATCTCTTCCTAATTCTTCGGATTCAAATTTGATTAATGATACCTTGGCTACAGACTCTTCGACTGGAAATAAATTGTATACAAAAATGAGCATATCAGATTCTTTGGTCAACAGCAGCCGGAACAGCGAAAGCAGTTTTTCACACAATTCTTGCTTATCCCAACAGAGCAATGAGGACAGCATACCATTTATCGATGACGAAGAAGTGAGTTTTCGGCCCAATTGCGGCAGAGCCTATCTGAATATACCCAGTTGTGATACCATCTCAAAAATCATGAATTACTTCGATCCTTTTGTTGATAAAGTTGCCTTGGAAACAGATGACAGTAGTCCTGATACAGATTCCAAACTTTTACCCCAAGCAGATTTCCAAACTGGTTCTTCAAAGTGTGATGATAGTCACGAAAATCCTGAGAGCAGAGGTAGGTCTGCTTGTAGTTCCCATATGTCGGATCAAGGTATAGTAAACAATTATGCGACTTTGCCCAGCAGTAGCTCTAATAGGAACCAAACTCACTTAGTATTAAATAATCGGGAAAGTTATCCTCCAGCAACATCTGGGTACAATAAACTTGCACATGACTCAGCATGTGATTTGGTGGTCGATAGTGCCGGCAATGCAAGGGAATCGAAGAAAGTTTGTAAAGCTGGTGTTGTGCGAAGGCCTAGCATTTCGAAATTGAAGGCCTTATTTGAAAAATCTGGGCTATCATCAGGTAAATCATCTAATGAAGGTGGAAAGAGATCACTGTTTAGGAACAATTCCCACAGTGTATCTAGAGCAGGCTCAGCTCCACCTTCTCTCAACTGTATGGACAAAACTGCAGCTGTGGAAAGAGAATCAATACTCATGATGGTCACTCGCAAATTTCGATCTGCTTCTGTTCGAACTGAGCGAGAAATCTGCTCGAAACCACCATGTGATAAATCTCATCACAGGAAGTCCAATGCAATGGTAAATTTAAAAGAAGGTTTTAATACCTTGTCAAGAACTGTTTCCTTCAATTTAACCAAGACATTTCGAAGTTACTCGCCTACAAAATCCAGAGGAGAAGGAACTCCAGATGCAGCAAGTGGCCGCATTTCATTTACTTCTGATGAAGTTCCTCCAGGGAACACGAGATCAAAGTTACCTGAACTACCACCTGAAGGTGGTAAATCAGTGTGGTACGATAAATCTTCACTTACGCGTGCTGTTGCTATTGTGAGACCAACTGAAAAAATTCCTACCAACTCTTTTCCTGGTGCATCAGAGAGTCCACTTGAGAAACAAGGCTCCGATAAAAACATATCTTCTGTCCTACATAGACCTCCAAAGCTACTGCCGTTTTTCAGCACATTAAACAAGCCAAATGGAAGATATATGTCTCCCATGTGGTATGGAGAATCAAATGAAAATTTGGAGTGTAAAAGTTCTGCTGATATTAAAACTTCTGAAGGTGAAATTGAAGGAGCAAAATGTTATAAAAACACTCATAAAGTTATACCATTTATACAGTCTCTTGCTCCTTGGAAGAAAGTTGGTGCCAAAAGCCCTATCGTTAGTCCCGAAAGTCCCAAGAAGCCAACTTTGGGGGAGTCTAGTAGTCAAAGCAGCAACTCCACATTTTATGCAAAAATCGGAGAGCAGCAGACACCTGTTCGTCCAGAAAAATTGGTTAAAGAGGTCCCAGCATGTCCTATACCAGAAGAAATTATTCCTTTAATTCCAGAGTCTGAAAATGCCAATTTAAGTGAGACTATCAAAACTTCTAACCAGTCAACAGAAAGTAAAGACATACCATCTAGTCAGGAAGTTCCCTTAAGCGTAACACCTGCAAAAGAAAATGATGCAGAACAGGTTGTAGGAATTGTTCAACCTAATCTGAGCGAAGAAACATCAAAAGGTATTGATGTCCCCCCAGCTATACCTAAAAAGATGCTTATTGGAAAAAACAAACTTCGTGAAAATCAAATGTTTTTCAATGAAGATGAAAAGATGCCAGTGTGTGATGCAACAAAAGAGGTGAATTCCAATATGAAATCTGTATTGGAAGGAAAGCCACAATCAGCACCTGTCTCTCCGAAAGATGTATACATAAATGTTAACCTAAAGGCCCAGAAAAACCTTGAGCAAATCGAAAATACCTTACGCAATAATCCACGTAGTGCTATTATTGACTTGACATCGAGAGAATCGTATTGCATGGAGGAAGAACTCGATAATGCTCTGAAACAGTTGTCAACGCCGTCAGAGGAGCCTAAACCTACCACAGTAAAAAGCAATCAAAAATTCCCTGGGTATGAAGTAATATGGCCTGAGACTAATTTGACAAATAGCCAGGAACGAATTGTTAAAGCAGAGTCGAGTGAATTAGTTACAACTGATGCAACTTCAAAGGAGTGCAAGACTGGCATTTGTTACAGTCCACCACTGAGGAGAAGCCTTAATTCTAGCTTGGGTCTGGCTAAATGTCACTCTTGTTCCAATATCGACTGGATTGAACCCAATGCGAACATATCTCTAGTTGGGAATTCTAAGGAACCTGGCTCTTCTCCAACAAAAAGGCTTGTCAATGAAGCTGTAGTTGAGCTCAATACGCTGCTTGATCAATTAACAACTAGAACATTATCAGAGGAACCGGAGTTTGGTTTGAAAACTAGACAAATACCTTCATGTAAGAAAACACCATCCTCTAATGAGCACGAAGTGTCGAATAAGCAGAAGGAAAATCTTATGGTCCACTCTGTAATGTTACTTTCTAAGTCAAAAACATCTGATAACTCAGTAAAAGAAGAAGAAATAATATTTCATTTTCCGCCTCCACCTCCTTTGCCGCCTCCTGATGATGATCAACCCTCTGAGACTTTCAACATTGTGCGTAAAAACGGATGTATAATTGTAGCTGAAAAGGAAAAGTCGAAAGACAAATCAACTGAAGTCTCCTTCTCCAATGACCAGAAGCAGGGTGTTGATTTTAAAAACGGTCGGGAATTACCTCAGCCTATGCCTCGCAAAAGCAAGCAAGGGTCGGATTTAAAGAGATCTGCATCGTACACAAATGTGAGCATACAGCCGAGTAATTACGAAAACATTTTTCTCGAAAGGTATCAGACCTTTTCCCGTCTTCAAATCGACTCGAAAGACCAAAGCTGTGATTCTAAGTCATCTGAGGTACCAAGTAAGCAGAAAAGTAAAAAACCTTTGCCTGATTATGTAAATATCAGCAACCTCAGTATAAAAAATTCTTCAGAAGTGGGAAGGAAACCTGCGGAAGCAAATGTTGGAAAATCTACTTCACCTTTAGCCAGGGCAGTGTTGGGCTCTAATCAGCACTTATTAAGTTCATGCAAAGATGTAGAAGCCACTCTGACTGAAAGCGACATGAGCAAAAGTTGTCCTCCATCTGCTTTTAAAATAACTGCAACTTCAAGGTTGAAGGATAGCGATTATAAAACACATTCTCCTTACGGTAAAATTTCCAAATTACCTGTCAGAAAATTGCTAATTGCTGACAAAACTTTTCAAGATTCAAGTTTTGTAAATTCGGAAAATTTTCTCGGCTCAAAGAAAAAACCAGTACCTTCCAAAAAAACTGAAAGAGCTCCACGACCACCTGATGTAGAGATCACTGACATCAACATTCAGCATGGTAATGCACAGCGTCAAGCATTTTCCAAAAAGCTACCATCAAGAAAACTTGAAAAGGCTCCATTGCCACCACCAATATTACAGAAATGCTCCTCTTCCACCAGTGTCCCAAAGAAAAATTTGTCTAGCACTTCATATTACAAGAATTTCAATCCATCTAGACCACATTTTGCTGATGAAGCTTTGGTGCTACCAGCTCTACATGAGAATATATCCAATACTGAAATGAATAACTCGGCCATTGCTGTGAATAAGACGATTGAAACAGGACTGAAGAGCCACACTGCTGGCCATAGTTTATCTCATTCACGGTCCGACGCTAGTGTCTTCCTTGCACTGAAAGAGCGCAAATCTCAGTCTTTGAACCGGGGACAAGTAATTGTAAATATAAAGCCACCAATTCTGAACAAAGTTATGAATAAAAATAAAGAATTGCCCTCGGTCAGTAGCAGTGACAGTGATAGCAGTTTTGAACGCATCTTTGACAAATCTGCTGAACAATCTAAAGACTCTTCTGAATGCTTTGAGAAAGAACAAACCATCACAAACCCAACGAAGAATAGTAAAAAGGAAGTACCAGTTGCTCCTCCTCGGTCGCGGAGGCGTAACACTACTGAAATAAACTATGCAAAGGTGAAAACTAAAGAAGGTATGTCTTAATTTTAGCCATGTAAAATAATCTATTATATTACTTAATTTACTTTGCTTCTGCATTCAAAAGTCATTAAGACGAATTTCGCTTGACCTTAAAAATATTTTATTAACTAGTAATTCATAAAAAAGCATTATTTTAACAATAAAATACATTACTCTCTGTACAAATTCTTGGTTCACCGATAAATGGCATTCTTCATCACAAAGATTATACAGATGATTTTTGATTATACAGATAACTCTTATTTACATAGATAATTCTTGATTACACATATATTTCATGATTACCCAATTTTTGTGGTGAAATAGTTCTGTTATGGACTCTTTTTGGGGGGTTCGTGACATTCTTTAAGAAAATCTCATGAAGTCAATGCTTTTTAATTGAGCAAATAAATTTTCACTGCATAACAAAAGCAATAACAATTTTCAAACCAGCAGTAGCTTCTTTTGAAGAAGGCTCGCTTATTCCTTCATCTTCAAAATCTTCATTTATTCTTCACTCTCTTCCACAAATAAATATTCTACAATTTCAGAGTTGCTTAATGTTTCTGATACGATAGAAAAGAATACATTTGCCCTAAGTTTCGAAAATTATTTCATCTTAACCAGCGATTAGTGTAACCTGAATTCTTAAACAAATGAGTTAACATTATTTGAATGTATATTTTAATGAGGATTGGAATTTAGTTCATATTATAAGTAATTCGTATTAAGCGAGTCCATCTTAATGAGGTTTGACTGTATATCTTAGAAAAAAAAAGAAAGTTATATGAAGGAAATGGCAATCAAATTTGTTTTTCTTGTAGGAAATGTATTTTTGAACTTTTGTATTGCATTGACTTTTTTTCCTATGCTTATTAACTTTATTGGATACATTATGACTTGAATTTGAGTAACAATGTTTTTCAAAATTATCACACACATTTGTATTATAGTGTAGCTCTGACAAGAAGGCAGTCAACCTTGGGTTAGCCAATTTTGTAAAGGTAGAAAGAGGACATTAGGAGGAGGCTGCCATTCTCAAAAGCATGAATGGCAGTCTCCTCCTGGATGGTTTCCCCTCTATCTCATTATCACTTCTATTGCTTTTGGCACACTGAATATGCCAGTTGTGGAAGCACTTTATGTTCCTAATCACCTAATTTAAAGAATTGGCTCATTCAAAATCATGATTCGACTGCAACTCGCTGGAGTCTACCTTCGTTATGTTATTTAAATAAAAATTATTTTTACTAAATTTTTGGTAGGATAGTCCAGGAATTTGCACTTACTTATACAGCTCAATGTTTTAGAATTCCACAATGGGGTACTAGGTGTAACCATGGGAAATGTATTTCCCCAACTTCACATACTATAGTCTAGTCCTTTTCCCACTATTTTTCTATCTAGTGACTTTTTATGTTCTTAGTATGTTAAAGGGAAAATAAAACTAATCTGAAGTTGCACCATCATTGTCATTGACACAAAGAATGGAAGGAATTGGATTCACAATGCTGAATATTGATAAAAGTAGTTAATACGTATGATGTCCATAAGATTTAAAATGTTAACCATTATTCACTTATAATTTTCAAGAATATTTCCTGATGGACTTTTAAACTTTTAATTCAATTTTTTCAGTATAAGTGTTAAATAACTATTTCCTTGATTGCATTGATTTTAATATAACAGAAAATATAGCTGTTAAACAGATACTTAATTTTTTAGCTTGGGTTTTGTTAAGCACTTGGATAAAATCCAATGACACAAATTATACTGTTCATATAATTTTATTTTTAACTACAAATTTATGCTAAAATAGTTTGCATATAATCTAAAAAAGAGACAGAATTTATTTGCTCTTGATTTTATTTAAAATGCTCAAGATTTAACTATATTTTTTAAGAGAACAAAGTTTGCTTAATTACATTGAAAAACTTTTTTTTTGTTTTATTGTACATGCTTTATTTGATGTATAGTCTATTTATAAAGTTGATAAACCCCATTTTCAAAATATACCTCCAAAATAAATTCGTAAATTTATTTAAACTGTTCACGACAAATGTTTTAGTATTTAATTGTATATCAGCTTTATAAAACATTGTAGTATTTCACTTTTCCCTTGCAAAAAAAAAAAATCATTTTTTCAATATTTTTTTTATTTAGTTTTATCTGACTTGGATATTTTTCTTTCAATTAGCTTCACCTATTACAAGTAAAAAAACACAAGATCAACAAAAGGTTTGTTGTGCTTTCAGAGATATTTTGTTGAATTTGGTTATTCATATGCACTTTACATTTCATGATTGGTCTTATTTTTTAGGATAGACTATCCATTCAAGAACTTCCACCTGCTATTCCTTTGAAGACTAAAGATGCCTTTGAAATTCCAGAATTCGGTAATAAAATGCTTTTTATGATAAATACTTTGAAACATGAACCCTGAAAACTGATTATGTGATAACAAAGGGTTACGGTAGCCCTGTTGATAGAGTAACGGATTAGTAACCGGAGGGTTGCAAGTTTGAATCCAACCAAAGGCCATTGTGTACAAAGGGAGCTAGTACATGTTAAATCTATCATGGCCTCAGATGCCCTTACGTTGGCATGGTGTTGAAGTTTGGAGAGTGGGGTGCCAGCACAGGTGTGATATCGTCATCTAACTGGTTCAAAATTACATGGTGTTCTCGATCTTTCCCTTGAGATTGATCCCAGACCGTCGCCAATAGCTTGTTGTGTTGCTCCAGTGGGCTTTTAATTAAAATACTTACCTACCTGTGACAAGAAAAGCAGGTATCTATTTCTCCTGCTCTATATAGCTTTACTTTCAAATTCCCACATGATCGTACAACTGCGGTGAACAGAAGACACATGGTGAAATTTATAAACAGCTAATAGGAACAGTAGGGTGGTCCTTATTTTGTAGTCTTACCTTCAAATTTCTTTTTAATGTGCCAATTGTGTCCAAACTGTTAAAGTAGTTAATAATCATGTACTGAGAAAAGGTAGTCTTGATTAAAATGTTCATTGGAATATTAACATGAAATGAACCCAATTGTGATTTACTGCACAGGGTTGAGTCATTAAAAAGCATATCCAGATTGCGAAAAGGAGACATCCTTTACTAGTATCATATTGTTTAACATTCAAGTCTCTTATGGTATTGTAATGTTCCAGATCTCATCTTAATAAATTGCATCAAAATGACACTTTATTTTTCGGATTGTTATGTGCCATACAGTACTTTACAATGCCAAAATGCAAGAAACTTTGGGGCTCTGTATTCCCTCTACATTCTAATATTTTTTGCTCAAATTTCATGTATCATTTATTTTTTTAACTAAAAGGAATCGTTTAGGGATATAAGAGTAACTAGTATGAAAGCCAAAAGTTTTTTAACCACTTAATGCATTTACCCGTGTTTGACACGGGCTAAAATTACCGGCACATTTGCACATGCCCGTGTCTCACACGGGCGCTCTTCCGTTCTAGTAAAAATAGATAGGCTAGATTAAACTTATACCAAAGATGGCATAAACTTATTTATCATAGATGATTTACCACTTATTTATAGATGGATATTAAACTTATTTACCGTAGATGGCACCACTATGCACATTTTTCTTGTGTAAACCAAGTGGTGCATTTTGATGATTAGCTATAAGTTTGTTAGGAATTCTTTGTTATAAAGCAGTTGTTAGGTGTCTAAAAGGTAATATATCCTTTTTTTACGTTAAATATCATAAAAGTAAACAGTTAACCATAAATTAATTTTTACTAAGTGTTTTTGTAACTTGTTTAGAAAAAGTTATATGATAATGAGTGACTCAGACGATTTTGAATATGCCAATTTATCAGAAAGTTTCAGCGATGAAAGTGATGATCTCTTGAGTGATGGAAGTGAATCTGAAGTTAATGTTTTATTATTATTAATATTTTGAAATTCAAAATAAACATGTAATCAAATCATTTACACTTTGTTTGTATAATAATTGTTTTATAACTTTTACCCCACCCCTGCAACTGAAATCGCAAAAAATAACTTACACTATACCTATATATATATATATATATATATTCATTTTCTGTCAAAAAAAATTCGATCATTTTTTACCAGTTTTTCCGAAAAAAAACTCGTGCTTTAAGTGGTTAACCATTTGAGGACACTCTAAGGTTACATTCATAGAATTGAATATTCTCTTGGGATTTGTACATTCCTTTAAGTGCTTATTTTTTATTTTCAAAAATATAAAGGCTCTGAAAAGTGATTAAGAATGTCGGTAATTTTCAAACAGGTTAACGTCACTTTAGAAGAGGTAACTGGTATAAACACTGGACCATCAATCTCATTCTGAAACTCTAAGGGAGAGGGATCTGCACAAACTAATCACACATAGAATGGTCCATCAGTCATGAATGCACTTTTTGCAAGAGGTGTCTGTCAGTGAAGCAGTCTGAACTGTAACTCGTATATGAGCATGCATACCAGAAAGTTCGAAGCATTCCTCATTTGTTCATGCATGCAATATCTTAAAATCTAGAGTTCTGAAGTTTTAATGAAAGCGATTACTGAATATAATTTTTTTGTGGATATGGATTTATATTAACTTTTGTAAAGAAAATGTTGTTACTTTTTATTTTGAAACTCATTTCATCGGAATGAAAAGAAATCAAATGTCGCTTACGCATTCACGATTTGATCATTCACCTGTTTATAGTTCCATGATTTTTAAATTTTATGGAAAAGCAGTTCGAGAAAGATCCTGTAGCTCCTGGTATTATATACATGTGCGAAAATTATTTTTATAATACTAATATGATTTTGCATTTGCGGCTAAAAAGTAGAGGTATCTAATTGGTTCACCTGAATATTTAAAACAACTGCGATTCTGAACCATGTGTCTTGGCCTCTATGAGCATTGGCCATTTAAGATACATCAAAGTCCGAGTTCCCATGGTACTTTAATTTTCCTTTTTCAGGGCAGGGTGTGAAAAAATCATGATTCTTAAAAAGATCATGAAAATCACAGTCCAGCCTCTAGTATTATGACATACATTAATATATAAGAGGGTTAAATACTTATGGTAAATATTAATGTATGATAGAGTTAAGGAAATATAACAGGACTAATTTTTGAAAGATTAAAATAATAAAAATCATCCCTGGGTCCTTGTGTTTATTTAATTCGAATTCAATGTCATGATATGAATCCATAATACTTAAAATTCTATAATAAAAATAAGCATTTTATTTGGAAAGATAAAATTTTAAATTTAATAAATTTTTACGTATTACAATAAAAAAATAAATTTTAATTTTCTGGCCTTTACATTTACCCACCTTAGTTTTAAGTGTGGAAACTATATAAGTTAAGTAAGTTAAAATAAGTGTTAAGTTGAAAATATTCTTTATTTAAATACAGAAGTAGCAAAGGTTGAAAAACTGAATGGCTTTCCAGTCTTCTATGCAAATATTTTGAGTCTAACCAATCTTTCCATGGGAAGAGTATCTCAAAATAACCTGAAAACATTTCGTACAATGTATGGACTGGTCTCATTTGTAAAAAAACTCAGCATCTGCTTATAAACAGATTTGTGAGTGACACTTGTTTTAAGTGAGCAAAGAGAAATATTTATTGGTCAGTTATCATTGTCATCCCAACATGAGTGCTAACCCGTAGGGCTCTGAATCCTTTTTGTCTACTAAACAAGATAGGTAAATATTTCCAATGAGAAACTAAATTTTTTAAACAAAAACCATCTTCATGTCAAGCTGTCATGTTCACACACAAGAGAATTCTACTGCAGTCAGTTAAATTGTTCGACATATCTATGAACCCATGGTCCCCAGGTTGTATCTATCTTGGTATCACGTTGGACAAAAAATCAACTTGAAATAGGCATATTACTTCCCTTAAATCCAAGTTCCTAGCTGCATGTAATGTTATTTTCCCCCTAATTACTAGGAACTCAAAATTGTCAATAGAAACCAAAGTGCTCATATACAAGGCTATGCTTCGTTCTATAATCAGTTATGCTTGTCAGGTCTGGGGATATGCTGCTAAAACCCATATCAAGAAACTTGAAACTCTTCAAAATTCCACTAATAACAGTCCGTGGTACTACAGGAACAACAAAATCCGGGAAGAACTCGGAATTCTTGAATTCAAAGAGTTTTTCAGCCACATCAGTAAAAAATTCTATAAAACCCTCAGTTGCAATGAAAACCAAGCTATAGCACAAATCCCCAGATATGACCATCGTCTTCTTACTAATTTTCACCGACCCAGAGCCATTCTTAACTATAACAAGTAAATATTAAAACTATCCAATTCATCTTTTCATTAAAAACACCATTACTGCCATATGGATGATGGCATAGTGGATAAAGCCACGCCCTGAAGTACGATTTGTGCTGCGGAGGGAGACCTCCTGAGTTCGAACCCGACTGATGGAAAAATTTTATTTTTCGCTCTTAAAATTTTTTAAAAATAGTAGTTATTTACCATTTTGTCCCATTTTTTTCTGTAAATATTTTTCACACTTGATTCTATTAACTAGTATTTTTATTTTGTGTTTTTTTTAGTAAAAATCACTTGATTTAAATCGGCATACCCTGTTTCACCTTGAAAAATGCCAAAAGTTTACCCAAACATTATTTAAATAAAATTTGCCTATCATCTAATATACTTTCTGATTTGTACACTTTGTTTCTTTCACCTTTTCCCTTTTTAAATGCTTACTGCTAATTTATTTATTATTTTTATTTAAGTTTGCATTTTGTGAAAACTGAAATTGTTGCTTTTGCCTCTTTTTGGATAATGTAGGGTGTTTTAATGTATAAAGCTGCCAGTGGTATGTTTCTATTTTTTACTTTGGGATTTAAAAGAAAATTTTTGTAACTTTTTAAGGAATTAAATTATATATTTTAATAGTTTTGTGGTGAAACTTCAATTTTATTTAGTTTCTTAAAAGCCAGCCAATCAGTGATTAGGGTGCTGGAATCTGGATTGAAAGGTTTCTAAAACATGGATGTTTGTTTATCCTGAATGAATGGCCTGTAAACAGGCTGTTCCTAAAATGTGTGGTATATATGAGGTATTGTGACCCTCCCCCTGTGGTTTATCCGGGTAAAGCAAAGTGGTTCACAAATCTGCCCTTGTAGTGCCTTAAGAATAATGTTCATTTGGCCGGGCATTATAAGAAATAAGTTTCTTTAAAATGAATGTTCGTCATTAGGATACTAAAGTCCTTGGAGATTTTTAGTTGGATCCTTTTTACGTAAGAGAGTAACAAGTCCTGAAAGTATTAAATTTCTAAAGTTATATTTGTTTGATGTTTTCTGAAAATAACCTTTTTTGCAGGAAAGAAAACTATGGATCATTCTTTAGATTCAAGTTCAAAATGATCGAATTTTGTAGTTAGCGCCATAGAAGAGATGTGTACTTAATTTTTCTGCTTCTCCTGATTATTTTAAATATTTTTTATGTGCTCTGTTGTTATTTTACCTGGTGATAAAATACTCTGTGATCCTAATATTTGATAAAGAAAACTTATGTATGAAATTGCATTGACTGCAATGAGATCTGAAAATTTTATCAATTCTGTATTAAAGACAAATTATATAGTGTTTTCGAATTTGTATTGATAGTTTTAAGTTTCGCTAGAAATGCTAAATTATTTTTATATGATTGAAATTATAAGCATGTTGTTTGTAAGACATTTTTTATATTTGTTACTATGAAAAATTTGTATTTAACAAGTTTATATTAATTTGTTAAAAATTCTCATTTTTATAAAAAACATATATAAATATACATATCTGTAATAACTGCTTAAGAATGAGACTCAATTATGGACTTTTCATTTGAGTATATATTTTAAAAATTAATACTTAGAATCTTCTTATCACAAACGAGCCTTTATACTCATTTTTGTTTGCCTGAGGCTAAACTATTTCATATGACTGATGAATTACACTGTGTTCAATTGTGTTTGTGACTAACATTTTTTCAAATTGCAGACTCATTTATAATAGATACTCATTTATTGTGCTAGACAAAAAATAGGTATGTTTTCTTATTTTGCTGTGACAGTTAACACTATTTTGTAAACATTTACAATCCAATAAGATGTAAGTAAAAAATGCCTTCAATTTTTTTTCTATTTGCAATATTAAGTTTATGTGACATTGATGTTCTTACTGGAGCTGTTTTTTACTTTGCTCATTCATTTTATATACTTAGAACTAATATTGTGCTGCATTTCATTTTTTAGCATCATGCAAAGTATCAGCCAGTGTGCTGGAAACACTGTGGGAATAATGCATGAAATGGTTTTGCCTTTATCACTCGCTTAAAAAATTTTATCACTCCTTGTCTTAGGAAAAGTGCCAACTTTTATTCATTTATGTACTTGCATCGACTTATTTATTTATCATTTACTGAGAAAATCTGATTAAAGTAGAGGCTTGTCAAAGCAGCTTGATTATTCTGTTTATGTAAAACAAATTGCATCCTTGTTTCAAAGTGCACTTGAAATCCATTTATACTATAAAACAGTGAAACCTGTACATGATTGGGACTTAATTTAGTGTGTTAGACTGATTAAAAATGTTACTCTCATGGTCTGGAAGTTGGGCATTTCATATTTTCTAAGCAATTTCCTGAATTATGCTGACAGTGGGGAGGTCCTTTGACACAGAAACTCGTGATATCACATTGCACTTAGCATGGAAAAGAAGTGCAATGTCCTGTGATACAGTGATGTTTCCTGTTGCTATAGCAAGTATAAACTATTTTTTCACTGTGCCCCAATTAAAAATCTTGGAATCTCAGTGAAATTTGGATTATGAGCATATATAAAGTTGATTTTCTAAAGCAGTGATTTTTATCTCATGGTGAACAAACTAATTACTAAATTTCTGTGGAACACCAAAAATATATTATAGTTTTTGCTGATCTGACAAAAAGTAGGTAATTTTGGATAGATAAAAAATAAGTCATTTATAACCCTTTTTGCACTAAAAAGCTTTTTAAAAATATTTTTGATACTTTGTAATAAAAAATTATTTATTATCAAAATTACTTATACAGGTATTACTTGAAATTATTTGTGAACACACTTGTCAAAAGTTGAAAACTAAACCATTGACATAAAATAAATCTTACACAGTTCAAACTGCTTCACCATCTATAAGGCGCACCAGTGCCATTCTTGTGGTGCACCCGTTGAAAATGGATGATCTAAAGGTTCATTAAATTCATAAGGAAAATGATTCAATAGAGTCATGTAATATGTAGTCTTGAATACAGGTTTCATTGTAATAACCTTGTTGCCTTCTAAATTAAAGACTGATTTAATTTTGGTAAGCTTTTAGAGGCTGTTTGGACATTTTTTGAACGATTTTGATGAGCTGTAAAAAAATTGTATGCTACGAAATAATTTTATTTTCACAGTACTTAAATAGTTGAAGTATAACTTATCGTCTGCTAACTCAGTTTTGTTTACTTTCAAAATGGCTGTTTCCTCTTTTCGAAGATAATTATGCTTATTCGATTATTCAAAAACGCTGCAAAAGTCATGGTTTTTCGATATCTAAAGGACGATAAGTAATATCAATGAGAAAGGAAAAAACGTAAAAGTGGAAAAATACTTCCAAAAAGGAACAAATTTCTAAGAATATTTGTAAGGTAAGATCTTTAATTTAAAAGAGAATAGAGTATAGTAAAGTGAACGTGAGAACTTTCTCTTAAGAGATTTACGATTGTTGCCAGTTTTGCCTATAATGGAAAATTAAAAGTAAAAAGAGGGGGAAAATGTAAAAATCCACTCCCACATATTATCAAGACCCTATTTTATCTCCAATATTCAAAAAAGAAATACCATATCTTTACCAACAGTGCCAACAATCAGTAGAACTGCATCAGAGTAAAGCAAGCAGCCACACATCTAAATCGACTGTTAAATTCTTAGAAAAAATGGAACAAGAAACTGGTATCAAGTCAATACCCTTTACTGATATTCCTGCTAAATCTCCAGATGTTTCACCCATGGACTTTTAAAAAGGGCATTATCGAAACGTCGACCGAAAACCATTCAAGGACTGGAAAACTGTTTAACAAGAATGGGACAAAATACCACTGTCGATACTACAAAAGTCATTATCATGGAAATTAAGGTGTAGAAAGATAGTTAACAAGGGTTATCAAATGGAACATTTAAAACACAAAAATTTCATATAAAAAATTGAGCCTCAGTCCATAAAATCGTTCAAAAAATGTCCGAGCAGCCTCTATGTTGTCTGAAATGGGAATTTATTCTAATGATTTTCTATACGAAAGATGTTTTCTACTGGTGGATCATCAAATACCGCACCAATGGACCGAACACAGAAGGAATGTGTGGAGATTAGTCATAATATCTTAACTGCAGAATTTAGGGATTGTATCTTCCCCAAAAGTATCGTCTACTTTTATTTACTTGTTTTTGAATAATCTTTTTGATATAAAAATACACCTTTGTAAATTAACTATGTGAAATCAATATAGAACCCCTTGAAGGTAAAATGACTGCTTACCAGTTACAAGTTGACTGGATACACCTTCGACATTTGAAAACTGGTTATGTATATGTTACTTTGCTAGTGAGTACGTGATTTCAGTTCAGACTCAGTCCATGAAACATTGAGATATTTTTTAGAGATGGGCTAAATTATTTGGGCAAGCTAGATGACAGAATGTGCAATAGATGTTTTAAATTTCATAGTCTGAATATGTTCCAAAACTTAGTCCATGACAAATTTTGTGCCTCCTGAGAAAAATGTGATACATGCAGACTTTAAATCAAGATGAGTTGGTTTTATAATTTCAGTATGTGCTATACCTGCCAGCTTTTTTGGAAGTCTGAAAAAAACACTTGGTTTTCCGAATTTTTCTTTATAGAAAATTTGCTTTCAAGGATGCCAGTTTCGAAGTTTTGATGCCAAGCCGTGGCAACCATGAAACAATCATTAATTTCCCCCGAAAAACCTACAAATATACCTCTAAAAGATTAATTACTTTTTATGGTATATTTTGCGACGATCATGCCAAATCGATTTACACCAAAGCCCGATTTGGCGGAATTGTCGCCAATCTGATGCTTTTGTTAATTTTTATTTTAAGAATTGATTTTTAGGTATTTTTCATTTCCTACAATTTTATATTTTTGTTTTCATATAAAAATCTGGTTTCATTTCCTTGAAGGCTGGCAGGTATGGTATCTGCATTTTTCAATAAATGGGCCCACACCTGCTCTTAGACTTGTATGAACATCCGTGGTAATGCATTTGTTATAAATCGAATACCAACATACCTTTTATATTCAAGTTGCTTGGAAATGTATTTAGCTTAACATTTTATTAGTCTGCCATGTTGATTCTTCATATATTTACATTTTATAACTCATACTTATGCTATTTTTATCACTTATTTTCCAGCTTTTTATAAATTCTTTTCCCTCAGTGTTTCCATTGATGTTTCAATTGTACAAAGACTAAATTTGCTTGGTGTTTTTACTTTTTGCGAATACCTTTGGTGAGTTGCATCCACTTGTATAGTCCATTTGCGTTATTCAGATGAAAATTAAACTTCCAAACTTTGTATGAATGTTGTTTTAAGTGTTATCACTATTGTGCTTTTATTTTTATAATGTTTGTATACAGATTATTTGTATATATGTAAACTTATAGACACAGATTTAACTGCTAATAAAATTGTGTCAAAAGTTATTTTTGTTTTATTTCAAATATTCTAGTATCACTGTTGGAATCGGTCTCAAACCTCCAATTATAGTGCCGTGTGGGGCACATAAATTTGAAGAATGTAAATCCTTGAATGTATAAAAGTAAAGAAAGATTGGGGATCATGATCTGATCAGACTTCTTGTTGTTCTTAAAATGTATGTTTTTAAACCATAAGACTTGGTCACGTAATAAAATTTATTTTTAATGTATAAAAACTCTGTCTTCAATCGATAAAACCCAACAATTGGTTATGGGCCTCAGAGCTTAAGCTGAACCTGAATTCTGCCACTACCGGTTTCCAGTATGATGGGTATTCAAGAAATGTCCATGTTTTCCTTCCCGAAGTTATCGGATTTCAACTATGCCACGTGGAAGACGGACATGAAGGTATTGCTAATGGACCGGAACTGCTGGGAATTTATCACTAAAACGGAACCTCTATTATTGGAAGATGCTCCAGAACAAGAAAAAAGAGACTATCGTTATAGGAAGCAGAGGACATATACAACTATCTACCAGGGCATAGACAGAAAATATCAAGTCTTAATTTCACCTACTGAGGATGGTAAGGAAGCCTGGGATATATTAAAGACCAACTTTGAACCAGCATCTAGAGCACGATTGGCAGGCCTTGTGGACGAGTTCTTTTCAATCCGCTACCAGCCGGAGGACGAATCCATTGGACTCTTCTGCAAACGAGTGCATGAGAAGCTGTTACAGATAAAAGAAGGTGGATTCGAAATCCCAGACCTCTTAGTTTGCTTTCAACTAATAAGACATTTGCCTCACGAATACGATAATCTGGTACAACTGCTATACAGGATGGATGACAACGAGTTCACGCTAGACAATTTGTCTAAACATTTAATAACAGAATCCAGCCGGATCGACCTGAAGCGGAAGGACGAAGACACAAAATTAAGTATCGTGGCCGATGCTTATGCTACAAGAAACAAGTCATCTAGATACAAGGAGACACGGGCGTCTACTCCTGATCACAGCAGATGCGTACTGGACCCTGAATTAATTCCTTCAAGCCCAAGAAAGTCGACAGTTTGTCGTATGGGGCCGCGACCATTCTGCAACTACTGCAAAAAGTCGGGACATTACGAATCGAAGTGCTTCAAGAAATGCAATCGGCAGAAACCTGGTGGTGAATTATTTTATATGGAGGACAATCCAAAAACTGATCTTCAACGTGCCTATGCAGTTTCAAATTTTCCAAATGAAAGACCGAGGGAATTTCTCATTGATTCAGCTGCAACTGCTCACTTCTGTAAAGAACGTGATATGTTTACGACATTCAGAAAACTACCACCACAGAAGATCCTAGTCGGAGACAAGGACAGCACCTCGGAAGTATTAGGTATGGGTGATATTCAATTTACAGTTTTAGATAGAAACCGAAATTTTGATTTAACTTTGAAAGATGTTTTATACTCACCTAATATGAGAAGAAATTTAATTAGTGGTGCTCGTATTGATCTTGTGGGAAACCAAATTAAATGGGGAAATAACAAAATGATTATTTATAATAGTTATAATAAATATTTGTTTACTGTTCCCAGAATTGGAAAATTGTATATCTTAAAAGGTTATCCCAAGATTAAAAATTATACATATGTAACTGGTTTAGATCTAGAAAAAGCCCACCGTAGGTTTTGTCATGTTAACATGCCCTTAATTGAAAATATGAGTAAAATTAATTGTGTAAAAGGAATTGAAAAACTTAATTGTAAGAATATAGATAAAAATTGTAAGATTTGTGCTATTGCTAAATCCACTAGAATATCCTTAAAAAGAAACTATATGTACGAAAGGAAAACTAAAAATGTTTTGGAAAGGATCTATATGGATTTGTGGGGTCCTGCTCCAGTTAACTCTCTAGGTGGAAACAAATACTTTTTATCTATTATTGATGATTTTTCACGTAAAGTAACTGTTTATATTATTCGAAATAAGAATGAAGTTTTTGATTACTTTAAAAAATACTTGGTTAAAGCTGAAAGACAGCTAAATGTTAAGTTAAAATGTGTCCGAACTGACAATGGTTTAGAATTTTGTCACAAAGAATTTAAAAAGTATTTAAATGATCTAGGAATAAAAATCGAAAGAACTTCAACTTATACCCCTGAACAAAATGGCATTGCAGAAAGGTTCAATAGAACAGCCATGGATTGTGTCAGAGCTATGCTTCAAGACAGTGGTTTACAACCACAATTTTGGTCAGAAGCACTTTTAGCATTTATTCATACTAAAAATAGATGCGAACACAAATTAACTGAGGGTATATCTCCTAACGAAATATGGACTGGTTTCAAACCATCAGTAAAACATTTTAGAATTTTTGGCTCTTTGGCATATGTTCATATTCCTAAAATACAGAGAAATAAATTACAACCCAGAGCAAAACTTGGTATTTTGACAGGATATGGTTTGAAAACTAAAGGTTACAGAATATATATCCCAAACGAGAAGAGAATAGTTGAAACAGTCCATGTTCATATCGACGAAAGTAAGAAAGCTGTTGATGTACTATTTGGTAAAAACTTTGAGTACGTTTCTTTCGATCTTAATTCTAATATTCCTATTTATCAATCAAATGAAAATATAAAAGTAAAATCGGAAAGTGAAACTCAAGTTTTAGATTCTAAAGATTTAGTTAAAACTGAGGACTTAAAAAGTCTTAACATTTCAAATTGGCGAAGAATCGAAAAACCTAGAAATAAAAGCAATAGGATAGATGTATACTATTATTCTCCTGAAAATTTGAGAATGAGATCTTTAAATGATATTAAAAAGTACTGTACTAAAAATAAGATTAGGTTTGATCCTGTAAATTTCAATTTTAAGCCAGAAACTGAACATCCTAATGTGGATATTTCTAATGTGCCATCTACTTCTAGTGATGAATCTAATTTTTTAGACCAACAGATGTACGACATGTATGATCAGTGTTACAATGTCGAAATCCCCAAAAGTTATGAAGAAACGCAAGCAAGTAAGGATAAAATTAAATGGAATACTGCCATGAATGAAGAAATTCAGATAATGAAGGATAGGCAAGTATGGAAATTAGTGGACACACCCCCAAATACAACCATAATTGGAAGTAAGTGGGTGTACAGCATAAAAATGGACGAAAACAATATACCTAAAAGGTATAAAGCTCGTCTTGTTGCTCAAGGTTTTAAGCAAAAACCCGGCATTGATTTTAAAGATATTTTTTCACCAGTTGTGAATTTTTCTATTGTTAAATAAATTTAAAAATATTATTAGAAAAATATTTTGTTAGATTTATATATATATATATTGAATTGTAATACATCTGCTAAGGTTTTACAACCGATGGGGCCGCATGTTGGAATCGGTCTCAAACCTCCAATTATAGTGCCGTGTGGGGCACATAAATTTGAAGAATGTAAATCCTTGAATGTATAAAAGTAAAGAAAGATTGGGGATCATGATCTGATCAGACTTCTTGTTGTTCTTAAAATGTATGTTTTTAAACCATAAGACTTGGTCACGTAATAAAATTTATTTTTAATGTATAAAAACTCTGTCTTCAATCGATAAAACCCAACAATCACCATATAAGATACTTTCCGGATACACCTTATATTCATTAGATATGTATCTAGCTATTGTTAATCTAACGAGAACGGTTTATGCGGCATTCATGTCACTTGGCAGCCTATATTTGGTTTGTTGGAGTTTTATGGCGCAAGGGCCATGATGCGCCAGACACAAGACATACAATAGACGCACATACAATGAAAAGTTTTACTGACACAAGAGAAATACATCTATGGAGGAATACACCTGGCATGAATCAAACCTGCCCTGACTACAATTCGAAGCTTGGCAGCCTTGGAGAGGACATTGATGAACATACATGAAATGCCTCCATTGGCCTTTCTTGAGTGCTAGACGCCCTTGAGTGAGCATGTTCTGTGAGACCGTCGCATTCGCAATGATTGTGTTAATAGAGCAGCGAATTTACTTCAAATTTTGTTGAACTTGAAAATTCGTCCGCAGAATCTGTTCAGAAATCTTCAAAAATGACTCCCACACGAAGAATATGCGACAGAGTCGCAACAACTTCAAGACTGTTGACAGCTTTTTGGTTGTGAAGGTGTCCATCAAGAACGCTACTCCATACCAAACAATTAAGGAGTATTACATCAATGTTCTTCACCAGGTGAATTGGGTTTTTATGGCCCAAGGGCCATATTTAGCCATTCCTTCACAGGATGAGATGTACGAAGAAAACGACCGCAGATGTGGGCAATTGTTGAATGACAGATTCATCACAACATGCCCACCTATTCACGTCTCCAGCAGGATATTGGCAAAATATCAAATCACCCAGGTGGCTCAGCCCATATTTATCGCCCTGCCACTTCTAGCTGTTCCCAAAGCTGAAATACCTAAAAGGGAAGAGATTTCAGACTGGATGTGATTGAGAACACTACGAGGCAGCTGATTGAGATTCCAACAATGGACTTTGAAAAGTGAGATGCTGGGAGAAGTGTGTGGACCCAAGGTGCTTACTTTGAAGGACACTGGGTTGCTAAGTCCCAGGTATAATGTATCTTGTTTTACATTACTTATATATATCATATCAGTAAATTGTATTTAAAATGGGGCCGCTGTAGAGTTGGAACTAGGTCAAGCCATAGACCGTCGTGTACACGGGGGCTGGTGCACGTTAAATCCTGTCGTGGACTCAAATGTCCTCACGTTGACGTGGTGTGGAAGTTTGCAGATTGGGGTGCCAGCTCAGGCGTTGTCATCTGACCGTGGTTCCAAATTACGAGGTGTCCTTTGTCCATGCCTCTGTTAGCTTATCGAATCATTTACAAAATTAGACTGAGCAGTTAAGAATTATACGGCGGTGAGTCGCTCGGCAATTACACTCAGAAATTAGCGCTGGCCGAGTCACCGCCACCCTCGAATACGGTGATCATCTGCCCCCAAAAGGAATTCGTCACTAAACACGATACTCTATACCATTCCATGAATGTCCACGGCACCACTACAGACGCAGCCGATGTTCGAAAACCATTCTCAGTATACTGTCGAGCAACAACGCTATAATTCCTTATGTACTGGTATGGGGAGCCATCACTTGTAATAGCCAGTCCCTTCTAGTTGTGATTTGAGCACAATACGTCCGGCATATCCTACAACCTGTTTTGCCTTTCATCACTTGTCAAGGGGCTATTTACCAGCTATTGTTAAGGGGCTATTAACTCCCGGCCGCACACTAGTCGCCTCTCCCCCCAGGATTGCCTCCATGGTGTCGAAACCCTTCCTTGGCCAAGGATCTCCAGATTTATCCCCATTGAGCATTTCTGGGATATGGCAGGCCTATTGCACCACCCTCAGAACATAAGGGATCTGGAGCAGCAGCTGCAAAATCCTTGGCATAATTTGCCACATGATAGCTTTAAGATTCCATGCCACGCCGTATACAAGTACGTATCACCGTCAGAGGGGATTTTAGAACTCTAATTTGACCTTTCTAATGTAATTCTACAATAGTCCTCTAGATTTAAATATTGAGATTTCCTTTTTCTCTTCATATATACATCACAAATATTAAGTTTCATTCTGGTCGAACTCTGGCTTCGGGATGTTTCGATTTTTTGGCCAGAGTGCATATAAAAAACAAGTTCCACTCCTTATTGCTAGGGATATTGCTTTTAGTATTAAATACAATGGTACGGGTAGGTATTTTTAATTAACCTCGCACTGCAGCAATACAACGGGCTATTGGCGACGTTCCGGTATCAAACCCGAAACGAAAGATCCGAACAATAGCACAGAATTTATTTTTATCCCCTTATTACCTGCAGGTATTGAACAATTAATTTTCTGTATTAAATGATTCGTTAATGAATTTTTTGTAAAATATTATTTATAAGTTGGAAAAAGTATGTCGATTTTAAAGCCATATCCACTAACAGCCAGACTCATGTACACGGGGGCTGGTGCACGTTAAATCTGGCCTCTTCAAATGTCCTCACGTTGGCGTGGAATGGGGTGCCAGCTCAGGTGTTGTCTTCGTCTTCTGACCATGGTTCGAAATTACGAGGCGTCCTGGGATCTTTCCCTTATGTTAATTAAAAACCACTAACGAAAAAAGGCATAAAATTAAAAAAACGTTTAAATCTCTGAGAAATCAAATGTCCAAATTATTTGCCAACATACAATAGCATCTTGGAAAAGCTGGATAGATATTACAATGAGATAGGTAGGTAATGTCGCTCTGGAGCACCACAAAGGGCTATTGGCAACGGTCCGGGATCAATCCCGAAGGGAAAGATTCAAATTAAATGACAGAAAATTTCGATAGTCAATTTAAAAATTGAAGGTACTGAATGACAGAAATCAGTGATCATTGCTTTTTAGGATTTGAAACAAGATAAGTTTATAAAGAACAGCAAGGAAATCTGAATGTTTCTTTAAAATTGAGTAGGTAGATACGTATTTTAATGAACGTCGCACTGGAGCAACACGGCTGGCTATTGGCGACGGTCCGGGATCAACCCCCGAAAGGAATGAACCGGGGCCACGGTAGATTTAAAGTGACCAGACCCCACGCACTTGACTGTCTTTAGTTGGATCGAGTTACAAACTCAATTCTTCAGTTGCCTATCTGCGACTCTACCAACTAGTCTACCGTGGCTCCCTCGAAAATGTGGACGTGGATATTTGTTTTTCCCCAAAATAGCTACGTTTTATTTTTAAGGTTCTAGCATCGATTTTGTGTTTGACGTGCAGTTTTACATAATTATAAGGTAGTTGAATTTATGTCGCACTGCAGCAATACAATGGGCTATTAGCAACCCTTCGGGATCAATCCCAAAGTGAAGATCCGACGATATTTCGTAATTCTGAACCACGTTCAGATGACGAAAACAAATTAAAAAAACGTCTAATTTGAAATAATTTGTGCCATTGTACACTGCTGGCCACCCAAATTGCAACACCAAGAAAGACAAGAGATATCGCAACAAAATTTATTTTGTAGATAACATATTGACCAAGTATCAAATGATTAAATTTATAGACTTCTGTGAAGTGTGGTTCCTGCCAAAATCAGTAGCCAGAGTAGCCGCCATTGTTGGAGATCACCGCTGCCACACGCCTCGGCATTGATTCAAAGAGACTTTGGATGTGTTCTTGGGGTACAGCAGACCAAGCAGCTTCCACACGTTGCCAAAGTTGATCTGATGTGGCAGCTGGGGATGTATTCTGGGTCAATCGTTGAGCAACCATGGACCACATGTTTTCTATCGGCGAAAGATCCGGAGAGCGAGCTGGCCAGGGAAGCAATTCAATCTGGCGATTGACGAAGAACCCTTGGACAATGCGTGCCACGTGTGGTCGCGCATTATCCTGTTGAAATATGGCTGTGGGCAAGCCCTGAAGGTAAGGAAGGACAACTGGCTCCAACACCTCGGAGATGTAGCGCTGGCTGTTTAAAGTACCGGCAATGCGTACTAGAGGAGTGCGAGAGTGATATCCAATACTGCCCCATACCATAATACCCGGTGCAGGACCAGTGTCGCGGTGCATAACGCAGCTGTTCAGCATCCTCTCTCCACGGTGTCTCCAGACTCGAATCCGATCATCGTGGTGTTGCAGACAGAAGCGTGACTCGTCAGTAAAGACAATTTCATTCCATTCTGCCGTCCACATCCTTCTTTCATCGCACCATTGGCGGCGGAAACGTCTGTGGTTCTGCGTCAAGGGTAGACGAAGCAATGGACGTCTAGCGGACAGACCACTCTGCTGTAAACGGCGTCGAATGGTACGCGCAGACACTGGATGATGCGGTACAGACTGAATGTGCTGTGCTATGGTTCGTGATGTGGCTGAGCGATCCGTCACTGCCATACGCACAATATGCCTGTCATCACGTGAAGTGGTGCACTGAGGTGGATGCGATCGAACACGTCGGTCCGTCGTACCCTCCTGCATCCAACGATCACATATCCACATTACAGTTGTTTGGTTTCGTCCAACACGACTACCGATTTCCCTGAAAGATAATCCACAATCTTGGTAGGCCACTATCCTTCCTCTGTCGAACTCGGATACTTGATCAAAAGATGATCGCTGTTTTCTACGAGGCATAATTGATCGTTTTTTTGAAAAAACCACAAGAAAAACACAATTGCCGTACTTGAAATCGTCGAAATCTCCAAGCCTTAAATAGCGCTTTGAAGTGGCGCCACAGGCGCGCGTGATGTGCGTCTGCGCTGAAATTCTAATCATTTGCATATCTCACCTCCGCTAATGCATGTTGTAAATTTCATATTATTTGCATGCTTCCTTCAGGGTGTTGCATTTACGGTGGCCAGCAGTGTATTTCTAATCAAGTTTTTCTCGACTCTGTGTATTGTGCTTTTTCTGTCCCTCAAGAAACGCGATATATCGAGGGGTTACTGCATTTATATAAAGTTGTACCCTCCTGTGGAAAGATTAAAAATTACGCACTTGTGTATAAGTTAAACCTTTATTGTTTGGAATAAATATTTTTTATTTCATGAAAGGCCTCTCAACAATCCTGGTAAAATGATCCCAAGTGCAAATGTGAGGCAAGGTTTTGAGTAGTGGTTTAAAATTAAAATTGAACATTTAAAAACATTTATCTACATGACACATCTTTAGAATTTACACTAATTGCACACGTGAAATTAAAAACGTCATTGATCACTGAATTATGATTTCTTGAAAGTGAAAGCGAGCAATTGACTAAGTCTTAGTCTATTCAGTTAAACCATCAAGAGTTATAAATTTCGCTCAAACGACTTTTTTGGTGGTTAGGTATTTTAATTAACGTCGCATTGGAGCAACACAATAGGCTATTGGCGACGGTCCTGAATCAAAACCCAAAGGGAAAGATTCAATGGCAACACCACGTAATTTTGAACCACGGTCAGATGACGAACCGAGTTTTTAAACCCAGTCGTCATTTTTAAACCTAACTTTTCTGAATTTTTTGTTTGTTTGGTGCAAACTTCGATAGTTTGCACGATTTAATGTTAAGACGACTTATTAAAGAAATTTTATGCATTTAATTTTAGAAATCGCTATTCCCCATTGAATGATGCCTTTGCATTTGCTCTAATGATGCATAAAGGAATAGAGGTGGTTCGTTTTTCCCCCACTGCTATACCCAATCGTTCATTAGTACTTGAACATTCTTAATCCCGGGCTGAATATCATCGATTTATTTTTAATCACATATACAGTGGTGCCCTGATTAACGACGGTAATCCGTTCCAGGATTAGTCAATAACCAAAACCGTCGTTATCCAAGGCGTGATTCCCCATAGGATTTAATTGAAAATTTATTAAATTGTTCCGGCTCCTCCCCACAACCATAGTACATATTAAAAAGGTACTCATTTAAAATGTCCTAAAATATGGTAAATATCATTTATTTATTATATTTGCTGCAAAAAAATTAACATTAAAATGAATTGTTCATGGGAGCAGTTTTTAATCATCAATTTTCACCAGAAAGACAATTGGGCTCACTGGAGTTTTTTGACAATTGGACATGTAAATAAACATGTCTAGGGTTGTTTTCTGCCTCTTTTTTTTTAAATGTTTCTGAAAACTGCATGAACTTTTCATTAAATAAATCTGCAGTTCTGGTAACCTCAGATTTGATTGGATTCCATTTCATAGCAACATTTTGAACTTCCTCCCACTGTGCCAAAACATTTTTGATTTCAGCAGTCGTAATTTGTTCTTTCTCGTCTTCAGATGAAATTTCCTTTTCTTCACATTACTGCTTGAAAAGTTCTTTTAGCTCGTCAGTAGTCAGTTCTCGGTCATGCATCTCCAATAATTCTTCATCTTCCTCTACTTCCAAGTTAAGATCATAAGCAGTTGCCACAATATCCTTTACCAATTTGTGTCCTTCATCTGAAGTTTCTTCATTACCAAAGGAAGGACTCCATGCTGCTTTGTGACATTTCATTGTTACTTCTTGCCAAGCCTTTACAATTAGCTTTTTTGCTATGACAATGTTGAATTCTTCCTTCCAAATTTTCTTAGGCCAAAATTGTTTAAATACTCATTTTCATCATAAAACGCATTTATAATTACAAATTTTAAAATAAAGCACAGTGCACTACAAGAAAAGAAACAATAAACGGCAACAGCTGGCTGTGATGGGTCAAACAAAATGAACGCTGAAGGAATCTTGGAGGCAAAACAGAGGAAATAAGGGGACGTTGAGAGCGAGATAGGGCAATACGACGCTAAACCAATTTGAGCCTAAAACTGTAAAAAGCAAACACTTCTCCACTTGACACTGCAGTGATACGTTGTCGCAAGAATTATGCGTTGTAAAATGCAAATTACAACTGATGGGTCAAAAATCAAGACGACGGGTCATAATAAACGAGTGTTAACATGTACGTATATATTCGCTCACATCCGACCGACTTAAATTTTTAATTGCATTTCTATCATCCTGTTTTATTTAACGTGGATTCAGCTCTGTAAGGAATATTTTAATTAAAGAGAAACCGACTGCAAATAATGACTGGATATTTAAGGATGCTGTTGATGAAAATAGAGCCTGATATAGACAAATTGGTAGTACATCAAGTTCATCCTTTTCATTAAGGTATACGTATACGTTCTAAGGAATACGTTCTTGGAAGTAAAGGATTAGCAACCGGAGGGTTACGAATTCGAAATTCAATTCAGCCAAATCAGTCGAAAACCAATCCAGTCGTCGTATACAAAGGGGACTGGTGCACGTTGAATCTGTCGTGGCCTCAAATCTCCTCACGTTGGCGTGGTGTGGAAGTTTGGAGAGAGGGGTGGATGATTTTATATAGATCCGAAACACCGCATCCACAGTGTGCGGGGTATACGTCTTACACCTCAACAGATCGATCTGGTTGAACAGAAACTTAAGCTTTTCCCCGAAATTGCTGTAGTCGTCTTCTGAAATATTATCCACAAAGACAGATTACTCAGAGCTTCAGATATATAATAATCAGCGTTATGGCTCAATGAGACAATTGCCTCAGAACCGAAAAAATCCAGATTTTCTAACTGTGGCCAGTGTCTTACGATGCACTCCGACTCGAGAAAGGTTCCAAGAATTTTTGCTCTATCTTTCCGTTACCAACGAAGGCCTGGACGTGCAAGTTTTCAAAGATTTTAATGCTTACAGCTATCGATGGTGAATTAGATGTGTCCATCTTGTAAAATATCGTCAAGAACTGCTCTTGGGCTACTTTCCATGACTCCGATTGCCTTGCAATTTTTTAGGGTAACCGGGAATTCATATCGGTGAAGTGCAATTCGGTCCACGCTTGCTAAATCAGCTGGTGGAAATAATGGCGTCATAGAAAATTGTAATGTCATTTCTGTGCTTGGGATTATGTTTTATTACATTAGTAACCTTTACAAACCTTTTTCATTCCGCCTTGTAAATATATCTGTAAAAAAATTGAGATTCGGTTATCCAGTGAGCTCTGGTCAATAAAAATGATTTTTAAAGATGTTTATAAATTTTACTTTACTGCTATTGGAAGTAATGGCGTCATAGAAAATTGTAATGTCATTTCTATTTCTGGAGTTATGTTTTATTGCATTAGTCTTTACAACTTTTTTATTCCGTCTTATAAATATATCTGTAAAACAATTGAAATTCGCCTATCCAGTGATCATCTCTCTGGTTAATAAAAATTATTCTTACAGGTGTTAATAAATTTTACTTGCAAAAGTAAGGAAGTAAACCTTCATGTAAACCATGCACCTTATACATTAAAGTGTCAAAAGTCATGGGATAGCAAAATTTTTGAATTGATGCTGCCACCGCACAAAGGCTTCGACGCACGCCACGATTTTTATCAATTGCGAGGTGTAATCTCGTATGTCAGATTGAACAACTACCAAATGGATTATAACAAGACGATTTGGATTATCGGAGTTTGAAACGAGGAATGGTAGTAGCAGTTACACGGATGAGGCATTCAATTTCCGAAGTTTCCCGAACATTCCACGGTGTTGTGTGTGTACTCAGAATACCTCATAGAAGGTATTACCACCCACCGAGGACAAAGCAATGATCGACCACTGGTGCTGAATGACCGTGATTAGAGGTGTCTGTCTAGAATTGTCCATGCTAATAGATAAGCGACACTGGCTTATATCATCCACATTCACTGCAGGAGGTACCAGAGACATCCATCTGGTCAGTGCGGCGCAATTTAGCATCCGTGGGGTGTAGGAGCAGACCTACCTGAGGGCCGTTGCTAACACCCCGACGAACACAGCCCCTCACCTGAACTCGTAAAAACGGTAATTGGACCCTGGAAGCCTGGCAACATGTGAAGTGTCCCGATGAGTCACTCTGCCACTCTCAGTTGTTAGGAGCTGATGGTATTGTTCGGGTGTGACGCACACTCCATGATACCATAAATTCAAGTTATCTACTAGGCACTGTGCAAGCTCGTGTTGGTCCCATTCTTGTGTGAGGTGTCTTTAAGTGGCAGGGTTTGGCTGTCTGGTCCACGTCATTACATTATTAACCAGTTTGTTGCTCTACTGGGTGATCATTTTCAATCCTTCATGGACTTCATGTACCCCAACAACTGATATTTTCCAGGTGGACAATGCACAATGTCATCGGGTCCAAGTTATACAAAATTGGTTCGAGGAGCATTCTTTACAGTTGCAACGGATGGTATGGACACCACGTTTTCCCGACATGAACTCAATAGCCTATTTATGGGACTAGGTGAAAAGGTTCATTCGCACTCAAGATCCTACATCTACTAATACCAGGAAACTGGGCAGTTATTCAGAGGGCATGTCTTATAATCTTTCCGGAAGTCTTCCGGCCTCTTGTGGAATCAATGCCAAGTCAAGTTGCTGCACTTCGCCGAGCTAGAGGAGGTCCTACACGATACATGCATTAGGTAGATATTCCAGAACTTTTGACACTTAAGTGTATAATTGGTGGGCTTACTGCAACAATGGGCTAGCCTCCAAAAATTAATATTGGCAGAGATAGATGAGGTAACCGCGTCCCACTATTCTGCATAACTATGCTAATTGATACTTTTGGGTTGTGGCCCCTTCACACCAACAGAATCAGGGTCAATCTGAATCCAGTAGAAACTGACTAACGAAGATTCGGGAAAGCTATTCTACCATTAAAAAATAGCTATTAAAACCTCTCACATTGCCTGAAACCGGAGAGTTTTGTTCAATTTTCGACATTGGCACTGCAATAATGCTTTTTACACTCACTATATGCAGCATTAAAACACTGGTAATAATGAATAACAAGTTTGGAGGTATATTGTTTTTTGGTTAGTACGGGGCAATAAAATGTTATCTTTACGTATCTACTGGAATGTGTAGCCATCGACTTATCCCTGAATGAGTGTCCCAGTTCTATGAACTGCGACTATTCATTCGTCCATTTTTACGAAATATGGTTCGACCCACTCTGGACTTTCAATTGTTTGACCGTCGCTCGGAAAGAGTTTCAGATCCTACATGTTACTATGAGGGTTAACGGTCTGTTTTTAGTTTGTCACTCTGGTAATTTTTTGCTACACGATGACTAATTACAGGCAAGATTATTCGGAAATGCTGCAAAAAAATTGCTGAATTTATTTAGTTTCTTTTGTGACTTTTGATATTAAAAATGTATCTTTCTTAACTTAACCTTCAAGAATTCGGATTTTCATGCATCAGAAAAAAGTAGCTACTTTTCAAGCAGTCCTCGCGTCAGATTGAAAATCTTCAGCTTTCAATACTGGTTATATTCTCGAAAAATGGTAATAACCTTTTAGAAAACATTTTTAGCCCTTTAAAAACTACAGGGATATATATAGTTAGTCCCTATGTAAAATCGCGAATGGTATTACGACTGGGGTATGTTTCAACTAAAATGTGATTAAAACCCAGGACAAAACGACAAAATTATGCTAAAACTAAAAATCGATGTTCTAAAAATATCTAAGAATGACCAAAACACAGTACATTTCGAAAATCAAGATATTGCAGACAGAATTTCCTTCTACTTATACACATACAAGAATTTCAATAAAAGTAACAAGAAAATAGGAATAACATTAACTGAGGATCAAAATATATATTCTATGAAAACAGAACCTCAGAAAACAAGGCTGTTAAGTTCACTTTCAAAAGTCATATCGAGTTTAATTTAACACGAGGATGCAAAAATGAAGGAAAATTGCACTTATACACATTTCACGTTGAGAACATTTAAAAAAAATAACTTTAAAGTTTGTCTTTTAAATAGATTGTTTTACTAGCTTATTTTAAAGACGCCGCAATTGGAAACTAAAACGGACAGTTGTCGGTATACGTTATCTCAAAAGTAATGTTACCGACTATCCTCTTTTGTTGTAAAGTGTTAAGAGCTTAACAAGTTTTGCATCTAAACGGTAAAATTTCAAAATATCGCATCCGATTAAATTTTCATCCTATTTATCATGGCCGTAAAAATAAAGCAGTAGATTGAGGCAACAAAATACTCCATTAAAGTGTGTGTGATATATTTTCTATAAAAACGAAATTAATACTCCCTTTGTGTTCGTGTATTAGTTATTCAAAGAAAATCACATTTTAAGTATCGATCAGGTGTGAAATAATCCATATATTTGAAAACCGTTGAAATTTTCACTCTATCTTTAACGCTCGCGAAGGTAGAAATTTGAACTAGGGGAATCAAAAGACCCAAATGGTCCAGAAAACGCTTACCATGAGAACAGCGCAGTTCCTTCCTATGTTCCTCGAGACGCCTTCAAAACGCCAGAGCGATGGTAGAATCTTGAATCGCGGAAGCAATCGAACGCGATACTTCTCGCGATTTCTGCATGTGTACACTCCAATACTATGTACAACTATGTACTTTAGCTACCCGCGTTTTTTGTTGACATCAAACGCGCGTTTGATAACGCTTGATGCGAACAGGGCCTTAACCAATAGATGACTGGCGAAAAACCAACAGATCTGTCTTACGAAACGGTCACATTTAAATGTTTACTATTTAAAAGTTAATCGATTTGTCAGGACTTAGGCTGGTATTAATGAAATCGAAGTTGAGAATACTATCTACCGAAATTATACAGATGGAAATGACAATGGAGAGGGTATTAGTGAAGTGAATAATTATCTAAAACGAGGATAAAAACACAATCACAAAGGTGATTCATTACGAGAAACTTGCCATGACTGGGCGATTTTATACCGTCCATAGAAAATTTTAGTTTGGTCATTTTAATTTACAGGTCAACATACCAAAACTGGTAGATAAGCCTAGAAGAAAGAAAATACGAAAAAAAATGTCTCAGTCTAAAGAATTTAATATTCAACCATGTACTCCATATAAAAACTTATATGATCAGACCAGAAAACTTGTCATACAAGTCCCATAGCTGTGAAGGATAGTTGGTCTCGAACAGGATTTACTAATTCCTTATACTTTCACTAGTCTGGATTCAGAAGCTGGATATTTTTACTAATTTTACTACTCATATTTTACTAGTAATACTCTTCTAGTTGGTGATGTGTACTGTATGAAGGAAAATAAAATGTTTATTTTAAATTTCATTTCGGAAAATATTAAATCAAATATTAAGCTAGTATTTTCATGTTAAATTTACCTCAAGAATGCGTTTATTTGTTATTTTTTAACTAATTTTTTTATAATAAAGGGAAAAACTTTAATTTCACGAGCGCATTTTACTTTTAAAAGAATTTGAAATCACGCATATTGAAGTAATCAAATCATAATATTCCAAGTGATGCATGAAAATAAATAGTTTTCAATTTTTTTCACAGCCCTCAATCTATTAATCATTCCTACCTCAAAAGTAAGTTAAATTTTAAAAATTCTCCGTTTAAAAATATTTTATTTTTATGTATGGTGTATCTATCTGGTGCATAGGCTTAAACATTCTTCGAAACCAGTAACCAAACTTGAGGTGGCATATGTTGAATTATCTACACATAAAATTTAAAGTTTAAAAACATCAGTGTTCACTTTTCTCAAAAGAAATATTTTCAGTTTCCGAGGGCTGAAAAATCAATATACTATGACTTACAGAAAGCATCACCTCCCGAGAACGTAAGTTCTGATCTTTTGAACGACAACCAACAAAATTTTTAAAACTGAAAGAACACATTAAATTCGATAGTTATTATTCAAGTTATAGTTATGAAAATTTTATGCTTAAACTTATGCATACCTGTGTGAAATATGCATCAATTTCTGCACTGGTAAGATTGAAAGAAATAAAATAAGCATTTTCCCTGTCTCAATGATTAAGATCTTGAGTTCATCACCAAAATATGGAAAATCATCAACAATCATCCAAAGAAATATAAATTTAGAATTTTTTAGTAGCATAATTCCGTGTCAAAAATGAGACGCCACTTAATTACAGGGATGTGAGCGAATTATCACCTCCCTGAGAATAAGTTCTGATCTTTTAAAATGTAATCAACAAAATTTTTAAAACTAAAAGAACACATTAAATTCGATCGAACTGCGCATGATCATTCGGAAAGACGAATTCAAGGATTTTGTGGTTAGCTTTTGAGCATAGATATACATTTATATTTTACATGTGTGTGATTTTTTCGCTAGATCGTGCAACTCTACAGTCGCTACCGGGAAGCCGACTATATGTATATGTTTCTTTGATCGTCGCATTTTGTGTTTCCATCAAAAATGTCATTGTACAAAATATGTTGAAATATGTCAAGTTGATCCAGATTTCATGAAAAATCATGATCAGGGACGAGTCATAAGTCTAGACTCACGATTTACCCTGAAATAAGGGCCTAGACATCCTATGATTACCTAGACATCCATCTCATAGGAAAACTCCAAGGTCTTGTTTTTTCTTTTCGAAAATCAAGGTTCGGTTCATCACGAGTTCTCTTAAGGATAAAATGTCAACAAAGAACATTAACCAAGCGTTTGTTGTCCATCGTCTACGTGAAGTTGTTTGATGAAAGATCACAACGCAGTGTCCACTCAAAGATATATCGACGCTATTCTTTAGCGTACGCATAGCACCTCGTCCAGATTTGTTATACCAAAGACCGTCGTGTACAAGGGGGCTGGTGCACGTTAAATCTGTCGTGGCCTCAAATGTCCTCACGTTGGCGTGGTGTGGAAGTTTAGAGGATGGGGAGCCAACTCAAGTGTCAATCTCGTCATCTGACCGTGATTCAAAATAACTTGGTGTTGTCCTCGAAACTTTCCCTTGGGGATCCCGGACCGCCGCCATTAGCCCATTGTGTTGCTCTAGTGCGACATTAATTAATTAGCATTTACCACCATTACCGGATTTGTTTTGGCTAAATATGGCTATACACTGGCTCGGAAATCCTACTTTCTAAACATGGTTTTAGCTAATGTTTGGCCAATTCCCAGACTGCAGATGGCTTTCAAAAGCGAGATTTCAAAACAGGAAATCAAGACAATTACGATGAGGCAGTAATGGAAATCCCAAAGACACATTAAAAAATATTTCCTGCGTTAGTACTGATGGTAGAAGTGTGTCGACTCAGGAAAAGTATTTTGAAGGGGACCAAATTTAAATTAAGTCCGATACTTTTATTATTAGATCTATATTTCTCCGCATGTTTGAAAACAAAACTAATAATTTTTTAAACTGGAAAAACAAGCAGAACTAAACTTGGTAGAACATACGAGCTTTCAGATTATAGGGTTAGGCTTCCTTACGAAATTATTCATTGGAATTTTTATTGACGAAGTGCTGAAATCGTTAATCGAACAAGACAAGTGACGTTTTGTTCAGAATACATACAGAAAAGACGTATCACCGTAGAAGTACTGCATTTAGTTAGAAAGAAAATGACTCATGTTTATGCTTCAATAAATCAGAAATTGAAATACTCATCTAACCCTATACTTTATTCTATTCTATAAACCTTACATACAAACTGTGTTCAGCATAACTGACAAGTGTAGAAATTGTCTGTCGAGTCAAATCTTCCAGACATGGAATTAGTTGTTTTCTGAAGGGCAAATGGTTCAGCCTGTAGGCTGAAGTACCTGGGCCTGCGGTTGGGGACACTGAAGATAACTCTTAAAAGTATAAAATGTATGAAAACTACTAAGTTGAGAATTTTGTAACAAAATACAAAATTTCAGAAAAGCTTTGTAAACTATTTTCTAAGATTACCAAATTTTAAACACGCAAAGAGCAATCGAACATGTGGTTGTTTCTTTATGGCGCAAGGGCCAGAACTATCCAAGTAATGTTTTTTACGTCAAGTAAAAATGGACATATGCATACAAGGTTGGTTGGTTGTTTTCGGGTTTTATGGCGCAAGGATCATATTTGACCAAGCTGTGCCAATCACAAGATAGACAACACAATGAGGATGAAGGAAAGGTAAGAGAGGGTAAAAAAGAAGGGAGGAATGCATCACAACCCCATTCGGGTACCTCGGGGTTGTGATGCCCGTACACACCTATAGATGTGCCCCCGAGGGGATGCATATAAGGAAAGTTTTTCTGATACAGAAGACAAATACATACAGGGTAGTTAGAGGAATCGAACAAGCACCCCTACATCTCTCAGGCAAACCTCATAGAGCGACTGCGACACCATCAAATATATAGATCAGAGCATTAGTTTGTATGGGCTTGGGGCTTAAAGCCAAAAAAAGGAGCACATTTTCTTTGAAACGTTTCTAAAAAATGGCACCTATAACTCCAAAATAAAAGGGGCAGGGGCACGAGCTTCTGTAACCCTCCTCTCTACACATCTCGAAGGTGGAGTTTATTCATAGCTCACTTTTATTGAAAACCCATCGGTGTCGAAACCCGAACAGTCGTGTTCAATTTCCATTCACACGAAAGTTAACCCTTCTTGTGGTGTATCTTTTCATCGAAAACTGCCCTGTAGTGACTAACCTCTGATGCAAATATCTGTTCCGAATTGTCACCAGTTCTGGGCAAGGGACAATTTGTTTTTCCTACATCGATTTTTATTCCCTTGGAGTAATAGGGCTGTTTTGTCCCAATGAGATATCTCGTCAATAGCAAAACTGGCTAGATCTTGATGAACGAGATATCTCGTCGAGATCACTTGAAGGGTTAAGTAGTATTGTTACTTTTTAATAAAATTCATATTTTCAACAGATGAATTCAAGAGCAAAGTATCTCCTTTTGGCAGCCTTATTATCTATACTGTACCTTGAAGCTACCGCTTATAGAAGATCTTATAGACGATTTAAGCAAGAAGTAAAGTTAATACAATGCCTTTGCAGTGAGTGCTTAATTATTTTGAATTACTACTAAATTTAAATTCTATGATCCATAAGTAATATGCATGTTTATTGAGGAAGGATGCTACTTTGTTTACCTTTTTATTGTTTGTCGTAGTACGATGAACTTAGCCACCACTTTAGAAATTAACTTATACTGCGGTAGAATATATTGCAATGCAACCCAACTCCACAGTAAAGTATTTTTTGGTAGACAAAGTTGCACTGCCTTTCCCCATGTCTTTCTAAATTGGTGACTTGTAGACGTGATGTGAAGAGCGCTTTGGTATTATTTGATGTTTAACCTATTTTCAAAGTTCGCTCACATTTTCTTTTCTGCCATGACTTCTATTTCCCAGAGCTCTCATTGCCTTCTCTCATCAGACTGCTAAGCAATTTCATTGAAGCGGAAAGCTCTTCGAGATATGGAGCTTTAAAGCTATTCGAAGCCATGGAGCTGTTACAACTATTCGAGACACCATATAGTTTTAACAACTCCATAACTCAAATCAAGCACATTTAAATTAGGCTGTAAAATTGTCGAATGAATCTCGTAGCGGTTGATTTTGTATTGTTTTTTCGTTTTTGCCATTTTCCAACCGGACTCGACCAGAAAACAAATTATGTCCACGTAACTTAGTGAAGCATAGTATTGATAGATTGTTTAAAAAAACCATTTGAAAAGGGATTGTTCTGAATTTCGTTGCATCGGCATTCTTTGAAACAAGAATCTACCAAATATAATCCATATTATCTACATTTTTGTAAATTTTATTACTGTTTTTTGAGGGGATGAAGTTTGGCAGTTGACTCCTGGTTAGCGTCGATGAATACTTGGGCCAACATTTTCTCTAATTTACAATTCTTTTCTTCCCAAAATTGCATTTCATCGCTCATTCTTTTTTTATCTTTACAGCGGCCCAAACGCCTGTGAGAATGCAAAGAATTCAGTGCATGGAACGATTTTCGGACTTCAACAAATCAGGATACAGGGTATGTCACACTCATGAACTCGTATGTTTGAAAATGACATTATTCGAAAAATCGTTCTCATTAAAGTTAGTATTTTTGATACGACTAAGTTCACCCTTTGGGATTGATCCCAGACCATCACCAATAGCCCGTTGTGTTGCTTCAGTGTGACGCTAATTAAAATATCTACTTACCTACGACTAAGTTCGTAGTGTCGCTTTTCGTAAGTCCAACAAAATCAAGAGCTTTCTGAGAAACTTGGTGCTGAAGTGCGTTTAGTAGTTTCCAACTTATGGAAAGAAATTGCTTTCCACCTCGTGAGCTTTGACTTCCTGTGTTTCAGTCGGAAGGTGATATTTACAACTATAAACGCAAAAGCATTGCAGTTTATCTTGAAACGCTTAATGTAAACTTTTATTTAGTGAATAAACTGTAATTTAGCGTTTACATTGATAACTGAGAATGCCGAGATTGGATCGAAAACAAAACAAAAAAAATCTACCTTACAAGTCAACTAGATTCGCCGTTGTTTCTTTTCCTGAAAGATAATAAAATACTAATCATTGCTATCCCCGAGTCAGAAAGGAGAGCCCAAAAGACGCAATTTGCTCCCAATTCCTCTCAACACTTTGTGGATGGTTAGTTGGTTGATTAATGTTAACTAACGAATTAACGTCGCAATGGAGCAACGCAACGAGCTATTGGCGATGAACCAGGATCAATCCGAAGGGAAACATCCGAGGACAGCACCTTGTAATTTCGAACCACGGTCAAATGACGAGGAGAGCAAGGTGAAAATTGTCTGGCTTCGTGATTGGTTAAGAAATTTCCTATTGTATCAAATGAAAGCTGTCCTGGGCAATGATTTCTTGCCCGCTAGCTTCCCAATTTCCAATCGCCAAAGCATAGTCATTTTTTAATTCCATTTGCCATTGGTATTCTTCACTTCATTCATGCTCTGCTGATGGCAAATGATTTTTTTAATGACTCTATGCTTTGGCGATTCGAGATTGGCAAGATAGCAGTTGGCGAGAAATCACTACAAAGGACACAATTCTCATTCGATACAATACGAAATTTCTGAACCATTCACGAAACCAGGTAAGTTTCACTTTGATGCATTCCACGAGCTAGTATTTTTTCGTAACGCTCAACTTTCCGTACTGACCTCCTGGTACGTCTGATTTTAAAGACGTATTAAAGTAAAAAAATTGCGTTTTCGTGATACATACAACTACGCTGGCCCGGCGGATCAGTAATAGTTCGCGATAACGTGCCGAAGTGAATGGTCATTTTTCTGCACTGTACCACAGTATACAAAATGGCATACGTAATTCGATTTTTAAATATAATCGGGCGAATCCATTTCGGCCCAATCGATTTATATTGTTTTTTACATGCAGATAATAAGAAAATGGCGTTCATTCTGAAAATTGCCGTAGTTCGTAAGCTCTAAATATAACCACGAGAGATGGAGTAAATTTTATAACCTAAAAGGTCATGTCGAGCGCATATCTTGAAACTACCTCGAATATCATCTCAATTCGTCAAAAACTGCTTTCGCTAGTGTCGTGTAAATAGGAGATTTTATTTAACGATGGTCATAACCGTCGTTAGTGTATGGTTATAACCAAACACTTTTGATAAGTAAGAAGGAAGTGTGAAATTATAATCGATTGTTTATTTTCAGTTCTATCAGATTGTACAATATTGTGGATACTTTGCATACAAGACTAATTTTGGTTACACCATGCGGATGGGAATTAACATACCGGACTACAATCCATGGCAACATTCTCCTGACTTAAACACGAACAAAATATGCGGCTATACTAGATACAGACCAGGAGTACCGTCTCCACCTTATATAGGAGTATGTAGCTTCTTTTTTTACGTTTCAATACGATTAAAATATTTTTCCGGGTAAAAAATAGTTTTTAGAAGGTCCCGGGAATTTCGTTAACAGCACCTTCAATTTAGGGTCTTTTCTCCTTAACCCGGGTAGTGTACCAAATTCAATATGACATTAATGAAATCACCAATGGAGGGTACAGTGATGATGGTCAACACCAAGAGAGGCGAATCCCTTAGCCATCGCTGACTGGCGAAAATCCAACAGATCCGTCGTTGTGGTCAAAATGCTCCCTTCAACAACATGCTTTGAACTTTTTGAAAGTTAATCGGTACGGACTTAGGCTTTATGAAATTAATGATAAAAATGAAATTGAAACAGAAAAGAATCCCAACTATCAGTCATATAGATGGAAATGTCAATGCGTAAGTGTTTGCAATTTATTTAAAATGAGGATGAAAGCACAACCACAATGTAATTCAATGCGAGACAGCCTAAGAGGAAATATAAAAGTAGATTGAGCAATGTTAACCTTTCTATGTGCCCAGGATCATGTGACCAAAACTAGTATTAGCGTGACCCTTAGACTGCTTTCGTCTTTTGGGTCGAACCTAACATTCATCATCTGATTGGTCCACGGGACGGGAGAAGACGCCCATCCATTGATTGATCATCTGATTGGTCCATTGATTGATCATCTGATTGGTCCATTGATTGATCATCTGATAGTAAACTGGCAATTTCGCCAATTTTGCCGCTACTCTAGAAATGCAGACTCACACACGTACCCTGCCATATGTTAAATCTCCAAGCGAGGCTATCAAATACCAAATCGGCCAATGAGGTCAATTTTTCGGAGAAGTCAAGTGACTACTAGTCGACATGTTGGTTTTTCTCTCAATAGCAATGCTCAGTCTACTTACATTTCACGTCTATGAGATAGCCAAGGCAACCACGGCCAGACGACTTTCGATAACCTCGAACACATAACAATTTTATACCATCCATTAATAAAATCAGCACATGCGAAATTGCCAGGCCAGATTTCAGAAAGTGAAATATCTTTACAGAGCAGTGCAGTGGCTTCTTTTGATTTTTCGAGTATATTATCAATTTATGCAATCAATAGCATCCATTATATCGCATCCCAGGTGCAAAAGCGACACGTCAAAAACTTCGGTTTTCACTAAGAGAATCATTGAAAGTTTTGAAACGACAAGTCGATCGACGAACAATTTATCATTTGCCCTAGGTTCGTCATTTTTACGATTTCAGTTACTGCAATTTTCGAGACGAAGAATGGATATTCATAATCATCCCACATCTCGAAATAGACCTTTTTGGGTTATTTACCAATTAATGTCAAGACGTTGCGTGGTGATCAGAGACTAATTTACCTAAGTTAAAAAAGATCAGAGAGAGAGTTACCTAAATTATCCAATTTACCAAGACTAATTATAGAAAACTCACTCTCACTTTTTGGATAATCGGAATGAGTTCATTAAAAATTTGTAGATTAGCTTTTGGTTGTATATATGGAGACGAGCGCGTATAACAAAAAAATTAAACATTTATTAAGGGAACTAAAAAGTTACAAAGAAAAACGATCAACTCTTTCAATCCGTCTCATATCTTCTAAATTGCGAAATCATTTTTTATCACATTCCATATTATGATTAGTTAGCGCTAGCATAGTTAAAAAAATACATTCACAGTATCATCGTTTGCGTGTGCACAATATAATAACGTTTACAAATACGAAAGTAGAAGTACGCGCGCAATAAGAATTAATTTCTCGGATCGCTTGCATGAGCTGTGTTAAGTTTCGTATGCTGCGAGAGAAGTTTTATATATATATATATATATATATATATATATATATATATATATATATATATATATATATATATATATATATATAATGAGCCTATTCAATTTTAAAACTCTCTAAGCAGTTTCATTTCGCTGTATCAATTATCGTCTGAACATCTTCAGAAGCCATTGCTATTGGTCATCCACATGACCAAACACTTATTGTCATGGACACAGACTTAAAATATAAGTAGACTGAGCATTGCTATTAGAGGAGCTTCAAAAAGTGACCAACATGTCAATTAGGAGTCACGTGACTGCTCATTGGAAAATTACTTGGTTGGCCGATTTGGCATCTTATCATCTCGTTTGGCGATATAACATCACAAGAAAGGGTAGATGTGGGAATGCCCATTTCTATAATGGAGACGAAAATGATGAAATCGACGAACTCTTAAGTCGTGGGACTAATCAGGTGATTAATGATGGGCGTTTTTCTACCGTCCCGTGGACCAATCAGATGATGAATGTTCGTTTCACGTTACTGCTAGTTTTTGTCACATGTCCTGGGCACTTAAAAGGTTACCATTGCTCACTCTACTTTTATATTTCCTCTATGCTTGGACAGGTTTCGTACATCTGCACTCAGGACCCCAGCACCAGGTTAGAAGACAGACCCCAGAACTAGGAACAGGCCCCTCATGAAATACCAATATGTATCCCATTATTTAACTTGCACAAATGAATACCTTTTTTCTCTAGTTTTTAAAGCCCCCTTTATTATAATATCGAAGATTAAACTTAAACTTTGAAAATGGACTACCAGTTGCTGTACAATAACTTTCCACATTTTCCGGGTCCTGGTACTAGAGTACGAGGGGTTGCTTCTATGGGGGAGTTCTGACGTTGAAATGTAAGATGTTCTCATATCGTATGGTAGGCCTGGACAGACTTGCATATAATTTTTTATGTGTCCACCATATAGCTATTAAACTATAATAAAAATATTTTTGAAAACAAACAGTGTATTCATTATCAAACATTCAAAAAAAATTTGGAACCAAACATAAAGTTCATGAAAGCTCAAAACAATTCATAATTTGATCTTTCATGAAATTCATGTTTGACTATCAAAGATGACTTGCGCTCCTCAGAATGAGGTAATCATTTGTCCCTCCCCTCAAAGTGATAACAAAAAATATTTAAAAGTACTTATCACTTTTGAAAGATTTTCAGCGCTAACAGACGGAAGACAGATTTTACTTCCTGTTACCTAAATGCTCTCGCATGACACATATCGGGGTTCACCTTAAAATGTTGTTTATAGCCGTTTGGCATTTAATATAGTTGGTGTTTACCAATTAACTACCACATGTTATCAATCCGAAATTCGTTCTTTGGAATTTCTCTTGGTTACCGTGTTCAATCGTATCTTTGAATAGGTAGACAGTAAAGCCTTGCAAGCTCTGTTAAGAGCTCCATTTTTGAAGCATATCTTTGAATTAAAATTATTGTTCGCATTTCTACGATCGGCTGGTATGGAAACTCAGTTCTATCCATTCGCGAAAGACATGGAGTATGAGAATTGAATTTTTTTTCTGTATGAGTTTTCTTAGACTTTAATGTTTACATTTTGTCATTTCAGTTTGTTACAGGAAAGGGATGGGTTATAGCGAAATGTATCATGAATATGGCCAATATGGATGCTGGGATTGGCGACTACATGTATGATGTAAGATATTTCTTTTTTACTCTGAAAGTATTATAAAATTCCTCTAAAGGATAACATCGTCGGCTTACAAGTGAAACGCACTACTCAAAATTTTCAATATGGAGTTTTCTAGACAAAAATATGGTGATCATGCAGGTTAGATTTCTTCTTGATCATGCAGGTTAGATTTCTTCTTGATCATGCAGGTTAGATTTCTTCTTGAGAAACATAAATTATAGAGTTAATGTTATAAT
Organism: Meta bourneti; assembly: GCA_933210815.1. NCBI lineage: Eukaryota > Metazoa > Arthropoda > Arachnida > Araneae > Tetragnathidae > Meta > Meta bourneti. The sequence continues at coordinate 54,984,469 of OW119930.1, read as the reverse complement.
TATAATTTTATTAATAAATTGCTAAAGAAATACAAAATCATAATAAAAATACTATTCTCTAAATAATTGATGAATTGAGTAAATACAAAGTATAACAATTGTTAAGATGGAAAAAAAATTTTAATTTTCGCATTGCTTGAAAATTGGAATTATTTCCCCTTCGAGTTTTCTCAGAACTGTTTTTTAACCTAGTGTTTCACTTGTAAGCAGATATTTTTCATTGAACCCCCAGGATAAAAAGTGTTTTCGTATTCATAATTGTTCGAATAAACATGAATGGATCACTATCTGTTAGTTCCATATTAGGACGACCCCGAATAAGTCAAAATTATGTAATTTTGAATAATGAACTGTATCAAAAACTACTGAAATGAGTAAACTAAAACTTTGCACACCTAAGTTTGAAACACCGTGGAATCAATTGCACTAGAAAATTTATACACGTTCAATTCATACTTTTTTAATTACGATTTAGTTTCAATGAAGTAATTTATTAATAATTGAAAAGTATTGTTTTGAAAATAAAAAAGGAACATATTTTGTTAGGTTAAATTAATCACCTAATCCCAAATTGTATATATAAAGCAGTAAAATAGTAGCATTGGTAATATAATTTTTTTAAATACTAAGTCTCTTCTTAAACCCTATTTTGGTAGCAATTTTGGTTGCTGAGATACAAAATGAATCGGCTGAAACACAAAATGTGCTCATTTAGTATAAAACAGACGTGAAGATCTCGCCAAGAAATTTAAATTTAAAAATTAAAATACTCAATATTTTCTAAAGGGTTTCATGGCAGTCTAGCAACCACAGGTTTCGATGGGTTTTTTTTCATGGCTGCCACGGCTTGGCGCCAAAACTTCAAAATTGGTGTTCCTTTGAAAATTTTCTCCAAAAAATCCGGAAACTATTTTTTCCGTCCTCTGTTGGTAAAAGAAAAGGAACTGAAGTATCGTTAAACTTTGGTGAATTTTCAAAAAAGTTGCCAAAATTGTTTTAATATATTTTGAGACGCTTTTGCTTAAAAAGAAACCCCTAGTCACCAAGGTTGAAAAATAACAACAAAAGTCGCCTTTTAGTCAGCTGTGGCAGCCCTACATTTTTCATTAAAAATGGAATCTATAAATTATTTAGCGACACTTAAACAATTATGTTTACATTCGAAATGTTTCTACTGCCAACTGCTCAATTCACTTCATTTGAAAGAACGTCATTTAATAAAAAAAATTGGTTGGTTGTGTTAAGGGGATTTTAATTAACGTCACACTGGAGCAACACAATGGGCTATTGGTGACAGTCCGGGATCAATACCAAAGGGAAAGATCCGAGGACAACACCACGTAATTTTGAACCACGAGGTTATGTCAAGGAAACAAACCCTAGTTTTGACGTGAATAGTGAATACTCGGTCCTGATGGATTGTGGAATGAATGAAGCAGACAGGAAGTCTGAACGATTGTTTATTGTGTGAATATTCAACATTTAATTTACAGTTTAACGATTAAAGTGCAGTTTGATATTAATATTGAAAGATAATTTTATTAATTAAAGACTTATGATTGTAGCGTAATTCGGTAGCTTTCGAATACCCGTTCTCAGTGCGCCTTTACACTTTGGTAGTCATACCAACTGTGGATATCCTTTGCCTACACGACGCTATATTTATCTTCTGAATGTTTCTTCTAGTTTTGAAATCGTAAGAAAAAACAGTTGTACTAACATTTTATTGTAACGATCAACTTTTCATGCATGCCCCCAGTACTGATCCGATTTTAAAGACGTATTCACATCAAATATTTTCTTTTAATAATTTGTGGGGGCCCTCGGATATTGATCGGATTGGGCCACGCACTTCCGAAGGTCGGTCTGGACTGCATATACAAACTTAAATCATTTGAGAAATTATTTGCTTATAAAATCTTCTAGAACGGGAAGTAATGATAAATCAACCATTATATATAACAACCGAATTTTGCGCAACACATGACTTACCTTCAAAACCGTAACAATTCAGTTTTCGTAAAATTATGACTCACGATGTTTTTCAAATGGGTGATTCAATCGCTAAGCATAGCGCAAGACAACAGATCACATTTTAAATAATTTGGTTTCACGAATAACAGCTCCCTGAATTGTGTTCTAATTCCATCAAGACGATGCCTAATAAACTCTTCAAGCACACTTAATCAACTTGAAGTATCGACTAAAATTTCTATTCTATTAGCCGCTGAATGTGTTTGAACAAATTCTACGATATTGATCGATAGATGGCGTTACTATAGGGCACTTATCACGTGGTTACCCGAAAAAACTTCATTACCCTAGGAATTTTAAAAGTGTGGTTTCACGGTGAAACCACTTCACTTGAAAGGGTTAAATAGACATTAATGAGAATCCGGCTTTGAGCAGAAACTCATTAATTGACAAACAAATTTTGCTATTCAGTTGTTTAAAGACTTAGTTTTTAAGTTTAAAAAAATTAACAATTTGATGTTACATTTTTTAAAACAGGTCACCAATGTGAAAAGGTATTTCTCATCATCATGATAATAAGCATTTAGTGTCTCCGAAAAAATGTCCTTCGAGTTGTAGGCGGCGTAGATTCGATTCCTGTCAGGTGCATTCCTCCCTGGGTGTATTTCTCTCCTGTGTCAGTAAAACCTTCATTGTGTATTTAATACTTGATATTGCGTGTCTTGTGTCTGGCGCAGCATGGCCAAATATGGCCCTTGTTCCATAAAACCCCAACAAACCAAACCGAAAAAAATGTCAGTTAATGCGTTTCTGCTCTAAGCCGACGATATATATGTTCGAAAAATGAAAGAAATACCACTGTACCTCTAACATCAATAATCTTTATTTCAGAGTTGCTGCAGATCATAATTTGTGTATTGACTCAAAAGTTTTGGATGTACAAAAGTAATAATAAATAGATTCAATGGACCCCTCATGATGTTTTCATTTTACCACACCTACACTATGAAAAAGCTAACTACTTTGAGTGAATGTTCGATTGGCCAGTACATAACAGAAACACGTTTTCGGTCGAGTGGCAATTAATATGAAAATTTATACTCCTGCATTAGGGTAGGTCGAGAACTTTTTTTAAATTGACCTAGTCCTGATGCTGAAATGTTGTCTCCAAGATTTCTCGTAGAGAGTGATGAATCAAGTTTTCGTGTCGCCGCCCATTTTGGAATACTTAAATCACGGCAAATTGGAAGTGAACTGAACTGACGAAAAACTTCTAGTAGCGGCTGTCCGGATTTGAAAATTCCCTGCTACATCACCCTCAGGGGCACATCTATTTTAGGGGGGTATTTCAATTAACGTCGCACTGGAGTAACACAACCGGCTATTGGTGACGGTCCGGAATCAATCCCGAGGGTAATTTTTTAATCTGACCACGTAATTTTGAATCATGGTCAGGTGACGAGTCACACCTGAGCTGGCACCTCACTCTCCAAACTTGCACACCCCGCCAACGTGAGGACATTTGAGGCCACGACAGATTTAACGTGCACCAGCCCCTCTGTACACGACGGTCTTTGGTTGGATTCGAACTTCCAACCCTCCGGTTGCTAATCCGTTTCTCCTCCGACCGGGCTACCGTGGCCCACATCTATTTCAGGTGTACGGGCTTCACAGAGCCTAGGTACTCTAATGATCTTTTCTTTCCCCGTGTTTACGGTCTTTGGAAAACACGGGGTCGGGCTCCCGGGTTATCCAAGCGATCTTTTCTGCTTTCATCATACTACTCTATTCCTCAATTCCGCTTTTTACTCCTTTCGTAATATTTTTTACTTGTGTTGTCCTGTCTTTGGCTCAGCTTAGCCAAATATGGCCCTAGCGCCTATAAAACCTAAAACCAACCAACCTTGTTACAGCCCGTTTCACTCCAGACCGCCGCCAAAAGCCCGTTGTATTGTTCCAGTGCGAAGTTTATTAAATACCTACCTACCAAAGTTTCACTTTTCTGCTCCACAAAGTGCTGAATGCGAGCCTATTTTACTCAGGTAGGTAGTTGAATTAACGTCAAACTGGAGCAACACAACGGACTATTGACGATGACCCGGGATCAATCCGAAGGATAAGATCCGAGGACACCTTGTAATTTTGAACCACGGTCAGGATTGGATTGAATTTTGGGGTTTTATGGTTCAAGGTCCAAAAGTGGACAAGCCGCGCTAAACACAAGACAGGACATAACCTAATATGAACCACCGTCAGATGACGAGGTCAACACCTGTCTATTTTACTTAGAATAGTTTAACTTGAAAATATTTGTATCTTGCTATAAATGTGCTGAATTGTTTTTGCAGTCTCCAAATCTTTAAAAGGCCGCGGTAGCCCGGTTGGAGGAGTAACGGATTAGCAACCGGAGGGTTGCGAGTTCCATACTCGGTCCAACCAAAGACCGTCGTGCACGCGGGGGGCTGGTGCTCGTTAAATCTGTCGTGGTCTCAAATGTCCTCACGTTGGCGTGGTGTGGAAGTTTGGAGTGGGGTGCAAACTCAGGTGTGACCGTGGTTCAAAATTACGTGGTGATGTCTTCGGATCTTTACCTTGGGTTTGATCCCGGACCGTCGCTAATAGCCCGTTGTGTTACTCCAGTGCGACGTTAATTAAAATACCTACCTACCAAATCCTTAAAAGGTTATTTCTGTAATCAAGTTACTATCGAATTAGTTTTTCAAAATGAAACAAAGGCGAATTTATTCTCATAAAACGAAATGTTGCAAACACAAAGTGAATTTACTTCGCTCTGGAGTAAACATCGGCATTGTAATGAAATGGGCAGAGCATGTAGGCGGTAAGTTGTTGAATCGCAGTGAAGCAACAGAACAGGCTATTGGCGACAGTCCGATATCAATTCCGAAGGGAAAGATCCAACGAGGACATCTCGTAATTTTGTACCTTGGTCAGATGACGAGGTCAATACCTGAGCTGTCGCCCCACTTTCCGACCTTTCGCACCACAACATGAGCATGTAGGCGGAGTTGTTTTTACTAACGCTGGATGATCACATACTTTAATCAATCGATAATTTGTCCCATATTAGGATTTATGCCTTTTCCCATAACCACGTGACCACTTTAAACCGAGCGACAGGTTGGTTTTGGGGTTTTATGGCTCAAGGGCCATATTTGGCCATGCTGTAACAGACACAAGATATACAATATCAAGTAATAGACACACATACAATGAAAATTTTACTGACACAGAAAAGAGAAATACACTCGGGGAGGAATGCACCTGACAGGAATCGAACCTACGCCGCCTACAACTCGAAGGGTGGGCGCAGTGGGCATACCCACTGAGCCACGACGGCCCCACCGAGCGACAGGAAAATAAAGCCATCGACCTTCTAATGAAATAGACGGATCGCTGTCGTAAGATCACAAATCGACTTAGTCATTTGGCTATAGAAGTGCATACTAGTGGTTTTGATCACGGTCGATAATCATTTTAACCAATCAATAATTTAGGATTCATGCTTTTACCCGCAACCACGTGACAGATCTTGAAACCGAGCAACTGCAAGAAATAACTTGAAACTGCGTTCACATGCTCCGTCTATTTCATTTAAGTGGCACAATGGGCTATTTGCAAACACTAAGTACCTTTAGGCAAAGATGGTCGAAATGCACGCTTGGCTTAATCCTAGTATACGTTACACAGTGGATTTGGCGACATTTGCGATGTTTGGCGACATTTGGGAGGGCGATAAAGTTTGCAATCTGTAGTTGTAGATTTGGTGAGATTCGGTGGGTTGCTTTTTATCCATTTTGCATTTGCATTTTGGAATTCATGGTGTGATTTTGCGGTTGAGCTTGAGATTTGTAATAGAATTTAAGAATAGAATTTTGAAATTTTTATTTGGACCCCATTTTCTTTTGTAAATATGTTATTCGGATTAATGATTTGTATAATTTTTCAATAATTGAAATTCATAAATGCTTGTCTTTTCATGTTATGCTTATTCATTTATGATTTATATACTTTTTTTCATGGTATGTTTATGTATTTGCCATTTTCAGGTTACGATTTTCTATGTTTTTGCCTACGCCAATTCTTGGCGACAATCGTAAAAACATCATTTCGGTGTTGGCGACATTTTTCAAAATCGCGCCAAGCGTGTAATGTATACTAGGATTTTACCGCACGCTTTTTCAAACTCCATTTTCATGACACAGAATGGAATTTTCAAAATATAACTCAACGTCTTTTGCATCAACTAATTAGCTTTCAACAAGGTAGGTAGGAATTTTAATTAACGTTACACTGGAGCAACACAACGGGCTATTGCTTTCAACAAGAATCAGCGCACAGCGGTTCAAGCAACAATTTGTTAACCCATAGACGAAATGAAAATAGTCTCTTCCACCCAATACGTTTTACCATGGAATTTATATTTTTATGATGCAAAAAGAGAAAATTGCATTTCTCATCACTCAAGAAACATTCTGTGTAACTAAATGGTTCAACTCTAAAAATCCTTTATAAAAAATTAAAGTAAGCTAATCTATATAAAAAATTGAGTTTGTATATTAAATATTTTCGACCAATTTCAAGTTATTTATCCGCTTTGGGTCCTTCTAATGCAAAATCAGTGGTTTCCGCATTTGGTCTATGTGTGTGTACTCGTACTACGTTCAAACAGCTTTGTATTTTCATGAAACCTTGTATACTGTGAGTACTTACATTCATTTAGTGACTAAATTGGGTTGCGTTGGTCTGTGTCGTCCCGTCTTACGTCTGTTTTGAGGGCCGCGGTGGCCCAGTTGGAAGAGTAACGTACATATTAGCCGCCGGAGGGTTGCGAGTTTGAATCCAGCCAAAATACCGTCGTGTACAAAGGGGCTGGTGCACGTCAAATCTGTCGTGGCCTCAAATGTCCTCACGTTGGCTTGGTGTGGAAATCTGGAGAGTGGGGTTCCAGCTCAGGTGTTGCCTCATCATCTGACCGTGGTTCAAAATTACGTGGTGTTGTCCTCGAATCTTTCCCTTTGGGATTGATCCCGGGCCATCACCAATAGCCCGTTGTGTTGCTCCAGTGTGACATTGATTAAAATATCTAAAATACCTACCTACGTCTGTTACATATTTTAATACAAGAAATACGTCTGTCAACATATTTTAATACAAGAAATTCTATTTCATTCGTATTTTATCGTATTTTAATTTGTGGTAACATTATTTTAATTTCCTTTGCTTACATATTTAGACAAGTTTCATGCTAAAGCATCAGTAACTATACTTAAATCAACCATAATTTGGTGGTTTTGGAGAAGCTGGAATGTATATTGATCATTACTATTATTTGGATTGTTTTACCAGTTCTGCTGAAAAAGCAATTATTTTTCCAAAAAAAAATAATTTTTTTACGGAATTTTAACTCTGATACTTTATTTTAAGCCTTATCTTTTTCTTTACGAAATATATGAACAATTTCCGAATATTCGAGACACGATATTTTGCAACGAACGAAAACGGAAATTCTTATTAACCACGTACAATATTTTCTGCGTTTTTCGCTCGGAATTAATTTTGCATTTCTAAATTTTGTCCAATTTTTAGTTGTAAGTTGTGGCAACCTGCGAGATCACGATGCGAGATCATTTATCATTCTTCCCTTAAAGATGGCTAAATTCGAAAATGTAGCATGTCTGGTGCGAATGCCACAAGTTAAAAAATATTGGTAGATAAACGAGTGCAAGGTAGTGCCAGAGTATTTATTCACGGTACATTCGTCAATTTCACAAATTAAGTTAAGTAATTTTACAGGAAAAGAACTTAACAAAGGGTATTCCTAATGCCCCCAAAAAACTCTGAAAATCGTCTTTTGTAGTAGTTACCTTAGTGTCACCTTTTGTACAGCACGGTTGCGATATATGAGAAACATATTACATGGGTGGGTATGTATGTATAGGATTTGTGTCTATAAAGTTGTAGAAATTATAAAAACGTCGAAAAGGTTAGAAAATTACTCACTTAAATGAGAAAATGAGTTAGCGTTTTCTACGAGAATGATTATTCTTGTCATTTTTTCAATCTATATTTAACCAATTCAACTGGAGTTCTGTTAGTGGAAAAATAAAATTTGAAATATCTTCAGATTAGTTTTGAAAATAATTTTACTCTGCAAGAATAGGGGAAGTTATCAGGAAAGGAACCCATAGCAACGAAGTTTTCGGTTTCCATAGCAACAAGTACACGAGTTTTCGGGTTCTGAAATAGTAGCAAACCAAACGAAAATGGAGGAGGAAACCGATCGCATTTTATCTCCTCACGAAATTGAAGCATATTTAGAAAATCTACAACCACATTTCATACCAGATATTGGTAGTACAAGGTGAGATTTTTTCCCTCTTACTGTCAGTGAAAAACATCCACTTTTAAAAATAAATACAAATTCTCAAAATATTTCGAATCCTTAACAAAGTAATAAATTTAATATATTCTTCTGCATTTATGTTTTGTACATGCTACCAAATAAATCGTTTACCTCCCTAGAATATATTTTTATTATAATAGTAATCAGAATGCTTGTAAAAAGTTAAACAATGAAATTTCAAAATAGCATTGGATAAGTGTCGAACTTTTTATACTCATTCATATCCAGTTATAAGAGGGATTTAGTGTAAACAAACCAGACAGGGCGAAGGTTTTACTTCCACTGTTCAAATGCTCTCGTAAGATACACATTGGCGTTACCTTGAAATGTAGTTTATTACAATTTGGGCAACGCTTGGCGTTTAATCTAATTGACGTTGTCCAATCAACTACCATACATTAATTCGGAATTTATTATTTGGAATTTTTGTCGGCGAAGTGTTGAAATCGTACTCGATAACAAGCCAAATGACCAATCACTTTCGGAATCTACCAGAAACACGTATCGCATCAGACAGCACTACCGCCACCTTCAGTGGCTCCCAAAAGTGTTCGTACACTTACGAATTTCAATGAAATACTGCTCTATCCATTAATAAAACTTAATATTTCAGAATGGGAATTTTTTAATAACATCTATAATTTGTTCTTAACAAAACTACATAAAATATTTTAAAAACATAGTAAAACTTTTTTTTTGGAAAATCAATAATCAAAAAGTAACAAAAAACTTACCTCACAAAAGTCTTCGTACACTTTAAAAAAAATCTCTACATATTAGTAAATATTGTAATATTTCGGTAAATTAGTAGGATATCCTATAGCATCCACAACAGCTTTTAAACGTCTGGGAATAAAGTTCACTAGTTTTTTTGTAATTTCTGCATCAATGTTCCTCCATTCTTCAATCATTACTGTTTTTAGTTCACTTTTCGTTCTAATGTCTTGTCTTCGTACTCTAACCTCCAGTTCTCTCCAAATGTGTTCTATTGGGTTTAAATCCGGCGATTTAGGTGGTGTTTTCAGAACTTGTGGACAATTATAGAGACACCAGAGACGAACGTTGAGAGCCGTGTGCTTAGGATCGTTATCTTGATGAAAAACAAAGTTGTTTCCAATAACCAAATTTTGGGCTGATAATTTTAAATTGTATTTTAAAATATTTAAATAAAGAGCATGATTCATTATGCCATCAATAAATACCAAATTACCTAGTTCTGACACAAGGACACCTCCACCGCCATGCTTTACTGTTCCAACTAAGTTCTTGAGATTAAGTTCCTCATTTTTTCTTCTCCATACAATTATACTCCCATTGGAACCAAACATGTTAAATTTGCTTTCATCTGCAAATAAGACATGATTCCAATACGTTTCGGGCTTATTTATCATTGATTTTGCGAAGGAAAGTCTAAGCTTTCTATTTTTCGTACTTACAAAAAAATTTTCTTCGGGCAGAACGCCCATTTAATCCAGCTGATCTGAGCACTCTTCGACCAGTTTCAGATGAAATTGAAGTAGAAAAATTTTCAGTAAATTCTGTAGAAATTTGTACAGCACTCAAACGTGGATTTTTCACAAATTTTCTAACTATAAATCTCTGATCACGTTGAGTTAACTTTACCGGACGACCTTTCCTTACATTGTTTTCGTTCCGATTTTCTTCTTTAAAGCGTTTTATCACATACTGCACCGTAGAATGGGATAAATTTACTAATTTAGTGATATTCCGAACTGATTTACCACTACTATGATGAAAATAATCAATTTTCGAATGCTGTTCGTTGTTTCCTTACGACTACGAGCCATTTTTAAATAATAAATAGAATATTACGAAGTAAGCAAGCAAGGATTAAAGCCAAACGATTTTTTAAATGTCACCACGATGCAAAAATAAAAAAAGCTTTAAACGATAATTTTATTTATGAATTTATCCGAAAATATTTCGGTGTACGATCACTTTTGTGGCGTGTTCTTTGCCTCCCTGCATTTTCATTTTTATAAAAAGAAAATGAGTCAATATTTTTTTAAAGAATATTCGGTTTTATTCGGAATCACATGGAGATGATATGAAAAAATATTGGACTTTATATTCGAATTCAATTCCAGGCTACAGCGCTTTTTCTACAAATTTTAAAAGTATACGAACACTTTTGGGAGCCACTGCATATTTTAACTTGGCAGAAAATGCTAACTCAAATCCAAAATACATACTATTTAAATAATTTTTTCTAATGTAAAATGAATATTCAATGAGGGGTATACTTAGCAGCGAACTAATGCTACAATTTCCATGAAATATGGTCAGTATGCCAATTGACATAAATCTGCATTTTTGGCTTAGTTTTCATTTAAATGCATTTTCTAGAACAGGCCTGAGGTCAACTCAAATCGCTCCACGGGACGCGTGTTAAGTATTTTTAAAAGGTGGCATAGGTGGTAATGGTAATTAACTTCGCACTAGAGCAACACGACGGGCTAATGAAGACGGTCCGGGATCAATCCCGAAGGGAAAGGGCCGAGGACAACACCATGTAATTTTGAACCACGGTCAGATGATGAGGCAACACCTGAGCTGGCACCCCACTCTCCAAACTTCCACACCACGCCAACGTCAGGACATTTGAGGCCACGACAGATTTAACGTGCACCAGCCCCCTTTGCACACGACGGTCTTTTGGTTGAATTTGAACTTTCAGCCCTCCGGTTGTTAGTCCGTTACTCTTCCAACCGGGCCACCGCGGCCCGAAAAAAAAGGTGGCATTGTTTTGTAAGATTTTATTTCGTTCACTTATATTTTATCAGCCTTTCAAACGATCGAAGTAACCACAAAAGATCAAAACCTTGTTAAAGAAATAAAAGCTCTCACCACGGACACTTATAAAATAAGATCTAAAAATTGTTGGAGTTAAGTTATTTCAGAGTTATGGAAATGAAGTTGCTAATCAAAACGCTACAGAATCATTAAAGAAGGTATTGGTATTCTTCAATTAACGTCACACTGGAGCAACACAACGGGCTATTCATTAAAGAAGGCATCGATATCCTTGAAAAACTTACCAAGCAAATTAAAAAATTAGAAAAGAATTAACAGAGTGGGAAAGTCGCAGGAACAGTGAAAAAGATATACTCAATGCCTTAGTTAACACAAAAAAAAGTATTAATGTAGATTTTTACACAAACCAAAATAAACACAGCCCTTGGAGCATTTGTAATTTCTAGCTAGATTCCGTAACAAAATTATCTTTGCCTTTTGAAGATGATTATACGGCCACGGTAGCCCCGCGCCCAATTGGAGGAGTTAGATTAGCAACCGGAGAGCTCCTAATTCGAAACTTGGTCTAACCAAAGACCGCCGTGTACGAGGGGGCTGGAACACGTTAAGTCTGTCGTGGCCTCAAATGTCCTCACGGTGGCGTGGTGTGGAAGTTTGGAGAGTGGGGTGCCAGCTCAGGTGCTGCCCTCGTCATCTGACCGTGGTTTAAAATTGCCAGGTGTCCTCGGATCTTTGCCTTCGAGATTGATCCCGGGCCGTCGCCGTGACGTTAATTTAAATACCATGCCCGGGCTGTCGCCCAAAGCCCGTTGTGTTACCACAGTGCGATGCAAATTCAACTACCTACCTGAAGACGATTGGTTGGTAGTTGAATTTACATCGCCTTGGAACACAATAGGCTATTCGCGATGGACCGCGGGATCGATTCCGAAGGGAAAGCAACTATTTGAACTGGCACCCTACTCTCCCAACATCCACACCTCGCCAACGTGAGGACATTTGAAGTCACGATACATTTGTGGCAAAAAAACCGTGCACGACTGTCTTTGGTTGGATCTTGCGAACTCTCAACCCTCTTGTTGCTTAATCCGCGACTATCATCTGGTCTACCGCGGTTCTGCTAATTTTTAATACAAGCGACGTGCTGAAATTGCTTTCGAGTAACATGCCAAGTTACGCCACAAGCTACGAAAGAGGTTATAACATAAGTGCCCTCTGTAATTCGCTTTAAAAAAATCCTCTCATAATCAAGTTAGTAATATGAATCGTAAAAAGGTAAAATGTAGTTTATAAATAAAAACTGTTTTGCTTGGATTTATGTAATTTCGATTTTTTTTATATTAAGATCTGTCAGAAGGTAATTGGTACAGTAATTTTTCATTCTCTAATTTATATTTTATGTACAATATTTTGCGTTGCGTTTTATGGGACTTGGCTAAGAGTTCAACGGTTATTCAATGTTTTATACTGTCAATGAAAAAACTGATTTTTAACCTAAATAATCAAAATTGATGCTTACCATGAAACAATTTTTTCTGCGTAGACCAGCGATTTTGATGGTGCACAAACTAATTACTAAATTCTGCGGCACACCAAAATATTTATCATAGGTTTTGCCGATCTGAAAAAAATAGGTGTAGTTTGGAGATTGATTTACAAAAAATAATTTTGCAACAATGCAAAAATACATATATTTATTTTAGAAACTATTTTTCGTTTGTTTCATGTGACTTTGCAGCCACCCGTTCTTGGCTGTTATCGATGCTTTGTGTTGTGTCAATACCAAAACTCTGGTAATCTAAATTAATGTTTACAATGTAACACGATTTGTTCTGCATAGATCAGCGATTTTCAACCTTTTTCTCCAATGTGGTTAGAAAAAATACTTTGAAAGCAATTTATTCATCGTACTTTGTAATAAAGATATTATCGAAATTATTTATACGGGTATTGAAACTATTTTGAACTCACTTGTCAAAAATTCAAAACTAAACCATTGAAATGAAATAAATCTTACAATTTGCACCGTTTTCACCAGCCATAAAGCACCAGTGCCATTTTTGCGACACCGATTGGAAATCGCTGGCATAGACTAAAAGGGTTTTTGTCGAAACCATGATTTTTCACCGTCTTAGGAGTGCTACAGACAATATCTGCAAGGTACTAATGTTAATTTGGTACTTACGTATTAACCGCATGCCATTGGCGAATACCAGCCACGTTTTGTTTGCCATTGGCGAATATCAGTCAAGTTTGTTTCGGGCGGAAAATGTTTAGCAATTGCCTTAGGATGGCATCAAACATATAAACTGCGAGTAGGGACTCGAGGTGGTGGCGAGATGTTCCTCGATGTTTTTTATTTCGCCATTTTGCACTTCCCCAGATGCGTTCTATATTGTGTGTGCGTGCCAGTTTCAGAATCAATGAAATTGTATTTGTGGTTCATTTGGCAGTGAATATAACCAGATTGTTCTAGTTCTTCCGTCTTATACCCCTTCCGATTTGGCGATTAATCGCTGGCATGCGGTTAATACGTGAGTACCGTTAATTTGAACAATTATTTGTTATAACTGCCACCGTCAGTAAATACTCTAACTCAGGAATATTAATTTCTTGTCGATGCATTTTTGAATAATCGAGTACCTAATTTTACTGTATAATTCGATTATATATAATTGAAACAATTATGGTCGTTGTAAAAACTGCAGTTTAACCAAACGTTTAATTTAAATTTTTCCTAATGAATATTCTCACTGTAGACGGGTCTCAAAGGTTACCTTTGAGAACCGTGTACGAGAACAAACTTTCTTAAAACGACTACTCTTCGTTTCACGAAAAATAATCGTTATAGGTTTCTCTTATCCCGTATCAAAATTAGATGGGTTATATGTCCTTCCGACAAAAAATGTCCAAAAGATTCCGCTATGTTGTTAATCACCGTCGCATTGGATCAACATAACAGGTTTTCGGGAACGGTTCTCAATCCCAAAGGGAAAGAACCGAGGACAACATATCGCTTTTCTTTTCAACGGTTTTAAGTGCATGATATATCTGAATATCTTATTTTACTAATACTATTAGTCACAAAAATGAAACTTACACTTGAGGTGATTCTAACTTGGATATACACAATATTCTTCATATCGGTCAAGTGGGGTGCCAGCTCAGGTGTTGCCTCGTCATCTGACCATGGTTCAAAATTACGTGGTGTTGTCCTCGGATCTTTCCCTTTGGGATTGATCCCGGACCGTCACCAATAGCCCATTGTGTTGCTCCAGTGTGACGTTAATTGAAATACCCCCCCCCCATATCGGTCAAATGTCTCATGAGTATAAAAGCGACGGTCTAGTTTGTTACGAGTTAAAGCACAATTACTTTATGCGCAAAAGCATCCGTGAGAGATGTAATCTTTGTGAGAGGTTACCGTAGCAAAACACTATAACATTAAATTTTAAAATAAATATTCAGTAGCTTCAAATTGTAAACAAAATTTTATTCAGTATTAATTCTGAGATGTAGTGTTTCAAGAACGACATTTTTTTTTTGCGGAAGGATCCGCTTGGTAGTATAAACACGCGTGTCCAAGTTAGATTGTCCTAATTAATAACCCACTAATTCAGAACGATTCTCGTCCGCACCTCGGCACCCGAAGCACAATACCGCTTGTGTCAAATGAACCCTGTGATATTCCCTTAGTAAGTTCCAAATAGCCGAATTGGCAAAACTACCGGCTTCAACTCCAGCGACCCCAATTCGAACTCTAATTCTCAAAAAATTATTACACTACAACTATAACATTTTAAATTAAATTTATTACAAATTCCCGGTAAATGAGCCTTTTTATTTTATTTTTTACCATTAATTTCCCCCTTAAAGATAACTCTTATTACACGCAGTTGATCATAATCAACTGCGGTGTAAAAGCGTCTGCGACGCTGTGGACTTCGAAGCTATGTAATTTAACAGGTTGCCCTGAAGCATAGACCAAGCTCGAAAGACCATGTTTTTCAAGTCGCACGGCGACCAGGAGCCAGTCGCACAGTCCCACAGAGACCCCGATACAATCCAAAATATAAGGAGTTGCTGAGGTTGCAAAGCAAGGACAAATTGGAAAGTTTTTAATTACTCCAGCAAAACTCATGTCGTGTGCCCGCTTCCAAGTCTGACGCAATCTTGAACAGAGCAGTCTGGCGTAGTCTTGAACCTTCAAAATGCAACGACAATCCAGGAAGCTTTGTGTAACTAATCTTTGAATGTAGGTGAATTTGGCGTTGAGTCTAGGCAAAAAATCCGTTGTCTAAGGAGGGTTTGCTAGGAGAGGTTTAACAAGCAACAGGAATGATAGAGTACAAGCAAACGAAAACTTGCAAACCTTCACGTGAAGAGAATTTGAACTCAGTTATATGAGAATTGCAAAGCTACTGCTGAAAGGACTGATATAAATGCAGATGGGAAGGTGGTGTAATTCGTTAAAGAATAAATAACAAGGCCCTAATGGTCATTTCTGTTTTCAGATGGCTTCATCAGCGCGAAAGACTGTATAACTTGTCTCTTCAGGCATCGCTTGACGTCAGATCTGGCAGGGAAGAAATAGTGAAGGAGCACTTAGTTACGCTTGAAAAGGTTATGATTCTTTAATAAATCATTTACTCATTCAAAACACATCACACTGAAAAAATTATGAAATTTAGTTGTCGACTGCAAGGAACATCAGCAATGAACATGAATTTTAGACTTTTACTATAACGGAACTAATTCGGAATAAGGCAGAGATGTTTGTCCATCTAGAATGAATGTGGCCTCTATAAACGGGTTGTGCCTAGAATGTATGGCGTAACGTGAACTCACCTCCGTGGTGTACCAGGGTAACTCAAAGTAGTTCACCAATCCGCCCATTCAGTGCCATAATGAATATCAAATTGGCGGGGCATTGGGAAAAAACTAAAAGCACTAAACCACTTGATTCCCCTTCCCCCCCCAACCAAAAAAAGTTTTGGAAATGACCAGTGTGCAATACTTAAAATACTAATTAGAAAATATATGAAAATGGTTTGTGAACATTTGTTTTACAAAACTGGCTATTTTCAGTTTATTAGTAAATTATATTGTTTTGCAATGATACAAATATGAACATGGAAGTGACAAATTATTAAATAATTTCATAAACATAATGTTACAAATTTGAGTTCGATATTCAGTTTATTTTAGAGGGTGCTCCTTTTATACGTATTGCGTTCAGTTAGCATTATTAATTGATCAAATATTTTTTGCTGTCTTTAAACCACCAGAAGTGTTAAAAACCCTCCTGGTGGTTTATCTTCGAGACGAAATCTGCCCCGTAGTGGCCAGACTGGTGCAAAAATCTGCTCCAAATTGTCACCAATTCTGGGCAAGAGACAATTAGTTTTTCTTACTTGGATCTTCATTCCCCTTTGAATAATAGGTCATTGTCTTGACCTATTATTCAAAGGGGACCTTGATATGTATCTCGTCCTTAGCAAAATTGACCAGATCTCGGACGAAATATCTCGCTCAGACACACTTGAAGGGTTAATTTACAAATATGTTCTTAACTTAAAACAGATTATATCTACATGAATATTAGAATCTTTCTTGAGGATATAAAAAAATTCAATTTTGTATTTAAATTGATGGAAAATGTTTTTAAAACTTCTTATTAGCTATAAAAAATAATAGTTTTTAATCAAATTGCTTATAAAACTTAAATTATCTGAACAAATTTATCACTCATATTGAAAAATTATGTTATTTAAACTATTAGATTTAATTAACAGTTCAATACGTATTTTAGACACCACTTTTAATCCACGAGTTGATAGCTACTGAACTATGGAGAATAAAGATTTTCCCATTTCTGTTAGACATGGAAATTGAATCAAAATCTACCATCCCTGTATATATAGTGGTAAGTATCATATGTATATTTTCTTTTAAACTAATGTGATCAAAGAGTAAAAGCTTTTACTCTTAAAAAACTAAATAAAACTTTTCTATTACAGTCCGGCTTGAAGAAGGCAGTTGGGTCACTTGGTTTTGAACGAGTCTATTAGTTGAATTAAGGAACTGCATCGACCTTTGCGCGCAGCTTCATGCTATTTCTTTCAGTTGCTCTGCTTATTTCTGTTATATGGGTGTGGGGAAAAGCATGAATCCTAAGGTGGGACAAATTATTGGTTGGTTAAAGTGATTATCCAGCTGATTAAAAACACTAGTCTGCGCTTCGATAACCAGTCGGCCCAAGTGATTCGTAAGCCTTATGTAAGACTTACTCTTCTGATATCTTACTACGGCAACTCCGCCCACATGATATGTTTATTTCATTAGGAGGTCAATGGGGGACTGATGGAAACGTAAACAAACCCCCTTCCTCAATTGGTGTCTTTAGTGCTGATTCTGGCAACGAGTTTATCGTTCGATTCCAAAGTTGGCGAGGGATAAATCAGCTTTGGCGATCGCCGTACATGTTCCTTTGGTTTCTGCGTATGGCAGCCCTTATCGGAGAATCTTTCACTCCTATTCAGAAATCAACTGACCCAAGGTCGACCGCCTTCTCATGGATCCGCACTACATAATTCTAAAAGCGAGGATGAAAGAAATGAAAAAAATCGCCATGGCACATAATTTCCCCGGTATTTCCCTTTGCCTGTTATTTCAACCGGCCGAATATTTAAAAAGTGCCTCTCGTTCAGGACAGGTTTCCTATCGCGATGCTATAAAAGCTGGGTCCATATGAGTGTAAAAGCTTTCTGAATAAACAAGCCCAATTTATCATTTGAGCGATAACTACATCTGTGTCAATCCCGATAGCCAAGGTCTCTATCGTTGTGCTCTTGCGCTTGATGTTCCCAGTAGATGAACCCAAATCTACAAATCAGAACAACCCATTTATGCCCATGGGGCTTAGTCCCCTCTGTAGGGTATTTATTATAATTAAGTTAAAACTTCAAGTATATTTATAAACAATAAAAGAGGTAAAGAATTATTCTGAAAGTGGTAATGGATGTTAGAAAATCTAGCTCTTTTTAGTTATTCCTTAACCATGTGTCTTTTCAAGGGACAGGGATGTTAGCATGATAGTCATTCCTTTAATTCCTCTTCCATAGCTCTATCACGAAGTCACTCTGATGTCCTTGCTTGAGGCTGTGTTATTCCACGATGAAGTAGTAGAATCAGCTGGTGATAGTCTTATCGACCTTGTAGACTACTGCTATCGGAACACGTTGCCGATCGCAAGGTAAAATCTTATTAATAGCAAACGAAAACACATTGCTTTATACCACAACATTCCCCGGTACCTAATCCCTATTAATTGGTAGGTTGGGTTTTATGGTGCAAGCGCCAAATTTGGACAGGCTGGCAAACCACGGTTAACTGTATTGACGAAAGCTAAGTAGCTGTTGTCCGGATTTTCGATATGTCTATGTGCGCTGTTACGGGCTGTAGTTACTATAATGGTTGCTTGGGGCCCTGTACCCCTACCCTAGTTGAAAGCGCACTAGTAGATGTAAAAGATGTTGAATTATATTTTTAAAATTCCATTTTTTGGTTGACACGAAAATGTGCTTTTAGAGTACATTTCGGCCATCTTTCTCTAAAAATCCTGTGTGTTTTCAACACTTCGTTTAATGAGAGGAAACTTTGTTCCATTTTTTAAACTAATTTTCAAAGTAATAGTCATTTGATTTAAATTATTCTCAAAGTAATAAAATAGTATTTTAAAGATTTGGAAATTGCAAAAATAATTGTGTACAACGCATTTATATCATACAAATGTACTGCCTACCATACAAATGTTTCCGTGTTCAATTTTTCTTCCCGTGGCATTAATAAAAAAGGGGCTATGTTGCAGCGACGAAAAACTGGCTTTAACCAGGAATTTTCAAATACGGACAGCTGCTCAGGACAGGGTACGAGAGAAACCGTATTTCAAAAATAAATTAATCAGTTTGTGAATTTATTTTTTCTTTCGTTGTAACTGGGCATTTAATACAGTTAAATCTTAATTATTCGAGGCAAAATGTGGACTGAGATCAGCTCGGATAACCAGAAACTCGGATAATACGAACATAACACAAAACAGCCTATTCGAAATTCAGAAACTTTTCTACTGTACGTGTTTCTACTATGCTGTTACTGAAAAATTCATAAAGTGAGGATTAAGAATATTCTGTACTCCGAATTTGTGTCACAGTATGTATCCATTGTGATAATTTTACAATAAATCTGGATGTGAGTTACGTTCCTTTTTAAACTTTCTAGAAAATATCCTTAGAGATTTTCATTTCACAACACTATCACACACGTAGTCATTTCATCATTCGCATTAAAATATTGCTTTTTCATGTAATGGTAATAGTAATTAATTAACGTTTCTGGAGCAAACAACGGACTATTACTTTTTCATGAGATGCTTTTAATAAATTTTACTTTTTCATACTTTTGAAGTGTTTGTTTTGTTTTCTTAAATGCTGTTTTTAATGTTGGTCTGGTTATTAATCTTATTTTTTAAACCTATTTTTATTGAATTACATTCTGTCTTGAGTTTGGCTCACCTTATCCATTTTGAATCTTGCGCCATAAAACCCAAACGAATCAACCAATTGCCTGCTAAACCACACCAGTCAAGGACAAAGAGCGCACACTTGTGCTCGAAGTTTTATTTAAAGCTTTAAAAAACTTGGTATCAAATTCGGCTCAGATAACACGGACCCTAGATTAATCGGAGCTCGAATAATCAAGGTTCCACTGTACTTCACACTAGTGGCCAAACAGGACATATTGCCCATAAAATTGTCAAAGGAGCTATTTAATTCCAATTCAGATATCACATGATAAGTCTCGAATCCTCTTAACTTGAAATGCTGTAACCTAGCCCAGCGAAGCTTGGCCAAGTATGGCCCTTGCATCATAAAATCCAATGCAACCAACCTAGTCAAGAGAATTGTCGGATATTGCTTTTAAAAAGTGCATACTCATATTTTGTTCTTAATGAAGTCAATGAATTGAAAAGTCGTTTAATTAACCAGAAAAAAATTCATTTTATTAATATTATTTTTCCATTGAACTATTCCTTAAGTAAATATTAAATTACAAAAACTCGAGCAATATTTAAATAAAACAACACTTCTATCCAAGATGGTTCAGTATTCTGTGTATTATGTCAATGTATTATGATTATACTTCCTCAATTAGCGACCAAAGTGAAGATGACAGCAACAGTTCACACGAAATCAATTCCGATGAAAAGGAACGCCTGATTGAACAGAAGAATGAAATTGGGTTCGAATGTGCCATCAAGTGCATTTCTCTTCTGTCTTATATGGCTCAGCACATAAAAATGTAAGCATACATTTAAATTCCTGATTTCTTTGTGACCTTGCAAAGCACAAGACATCAATTTTATTAGTTTTATAGGATTTATTAGCCATGATTTTTAATACCACTTTATGAACCCTCAAGGGTGTCCAAACCCGTGGCCCCGGACAGCTAGTGATGCTGCTCAACGAGTAATAAGCATAAACTTTTAATATGTGATTTTTAGCGATATTTTTCATGACTTAAGACTTCTCTTCCCAGAGAAAAATATCCCTCACTTCACAATCATGACTTATTCATGTTATTATTTTTGGCAATACATACATTTTTATGAACAACTATTATCCAGGATGATGCACAAGTAGAATTAGATCAAAAATTTCTGACGATCACCTTGAGAACTCACTAAGAATTGTAACCACTGCCATCGAACCACACATTGATACATTAGTTCCCCAAAACAAAGTCAAATATCCTACTAGTTTTAATCGTCATCTGACCGTGGTTCAAAATTACGTGGTGTTGTCCTCGGATCTTTCCCTTTGGGATTGATCCCGGACCGTCACCAATAGCCCGTTGTGTTGCTCCAGTGTGACGTTAATTAAAATACCTACCTACCTACCTACTAGTTTTAAAATTGTTTCCCTCTTTTTAATGTTATAAATAAAACATAAAAATAAGGTAGGTAGTTAATTAAGGTAGGTAGTGGGTATGCCCACTGAGCTAGCAACCTTTGAGTTGTAAGCGGTGCAGGTTCGATTCCCGTCAGGTGCATTCCTTCCTGGGTGTATTTCTCTTCTGTGTCAGTAAGACTTTCATTGTGTGTGTTTGTCCATTACTTGATATTGTATGCCTTGTGTCTGGCCCAGCATGGCCAAATATGGCCTTTGCGCCATAAAAACCAACCAACCGAAGAATATTTGAGATTCTAATCAAACAGTAGCTCAGCGTAGCACAGATAACTGGGGATGCCGAGATTGGGTCGGAAGCAAATAAAATCTAATGCTTAGCTTTAGGAAACTTTATAAGTCAAATCGATTCACCCCGTCGTTTCTTTTCCTCAACAATAAAATACAAATCATTGTTAGCCTCAAGTTAAAAAGGAACCCGAAGACGGGAAAATGAGACAACTGGGGAAAATGATCAAAACCATGTGCAAGAACCCACTGCGCCGATTGTCTGGACTGGATGCTGGTCTCTAGAAAGGCATGGGACAGGGAAGAAGAATCTGAGCTGAAGGTTCAATACCTATCGCGCATGACAAACACCATTAATCACATAGTAAGAACCATTTGAAGCATAAAGGACGGATCGTCCAGTCTGGTTGTCTTTTTGAGGTAAAAATCAAGGGGTTGACTCAAAAAATCAGAATAATGTACAATGGAGAAGGACCCACTGCTCATACTATCAAGACTGGATGCTTGATTCAATAAGAATCATGGGGCAAGATAGAAGAGTCTGTTCAAGGTACCCATTGCGCATGACAAACACCATTAACCAATCATAGTAGGTAGGTATTTTAATTAACGTCGCACTGGAGCATTACAACGAGCTATTCACGATGGTCCGGGATCAAACCCGAAGGTAAAGATCCGAGGACAACACGTAATTTTGAACCACGGTCAGATGACGAGGCAACACCTGAGCTGCCACGCCACTCTCCAAACTTGCACACCACGCCAACGTGAGGACATTTGAGTCCACAACAAATTTAACGTGCACCAGCCCCCTTGTACATGACGGTGTTTGGTTGGATTCGAACTCGCAACCCTCCGGCCAATCATTGTAAGAAACCATATGAGGTTGAAAGGATGGGCATCAGCAGTCCCATGTTGGCTTATTTCTTGTAGTGAAAATACCATCGTTTTTGCTTCAGGTTATGTCGAATTTTATAATTTTTTTCCACCAAATTTTAATTTTTCCAAAAAGAGGATGCATGTCTTCTGGGTTCCAATGGAAGCTACGCCACAGTAGTCAGAAGAATTTTATTTTTTGAAAAATTGCAATTTAGGGATGAACCGTGAACAAACAAATCAAGTTTTAGAAACTGATATTCGGTCAACAGAATATCTACTTCAAAAGCAATTTAAAAATTATCCAATCTATAAAGTGACGATCTTTATCGACTCCATAAAGGGAGTTGCAATCGAAGGGTTGCGAGTTCGAAACTCGAATCAACCAGACCGTACTGTATAAAGGAGGCTGGTTCCTGTAAAATCTGTCGTGGCCTCAAATGTCTTCACGTTGGCGTGGTGTGGAAGTTTAGAGAGTGGGGTGTCAGCTCAGGTGGTGACCTCGTCATCTGATCGTGATTCAGAATTACGTGGTGGTGCCCTCGGTAGGAAGGTATTTAATTAACGTCGCACTGAAGCAACACAGCTTGCTATTGGCGACGGTCGGGGAGCAAACCCGAAGGGAAAGATCCGAGGACAACACCACGTAATTTTGAGCCACGGTCAGATGACGATGTCACACCTGAACTGGCTCCCCATTCTCCAAACTTCCACATCACTCCAACGTGAGGACGTTTGAGGCCATGACAGATTTAACGTGCACCAGTCCCCTTTGTACACTACAGTCTTTGGTTGTATTCGAATTCGCAACCCTCCTGTTGCTAGTCCATTACTCTTCCAAACAGGCTACCGCAGTCCGGTGTTGTTCTCGGATCTTTCCCTTGGGGTTTAATGCCAAACCGTCACCAATAGCCCATTGTGGTGCTGCAGTGTGAAGTTAATTATCATTATCATAAAGGAGATAACTCTTGTAGACGAAGGACCGACACACCTATCAACGTCTTCTATTATCTCCGTATTCATTGTGAGATCCTGAGATTACTCGAGTATAATTTAAAAATAACACTCAGCCAAATACTTATAAAGCGTTGTTAGCGTAAGAAACGTGTTACAAGTAAAGATACTAAATGTGAAAGCAACTTGGATCAATCGACTGGAAAATTAAATTTTTTAAATTCTAATCAAACCATATCTTATGAAGAATGTAAGACTCTTGGTCGAATTAACCACTTAATGCATTTACCCATGTTTGACACGGGCAAAAGTTACCGGCAAATTTGCACATGCCCGTGTCTCACACGGGCGCTCTTGTTTCTTGCGTTACTTTATTTCTAACGCCCGTCTGAGATCCGTTCTAGTAAAAATAGATAGGCTAGATTAAACTTATACCATAAATGGCATAAACTTATTTATCATAGATGATTTACCACTTATTTATAGATGGATATTAAACTTATTTACCGTAGATGGCACCACTATGCAACATTTTTCTTGTGTAAACTAAGTGGTGCATTTTGATGATTAGCTATAAGTTTGTTAGGAATTCTTTGTTATAAAGCAGTTGTTAGGTGTCTAAAAGGTAATATATCCATTTTTATTACGTTAAATTTCATAAAAGTAAACAGTTAACCATAAATTTATTTTTACTAAGTGTTTTTGCAGCTTGTTTAGTAAAAGTTATCTGATAATGAGCGACTCTGACGATTTTGAATATGCCAATTTATCAGAAAGTTTCAGCGATGAAAGTGATGATCTCTTGAGTGATGGAAGTGAATCTGAAGTTAATATTTTATTATTATTAATATTTGAAATTCAAAATAAACATGTAATCAAATCGTTTACACTTTGTATAATAATTTTTTTATAACTTTTACCCCACCCCCCGCAACTGAAATTGCAAAAAATAACTTACACTATACCTATATATATTCATTTTCTGTCAAAAAAAAAAACTCGATCATTTTTTACCAGTTTTTCCGAAAAAAACTCGTGCTTTAAGTGGTTAATTAATCCTGGTCCACCAGATGAATTTCAATCATTAGACTAGAAATACATGAAAATAAAAGAAAATAGTTATTGAAAAAATCACTGAATTTTATTCCGATTTTTGAAAATATTCTATTTCTATATTTTAGTTTACCCTTGAGTGTTATTCATCGTCTGTTGATAGTTCATGACATTCCACTGCTTTTTACAAGATTAATCGACAATCCTCCTTGGGTAAGGGATGAAAAAGGAGAAAAGAAAACGTATTTTGATGGAAAATGGAATAGAGTCAGAGCAAAAGACACCTTCAAAATCAATAAAGTAGAAGGGCAGGTACGATATATTTCTTACTACTGTGACACAAAATTGTATGTTGCACTAACAAAGGGGGGGGGTGCTTTTAAGATAGGTAGTTAATCAACGTCACACTGGAGCAACACAACGGGCTATTGGCGATGGTCCGGAATCAATCCCGAAGGGAAAGGTCAAGGACAGCACCTCATAATTTTGAATCACGGTCCGATGACGAGAACAACACCTGATCTGGCACCCCACTCTCCAAACCACACCAACGTGACGACATTTGAGGCCAAGACGGATTAAACGCTCACCAGTCCCCGTGTACACGACGACGGTCTTTGGCTAGACCGAGTTTCGAACTCGCAACCCTCCGGTTGCTCTTTCAACTGGGCTACCGCGGCCCTGTGTTTTTAAGGATGTTGGACCTGCTACTGATGTTTTTCTTTGAAACGAAGGAATTGTTTCATTTAAGCAAACTTGGAATCAGCAACGGTAGTTCATTCAGAAAGGGGACACCGGGGTTCAGTGGGTTTGCCCATTGCACTAGCAGCCTGCGAGTTGCGGGTTGCTAGTGCAATTAGTGAACTAATGTGGAACAATTATTGAACAAATGCGGATGCACTGAAAAGAATTTGTTACTAAGGAAAATCCAGTGGGTTTTTGCCATTACATTTCATTTTCTTTATAGGTTTGGATCACTTTGATTCAGCTGGTATTGAATCCCGATTGTCAAAAGAAATATGACATGAGTGGGTATAAAAAAGACCAACTACTAAAGGTAAATTTGTTTATAGCACTCATTAGAAAAATTATACAATTATCATGTTCGCAAGTTTTCTTTATTCATTGACTTAATTACGAAACCGTGAATCGACAAAATTGAAGAGAATCTTAGTTGACTATTCATGGTTATTGAGGCTATGTATGTGAAGTTGTCAGTAAAAATCACTTATGAGAATTTTTTTTTGTCAAGCTAAGTGTATGTGTAGGTCATAGACGTGAAATGTAAGTAGACTGACCATTGCTATTGAAGAGGAGCTTCAAAAAGTGTGACCAACATGTCGACTAGTAGTCACGTGATTGCTCTGTGAAAAATTTGCTTGGTTGGCTGATTGCCATCTTATCGCCTCGTTTGGCGATATCTTAACATCTTATGACAGGGTAGATGCGTGAATGCCATTTCTATAGAGTGGCAACAAAAATGCTATGTCATCAGACTGCTATGTCGCATGGACCAATCAGATGATGAATCAGTGAATGGGCGTTTCTACCGTCCCGTGGATCAATCTGACGATGAATGTTTTTTCCACCCTCAGACGAAAGTAGTCTAAGTGTCACGTTACTACTAGTTTTGGTCACCTGATCCTGGGCACATAAAAAGTTACCATTGCTGACTCTACTTTTTATTTTTTCTATGGTGTAAGCAGTGTTTTTGCGGCGATACCTGTTTACTGAATGTATTCTGGATGCGACGTCACTTTGCTTGCATTTCAAATACGATTTCAGCACTTCGCCAATAAAAATTCCAAAGAATAAATTCCGAATTGAAAAATGATAGTTGATTGTGTGGTCAGCGACATTTAGATGAAAAGCCAAACGACGCAAAAATGGCAATAAACTAATTTTAACCTGATATGTATCATGCGGTAATATTTGGACAGCAGAAGGGTAAAATCTTCGCTTTATGTCTGGTTTATTTCTTTACATTGAAAATTCTTCTCATAAATTAATCACAAGTAATTGAGAATTCTGTTCTCTTCAGCTTAGGTCGAGATTAAATGATGTAATCTTCGATCAGATACCGATTTTAAGGGAATTGCTGCGTTTTCTTGAACATCTCAGTTTGTTTGATGCTCCGATGCCAAAGACAGGTGTAGTTATAGAACAGGTGAGAGTAGTTGCATGCATCTAGATTTTAAATATTTCAATTTACCTGAGTCTGCGGGATTTTATTTTTTTTTGTCTCCAAGCCAATGCCAAATGGAAATGATTAGCATTGCTAAGACGTCAACTAGGCGAACGCACCAAAAATGAAAGGCATTTTGTGTCAAGCTAAATGTTGTTGGTAGTGTTTCGGCGGCGGAATGTTTCCTGTACGTATTCCAACCATGACGTCACTTGGCTTGTTTTTCGAATAAGATTTCAGCACTTCTCCAATAAAAATTCCAAAAAATAATTCGGAATTTTTTGTGACAATTGATTGGTCAATGTCAATTAGATTAAGCGCCAAACATTGACAAACGGTGATAAACTACATTTTAAGGTGATATGTATCATACGAGAGCATTTGAATAGCGGGATAAAAACCTTCGCAATCCGTCTGGTTTATTTTCACTGAAAATCCCTCACCAATGAAATAGGATTTCACACAATTTTTCTATTCTATATACATAAGATTTTACTATTAAGTAGCAACTGGATATGCGATTAAAAAACTAAAGGAACAAAACTAAAGCTATGAAGTTGCGTTGCCTTGAGACATCGTTTTCATTTGCAAAATGAATAACATGGTTCATTCGAAAGATTACTCATGTTGAAACATTGTGTAAATATTTTCAAGTTAAATGTTTACAAGATGTAGACTTCTTGAATAAGAACATTTGACGTGATATCACACATTATGTCGAGTTGTAAATAGGATGATCACTAGAAGTTTGATTTTTACAGAACTAAATACGAAGACACTAGATTTATAAAAAATTATTTATCAAAACCGACTATCGTGAACATTGTCTTCCCAATTGTGGTTTTTTCTGCAAAACAGTGTAGAAAGCGGACACATGGGCTTAAGAATAAATTACGGTGGCTTAAAATGGGAAAAAATTAGTATTGTTTCTAAGAACTTTAAAATTATCTTCTAAAAATGTGGTTCTAGGTTTTATTGTCTTACTTTTTGGTCTTAAAAGCAGTAATCCTAATTTTGTGAACATTTTTTTCAAGTTTAGAATAAAGTTGAGTTTTTAAATATTTTAAGGTACCTTAAACGGGGGTAACTTTGGGACACTTTTTCCGGTTTTTTATTGCTCCTGTCAACAGGTATTAAGCTAGATTGCTGAGACTATGGTATTATATGAAGTTAACCTTCCTCTTACCAAATATGGACATGATTTTACTCTACGATCAATGACATCCTAATAAACGTCTTCCATCGTTGCCCAATTTTACCCCATTAAGTGGGGTAAATTTGGGACAGTACTGTTTTTCGCTTAGAAACACTAGGAAAAATTAATCTGTCTCAATGCACGTAAGCGTTTTATTTGAGACATCAGACATAGTATTAACAAGAGGTTTTAGCTCTACTTTGTATGATTTTTTTTGTAGATTAGAGTAATATTTTGAAAATAATAGGATTGTCAGAAGGTTAGTAGCATTTTAACTTAAATTAATTGCTTGCAAGGGAATTTCATAGTTCTTCGTAAACTATTAGTTCTTTAACTTTGAAAATTTCCCGTCGGCCAATTTGTTCAGGCTGGTTGATCTTTTGGACTATTTCGTCCTTCGAATAATAAATCATCGGGCTTTGCTGGCCATTTCCAGTTCAAGGCGGACTTCTTCATGGCAGATATGAGTACTTCATCATCGTTTTTTATCTCGATGATCCGTCCCGGGTAAAGTCCAGCCTCGTACCTCACCAGAACGTAGTCTCCCACCGTCAGATTCTGGAGGAAACTTGAAGGTTGTGGGCTTGGTATCGATGGAGCAAGCTGCTCTTCCAAGTCGCTGAATATTTCACTTTCAGTCTTGTAGCGAAAATTTAGCACTCTCATCATCGCTGCTGCTATTGTTACTCTCTCTTCGTTTTTTCTGGCGCGGTACTCGCTGTTGTGCTCCCGCACCATTTGATGTCGATGGTTGGGAATGTGACCTACCAATTGCAGCTCCTCATTTGTAAAAACAGGGGCCCGGCCCACGGCATTCAAGTGCTTTTCCTGGCTCTTGAAGTGCAAGGTGTTTTTCGGAATACCATATTTTGATGATGCTTTGCGAATCGACAGTTTTGTTTCGTACAGCTTGCAAGACTTCATTCAAACTTTCTTCCGTGTAATTTCTATACGGCCGTGTACCAAGAGCACGTTTGGGATTTCTCGGCATGGTTAATCAGCTTAGATTCTGATAAAAGGAGGAAAAAATACGGTAAAACACGTTAGGCCAACTTTGAGACAGTCCCAATGGTACCCCACTCAGTGCTGATAATTTGCAATGTTGAGGTTATAAAACAAAATACAAGTATTAAAAATATTATTATCACATGAAATAGATGTCAAAGCATGTACTTCTCAAAATACATACCTGCCTGTAGTGAAGTATTTGCAGTTTTTAAAAGGCGTATGAAAGTTTACACAAAAACTAGAAACTTAAAAACACGAGGTAGAAAATAAGTCGGGATGCCTTTGGCGTCAGTGCAACTACAGCTTCAAATAAGTGCCGCGAGGTAGCTGTGCATATCGGCGGGTTAGGTAGCGGTGATTGCGCGCCAATTCGAAACGAATGGCATTGGCTGGAAATTCGAAAATTACCCGCTGTCCCAAAGTTGCATCCCCAGTCCCAAAGTTACCCCGGTCTACGGTATTCAATTTTTTTCAATGAATTATTCCGCATTTTAGTGAAATATGTTAAAATTTTATAAACGAAGAAATAAAATGAATTTAAAACATACTCCAACATTTTCAGGTTGCAGAAATATGGGAATGTTTACACAAGGAATATGAAAAAAATTGGCATGGAATAGCAAGAAAACAATTAGCAGAATATTTTTCTCCTTCCGAAAATGAACTTCAAAACCTCTGCAAAGAGTAAGTGGTAAATACTATAATGCAATGTCAGTTTAACAAAAAAAATGGTATATAAGTCAGGGATGGCCAATACGTGACGCATTGTATGATTAGAAGTGATATTCAAAAACATCAAATCATAGCGTTGTACGATTAGAAATATTTTTTAATGTTACTCATCTTTAAATTTAGCATTTGCTCTAAAATACAATTGTCAATTTCAGCGAAAAATTCTAAGTTTTATGTATTATTAAATACATTTAGTTCATCAGTTAATTTTCAAGTATTCACGGTTCCGTCATTGCTGTAACTTTTACTGAGCAAAAGTTTTAACTTGTCATTTTTTTTAATTTTTAAAAGTTTTAATAAGGTTATAAGGATCCCTAAACCTGTCGCTGCCCATGTACCAACCTCAATAAGCCACTTCACGAAAACATTGGATTTTCTTCACTTAAAAACTCGCCTGTTGAATATTCTAATTAAGAATAAAATATCCACCAGATTCAAATTCTTTACTACTATTTAAGAAACCTTAAAATATGGTTAGTAGGGTTTTATGGTGCATGGACTTTATTTGGCCAAGCTGCGAAAAACGTAAGACAACGTTAAGTAATGGATAAAGGACACACAAGGGAAGTTACTGACACACAAGAGA
Source organism: Meta bourneti (assembly GCA_933210815.1). Lineage (NCBI taxonomy): Eukaryota > Metazoa > Arthropoda > Arachnida > Araneae > Tetragnathidae > Meta > Meta bourneti. Next base: position 54,954,454 of record OW119930.1, on the reverse strand, counting down.
GTAATACACCCAGGGTAAGTAACAGGAATCAAACCTACGCTGCCTACCACTCGCAGGTTGCTAGTGCAGTATCCCAGCTTTAAAAATATGACGGATAAAATATGAAACAGATATATGGGAAAATTTATTCTAGAACATTTTTCTTTGAGGTTAGAGGCATACCGTGGACTCCCCAATGTGAAGTCGTCGAGGCTCAGTAGGTTTGCCCACTTTGATAGCAACTTGGGAGCAGTAGGTGACGCAGGTTCGATTCCTCCCTTCTCTCCTTTGTGTCATTAAAAGTTTTTTGTGTATTTCCCTCTTGACGGGGTCACGGTGGACGGGTTGGAGTAGCGGACTAGCAACCGGAGGGTTTCGAGTTCGAAACTGGATCCAACCAAAGACCGCCGTGTACGAGGGGAAGTGCACGTAAAATCTATCGTGGCCTCAAATTGGCGTGGTGGGGGTGCCATCTCAGTTGTTGACCCCGTCATATGACCATGATTCAAAATTACGGTGTCCTCGACCTTTCCCTTCGGGATTGATCCCGGACTATCTCCAATAGCTCGTTGTGTTGCTCCAGTGTGACTAAATCCAACTACCTACTATTTACTTGACGTTGTCTGTAGTGTTTGGCGCGGCTTGGCTTATTATGGCCCTTGGGCCATGAAACCCAAAACCTACCAACTCACTATTTTCTCATATGCAAGTGCGTACCCAGTACACAACTCAGGAAAGGGGGCTCTGCCAACTGTGTAACCATAGTAACCTTTCCCGAGATCGATGCACATTTTCCTTCAGAATGGGTTGGGATTCATTTGTTAATGGTTCCAAGTGAAATTCAAACACAAAACATAGGTAAAGTGGGAAAATGAGTTTGGTATCTGAATGGGGTGGATGTTACCATGGTAACCAGACAAGGACGTGAGGAAAGAGTGGATTTGATATGCCTATTTTGAAGTTATGGAGTATGACTGTTTACAAATTTATAAATTGTTGAGTAACGTTTGTAATGAAATCTTCAGGCTAGCAAGCTCTTTTGATTTAAAAAGCATTGAAGGAATGCTTCCAGACATTCCCGCATGTGCATATTGCGGAGGGCAAGGATTGAAGAGGTGTTCCCGATGCAAGAATGAATGGTACTGTGGAAGGTAAGTATTAATAGATGATTGTTTGGATTGGTTTTTTATGGTGCGAGGGCCATATTTGGCCAAGAATTAATAGAAACGAAGAAAACATTGGAAACTATTGATTCGTAAATATCTCAAACCAGGGGTCGAAGTGTGACTAGGACAATTACGACCATCTAGTACTGTCTATCTTCCACGAGATCTGTTCCAGAGTCTGCGACTGTCTGTTGAAGGTCGAAACGAGATTGCCCATTTTCTATGGATTATTGAAGCATTTGAGTTTGTTACAGTGACTGACTTAGCGAGAGTTGTTTTCCAGGTATTTAAGATTATATATACACGATTGCAAGGGGCTACATTAAAAACAGGAAGTTAAACGAAACGTCAAAAAATTGAAGAAATGTTACACTTAAACAATAACAAAAGTAATTAAACTCGAGACAGGCGATTTGGGAAGCACATTGCGGAATGGTTAACAAACCACTATCCCCCACCGTCGCCAAACCACGCACCGCCAAAACCTCGTCCGACTCATTCTCAGTCAAAATGCGAGACGTTTCTAGTGACCACCAGAACCTAGACTTGACTTCGTGTCTGTAGCAGTTCTGATATCTCCTGACAACCTTTAACATTTTTTCTGTGCACATGACGAACTCTGATGAGTCATGGAGGGAATCCCTTCAGACGAACATTCAATAACATCTTTCCCTTCCGCAATTAATTCATTTTGCAAATTTTAACTCTTACAATGGACAGAAAATTGTCTATACTAAAAAAGAAAAATGTTTAAACATAGCCTTTGAATACCGTCATTTTCACATTTTTTTCTCAATATTGAAAACAATATGGTAGAGATACAGAATGCGGTATGTGAGGCGATTTGGCGCCAATTCTAACAACCTAATTTTTTTCCGCTGTGTGCTACGTAAAATTCCAGTTCGATTTCACTCTTTGGTAGCCGAGTCACTTTCAAGTGGTTATGATGGACCGAAAAGAGTCATGTTGCAATGGCGGATGACGAAATACGGATAAGAAATCGAACCTGTAATAGGATTTAATCGGAGATTCTGCATCTTAACCCAAAATACTTATAAATGCGAATCTATCACATCTGAAATTATCCTCAATTGTTCCACCAGAACCGGATCCAAAATTTAAAAAGGAATATTCTAGTAAACAAATTTAAAACCGGGATCTAAAATTGGAAGCAATACCTTCAAAACGAACAACCGATTGTGAAAACTAATCGAGTGACAAAACGCAGATGCCTTAAAATATTCTGCGTAATGAAACCTGATTCACTGATTCTTTCATCAAACAAAAGGTCGATGGACACTAGTATGAAGCCAAAAACGATCGCCGATGTTGTTTTATTAGGAAATTTTTAGATAAACAAAAATAAACTTTTTTTCTACAATAGTTTAAAACTAAAAAAATCAACTTTTGATTCTCAATTTAGAATCGGTAGAGAAAGGTGCCTCACATCTGTCCGAAGAGTAAAATTTCCAGAAATTTTTGTTTACTTGATAATTTGTGGAAAAAGAAAATTTTAAATTATGAGAAATCGAGAATTTTGAGGTCAGAAAACTAAAGTAGCCATTACATTTTAAAGTAATAATGTATTGATATAGAACAAAATAAATCTATTCAGGGGAATTAAATCAGTATGAGTCAAAGAGGATTACATCCCAGTTCGAAGAGTACGTACAAGGGTCCTGGTTGATTGATCGTTTTGTCTCGGTCAGAAGACATCCGGACTATGTACGGTACGATGTATTACTGATTGCTTACAATCTTAGAAGAGATCATTTGTTTTTAATGCAGTATTGTCAGCTGAACTTCAGAAGTACTGCAAGATTTATTTTTGTTTGTGCAAACATTCCCCGACCATCCGAACTGGTGCAGAACTTTATAAGCCTTCGGCAGATGTTGATTTGAATGAGCAATTATATTGCTTTAAAATTGAAAAATCTTCGAAATGAAACTGTAATAACGAATTAATTGTTTGAAGTGGTTCGACTGTCAAAGCATTTTGGTCTCCAACAGTAATACGTGGTTGGTTAGGGTTTTTTATTTTTTGAGGGGGGAGGTGTATGGTGCAAGGGCCATATTTGGCCAAGCTGTGTCAAACAGAAGACAATGTCAAGTAATGGACATACACAAAGATAACTTTACTGACACAGAAGTGAGAGATACACCCAAGGAAAAATTGAATCTGTGCCGTCTACAACTCGCAGGTTGCTAGAGCAACGGGCGAAGACACGGCGACCTCCAATAATGCACAGAAAACTGAGTTTAACCACTGAAGAAACATGGGTTCAATTATCCGAACATATTAGACATCAGACCATTTGTGACCTAAGCCTCAGTTGAGTTACACACAGAACACATTTTCTGCCCAACAGGCTTTGGCTTCTAAAGAATAAATGTTCTGTGATGAACCATGTTTAGTCTGAAGAAAGTGGAAAAGTTTTGAATACATAAAATGTGGACAAGAATTCTAAAACAAGAGGCATTTTCTGACTAAAGAACACATAAAATAATGTTCATTGGTATAGTAATACTAAAAAAGTTCAGAAAGAAAAACCAAGATAGAAAACTGAGAATATGAATAAATAGATTTTCTCTTATTCGAATAGGATGTGAACGAGAAAAAGAAATAATATAAAATACTGAACAAAATAGGATGCTTTTTTATTTTTAAAAATATGACATAGAGGACAATTTTGACCCCTGTAGACAACAAAAAGAAGCAATCGATATCAATATGAACGGAAAAACTGCTTAATGAATTCGAATTCTGAAAAAGATGTCTGATTACTCAAAAGATTAGTTAAATTCCGTACGAAAATACAGAAATCCTGTTAGAAAATATTTAATCTTATTTCCATTCTTTTTCTATTTTAGGCAGTGCCAAGTTTCTCATTGGTCAAGACACCAATCTGCATGCAATTTGATAGCAAAGTAGAACATCTTATGTAATTCTTTAAAGTAATGAATCATGCTTACCTGGCCATGTGATTTTAAGAAATAAAATACACACACAGATGATAAACAACAAGGAAAAAAATTATTTATTATATATAAATTATTATTTATTAGATATATAAATTTCTTTATAACATCTTTCTTTATAAAGTATAGAATATCTGTAACATTAGAAAACTTTAAATGCATCACAAGTTTTAAAAATAACACTTTTAAAAGCTTCAGTAATATCTATACAAAAATACATGCAACACTTTATAGCACTTAGTAAAGTAAGATAGTCCAGATTTCTTACCCAAAATAATTGATGTATTAGAATTGTGTGCGAAAAGTTAAATGCATTTTACATCTGGAATAGTCAAAACTAGTAGGAAAAAATTGTCCTACTTTTCGCACACCAAAATAAACTGTTTTAAAAAGAAATGCTAAAGAATGATTCGAGAAATAACATTAAATTTCACAAAGAAATATATTTGAAAAAATGGCAGAAATCTACCCCATATACTTATCTTAAATTCACACAAAATTACCAAAAAACATAATGTCCTATAAAATTGCTCCAAAAAGTCAATGCATTTTATTTTTACAATTTCAAATTTTCTGAAATTTAATGACTTAAATTTGTCGCCTAATCAACACAAATGTTAGACTAATCTGTGGCTTTGTGTAAGATTTTTGAAGTTGTGGTGTACTTAGCCACCACTACCAAAATAAACTTACAGCCAACAGTATATAATGTAACTCAACCCCATCATGAAGTACTTTTTGGTAGACAGTTGCACTGTCTTTCACATGTCTTGCTAAATTGATAACTGGTGGCTGCGATTATGAACAGGAGCACTTTCAAAAATAAGCCTGGTGGCGTTCGCCTTTATCAAGGAGATATGATGCATATCGCTTCCAATAATGTTCTAACAAATTTCACTACTATCACAGCTTCACTAAATGTTGCTGCTCAGCCTCACTTTAAGACTGCCAGCCTGCCCTCACTCAATTGCCAACACATTAGTCATCCAATACATAGCCATGTATACAGAAGTACACATGTGATCTTAATATAGGCACATCAAGCAATTAGCAATCTGTCAGCCAGCTAAATTCTAGGAGTATTGTGGTAACTTAGCCACCACTACAAAAAATTAACTGACAATACAGTACATATCACCACCATATAGCAGTGTAAAGCACAGCAGTGTAACATATCACCACCACACATAAAGTACTTTTTGGTAGACAAAGTTGCACTGTCTTTCATGCATCTTACTAAAAGACTGCTAACTAGTTAAGAATTTTGTCAGTAAGTAGCCTTTCAATTAACACTTGTAAATTGAAGCTAAATAACTTTATAACTTGAACACGAGTTTTTCAATCCGTCTCACAATTAGACCATAATCACATCACCATAATAAATAAAAATTCATGATAAAAAGAAATGCAATACATCGAAAATGCAGAAATTAAACTCATTTTCAAAAAAATGGCTTTAATAAAAAATATATTTTAAAACTTTTTCTCATTTCCTTGTATAAACATATAAAACTTTTCAAATTCATTAGTAAATATTTAAGTAATGAAATGTAATGAGAGAAAATATAAAAGTTTAAAAAAGATTGACTTAGCAAATACATAAAAAAGAGCTAAGAATTATCAAAAAATGTTTTTTGTATATATACATTGATAGATTTGCTATTTTCCTAAATATGACCATTATAAGTGGTGCAGGTTGATCAATCAGTCTAGTGGTCAGGGTGCTGGCATCTGGATTGAAAGGTTCCTGGTTTGAATATGGGGTAAGGAATATATATTACACATCCAGAGGTCACACATCCATATAGAATAAATGTATGGCCTCTATAAAGGAGTTGGGTGCACCAAAGTAATGCAAATTGATTCACAAACCCACTCTTGCAGTGTCATAATGATTAATTTCAATTGGCCAGGGCATTAGAAAAAAAGGAACAAAAAACTTTGGGAAGATTTAATTTGTTCATTAACTACAAAGAGATGTCTGGGGAAATTTAATTAATTTAAAACAAGAAATGTAACCTTTATAGAAAATCAAACTAGAAAACAAATTAACAGCTTTGAAGTACACCGAAGATTCTTTAAGGTGTATGTATACACTAGAAATTATGGAAATCAACCAGAATATCGATATTTCTTTTATTAATTCAAAATATTTTCCTACTCCTTAGCTTTCAAAAGATACTAAGATATTGTAAATATTCAGAATAGTTTTTTCGTTACAACGGTTTTCGTAAGGTACTGTCGCCATGTACAAACATGTTTCAAAAACTTTAAACTCCATTTCTGGAGAACCATGTTTTTGCGATATGATGCTTTATTTAAAGTGATAATTTAACAATGAATTGATCTATTATAATTATTTTAGTATAATTACAATCAATATAATACAAAAAAACATGAAGAATAATAATAGGAATAAATTCCAACAGGAATTGTCTTTCTGAGCAAATTAGAATTTGAGATATCACTATTCAAAAAGCATCCTAATTAACTTATATCTAAATTAGATAATTAATCATTAGATTAATCTAAATTTTTCACACTGAAATGAGTGAGCCCAAACCAATGACCTATTTTAAAAAATTGAATTTTTAAAGTCAAAATTTAAAAAAATCTTCTAGTGTATACACACCTTAAAACATTTAATATGAATTTCTCTTATGTGGCATAAAAAAATTCCACATGAAATTGTATGGCAAAAACTAGATCAAACATTCCTCCATGCAAACTTTATCATCTGATATGAAACAAAATAAATGCCACGAGGGGTTAAATCCATATGAAATCCTCAATATGTAATTCATAAATTTGTTCATACTTTCATTATATAAACTATATTTCTAAATTGATGCATTTAAGATCTGCACGATCTAGTGGTCAAGGTGCTGGTGTCTGGATTGAAAGGTTCCTGGTGTGAATCCAGGGTAAGGCATTGATGTTTGTTCATCCTGAATGAATGTGTGGTCTCTAGATGGGTTGTACCTAGAATGCGTGGTAAGAAAGTGGGGTGTAAAGTGAACTCACCTCGAGTGGTGCACCATGACAACTCTAAGTGGTTCACAAATTCGCCCTTGTTCACTAATTGACTGGGTATTTGGAAAGAAAAAATTTATCTAAGATAACAAGTCAAATGTTTTGTTGCTAGTGCCCATTGTGATTGAACATAGTAAATGTAGCAAAGAATGACGATTGCTTAGCGATCTTCATGAGTTGACGAGTGATGTATTCTATCTCAGACTTCAGTTAGTAGGGGGTGCATAGCCCCCTACTAACTCTATTCCTAGTTTACTTTTGAATGAGATATTCAAGCATTTTCAATTGGTTATTCATTTGTAAAATATTGCTATTTACCTCATTTTTTTAATTTAATAAACACAGATAATGCAGTAACAATCTATTAACACTTGATGTATAATTGAGTTAAGATTGAAAAATAATACTTCAGTAATTAAAATTGATTAATCATATTGCTCACACATAAATGTTCAACATTTATAACTATTATATCAGTTATAATTTAAAAATAAAAATTATGCCTTTTTCTTGAATAAAAACAAACTTGCCCTCTCAAGTTGTTTGTTTGTGATATACAATTCTACATACGGAACATATCATTTTTAGAATATTAAGCTCATAATTCATAAACACATTAACCTTTAAAATCTCCTTTTGTAGAAGAAATAGTTAAACTAATATTCATTTTTCCAACAGTTCATTGGAATAACCTTTTCTGCAACAGCATATACACTACCTGTGAAAAAAGAAATTGACAAGGGTGTCATATTAATGACAAAATATTGCACATCAAGAAGCATTCATAAATGGTAAGAAAATTGTTATGTGGCCATATTTATATTATTCTAATCCCCATCAAGAATAATGTAAACATGCCACACATTTTTAAAAAATAAAAGAATACACAACACAAAAATAGACAAATTACTGTCCTCAAGGAATTACTGTAGTTTATCACTTATTAAACTCTTTAAAGTTGAGACATGAAATAAATTAAAGCAAGAATCATTGGAGATTATTTACAATAACTTTAAAATTCTATAATTACAGCCAAATAGAACTTGGGTGCCTTAAGGTAAATTACTCTTTAATTCTCCTTATGGAGATCCAAATCTTAATCATAACAGTGTGTTCTCATCAAGAAGGTCTAATAAATAACCTGCACTATGAATATAATGCATTAATTAGAAACTATCAGACCCATGCATAGCATCTGTGCTTAAGTTTCTAGATTGCAAATATCTATGATGGCGGCGTAGTAACTTATACATTTCATATTTCATTTAAATCTATTTATAATGACTATAAGCATTGATGTGCACATTTCGTACTTCCAAATGAAATAAAATTAGTCATAAATATAAAACAGCAATTTTCTTACAGTTTTTTAATCTACTGTTACTGGTGTTACTTCCGATTTCCAATAAAGTGAAGGTAAAAAGTTCACATTTCAGTCATGTTACCACAATTAGCTTATGAACGTCCACTTAAATTGTATCCCCATTCCCTTGTTCAAAGGTGATTTGATATTTTTTTACAACTAAACCTATTTTTGGTTTGGTTTGGATTTTCTTTTCTGCCCTAATTTCTATCTTCCAGATTTCTCATTGCCTTCTGCCTCTAGACTACTGAAGAATTTCATTAAAGAGGCAACAGCTCTTCTGTGTAAATCTAGTAATATTACATAGTGCTAGCTCAAATTAAGCATATTTAAAAATTGCCAAATTTATTCCATAGTAATTGATTTTATATTGCATATGTCCATTTGTTGCCATTCGCCAATATTCAAGTAACGCCAATTTCTGTGCCATGTACATTTGTGAAATATATAGATTTTGTCACATTGCAATAAAACTATTTTGCATTAAGCAAAACCATAACTAGTCATTGAAACTTTAAAAACCTAAAATAGACTCAAAACACAATATTCTATATAAAATATTGAGATTAGTATGAGATGCTGGGCTACCAAACTATGAACTTTAAAAGGATTACCACAAGTGATTATATAAAAAGTGACATATATACATCTTAATCTAATGACATGAATAACTTTACTGGTTATTCATGTCATTAGATTGAGGTCATGTTATTAGATGGTAAAAGAATTTGGGCCTTTTTAAGGCGTTTTCGGCTATTTTTCATTTTTTAAAGCTACATTTCACATAGATTGCAACCTGCAAGTGCACTTATGAAAAAAAATTTCATGAGTGATATGTTTGAGTTTTGAAAACATCAATTTTTAGCTAACCTATGAATACTATGCCAAAGATTTTTAATACATGACCTGGAATCCTATCTTAGTTTTTTTAATGCAGATGTGCTATGTCATGTAAAAATTAAGGCTTTAAAAAATATTTTTTAGAACTTTCAGTAAATATTAAGGCTTTTAAAGAGCCTTTAAAAACTAAAATGAAAAAGCAGGCCTTAAGACTTTTTAAGGTCAGTGGTTGGATGGGTTTTATGGCACAAGGGTATTTTACCATGCTGTGCCTAAGGCAATACGATCATCAATTTAAGGCCAGTAGAAACCCTGTACAAAAAATTACATTAAATAGCACTAAACAGATAACCAAACATTGTTTCAGTAAATTCATTTATTACTTTTGTATCAATTTTGGGAGATAGATTCTGTACGGTATGTGAAAGATGTGAGTCAACACAGAAAAAACAGTGTCCATAATCATTGCTTTTATATTTTGTAATGAATATTATGTCATTAAACTATTATATAATAAATACTAAATCATAAAATAATAGTTATTCTAAGAATAAAATATTTTAAACAATTGGATAAATTATTTTATTTAAAAGTATAAAATAGTATTCCATGCATGTAGTGTTTTATTTGTAAAGATATTTTAAAAATCAGAAATCAGCATCACTTTTGGGGGAGGCTCTGGCCCCCAGAACCCCACTGGCTTCAAGCATACCTGTAAATCAAGGAATTCTGAAAAGTTGTAATTGCTTTCAATTTTTAAGATGTTCTCAAGGAAATGTTGCCTACTCCCTCTACACTGATTGAGATTGACATTGGTTTGATCAATTTAACAATACCTCACACTTGGCTGACTGCTGACAAAAAGTGCAGAAATAACCAAACAACCACTTCAAAATACAACTTTTATCAGGCTGGCATATGATTGATAATGATTTTATGAATAATGTTTAAAAAGTCAAGCATATTTTAAAAGTAATAAACACCCATACCTCAGAAACGGTTGGTCTTTGTTTCTTAACATTGATCAAACAAAGGTTTGCAATATTGTACAGCTCTACAGCAGATTCAGTTCCCCATTTTACTTTAGGATCTAACATAGTTAGAATATCATCACAGTTCTCCATATGGGTGATCTAATGGAAAAAATAACAGTTAAAACCAAGCAGCATATACCAAGATTAAAAAAGGTATAGAAGCAATTCTCAGAGCAACTAGCTTTATTTGGGTAGTTTAACCATTTCTAAAATAAGTTAAAAGCTATGTGATTTTAGAGTTTCGTCTACAAACAAAAATTAATAAATTAAATAATGTATTTTATTAAGCTTGATTTTATCGAGCAGCAATTCAAAAAGTAGATTTTGTATGAAATCAAGTACTATTTTCCATAACATTATAAGTTTATTCAAAATGATCAAATGTGTTAAATTTTCAAATAAGTAATAATGCAGTCCCTAGCCAAATTATTAGATACATGATATTTTACAGATAGTTGACTTCCAAGGACACAATAAAACATCAATCACACTGGCATGGAAAATTTAAGGAACGCAACTATTTTTAAAGGTTACAACCTCACAAACAAAATAGTCTGGTGTATTGCATAACTGAGGAATGCAGTAGAAATCTGGTGCATATTTAAATTTTGGAAGTGTGATGTCAGAAGCTCTGACATAGGAACATTTGAAATTTTGCGAAGAATTCTCAGTTGGTAAGGTGCTTGGTGAAAAATTATGTAAAATATCAACCAAATTTATGATTTAGTTAGCAAATCAGTGACAAGGAGTCTGAGAATCAATGGTTGGCTTTGGTTTTTAAGGACCATATTTGGACAAGCTGTGTCAAACACAAGACAGGCAATGTTAAGTAATGGACATACACATTCATCGAAAGTTTAACTGACAAAGAGAGAAATGAACTCAGGGAGGAATTGAACCTGCACTACCTACAACTTGTAGGTTGCTCATAGTGGGCAAACCCACTGAACCACCATTGATAGGTGAAAAAAGGGATAATGTGACAGGACTAATACAAGAAGTTGTTTCAAGAGTGCATGCTACCTCAACTACAAGAATGATTCTCAATTAGAAAACCCTTACTTTTTTATGCAAGATGGAATTCTCTGAGTTCATTAAGTCTTTTATTCATGAAGAAAATGTCCTTGTTTAATGGCTGGGATATTTTCTGGATATGATTTTGATTATAAATGTGTAAGAGTTGATGAAAACAAGTGAAAAAGGGGGAGATTACCAAACCACTTATAATGTAATTATTTTTCTTAGACCTGTCTTAGTTGCTGCAAACTAAGATTCTAGAAAATGGATCAACTCTTCATCAACATCATTCAGAAAATGGTACAAGTTCAATTCTTATCAACTCAAAACTAGTGCAAAGTTCCTACTCTTACATTCAAAAGTACTTTCCAAAAGCTTCCAAAATTAGTAACAAATAAAAAATTTTAAGAATTTTTTTATTGAACTGGATTTTTAAATCTGTTTAAATATAGAAATACAGGCTCTGAAAACAATAAATTTGGATTAGGATTGCCTATAGACTAACACAATTGTCATAAAGCATGTTTGGGACAAATGCTAAGTGATGTGTGGGTAGAGAAAATATTTTCATTTGTCGAAATATTTTACAAATTAGTTAACTTTAAGATCTAAAATAATACTTTTGAGGAAAATGTAAAACAAAAATTTTCAGTTATTATGAATTTTAAAATTTTAAACGAGCTATGATGAGCAATTTTTTTAGAAAAATATAAAATGCTGTATAAGAATGACTTAAATTACTTCTTGAATTATCAATCTAAAACTTACTAAATCTCGATCTTCTCTTAATGGGTCGTATGGAGGAAGACCTGTCAATAATTCAAGTAAAACCACTCCATAACTGAATGTATCTAACTTTACAGATACATCTCCATTGAATGCTTCCCTTGCCATATAAACAGAAGTTCCATAGACATTCTGCGTTACAGCAACAGTGGATGATAGGCTACTATTTCCTATTCGAACCAAACCAAAATCTCCTATTTTAGGAACATAATTTTTGTCTAGTAGAATATTTGCACTGAAAAAAATTTATAAATAATTAAACTTCTAATTCAATCCAAAAATAACGGCACATTTTTTTATTGCATCTATAAAATCCTAAATCCCTTATTCACAAAAATTAGCAACGAAAGAGATCAAGTCATATCTAAAACAAAGATAAAATTGCCATGAACCAAAATGATAGTTAACCCTCCGTTAGTCATGCTGGTCCTGACAAGTGTCTGGTGAATTTTTTTTCAATGTTGCACAATGATTGGTTGGTTTGGGGTTTTAAAGAGCAACAAGGGCCATATTTGGCTAAGCTGTGCCAAACACAAGACAATGCCAAGTAATTGTTAAAAGAAAGGAAAAGTGGATGGAGAAGAAAGTAAAGATCACTTGGCATCCTGGGGGTCGCAACCCCCATTTTTACTAGAGGCAATGAACCCCATGAGAAAGGAATGGATCATTAGGGTACCTCATGATCGAGAAGCCACACCCAAGATGTGCCCCTGAGGGGATTACAGTGAAAAGAATAACTAAAAAGCACATAATAAATTTAAACAGTTTACAGTTACTTGATTTTTGGTATATCCTAAAATATACTGTGTATTTAAAATGAATGGAAAATTCCATGCATGTATAGCTAGGAAATCAAATTCAAGCAACTCACAGATGCAATGCGATCTCACTTGTTAAAAGACCTGTGACTAATGGAGGATTAAATAAGTAAAATATCAAAAATGATAAAAATAAATTGTCACAACTGAGGCAATGCCAATTTGTTGGACTTTGTTATCATTTAAGTCATTTTTCATTTCACTTATTTAACTAGGTCAAAATTAATTTAGTATCAAAGTTAAAACACAATTTCGGAAGACAAGTACGAAGTGGGATATGTAGCAATTTTTAAGGTTCTCTAAGTCACATTATAGATAGAAAACCATTAGTATAAGACAAATACTGAGGACGACATCTACAAATATTTTTCATTAATTAGAACTCCTCAATGGATGTAAAGTAAAACTGCATAAACAATTAAATTGAGAAGCATGCAATTCTAGAAATAGCTGAATTGTGTATATTCTCAAATATAAAACTTATTTCTGAACAATTGTAACTTTTAAAAAGAAAATCAGATTAATTTGCTTTTACTTATATGCAAAATTATTCTTAAGCTTTATGGATACAGCAGAAATAATTTGTCAAGTTGCATTAGCAATTTAGAATCAACCTAACCTTCAAATGAATTGGAGATTTGAATTAAATAACAAAAATTAATACCTGAAATAAAATATGAAACATAAGTGATATACAATTTTTATTGAGCATAATTACCTTTGGTTTTCTGAAATTTTATTTAGTTTAATTTTAACTTATATTGAGTAACGGAAAATATCCAAGGCACATATAAAATTTTGATTACAGATTACATTACTTCATGTATACGAAATCTGCTGTACATATGTACATCTATATCATTTTTAACATTAGTTATGTAAAAGCAAAATGAGTGTTTTTAATGCAACTGCCATCAAAAGAAAATAGATATGATTTCAGAAAAGATTTCAGATCACAGAAAAGTTTTAATAGTTATAATTGTTTTGCACAACTTTTACAAACAAATATAGGACATACTTCTTAAAACAAAATAAAACAAAAAACAAAATCGATCTGCTACCTTTTAATATCTCTATGCACCATTGGTACTTCTCCAAAAGTATGCAAATATTTAATACCCACAGCAGAGCCAAATGCAATAGACAGACGAGTTGATGATGGAATAGGAGGTGAATTCCTCTACCATATGGGAAAAGTAACATTTTAACACCACAGTAGATGAATGTAATTATCAGTACTTAATATCGACTATTTAAAAACTATAAATAAAGCAAATAAAAATTAAAATGCATAATGTATCCTTGAATTGTTGGTTTTTAAAATATAGACCAAGTTAACTGCAATATCTCTTGACTTGCAAATAATTTTCATTACAAGTCAATCACCCTTTAGAACATTACTTTTATTGATACAATTCAGCAAATTTTTTTCTGCATATTTCATGTTTTCTTCAGTAAAGATATTCTCTGGAGCATAAAATAACTCTGAAATTACTTAACCATTTTTTAGAGTTAAAGTTCAGGTTGCTACTTTTTTATGAAAAATTCTTTTTTAATCTTCTAATTTAAAATTCTAATTTACTTACAAATTATAACTCAATTATAACTCTAAGGTAAAGGGAGTATTTTATAAAGTTTTATTTTGTCATGATAGTTTTTCTGCTATACTTAACAGTTTAAATATTCATATTTATGACTGAATTACAAAGTCATCAAACTTAACTCTTTCACTGCTGCATACTTCCATATTGCTTCTTTATGATTACACTAATTTTTAACAAGAATGTATTAAAACAAACTACATTCATACTTAGTATTTTAAGAACAAAAAAAATGCAGCGACTGTCCTTCACATTTGGAATGAGAGTCTAAGCTATTGTATGACACCAACTTGACTCAATATTATTCAAAAATTACAAATAAAGCATACCTTAAAGTATAAGTACCCTATAACAGTAATGATTTCAGAAATATTAACTTTTTTAATGTGATCTACTTACCTTTTATATTAGAATAATTGTTACAGTTCAAGTAATAAGCTATTTTGACCTTTAAGTATCTTTTCATTCTTAATTATCAAAATTTTGTCAGGGTCAGAGCAGTTTTATACTTTAGATGTTTCATGAATTTGGTATACTGACTGATCCTATTAAAAAATTCTTAGTGTGACTGTGTGAACAAAACATTTTTTAAATCTTTGTGACCAAGAAAGATATGTTGTTCATTAACCTTGCACTGCAGCAACACAACAGGCTATTGGCAACAGTCCTCGATCAATCCCTAAAGAAAAGATCCAAGAACAACACCTCATAATTTTGAACCACAGTCAGATGACGAGGTCAACACTTGAGCTGTCACTCCACTCTTCAAACTTCCACACCATGGCAACATGAGGGCATTTGAGGCCACGGCAGATTTAACATGCACCAGCCCTAGTGTACACAATGGCCTTTGGCTGGACTGAGTTTTGAATTTGCGACCCTTCGGTTTCTAATCAATTGCTCTTCCAACTGGGTTACTGTGGTCCCATCACCAAGAAAGACAGTGAAACAATTAAAATAATTATCTCACTAATTTTCAGTTAACTTGGAAAAATTCAGAAGATAACTTTTGTATGTAGTACATAGCAGGATTCCCACACATGTAAAAATAGTCATTCATAAAAAGTAATGTTCATTTAGTATTACAACTTATTGATTGGAATAGAAATTTGGGAGAAGATTGAGCCTCCTCTGAATTTATTTTCTCAATACATACATGAGGCTGTGGCATAGGTTTTCAGATTAGAAACAATTGATTAATTTTACAAGTGTCCTTGAATTCCTATATTCAAAATATAGAATTTTATACTTACATGGCATGCTAATCGCTCTTGTAAAGAACCATTTACCATGTATTCATACACTAAGCAACATTTAGGACCATCAATTGAGCATCCTAAAAGTGCTAATATATTATCATGCTTGCATCTGTAAGAAAATGCATCTTATTTATCTTTTAACCTCTCCAATAAAAGTTTAACTTAATTTTTTAAATTTTAAAATTTAACAATGATTCACAAAATAACAATATGACATTTTATATTTTTAAATTCACTATTCATGGGCATTATTTAAAAGTTCAATGTTCCTCAGTAAAAACTATAATGAAATAAGAATGAAATCAGTGACTTTTAGACAGTAAGTGTCATAGAAGTTAAGAATGAGTTTATGTAAAATATTTAGCAAACATTTACATTTTTTAAATTATTTTAGAAAGTACTATTCAATAAATAGCAATTCAGGATTTAAGTCAACTCTTCTTTTCATTATTTTTTTTGTCATAAAGGTAATTTTTAGAATTTGTTTGAAGGCAAAAATATATTTTAACCAAACATGTTAACATAAATATTAATTATTTTTATTTATAAATATTTGTAGGTTTTATAAGCATTGATGTTCTCTATTTATTTAGTTTCAATACCTATCAAAAATAGTGATGCAAATTATTTTACAAATGCAAGAAAGAGAAGCACAATTCTCAATTTTACCAGTCTAACAAAGTATTTCCAAGTCATCAAGCAAATATTTTTAAAAGTTTAAAAATTTTTACTCACATACCTAACTAAAATGCTCAGCTCTGCAATAAATTGCTTATCAATAGGTTCTTTTAACTGCTTCACAGCAACTGTATGTCCAGAAAGATTTGCTAGAAAAACGGATCCATATGAACCTTCTCCAATCTTACAGCCCCCTTCATCCATTCTCAAAGGGCAGAAATTTCTTGTAGACAGAGAAAGATTCTTAAAGGAAAACAATGTAAGACCACTCAAGTCAATGCCTTGCAACTTCTCACTGATGTCGTTAACTATTTCTGTGGATTCATTGCTCTGAGAAACTTTTTGTATCACCGACTCCAGCTGTTCACTAACTGCAGCATCTTCTGTAGTATCATCTAAAATAACACAATAGAAATCTCAAACATAAAAACAAGGAAAATAATGCTATACATTTTTGCACAAGTTTGGATTCTCTTATGGACAACAACCCAACAAAACCTTTGAAAGTCTCTTAATTTTTTGTTTCTGAACAGTTTCAAAAAAGAAATTATGGAATTTACTCTGAACAGAAGTTGCCATCTAACTAGTTAAATCCATACAATAGGTAAAGCAGTACCCAGTGCAATCAATCTCATTCATATGCAGGCATTTTTCTAATATCTTCTAAGGAACAGGCTTCTGACTAATGCATTTTTGAATTGTTAAGATTTAGACATTAAGATTAACATTTTGAAGCATTATTAAGATTGACTTTTACTTTGATTAACAACTCAAACATCCAAAAGGAAGATGTAATCTTTTGAGACTAGAGACGACCCCTCCACAAGCACTTATTTTTTCATAGACGACAATGATTCACCTAATCGGAAAAGCATAGAATGGTTTTGTTTTGAATAAAAGAGTGTTTCACATATATTGTTTGGTCCCAAAAGCAAGCAGATGTCCTAATCTGTTATGTATTTTATATCAAAAATGAAACTGGTTAAATTGAGTGCTTCAATAAAATTAGAAAATCAAGATAAAATGAAGAAGAATGCTAGAAACTCAAAAATTATACTATAAATCAAAAATTGACCTAAAAATCAAAACTACCCAAAACCGATCTGAAAAAACTCTATTTCTATACATGCTAGCAATATCTAAGAGGTGCTTACAAAAAGATGACAAGTCATCAAAAACTGGACCCTATTTAGTCAATTTAATAATAATGAATATGATGTATAAAATATTCACACACAGAGCAACATTATGTAAATTATTTAATGTAATGTAAAATATATTCCATGTAGAAAAGACATTTAAATAAAATATATATTCTCTACTACATAAAAAACTACTATAAAAATATTACTTCTCAAAAGTTCATGCTCAACATAATGTGCAGCTCGCAGTAGATTCGCTTCCTTTAAAAATATTAATAAATCTTGTAAATTTGGTTGTTTCTGGCCAGAGGTACTCCAATGCTCAAATAATACTTCAGCAGGTTTATGCTCTGAATCTAAAATGCTGTAAATAAGAGCAACTAACTTAGATGATTTCAAACCATTGAATATTTTACAAATTTCAAAATCAGTACATCTCAAATATTTTTTATTTTAAAATTTTTCGAATGATCACTGAATCCCCATTCACACAAAAACATTTTTTTAAAAATATTTGTACATTTCTTGTTTTTCACCAATTAAAACTTTAATAGAAAAAACATTGATGAAACAGGTATTTTGTGCAGGGTATGTCATTTAAATCAGCTTGTGATTTAAATCACAATTTTAATCATGATTTAAATAAAGTGATTTTTATTAAAAAAATCATTGATTTAAATCACTTTAATTTTCTTTTTTTCTTAAGTTTAATATTGAAAATGAAATAACCTGGGACAAAATAAATCAGTTTAAAAGTTAGATAATTTTTAAAACTGACACTTACTGGCCTCCCTACTTTGAGGAACTAAAGATAATAATATTGATTGGGAAGCACTGGGTTCCAACTTGGAGAAATTATTTGCATCATATATAAATGTTTTGGAACTCTTCATTTTGTTCATATAAATCATTATTATTATTATCAGTATATTTGTAATATTACCTCATGTTGAAGGAGGGAAAGGCCCCATCCATAAAAATATTAGGACCAAATGAGTTTCTGGAACTTTGCAACCCTTCTGATAAGCAACCTAAGACAGATGAAACCACTCTGCATATTTGGTTACTCATATTATTTTCATATTTATCCCTTGTTTGGAGGCCCTACCAAAAACTTTTTAAAGGGTTCTAAGGTATGCTTGGTGTAGGTAGTTTTTTAACAAATTTAGTTTCTCATTGGAAATATTTCCTCTCCTATTTGGGGGACAAAAGGGATTTGGGCCCCTAGAGGATCATGTTAAGATGACAATGGCAACTGACCAACAAATATTTCTCCCTTTGCTCACTTGCAAATCTGTTTATCAGCAGATGCTGAGTTTTATACATACAAGACCAGTCCATATATTGTACGAAATGTTTTCAGGTAATTTTGACATCACATGGATTCTTCTCTTCACATGGAAAGATTGGTTAGACTTAAACTGATGCCCTTTCAAGAAGGAATTTAATTTTTCTGACAGGGTATGAAAAAAATTTTAATAGAAAACATTGGATTAATTTGATTTAAATCAGATTTTTTTTATTTAAATTGAATATTTATGATTTGAATTAATTCCTTGCCCATATAATTTTAAATTTGTTGGACATGAGACATGCAAATTAGTGTAGTTTCTAGATAGTTTTGATTTATTTAAACATTAATATTTTTATGTAAAATATTAATGTATTAGAAAATATAGTTACATAACTTTTGAAAGATTAAAATGTGGTATAGGAATTAGAGAAGTAAATCACATGATAGAGTAAATAAAACTGCCCCAAATGCCAAGCATGAGCAATGTTTTACCATCTGGTTCTCAGGCAGCTTAGTTTAACCCATAACCAGTGACATGAATTTTTTGGACCCAGATAAATAAGGTTGCCAGATCCCACCAACACTATATTATGAACTTTTTCAATAATATAGTGTTGGTTCCAATATCAATCATACAAATTTCAGAATTTTTTTGCATAATACATTTATCATATATGAATAAAATGTTTTGAATTACTTCACTTATTTTGATACAAAATAATTAATTAGTTCAAGACTTGCTTTTGAGAAAGTCATGTCACCAATAGAAAATAAAATAAAAGGAACTTGCATCTTTAAAAAATCCTACTTCTCATTAATTTTTAGCTTGCAAAAACAACTTATTGGTGAAAAAATTGTTATAAGTTAACTGTAAAAATGAGACGACATGAAAATACATAAATTTGAAATCAAATATGCTATTTTTCAAATTCATTGAGCATTGACAAGTATTTCATGGTTATATTCAAAACACAAAAAGGGTTTACATAAAAAAACAAAACAAAACAAACTTTTCTCTATAAACAGCACAGATGTAATAGTATCCCCCGAATACGCCAATTCAGTGGAATTTTGAGCTTGCAATAAAAAATGTATCAATTCCAATAGCTTTCTGCTTCAACCCATAATCTTCTCAATATACTCACTCAATAATCGGATGAGTGAATTAACTTTTACATATCAAATTTCAATTTGACAAATATTGAATAGTTATTCTAGCAGTGTAAGGAATTTTAAGGGATCAATGCATAAAATTTCCCAATAAATTGAAATAAATTACCCAATATATTACACAAAGCAAAATGAAGTATTAAAATTGCAAATTATAAAGATTTTTGTGTAAAATTGGAATGCTTTTGTGATACTGCAGAAAATCTTTTCATTATGAGTGTCTTTATATTTTTTATGAAAAAGACTACAATACTAAATAAATAACTAGAACAGATTAAAAAAGAAAGCAAGTTACCATAATTTTAATAATTTGAGTGAATATATTCCAAGCATCTTCACTCATCACATGGTGAATAGTTTTAAATTGGCCATGTGGGATTTATAGTCACACAGAATGTTTAAAACAAACCCATAATGGATGAGCAGGCTTGTCAGTGACACCTATCGGTCTAAGGCCCAAGATGGAAATACTTGTCTGGCAATTATGATCCCAATCAGCTAATACTGTTATTTAGTGCCTTCAAAGGGAGGATGATTTTCAATATAATTTTGGGGTTGAAATCAGTACGAGCAAAGTTCTTATTTGTATGAAATAACATGCATCTTGTTCAGTTATTTCATTTTCGATATTATTAAACATAACAGGAGGAAAAATTCTCAAATTTTGATTTAAATCAATGATTTTTTTAAATAAAAATCACTTGATTTAAATCAAGCTGATTTAAATCGGATACCCTGATTTCTGATAAAGAAATTAAAAATTTCTATAAAGAATCGCAATCTTTTCACTGTCTCAGATATCTTATTTGGATTGGAGAAACTCATTTAGATTTTAATATTTATGTAGAAAACTGGAAAGCCATTCATAAAATATTTCCTCCTTTGCTACTTCTGTATTTTATTAAGAATATTTTACTTTACTTTAAGAATTTTTTACAGTTTTACTTTACTTATATAGTTAGTTATAACTAAGTTGAGTAATGAAAAGGCCAGAAAATTAAAATTGATTTAATTATGATACGTAAAAATTTATTAAATTTTAAATTTTATCTTTCCAAATAAAATGTTATTTTTTAATATAGAATTTTAAAGTATTGTGGATTAACATCATGAAATTTAATTCAAATTAAACACCCAAAAAGCCCTGAGAATGATTTTTATTGTTTTAATCTTTCAAAAATTAGTCCTGCTATATTTCCTAAACTTTATATAATATCTACCATAAATATTTAACCCTCTTATATATTATTATATAACATACTATCTAGAGTCTACACTGATTTGCATTTCATGACTGACATGCTTAAACATATAAGAACAAATTAATTAAAATCATAAAAATTTAAATAAAAAATTATTTAAATTTTTGGTACAGCGGTAGTATAGGACATTTTTTGCGCGGTTTTTTTTTCGGATTTATGCGGTTCCTGGCAACTCCCTTCACTTTCTGAACTTGCCTACACACAATCGGCAAACGGATTTTAAATTCTATTTCGCCTATGTTTAAAAATTCGTGCAATGAACAGCAAATTGACTGTTTTTCAAATTTTTGAAAATAATACGGGAATTGAAAGACCATGAGAACTCTGACTTTGATGCATCCCCTTGATGGCCAATGCCCATACAGGGGACAAGAAACATGGTTTAGAATTAGTTGTTTTAAATATTCAGGTGGACCAATAAGACTTCGAAAGATTCCGGAATGTTTAACGAATTTAATTTTCTTTCAGGATTTTGAGTTTCTGAAGGTTTTTATTTATTAACCGACTTAAAATTATTAATAAAATACCTGATGTCATCGGCAGTGAAGAGAAATTCATTGTTGTTATCAGGATTTCGTATAACACCAGCCAATTCCAGCCAACTTCTGTTGACACTCAGGATTAAATACAGTTTATTTCTTTCCCTCGGTCTCAGATGTCTTAATTTTGTGAGAGGATTCAAATCCGCTATCGAAGATGCTGTGGATGGAAATGACATTTTCATGAGGCTATTAATTGCATTGGAAATTCTGACTAGACAGAATTATAAAATCATTTCAAAGTGCAACCAGAAATGTACAATCTCTTTTCGTTGTTTGATGTTCAAAAAGCAATGCACTTAAAAAATATATCGGTTTCTCTGTTAGGAGGGTTTATGAAGTCAATGTTTATTTACATGGGATTTGAAGGCGGCGTTCGTAAATAATAAACACTCAGCAAAGAAAATATCCAATCACGCGACATCTTTTCTTCAGATTATTAAGCTGCATTCTGGTCCAAGTAGTCTTCATATTGAAGAAAAGTTTTTTTGAAGATGTAAAAAAAAAAGAATTTCCAGCAAACAACTACAAAACTAAAAAAATGTAAAAAAAACACTTGATCATGTAATAATATAAACGTTACCATAACTGCAAAATTTAAAAACATGTTAAATGATTGGAATACTTTTGAGATACAGGTCTTCAATGCAGGACAAATGAAGTAAATTAGTATGGTATTTGCGTCTTCATAATATGAATTTTACAATTTCAGAACACTTAAAAAAGTCCTTACGGTTAAGTAGTTCGACTCAACAATATAACCATTAGTTATAAAAGTAGGAATGGGCAGATCTTTCAGCAGATATGATATTGCGGCTAGGTAGCGAAAATCGCCACAAAATGAACATAAAATCATAAAAAATACTCGTAAAAGGTGATATTCAAGTTTTAAAGTGGCCTCCAGATTAGATAGCTGATGACGTGAGAAGAAATTTACGTGAGGTTCACGTGAGAAGAAAAGCTCTTTTCGACTTTCTCAAACTGAGAACAGTATAGTCCTGCGGAGCTTTTCTCATAGAGGAATTCCATAGATGGACGTTACACAACGTGTGAGACATGCGACTCGAGTTTCACGACCTGATGATTTCTACTGCATCTGTCACAGGCTTAGCGATGCTCATCGAAATTCCGCGACGGTTGACCATCCGCTACTCAGCCGCGATTTACAAGCCGCACCTCAAACTATTGTTTTCTTTGCGGTACGTGACACACAAGACGACTTCTAAAGAGCACTTTTCCTTGCTGACAAGAAAGAAAACCGGTTGAATCTCTCGGAACCTCCCCCAAGATCGCAAGTCAAATCGTGACGAAAAGAAGCGCAACCTAGGTCGCACTTCACAAATCGTCCCGTTCCTGAGACATTAGCCGCTCATGTGCTAACCTCAATAAGCCGCTCCTCTTCACAATAGCCTGGTTTTTGCAAAATGTAGCTCAGAATGAGTGCTACAGGTTTTCTACAACAGGCTACAGATGATAGGTAATTTAATTAACGTCGCACTGGAGCAACACAATGGGCTATTTTGGCAATTGGCGACGGTCCGGGATTAAACCCGAAGGGAAAGATCGAGGACAACACCACGTAATTTTGAACCACTGTCAGATAACGAGGTGAAAACACACCTGAGCTTGCACCCCACTCTCCAAACTTTCACACCATGCCAAAATTAGGACATTTGAGGCCACGATAGATTTAACGTGCACCAGCACCCTTTGTACGAGACGATGGTTAAATTCGAACTCGCAATCATCCGGTTGTTAATCTGCTACTCTTCCACCAGGCTACCGCAGCCTTATAGGCTACAGAATGAATGCTTGGGTTTTTTAATATTCTAACGTAAATTAAGTGCATGATGTGCACTGGTTCGTGTATTTTATCACAACCGCGAAAGAACTTAAAAATATAGGTGAATAATGTACAAAACTTTATGATTATCATAAAATATATTACTGGATATTTTTAAGATATATTGAGGCTATCAATCTTTCGACCACTCCTATTTTTCCTATTAGACAGCCCCTACCTGACCATGTGCAAAGGCAAACTACGCACCCAACTGAGGAAAGGTGTGTTCGATACCGTACCTGATTTAATAAATCAAAACGAAAGGCATAATTAAATCTTGAGAGCATTGTTGAAAAGTTAAACATATTTAGGTGATTTTAAAAAATGGTCACGTTTAGAGGAATATTTTACGTTTTCTACTGCGTTATGTTATAGTACATAATTCACATGTCTTAAAACCGCCTTTAGTATGAAATAGTTGGTTTAAATAATGTGCACTCTTTCATCAAATTTTTTTTAGGTGAATACGTCTTTAAATTCGGTTCGGTATTTTCGGAGGGGGTCTTCATAAAAACTCCAGCGACCAACAAAATGTCCAAAATTTGTCGCTCTTCGGTTTCGTAAACTATAAATAATGTAATGAACTAAATTTGTTGGATAGAGGGTTTATGTCAGTATCTAAAATGGTGGGTAGTGGGGGTATGCAGCGGTGGAGGGGGAGGGGTAGCGCTTGCGCATGAACACTAAAAATGGCGACGCAGCGTGGCGTTTGGGCAATGTAACTTTAGATTGCGAAGAGATAGGACGTTGAAATTGGTGTCGATTTGTAGAGAATAACATTACAATATAATATTATTTCCCTCCTCTCTTAATATATCTCTAAACCTAACGGTGAGTTGGAAGGAGGTGGGTCTAGAATATAATATTATTAGCAATAATAACCGATAAAATGAAATTTGTAAAGTTATAAGCCGATAAGTGTTCTGAATTAAAGAAAATGTTCATAAATTGCTGACTTTAAAAAGATTCAGCTTTCTCTCGCACAACATCCGTAGCTGCTCGACGTGAAAGTTTGAAGAGTGGGGTGCCAGCTCAGGTGTTGACCTCGTCATCTGACCGTGGTTCAAAGATACGAGGTGCTGGTCTCGGATCTTTCCCTTCAGGTTTGATCCCGGACCGTCAATAATTCGTTGTGTTGCTCCAATGCGACGTTAATTAAAATACCTACCTAAAAACCTTGCCTTTCATATTCAAGATGATCACAAACTGGAATATATGTTCTATATTTTTGTGTCAACGCGTGTCCATCTGCTTTTATAAATCGTCAACGAATTTCTTATTTTAGTACGTTTTAAAAATGTGGGTAATTATTAAAAGTGTTTAGTTTTCTCTGCGAAAAGTAGTCCGATTTCCCGACCTAATGGGGCCGCGGTAGCCCGGTGGGAAGAGTAACGCACTAGCAACCGGAGGGTTGCGAGTTGGAACTCAACCAAAGACCATCGTGCACAAAGGGGGCTGGTGCACGTTAAATCTGACGTGGCCTCAAATGTCCTTACGTCGGCGTGGTGAGGAAGTTTGGAGAGTGGGGTGCCAGCTCAGCTGTGTGTTCACCTCGTTATTTGACCGTGGTTCAAAATTACTTGGTGTTGTCCTAAGATCTTTCCCTTTGGGATCGGTACCGGACCGTCGCCAATAGCCTGTTGCGTTGCTCCAGTGCGACGTTAACTAAAATACCTTACCTTACCTCCCGACCTAATAATTAAGGCTTAAATACGAAGGTAGGTAGTTGAATAAACTGTCGCACTGGAGCAACTCAAACGAGTTATTGGTGACGGTCCGGGATCAATCCCGAAGGGAAAGATGCGAGGACAACATCTCGTAATTTTAAACCATGGTCATCAACACCTGAACTGGCATCCCACTCTCCAAACTTCCACACCACGCCAACATCAGGACATTTGAGGCCACGAGAGATTTAACGTGTAGTAGCGTTACCACCGAGATAACAAGGCCAGACCGCTGTGACGTTTCGATCACGTGACTCGCTTACTAGTAGTCATAACAAACATCGCCGCATGGCCGGCTACTTGTGGATTACCTTTAATGTAGCGTAAGAAATTAGGGTTTTTTATACTATTTTACCGGAAAGCAAGTGCAGCTGCCAGTTAAATATTGTTATATAACATTTGTGGAACATTACAGTGTCAAGGTGTTAAAGGCTTTCATCAAATAACACGTTTAACGTGTGTCCAGACCGATTTCTTTAGGCTTAACCACGAGGCTATCCAAAATGCCCTTTCGATGCTGTGTACCTACTTGCTCTGGAAATTATAGATATGGTGATGCACCAAAAGTGGCAGTTTTCTCCTTTCCAGAGGATAAAAATATTAGAAAAAGATGGCTCAGGGCGATTCCACGAGCCGACTTTAAACCATCAAAACGCAGCAAAGTCTGCGAACTTCATTTTCAAAACGATGATATCGTCCGGAATGTATCGAAATTCAACAAAAAAACTGGTGAGTGTTCTACCTTTTCCATGAAACGTCTCCGTTTAAAAGTTGGTGCTATACCAAGTATATTTCCATATTGCCGTAAATATCTCTCGAAAACTTGTCCCACCGTTCGTAAAAGCTGGGAAGATAAAATTCGTGAAACTGAGGAATCCAATTTATTGAGAGCTATCAACGAAAGCAAATATGAGTTCATTGCTCATCATGAATCTATTTCTTTTCAAAATTTTAATAGGCTACTAGAAATTCTGGATTCATTACCCCATAAACAAAATTGGTTTAAACTAATTGAGGAGTCGAAAGTTACTTTTTTCAAAATTTATTTTAATCTAGGACCTGCAACAAATTAGACTGTTGTAATACATTCAAATCTGAAAATGGAAACATTTATGTGGCCAAGAAATTTCTGTAGATAACAATCAAATAAAAACACCCTGTCACGTTAATAATTTGGAAGTTATTGAAAATTGTTTGAATTTTATAAATGAAATATCAATGAAAAATTCTTCAGCCAACTATGATAATAATCGCTTCAGTTGCTTTTACAGTTCAATTGCTTTGATTTCCCATTTTTACAGATTTAATGATGAAGAAAACATTAATTCGATTTCTTTAGACTATGAGAAAGGGTTTTCTTTTCGATTTATGGTCGCATTTGAGAAACTATGATATTGGGCGGTATTAAGCTTGATTGACGTGTGTATTTTAATTAATAAAAGTCATAAGCGAGTTTTTCGCTATATTTTAATTGAATTTACGATATAATTTTGGCTGGTTTTTTAATAAGTTATTGCTTTTACTATTTACGCACACTCTCTGTTATCGTTAGTAAATAAGGAAGAAAGACGCGAGGGTGTGGAAGTTTCATTCTGAGATTATCATAGTTTTAACTAGGGAAAAACCATATTTACAAACTGCTATAATAATTTGCAATAACGTATAACAATATTTTCCTGTGGTCTCGACGTATATAGAATATATTATGTATCGTTGTAGACAGATTTCACTGTATTAGGCTTTGAATATTCCAATACGGCGGTGGTCGTTCGTATCGCACGTATGACTACTAGGGAAACGCCATGACGGCAGCGGTCAGGCCTTGTTATCTCGGTGGTAACGGTAGTAGCCCCTTTTATACACAACGGTCTTTCGGTTGGATCGATAAACTTGCATACTTCCGAGGTTCCAAGATTACCCCCACAGGTGGTAGGTATGTATTTAATTAATGTCGCACTGGAGCAACACAACAGGCTATTGGCGACGGTCCGGGATCAAACACGAATTCCCACAGGTGGCAAAGAGTGAAGTCCGATCCTGCTCCGGACTTAAGAATCACCTGTATATAATTGGGCCGAACCAACATCTCCCTGAAAGAAACGGTCATAGAATTGATTTTTCGACGTCACACTATTTCTACCAGAGGCCTCGACAGATTTAACGAGCACCAGCTCCCACGTACACGACGGTCTTTGGTTGGATCGAGTTTTAAAATAGCAAATATCCGGTTGCTAATCCGCTACGATTGAAACTGGGCTACCGTATCTTCCCCCTTCGGGATTCATCCAGATCGTCGCCAGTAAACCGTTTCGTTGCTCCAGTGGGACGTTAATTCAACTGCCTACCTCCAACTCGGCGGCCGTAAATACGGAGGATATTCAACAGAAGATTTTTATGGAACGTTAATTCTTGATTCATTAGAAAATGGAAGTGCCAGCTGACCATTGCAAGTAGTACCGTTAGAAAACCGTTAAAAAGTTAATTTTATCTTTCTTCGTTTACATAGATGAATCAACGGTAGCGGCGCTAAAATTGCGTTGCTTGCATCTTTTTCATTGTAGTTTATCTTATTTTTTAAATCGTAATTGGATCAATGGGTAGTTTATTTAGTCAAATTATTTTTGAACGTTGAAATTTGGCTGACACAAACGCTGAGTCAATATCGGAAAGCTTTCTAATGTAGAAATTTGATTAATCTGACCCTCAATGTTGAAGTTCGTTTGATACTGAATTTTTCATCAAAACTTTGGTTGATCAATCATTTTTTTCACTAAATGAAATTTTGCTAAACTAAATTATATTAAATTTTGATCAAATCAGCTTTTTCTCTACAATGAATAAGTTAAATCAGAATTTCATTTAACATTTACATTTAATTTGTTTTATATACCTTTCATCATGATTATTTTTACCCATATGTACAGAGAACTTATTTTCTAAGGTGTTTAGATACAAAAATTTAATAGTAAAAATAGAAAAACAATGAAATTTAGAACATTTTACGTCAAAATTGTAGTTAGTTTAAATGTATGTGTTTCAAGTGTTTGTGTTCAACACTTTTAGTTTCTTTACGCATTCGTGTGTTATTAAAATACCTGTTCAGTGGAGACATTCAATCTATACAGTGGCACTCTGACCCTCGTTTCAACACGCTCTGGGTTGGAATCCAGATCTTAATATGGGTGCTCGTAGTGGTTCGAAATTCATTTTAAGCCGTAGGGTCCCAGTCTAATCAGTCTACGGGTAGCAAAAAATGACCCTTGGAATGACAAACCATCAATGGCGACAGATATATGTATAATTCAGCCACTTAAAAAAGCGCTCTCATAGATTTAAGTTCAATTATGAAATAATATATATATATTAAACATACTTTCCGTTCATTTATATATCCTTTTATAAGCATTCTCTCAACTTTTCAATTATCAGATAACTTTTAATATAACTAATTTCATCAAACAATTCCGCCATTACATTTATTTAAATTTATTTTTCTCTTCCTTTGTAAACAATGGTAGGACAGGTATTAATTAACTGGCAAAATAAATAAACAAGGAATTAAAATGATTTTTCGGAAAAATCTAAAGAACAACTGATAGAATAAAATACTGTCCATTAGAATGAAGGACTTCTAATCCCCACATCTATACAGATTTCCAAGTGGAATAAATTTTAATTCAATGATACTTCGGAATAAGATATAGAAATTGAATGCATTTATAATTTAAAGAATGCTCATAATTTAACAACGAACATTCAAAATTTGAATTCAAAACCAAATTGTGTCATTTATTTGGAAAACTGACAATTACCCCTTATATTTTTAAACTGCTAAGCAAAATCTACAAAAATTAGTGCTAAGAGTATTATCCAAAACTTTTCGAACTACACTGCTGGCCACCCAAATTGCAACACCAAGAAAGACAAGAGATATGACAACAAAATTTATTTTGTAGATAACATGTTGACCAAGTATCAAATGATTAAATTTATAGACTTTTGTGAAGTGTGGTTCCTGCCAAAATCAGTAGCCAGAGTAGCCGCCATTGTTGGAGATCACCGCTGCCACACGCCTCGGCATTGATTCAAAGAGACTTTGGATGTGTTCTTGGGGTACAGCAGACCAAGCAGCTTCCACACGTTGCCAAAGTTGATCTGGTGTGGCAGCTGGGGATGTATTCTGGGTCAATCGTTGAGCAACCATGGACCACATGTTTTCTATCGGCGAAAGATCCGGAGAGCGAGCTGGCCAGGGAAGCAATTCAATCTGGCGATTGACGAAGAACCCTTGGACAATGCGTGCCACGTGTGGTCGCGCATTATCCTGTTGAAATATGGCTGTGGGCAAGCCCTGAAGGTAAGGAAGGACAACTGGCTCCAACACCTCGGAGATGTAGCGCTGGCTGTTTAAAGTACCGGCAATGCGTACTAGAGGAGTGCGAGAGTGATATCCAATACCGCCCCATACCATAATACCCGGTGCAGGACCAGTGTGGCGGTGCATAACACAGCTGTTCAGCATCCTCTCTCCACGGTGTCTCCAGACTCGAATCCGACCATCGTGGTGTTGCAGACAGAAGCGTGACTCGTCAGTAAACACAATTTCATTCCATTCTGCTGTCCACATCCTTCTTTCATCGCACCATTGGCGGCGGAAACGTCTGTGGTTCTGCGTCAAGGGTAGACGAAGCAATGGACGTCTTGCGGACAGACCACTCTGCTGTAAACGGCGTCGAATGGTACGCACAGACACTGGATGATGCGGTACAGACTGAATGTGCTGTGCTATGGTTCGTGATGTGGCTGAGCGATCCGTCACTGCCATACGCACAATATGCCTGTCATCACGTGAAGTGGTGCACTGAGGTGGATGCGATCGAACACGTCGGTCCGTCGTACCCTCCTGCATCCAACGATCACGTATCCGCATTACAGTTGTTTGGTTTCGTCCAACACGACTACCGATTTCCCTGAAAGATAATCCACAATCTCGGTAGGCCACTATCCTTCCTCTGTCGAACTCGGATACTTGATCAAAAGATGATCGCTGTTTTCTACGAGGCATAATTGATCGTTTTTTTGAAAAAACCACAAGAAAAACACAATTGCCGTACTTGAAATCGTCGAAATCTCCAAGCCTTAAATAGCGCTTTGAAGTGGCGCCACAGGCGCGCGTGATGTGCGTCTGCGCTGAAATTCTAATCATTTGCATATCTCACCTCCGCTAATGCATGTTGTAAATTTCATATTATTTGCATGCTTCCTTCAGGGTGTTGCATTTACGGTGGCCAGCAGTGTAATTCAAGAGTATTTAAGTATATATTGTAGTTGCCCACACAAAACTTAGTTTATGTAAGATTTTCCACATTTAATTAAATCCTTTTCCTTTTTTCCCCATTTTAACGAATTTTTTATTAGAACTTGTTTTCCAATCACAATCAATTTTGATGTAGGGATAATTAATTCGCTTCTAGAAATTTCTACTGCTCTCTATTATTTACTATACGCAGCCTGATTATATTAGTATTCTGTTTTTGCGGTTAACAACATTACACTTAGACAAACACATTGCCGCAAGAGGATATATTTGTTTTCCAAATGAATATTCTTCTAGACAGGGCGAGTCTCAATTGTTTTTACAAAATAAGAGGGGTGATAGTACCCATCCAGACGAGCAATAATTACCATGGAACATAGGGTCGCATTCCACTCTGAGAGGCAGAAAAGAGTAAAGTCGAAACGCGTCGAGCATGAACAAGTCATCGTCTCTGACGTCGCACACTTTTCCAGCACGGTCCGGCACTTCTTGAATGCCACATATCCCGCACGATGGATCGGACGTGGCGGACCTGTGGCTTGGACTACTCGCTCACCGGACCTCAACCCACTGGACTTTTTCTTCTGAGGGCACATGAAATCTTTAGTGTACTTACCATACGCCTGTGGACTCGCTGAGAATCGGTGTTGCAGCAGACAAAATTAACACAACACCAGGAATCTTCGAGAGGGTGCGCCAGTCATTTCTTCGCCGGTGTGAACTGTGCAACGACACGCGTGGCCGCCACTTTGAGCACATGCTGTGAGTTTTTCTCTGATCAGCAGCTTTTGGTATCGTTCATTCGCTTTCCCAACACTGTTGTAAGTTCATGTTGAAATTCTAATTTTACTCTTTTCTGCCTCTCAGAGTGGAATGCGACCCTATGTTCCATGTCAATTATTGCTCGTCTGGATGGGTACTATCACCCCTCTTATTTTGTAAAAACAATTTAGACTCACCCTGTATATAGAAAGCTAAGAATAAATTAACACTTAAAAATTCATTTTCCATTTTTGAACATTTCTAAAAACAAAATCTGTTCGAGATCAAAATAATTACTCAACAAATTCTAGATTTTTTAAAGAAATGAAATACTTTCAAAACTCAAACTCAATCCATTTGCAGGAACTTACACCATATATCTAAAGAACAATTCATATAAACTTGAAGTTTCAATTATTGTAAAAAATAAAAATAGTAGCTCCCAGTTTTTTGCAAGAAAGCTGAACGTAAAATTTATAAAATACTTTAATAATACAAATAAAAATACAAACTACAACAGTAGAACCTGGATAGTTTTTAATATATTTTTTGACGTAAAATCTGATGTTTAAAAAGTTTCTGAAAAGGTGCATTCTGAAAGGTTCTTAAAGCATTTTCGTACTGGTAAAAAAATACATAATATATACTAAATTTCTTCACTTGTGGACCTCGGTTCCAGACCTTGGGTCTTAATCTTTATTATTCTTTCAGATTTTGAAAGAAATGTTTCTGATGCGTTTAGATATACATTTATGAAATCTTCCAGCTTTCAGTTTTATTATTTAATTATTGTTTCTCTACATAAAAATATCCAATTAGAGAACAAAAATGCAACCAAAAGACATACACGAATAGTTAGATAAGAGGTAAAACAAACCACTGCACTGAAGCAGATTATTGAGGTAGATAGGTAATTTAATTAACGTCACA
Source organism: Meta bourneti (assembly GCA_933210815.1). NCBI lineage: Eukaryota > Metazoa > Arthropoda > Arachnida > Araneae > Tetragnathidae > Meta > Meta bourneti. The sequence goes on along the minus strand of OW119930.1, from coordinate 54,921,915 downwards.
CTGGAGCAACAAAACGGGCTTTTGGTGACGGTCCGCGATCAATCCCAAAGGGAAAGATCCGAGGACAACACTACGTAATTTTGAACCAAAGTCAGACGACGAGGCACCCCACTCTCCAAACTTCCACATCATGGCAACATGAGGACATTTGAGACCACGGCAGATTTAACGCGCACCAGTCCCCTGTGTACACGACGGTGTTTGAACTCGCAACCCTCCGGTTGCTAATCCGTTACTCTTCCAACCTGGCCACCGCGGTCTGATTATTGAATTGGAAATCATCTCTACTATTATAAAAGGAAGTGTTTGTGGGTCTTTCTGAGGTGTCCAGACGAATCTATAGAACTTACAGCCATGAAATTCGCCACACAGGTAGTCCTAAAGGTGACTGAATTTCCCTCGAAGCCCGAATTTTAAAATTTAATGTAGAAAATTTGTTAATTAATATTTCGTGCTGCGCATGTAGCCCCTCCTCCACTATGACGTATCTGCGCAGACTGATCTGACAGATACTTATCGCGCGCCATGCTATCTCCTTCACTAAAAACACCTCTCCTCATATTGAAATGATGGTGTAGTGGTTAGTGCTTAGGAGGGAGACCTGAGTTCGAACCCGTCCGACGGATAATTTTTATCTTTCGCCTCTATATTTTTTAAAAATAGTAAATATACTCTAATCCTTCCAATTTTTTCTGTACTTACTTTTACTTTATCCTTTCATTTTTTGAATTCAACAGAGTTTTTGAGCACATTGGAACCATCTGGAGTACCCTCGCACATATTACAGCTAGAAATTGGGGCCACAGATTTTGCTTCTCAGAAATCTGCATCCACCTCACTTTGCAATGGAACAATATCAAGAAACTGATGCCGAGTACCTTTTTTTTTAGTTGAATAATTTCGATTTTAGAGTGATTACATTTGAAGAATACAATTAAAAATTAAAATCTCTTTCCTAAAGGAAAACCTATTTTACAAGCGATTCAGGGATTTCGCAATAAATAACTAAAAGTCTGATCGCTTTCTCTCAGTCGCTTCTTAGACCACACATCAAAAATTCAGAAAACGTTAGTCGTTATTTTCGGTCTCCTAATAAGGACCCTGAAGAACTCCCCACCGCTCAGAGAAAACAAAAACCGGTTAAATATTCGATAAAAGTCCTCAAACGACGATTTAATACAAAAGGAAAAGAAAGGAAGAAAGAAAACATGGACAGGGAACAATGCACGCCGCAAGGAAACGGTCCAGTGATTTCCACTGACGGAATAATAAAATTTGAACTCTGGGAAATTATACGTTAGAGGAGGAGGGGGACGAATTATGTTTTTTCTCTCCAATTTCATAGCACAGGAAACTTGTAGAACACGTTTCTAGTTGTACAAGATGTGCCTTTGGCGATGATCGTAAAAGTAGTGTAGCCTACTTCTGGGTCAAAGGAACCATGGCAAATAATGTATAATAAGGCAGAGGATAATACCTTAGGTCCACGGAACACTAAAAAATCTACAGAACTTGTTTCTAAGTTGAATTATGTCCATCTTCAAGACTTAAAGGCAATTCACTTTCTTAAAAACTTCATTTTCTATCAAACTTAATTTTTAAACTTGACTCAAATCTTAATTTTTCTGTTAGCTAAATACAATATTCTTTCTTCCATAAAACTAGGAATGATCAAAATGCAAATCCAAAGAGGTGTTTTTCAATTCATTTTTAGTTTTCATCTGTATAGTTGCAAAAATGTTTTTATTCCTTGAGGTTTGTATTAATAATCACCAGAGATCTTTGAGTTATAATTAGGCCAGATTAAGGGAGGGTCGCGAGTAGCATGGCATCGAGGCACGAGGGCAAGGGGAATGTGAAAAGTTTTTGTATTGTGTCAGTACGATGCAGTAGGCACAAATAAATGGATTGCATAATTAAAACTTATTTATTTACACCAAATCTATATATTGTACTAACAGAGACCGTGGCTCTGAAATACTGCTTCAATGCGTCCGTACAAATAATTTAAGCAAAAAAATTGAAATCGATGTAAAGCTAGGCGAAAAATTCTAACTGGCAAAAAAAGTTCTATAGATATTTTTTTAAATGTTGCCACAACTGGCATATAAAAAATAAAACAAAGTTAATAAAAATGCAAACAGACTGTTACCCCAACTTACGTCTAAGGAATAAAACAAAATTAATCAAAACGCAAACTCACCTTAATTCTCCTCGAACCAAGAAGCCACTGTAGCCCAGTTAGAAGAGCAACGGATTAGCAACCGGAGGGTTCGAAACTAGGTCCAGCCAAAGACTGTCGTGTACACGGGGGCTGGTGCACGTTAAATCTGTCGTGACCTCAAATGTCCTCACATTCATGTGATGTGGAAGTTTGGAGAGTGGGGTGATGCTCTCGTCATCTGACTGTGGTTCAAAATTACGGGGCGTTGTCGTTGGATCTTTCCCTCCGGGATTGATTCCGGATCGTCGCCAATAGCACGCTGTGTTGCTCTAGTGCGACATTAATTAACTACCTACCACGAGCCAAGATATCAATGCGAGCGCAAACGGTAATTATTTGGCATGGGCACACAAGCAATTGTAATGAGCAGTCTGTTTTCCAAATTAAAAAAGTTACGAGTACTTACAGCATAGGTATTTTTAGCAGCAAAACTGTAAAACGTGCAAAGAAAAACAAAAAATGTATTGCATAACTGTGCAAATTGAATATTAACTTGGTATACATATTTGTAATTCAAGAGAGGAACGTCATCTACTTTGGTACTGTGGTCCGTCGTTAGTTTAGTACTGGATCATGGAGTAGCGTTTCTTTAATATTGGTCAATCATAAATTGTAATCAATAACCTATAATCATACATCAATATCTCCCATTGATACAAGTAATTTGTTTTACCTGTATGCAAACCGGTTGGTATGTTATTCAATGCCGGCTGTTTAAATTTCATGTCTTAAAGTTTTAGTCTTAGATTTTAAAGCTTTAAGTCTATCCTTACAATGTCAAAGAGGCGAAACTGCAGTTCTAAGGACGATCTCCGGTAAGAATGTATCTTATTTTTTCATGAATACAGGATATTACAAAACTCCTGTCCCATGTTTGACGTCCCAATGTCCCATTTTCTCTCAAGGAAATATGGGCAGACTTTCCAGTAGGTACCAAATTAGACGGGCCCTTCATAAAATACAAATTAGATTCCAAGTCCTAAATGTTTAATTTAAAAATGTATAAAATTTTCTCCATTATTTTACTCAGAATGAAAAGATTTTATAACTTTAAACTTCGTAAACAGATTGCACATTGCAGAGTAAAAAATTTTCATATCTCGCAGGTCCACCTCGCCCTCGGGTTCCTGTATAGTGCGGTTTCGACGAGAAGGCAGTCGACTTTGGGTCAGTCGATATTTAAAAAGCTATGAAGAGTGTTTGAAAGCATAGATGTGAAATATAAGTAGACTAAACATTGCTACTGAGAGGAGCTTCAGAAAGTGTGGCCAACATGTCTACTAGTAATCACGTGATTGCTCTGGGAAAAATTGACTTGATTGGACGATTTGGCATTTTATCGCCTCGTTTGGTGATGTAACATCTGATGACGAGTAGGTGTGTGAATGCACATAAAAGGATGAATATTTCTTGGGTTTGGCCAAACACATTTGTATTTAAATCATATTATTTTTATCCATTAAATCATCTGTAGTTTGTTTCTAACTTTGAAAAAATTATTTATTAGATTCCGGATGCTTAATATTACTATATGAAATTGTTTCTAAAATTATAAATTAGTATGAAAGTAGAGGTTTTATTTAAAACACAAATGCAAAAATAGTTATCCCTGTAATTAAAATTTTTCATTAAATTAGTTATGAGTTGTTTCGTTAAAAAGGGTATAAGGGTTATTGTCACATTTATATACCAGCAATCTGTATGTATGAAACTTTGGCACATGTATTAAGTACATCACATATAAAACAAAGAAGCAATTCACTTATGATTCTGAAGTAATTTTAACAAAACAATTAACTTTTGATTTTTGTTCCCCTAAAATTAAAATTTCGTTCCCCTTTCATCCTCTATGGAAAAACTAGTAAATAGAATATAATTAAAGTTCTAAATTCATACAAACTGAATAAGAGGATTTTGAATAGTTGTATACGTTTTAATATGCTCTTATTGTTAGATTAATATAAAGTTTTTTGTTTAAAGTTACACATTTCATAGACACAAAATTAATTTGAATCATTCGAGAGGCAATGCTTAAAAAGTTTTTTTTTTTTCGAAATTTATCACAAATTCAAGGCTTTAAAAAAACTTGGTTTTTCAATGTAAGAAAATTACATCAACAGTAAAAAATTGTTTAATAGAAGAGTATGTTTTGTGTATGCATACAGTTTTACTAAATATTTTAATTTATTCAATGTACTATATTACTTTAGAGGCAAGAATTAAAAAGTGCTTCCTCTTACCAGAAAGATTATTAGCTTAGGAATTTCATTTCGCTGTAGTATGTGTTTTTATTGCTGTTGGTGTTCTATTAACAAGGACATATTTATAAAAAATTTCAGTAGAAAGTTATGTTTTGGAAAGACGCCCTTTCAACAAACACATAAGTTCTGTATAATTAAAATAAAAGATTTTACACATACCTATTTTAAAACATCAAAAAAGTTATCTATTAGATATAAATATGTTGCACATTATCTACAGCAGTTTATAAAAGCAAACACCACACGAATGCATTACTTTATTTTAAACATTATTTCCGATATGCATTGATTACAAGGCTAGGAAATGCACTAGAAATGTTCGTAAATATATTAATTCGAAAGAGAAAATCTACTTTTATTATACGAGTAAATATTAAGACACTTTATTGTATATAAAGAAATACTTTTTTAAATAAACGTAAATCGCTTACCTGTATGAAACATAATATTTCCAAGTGTCATAAATTTGGAATTACATCTATATATGCAGCAGGAAAGAATCATTTTGATCTTTCAGATTCACGTTTCAATGTATTTGCTATGGAAGAAGGGTGAATGGTTTCCTTCCACAACGCGTTATCACTGCTATCGCTATCGGTAACGAACGATAAACTTAAAACCAGGATCCGAGCAAAAGATGCCAATCGTGGGAGCGATTTGTTTACGTTACTTCCAATCCCCTTATTCAATAGACTTGTTAAAACCAAATTACTCAATTGCCAACTCTCGGAAGCCGGACTGTACCATTTTACCAGCGACCTTGTATGTGTGGGAGGTACAGAGTGAAAACACAAATTTTAAAGTCGATACTGTACAATTTTTATTCACATTACTCCTAAACATCCTTGACGGTTTATGTTTGGTTTAGCTTGTCGCTCCTTTGGTTAGTTTTTGCTGCACGAGTTTCCCAAAACTGTCGTTTAAATTCGTTGTACTCAAAGTTTAAATTTGAACTTTGTTAGAGAAACACAGAAATACAGGAACGTTCAATTCGATTAGGAATTTAAAAAGTTTCGTTAGATGATCTTGATGATAGGGAGAGGCAAAAGTAGTTAAAACTTGAAGCTACATTCATCCAGGGGATTTTTTGAATTTTCAGGCAAATTTAAATTAAGATATATGCATTTCTGAATCTCCGAAATGCACTTATGCAAAATTCTATCAGGGTTACGAGGGGTATGAGACCCATTCATACCGTACATCGAAATTGGAATTGGATGATCTCTTTGATTCTTGGGTTTGTTTGATACTTGTTCCCGACCCGTTCCGCTGTTCTAGTGAACTGAACTGTCGTTAGATTACACAAATCAATTTTAAACGAAGATGGATTGAATATTTTATAAAAATCGCCCAGTTGTGGCTATTGTATCTTGAAGACGATTGACCTAGACCTGACATGTCTTACCTGACAGGGATGTGGTTAGTTCAGAAAAGAAGAAAACTATATTCACAGAGCCTTTAATGTTGACCATCGTGAAAAGTTTTACAACCGACTTCTTCCTAAATGAAACTTCTGAGAATCACTGTCTGAATTTTTAGATTCTTTGGAAACACTAAAAAATCACCAGATGACAGAACACATGAAGAATTAAATAGTGTCGAAGGCTCCGAAGTTGGCTTCATCTGAAATGTCTACGAAAAACCAGCAATTTTTGAACAGGTAAGGTAATCCTTGCATCGACTTGCGATGGAAACAGGTATGACTCAATCAAAAATTCATCGACAATACCCGCTCGAACATCTACAACGAAACGTTGCTCGCCAACGATTGTGCTCGTGGGATGTCCTGTGCCCACGTAAAAGCATTGTGCACATAAAACATCCCTTACTTGTCAAAAAGCTCTTTATCATCTGTAAAGTGAACACAAGCTGGAAATTGGCTTCACGGCACTTCCCAATGTGAGAATTTCTCCTCGCTTAGGGTAATTTCCAGCCTACAATGGGCTGGACCCATTGCAGATAAATAAATAAAAGAGTAATAAAAGAGATGCTCATCATTTGAAACAATATTTTGTTTAGTTTGTAGGTCATTTTTGCTACATGAGGAGTGATAAGAGTATTTAAAACAAGAAAAATTTGTTTCTGTTGTATTATTCAGCGAATTTTGAAAATGATTACGAACACACGAATATCGAACATCATTCTAAGATAACGGATTAAGTCGATTTTATTTAACGAGAAATGACCATGTTTCCGATTTGCAGTGAGAAAATTCTAATTTTCCTTTTGTCTCATAATGAAATGAGCAAAATAAATCACAAAGTACAAAATTTCAGATTTAATAAGCAATTTTCCTTAACGTTTTTACTAATTTTTGTGAAAAAAATCTAAATCCTGATTTCAAAATATGAAACTAATGTTTTGGGCGGTTTAGTTTTAGAGAATCTGACATTCCAGTAAAAAAAAATTCCTGCAAAATGGTTTTCAAAATTTGCTTCACTTAAAAAAAAAGAAGCTTTATTATTTCAATCGTAACAAATTTAAAAATAAAGCAATATTAATGCGTTATTAGAATTGATTAAAAACAAAGAAACAAATCTAATTTCTCAATATTCTAAAATGATTCGAAACATTCTGCATAGAAAGAAAATACAATGCATTTTGTGAAAGAACGTCAAAAAAATACTATTTCAGAAAAATATATTTTCAGGAAATAAAAAATTGATACCGAAACCAAAAAAACCCATGCATTCCTGCTGATTTTGAACGTTTCGCTGAGAAGAAAGACGAGAGTTCTTTTTTTACGTAAATATTATGTCAAACGATAATGTTTGCGTTTGAGAGTATTTTCTAACACTGTAGATGTAGTACAGCGTCGCTTTGTCGTATGTGAGACTCATTGAAGTAAAATTAAAATCATAATTTTGAATACTTAACTCGAATTATGGGTAAGTAAACTGGTTTCTGTCTTTCCGTAATAGTATGTGATGGTTCCGAATTAAAAATTACGAGCCAACTGTGTTTTTTAATTCTGTTAAATTCATTTTTCAATAAGAATATCTAAAATTTAAAGGCACTAACCTTTCCCGCCATTTTGTATGAGTTATGGCTTGGTGGCGGTAGAGCTGCTGCGCACATTAGCATGAAAAACTAATCAGCTTCTATAAGATGCGCTTGTAATAATAAAATTTGTTTGAGCTTGTTAGTTAATTGTATGGTGTCCCATTAGCACTCCAAACACATGGTCTCGCACTGACATTCGCATTGTACATATTTGTTAACCCCCAACGGATCCCGCGTTTCTGCTGCATCGGGTTTATGGATTTTGAACAAAAGCTACACGGGGCTGTAATGGGTGGGGGGAATTAGTCCCCGAACTAATCGATTGACAATATTTAATTTTTTGATGCAGTCGGCCACTTTTTCTTTCATTCTCATTTATTTAGAGCTGTCGAAGAAAACATTGCCGCTGCCACACGGGCTTTGATAAGTCTTTGTTTTTAAATTTGTCATCATTAAGCCTTCTTTTTTTAAATGCTCAGAAGATACGCATTTTGATCGGTATCGATTATTTAAAGTAAGCTTTCAAACGTCTAATACAATGACAGTTTGAAACGCGGTTTGAAATATCCGGTGGATATTTTTGCATTGCAGGACTAGTGGATTGTTGACAAATAACGATAACTGTAAACAGTTAGTGAAGGAGAGGAGCATGTTTTCAAGTAAAGGTCAGGATTTTTTTCTCGTGTTGTGGGTTGTTTTAATTGAATGCCATTTTCCATTTGGTTTGCCCAAAAAAATTGCAGTTTCTCATTTTATTCGATTGCATGGGAGTCATCAGATGTTTGTTTAATACTCTTTTATTTTGTATTTTATCGTCTTTGAGAATACGATGTTACTTAATTTAATGATTTAGTAATTACGTTTTTCAGTATGAAATTTTGATTTTCGATCAATAAATGCAAATTTATTTTGTGCATTTATTTTTTAAGAAATCCGTTTCTAGAAATGTTGTCTTTGTTAGATTGACTTCATCAGATTATTTTTTAAAAATGAATCTGAAAGTGCTTTCCCCCTTTGTACCATTTTACATTTGAATTTCAAAATGTCTTTGTGCACTTTACATCAAAAGGTTTTTATTTGTCAACACTTATGATATGTTTAATATCCAATTAAAATATTTTGAAATCCCTGTAAATTTTCTTTTAAATTTTGTCTTAATTTTTTTTAGCTCATTAAGAACCAAAATAAGTGCTTGATGAGTTTATATTGTAAATGTATTTCCAACCCATAAACCTGTGTTTACTTTTGACAAACCTGTCAAAACGCAGGTGTCTACGTACCATTTTTGCCTACTTGTCATTTTTTGTTTTTGATACATTTTTATTTGAATAAAAGATTGTAAGAAAAGTTTTTTAATTTGAACAATTTAAAAATACCCTGGTAATTTTAGAATGTGTGTAAAACATTGTTTACTAATCTCTTCAGCAATTTAAATTATTTTGCTCTTAAAGAATAAGATGGCATTGTAAAGAATTTTATAACTCATGAAGAAACAAATTAAAAACATCTTTAGAAACAGTTTGTTTGTCACCATAACCACACATTTTCTAGGCAGTTGGCTGTGTTACTACCAGACATAAATTGATACTTACTCCTGCATTACTGCTAAGCTCTCCTGGGTTATGTATTCACGTGTGTAACAACTGATTGCAGACGTTACTCTGAAGTTGGATCTTATTTCCAGAAATGCCCTCAAATTTTTTGTTTTGAATTTGAGACATCTATAGGTATTATCTGATAATTTGTTTCATTATCAAGGGAAAACATGGTTAAAACAGTTCCAACTAATTTAGTGGGCATAAAATTCAATAGCTTGAATTACTTTTATGATTGAACAATCAGTGTTCAGTACATTTGCAATGAATTATTTTAATTACTCCTTTTTTCTCAGAATATTGATTTTTTTCTGTTTATGAAAACAAGGAAAACAATGCCAAATTTTCCCTTCTGCCCCAAAATGGAAACAATACAGCAAAATTATTTTGTCTTAATAAAAATAGTAAAATAAAGGATAGATAAAATCTGAGTGACATTGTCATTTTATGTTATTCATATCTGCTCAGGAACAACTTAATTTCACTAGTGCTTGCAAAGCATTCCACCAAACAAACCTCCCTTTCCTTTTTCTAAAGTTCTCAGGGGCACATCTCCTTTAGGTGTAAACGGGCTTCATGGTCCCAAGGTACTCTAGTGATCTTTTCTTTTCCCATGGGATTTACTGTCTTTAGTAAACACAGGGGTTGTGCTCCTGGGAAATGCAAGCTCATTTTCTGCTTTCATCCCACTACTCTGTTCCTCAATCCCTCTTTTCTTTTTCCTTTCATGACATTTTTTACTTGACATCTTGTGTTTGGCACATCTTTGTCAAATATGGCCCTTGCACCATAAAACAAGTCATGGTAAAGTATGAAAAAATTTATTTTTAAACAATCAGACAAAGCTAGACTTTTAGGGTACTTTCCATTTGATCGACAATGTCAACACTTGGTTTCATTGTAGATACTTGCTGTTCTGGATCTTTTTTCATTATCTGCTTTTGCAATACTTGAAGGGTGTTTATTGCATAATATCATAACATTTGTTTGCTTCTTACCCTGAAACAAAGTAAGAGGTACCAGTAAAAAGTAAGAGTACCCAAAGAAAGATACCAGTACTTTCATGTTTGTATACATTTGTGGAATAAATAATACCTTTTTAAATTTTAGAGTATCTGAAAATTCTCTTTGATCCAAATTCAGTTCCTACAACACTGTTTTACATTTTATTTGTTCTGTTAGTCCCAATGATGTGAAGAAATTGACTGTCACAAGTCCTTTATTTTTAAACGGTTCTATAAATTTTAGCTCTACGTATTCGGCTAACCTTTCCCTTTCAGGTCAAGTTTCATCTTTATCCTAATTAAGGAAAAGTATTAAAAACATTCCGTTTCTAAGTGCAACAGCAACGCAAAATTCTGTCTGTATTTATGTAGTTTAGATGCTGTAAATTGGGTGAATTGACATCGAGTTTTACTAGGAAATAACTATTGGCCATTTATTATATTTTCACCAGACTTATAACTCCAAATACAATTTTCAGTAAACCGATCCCAAACTTCAGAAATCATGAAATTTGTTCACTTGAATTTGTTAAGAATGTGTGGATTTTAGATCAATCGTTAAAATATAAATATTTCTAAATGCCTGTTTCTTCTCATTGTTTCGTTACTAAATTTAAGTCTCAGAGGCTCAGACCACAGGAAATAAGTTCAATATTTTTAACGCCGTTTAGTCTAGGAACATACAAGTTTGTTAGAAAAGCATGCAGTTTGTTGATAGACAGAGACCAACTTTCTTGTATAACTCCTTGCTTCAGGTCAAGTTTCATCTTTGGGTGAGATGTAGAATCCGAGACCGTGGCGATTTATTGCCAAATATGGTAACCTTGTTGTTTTGATTAAGCTTTACGGCAACCCTATGCAAAAGGTGTTTCGCGTAGGAAAGTCAACGTTTTTTTTTTTCTAACGAACATACTGGCTTAGGACGCCATCTTGATTTGGCAACAAAAATTGCTTGGCGACAAACATGTCTCGGATTCTACATCTTTACCTCATCTTTTCCTAAGTAAGGAAAAGTATTCAAAACATTGAGTTTCTGTACATTTTCTTATATGGTCTAACAAATATTTATTGATGAAAAGTAGGAACTCAAGATGGAGTCATTGACATTTTGCTTAGCATAAGTAGTAAGACCAGAACTTTCACATAAAATGTTTCTGGCAGCAAATTGACTACTCTGAGCATTCCTATTATGTGGTATCCATTCTGTACTGTCCTGAGCAACATGGTATTCCAAATGATACTGGGTATAGCATCAGTTTCATTTTGAATTCATTTTCATGTAATCTGGTTTCGTTATCATAATCTAAATCCGAACAGAACTCAACCACCATTAGATTCATTTACACGTAGTTTTCGCAACAAATTTGCAATTTCTTCCATGTATAGACCTTTTCAGTGAGACATATTTTGTGTTTTATAACATTCAAAACTGCCTGTGAATAAAGTCATTTTTGCAAGTTGAAAAAAATGCAAACTATGCATAACAGATGTACATGAACACAGTACACAAGTATAATTAAACCATTTTTGCTTTTACAAGGGATACAAATGTATTCGAGGTCAAATAATGAATAAATAAGCATACAATGAAGTGTGAATAGAAATGTGTTTTGTTTGTTACTCCATGGCTTTCTTTTGCTGAGTGAAAGCTACTTGGTGACTAAGAAATCGGCTTGGTGTCGAAACACCAGCTGTTCTTGGGAAATCTAGCTGTAATATTTCTGTAAATTGAGTTACACAAAAAAAATTTCTACTATAGGCTTATCAAGTAAAATGATTAAGTCTCAAGAAATTGTCAAAATTCTATAAAAAGTGCAAAGGGAGAAAGCTACAAAAACACTGGTATCAAAATGACACCAACAGCCATTCTAGTGTTAAGTTTATTGAACTTCTAGAATTGGTTAGAGCCAGGGGTCTTCAAACTACGGCCCGCGGGCCAGACCCGGCCGATGCAACATGCAATATATATACATAGGTGTGTGTTGTTGGCTTGCCTGACTTCCAGGATTTTTCAATCTGGCCCTCAAGTGAAAAAGTTTGGAGACCACTGGTTAGAGCAACTTCTTCCTTCCACTGCACCTATTAATATAGGTAGCACAAGTCCTCCCAAACTTTCTCATGTTTTGGCATAGTGAAAAGTTGCACAACAAATAACAATTTGAGTAGTAAAATGTTTCTTTAATTAAATTTATTAATGTATATCTAGAACATTAGAACATAATAAATCCTTATGTAAATGTTGAACATTAACAGGTATAAAGGATGTCTCAAAATTTGTTTTCTTGCAAGGCCTCAGTTATCTGCAGTTAGAATCTTAATTGGGTTAAAAATTACTCAATTCAAATCTTGAATACGTGTATGGTCATTAGGCCCCAAATTTTTAGGTGCTTAATCTTAAATTAGGTTTTTAAAACATGATTTAAGTTTTTATATTTGTTATAGGTTTTAACAACTATCACCTTAGATTATTAGATGTTTATCTAAATTTTTTCTAAGCTATTTTGAAAAATTATCTGCCACTGCAATAGTTAACTTTAAAAAATGTGGTTAAACACCTGCTATCTTAGAATGCTAGATGCACTTCAGACAATTACATCAGACAATCTCCACAGTAGGTCAAGGACAATTTTTGAGTGCTAGCCTTTATCACAATGCAAAGCTTCTATCATAATTGCAATTTTACTGGCAAAAACTCAGATTTTACTATGAGAAATTGGAAATTGTGCAATTTAAGCAGATGTGAATTTGTTTTGTAAATTAATCAGATAGCATTTTATTTGTTTTGTATGAGTGACATTTTTAATGGAGTAAAAATTCAGTAGATGGCAGATTAGAATTGTTTGTCTTATTCTGTTAAATGTTGCATCAAGGTTTCTCCTGCGTTCTTCCTATTAATTGATCAACATGAATAGTTCCTTTTTGCAATGTTTAACGTAATGAAAACAAAATTTAATTTTACATATTTGCATGCAATCAAATACACTTGAATTCTTTTATAAAGCTATATTGCAATCTTCAGAAAAAAATCAATAGTCCTGAAGAGAGCATGTAGTAGCTGAATCCTGAAAAGAACATGCAATAGCTGCACATGATGTCAAGGAGCAAAATTCATCTGAGAAATTTCATTACCTCTACCAAGGATTATTTCCCACATTTTCACGAAAAATGTGATTCATTTGCTCCATTATTTTGCCTGATATTTAATTAGCAAAAAAAATTACCTTAAAACAACCAACCAACTGCCTCTAACTTACTAGACACAACTGCTCACGGGCAAAGAAATCTTATCTATTCCATGATATCTATCATTGATCATCAAAGATTAAGGTCAATTAAAATATCAAATTTACATTTAGTGTATATTTCTGCTAGGACTGGTGTAATTCATGCGATGCAATCACTTGATGTAACGAAACTTTAAAACTACAATTTTACCTTCCATAATGCCATTCAATTTGCATATAATTTTTAGAAACTTTTCTAATTGTATAAACTCAATCCATTTTTCAGAAACAATTTAAAATATTTAAACATAATACACATACCTTCAAACACCAGTGTCAATCATCTTTTCATGAATATTGTTAACAAAATATGGTTTTGCGCAATGCAAAATAAATTAGCCTGTTCACTCATAATAATGAATGAGAAGTTTTTGAATGAAGTATTAAAAAGATAAATGTTTTTACTACCCCAAAACAGATGTTTTTGGATTTTTGCTATAAATGCTTTCAATTTTTAATGAACAGTTGTGTATATTTTGAGGTTTTTATATGCAGTGCATTCACAAAACTACGTACTGTCCAAAATGGCGTATCTGAACACCTTCATTTTGAACAAAATCGTACTCAAAGCACTTGAGGTTGTAATATCTTAAAAAGGTTTTTGTAGGTTTCAACAGTCATTTTAGGTACTAAAGCCATTTTTATAAGTCATAAACCCCTAATTAGTAATTTTTAGGTGCTATCAAATTTACCTATTTTATTCAGAACATTCTAAATCGTAAAAATGTGTTAACAGATTTGAGAGTCCATAGAACTGAGTAGGTAAAAATAAAAACCTTCCACCTAATGATCATTTCCTATGTAGCTCAAATTTAATTTCCAATACTCCATATTATAATCTTATCGATCATTCCCTATTTCTGAGTAGATATAAAAACATTTGGAAAGCTCAGTTCTCTAAATAAACATTGCAGATTCATTCATATCAAAGTCCTAGTATTTTCCCCATAAAAATATTAAAAATCAGTTTGCTTTAAATAATTATCACATGCTTGTTTTCTTGCCTAGAATTTCATGTCATAAAAGCCACCATCCAAGCTTTGAAATATAAGTACAGGTAACCCTCCTATAACACGGTAGATAGGTTCCTAGAAAATGCTGTGTTGTGTGAAACCGTGCTATGAGACCCAGAGCCAGTACAAAAAGGAGGTTATGTTCCGAAAACCTATCAAAAACAAACATTTTTTTAAATTCCATATAAGCAACTTAAATTTTTATTAAAAATATAAATGTATGTATAACACAAAATGGAAAAAAAAAATATTTTCATTTAATGTAACCTTAATTTAATAAATTTCTTCCTGATCATTACTCAGTACAATCAAACGAGAACGTTTTTTCGGTTGAACAATATCACCTTCACTTTCTGAACCTTCATTTAGATTTTTTGCACCTTCTATCCTCTTTAAAAAATCTGTAATTTTGGTTTGTTTGCTGGTTCTTACAAGATCATTGTAGATTTCATGGTATGAAGATGGACAATTTTGCAGCTCCCTTTTGAATTTTCAGCTTCTTTCAGCGGAAGGGTCTGCATTCAGGAAAAATGATTCAAGATTTTCAACCTAGCTTAGGCCTTCTAATTTTTTTATTGTTAAATTATTAACTTCACAATCTTCATCAGTGCTATTGTCCTCAGAATCAATTTGATTTCCAACTTCAGATGCCATTTCCATCAAATCCGCTTCGTCAACTTCTTCCACTAATAAGTCTTGAACGTCCTCAATAAACCATATTCACAAAGCCTTCACCTCTGATAGATTTAGCAAGTTCTAATATGCCACCAATTTTATTTTCTGACGATTCTAGCACGTTTTCTATTTCAACTGAAGATGGCCATATCTTCCAACATGCATTTAACGTTGATGTTTTTAGTTCTTTCTGCAACAAAGATATGATGTCAATACAGTGCTTAATTGAAAATTGCTTTTACATTAATTGATTTTGAATCGAATTTAGAAACCAATCTTTAAGTAAATTTCCAGTCACCCAAGCTCTTGGATTTGCTTTCCAATATATCGGTATTGTGTTTTTATTTACGTCTTTAAGTGCACGGGATTTAAAGATCTATGAACTAGCAAGGGTTTTGTCATAAAGTCCCCCGACGCATTACTGCACAAAAGTAGCGTTATACAATCTTTAGACACCTTAAATCCGGGTGCAGTTTTTCTTTTTTCGATATAAAGGTTCTACTGGGCATTTTTTCCACCAAAGCCCAGTTTCATCGGCATTGAAAACTTGATGTGCTGTATATCCTTGCTCTTCTATAATGTTTTGAATTTTTTCTGGATACGTCCTGGCAGCTTCATGATCAGCCGATGCAGTTTCTCCTTGAATTTTTATGCTATGAATTGCAAAGCGCTTTTTGAATTTTTTGAACCAACCTTTACTTGCCACAAAATCTGGGTTGACAGAAGATTCTCCATGTTCTTTAAGGTATTTGTAAATTTTAAGTGCTTTTTGCTTAATGATGTTACCATCCAATGGAATTCTTTTTTGACAGCTGTCATCAATCCAAATGCTGAGTGCCTTTTCCATTTTCTCAATTATTGGCGCCAGGGACGAGCTGCATATTTTGAGGATATTGAAGATCCTGCAGCAACTGCACTTCTTATTTCTTTTTCATTTTTCTTAATAGTCCGGACTGTTGCTTAATTTAAATTAAGACTTTTTTCAATGTGAGATGCTTTTTTCTCCTTTTAAAAGATGATCCAAGATTTGTATCTTTACTTCTAAATAAATAAATTTCCTCTTAAGCACATTGTTTTTTTATCTTTATCAGACATGACTTGGGACTGAAACTTGATTTTCCAAAAATTTAGTCTTAAAGACGAAAAAGTTACTCTAACATATCGTGGCTCGACACAGATTGCCGACCAGCCGCTTAAGACACTTTGTCTCCAGACCATGGAAATAAAAAGAAACAAAAAAGGCCTGCCATGCACGGGCCCTCGGCTGCGATCGCATTTCACGACAGATCGATACAATACGATGTCACATTGCACCCTTTATCCTTTTAGATACGGTGGGACTTTCCGCAATACTGTATCTCTGAGACGGCAAGTCTCGCCGCTGATGGCGCGTAAACTGTGCATGACACTTTCCGCTGTAACATCAGAATAGAGTTATAAATGAGTAAATTATAATTTATTTATATATTTTCATGTAAAGGCATTCATGTAGTTCGTTATTCTTTCTCGTCATTATTTTAAGGTAATTTAGTTTTTAAATGTGTTAAACAATAATCATGTTATCCAGTACTGTAGAAGTACAGTGTTGTACAAAGGTGTTATAGGTTATAGTGCTATACGAGGGTTCCCGCAATTTATCCTATTGTGTTATAGCAAAACTGTGTTGTAGGAGGGCTACCTGTATTCAGCTAAAAATTCGTGCTCTGCCAAATTCAAATCAAAACATCCATATTTTAAACGATTAATTCCTCAAGAAAAGAGAACGATTAATTCATGAAAAGAGAAGATTCATATATACTAAGAGGCTGCTGTTGGTGAGATTTGGGTCAGCCTTTCTGACAAATGTATTCAACGTGATTTACCTTGAGCTGTTGGGGTCATTTGTTCGATGGTCCTAACTGCACATCTACTGGTTCATTTATTTCACATTGAACTTTCAGACTACCTAGTATCCAATCTTTGGTGATGTACATACTCAAATATCTTTTTGTCTGCCCTTCTCTCTACGATGTTCATTCTTCTGTTAATTTGAAGACTCTACCCTACTATTGGGCAATTTTGTTATTGTATTGAACTGTAAGTTGCCTTATGTTCCAGAAAATTATGGTGGACATAATATTAAAAATATATTTTAATGGAATTTGACAACCAATGAGAATTTTGCATAGTGCCAAATGCCATAGTACTTTAGGAATAAGCTGAACATTCACATTTCTGTCAATGATAAATATGCATTCACTTTATAAGAAGAAAACAATCTTTGAAACATGGTGAAAATTTTAAAACAACTACTTTGGTAAATGAAATAATTACTATAATATAACGTAATTCTTTTCACCTCCACAAAGGCTTGCCAACCCTGTAATTAATAAAGCCAATTGTTCCCCAAATTCCTTTTATTAGCTTTGGTCTTGTGAAATGCATACTTTACCTGTTTGCCTTTTGAAACTAACAATAAAATTTAGGAATAGAAATCAACAAAAGATGTATATTAAAACCATGTGTAAACCACGCTTAACAAGAAAATTATTTTAGCACATCTTTTCAAATTTCGTCTTTCTTTCTGCAGATGGCCTCCCATTCCGGCATCAGAATATGTCTCTCTCTACAGAATATGACTACCAACAAGCTATGGCTCAGCATGCTGCAGCTGTTAATGCAGCGAACAGTTCATCCTTGCATTCCGCCATGGCACAGATACCTTCATTACCTGCTGCCCTGAACTTATCTGTGAACTCGGTTAATCAAGGTTACTCAGCATCTGGTTTAGGATCATCTCTGGGAAACAGTAATGCCTATCACTATTCCTATGGCTCTCTAGGGTCCTCAGGTGGTGGTAGTGGTAATAGTCATGTTGGACAGCACCATGTGGGACATGTTGGTCACCATCATCATGCAGGTGGTGGTAAATCAAAAAAGAAGTACAAATTAAACAAAGATGGCATTCCTCCACCTAAACGAGCCACAACAGCATATATTCATTTCACTCAATGGTATAGAGAAGAACTAAAAAGGAGTGGAAGAGAGATTCCCAAGGTAAGATCCTCTAAGTGTTGCCAGAATACCATTAACACTATTCTATGATATACTCCCAAAGACAGTATCTGCAAGTTTGGTATTTTTGAGTTGATGGTTATGTGCTGTGTATATAAATATCTGATGTAGTCCAACTCTGATGAGTTTGTTGGCATTTGAGTCGCATAGTTTTCAACTCGTACTTGTAAGATTAGTTAGTCAGTTTAAACATAATGCATTCCCACAATTGATGGAGGTCAGCTCAGTGGGTTCATCCACTGCACTAGCAACCTGTGAGTTGCAGGCTTCCGGGGCTCAATTCCTACCTGAGTGTATTTCTCTCTTCTGTGTCAGTAAAGCTTTCCTTGTGTGTGCATGCCCA
This sequence comes from Meta bourneti, assembly GCA_933210815.1. Classification (NCBI taxonomy): domain Eukaryota; kingdom Metazoa; phylum Arthropoda; class Arachnida; order Araneae; family Tetragnathidae; genus Meta; species Meta bourneti. The sequence goes on along the minus strand of OW119930.1, from coordinate 54,903,459 downwards.
TTTACTTGGTGTTTGGTACAGCTTGGTCAAATATGGCCCTTGTGCTATAAAAAAACCTGATCAACATCTTGACAACAATTGGCATCTTAAGAATATTTTCTGACTGCAAGTTTATCATTCGGTGCACGAAGCAATGGCAGTGATTGTCAAAACAAGTAATCACCTGTGGCATTCACAATACAAGATTTTGCATATGGTGGCCCTTTCCCCAATCAAGCCTACCTTTGTACAAAGTGACACCCCAGAGTCAGCCACAAATTTTCTTTCGTCAAACACTGCATAAAAGTATGGTAGGCAGGGGTATGAAAAAATCATGATTTAAAAAATAAAAAACATCAGATTTATTTTATTTAAATCAGATTTTTATGATTTTAATTAATTCCTTACCCGTACAACTTTAAATTTGTTGGACATGAGACACGCAAATCAGTGTAGCTTCTAGATAGTTTTGATTTATGTTAAACATTAATATATATATGATGTATAACATATTAATGCATTAGGAAATATCGCTGGGTAAATTTTTGAAAGATCAAAATGCGTCATAGGAATTAGAAAAGTAAATCCCATGATAGGGTAAGTAGAACAGTGCCACAAATACCATGTATAAGCAATGTTTTTCCATCTGGTTCTCAAGTAGTTTAGATTACTTTGAGTTTAACCCATAACCAGTGCCATGAAATTTTTAGACCTATATAAATAAGGTGAGATCCCACTGACACTATATTATGAATTTTTGTAAAAAGTTATTCAATCATACAAATTTCACGTTTTTTTGCATAGTATCATATATGAATAAAATTTTTCGAATTTCTTTAATTAATAATTAATTGGGACAAGACTTGCTTTTGAGAAAAAATCATGTCACCAATATTTAACTTGCAAAATTATCTGAAAAAATTGTTTACTTACGTAAGCAGTAAAAAATGGAATAAAATATGCCTATTCTTTAAAAAATTCTCTGAGCATTGACAGGTATAGGAATAGAATATTCAAAGCTCAGGAATATTCCAAGCTCACAGAAAGCTTATACAAAGCATACAAGGAAATGAAGCTTTTCTCTATGAACAGCATAGAACAAGTGTAATGGCATTCCCCAAAACAGGTCAATTCTGTGTAATTTTTCGCTTGCAATAAAAAATTTATTGCAATCATAGTCATTCAAATAGCTTTCCGCTTCAATCCATGATTCTACTTTCTCAACACTCACTCATCATCAGATGAGTGAGTGTTGAGAAAGTAACTTAAGTAACTCTCTTTTCTAAATTTCAATTCCATACAGAATGTTTGCAATAGCTGTATAAAGAATTCCAAGGGAAATTTCCCTATTTAATTTAAATAAAAGTTAATCACCTAAACAAAATGAAAATATTAAAATTGCCCATTATAAGGATTTATATGCAAAATTGGAATGCTTTTGTAATACTGCAGGAAACCCTTTTCATTGTGTCTCTTATAAATATTTTTTTCATGAACACACTACAAAAGTAAATAAATAACTAGATCTTAATAAAGAATACAAGTTGCCACAATATTAATAATTTAAGTGAATATATTTTGAGCATCTTCACCCATCATATGAAGAAGAATGGTTCAAAATTATCTATTATAGTCACATGAAATGTTTAAAACAAAATCCATGTTGATGAACAGGCTTGTGAGTGACACCTGTTGGTCAATGGCCCAAGAGAGAAATGCGTAGTTGTCTGGTAATTATGATCCCAATTTAAAAAATGTTATTTAGTGTCTTCAAGGGAAGGACGATTTTTAGTATAATTTTAGGGGTGAACTGAGTACGAGCAAAGTTCTTAACTTATTTGAATAAAATAGCATGTATCTTGTTCATAGTTATTTCATTTTCAATATTATTAAACATAATACAGAAAGGAAAATAAGATTTTGATTTAAATCAGTGATTTTTTAAAATAAAAATCACCTGATTTAAATCGGCATACCCTGTAGGTAGGTATCTTAATTAACCTTTACACTACGGTGCTTTTATTCCGCTACTTGAATATGGGACGACTGTTGTACCGCCCTTAGGCAAAAGGTTAATGTCCCACTTGAGCAACACAACAGGCTATTGGTGACAGGATCAACCCCAAAGGGAAAGACCAAGAACACCACCACTTAATTTTGAACCATGATGAGGCAACACCTCAGCTGGCACCCCACTCTCCAAACTTCTACACCGTTCCAACGTGAGAACATTTGAGGCCACAACAGATTTAACGTGAACCAGTATAAGGCAGTCTTTGGTTGGATTCGAACTCCCAACCCACCTGTTGCTAATTCATTACTCTTCCAACTGGGCTACTGCGGCCTGCTTAAAAGTATGATCACAATCAATTGCTAACTGAGTTTTGTTTTCTAGTGTTATGAGGAATCAGATCTTTTATACAGCCTTTAACAACAATTTATACACAGCACAATGCCAAAACTTGGAAATAATTTCTTAACAAGCGTGCTAGTATTTTGTGATATAATTGTTAAAGTTAAAAATTATTCATTTATGTTTTGGATTTTATTTTATTCATATATTTCTCTTGAGTATATATATAATTCAGGTTGTGTAACACTTGTTTTCATGTACCCATTTAAAAACTAATTATTTGGTATACCATTTTTAGTTTATTAAAACCATGTTTCTTTTAATGTTTCTGTTTATAGGTCTTGCATCATCAGCCTTTTTGAAACAAAAAATTGATTTGGGAGACGAATCAAATCAAAATTATCATTCATGCATCAATCCTTTTCAAGCCTTATAGATTTTATAATAAAAATATCATTGTTTTCTGAAATAGTTACAATGAATAGATAGTTTTAAAAAATTATCTATTAGTGCTTTGTCTCCTTTAATAATATTTACTCATGTTGGCAACTGGAATTCTTCATTTTCTTGAAACTACAGTTGACGTTTCGTTGCCTTTTGATCACAAAAGGTAACAGGAAATGGAAGTAACATTGACAAGTTTCATAAACCGGGAAAGACTTGAAAATTATTTTTGAAGGTTCTTAGCGATGCATTACTTAAGAATCCTGGGAAGCTTAATCCCTCAGACTTTTTTTTCAATTTTTATTATGCAAGAAAACTTCATTAAAAATTTTAAATTGTGTTTTAAAATCTATTGGGGGAAACCTAACTTGAAATAAAAATAGAAAACTAGTTCATAAGGTCCTCTTTTAATACCAAGGTCAGCTCTTTGTCTTTTATTTCTTGTTTAGTTTCTACCTTTGTTATTTTGTTTTTTACTAACAAGGACTGATGCTTATTTTTTTTGGAATTGACAGTGATTTATTTTCTCGCTTTGTCATTGCACTTCCAGCCAATGCAGCCGGATATGCTTTATAAGTTAACACTGGCTTGACAACCCAGGTGCCCTTGTCGTCTGTCCCCTTTTGGCTTTTACCATCCTCCTAATCTGCTTTATTTTTCCTTCGTAGTTGCGTCTTCAGTGATGAGGGGTGTCCTGAGAAGCTTGACAATGTAATTACTGGTTGACCGCGCTTGGATACCTGTGTCCCAAAAAAAGGTTCTTGGTATTGGGTCTACAAATTGTCTACTGAGAACATAAGTGCCGTACAAGCAATTAGTTAATCCATCAGTTCTGGATCAAGAAATTGATCAACTACTAGGGCAACATGTTATGGATCACCATCGAGAAATGCCTTAAGTGTTTTGACCCTTTTAGCACTGATGCAGAGTGCATCCCCTTGTTGGACTGGATGGTGGGAGTCCTAATTCTTCAGAATTATGAGTAATATAATTCTTAATTCCTCTCACCTCTATTTCGGAGCAACAAAATATCATGAATTCCTTCTCGAATGCCCATTTTTTCACTCAAATTGATCAATAGTGGAACAGAAAATGCAAATACTTTTTTTCTCCATTTTCACCTTTTGATTCACAAAGCCATGCAATCTTTTTTGGTGGGATGCAGTTAAATTTCTGGAAAACTTCGTTCTGGGGATCTTGAGTTTCCTCAGAAATAAAAGCAAAACTTTTGATGAACTCTACTATACCTGGCTCTTTCAATGTATCCATTATTACTCACCATTCATTGAATTCATCCAGGGGAGTTGTATAAGAGCCAGGCTTCAGGAAGGGATATTGGAAAACATGCAAGACTAGCTTGTTTGTGATCATCAAATTACCATCCATGTGGTTGGAAAGGGGCTTCTAACAAAATACCTCATCCTGATGTTAGACAAGCTTATTCTGCCATCTAGTATTATAGATGGTTACCTCAGTTTTCCAGTCTGTCCGTTTGTTCCGACACCCCTTCACTGTTTCAACTGCCTGGTGTTCAGAAAATCTAGCACAACCATCTTGTCATGGTCCTACTAAATGCAATCGTGGAAAACTAGACCATGAGACTGATCACAAGATTTTCCAGTGTGGTTTCCCGATGGGGCATACACATTTAGGTGTGGGCCTTGTTAGTACTTGTGCGACTTTGTATCCCCTTAATGGGTCCACTTCATGGTGGATTCTGCTGAGTCAGGTTGATTTTCACCTTATTGGTTTGTGGAGTCTTCCTGAGTAGTAGTATGGGTAAAGTCATAGTTGCATATCTGCAAACATTTCCCATTTTGGAAACCTAACAATTTTCACAGGATCATGACATGCAAAATGTATCATACTATTAAAGCACCCATTTATACAGAATCCCAGCAAAACTGATTATTTTACATCTTTCATAGTTTATAATGTCTGATATAAACTAAAAACGCATATGTCGAAAAAATATTTTCAGCATGTTTTTAGGGAGAAATGGATACCTTCGTGTCGTGTCCATTCCTCTCAACTCACATATTTAGAAGAGTGGCCTCAACCTTTGTGACACCGCTGCCCGGTTAACTCCTTTTTTATAAGACAGGTGCTGTCCCAACAAATTTACTAATTAAAAATTATTTAGTAGATTAATTATCAATCTCTAGTAATAAAATATTGTAGTTTCCCAGGCCAACATCATTGAATTAATTAGTGCATATTTTTATTGATATACTTCATTCTGATCACCAAAAATTTATATTTATTGCATCACAAACAACCATCAAAGCAAGATTTTTTATATCAAAAATCTTTTTTTCGGATTTTTTATGACTTCTGTGACATCATGTAAGAGTGCCTAGTCCCCCGAAAGAAATAGTATTTTAGTGCCAAAGTTTGGTCTGAAATCTAATTTTTCCTTTCAGTATGGAGATCCTTTAAGTCAACTAATCTTACCCAAATACTATTCAACTACCTATCTACACTTGATCTCTGAAAGCTATTTCTTTTCCCGTAAGTTTATTATCCAAAAGAAGTAGGCTTCTGTCACCTAGAACAGAGCTAAACAAAATTTTGGATTTTTTCTTTTTATATTTTAGAGGCATTTTCTTCAGCATATTGTTTACAAGATACATATTAACCTAACCAATCTTGCAATCATTAATATCTGCTGTCTTCCATTAAAAAAATCCTTTAAATTTTCGGTCGTAATTTTAGTTTCAAGAATAAGAGGGACCTAAAATAGTTTCAAGGGTGAAACATTAAGAAATGAAAAGGAGCTAAATTAGCAAAAAGCGTGTAAAAAAGACCAATTTGTTTCTAAAGCAACCCTGCTCGGCATTAGTCCGGCCACAACACTGAAGCAGCATACAACAAAACTTAGGACATGCACATGCTTACTAATCTGCAGAAAGCATGTCAGTATGTGCAGGACTGATGTTGGACCCATGGGTGACTTGCTTTACAGTTGGCTCCATCTTTAGTATGAACTTGGTGCTTCTTGTTTGATGATATTTAGCATCAAAGATGATGATATCATTAGCAGTACCAAATTCTTGCAATAATTCATGCTTTTTATTCTTGTTTATTAATTGGTGCAAAGATATTTATTTTTCTTTCCACTTAAAAACAAAAAGCGAATATGAATTTCTTATTTGAAACCTTCCATTTGTAACAACAGAAAGCTATCAAAGCAATGTATCAGACATAAAATATTCTGCAAAAATTGAATCTCTAGAATTCAAAAAAAATTTTGAATTCAATAAAACTACTAGAGAGCTCCGTTTTTGTTTCAGGAAAGAAGTATTTGTTGATTCAAACAAAGTAAAAACATGATCAGGAATATCTTCCTTTGAAAATTTAAGAGGGGAGGTATAAAACTGCACGGGATGATGTTTCGATGTACGGATTTGAATAATTCAAATGCCTGTAGTTTATCTTTTGTCTTGGAGATTCATTTTGTTTAATATTTGTCTTTTTGCTCTTGTTTCGCTATTGAGCTCTAATTACAACCCTACCGAAATGAGTTTGCTTATCCTTTCAGATGACCCGTCACCTGTTTGGTGAAATTCAATCCTGTAATTACAGTAAACAGCTAGAAGAAAAAATGGAAATATAACATTTATTTCCTGTCATAGAATTAAAGTTTTTTGTTGTCTGTTTGACGGATCAGATTGATTATTTACTAAAAATAAGCTATCTGCATCTCCATAAACATGCAAGCCAAACCGTGCAAGTTGGCAAGTATGTAGCTGTTAACATAGGTGAAGTGAAATCATCTGAAATATGCTTTCTGGAGACTGATTGCTATGGTAAACAAGCTGAGAATGTCGAGTCTCTTCCATGAGAAGGCAGTTGGGTCTTGTGGCTTTGAACAAGTATTAGTTGAATTAGGGAACAGATGGAATTGTTAACAAATCCCTCCCTTAATCTTGAGAGCTGATTCTGGCACCAAGTTTATTGTTCAATTCCAAAGTTAGCAAGGGTTAAATCATCTATGGTGATCGCTGCACATATTTCTTTGACTCCTGCATATGGCAAACATCATCGGAGACAATTTTTCATATCTATTCAGAAATCAACTGACCCAAGGTCATCTGCCTTCATGAAGACCTGTAATGTCTGAAATGCTAGGACTAATAAAAGGTGCTTATTTGCGTTGTCCTGCCTGACCTTACATTGATTTGCAATCCTCTGCTGTTTGTGTCAATGTAAGGTCACTTGAAGGCCGCCTATGCCTGTTGTACTGAAGTGGTAGATGACTGATACATGCTTGAACATAGAGATGTGTGAGCTGTAAAGGCGACTTGCCCGTTTTACTCTGACTCAGTAGGTATGCCCATTGTATTGCAAGCTGTAAGCAGCGCAGATTCGATTCCTCCCTGGGTGTTTTTCTCTCTTCTATAGGTAAGACTTACCTTGTGGGTGGGTGTTGATTACTGGACGTCTGTTATGTTTGGTGCAGGCTCTTTCACCATAAAAAGTCCCAACTAAACCATTTTACTCATGATCCTGCCATACCCAGGAGACTCATGCTAGTTTCGCTAGACACAAAATCACAAATAAAATCTTACTCTGATGCTTGTGATGTATGATTACTTTGCAAATTCCTTGACCAGATATCATCTATGCTTTTAAAGGTACAGAACATAATAAGGCCCTCAGCAAGCAAACTGAAGAACAATTACCACTTTTCCCCTAAAACAAGGGAAATAATCCTCTTCAGAAAAATTCCAAGCATTCGCAAACTCATTAAGCTGCAAAATTTAAGTCGGAAATAATTTCTCAGGATCTTTACAATTTTTACAAGATTGCTTAATTTGTCAGACAGATGCAGTGCAACTGCATCCTTGTCTGAACTGACTGGTAATTGAAACTACTGAATGGCTATTCTGACAGTTACTTGAATTGCTTGAATAAAACCCCTAATACAGTGGTTTCCAGGGGTCTGGAAAAGATGCAATATTTCACTAGCCAAAATAAAGAACTCCATTATTTTCTCTGATTCTTTTATATTCTAAAAATAGATTATTAAAAACTGTTTATTGTATTTAAAAAATGAGCAACTGCATTTGCAGCTAAGGGAGTATTTCCCAGTGACTGATGGCGACTGGTCTTATGCCAATCTTTAAAAATCATTTGTACTAGGGTTGTCCAAGTGTTTGCCTTGTGCTGATGAAATGAGGCTTCCTGATCATGATATGGCCACTTTTTCATTTCTGTCGGCAAGTCGAGCAGTAATTTCTAAGGTACTCTTTTTCCAAACTGATCCATTTATTGGTGTTAGTTGCATGATTTGTCTGAACCATGCATTTAAATTGATTTGTAGTTAATCGTATATCGAATTTGTCAGTTTTTCGTTTCTTAGCCTCCAATACTGTTTCCGGAACTGATTTGAATAGAATCTTGTTTTAAAATTGTTGGAGCATTGTAACTGCTAATCCAAGAAATTTTCTTGTTTTTGTATGATAGATTTTCAGATGGGGAAAACATTTTTGCTAAGAGCAGTAGAATAATGTGCACATAGGCTTTAAAGTATTCTATAAAATTTGGTTTTGCAGGAATATAGTAAAATGTGAAGCTTATGTTATTTTTCCCCTTATGTTATTTTCCTCACATTTTTCAAGGAAAGAAATACAAAAAGAGAAAGCAAATGTCAAAACAATTTAATTCCAAAATTTATCCCACTCCAGATCAGGCCGTGTGTTCCAATCAGATCCAGGTCACCAAATATTAAGGTTGCTAAAATTCTGGATTGCCAAGTAAAATGTAATGACAATCATTTATTGTTCAGCTATCCACATTTACAGTTAAAACATTTATCATGAAATGTAATCAAGGTAACTAAATCACAGTATGTTTTCATCCTCAACTTGTGGAAATTTTGCAGATTGTTACCCCATAGCTTGGCTTGATTTCGTGCTTAAAATATTCAGTATTTTACCAGGGGTAAAATATCAGTAATAAGATTGATTTCCAGTTATGTGTTGAATTTCAAATTATTTTATTTGAGCATAGTTAATATGTAATTAAGTTTTGACAGACCTATAGACCAATGTATGAAAAAAATTTATATTCATTCAAGGAAAAACTACAATCAATGACATTTATATTACAAGATTTAGTAAATATGTAATTTATCATTGCAAAAAAATTAGCAATCTATATTTCAGTTAACTGCCTTCCTCCTGACTAATCAATATGCAAAGACAATACAAAAATGCCAATTTATTGTTTTAGGAATGTTTTCAGTTATGTTGCATGATTAAACTTTTTTTACATAAAAGGCATTTTAATCGAGGGTACTAGGTATGTAAACAATTTTAGTTTTTCTGCTTTTTTGGCTGAATTAATTCTCCTTTAGAGAAATATTTTCGTTATAAATTTCCACTATTTAATAAAATTCCAATCTATATAAATAAAAATATAATGTTCGTTTGTTCCTAAAGCAAAATCTCCCAAAATTTTTCACCGATTGCCTTAAAATTTTGCCACAACGTTGCATTCAAATACATGCATGTTTTAGTCTACTTAGCTATTGATAATCTATATAAATAAAAATGTAATGTTCGTTTGTTTCTAAAAAAGAAAGAAAAGAAATGACAGTTTCTAAGAAATGAAAAGGAGCTAAATTAGCAAAAAGCGTGTAAAAAAGACCAATTTGTTTCTAAAGCAACCCTGCTCGGCATTAGTCCGGCCACAACACTGAAGCAGCATACAACAAAACTTAGGACATGCACATGCTTACTAATCTGCAGAAAGCATGTCAGTATGTGCAGGACTGATGTTGGACCCATGGGTGACTTGCTTTACAGTTGGCTCCATCTTTAGTATGAACTTGGTGCTTCTTGTTTGATGATATTTAGCATCAAAGATGATGATATCATTAGCAGTACCAAATTCTTGCAATAATTCATGCTTTTTATTCTTGTTTATTAATTGGTGCAAAGATATTTATTTTTCTTTCCACTTAAAAACAAAAAGCGAATATGAATTTCTTATTTGAAACCTTCCATTTGTAACAACAGAAAGCTATCAAAGCAATGTATCAGACATAAAATATTCTGCAAAAATTGAATCTCTAGAATTCAAAAAAAATTTTGAATTCAATAAAACTACTAGAGAGCTCCGTTTTTGTTTCAGGAAAGAAGTATTTGTTGATTCAAACAAAGTAAAAACATGATCAGGAATATCTTCCTTTGAAAATTTAAGAGGGGAGGTATAAAACTGCACGGGATGATGTTTCGATGTACGGATTTGAATAATTCAAATGCCTGTAGTTTATCTTTTGTCTTGGAGATTCATTTTGTTTAATATTTGTCTTTTTGCTCTTGTTTCGCTATTGAGCTCTAATTACAACCCTACCGAAATGAGTTTGCTTATCCTTTCAGATGACCCGTCACCTGTTTGGTGAAATTCAATCCTGTAATTACAGTAAACAGCTAGATGAAAAAATGGAAATATAACATTTATTTCCTGTCATAGAATTAAAGTTTTTTGTTGTCTGTTTGACGGATCAGATTGATTATTTACTAAAAATAAGCTATCTGCATCTCCATAAACATGCAAGCCAAACCGTGCAAGTTGGCAAGTATGTAGCTGTTAACATAGGTGAAGTGAAATCATCTGAAATATGCTTTCTGGAGACTGATTGCTATGGTAAACAAGCTGAGAATGTCGAGTCTCTTCCACGAGAAGGCAGTTGGGTCTTGTGGCTTTGAACAAGTATTAGTTGAATTAGGGAACAGATGGAATTGTTAACAAATCCCTCCCTTAATCTTGAGAGCTGATTCTGGCACCAAGTTTATTGTTCAATTCCAAAGTTAGCAAGGGTTAAATCATCTATAGCAATCGCTGCACATATTTCTTTGACTCCTGCATATGGCAAACATCATCGGAGACAATTTTTCATATCTATTCAGAAATCAACTGACCCAAGGTCATCTGCCTTCATGAAGACCTGTAATGTCTGAAATGCTAGGACTAATAAAAGGTGCTTATTTGCGTTGTCCTGCCTGACCTTACATTGATTTGCAATCCTCTGCTGTTTGTGTCAATGTAAGGTCACTTGAAGGCCGCCTATGCCTGTTGTACTGAAGTGGTAGATGACTGATACATGCTTGAACATAGAGATGTGTGAGCTGTAAAGGCGACTTGCCCGTTTTACTCTGACTCAGTAGGTATGCCCATTGTATTGCAAGCTGTAAGCAGCGCAGATTCGATTCCTCCCTGGGTGTTTTTCTCTCTTCTATAGGTAAGACTTACCTTGTGGGTGGGTGTTGATTACTGGACGTCTGTTATGTTTGGTGCAGGCTCTTTCACCATAAAAAGTCCCAACTAAACCATTTTACTCATGATCCTGCCATACCCAGGAGACTCATGCTAGTTTCGCTAGACACAAAATCACAAATAAAATCTTACTCTGATGCTTGTGATGTATGATTACTTTGCAAATTCCTTGACCAGATATCATCTATGCTTTTAAAGGTACAGAACATAATAAGGCCCTCAGCAAGCAAACTGAAGAACAATTACCACTTTTCCCCTAAAACAAGGGAAATAATCCTCTTCAGAAAAATTCCAAGCATTCGCAAACTCATTAAGCTGCAAAATTTAAGTCGGAAATAATTTCTCAGGATCTTTACAATTTTTACAAGATTGCTTAATTTGTCAGACAGATGCAGTGCAACTGCATCCTTGTCTGAACTGACTGGTAATTGAAACTACTGAATGGCTATTCTGACAGTTACTTGAATTGCTTGAATAAAACCCCTAATACAGTGGTTTCCAGGGGTCTGGAAAAGATGCAATATTTCACTAGCCAAAATAAAGAACTCCATTATTTTCTCTGATTCTTTTATATTCTAAAAATAGATTATTAAAAACTGTTTATTGTATTTAAAAAATGAGCAACTGCATTTGCAGCTAAGGGAGTATTTCCCAGTGACTGATGGCGACTGGTCTTATGCCAATCTTTAAAAATCATTTGTACTAGGGTTGTCCAAGTGTTTGCCTTGTGCTGATGAAATGAGGCTTCCTGATCATGATATGGCCACTTTTTCATTTCTGTCGGCAAGTCGAGCAGTAATTTCTAAGGTACTCTTTTTCCAAACTGATCCATTTATTGGTGTTAGTTGCATGATTTGTCTGAACCATGCATTTAAATTGATTTGTAGTTAATCGTATATCGAATTTGTCAGTTTTTCGTTTCTTAGCCTCCAATACTGTTTCCGGAACTGATTTGAATAGAATCTTGTTTTAAAATTGTTGGAGCATTGTAACTGCTAATCCAAGAAATTCTCTTGTTTTTGTATGATAGATTTTCAGATGGGGAAAACATTTTTGCTAAGAGCAGTAGAATAATGTGCACATAGGCTTTAAAGTATTCTATAAAATTTGGTTTTGCAGGAATATAGTAAAATGTGAAGCTTATGTTATTTTTCCCCTTATGTTATTTTCCTCACATTTTTCAAGGAAAGAAATACAAAAAGAGAAAGCAAATGTCAAAACAATTTAATTCCAAAATTTATCCCACTCCAGATCAGGCCGTGTGTTCCAATCAGATCCAGGTCACCAAATATTAAGGTTGCTAAAATTCTGGATTGCCAAGTAAAATGTAATGACAATCATTTATTGTTCAGCTATCCACATTTACAGTTAAAACATTTATCATGAAATGTAATCAAGGTAACTAAATCACAGTATGTTTTCATCCTCAACTTGTGGAAATTTTGCAGATTGTTACCCCATAGCTTGGCTTGATTTCGTGCTTAAAATATTCAGTATTTTACCAGGGGTAAAATATCAGTAATAAGATTGATTTCCAGTTATGTGTTGAATTTCAAATTATTTTATTTGAGCATAGTTAATATGTAATTAAGTTTTGACAGACCTATAGACCAATGTATGAAAAAAATTTATATTCATTCAAGGAAAACTACAATCAATGACATTTATATTACAAGATTTAGTAAATATGTAATTTATCATTGCAAAAAAATTAGCAATCTATATTTCAGTTAACTGCCTTCCTCCTGACTAATCAATATGCAAAGACAATACAGAAATGCCAATTTAATGTTTTAGGAATGTTTTCAGTTATGTTGCATGATTAAACTTTTTTTACATAAAAGGCATTTTAATCGAGGGTACTAGGTATGTAAACAATTTTAGTTTTTCTGCTTTTTTGGCTGAATTAATTCTCCTTTAGAGAAATATTTTCGTTATAAATTTCCACTATTTAATAAAATTCCAATCTATATAAATAAAAATATAATGTTCGTTTGTTCCTAAAGCAAAATCTCCCAAAATTTTTCACCGACTGCCTTAAAATTTTGCCACAACGTTGCATTCAAATACATGCATGTTTTAGTCTACTTAGCTATTGATAATCTATATAAATGTAATGTTCGTTTGTTTCTAACGCAAAATTTTTCTCCGATTGCCTTGAAATTTTGCCACAACGTTGCATTCGAATACGCGCATGTTTTAGTCTACTTAGCTATATAAATAAAAATGTGATGCCTGGAGGAACTGGTAAAATGTTCCTAGTTAAATTGATTCTGGCCGCAATCAGATCCCAAAATCACGTTGCCTTAGCACTTGCGTCGTCCGGAATAGCTGCAACTTTGATACCTGGTAGAAGAATGCTCATTCCACTTTGAAATTGCCATTTGACATGCAATTCATTGAATCCCCATGTGTAACATTTCCAAAGCATCCAGCATGGGAAAAATATTACAAAAATGCAAACTTATCGTTTGGGAATGCACAATGGCAATCTTACTTTTCAATTTAACCAGATGAGCCACAGCAGCGCGTGGCCCGGTACAGCGAGTATTTAATAAAATTTCTATGTTCTTCCACTACCATAAGCTTTTTCTATGCAGGTTATTCCTGGAGAGAACATGTTGCTAAAGCAAACGTAAAGAGTATAAAAATCAGTATAATTTCTATTTAAATACACTTTTAACATGAAATGTATTTCATTATTTCCTCAAATACTTTTGACATCTTTGACTGCAAGAATTAAAAAGTAGTCCAAAAAATAGGTTAAGTTATTAAAAACTCGCTCAAAATTTTTAATTCAGATGTAAAAATAAGAATGGGCCTTGAATAGGCCTCATTTTTCAGTTTAGCTTTTAAGGGTCTCTTAAAGCCTTAATATTTTATGAGTCCTTTAATAAATTTAAAAGAAAACGAAATTTTTACGAAAACACCATACAAAAACCAACACTCGTCGAAAGTCAAGAACATAATACTTGTCAATTAGCTAAAATTGGATCCGAGATCAAAACCCTTCATAGATTTCTTTATTTGTGCACTCACGGGTTAAACTATTGTGATATATGTGAAATGTAGCTTTAAAAAGAAAAAGTGTAGAAAAGCCATAATTTTCGTTTTGCTTGAAGTGTTGGAATTCTGTTGGCACAGATGCATGAAGAAAAACGAACCACTCTTCATTCGAGCAATTTTAACAGAAGACAACATGACTTTCAACAGTAATTAACGTCTTCTATCAATTCAAATACATAAATTTGGAATAAGGGCTGTATTCGGTACAGCTGTACCATATGCCTCGTTTGGTGGCAACGCTCATGGTTCACTTTTTTGTCGCCAAGAAAATAATTCCTAGAATTTTTTTTTAAAACGGGAAAATACTAAACTTCAAATTTCGTGAAAGAATACCTTGAAACTTATCTGCAACATTTAATACAGAAGGCATGTTCAAACAGAAAAAGGTGCCGATTTTCAAAAGAAAAGAGCAAGAAACAATACAACCTGATGCGACTGCACTTGACCGTGACTAAAATCAAACTGAACGTTTGAATTCTTCCATACATTAAATGGAAAAAAATTTAAAAGAACCAATGAAATCAAAGGACAATTTAATAGAAATGAAAAGAACATTCTAGAATATTCTAAATGAAAATTTAAACTTTCCGTTTGCCGAGGTTGCCATAAAAATGGGAATAACTAATAAAGATTTCTTGCCTTCACCTGCCATAACTCGCTACTAAAAGTGCGCCACAAAACGAGGTGTATGATACAGCTGTACCCGTATTCATATTAAATTAAGCACCAACTTCATAATTTCCAATGGAAACCCCCATTTGGACACCAATTTCAAATCTATATCAAAATTTAACTTCAGATACCAAATTTCATGTCATGGGTCTTACCATTTCAAAGTTTTAGTACAGAAAGATCGGAGCTCCTAATGTTAAATCACTTTCTCACATGCATATCCTCCTAAATAATATTTCTATAGTGCTGATATTTTGTACCATGTTAAACAACCCAAATGAAATCCACCTAATATTTTATTTTGAAAATATTTTTTAATATGCAATAATTATTAAATTAATGTTTGAAAAATTTGGAATCTTATATTTTGATGGGAATGGGTTCAGAACTAATATGACCATGCAAAATTTCAGCTCATTCCAATGGTTAGTTTTTGCGATACATTAAATTTTCCTCATTATCAATTTTAGGGGGAACCGAAAGTTTAAAAAACATCTGGCAAACCTTGGATAATAATTCTTGGGTCGTTTGCACTTGCATAATAAATATAATAATATAATTCTTTAATCACGTTTTCACTTGCTATATAAATAAGAATGGAGTGTTTGTACATTGAATAGACCGATTTCAAGTTTTCTATTCATTTTGAGTTCGGATGCAAAATGCATCTCTTGCACATTTGGGTCTCCATCTGTCTGTATGTGCCTGTACTACATCCAAATGGTTGAATATGTTTTCATGAAACTTTACTACGTTAGTGTCTGTCTTCACATTTTATGTTCGATTTTGTGTCTGTTTGTACAAGTATCACATAAAATTTATTCAACATTTTTTAATGTAATGTTCTATATTTGATAACCTATATTTTAGTTTATTGAATGCATTATTTGAAATTCCTTTGCTTACATATTTAAGCAAGTTTCATGCTAAAACATCTGAATAACTATACTTAAATCAACCATAATTTGGTAGTTTTGGAGTAACTGGAAGGTATATTGAGCATTGCAATTACTTCGATTGTTTTACAAGTGCTGCTGAAAAATCAATTATTTTTACGGAATTTAAATTCTAATACATTTGTATTTTGAGCCTTATTTTCTTTGCTATATATAAACTATTTCAAAATATTTGGGACAGACGATATTTTGCAACGAAATGGAAACTCATGTTCGTTTGCCAAATCTAGTGATATTTTGTTTTGTTTTTTTCGCTTGGAATTAATTTCGTATTTATAAATGTCTAATTTTTAAAGTAATGTAAGTTGTGGCAACTGCGAGATCAATAGATAAAAAAGAATCACAAATTTATCTTTAGAACAACTTTTTTCCCCGCCAACTTTTATTTTGTTTTATTTCTGTTTTAAATATTTATTTTAAAAAATTGTAATTCCTTTTCATCACATGCAACACCACCGCAAATTATTTGATTTAACGTGGCATGTAAGTTAGAATAAAGTAAATTTTAAGTGGAATTTTGCCATTGAAAGAATGTTAATGTTGAAAATATCCTAACTAGGACTTGAAATATTGCAAATTCTTTGTCATATGATGACAGAAGGTCAAGTTGGTTTATTTTACAAATTGAAGCTATATTTAAGGAAAGTTTGTGGAAAACACTGATTTTCTTTTGAAGAAATGCTGTCAATTCTGTTTACCGTTTAATAAAATAGTAGTAGGTTACCTTTGGTTTGTCTTTAATTAATGAATTGAATTCAAATTGAATGTTCAGTACTGAAGACATTCAATTTTAAAACAAGTTCTTTTATTATTGCACATACCACAAAACGGAATTTTCAAGTAAAAACATTCACTTTTAAAACAAATGATAAATATCTTATCAAATTAATTCGTCATCTTTCCCTTAATGATAGCGAAATTCGTAAAGAGTGCCACAAATAAAAAAAATAATGACTATTAATTTACAAGTGTGAGTATTCACTATAGATTTGTCATTTTTACGAATTTAGTGAGCAATCTTGCAGGAAAAGAACTCAAAGAAAGGAATTCCTAATCCTCCCTCAAAATCGTCTTTTGTAGTAGTTACCTTAGTATCTGGCACCTTTCGTCAATTTGTACCTTTAGCAGGGGTCGGATATATGTGAAATGTATTTATTACATGTATGGATATGCATGTATAAGATTTGTGTCCAAAGTAAGTTGTTGAAATTATGTCAAAAAGGTGTTAAAAAATTATTTTACTCACTCTTAAATGATTTGGCATTTTTTTTTACGAAAAAAGGATAGTGATTATTTCTGGTCACTTTCAATGCATAGTTAACCAATTTAACCTGAGTGAGGTTAGGTAATTTTGCTAGTAAATATAAAAATTTTCTGATCATTTGCACATGCTGCCAAATACATTTGAAATAGTGTTTAAATTTGAAATTCCGGTAGCTATAACTACAATTAATCTCGATCTACGAATAGCAATTTTCAATGTGGAGATGATCCCTGAAATTGACAGCAACTTTAACATTGAATATCTCTGGATATAAAGATAGTAAAGTCATGAAATTTTATATTTCGACTAATTTAACGATGCAGAATCTGATTAAGGCATCAAAACATGGCGTTTCCATTGGAAATTGTGTTGTGTGTAACATTTGATATGAAGACATCCCCTTATGCATTTTTTTGCATTTGAATATGTAGGAGACGTTATTCCCTTTTGAATTTGCTCTACTATGATAGTGCTCGAAATAGAGGGGTGGTTCGTTTTTTCCCTGACTGTACATTGGCTCTTGTAATGAAGTAGAGCGTGATGAAATTGTAAGTTTCAGTATGCATTTTCCATCTGAACATAGAAGTTGGTTCTAGTCAACGGCTCTTGTTCGCTTTTTTATACTCAACTCCTGCTTGCCAATTAACAAGGTTTCCTATTTTAATCTTGAATGTTGTAAAAATTCTAGTTAACATTACGACCTAGATGAAATTTCAATTTGTTGCCAAGCCTTTGCTAAATGATAATGAACTAAAAAGAATGTCAAATTGTTATAAAGTGTCGATTTGGTGACTGCACTAATCCAGTGAAATTTTCTAATCAGAATATACCCGAATAATGTTTAAATTAAAAATGAAAATCAATAAAACAAATGTGATGTTTGAAACGCCTGTTGATTATACTCAAGACAATTTGACAAGCATGCGTTAGAATAAGAACAATCAATTAACTTGATGATATTTTGTTTTTATATAAATATTGTTTAGCCTATATTTTTTATATTATATTAATAGCTATTTTGTCTTAATTTACAGATAGGTGAATTTGGTAAAGAATGTGCAGCCAAGTGGAATGCAATGAATGAAGAACAGAAAGAACCTTTTTTAGATTCTGCTGGAAGAGACAGAGAACGATATAAAAGAGAGGTATGGATTTTGTACATGGATAATTGTGCCATTTTTTAAATGTCAGATTTCTTCTAAACTTGCAGAAAGTTTTCTTTTTATTTGCTGTTTCTACTTTTCAGAATTTTATTGAACAGGGAATGTTCAGAACTTTTCCCACAATATTCAAATTCCTATTTAATGCCACATACAATATTTATTATTCTTACTACATTATTTTTTAAATCTAAGGTTCAAAAATGGTTTACGAGTTTCACTTTTTGATACTATCTTTGTAACTTCTAGAAATCTAATAAAAAAGTTTCCGCATTTATGTGTGCACCAGTTACATGCCTGTGTTCTCTTAAATATTATCATGTAATTTGAATTTTGTTTAATAAAGTATGTAATTTAGGTTCTGTAGAAGAATACTAAAATATTAATATGTGAAACAAATCAAAATGAATTTTTTAAATAAAATTTCAAATATGATTGGACTAGGGAATTATTACTGGAGAATAAGGCGGAGCTTATTTTGCAAAGTAAAATTTTTTGCAGTCTTTCTAGTTTTGTTCCAATATGCTAAAAGTAATTGATCACATTTGACACAGCAAAATACATGGTACGCTGTTTTTATATATATTCATATTTGCCATGATTTGTTGCCTTATAAACTGAGCTCTAGAGAATAATCTGGTATGATATCTTTTTAGGCAAATACTCTTCCTCTGCTAAGTAACTAAGGGAAAAGGCTATCAGAATTGTGTCTAGTTTTGATTATACTACCTCAAGCATTAGCTTAAAACTTTTGCATCAACTATTGAAGGCTTTCCCTTTCAATTACAGTTGAAATCTGATTTCAGGACTCACATTTATTCATGATTTCAAGGAAATCGTAAAGTAGTGGCATGACAGGAACGAAAGGGCCAATGTGTGAATATTGAACATTAATTTCCTTACTATAATGCAGCAGACCAGAATATCACTTCACAAGTTAATTAATAATGGTCAATCACAAATAACCCTTTCATAATTGCGACTATTCCAGGGTTAGAAATTAGAAGTAGAAAGTCAGGCATCGGTGGCACTTAAACCCTTCTGTTAAAATGCTTCATATCTGCAATTTTAAATTTGTTTTCATGGATGTGAAACTTAATAAAAGTGAGACTGTTAGAAGAAAGAATAGATATGCAAGATTCTCACCACTTTTGCCCCACAAGGGGGACTGTGTCTACAGGACCCTGCCACCAGGATATCCCTTAGGCAATATGGTTAGAAGACGGTATATATGGGCAGGGGGCAAGAGGTGAATGCAGGTGTGTTCTTTGGGTATGTAGGTGTTTTGTCCTAGGTTTATGCTGGATGGTGTAGGATGCTTATGTAGCTTTGGACAATGCATTATCTTATCCCACTTGGCTGAAAAACCATTATCACTGAATTCATTGAAAGCCTGCGCAGAACTTTTTAATCTTCTGAATTTTTTTTCTTGGAGGTTAGCAGGTATGCTATATTGCGTCCCTCTCTCTAAGATCCAAATTCACACCTCAGGAATAGATACTGCTCAATTCTAGCCAGACAAAAAGATGATTAGTTAAAATTTTCTGTATTTTTATTCCAAACAGACAGTAAAGTTCAGAAAAGTTAGGCATTGAAAGTGGTGACTGGATCCAAAAATTCGGTCCGATAAACAATATTTATGGGTCCAAAATGTCTAATGACCACTTATTTTGAATCCTTCATAATGTTCATGATCATAACTATCTTTCTAGTTTGCACACAGTGCTAAGATTGTGACTACCAGAAAATATACTCACGATTGCGAGTAAAATTATTTGGTAAATTACAACTATTTTTTAGATCGGGTTTTGTCTAGGGTTCATAAAATCAGAGTTATATTGTATTTGTATTATAAGAATATAGAAACATCTTAGAAGTTATTTAAAAACTTCATTATTCCTTCAATGTGAAATTCATTTGCTGAAGCCTTATTTCTTCAAAGGTGTTGCATTATTTCATGTCATGTATTTTTTCCTTAAATTTAGATGTCGATATATAAGCCTGCACGAGATGCTAACAAACCCAAGCGTCCCGGTACAGCCTTCATGATATTTATGTCCGATTTTAGGAAAGAAATGGCAGGGAAAGAACCTGAAGGTGGTGTTGCAGCTATGGCGAAATTGGGTAAGATATATGATTAAAAAGATAACTTTCTTTTCAATACTGATTACTAGTACAGTATTCAAGCTGTATTTGTCTCCCATAAAATAATCAACAACCATAAAGAATTGAAAATTCTCAAAATGTCTTGTGTATATTCTCTATTTACAAAATGCCATATTAGACTTAAGTGAGTAATCCCATATGTCAGATACAGTGTATGCAGGAAGTTTTGCGGACTGCTATTGTGGTCAATCTGGATACATCTTCCAGCATTTAGTGCACTTAGCTCTGATAATATCACTTACATGTGAACAGACAAGTCACCTAGTAGCTTTAAATAAAGATACTGCAATATCGAGTTTAGATGTCAAGACAATGTTTATTTTATACTGTGATTTATTTCTGTACCTTGGTAGGAAAAAAGCCTACGTCTATTTTGCAAGATTTTGGTAACAGCTGATTTAGTAATTATTATCTTTTTAAAGTTTTAATACAGCATACAAAAATACCTTCCTATGTTTTGATTCTTTCACATTGTATTGACACGAGGACATTGGCCCTTTTTTTTATTATAACCTTTTGTTACATTAAAGGGATTTGTGGACATCACTCAAAATCAGTGAATTGGGACATTAGCCCTGTTTCACCAAGATTTTTTGTTAACCAATGCAGGCAAATTTTGAGGTTGCTAACTCTGGTGGAAAGGTAAATGTGGTTGCAATAGAAGTAAAATTAGTATTGTGCCTATGTGCTTTTAACAGTTTCTGGATATGAAATGATTTTATTGTACTTGTCTTTATTTTGGAGGAACAACAATTGCCTATAAGTCTTTTGAATTGATATAATATTATAACAGATTTTTATTTAAATCCTTAAAAAGAAATTTCCTTATGAAGAAATATGTATATACATTTACATATTTATTATCCATAACTACATCTTCAAACATTTTATTAATATATCGTAATGTGTTGCATTACTTTAAATTTCTCTAGGAAATATACTTTTCAGCTCTTTGCTGTTAGGTTTTGTAAATATATATTGTTGAAGTTTAATTTAAATGAAGGAATTTTTTTATTAAACTAGGTGGTGAGAGATGGAGGGGTATGACTGATGAAGATAAACAGCCTTATGTTGAACAACAACTAGAAGCAAAATTAAGATATGAGCATTCCATGGAAGAATATAGGAGAACGGTTTGTATTTTTATGTTTTAAAAACTGTTTTATGTAGATAATTGTATAAACTAATCTATTGTGTGTGAACCTATTGCAATATTGTGGTATATATTTCATCTTAACTCGATTTATTCATGCAGAACTATAACTACACTGTAAATATGGACTAAGAACTAATCATTGAGCTATTTTACCTTTGGGTAACGAGGAAAGTGAACTAAGTTTCAATAATTGTAACTTTTTATATAATTTCCAAGTGCTATAAAAAGCTTTTAAAGGAGATCATATTATTAAAATATTACCTTGACAATTTTTCAAAATGGAACAAATTTGATGGGAAGTATGTAAAAATAAAAGGTTCTAAAATTTAAATTTGTTGTATCATCACCTGGTATTTAGCAGTGTGAATTCACTTTTGGAGTTCAGTTTTTGATTTTTATCATTTTAACATAATTTGATGTGTCAAAATTAGATTCATTAATGAACCCCAAAGTGCCTTCTCTGATTTATGATACAGAATAAGTGCTTATATTCTCAATGATGTGTGCTCAGGACTGACCCTTCAACATTTTGCAGCTTCATTAGTTTCTCTTTTGAGTTTTATTCTCCATCAAAACTTTTATCTTTTAAGGAGCCTTAAAAAAGGGTTAAGGTTAGCATTTTAGAAGATTTAAAATTACAGGCACTTCTCATTTAATGACTGAGTCCTGTTCATTACTTTTATTCCTTCTCAATGAGTGCCTGCATATTCCTTTATGACAGAAAACCACTGTAATTTCTACAATATCACAATGTGAATAGAAAATGATATTTAAATGCTGTTCTGAAAGGTCTTTGTTCTTCCAACCTCAGCAAAACTTAGAAGCTCAATCTCAAGCAGCTAAAGCAAGAGCTGCTGCAGAGGAAGAGAATCGGAGCAGCCCTTCTGATAACTTTAACATGTGTCAGCAAGGTAATTCCCAGCAGCAGCAACAACAGCAGCAGCAACAACAACAGCAGCAGCAGCAACAACAGCAAATGACACGCTCGCAGCCGACACCTCCTTCTGGATGCTCGACTCCGGCATCCACTGCCTCTTCGCCGGCTGCACAGGATCTTAGTTCCAGTCCCTCTGGCATCAATACTCCAGCATCTGTGGCTTCCACCTCAGGAGCCAACGTTGGCCCCCTGCCATCGTTCTCCACATCTCTTGCGTTGTCACATCCTGGCCTCTCTAATCCTCATGCCACATCTCTGGCCATGACATATGCACAGTATTCTCTTCCTAGTTTTGCCCATGCGGGAGTCCTGGCTGCAAACTACACTCAAGCTCACTCTCACAACACGACCACTGCAGCCGCCCACTTGCCGCCGACTTCCTCCCCTACTTACAGCCAGGCACAGGCCCACATGCAGGATCCTTACAGGTGGACCTAAACACTCGTGGGAGGGGAATTAGCATTTCCTGTAAAACGACTGCTGTGGTGGAAAAGGGGGGGGCATCAAATGTCTGATGGCAATCGACACAGCTCTTGGTTTAGAAGAGGGGTGCACAATTTTTTGTGCGCTCGCAACCTTCCTTTAAACACAGATTTCGAGTCTGCTTTTTCTGAAGGTACCTGTGATGTTGATTCCATATGCACAGTATTTCTCTTGTACTTGTACCCTAGTCTGCGCCTTTTTAAGATATCGACAGACTTTCATAATGTTTGGAGAACTCTTTATATTTGTCTCATATCACTCACAAAATGAATAAGATCTGAGCATCAGATTTTGAGGCAGAATGTTTGGGATAATATAAACCAATTGTAGTAAAATGTTGGAAAGATGAACAAGAATGCATGCCAAGAGTACTTTAGATCATCGAAACAAATTTATTTATGTTAAGATATCATTGCTGAATCATTTTAATAAGTCAAGTCATCTAGCACATGATGTTTTTGTATAAGTTGTGTATGTTAAAGCTCTTTATGTTTGTACCATAATTACATCGGTCTGTACAATATTTTTTGTTTTTAATTTGCCATACAAATTTGTTATTTTATGATTATATTGTCCTTGTGCAATGGCATCAAGTAACATATCCTCTTTTAGTTGCATTTCTTTGTTTTACATTGTTCATGATTTTAACATTTTACTCTATATATAGTCTTGTAATTCTGTGATTTTACAAGGCTGCAATCAGATTATATCTGAGAAATAGCTTGAACAGAGTCCTGCAACCCTTATGTATATATTCCGTGACATCACATTTGAACTGTTAAGAATACTGCCAAAAATTTCATTTGTCATCTTGGTTGCAATTTTTACTTTTTTAAATGTTTTGTACTTTTTTATCTGTACATATTCTAAAATATTTATTTTTAGGAATCAATTTTTTTTAAAACAAATGTTATCTGGAATTCATTTTCATTTATTCTTTTGTTTGGAATAAAACGAGGAGACTAGTGATTTCATTATTTTAAAATGTCGTAAGAGTATTTGTTTGAGATGTTTTTCATCTGTAATTTTTACGACATTAACCGCTTGCTTTTAGTTGTTAGCCTTTTAACCTCATCGAAAGAAATTCTTTTAAATTGCCCAGTGAATGCATCAAGTATTTGAAATATTTTTAAGCGCACATTTATTTTCACATTTAACCATCCTCTTTTTTCCTTTTAATAGTCAGCATTGTTCATTTGTGATGGTTTAAACTTCCCATGTTCATGAAACCCTGTGATTCATAAAAATTACTATTCAACTTTTGCCAATCGACTTTTTGTAGATAGTTTAGATAGAGATTCTACTATTTTTACGTACATCCACATATATAAAAAAAGTCAGCACATAACATTTCATGAACATTGAATAGAAATATTTTATATACAATGTAATTATGATGTATAATCTTGTTTTATGTTCGAAAACTAGATTCTTTTAAAAAATTACTCTACTTTTTATAAGAAGCTTGGGGCTCAATGTAGCTTGTCCTGCATTGAATGCGTGTTACATGCTTTGTGTTACTAAATTAGAACAGTGAAAGAATTACGTGTTTAGGATTGCATTTCTGCTTCTCACAAAGGTAAATTTGCAAATTACTTAATTTTACTAAACTTGCAAGTCTTACATATATTAACTTTATTTTTTGTATTACTTCTTTTGCAATCAGTCAAAGGTGCTTGAAATAAAAGTAAGATGTATTAGACCAGGTTTGCAGGACTTGTCAGGCTGTGTAAAATAAGTAAACATTTAGAACTATTAGATTTACCTACATGATATAGAAAAATTTTCATTTTCTAAAATAATTAAGACTATAAAACAACTGCTTTCTGATTTGAAATGAAAATTAAATAACTATTTAAAAGGTGTTGGTATCGTATTTCATGCTGTATATTTGACCTATCTCCTAGGTACTTTTAAGTGCAAAGAAAGGTTTTGTGAGTTAAATTTGTATTTCAGTATTATCCTGTAAAGCATAATGTACCTTTAGATACTACTATTCATCCGTGTAGCATTTTATTATTCTTTTGATATGTGTGTACTTAAGAGCATGGCCCTCTTATTATGCGTGCCTATGTAGATATAAAAATGCTTTGCCTAAAAAGTGCTTTGTTGTAATGTTAAGGAAAAGTTGCTTTTGATACTCTTTTTCTCTGAAATATATTTCTGTGGGGAAGAAACTGTTTGCCTTTAGTTGCATGTGCATATTTGAATAGCGTGTTTTGTTTTAAAAAAATTGTTTTAATAGTTCGTTGTGTAAATCTTCAAAAATTTAGAGTTTAAATTACTTAGCTTTATCCTTTAAAAAGGAAAGAATATTACAAAATTTTGAAAAAGCAAGTGATTATCTCGAAAAAATGTTGATATGCATAACTTCGGTCTCAATATTTTGTGATATAGCTCATATCTAGGGAAAGTTATTTCACTCACTGAATGCAGATTATTTTATTCCAACCATTGTGTAGAGTATCCTGTGCATTGCTTGCAAAGAAAGCAATTTTTAAGCATCTTTAAACAGTTTAAGGTAACTCTTCTGTATTAATGGAATACCAGAGTGATGCTTCTCATAGGTAAATTCATAAATTTCAGTATTAAAATATCATTTTGTCTTAAATTACTATCATGTTGGTAATAAGATATCAGAATTGACTGGAAATCTTTATTCCTTTTAAAGTTAAAAAACCATAAGAGAAACTTAACTTCCAACATTTACTTAACTTTAACATTTCTTTGTCCTTTTATTACCTCTCTCTTAAAATGTATTATAAACTTTAAGGCAGATGTTTTAATGTGCGAGAGCTGTCTGGAAACCATGCAATATGAAAAAAGATGCAGTGCACTAGGATTTATGGCATCTAGTCTCCTTCAAAGTAGGCTTTTTAAATATTTTATACTTTAATTGGGGGGCTTATTTTATCTTGTGTTTGGTGCAACTTATCTACTTTTGGACCTTGCGCTGTAAAACCCAAACATCCAATCCTTCAAAGTAGGTACCTTTGAACCTAAAACACTTCTCCCAGCATCTCTTCCAAAACTGCTAAGTCCCTTGTTTGAATAGTCATCAGCTGCCACATTGCTCTGAATCCATAATCTGAAATCTCTTCCCTTTCAGAGACAGTTATTTTAGCTTTTATAAAAACTAGAAGTCACAGGGCTCCGAATCCAAGCTTTAGGGGGCTGAGCCACTTGGGTGATTTGATATTTTACCAAAAAACTGCACAAGACATCATGAATGGGTGCTGCTACACTTTTTATGCTTTGATCCTTTGTCAAAATCTTAAGAACAGTAGTTTTTGGAATCCCCAGATCATCTTATTCTCCCATTGTTGGTCACCGATCTTTGTTGATAGCAGCCCGATGTTCTGCTTATTTTAGGCCATCCAAAGCAGATAACTCAACAGATTTGGGCCATCTCTGAAGCGACTGTACCTCAGTTTTTAGTGCTACATTCATTGCATTGTGCCCATAAGCCTTATCTTAAAAGTTTATGTGAAATTTTTTTCGTTTAATGGGGCCAAATTTCATACAAGTTGCTGCTCTACTCACTTGTTAATTGTGAAAGCAAGTCTCACAGAATACAGGCTCACTCTAGGGCGTCTAGCATCCATTTTATTAAGTAAATGGGTTTGACCTTTCACACATATGCATCTATGTCCCCTTTCCTTGTCTGCCAAGTTACATTGATGGTGCGCAAAGGATTTTTGTTATATTAGCAATGGCTGGATACTTGCCAGACAGACCTCGTATTAAAAAGATTTAGTATCTGGTATTTAAAAAATTTCCCCCTAAAAATAAGTTGGTAATCATCTGGTTACACCTTTTTTAATTTTATGCTAAATTCCATGCATTCGTTTAGCAAGCTACCCCTATGATGGCTGATGCATTTGTAACAGTCTTATGAGCATGTTTTCAAATATTGTACTTTTGAAGCGACTGTATATGATGATATCGAGCTGAATGTAGACAAAGATGTTTTGGGCAATATGTTCTTTCTGGAACAAAAGAGTTGCATCATCTTATTTTTTACTATGCTGTTCTGTATTTCTAAGCCTGTATAAATTTTGCTGTTTAAAAGCTTTGCTCCTCATCTTCAACATACAAGCCACAGTCAGGAAATAGCCTTCTTGTGTGTACAAATTTCAGGGTGTGAATAAATAACTATGCATTGCTGTAAAATATTTGATAACAGATTTTTATAAACTTCAGATGTTAAACACTGAAAATTGTCTCTTGTAAATTGTGAATTCCCATGTATTTGGGTTACATTGAATGCTTACTCCAATACATACATAATAAGTAGAATTTATAAATAGTATGGATATATTAATAACAAACTATACATCTTCAGTCTGCTTCATTATGAATTTTATATGCACCCAAATAATTTTTTAAAATCTGGGAACAAAATGAACCAATTAAGTATTTGAACTCTCTTTAAAAAGAATGTTTAGCTAATGCTTCCACAAGTTTCCGAATTAAATTAATAACGTTAATGATGTGCATACCAATTAAAAAACTTATTGGCTATTAAAATCAATTCTTTAACACTTGAAAGCTGCTCCTTTTCAAATGATCCTTATTCTACATTTCTCAAATTCATATTAATACAATAAGAATTCAGTCTTGGTTCTAAAATGAATTAAATTTTTATCGATTTAAAATCCCGGTGAATTTCTTTTAGTAAATTGTCAAATTTAATTGTAAAAATTATGTTGTCTGGTTAATTTCAATAAATTTTTAGGAAATGAGTAATATTTTATATTGAATGTAATATTGCTGTAAACCTACAAATTTGCGAGCAATAAGGTAGTTATACTACAATTTTAAACATTGAACCCCAAAGCTAAGAAGATTTTTTATTGATTTTTTGAAATCTTGGACTGTTTTTAAACAAAATCTTGAAGCTGGTTTTCAAATTTTTCTGTTTGTTTTTTAGTTCTACCTGGTGTCTAATTTTTACCCTTGTTATGTCAAATTCAGTAGGTTGGATTATCTTTGAAATTAAAACATTTGATTTATTAAAAATTAAAGGTTTTCAACTTCCTAAAATTTTTATTTTTAAAATGGTATTAAGTGTCAAAAGTACCATGTTACATCATTTAAACAAGTGCAGGATGTGATTATAAGCCACACATAATTATGTTTAGATTGAATTAGTTATTTTAATTGATGTTATGTTTTTACAATGTACTCTTTACTGTTATTAATTTTAATAGAAATTAATGTTTTATCATTGAAAGCATTTTTTTTCTGCTATAAATCTTACCAACTTGGTTTAATCGAGTACTTCATATTTTATAAGCAATTTGATCAATTGTGATATTGGTATGATTTTAATTGCAATTATATCACATTGTTTTGAAGAAATGCCATTGCATCTACCATTTCATAAATTAGGAGTAAAACTTTTACAATGATCTCCAGTTTTTTCATGATTTGTATAGTACACATTTTCATCTGCAACCAAATTCAGTGTCATTTTTGTGCCATTTCAACTTACAAGTGAGCCAATCTATAGCCATGTTTACAGTCTACTTAATTTCTCACCACAAATATTTCTGTATTGATATTTCTGTTCTTTTTTATATTTTAATCACTTATATTTATTCTAATCCAGATGGTGAACTGTAGAATTTCTCAGTTGCATTGTTTATATTTCTCATGAATGAAAATAGTTTTTGTATTTTACCTTTATTCAGAAATTGTAGAAGTATTAATTAATCAAAAGGAACACTGCAGCTAATGGAATGTGTCGCACAAATTTATGTTTCAAATTGAATGATCAATTCAGAATGCATGCTTATCTTAGAATTACTATCAGTTTGAGTTTAGATTTTAATCCTAATCTATATTTATGTTGAAATTTATGTTAATTAAATTGGATTTATATATGCTTAAAATTTCTCCATTTCTTTTTGTTCATCAAAGTATTTTTACATGTTTGTGCCATGCTACATTTCATTGTATACTCCTTTTATCTTTTCAATCTTTTTTTTTTTCATTATATCTGGTTGTATTGTGGAAAATGTCAGTATTATTTTTTTTTCAAGTAAAAGAAATATACAATCATTACTTGTGCTTATGTTTTTATTCTGTGGGTACAATATGGTAAAAAAATTACATTCTGCCTATTCATTTTTTGAAAAAGGAACTTATTGTTTTATACCAAATATTTAGGATTTTAAGGTAATTCGATTAAATGTGTTTTATAATTTGTTGTAATTAAGATATATATGATATTTTCTAAAATGGTTATAGTAAACATAGACTGCAGCGGTTCTTAACCTTTTTGACTTTAGTGGACTTATACTGAGGTAGAAGTGTAGGTCTTTTCCCATTTCTCCAATTTGGTTTTTGGGCTCTGGACAATTTAAAAATCTTGAGCAAAAAGTACTTACTTGTCAAGGTATAAATTTCGAATTGCTGATCTAATTTATATTCATTCAGTTTTTGATAAATTCTGAAAATTGAAGCTTTGATTAGTTGGCTGTTGCTCGTCTGTAAGCTTCTTAATATTTTTTAATGTTTTACATAACCTAACGGCTAAACGGACCTAAACTTCTGATCTGGATATTGTGTACTGTAGATAATTTTCTTATATTTTACCATCTCAATTGAGCTGCAGGACTTTCAGGCTATCTGATTTAATTAGGACATGCTATATCTGTCTTATGGCTGGTTTTGCTTATCATCATTCTGACCGAAACAGGACTTTGTGATTGATTTTGCGTTCACTGCTTTTTAATAGAAGTTATATTAGATATGTTATGAGTCTGAGACATGGGTTAAGAATCACTGATCTACCATATGCTCTTCATTTATTTAATCTGATAGATTTAAAAGCATCCATAGCAAAATAAATCATGTCCTTTGCAGTTGACAAGTAAAATTGTGAGAAATGATTATTTTGAGTTATTTTACCATTCTATAATCTCACGTTTTATGTGAGGGACGTTACCTTTGGCTTCATTCAATGTTTTTCCTTTGCTCAATTCAAGCATTGTATATTTACTGGATATTGCTGTACACTTGTAAAAGGTCACTAAAATATTTTCATTTTTTGTTTATTATTTAAGTTTTCTTCATTCTTGTACTGCACTGTTGTAAAATTTCTATCTATGTTTGTTTTGATTTGAATGTCTAGATTACTTTGCAGCTGTTTACCTGGTTATTTCTGGAAATAGTTCAAAAGTTTCCAGTGAAAGTAGTGTTACGTTAACCTTTTATTTTTTTTTCTAATCAAAATTTCGTACTTAAATGGTTTTATTGGTATTTCAATGTAATTGTTTGAATGCAGAGTAATTGGTTACCAATTTATTGGTGCCAAATTTATTTTATATATGTATATATGTTTTTAATAATTACATAGTCTATAATTTCATTAAATATGTTGTTTCTTGCCAAAAATGTTAATTATCAAACAAAATCTAGATTTTAAATTTTGAGATTGCATGTTTTTAGAAACTGGTTTATGAAAATCCCAGTATAATATAAAAATTTTGTATTCAAGTGTTTCATCAATTGTGCTTTGTTTATATAAACAAGTCCCTAATCTGTTAAAGCATTCAATTCTGGTACTGATGTGAATACAAAACTGGAATAAAATTTGGTACAGGGTACCTGTAGGTTTAATGTCAGTCAAGACTTGTTTCCCTGAACATGTGTTGTGTAATGCTAGCTTATTAAATGGATTATTTGTATCCAAGTTGTGGTTTATTTCTTTTGTGTTTGAAGTACTTAACCCCTGTATAAAATATTTTGTTATAATGAGCATCAATAATTGCATTAGGTAGTATGCAAGCAGTCACATATGCTAGAGTAAAAGTCGATTGGGTTAGATTGTATGGTGCAATTGCCATATTTGGCCGAACTACACCAAACAAACAAGTAAATAAACATACACACAAGGAAAGTTTTTACTGAGGAGCCAAACCTGTTAACTTGTATGGTTTGGCCATAAACATACAGATATGGGCTAAATTGAACAGTGTACTGGCATATGGTACAATTGTACTGTTTTTCCCGAATTTTACAAATTAATTTATTGTTTTTGAGAGATCCGATACATGTTTACAGAGATGCTGACAACTACGGCTTCTAATAAAAAACAAATTCTACAGTGAAAAATAAATTTTAATTTAAAAATTCATTTTCTGGTGTCATTACAGAATTGCCTTCTGCCAAGTGTATTCAGACCAAATGTCAAGCGTTATTTGGAGGGACCAGCAAATCGATTTCCGTAGGGTTTTGCAACTGACAGTTCTTAATACGACAAAGTCTAGGTTTAATTATCACTAGATAGCGAGAACCAAGATTGGTTTGTTGTACCAACTAAACATTAAACAAATTTAATCTTGTAGATGAAACAAGATTAATTACAGGCATATGATTCAAATCAATGCACGGACCTCCTCCCCGTTACATTTTCTCTCCCATGTCTACTTTGTTTGAATCAACAAATACTATCTATTCTAGAACAAAATCAGGATTATCTAGTATCTTCAACATTACATTCGAAAAATCTGCATAATTATTGAATGTCTAACATTGTCATAATGCAGAGCAGAACTGCTTTTGAAACATTGGAATCTGTCTTATTTGGCATTCCTTTTGCTAATTAATTTTGTCCACTTTCATTTTTTAATGTTTTCTCCTTAAACTGTTTTAAGTCCCTTTTCCTTGAAACTAAAATTTTGATAGAAAATGTAGTTAAAGAATTTTTTAATGGCAAATATCAACAATTGCAAGATTAGTTAAGCTAATATATCTTTTAAGAGCATCAAACTTTTGTGCAATATGCGGAAGAAAACGCCTCTAAAAGATGAAACAAAAAAGGTCTTGGATTTTGTTTAACAGCACTTGATAATTAGCATTTGGGGAAAAAATAGCTTAGACATCAAGTGCAGGAAAATTTGAATTGTGCTTGGGTAAAATTAGTTAACTTGAATGAGTGCAAAGAATTTTCACATTGAAAGAAAAAAATTAGATTTTAAAATAAACGGGGGCATTCAAGTAAAAAAGATTGCTGATATTAAATTTGTATTAAACATCAAAGTATCCAATTCTCTTTGCCTTTGATAAGCTTCAAGTGTAATATGTAAGGTAGAATAGTTGGGAGGCATGGGCACAAAGAAGGTATCTATTTTCCCCTAATGCGCTGAAAAATCCTTTTTAAAAACAGTATCAGCCATTTTATAATGCAAAATCAGTATTTTGGGGATTATAAATATATGGGTGGTATAAATTGTATGTTATACATTTCACTGGTCTATGCATGTCATGATCCTGTAAAAATTGTGAAGTACCCAGAATAGAAATGGTAGGTAAGCTGTTGGGGATTTGGAAAACTAGAGTACTAAATAGAATAGTTAAGTCTAATGGAGGTTTTGTTGCAACTCCCAAAGGCAACAAAAATTGGTTTGATTCCACTAGATATTAGATGTTCCATAAAATAAATCAAATCTACTATTGAGAATATTTCTTAAAATCATGAAATTTTCAGATTGAGATCTCGGACACTGCTGACAGCGTCAGACTGCATGCTTCTGCTTAAAACTGCTGATATCTACATTGATATAATTGGGTGAAACATTTCAATTTTAGTAAGAAAGTAAATTTTAAAAATCTAAAACTTAAATACAATTTATTCTAAACATTTAATTTAAAGTGCAATAATTTTAACAAAGTGACAGATTTACATTTAAGTAAGGGATTCATGGTAAAGTTTGAAAAAGGCAAGTCTAAAATGTTAGTATTTGGTAACACGTGTAGAGCTTGAAATGTGACAAAATTCTCGAATTTAATCCTTCAAGTGCAGCTCAGAAAGGTTTATGTGCAGACCGAGACTGACCCGAAATGTCTGGACGGGAAGTCCAAATATTTTAGGTCTGCTGTGAAAATTTTTCCTGGCTTTATTTGAATGAATTTTCTAAGCTGTGTTAGGGCATGCCACTTGGAAGGTTAAGGTTCATTAAAAATTATTTAAGTTCCGTGGGAAGCATGTGTAATGCATTCTGATTTCAAATAGCCTCAGTAGCTAACAAGTATTTCAAACTAGACTCAATCTAACAAGCATCACTATGGCTGAAATAAAACAGTTGAAATATGGAATCCTTTTTCACTGGAAAAATTCATTCTCATTACTTTATATAAACACTGGTTGAATTGGTTGACTATAAATTGAAAAGTAATGAAATTAATCACTTAGAAAAATGAAGTGTCTAGAAAATAGTTTCATAATTACGTTTTGACTTTTTTTTACAACTTCTGGAATTTACATGTTATATCCATTTCACCTACATTGCATCCCTGATGCAAGCGTGCTGCTATAACTATGCAAGTTGATCTTTTCTTATGGCGTGATTATGAATAGATGCCCTAAATTAAGTTCATCTGTAAAATTACCATAACTCGAATAGTAAAAATGGTTATTCTACGTTCTCACTTTTCCAGTCAATTTTCCCATCACTATTTTGACTTGTGGAACTCTAACACCAGAGGATGATTTATCAACATTAATGGATAATTTACGATATTCATAATTTCAATTAAAGAAAACTTTTTAGTAAATTCCATTTTATGACACGTAAAATAAAGCTTGCTAATGTCTAGTACACAGAAAGCCAATTTTTAAAATCAGCATGACTTCGAAATTTTACAGTTAACTTTATAAGTGGCATAATCACTTAAACTTGCAAAGTAGGTAACCTCCATGGCAGATTTTAAATGGATAGACATTAGTGCTTGATTAGATTTTCAACATACCTGTGTAATAATCAATGAAAAATTAAATGGACAAATTCCCTCTCACTAATTGGCAAGAAAGGGATTACCATATAATGCTAATCCTTTCCTTAATTAGCTAATCATGCTCCTTAATATTATTAATCAATTTCTGAACATATGTTCCTCAGTGGAACACCAGGAGAGCTGCTTGCCTTAAATGTGCCC
This sequence comes from Meta bourneti, assembly GCA_933210815.1. Taxonomy (NCBI): domain Eukaryota; kingdom Metazoa; phylum Arthropoda; class Arachnida; order Araneae; family Tetragnathidae; genus Meta; species Meta bourneti. Next base: position 54,869,590 of record OW119930.1, on the reverse strand, counting down.
CGGTAAACTTTATGCTTGCCAGGCTCCGATCTAGCCATTTGAAAAAGATGATATTGATTGATGGCCAGAAATCCTTTCCCACCTGTACAAAGTGTGGCCTTATTACCAGCCTCTCCTTCATATCCTGAATTGCATTGGAGCCATACATGACATTTTTAAGGACCCATCTGCCATTGCCCAAAAAACTTGCAGACTCAATGATTTAGTGTAATTTTTTTTACAATGGGATAAGAAAGACTGAACATAGAACTCGACATACTCAAAAATCATTTTGCGCTTTTACAATTTTACAAACCCAGCATCAAGAGTTTTGGATCATGCTAAGAAAGAAAATTACTCACAAATTTTTAGAAAAGATTGCTGATTCACAATAAACTATCATACAGTTACTATGCATACTCAATATTGATTAAAATGTCATAAATCTAGCCAAATGATAACAATGAAAGTATTTCATAAAATACATAATTCCTGAAAATCACATTTCCTAAAACATCTGTGAAAGCCATGGCCATACCTGCAACCAAGTGGAAAATCAAATTTTCATACCTTCGTTGCTATTTAATATATTTCACCTAATTATTAAATAAAATTTAATGACGATTAATTTTTAATATAAATATAGATAGGCAGCAGTAGCATAACACTGGGGATAACAAGATTGGATTGAAAGCAAACAAATTCTTCATACTTAGTTTTAGACAACCTCATCTTATAAATCAACTAGATTCATTGTTTCTGTTCCTAAAAAAATACAAGTCGTTTTTAGTGTAAAGTTAAGAGTGCAATCGTGTCCAATCCTAGTAACTCGATGATCCAAACACTTTTACAAAGGCAGGAAAATGATGAAATGTAAAACCATGTGCAAGGCCAACTGTAAATTTTATCTTGATTGGATGCTAGCCTCAGTAGGAAGTAGGGTATGAAAAATCATGATTTTTTAAATAAAAAATATCGGATTTATTTGATTTAAATATTTTTTTTATTTAAATCGAATTTTTATGATTTTAATTAATCCTTTACCCATACAAGTTTAAACTTGTAGGATATGAGGCATGCAAATCAGTGTAGTTTCTAGATAGTTTCGATTTATGTTAAACATTAATATTTATGAATAAAATTAATGCGTTAGGAAATACAGCAGGGCAAAATTTTGAGAGATTAAAATGCGATATAGGAATTAGCAAAGTTAATTGCATGATAGAGTAAATAGAACAGTACAACAAATGCCATGCATACACAATGTTTTCCCATCTAGTTCTCGAAGGGCTTACATGTTTGATTTTCACCCATAACTAGTGGGATGAAATTTTTTGGACCTGATAAATAAGGTTGCGGGATCCCAATAACAACACATATTATAAATTTTTGTATAAAATTAATCAAAAATCAGACAAATTTCAGAATTTACATTACATATTTATTATATGAATAAAATGCACAGAATTTCTTTAGTTATTTTTATATAAAGTAATTCATTGAAAACTTAGCTTTAAGAAAAAATTATATCACCAATAAAAAATCAAATAAAAGGATTGCATTATGAAAAAATCCCTACTTATTAATATTTAGCTTGCAAAAATAACCTATTTATGAAGAAAATGTTATTTGTAAGTAAACCAAAAATGAGGCAAAACATGAAAATGTACATAAATTGAAATCAAATATGCCTATTTTTCAAATTTTCTCTGACCTTTGATATAATTTGAGTTTTTCAAAGTTATATTACAAGCACATAAAAAGGGTTCATACATAACAAAGAAAATGAAGCTTTACTCTATGAACAGCACAGAATTATTGATAGCATTTCTCCCAGAAAATGCCAATTGAGTGGAATTTTGAGCTTTTAATGAAAAACTCGTTAATTTAAATCAATGATTTTTTTTAATAAAAATCACTTGATTTATATCAACAAACCCTGATACGAAGTATGGGTAGGGGAGAAGAGTGTGCTGAAGGTACCCAATGCGCATGACACACATTAATCAATCATTGAGAAACCATTTGAGCCTGAAAGGACAGGTCATCAGCGGTCCCTGGTTGGCATTTTGCAGTGAAAATCAAGGGAAATTAAAATTGAAACTGACATCCCCCTCAAATTTACATTAAAAAATTGTTATTTTTACAGACTTGTTTTTATACCAATGAGTTTTAATTTGAGAATCCAGGGCTTCCATAGACACAATGGCATCTACAGTTTCTGGTTGACTTGCAGTGAAAATCAACTAAATCGAAACTGATGTCTCACTCAGATTTATGTTAAAAGTCGTTTTTGCTTTGTATTTTGTCTATTGTCTCATTAAATAAAAAATTTTTATCAGGGGATGCTATGTTTTAGGACTTACATACACACTATGCCACTGATAGATAGACAATAATTTATATTAAGTATTCATGTCCAATGTAATTTATTAAAATGAACTTGTACAATATGAAAGGAACTGCCAATCTCATTTGAATTCCTTATCTTGTTCTATATCTGTGTTTTGAGTAAGAGGCATAGCAGTTTGGTGAGATTTCAATGCATCTGCTTCTTCTTCATCACTTACGTATTCAGCCCAGTCTTTTGCTTCTGATAGACCATGAGATACAGTTTCATTCTCTGCATTTTCTGGAGAGATGTTCTTGTAAATAGCCATCGCCTGCAATTGAGTATTATTTCAGTAACTGAACAAGTTGAAGTAAATTCATGACTCATAATACCAATAATTACCAGTTTTAGCGTTTGGCAAGAGAATTGCTATTACTAAAATATCATTATGTTTTTTAAATTATAGAATTTTATAATTTAATTTTATTTGCTGTTTTTAAGATCAAGGATCAATTTAATGATACTAGTGGCAAATGTCTGTATGCAACACAATGTCACCAGGAGAATGTTGTTAAATGGCAGTTTGATACCATTCCCAGGCCATCAAGAGGAAGCTTGCCAGATGTATTGTAACTGAACTAGTCCTTCCTTGTAGGTCCCTGCTCATGATATGGTCCATAGCATTCAAACTTTTGTTTTGCTAAATAACAGCTCATGGGAGCTAATTTCTTATATTTTAAGTAAATAGAAAAAATATTTGAACTTTCGTTCTGACAATACTTTACATGGTCTGTCAGGATGGAGAAACAGAAGAGTTTATCAAAATCTGATGGAACATTTTTTCAAGGTCCACTGTGAAGGTGTAGATGCGTTTGTGAAATCTTAGCATTATTACAAACAAATCCTCTTGAATCACCCCTCCCTTAAGCGTAATATTGTTTAGAGATTTTACATTAGATGTTTTGAAACTTGCAGTAAGCATGATGCATAATTTGGTGATACTGTGACCTGGGGGTACATACTGTGATGGAATAATGTGAGGAAGGGTTCTGACTTTGTTCCCGCCACATGACCCAACGATTTACTCTTTCTAAATTCAGTATAAAGAGCTTTCCTTCCATTTAGGTTCACATTCTAATTTTTTCCATAAAAGTCTTTTTTTGTTGCAATTCTTTTGAATTCCCCAAAGTTAATTTGTTTTAACTGTCAGGCTTTAATGGCATTTCTTTGACGAGTTTTCATATGCTCATCACAATATTTCAACTCATTACTTATTCAAGGGTTGATTTCCTCAACACTTTCAATCTCAGAGAATGCAATTGTTTTCCTGAAGATTAACTAAATAGAAAATGCCACATGAGCAAGAAGCGTCCTATCTTTTTTTTGTTTTCATGATTTATGGGAAGAAAAGATTACTATTCCAGAGTTAAACAAGTCTCATATTTATCCAAGGCAGTAAACACAATGGAACATAGATGACAATGGAACATAGATGAATTAAGCTGAGATACATTCCAATTTTAATTCAAAAAAGAAACAAAGTATGCAAAACTAGCAGATCTGCATATAGCATCTGCGATAATGTCTTAATTGTTTATATCTATTGATGTCAGTGTTGTTACTTATATTTCATATCTTATTTCAATCCATTCTAATGAATACAGCTTCCATATTCACATAAATGGATTTCATACCCCTAAAGATGAGTCATTTTGATTCTTTTGAGATCGGAATTATTGGATTATTCCTTTTAACTAATCATACTCCTGCACATAATAATCAACTATGGAACACATCATCAGCTTACAAGTGAAACACGCCAAGTCAAAAAACAAAATTCTGACGATTGGATTGGATGTTGGGGTTTTATAGGGCAAGGACAAGCTGCACCAAACACAAGACAGAATATAGCCCAATAAAAGCACAGAAAATGAAGTTCAAGACAAAGATAAATTTAAAACATGTAAAATGTGTAGATGAGAACAAAAATATTTAAATAGTCAGATAATAAAAACAAGATAATCTCAGGCATAACTAATGAGACTAAAGAATTCAATTTACGTATGTACAAAATAAAAAATGCATAAATTTTTGAAAGTGTGAAATTTAAACAGCCGAAGATGGACAATCCAGACAAGTCAGAAGCACTACACCACTAGCATGATTGTTTTTTAAATAATCTCGTCTAATTTGTGTGCATACTGCTGGTGTCAAAACAGCTACCTGCAGACCAGACCAAGACATTTCAATTCTTCGATAAACTCCTGTTCAGATACATTGAAAAGATCAGATTCAGATATAACTCCACGACTAGAATTTAGAGTTCTGTGTGGAGTTACATTAACTTTTAGTTCACCAATTTGGTTTAATTTCATTAGTTGCTCAGATTGATATGCAGATAGTTTCTATGAAAAGATCACCAGACCGCAATTTCTTTATTGCTTTTGGTTCGCCAGCAGCAGACTGAATATATTTTTGTGCAGCAAATGGTGAAAAGGTTGCAAGTTTCCCTTCAGGGTTATTGATAATTAAAAATTTAGGTATTGAGAAATTAACATTGTTAGAGGGATTTAGGCCTCCTCTAGGGCACAAAGAAATGTTTGGATCCATAGATTAAATATTTAACTTCTTGATGGTGAACCCATACACACAAAGGAGTTCAACAAGGGGAAGTGGTTGTTGGCTCTGGAACATTCAAGCCTCAGCACACACTTCAAGATACCACCATGATATAGTGCTACAGTATCGTGATGTGGATCCGCCGGTTCACTCAGGGCATCCCTAGCTGCAGCACTAACCCAAAAAACTTAAGACCAGTGAAGTCCAGCATGACAGAGGGGCTAAGCACTCTGAAGTGATGAAACCCAGAGAACTTAAGTGAGCGGATTGACCAGAGTGGGCTCACTCTGGTCACCCGTCTACATTCATGCATGGGCCAAAGGGCGCAGGATTCCATTTTCCCCAGATACGGGATGCCGCACACGGCAAACATGTGGGACAGGAAAAGTACTGACATTTTATAAAGTAAAAATTAAACAACTCAGTGATGGGAATTCTTTTAAAAAAGCAAATCAAATTGGAAAACTCAAAATGGAATCTTGATATGATGGATATGATTGATGACGATATATGATAATTGGATTTCAAAGCAAAATTGTTCATAATTTCAATGCTGTTCACAAGACACATGAAAAAACAAGAGGGGGTGGGAGACAGAACAGAAGGAAAAGAGAAAAGATAGCTTGGGTACCCAGGGAGTGCGATTCCCATGTTCACCAAAGACAGCAAACCCCATGGGAGAAGAGCAGTTCACGCGGGTACCTCGGGTTCGTGAAGCCAGTACACCTAAGATGTGTAAAAAGCTAAAGATGTGCCCCCGAGGGGCACAATTCTGAGGAAGCGAAGGGGGAAAAGTTCTACTCCCTATGCTTTAATCACTAAGCATTTCTCAAGAAATCTAACCTTCATTGTTAACTTAACAGGCTAACAATTTAGCAAAGTAAGTAGATTCTTTAGTAAGTAGAAAAAAACATAGTGTAAAATGTGTGGTTGAGCAGCTAAAAACGAACACAGCACGGTGAGACTTAAAAATTTATTAAAATAAAATTTAAATAAAAAGCCAGCATCAAAAACCATACATAAAACATTGTATGGAAATTATAAACGGGAGCCAACACAGCTCACAAAGGACATGACCAATACTTTGTAGAAATAGAACTTAAGATATAAATGAGCTCCACTTATAATATGTCACTCTCTCACTAATTAGAATATAGGGCCTGATTTACATATTGATTGAAAGATCCGATCAGAGTAAATAGCTGCGCATGTGTAGCTATCCACTCTGATCCGATTGATCAAGAGTGGCATGATTTGAAGTGATCTCAGACTGTTTATAAACAGTCAAGAGAACATGAAAATATCTGACATTCATGTAAAGAAAGAATGACTTTTAAGATACAGTTCACCAGTCTTAAGATCACAATCTGGTCCAAAAAAGCTAAAACTAATTTCTTGAAAATTTTGACTTAGTATCTCACTTGTAAGTTGATGATACAAAACTCAACATACTTAAAACTCTTAAATTTTTTTTTTAAATTTTTTGCACATTTTAAACTCACTAAATTGCATAAGCTGTTTTTATTATGAAATTTTCTGAAAACCAAATACAAAAGTGAAAACTAAAATCTACCTGTGCAACCATGGATGACACATCATTTGTATTAGATGGCAAAATTAGAGTATTCCCTTTCTTAGCCAGTTTGCTGAATGCAGTTACATACTGCTCTGCAATCAGTAAGGAAGCTGCATTGCTTCCTTTCTGGAAAAGAAATAATATTATAAAATGAACATTATTCAATTTTTGCAAAGTATCTAAAATAAAGGCGAGCAAAGATTTTGTGCATTCATTCTTTCTCTTATACTTTTTATCACGATTGAAGGAAAAAAGAGTATCATCACACAGAAACTTTCTAAGTATTTTTTTTATTTAGTATAGCTTTAAGAAAATCATAGCTTCCCGAATAAGTCTCAATGGTTGGTTTTGGGATTTTATGGTGCAATGGCCATATTTGGCATGCTGCACCTGACAGAAAATGTCAAGTAAAATGTCTTGAAATGAAGTATTAAGAAAATTAAGAATTTTTTAAAGAAAATGTAGTATTCTTTTTAAGAATTAAGGGGGAAATACTATGGCTACGAACATAAAAAAATTTAACTTTAATTTCAAGTATTTTCTTAAAACGCAATACACTGAGCACATTATCTACATAGAATCATGTAAAAATGTAAGCACACTAGAAATGAGCTTAAAAGCACAGTATCTCTTTTAAATTAGTGTTTATGCTAGATGTTTTTCATAATTCAGAATTAAGCTTAATCACAGAAATTAGGCAAACTTGTGAACTAAATTCTTTGGTTTGGTTTGTAGTTCATTTGTTGGTTTCTTGGTTGTCTGTCATTTTTTGCTACACGAGTTCTAATTAGACCATTCAATTTTCTGGAATCCTCTGGGTGATTCGGAACTATGGGACAGACTTCAAGGAGTGTTAGAGCACTCTAAAACAATCATTTTTTGTACAGCAATGTGTGGGCGCAAGTGAAGCATTTAGGCACAAACACAAGAACAGCAAGATGTTTATCATTATTTTACAATTACTTATTTACAATAACTGCTCTAAGGTGCCACCACCAACATTAATAGAAGCTTGGCAACATCCATGCATGGATTGGCACATCTTTTTGCCAATATAGTGCACTGTTTGGTTTCGAACATCGTTCTTTTACTGGAACCAGGCAGTTGAAAGGCAGGTTTCACAAGCTTGCATTAATGTTTGTGGTGGAATTTTTGAGCAGTTACTGTAAAAATTCAATGTAAATAAGTAATTGTAAAATAATGATGTAAATAAGTAATTGTAAAATAATGATGTAAATAAGTAATTGTAAAATAATGATGTAAATAAATATTTTGTTTCATTTCTTGCAAAATTCTTGTGTTTGAGCCTAAATGTGTAACTTGCGCCCAAACATTGGTATACAAGAAATGATTCTTTTAGTGTGTGCTCTAACACCCCTTGAAGTTTGTCCCATGAGTTCCAAATCACCCTGTATAATAAACTTCAGATGTGATACTCAAAAATCACCAGAAAAGAAATGGAAGCATTACATCACCAAGTACAGAGCATTGCAATGTTAATTTATACGAATTGCAGGGTTCGAGTGAATCAAAGTTACATCAGACCCAATTTGGGAAGAGAATTTTTGAGAACACTCAATAAAGAATTGCCTTTTATTTTAAAAAAAATCAATAGAAAATTATGCAAACTAAAACTTGCAGAGAAATTGGTTATACAAATTAAAACTTCTCACATTAAATAAAATAAATGGATCAAGGGAAATAAGTACCTTCCTTAACAATGATTCAGCAACAAGTTCTAATGATTTTGCTCTAGCTTCAGCTTTGGCTAAGATAGCAGATGCTTCACCTGTAATAAAAATGCATTTTTTAGGGTCATTCCATCAGACAATGTCAAGTAATGAACATACACACACAAGAAAAGTTTTACTGACACAGAAGACACAGTGGGCAAACTCAATGAGCTACAACATTCTTCAGACACTAAATACTAATTTTAATGGTGATGAGAGTACATAGTCATACTGTAATCTGTTTAAAAGATAAATGACACAATTAAAATGGTTATAATTTTAGTTTTTGCTCTAAAACAATTGTACAGTAAAAAATTTCTTTTGTCAGTTAATGAGTTTCTGATGAGTTCTAAGATTTGAAATCATTTATGGCAATTTGAAAAAGGTAAACAGTATGGAGGTTTTTATATTTTCATTTATTGACTACGAAACTCGATTTTCCTGGCTAAATAAAAGAACAAGTTTTTCAGAACTTCACATGCAATGATGTGTGATTAAAGTGTGTAAAAATTTCTAAACAAGTTTTCATAAAACTAAATAATTTATGAAACTAATTAATATTTCATAAAACTATTTAATTTAACTAAATCATTTCTGCAATGCACTTGTGTACTGAATGCCATTCATAAGAAAGAATTCCAATTAAATAGCCTCTCCCAATACTTTACTGAAAATATTGGATCAGTGCAAATGGAAATGACCATCACACTTCGATGGCGATAACTGAAAAATAAAGTACCTGACCTACTCGAAATAATCTCCCTCTGAATTGACACACTGTTGCCACTTGTCTGACAAGGCCATGATCCCAGAACGAAAAAAGTGTTGTGGCTGGGATGCAAAGAAGTCATCAACTGTACGGTGAATCCCTGTATCTTGAGTGAACCGCTTGCCAGACAGAAAGCTATCCAGGTGGAACAGATGGAAATCTGTAGGTGACATCAGGGGAATAGGGGGATCAGGTATCGCTGCATAGCCCAACTCACGTAGTGTCAGCATCGTCCGGTGTGCGACATGAGGACGGGAGTTATCTTGCAAGAGAACGCCATGCCTGTTTACTAAAGCCAGTTGTTTCACCATCAATTTCCGGTGCATCTGTCGTAATTCATCACAACATCGTTCTAAAGTGATGGTTTGGCCACTTGGCAGGAAACTGCGATGAATTATTCCAGCTGTAGACCACCATACATGAAGCATAACCTTCCTGGGATGTAAGGATGGCTTGGGATGGCGTCCAGGAGGCTGTGCTTTGTTCAACCATTGTGCAGATCGTTTCCGACTGTCATAAAGGACCTATTTCTCGTCGCAGGTAATGATTCATTGCAGTAGAGGTTCTCTTTCAATCCTGGAAAGGAGAGATGCAGACTTCCAAACATCTCATCTTGTTAGAAATTGTCATTTCATGAGACACCCAAGAATCCATCTTTTTGACCTTACCCAGTGCAGTCAGACAGCGAACAATTGTAGTATGGTAGACACCTAGCTCAGTCGCTATCTCACGACATGTTTTCCGCGGTTCAGCTTCTACCACTTAGCAGAACATCATCAGAAACTGCAACTTCTCGGTGACCACGTGGTTTGTTTTTCATGTCCATATCTCCACTTCGAAAACCATCGCCGAAAGGTTCGTTCATTGGCTGTATTCTCCCTGAATGCTGTGTTAATGTTTTGAGCAGCAACTGCAGCAGAATGTCTCAGTTTGAATTCGTAAAGGAAGATGACTCTCAAATCTAAGTTTTCCATGTCGAATATGGAAGCACCTTACGCCAAAACAAATTAAATCTGGAACTTGTACTTCACACGCGTGATAGCTATTTATAGTAGATGAGTGACGTAAGACACCAGAAGATTGTAGGTAATTACTTTTAGCTATATGCAGGTCATTCCCAAAGCTATTTCTCAGCAAACATTTCATTCACACTGACCCATAGTAATATATACATTCATAAACTTCAAATACGTTTAGGATTTGAATTTAATATTTGATTGTAAATTATTGCAATGCATGAATTCGTGATAAGCCCTTGAATGGAAAAGTTGAAACATACCTTGAGCTTGATTTATTTGTTCAGTCTTATCAGCTTCAGAAGCTAGAATTCTAGACCTTTTTTTACCTTCAGCAACATTAATATCTGCTTCCCTAACACCTAGAAAAAGTTGTCCTTCATTTAAAAACAGTTTGGAGCACTGATAATTATTTTCATGAATTTAGTCACATGCTTGAAGTTACATGTCTAGAATTGTTAGCAGAGAATATTCCCCAGACCTTAATAATTATAAATTTCAAAAAATATTCAAGAATTTTTTATTTAAACCTCATTTTTCAGGATGTATGTATTTTAATTAACGTCGCACTGGAGCAACACAAAGGGCTATTGGCAACAGTCTGGGATCAAACCCAAAGGGAATGATCCAAGAACAATACCACATAATTTTGAACCAGTCAGATGACGAGGTCACACCTGAGCTGGTACCCCACTCTCCAAACTTCCACACTATGCCAATGTCAGGACATTGAGACATTGACAGATTTAATGTGCACCAGCCCCCTTTTGCACACGACGGTCTTTGGTTGGACTCGAACTCGCAACCCTCTAGTTGTTAATCCGTTACTCTTCCAACTGGGCTACAGCAGCCCCATTTTTCACGAAATTGCAATTTATTAATTGAAGAAATGAACACTATTTAAGAGCATTGGTTTATAGAAATTATATTTGTATTGAAAATCATGATACATTTTTCATATATTTTGATGCTGCTGCCATAGTGAAGTTGAGACATGGTAGGTACACACTCCCCATATTTCTGTATATAGTTGCATAGCACACACTATACTTATTGGTTGGGGACATATTAAAAATTAATTTTGAATGAACTTGAAAATAACTACATATATCGTCAAAGTAAATAATTTACACTTCAAGCAAAATTGTTGAAAAGAGCAGTGCAAAAATAAATTAAATGTTTACTTCTCTTTCTTTATTTCTAATGTTAGCCTTAGAAGTATTACATTTTTAAACTTCTGATTTTGTTTTCATTTGTGTATTCATTCATTGATTAAAAAATATATTGCATGGCATTAAAAAATTTGCAATGCCTTTAGAAAATAAATCTTGATTATTCTCCTCCTTGGAGAATACTCTAAAGAATATTTTCCAAAAGATTATTACCAAGAAATTAACATCTAAATAAATATAATATCTTTATATAGCTAAAAACTTATAACACTGACTTCAAACTGCAAATCAGAAAATGAATTATACTAAAAATTAGGCATTTTAGAAAGGTAAAATTGTTAATACATTGGAACATCAACAATTTTTTTTCAAAATTGCAATCAGAATAAGAATCAATATCCTGATCCAATGTAGAAACATTCACAATTCAATAAATCATTTTACTCACATCCTAAGCTTGTTTTTCAGAGGTAATCACAATTTGAGTTGTGTGCATTCCAAAAAATGTATTTTATGGCCATAAAGTTTTGTCCAAATCAGATAAGAACAGGTGATGGTTAGATGAATTTAGAAAAAGAATGAATTTTGTGATTGAGTATTAGTCAATTGTTTTAGCATATTAGGATAGGAGGAAAGAGCATATGGACTTGCAGTAGAGCTTTAAGGTGGGTAAATGAATGTTTTCTTTGTGCTTCACTCATTTTGGCTTTACCAGATTCCTCTTCATTGGCATTCCTGATTTCTTTTCTTCGAAATAATGAATAAATCTATGGTCCCTTCTAAAACATTTAACCAGAGTTCAACTGTAGAACTGCAGAAATGCCCCCAGAACAGCAAGAAAAATTATTAGAAAATAGAGTGGAAATGATCCAGTAAATTAATTTAGACAAACTATTGTTTATAAATGTTTATCAATAAATAATTCTAAGCAATTTATAACTTTGTTTACTTTTATGTTTTTCTTGTTTAATTAAGACCATTTGAGTTCTGATTAAAAGTAGGTTGTAAGATACTAACCTTTTCAAATGTTACATAACTAGTCTCTGGTATGTACCAGTTTTGTTGCTTTATCTATAAAATACGATAATCTAATAAGTAGAGTGGCTCTGGTGAGAAGGCAGATATCCTTCGGGAAGTTCATTTGTTGAATGGTAGTAAGCTCGAAAGGGGAAAGGACGCCCATATACAAAATCATGTATGGTGACAATCATAGGTGATTATTTGTTTTGCCAACTAGTAATCAACATCTCTTTGGACATCAAACAATAAACGCAGAGTCAGAATCTAAGATTAAATAGAATCCGAAACTAGTGTCACACTAAGGACATCAGTTGTTAGAAGGAATTGTTTGTTTAATCTGTTCCCTAATTTACAAAACATTCAAAACCATATAACTTAACTGCTTATTCACCAAAGTTGGACTATAGTATAATTTGAATAGGTAAGTAGTTGAATTTTAACATCGCACTGGAGCAACACAATGTGCCATAGGCGACGGTCCTGGATCCACCCTGAAGGGAAGCTAGCACCCCACTCCCCAAACTTCCACACCATGCCAATGTGAGGGCATTTGAAGCCGTGGCAGATTTAATGTGCACTAGCTCCCATGCACATGATGGTTTTTTGGTTGGATCGATTTTCGAACTTGCAACATTATGGTTATATAATTTGAATATATGTTTGTAGAAGTATACATAAGTATACAAAAATGTTGTGAAGGGAAGCGTCAACAAAACAATAAACATAATTATAAAAACCTTCAGATTCCAAGATGGCAGCTCTCTTTTTCCTCTCAGCTTCTACTTGCATTTGCATGGCTTCATTAACTCTTTGAGGCAGCCTTATGTCCCCTGACGAAAAATAATTCATTTTAAACATACAGAAAGAATGAAATAAATTAATTTTTTGGAACAATGTAAGATACAGCCAAGTGCAGTTACAAATATAATATTACTAAAACTTCAAATGACTGCACAAATAGTTAATAACTTACTTATTTCATAACGTAAGCAGTCAATTCCCCAAGCATTACTGGCCTTATTTATTGCTTCTAGAAAAGAAAAATTTAATTTAATCAATGGCATCCATGAATAAATGCATACACAAGATTTCTTAAAAAATCATTTATGGTTTTTATTCTAGGATATCTTTATTACAAACTACTAGCACATTAAGGTATTTCTAGAATGAAAATGCATACAAATTATGAAAGTATCAAAATATATTTTAATGTACAATAAAAAATACAGTGTAGATCATAAATCACAACACAATCAAATTAAGGTACAGTTTATGCTCTATAAAATCAACTCGTAATGTCTTAATTTAGATCTGTTCAAAACGGAAACATTGCAGAAGAAATAAGAATTTGTAGTAAATAAATTCTTTTTTGTATCAAGACAAAATTTCATACATACCAATTCTAACCATGCTAAATTGCAAAGTAGAAATTTACGAATGAATTAAATTTCCACATTAATTCATTAAACTACCATGACAATTTGTACATTTTTATTTAACAGAAATATGACAAGAAGAGTAGTGCAATAAGCCAAAAGAGGCAAAAAAACTGGTGTAAACATTTGAAAACAGTGCATGTTTGGTCAAACACCATTGGTTTCAAACAGCTCATGTTTGGTCAATATGAAATTCATAATTTTATAATAAAAAAAGAATATTGAATTGTAATTAAATACACTAATTTACAAATTTGATGGATATATTAGTAATTTAATCTAAACATACACGTGTTTGTATGGAGTGGAAAATGCAGAATATAATATAAACAAATTAATAACATTAACTACAAATATTTACCAACTATTCCAAAATTTAAAGATTCTCTTTCCCTAAAGACACTGTCCAGAGAAATTTTTCCTAATTCAGAACGCATTGTCGTTTGTGCCAATTGAGTGATAGCAAATTCAGGATCTTCAACTCCGTAACTAGCCTGAAATAATAAATTAGAGCACATTTTAATGAGGCTATAATCATTTTTCACGTAAAATGGAAAAGGGATTAAGAAAAAAACTGAGATTCTTTTGTTCTATGAAATATTCTGATTTCATCATTCAGTTTGATATAAATGTAATTGATGGAGAATATTACTGTGAGTTAGTTTAATTTTTAACACAGAAAGCTGACATTTTTTTCAGAGCATATGAAACTTGCATAAAAGTAAAATATCAGTTTTACACATATATAAAGTTAAGTCTTTGAGCAAACATCTATTCAATAAGCATTTCCAATCAGTGATTCATTTTGTAGAACCATTTAATAAAAATAAAATTCTATTTTACAAATTTCTTTGAATTTCATGATTTCCATCCAGGAATTCAAGACAATTTTTTGTGACCATTTTTGTATTTTAGCACATAAATTACCTTCTAACAGATTGTAAGGATGTTTAATTTCATGACAATAGAATTCTAGGATGTACCTAAATACCAAACCTACATTACTCTCAGAACAAACATGACAAATATTTGAAATCATTAAATGAATTTATTTGGGGTGTTAGCTAACAAACCAAAGGCTCTAAGTTATTTCAGACACATGCCGAAATGCATCCAGAAAACTTTTTATAAAGGGTGATGATTGAAATATAATTTTTTTTTCTAATGGTAAACTGTTTTCAAATTCCTTTTCCCAAATTACCAAACATTTCAACTATTCAATGTTATAAATTTTATTATCAGGGCCTAGATTTGTGGACATAAACAAAGTATAAACTGACCTAAAATGTGAAAAAATTATCTAAAAATGCAATTGATTTCTTCCATTAGTGAAGTATTTTCTTTTCAGACAAATACTTTATAAATAAAATATATTTTTTACACATGCACACGATATGGGCATTAAAAAATTATATTAGCTATAAATGGATTAAAATTACAAAATGTTTCTCATACAGGTTTGGTTGTTCTTGACAGCTTAACTAAACATTTTAGAGTCTTGAAATTAATGTTTAACAGCAGTGTTACAGCTCAATTCTATTCTTACTGACCAGAAGCGATCCTCCAAAGTGGCAAATCCTATATAAGGTAAATGTGGTGCGTTCTTGGTGCTATAATACTGTAACAAATCTAAGTAGTACTCCACCATTTTCACATGCAATATTTCGGGGAAACTGGTAGACTTGATCTTGAAACCACTAATTGCCCACTGACAACAATTTAACACTGCTTTAGATGGCATCATTAAATGTTTCGATAAACAACTTGAAGATACAAAAGTAAAATGCAATTTTCCGTTTTCTTTTGTCCAGATTAGACCCCCTAGCTCTCACCCTCTAACTGCTATCGATAATTTACCTACCAATAGTAAAATACAATCAGGATTTTCTAGGCACAAGAAATCAGTGATCTGACCTTCGTGTTGTTTCTAATTCCTCTTGGTCTAGCACATGCTAAATTGAAAAGCATGTGAGCCAGAGAAGGCTGCGAGTTTGTGCATTTAGGAGAAAAGGTTGGTTTGTTGAGGTTTTATGGCGCAATGGTCATATTTGGCCCTTGCAGCATGGCCGTATTTGGCCATGCTGCACAAGATATACAATATCAAGTAATACATACACACACAATGAAAAGTTTTACTGTCACAGAAGTGATAAATACACCCAGGGAAGAATGCACCTGACCGGAATCGAACCTGCGCCACCTACAACTCGCAGGTTGCAAATGGAGAGGGCATACCGACTGAGCCATGATGGCCCCTTAGGACAAAAAGGAAAAATTTTATGCCCATTTTGAAATTTTATAGTGCTAGTATAGCCACTACTGAATCTCAACAAAGTCATCTGATTTTTGATCACATAACACCTCCAAAGGGCGTTTCACTATACCAATCATAAGTAGGGGAGTACTCCACATAATATTACTGCGTATCTTGAAAATTTACTGTGACGTTAATTGGTTCATTGACGTTAGATTCTCCAAGAAACCTTCTTTAGCCAGCCTGTCTGCTGTCATTTCCCTTAATGTTAATATAAGGATTTAGATTGAAAGTGGATATCAGCATATTTCAACATACTTTTCCACTGAACTGGTAACTGAATGGTAGGTAGGTATTTTAATTAACATCACACTAGAGCAACACAACGAGCTATTGGTGATGGTCCTGGATCAATCCCAAAGGGAAAGACCTGAGGACAACCCTACTTAATTTTGAACCACAGTCAGATGACAAGGCAACACCTGAGCTGGCACCCCACTCTCCAAACTTCCATACCACACCAATGTGAGGACATTTGAGGCCATGACAGATTTAACATGCACCAGCCCCCTTTTTAGACGGTCTTTGGTTGGATTCGAACTCACAATCCTCCAGTTGCTAATCTGTTACTCTTCAAATTGAGCCACTACGATCTGGTAACTGAATGGAAAAATAACTAAAACATGCTCTGAAAATAACCAAAAAAGCCCTAAAAATCACAAAAATTGACCTAAACACTGTACATATGTAGAATCAGGAGATTGCAAATGGAATTTCTATTTATATGAGCAAATCAATCCATCACTGAATCAGTTTGAAATGAAAAACCTGAGATAATGAATATTTCCATGCTGTGTTCAAAAGCTTATATTTTTTTGGACACTTATTTATAGAAATACATATTTATATATAAGACTGAATTTAAAAGACTAGATTTTATATCAAGAAAAAATACAAAACCCCTTGAAATCAAAATTTTCTTTCTAGGTTTTGTGAAGAAAATGAATAATGGAATTTCCTAGAGATAATGTTCGAATGATAACCAAAGTCTAGCTATAGACTTCCGGAACATATTCAGAGGGAGCCTGAGCACCTCCCAAAATGTTCTTGATGTTCATCAGTTTTATTAAGTCCATAAGTAAAAAAATCGTGTACAGCTCTGAAAATAGTTAAATATATTTGCCAACTAAATGTTCATTTAGAATTTAGTTGCTATAGCAAGATAACAGGGCCACAACCAAAGCACTTGTGAAATAGTAACATTAGTTGCATACATGCTTAAAAATAGTAGTAAGTCTCCTCTTGAAATCTATTTTAGTAGCAATTTTAGTTGCTCAGACACAAAATCAATCAGCTAAAACACAAAATGTGCTTAATTAAATTATGAAACAAATGTTGAAGATCCCCCCCCCCCAAAAAAAAAAATTTAATTTTAAAATTAAAAAACTGAATATTTTCAGAATAATGTTTTCTTGACAATCTAGAAGCCAGATTCCAATGTTTTCCTTTCATGGTCGCCACGGCTTGGCACCAAAATTTCGAAATTGATGTCCTTTGGAAAATTTTCTCCCTGAAGAAAAATCCAAAAAATATTTTCCCCATCTGCTGTCTATACATAAAAAGCAGAGTTGGCATCTGTCTGTTTATACAAAACTATACTGTTTGACCAATTCAAACCAAATTTGGACATTTATTCCATGGAAGCCTGCGGGGTAATGTAGGCAACATATTAACCCTTGTTCTATTTGTCTTGGGTGTGCAGAGGGGTGTAACATTCTATCATCCTGGATAGAGCTCTTGTTAGGGTGTGCTCTCGCCTGATCTGGCTGTGCAGATGACATCAGAGTTAACATCTACAGGAGTCGCTTCTCAAGATGATCTTGGAGGTTTTAGAAACTTAGAGTATGTTGGGATCGTTGGTATGTTGGAAAATCGCTCAATATCATATTGTTTATGTATCCTAAAATGCAGGATGGAATTTTCAAGCATAAAGTGTAATTGCTTTAAACGTTGATCATGATTTCATATCAATATTTGTCAGCCTTTCATAATGATGCTGGAATTCCAAAATTCACATTCCTGGTGCAAGGTGCTACAAATAAAAAATATTGATAAGAAAAAAACTGACTGCAATACTATGTATGTCATTTTTTAGAAATTGAGCTTAAAGGGCATTCACAATCACTCCAAAACTCAAAATCGACTTTTGTATAGTTAACTCAGTATCAGTTTTTGTAGGTTTGTCTTACCTAGAGTATGTGAAATGGATCTAAAGTAAATTGTAGAAGCTATAAAAATCTGTTTTAAAAATTATTTTGTGCTCGCTTATTTTTCTCTATATTTGCTGACAGAAAAGTGATTTTTTGGATCACTTTCAATCGACATTTAACCAATTAAACCCGAGCAACGCCGGGTAAATTCAGCAAGTTAGCTATAAAAGGGACTAATTGTCATTAACCTTTGGTGACTTTTCAAAAAATTCACCCAAATTTTGAAAATAGGAGCTTTTGAGACGATTTTGCTTAAAGATACCCCTAGTCACCAAGGTCGAACAATAGAGTAGCCTGTGGCAGCCCTGTAAGAATCCATCTATGTGCTAGGTGACTGAATGGAAAGGAATTAGACAAAACAAGAAAATCAATTGTTTATTCGCTTAGACATAAGTAACCAAAAATATATTAAGGAGGCTCACGTCCAGGCCCTAAAAAATTTTTAGTGTCAATAAACAATCAAAAATAAACACGGAAGCAAATTTAATCAGCATAAATTGAATTTTCATTTATCACACAGGTAAACCCATTGATGTGCCTGAATATTGTCAAAGTATCATAAAACACTAATGTTCATTTAGTATTACGGCCTTTAGATTGGAATAGAAAACTGGAAGATTGGGTTCCTCCTAAATTATTTTCTAAATACTTGCCTGATAGATTTGAAAAACAGTTTTCAACAACATACCTTGTAGGGATCAACAACCCTCAAGTAAAGAACACCATCAATGTTTAAAGTAACATTATCTGAAATTTAAAAAATAAAAATATTGAAACAAATCTATGGAATATTGGTACAAAGACTGATTTCATAGATAAAAGAACACATATTTTTGGTACAAATTGATAATGTTAGGTCAAATAGGTATTTTCTAAACATACAATACGTCGTATTTCTTCTGAAACAACAACACTGCACTTCCCGTGCTGGTAGAAGTTTTACAAAATTTGATTTGTCCAATTGTTTTTATTATATTCTTAGAATGAGAGATCTTAAGTCCCATAAAAATTTAACAAATAAAAGGTTCTTTGGGATACTGTTGTCTTTTTTCACCATCAACCAATTCAAATCAATACTTTGGGTCATGAATAGCTTTTCCTAATGTTGAGTATTAATGTTTAACAAATGATGAGTTACTTTTTTTCTGAAATTAAAAATTGTGAATAAAAAATTCTATTGATGTTTAGAATAAAAAAACTGAACTTACCTAAAGTAATTGCAGACTGCTTTGGAATATCAATGGCCAATTCTTTTAAACTCTGAACATACTTTACTCTATCAACTACAGGAATAAGGAAGTTTAAACCCTGAAAGAGTTTAGTTTCCAAAAATTTTATTCAGAATATTTTAAATTCTGTTATAATCACTTTAAATTGATGCACAGTATAAAACAATTAAAAGAGACATTGAATTACAGAAATTAAGCTTTTAAAAGAAAACAAAGTTGTGCCTTAAAAGTTTGAGGTTTTCAAGAAACTTCAGAAGAATTTAGAATTTTTAACAATATTTCAATAATAGGATTCCACTCTTGAGTAAAAGAAAAACCTTTTTTGGCTATTTTATTAATTTTTAAAGAACAGATCAAAGTACATTAATATGTGCATGCCCATATGAAGAAACTTCCACAAGAGCTTGGGTTGGATCAGACTCAGCTTTATAAAATCAATTTTTAATTTACCAACATATATTATGCTATTCATCTTTGTTTATTTTAGAAAGTGTAAAAAAATGAAAATAAATGTTTTAAAATATAATGGGCGACTCTCAGGATGGCTTAATTTTATATTTTGCAAATGCTGATGCGGCAATTTATTAGCACAGATCTTCTATACTAGTAAACTACTAGTAGATAAGGTTGTGTTCCCAACAATAAGAACAAATCTTAACATATATAATTTCAATTTGTCATCAAGTGCACCAATGAGACTTGAAAGCTTGAAAACATTTCTTCAGACTTCCTCTATTGGAAAATAGTGTAAGTTCCGTTTCTACAGCAAACAGACAGGGACAGACTTTTTGTATTTGGAACAATTCTTGAGGTAGACCGGCAGTACTTATTAAAATAAATACTCTGTATTAAAATAAATATGAAATTCATCTAACATGTACTACTTTAACAGTATTCTTTGAAAACTTAAGATTCAACTAAATATAAAAAGAA
Source organism: Meta bourneti (assembly GCA_933210815.1). Taxonomy (NCBI): domain Eukaryota; kingdom Metazoa; phylum Arthropoda; class Arachnida; order Araneae; family Tetragnathidae; genus Meta; species Meta bourneti. Next base: position 54,849,252 of record OW119930.1, on the reverse strand, counting down.
ATTTCAATATTTAAGCTTCTGCATTGCTATGTATTTCAACACATTAAAGACTGAATTGGTATTATAGGGTTTAATTTAAAAGAAAAGCATCTCAGAAAATTGAAATAAAACCATCAGGCAGGTCATCACTTCCTCACTAATAATTACATGAATATCTTTGAGCATGTTGAATTTGTTTTAAACATTGTATCTAACACTTGTTAATCCTTTAGAAACAAACAAATGAATGTGTATGATTGAGGTTGTGTTTTAAAGCAAACTCAATGATGGAGACGGATCAATACAAGATCTATGTGCAAATGCAAGCCATTTTACCAGATTACCCTTAACCATTTCCCCACAAATTGATGCATGAAATAAATAACTTTAAATGCAACATTTCATTATAAATTACTAAGGTCTTAATATTTTTAAATTGACGTTAAACAAATTTACTAAACATTGGAAATTTTTTTAAATGATTAATTTAGGTTGGATTTACATGGACAAAAAACCTTACATGCCCACTTTTGTGCATCAAATTTGTTGATGTTTCTAAAGTAACACATGCCAGTGAAAGTAAGCAAATGAATGGAATTTTTTCCAAGGCTTTATCCCACCAAAAAGAAGGTAGAAGTATTTGGGATCAATGGAATTCTTTGGCATGAGGAAATCCCATCAAATACAGATCTTTCCTTATACCCCTTTGAAATTGGCTTGATAAACCAATTTCAACAACACTTATTCAAGGTCAAGCATCATCGATATTGTTTTAGTGGGTGTAAAGACCCGATTTAAATTGTCAAAATTATTTGTCATTGATCTTGGTATTTTAATGCAGGCAAAATAAAAATGCAGTATTCTTTGAAAAAAGTAGGGCATTTAAAAATTTTTCAAGGACTTGAGGCAAATATTAAAAATTTTTAAGGGGCTTTAAAAAATAAGTGAAAAGAAACCAGGCCTCATTCTTTAAGCCTGTGGGAAGACAGTATAAAGTCATGTTAGAAATTTTCACCAATTAAAATTATGACTTCTAATAAATTTGTTAGCAACAATAATTACATTTTTTGTGAGGATTATTTTACTTACCGGCTGCAAAATTCTGTTGAATTTACCCATGCGCTCACAAACCCATGCTTCTTGTTGAGGAACAAACATGATAATAGTATTAAAAGGTGTAGACTGGGCATGTCTAACATATTCATACTGATTCAAATTCTAAAAGAAATTTGCATATTTTATCAATTTATTTTTAGAAGATAAATTAAGAGCAAAATGTAAAATTTTAATAGCTAAAACAAATATTAACATTAAATAATACAGTAACCCCTCTTTATATGTTGGGGAACAAGAAAAACTGCAATATACCGAGAAAAACTTGCTTATTAGAAATAAAAAGGCACACATTATGCAACTAAATTAGGTGATTTTTAATTTAAAGTGTACAAAACTATACAAGTAAAACAAAATCAATGGCAAAACCTTTTTAAATACAAAATGCAATTTAATGTTTGAAAACAGAAAGTTCTCATTCTCACTATTGACACTCAAACATTTTTTACCACTGGGTTGGGTTTATTGCTCTAGTAATTATTTTACCTTGTAAGGTCTAATTAAACTGGGACCCACTCCAGTTTAGGATAAATGCTTAAAACAAGAGATTTTTGACTCCTAATTATAAAGAAACATTAAGATATTCTCTGCTGGTTGCAAACCAAAATTCATTGGAGACAAATAAAAGTGACATAACTGAATGTTAGATATATTGAGGGTAGATGTAATGAAGGGATGTACCAGTTCCCCAAACTTTTTTAGCTTAATGCCCCCTTTTCAAAGACAATTCTTTTAGCACCCCCTTGGGAAACTATCGCAAATAATAATAAACTGCAAGTGTAGCTGGGCCTATAATTTTTTAATTTAATAAAAACATTTACATAGCTGTGTGTAACTTTAGAAAGCCAGTTTGGAAACAAAACAGCTTGGAACTGGGTCATTCCATGTGAAATGAGCAAAAATCAGAAAAACCTGTTGCTGCATGATGACGAATTTTCATGTGAAATTTGGTACAGGAATTTAGTTTATGCCTAAATAATGATAACCAAGACGTTTTGGTTCAAAAATAAATATTTTGGAAGTTTCAGGCATTTTAAGGACTTGTAACTATGAAAAGGAATTGTGAAATCGCTTAATGTAGCATATTTGAGTATCTGTTTCTCAAAAACTTCTCTACTTAAAATATGCAACTATATTTCATATATTTGTAATCTACGAAAAATTTTCTTTTCATCTATTTTCAAATAACAATTTTAAACATCATATCTAAAAATTAGTAGTGAAAAGATGTTGATTTTGATAGAATTAAAAAGATTTCTATGGGCTAAAGGAATTTAAAGGCATCATTGAAATTCATGGCAGTTACAATGTTATGTATGATAAAACTATTGTCGAAGTTTGGAAATTAGTTTTTATTTCCCTCATCAAAAATAGCAAAGCAAAATTATAAAATGACAATTTTCCACTTAAAACAGGCATATAAAATCAAATGAAGGAAAGCTCTGATGAAAACTTTATTTTAGAATATAATTTAATATGTCTATCACTTGTAAAAATTTTTTAAGAATTGCCTTTTGAGTCCTAAAGCAACACTAACAAAATCGGTAACACACAAAAATATAGTATCTCCCATAGCACAATTGCCTACTGAAAGTTTCGTTGCCAAACTATTATGTAGGCCTTTGAAGGGTTACCATATTCCAAAACTATAACCATTACTAGTGATGTTTATTGTTGCCAATCATAACATTTCCTTCCCATTCTATGCATATTACATGTCTCAAAGGACATCAAAGAAGTGAAAACAATGAAACCCCAAATCAACAATGAAATACCAAATTATTTTTAACTTAGAAAAATAATTATAAAAGCAGAACATCAAATTACTATTAAAAAACTTAAACATTTTAACTTATGCATCATGGACATTACAACCTTTACTCGATTAGCTTTTCAAATATACTTTCAATCTGATAAAGGTATCTTGTTCAATTTTGTAGCATTTGCTTAAACTGAAATTTCACCTAGTGCTGCTGAATTTTTCTTAAAATCTTTACTTCTGTCACAAGGTGATTGTGATAAATATGAAACAGGGATTTGTGAGTTATGTACAATTGGGAATCGGGATATAATAATGAAAGTTTAAATTCTTTTTTACTCTCAAAATCCGATAGTGTATTTACCTGTCTAATAATACTTAATATTTACAAAATGTACTTAATACCAAAGATATAAGCAAATCAAAATGTTTTCTTTAACAAAATAAACTTTTCAGACTGAATTGATTACTTCACTGATGAAACACTCCTTGGATCAAGTAAAGAAAAAAAGGGGATTACAAAAGAAATTTCATGTGAAATTTTGCATCGGCACCATAACTGCATTCCTATATCACATTTTTATATTATTGAAGCTTATAACTATAATTGTCAGCTGCAATAAAAAAAATCAAAATTACATCAAGTTAAATATGTTCCTAGGGTAAAAATAAGCAAAAGGCGATGATAAAAATTTCAGGACATATAGTAGACATCTTTGTCCATAATGTTGAAAAGCTTTGATGCTTTTGGAATTTTCCATCACAATTAAATATATATTTTGAAAAATTGCACATTTTTCTATAATTTTATTTTTTAAATATTTTTTTATTTACTAAGGAGTAGAAATACAATCACTAAGTTACAACATGCTATTTGTTATAAAAAGCTCTTCATTAAGAACAAATTTTAATATTGTCTTTCCATTTTTAAATACCAGAGGAATTTAGAATTTGTAGCAAATTGGCAAAATTTCTATTTTCGTCAATCTCCCAGATTCAGCAGTGAAGGTTATTAAATTATATTTTGACTTTTCCTGAGACCTTTTTATGGAAAGTGTAACAATAAAAAATTTTAAATCGGATCAATAACTTATTGGAATATGGGTCGCAAACAGGATACTTGTAATGCCAAAAAAATAGATTTGTGGTACCTCGAACTTTAAATGGGTCAATAATTAACAAAATTTAGATTTCTGAATCCTAATATTTTGCAGTTACTCATTACTACATGTGGACCAATTTAAAAACTGATTTTCAACAAAATTAGTGATATGTCAGCCACAGCCAATCATGGAATGACCCAACTGAAATTATAAAGCAATTTATTAAAGTGAAGTATAACAAAAAATAAATTGCACATAGACATAAATTGCACTAGACTGTATCATCATTAATTAATCAATTCATTATTATCAGTAATTAATCAAATCAGTAAAATTAAAATCACTAATATAAGTGCTACCAATTTGTCTATATCATGCTCTATTCTTGTGAGCAGCATTCCTAATCTTCCATAGTCAACTATTTTCAGTAGGTTCCTGGTTTTGGTTAAAAGTCTAGTTACAGTACTAAATCCACATTTAACTAAATAGATAGATAAAAATGCAATAATAAAATGTTCTTGCCACAGCCCACAGTTCAGGATAAAGTATGAGTATCTGCTTTTGCAACCTTTCCTTTAGCATGTTATTGCCCACTTTTGTTCCTCACCCCCCCCCCCTTGATTTCCCCTGGAGTCAGCATTGCTTCAAAGATTCTTTCAGTGCCCACAGGAGCAATATAGATCACTTTGGAAAACTATGGGTTACACTGAATAACATTCATAACCAGGAAAATGAAGAATTCGTAAATTAATTACCATTTGGCATTATCTCGGCAACAAAAATCACACCAAGGCTGTACTGTTAACAAGGCTTTTACCGTATTTTTGCTTTTTTAGAAGTACTGAAATTACATACAAAACGATTCCTAGTCTATTGTTTGGTAACCGTACTATGAGTGTTATGCAAAAAGGCATTATAAGATACTGAATTACCTTGTTGCATTTTTAAATCTATGCTTCATTTTCTACATGAAAAACAGAAACCAATATTACCTCAAATTTTAAAATGATAGTACTGATATCATGCAAATAAAAATGTGCAAAGCCATGACATTATAGTATACCCACAAAATGTACTAATTAAGCATGAAATTGTGTTAAGCTTTGAAAAATTCTAATAATAGTTCAAATTAATACTACTTTAAATATAATAAAGACAAGTAATGCAGTATGTTTACAAGTTTTAGCAGTTTTTTTGTTGGAAAGCTTGAATTGGATAAAGATTGCCGAGCCATAACAGAAATTGGTCGTTGATTGAACATAAATCCAGAATGCCTTGCTTGTGTGAAAACATCTTCAATTGTTGGTATTTTCTAGAAGAAAAATATATTAAGACTAATATACATAATATTTTTCTAAACAATAATGAAACACAGAAGTAAATATGTATATAATGAAATGAGAAATTTAAACTTACACATAGAAGCGGAACCCAAATTAAACCATGATTTCTTATTAATCATGAGTTCAGAGAATTTTAGGTTCAAACAAACACAAAAGTGGCATTTGTTTTTAACAGCATTCATATTCAACAAATTCAATTCACACATAAAATATTGAAAATATCTTCTCAAATCGAAAAATTAAATATAACTGATAGAAGATTTAGTGTATACTAATTGATACTGGAATATCCATTTATGATTGTATACAGGAAGTACAGAACAATGTGGGCTCAATATTTTCAGTGATTTAACAAATTGATGAAACAAATTTTAATAAGGTTTTAGGCTTTGTTTTAAGCATCCCAGGCTCAAGTACCCATACTGAAAGTTTTTTCACTAAAGAACAATAAATGAATGATCAGACAAATCGCAGCAGCTTAGAAAAGTCAGAGCTAAGCTTAGTAATTATTTGACTTTAGTTCTGTTTTAAAATGTGCACAAGATAAAAGAAATGCTTAGCACTGCAGCTTCAGTGGACAACTACATGTAAGTTAGGACTAATAAACAAGGTAGGTACACTGGAGCAAGACAATGGGCTATTGGTGATGGTCCGATATCAATCCCAAAGGGGAAGATTGAGGACAACACCACATAATTTTGAACCAGTCAGATGACGTGGTAACACCTGAGCTGGCACCTCACTATCCAAACTTCCACACCACGCCAACGTGAGGACATTTGACGCCGCATCAGATTTAATGTGCACCAGCCCCCTTTGCACACGACGGTGTTTGGCTGGATTCGAGCTCTTCCACCACTGGCCACTAATAAACAAGCATTTGTAAATTTTTATTTGATGGTAACCTGTATATACAACATAAATTAATTGTTTTGTTTAGCATTATCCTTTCCACAAACATTTGTTGAACTGATGCCATAATGCTAAATTCGCTAAAATTTGTCATGATAAATCTTCCTTAAATTCAAGGCTGAAAGTTGGTCACCCAATCAGGCACTGACTTACAAAAGTAATTCAAGTTCTAAATTACACAGAAGTACACCATGTCTATAATAAATATTTTAGTTTGTTATGATACTCATTTTTAACCACACAAGGGTACATATAGAATAGTGATTGCACGGTTTTAGTAAAATGCAAAACCGGCTTTTTGGTTTCCATTTTTTCCAAAACTCGAAAACCTGATTGAAAACCGGTTTTGTAAAAACTACGAAAAACGCTATATTTGTGTAACAAACATTAAATAAATGTATTTCTTAAGTATGTAACTTATATACATACATAAAACGATTATTATCTAACATCGAGAGCTATAAAATCACCTGCCAGTACAGTTGGCATTTTTTTCGGCATTAAAATGTGCTCGCAGAAAACAGTGAATTTATGGAGACATACAACCTCAATCTTATTTTGGTTACGAATTGACCTGACGATGAGAATGCCCATTCCGAATCCACGCTTGTCAGTGGAATGGTGAGCAAGTATTTGTAGCACAGCTCCTAATTGTGCGTTTCGCTCCCCCTCCTTCCAATCCTGCAACATCTTTTTCAATTTCCATTTCAAAATCACTACTTCTTGCACAATTATCCAGTGGTGCCGAACCAGCAAGCTCCTTGTCAATTACCCTTTCCAGCAATTGTCTCATGTATAAAACAGAAGATTTTTCCACATCATCGTCTTTGTCATCGAAGTTGATATCTCCTGCATCGGATTGTGCTGGTGTTAAAGAAGACGGCGATAAACGTTTTATCAGGTTATTTACAAATCGACAGATATACGGTTCCCCAACTTTTCAAACACATATTCCGATCTTTTAACACCAGTTCGATGCCCATTATGTAGAAATTGAAGTACTGCTGATGTGTTAAAGTGCATCTTTCTTGAATTCTTAAATCTAGGGATTCTTTCAGTTAAATACCGAGTGTAGTATGAAGATCATTTAAAGACGTCACCATGAAATTTAAAGCAGTCAGCAGTCAATAGATTTGCATCTGCTCTTCATAATGCTTCAACTGTAAGTTTTACTGGCAATAAGGAAGAAATAGTATCCACTAATAAATTAAAGTCCTGCTCAGAGAATGAAATTTTCGATGATGAATCAATTAGGGCTTTCTGAACATGATTTTAATTTGTTGAACCTTGCCAACATGGTGAGTATACTATTCCATCGTGCTTTTGAATCTAAAATCAATGAGTACTCCACCAAATTCCAATTTCACATATTTTTGAGTATGTCATCATTTTTCGTTGGGGATTTGCGGAACAATTGTACCACCACTCAAATTTTTGTAATAAGTGGTAAGATGATTTCATGATGTTTAACATCTGAAGCCTAATTTCCATTTACATCATCTGAGTGAGCAACACTGAACCCACTTTCAAATGAATTTTCATCTTCCAATTCCGAATTGTCATCATTGTCAATATCCAATTCAATATTCTCTCCTTCATATTCTGAGACAGTCACATTCCGATCCAGTTTCATTATCCGATTGTGAGTTATTTTTTTCAACTTCGACAGGTACTTTTTGTAAAGCACTTTGATTACACCAAGCTGAATGCCACACGCTAGACAGAGCTGTTGCTCAACTTTAATCAATTTGCCTACTTTTTTCATAACCGACGTTCCGTCTGTAGTGATCGTACTATATCTTGATCAAGGCACAGACTAAAAACTTCCAATTTTCTTTTGATTACTTCGACACATCTCTCAGCTGGTAAACTTTCATGTACATGAACCAGACCTAGACTCCAAAATTGTTTCTGGCAATGTACATTGATATTCAAAAATCGTCGATTCCTTATCATCCATTCGTCAAACGTTAGACTCATTCTATATCCTTTTAACTTTAGCCCATTAAATTCACTGACAACAGCTGCCCACACTTTGTGTGAATAGGCGACCACTAATTTCTGAATGGTATTTGAGGATTTTGGAATATTTTGAAATCCCCTTACAATGAGATTTACGAAGATCAGTTGAAGTGCAAAATACGGAAAAAGGAAGTCCATCCAACGTGGTCATTCTTGATAAAACTGTTGGTAAAGTGTCACCAACTAGAATATTAAAATATTTTGTTATTTTTGTTGAAGATGATATTGCTGGACTTTCTTACGAAATAGGTACATCTTTTCTTTTCAAAATGGAAATACTATGCACCTTTTTAGGTGTGTATGTAATGTACCTGTTGAACCGGCAACACATTTTATTTCTTTAGAACATTTTTTGCATTTGGCTAGTTGACCATTTCTTTCACGAACATAATGACACCAAATGGAATAATCATCACTGTTACATTTAAACTCCTCGAAAATATGACTGGCCATGCCCTATTATGGGTTAAAATAAAAAAGTTATTTTTATTTCTAGCCGCTGTACGATTTCGAAATCAAGTTTGTAAAGTACACCTACCTCTTATTTCTGAATGAATATGTTCATCATACACTACAAAAGGTTGAGCAAACAAAACTAATAATTCTTCAAATCAGAATTACCTAATGAACAGCAGTGATTGACACTGACATTGTGGCATTACGTGCAGAGCCAGCCGAAGCGTAGAAAGTCTTCTACGTTGGTCCCTGTGGAGTAGGAAGGGGTTTGATAGTATGATTGTTTATTGTTTGCGGCAGTGGTAGCCGAGTTGAGCTGCATCCGAAATGACATGTGTTATAAATTTCTTCTCTATTTATATTTTTACATTTTATTGGTATGAAGGATCCACTGTCTGACTCATTGGCACTGATGCTGAGAATCCGTCTACATGTTATTATAATTGGTCAGCGGAGAACTAGGTCACGTTGTGTCACATGAAAGTGATGTGTGACTCATGCGACATTAATACCAGACATGTAATAATGTTGAATTTTTATTCTGATAGGATAGTAAACACTAAACATTTAATTGCTTGCATCAGTGTGCGTAGTATGGTATACCTTGTGGTGAGTTTCTCTTATGGGTGTTCAATGCGTAAAACCGAAAACCCGGTTTTCTTCTTTCATAAAACCGGTTTTTCGGTTTCAAAATTTGGGTCGGTTTCCCCGAAACCAGTTTTGCAATCACTAATATAGAAGTATAATTCAATGTGATAATTACTAGGAAATACAATACATGAGTGGTGAACTTATCCACAACACAAATTAACTTACAATATAGTATTATACATAGCAATGTGCCAAAATATGAATTATGTAGAAAAACCGAATTAAAAAAATGAACAGTTACGAGTAGCTGAGAAAACTTTCAAAAAGTTCTATTCTGAATATGAAATAGATTTTTCACTGAAAAGGAAAACACGATTTGGAAATTCTGTTGTGTGTCAGGTTATCTCATCAGTATTCAAGTTTCTTTCATGAACTTCCAACAAATAAAAACTTGAATGAATTTTAGAACTCGAAAATTGCTCAGCTTGTTTCTAAAATTGGGTGTTTGAGGGGCTAGAGTATTTGTAAGCATAAAGCAATATTCTGCTTGCTTTATGCTTTACACAGGTGATAAATATTCAAAGAGAATAAATCAACGGCTACGTAAACGATTTTAGAAGTTACTTAATTTGCACTAATGTGAACAGAATTTATAATTTCTTTTTGAAAGATTGCACTGAACATTTGAGATGTAAATACGTATCTTCATTTTGGACCAAGTTCTAAAAACATTTCACGTGAATAAAATAAGATAAAATAAGCATAAAAATAAAATATATACATTGAATATACGTCTGCTCCTACGAGCGCAAGCATGTGACAGTGGTGCAAACATTTTGGAACTAAAGGTCGATTAATTAACGAATATTATGTCAACATCCAGAATGTTTACATCAGACTTTCAAAAGCCGTACTCCAACTATTTTCCAACCAAAACAAAATGCTAGGAAGTTGAGAGGTTTATACCTGCTTTCCAACATGCAGTTTGCATATCAGTAAGTTTTGTTTTACCTTTCAATTAAAAAACGAGGTAACAAAATGAATACAAATGTACTCTAAAACTCAGTATAATTTTTATAGTGCAATTTAGTATATTTTTTTATGTTTGTAACACTGCCATATTTTATTTTTAAATTTTAAATATTTTTCAGATTTTTTTTGGCAACTTTACGAATAGTTTTGTTTACTGTCGGCTTTGAGAAAGCTGTCAATTTCATCTTTAAACTTTTGATCATGATTACCTAAAATTAGTTTGAGAAAATATGCATTGATTGCTGTTGCATGTTCCTATATTTCCTATCCCATAATTTGCTGTAAATACACTTCACAAGAATAAATGCCAAGGGAGCGGAGAACTGCTGTAAAATTCAAAGGTGTATATTAATATCTTTGAAGTATTCATCTTTATTAACAATTGATTTTTTAAATGCAGTTGTATGGTGATCAATCTGTTTTTCTGAATTTATTTTTGAACAACTTATGAAAACTACATTCTACTGATTTTCTTTTGAACGAGGTCAAAGTTTTGCATTTGATACTACGGACATTAATACTGACCCTTTAAATGATAAGTGTATAAGAATTGGCATAGTTTTGACTTTTGCATCTTAATACTATTATTCAAATTGCCTTCGTGGAAATGTCTGGTTTCTTTTGTTATTAATTGACTTGTGTGCTAATCTAGTTCCATATATGCTCAAGTATCAAGTCTACTGTATTTTATCTATACTAATATTATCTTTTAGTGTCGAGACCTGTTTTTTTGCAGTATTATAACAAATATGAATGGCTTAAAATACATTTGCCTTATGTACAGTTGACGTTCATTTCAACGAACCCCGATTTATGACCCCACTTGATTTTGTGAATTCATGTCCTGCTCAATTATAAATGAGCAGGACATAACACAGCCCAACACATACTTTGGTGCCGGTTTTCTTTAAACTGATTTTATGTATATATATTTCATGTGCTGAAAACAAATATGACGTTAGTTTTAACCGTAACCTCTTTGTGAGGTATGACAGTAGCGTTATTTATGTTAACACAGTAAATTAGGCTTAGGGTATAGGCATTAAATTGAAAAATTTTTCTTTAATAAATTCTGTAAAACATTTTAATTAATTGAACAAAAGCACAGCAACACTCCTGTAAATCTACAATAGCTTAATTAAAAATTTGAAATGAGAAGAATCAAATAAAAACAAAAGGAAAAGTTATTTTGTTCCACTCCGAAAGCTTCTTTTGTTTGAAATTCATGAGTGAACTTTGTTTACAGTCCCTGCAGATTCCAACAGTAATCTGCCATCATATGAGTATCCCATCTGACCTGGTATTTGTCCTCCATTGTCCCTGGTGAAATCGTTCACCTTCTTCATTAGTATCGCCAAGATTTTCAGGGAAACTGTCAAAATGGCTGTGCAAGTAATGAACCTTTATGCTCATATTACAACCTAGATCTCTGAAGTTGTTAAGCATGCTGTTAACTAGTTCAACATAGTTTTCAGCCTTGTGGTTGCCCAGAAAATTCTTGACAAGGGCAAATGAGATCCACACTTTTCGCTCTGTCTCATTCATGGAATCCACAAAATGAGGATTGTTTATGAGCTATCTGATTTGAGGACCATCAAATATTCCAGCTTTACATTTTTCTGTACTTATTTCAGGGATTTTCTGACCTATGTATGCAAAGCAAGGGCTATCCTGATCATAACTGTTTCATTAACCCTAGCTTTATATGCAGTGGTGGCAAGATGATTCTGTCTCATCCGACTAAGGGTTCCCGAATGACATTTCTTTCTCCAACAACCATGTTCTCTCTCATAGGCCACTCTTTTCTTATCCAGTGGTATTGTTTGGCTCTGCTATCCCATAGCTACAAGAAGCAAGTATATTTTGTGTAGCCCCCTTGTTGACCAAGGAGAAAGTTAACCATTTTTAAGTCCACACAAATTACCCATTTATGTTTGTGAAACTTAATCTTCTCCATGACCAAAGCTATGGTATATTCTTTCATTTTGGTTGAATGAGCAATGGGTATTGACCCGTATTTGCTGCCATTGTGTAAAAGTACACACTTCAAACTCCGCTTAGAGCTGTCAATAAACAGTCGCCAATCAATTCAGGAAGACCAATTTTTATCAAAAGTCCTCTAACATCTTGACAAAACAAAAGATCATTTTCATAAGAGAAGAAAGATAGCACATCCTTTTCCCTAGTATGGTAGAATGTAATTTTTGTTCCACTATCAAGTAGATTCTTATCATTTAATCTAGAAGCAAATAATTCAGATGTTTCTTTTGAAAGACTCGGATCCCTCATCAGGTCACTTAACTCGTTTTGATTGAAACGTTGAGGACTTGATGCTCCCTCATAATCACTATCACTCCCTCGGTCCTTATCACAAGGAACATCAGAAAAATGAAATTCATCCTCAGAGATCTCTGTAAGCTGATGGACGATGAAATAGGAATGTCATCTGAGTGAGAAACAGGCCGTCTTCCAAACGCTAAATCAGGATATGTCCACTTGCTGTGGTTATTTTGGTTTATGCCAGTAATATTCACAATACAAAAATAAGTCATCAAAGTGGTTTTGGGGTTCCCTTCAAACCATTGGGACACCAAATTTTAGACTCCTTCTCTTCCCATTAGTCCACTGTCGTAGGTGTTCTGTACAAGTTTTACACACAACGTGTGGAGCCCAAGCTTTATCTTGGTCACCAAGCCAAAGTACCCAAGGTAAGCTCTTTTAACAAAATCAGAAATGGCTTTTCTGTTCTTTTAGTTTGTACTCACAACATGTAGCAAAATACATCAAGGTAATTGACACAACTTTGATTGGATGCCATTCTTTCTTTACATCAATCTGCAGAACAAAGAACTTTATGTTATGTTAGATGTAAACACTAGGTTATGTCAACAAATATGGCTTCAAACACTCAGCTGATAGCGGTACAGAGAAGGAAGAAAAAAGCAGGAACCGATCTACATAAAAAACTTAACCATTACTCAATGAATTGTATTATAAAATATTTTATAATTTAGCTAGGCTCAATCTCAAAAAGTAGAGCTGATAGAGGAAAAACTCTTTTCATATTTGAAACCAGCACACTAAATATAGTCAAAATCAGTTAAAAAATTCTAGGCACCAAACAAAAAAAATTTTGTAAGACTATTATCAAAACAATTTTTAGTTTCCTTCTTAAAACCTTCCATTTTTTCTATTTTGGGTACAGCTGTATTATACACCTCATTTGGTGACAATGCTCTTGGTGCGTTTTTTTGGCGCACTTTTAGTAAACAAGTTCTTAGAAATTGTTAGATTTAGTTTAGGAGTTTAAAACAGTTTAAAAAATAAAAAGATATTTTCGCTATTTTCCAACTATTTCTGCTAATCCTTTTCCGATAAAAAATACATGTTTTTCAAAGTTTTGTATTTTTCCCATAATTTACTTTCCACTAAAGCTTATTATTTTTCGTTTAAAAAAAACATTTTTTGAAGAATTCTTTTCTTGGCGACATAAAAAGTCCTCCAAGAGCATTTCCACCAAACGAGGCATATATTACAGCTGTATCCTATTTTGTCTTCAGCCCTCAGTGGCACATCTTTAGGTAATGTACTGGCTTCATAGGCCCGAGGTACCTGAGTTAAGTTTCCTTTTCCCATGGGGTTTACTGTGGTAAATATGGGGGTCATGCTCCCAGGATACCAAGCGATCTTTTTCTGTTCTTATCCCACTACTCTATTCCACAATCCCTCTTTTGTGACACTTTTTACTTGAAGTTGGCTTGTGTCTGGGGCAGCATGGCTAAATATGCACTATAAACTCACTTCAACATCACGTCACACTCAATGCACTTAAAAACCCTTGCACTATAAACTCACCAACCTATTTTGTCTTCAATCCATTGGAGTTGTTAACCAAAAGTGCACTGACTATATTCGTTACTATGTTTTGGAGCCTGATGTCTATGGTTGACTTGGCGAGCTGCAATGAAGCGATAGCTTCACCAAAATATTTCCCGCCATGTTTTCAGATCCTAGATAGCATTCGATCTCAGTGGACGCACTACCGTGCTCCCGACCTCTCTTTAACTATGGAAGAAGGGTGTTGCTTTTATCCCATTTATAGTGTAAATAATTTATAATTTGTAAATACATTTTATAGTTATGTAGTATCTCATACAGTCCATTATTTGAAACCAAAAGAATTTTCCAGTGACCAGATCCCCAGTTATGTAGGCGGGACTTAGCCAATGGGCATTTTGGCCCCCTCATCATTTGTTCCAGTGAGCCGGAGCTCATTTGATGTACATTATTTGATTTTGATTGAAATTCCTTGAATTGAAATGTTCTTGAAGCAGCCCTTGTTATGTTTCAAACCCGTCTTTAGTTTGAATAAGCCAAAGGATGCCTTAGAAAACAAACGATTAAATTGGAAACATTTGTTTCCTCTTATGAAAAACATTCAGGCAGTTTAATCGAACTGCAAAAACCAAATCAACACCAAAAAGGATGTACAACATAGTGAGGAACAGCTCAGTGTGCGATATTAGATTTCCCCAAGAAACGAAACTTTGCGAAATCAACGAGTCCCTAGATGAACTGGATAGCAGACTTGAACAAATTGAGGTAAGTCTGAAATACCTCTTTGATAAATTACAAATGGATAGAAATGCTTTGAAATTAGATGGTGAATCAAACTCAAAACTAGATTCTAACAAACATTTGAATGTTGCCATAAAGCTGCCGGAGATCCCTTTGCCTCAACTTTCCTGTGAATATGATGAATGGAGCAATTTTAAACTTCAATTTTTCAATTCGATAGAATATAACTCAGTTAACTGAAAACCAAAAGTTACGTTATTTGGTTGCAGCATTAAAAGGGGTTGCTAGACAAATTGAAAGCCTAATGACACGTATTCATCTTTGCTTAAAGCTTTGGAAGATAGATGCGAAAATAAGAGAGTTATAGTGAATACCCACATTCGTGGTATATTAAATTATCCTAAAATAATGCATGAATGAGCCAAAGAGGTGAGAAACCTCATTGATTGTTTATGTAAGAACATTAGAGTTCTGAAAATCTTAGAATTTGAAAGAAATAATTTGTCCGACATTCTATTAATGAATGATATCTTCCAGAAACTGGACCTTGAAACAACTAAACAGTTTGAACTGACCTTAACGTCCAATGAAGTTCCCTCATTTGACAGCTTCTTAAATTTCTTGGATAAAGGAAGTCAAATTTTGGAAAATTTGAATAGAAATGTATCATTAAATATTCCTTGTAAAAATGTGCCTCATCAAACAAGCAGATCAAAAAACTTTTGTAAAATCAAATACTTCTCCTAATTCTTGTTTACTATGTAAAGACCAGCATTCAATATATAAATGTCAAATGTTTCACAAAATGGATTTTTCTAAGAGATTTGAACTTGTTAAGAAGCAAAACTTATGTCTCAACTGCTTGAACAAATCCCATAAGGCTTCCGATTGTAGGTCAAGAGTGAACTGTTCCTTTTGCTCCAAGAAGCACCATTTGTTACTGCATGGAGAACTCTTCTACTGAACAGCAAAAACAAGAAAGGGAAAGTGGCTTAGTTGAAACTAATTTTCCATTGAGGGGAACTAATAATGTAAACAACTCGACTGTCGCATCTGCACAGGTGTCATTAACGAACAGCTCCCCACTTGTTTATCCCAACAAGACTTATGTTGAGTACTGCAGTGATTTATGTATTGGATACGAACGGAAAAAGCGAAGTTTCAGGACCATTTTGGATTTTTGTTCCGTGACAAATTTCGCCACCTGAGAATGTGCAAATCAGTTGGGATTAAGGAAAGAAAAATATATATGCGCCTATCAGTGGTTTAAATGGTTCTCTCACTGAGAAAACAAAAATAATTGCAAATATTTCGAATTTGAATGGAAATTTTGTAATAACTAGAATTCTTGATCATACCAGAATTTGGTTCTGAATACCTTATTACTTGCCACACCATGGGATGTGTAGATCGGAAAAGACCAACTCTAAGTTGCATGTAGTCTTTAATTCTTCTGCTAAAACTACAACTGAGTATTCCCTAAATGATATACTTTTGTAGGGGCAGTAGTGAATGTAGACCTCTTTTTAATAATGTTGCGCTTTAGAAAACATGCCTATGCATTTATAGCTGACTTCAAAAAAATGTATAGGCAAATATGGATATATCTGTCCCAACAGAACCTGCAAAAGGTTTCGTATAAAAATGTTTAGACGAACCTTTGAAGAAGTATAATCTTAACACCATAACTTACGGCATCATGAATGCACCACATGAACACTTCAACAATTTGCTCATGATGAGAACACATATTTTCCTTTGGCTGCACCGATTGTTTTGACAGACTTTTATGGATGACGTCTTATCCGGAACATTGGACTTGACAACCGCAAGAGAATTGCAATCCCAATTGGTTCATTTACTGAAAAGAGGAGGTATGAAATTGCACAGGTGGTGTGCCAATGATCCTCAATTGTTGAAGGATATTCCAACAGAAGATCCAGAGTACATTTTTCATTCTTTAAACCCCACTGAAGTAAAGCCAATAAAACTAGGAATGCTGTGGGAACCACAAACAATTTGCTTTTCCTATTGAGTTAAAATTTATTCAAGAGATCCTCACAAAACAATCAGTACTCTCCACCATACAGAAAATATTTGATCCTCTTGGGATACTTAGTCCCCTCATAACAAAGGCAAAAATCTTTATGCAGCAATTGTGGCTGTTAAAAATCGACTGGCATAAAGAGCTCCCAGAAACCATGTCTTGGGAATGGAGTAGTTTCTTGTTGGTTTTGAAACTAATAGAGAATATCAAGATTCCTAAGGGGCCGTCGTGGCTCAGTGGGTATGTCCACTGCGCTAGCAATCGAGTTGTAGGCAGTGCAGGTTCGATTCCTGTCAGGTGCATTCCTCCCTGGGTGTATTTCTCTCTTCTGTGTCAGTAAAAACTTTCATTGTGTGTGTTTATTACATGATATTGTGTCGTGTCTAGCACAGCATGGCCAAATATGGCCCTTGCGCTATAAAAAACCCCCAAACAACCAACCAAGATTCCTAGATGTATTCAATATGGAAGCCGAAATATTGTTTGACGATGCTTCACCTTCAGCATATGGAGCAGCAGTGTATGTGCAGATAATCTCTCAAGATCTCACAATTACTTCAATACTTCTGTGTAGCAAATCTCGAGTAGCATCCATAAAAACTTTCCATTCCTTGCTTGGAATTGTGTGCTTCTATCTTGTCACAACTGGTGGAAAGGGTTTTGAAATCATTATGAATGGAGATTGATTATGTAATTTCTGTGGAGTGATTCTACTATAGTATCGGCATGTCTCAAGAAATCATCATATCAACTTAAGACATTTGTGAGTAATCGTGTTGCCACCATTCAGTGACTAGCAATGAACTATCATTGGGAACATGTAAACTGAAAACAACCCTGCTGACATTATCTCTCGTGGATTAGATGCCAAGGATCTAATTCAAAACAAAAAGTGGTGGAATGGTCAAGAATTCTTGCAGCAAGAATTAACTATTTCTGAATGAACTGAAAGTGAAATTCTTTACACTAAGGACAGTGATCAAGGAACTGAAATTCACACCACAATCTACATTGAATGTGACTAATCATAATTGCTTTCTAATCAATATTCTTAAAATCATTCATAATTATTTTAAATTATTTCGTATGGTAAGCTTCATTTTCAGATTCATTCACAATTCCAGGAAACCTGAACAAAAACTTGATGGACCCCTGTCAGGGTCGGAACTAAAGGAATCTGAGACGTTCTTGTGTCATATGTCCATAGGGGTGAGTACAGTGTAGAAATTGAGTCAATTCGAAAAGGTTTGCCTATCTTCCACAAGAATAAGTTAAGATTTTTAAACCCATTCCTAGATAAGGACGATCTTTTGAGAGTTGGCAGACCCTGGTCAATCAGAACTTCCATATGATACTAAATTTCCAATAATTTTGCCAGCAAAGCATATATTAAGCAAATTGATTATGCAATATTTCCACATTAGAAACTTGCATGCTGGACCTCAAACTTTACTCAATTCAGTCAGACAAAAATTTTGGCTCATTAATGGCAGAAATCTGGCTCGAAGTGTTCGAAAATGTGTAACGTGCTTTAGGCAGAAACCAATTATTATGGATCATGGGAGTTTTATCCCAGAAAGAGTAAACCCCAGATTACCTTTCAATATACATGGAATAGATTTTTGTGGTCCATTTCTCGAAATAAAATGCCCTTTCTTGGTATATGTTGCTATTTTGTCTGTTTTGTGACAAAGGCAGTTCACCTAGAAGTTGTATCAGATCTAACATCAGAAGCAACTTTGAAAAGATTTTTCTCTAGAATGGGTAAAGTTGCTAAATTATATTCCGATAACACAAAAACTTCGTAGGAGCCAATTTGGAATTAGAACGTCTACACAATCTTGTACAAAATCTTGATGACAACCTAGCTGATTATTTAATTTCTAAGGAAATTTATTGGAAATTTCTTCCTCCTAGAGCCCAAAATTTTGGAGGGTTGTGGGAGACAGGTGTAAAGTCCTTCAAGTATCATTTGCGAAGGACGTTTGGGAACTCAAACCTTATCTTGGAGGAATTTTGTACTGTAGTAATTCAGATGGATGGAATTCTAACTTCCAGACCAATTATGCCAATATCATCAGATAGCAATGATTTTAACGCACTAACTCCTGGGCATTTTCTTATTTGTCGTCCAATAAATGCTTGGGTCAAACCAGATGTCGTTTCACAGGCCGACAATAGATTATCTAGGTGGAAGCAAACCATAAAGAGGTTCAATTAACTGAAACGCTGGCATTATGATTATTTTAGCCATCTTCAATAGCGCTCGAAGTGGCAGTTCGAAAAGTACAATATTACTATAGGAACATTAGTTTTGGTAAAAGAGAATAACCTCCCTCCCCTTGTAAATGGGTTTTAGGAAAAATTGAGGAAGTCATACTAGGTCCTGATCAAAAGGCCAGAGTTAAGGTACAAACACCAAGTGGCCTTTACAAGAGATGTATTTCTAAAATTTGTATTTTGCCTATATCTGATAACTGAAGTATTCATGTCGTGATTGTGAACATTGGTTACCTAATAGTGCAAGTTAATTCATGTAGAACTAAGTCTGTTGTGGATGGCCAACTATATAATTATGTAAAATTGTGTTTTTGATATTTCACTTGTTTCAATATTGTTTATGTGTCGGTGATATATATTTTATACTATTCATGTTTTTTTATTGTTACATTAAGTGTTTTGTATTGTATCTCATGTTGAATGTAAACATCGCAATGCCAGGCAGGACGTTGGAGACTGGTGTCTATGATTGACTTGGAGAGCTGCAAGCTCACCACAATGAGGAGATAGCTTCACCAAAATATTTTCCGCCATGTGTTCAGACCCTAGCATTTGATCTCAGACGTACTACCGTGCTCCCAACTTCTTTTAACTATGAAAGAAGGGCATTGCGTTTGTCCAATTTATCATGTAAATAATTTATAATTTGTAAATAAATTTTATAGTTATATCTAATATCTCATATAGTCCATTATTTGAAACCAAAGGAATTTTCCAGCAACCAGGTCCCCAATCACGAAGGCAGGACTTAGTCGACTGGCATTTTGGCCCCCTCACTATGTACTAACCAAATTTTGGGGACATTTGGCCATTACGACAATCTACAATGCATGCTGGAAGATAGCACTTGCCACGATACTTTCTTATTCTTAACGTGGCCATCATTTTACCCAAGTTGAAGTGGGACTCATCGAAAACCCTAACACATTGTATCTTGAGATCAAGGGAAGCTTTGCAAAGGATTGTGCAATGCTTTGAATTGTGAAAGCAGTTGCAGTGCTCCACTGTTGTGAGTCCGTCACTGCCATGCAAACAAAATGTTTGTCATCCCAAGGTGTTATCACATGCTGGCTTCGTTGTCAACTGCCGGATTTTCGATATGTCTGGTTCTCTTCAGTCCACTGCTTCCATACTATCATGGTGTTATGTCCTGTATGAGCAGCAATGTCTTGATATGAAATTCTATCTTCATGCAGGACAATCATTAGTCCTTATTCAAATTCTGTTTGTTCATATTGTACCCTTTGTCATCGACAAGGGATAGTGGTTCCTGGGAAACTTTTACAGCTTATTATCCACAATATACTACTTGTGTGACTCCTAACACAATTCAAAGGGCACTCACTGCCACTAAAGAGACACAATCACTCTGCAATCCTCTTCATTTGCATTTCATTCCCTGCACTTCATGTTATAAGTTCCAAATGATTACCATTGTTCCTTCATGGTGTTGCAATTTTCACAAACAGTAGTGTACATTGAAACCCTACAAAAGTAATTATACATTGGAAATTTAGGAGGATTCTTGAAAACTCCAAATTCATGTTTTAAAAAACCTAGTAACACAAATATAAAAGGTGAGTGGACATCAATAGCATTCATTTGATATGTCTGATTTTTATTTACTATATTCACATCTTAAAGTAATGTAATTAAATCAATTGATGTAATATTAATTAAAAATTGCATTTCATTTAAAATTAGTGTTTCTCATGCAAGTTTGGATACTCATTTTTGACAATACAACCAAAAATTTGAGATCCTGAAAATCAATGTTTCATAGCAGTGTTCAATTAGGAAATCTTACTGATCGGAGCAATATTTCTAATCTAGGTTGTACTCGGGACTCATTTTTGTGTGAAACATTTTCTTATAGTTTCAGAACAGGTAGTTTTCATCCTGGAAATGGACACCATCCAACAAATCTTAATTTGCAAAACAGTGCTTTAGATAGGATTTTTGGAATTGTTTTTGGCGTTTAAATATTTAGATTAGCGACTCAAAAGTAAAATTATCATGTATTCTTTAGTTAGAACACACAAACTAGCCATCTTTTCAATGTGGATAATTCACCCACCAATAGAAAAGCATAGAAATGGGTTTTCTGCAGGGAAGGTTAAATCAATAACTTTTGGCATCAGTTGTAAAAACCAAAACCTTAGGTTTGTAACTTCGGAGTGTTTCAACAAAAATTTGATTAAAACTCATGGCAAAACTAAAACAGTAAAAATTAAAAAAATTCTCTAAATTTTCAAAATATGACCAAAATGTCTTAAAAGCTTATAAAGTTATCTAAAAATCAAAAATACCAAAACATAACCTAAAAATTACATATCTAGAATCAGGAAATTATAAACTGAATTTCTATCTATGGGCAATGTGTTACCAAAAGATGACACATCAGCAAAATTTAGGCCCTAGTTATGACTAACTTTTGAAATGCATCTAAAACAAGAATTATTTTGTATTGTGTTGGATAGTGAGTCTTCAATATGAATGCAAAAGGACTCACTGGAATTATTTACATTGATCCACAATTCTTTCTTCTGTATAATCTAGATTTTTTAAAGATTATCTCTTAATTTTTAAAAATAAGAAACTTCTTTTTTCCAAATAAGGCTTGTTGATGCTGAAAAGAACTAGTTTATCCTTAATAAAAATTTTAACTGAATTTAATTTTGCTTTAGGCTTAAATTTTTTTCAAATTTTATCAGAATTAAACGGATTTTTTTCGTATGAACTCATTAGTATAGTGTTTCCCAACTTGTGGTCCTTGGACCCCCAGGGGTTCACAGAAAACATGTAACATTACATTAGGCAAAACAACTACCAAGAAAAAATAAAATTCTCGAGCTAATAGCTAAAAAGAAGCTTCATTGTCCACATAAGAGTAAAAGGATATATTTTTATGTCATTTATGTTATCATTTTGCAAGTTAAGAGCCTTTTGGATTTTGATACATAAGAGTTGATAAAATATTTACTGTTTCTTTTATTTTAGAACTCTAGTGTTTGTTTCAGAATGTTAAATTGTCATCACTAATGTGAAACTAATGTTTTATAATCTTTTTTACAAGATCTAAATAATTTACTTCCAATATTAAGATGGAAAATAAGGATCACTTTGAACTTATTCAGGTCTCATGTGCCATTTTATTTTATCTCCAGAGGTCCACAAAATTTTTAATTTTCAGGGGATCTTGGACTACAAAGCTTGGGAACCACTGTTTTAGTATACATGAACTCCAAAACTGCATTTGACAATGGAAATGTAATTTTGGATAAGGTTATTGTACTACTTTTCATGTATTATCTTCCAAAAGTCTGATTTCACAAAATATGTACTGTTAGTTATGAGGATGGTCTTTTTTTATTATGCCAATAAATCCTGCTCCTTTTATTTTTATGTAAAGTAAAAATTATATATTCTTCCTTTAGGGGATCCTGATGGACCTGGAGATTTGAAAATTTCTGGTCAACCTGAAAGTCCCTCTTCGAAAAAACGAAGAACGGGCAACACACCTAATCAAGTAATTATAATTTACTTGCTTTTAAATAGAATAATCTGTTCATTCCAGTATAATTTAGTCTGAGAAAAAAAAAATGACTTTTCACAATGATTTACATCAATTTTTAAATAAGTATATACCCAGTGATCCATATTAAGACCTAGGAAAAACTACTAGGTGAATTGCAACCAAATTTTGTACGCATACTTTCTTGAGTATGCAGTTTCGAGTTCTGAAGAAAACAATAGTTCACATTTTGGCCATTGGGGAAATTTGACACTGCAGTTCAGGTAATTTGTACATAACCGAACTTATTTAACATCCTCCACCTAGTATATAAGGATATGTGAATTCACAGCATTTTTCACAAATCGATGACTTGAGCTTAGTGTCATTAAGCTCACCTTACCAGATTGTGCATTACTTGTTAAACTCTTCTACCAATGAAACAGCAATGATTCTACTACACTTAAGGAATTTCTGTAGTTGAAAGGCTTACGCACTATTGACGATTTCTAATCTTCAGAATATAATCCTGCTTTTTGAATAGACAGGAACTTTTTCTGTAAAACCAGGACAAGGTCGCAAGCTGACTGAACTACAGAGAGCGGAAGTTTCAACTGCTGTGTGGAGTAGGAAATAGCAAATGTGCACATGGTAGCAGAAATGCACATGTAATATCATGGGGATTGGATGCGCAGTATACGATGGTTTGAAGAGTTCTGTGAAACGTCTTCAAGTTTTACTCTTATAAGGTAATCCACACTCAAGAATTGCTGACTGAACTACAGAGCGGAAGTTTCAACTGCTGTGTGGAGTAGGAAATAGCAAATGTGCACATGGTAGCAGAAATGCACATGTAATATCATGGGGATTGGATGCGCAGTATACGATGGTTTGAAGAGTTCTGTGAAACGTCTTCAAGTTTTACCCTTATAAGGTAATCCACACTCAAGAATTGCTTTTTCGTGATTATGATACACAAATGACATTTGCTTCGATATTTATTGCTCGGATGGCTTTAGATGATGGCGAATACTGTGGAGTGATGAGGTGCATTTCCATTTGAATGGTGCTGTAAACACTTTCAGGTCACAAAACATTTCTGGTCACACAAATCCCCAATTTCACCAACAACTTCCTAACTTCCTTTGCATGCACCAAAAGTAGTGGTTTGGTGTGGCTTCATGACATCCTTTATCATTGTTCCTTACTTCTTTGAAGAAAACAGCCTCGGGCCAGTGACACGTTCTGTTAATGGTTCCAGGAACTTTACAATTCCATCACTTCAACAGAGGAATTGTCTTGACACCACAATCTTCATGCAAGATGGTGCACTCCCTCACATCTCTTTACCTATGCAAACCTTATTATGGCAAAACTTTTTGGTCAACAGAGTTATAAGCAGATCATTTCCAATGTCATGGTTACCAGATCTGAACCCCTGTGATTTTTGACTGTGGGACTATTTAGAACCTCTTTTATCAAGCTAATGTTTTGAACTTAGCTGTCTTAAAAGACAGAATTTCGCTACATGTGACACGAATCAATTGCGTTCTACTGTTGAGTGTTTAGTGCAGCAAATTCAATTTACAGAGTAAGATGATGGATGACACATTAGAGGAGCTGTATCTGATGTTAGTGTGGTTCCATATGTAATTGCAATAAAGTTGTTGCACTGCTCTTTTTTGCCGATATTTGTTATTAATTCTATTTCCACATGTGATTGCAATAAAGTTATTGCATGTTAACTCTTTTCTTGATTATACTTGTTAGATGAGTTCAGCAATATGCAAATTACATGAACCGCAGTGCCAAATTTTATTCCCTAGCAGCCAAAAGGAACTATTTTTTTATTTCAGGAATGAAACAGCATACTTAGAAAAACATGCATATAGTATTTGGTTGCGATTTGACCAGTAATTTTTCCTACAGAGAGGCCTAAACACCTGTTAAATTTGGATTACCCTGTAGTTTGGGTAAATAATTCTACCTCCAATTTATGTAGTACAATTGAGTAATCCTTAGCCACTGAAGTCTAATTTCTGAAATTATTAATGGTAAAGTTTATTTTAAAAAGGACCAGCAAACTTTTGTGGCTTAGACAAGATTTGTAAGAGTACTGTTTATTTTGTTTCTCCTACAAACTCACTGACTTTTACTGGTGCAGACAAACCAAGTTGTGATGGTAATTGACTAATTTCTACATGTCAATCCTTGATTTGCATAACATTCATTTATAATTTTAAAAATTCCTCTTAACCCTCCTGTTGGTTTTGATGAGGTTGTCGTCATTAGCAATACTGACCAAATCTTGATGAACGAGATATCCTGTCATTAAAAAACTGACTAGATCTTGATCTCGTAAAAATATCGGCAATACCTTGATGAGATCTTAGAATCTCGTCATTGCAAAATACTTCAGATCTTGATGAACGAGATATCTCGTCGAAACCACTTGGAGAGTTAACAAATACTGGATAGGTCCCAACTCAGCTATATCTCTCTATATTACCTTTTAATGTAATTAATTTATCTGAGTTTTGCTGTCATCCACTTTGATGTCGACTATATTTTGATTTGTACAAAAGTATAACAAAATTTTCAATGACAGTACACACAATAGGTTGTCTCATACATTAGTGTCAAGTTACTGGTGATTTAACATCAATTTCAACATGCTTGATACAAGCATACAAACTAAAGAAATAAAATCTAAGCAAATAAACTAAACATTGAAATTGTTGAAAATCCGGCTGTAGCAATGAAACAGACTAGAGGGTAAGAGGTGAAGGAGAGTTCTGGGACATTAAAGCACTGACGTGTGGTGAGATTTATATTTAAGGGGCTAATTTTTAGTATCATTTCACTTCCTTGGACTTCAGTGTAGCATTATATTACTTTTGTCAACACTGTTAATTTTATAAAAACTTGTGCATTTTAAGATGATTCTATTCAGCAAAGTTTATTTCTTAGGGTCCCAAAGTTAATAACGGTATTTTCTATGCAGAGTTCAGACTATTTTTTTATGTTTGGGGTTACTGGACTTTGAACTTTGGAATTTTCTGTAGCCACATAAAAAGTTACATAAATCGATTAATCTAAGTACATGAATGATTACAAATGGTTGTTCTGCAAGTAATTACAAAATATATTACATTAAATACCATTTAGCAATTATTCAAACCTTGCTTCTAGAAATTCGCTCTTTGCTTTTGTGTTACTGATGGAGGATTGATGTAATATATAAATATTATGATTGAGTCAGCACAGAAAAACAATATTTAGTCATTGATTTTATGCTTTGTATTGAACATTAAGTCATTAAAGTAGTATATTATAGATGAATATTGATTCATAAAATAATACTTTTAAAAATAAAATATCTTTAATTTTATTTAAAAATTATAAAGTACCTATTTCATGCATTTTTAGTATTTTTCTAGACAGTTTATAAATCAGAAACTCACTTTTGAATGTAAAGGGGGTTCTGAGCCCCATCTGACTATGCAACGGATTCTATTAACTACACTGGTTATCAAAATTAAGATAATTTGCATATTTTGTCGAATTTCTCGTAAATTACTGAACGAAAGGTAAAACTTATGTTCCCAAACAAAGATGCAAATCTTTAGTGTCAAATATGTAAGCATACATGTGCGTATGGACAGTGCATTTAGAGGAACAGGCTTTCTAAGCGCACATGACAATTTCCATGCTTCATTTGCTTGTACACCTTGCTGAATATTGTTGTGGGGTTTTTGCAGCATTCGGTGAAATTCAAAAGCAAACTGTTGAAATGAGTAACCACCAACGTTTAGATCAGGGGTCTCCAAACTTTTTCACTTGAGGGCCAGATTGAAAAATCCTGGAAGTCAGGAGGGTCAACAGCACACAAATAAATATATACACACGTGTGTATATGTGTGTGGAATGGACATTGGGTCAACGTCAATGTTTTTAAAGCTTACGAAATAAACTAGTTAACAAAATAGGTGTTTAAATAAAAATGTAGATTTATCCAAAAAATCAAATTTATTCCAAATAATGTAAATGTACATATAAGTTGGCCTGTATAATTCTTTGGCTTTCTTACGTACGTAT
Source organism: Meta bourneti (assembly GCA_933210815.1). Taxonomy (NCBI): domain Eukaryota; kingdom Metazoa; phylum Arthropoda; class Arachnida; order Araneae; family Tetragnathidae; genus Meta; species Meta bourneti. The sequence goes on along the minus strand of OW119930.1, from coordinate 54,822,425 downwards.
GGGATGTGTGGAGTTGCTTCTGGCATATAATGTGTCCCTTTTGGGTCAAATTTCGATGATCCTATCACTAGAATGAATTTCAAGTATTCGTCTGACAAGTTAGCCCTGTACTTTGATTTTACAAAGGTCATTTTTGAAAATGTCTGCTCGCAGGTATAGGTCGATCCAAACACTGAAAGCACAGATCTTGCAATTTTTTAAATTTCTTTGAAATCATCACCCAATGACCTGCAATGAAAGGAACTGTCAGAAGTTAACTGTTTTAAAAATAAACTAAATAGTCACGTGTAAAATGAAAGGTCCGCATTCTTGTAACATTCCTTGAAATATTCTTTCAAGTATTCATTTGACGTAAGTTCAATCAATTCAAGTTGAAGTTCTGTTTGCACATTTTCAATTTCACATTGGAATGGATTTTGAAATAGCTTGATCTTTTCTGCTGTAGTTGCATGATCAGTCTGCGAAGCGGTTTTCAAATTCCTAACGTAGTTTGTGATAGTTTATACTGCATAATGTGATGGGAAAGGCACACAAGTTTCACTAGCAAACTTCTTGCAAGTTCCGAAGTGGTCCAAAATTGTCTTTTCCAATTTGTTTCCAAAAAAGAGCAAGTTTTGTTCTAAAAACTTTCACACGTTGGAGCAAGTCGTTTACACAAAGGACTTTTCACCTTGAAGTTTCAAATTTAAAAAATTAAGATGAGTGGTAATATCAACAGCAAATGCAAGCTTCTACAGACACTGATCTGAAAACTCTTCTACAGGCTTACCCTGTTCAATCATGAAAATGTCAATAGCTTGACGCAGCTCAAAACCTTTTCCCTGCTTGGCCAACGTACCTCACAATGATATGGGGCATCTGGATACTGACTTTCAATATCCGAAAGAAAATTCTTAAACTGCCAGTGTTTGAGAGAGTGGGATGGGATATAATTTACTGTCTTAACAATGACCTGCATTATTTCCGACACATTTGTTTTTCCCACACAAGGATTGTTGATGTATAATGGAATGAAAAACCATTGGTTTCTCAACTCCAGCATTTTGAATAGCATTGCATACATGCCCCACTAATCCTGTTTTACTGCCACTTGTACTTTTACCTCCATCTGTGGTAACGCCTTTTGGTTCTCTTAGATCTAATTGAAGTTTAGAAACGGTTTCATTTACCTTAGTTAAGAACGCAAGGCAAACGCTCTAATGAGAAGCGGAAAGCGTTATTAACGAAGTCATTTATTAATATTTTGTAATAGTTTATTTTCCATAAAACCGGTTCGAATTACACGGAACCTCGAACCTACCGTGACTACTGAATTTGAATTTATTTTATGAAAAATTGCATGCTGTATCGGCCGGGTTTCCGTGGGCCGTAGTTTGGAGACCCCTGGTTTAGATGATGGAATGAGGTGGCGAATTGTCAGGAGACTTGAAGCAGGGCAGTCTCAACTGCAGATTGCTAGACTTGAATGTAACGCCCAGCATTGTCCAACTTATGGAAACAGTTTAAGGATACCAGATCCATAGAAAGACTGGGCAAGGTCATCCGAGAGCCACGACTGCAATGAAGATCAATATTTGTCCATTACAGTGAGGCATAACAGGATTGCAACAGCTTCTCAGCTCTCATGACCTTCATGCGGCCACAGGAAGCCAAGTTTCTAAGGTTACTGTTTCCAGAAGGCTACATGAGAGATCTGTTTGCAAGAAGACCTGCTGTTTGCGTCCCGCTCACTTCTGTGCACAGGAGAGCTTGTTTAGCATGGTGCAGAGAATATCGACTTTGGACCAGGGATCAATGGGGGACCGTTCTATTCACTGATGAGTCCTGGTTCACTACTAATTCTCTAACTACTAACAGTCTAACTACTGATTCTCGACGTACGTTCATCTGGAGAGAACCAGAGACCCGCTACCTGTCCTCCAACATCCGAGAAAGAGACCACTATTGCAGAAAAGGTTTGATGGTCTGGGCAGGCATCCTGTTGGATAGACGTACAGACCTCCATGTCTTTGATAGATGCTCTGTGACTGCTGTGAGATATAGTGATGAGGTCTGGGAGCCCTATGTTCGCCTTTTCAGGGGTGCAGTTGGCCCTGATTTCATTTTTATGGACAACAAGACTCGTCTACATAGGACTCATCATCCATATAGGACTCATAAACTGCCTCATTTCCAGTTTAAATTCACGTTGTGAGAGCTTTATAACTGTAAGAGGGGACCATACCCCCTATTAACCATTTTTTGTGTCGATATTGTAACCTCTTTTTTAAATCTTCCTGCGCTAATGAGTCTTATGCACAATCATGCGTGTGTACCATAACTGTTTGTATTATTTCAACCTATCTATGTAACTAATTTCATTAAAATATGTCCAGTAGTTCTGGAGATAATTGCCGAAAAGTGAAAATTCTCTTAATTTTGAACACCAGTGTACCAAACATCTCTATTGTTCATAATTTTTATTTTGTCAGCCAAACCACTCCCATTTTCGTTTGATAACTTGAGTATACTAGAAAGATTTTAGTAACTGTATCAGGGTATGCCGATTTACATCAGCTTGATTTAAATCAGGTGATTTTTATTAAGAAAATCCTTATTTGATTTAAACTTTAAATTTTCTTTCTATTTCTTTATTAAACTTGAACTGCAATATTGAAAATGAAATCATCTGGGGGTCATTTTATACAAATAAGTTTAAAAATTTGCTACAACTTAGTAACACCCTAAGAATGAACTTTTTTTAACTGAAAATCTTCCTACTTAGAGATAATTAGAGAAAATAGCAATGACAGGCCCACCAGGAAATTCTCGAGATGCTGGGACTTTTAGGAGGCCGGTAAGGCTTTCAATAGAAAAAGAATGCAACACCAGTCAATAAGAATTTATTTTATGCAGTAATTTAAATGTTTTTTCCTATTAGAAAGGCAGTAAAATGTTATAGATAAAATCAATCCGTATATCAATATGACTAGCATTGATTTTCTGTTGTACTTAAGCAAGGCTTATCGGTTGAATTGAGCTGTCAAATGATGCTGGAATTCTAGAGGCCTTGGTCCAGAATAAAAAATGGTAGTGACATGAAAAATATCTGCCTGATGTAGGTGTTTCTGATATATTATTTGGTAACTCATTGATAAAATTTTGATGTTTCAGGCTGGCTCAAATTTGCCAGATCTTGCTCCACCACAACCACTGACCGGTTTTGGTGAGACAATTGTTGCAAGTAATCCTTTTGATGATACAGTCCCTGCTGCCACTACAACCACAGTTCCCAACATGCCAGTATCAAACTTAACACATGTGACTGGTCCACCAATGCACACAAATCCAGTTCCCATGTCATCTGGGAAGGTAAGTAACTCTTTGGAACTTTTGCTATTGGCAATGAGCTGAAAATACCCTGTTCACTTTCAACAGTACCGAGTGGGCCATATCTTAAACCAATAAATTTAAAAAATAAGCCCCTTTTAGACTTGAGGAAAAATTAAAAAATTGAGTAGGTTAGAATTTCTTTAAAAGGTTGAAAAATGTTCTTAAACAAAATATTCCATTATTTTCATCATTTTTATATTCTGAAATCTAAATTTTAGAATCTAAAGCAATTAGTATTATGTTCCAGTATTTAAGGATTTGAAGTTAAGAATGACTGAGCTAATTGCTAAAAAGCTTGATTGTTATTATATTATATTTATTAAAATTGAAAAATGTATTTTGATGTCATTAATATAATAATTTTGAAAGTTGAACATTTCAGTACATTTTAATTAATAAAAGTATAATATTAGCTGTTTATTTTATTTCAGTTTTTCTCGTTTCAGAACTTAAATTGTCATCACTTATCCTAAATGTGAAGTTGTAACATTTTATCATCTATTTAATATAGATCTAAATATTTTACTCCCTATATTAAGATGCAAAATAAGGATCACTATGGTCTTATGCAGGTCCACATATGCCCTATTTAATTTTATAATCTTAAGGGGTCTGAAAATTTTAAGGGGGTCCTTGGACTGAAAAGTTTATCTTGTGCTAAGCACAAGCAATTTTTTAACTTATGGATCATTCCATATCAATTCAACACAGCACTCACCCTAATACTTCCAATTTCAACAAAAATTGGTGAGAAGGTTCTCTTGGTTGTAAACTTCCATTTGTTTAAAAAATAAAATTGAAAATTTGAATTTTTTAAACTTTTGCAACAACTCTGCTAATACCTTACTATATACCTATTATAAGGCTATTTATGGTGTCAATTGAAAAATTATTAAACAGTTATACATCTATATTCGGCTAAGTCTTACAGACTTAGAATATTTTTCTGAGTTACATATCTAAATTATTTTATATATTATATTACAAACCAAACACTTCAAGGTAATGAAAATTATAATTGAAAAAATGCCAATTTTCTCCTGTCATTTACATTATGAAAGAAACAAAACATTGAAATGTATTTTCTGCATGCGTATTGTATTAAAAAATTTTTAAATAAAAGTTACTAAATCAGCTAATACCAAAAAGTTGCAAGATGAATTTTGGTTTTTTTCTACAAAGGTACGGAAATCATCTGGAATATAAAAGGTTACTCTGAAATAGCTAATGGGATGAATTGAATGACTTCTTACTACTCAACCAAGTGAAGCCTAACAAAGCCATTGTTTATGATTTTCATTTTAAACTTAAAATTAAGTGTGTTAATATTGCATTTAAAATAAAATATCCTGAGTATTTTGATTTTTAAAAAAATTTCAGCTGTACCCTCCAGATCAACCTATGGTGTTCAACCCACAAAATCGAAACGCGCCACCTATTTATCCATGTGGGATTTGTCACAAAGAAGTTCATGACAACGACCAGGCCATTCTCTGTGAAAGTGGCTGTAACTTTTGGTTCCACCGAATCTGCACAGGACTGAGTGAAGTTGCTTTCCACCTTTTGCATCAGGAAGTATATGCAGAATGGGTGTGCGACAAGTGCCTTTCTTCTAAAAACATCCCTCTTGTTAAGTTTAAGCCATAAATTCATTTTGTTTCTTTGAAAAATGCAAAAAAGTGCCTTGACTGCCAACTACTTTATGAAATTGTGTAAATCCTGTTGAAATATTCTCGACAGTGAAGTATCTTTATATGTTGTGTATAGAATGTTAAAAAATGATCCACTATGGATAGTGGTTTTTATGCTTGTTATGTCAGCTATGTAGAGTAGTTTTATTATGAGATTAATGAATTGTGGAATTCTGATACTCACCTGCCAATAAAATATTTTAGTATCATAATTTTGCTTGGTTTCACTTTCTCTGATTTTAGATTTCTGTTAAAAAATTCTACCTTCGGTTTGATAATTATTTTTTGAATATGTAAATAATTTAAAATTGAAGAAATTTGTTGTTTTCTATTTGATCAATTTCTATTTTGTTTTAAAACTAGGATATTGTTCAGTGGAAAATACATTTTTTACACATTAAATGGAAACCAAAATTTACAATTTTCTTTTATCACATTTATTGACGCCCTGAAATACATTCATTTCAATTTTTTGAAAAAATTAGTTCAGATTATGTTTCACATTTAGGCATCTATAAAACCTGTACATCATGAAATCTACTCTGTATCTGAATACTAAGGGACACTAATCTATGAAAATATTTTAAATTTTTAATGCTGTTTCACTTTAAAAGTGCTTAACATTTTGTTCACAAAAACTAACAATTTTTATACATATTATAGTAAATTTAAAGAGTAAGAGTAATGCACAAAAAAATAATTGAAAATATTGTAATTGATATGATTTTAAAATCTTTCTTAATTCAAGTTTCTGTTACTAAATCTGCAATAAATTACTATAAAATCTTTTTGATAGATATATTTGTACAATTCTCTTAAATGGCTTGAAGTGAGAAAAATCTGGATTAAATTGTTTGCTCCGTACAATACAATTTGCTCTTTCAACTTAGCTTGAGAATGACTAATTGATTTCACAAAATATCCCGAGTACTTTAATAGTGATACTACAAAATTTATGAGCAGTAAAAAGGGAAATAATTTTTCATCTCATATTGTACCACTGGAAATTCAGATCTATTGGGGTCCAAACTAGAATAAATAAGTTGGTCATAAACATTTCAGGATTCTCAACTTATTTACCAATGAGTCTCAATTCTTAGCAAGTTTTATACTTGTAGCACTTATTTCATGGTTTATTAGTCATACTCTTCTCAAACCTAAATAGAATGAGTCAAATTTTGAATACATATTTATATATTAGAATTATAAAATTTTTACAAATTAATGATCATATCTTGCATGTATCGTTATGTTGAAAGTTACAACTCATACTGGTATCTTATTTTTCACTAATGTACAAGTGCCAATGAATTACTGTACAATAGGTATCAACAAACAAAATATCTATCACTGTCCACAGATCCTGAGCTTTTTATATGGATGCCCTTCCATCAATTGTGTCCATGCCCAAGTAGCACAGCCACATATTTAAGATGTGTTGATGATAATCAATGCAGTAATAAGATGCTCAGATGACAATGGCATACTACTTTTTCTCCGTCATGTTTACACAGTTTGCATTGAGAATAAGATGATAAATGCTATCTTAATAGTTATGACCTTAAGATAGAAACAAACGATGTGTTTGGTGGTGGTGTTTAGTGAAGACGAGACATAATTGTTGGTATATTTCTTTTACCACGATGGTGTTGGACAGCTGCCGCCCTTTTGCAAAGGAAAACCACATCTTGTACTAGTTGGGTAGTCATTGAAAATTGTGTTCACACATTGAATTAAATGTATTATGAAAGGAAAAACATGCTTTTCAACAAAAACTGAATTTATTGTAAGGGATGGTAAAAAGTGTTGCTTGAAAAAAGGGTACTGAATGGGATAAATCACATCTCATTCAGTAAGGAAAGTAATCGAAAATGAAGTAGCATCACTAATATTTTGCAGAATAAACAAGCCACTATTTGCCTTGAAATGTTTTCTAATCAAGAAACAATTAATGCAAGTGCCCAAACAGTATATTCTACTTTGCAACACTTCTAAGGCTTATGTTTGACTGCCTATGGTCCTTTGTTTTAAAATGTTTGAATAGCATGAACCTTCGAAACAACACTTGAAAAATTCAATTCGAATACAACTAGGAAAAATTCCCTAACTGAAAGAGGCAGACCCAAAATAGTTCGGGTATGCTGCCCACTACAATGAAATCTTCCCGAACTGTACTTGGGCATACTGCTAGGAATGTTAGAGCAAAATTTCATAAACTAAATTAAATGTGGTTTATTTGATACAGTGTGCAGGTGATTAACTTCATTCAAAATAGATTAGACAAAATCAGTTTCCTCAATCTATCAATTTAATTACAAATTTTGATTCATTGTAAACAAAGGTGATAGACATAATTTCATCTGTAAAATGAAAATGTGGGAAAACTTGGTCTGCAGATGTTTACTGTTTAGATCAGGGTTGTGCAGAGTATGCCAATTTAAATCCACTTGATTTAAATCAAGTGGTTTTATTAATAAATTCAATGATTTAATTATGCATGGCATTTGTTGTGCTGTTTACTCTATCATGTGTTTAACTTTTCTAATTCCTATATCTCGTTTTAATCTTTCCAAAATTTACTGTGCTATATTTTCTAATACATTAATGCTTCTAATAATCAATACGTAAATATTAATATTAAACAAAAATCAGAACTATCTAGAAACTACTGGTTTTGCATGTCTAGTGTCCAATTCAGTTTAAACTTGTACGGGTATGGGATTAATTAAAAATAAAAAAATTCTATTTAGATCAAATATATCCGATATTTATGATTTTTTCATACCTTGGTTGTCCAACCCGCTACCGTGGACAGCCAATAACGTGGCCCCACAAGATCAAACTTTTATTGATAGCAATATTTTTCATTATTCAGACCTACATTCCCAGAGAAAATATCCCTTGCTTCAATCATCTTTCTCATGTCTGCCTTTTATCAGTACATTTGTGAACTATACTATTTTCAAGGATGAAGCTCATGAATAAAATTAGATCAACATTTAACACACTTAGAATTGCAACCACTTCAAACCTTTCCATCTTTGTTAGTTTCACAAAATAAGGTCAAGTATCCATTAGTTTTGTTGCCCCTTTTTTTAGTATAAAAATGAAGGCTATTTTGTTACTTTATGTACATTAACTACAGTAGAACCTTAATTATCCGATTTACAGCATCCTCGTAATCATGGCCACAAATTCAGTTTACAGCTTCAAGCATGAATGTGCATGTTTAAGCAAGCAGTAATGAGAAATAAGATTGTCAGGGACTTTTTCCAAGGGTAAATATATATAACTCATGATTTGTAAAATTATCATACATAACGTGACACAAATCCGAGGGCAATTATTCTTATTCCTAGCTTTACTAATCTTTCAGCAGCAATAGTAGTGTCATGTTGTACGGTAAATTTTGGCTGTAACGTTCGTAAAATCAGTTAGCCTGTCCACATTACCTAGGATGATTTAGGTGCACTCACTACAAGTATCCCCAGACAAGCCAAAAGGTTGGACCCTCCCTGGTTTAGATTTCGACTGAATTGGAAAAACTTCTCCAGTCCCCCCAATGTAGCTAAAAGCCATGATTTGGATTGAGACAACTGCAATAATGCAAGCATGTTCATAAATCAAAAACAGCAACCTCTTGAATGAGAACATTACAAGTCAGTTTGACCCCTTTCATAAGCATCAATCTAAAACTCCAAACCTTACCCCATTCATTAATAGTTTTAAATTTTCAAGACAACTCTTCAGATCAGTAACTCGCGTATATGAGATTGTATTTTGATTTAAACATGTTCCTATATTTTATATTCAAAATCAACACTTGAGCTCTCAAGATTAATTAATTTTATTAACACAGGTTGAATAAAAGTCAGGAAATTTGCTGTAGTTTTTTTCCATGCAGTAGTTATAACTTCCTTCAGAAACAAGTGCAAAAATGTCTTAATATGGAATAATGCAGGCATTAGGACAATCAAAATGTTTATATTATTCAGATGCTTACTCATCATGTGTTCTTATCTGGTCTAAAAACATCAACTTCTTGAATACTAATTTGAAATAAATGAAAATAGCTAAGCTAGGGCTAATTTTAATTACTTAAAACCTGGTTTCACTGGAAACTCAAAAAACTGCAATCCTTGGTGCATCGTGTGCAAACATGCATGCATTACTTATTGCAGCAATTTCAGTAGCCAGTACTTCCCAACCCTTTGTAACAATATCCAACTAGAAAGAACTTTTTTTCATTCCATACAAAATGTCCGATTCAAACTACCTTAAAAAAACTAAACGTTTCAGCTATAGTAGCAAATATTAGGTTTCAAAAAGCTTCATAAAAAAAGCAGACAAATCCACTTGTGAAATAGTAATTATTTAAACATTCTATATAGTTGTGCTTTCAATGAGCAGATTTGACTCAACATCAACTGGGTTGCAACTTATCCAATTTTTTTACACCAACTAATCTAAGCCATGTTTTGAGTTGTTTTCAGCTAATAAAAACAGTAAAATGCAAGTTTTCAAGTAGAAATTCTACGCAAAGCACTAACATCTTAACTACAAATATTGGAGTCTTAAAAGCTTTATTGGGAGTTTTTAATCCACTGATTACCATAATTTCACAGGAAAACTCATAATGCCCCCCAAGCACAAACTACATTTTAAAAAGTAGGGTATATATTTTTCAGTTCACTTATTTTATTCCAGTACAAAAAGATGGAAAACATTGGATGTGTTTCAAATATATACTAGACATACACAAAGGTGAATTTCCCCAGTTTAAAGAGCTTTTCAAATTCACAAATAGTTTAACTGTACATATATCATTTTAAAACAAGTAAATAACTTGTTTAAAATCCTAACAATCCTCATTTGAATTTAATCTTTATATGGATTCCACTCTTAAGCTAATCTTTGTATTTGAAATGGTGGGCACAGTATAAAATATGCAGTTCTAATAATCAAAAATTAAAGAAAGTTAATTAGCTATGGAGAAAATGCAAATAATAAAATTTGATGCAATATGCACATCACTTGTAACGAGCTCGAGTTTTCTTGTTTGTGTAAAAAAAGTATCAAAACTAATAATAAATTCAAAATTGCACTGAGTTTAACTTTATTCTTTCTGCTCTGCTAAAATATAAAACATAATAAATCACTAAAAATTTTGTAGCCACATGAACATATTAAAAAGTTCATACATGAACATATTGAAAAATACCGAGGAAAGTTCACAAATCAGAAATTTAGTTTCCACCTCTAAGTCTCAACACCAAATGAAGAGTAGATTCCTTCTGGATGTTGTAGTCGGATAAAGTACGTCCATCTTCAAGCTGCTTTCCAGCAAAGATCAGACGCTGCTGGTCAGGTGGGATTCCTTCCTTATCCTGGATCTTGGCCTTAACATTCTCGATGGTGTCACTAGGCTCAACCTCTAATGTGATGGTCTTTCCAGTCAGGGTCTTAACAAATATTTGCATGCCACCTCTAAGCCTGAGTACCAAGTGTAAGGTGGATTCTTTCTGGATGTTATAGTCCGAGAGGGTTCTTCCATCCTCTAGCTGCTTGCCAGCAAAGATCAAACGTTGCTGGTCAGGAGGAATTCCTTCTTTATCTTGAATCTTAGCTTTCACATTTTCAATGGTATCACTGGGCTCTACCTCCAAGGTTATGGTTTTTCCTACAAAAACAAGCAATTATTTAGAAGAGTTATACTATCTGAACAAAAAGAATTATTTAAAATCCTTGGATAAAAGACTATTTTCCTTTCAAAAACAAACTTTTTTTTCAATCACTAGAATTTGTACCCTTAAATTAAAAAAATAAAAACAATTATATCTAAAATGAATTGTTTACAGAATTTAGTGAGACTGGTTATGCATAAGAACCCACAATTTAAACAGATTGGCATACATTAAGAAAATATGAAGAGAAAATTTTAATCTTTTAATTAAAAGGGGCATTTATAAAACAAGGACTTTTAGATTAAATTCAGTAATGAAAATTCTAGGATTTAAAATAAAAAACATACCCGTCAGTGTTTTTACAAAAATCTGCATGCCTCCTCTCAACCTCAGAACCAAATGCAGTGTTGATTCTTTTTGAATGTTATAATCAGACAAGGTCCTTCCATCTTCAAGTTGCTTTCCAGCGAAGATTAACCTCTGTTGATCAGGAGGAATGCCTTCTTTATCTTGGATTTTTGCTTTGACATTTTCAATAGTGTCACTAGGTTCGACTTCAAGAGTTATGGTCTTTCCTAAAACAATTCAATTCCATTAGATTTCGGCTTCTTAAACATTTGCAGAAGTTTACTTTGTTGGAAAAAACATTGTAACAAAACATGATCAAGTAATTAAAATGTAGGAACTTTTCATATTTACATTAGTTTAAATACCTTTGTATAACACAATCATTCTCAAAAAGTTATTAAATCTCGTTAAAATTAAAACATTTGATAGCTTTAGAACTTCAAAACTTAAAACAAGTCAGCACAGGACAACTAATTTAACATTCTTCAAGTTACACTTATTGAAATATATTACTTACCAGTCAATGTTTTCACAAAGATCTGCATGCCTCCTCTAAGCCTGAGAACAAGGTGAAGAGTTGATTCTTTCTGGATATTGTAATCTGAAAGGGTTCGTCCATCTTCTAATTGTTTCCCAGCAAAAATGAGCCTTTGTTGGTCAGGTGGAATACCCTCCTTATCTTGGATCTTAGCTTTCACATTTTCAATTGTATCACTGGCTTCAACTTCAAGAGTTATTGTTTTACCTAATGACAACAAAAAAATTAATCTAGAAATGCATCTAAGTATAAATTTTTTTTACACAAAAAGGGACACATACAAGTTTCTTCCGAGTTTTTTTTTTACAAAATAAATCAGGTTACTTTTCAATGAAAGCTTACAATTAGTGCTGGCCATTGAGCCACAAATTTTCAGACTAATTAAATTTAATTAACACAAGACGTTAATGTATAGCACATACATAATCCTATAAACAGTACCGAAATGATTTTGACAAATTCAAAACTAGTATCGCTGCACTCAAATGAACGGAACACATTTATACTATTAATTTTTAAAATACTAAATTATACCTGTCAATGTCTTTACGAAGATCTGCATGCCTCCTCTCAACCTCAGAACCAAGTGCAGTGTCGATTCTTTTTGGATGTTGTAATCTGACAGGGTTCGTCCATCTTCCAGTTGTTTCCCAGCAAAAATAAGTCTCTGTTGATCTGGAGGAATACCTTCCTTATCTTGGATTTTAGCTTTTACATTTTCAATAGTATCACTGGGTTCAACTTCTAAAGTAATGGTTTTGCCAGTTAGAGTTTTAACGAAGATCTGCATGCCTCCCCTGAGCCTCAACACAAGATGCAAAGTGGATTCTTTCTGAATGTTATAGTCCGATAAAGTACGGCCATCTTCTAGCTGTTTACCTGCAAATATCAGCCTTTGCTGATCTGGGGGAATACCTTCCTTGTCTTGAATTTTAGCTTTCACATTTTCAATTGTATCACTGGCCTCTACTTCCAATGTAATGGTTTTCCCAGTCAAGGTCTTGACAAAGATTTGCATGCCTCCACGTAACCTCAACACCAAGTGTAAGGTAGATTCTTTTTGGATGTTATAATCAGATAGGGTACGACCATCTTCTAGCTGCTTCCCAGCAAAAATCAACCTCTGCTGATCGGGAGGGATACCTTCTTTATCTTGGATCTTTCCCTTAACGTTTTCAATGGTATCACTGGGTTCAACTTCTAATGTAATGGTCTTTCCTGTCAAAGTCTTCACGAATATTTGCATACCTCCTCTTAGCCTCAAGACTAGATGAAGAGTTGATTCTTTTTGAATGTTGTAGTCAGAGAGGGTTCGCCCATCTTCTAGCTGTTTACCAGCAAAAATCAATCTCTGCTGGTCTGGAGGGATACCTTCCTTATCCTGGATTTTGGCCTTGACATTTTCAATGGTGTCACTTGGTTCCACTTCAAGTGTAATGGTTTTTCCAGTTAGAGTCTTGACAAAGATTTGCATGCCACCTCTGAGCCTGAGTACCAAGTGAAGAGTGGATTCCTTTTGAATGTTGTAGTCCGACAGTGTTCTTCCATCTTCAAGCTGTTTACCAGCAAAGATCAATCGCTGTTGATCTGGTGGAATTCCTTCCTTGTCTTGAATCTTTGCCTTCACATTTTCAATGGTGTCACTAGGCTCAACCTCTAGGGTTATGGTCTTGCCAGTAAGAGTTTTCACAAAAATCTGCATCTTGAAATCTACAAGAACAAATGCTATTTAAAAATAATCTACAAAGGCATATAAGTTATTTTGAACAGATAAAGGAAAGTTCTTGTCAAAAAATAATCAAAAATAAAAACCTCTCCCAAAACCCACTTATTCTGAATAGGTAGAGAATTTCATGCAATGCGACAGCGACAGGAATGAAATTGAATTTTATTACAATTTCAAAAGAGGTGCACAGGAAAGGTCACCGCCATTATTAAGCCAATGGTATGCAACTAGTTTCCTTTCTAATCAAATGGGATTAAATGTCTGCATGAAAAACAAAATTGCACCAATTTTAATTTAGTTTCCACGGAATTATAAAACTCTAGAAAACTTGGTAAATTTTCACATAATAAACAATGGAAATAAAATTTCACCGAGCTTAAAACATTGCGAATTATTCAATTCAACGCGCCATTTTCGAATTCACAGATAGGCCATTTCTGGACTGATAGTGAAGAGTCTCGATCGTAAAGAGTGCGTAGATGAGAACCATACGCGGAATAAGTACGAAAAGACCAGTAGCAAAATTAAATAAGTTATTGTAGAGGACAAATTTACTATAAATAATTTTAATGTTTATATTCAGAACACCAAATCAACAAGACTGACATGCAACAGAAATATACTATACAATGTTTTATTTGGGAAAAATAAGAAATAGCATAAGGAAACCATTCAGTTTTCAGGGATTAGCATAAGACGCAATAGGGTAGCAGTCACACCTAGCTGTTGAAACAATCCGAACTTTTCGACTTTTTAAATTTCAGTCACGGCACCTCAGATATAAACCTTACCAGATATACACCTTAAAACATTAATCGGTTAAATACAAATTAAAACATCAAAAATAGTTCAATTACTAGCAGTTATTCAACAATTAATCACAGTAAAGAAAATCAAACTCAGTTCACTACTTTTAAAAATTGCTATTTTCGTTTTGCCAATAAATTAAAGCACGCTATCAAGCATATTGATACAAATTAACATTAATACAGAATAACTACATTTAATTTAAGACAACATTACCAAAACTAACTGTCTATCCCTAGCTAAGACTCACCTTAGAAAATCGGTTATGATGCGATATCGCCAACGCTATGTTCGAAAATACCTATCCAACGAAATATATACTCGGTTCTGACGTTACGCACAGAACATACGTTGTCGGCTTCTGATTGGTTGGCTACGATCAGCTGTGGCTCAGGAAACAGATTAAGTTCTAGACGCTTCTGATGTCACTAGGCTCGTGTGGAGGCTCGGGATGCTAACCCAACGCTGCGGCAGAAGTATTGATTCAAAGCAAGGCTTTTGAAAGCAGCGATAGTGGTTCGCGAGCCTCAAGAACCCCAAACGTAGTAGAGTCAAAAATTGATCTGTTCTGCGCAACCTTTGTTTTTTTTCGACGCTCAATGCAGATGTAAATAAACACGTGATTCTGAGTTGCTGTTTCAAACAAGTTAACGAACGGACCTACGAATTTGTTTTTCATGTCAATTTAATTTCGTGTCTCGTACGAATATAGTTACCAGACATGAAAATGGAAGTTCCTGACAAATTCAATTTTATTCCAAACGTTTCAGGATAAAATCTGGACAAATAAAACTCAATTGGTTTGGCATTAATAAAAACACCTTTTGCATTGAAACGGTCAAATAAACATTGTTATATGAACAAGAAACAATAGAAATACAAATAAAAAACATCCGACGACGTTTACAATTACGCGAACTGCAGTCAACTACCCATTTTTTGTCCACAAAGCGATTTTTGTAATACAACATTTGGATTGAATTGATTTCTCTGAAAAATCCGGACAATTTATAATTTTGCTTGCTGTCAGAGGAGCCAATTCCTAGGGCCCCGATGAAGAATGAAGTTAAAAAAATGTATGAGAATGTATAAATGGCTCTTAAAAACACATTTTATCCCGGGGAAAGTTTTATTGCATCGATAGTCATATTCTGGAGTTCAAGCACTCATATAACAAAAAATATGTACTCAATCACAAGATAAAAAATTATTAGTTTTAAAGAGAAAAACATTCACGAAATAAATATTTTTGCATGCTGAATCTGGGCGCGAAGCACGCAAATTCCGGACGTCTGATAACCTAACATACAAATCACTTGTCAAATTCAGAATTTCTTGTGAAAATTAATTCTTATTAAAAATTAGGCTGGGGGCGTGAAAAATAGCAGTGATAAGCCATTTTCATGTAACAGTTTTCGAAATCTTTACCCAAAAATTCTCACTAAATTTACAAATTGTTTAAGTACGAATTGTTTTAACATTTTCACGAGAAATTCTCTCCAGCTGAAATCTTTGAAACGTTATTTTGGTTTTGCAAAAATATTTATTTCGTGAATGTTTTTCTCTTTAAAACTAATAATTTTTTATCTTGTGATTGAGTACATATTTTTTGTTATATGAGTGCTTGAACTCCAGAATATGACTATCGATGCAATAAAACTTTCCCCGGGATAAAATGTGTTTTTAAGAGCCATTTATACATTCTCATACATTTTTTTAACTTTATTCTTCATCGGGGCCCTAGGAATTGGCTCCTCTGACAGCAAGCAAAATGAAATGTTAAAGGCTTCATGATGAATTATCATGCATGGATTTAATCATCAAATATTTGGTGAACACAACCTTTTTTAAATGATTTCTGTATTCAGATAATTTTTTTCTGTTCGTCTCTTCGTATCGTATTCTCGTAAGCTACGAAAGGACGAACATCTTTCACCAACATAAAAATCCAAATTCCAGAAACGAAATATAAGATGTAGACTTTTAGTGAGAAACTTTAAACAGATTTTCATTTGGCGTAATTTATAATTGTGGATCCCCTCCGCAAGGCCCCGTATAAGGATGTCACTCGTACCGGGGACCTAGAGAGGTTCCGAGAAAATGTGGGTAAAGCTTATGTACTGTGCAGTCCATTTTCTAAATTTAAAAGTTAATAAATCTTCATTGCATTTGTAATAATGCAGTTCGGCAGAATGGAAGAAAAATGTCTGCATATTAAAGTTAGAATTACACATAATAATTAAGTCAAAAAAATATTCACGTTTCAACAGGAAATATCCAGTAGAAAGACCATTTTGAAAAATTCTGTCATTAAATTTTACATCAATCTCATGACTTACAATAATCACTCTTGCAGGGCTCACAGATTTTATCACTCTGATTTGATGTTTGATGGTTTGAAAAGGTTCTCCCCAGACTGGACACAATAATATATTCCTCGCAATTTCGGTTCGCACATGAGAAAATTTTGCATTGAAATTTAAAATTTTTTCAACCCAGCTAATGAGCCACATTGTTCAAAGCCCGTAATTTCTTTCCCTAAGGTGATTACTATTTCTTTCACAATATATAATGCGGAGTAAAAGTGTCTGGACGCTGCGAACTTCAAAAGAATATGATTTTGTGTTTATGAAACCTGATACAACACCCAAATGACAGAATGAATAAGGACCTTTATATTTCTGTACATTTGTCCCTTATGGGTTGGATGACATGGCCCCCAATCATAAAAATAAAAGAGGGGAGGGTGCTAGATCTGAGTTGACGCTCCAGGAGAGTTTTTGCTAAAACAACAAATTCTGTGACACATTGGAAAAGTTTCAATTCTTATCGCTCCCGAGTTTTTTTTTTTGGGGGGGGGACGGTCCCCTTTATAAAATTATTAAAGGGGCAAAGGGTTCGGGCCCCTAAAAATTGGTGCCGGTGAAACTGGAAAACAATATCAATCGAATAAAGGAAATTCGAAGTTTGAAACCATAGCGAAATGTTAGATAAGCTGAACCACAATCAAAGTGAAATTTACAGGGTTTCTTGCGTATGCGTTCTTTTTCCCGATGATGCAACATCCGCGAGAAGGAAAACAGAATGACGATGACGATCTGCTTTTGACCTCTTTCCGTGCAATCTTCAACAAAGGAGAATGATTCATAGTTTTGGAAAGGTTTCTCATTCTCATTCACCGAAATGCGACGTGTCTGCTTCGCGAAAAATGCAAAAGGAAAAAGTGTTTCTTGGAATTTCGACGAGTTCCTTAAATTCAGAAAGGCAGATGTGTATTCTGATTATTTTCCCCGAAATAATTTTATTATTTGGGTAGGTAGGTAAATATTTTAATTAACTTCGCACTGGAGCACAACACAACTGGCTATTGGCGACGGTCCGGGGATCAAATATTTATTTGTACCAAATAATTACCAATTATTTGTAGCAAAACTTCCAAATAGAAAAAATTTATGCCTTTGGATCGGTTTTTAATTTCGATTTAAAAATTCTATCATGAAAAAAGCAATTCTAAATTTAAAATAAGAGGTCAGATGGAAATTTATTTTTTTCAAAAATCTGAAAACGTATTCTACTATACTTTTATTAACAGCAACATGCATTTTCTAGTTTTTTTCAGGTGAGAGTATTTATTTTTTCAATTCGAAATGAAAGATTTTCAAAGAATGATGGAATATTCTATATGAAATTGATGGAAACTACCATACATTTAATGTACTTATTCGTTCTGGAAAACTTCGACTGGTCCGTGTTTGAAACCAGATCAATCGAGTTAATTTACCGATCACCTTTCTCCATTGGCAAATCACGATGAAAGTTCCAGGGCATGTTTCACCACGATATGCGATAGAAAAATCAATTTTGTTATCCAAGATTCTTTATGTGCAGTTTACCTGCACATAAAGTCTACTCTTCCTAAAATTGCTTCAGTTTTGTCACTAAGTATTGAGCTCAAACGAACAAGTGAGTGAGAATCTCGATTTGAGCATAAACGTTAGGTTCGTAGGTCCACATTAATCCGTAGGTCCCGGTTTAATTACAACTCGCATAGCAAAACAGAGCGACAAACCAAACAGTAAGATTGTTGGCAATGAAGAAAAACGTAACAATTCTAAAAATTCTCGACAGCTGTTTTCTAACCCGAAGTAACATTTATAAACTAAATGTAGTTTTGGTTTCATTTCGCTGTTTTTAGAAAACTTTAGAATTGCAAAATTAAAATTCGGTCTTGCTACATTGTAACTGACAATTATTCTGTGCATAATTTTTTCATTACTTTTATTGCTACTTTTAAATATTTTTCATATTCATGCTTTCAAATGCGCTAATCAGCTCCAGTGGCTTGATTAGCGTTAAGAGCCCTAGAAACTCAAAGATTAGACTATAATTATCGTGTAGGGAAAAGAAGAAAAACCGAACTCGCTACAACTACAATCTATTTCCCGAGCTCCCACATCGCTTGGAATATCCACTTTTCCATTTAATTCAAGAAGCATGAATTCAACAGCCAAAAAGTGCTGCACAATCCATGAAGACCTTGTTTGAAACTTTTGCAAAAGAGAGGTAATTTTTCAACTAGACGAAATACGTGGACTCGCATGTGACCACATCGCGAAAAGCTTCTTACAAGAGACGGATGGAATATTCTTTCAGACAGCCTACGAAAAGTTCAGATTTTCGTTCAATTGAAAGAGTCTGCGGTGCGTAAGTGATAGGTATTGTTTTTACTAATGGCTTCTAGGCCCTCACCTCTCCGACCCACCAGAAGGTTTAGTCTTTTCGTGGAGAATGGCTTCCAGACATTCACCTCTTCTGCTCACCAAGTGGTGTGGAGCATATACATGAAGAGGTGGGGAAAGACTTCACCAGCACCAAAGAACGAGAAACCCGGACAGGGGAAACACCGCTACTTCCCCTTAAGTGGGCACGTGCGGTATTTATTGAAATTTAGAGACATATATTAAGGTGACAATTTTACATTAATGTGTAAAGTAATAGAATAATGTGGTAAAGAACATCAAAATAGTAGAAAACAGATACTGTTGCAGTGTCAGAATTTTTATATGTACAGATTGAAAGAAAAAGTGGAGAATAGCTTGGAACATGGAACCTCCAAGAGGTCGTACTCTCCCCGAGATATTAAAAGCAATTAGATTTGTGTATACATTGGAGTTAGCTTAAGCCATGCAAATTAAAATTTTGTTAAAACAATAAAGGACAGGTTTGAAAATAGTCAAAAATGTCTGGAAACAAAATACTCATTTGGCAACAGCGCAATTCGGTTGCTAAATGAGCTGAATTTTATAAAGAACTGTGGAGAACCAGAATTTGTTTTTCTTCCCATTCTTACTTTAGATTGTCACACCAGACTATTCTCTTTAAGGCGTTTGTATTTTCATATTCTATTGATCGCTCCTTCACTGGGGAGTTCCCACTCTGGAGAACCAAAATATCTTGTGAATCCGAACAGCGAATTTAGAATACGCTCGCAAGTTTCTGCGCATATGTTCTTTGTATTAATCGTAGAACAGTTCTTGTTCTGAATATCAGATCACAGATATAGAAATATCAGATCTTTGCAGCTAGAGTTCGTCTAGTAATATGTAATTCTTTAAATTGTAAATAAATTAAGTATGTGGAATACACATAATTTATTAATTAACATAGCAACCTTCATATACTTACATAATCACCAAAGAACCCAACTATATGTGGGATGACTTTTTGAATGGGAAATGAGAGAACAAGAAAGGAAAAATAGCTCCCAGTATAGTGTGAGTTTCAGGTCCAATGGTTTGATTAGCGTCAAGAGCCTAGAAGCTCTCTCGATGATTAAAGGTTTAATTATCGCGTATGCAAAACAAATCAAACTCGACAACGATAGTCTATTTGCTGAGCTCTCAGATCGCTTAGGACAGTGGTCGGCAAACCGCGGCTCGCGAGCCGCATGCGGCTCTTTAGCCATTTGAGTGCGGCTCTGCCATGAATCGATTTCGACTAACGCACGAGTTGAGCGAGAGCCGAGTCAGTCATAGCTCCGTGAATTTAAAGTTGAATGGACCGAATCGTTCGCGTTTATACAAATCTCAAATGGTCTTCCGACCTGTCTTATTTGTCAAGAAAAATTGCCGCATAACAAGAAATCAAATTTGGAGAGACAATTTACAACTAATCACGCGTCATTTGGCAGTAAATATCCCGAGGGTGATGCGAGGAAGAAAGCAGTTGAGGAACTTCAGAAGAGTCAAGAAAAATCAAGTTCTGTATTTAATTATTGTGTGCAAACTTCCAATAATGTTAATATTGCAAGCTTTATTGTTAGTCAAGAGAGGCAAACCATACACAGACGGTGAATACATTAAAAGTTGTTTTATAAATGCACCCGAAGAGCTATTCCGGAATTTTAAGAACAAGGCAGAAATTCTTAAAAATATTAGAGTTACCACTGTCTGCTAAAACAGTAAAAGACAGAAAAGTCAAAATGTCTTCGAATATAACCAATCAGCAAATCGAAGATCTTAAATTGGTTTCAGCTTTATCAATAGTTGTTGACGAATCTTGTGACATAAATGGCAGCGCAAGTTTCACTTTTTGTTCGATTTATTTCGTCTACCGGTCCTAAAGAAGAACTTTTAGGATTATTGTCACTGATAGGTCAAACACTTGG
Organism: Meta bourneti; assembly: GCA_933210815.1. Lineage (NCBI taxonomy): Eukaryota > Metazoa > Arthropoda > Arachnida > Araneae > Tetragnathidae > Meta > Meta bourneti. Next base: position 54,801,592 of record OW119930.1, on the reverse strand, counting down.
CGAGGATAATGCAAATACTGTCATTGAATGAATGGAGAAACATCATATTCCACTCGATAAAATTGTTTCGATTTCAACAGATGGGGCAAAAAGTATGACCGGAGTGAGAAAAGGTTTTGTTTCTATTGTGAAGGAAAAAATTATAATCACGAGATACTATTGCATCATTCATGAAGAAGCGCTTTGTGCGCTGACATTTCCAGAAGAAATTTGCAATGCTATGGAATTGGTGATCAAGATTGTCAATACAATTGTAGCTAAAGCTCTTTATCATCGCCAATTTAAAGAATTTTTAGTTGAAATGGATTGAACACGCAGATATTCTGCTGCATAATAAGGTACGTTGGATTTCAAGAGGAAACGTTTAAAAACGTTGCGCTTCCTTATTATTTGAAATTAAAGCATTTCTTCTTGAAAAGGGTGTTGACTATCCTGAACTAACGGACGATCAGTGGATCCAAAAATTTTATTTCATGGTAGACGTTACGTCTTATCTACTGTAAATAATATTAATCGTAAATTACAGGGGAAAGGAAACACAATTTTTTTCGATGTTGGAAGAAGTCATTTCATTCGAAAACAAATTATCCCTTTTTGCTCAAGATTTTAAAAGAGAAACATTAATTCAATTTCCAAGCCTGCTGAAACATCGCCAAGAAAATAACTAGGTAATTGACATTTACTATTTCAAAACAACAATTTTAAATATGAGGGAAGCTTTTCTACGGAGGTTTCAGGAATTCAGAAATAGCATAGCGACGTTAGCCTTTGTTAAAAACCTCTCAGTGCTGACGTAACAGAATTGAATTTTTCTCCCTTTAATATTGACATTGGCGCTTTTGAAATGCAACTACTGGAGTTAAAAAACAAAGAATTTTGGAGCTCTAAATTTGAACTCCTTAAATGTTGATATGGAGAAAAATAAATGTGATCAGTTCACAGAAAATGTGGTCTGTTTTGAAAGACCTGGAGAAGGAAGACATGATAATTTTCAACACCTAGAATAATATTCCTGACTCATATGATCAGTTAAAAGAACTAGCATTTGCTGTTTTTCACTCTTTGGCTCTACCATATTCATGCGAACAATCTTTTTCAAGCATGAACCTTATCAAAAGTAAATTGAATAATCATCTTGATGAGAACCTGGAATCCTGCTTGAAATTAAAAACGACATACAAATCTGACTTATCCAAACTTTTCAAAGAAATGCAAGGTCATTGTTCACATTAAATGCGTGTTTTGTCATTTTTATTTTAATGTAAAAGATATTTTTTGTCAATAAATAAGATTATTATTATATCTCGTTTTATTTAATGTTAGTAGCTAGTTTAAACCTACTCCTAAAGACATGGTTCTTGAAAGAAATATTAATCGTTGTACTGCTGATCTTTGGCTCTTTTGACTAATGAGTTTGCCGACCACTGGCTTAGGACATTCAAGGGTGAGCCCGTTAGGATCGAGTCATCTCCGAAATATGTTTGATGTTGACGAAACAATGAAAAATACATACCTAAGTCACTTTTTTCGGCGCAAATCGAAGTTTGGTCAATCTTATAAGCAAAACGAACGTCGATATATTAATCGTGCAAGTAAAACATCGGTGAGAGAGAAGACTGGACCACCCCCGAAATTATTTTCCAAAAAGTGCTCGATTTTGAAGCTAGTTAAATCGTTTCTAGTTAAGAAGCAAGTTAAAGTTTCATTTCTCTCAGTTAAAATACGTGTAGACGAGCCTGAAAGCAATAAAAACAATCATTAACTGGAATTCTCGTTTTACCTTACTGCAGTGTAGTTGTAATGTTAATGATAATTAAGCAACACAACGGCTATTAGCGACGGTCCGGGATCAATTCCCAAGGGAAAGATCCGAGGACAACACCACGTAATTTTGAACCACGGTCAGATGATGAGGTGGCACCGCACCACGCCAACCTGAAGACATTTGAGGCCACGACAGATTTAACATGCACCAGCCCCCGTGTACACGACGGTCTTTGGTTGGACTGAGTTTCGAACTCGGAACCCTCCGGTTCGTATGTTTTGTCTCATGCTGCTTAACGTGTGAAGGACTTAAGTTTCTTGCTATTTAAATTAAGTGCTGCATTGTGGAAAAACTAACGCTCTTGAATGTTGACATATAAAAAATCTCAGCCAACTCTATATAAACAACAAATTATCCAAAAGAAATATCAGAGTAAAAATTTGCAAACAAAAAGTTTTGCTTTGAGTTTGTCATGCAACGGGAAAATTCCATAATTTTAATTATTTTGTAACTGAAATTTATCAGAATTTAAAAAAGTTCTGAGTTAGTTTCACAGTGTTAATCAGCTATATTTCTGACAGCGTTAACACTGCGCAAATGCGAGGGTGTCGCTTTTCGACAACTTAATTCCACTTACTAAGAAACCGCCGCCAACTTTGTCTTTTCAACTTTCCTCTCTTTTTCTTCATGTTCCAGAAAATTCCACATTTTTATCATGCATACTTTGGAACTTAGTTCACTTTTAGAATGAGGATATTTGAGGCCACGCCAGATTTAACGTGCACCAGCCCCCGTGTACTGCAGTGTGGTGGGAATAGGGAAACGGGACATAGAAGAAGGGGCTAACCCGTGGGATTATGTTCTGCATGCGTGCCTTTCTCATCAGTTACCTATTTAAAAATAGAGCTTGACTTTTGCATCATCTAACAGAACAAAATTGTCAGGATTGTCACACTTATTCTAATTCTATACATCAAATTACATAAGAACAATCTGTAATAATAATCATGCCTTGAAACCAGGGCTGTTCCTGAGATATGCAAACCTCATCTGTTCTAAAAATGTTTGAATTTGTAAAAGAACTCACTTTATCAAGCCAGTATTCAGAAAAACTTATGGTTGGTTTAGTTTTTCTCACGATATCCTATATATCGCAATATTTTATGAGTACTGCGTTTGATGATTTTTTTACTGTTTTATACAAGTAACGTGTTCAGACAGGCCTGTCACATAAATCACACAGGTAAAAAAATTTTGCCTGTATATTTTTTACCTGTGTGATTTATGTGACATCCATGCTCTCGGATATATCTAGCTACAGAGAATGTAGCCTTTCAATTCCGAATTCATTTGGGAAGAATCGGTTTCCCGTTGGCTCCAATTATCCCTGAATTCATCCCTGCCCTTGATGAGGGCTTTTTGAAGTAAATTAAGAACAAAAAATACAGATTATGCTATTTTATTACAATCGCAAAAAGGACATGCAAATAACGAATAAGTTAAAAATTAATAATATCGAAACACATTGCCTTGGTATGTTTCGATATTGTCTTATTCTTTATTTTCCTTCTTTTTTATCCCTATTTTCTGACTGTGCATGCTCAGGGCACCACTCAGGAAAGTCCCTGATTGCAGCATTGCCAAGGCATTCTACCTCATTTGCATGAAAGTAATTTGCAATTCCTATATTTTTATTTTGTTTTGCGCAGATTTGTCCATTTGTAATTTTACTAGACATCCGTATGGGGCAGGGTAATTTGCTTAGGCCAATCTAATCATCGCAACGTTTAACAACCAAACAGTTCGAGAACAAAGGCAAAAAATACTGCTTCGTTTTGTGACGCTTTATTATTTTTACTATTACGTGTTAAACTTCGTTCATTCTTACGTCGTTTTGTTTACTTTTCAGTATCCACTTTCGGCGAGTGTGAGAATGAAGAAAATTCATTTCACTCTGGTGGAAGAGGAAAGTGTTTTGAAGCACACCCTTGTCTCTTGTAAAACTGCGTTAAAAATAGAATATTTAAATATTTTTGGAGGCCGAAAGCAAGGCCGTGCTTCTCGGAAAGAAAAATATTTCGAATCGGAAAACCTTTCAGAATGAGGTTGAACAGAGGAGAGCTATTTTAATTCATTAGCCCTTGGATCCAAATTCCATTTTTAACCTTCATTCCATAAATTTCTCTTTCAAAAATGCTAGTATTTTATTCGGAACCACCTGTACTACCCACAGAAATGGAAGGTTTTGAGAAAAGTATTCTGCCACGGTAAGAATGTAAATTGATGACTGCTACGGGCCAGATCATTATGAAGAAAGAGGGCTACGTATGTATTAGTTTGAAGGTGTATATGAGGAAGGAACTGACAACAATAATCCAGTTTTAGGATGAATTTTACATATAAAAATAACAAGTTACATTTTTTCATTAACTAGACAATCGGGAGTAATCCCGTTGTCGAAATCCTCAAGATATCCCCATAATTGAAGTAAATTGCTCACATAGAAATGTGCCTCTAAAGATGCTTAACATTTTTTTCCTGGGCAGTCGCAATTCAATTGCTGAATTAATCTATTTTCTAGGCTTTTGTAGAAATTTAATGTTTACTTACATGTCATTAAACATTGAAGATAAATTTTCTTTAGTTGAAGCCCGGTGCATACCTGGTCTGAGAAACGCTGATACCTAGTCTACAGAAATGAAACTTGGCTTTCTCTCATAATGTAATGCCCTGCATCTGCGTCGTTTTATGTGCCTTTTATAAAATTTAGTTAACTAAATGCTTTAAAAAACGATGAAAATAAAATAATTTTCTCTAGTCTAGTCCATTATTAATGGATGCAAGACCTTCGCAGGTTTTCTGATGTGTACCACTGATGTAAAACAAAGAGCCGATTTAACTGTTCTTTGGTTACTGTACACATTTTCTCTGCGGTGTTTTGGTTACTGTACACATTTTCTCTGTGATAAAAAGGAAAAACATTTCCCACTAATTCGTCAGATTTGTTACTGCACTGAAACACAAATCTGAATTTTAAGAAAAACTGCATGGCTGTAACAAAAGCGATAGATGCCCTTTTTTCATCAATGATTGGATACAAATATCCAAAGAACAAGTGATGATATCGCAATTATGAGCGGCATATAAATGCAATATTGCTGACAAAATCCATGAGACCAGCTATTTCCCATAAAACATTCCGTAAGATCTCATAATGCTATGCATAAAACCATTATAGTTTAATATTGACTTTTTAGTCAATCTTTTTCATGTTCACATTTCTTTTTTGTTTATGTATATGGGGATAGTTACGTGGAAATAGCTAATTCTAAGTGTGGTGTCAGTATTTTTTATCAGGACAAAGTGCTGATACGAAGGACCATGAATCAAGCAGCACATGAAGTACATGACAGCTGCATTGTGTTAGACTGATTATACGTATCGTTTTGAACGGAACTTTTTTTTTCATATTTCCCGATATTATGCATGGATCAACAGCACCATAGTCAAGAATCACCTGTATCAGAGAATAAAAGAACTTTCCAATTTCAATTTCCCAGCTGTTCCGTCGTTTTACTAATGTTAATTTTTCGTTTTTAATAACTTTTAATGTACTTTAATATTGGTCAATCATAAATTATTATTCATAACCTATTATCGTATATCAATATCCCCCCATGGATTCCAGTAATTTGTATAACAATGGAGTCGCATAAAAAATATTCCTGTATCTGATAGATGAGTGCAGATTTTTTCTGAAATCAGCAAATAGCCCGCAGTGTTGCTCCCAGTATGATGTAAATTCAACACCCTACCTACCTGCCTGAAATGAGCAAAAAATGCTCAGATTTTCATGGCTTTTGTTTTTCATAATGTTTATTCTTTTACTCGAACTTCTGGGCTTACATGGACACAACGCAGGCTGGCCATGTTCCCTTGAGACAAAACAAGAAATTGCGATGGCAAACCGGGACTGGGGTTATGTAACACTTCAGCACAGTTCCGTGTTCGTAAAAAAGTAAAACGATAAGAATGTTTTAGTCATAAACATATTGAGCTTGCCATTGTTCGTAAGTGAGAACTCGTACAAAAATGAAGGTAAACGGAGGGGAACTGTACTGCATGCACCATGAATATTTCTCCAATGAAGCAATCTTCCGCAGCACATTTCGGTCTTTCAACACCTTATCAAAAAACTTCTCACCCATTTTTTATCGTAAATCTGAGTGAGGCGTCAGTTTCTGTTTAACGTCCTTGATTTTCACCACAAGAAAACCAGGGGTTGCGGAAGCCAAATCATTCCAGCTTCAAATGGTTTCCCACAGCGATTGATTAATTGCATTTATCATGCGCAGTGGGTACCTTCAGTACAGACCCACCCCCTTTCCCTCTGCGATTGAGGCTAACATCCGGTCGAGATTTTATACGCAATTGGTCCTTGCGCATGGTCTATCATTCTCTCCTCACTTTTCCGCCTTTATAAAAGACAAATTTTCAGACAGCGTTTGGATCATTCATATAGTTAACAAGATTGGGCACAATTGGATCCTAAGATGTCGAAAAATAATGCTCTCTCATAAAAATGTAGTCAACACGGTCAGAAATATAGATGATTTACACTATAAAACTTCTTAACTTATAAAACCAAAGTTCAAATGCAGTTTTGCACTTTTTAAGAAATATCATCATAGTGTATACTCGATTTTGGGAGCCATTGCACATTTGATCGAATATTTTACGACCATTTTAAATGTTGTAAAGGACATTAGGATTACACCGATTTTAGGAGCCATTGCACATTTGATCGAATATTTTACGACCATTTTAAATGTTGTAAAGGACATTAGGATTACACCGATTTTGGGAGCCATTGCACATTTGATCGAATATTTTACGACCATTTTAAATGTTATAAAGGACATTAGGATTGCACCGATTTTGGGAGCCATTGCACATTTGATCGAATATTTTACGACCATTTTAAATGTTGTAAAGGACATTAGGATTACACCATAAAAAATCCATCAAAATCATCCAAAAATTACATCAAAATAAATGCTGCGCAGCTGTTTATCTACTGATGACGGTAAAAGGCGGTTAAAGGAGGGAGGTAGTTCGTATAACGTCAATGATTGCATGCTTTCTTATCAGAAAGGGAAGATAAATTACCTATTTTGTAGGCTTCCTTTATACGATAGCATCAGAAAATCAAATAAATATTGCATCATTTAGGGTACTGAATTGTTAGAACTTCCGCTTGATAAAAACGTCGAACACAATTATCTAAAACTGAACTAAATTCCAAAGAATGCATGATAAAAATGCGGAATTTTCTAGAACACGAAGAAAAAGAGATGGAAGTTGAAAAGATAAAGTCGGCGGGAAATTAAGATGTCGAAAAGTAACACCCTCGCATTTGCGTACAGTGTCAAAGCTGTCAGAAATATAGCTGCTTTCCACTGTGAAATTAACTCAGAACTTTTCTTAAGTTTTGATACATTTCAGCGACAGAATAATTAAAATTATGGAATTTTTCCGTTGCATGACAAATTCAAAGCAAAACTTTTTATTGGCAAACTTTTACTCTATTTTTTATTTTGCATAGTTTGTTTTTTTAGAGTCGGTTGAGATTTTTTATTTGTAAGCATTCAAGAGCGTTAGTTTTTCCACAATGCAGCACTTAATTTAAATAGCAAGAAACTTAAGACTTGTCACACGTTAAGCAGCATGAGACAAAACATACGAACCGGAGGGTTCCGAGTTCGAAACTAGGTCCAACCAAAGACCGTCGTGTACACGGGGGCTGGTGCACGTTAAATCTGTCGTGGCCTCAATTGTCCTCACGTTGGCGTGGTGTGGAAGTTTGGAGAGTGGGGTGCCAGCTCAGGTGTTGACCTCGTCAACTGACCGTGGTTCAAAATTACGAGTTGTCCTTGGCTCTTTCTCTTGGGGATTGATCCCGGCCCTTCGCCAATATCCCGTTGTGTTGCTCCAGTGCGACGTTAAATAACTACCTACCTACCTACAAAACATGTGACAAACATGTTTTCTGTGGTAATTATATTTTAGGGCAGGTGTCAGCAAACGTTTGAGACGGAAAAGCCAAACCTGTCCCTCACAACAATTTAAAAATTATTCGAGAGTCATAAATATATTTTTACAAATAAGGAAAATTTTAAAGTAATATTATAACAAGTTATAATATTAATTATATCTTTATTAAAAAAAGAAAAAAAATCACACACAAAGTTGCTCTCATTGATTTTAATCAGTGTGAGCAATGAGCTTGCATTTCCTTATAAAGTTTCCGTTGATCCGGTTGGTAACTAATCGTTTTTAATTTAAGGCACGATTCCAAGTTGGCATCAGTAATTTGGCTTCTCAATTTACATCAAATGAAATTCATGTTAGAAAACGATTACTCACATAAATACGTAGATATCTTAGTGTCACGAAGTTTTGGACTGTGAACGTGTTAGCTTAGGAACATGTTTCCAGTACGTATTCCTAACATACTTGGCTTGTTTCTCGAATACATTTCAGCACGTCACCAATAAAAATTCTAAAGTTTCCGGATTGATATATGATGGTTATTTGGTCAGCGCCAAATAGATTAAACGTCAAACGTCGCCAAAATGGATAAACCACATTTACTACAATGACAAAATGTTTGAAAAATCATAAGACGCCATTCGCACTTACGTTCACTGTCCTGATAGTGTGACATGTCCTAAGAATAGGAAATGACTGCTGGTTTTTCTAAACTAATAAAGTTTGGCATCTATATCTTAGAGCCTAATTTCCCAAACTTTTTTTACCGCGCCCATAACCAGCTGTTTTGTTCCACAGTGCGACATTAATTAAATACTTACCTATCCAAACTTTTTTTAATAACCCGTTGTGTTACTCCCAGTGCGACGTTAATTCCATTACCTTACCTTACCCAAACTTTTTGGATCAACTTACCCTTCTCAAAGACAATTTTTTCGGCGCCCCCTCTGGAATATTCTATATCAAGTAATAATAAATTGCTAGTAGATCTCTGTGCCCTATTTTTTAATTTTATCAAAATATTCATGTTCTTGTGGCACTGCAGCACTGTAGTGAGTTTGTTAGTGCAGTCGAGTGGATGAGCGTTTGCTTTAAACATTTTTAGGGAAGTTATTTTTCATTTCTTATTGTTCACTCTTTCTCCTCAACGTCTCCTATTTCCCCTGGTTACAGCATTGCCCCACCCCCAACGATATCTTCAGTGCCCACAGGAGTATGTATTATGAGAAAGCATTTGGACAGCGGAAGTAAAATCTTCGCAAACCGTCTGGTTTGCTTGTTTACATTGAAAATCCCTTTCACAGACGTAGATTTGTAAAACTAGCCTTAACCCTTTCGACTTTCAAGTGCTGTTACGCCATAAAAAGACTGCTGAACTCAAATCCGATCAGTTGAGAATCCAAGTTCACCGGAGATGGAGAGCTGCACTCAGGATCTCCCACCAATATCCACCCCTCGTAACCCTTTCATTCAATCGCCTTGAAAGGGTTAATGTTATCAAATAATTACGAAAAATACCGATATTAGATTAGTTTGGTGTTTAATAGCGCAAGGTCCCCAAACGATCAAACCGGACCAGGAATAGCTTGGGAAAGATTGGCGCTCTTATATCCTTGAACTTGTGACGGACTTCTGCAGGAGTTAGAGCCAGAAGTTCCGATCAATATCAGTGTCTTTGAAAAGAGACAAAGCGTGCAGACTGATGTTTGGAAAAGTGTTCGGGGGCATTGAATTCGCACGCGCCTGGATATCGATTAATCGCTCGATATATCTCAGCCGCTTCTCTCCGGGTACTTTCGGGATCCAATCTCATTAACGAACCCATTCAACAGGGTAGGGGAGTGGCTAAGGGGGGGAGAAGGGCAATGCAAACGTTCCGAGTCTAGCCAATGCCTGAAAGTAAAAATAATGGAAGGTTTATAGACTTTTGCACTTAATGAAGCAATAAAGACACATAGAATTTTGTGTGAAGCGTTTATTCCTGGGGCTTTACTATACTTTATTCTGCGTGAGATAAGAATTTTAAAACTTTCATTTCAGAAAAAATTTCACATCATGTATACACAAGTTATTTAAGCAAAGTAGAATTGGTTTGTATAAGTTCGTCAGTTTCTTGATAATTATTGTAAAAAGCAAAAAGAAACAGCTTTCGTTAGAATAGACCAACGATTTTAAACTAGTGGTATATGAGGTATTACCTAGTGGTACACAACGAAATGTATTGGGTAATAAATTTTTCTTCTCAATCTTGCAAAACTTTACTCAAATCTCTATCAAATCTATCTTTCTGTGTTCTTCATTCACTTTCTAAGTCTTAAAGTTCCATTCCCTTAAAAGTAATGCCGAATTGAAAATTATTCTAAAGATAAAATTAACCTCATGTGTATTTTCAAGCACTCGGCTTTTTGTTTCTGTTTTAAATTTGATTTCACATGCCTATTATAAGCATGAAAGAATGGTGATTTAATTTCTAGCTTCTCCTTTTCTAGGTCTGAGAAAGACTTCTCTTGGGAAATGATTTTCACTCAAGAAGCAATACACAAACAAGCTGTTCATACACCGATCCCGCTCAGTCATTCAGTCGCATGAAATCTGTCGAACAGAAAATTTCCATAAATAAATATTATAAATCTGCTTCTGAAATTCATTTCTAGAGCATTACTATCCATGAAAAATGAATGAAGACTTGTGTTTTCATTGCACACCTGGAAGTAACGTCATTCTCTCTTCGTCTATGCAACTATCACAAGATGATATGCCATTTTTAAATCGAACACCATCACTAGAGGTTTAATTTGTAGTTCTGCAGTCATTTTTGTACAATTAGATCAAGTACCAGAGGATTACAACTGAAAATAGGCTTGTGTTAGAATATTTATAAAAGGAAGCGAAAGAATATGTTCTATCCCGTGTTGTCTGTGGGTCTCATGGTCTTGACCTTTGGGATACCATGCAGCCAAAGCTTCGTTCTAACCGACACTCGTGAAGATGCCGAATTGGATTTGACGTCCACCGGAGAAGAGACAAATCCAGAGGACACAAACGAATACTTCAAGGACATCTCGACGCAGCAGTTAGCGGAAGACGACGCACTGATCAAGACCATCGTACTCGATGCAACCGAAGGCGACAAGCCATCCCAAGACTTGATGAAAGAGACAGAGGCTGAGTTCCTATCGACCGTTCTGCGACTTGTTGGAAATGGCGAGATGTACAAAGATGCGAGGATCGACGCTATCACGGCTGCCCTCCAGAGTGCTTTCCTGGACACCACGGGCTCTATCAATCACAAGTACATAGAACAAGTGCTGCGGATGATCAGAGAAAAGGACGAGCAAAAGCGACGACAAAGTGAGGAGCACGAAGCGAATGTTCTCAGTCCTTACATCAGGGACTCCGATGTCGAGGATTCAGTGAAAGATGGATCGTTGGGAAAATCGACATCTACCTCGACGGTACCACCAACACGAGGTTGGAAGAAAGCGGGAAAGGAATAGGCAGTTCAACAAACTATCCAGATTTGTGACATAAATTGAGAAGTATAATTTTGTTTTATTATGAGAGGCTTTTCTGTAAAGTTAATGTAAGTGGTGGTACATACAGCTTTTGCGGTGGAACGTATTTCTCGTACGTATTACAAACGTGAAGTCCCTTGGATTGTTTTTCGAATTCGATTTCAGCATCACGTCGCCAATAAAAATTACAAAGAATGAATTTCGATTTGATGCATGATAATTGATTGGTCAACACCAAACGTCTTCAAAACGGTAAGATCTTCTCGGCTTTATCTTGTACATCCCTGCCCTAAATTTACTTATTGCAACCTGTTATACAGATATCTGTAAAGCGTGCGAAGGAGTAAAGTTTAAAAAAATTGCACATTTGATACAGGTTAAACATTCAGTACTTAGATTACATACTGTCTGTCTATCATAAGATCTGTTATCGCCTCTAAGTCTGCGTCTGTGCGTCGCTTTGAAAACAGATCTCATCTCATTTTCCATTCGGGATGCTTGATGAAATGCATTCAACATGACTTTTACTTGTTGCCATGATCTCTACTAGTAAACTACCTGTTTCCTCAGCCAACATTCATCCAAAAACATTAAGTTTGTCACATTGACGCTTTATGACGAATTAGAAATATACATTTGTTGATTTTTACTTGTTGATATGATCTATTCCAGCTTTTAAGCGGGAGCGCCAATGATGTGAATAAATGGGTCTGAACTCATTATCTTCTCCGCAGTTTAAAATTTGGAAAGGCCCCTCAAAAAGTGAGGGATGAAAAAGTTACAATTTTACAAAAAACAAGAGTTCGGTGAAATGATTTAATAAAATAATTTACTTCGAAAAATAAACACACATCAATGCAAAGCATGCCCCAACAGCAACTTTAAAAAAGATGACGGGTTCCTTATATAAATTTTTTTCCAAGTACTGTCTATCTACAAGAATTGCTTCCGCCATAAACTCTGCACCAGTCCGTTGCTGTAGGAACAGACCTCGTCCCATTTTCCATAAGGATGCTAGAAGAAATATATTCATGTTTATCACAACACGAGAAGTTTTCAAATTGAAATTTTTTTTGTTATGGAATTTACTTGTTGCCGAGATCCATACTAGTAAACTACCTGTTTCCTCCGCCAACATTCGACAAAAACAAAATAAATTAGGACATCCACAGTCATCTACTAGGAATGAACCATCCCTATGACTGCCCCCATCCAGACTTTGTTACGGGGCAGTTCTTGTGGTAGACAGTGGTTGCATTTCACGAGGAAAAATTTCATCCAGAGTGCAGACGTGGGCGAGGTCAGAATGAGCAAACTTTTATACTAATAAAATAAATACATATCAATGCAAAGCAAGCTCCAGGAGCAACCTGTTAAACAGATATCTGTCTCGAATGATAGAAAAATATGTATCCCAAATACTGTGTGTGTCCGTCTATCACGAGAACTGCTTCAGGCACTAAGTCTGATCCTGTCCCTGTTGCCGTAGAAACGGACCTTACCATATTTTCCATAGGGACGATTGTAGAAATGTATTCAAGTTTGTTACATTGGTGCACTTGATGACAAATTGAAAATGATTTGTTAAGATTTTTACTTACTGTCAAGAAGATCTATACTAGTAAACTACTTTTTCCGCGTCAACAATTGTGAAAAACAAAATAAAATTATGGCATCCCGAGAACTATTCCTATCCAAATTCTGCAAACTGGGCCCCAGTACCAGTTTATACTACGAACCCCGCATGAAATAAAAATATCCATTCCAAGTACTCGATGTTTTGAAATGTATAAAATTTATGTTCCTTATACAATTGTTGTACACCTTCACATTATAAAAAACGCAATTTTTAGAACCTAGAACTGCACCATACAGTAAAACTTTATACATTTCTAGGGCCCCTCAGATCTCGGGACAGAAACCATAGGATTCCTCGTCTGGTGGGCCCTGACCCGAATACTGGCCACTTTTGCCTTAGTTTGTAACTAAAAACCATGAAAATAATAGTTTATGGCTAATTTTGTGGAGTTTAATATGAATGAAACACAAATATCGAGAACACAATAGATTGAATAGAACTCGTTGGCTTACAAGTGTAAGGCATTAATCAAAATTTTCCAAGAAGTTTTCAGCTTTTCCAGACCAGAATGTGATGATCTTTAGACTGGTGAAGTGTATGTGTCTGCCAAGTCCTTTTTTTCTTTGCACGAAGGTCAGATTTCTTATTAGAAATACAATTGGTGAGGAAAACTTAGGAAGTAGAATTTCTCTCTCCCCTTCGTTTTGTCAGAAGTATGTTTCTTGACTTAGTGTTTTACTTGTAAGTTGACGATATGAAGGGCTTCGAGCAACCATAATCCACACTTCAAACTTTTCAACAACAGTTTCCAAATTTTAAAAAATTCCAAAATTGTTTTGTTTCAAGGGTCATGTTATCTTAAACTTCCAAGAATTAAACACCCATTCAAACAATTAGGAATTTCTACGATCCTCTTGAATATTTTGTTTTTAATTTTTTCTACGGTTGCAGGTGTGGAAGTTTGGAGAGTGGGGTGCCATCTCAGGTGTTGACCTCGTCATCTGACCGTGGTTCGTTACGAGGTGTTATCCTCGGATCTTTCCCTTCGGGATGGTACTGTCGCCAGTAGCTCGTTGTGTTCCTTCAGTTCGACGAAAATTCATCTATCTACCTCATTACGGTGCATATATAATGTGGCGTATCACTATGTTAACATTGTTATAAGAGGCCTTCATGTTTATGTCAGCACATGTATATTTAATACCTACAATGTCAAAATTTGAGTTCTGAAAGCCACTCGGGCAAATCTAAAACAAAATATAATTAAGCACTGAAAAGCGGAAAGATCGGCGGTTAAATATACGCGCATACTTACAAGATTGGCTCTAGAATTTAGTTTCGTAGTCGTGTATTCAGTGGTAAGAACAGATCCGGTTCTCTGACTGAAGATATTTAAATAAGGAAAGCCGCAATATTTTATCAAAGGCTCCACTGATCATGAGTGAAAGATATCTGCTGACCGATGACTCATGTGTAAAGCTCCATCGATCTTCTAATGAAATAGACGGATCATATGGGCGGGGTAAATCACAAATCGACTTAGCCGATTGGCTATGGAAGCACAGACTAGTTTTTATGATCACGGTGGATAATCATTTTAACCTATTAATAATTTAGGATTCATGCATTTATCCACAACCACGTGACAGATCTTCAAACCGAGCAACTGGAAGAAACTCTTTGTGACGCAGAAAGAACCAGGAAATAATATGCAAAAATAGACAAGCTCAATTCAGTTGATTGCATAAAAGGAACTTATTCATCACGTGTGAAGAAAAAAATTCTGATCCGATGATGAATAATACAAATGGCATTAATTTTGAGTTCAGTCAAGCGAGATGTGCTGTTTAAGGATTTAAGAATCAAAAAGGAAATTTAAATCATGTTCAGTTAAGGTCATGGAAATGTTTAATACGACACAGGCAGCTTTGTAGTTTGTACCGCGTTACACGAACATTAAGTTGAGTTTTGTGGCGCAAGGACCATATTTGACAAAGCTGCGCCAAACACAAGATAGACAACGTTGTGTATATACAACACACAGTTTTTACTGATACAGAAGGGAGAAATAAACCTAGGGTACAGGAATCGAACCTGCGTCACCGTAACCAAACAAAATTAAGACATCCACCAGTCACCCCTACTTAAAATGAACGAGCCCTGCTTCACCTCCACCTAGACTTTGTAGCGGGCAGTATTTGATGTTTGAACATATATTAATGTAAAATTTTCCTCTTCTTTTCCTTTACGTCGTCATCTGATCTTGGTTCTGGTAGCCCGCTCGGAGGTAGGTAGTTGAATTGCACTGGATCAACATGAAGGGCTATGGTTGGAAGAGAAGCGGATCAGCAACCGGAGGGTTGCGAGTTCGAAACTAGATCCAACCAAAGACAGTCGCGTACGTGGGGGCTGGTGCACGTTAAATATGTCATGGACTCAAATGTCCTCACGTTGGCGTGGAAGTTTAGAGAGTGGGGTGCCAGCCCAGGTGTCGACCTCGTGATGCGACCATGGTTCAAAATTACGAGGTGTTGTCCTCGGATTTTCCCCTTCAAGATTGACCCCGGACTGTCGCCAATGGCCCGTTATAGTGTTCCAGTGACACGTTAATTCAACTACCTTAGTTGGCGTGGTGTGGAAGTTTGGAGAGTGGGGTGCCAGCTCAGGTGTTGCCTCGTCATCTGACCGTGGTTCAAAATTACGTGGTGTTGTCCTCGGATCTTTCCCTTTGGGATTGATCCCGGACCGTCACCAATAGCCCGTTGTGTTGCTCCAGTGTGACGTTAATTGAAATAACAATAACAAAATAACAATAACATCAACTACCTTCCTCAAAATCAAACGAAATAGCCTGTGGTGACTTTATTCTGTAACTGAGGATATTCAGTAAAAGCTGGGGTTGAGTGGGTGCATATTTTTATTTAAATTTTGGAATCGTGACGTCAGAGGTTCTAACATAGAAATGGGTTCTGAAACTGCATTCTCTGCAAGCAAACGCGGTGTAAGGCCTGCATCTGTATTCGAGGTGGTCATACAGCCTATAAAGGACAGCCTCCTCTCTTTCAGTTACCCTTCTCTCTCATGGTACTACGTGCAGTGTCACCACTTCAAAAACTTTTTTACTGCGAGCTTCTGTTCTTGTTATCGTTTTGTTTTTTACTCATCGGTTCTTGACGTACCTTTTATATCATTTCCCACATCCAGGTCACTTCACTGTAAAATAGCAGCTAAAAATCTAACTGTTCCTTAATTTTTGCACGTTAGTGTATTATAAATACAATTTTATGAACCAAGCAAACTGACTGGGAAACAGAATAAGAGCTTCCCACATCTCCTTGACTTTTGTGCTCTGGGCAAGGGAAAATGCGTTTTTTCAACTTGGGTTTTCATTCATTCCTTGGAATATTAAGGTAGTTTTGTCTCGACGAGATATCTCGTCCTCAGCAAAACTGACCAGATCTTGGACGAGATATCACACACTTGGAGAGAAAAATGTGTTTAGTTGCCCATTCAAATGTTAAAAAATAGGAGAAACGCTGCCATTCAAGTACAACAGTTCGTTCAACAAACTTAAAATCCGGAACGTCATTGGGGGATGTGTATTTAGGGCCAATGTCTCTGCAGTGATGTTAAGCACCTCTACTATTCCCGGAAAAACGCAACCCTGTGTACGTGTTTCATCCTAGACACATTTAGAAATCGTGAGGGTTGAAATTAAATGAATAAAAGGCGAAGGTCAACGGCAGACGAGATTCGACGCACGAGAAGACAATGTCAGCTTCCTCTGCGTACACGATTTCCGGCGGTTCAATAAAACATCCAGACAGCTGTAAAAACGGAAAACACTGAAAAAAGGAATGAAAATTGCACTGTCGTTTGAAAGTTGTACATGGAAAAAAGAACTTCGTATTGATTAATAATACATGAATTCACATTTGATTACAGTTTTGAATAACCAGATTGACCAGAAAATGAATAATAAAAAAATGTGGACTCTTTAACTACTGCAGGGCCCTCACACAGCAGTCGCAGGTGTAGGAGGGGCAGCCAGATGTTTTAAATACTTTTCAAAACCTACTAAAAAATAATATAAGTGCAGTTCCTAAAACGGTAGGTAGGTATTTTAATTAACGTCACACTGGAGCAACACACGGGCCATTGGTGAAGGTCCGGGATCAATCCTAAAGGGAAAGATCCGAGGATACCACGTAATTTTGAACCACCAATTCTAAAACGGTCCCCCCATTCAAATAATTATTTTATTCTTAAAATATATATATTTTCGCGTCTCGTAAGAATTATAAAATGATTCCCCCTCTATATTCCAACACTAAAATAATTATTTATTTAAGAATATGGTATCCTATATTCTTTAAGGAAAGGTATCTATTCTATATTCTTTAAAAGGGTATATCCATAAGAAAAAATTCTATAGTTCCATGCAATTCTAGAGGAACGAAATTTCATTCTTTTGAAAAAATTCTAGATTTCTAGAGAAAACGAGCTGATTCTACAGAAATATATTTATAGAATTCAATAGAGAAGTTCTATACGAAAGTAAAGTGAAAAAAATGAACTTCTGTAGAATTCTAGACATTTTCGATAGAGGTTACTTTACAGAGTTATAGAAAAACGGGCGATAATTCTTTTGACATTTTATAGAGAATGTTAGGGTAGAATCTTTGAGTGTTATTTGTTTTTTTCATATTTTGTAAGAAATATAAAATGCTTTCCCTCTATATCCTTCCACTTATTTTATTCTTAAAAAATAAGTGCATTACTTATATTTTTTTCATATTTCGTAGGAACTATGCTCATTATAAAGTACGAGTATAAGAGCTATAATTATAAGGAGTTTTTTCCACGACAATCCAAACATCCTCACATCTAAAATGTAGCAACCCGCAGTCTCCAACGATACTAATGTAAAAAGTATATTTTAAGAAACTGTTTGAATATTTGTTTTAATGTAATTTATTTTAGACATTTGAGGAACAACCATTGTAATTCGCGTACCTCATAAAACGGTGTCACCCTTTATCACTTAGAGAGCAATCTTTTTAATAAGTTCAATAAAAAATTCATTTAAAAAATAACACAGAAGATCTTAATTTTACAAAAAACATTCCATTAGCTTTGGACACCTCCGAAATTAAATTCAGGCTACAATACTGGCCAGTACCATGGTCCTGGAAATGTGAAACTTGTAGTAGATTCAAAAGGTTAAATCTTCGTTTTTATAGTGGCTCGCAAAATTGTTGTATACATTATAAACAGATTTATTAAGACAAAACTCCGAAGAAATCATTTGTACTGAATTTTTAAAAGCATGGTAAAGTACACATTTAGAAACTCTTTTAGGCTAAAAAATTCCATATTCGCTAGTTTTAAATGTCAAAACTGAGTATACACCTAGTACACTATCTACCAATAACTATTTGGACACCTGTGACAGAAAAGAAAAACAAAATTTATTCATATTCAATAGTTGGTAGAGCCTCCACGAGAGGCAATTACAGCCTCAACCCTCGGGGGCATGCTTTCCTCAAGTCCTTGTATGACGGCTAGTGGTATTTTCTTCCACTCGGCTTGGAGAAGACATGCAAGTTCCTTCACCCCTTAATTCGGCGATCCAACTCGTCCCAGAGGTTCTCGATAGGGTTCAGGTCTGGGCAGGCCAGTTCATTCGGTTAACCCCATTGTCACCATACCAATCCATGGTGGACCTCGCAACATGACAGCTGGCGTTGTCGTCCTGGAAGTAACATGGGACCAACCCGTAAAACTGCCACAACGTAGGAAGCACACTGTTATCCAAAATAGTGCAGTAGGCATCGGCGTTGAGCTTACCATGAATTGGGACCAAGGGTCCCAGTCCATACCAGGAGAAACACCCCCAGACCATAATTCCACCTCCGCCGAACTTTACTATGGGTACAATGCATTCTGGCAGGAGGCGTTCTCCAGGCAGACCCAGACCCTGCCATCCGAACGGTAGAAGGTGAACCTTGATTCGTCGCTCCAGAGAACCCGTTTCCACTGATCTAAGGTCCACTTTCGACGTGCTTTGCACCACATTAACAGAGTAGCGCGGTTGGACTTTGTGGTCAAAGGCTTATGGGCGGCAGCACGACCATGAAAACCAAGCAGATGTGCTTCCTTACGGATGGTATTCATCGAAACACTCCCGGATGCCTGTTGAAACTCCTGGAGTATGTGGGCCATCGGTTGGGTGCGGTTCTTCCGAATTTCTCTGGACAGCACCCGTCGGTCTCCCAGTTTCGTGGGTCTGCCGACTCGGGGCACATTCCGACAATCACCGCTCACCTTCCACTTCGGAATCACATAGGCCACTGTCGATTTTGGGTAATTCAGCTCGCTAGATGTCCCTTAAGGATAGGCCATTTATGATACCCGACGATTACACCTTTCTCGAAATCAGATAACTCTGCACTAGGTGGCATCTTGCATGCGACTAATGCCAATGTTGTTTCCTACACGATATTTAACGGCGGAGGGCGTGACGTATATCAGGACCGCAGATATCGTCATTTGCATGGGTGTCCAAATACTTATTGGTAGATAGTGTATATTTCGTACAGGAACACAATAAAAAAGGAAATCAATTCTGGTTTCATATATTTCTGCATGCAGAACAGTTTTTAATCAGAAGTGTTTTAATGGGATGTATAATTGTTTAAGGTGGTAAAGCTTTAAACTATTTTTACTCTACCTCCTCTCAAGATATCTAGACACTAAAATTTGGCTAAATTCAAATTTTGAGCATTTAAAAAAATTCATGCTGAAGAGTTAAAGCATATAGAATAGAAGCTGTTCTGTATGCAACAAAAATTTATTTTTCGTTTGGTTGGGTGTATACTCAATTTTGTGAATTTGGCATTTAAACCTATATAAAATATTACAATGAATATTTGGGCCTAATATTTTTAAAAATGTGTACTTAACCATTCCAATAAAATTCAATTCAAATTATTATCCACTACATAGTTTTGGTCTTTTAAAAACCCCTTTATGGTATATACTTAATTTTGTACTGTATATTGTGAGTCACTGTGTATTGTGAGCAACCAAATGTAGCAAAGACATTAAAGTGAGAAAACCACTGTTTATAAACGAGCAATTGTAAGGAAAAGGAAATTTTAATCAAATTCTTGAATTACATAACATTGAATACTTGGGATGCATATTTTTATTGCATGAAGGGCCTGTCATTTAAACAGGCATTTGAGTGCAGATGTGAAGGCTTTCTGAGTTGTAAACCGTCATTCTGAAATAATCTGTTGATATTAGTGCTTATGTGTGTCCCATGATGGTACATCAAATCTTCACTAAGAGATCCAATGAAATAAAACATGATCACAAAATTCAAAGAGAATAATTAAAATTAAGAACAAGATTTGCAAATTATCACTAATTATGAGTCATATTGAGGAATTTCACCAAGTGTATGTCAACAGTTTTAAAATATACACAAACAAAAAGATTTTCAGAAAAACTTGTCTTATAGAAACTCTGGGAATAAAAGTTGATACAAAAACCTATGCAACATTTTCAAATATTTATAAATTAATTGAAAAGGATAAGTTTTCAGTATCATCACAAATCTGGTGTCAACAGATGGGGCCATTTTAAAGGTTCCTTATAAATTTTGAGGAATTACTTAGTGTTACTGATATCAGAATTCAATTATGTTGCCTGATAATTTCAAGGTATACATTTTATTTTCTGTGAATGTCGTTGGTTGAAAGGGTTGGTACTAAGATCTCAGCAACAAATAAAAATCTTTACAAATATGATCCCAACTTGTCATTAAGTAAGTCAATGTGATAAACTTGAATGCATTACTTCAAGCATCCCCTAAAGAAAATGGAATGAGGTTTGTTTCTAAGAATTCTGGAGCTGTTCTCGTAGTACAGGCAATATTTTCATACACAAGTAATCAGTTTTTATTCCTGCAATTATACCGACTAATGCTGCACTTTGGTAATTGATAAAAACCTGTGCTTATATTATTTATTCTAAGATAGCTAGAGTGTGAAAGAGAAACAAACTCTAAAATAATATTTTATAAAAGAAAATTTTACTTACAAGACAAAAGGCATGGTTAGAGGGTACGATTTGATCTAATGTTACATAACACATCAAAAATTGTGCAGTTCTTACAAAATGACTTGTTTCTTATCTAAAAGACGAACTATATAAATTAATTCCTTGGTTTTAAACAGCTACATAGTGTTCGGTTGTTTTACAGCATTAGTCACGTTTTGCCATTACAGATAAGAATTTGAGCAAACTATGTAAAATTGTACAATATTATTGAAATTAATACAGTAAGTACAAAAATATTTAAGTTTATTGATTTGCTTCTAAAAAGCAATTTCCAACATATTAGAACTAATATCATTTTTACTAAGCTTATAATAATTTTTTAATTTCAATTAGGACATGAGTAAAAAATATGCCTCCTCAGTAGCCAGCAGCACACATTTAGATTTTATTTCAAGACACATCTTTGATACTTCATGTCAATGATAGGTAATGTCATTGTAATAAACACATTCAACAATTAATTACTCAATACATCATTTTGTAGTCAGATTACAATTCTCAAATAATCAATGTCTGTCAAATGTATCAAATGAAAATTAAATTAAATAAGCACTATAGTTGGGACATGCATTTTCAAACAGATTTTATTTTCGTTTCCTAAAATGAGGATTTAAATAGATGATTACTGAACAATAGCACCTGCATTCAATTTGAAAGCATACATAATTATTAAACTCATATTCTATTAGCATGTAAATGCTGAAAATAAAAACCCAAGATGTATGGAAACAAAGGTCTAATCTATCTTTAAGTTCATAACATATTTTTGAGCTGTGCAAATATTGGAACAGAAAAGTATTTCGCTGGGCTTTTTTTGCAACTTTTAATAGGAAAATGAGTGTTATACACATGCCTTAGAGATTAATTCTTCCCAATTTGAAAACAAAAACTACCATTTTCCATCATGGACGGTATATCACATTACTCTAACTGTAATAAGCAGCTATTAACAATGACTTTTGTACAATATACAGTAAATGAGATCTACAACGTTGGGAAGATTCCAAACATTATAATACAATATATACTAATATTTACAGAACTATGTACAATAAATGCAACACAAATATTACGTTTTTATCATGCAGTAAAACAGTGAGGTAGAGTAACAGTTTCAAAACGGCCAGAAAGCAGTACATTAAACGTTCATAGACATCATATAAAAAGCTTAAACATGATACCTTTGGTTGAGATGTATCAGTTTCTTTGATAGATCTTTGGTTAGCATGTCAGATGGCACCAAGTAGGAAAAACTGTTAATAATTTAAGCAAAAATTATTTCCTTCAGTTATCTTAAAAATTATGTATGCAAATTGATTTTTCAGTCTGAAAAATCAAACAGCTAATAAAATGTGGTGTCTTTTCCATGTACCTCACTTAAATATACACAAAATCTCAAGAAACAAATACAAACTAAAAATGAAAAAATATGTACATAATGTGGATTTATTATCTGCCACACATAATTCAACGTAGAAGACAATGGTTTTTGATTTTGTTGTATTTCTTAAGGATAAAGCCCAGTAAATTTAAAAATGCAACTCAATGTAAAAATTTATTGGATATTGGGCAAGAAACTACATGTTTCAAGCATAGTAAGAAAACAAATGATGGATGAAATATAACTAAAATAGCTGAAGAAAGTAATTTTAAAACAAGTTAACATTCCTTTCAAGATTTTAAAATTTTCTTCAGACTTATAAATTAGATTTTATATTGAAGTGTTCAGTCAGTATGAAAACTGTACTTGTGATTTTTGAAAAATTTAATCCAAAACCATAACACAGGTGTTTTGACAAACATAAGTCAATTTAATTCGAATAAGGCTAATTTTAAGAATTTTGTTGATAAATATCAATGATAGTTACCCAGTAACAAAATCAACATGAAGATAGTAAAAAATTACAGGATTATTTTAACCTTTCCTTCAGCACCTGCACTATTAAAGGTAATAAATAGTTGCAACTAACAAACATGCAATAGAATTTATTTAAAAACAGTTTTAGTATGTTTCAAACAATCTATTAATTTAGCAAATCTATCTCTAAGGGTTAAAAATATTCCAAATATTAATTTGGTATATTTTTTGTTACTCTACCTATTTAATTTATTAGACTAAGGTAAATCAACTGCAATTCAGCAATAGAACTAAATTTTAATTAACATTAAGTGCATGATGGTTAAACCTTATTTCTGCAGTGCTAAATTTAATTCCTTACAAGTCAATTTTTAGTTATTAAATTTAGTTGTATTAAACAAGCGTTTTGGAAGTGCAATTTAATATATAGCAATGAATATGGATAATAAAATAGAAAATCAAATCAAAATGAAATAGTTCTCAATGTTCTATTTGAAAAGCCCAATACACAATTCTATTACTAAAATTTTCAATATATTTTTTAAAAATTAGATACCTTTGTGTACATTTTAAAATAATCCACCATATTTTTTACGGTTTAATCTCGAATACTGGAATGCATATACATACATGACTGAAAGGTTAATTCACTTAACACCTTTAAAGAATAAATTAAGAATTTAATGTCAGGATTTTTATCATTTTAGTTTTGAACAGAAACAAAGACATCAAAATGGCTTTTCAATTTCATGACACCAGTTTTGTAACAATTATCAATACTGTTAAACAAGACTAGGTTTCCACAACATAATTCCCCTTTTTCTACAATAATCACAAAACTGAATTTTACATTTGTACACATCCTCTAATTTACATAGAAAAGGTTCTGTTAGACTCAGAACTAAGTCGTCAAAAACTGCAATTTGGTCTGAAAATTCTATTTTCAAGGTTAAATCATAATTCAGGTCTTAAATACAGAAAACACTTCTGTAGTAAATACATGAATCAACTAAGCACACCACATTAGGAAGTTATATACAACGGAAATAAGACCACTCATTGCACCATGATTAAGCTTGAACAACACAATCCAGTTTGCAAAAAACTAAAATCATAAATGAGGACTGTGAGTTTGTGGATCTTTGGTGACACATGAAGTATGAAGTGTACTGCTGGGAGGCATCCTCAATGGAGAGGAATCAGAAGACGTCCTTCGGGGAAACTTATCCTCGACATCCATGATTTCGTCATCACTGTCATCAATAGTTATTTCTTCAGGAACATTTGGAGTCACTTGATTTGTTTCCTTAACGGCATTGCCCAATTTGTATAGCGCATTCACATTGCTGGAATGGAGTAGTGCATTTCTCTGGGAAATATTTGAGTTTGTATTTGGTGGGGTCTTGCTCTGCACCTTGTAAGGAGACATGGTCTGATCAGTTTTTGAAACAGTCTTTTGTAGCTCTTCAGTTCCCAATCGATTTGTGGCAGCTGCTCGATTCATAAAAGTATCACCATTGCTATTTTCAGAGCTCCGACGTCGTGGTGGCACACTTTCTTCAGCACCATCTGCAATGTGAACAAAAAGATACTGAAATATTCAGTTATGAAAAGTTTTAAAAATAATCACAAAAACTAATCTGGAGCAATGTACAGCATTCATTACTGAAATACATTAAAATTAAAATACTTTGGGCTTTTGACAAATTATGAGCAACTTTCAGTTTTAATATGAAAGAGGATAGTTTAAGCAGAATGAAACATTATAGTGGCAGTAGAGTTAATTCGTGGATCACTAAATCTGCAGGTCATGGTTAAACCCAGGACTATAAATGAATCGCATTCAAACCGCAAATTAAGTTAAACATTAATTAAAGCGATAAGCTTACTGTGTTTGGCTGCTATTGTCACTGTTGATTATGTGATATTGTTTATATTTCTTACAATGCCTGAATTTAAAACAGATCCTGAATTCCAGAATTTCGATATGTATAAAATGCATGCAAGATAGTTTTAATAATAATTTTTAATTCAGGTTAGGAAATAGAACAATGTTATGTAAAGGTTTTTAATTCTAGATTTGATTTTTATACAGAAATTTAATTTAAGCAATTAATTGAAAAGATTACACAAATCAATGAAATCAGATTACTTTTATGCTAGTTAGTATTGCTATGCTCGTGCAAAGCGAAGCAGCATAAAATGTTATTTTTCTTTTAGACATAATAAATCAACAAACATTTGTATTATTCATGGAGTTGGTAAACAAACTATCTGAATTCTACAATTTTAATGTGCCTAAATAGTTGTAGATTACAACTTTGAGTAAGATTGAATAATCTTTAAGTACTTAAATAAAACATTGTCACTTAATATGTTAAACAATGTTAGTTAAAGCTTAATTTCAGAGATTACTTAAGTTGAATATAGAAGTAAATATAATACGGTACTTTCAATTCCATGAACTTACAGCTGCTGTAGTCAATGCAGCTGCACACGTTTACAAATCTACACTATTCCAAACTATTCTTAGCAATTTCAAAAGCTGATAACATCATCCAAGTTTCATCACATGAATAAATTTTATAAATTCAGTACCAATCTCAGCACTACCATTTGTGAATTCTTAGAATACTGTATAGCACTAAATAAAGTGTTTTCCACCTCATTTTGTTGACAACCTCAATCAAGCGTTAAACCTTGGATTTCAGAGAATCAAAATTTAGAATTGGGTTCAAACCTCACATAGGCAAAGTAAATAGTCTCTTCAATAATTGGGGATTGCAGTTGATTCAGTTTAATTCGGACATGTGAAACAGACAGATGTCTTTCTCAATAGTACATTTCAGAAGACTACATCAAGTGAAAGATATGATGCACTTGTTTGCTTATGGATGTAACTAGAAAGAGACAATGAATTGCAATCACAAATCCACATTCATACCTGGTTTCAAACTGAGTCCAGTAATGGTAGTCCTCCTAAATCGAACTCTGTCCATGTTATTGCTGGCAAGACCTTGTGGGCCTGTACATTTAGGCTTTTCAGGTTTCACGCCATCCATATTCAAATACTTTTCACTCAAAGCTTGAGGAAACCTCAATTTAGCTTCTAGAACTCTTTCATCATCATACAAATTAGGAGCAAATAAAGGTACGAGACCTGAAAAACATGAATATTCTATATAGATATAATTATCCTACTTTGGTATTTACATAGTACGATTTAAATACGAGGGTGCTTCAAAAAGTAAGGTAACAAGCCCTCTGAGAGAAAACATTTATTCACGAATTCAGAGATACACAACGTAGTAAGGCACTGGTACACATTACTGCTCCACATAGTCACCATGGTTGTCAAAGCATTTGTTCCATTGATACACCAATGTATTGAAACCGGCATAGAAGAAATCAGTGTCAAGGTCGTAGAGCCACGTCAGGACGGCTTCGGTTCTGAAATGCCGACCTCCCAGGTGTTTCTTCAGTGGTCCGAAGAGATGGAAATCACTTGGTGCAAGGTCTGGGCTGTAGGGAGGGTGTTCCAATAACTCCCATCGGAAACGCTGTACCAAATCACGCATAACTGAGGCCGTATGCGGTCGGGCATTGTCGAGCAACAGGACACCTGTTGAGAGCAGTCCCGGTCGTTTCTGGCGAATTGCCTTGCACAACCGATCCAACGTGTCACAATAACTGGTTGCATTCATGGTCGTTCCACGGGTGAAGAAATCAACCACACCCTGGTGATCCCAAAAGACTTTGGTCATAACTTTCTTTGCGGATGGTGTTGTTTTGAACTTCTTACGCGGGGAGACGAAGGGTGTTTCCATGACATTGATGCTTGCTTCGTCTCAGGTGTCACGTGATGCACCCATGTTTCGTCCCCTGTAATGATACGGTGCAGGAACAGAACACCCTCTGCCTGAAACCGCATTAAGTGCTGGAAAGACAACCCCATTCGCGTGGCTTTATGCTCGCCTGCGAGTTGTCACGATACCCAGCGGGAACACATGGTAACCTAATTGTTCATGCCCGATATTGTATACACTGCCAATGGAGATATTGAGCTCCTGTGCAATATCACTCAGATGAATGCGACAATCGGCTTGAATCAAAGCTTCGGCACGGCACACATCATCTGTGGGTGGATGTGCTTGGCCACCCATATCTTTGGTCATCTCGCATATCTGTTCTATCTTTATTGAATTAAGTGCACCAAAACCACACCTGTTTTCGTGACATTACTCGCTTACAAAAACCTTATCACATTTTTTACTTCAATCACCGACCACGTTTCCGTCAACGGATCCATCTTCTAACTGAGACTTTGGCACGCTACCGCACAAATAGCTCCATCTACTGGCGGCATTCGAATGCTGTGATCGTTTCAGCTGTCTAGACAGGGAATTTAATTCGCATGGGGAATTTGTGCACCCATCAGAGCTCGTTACCTTACTTTTTGAAACACCCTCGTATATTCAAAAACTAAAGAAATTTATATCCAAGAATATCAAAGCCATCAAAATTTCACGAGTGTATTTCAGAGTGACAAACGATTCCAAGCAACAAAATTGTGCAAAAGGGAATTTAAAAAAATTGTTAAGGACATAGTTATAGAGGATCATGATATTTTCAAAATATATGATAGTTTTGAACACATTT
This sequence comes from Meta bourneti, assembly GCA_933210815.1. Lineage (NCBI taxonomy): Eukaryota > Metazoa > Arthropoda > Arachnida > Araneae > Tetragnathidae > Meta > Meta bourneti. The sequence continues at coordinate 54,774,035 of OW119930.1, read as the reverse complement.
AAGTAGTATTCTGCTTTCTTTCCTTTCAATAGTCAATGAATTTTATTTTTGTGATAATCATATGGCCTATGTGAGACTAAATATATAGTCTCAAATGAACTTGTGACTTAAATCCATTAAAAGGTTTCATTTGTTAATGAAAAGTACAAATTGTAACAATATACATAACCAAAACTTTCCATAGTTTATACTTCAACAGGAAAATATGTCTATTAAAACATTAAAATCGAGGGTGTTCTATTTAAAATTTTGCATGGATTCCTTTTCTTATGTATGATATTGCGTCAAAGTGCATTTTGATTTGACAGCATATTTTAACAAGCAAAAAACGCAAAACTATATGTATCTGACCTCAAGAAAAATTAAAATGCTGTGTGCCAACAGTATGATTTACAATTCACATTTTCAGAACCATTCAACACAAACAAAACCCTATCTTTTGAAAACATGAAAATTGATATATAAATCTGAAAAGCAAGAAACTCCTCTCATTACCATGGCAAAAGCCACTCAGCCCACTTTTATTTCTATCTTACAATTCCAACTTACTATTAACTTGACAACTCAGCCACCAAAAAATTAGATAATTATGGTCTAGAATAGGGATTTGGGTCCCTTAGCAGAGGGCACTCAAAATGTTATGGGGATCTACTCAAAAGGGCAGGGAGTAAGGGAAAAAACAGTTTGGTTGGAGAGTTCAGTCTCCTCTTATCCCTCCAGCAAACACTGAGGGACAGCTAATTAAAAAGGGGGCTGCCGAGCATCCCTTAACCCTCTATTCAGTGGCACATGAAATAACAGAGTTTGTTTTAAAAATAAATGTCATCAGTTTACACAAAGCAAACTCAATCAATTATAATTTTTACACAATCACTGCTTTCAATGAATGTTTCACAGGTACCTAAGTCGCACACGAACAGTTTCAACTTCAAATAAGCAACCTCAACCTTCTGTCACTTAAGACAAAAAAAATTCTAATTTCAACAGTCCAAGTTCAAACACTTCCTTACTGTGATATTATTCCAAGATCAGCAGTCTTATTTAGAATTTGCTTTACTCCAACAGAAATTCAGTTTTAAATCGAATCCTTATGGTACTTTTTTCAATTGAGAGACTAAGTTTCTATATGGAAAGAACCACGTACCTATTTAGGAGGATAGATATAGTTACTTGACTATGGAGAACAGCTTTCAATAACACTTACGAAAAACAAATTTAAACTTAATTGATTTTAATTGTCTATAATGAAAATATGTCAAAAATTACAAATATCTTTGAACTGCAACATATGGCAACCATTTTGATTTAACGTAACCTATCTTATTTTGTTTTAACTTTACCGGTCATTTTAAAATAAGTTGCGCACCTTAAAAAAGGTTTCCATTTATTTTTATAAAACAGAATTCTACAAACCATTACGTATTTAACCAGACTTGAGGAAAGTTGGTCGAAATATGTTTTTTTATGTAATATAAGTTTTATGTTATATTGTGCACCACACATAAGTTAAAACAATATTTGCAAACTGCCAATAAAGATGCTCATCAACATACAACCATAAATACATTTTTTATTATGAGAATCTGCTTTTCCCAATAGGAACAAGATGCTTGAAAATACAGGTAACCCCCATATAACGCGGCACTTCTACAGCACGGATTCACTCTAACACGGTTCGAGAATTGGGAACATCCCCGTATAACACGGTGCTTTTATGGAATGATTGGAACAACGATGCGAAAAGGACGGGCATTATGAAAGTTTAATTTAAACTGTGTATCATGGGAATATCCTAAGAACTACACACACAGATATTATCTCGAGATAAATTAAATAAAAAGTAACTAAGCTTAGAAGAGACATGGCATCTCTTGGGTATCCCCGCTCGTCATCAAAAAGAAAAAATGAAAGAACACTTAACGTGTTTCTTTATCACAAAACTGCAAGGTCGCTGGACTGAGGCGGAAAAAAGAGCGTGTTGTTCCTCTCCACGCTTTTTATCAGTTTTTCAGGGGGTCGCAAATCAGGGGAGATGGTCTTGTCAATCAAGGGAGCTGGACTTCCTGATTCGCTATTTTTAAACTAGCTAATCTGTAATTTGTTAGACGGACACACATGACGTAACTTTCTGGAAGATTCTTAGCATAGTTAATGAGGATCACTGGAGCGAGGGAGAAAACGGAATTGAGAAATAAAAACTTAAAAAATAAATGGCATCACGGATCTCGTGGCTGTCACTCTGAATTTGATTAGATTAGATTAAAGTGGTGTGTTCGTGAACCGACACACAACAGTAATACTCAACCTTTTTTAAAGAAATAATGTTTTTATTTTTATGAATTAATCTGTAGCCCTAAGCTATGTCTGGCAAAAATAAAAAAATGTCTCTTAAAAGACATTTCATCTCCATGGAAACAAATAACAAAATTTTAGATCAGCTCAAAAAGGGCGAAAAGATATCATATGGTGCCAAATCATTGGATTTAAATGAAGTGACAATACGGACCATAAGGAAAAATGAACAGAAAATTAGAGATTCCGCTTCTGCAGGCTGTTCTATCTCCTCAAACATGACATCTCGTCCTAGGGCAGTAATAATTGAGCAGATGGAAAAAGCCCTTAGCATCTGGATTGAAGACTGTTCAAAAAACGGATGCCACTGAGCACCAATATTATTAAACACAAAGCCTTGAAAATTTATGACTACTTAAAGAAAAATGGAAAAACTGCTACTAATCCAGATTTTGTAACCAGCAAAGGGTGGTTTCATCGTATGAGAAAACGCTTATCACTACAAAACCTAAAAATAGAAGGTGAAAGTGCATCAGCCGATAAAGAAGCCGCCGAAATTTATCCAATGGAATTGAAAAGAATTATTGAAGAGGGTGGATATTCAATACACCAGGTTTTTAATGCCAACGAGACTGCTCATTGGTGGAAAAAATGCCCAAGAGGACATATATTTCTAAAGACGAAAAAGTTGCACCAAGTTTCAAGGTATCAAAAGACCGTGTAACATTACTTATGTGCAGTAATGCTTCAGGCGATCACATGGTAAAACCCTATGCTGATTCATAAATCTCTCAATCCTCGTGCAATGAAAAACCTAAATACGAGTAATTTACCGGTATACTGGGCAGCAAATAAAAAAGCTTGGGCGACTACTGAATTATTTAAGAAATGGTTTTTATAGACTGTTTTGTACCAAATGTGGAAAACTACTTAAAACAGAAAAATTTAGATTTTAAAGTTCTACTTATATTATATAATGCACCCAGCCATCTGCAAGATTTAAATAACCCAAATATCAAAATAATTTTTTCACCTCGAAATACAACTGCTTTACTTCAACCGTTAGATCAGGGAATTATAGCTACATTTAAAACCAATTACATGAGGAGATCATTACAATGGGTTTTGAACAAAATCGATGATGAATCTATGGATGTCAAGGAGGCATGGAAACTCTTCACAATTTTGGACTGCATTAATCTAATAAACTCATCCATCAGAGAAATAAAACCGACGACATTAAATGGTTGTTGGAAAAAAATATGGCTGGAGTCAATTGAAAGTGAAAATTTGATCGAGACAGCAGAAAACAGAATGGATGCAGTAGTAGAAATTGCTAAGTCTCTAGGAGGGGAAGGTTTTGACGATATGACTGCACAAGATATCCAAGAATTACTGGTGGAAGAAGAAATTGATGAAGCAGGTTTGGTTGAAATGATATCTGGAATCCATGATAACTCAGAGGATGATAGCATACGTGAAGACAAAGAAGTTAAAAAAGTTTACTCTACAAAACATAAAGAAAGGCCTAGGCTTAGCCGAACAGTTAGTCATATCTCTTAAATGAAGATCCTTCAAATGAAAGGAGCACAAAGTTTAAAAGAGAACTTCATAAGTGCTTAGCACCATAAGGAAATTTATAAAGATCTTTTAACTAAAAGCAAGCAATCTAAAATAACAGATTTTTTGCAAAAGGTAGAGCATGGATCTGAAGATAATGCAGAAAAATGCTTAGAGGAAGAGGATATCTTGCCAAAAAGAAAATGCCCTCGGTTAATAGTGCTTAGTGGTGATGAAGAAAACATTGTTTAATTCATATTAATATGTATTACTTCTTAAGAAAAATTTAATAACAATATTTATCTTAATTATGAAAATATAATAGTATGTTTTTAATTTTGGAACCTAACCCCCTTTTCATACTAGTTCTTTGTTTCGTATAACACAGATTCGCATAACACGGCAATTTTTTGGAACATAACTCCCGTGTTATACGGGGTTACCTGTACTGCAAATGTTATCAGAATGCATAATCACTTTATACCTGGAAATTTTCTTACAGGAGATGCTTCTGTGGGTTTTAAAGGAGTAGTGGGAGAATTCTCCACTGAGCCTTTATGTATAATTGCTTCAGAGCTTTTCAGCGGTGAAGAATTTTCTTTAGTACATATAGAATGATCTTCACTTAAATCAATTATCAGAAGATCATCATCAGAGGCGTTTCCATCTGGGGTAGCAACTAAAGAGCCAAAAGGAGGAATATTAAACATTACAAATGTTGATACAAATACATTTTACAAAATTAAGGAATCCTTATAATTATTTTTATCAGGATATACAGCTTTATAATTCATTTGATAATATCAAATGACTTAAAATACTATACCTAGAACTTGAGAAGTCTTTATTGCACTATCTGATGTTTTTTCCTCTGGACTTATTTGGGGTACAATTTCCACTTTCCCGGCTATTACTATAAAAAGTAATGAGACATTGTCAAAAGAAAGATAGCTTTTTGAACACAATTCATTCCAAATAACATACACAAAAAGAGTTGGTGTTAAGCAGATTTTAATCTGGGGTAGGTCCTTCTTTGAAATTTTTAATTTTTCTATTTTAATTACTTATGAGTATGTACTTTGAATTACAAATAACATTTCAAGCCTACAGAAAACTGCAAATGAAAATTAATAAAAAATCAATTAGTTTATTTTGTTTAATCTTGCATTCCTAGTGTGAAGTGAATGGAAAAGTTATCATGCACTAATTTAGTAAAGCAGCAAATACAAATAATTAGTGTTGCTAGATAGCTGAATTGTAATAAAGAGAATTTGAAAGGCTAACCAAGTCCAATGTGAATTGTTAAAAAATGGGTAAGAGGTGCAAGATGAATGGATTGTAGGGTTCCTGAGCATTTGCATTGTGAAAGGAAGTGGGAAAAGCACAAAAGCATGGACCCGGGTGCCCATGTTTTTTCAAATTAAAGGGTTGACTAGGAAGGGGCTTTCCTAAAATTTTTTTTTTAGGAATTTAATACATATAAAGAGAATCTTAGAACATAATTCTGACTAATCAGGGCCGTTTCCGAGTGGTGTGCTCAGACACATCCCCATAACCGATAAAGTAAATATATCATTAATTAATTCTTGATCATATCTACAATGGGAGAGTTATGGGGACTTAAGCCCCTAGAGGGAAAACCCAAATCTATCCTTTTTGATTCAAAGATGCACCCACAGAAGGGCTATATGGGGGGCTTAAGTCCCTCAGATTTGGAGCGAAAAATCATTTTTTTTATTCATGGGAGCACCCTTGGGGGAAGCCTTGAGACCTGAACAAAGCAAATACATCCTTATTTGATACATTAAAGTGTTCTTAAATTAAGACAACCATTTCTGACGCCCAGACTGGTTTAATTAGAATAGTTACTTTATGTTGGTATTCATTGGGCTCTTTTCATTATACTGTAATTTTCATTATACTGAAGAGGTAGGTAAATAATGGACAACCAATAGAGTAGCAAGCATTTCGAACAGAAAGATAATTTGTTAGGGAAATGCTTACAGGGTCAATTCTTTACATAATATTTACTTACCAGAAGTTATTCGATCTTCCAGATTTCTATTGTGTTGATTGTGGTAATTTAACTGACATATGCAAAGTTGCTACTCATTAATAAAATTTTGTGCAGTGACGAGAATACAATGTAACAAATATAATCATAAACACTCATTTGAAATTAAATCTAATCCATTACATTTCCGTTTCAAGGTGTTAAGTGCACTTCTGCCTGATTGCCTAATATTATCACAGAAAATTATTTGATCATATCACATTGGGAGGCTCAGAGGATTCTCATCCTATCAAAAAGAGGGATTATCCCAACTGTCTCAGTAGGCCCCGGATTCTTAGGTTTTTAGTTTTATGCACTGTTTCAAATAGTTAACTTACTTTTTATGATTTAAGAACTTCTGAATAAAATATGCAAATTATAAACAATTAAAAATGCCTAATTTGATAGTTATGACCTATACAAACCCAAAACGGCTTTAGTGCCTAAAAGACATGAAATCTACAAAATAATCTTTGTTGGTATATTTTGACTTTCAATACAGTTTGAGTAATTTTCAAAATGGTATGGATGTATTAGTTCTAATTTGCTACAGCATAAAACTATTCTTATCCCTTCTCCCCAGCCACCAATATCATGGGTTTTACTATTACGAATATGTTACGATTGATGTTCACATGACTAAGCTTCACCAGAATGGAGAAGTTTAGTTTCTGTTTGTTAATCTATATTGTTACCCAACACCTAACCAGAAAAATACGGGTTAGATTGTGCAGAACTGCTTTCAGGAATTACATTTTTTTCTTTTGTAGTAATTAATTTGTAATTTGTCAGGAATTACAGCTGGAAAAAGAACAGTATTTTGTTTGCAATTTTCTTGATGAAAATATGATTGATGATGGTATTTAAAAAAAATTAAATTCAAAATTAATACATTGCAAAGGTAAAGTTGCTATAGAATGTTTATATGAATGTTTGTTGGCATAATCAATAATTAATTAACAAATTATAATCAAGATACTAATTATGATTAATTTAACCTTATTGTTTAATAAATAGTTTTAATTATTTCAATTAATTCCCTTAAAGGAAGAGCTAACTACATCCTGGTAGCCCTCCCAGAATGAAATCCTGGGTATGCACTTGCAGTTAGAAGAAAAAATACATGAATATTTTTCTGCATTACATTCAAAAAGGCTTAATTGCTTAGAATGCCAAATGGTTTTATCAGAAAAGTGACTAAGCTAACTAGACATGAGCGAACTGTCTGTGTGGAAATTTTCACATTGGCTACTATGATAGGGTAATGCTAAGAACTGCAGTGAAATGTACAATAGCAAGAACAAGCTTACTTTTTCCAGTTTTGAATTGCTTCCAGATCCCAATTTGGTGCCCCCTTTTCAAAGTTTTTCATTAAAAAAAAATTCCTACATTTTCCTTTTCGACAGTAAACTGCTTGGAAAAATTTTTTCGTAAGAATTGGTACTTGAAAACTTTTTGATGTAGGTTCTTGAGGCACTAACTTCTTATGAACTGGAGAGGGGACAGTCAGGTTGTCAAAAATAGGGATGGACAATAGATGGAAATGGATTTAACATAGAACCAATGTTTTTATCAGTAGAAACAGGGGTTTTATATTTTTCTTAGTCAGAAGAAGGTAATATTCTTGTCGCTGGATAAATTGCCAATTTTCAAAATATGATTAATGAATAATTAAATTAATTATTGAAATAAAGTACTTCAAAAGCATGGTAGTAAATATCTAATATTTAACTAAAAAAGACATAAGTTAGCATGAGTGCAAAAAATTGAGCATTGGCATTACACTACAAATTATTGCATTTTTCAGCAATGTACCACAATATTTAACATTTAAAAAATCATTTGTAAAACTATAAATCATACCTTGGAATTGTGTATCTATTTGAGTTTCTGAAGGAACTTCAGGTGCTTCTAGAATACGTAATTGAACATGAGGTTCTTCAGTGATATCAGTCACTATCACTGGCTCAAATAATTTTTTCAGATTAAGTTGGGGTGCATCAACTACTGTATTAAGCCTTGGAACTTCAATAGCAACTGATTGATCACGTATCAAAACCTCAGCTTTCTTTTCCTCTAAGAAAAATACAAATAAATATCAGAAATGGACAAAACTTAGGCACATTATGTAAAGGAACACAGAAACTTATGACATGTTTACAATATTTTAGAACAGTGATATTCAAATGGTGTGCCTTATGGATGATGAGACGGTTTCAATTGGGTAAGATTTATTTCATTTCAATGGTTTTTAGCTTTAAATTTTCAACAAGTGTTTATCAATCAAAACTATATCTGATTTTTTTTTGTCATATTGGCAAAAGATATAAGGTTCGAAACAGCTGTTTTAGGATATTAATATTGTTTATTAATAAAATTTGTGTAATCTGATTTCTTTTAAGATCTAAAATATTACATTATGAAGAATATTTTCTTTTGCTATGCGAAACTAACTTCATCAAGATTGATTTACTTGTAATTGATAGTTTTGTGTTTGAAAATATGCACTTTTACAGACCATCATAGGAAGAAATATTAACATTCATATTTTCTATTAAAAAGAATGTCTCTTTAATTTTCCATGGCATTCTAGCTGCTTATTAACAGATTCATTTTTTCAATCAATAACTAGAGTTGATACTCTAAACTTGGAATGAAATTTTGAAAGCTTACTCAAGTTTCTTACAATTTTAGAATTTCATTAAAAATGTCAAGTTTCTTTGTTGATATTTGACCCATGGTTAAGTAGACTAACATTCCAGGTGGTTGTCTTGATGAGGCATCTTGTCATTAGCAAAACTGACCATATCTTGATGGACAAGATATCTCGCCATTAGAAGAAAACACTGACCACATCTTGATCATGAGATATCTTACCCCAATAGCTAAATTGGTCAGATCTTGAAGGACAAGATATCTCATCGAAAACAGAGAGTTAACCAAAGTGTGTATACAACTGCCTAGCTTATCAGTGGAAAAAACAAGGCTTTAACAGTGCAAGATTCCATGGAAAACTCCTATAGGCTAAAGGAAAAGAAAAATGGTTTTCAGCAATGAAAATAGTGGTATGTACAAAAAAATCTTGGATATAATATGAACCCTCGAACGATTAATTTCAAACTTCCATTATGCATATCAACAGCTGTTCCCTAATTTATGACCATGGTAAGTTTGCAAATACACCTTACTTCGTGGTTATTTTTAATGCAGCTTTTGATTACAAATGTACCAATGACAGCAACATGAACCAGTATCGGATGTTGGCATAGTAAAGATTTTAAAAAGCATAATGAAACATCTTATTATGGACAGTTTACCAAATATTGATGCTTGAATCACCAATTTAAAATGTTGCATAAATTACTCTTTCCATCTCTTGTGATTAAATATTCACTGCACAATCACTTGGTCACTTCAAATGGAAATTTCTGAACAGAGGGGAAGTTAAAGGACATCTTTCAATATTGAGTTTTTTCATAAAATATGTACCTTTTCCTGAAGCAAGCTTCAGTTTTTTAATTTTCTTTTTCATATCGGTATTGCATCTTGGTGTTGGCTTTGATCTCAGAGGAGATAACACCCGAGACCTTTCCTGTCGGCGATTTTCCCAGTCCACAGCCAGAGTTTGGATAATCTGATATTTTGCCTTCTTTCGAATATTTGTATCTTTACAACCTGCAAAATAAAAACATGAAAAGATAAGCACTTAGAATAATCCAGTTTAGAGTTTTCTAAAACATTACACTAAAAAGGTATATTAAGGGCCCGATTCAACCGAAACGCGATCGATCCCTTCGATTGCCTGAAAGCACTACAATCGAGTCTTACTTTGGCATTCCTTTCCGACTAAATATGATCAAAGCTGTTAGGGTTACCACAGGAGTAAGATGATTGCACAAACTGTTGCGATGTCACGTGATCGTCAATAAGAGAATGGTTATGATTATATGAGTACCTTTTTTCGTCGGTTTGGTTTGATGCTCTGCAAGTTCTACGAATAACATTGTGTAAGTTGGTAAAACCAATTCCCTAATTTCACTTGTGTATTCTGGATGCAGTGAGTCTGGAATGCCAGAATATCGTTCTGGTTCGCATGATATTCTGATTCACCAGAGTATCCCCAATGAGAGAGCAAACAGTGGAATATAAAAATACAAAAAGCAGAATAACCATTCTGATGCTTGTATTAGAAGCTTTTTTATATTTTAAAAGAGAATGGCCATATTTTTGTACTTGTGTGTATTGCATTGTTTTCTGACAAAATATGTATAATTTTTAAAGTTGAAGTTCCCTTTTATACTTTACGAACTGCCCCCAGGTAGCACAGTTTAAGTCATCTTGCATGTCATCCTTAAACAAGAACAAAACATGCATAAATACTTTGGATAAAACAAAGGCGGACTTGTTTTTCTATCATTCATGGGCCTTTTTCTCTTATTTGTGCTTTTAATTACATCAATAAGATTTACTTTTTTGTACTTTAGTGCAGGTTTAGAATTTATGAAATTTTAATGCAAATTATAAAAAATATCACTATTTTATGCTTTCAGGAATTGTTCTGATCCCATCTAAAAAAATTCCAAGCAATTAAGAAATAGCATGCAACTTTAATTAATTCTGAACTAGTCTTTCATATTTCTTAGAAATATCAACACCAAGGGTGATAAGACACCGAAGAAAGAGGAAGATGTAGAAGTGTACATAAAGTATTGTTATTTAAATTTGTCAACCAAACACTGCAACAATATTTCATTTCTGTATTCAGATAATTGATCAATGCATGTCATATTGAGAATGCAGACCCAAGACAAACGCAATGAAAGATATTAAATGAAAACTAGATGTCAATTGACTCAAAGCAATCACTGAAAAAATGTTAGTCTGCATTTTGTCTCATTTGCAACCCAAAGGTAATTCTTGTCTCATTCAATTGCCATTTCTTATTTCATGCAATACCACCATTGAATATTAGAACATTTATTTTCTGATGTTGAAATCTCATAAGTTAGAATTATTTTGTGACAAGATATAGCATGACAAATGAAAAGTTAAAAATTCCTTACAATTATAGTGGGGCCAAGCCAAAGTGCCTAATATGAAATATGGCCATGCCTGAAATACTCCCGATTAGTGCTTAGAACATTGAGTAAGCACCAATAAATCACAGGAAAACATTTGTTATCTAAAAATACTCAAAATGCATAGAACAAATTGCTTATCTGTATTTCTACAGAATATTTATTGGTGTTCATTGCAAATCAGCGTGAAGAAAATTGCAGATGTACAGAAATGTCTCTCTACTCTGTATCGGCAGTAAAACTTTCATTTAAATCCAAAGGATTTCCTAGAAAAGTTAAATATCAAGGAATTCTCATTCTTGAAAGATGAATGATATATCTGTCATGTCCAGAAGAAATACACAGAAAATGATCGCATCGAGCGTACTCGGAATGCAGAGAATGCATAATATACAAATACTTTCGATTTCTGTACCATGTTCATTATGAAACATATATAGATGATTATTAAGCCAATTAGAAAACTGCTTTGAAAATTATAAGTATCAAAATGGGAAGTTTCTTGATAATGCACAAGTTAAAATTCTTATAGTTATTCAAGTGCAATACTCCTGTAAAAGAAATGACACTCAACATATTCACATGATATGAACCCTTTTTTTCATTGGAAGTATGCTTTAACAAATGGTTAAAAGATAATATCAACACCCATTCTAAATCACTGCATGTAGTTTAAGCTTTGAAATAAATGCATAGACTTACAAGATGGGCTAAGTCATGAATGGGGCATGAAGTTTTAATATCTTTATATTAATTACTTTTATTTTTCTTCAGATATGTTATAAAGACCTAGGGGATTAATCATTGAAAATTTCATGACCGAACAGAGAACACAAATTGTGAAATGAAACTATCGAAACAGAGGATCAATAATTCTGACCCAATGAACATGTTGTTGCTATTATAGCATGAGATTTTCCAAATGAATCAATGATTAGATGTTTGATTGTTCATTTTTGAGGAACAGGGTTCAGTAAATGACCTTCCACAAATAGGCAGACCATGTTTGGTAAGGAATAAAACCACAGTTAAACATGTAAGTGAGTTGCAGATCCAGTTGGGTTCTAGATCTGACAGCTAATTTCTTCCTATGGAGCTATCTTAGAGACAAAGTTTATGTTAACAAGCCTCAGACACTCCAACAGCTGAAGAATAACATTTGGGCTGAAATCAGATTGGAACCTGGAACAGTCATGAAAAATGCCTTGGAGTGCACAATTGTGTAAAGCAGAAAATCAACGCATGATAAAATATTTGAATTTTCACACCCAGTGTACATTAATTCTCTAGAGATACTGTATAAAATTCTATAGTATTGCAAATTATAAACAAAAAAATAAAGGAGTTACTATTGAAATCCTTTAGTGACTTTTGGCCAACCTTTACATAAATATCGCTCAAGAAAATTTTTCAAAGATACGATGAAAATTTGAAGTTACCTCCTACTAGAGTTGTTAGCAGAGAATATTTGATAATTTTCTATTTAAAACTGCATTTTATAGGAAATTGCAAAAATTGATTGTAGAAGCGAACCTGAAGTTTATTTATGTATCATTTAGTACAATATATATAAGCAGCGCATTTTATAGAAATTTTATATCATGGCTTTTACTGAAAACCATGATACATTTTTCATATATTATTCATAATGCTGCTGCCAGTGAAGTCTAGAGATATGATAAGCAACATATATCCCCATATTTCTACATATAGTTGTGAAGTTCACATATTAAACTTATTAGTTGGGGATATATTAAAAATGAACACAAAAATAACTATATATTGTCAAAGTAAATAATTCACACCTCAAGCAAAATTGTTGAAAAGAGCAAAAATAACTGAAATGCGTACTTTTCTTATGTATATTTATTATATATTTTCTTCTCAGAAGTACATTTTTAAACTTATGATTTTTTCATAAATGTATTCTTTCATCGATTAAAAAATATGGCATTTTATTTATTTTTTATGCCTTTAGAAGAAAATTCTTGATTTTTATCCTCTTTGAGAATGTTTTCCCAACAGATTATGAATGAGAAATTTTCATCTCTACCTCCTACAATAAGCGATTTTCTTGCATATCTAGATAAGACTGATTTTGGAGTAGAAACAATGTTTGTGTTGAGACATTAAAAGACAATACTGTTTCTGGTATTTTTTATGGAATTTGTGAAAAGTACATTGAATTAAATAAAAAATGCAAATCAAAATATTTGATGTTTAAACAATGAAATCCATGAAAGTTCTATAACGCTGCCATAGTTACTAAGAATGGCACCAGTGCTTTATCAAATAAAGAGAAACAAAGAATTAAGAACTTACTTTGTAATATAGAAGACAACTTTTTAAGGAGCATAATGTTGCGAAGACGCAGTATTCTTTTAACGCATTTGTATGATCTCTCTTGTCTACCATATTCATGGACCATAAAGTGAGTCTATTGAAGAAAGAATAGAATATTGTTTTTCATAAAACAGTAAATCCAAAAATGGACAAAAACGGAAAATGGTTAAAAAATTGTATCAATAGATATTTATGTGAACAGGGAGAAACAGGTTCATATGTAAAATAACAGCAAGATTATCAAATATAAATACCCCCGACAAATTTTAATACACCTTTATTAATTGTCAATAGGCTTCATAATGTATGAAAATATCAGATATCTGAGAGCATATTTCTCTTTAAACAAAAATTAAAAAACAATTAATGAAAAACTATTTGCTGCAACATAGTTGACTAGAATTCCAATATGGGGTTTCAAATGTAAGATTTGAGTAAATTTTAAACCATTGAGAAAAAAAGATAGGAGTAAGCAATTTCAAGCTGTTTTCAGCACCAATCCTCTTCTAGTAGCATATGTAGAGCAGTGTGGTTCTCAAACTTTCCAATTCAAGGATCCCCTTGAAAATTAAAAATTTTCGTAGACCCTTGAGATTATAAAATTAAATGAGACAAGATTTGCAAAAGATCATGTGATCCTTATTTTTCAACTTAATATTTTTGAGTAAAATATTTAAATTGAAGTTAAATAGATTATCAAAAGTTAAAACTACACATTAAGGCTTAGTAATAATAATTGAAAGTTAGACAGAAAAACTAGAGTTTTGAAATAAAAATAAGAATAAAGATACAAATCTTATTTATCAATTAAAATGTATTGAAATCAATAAGTTCTTAAGTTTCAAAATTATAATATTAGTTGGCATCAAAATCATCAAGCACAATACAGACAACGTCAAGTAACGGGCATAAACATACAAGGAAGGTTTTGCTGATATAGAAGAAATACACTCAGGGAAGAATAGAACCCAACGCGAATCGAATCTACACCGCTTACAACTTGCACCTGATTGTTCGGATTAAATGGCCATAATTGATAAAAATTGATAGGGTCGACTCTTAAGGAACCCCTTTTTATTAACTGTCAAGACCCGCGCATATATACAACTCTATATATAATGTCAATTTTCATTCCATATTTCTTTTTTACGAAACAAAATGGTTTTAATCGAAAATAAATAGAAGGAAAATGCGACAGCTGTGGGTCAGTTATGCGTAATAATTTATTTCGGACAAAGTCAATGCCAAATTTCGGGAAGCATACCGGTGCACCGCAACATTCTAGAAATTTGGTCAGAACCGACAAGATTCATTCATTCAAAAATATTTAAATCGACAGGCATATTTGCTTGTCGACTGCTAACTTATTCCTTCACTGCGATGTCAAACGTCGTTCAGGTCTCACATTCGCACGTTATGTATCCTTAATGTAAAAACACTTTTTGCTAAAGCCACAATCACGGTTCGTAATTGGAGTCGTACTTGGCGTCTATCAATTTTGTTTTGAGATTGAGTTTTAGAACTTACTTCTCAGTCGTGAATTTTGACGCCCAATTTTTCAGAATCCGAATGCAAATTTCCACGAATTCTATTCAAAAACGTGAATGTCATCTAAGTTCAGACCTAATCATAACACTGTTCATACAGTCCCTGGCCAAATTATTAGACGCACTTTGATTTTTTTTAGGTTATGAACTTCCAAGGACAAGCATTTTTTACAGTTCCAACTATTATTGCGCTAATCTCAATATAATTGTTAAGTAATTAGTATTAAGAAAAAGTAATGCATCTTATGACGCAAGTAACCACTGCAATAATCTAGAACAAGTACGAATCTGCGCCAAATATGATAAGGGAGATGGTAAATGAAACTTATTTTATATTTTTTGGAGTCTAAATTTAAATTATACAGTTCTTGTTCATTAACTATAATTTTGTACATACAAAATATCACTATTCTATTAAATAAGGATAAAAAAATATTTGAAGCCTCAAAAGATTACAGGTAAAACCTCTAGTTAGCACCAAATGCTCAAATAGAACCATATGTCGAAAATTAGAAGTTTCTGAATCATCTTCGAGGGAAATAAAATTTTAAAATGGATTTAGGTCGGAAACCTGCCCATTCGAGGAAGAAACAATGTAGTGGAAAACCTATTTTGTAGTAAGAAAGGAATTCAATCCTAGTCTGGTGCAAATTTTTCAGAAATGCAAGGCCCGTAGACCCGCTTGAAAGCTGCTGTATAAAAGGAAAACATCTCAAACCGGCAAGATTTGGACTTGGGGAAGTCGATGTATTTTTGTGCTTTCTATTAAATCTCATATGTAATAAATTAGTATCTACTTTTAAACCGAATGTTTTTATTTCGATGTTTCAGGGAGGACGAATTAAAAATTTGTACAACTTATCCGTTTAAAAGACAGCGTCGGGTGAAAAATATAATCACAACACACAGGGTATGAAATGCCGACCAAATTCATGATTTAATCTGGAAATGAGTGGCAAGGAATCTGGGTGTCAGGTGGTCGGAGACAATTTAGCAGGATCAATAATACAAGGATTTGAGTGACTGGCTGCAATTGTACGGCTCCTGGGAGAAGGTAGTGAAGTCACGTGGTTTTGAACGAGTCTAGTAGTTAAATTAGGGGTGGTTATTAAATCACTTCTATAATTGCCCGGTTTCCGGTTCTAAGTTAATACTTCGTTGCCGAAAGCGATAACATTGAAACCGACTTGGCATGAGAACACATCCACGACGATCGCTACTCATGCTTTAACGTGTGGCATCCTCCTTCAAAAGCGCCTTTCACACCTATTCAGAAATCAACTGACCCAAGGTCGACTGCCTTGGGTCAGTTCACTTCTCCCGGGAGCCGCACTATACATCAATACTAAAATGATTCTCAAATGGCAATGAAGGAACATTAATTTAAAATGCTTTTTCTGATTTTGTATGCCATCCCCCGAGACAGGAACTAGCAGCTTTTTTTCTCGTTTTCCGAGCTATTAAATTATGTTCGGACAGACAAAATCTAAAGAGCTTGATTTTTTACGTGAAGTTGCTTTTGACAGAGTTCAACCCTAGCATCCTTGATCAGGCCTTCCATAAGTTTAATCACCCCCCGCCCAATAGTTGTTTAATGCAAACTCAACTAAAACCGGCTTCGAAATTAGTCGTTCTTATCTTTTTGCCCCACTAAGTTAAAGCATTGCACAAATCCTTAAACGTTTTGATTTTAGAGGTTTTTCCCATAACAAGATCAATTCTTCTGTTAAAGATCCCTGTAAAATATCAAACCACCCAACAGGTGGGGAATATATCATACACTGCACATGTGGAACGGGTTATATTGGTCAGAGTAGGCAAGCTTTGAAATTCCGGTTGCAAGACCACATGCGTTGCGTTAAAAATAAGGAAATAAGCAAACAAATCCTGCAATCGCTCTACACCGTTGAGAATTTTCTCACCAGTTTAATTTTGAACAAGCAAAAGTGGTCCGATCTCCGAGATCTAATTTTCGAGTTAGAATACCAGGAAACTTTTTCTATTTTTACGTTGTCGAACGCACTAGTGACTGACGCCCCTTTACACACGACCTGCAAAGGCTTGGTCAAAAAAGCGAGTTATGGTAACACTATTTTAGAATAGCACTCAATATTTAAATTCGCGTTTTCTTGTGATTTACTTCTCTCGATGATGGTGGATGTCTTTGCTCCAACGAAATTGCCATTGACGAAGTTTTTAAATCGTGATAAGTCATTGTTTTTGAAGGTTTTCAATTTTTACAAGCAATTTTAACTGAAGTCTTCATGTGTTATCTAGGAAACAATGTGACAAGCCACAGAAATATATGTTCCATAATGAAAAAATAATTAACAAAGTATTCAAGAGAATTTCTAATTGTTTAAATGAGCGCGCAATACTTTCAAAGTTCGTTCAAACGTGACCTCTTGAACAGTTTATAAACTACTGTTATAATTTGAGGATTTTTTAGAGTTTGAGTTTTTGAACCATTATAACTTGAGGCCTTTCAATATAAAAATGACTAGGAACGCGGTTACTCTATTTCATATTATGTTTTATACAATGATATATAAAATTTAACTTACTGAATAATTTTGAGCTTTTCTTTTGCTCAAGTTATATTTATGTTACGTCAGTTAACAATTTAAAATGTTTGTCCCGACAATTTTTGAATAGTTAGAAAGCGGAAAATGCAACACGTAAGTCAAAGCAGCCGGAGAATTGACCGATTTCGAAAGCCAAAGAGAAAAAATCATTTTACGGGAAGTTCATTTTCAAAATAAATATGAAGATGGATCTTATGCATGCGACATAATCTGGGTTCGAATCCGGGTTTAGACATGAATGTTCGTAGTGGTTCGGAATCCACTTTGAATCGTAGGTCCAGGCATTCGACAGGAAATAACGTCTATAAATTCAAATGCATAAAATATGCATAAGGGGCCGTCTTCATATTAAATTGAGCACCAATTTCAGTTTCCAATAGCAACCCCTATTTTGACACACAATTTCGAATCTATATCAATTTAACCAGATACCAAGTTTCATGTCATTCATGAATACAGAAAGTTTGAAGCTCCTAATGTTAAATCAGTTTCTCAGACTTTTATAGATATCTTCCTACATAATATTCCTATAGCGCTGATATTTTTGTAGCATGTTGTTATTAAGGTACCCAAAGCTATACATGTTTTAGTTTTAAATTATTTTTAGTTTCAATACTAATTAAATTAATATTAAAAAAATTATGAATAGGAACCCTGATATATTTTGACAGAAATCGATTCAGAAAGGCTCTTAATATTACCATAAAATATTTCAGCTCTTTCCTGTGGATAGTTTTTGCGCTACACTTCAAATTTTCGTCAGTATAGTGATTTTAGGGCATCCAAAAGTTAAAAAAATTATGACAACCCTGAGGAATGTTAACTTTTGAAAAATGTTTGAAAATAGCATTTATATGTAATCTAACGGACATTGCTTTCTACCAGTAATGCTGAACAATGGTTAATCTAATTGTAGAGACGGGCAAAGCTATGTTTTTACGATAAGTCTTTACGGCTATTGCTAACTTGCGTTACCAATTAACTGTTATTATGAAAAGCTTATTTAATAGTTATTAAATAAGTTTAAAAGTTGTCATTAAGTGTTAAAAATTGAAGTTGACGATAAAATTAAACAGTAAATATTAATTATCATTCTGGTCCATCAAGATCTGGTCAATTTTGCTAATGATGGGATACCTTGCCGAAACAACCACCAGGAGGGTTAATGTTCTTTGTAACCTTTTAGTCCAGCAACAAATGAACAGTTCTTGATTAACTACAAATAATCTCGATCTATGAATACCGACTTTCATTGTGGAGGTGATCCCTGAAATAAACAACTGCTTTAACATTGGATATCTCCAGACATAACGATAGTAGATTAATGAAATTTCATATTTAGACAAATTTGACTATAGAATCTGATTAAGGCACCAAAACATGGTGTTGCCATTGGAAATTTTTGTTCATGCAAAATTTGGTGAGGACGGCCCCTTATTCAATGTTTTTGCATTTGAATTTGTAGAGGACGTTATTCCCTATTGAATGATATCTTTGAATTTATAGTGCTCAAAATAAGGGGGGGGGTCGTTTTTTTCACGCGACAGTACATCTATTTAGTATATTTAGCACTACTGTTCAAATATGTAGTACCGAGTCTAATAACAAGTCTTGTTATACTGTTTTATAATGTTCTACCTCAGTACTTGGTCGGTTGTTTTCGGGTTTTCTGGCGCAAGGGCCATATTTGGCCAAGCTGCGCCAATCACAAGACAGACAACACAATGAGATGAAGAACAAGCAAAAAGCAGGATAGGCGAGGGTAAAAATGAAAGGGAGAAAAGATCCTCGGGTACCTCGGGGTTGTGATGCCCGTACACACCTATAGAAGATGCGCACCTGAGGGTCCCCGGTACTTGAAAAACGAGCGATGTTTAGATACTTTTATGACCAGCATACTGATAACTAGAATTTGATAGTTTGCAAAAATATTAAACATTTGGATATTATTAAAAGGTTTTACGTCCGATTTTGTGTTAAATATTGTGCAAAAACAGTTTTACACAATAGTTAATAAAAAAAACGCATAATTAAATGTGCCTCCATTTATCAAAGATAAAGATTTCACTACATCGTTCACCTCGTTTTTATATATGAATACCGTTTTCTTTACGTGGATTACACTTATTCGAAGTACCCTGCTCTGCAAAGAAATGAGAAGAAAACTAAACAATTAGGAAGCTTTTATTTCCTAATCTAATGAATAAAAGTTTGCAAATTTTGACAAACTTGAAATTTTAATCACTCCTGTTAAATCAAAACTGTTAATATTATTAGTTTAAGTCTGCGATAACAACTGTTATTGCAAATTAATTGTAAAGCAATTAGTTAACATTATCACCGTAAAATAACACTTTTGCCTACTGCTAATTAATATAACTGTTTTAAATTCTATCTTTTTAGCTAGTTTTATTCAATAATAGATCGAAGACGTATGTTTCACACACCAGCAGGGCTGCCAGCCAAAGCACTTGTGAAATAGCATAAATTTTAAAAATAGAATAAAATCTCCATAAACCTTACTTTTGTTGCTCAAATGCAAAATGAATTGGCGAAAATACAAAGATGTGATAATTAAGTATGAAACAGACGTTGAAGATCTCGCCAAGAAAGTCATGAAAACTTTTGAACATGACTTGAGACGATTTAAGGAGCAGGAGACGAAACAGGAGCTTATGGGACGATTTTGCTTAAAAAGATACCCCTCGTTGCCAAAGTTGAAAAATAGTGGCAAGAAGTCGCATGTGATGGTCCTGCACCAGCCACGAAGATAAAAATGATCCAATCTGCTTAAAACCATTTGAACATGTTTCCGAATTTCTTAAATAAGTTTACCTTGTCCGATGGAAGCTTTCGTTGATTGGTTTGGGTTTTATGGCGCAAGGTCCGATAGCGGACAATTGACAAACGCAAGATTAAAATTAAAACTAGACTTTCTAATATCATAAACCTATTAAAAAATGCAGACCAGCAACATGATGTATTGTATAAAAAGGTATGAGAATCGCATATTTGTATCGGGTTGTCCGGAAAGTTCGTGCCGATTTTGAAGGAAAATTGAAAAGCAGAAGATTTAAATTTTAGTAGACATTTATTAAATTATATAGGTGCCATTCTGTTCTACAACCTTTCTCCATCTTTCAGGCAACTTGAAAATTCCATCGTTCCAGAATCTCTCAGGTTTTTCAGCGAAAAACTTTTCTACTTGATTTTTTATCTCGACCAAAGAGTTGAAGTTTTATCCATCAAGGGAATTTTGTAATGATCGAAATAGGTGGAAATCAGAGGGCGCGAGGTCTGGTGAATATGGTGGATGGGGTAGAACATCTCAACCGAGCTCCAACAACTTTTGTCGAGTTATCAAAGACACATGAGTCCGCGCATTGTCCTGATGAAACACGACGCTCTTCCGATTCGCTATTTCTGGACGTTTTTGTTCAATTGCTGTCTTTAATTCGTCTAATTGGGAACAATACTCTGAATTTATCGTCTCGTTGTTTGGTAAAAGCTCATAGTATAGGATCCCTTTCCAATCCCACCAGACACAGACCATGACCTTCTTTGGATGAAGACCGGCTTTTGGGGTGGCTAAAGGTGGTTCATTCCGCTTTCTCCAAGATATTTTTTCGCTCAACATTATTATAAATGATCCATTTTTCATCCCCCGTCACTACTTGCTTCAAAAATGGTGTCTCCTCGTTGCGTTTATAGAGCGAGTCGCAAATGGAAATGCGATCCATCAGATTTTTCTCCATCAAAACGGTTTATGTATCCAAGCTTCACAAAATGCTCGTGGATGGTGGATTTTGACATATTTAACATTTCTACTAATTTACGTGTCGTATAGCGTGGGTTATTCTCGATCAGTGTTTTAATCTGATCTTCATCTGTGGTGGAGGGCCTACCCGGGCGTTCTTGATCTTTAAGATTGAAATCACCAGCTTTAAACCTAGCAAACCACTTCCGCACAGTTCTTTCAGCTTCAGCACCTTCGTCACAAACAGCACATATCTTGTTTGCCGCTTGTGTGGCATTTTTGCCTTTCCGGTAAAAGAAAAGCATTAAATGCCTAAAATGCACTTTGTTTTCTTCCATATTCAAAGGCGTATAAAACTGACAAAAATTAACGTATCGTAACCAATTTTTTTCCAAATATGCCTGAAGTACCGTCTTTTACGATATGTACACGTCATTTGTTTTCAATCGTTCTGGTACATTCAGACCTGTCCTTACGCCACCTACCAAAAATCGGCACGAACTTTCCGGACAACCCGATATATACGATTCTCGGGTATGATGAAAGAACAATTTAAAGCTTCAAAGGTCAATGACACGAAGCATGGAAAAACTGATTTAAAACACTAGTCAACATGATGTATAATACAAAAAGAATGAGTGATGTAATATAAAAGTCACGACGAGGGTAAAAATATTGCATGGCATTACAAAAATGATGGCATTCAACAATGGAAAAGGATTTGGATGGAGATTTTCCCCCAGCCAAATCAAGTTTAAAATGGAATTCTTAAAAGACATTATGAGAAGGTAGTTGAAAACAGGACGTGCAATTAAATGAGGTGAATAGTAAAACAAACCACTTAAGCGTTACATGCAGGGAAATCCTCTAGAAATAAAAAAATTCTGTGGTTAAACGTGTGTCCGATACGAAGTCGAGTTAAAATCACATCTGCTTGCAGAGATGGTAAAGATGAAGATGTGAGTGGAAATAATGAATTCCATGTATCATCCCAAGTTAGTTAACTTGGGAACTCCAGTCATGCTGCCATTCGTTCCACACAATGTCTCGGACAGTTCGTAAGAGATCATCGTATTGTCCAATGAAAGCAAATTCATTATATTACATATGGTTGTTTACATCAAGGAGAAAAACGAACACCGAACCAGTTGCCAAAAGAACAAGGAGCAGGCAAATCATAGTATAGGATATCTATGGCATCAAATGGAGTTGGAAATTTACAATTGATACGATTATGGATAAATTTATCTATTTCGACACGTAGTTAAAGAAAAAAATTTAGGAGTGAGGGCTATAAAATTAGGGTTTCAAGATTATTCCATTTTTCAAAGGGATAATGCCTAGAAGTATACTGCTCTCTGATTGGTAAAGAATGCTTTTGTATCATGTTCTCAGACAATTGTGTATACCCTACCATACCTTAATCCTATAGAACATTTGTGGGAAAAACTTGAAAGGCTATTCGAAAACACAATATCACGTCGATAAAAAGGTTTGCTATACAAATTGTGAAAGAGAATGGTCTAACATTACTTAATCTGAGAATACAAAACTTGTTTATTCAATGTTTAACAGATTAAAGGCTCCAATAAATCATAAAGGATATGATACAAAATACTAACTTTACGGGGAAAGTAGAAGAGAATGCAATCCTTTGACCTAAATTACTTCCATTTGTATTTCATTGCGATTTTTTCACTGAAAGTAGCAGGTGACTGTGTAACATTTATGCTTACAAGTTGTTGCCATGGTTTGAAAATCATCAGTACGACACGTTGGAAGAGATTCTACATAGGGTGATTCGAAATTCCCTGGTCAAACTTTAAAGGATGGTGGTAGTGTGCATCAAAATATATTTTGTTAAAGAATGTACGTCAGCAACTGTTAAGCGTAGGTACTAGAGGGTGCTAAATTTAGCACGTTTGTAAACAGGTCTTTTTTAAAAAAAAACTTCGTCATTCGCAATAAGGGATTTCGCACGTGATGGAACATTAGATTCCGAGATAACTGGCATATATGTAATGTATGTGGCTGCCAATGGAAACGTAGCTGTTCAAACCGTGTACCGTGAACGTTTCAAAATCGACAGATTTCTCAACCTCATGTAAAATGTCTTCCATTTCGGGAGTTATATTCTCTGCCGACCCGCATCATGCCTACTGACATTTTAGTTTCACACAGCTGGCTGTGCAAACGCTGAAATGTTTGATGATTCGGCACTCGCATATTGGGAAAGCGTTCACTGTACAATCTTTGAGCAGCTCTTACGGTTCCATTGGCAGAACCATGTTAGGTGCATGTCAGTCATCTCGGAATTCGTGTAATGCTCCAATCATGTGCGAAATCCGCGAAACAAACGACGAAATTGTTTTTAAAGCGAGAACAAAGTCTAAACGAGCTTCTCTAGCACACACGCGCAAGTTGCGAACATACATTCTTTGACAAAAATGCTTATTTAGGTGCACCCTACCACGCTATAAAGTTAAGCTAGGGAATTTCGAATCATCTTGCATAAACGTGATTCTTTTTCCTAGCCGGTGTAGCCATGTATTCCAGCAAAACGATGAGTAGTACATCTCATAGTGGTTTGTTTCTGCCATGCTAGTCAAGGCAGCATCTCCAAGTTTGATTTTTCTAGTTGACGATTGTAACATGCTGCGTATAAAAGTACCTGATAACATTAATAGGAGTAATACTCAACCAACTGCTGATTGAGTATGCTGTCTAAAGACTTTTAAAGCATCCGACATTTATACATGCAGCATTATAAACAAAATTTAATCCTAAAGACCAAACTTGGAGAAACTGCCATCTTCACTAACATGGTATCAGACCAGAGGAAGGCTGAATTAGGAATCAGAGCCAAGTCTAACTTTCAAAAACAGAAATAAGTGAATTTCTGCATTCCCAAAGAGGCGCACTGAATCGAAATTCAAAATATATTTTATAATTATCATATAAATCAAACAAAAAGAGCACATACCATATCCAATATTTCACTGCAGTTTTTAGCATTCTTGAATTCACTCGATGTCGTCCTCAGCTTTTCAAACATCTTTTTAATGAGAAACCTTCTGTTTTTTGCATTTACATTTCTTATGCGTTCAGTTTTAACACTAACCACACTACCCATAGTTGAAGAAAAAATAGCATCACATTCACCATCGGATAAGTCTGTATCACTCATCAAATGAACGGATTTTTTCAAAACTGACTTAGCGTCAAATGCTCTGTCGACAGACACCACGTCAACATCGGAATCATCTTTGAATTTCCGTTTACAAAGCGGGCTCTTCCTCCTGCGTTCTGAAGTTTTTTTGGGGCGATTGAATTTAACGTCATTTTTCTGATCAAGAGGATCACCAGGCGTGCTCTCGGGAGGGTTTGGTGATGAAGTTTTTAACACGCCACTTTCAATCGCAAGGTGCTGGTACTGAGTTGGCATTTTTTCCATTGAAGGTTCGGCATTTGACTGAATTTTAGGATTGCCTTGATTCTGACAAGAGACATTGGATATCTTGATCATATTAGAATTCAAGGGACTAGATATCTGCTCACCATCTTGAATTATCGATGAATATAAAATTACTTGATCGCCGAATTTAATGGCTTTCATATGCATATTAGCTGAACCCGTTAGATTATTTCCATCGGGTAATGGAATGGAAGGGTTTGTGGTCGATAGGACATTGCTTTGAGCAGTGACAATGTTTATAGACTTAGAAATCAAACACTCCTGTGAAGGATTAGATGTCTGAGAACTGTACAGCACTGGAGTATTTTTATCTACGTTTTGTGAATTATTTGGCAGCTTCATTCTCAGAGGCGTAGCTTTGGCCGGTTTCGGCAAAATCGGGGTCATAACAGCATTTTTAGGACAGAATTTGTACTCAGGGGTAGATTTCGTGGCGTCTAGATGGGTCTTCAACGTTGGGTTATCAGACAAAACTTTACGAACCAAAATAGGAGGTTTATTTATTAGGTCAGTTGTCGTGAAGTTTTGAACAGTTTGAGGGGAAAGAGAATTAGACATGAGACCAGTATTGACGTTTTGCACAGTATTCGTCACTGGTCCGGTAGAAGAGACAGGCAAAAAAAATATGACTTGATTAGAAATGTTTGCCCCTGGAACATTGAGGACTGTTCCACTGTTTACATGGTCATTCGAAACAACAGCGCCGTTGTCGTAAATGCCAGAGAGTTGCAAACTATTATTATTTGACGCCGAGTTGATAACTTGAGATGATAGAACAAAATTGCTGTTGTTACACATCACGGGTGCATTAAAGACCGCCTGCGTGTTCTCAGGAACATTTGAGGTGTGCAATGATGGTGAAGAAACTGTTGTACTTTGAACCGAGAGGTCATTGGCACGGTTAGGAGTTGAAGATTCTATAGCGGTGGAAGTAGACGAATTTTGTTTGCTATTGGAAGACAAAGCAATAGAGTTCAAATTCTGTGGAGATTTACTTATATCCATGCTTTTGGTCGTTTCGGAAGAATTTTTATCCCAGTCTGAACGTAACGTTTCGTTACAAATAAGTGACATACTCGGAGAACTTTTACTAGAGTCCATTTTCTTTTCAATTTTGCTGTGTCCACAAAATGACGAAAATTCTTTCGAAAGTCTATCGAAAATTACTGTTCTTGAACAGGGTGAACAGGGACAAACGGGCAAGGGATATAAATCTTTAATAAATTCAGGCTCCTCTTCTAATGAATCAATTTCTCTGATAAGAGTACGCTGTCTTTTAGAGGGTGCCACTTTTAAAGTTTTACTGCTTTCTTCACTGTTATTAGTCTTCATTTTCTTCAACGAAGTAGTTTCTTTTGTGGGTTGTTTTAAAGTTTTTCTCGTATTCACGGAAGACGGTTTTTCGGCGCTTTTCGTCACAATCAATTCATTAGATTTGTTTACAGGCTCGGAATTATTTTTGGGATTCTCAGATTGAGCTGCGGTGCTTGATTCCCCTTTATGAGAAGTCATTTTGTCCAGTACCTCCAAAAGTTGCTTCCTGTTCTTTTTGTCATCTTCAACAAAAACGGGAGAAACCCACTCCGTCCCAGCAGCGAGTACTGCCGAATCTAAATATCGAGCTGGAAGTCGAATTGAACGCTTACCTCTTTCAACGAATGAAAGCTTATCGGAAGTTTCGATGCATTTTTTCTTTTTCATTTTTGGGATTTTTTCTGATGCGAGTTTTGGAGATTGTACTTTTGCATTTGTTTTCAAATGCTGTTGCTTTGTCGATGGCTTTGCTGCGGTCCTGTTCGAGTTCAATGTTTTCTTATCAGATGATTCAGTTTTCGATACATTTTTTGCCTCAATTTTTGAATTTTTTTCAGGAATCAAAATTTTGGGTTTGATAGTATCTTTTGAGTTAGAGATTTTTACGGTGATTTCAGGCTCGCTATTTGGCGCCCTCGTTATTTTTGAGAATTTTTGCTGTTGGGTCTTACTCAGTTTTTTTGGTAAATATTTTTGCCAAGCTTTCAATTTTTTCTTTGGGGACGGTTTATTTTTTAATTCCGATAGCTCTTTATTTGACGCCAGAGCATCGGTAGCTTTATTGCAAATTGAATTTGTTAACACAGGACCTTTATCAAAATACGACTGATTTGATTGTACTAGCATGGCAACATCCTTACTTGTACCTAACGTGTTTAAATTAATCAAAAATTCATTGAGCAAATCTGATTCATTTTCTTTCAGAAATATTGTTTCCTTAATTACCCCAAGTTTACTATCTTCGGGTGTTTTTAAATGTTCTGGAAGTTCTTCGCCCTCTGAACTAGATGACGATGACGACGATGATGACGAAGACGGCGGTTCGGATTCTTGTTTTTCACACGAAATATCCGATACTTTATAACCTTCTGAACTTCCTTTTGTCAGCCTAAGTACCAGTCTTTGAGCAGACTGGTCGGAACTAACGTCACTTTTTATTCTTTTAACGCGTTTACTTGGCAAAGGTCTATTCATTCTAGATCTTAACCTTTTTCTGTTATTCTGAAGTCGTGCTACGGGAATGTCATCATCACTAGAACTATTGCTGGAAGAACTTGAACTCATCAATGTTATAACTGATGGCACTGAGGCATCTGCCAGCATAAGATCTGATTCGTTCATTTCCTCCTCTTTTCTTACTTTCATCTCAACATTGCTCGTTCCAAGTGAAATACCATTTCTAATTTTTAAAGCAGCCAAAGTAGTTACTTGGTGGTCAGGTTTCCTAAGTTTACCCAGTTTGAGAATAGTTGCATCAGGAGAAATAGGAGCAATATTTGGATTTATTTTTTGAAGATAGCGAACATTTAATGTGGCTGATGTGCTCAAAAACTCGTCTAATCCTTTACTCACAAAAGCAGACATGGGATTTTTTTCATCAGGAGGCTTTACAGAATTAAAAGTTTCTGACCCATTGTCTGTAGAAATTGGTGGTTTCTTTTCACTGTCGCATTGTGTTGTACCAAAATTCAAGCTATCAGTAGAGGGTTTAGTATCTTTAGGGCATTTTGTTTCTTTCGAATTTTCACCTTGCAAAGTTGTTTCTGCGCCTTCATTTGTACCGAAGTGTAGTTTAAAGCATTTTTCATCCTCACTTAATCCCGACGACTGGGGAACTGAATTAGTTGCATTAAGGTTTGCATTAACTATATCGACATTTTCCAAGGAGATAGGATATTGGAAGTCCGCTTCTGGAGCAAAAAATTTATTTCTCCATCCTTTAATCTGAGTAATATCGGTAGTTTTAGTGGGGACGATCATTTCCTCGTCTTCTTCCGTGGTCTGTATTTGCACATGGAATTCTTCCATGTCACTCTTCGAACGAAACTGGAAAAATCGAACGCCTTCGATTTCTTCAATTTCTGTTGTTTCATTAGAAGAATTCTTGCTTTCTACACACTTAAATGGATCAGTAAGAGAGTCATTGTCATCAGAATCATTTGATGGCAAGGTACTCATAAATGACAATTTATCCTCGTTTTCAAGTTCTTCAGTGGATGATCCTTCGTGTGAAACATTTTTCTCCGACTCTGGCAATGATCCACACTGGTCAAGTGATATCCTCCTCAAAAGGACCTGAGGTTGACGAATTTCATTCACCGAATCTTGGGATTCCATATCATCATCACTCACAATTTTTTCCCTTTTAGTTTCAAAAGTCTTACAGTCAGATACTCTACTTTCACATTCGCGTTTCACTTTATTCACCAGTCTCTCTCTTTTCGATACGTCTTCTATAGGCTGGGAAACCTTACCAACGAACTCCGATCCGGAACTTTCATGTCCGCCCATCTTCTTGCAATAAGCTTTCAAATTCAAAATATCGATTGCGGGGGTACAATTTTCCCGAATGGAATCACTGAATTGCTTTTTGGGATATTCGATTTTATTGTCAACCTCCATGCTTTCCGAAGGATCAGTCTCTTCAACAGAGCTGAACAGCTGGACACTACAATGCCTCAGTCGACCATTCTCTTTTTTCGAATGAAACATGTCTTCAGTTTCCGAAGAGAAAGCAGTAAGTTTCGGCATCTCAGGGGAGTCGGCAAGTTTACTCTCTTCCATTCTTTTCTCTTCGTGCCTCTTAACCGGATCATCGTCCTCGACGTATATCAATGGAATTAACTGAGGCATCATTCGATCCTTATTCGGGCTAAGTTCCTTTAACTTATGAATGTCCTCTTTAAACTCTAACTTCGGCAGATCGCAAGAGCTTGCGCTATCAAACCTCTGTTCACTCGCTCTGTGGAGGGGTTCTTCAGGAGAACCCTTAGATACATGGCGATCCAAGTAATTATTTTTGATTTCATTCAAATCATTAGAGGCAGGGCAGAATATCTCCTCAACGCTTGAACTAGTGTCGTCCTCGTAATTTTGAACGAAACTGTCCGATGTCGTGTCTAAACTAGAATCTGAAATGGTCACAGTATTTGGTGTCGTGCAACTCGCATTATTAAAGTTGTTAAATACTTCATTCCTGTTGATGAGCTTGTCCACGGTATCCTGATTTGCAGGGAAAACACGTATTTCTGAGTTCTCCCAAGCTGGCAAGTAACAATTGTTCATAGCATGGTCGGACTGCTTTTGGATAATAGAAAGCATGTGTTCGTCACTATTTATATAATCAGTTTCGGCTCTGTTCAATTTCTCAATGCATTGATTTTTTAATTGAGAAACAATTTCACTTTTCTTAGCATTGAATTCACTCTCCATGCTTATATCATTCTTCCGACAGCTGGGTACATTACAAAACAATGAAGGGCTGTTGTCATCTTTGCACATTTTGGAACTTTCCGTATTGAATGTGTTTCTGTCTAGACGGAAACTTTCAGAGAAGCAAATGCTGTATTCCGCAACAACCTCTCCATTTCTTTCCATGGCACAGAAACTAACAATTTTTATAGCCCGTCATCTTGTCGTTTTTCAATACAGCAATTCTAGCCTTGAAACATTACAGCGGTGGAAAATAATACAAGTACGGCATTTTCAGAAATTGTCCAGAATTTGCTCTGTATTGCCGTCACTTCCTGCAAGAAAAAGAAACAAATTATGAAAAGTAACTGACATTCAACTAAATTATTAAGTACTCGACCTTACTCGGATTGAATTAGTTAATTGTAGATTGAAAAGTGACCGGAATAATAATTTTGAAATTATTATTCCGGTAAATTTTTGAAAAATTGAAAGGCGATATAGGAATTAGCAAAGTTAATCAAGTGATAGCACAACAAATGCCATGCATAAGCAATGTTTTCCTATCTGGTTCTGCAAATTTTTGGACCTAGATAAATAAGGTTGCGGGATCCCACTACCGCATTTTTTCACTTTTGTATAAAATTAATAAAAAATCGATACATTTCAGAATTTTTTGCATATATTTGTCTCATGAATAAAACGTATAGAATTTCTAGTTATTTTTATAGTCATTGATTTATTAGACTTGATTCTAAGAAAAAATATCACCAATAGAAAATAAAATAGCAGGAACTTGCAACAAAATTAATGAAAAAATTTCTACTTCTCATTAATATTAAGCTTGCAAAAATAACTTATTTGAGGGAAAATGTCGTATTTTTTACTATTATAAATAATAAAACATACATAAGAAAATATACATAATTTGAAATCAAATATATCTATTTTTCACATTTTCTCTGAGCATTGATAAGTATTTCAAAGTTATATTCCAAGCACACAAAAAGGGTTTATGCATAACATACAAGAAACGAAAATCTGAATAGCATAGAATAATTGCTATAACATTCTCCCAGAACATGCCAATTGGGCTGGATTTTAAGCTTACAGTAAAAAAAAACGATCATAATCATTAAAATAGCTTTCCGCTTCAATGCATAATCTATATTGTTAATATATAAACTCAATTATCAGATAAGGGAATTAACTTTTACATTCCAAATTTCAATTCCATAAACACAAAATAGTTATGCTAGAAGTGTCAAGTATTCCTAGGGAAGATTTCCCAATTCAATTTTTAAAAAATTAACATATTACACATGAAAATTAACTAAATAAAAATATTAAAATTCCCAATTATGAAGATTTATTTTCAGAATTGGAATGCTTTTGATACTGCAGAAACTTTTTCATTGTGACTAAGTGTCTTTATTTTTTTCATAAACAGACTACTTAAACTTATTTGAATAAAACAACATGCATCTTGTTCATAGTTATTTCATTTTCAATATTCATAAACTTAATACAGAAAGGAAAACTAAATTTAAAATTTTGATTTAAATCAAGCTGATTCAAATCGGCATACCCTGTTTTGTATAAATTCGATTAGCTACCAGTCTTGTTTCAAAAGGTTTTGCGCTGTATTTTACTATCATAAAAGAAATTCAGCAACCACGTGTTAAAGTGGAGGAAACAAGGACGTTTGAGGAAAGTTGTTCGACACATTCAGTACAGAAATGAACATACTTCTTTAGCAATACTCGACATAAAATAATTAATTTTTTCTAAGATCTAGTCTCTTTATATCATCTGTGCCAATTATTCAGAAATTATTTGTTTCAAAAAGAAAAATAAGTGTAGTACAGTGGACTCCCTCTTAACCGGCCGCCACCGACCAATTATGTACTGTAAATACAGTAGCCAACAGTAACATGTGTTTAGTTTTTTCCAACAAAGACAGTCCTTCCAGGTTAAGTTTTCTTAATTATATATATATATATATATATATATATATATATATATATATATATATATATATATATATATATATATATATATATATTACAAAATATACAAAACATTAAAACGTAAAATAATAGAAATGCAGACAAGCAAAATGCCAAAAGATCAAAAGCAGACAAGTAAAAAGCCAAAAAAGTTGGGGGTAAAAAATAGTCAAGCAGAATCCAGAAAGCAGAACTGTCCATGTATGCGCGCTAAAGCTGCAGACACAACATGGATAGTAAAATAATTCAAAATTACAAACCAAAACAAAGAGAAATATATATATATATATATATCATATTACATTAAGTAGGTTATATACTTAGTTTTATTCTAATAAAAACAATTTCGGGAGTGTATTTTAATGCTATTAAGGGAACGAAGGTTTAACCGGCCAAATCGTTATCCGGTCTGGGTCCGGTCCCGAAGTGGCCGGTAAGAGGGAGTCCACTGTATTTAGAATTTAAGTTCCGTAAAAATAATATTTTGAATAATTGCTTTTTCAGCAATACTGTTAAAGCAATCTGATAATTGCAATGTCCTCAATATATACCCTATTTTCTCCAAAACAGTCAAATTAAGGTTGATTTAAGTATGGGTGCTCTACCAACTGCTCATCCAGATCGAAGTTCAGCTTGTTCAAGATTTCAAGAAAACAAATTTATGCTGGACTTAACCTAGCGGCAGAAAAAATAAAAACTTAATACGAAAACTGTCTATACACACACACATGTTTATATTTATTCAGTTCTTTCTTACTCTACCATATTATTCGTATTCCCAAATACCAAGGCAGGCCCATTTATCAAGTGCTGTACTGTCAATACTGGAAATTGAGGCCCTACGGAGCCAGGTTCTCTATGGCCTCATCGACACCATTAAGTATCGGTATTCAGCTGCTTTTTAGCCTGAAACCTGCTTTAAAATGTAGGCAAAGGAAATATGTTTTATAAAATATTAAACATTTGATAAAGTAATATTAAATAAATTTTGTGATACCTGCACAAACACAAAAACTAATATAAAACGGGAAGACAGTTGGTTGGGGTAAAAGAATTAACGTCGCACTGGAGCAACACAAAGGGCTATGGTGACGGTCCGGGATCAACCCCGAACCACCTCGTACTTTAAAACCAGACTGAAAATATATCCAGCCGTTTGAACGTAAAACGAACACAGAGACGAACAGACACCAATACGAACAATAATAATTTTCCTATCCTACGCTGAGATGCTCTGTATCAGTGGTTCAACCTTTGAGACCGCTGCCGAAGTTTTATTTTTTCATAAGCCGAAGTCCCGGTCCTAAGAAATTTACTCGTAAATGCCTCTTCCTAATTTTTTCAATTTCATACATAAACTAACATAAGTATATAGCATTTAAGATTATGGCATAATCATAGTCATAGTACATTTATGTATACGGTGACATGTTTACATATATAAAATTACATTTAATTTAGTTATTAATCAATGGATTAATAAAATCTAGAGTTTTGTAATTCCTCAGGCCAACATCATTAATTTAATTTCTGCTGATTTTTTGACTTATCCCATTCTGATCAAAAATATATTTGTTGCGTCACAAACACTTTCACACAATACGAGATTTCTTAACACCAAAACTAAACAGTCCCGTGTCTTATTCATATTAAAAATTTAAATCAGTGGGCCTAATACTTTTACGGTATCATGTCACTCGGGTTTTAAAACAAGCATTTACACACACACACCAATGCGAACTTGAGAAGAAACAGTATTCATTATAAGATTCGAGAACCAGATAGACTGTCAGGATCTTCAATTTCAGTGGAAGAATTTTCTTTTATACTGCTGATGGGTCACACTAACATTTGCTTTACAAATGTCATTTAGGCGTTCTGGGTCTGCTTTTCGCACATTTACGATTATTCTTGGAATATTTCAACTACGAATATTTATTCATAAACAAATGCTTGGAAAATCAAAATGAATTTCAGAAGTTCTCAAGACCCAGTATAATTGATGGTTCTCAATAGCCGGGTTGAGAAACGCCGGTCTATATTACGCCTGGTCAACACAAATTGTTCGGCGGGTCACTGATGAGCTTCGATTTTCTCGAGAGCCACATGTTCAAAGTGTTTTGGGATAAAACAAATTACATAAAATGCATTTAATTCACACATTTATTTATCGATGTTCGCTCTTCTTAGCGACTACTAATTTTTATATGTACTGGTTGGTCGTCTAGTGTTTCTTCGGGAACTTTCGTAATCTATTATGAGTGAAAAGTAAAAAAGTACTAAATTCTGACAAATTTAGAATGAAAATTTACACATATGACCTTTAAATTTCTAACTATGGTTCTAAAACAGAACTTTTGCAGCAACAGGCGAAACATCGTTGTTATTAGCCAGCCATTGCAGCAGAATATATAAGAATCACTGTTACTATTCTTCCGTGCTTGTACATTAAGTAAAAATATGGATAAGTTTGAAAATAAAATTGCTTAGGTTTGATCTACGTATTCCGGATGTTGTATGTCTTAAGACCTGTTATAATAGATGTGGTATGGTTTTGTTACATTTCTCTCGTAAGTATTTATTTCCACTCTTATTTCTCGGGGTGCTTTAAACGGACTCATCGGGCGCAAAAAATATGGAGGGCCGCATGCATCCGGCAGATCTTGGGTTTGGACAGTCCAGATCCATACGCTGCACATTGAATATAATTTTCAAGACCGTATAGGCAGCTTCAAATGATAACGCATGTTGATTGCATGGTGTCAAAGCAGAAGGGTTACTACTATAAGGCCAAGGTCCCATCTTACACCCTTTTGCACATGAATCTATATAATTGGCGCTTTTAATTGCTTCATTTCGTTGTGTAACGCATTTGTAAATTTTGCAGCAATTTAGCTCTAGAACATCCGTTGGTGTTATTTCGACCCCGCAACGCGTTTGTCGCTTTCTCCCTTTCGCAATTTTTTGTCGGGTTTAGACAATTTCCTTTTTGAGTTTTAATTATTTTACTCGTTCCGCATACTGCAGCATTTCTTTTGTGTAAGTAATTCAATTCAGAGAAATTCTACTAGAACATACGCTGGTGTCTTTTCGACACTATGCAGATTTCCTTGTCCGAAATTCCTTTCATTCAGAAGTTCACCAGAGTAGCAAACCAAGCAGATCTCGATCCGCAACGCCATTTATATAGTTTCGTTATAATTTAATTGACCTTATGAGCTGGCGTCTCTTTCAGAGGCGGAAATGTTTCAGTCTTGCGTATTCAAGACTAAGTTTTGTACATTTGCAATTATTATTCTAATCACAGTTATTCACAAGCAATGACTGACCCTTTCAGGTACCAAAGCGATGACTCACAGGTATAAATCCTGAAGGAATTGCAAAAATTCGATATGAAAATGAATCTGATAGAATCTGAATAAAGAAACAAAATTAGGTGAGAGTGAACAGATGATGCTGAGAATACCTATAATTTAGATATATCGGTAGGAATGGCACAGAATGGAAAATTGGGAGTCTGGGCGATTTGTTGCATTTCACGTGAAAGTAAGTTACGGTTATTTTGTCATGCAAAACAGTGTCCGTCATAAGTTGAAGAGTCAATAAGTAATAAGCACTGAAATCATACACAAGAATCCAGTCTGGAAAATTTATATCCAAAGCAGAGAGCGTGAAAATAAAAAGTAATTGATATGGAACCAACACACAAACTTGTTCAGGCATGTAAATAGTACCCGGAAATTGACGCAAAACTGCCTTTATATTTGTATTAGTTAATATCATGGTATGAAAAAATCATAAAAACAGGTATGTAGGTATTTAATTAACATTGCACTGGAGCAACACAATGGGCTATTGGCGATAGTCCGGGATCAAACCCGAAGGGATAGGTCCTCGGACAACACCTCGTAATTTTGAACTATGACGGCGAGGTCAACACCTGAGCTGGCACCCCACTCTCCAAACTTCCACACCACGCCAACGCGAGGACATTTGAGGCCACGACAAATTTAACGTACACAAACCCCCACGTAAACGACGGTCTTTAGTTGGATCTAGTTTCGAAATCAACCCTCCGATTGCTACTCTTTCAACCGGGCTACCGCAGCCCGTAAATCGGAAGGGAAACAAGATAACGCTAATCGAAATTATTTATCTATCACTACCTAATCGAGATCCGATCTCTGTACGATTGGAGCACTCCGAACAAAATACACTACGGTATAAAAGCATTTCCGATAAATAAATCATTGTATCCCATAGTAATACAGCCAAAGTGGAAGAGAGTCAGGTCGTCTTGTTAACGTCGATTTTACACCGACTTGAATTAGGAAAAAATATTTAGTAATAGTTGCGCGTCCTTCTTTCGCGCCCCAAATAAAAAAACTGCACTTCAACGTTCTGTGATTGGCCCTTTCATTAGTTCCACAATCATTCTTGTGTTGGTCGCAGGTATTGATTTAATTTTTTGGTAAAATAGACGCCTTAACACTCACCGTAATTCCAAATTACGCACCTACCCTGTTTTTAAGAATGGAAAGTTCCCCGCTATTATCGAGGGGGAAAACGATCAAGGTCAGTCAAACCCTGGCCGGCAGTAGCAGAGAAAGCGTAACGCAAAACATCTACTTAAGGAATGCATCCACACAGAGCGAGTTGCTTCTGAAGAAAGAAGCTCTCTCGGTTAACATAATTTGCAAAAACATTTTTATTTATGCAACGAGTGTGGCATTCATCGTTTCAAATTTTAAAACAATGCTTGTTAGAAAATATGACAAAAGCCAGATACTAGTAAAATTTAAATATAAAAAATTCTAATTTGAGTTACAAACTACCTTTCTTTCGAAAAAAGCCAATAAGCTTATTTTTCATAGCAATTCAATCTCTATCCAGTATTACACATTACGTTGAACTTGGTGCCCATTTAAAAAAAAATTTGCGTTAAATCCGTTTGTTACTAATTTTACGTAGTATCTATCAGGGTATGCCGACTTAAATCAGCTTGATTTAAATCAAGTAATTTTTATTAAAAAAAATCATTGATTTAAATCAAAATTTTAAATTTCATTTTTGTTTCTGTTATGTTTAATAATATTGCAAATGAAATACTAAACAAGATGCATGTTATTTTATTCAATTAAGTTAAGAACTGCACTCATACTAAGTTCACCCCAAAATGATATTGAAAATCATCCTCCCTTTGAAGACACTAAATAACAGTATTTGCTGATTGGGATCATAATTACCAGACAAGTATTGTCATCTTGGCCTTTGACCAATAGGTGTCACTCACAAGTCTGGTCATCAGTGTTGGTTCTGTTTCAAGCATTCCTTGTGATTATAAATCGCACATGGCCGATTTTAAACCATTCACCATGCGTTGAGTAAAGATGCTCGAAATATATTCACACAAATTATTAAAATTGCCGTAACTTGCTTTCTTTTTAAAGTGTTCTCTAGTAAGCTCTCTGTTCTAGTTAATTTATATTATTACTAGTTATTATTCTAGCTATTCTAGTTCTAGTTATTGTAGTCTATATATAAAAAATATAGACACTCGCAACGAAAAGATTTTCTTCGGTATCAAAAAGCATTCCAATTTTGCACATAAATCTTTATAATTGGCAATTTTAATAGTTTCATTTTGTTTTGTGTAATATATTGGTTAATGTTAATTTATTGGGAAATTTTATGCATTGATCCCTTTTTTCAAAATAATTGAAGTAATTCAAAACATTTTGTTCCTATATAATAAATATATAATGCAAACAAATTCTGAAATTTGTATGATTGAAAAAATTCATAATGTGGTGTCCGTGGGATCCGGCAATCTTATTTATCTGGGTCCAAAATATTTACGTCACTGGTTATGGGTTAAACTTAAAGTACCGCTGGAGAAACATTGCTTATCTTGGCATTTGGGGCACTGTCTTTTTACTCTATCATTTGATTTAATTTGCTAATGTCGCGTTTTAATCTTTCAAAAATTTACCCAGCTATATTTCTTGTTTTACATAAAAATATTAATGTTTAAATAAATCAAAGCTTTCTAGAAACTACACTGTAATTTGCGTGTCTCATGTCCAACAAATTTAAACTTGTACGGGCAAGGAATTAATTAAAATCATAAAAATTCGATTTAAATAAAAAAATCTGATTTAAATCAAATAAATCCTATATTTTTTATTTTAAAAAAATTATGAACACGGTTATCGCATAATTTTCCCCTTGAGAACATGAGACGCTCGTATATCAAACATTGTCCTAATATGTTAATTATTCGTTCCTTTTTTGTTTAACTGAACTAAAAGCGTATTAGATTGGAAAACTATTATAAAGGCATTTTCACTCTCAGTTTACAAACATCGCAAACTAATGTTAAAAACAATGTTTTAGTAATTGAGGGAAATGTTTCTTACATTTTTTCAATGACCACCTTTTAGATACTTTAATGATTGCTTTACTAAATAAAATTATCGAAGAGCAGAATTTCAATACATTGACATTAAGCGACCAATGAAATTCCGCTATGCCCCAACATGAGCCTTATTACCCATAAATAGAAAAAAATTCACAAAATACAAATTTCCAATATTTACCATTTACATCCAATAGAATTATTTTTCCAGTTCTAGAATTCTTTTTTTTAAATACCCGTTGTTTTAGGCAACCTATTGAAAGATTTGGCATTAATCTATCCCTCGATTCGAAATATTTGGAATGAGCATATTTCTCAAGTTTTACTAAAAGCTTCCTTTGTGAAAAGCAATTATCAAGGTGTTGTTAATTTCCCAAATATAATACTCCTTTATACCACCATACAGACCATCCTTTATCCTTACTTATTGACCCTATATCCTAACCATTCTCCAGGAAGAAACGAAATTTACGCCGCAAACGTTTCAAAATCCCCGTGTTATATTAGTTTACGCTCTATACTGGTAAGTTCGGAATAAAGTCTTACAACAATTATATATCAAAATTTGTCCGTTTGTTTAACAGCATCTTTTTATCAAATTGTTCCTGAAATTACTTGCAAGTCCCAAAAACAAAGCACTGCAAATTTACCACCTTGTGATACTACACTGAAAAATGGCTAGGAAAAACTTCGGGCTGCGGTTTTGTTTGTTTTCTTACACCATAAGTTTCGTAGTAGGAAAAATATAAAGAAATGACAAAAGATTTGATTGATCACTTCAAAACTAAGATATTTTATTTTTCAACATAGCATCCACTAATTTCCACATTTGTTTGGCATTCCGCACCGGCAAATATATTATCCATGCAACGAAAATGCAACAGGATGAGTACGAAAACAATAACGCATGTCTTTCACCCTCTCCATTGGAAAAAGTAGGCCAAAAAAATCTAAATGTTTTTGATCGAATCGCTTTAGTGTGGAAAAGTTGCGCATAGTACAAGTTAAGATAATGCAATCTTTTTCAAATCAGACAATATTTTCCATCCACATATCAATCCAAAGGT
The DNA here is from genome assembly GCA_933210815.1 of Meta bourneti. Lineage (NCBI taxonomy): Eukaryota > Metazoa > Arthropoda > Arachnida > Araneae > Tetragnathidae > Meta > Meta bourneti. The sequence goes on along the minus strand of OW119930.1, from coordinate 54,735,126 downwards.
ATATATTTCAGTTCTCCCACTCTCCTTGACGGGAAGAGGTTGCCAAGTTCAAACAGCTTAATAGCCACGACTGTCTCCGGGTCCACCTCCATCGAATAGGACTTACTGATTCCTCAATTGTAATTTGTGCGACCCAGAACAATGTTTGGTGAGCATTTGGAAGGAGGTCCTGCAATAATTTTTAATTGTACCGTGAAAAAATATTTTAGAGCGTGTTGTCTAATGGCTTGACGGCCAAATGACCGGCATTTGGCAACATCCAAAATGTATAGAAATTCCTAACACATACATAATTGTACTGATTTTAAGTACCAAATAAACTTCAATCGAATCGTTACAGCGAAAAAGTCCTCTTCATATATGCAAAAAATCTTTTCGAAATAGACAATATTTTCTGAGAACGAAAGTACACTTAATAAAATTTCACAGTATATGGATTCCCTGTATTGAAAAGCTGGTATTCACTAGTGATTTGTAGCATGCAATACCAACTTCAGATGTGGAAGGACGTCCAGAGTTACTTTGTCACACGCCGCAAGCAGTGAAAAATGCAGTGATCAGAGCGTGTTCGCAAGAGGGCGAATCGAGTGGTGAAGCATATAGAAAAATGCTCGTTTCGAGGTAAAATACACTAGCGAACAGCTCCTTAGTACGGCTCAGACCAGGAAATCTACCTTGGATCGGACGATTTTTGAATAGGTATGAAAAGTCGTTGGGAGGAGGACAAATACATGATACGCTAAAGCATGAATGGCGATCCCCCGCGGGAGGTCGCCCCTCCGTCACTGTCACTAATGTAGCTTTCAGCACAGGAGCGATCAATTTAGATCCAGAAACCGTGCTTCAGACGCCAGTTGTGGAAATGATTTGTTTACGTTCCAACCTATCGCCTTATCTATATATTAATACGTGAAATACGTGAAGAAAAAACTTTGTACCCCTTTTTAAGCACATTGCGCTCAAGGAGGAGTATGAGATTTGGCATAATTAAAGTTCATATGGCGAAGGAGTGCAGAAAGAAAAAATTAATGTATAATATGCGTTACAAATATATTAAATTAAACAAAATGAAACATTCATTGTTTACGTTCATATACTGAAATCTATATATTAATACGTGAAGAACAAATTTTGTACCCCTTTTAAAGCACATTGGGCGCACGGAGGAGTATGAGATTTGACATAATTAAAGTTCATATGGAGAAGGAGTGCAGAAAGATAAAAATTAATGTATAATATGCGTTACAAATATATTAAATTAAACAAAATGAAACATTCATTGTTTACGTTCACATACTGAAATCTATATATTAATACGTGAAGAAAAAATTTTGTACCCCTTTTAAAGCACAGTGCGCGCACGGAGGAGTATGAGATTTGACATAATTAAAGTTCATATGGAGAAGGAGTGCAGAAAGATAAAATTAATGTATAATCTATATATTAAGACGTAAAGAAAAAACTTTGTACCCCTTTTTAAGCACATTTGCGCGGACGAAGGAGTATGAGATTTGGCATAATTTGCCACCACATAAGTTAGTATTGAAAGTTAATTGCATCGTTTTGCTGATCAGAAACTTAAATACAAAGGAAGCATTAGTCAATGGAACAAGAATGCGCATCAAATTTATGCATCGTAATACTATTGATTGCAAAGTTTTAACTGGAAACGCACGCAATAGGAGAATTTTGATTCCACGTATAAATTTAACATATTCCGGAATTTACCATTAACTTTCAAAGAACTCAATTTCTAATTATACCTGCATTTGCGATGACAATAAATAAGTCTCAAGGACAAACATTCGAAAAAATTGGAATTTTATTGAGGCAGCCAGTTTTCACACATGGTCAATTGTACGTCGCAGCAAGTAGAGTTCGATCATTCGATGGTTTGAGATTTTATATTTCAGAATACAACGGTCAAGGGCATTTAGCAAACGATGAAAGAGTTTTTACAAAAAACATCGTCTACACAGAAGTTTTGAATCATTAAATTCATTGTCGAACTATTTCAAGTTCAATGGACAACATTTATTTTTTTAACCACCCGGTTTTTTTTGTTTCAATAAAAAATATATATAAAAAAATACGAAGCACGTATTCCTTATTTCGTTTTTTCGATTTATTTTTTATTTAAATTTTATATAATTTGGAAAAGATAGGCAAATTAACTGTGTAGCCTTGGCGAAACCTGTGGCCAGTATAGTAATAAAAAAACCAAGAAAATGTCAAACAACGCGTTATTGTTTTTTAGATATGGCTTAACCAAGTTATACCGCATTTTTCCTATGACGTATTTGTACATGCTCGCAGCTTACGTAGTAGAACAAAATTCAAAAAAATTATATGCAATGAATATAGAGGTATACTCTTTGACAAAAGAACCTTATTAACGTTCAAACTTAAAAATTAAATGAATTATGGTCGAATTTCGACCACTGGGCGACCACTAGTTTAAATAGACTCATCCAAAACCACGTGACCGACTGCATGAAACTACTAGCAGGAGCCGGACTATATCAGCATCCACCATCTTACTGCGATCCCTTTGTGTTCGACCCGGAAAGTGACAACCAGTCTGATAGCTTCGAGCTTTACATCCACCCGCGAATCCGGTTACATTACGGATTAATGGATTCGCTTTCGAGTTACAGTTCGCTAGTGAATATATTAAATACCAAATTCTCGCCACCCCCTTCACTAACTTATCATTAGGGTTATCAGATCCAAATATGGAAGTTCCTGACCAACTCAATTATAATTCCTGACGTTTCTGGGAAAGTCCGGACAAATAAAACTCAACTAATGGAGAATTAATAAAAACCTTTACAATGAAACGGTCAAATAAACATAGTTACTAACATGAAATAACATTACAAATAAAAAAATCTTAGATAAAAAACTGATTTGACGCATATCATTCTGTGAACTGCCGTTAACGACAAACACATATTTTGTATACAAAACGATTCAAGCAACACACCGCTAGGATTGAAGATCGATGATTTCTCTGAAAAAAAAATCGGAAAATTTATAATTCTCGGGGCAATTCGGGCAACGCTGCCGAATTTCAGACTTTTCCGGACGTCTGGTAACTCAACCAATCATTTGACTGAAAATATTCTTTGATTGGTTTGACATTCGTGCCAACACTTGATCACTTGTATTCTTCCAATATTAATCTCACGAGTAATGAAACAAGTCAGCAATTGAAATGAAATGCGTATACCTCCAAAGATAGAATGGATAGGGTTTTATGGCGCAAGGGCCATATTTGGCCAAGCTGCGTTAAACACATGAAAAAAACTTTAAAAGCACTTGAAAAGGCAAGGATAAAGCTGAAGGGAGGACAGATCACTAGGATACCTCAGGGTTATAATGCCCAAGTTTACTTCAAGTAAACCTCCTGACGGGTATCATTGAAGGAGAGAAATCAATTTTCAATTTAAACCTTAAGAGTAAAATTCACTTGTGTCACTTATCTCGGACGCTAATCTACATTGTATTTTCATTTCGTTCAAAAATTCCACATAATGAATGCAGAATTTCTTATGGTATGAGAGATCATATCAAGAAACTGATGAGGATTTAAAAGGTTGATACATTGCTTGCACAAAGCTGTGATGCTGACTGGTGATGAATTAGCAAAATTCCGGTGATTGTGTCATGCCTTCAGTTTAAACAAATTCTATCACAAAACAAACATTGTAGAGACATGAAGCAGCTTGGCCAAATATGGTCCTTGCGCCATGAAACAACCCTTAAAGATATCTAATTCCTATCTTATATATAATTCCTATCTTATATATAATTCCTATCTTACATATCCAATTACTATCCTTAGAGATATCTAATTTTGTACAAACGGACCGAAAGGGCAAATAAATTTCAATATCGAATGTTTCTTGTCATAAAAGGTTTCATTCATACCAGAAACGTCAGATATTAACGAGCTAAAAAATCGACTGTTTACTTAGACGAACTATCACCTCCATAAGTAGTATCGTACATAAGTAGTAATCCAACTGTCTTGATTAAATGAAACTACGTTAGCCGCATTTACAAACCTAAATTAGAGCAAAAGGATATCATTGCCCGAATATTCACGGTAATTTAAAATTTCAGCATTCAGAAACCCATCTTCTAAATCATCGAAAAATCTGAAATTTCCAAGATAATTGGATGAGCCTGCGACTCAGACAGGCAATTCTAATTCATTGTTGGCTATTAAACTTGTATGTCGCAATTAAATTCATATAGTACAATACAAAAACATGGAAAATCAGTATACCATTTATCTGAATGTTATTTTACTTTTGTTTACTTTATTTTTTCGTGGTTTTTATGTGACTAGCCGGGACGCATACGGCCCGCGTACCTCGGAACTGCCACACCTGAAAAAAGGATAAAACATCCCTAATGCCCGATAGATTTCCAGTCAAGCAAATACAAGGGTGGAAAGCAAAATCGCGAGTTGATAGATTATCGCTAAAGGTGTTAGTCAAATTGTTGGAAACTTAAACACACGACGTGTGTGAACTAAAATTCCATTCGCAATACGTCATTATTTATTAAAAGCGACCAACGTGATTTTTACGGTTTTTCTTAACGTGATGTAACATTACGGGCTGGTGTACTCGCTATATTGCTTACGTTGTTTTTCCGATATAAAAAAATAATTGAATTTACTTATCCAGCTTTATCGCTATCGTAATTCTACAAATAGTAATGTTGCTGCTCACAAATTGAACAAAAGTGCGTTATGAAAGAGATCAGTGTGGGATTTTACACATATTTGACGTGACGCCAAATCCAAATAGTAAACCTAACATGGCAATCGTATGACGTATTATTACGTCGATGCCAATAAAAAAGCGAGAATTTACAACCGTTTTCCCGTGGGAAAAAACCTAAACGAGAATTATCCAAAAAGAATGCGCAGACATTAAGAAATTGAGCGATAACACATTTCCAGCACAGGGCTGCCACAGCCCAAGCACTTGTGAAATAGTAGCTTTAGTGACATAAATTCTGAAAAAGTAGAGCAAAATTAGTCTTATGTTAAAGCTTATTTTAGTAAGTTTTAATTGCCCAGATACAAAATAAATCAGAACAAATGAAACAAATGGTTTAACTCAAAAAGAAATTTAAAAGAAAATTAAATAATTGTCTTATTAGAGAAGGGCCCATTTCTATTCGTTACTTATTTTTATAAATGTGACATTTTAATCAAGAAAAGGGTGCAAGGTAACTATGTAAACAATACACATCGTTTTATCAAAGTAGATTTTCACTAGAAAAACTGCTCAATACATCCCCATTTCTATTTAAAAAATGCTTTTCTGAGAAATGCATTTCATTGTCGCCTCAAATACTTTTAACAATACCGAAAAAGTGAAAAATTGGAAACAGTGGGTTCTTTGACTGCAAAAATTAAATTATCTAAAAATAGGATAAGTTATTTGAAGTCCTAAAAATTTTGAATTTATAAGCAACAGAAAGTAAGGAGCCAGTCAATTTATTGGTACTTTCGACTCTTGCAATTTTTACAGTAACTGAAAAAGTACTTAGTTGAATAAAGATTGCAAATGAAGAATTTTCATGTTAAAATTGTAGCAGTTTAGTACGCATTTTCCATCTGAATACTCAAGTCAGTTCTAGCCATTGACTCGTGTGCTTTTATTTGTTTTGCTCAATCCCCGCTTGCTGTCTTTTTCTTTAACTTCTATTTTGGTAAAAAAATCAAAGTTTATCCTAGATTTCAATTTTTTGTTGTCAAACTACAGCCAACTGATAATAGGCCAAAAAGATGGCTTGGATAGAAGACGGACAAAAGTCAGGGCACTTGAAAACGGTAAATGTTCACAGGTGATGCAAGAATGCAACTGTCGACACCTAAGAATGGCAATTACCACACAGTGAAATCATATCTCAATTCTACACTGGTTCCATTCAAGTCATCAATCAAACCTCTATGCAGTACACAGCATCCATTCTAAGGGTTTATTAGTATTCGGCCAATACGGGTATCACAGTTGAAAAGCGCCACTTGGCCTTGTCAGACGAATCTTTCCCATAATTTCGAGCTGATTCGTGTGTATGCATTCTAGTGGTGTTTCCAGACTCGATGTGAAATCTGTTCAGCTGAAGTAGACAAAACCTCTAGTACAATTGGAATTTTCCATAATGACGAGGTACAGAAATCCATTGCTTCCTTTTACAAATGCTGTCTCCAGGTGGTGATAGTTTGCACAAAGATAATGCAGCACCTTTAGGTTAACTTTGAAAAATTACCTCGGGTGCGAAACGAAGCACCAAGATCACTTTCACCTTATAATCCAATCCTACTGTTAAAAGCTCGCAGAAGAAACTCGTGCTCTTTTGAATCGACAGTTTAACAGATTTCCCACATCGACCTAAACGTCTATGTGGAGTGTTTCGTTTGGATCCTGAAGTCCAAATACCACCTTCCACTAATTAACTAATTCCACCTTCAAAATAACTTTAACGTCCTGTTGAGACCATTCTGATCACGAATAACTAGGGTTGATGTTTTTTTATGGTGCTAAGTAGACAACGTCAAGTAATGGACATATAGACATAAATATGCACAAAATAGACACCGTCAAGAAATGGACATATACAAACAAGGTTGGTTTGGGGGTTTTATGACGCAAGGGCCATATTTGGCCAAGCATACAAACAAGGAAAGTTTTACTGACACGGAAGAGAGAAATATATCCACGAATCGAATCCGTGCTGCCTACAACTTGCAGGTTGTTAACAAAGTGGGCAAACCCATTAATCCACGGCGGCCTTCCAATAACTAGGGAAAAGACAATACGATCTCTAATAGTGTCACCCAACTTTTAAAGTTAACTTCTTTTATTATATCAATTTAAAGTGTAACTGTATAGGGGTTAAAAAATCCAACCCGATTATGATCACCGAAACCTAAACACCCTCGGTCACGATTAGCACTTGGGAAGGTATTTAATTAACGTCACACTGGAGCAACACAACGGGCTATTGGTCAGCACTTGGAAAGGTGACCAAATGAGTATCAAGGATTTGAAGAGTCTCAACTTTTTGAACTCATTGACTTTTGACGCGTGGAACTGTCTTTCTTCTCATTATGGGCGTGTAACTTGGGAATTGAGCATCACGAAAAAATGCAACCCAATCTCGTAGCTACTGCTCTCAAATGAAGACACGGAGATAGTGTATATACCGTTGGATAGAAAAGAAAATAGAAAGAGATAAAAAAACAGCTGTTGCCTATTGAACCTGAGGAGCTGGCAACGTCGCGAAAATGTCCCATATTTGGCTTGTTACCGAGTTGCCGTGCATCGTTTAAGATGTCACCACGTTTGAACCACGTCATACTATTGACGTCGGCATCTCAGCTAGAGAGCCGCGCTATAGGACGTGTATAATGCCGACGGGAATATCTAATTTAGACCAAAGTAGGGGCCCGGAAGGCGGATCATCAACTTTAAATTCTTAAAGATGCCTATAAGAAACAACGCAAAGTACTATCGCGATCAATAAGCTGGGCTTGGGGAGCAGACCGAGATCTATTAATCGGAAGATACCGGCTAGGCGAAAGCGTGCCCGGGAATAGCCGGTGCAGGTGGCTACAAAATCGACTCATGCGGCATCGGAGCCGCAACCATAGATTTTTTTATGCATCCGACATCACCATGCACGTGGATGCAGAACTTGACCGACTTGACGTCGAGTATTTCAGGTACATTTGAGTACGAGGCTTAATATAAGCTCGCTGGTGACACATTTCGCTAGACAAATCGCTGGATACTATCACCAAGTGGCTGGTGCGACAGGAGATACACATTTGCAAGATAATCGGACAAGTAATCAACATGCCTGCCCATGTCGACATCCTGGTGAGCTGCCTCGCAGGCTAGACGACGATTAAGCCTTCAACGCGAGCACTTGGTACTTTTAAATCATCGCCTTATGCATGCCGTGTATGATTCCATCATTTGCTAACATACACGATATATTTATAATCTGACAGGCATTCATGGAATACTATACAAAGCTTACTAAATGTCTTGCAGCAACATCCAACGAACAGGGCTGAATTATAATATATGCAGCCATTGCATGTGCATGGCTTGCTATGCCTTCGCTATGACTTGAACACATCATTGACTCATCGTCCGTTTGGAGTTTGGGAAGTGGAAAAGTTGTATATAATTAATGTCAGGTGTGCCTAATGCTTTTGCACTTTTGGGCCTCAGTAATCTTTTTTTCAAGAGATAATGTGGACCGAGGCCACCTCGGATAACCAGAAAATCCGATAAGGATATATCAACACATAACTTGTACCCAAAAGAAATTATTTACTGTTTTACAAGTAACAATGAGTCACTCAAGTTGGCAGGCAGTATTATGCCCGGCCAAACCATACCAGTCAAGGACAAAGAGCGCACACTTTATGAAAAGCTTTAAAAAAATCGGTATCAAATTCGGCTTGATTGACACGGACACTCGGATAATCGAAGTACTACTGTACTTGCTCTGAACATTCATTAAAGTATTCGTTACCGGCGTATATGACGAAAATGGTAGTTAAACAGACGTTAAAACACGATGCGAAACAGATCAGAAAAAAAAATTATTTTATGATTTATATCCATGCATAACTAAACTTTTATAATTTCCAAGAAAAGTTACGGCAAATATCGAGAAAAAAGCACATCCCAATGGCAGTTATGATTGAATAACATTTCTTTTAATTTTATTCTTGAATATCAATTTTTCGTAGCATCACAATGTTATTTTATTATCATGAACATTGCGCATCAGCAAATGCCACGTTTCGAAATCCAGAGATATTACCCCTTTAGAACCCTGCGTGGCAAGAAATGCATATCCAATTTTAATCGAAGCTCACAGGGGCAGCGCTGTGGATTCGTACCCATTCCCACCCACCCATGGAGGAGCATACAGGACATTGATACAGATAGTATTAAGAACAGTTTATCCCAAACAAAATATGAAATGATAGAGGCTGACAAATTGTAAACTGCATAAACGAGGATATTCGCTAATTTTCATTACGTTAATATGCACGCATTCATAGCTAAAAATGTTCACTCTATTGTTATCCTCTAGATTCAATTACATTTGGGGAAGATTTTAAATAGGGACAAATGTTAGTACGCATGAAGCAAATAAAGTGCGAATTCTCAACATATTACAACATTTCTTATTTAATAGTTCATGCTCACTAAAACTTAGATTTAAGTTAATTTTTTTATTTAAATACTTCAATTAATGTTCCCCCTTATAACGATAGAACTTTTCTTTCAGTTGACAAATTAGACATGAGAACATTAGGAAGTTATATAAATGCCCGTATAAACGAATTTTGAACGAAGAACATACGAAGAAAAAGTTAAAATTTCGCATTTTTATACATACACAACCCCTATAAAATAAAGAATACGTCAGTATTTGAGCATGATTTCCAACGCTATCTAACTAAGAGTTCCAACGACAGACGGTTAACAAGAAAATCACCGTAGTTTTGTGCCAGAAAAAGACCCTGTATATTTGAAATATTGAAAAACCAATTTCCAACGCCGCGATCAGAATATCGTTTGTGATTTGATTAATTTTCACACCAAAAACGGACATGCTGAATCTGAGTGCATATATACTTGTGCATTTTTAACTGAAGTTACGAAAATAGTTTAAGAAAAAGTATTACAACTTGACCATTTATCTACGAAAATTTCAATAGACTCCACAAAAAATATATCGAGTACAAGAATATTATGCGAAAACCTTTCAAAATGTTTCCAAAATAAACTAAATATAAAACAAACCTATTATAAACACTGAAAGTTAAGGAAAGTCATTCCACTCGATCGCGTATTTCAGCACAATCAAATACAAAATGCACTCGGTTCAGTTACGCCATCATATTCAAGGACGCTATCTGAGATAGTGAAAACCGTGTTAAAAATAAGTTAGTGCTGAAATTTTTGAACGAATTTTTAAAGAAAAGAGTACAAGAGAAGTGGTTCCGACAAAACAACGCGAAAAAGTAGTTCTGCAACTACGTGGAAGAATATGGTGGAAGGGGAAGCGTAAATCGGTCATCTCTAGCGGCATCACACTCGTCTTAGTGAGGGATATTCCGAATTTCTCAATCTGTTTCTCCGTTTGGTGGAGATTCGAACGCGTTTCGGGGGCATAGGAAGTGTTGACGTAAGCATTTTTACTTCATTACTCTTTGCTTTGGTTGCTACATCTTACGAAATAGGGGCGTACGCCGTATTTTACCACACGAAAGAAAAGAACCCAGTCAACCGCCATTTTCTTATAATTGTACTTGATCGTTGGAAGGAATGGGTCTAAGGGTAAACATCACTCGAGTTGGCTTTCAATAATCACCAAATTCGCACTTCGACTGGATGTTCTGTGCTTCGATATTTGAAGCCGAAATTGAAAAATAAAATTGGAAAATCAATTTTTCATGTCAATATCTTCGATATCAACAATCATACATTTAAATCAATTTTATATAGCAACAATCTTGAAATAAATTCAGTTAAAAAAATACTAAACGTTCACATGAATAAATTCAGACCGTTGATTAAAAATATTATTTTATGATACGAAATGTAAGATTTGTTTATTATCTAAATTTTCGTTGATTTTATAAAAAAATTCCAAAATTTTTAAAAGTAAGCAGAACATTTTCAATAAAAATCTTCCTTTTCAACAAAAATAATACCGATGGAATGTTTGGTAGATATGTAATTACAAATACGCTTACCAACTATAATGGCACATTTTCGAATTTCGATAATAAACATTCAAGGGCTATTACTGCCAAGCATTGGGTTGTGGAACAAAGCGATCGCATACTCATCAGGATTTCACGCATTTCTTTTACAAGGAACTGACCAATCAGAATCCTGTCTACGGGGTTTACTAATCTGTATTAAAGGGCTGTTCGTATTTATAAATATAAATGATAATTTCTAAAGTTCTGTATTTGTATTTAAAATATAAAAAGCTCAGCAATGCGCTACGGCTTGCGTTAATTCGTATTTCTACATTTCAAGATTTAAGTGCTTTCTTTACAGTTTTCATCAAACCGGTCTAATTAGCTCTCGTGTAGAAGTTTACCTTGGAACACATCAATGAAACTTCGTGGAAATTAGTTACCGGTAATTTATGCAACCGGGTTTGTCAAAAAATTTTCGAATAACATAGAAATGCATTGTAGTGTGAGGATGGCTCCTAATTTCAATCTGGTTGATTTCTTCGTTCTTTGCCGTGATCTCACTAAATAGAATTGTGCAAAAAATTTTTAGGAAAAAGAATGTCTTCCATAGAGTTCGGAAATGTTTGCTGTAAATATTTCTCATCTGATGAATGTTTTGTCAAATTGACGTCAATTCAAGAACCCTACTTTCAAAGCTGATTACACCACTTGTACTACTGTAACAGCCTTTGACCAATTTCATGGAAAACACACATCTGCTACATACTCGCAAATTTCGCGCTACGATCCGTTGTAGAAAAATCGGGTTCGTAATTTCCCAAAGCAAAGAGTTGTGAAGGTATTAGTTTTTGTTGTTTTTCTAATTACAATTAAATTCTCATACTTTAAAAAATACTGCAAAAGATGGTACTTCGGATTAAATATATAAACAAATACATTTTAGTCCCATGCATTATTTTAGACGATTAAGAAACAAATAAATTTATTAAACCATTTTCACAAAAATGAAATACCATAAACAAATCCCATTAAATTTCTTGACACTTAAGTTTTATTTCGTTAATAGCATAATAGATTCGAACCATTTAAAAGTTACTGTTAACTTGAATGAAAAATGCTCAACATCTTGATAACATGATTTAAAAATTAGTTAACTATAATTTTACTATTTTTATAATTTCAATATTTCTTACAAATAAGGCTAAGTGGACACTAAAAAGGAAGTATAGAAAACAGAGTGAAAGAGATTAATTTCTTTTCCCTCATCTTATTTAAATTCAAAATCAGAAACACACACTGAAATTTACTGCTGCATGCTTATAAAAATTGATTACCTACAATATAACAATTGTACTTGCTGCATCTATTTCAAAATTGATTTGAACATATCAAAATATATTTACTAGTCTAAGAGTGCATAACTGCAAGTACTATCATACCAAAAACAACATAGTAAAAATTATGAAAAGAAATTTGTTTTGAAAATAGTTTTATAATTTCATTATTATTTCACGAATTGTTCAGAAACAAGGAAATAAATGCCAATTTTTAGCTAATTTCAGCTATGCCTATGCATCCTATTTGATCACATTACACACAGTAAAAAGTTAAGAAACTCAATGTTTACTAGGATGTAATGCTTTCAATTTTCGATTCTATTGCATATTTAAAATGAACATTTATATAAATTTGATTTTTTAGTTATCACTGAAATAAACATTTTGTCGAAATAAGGATTGTCACTAATATCAGGGTTTGAAATAAGCTGTCGTTGGCTGTGTTTTGCACCTATACATTTTATTATGACGACTGAGCTCTTAGGATTCAGTCTTCATTTTTAACATCTATAATATTTGATTTTTTTTTGCTTGTTTGGCACTAATTCCAACCGATTAACTAATCTTCCAATCCATACCCTTACTTTTAAATAGCCACATCAAAGTCCAGGCTCTAGTCATTACATTGCATGTACATCTCCACATAAACAAAAGGAATTTAACTCAAGGAAAATTGATTGAATTTAAAAGGAAAATTGCACCTAAATAGAACATTTTGACAACTGCAAGAAAATGTTTAAGTGCCATTGGTACCCGACTTTCTGCTCCTAATTAATAATTATGTGATGCTTTCAATACTCAATTTATAGTACAGGATTTACAGATGTGCTTTATATTTCAACTAAATATTTATGTTTGAGAGCACAAAATAAAGCACAAATTTCTGTTACCACAAGACAAATAGTTTAAAGCTAAACACATAATAAATTGTGGTAGAAAAGAAGTTATTTTTCTTAAGAATTAATTGCAAGGATGATTGAGGAAGGGTGTTATGTTACGTAATGACTACAAACAGGGGTACAGCATTTGCAGGACATAAGTACATGAAATGAAGCATCAGATACATTTATCTTATTTCTACATGCCACATACAGCATAGAAATTTTGTTCTCCAACCAGGTTTGTATAAGAGGATAACAGAATAGTTCTACTTTAACAACTGGGGGTATCACAAATTGCGCATTTTGTTCTCACAGGTGAATGAAGGTACGTATTGCAACAAAATACACTTGCAAGAAAATGAATTTTAATACAGTGTAGTAGCATTTCTTTCAAGGTAGTAAGTTTTTACTGATGTTAACTTGCATTAAGTACAAGTAGGAAAGCAAATAACTTAAATTTATAAATCACTTTTCAAACTGTAATAACAATCAACCAAATATACAAACTTAGTCAACTTGTACTATCTAAAGCCAGTGGTTCTCAACTTGTGAAACAGCGGTACAATAAATTAGTTAAACGAGGGCCCAGTTCCAACAAATTTATTTGTAAATACCTTTTCTATTTTTTAAGTTCACACATTAGACTAACATAAGCATTAATCAAGGCATATCTATAAAGAGTATTAATACATTTATGTATACAGTGTGACATGTTAAGTAAAAAATTACATTTAATTGGTTATTAATAACCGGACTTTTGAAATACTGTATCATATTGTAGTTTCCTCAGGCCAATATCATTGAATTAATTTCATATTTTTGTTGACATACTTCATCTGATCACCAAAAATTTATATTTGTTGCATCACAAACAAAAGATTCGAGAACCTGGTATAGTGGTGGGCGTACTGCCCTGATTGTCAATTTTAGAGGAAATTTTTTCTTTATATTTCCTTGCCGATTGGTCACTGATATTTTCTACACTGTTATTTAGGCGTTCTGGGTATCAGCTTTTCGGCACATTTGAATCTTATTCTCCTCAGAATATTTCAACAAACAATATTTGTAAAAATGCTGAAAAAACAAAAATGACAAATTCCAGGAGAGCCTCTCACAGCCCGGTATAATTGATATCAGAATCCAGTTCAGTTGCTGTCCGACAGTTGAGAAACACTGATTTAAACTACATTTTGAGTACATACATTCTAGAAAATTATTATAAAGGTGGGTTCTGATATTTATTAACTTACCAATCAATGCAGTAGGATATATAGCAAGAACTCAAAAGTGAAGATAAAACAAAAGCATCTTCACAGTAAGTCCGTGATCACTGAAAAATAAACGATTGTTATAAATCAGCAAACACAATTAAAAACAACTTTGAATTTGGAAAATTAAATCAAACCTTTTTTACAGAGGTCATCGAACAGGGGAGGGAAGGAACTACAATATTAACTCCCGATTATCCATGAAGGTTTATCCAACCCTAGCAGTAAATTTTTTTAAGTTAAAATGCTGACTCATTTCAAACCCATGTTATAATGAAAACAATATAAAAAATTATTTGCCATGTCTGTTCTATTCCATATGGCAAATGTATGGGAATAAGTTCAACTCAGCACTAACAGTAGGTTGTGGAAGTTCTGATGGAAACTGCTCCTGAACTATATCATTTACAGCAGATGAAATTGTTTTCTGATAAAAACATCGAACAATAAAACATTCATGACCTTTTTACATTCAACTGCAGGAAACATCCCCCTTTGAGTCCTGAACACTGAATAAACTTTATTGGTTTAAAGCACATAAAACATTTTTTAATAAGAAACATTTTGAAATAGAAATGTAATAACTCAATTATTTTAAGTGAAAAGGGACATTTAAATATGTATTTATATATCAGTAGCAAATACTCAAGCCTGAATACAATGTAATTATATGCAGATCTTTTACAATCTCATTTACTTTAACAGTAGGGTTAACCATTTGACATATCGACAATCCCCAATTCAGGGCAATTTCATTGCTGTGTTGAACTGCAAGGCACCTCATGCTTGAGAAAACTTGTGGGCCTTAATTTTTTTTAAAATTTACTTAACCACCCACTACCATAGATAATCAGCAATTGATTGTAGTGGATAAATGTAAGTAGCAAGTTCCACAAAGAATGCCTCCAAATATAATTAGCAACCAATAAAGTACTCATAGCTGTACTCTAATTTATTACTGCATTCAAAACAGATTGATTTATGATTTCAAAACTAAAATGTTTTAAATGCCATTAAGAATTCAGATAACACTTCATTATTGGTATCTCCTCAGTTTAATTTTATATAGGACAAGCTTCCAATAACTTTTGAAACAATGTTAAATTTGAGTAGAGAACTTTCCATCAGGTAAAAAAATAAAAATATCACAATTAGCAATACCTATAGGAGGTGACACAATCAAATGACATGTAATGTAGCAAATGATTACATATATATAGACAAGAGTCTATAATAAAAAATTAAATGTAATAAGTAATTTTTAGTTGATCATTTTCAAAAATTAAATGTTTTAATAAGTTTATTGATTTTTATTATTTATTGCATGAATACTGTGCTTTTATTATTGCACAGACCTGGCTTCTTGCATGGGGAACAACTCTAGTATGACCAAGGTCACCCCAGATAAGAGAACCCATGGAACACCTGAGAGCAAGAAACAAGTCTTCAGGCACCTAATTACAAGAATTCACTGAATGAACCAAACATGCATTATAGAGGCATAAACTGCTTCCTATTCCATATCAAGAGATTTTACTTCATATTTAGCAAATATGTTGTTGGTAATAAAATGTGAACTGTGACTTAGATAATAGTTGCTGTTATATGGTTACTAGTATCTGGCCTTTCGTGAACTTGAATGTTTGTTTCAATCCAGGCCATGTTTCTGAAAGTTTTGAAATATCCTTGCATGTTTTTAAAAATTAGGTATTGGAAAAAATATTTTCAATATTGCCCAAGTAGAATTTAGGCTAAAAAGAAACATTCAACTTAAAAACATTTTTGGTTCTCAGAGAGAATAAATAGCATAGCTGCAAAGTACCAAGAAAAATAAACTTAATTCAATACGGTAACATATTTGAATAGTTTGAAATTTCATAAAACTCTAATGCATTTCTTAAATCACACCAAAAGTTAGTTACAAGAAATTTAATACTCTACTTTTTAAATAAAGCTATTATATAAATAAGTACACAGAAAATATTGGTGTAAAAAGTTGGTAGTTTTGGGGTTTTATGATACAAAGGCCATATTTGGCCAAGCTGTGCCAAATACAAGACAGACAACACAATGAAGGAGGAAGGAAAAGCAAGGGTAAAAAGGAAAGAAAGATCACTTGGGTACCTCAGGGTATGGTGTAAAAGGAGAAAATTAAGTATACATTAAAAACGGATTGAAATTAGACTTCACATCAGGCAGGCACAATTCACATCTTTTAATAAATCAACCATAAAACTTTAGTAATTTCACAAAACAATGGAAACATTTACTATAAATGCAGAGCTGTGGCACAGCTTTCACCTGAATTAAAAGAATTCTAAACTGCAGATGTCATTAAAAGTAAATATTACACTCAAGCTTAGGTGTGGTAAGAAAGTTGTATTGTACGATAAATTTATATACATGGAATGTTCATTTATCAGTAAACCTTGACTAAAAAATGTTAAATATTTGTTCAGTAGTTAAACAAACAGCACTGAGTGATTTAGTCATTATTTTGAAACAATGATATGCAAGCCCAGTGGCCCCATTAGGGGAAATTATTGTGGGGCCATTAAACCCCAATAGCTTCGTGTGTGTTTTCAGAATACTATTTTGCTTTCATATATTGCTACCAATATCATTGGTATATTTGTAAGTTATCCCTGAAATTGAAGGAGGCTCCAGGTCTCAAATAATATAATATTTAAAAAAAATATTTTTGGAGTCCAAGGTGTTCAGGAACCTAGGATTTGATGGCTGTCTCTAAACATATATAGCTGCCAAATGATCTAATGAGGTCAAACCACCCTGCATATTCAGTTACCTATATTATTTATTCATCCAAATATGAAGAATTCAATAAAACAATTATATTGTAGACTTAAATAGCAAAAATATAAACCATAGTACTTAGAAACAATAAAAGTGAACCTTTAAAGAAACAAATAAAAGTGAACCTTTAAAGAAACATTTGACTTACCAAAAAGTACTAGATTACTGACAATTTAAGTATACAAAATAACTATTTCAATGAAATATTTTTCTTAAAAACTTAGAAACAAGTTTCTATGCTGATTAGTTGAATGAAACACATTTTTCATATAACTTTTTGTTCATTATTGCAAAAACAAAGGTCTTCAACTTTTACTGCTATAGGAGTGGCATGAGCAGCGGTAGCTTTTTAAAATTAACTGCCATAAATTATAACTTCAAACAAAAAATGTTGTTAAGTATTATTGAATTTAAACAATGAAGTATATTTAGTAAATATTGGTTCAAAATTAAAACCATTTTGGGAAATAATTACAATAACCACCCTACAGAGCTGATCCTACAGGGTTTTTTATAAACTGAAAACACTAGGACATGGAAAAAATAATCTACAACGAACAAACTTGTCACGACAAATGATCCAGAATAATAGCAACATTTGTTGGTTCTGGAGAAAATACATTTACGACGAAAGATACATCCATTCCTATTGGAAGTTCCCAAGTGGATTCAATATTTGAGTTCTATTGCAAAGCATAAAATAAGACGTCCTAGGAAATCACAGCACCAAAAACACACACTGATTGCAAATATCATTAGAATATACTTCAATACACAAAAAATTGTATAAATCTATCACATCAGTTCAAAAACAATGCACAACTAAATAGTATTTTTATAGATAAATGATTCTCAACAAGATTCCACAGAACCCGTAATTCTCTGAAATTTCCCTAGTGAACAATTCTAAATATTTTAATGAATTCCATAGCTATATACAAAAGTAGTCAGTAAATCATTGATACTCTGAACTTTTTAAGAATTTTAGCCACAATAATCTTGTAGAATAGCCACACTCCACACAGCTAATTTTACATTAAGTTGGTTCTAATTAAAAATATTTTTCTTTTTAACCATGATTTTACCCATACTACAAGGCTTTTGTATTAGGGTTGGTAACTTATTTTTAACATAAATGCATAGAATGATCAAGGCACATGTTTTTATTTCCACTTTGCACACCAATTATTTCTTAATAACATCAATAAGTCTGATAGATATATAGATAAAAAAATATTCAACACTACTGTTGAGTAGTCATGGATTTCCAAATAAGAAACTAATGATTCAAATTTTAAATGGATATAAGTAGTGCTTGTTTCTACATTTGATAAGTCAGAGCTTCAATTAGATTGTTTTGCAGGAATAGAAATGTTAGATAGAAAATACAGATGGGACATAGATTTTGAGTTTTCAAAAAATTGCATCCCTTACTTACAAATGAGAGTAGATAGGATAATTAGTCGAGTTTCATGGAGCAAAGACAGAAAAGCTAGGCCACAAATAGTGGCCAATGCATTTTGCAGGTGCAGGTAACTTTGAGGCCATTTGTCCAGATTATTCTCAAACTTGCTGACCATATAATAAACTCCAATATATCTTTTAATGGATAACATTTGTTCCCTTCTCTCACAGGAACAAAAATGTGATAGGGGAGAAAACATAATGGGCCTCATTTTATGAGGAAATGGCACAAAACATATATTACAAAAGTATTTAGTCTAGATTTATTCCAAACTAATTCCTAACAAAACAAATTTTTAAGACTTATTTTACTAATCTATTTTTCTGTTTTGAGACCCATCTGTAAAAGAATACGTTAAGCACATGCCTAGTGATTGATCTGGCAGCGTTACAGATGGAGTGGATGCGTACTCATGGAATGTACTCAATTCCATAACTTTCCAAGAACATCAGATTTCTTGCATTTTATTCATGGATATCCTGTTCACAAATCAATTGCCCTTGTTATAGAAAAATAAACATACACTACATGTAAAATGTACTTGCATGTGCCTGAATACAAATTGAATATAATGCTAAATTTAACCACTTTTCAGGTTTTACAAAAAAGTTCCGAAAGTGCAATCTTTGTGGAAAAATGATTCAGTAATTGTTAAAACCAGGTTAAGCACAAGGTAGAAAGTAATGAAAAAAGTATATTCAACCAATAATTTTTAATAATAAACGTATTCCAACAGTGTTCTTATTTTAGTGCTTGGGTTTTCCATAAGTATATTTTACAGGTATAGTTCCCAAATTGATAGAAGACTAAGGCAGCAATGAGAACTTAATACTTCAGTAACCATTTCATAAGAGCTTCATTTTAAATGTATAAAGTAGAGTCAACTTTAAAAGGCTAAGATCTTCAAACATTTTGGAACTGAACCTCTCTCCAAAAGGGAATAAGGGAAGGAAAAGGTATAAACAGGCTATTTGGACAAAACACTATGACAAAAATTGGATCTAGTAAAATAGCAGCACTAACTAGTTAGTTCAGTAACTCATTTTTACAACAAATGTTATATAGGAGGCTAGGTGTTCAATAGTATTGGAAGCTTAAATATTCAACATATTTTTCGGTCTGAGGCCAAGTACCCATTTATGAAAGAATTCCAAACAATAGTACACCATGGAAAAAAGAGCAGGCACAATTCCTTTTGTGTGAATTATCCATAAGGTTATGTGCATGGTGTCACTAAGAATATACAAACAGCGAATAGTTTTACATTGTACTTTTGTAAAAAAAATAATAATTAACGTTGTATTCTATTTAGGCAGAGTGAGAAATAAAATATCTCTTACCCTCAGTGAAAATAAAAAATTTCATTGCATCACAAGATGGTTGGTTTTTAATGTCACGTGAGCCACATTTGACCAAGCTGTGCCAAACAGACAATTCATCCCAAGAAAATTATTTCAACATATACATTTCTAATTTAAAGTACATAACATTACAGTGATTTGATATAATATCCAGCAGTTCATGCAAGACATTGAGGTAGATAATTGAATTTACATCGCACTTGGAGCAACACAATGGCTATTGGCGACAGTCCAGGATAAATCCTGAAAAGAAAGATCCTGCAAGGCATTGAGATTTTTAAGATATACATTTATAATTTTGAATATCAGCAGCTAGAATGAAGCAGCTTTTATGAAATAAACATTTAAAAGATACTCATTGATCATTTATTTGATTCATATTCATTGTTCTCATTATTTGAGTCATAACTTATCACCTCGGGTTTATTGCTTTATGGCCATTTTTTACAACATTAAATTAGAATATGGCCTACAAACCTACTGGGGCATTACAATTCTAAAATTATGGGATGCTCAAATAGTTATATATCTTTAAGTCTAATTACTAATCTTGGAAAATCAATTAATAAAACATTAATTATTAACAAATAATGATTCTCATTAATTTTAAGTCATTAAATAAATTAACTGTTATATCTAAAGTTAAAAAGGGCATAAAAATAAAGGTACTGTTAAGGAGAGGAAGGAAACCCTTTGTGTTTTCATGTGAAAAAACTGCACCAGTGAATAAATTCAAAGGAAAACAGAAAATTAACTATTGGTAAAGATTCAGTTCTATTTATTCAGATTCATATTTTTCTTCACATTTCAAATTCGGCTTCAAAAGAGCTGAGATTCAAGAGGTAAATGTACTGGATATCAAATCCAATGGGGGTATTTGCATGTGAAAAAAGGTTGTACCAGCGAAACAAATTCAAAGGAAAAACCGAAAAATTTGTGACTGTTGGGGATTCAGGTGATTTTTTTATTGGTTATTCAGATTTTTTCTGCACATTTCAAAGTTGGCTTCAAAATTAGATGTCATTTAGTCTTTCAGGGGTACTTCATATCAAATCTAATAGGGGAGGGTGCACCAGTGAAACAAATTCAAAAGAACACAAAAATATGTGGGGAAGTTGGGGAAAAGATTCAGGTCCATTTTTTATTGTTATTTCAGATGATTATTTTTCTGCATTGCATTTAAAATTTGGCTTCAAAAGAGATTAATCTAATGGGGAAGGTGCATGTGATAAAAACTAGAACCAGTGATTCAAAGCAAAACAGAAAAAACTGACTTTGTTAGGGAAATTCAGGTCCATTTTTAGTGGTTTTTCAGATTCATAGTTTTCTGCACATTTCAAATTTGATTTCAAAAGAGATGAATTAGTGTTTCGGAGGTAAATGTAATCAATATCAAATTTAATGGGAAGGGGGTGAATATGAAAAAAGTTGCACCAGTTAAACAAATTCAAAGGTAAACAGAAAAATTTGTGACTTTGTTGAGGGAAAAGATTCAGGTCCATTTTTAATTTGTTTTCCAAATTCATATTTTTCTGCACTGACTGCATTTAAAATTTGGCTTCAAAAGAGATAATTTAACATTCGAGAAGTAATATATTAAATATCAATCTATTGGAGATGGGGAGGTACATATAAAAAAAGCTGCACTAGTGAAACTGATTCAAAAGGAAAACAGAAAAAGCTTGGGGTGATTCCTGTCCATTTTTAGATTCGGCCTCAAAAGAGATAATTTAGTGTTGCTCAATATCAAATCTAATGGGAGTGCATGTGAAAGGTACACCAGTGAAACTAATTTAAAGGAAAACCAAAAAATTTGTGACTTAATTGGGAGAAAAGATTCAGGTTCCTTTTATATTGGTTTTTCATATTCATATTTTTCTGCACGACTTTTAAAATTTAATTTGGCTTCAAAAGAGATGTAATTAAGTGTTTAAAAGGTAAAAATGTATTGGATATCACTAATTTGATGGACTTGAGTAAGCACCTCCCTTTACTGTACTATTATAAGCTTATAAACAAATTAATACCAGTGACTTTTAATGCATAATTTTACCAAGTACAATATTTAAGACAAATTTTAACACATCAATCTGATTACAATGCAAAGCATTTACTACAAAACAATAAGAAAAATTAATGTTGGCACACATTTAAGTACTAAATTAAAGAGTTATTTATTATTACTGATATAATTACTTGATAACTTTTAATTATATATTACTGATATTTAATCTTTTGCAACAAAACTACATACAATATAATTATAAAGGTCTGGAATAGACATATTAGCTATGCTTGCCTCAATGGCATGATCAATGGGGTTCAAACTCAAAGTCTGTAAGTACAAAATACTTTTCAAGTTTTACCTATTTTTATGGTTTATTTTGTTTTAGAAACCCCCCCCCCTCAACACAATTTAGTTTTGATATACAATAAGTGAACTTCTCACTGTGTAGATTTGGTCGTAAGACCTTTAATCAGACAAAATACTGTTCAACACTAAGAACACCCTTTCATAGAAGTCGAAGTTTGGTAAACAGAAAATGTACTCCCAACTCTGTTAAGGTTCAGAGAATGTGTTTCAATTTCTGACATTAATGACTAGTTGAATTCATTTCTCCTCAGATATTATTCCAGTTTTTTTGTGGTTGGTTTGGGTTTTATGGCGCAAGATCCAAAAGGATACTCAGTTTTGTGTTTTTGTTTGAAGATGAAAATGGCTTGGCAGCCAATTATTTAAATAGTTCAGTTTATTAGATTCGACAATGGATTCAATATTTTTTTCTGCAGTTTCGATAAAACAAACTAGTCAGGACCAGAGCCCTTCAAACTGGGATGTATGGCAACCCTAATATGAGGATTAATAAATCTACTTCAAATTTCAGGAAAATCTGTGAATGCTTTAAGGGTCAAAACATGTGAGCCCAAGCTGCATACCCAAACCTGGTTTATCTCCATCAGTTCAAAAATATTTCTTGAAAGCAATGAAATCTTTGTAACTAAGCTCAATCAATCATTTGAGGAGATATGCTCATGTTTTCAATTCATGGTCAAATTATTTGCTCCTGAACAAGCAAAGTCATGGAAAAACCTTTCAAAAAGTGGATCACGTATTCTTTGTTAATTCTAATTTATACACTTTTGATGCGAAACTATAAAGGAAGTTGAATATTTAGAAACTAAAATTATAAAAATGACCCTTGAATGTTTATATTTCACAAAATTTATGGCCTAGCAATCTGATTGAGAAATAACTTTGTTCAAGCAAACTAATATACACTAAATAGGAGCAATATTGTTTTACATGTACTGGAAACCTTATATTGCTAAAGTATTGTTTTCAATAAGACAGAAAAATATGAAGTAGTGTACAAAGTAAACAAGTCATCAAGATTAAGAAATTGTTATACTTAGGTAAAATAAAATAATGGTAAAAAAATATTTTGATTACAATGAGTGTAAAAGGGCAAGTTAGTAAAATTTCAGAAAGTACCAAGAGTTATAGCATCTGTTTACTTTGTTAGTTTCTAATCTTTGCTACAAACAATTAACTTAGGACTCACAATGGCATAATTTGAAGACTAATACTGTTTGCAGTTTCTCCAAAAGAAATAATTTCTTAGAATTTTGGAAATACAAAATTTAAAAATTGAAAATTTGAGACAATGAATATTTTACCAACTTCTTCAAAAAGGAAAATATAAATGATTTTTTACATTAGTTGCACATACAATTTACCTTTTGATGAAAAGTAATTTTTTTTCCATGTAAACCATCTTTGTCTATGTATTGTAAACAAAATATCGATGTAACCATTAAAATATGCATGGAAATGGCAAGACACAAAGATTCTGGAATTTAGAAGCCCAATTGTTTTGTACATTTAGTTTCGAGGTTCCACCCTTGAGAAAAATTGAGTGCTTAGTCCAAACCTTTTTTCAATAAGCAACTTGGTCCATTATCTTAACGAAGGGTTAGATGGAACCTTATTTTAAAACCAAAGTAATTTCCGGTTTGTTTAAATTTTTTAATCTGTTTGAGATCAAATGGTGTGTAACATTTCGAGACAAGGAAGTTCCTTTTATTAGTTATATACTATGGGCTTTAAAGTGCAACCACAATCACAGGTGGTACCTACGTGGTTAAGATTTGGGCGACTTCAAAATTTCATCAAAAACCAAAAATATTTTAAAAGCTGAAGTGAAACAGACAATCAGTCATCGTACAATTTTCAAAGGAAAGGAATAAAAAATCCAAGCACCTTGCAAAACAAATGGTGTGATCCACACGCAAGCGGCGTCCATTCGATACACCCAAGTTCCTAAGTATAAAATACGCCACTTCAGAAATTATCAATTTAAATTTTGCTTTAAGCTTTTTCTACTTTTTCAAGCTATTCAGATATGATTTACATTGCAGCTTGTTGATGGTATAATAGCTTCCTTTTTGAGGTACCACACATACGTACTTAAGAATAACCACATGACGCAAATAATGGTGTTCAACTATTTTAGATGGACCCCACGCAATGAAAGATTTCGAAGAATCAAAATACAACAGAAACGTAAACTTACCATTGACAATGTTCCTTCATTACAAATAGTCGTATTCCACGAAATAACTCAAGGTATTATAGAAGCAATGAAAGTGTAACACAAAGAAATGGTCACACGTTTTTACAAGGTCGACTTTCAGAAACTGTATTCAACCGCCCAGATTGATTCCTATACGAGGACACGTGTTAGTACATACCGCAAGAAAAGTTTCGTATCATTACACAACGGCACATTTTCAACACACATTAAAGTTATTTACTTCAAGATTCAAGCCAAATTTACGTCACTTCTATGCACATATGCCTAAAGCACGTCTTTCAATTTAGGCTTAACAAACCCGCTTGACTAACCTGAAATTCTTCCAATGAAGAACAAAGACTACGTCCTACATGACCGAAATGATACTCGGTATGGATGAAAACTTTCGAATACTTTTTGTGAATTGGGAACAGCAAAATGGCTGGAACTGAAACCTTTGGCGAAACAATCGAAAATAACAATCATGATAATAGATTATTTTTTCCGGCTGATTTAGAGTATTGATGTTATAAAACCGCTTCACTCACTTTGATTTCTGCATGAGCAAGATAAAGAATCCCACTATTATGAGTCACAGATTGAAGAAATGGTGATCAATGGGGCTATTATTTCCAATTGACGAAAAAATAAAATATTTTTCAAAGCAATTTAATGATTATTTACCATTTGTTGCAAAAGGGAATTAAATTTCTGCAATGGCAACCACGCGTTCCTACGAGACAAAGGATTCAACTTCCAATGTTCCCAAATCTGTTATATTTAAATTTCTTCGAATTCTTAATTTCATCTTTAGTATCCAATTTTTGATGCCACTACTATATTCCATCATAAATGAAAATGCAAAATGAGATTCATTTCTATAAAAATATATTTGTAAGGGGCAAGTAATGCTTATTTTTACTGAGAATAAATTTACCTGTTAGTTTTGTAATATAAATAGGAGTTTATTAAGGAACTTTTAGTGAAACTTACCTTACCAAAATTCAAGTTCTTCATATCTTTTTCTCAGAATTTTCAATTGTTCCAATGTTTTTTAAACAAAAATTTGTGCTACTAATAAAACATTCAGAAGCAATACAGACAAGACAATTCATCTGTTACTATTGTGTTTTTTGAATACTCAAGATTTCAAAGATTAGCACTGTTGAAAAAATAACTTTCACTGCGTTTGAAGTACTTCATAATTTTTACACGAATTGGAAAACTTCATTTTAACAATTTTTAAAATTAATTTGATATATTCTTGTACCGGTCTGCTCGTGTGATTTCGTTTTACAAATAGCAGTGGCTTAACATCTATAGAAGCCCGGCATCCAAAAAAAATTTCCGAAAAATTCGGTGACAAAAAAATAATAAAAATCGATAAAACCCTGAGCAAAAACGACGATTGTTTTATCATAAATCTTAGTGAAGCGTCAGTTTTATTTTAACGTCCTTGATTTTCACTGCAACAGCTAACCAGGGTATGCGAATGCCATATCCTTTTAGCCTCAAATGGTTTCTTACTATGCTTGGTTAACCCTCCTGGTGGTTGTCCCGACGAGGTATCTCATCATTAACAAAACCATTAGCAGATCGTGATGAACGAGATATCTCGTCATTAGCAAAAACTATTAGCAGATCTTGATGGACGAGATATCTCGTCATTAGCAAAAACCATTAGCAGATCTTGATGGACGAGATATCTCGTCATTAGAAAAAAAACTGGCCAGATCTTAATTTTGTCATCATCTAAACAATCGGCAACATCTTGATGACGAGATATCCCGTCTTTATAAAAATTGTTCAGATGTTGACGGACGAGATATCTCGTTGAAACCACTTGGATCGTTAATGGTGTTTGCTTTGCGACCTTCAACACAAGACTCTTAACTGTCCCATTTTTCTTATTGAAGTTTACATCCAATCAGGATAATATGCGTAGTGGGTTATTGCGCATGGTTTACCATTTTCTCCAGGGAGTTGCTTTTTGGGCCCCTTCTTATTAAGGCTAAAAATGATTTGTTATGAAGCTTTTTAGACTAAAAATGAAATGCTATTCAGCAGTATCGTCAGAATGGATTTCTCAAAAGTGAACTGCATAAAAATATGTTTCACAAATAATATCCTTTATTGGAAAAATTTCTATTTTTATTGACACCCAAACAATAATTGCATAACATCTGATAATTTTATTTTTAAAGCCCACCGGAAAATTGTCGTTCGTCAAGATGACTTGCAGAACAATTTGACTTGCCCAAGCCTGTTGTAATTTGTACTAGAAAATAAGATTTTATTCCTCATTACCAGTCGGGAAAATTAAAAAAGTGTGTCACTCGCCATGTCTACGCATTTCTGTCTACCATATACATGTGTATTGAACAACATTGATTTATATTATTTCCAGTTCTGTTGTGACGAATTAATCCAAACTGTTTTTGGAAATTAAAAATAACATTTATTTTTACACAGACTATTTACAAAGGTTTAACATTGGAGCCTCGCAAGGTCAAACAAAATGCTTAATTTCATAATAAATCTGGTTGCCAAGGGGACGTCTCAACCAGACGGATCCCAGAATTCAGACTGATTTTCAGTTCTTTTCATTGGAATAGAGCCGATGATATCAGTAGACAGGCGCAAGCTACCTACCTATCATGTATGTTTAACGTTATGTAGAAATATAGGCCCTGAAATTTGCACAATTCCCAATAGAAGTATAGCTAAGAATTTAAGTTTAAGAACAAGAGTTTCAAGAATGTTAAATGCAATTATATTTAATCAATAACCTTTTGTAATAATAAACTTTTGTCACAAATACAGTAATCCCTGGATACATCGCTCTAATTTGGGGTCAAGAAAAAAGCACTATATGGAAGTGATATATTGGGGGTTGAGAAAAATAAACTATCTTGTCTAATCTCATTAGCCATTGAAAAATAATTGCTAAGTGATTGAGTATCAATCAAACGCACTTGCAACAACTGCGAATGGAGCAGACTTACATTGAAGTGACAAAAGTCATGGGATTCCTCTCTAATATTAATAGCCCGTTGTGTTACTCCAGTGTGACGTTAATTAAAATACCTACCTACCACTCTAATATCATGTGGGGCCGCCTTTAGCTCGGCGAAGTGCAGTAACTCGACGCGGCATGGACTCAACTAGTTGGAGGAAGTCGCCATGAGATGTTCAGCCCTGCTGTCTCGATAGCCACCCATAATTGCATAGTTGTGGTAGGTGATGGATCTCGTGCACGAATGGCTCTTTCGATCATACCCCAAATATGCTCCACGGGGTTCATGTCTGGTGATATAGATGGTCAAATAATGTGCTGGAATTGGCCAGAATGCTCCTCAAACCAATCGCGAACAAATGGGCCCGGTGACGCCGAGCATTATCATCCTGGAACATTCCATCGTTATTGTGGTTAGCGAAGTTCATAGACGGTTCCAAATGGTCACCAAGCAGCTGGAAATAGCGATTTTTCCTGTCAATGACCGATTCAATTTGACCAGAGGACCCAATTCATGTCAGGTAAACACTCCCCACACCATTGTGGAACCATCACCAGCTTGCACAATGCCTTGTTGACAAGTTGGATCCATAGTCTCCTGGGGTTTCCGCCACACCCGACCTCGACCATCAGCTCGTACCAACTGTAAACGTGACTCATAGGACCATGCCATCTTCCAGTCGTCTAGGTTCTAATGCGTGTATTCGTGAGGCCAGGTGCTGTGCTGAAGCCCATGATGTTTGCTCTGAGTAAAGGCACTCGAGTCGGTCTTCTGCCATATCCCATCAACACCAAATTTCGCTACACGGACCTCACAGACACACCTCTAATGCGTCCCCCATTGAATGTGGCAGTCAGTTCACACAGTGTCGTTCGTCTGTTAGCACGGACGCTTCTGCTTAAACGTCGCTGGTCTCGAACATTCAGCAGACGTGGCCGGCCACTGCGCTTTCCCTTGCAGAAGATAATGACTTCCATGAGGTACTCTCGATACACCCTTGACACTGGAATCTTAAAATACTCAACAACTTCCGAAATACCATGTCCCATGCGTCGAGCTCCAACCATCATTCTACGTTCTAACTCAGTTAATTCTTGTCGTGTAGCCATTATTACGTTTTACAAGACATTCAAGACAACATAACCATCTGACTCTATACCCTTTTAATGCGATGAGAGTGGCACTTGTAAATTTGCATACTGCTACCCCATAACTTTTGGCACGTCAGTGTGTATAAGCCTTATAAGTCAGCTTCACTCGCTGTTCGAAGAAAACGTTATGCTTACCTTTGACAACATTGTTAAAGGTAAGCATGACGTAGTTTTTCCCTTTCAATCCAATCCCGGCACTCTACGCTACTCTCAAATAACGAATTGGAACAGGCAAGAGAATTTCAGCTGAATGATGATATTTTTGCGAACTTTGGTGACTTCTGTTACTCTTCTGATTGCAATTAAAATACTTCTCTCAAGATACGTTTAACTAGATTTAATTTTGATTGCTACAAATTTAAATTTGAACCTCCAACCTGGTATGATGGATACACTCAATCTTTCAAAAGAGTATTTCTTCCTGATCTAATCGGGGTTCAAATTGCGAGATGATGTTCTTGGATCTTTCTCTTCAGGATTGACCCCAAACCGTCGCTAATTGCCCGTTGTGTTACTCCAGTGTTACGTAAATTCAACTACCAACCAATCTGGTCCAATCTTACTTGATTATTTTATTCCAATTAAAAAAGTGTATTAAAAAGCAAAACTGAATGACTATAGACAACTAAAATCTTCAATTAAAAAAATAATAGACCAAAAAACAATAGTTTAATCAATCTCATTTTGAAATTTCACCAAAACGACTGCATTCTCCACCAATTTCTATTGGCAGATATTTCAGCGAACCGATTATGAACTCTGATAACTATTTATTAAGAAAATTAGTTATCAATGCGAAAGGAAACGTAACGGGTTTCGATACATTATTTGTTAGAAAGCAATGATTTTTTAAGTACGTTTGCGTATTGTTTACGGAAAGCTGTAAGGATTATTCAGTTTTAAGAATGTTAACTTTCGTTTTCCTAGTGAAACAATCGGACTCTTTTTAAACGGGCAAGTGATTCTCATGTTCCGCCACTTCGAAGCAAAAATGAGGGCCTCGGTAGCCCAGTTGGAAGAGAGGGATTAGCAACCGGAGGGTTGAGTTCGAAACTAGGTCCATTCAAAGACCCTCGTTTACACGGGGCTGGTGTACGTTTAATCCATCGGGGCCTCAAATGTCCTCACGTTGGCGTGGTGTGAAGAGTGGAGTGCCAGCTCAGATGTCGTTCTGACCGTGGTTCAAAACTACGTGGTGTTGTCTTTAGACCTTTCCCTTCAGGATTGATTCTAGACTGTCGCCAATCGCTCGTTGTGTTGCTCCAGTGCGACGTTAATTAACTACCTCCCTACCTCGAAGCAAAAATGCATACAAAAATTGATTTAACGAAAATGAAAAAAGTGCCCCTCAATTGTACTAATTAATCACTTAATATACTATAATATATGTCGTATTAGGGATTCAATCACCCTACAGATGGCGCTAAAAGCACCATCAGATTGTGTTAAGTAAGATAGAACAAAAAAAAATATTCGGATGGTGTGGTCGTGTAGGACGCTCCTTTGTTAATATTTTGTCATGTAATAAATGTTTGTGCTGTTTGCATTGCCTGGGATTTCACTGATAACCCATTAAATAGAACCAGATACGACAATATGCAGTTCATTATTATGTTTGTTAAGTATTGATAATTTTAATTATGCAATATTCTATTATAGTATTGAAGTTTTTTCCCACACACGATTCCATAAATAATTCTCGATAAGTAAAATGAAATCAGTAATTGCTCGGTTGACTTTTCCTCGGTGGAAATTTAACTCACCCTTGAAAGAAAAATGACATACTCAAAAGAAGTGAATTTTACAAAACGATTTATAAAATCGGTAACCATATTTTACTAAACATTTTAAAATTTGAAGGATTCCATCAGAAATTAATTAAAAATTGTGCTATATAACGATTTGATTTGCATGATTTATTCGAGTTTATTGTAATTCATTCCAAAAAAGAGTGCATTTCCATTTAGAGTTGTCATTTTTCTCACAAAGTGCGATAGCTGAAAATCGCATTTTTATCGCAATATTTGTTGTTACTTAGTGAGATAAGTAACAACAATAAATAAAAGATTACATCAAGTCTATCAGCTCGGGAGACTTGGGACCTTCAAGAACCAGCTCATGTTGGTGAATAAGATGACCTGAAGGACAGCCGAGAACGGATGAATACTCGGAGATGAATTGTTCGGTCGAGGCCTGAGCTGAATTGCATTTAGAGCACAGAGGATAATGCTTGCAACCCAATTCGATCTTCATTGGCTTTAAGTGTCCACTGCGAAGCCTAGAGAGAGCAGTAGGCACCGGAGTAGTACTGTTTGGTCTAGTAGGCACCAGACTGACGACTGCAGGCGTTCCGTCTGAGTCCTTCTAATTCTCCTTATAAAAACCTCATATTTATTATGTACTAGCTGAAATACTCGGAGTTGCTCGGGTTTCTCTAGCCCCCCTGCAGACCCAGGACAAAGCGAAAGGGGTTAACGTATAGCCTATGTGTCCCGCAGAATTCTAGAGGATGAATGTACCAAATTTAGTGTGAATTGGTCTGACATTGATCGTATAAATACGCAGTGCTATTCTTATGAGAATTTTGAATTGTCTTTAGCTCCCTGTACCATATCGACGATAAAAAAAATAATTATCTTATATTATCATAAAAATTTACATTCCAATAATAAAACTACAGTTGAAGAATTTGCAGACGGGATCATAAACGTTATGATACTGAGCGATTTTCAGCGCAACCGCACTCTAAGATTCTAAAAAAACCTCCAAGATCTCTAAGAAAAACTCTAAGAGAGGCGACTCTTGTAGATGTTTCTGACGGCATCTGCACAGCCAGACCGAGAGAGAGAGCGCCTCCTAGCAAGTGCTCTGTCCAGGATGAAGGGACGTTACACCCCTCTGCACACCCAAGACAAATAGAACGAGGGTTAATGTGTAGCCTACGTTACCCGCAAGGTTCCAAAGAATAAGTGTTTCAAATTTGGTGTGGATTGGTCAAACGGTGTAGATTTGTATAGAGAACAGTCAGACAGATGCCAACTCTGCTTTTTACAGAATAAGAGGGGTGATAGTACCCATCCAGACGAGCAATAATTACCATGGAACATAGGGTCGCATTCCACTCTGAGAGGCAGAAAAGAGTAAAATTAGAATTTCAACATGAACTTACAACAGTGTTGGGAAAGCGAATGAACGATACCAAAAGATACACAATCTGATTTATTGATCAGAGAAAAACTCACAGCAAGTGCTCAAAGTGGCGGCCACGCGTGTCGTTGCTCAGTTCACACCGGCGGAGGAATGACTGGCGCACCCTCTCGAAGATTCCTGGTGTGTTAATTTTGTCTGCGGCAACACCGATTCTCGCTACGAGATCTTCAGCCGAGTCCACAGGCGTCTGGCACACTAAAGATTTCATGTGTCCCCAGAAGAAAAAGTCCAGTGGGTTGAGGTCGGGTGAGAGAGGAGGCCAAGCCACAGGTCCTCCACGTCCGATCCACCGTGCGGGATATGTGGCATTTAAGAAGTGCCGGACCGTGCTGGAAAAGTGTGCGACGTCAGAGACGATGACTTGTTCATGCTCGACACGTTTCGACTTTACTCTTTTCTGCCTCTCAGAGTGGAATGCGACCCTTTGTTCCATGGTAATTATTGCTCGTCTGGATGGGTACTATCACCCCTCTTTTTTGTAAAAACAATTTAGACTCACCCTGTATATACAGGGTGCAACGCTAAGTCCGTACCCGTCCTTTATTTTCGCAACCGTTGGTCGTAGACATGTACTTCAAATTACAAAAATGTTTCAAATACGGTAAACATTCATGTTATGGCATTTTGAAATTTAAAAAATCAATTTTGTAAAAACTACAAAATCTAACTTTTTATGCAGTCCCCCGTTCCCTTTAGTGAT
This sequence comes from Meta bourneti, assembly GCA_933210815.1. Taxonomy (NCBI): domain Eukaryota; kingdom Metazoa; phylum Arthropoda; class Arachnida; order Araneae; family Tetragnathidae; genus Meta; species Meta bourneti. Next base: position 54,702,574 of record OW119930.1, on the reverse strand, counting down.
ATTTAGTAAAAGTTTACACTCATCCTAACAATCGTAACACAAAAAGTTTCACTTCCGTGTGACAAAAATTGACCGAGATATTTAATTTCAAAGTTTGGGATTTTTTCAGATTTGTTTTGCCTTCATTGAGGGGTCGGTTAAAATCTAAATTAGAATAATTCGAGATTGAAATCAGGGTGCAACGCCCCTTTTACAGCGAAAGGGGGATTCCCCGACCATAAACGATGGGTGCATGTTTAGTAAAGTGGACATGCCCGAATCACTGAAAGTAGTCGCAGCGCCCCAGTGGCGAAACACGGAAGTTTGGAAATCTAACTCGTACAAGTTGCTGACAAGCATACAGCGGAAAACAATAAATAAAATGGAGAAATCTCCTGGATATACTGCTCAAAATGTTTCCCATTGGTGGTAATGCACAATTGAATGCGTGATAGTACTGAATCGTGGACGCGTTGGAGCATAGCTGGTGTAACTGTGCGACAAGCAAGGCTGATACGCTGTTTCAGATCATCCAGAGTGGTTGGCTCAGTCGCATAGACCTGTTCCTTGACGTAACCCCCCAGAAGTAGAAGTTCATGGGAATCAAGTCCGGCGATCGCGGTGGCCACTCTACCCGACCACCATATCCGATGATCTGTTGGCCGAATTCGATGGCTAGATACGCACGGACATTTGCTGCTTTATGCGGAGGGGAACCAACATCTTGGAACCACACACGACATGCATCTCGGAGAGGTAGCTGTTCATACCAGTCACGTACCATGTCTTGTAACAGGTGCAGGAAACGATTGCCCGTTAAAGTCTCGTCGTAGAAGATGGGTTCAGCAATCTGGGTTCCCCATATACCGCACCACACATTCCTTGATTAGCGTACCTGGTGTCATGCCGTGCATCCGATGTGGGAGTTGCCCAGAGCCCAGTAATGCACATTGTGGGTATTGACGATGCCATCCTATATGAATTGCGACTCATCTGTCCACAGTATGTCGGAAAACAACGACGGAATGTCATGCAACGTGTTGAGCATGAAATTGCAAAAGTCAAATCTTCGTGCGTCGTCACCCGGCATCAATGCTTGCACCAGTAGCGGACAGTATGGATGATCACCATGCGCATGTAACAATCACCTAATATGTTGACGAGTGTATCCATATTCCCATTTATTTCTGACGTGTTTAGGTGTGGATTTGCAAGGACGTATCCCAGCACTTCTTCAGGTGTCACTCGAATGCCCGATCTTCCTGATCTGGGCCGTGGTGAGAAGCTGCCGGTCTCTCTGAGAAGGCGAAGTACAGTAGCAATAGTTTGATGCAATGGACGTCGATCCATAGGAAAACGTTCGCCTTAAACCGTCGCAGCCGCTCTGGCATTCCGTTGATATTCGCCGTAAATCACTATCATTTCGGCATATTGCGCGGATGTGTAGCACGCCATCACGATCTCAGCGCTGACTAGTTTGCTCACTACTTCCGTGTTTCACCACTGGGGACGCTGCGACCTCTTTCAGTGAATCAGGCATGTCCACTTTACTAAACATGCACTCATCGTTTATGGTCGGGGACCCCCCCCCCTTTCACCGTAAAAGGGGCGTTGAACCCTGATTTCAATCTCGAATTATTCTAATTTAGATTTTAACCGACCCCTCAATGGAAGGCGAAACATCTGAAAAAATCCTAAACTTTGAAATTAAATATCTCGGTCAATTTTTGTCACACAGAAGTGAAACTTTTTGTGTTACGTTTGTTAGAATGAGTGTAAACTGTTACTTAATATCACTATAAGGAATGGGGGACTATATAAAAAGTTAAATTTTGTAATTTTTACAAAATTGATTTTTAAATTTCAAAATGCCATAACATCAATGTTTACCTCATTTGAAACATTTTTGTAATTTGAAGTACATGTCTACGACCAACGGTTGCGAAAATAAAGGCCGGGTACGGACTTTGCATTGCACCTTGTATATGTATAGATGATCAGAAGCGGCCAATTTTTTTTTTGCAGAATCAAAGCTACGTCTATGTGAGAATATTAAAAATGCAGCATTATCGCTATCCAAATATTGCTCCTCACCCAATATTTGATAAGGTGATGTTTTCCTTGCAATTGCTTACAAATATTATCAGGTATTTCATTCTGTTTTCAAGTAAACAGTTAAATATCACTGTTTCGTAAGCTTGTAAACTAAATCAAGGAGCAATGGACAGAAAAATACTTTTTTTTTATCAAGAGTAAAGCAATTCAAGAGTAAAAAGATGATTTTTCCAAGTTTCGTAGAGTATTCTTTATAAAAGCTAAGAGTGAAGTAGTCAACTGTATGAAAACTCTTTTTAAGTGAACTGCAGACTGCTGGACACATCGTCAAAGAGTTCCTCAGTGATGGTGGGGAGAATTCAAGAATGTAGATGTCCGTGAACTTCTTCATGCCAAGGGGATCAACATAAGATATTCCATGCCCTACACTCCTGAGCAAAATGGAGCTGCAGAAAGGGAGAATAGGACTGGTGGAGAGTGCAAGGTCCATGCCACATGCAAAGAATCTCCCTGTAAAGCTGCGGGCTGAAGCTGTTAATACAGCTGCATATGTTCTGAATAGAACTGGCCCTACTACCATAAAAGGCAAAACACCTGCAGAACTTTGGCACAAGAAATCTTCTAACATTCATCATCTACATGTGTTCAGGACAAAGTGCTTTGTGCATGTACCCAAGCAAAGAAGGCAAAAATGGGACTCAAAGTGTGCAAAGGAGATCTTTGTCGGATACTGTGGTGAAAGAGATGGGTATTGTGTCGGGTTGCCATCTAATAAAATTATCTTGAGTAGAGATGTTGTGTTTGTAAAAGAAGAAACGTTAGAGAAAAAAGTGCAGCTGAGTGTGACGCCGCATGAAAAACCTGTAATCTCTGAAGATGGTGGGAATGAATCATCAGAGGAAGCAGCAGATGAAGAGGTTGACCTACCGCAATCGCCTGAGGAAGCAACAGGTGAAGAGGTTAACCAACCACAAACATCTGTGCAAGAAAGGAGAAAAGTCAGGCAACCTGCTTATCTGAAAGATTATGTCCTGCTTGCGCACATAGATGTTCCTCAATCATATTCTTCAGCCATGAAATCAGAAAATGCTAGTGAGTGGTATCAAGCCATGAATGAAGAGATGGCTTCATTGGCTGAAAATGAAGTCTGGGAACTTGTCAATTGCCATATGGAAAGATGATAATATCTAATCGTTGGGTTTTGCGAGTTAAAACCAAACCTGATGGCAGACGTGAAAACTGCCTTCCTTTATGGAGAACCGTCATTATCATTTTAAGGGTACCGTGTCCCCTTAAGGAAGAAACATATATGAAGCAACCTGAAGGGTTCGATGATGGATCGGGGCGTGTATGCAAGCTTCACAGGAGTCTATATGGACTTAAACAGGCACCGAGATGCTGAAACAAGAGATTTGTTGACTTCTTCAAAAACCAAGATATGTGTTGCAGCAATGCAGATCCATGTTTGTTCTTCAAGGGAAGGGGCAGGTAAAAAACTTGTAGTTGCCATCTACGTAGATGATGGACTGGTAGCTGGGTCTGATGGAGAAGTTTGTAACTTCGTAGTTATTGAGAGCAGAATTTAAAATTACAATTGGTTCACTGGACTATTTTCTCGGCATGCAAATCAACCAGTTAAGTAATGGCTAAATTTTTATCACTCAGGTGAGCTATGTTGAGAAAATTCTTGACAAGTTTAGATTTTCTGATACCAGCACTGTTGCAACTCCCTGTGAAAAGTGGAATCCAAGTAGTGATCAAAAGTTGGATGGAAAAGAACCATATAGGAAATCAGTAGGTAGCCTTATGTACCTCTCTACAGCGACTCGTATTGCTTATGCTGTGAGTGTGGTATCGGAGCATCTTGAGTCACCAATGCGCTCTCATTGGCAGGCTGTTAAGAGAATTTTTAGATACTTGAAAGGCATCATGAACTATGGACTCTTGTATCTCTTGTATGTTCGGATATACCACATGGGAAACTTCAAGCTTACAGCGATGCAGATTATGCCGGGGACGTTAAGACAAAGCGCTCAAGATCTGGTGTCCTGAGTATGTACTCTGGTGGTGTCATTACGTGGTCAAGTCGTAAACAACAGAGTGTTGTACTGTCCACCACTGAGGCTGAGTATGTGTCAGCCTGTGAAGCAACAAAAGAAATCATGTGGTTGATGCGCTTGTTTAATGAACTGACCTCATTGAACTCTATACCAACCATCATGGTTTCCAACATGAGTGCTATAAAGCTTGCGAGGAATCCTGAGTTCTTACAAGCGTTCCAAGCACATTGAAGTGATATTTCACTTCATTCGTGAAAAATACCTGGAAGGTGCAGCTAACATTGAACATGTTTGTAGTGAACAATTTGCAGACATTCTGACCAAACCCCTGGCGAAAACTCGGTATCAGTTTTTGTGCAAGCAAATTGATATTAGTGGATGTATGTTTTGAGAGGAAGTGTTAGATATCATGCAAAACATTTGTTGTGTTATTAACTGCGACCTTAACTGTTTAAAAACTTTTGAATGTGAATGGTAAAAAGTACTTCAACTACTTCTAACCTTGTTCGAATGATTGTATGTTGCGTTTTTTGTTGTCTTGAATAAAGCCGTTATGATCTATGTATTCAATTGGTTGATTAATCTATATATTCAATTAATTACACTGTATACATTCGTAAAAGCCATTTACGAATGGACTCCTTTTTTGAAATACTTATACCTGAATGCAATTAATCAGAATTAGTAAAGAAAATGCTAGCTCATTGAGGAATAGCTATTGGGATGAGGTTTAATCCGTAGAGGAAATATAAAAGAACAGTAAGTAATGGTAACCTTTTCATGTGTCCAGGATCATGTGATCAAAACTATTAGTAAGGTATACTTTCGTCTGTAGGGTTGAAACGAACATTCATCATCTGATTGGTCTACTGGACTGGAGAAGACTATCCATTGATTTATCATCTGATTAGTCCACGCGACATAGTAGTAGACTTTGGCAAGTTCACCATTTTTGTCGCCCCTCTATGGCTCTATGGTAATGTATATCCACACATCTATACTGTCAAAAGATGTTATACCGCCAAACGAGGCGATAAAATGTCAAATCGGTCATTCAAGTCGATTTTTCAAGTGACTACTAGTCGACATGTTGGTCACATTTTTTGAAGCTCGTCTCAATAGCAATGCTCAGTCTTCTTATATTGGTTTAATCAGCCCGTCACACAAAAAAACACCTTAAAAAACCGTAAGCGTAGGAAATTAGTAGTAGTGAATAAATTGATCTCAGGCCCGTAGAACAGATACGGTCCTCCAAATATTTGTATCAAGTCCACAGAACAGAAATGACTCTCTAAATACTTTTATCACGCCCGCAGTTCGAACACGAGACTTCCAGCCGCATAGCTAGACTCCTTAGAGAACCTGGGAAAAGGTTGCCGCTCTTCGCCGATATAATTATTATAAATTATGATAATGATTAAATTATCATAATTAGTATCATATTAATTTCCAACAATCAATCTCTATTTACAATATTAATTATAGACTATAATTAAGAAGACTATAATTATCATAGAAGCTTTGAGGGGTTCACAAGAAAAAAATTGTATTTCGGGGGTCCATAATATGAGCTAAGGGGTTCATGATAAAATATTATAAATAAAATAATTTAATAATAATCTATATATAAAGCAGAGTTGGCGTCTGTCTGTATGTTCTCGTATTTTCTGGAACCTTGTTTAGTTGACGAAAAAAAATTTTCTTCCCAAAGAAAATTCTCGAAGAAAACATTATTTAGGCACCGACTAATCTAGAACTAGCAGTCAGTCAGAGGCAGTCATTTCATTCTACAGTGAGTAATCGGCATCGTCGTGGTAAAATCTAGTGTTTGTGTTATTGAGCGTTATTGTTCTAGTGACCTATATTTCCATTGGTATTTACCTACAAGCATTTCCAACATTAAATATTTGAGGTTAATAATATTATTATTGTTTTCAGATTACCCATGGCTCGTGCAAAGAAGAAAACAAGATAATATTCGACTGAATATCTATCGTATGGTTTTATTGAATCACCAGGGAATATCACAAAACCAATGTGTCTTATATGTATGATTGTGCTGTCTAATGATAGCATGAAGCCAAGTAAACTTCGTCACTATTTGGAGACAAGGCGCACCGAAAAGAAAAATAAATCAATGGAGTATTTCCGAAAATTACGAGACAATTTTCAAAGAAGAAACAAATTGGATCAGATTTTTAATAAACAAGCAAGCAATAAAGATAGCTGTTTATTAGCATCATATGAAATCAGCAAAATAATAGCAAAATCTGGAAAGCCACATAGCATTGGCGAAACTGTCATCTTACCTTCAATATCAGTTGTAATTTCAACAAGTTTAAACAAAAATGCACGTGAAATTACCGATAACCTTCCTTTTATTAATAACACAATATCCAGACTCATTGATGAAATGTCTGAAGATGTAGAAAATCAACTTATTGCTCAATTAAGAGTGAAACGGTTTGCAATGCAACGCGATGGATCAACTTTGATGGGCAATGAAGCACTTTTATTGGCATATGTAAGATATATGGATGATAATCAACTCAGAGAGGAAATGCTTTTTGCAAGCTTCCTCAAAACAGATACTAAAAGTGAAACAATATATAAGAAAGTCCAGTCTTATTTTAGAGAAAAAAATATTCCACTCGAAAATTTAATGGCTTGTTCTACTGATGGCGCTCCTTCCATGGTCGGTAGGTACAGAGAGTTTATCACTCATTTAAAAAATGCATTACCAAAAGTATTTTGCATGCATTGCGTGATTCACCGCCAACATCTGGTGGCGAAGAGATTGAGTGGACGTCTTCATGAAGGCCTTAACTCTTGTAATAAAAGCTGTCAACCTCATTAAGGCTAATACTCTTCAAGATCGTCTCTTCCGCAAATTTTGTGATGAAAATGAAGGATTTGACCGTCTTGTACTGCATGCAGAGGTGCAATGGTTGTCTAAAGGCAGTAATCTTCGTCGTCGGGACAATATTGTATCATTTCTAAACGAAAAGGAGATTGAAAACAGTTGCCGAAAACAGACATATTTTACCTCTCAGATGTGTTTGAAAAACTGAATTCTCTTAATAAGCTGCAGCAAGGACATAATTGTGATTTAATATCTCGCAAAGAAGCCATTAATGCATTCCTAGAAAAACTCAAAATGTACAATTTTAATATCTCACGCAGTGCGTTTGACCAGTTTCCAAACCTTGCTTCAGTTGGCAGTGATTTAAAAGACGATGATTGTGTTGTTATGTTGATCATTTAAAAAAATTATGAAGACTTGCAAGTTCGGTTCAAGGTCCTACTAGAACTGAACATCCCAGATTGGGTGCTGATTCCATTTGAAGTAAATGTTGCTGAAGTTGAAATTGATTTACAAGAGGAACTTGTTGAATTCCGTCTGATGAGACAGTCCGAAGTCTATTCAAAAAAGGAATGCATGATATATGAAAGAATAATGTCATTGCATGTAAATATCCACTTTTATGGGTGAAAGCTAAAATGTATGTCATTGTTTTCCCATCATCTTATCTTGTGAAATCTGCCTTTAGTCGTGTAACACAGTTGTTAACAAAAAATCGCAATCGACTTGATATAGTAAAAAGAGGTGATCTTCGTCTGACTCTCACAAAATTGGAGCCAGATATTAATATGCTAATATCAAAACATCAGCCACAAGGATCTCATTAGTAGGGCCTATTTAATGGGATCCTATTTAATAGCCTTAGGAATAAATTTATATATGCTGTTTGAAATAGTATTAAAAAAATTTACTATCTCTGTCATTACAGGTAACAATATGTTTCAGTTTTATCAATTAAAATTTTCAAAATTTATAATTTACATTTTTTATATTATATTGGAATTGTTTAATTATTAGCTTTACTAGCCTACAAATAAATATTTCATTTAGGAATATTACATATGTGTATATGGGGGTTCACATAAGTAAAGTTAGGATTCAGGGGTCCACAAGCAAAAAAGGTTGGGAACCCTTGGTTTAGATAAGTGGTTTGGAAAACAGAATAGGGAGTTATAGTCGCTTAATATTAATACTCTCAAACATTCTTGTGATCAGATGGCGAAACGTAAAACTCCATTGCTTAAATTCTTTAGTGCACTTTAAAATTTATTCAACTGGAAAAATCGAATGTTTTTAAAACACAGTCTCCTCTCCTTTGTCGCCATCAATATTTTGCCAGCTTTCAGTATTTGTCTAAACACACGTGGATGGACACACAAATTTTGACAATAAAATGGAAATATCACATTTTAACTTAAGATCAGATGTTTAATCCTCAACAATTTATGCTCAAAATATTTTTTGCAAAACAGACTTTTTAAAGGGTAGAATGAAACTAAGAAGTAAAGCTTACTTTTTTGCGGGTGACAATCGAGAATGAAACAAAAAATGTAAAATTAAAAATAAACTGGGACACAACACCGGGGGAATAAATTAGAAGATTCCAGATATTGTACTAAGCTACCCTTCTACTAATGGGAGACAGAGCTTTGCCTACAAAACATCCACTTTTGTGTGTGAGAGGAATACTTTGATGTTCTTATTGTGTTTTTCTATGCTGATAAAGTAAGCTCAGTTGATCATGGCGACGGTATTTTCTTTTCTGGAGAACATGGATCACAATGAACCCTCCATCTCCGATGAATGTTGAACTAGCACAGAACGGCAGTGAGTTATCCAGAACTCTGCCTTGCCGGGACTTGGAGAAGTGTAGCTGGTGGGGGTTGAGTTTTTTACTAATGAGCACCATTTATGCATACAGTGGCTCCCAAAAGTGTTCGTACACTTTAAAAATTTGTAGAAAAAGCGCTGTAGCCTGGAATTGAATTCGAATATAAAGTCCAATATTTTTTCATATCATCTCCATGTGATTCTGAATAAAACCTAAGATTCTTTTAAAAAAAATTGACTCATTTTCTTTTTATAAAATGAAAATGCAAGGAGGCAGAGAAAGAACACGCCTCAAAAGTGACCGTACACCGAAACATTTTCGGATAAATTCATAAATAAAATTATCGTTTACCGCTTTTTTTTATTTTTGCATTGTGGTGACATTTAAATAATCGTTTGGCTTTAATCTTTGCTTGCTTACTTCGTAATATTCTATTTATTATTTAAAAATGGCTCGTAGTCGTAAGGAAACAACGAACAGCATTCGAAAATTGACTATACCATCCGTTCTACTAATTGAAATAATTAAGATCGTCTGGTACTGCATAATCACTTCTCGACCCCCTGAAAAGGAACCTCTGGCAAGTTAGGAGGTAAATAACCAAGTACAAAGAGGGATTCTATCATCACCGGATTATTACCATTATAGATAATACTACAAAATAATTATCACTAATCTAACCATTTTATGAATTCAGAAGAGAAGATTTAGAAAAACATTTTTTGATGAAATATATTTTTCCAAGAAAATAACAAGACTTAAATGAATACTTCAGAAATGTCGCCCTTCTAGACATTTGCACCCGGGACCGCTGCCCCTGTCGCCTCCCTAGCTATGACTCTGGCCGTCTGAATCGGTTAACCGGCCCGCAGACCAGACACGGCCCTCCAAACATTTTTATCTGGCCCGAAGATGGGATGAGACCCATCTGACAAGCTTACCCGTCCCGTACACTATATATGGCCCTCCGGATAGATTTAACCTGCCCGCACTCAGAGACGTAACTAGGCTAGTTTCCACCCGGGGCAAGAACTCGCCTTGGCGACCCCCCCCCCCCCCCACCGACCAACCAAATCCAAATCCTCCCCGACAATATCTGATATCGCCACCACACATTAATTCCACTAGTCCAAATTTTTTATTAAACTTAGATGGTAAATGCTTGATTTCAAAGGTAAATAGATTAATTTGCAACAATTTTATTTTTAGTACAAGATAAAATACCTAATTAATTCTAAGATATTTCATTGACAAATAATCTAAGAGTAGCATGTTTGGTATATTCTTTCATACTTATAATCGCTGCAAATGAAATGAAAAGGTTTTATCAAATGATATCGGGATATGTGTGGGCTGCATCAAAATCAACAGACTGTTGCTTTAGAATAGGATATTTAATTATGATAAATACAGACTGTCCGGACATTTTTTGAATAATTTTGATGAGTTGTAAAAAAAATTGTATGCTACGAAATAATTTTATTTTCGCAGCAGTTAAATAGTTAATGTATAACTTATCGTCTGCTAACTCAGAGTTTTGTTAACTTTCAAAATGGCGCTTTTAAATAAGCAATGGATGGGAAGCTATGCTTCCGCTCTTTCCGAAGAGAATTATGCTTATTCAATTATTCAAAAACGCTGTAAAAGTCATTTTTTTATATCTAAAGATACGATAAGTAATATTATTAATGAGAAAGGAATAAACACGTAAAAGTGGAAAAATACTTCCAAATACGTATCCAAAAAAGAAAAGAATTTCTGAGAATATTTGTAAGGTAAGATCTTTAATTTTAAAAGAGAATCCGCCAAGTCAAAGGACTATTACAAAGTCATTAAAAGTTCAGTTTCAACTGTAAATAAAATAATTAAAAGTGATTTGAATCTTAAAAAGGCCAAAAAATACAATGTTCATCGTCTATCTCCACGACATATTGCAGAAAGCAGAACTCGCTGCAGAATTCTGTATGAGAAGCATTTAGCTGGAGAAAGATGGAAAAATGTTGTGACAATAGAAGAGGCGTGGGTGTATTTAAAAGATTGCAATAAAAAAGAAAAATCTTAAAACGTGGTACAGCTTTGTAACTTTAATGTGAGAACTTTCTCTAAGAGATTTATGATTGTTGCCGGTTTTGCATATAATGGAAAATTAAAAGTAAAAAGGAGGAGGGAAAAATGTAAAAATCAACTCCCATATATTATCAAGATCCTATTTTATCCCCAATATTCAAAAGAGAAATACTATATCTTTACCCTAAGTGCCAACAATCAATAGAACTGCATCAGGGTAAAGCAAGCAGCCACACATTTAAATCCAATATTAAATTCGTGCAAAAAATGGAACAAAAAACTGGTATCAATAAATACCCTTTACTGATATTCCTGCTAAATCTCCAGATGTCTCACCCATGGACTTTTGTGCTTTTGGACTTTTAAAAAGAGAATTATCGAAACGTCGACCGAAAACCATTCAGGGATTTATGAAACTGTGGAACAAGAATTAATAACAGATTTTGCTCAAGTTATTATCTTGAGTATTATACTTAGACATTTTTCACAATCTCTTAATCTATTGACAAAATATGAAAAAAATTAATTTAAATACAGAAAGTTTGAACTAAAACTTAACTTTACGGGCTTTTTCGGCTGCAAACATTTTTCCAATGTCCTCAAAAGATAGCTTTGAAGCTAACTTGTGCTCTATTGATATGATGCTCAGGTTGGTTAGTTGTTGTTCTGTTAAGTTTCTGAGGTAATTTTTTATGATCTTTAGTTTGCTAAAACTCCTTTCATTTGATGCGACTGAGACTGGTATTGTGAGGAAAATTCTCAACGCTGTCGTTATGTTGGTGGACTCGTCTTCAAGTCCGTTCTTGTATATTAACGTCAGAAGACCTGATGGTGTAGCCGTTTTCATATTAGGGCTTAAATCCAAGGCATGATACTTAAAACTCTCCACTTCTATCGCCAGCTAGTCCCTGTCTGTCTTCTTTATACGTGGTAGCTAACTCAAGTGCCTGGTTCTTCAATTCTTCTCCATTCATTGTTTCAAACCGAGCTCCATTGACGAAACCAAACTATTCATGTTTTGAATGACTTGAAACCTTTGCCTCGGTTCATTCAGAATCCGATCTATTATTTGTATAATCAATAATCTGAACTTTTTTTCTTCTGAGAATTCATAGCTTTCAACTTCGCCCTTCTCCATCAAACATCCGCTTCTTCCTCCTCCGTACTTCTTTAAAAAGAGGATCTAGGTTAAGCTTTCCTCCTATTTCTTCACACATTCTGCATTTAGCTCCTTCTATAGTTTTTGGTTTTTGTAGTCTACTAATAAGTTTTCCTCTTCATTTTTTTATCATACGTAAATATCTATGGTAAAAAAATACTCGGTCAATTTAGCGCCTCCCACCCAATCCGGCGCCCGGGGCAGATGCCCCGTCTGCCCCCTCTAGTTACGTCTCTTCCCGCAGTCTAGATATGGCTCTAAAGCTTATTGTTATTTTCCACAAATAGCTACATTGAAATGTGCGCGAGTAGGTTTAATTTTATTTTCTTGTTCACTCTTATGGTCGGTCATTTTAAGCAGCAGTGTGTCGTGCAATTTCAAGAATCGAGTTTGGAAGAATCGCTTGTCATCTTGATTAGTCAGAAAAGGAGATAAGAAGCTGTATCAAAGTGCGATAAAATCCATTTCAACTGCTCTCTCTCTCTACTTAGATGGGTAAATAAGCCTAGCACACAAATAATTCTCATGTGTGTTCCTGGTAAATGATCTATAGACAAGTATTTGATATTATTTCTTCCTCCAATCGGCGAATATCTCACAGAAATAGCGCCCAGGGCAAACACGCCTGTCCAAAGAGCAAATGGCTCACTTGTCCTGTCTTAGATGTGACTGACTTTCAGATCAGTAACATAAAATTGTTGAGATACGATGCTTCAGCAGAATTTCAGGGACTGCGGAAAATTCCACATAGGCCGGAGAGCTGCTTGTGAAATAAAAAATATTGTACAGGTGTACGCAAAATTAATTTTTCTTTTTTAAAATGAATCTTCCTCTTAAAGGGACCAAATGAGTCACCCAGTTCCAATCATGACATCCTAAAAGCGGCATAGCAAGTTTCATACCCCTCGCAACCTCGAATGACAAATGCTTGTTACGACTGTAGGACTTTCAAATACACACATACGAGTTGAAGTTATTCACCTCCGGGAATCATTTTAAAATCATAATAAAATACAAATAAATTTTGAGATACAAATAAAGGTTGAGATTAAATTTTGTATAATTCATGCATAGTATAATATTTATTTCAAAACAGCAAAATTGAAAAATGTGATGTGAATCGGTTTTCAGATTCGTCTTCGTATTTGCAAAGAAAGAGCACGTAAAATTCGTCCTTAAAAGAGATGTGATTCGGAGTTAAAAATATTCGTTGAGATCCAATTGACGGGAATTTGAGTCTCTCCCCTTCCTTACGCTGGAGGGAATGGAATGTGCAATAACTCAAAGGGTCCAACATAACACCCCATTTTGACGTTTAGGACTCGGGGAGGAAGTGATAAACCATCAGTGACCGACTGGCTCAAGAGATTGGCCCGGAAATTCCACGAGCCTTTCGAAGGGTATGGTGAAATAATACATATTTTTGGGGGGCTTTATATTAAAGTTACTTAAACACAGACATTAACAAAGATTTCGTGATGGGACATGTACAATCACGCAGAGCAAAGAAAATGTTAGAATTCAAAAGAATCTGTTCCTTGCACAGCAGACCTTATAACCCAGTGTTCCAGTGCTAACTGGTTTCTATTTTCGGTGGAACCGAGAAGGGGTGGTTCGACGACCCGAGTTGAAGGCAGGCGGCATCTACAAGGACGCAGCAAAGGGGACGTAACAAGGAGCTAATAAAGGGGAATGTAGGTCTCGCTCATGGATTGCAGTAAGGTGAAAATACTAGTCTGGCTTCGTGTGGTGTTGGAAGTGTATATGTATGTGAAGTTGTAGTATATTGTATAGAAGGAAAATTGTCTTGGACAATGATTTTTTCGCAACTGTTAACTTGCCGATCTTGAATAGCCGAAGCACATAACCTTTTTTATTAATTTCATTTGCCATCCTCAGAGCATGAAGGAAGAATACGATGGCAAATTAATTTTTTTTAAATGGTTCTATTCTTTGGCGATTTAAGGTTGCCAAGCTAGCGGTTGGCGAAAAATCTTGCCCAGGACAATTTTATTTTGACACAGTAGGAAGTTTCTCAACTGCGAAGGTGAATGATTTTCCCCTTGCTGCGTTCCACTAGCTGGTGGCCTTAAGTAACATAGGCGATGAATTTGTTAATAAGTTATTATACGCAATATAAATTTTTAAATGCAATTTTTATTAATGCACAAAAAATAGCAAAAGGCCGAGCTCGAGCTTTGTCAAAAGCTCTCAGGACGAACTAAGAAAAGGCACGACCTCCCATCTTATTTCGTGCTTTCGATACCAGAAATACTACTTTGTCTCTTCCCTCTCTTTTGAACAGTTACTCGATTCTAGGGGACTACCTGAAAGAAATGATCGACTTTAAACGTTGTATTCTAAAGATGGAGTTCACGAAAGCAGTTACTTCACGCGCGGGCCGAGGTAGCGCAGTTGGATGAGCAACGGATTAGCAACCAGAGGGTGGCGAGTTCGAACCTCGGTCCAACTAAAGACCGTCGTGTACACGGGGACTGGTGCACGTTAAATCTGTCGCGGCCTCAAATGTCCTCACGTTGGCATGGTATGGAAGTTTGGAGAGTGGGGTGCCAGCTCTGTGTTACCTCGTCATCTGACCGTGATTCAAAATTACGTGCTGTTGTCCTCAGATCTTTCCCTTGAGGATTGATCCCGGACTTTCACCAATACCTCGTTGTATTGCTCCAGTGTGACGTTAATTTACTACCTACCTATTTGCCTTACTTCAAGCGCATAGCACTGGAAAATATTTCTACAATCACAAAATTGTACTTAAAAATGCGAACAACTTTCTAAGAATTACAAAACTTTTAACTAAATTTCTATTAATTAAACTTTTAACTAACTGTTTCTGAAATGCCGCCCTTTTAAAAACTGTCACTGGGGATCGCCGCCCCTTCGATTTGCCTCTGCTAGAGATGTAGCTAGATGTTGATGCCGTCCTTCGTCTGAAACAAAAATTATGTATCAAGAATGTAAAATAGTAATCTATTAAAATCATACAGATAAATTATTTAAATTAGTAACACTAGAGTGCCCGTGCGAGAGTTCTCGCATGAGCAATTCCACCCCCAACCCCCTTATCCATTGTAAGGGTGAAAGAAGAAAGCGAATTTTTTATATCCAAAATATCAAAAAAGTTTATTCAATTACTATTTAAAACACTTACTCCTGGAGATCACTGTTAGCGTTGTTCCAACCATTTGTGTAAAGCAAGTAATTCTTCCGTCAAAAGGCCTAAAAAGGTTACCTTAACTCTCTAGAATTCACAAAAATTGTTAAGTTGTATATTTTCACTTTTTTTCAAATCTTAACAGCGCGTGGAACATGCGTCGTTTAATATCCTTATATCATCAAATCACATATTTAAAAATTATTGATATTATGGAAAAATTGTTTTCCTACTAATACTGGTAAAACAATTTTATTGGAAAAGTTGTTTTTCCATCAATACTGGTAAAACAAACTGAGTTGCGTACCGCAATCGTTTTACACTCAATGTTATTCCTATGGGGATTTCGAATTGTTTTTAGTCCCTTCCTCTGTACACCTTAGAGAAATAGAACGGATTCGTCAGTGCTCCGGGAAATTCTCTTTCTTTTGATATCTCACTTGTTAAGATTCGTCGAGTGGAAAAGGTGTAAAAGGGATCTATACTATAGAAATAATATAGACTAGTGGTCGCCCAGTGGTCGAAATTCGACCATAATTCATTTAATTTTTAAGTTTGAACCTTAATAAGGTTCTTTTGTCAAAGAGTATACCTCTATATTCATTGCATATAATTTTTTTGAATTTTGTTCTATTACGTAAGCTGCGAGCATGTACAAATACGTCATAGGAAAAATGCAGTATAGCTTGGTTAAGCCATATCTAAAACACAATAACGCGTTGTTTGACATTTTCTTGGGTTTTTTTTATTGCTATACTCGCCACAGGTTTCGCCAAGGCTACACAGTTAATTTGCCTATCTTTTTCAAATTATATAAAATTTAAATAAAAAATAAATCCAAAAAATGAAATAAGGAATACGTGCTTCGTATTTTTTTATGTATTTTTTATTGAAACAAAAAAAACCGGGTGGTTAAAAAAATAAATGTTGTCCATTGAACTTGAAATAGTTCGACAATGAATTTAATGATTCAAAACTTCTGTTTAGACGATGTTTTTTGTAAAAACTCTTTCATCGTTTGCTAAATGCCCTTGACCGTTATATTCTGAAATATAAAATCTCAAACCATCGAATGATCGAACTCTACTTGCTGCGACGTACAATTGACCATGTGTAAAAACTGGCTGCCTCAATAAAATTCCAATTTTTTCGAATGTTTATCCTTGAGACTTATTTATTGTCATCGCAAATGCAGGTATAATTAGAAATTGAGTTCTTTGAAAGTTAAATGGTAAAATAGTTCCGGAATATGTTAAATTTATACGTGGAATCAAAATTTCCTTATTGCGTGCTGTTCCAATTAAAACTTCGCAATCGATAGTATTACGATGCTTAAATTTGATGCGCATTCTTGTTCCATTGACTGATGCTTCCTTTGTATTTAACTTTCTGATCAGCAAAACGATGCAATTAACTTTCAATACTAACTTATGTGGTGGCAAATTATGCCAAATCTCATTCTCCTCCGTGCGCGCAATGTGCTTAAAAAGGGTACAAAGTTTTTTCTTCACGTATTAATATATAGATTACAGTATATGAACGTAAACAATGAATGTTTTATTTTGTTTAATTTAATATATTTGTAACGCATATTATACATTAATTTTATCTTTCTACACTCCTATTCCATATGAACTTTGATTATGCCAAATCTCATACTCCTCCGTGCGCGCAATGTGCTTAAAAAGGGGTACAAAGTTTTTTCTTCACGTATTATTATATAGATTACAGTATATGAACGTAAACAATGAATGTTTTATTTTGTTTAATTTAATATATTTGTAACGCATATTATACATTAATTTTTATCTTTCTGCACTCCTTCTCCATATGAACTTTAATTATGCCAAATCTCATACTCCTCCGCGCGCGCAATGTGCTTAAAAAGGGGTACAAAGTTTTTCTTCACGTTTTAATATATAGATGATTAATTTTTATTAACGGAGTCGCAGATTAGCAACCGGAGGGTTGCAAGTTCGAAACTAGATCAATCCCAAGACTTTCGTGTATGTGAGGTTGGTGCACTTTAAATCTGTTAAATGTCCTCACATTGATGTGGTGTGAAAGTTTAGAAAGTGGGGTACCAGCTGAAGTGCTGACCTCTTCATCTGACCTTGGTTCAAAATTACGAGAAGCTGTCGTCGAATCTTTCCCTTCGATATTGATCCCAGACAGTAGTCAATAGCTCTCGTGCGACGTAAATTCATCTACCTACCATTAATAAATTATTAGCTACGTTATTAATTATTGATTTCAAGTAATTGTACTTCAGTTACTAATATAATTTCAGTTTACTGGTACATTACCTTTGCTGTAGCGAATTTATATTCCCATGACTTTAATATAGTTGAAGACTAAGCAATTTCTATAGTGTGTTTTAAGTGTTAGTGTGACTAGTGTATTGAAGTTTTTGCCTCTATTCTAAATTGAAAAAAGGGAAAATCAGCATAGTAATTATTTGATATACAATTGACATATCTAATTTATTCTACTGAAAAGTCGTTTACCCCATATGAACCAAATTTCTAAATCAAATTTCTAATGGATTTTTGCAAGAACAATAATATAATTATTTTAATAATTTCAGTATTGCCAATGATGGAAACTAATTTTTACGCTCTCAGTCTTTATTAAAAAATTCACAATTTACAACTTGCACGTGATACATATATAGAGAACTAAATTTATTCCAAATGGATCATTGAGTTCGATGACGAATTTGCTAGCAAATCAATTGTATTCGGCTAGTCATGTTTTGGGAACAAATGATTTAATGCAGAGCATAATGTAAAAAACTGTGAGCTTAAAAGAATTTTCCATATGCCAAAACATTTGATTTTTGTAATTCCGGCTTGAATAGGAAACGACTAGTGCAATTATTTAATTAGCATTACGGCAGCGGCACAATTTACCTGGTGTTCAAGCATGTAACACATCACGAACATAGAAGTGTAAAATACAAATTTTACCAGATTGCAGTGATAACAAAAAATTTATTTCAATTAATTTAATTACATATTTTAATTATGTATATATTGTTTCTGCAAAAAACCGATGCTATATAGTTTCCTGTCTCAATAATTCAGAAATAACCGATGATTAAACACTAATTATGGTAGAACACCATTTTCGGTAAAAACAAGCGCGAATAAATGTTTACAAAAACAAACTTTAAAAAAATTAAACTCATGGGTAATGAAACTTATTACAGAAGTTAAACCTACCTTTTTGCCCGAGAAACAATCTAGTAAGACAAAGTTGTACTCTTAAAAAATAACTGTTAAAACGAGGAAATCTACTGTCACTGAAGCTGAACTCGATTAGAAGAATCCGTATGCTGTACTAATGGAAGAGAGAGTTTAGATAATCTACAAGATAATTCACTTTTTGTGTGAAAGAGGATCCTTTGAGGATCATAATGTGCTGATAAAGCACAATTAGTTGATCAATCTGTAGCTTAAATCAGTACAATTAGGCTTAGTTTTTGAACCTTTTAGTACTTAGTTTTTGAACCTTTTAAATCGAATTCTCCTTTATATTGTATTTTTTGTCTAATGACTACTATCCTTGCACCTTTGGGTTTAAATTACTGCACCCATTAAAAACAGTAGGAATCTTTGAATGATCGATTTACAAAATGACCATATCTCCCATCTCAGATTAAAGTAATTAAGATCTTTTTGTACTAGCACGTTCTTTCCGATCACGACTTTGCCCTGAAAAGGAGCCCCTGGCTAGTTAGATAAAATAAACATAATAGAGGGTTGTCCCTGCGGACATTTCCTCTTTCAAATTTTCCTTTCCTATTCGCGCTGTTATCTGAACTGATATGATCCTCTTTAGACACATTGTGTATAATGTATATCATAGTATATAAACTTATAATGAATAATGAACTACGTAATGAAAATGGCCTAATGGAACTGATATATGTAACTAAAGTTAGTAAAACTGCTCTGAAGTCAGAAGACAATTTTAGACAATATTTGTAAAACAAGACTAATGTTTTAGAAGTACCCCTCTCCCTTTAGACATTGACCACCTGGGCCGCTGTTCCCTTCACCCACATCTAGCTACACCACTGGTCCAACAATTCCCCAATTATTCATCCCTGCAAAGAGAAAAACTTCGATATATTTTCATTTCCGAGTTGCTAATTGTAATGCTTTACCCATTTTGCAACATAACTACCACAAACAACAATATTCACTCACAATGAACTACCGATGTATTTGTCTGGCGCTTGCAGCCTTTTATCGATAGGATAAGGATAGGGTAATACAGTCGTTCACATCAATTGCGGATTTATCAAGGTCAGTGACAAAAGGGGTGAATTACTGCATCAGACTTGAACCAAAAATTGCCACACCTCATTGATTATGTGAATTATAATAAAATTATACTGCAAAAAATAAAAAGTTTGCTAAACTTTTGAGCTCGTGTGTATATCAGGTTTTGGTTTCAAGTACTTGTCCAATACTGGAGTAGGCGTCTCAAAATCGGGGATCAGAATAATTTTCTGGGACCTTGAGTCGCCAAAAGTAAGGTGGGAATGTAGTAACATGGCAGCGTTTCACTTGGTACTTGCTACAGTTTTACAAAAGGATTGAATGAAAATTGCTGTACGGCTCATCATTCGATCCGGATTTCAATTAAGGTCTAAATAGGGGATGACTACAAATTCTTATCCTGTGTTTCTCCAAGTAAAGTGACTTGAAAATATTTCAATTTCTGGTGAGTTAAATAAATGCATTTTAAAGTTTCCGCTATTTAAAATATTTTGTTGGCACCAACAAAATATGGCAAATTGCGAAAACTTTTCGTTCTAAAGGCAAACTCGTCACCTGTGCCACGAAAAGGAACATGTTTCAACACGAAGGTTGTAAGATTATTTTTCCGCGATCAAAGAAAAATTGACACGAAACTGTTTATGCAATACAGTTATTGCAAAAAGGTATGAAGCTATAAATATTATATCCGTCAGTATAAAGCCTAAGCATATAAAACTCAGAAATTTATTTTGCAATTGAACAACATTTCAAGACAATTTCCTGTTAATCCTAATTTCTATTATTTTTAGATTTATTTTTTCTGTTATTTAAGATTTATTATTTTTTCTATTATTGAGAGCCTCACACAGGTTGTATTTGGGATACATTACTTCACGAGGAGTAGCATGAACTGATATTGTGACCCGGAGTGCAGATGTGAGGGTCTCTCAAAGTCAATACTATTTCAACTGGTGATTGGTTATGACATTTAAAAAATATTTCAAAAATAAGTCAAATTATTTAAAGAAGCATGTTTCCGAAATTAAAGCAAACAAAAAACTATGTTGAGGACTCGATTAGTTTTGAATCCGAATGTAAAAGAGGATCCAGGAAAATCAACGATTTTACATTTGTTATGAATAATGAAATTATCAATAATTCATTATTCGTTTTTTTATATGACAAATTGACAATATGAATTCATTTTCCAGGGCGTGTTATTTACGCGTAGACGAAATAATTCGATTTATTATTAGATTCATCCTGGCATGAACAAACTTTAAATTTCGCGTTTGTGATTCAGAGAGTTAAAGAGAAAAATGTACGTTAATACCCCATGGGAGGAGTTGTACACCTCCCTTTTCTACGCCACTGAATTCAAGGTCAGAGTCGGGCTCAGCGCCAAACTTAAATACCTATCCATCCCCGAAATGCAATCCGGGCTACGCCACTATACCGGGTGTGAGGTTTTCCGGCCAGACACGAGGGAATGAGGAAGGAACCATTCGATCTCCGAGACCTTTTGAGGGGGTGTCCGGTTTTGACTCTTTTCGGGTCTTGGAGAAGAAGGCGGAGAGGACAAGGCGCGGGAAAGTGGCACTTGAGAGGGACGGGAGATCGTTTGGTCAAGGCAATGCTTTGACTGAGATCGACCCTTTGGCTGCTAGGAAGCAAATTAAAATCAAGTGCAGGCATTGGGCGCTAGAGCCTCTTGACCAAAGTGAGGGAGGGGGGCTTTGGTGACCCGAGCACTACACCCTCCCGGAAGTGTTGGTTTGTTATTTTTTTAATTCCGCTTCAATGCCTGTTATATTTTTTCTTCAAATAAATTTTTTTCTTAAACAATTATTATTTTGAGATTTTTTTTCTGCACATAATTGTATAATGATTAATATTCATTACAATGCTTGAAAGTAATGGTTATGGACATTTTTTTTTGTCTTGATTCAATCGTCTCGCCTGTCCTTGTCTGCGTATCGTATCAACCCTCATACAGTGACTCTTTTAAAAGTTTATCATAAGATTATCATAAGCTCGCTATTTATTTGAGATAATTAATTCACCGTTAATTAAAAAAATTAACAAAGTTTTAAAAATGTATTTCTTTAAAGTATGAATGAGTTGTAATGTGTGATACTAAGGGCAACAAGATTGACAAGTTCAAAACGTATAGAAGCTGTATTGAAGACACACAAAAGGTGGCACAATGCCTCTTAGTAAGGAATATATGTTTTCAAATAATACAAAATATTTTATATATTATTTGAAAATATTTGGCACATCTTCATACGCGATTTTTAAAGAACAGAATAAATAACTTTTTGGTTATTTTTAACCCCTGGGAAAGCCTTAAGCCCCCACCATAGATATGCCTTTGATCTTTTATATTTATAATGTTAATCCCTCATATTTAGGTCGTCCATAGCCAATTGTGTTGCTCCAGTGCAATGTTAATTAACTACTTACCTACCCTCATAATTAGAGTGCCAGGTCACAACGATAACAACATTTGGTGGACTCAAGGTTGTCAGGCACCTATCCAGTATCCTAATATAACGATCATACAACCTAAGGAGTGAGACGAGTCCCTCTGCATAGCTTCTGTGCATTTGTTATTTTTGTCTTTCATGTTTAGGGTGCCGGACCACAACCATAATAACATTTGTTGACCCCTACCCTGTATCCTGATATAACTGTCATACAAACTAAGGAGTGCCTAACGTTAGGAGTACAAGAGGAGTTCTAACCAAAAATGAATTACAGTGCTATGTGATTTAAAGAGTATCTCATGTAAATATATGGTTTTCATTCAACTTCATCTACACTCATTTATGGTGTTTCCTATTGATATGCAGTTGACATTGATCCCATATGCAATTTGTTTTCAGACTTTTCTCCTTTTTAGGGAATTTTTTTAAAATTTTATCATTTATTTTCAATTTTCTTTCGTTTAATTGATGTCATTTCATTGATTGGTGCGTTTAAACTTTTATACGAAACAAAAAATTAAATTTTTGTTTTGAATATGCTGTAACCAGAAATTTAACTACAAACACAAAAAAAGTGAAGACTTTCAAAAGTAGTTCAAGTAAGTTCAATCCAACATTGAATAAAAAGAATCACCACAGTCCAATTTTGAAATGGACTGGAGTATAGGTCATAGTGCTTTTCACCATGCTGACATTCGAAACCCGTTACGTATTACCTGACGGAACAGGTTATAGAAACTGGTTCTAAATATATTTTAGAGCAGATTCTTTGAGAATGAGATTCGAATCTTCAAATTCTTAATTTAAAATTGAAGGAAAAGTCAAACTCATTAAAAACTTGTCTATTCTATAGTTTATTTTATTTAAAAACATGAATAACAATCTCTCTCTCTCTATATATATATATACATACATAAAAATGGAATATTTGTACGTTGAACATTTTTGTCCCATTTCAAGTTATTTTTCCTTTTTGGGCCATTCTAATGTAAAATCAATGGTTTCCTCGTTTCGCCTTAAGCTGTTTCTCTGTGCCCGCACTACGTTCAAACGGTTGGATATATTTTTATGAAATTTTGAATATTTTGAGTATTTATTTTATAAACGACATTCTAACTTAGTGTGTAAACTACTTAGAATTCTTTTTTTTTTTAATTTTTATGCAAGTTTAAACTAAAATAACTGAATACCCATATCCCTTACAATATTCGAATCAACCTTAACCTGGCAGTATTGGAGAAGCTGCAATGTAAATTGCGATTGCAGTTGAAACTCAGATTGTTTTTTGAAACTTTTTAAAATATATTCTTATTTTATACTTTGTCTTCGAAAATTTTCATTTTGATGTTAGTGATGTGCCCCCCGATACTGTTTGTGAGTGTAATATCCCATGTCCAACACATGAACCGAGCTTGGTGGCTGGAAGTATATGGTCGAAAGCTTCTTTATGATGAGTTTCGAGCAGATTAATTCTTCAATTTGGAGGCTATCTATGGATCTAACTCTACTGAAGACAATGTAAGCTTGATCATCTGCGTAGAACTTTGATTCTAGATAGACCACAACATGGTCAATTGTGCCTACATTTAGGATCAGTAGATCTCTAGATATCCTCCGAATTGAAGAACCAATCTGCTCAAAACTCACCGGAAAGAAGCCATGTAACACCGATGCATGAGCAGAAATGGACAGAATGCGCAATTACATACCTGGCTACCGAGTCTACTCCACACACTTCCATCCAGCAATCTCGGTTCATGTGTTGGACAAACCCGAGGTACCCTAGAGATCTTACCTCCCTTCGTTTAGCCCTAACCTGCCCATCTACTTTTACCTTCCCCCTTCCTCATTGATTACTTGACGTTGTCTGTCGTACTTGGTGCGACTTGGCCAAATATGGCCCTTCCCTTATAAAAACAAAACAACCATTTATTGGACGTAGGGTATTACGCACATGGACATTTGGTTGGGCACATCACTAATATCAAAACGAAAATTTTCAAAAAGACTTAAAAAGTATAAAATAATTTTTAAAAAAACACGCTTTTATTTCAAAATGTACTGTAAGAAGTAGAAAATAAATTTGTCTTAGGTACCCCAAAAATATACACAAATGACTAAAAATACTTTTCATTTGTTCCCTATACTAAAAACATCTTATATATCCCCCTCCCTTCGCTGGCTTCCAATTACCTTAAAAGTTCTGAAATTTACTATGAATGAGTTCTTAGAAACAGTAATGAAGATTCTATGATGAGTTTCTAAGTAATAAAAGTTAATTAAGATAAGTACTCTCAGAGTTTTATTTTTAGTCATGTGTGTATGAAAATGTTTTGGGTATTGAAAATAGATTGATTTTCCACTTTTTATTGCATTTTGAAATCAAGCGTGTTTTTTAAATTCATTTTATATGATTTGTTAATAATATTTTTCGAATTGCGTAATATAGTATCAGCACCTTCTCTGTCATCCCTAGAGGAAATGTCATGTTTTTTTTGTGTGTGGCGAAACATGTAATACCTAATTCTACGAAATAGCTGTATTGGGTTGTTCCAGTGCAACTTAAATTCAACTTCCTACCTACCTAATTCTACGAAAGACAACCGTTATAAAGATTTCACAAGTGAGGATTTCATAATCGAAAATAACTTGTTCGGCTTGCATCAGTTAAGATAATAATAATGATAGAAAAGATCTAGAATATTATTAATATCAGACATCAAGTGAAAGAAGGATTATATATGTCCAGTGGGGGATGGACTGGTTATGATGATCAGATCGGAAAAATGTAGCTATCTACCAGCCTTATGTGTGGGAAAGACTGAATTATTAAAAGTTAAATATGCCATTTTAAACAATTTGACGTCTTATAAATTAGGCTATGATTTTGGTAACATTAATTCAAGGAAGTAACACCTTGTCGATTGCCATATCGCGGAAAAAGGTTATTTTAAGACTGCAACGATCGATACCTTTGAACTAAAGAAGGTGTGACATATCGACGCCCTTCTTTACCAATATCTTAGGGATTTTCTAGCATCGTTTGATCACTCAATTCAACAATGATTAGCATTGCTTTCAAGTCAAGAGAAAAGTAATTCTGCAGTCGTATTAGTTGATTTTATTATTGATCTAGAACAGTGGTTCTAGGACGTGTGCACTCCTGGGGTGCGAGAGAAGTTTCTAATTTTCGATGGAAACTACCGCCTGACCGCGTGTGAGAAACTAGCGAACGTTACGTCGACTTTTGTGACCCCCACTCCTACCCTCTCTACCTTTGCCTCAGTCACTGAGGTATATAAACTGGAGTAAGCGATGTTGCTTCGAAGACGGCACCAAACTCTCCTAAGTATATCAATTGCTAAATTCTATCTACTATCTCAATTATTCACCTTTTACAAGTGCATTGTCACAACCATTAAATTTTCTCCTCTTATAGTTTCTTTACAATCAAAAAACTTTCTATTAATTATGATGTGGAGGTTAGCAGTTAATCTGTCAGGTACTCCGTAATTGATACGTCTGTTCCGTTCCGACGACACCAAAATGCACCAGGTTAGACAACCTATTTACTGAGTAATATTTCACTCTGAAGTAATAAAAGCTTCTCTTTTGAATAAATAATAGCATTTTTAGGTTGTACTAATTATGTAAACGTATGTGTTTATTTTTCAATAAATTATCTTGCAATAGATGTAATTTCCTAAATAAAGATATAGAAACACGTTTTTCAAGGGGGTGCGAGAACTTATTTTTAGATTCGAGTGGGTGCCGATCACTAAAAGGGTTAAGAACCACTGATCTAGAACTACTGTCTTTCTAATAATGATATTTAAATAATTGTATCAGATAAACTTTTCTTGTTTAATACATTATTTTTCTATTAAGAGCTCTACCGGCTTCCTAGAAGCATGACTCGGGAATTTCTCGATCGTGATCGGTGGGCTTATCCGTCACACTGCCCTGGCCTTACCTTGCCTTGGAAAGTTTAGACTGGAGTGCATACCTAGAATATTTATGCACTCTAGTCTAAACTTTCCCATCGCCCTGGAAAGGGTTTAATAGCATCACGAGTTAAACATGTTATTGTATCCGAACGTTAAACGGGCCGCGGTAGCCCGGTTGGAAGAGAAGCGGATTAACAACCAGAGGGTTCGAATTCGGAACTCTATCTAACCGAAGACCGTCGTGTTCGTGGGGGCTGGTTCATTTTAAATCTGTCGGGGCCTCAAATGTCCTCACGTTAGCGTGGTGTAGAGATTTGGGGAGTGGGGTGCCATCTGTGGTATTGACCTCGTCATCTGATCGTTATTCAAAATTACGAAGTGTCCTCTGATCTTTCCCTTCTGGACTGATCCCGGACTGTCGCCAATAGCCCATTGTGTTGACCAGTGCGACGTTAATTCACCTACCTACTCGAGCGTTAAACACACGTTTCGTTGGCCACGGCGTTAAACAACTCGAGTTCATTTCGAATAAAAACTAGTCTGGCCATCATTTATACAAAGGAAAAAAAAATTCCGAATTGAAAGTAGAGTTTTTTAGTTCGAAGGCCAAGAAGGCGACCTCTCCTCCGGTAATTCATATGCGATTCGCCATTTTTGTACGACTTTGGACGAGACATATGATCATTGCTTCAGAATAGAACGAGTTGCGAAACAGGAAAAAATATACTGCAAAATTCTGTTTTTTTCCAAAATCCCCAGTCGTCCCGACCAAGTAAAAGATTTTTTACCTAATATCTCAACCGAAGCCGAGTATGCTTCGAAGTATATTCATCGCTTCGAACTTTACATTCAGCTAAAAAGGTCACGAATTTTTCCATATTTTACATCAATTCAACAATATACAATTAATTTAACCGAATTTCACCCCGCACCAACTGCTAACGTTACGTCATACTCCAAACTCAAATATTGTGTTCTTTCGTGCAATTATCAAAAATTCAATAGAACTGAAAAGTAGCTTTAAAGTAAGGGTAGAAAAGATATACATTGGAATCCTGTTCCCATATTCGATCAGCTATTTGATTTGAAAAGAGTTGTTTTTGCTTGGATTCGAATGAGAAAACTTAGCAACTTTGATCTATTTCAGTGATATACATGGAGATAAGATACAAGACAGAGTTTTTTATATGAATCCTAATGGGTAAAATGCACAAGTTCCAGTTGAGTTGTACTGCTATATTTTCTTGTTGCAGTTATTTACTGTGGAGATTAAGTTCCGCAATACTCTAACTTGGAAATTTTATATTTTACGTTTACGAGTATTTAGTCCAACAAATATATAAAATTCTCCTTAATTCCCCTACCAAATAACAATAACAGGGAACTTCTTGCAGCAGATACATCCTGATTGGAGAATTTATTTTTATCAAAATAATAAATAATATTTTTTCTTTTTGATCACCATTTTAAACGTTTTTCGTTTCCCTAGTGCATTGAAACACATCTCTAGTTTCTTTATGAGCATCTCTTTTAGTGCAGGCTGCAGCGGTCTGTGTTGTTGTCTTATACTTTACGTCACACCACAAAAAGCGTTCATTTACGTATTTAAAAATAGCTCAGCTAACGACGCGAAACGGAAAGATACGTCGTAAATCATGGACGTCCGAAGGATGAAGGGAGATGGAAGTCTTTAGTGCGCATGCACCGAGAGCAATAGAATTGATTTTCTTTGCAGTGGGCGAAAATCTATTTCATTATTGATGCTGGAAACGTTATTGACAACCCTATAAAAGGAGATATGAAGCGATGACAGTTGTCTTATCCCATACTTTCCTAAACTTTTTTGGCTCAACGCCTCTTTTCAAATGCAATTTTTTGGCGCCCCTGTGGAAAACACAATCTCATCTAATAATAAATTGCAAACGTAGCTGAGCTTTAATATTTGAATTTCACCAAAATACTTATGTTGTTGCGTGCGTAATTTTAGAATTTCTAAAAGCTAGTTCGGAAATAAAACTTGAAACTGAAATCATAAAGCTATTTATCAAAATGAAATAAGAAAAAATAAATTACCCATAACTACATTATTATTAGTAATTAATGTCATTCAAATCAGTAAAATAAAAAATAATCACTAACGAGAAAGATGAGCCTAGTGTTGTGCTACCACTTTATACTAGAACTAGCTGAATTACCCGACGTTGCTCGGGTTGAATTGTTTATAATTCATCGTAATACTCAATATTATTCCTATGTAGATTTCGAATTGTTTCTAGCCCCCTGCAGACCCAGGACAAATCGAACGGGGTTAATATATAGTGTGACATCTTAGCGCCTAGAGTCTAGAATGGCCGGCTGCAGACCCGGAAGTTTCCTGTTAAAAAGTCCTTCAATACTGCGCTTGCGCATGTGAGGAGAATGAGAAACAGTTAGCTCACGGACTCCGTCTAGTTGAGACGTCTTCGTAGCAATTCGTAAATTTTAATATGAAAATAAGCATTTTTGTTTCGCGCGTCCATTGTAAACCCATTGTTTTGTCTGTGTTAAAATAAATGTTATTTTTTAATGTCCAACAAAAGTTCGGATTAATTCGTCACAATAGCCTATGCGTCCCGCAGAATTCTACAGGATGAATGTACCAAATTTAGTGTGAATTGGTCTGACATTGATCGTATAAATACGCAATGTTATTCCTATGAGGATTTTGAATTGCCTTAAGCCCCCTGTACCATATCGACGATAAAAAGACCACTTTCTAACAAAATAATCTTATATTATCATAAAAATTTACATTCTAATAATAAAGCTACAGTTTAAGAATTTACAGACGGGATACATAAACGATATGATTCTTAAAACGATAATAAATAAACGATCAAATAAACGATTGTAAAACAACTCCAAGGTCATCTTGAGAGGCGACTCCTGCAGATGTTAACTCTGACGTCATCTGCACAGCCAGACGGGGAGAGAGCACCCCTATCAAGTTCTCTGTCCAGGATGACTGGATGTTACACCCCTATGCACACCCAAGACAAATAGAATAGGGGTTAATGTGTAGCCTACGTTACCCGCAGGGTTCCAAAGAATAAGAGTACCAAATATGGTGTAGATTGGTCAAACGGTGTAGATTTGTATAGAGAACAGATGCCAATTCTGCTTTATATGTATATATTGTACGGTAAAAACTTGGCATGGACAAGCATATTCCTGCCACTGCACATTGGACTTGTTTGAACCTGCGTAAGTTTTGAAGTGCGTACAAATACATGCTACATGCTAACACTCGATTGTTACAACCTATCGTCTTGTTTTTAGACAGATCAATTGTAATTTGCATTTTAAAATGAAAATTCTTGTGACAATGCATCATTGTAATGAGTAGAGCCTGTATAGTCAAGTAGGTAAATGTATACTAACATTTTCAGGCGACACATTTTTTAGTATCTTACTGCTCTCTCTTCCTCCTCAACGACCTCTTATTTCCATTGGGGCCACCAATGGCCCCAAGACACAAGATTCCTTCAGCGCACACGTGGAAACAATGTATTATCCAGTACCGTTTCAACACATGGGCAAACTGGGAAGTAGGATAGCTAAGAGGGGGAGTCGTGTCCCCCGAAAGTGTCGAATTTTATACGCCTTTTCAAATTAATTATAAATGCATCGCCACTCTTTTTTATCAATAAAATAACAGTTGAAAAAGAAAATGAATCTCTTCGAAATATGAAAATACAAAGCAACTTTTCATATGTGAATTTTTAAGGTCACTCAATTTGATCCTCCCCTTTGGCCTTGAATTGCAAAAATATGTATTCAATTTTTTTTCTAACAAATATATGTTAAAGGTTCATTACTTATCTTTGCTTTCCAAAAGTTTGGACACGCATTGGCTCAAAAGATATTTGCTGTAGTAGCATTTTGATGTGTTAACAATACCCTTAAACATCTGCATCTTTGAACCTGATTGTCCAATCGAGATGAAATAGGGCTTTTTTGAAGACTAATACACAACCGTTCTAATGATATATCGTGGCCACGATGATATTTTACATGATGCATTTCTTTTCAAACTTTATATCAAACATTAAAAATACAACACTAATTGCATTTATTAAAACAAAATATGCTCCTTTTTTTAAATTTTAAAATGTTTTAATCAGATGACTTGCATTGACCTTCTAATCTAATGAAATAGACGAAGTATGTGGGTGGAGTCTGTCGTAAGATCTCAGAAGTAGTCACGTGGACTTTGGAATCGGCTTGGGCCGATCGGCTATCGAAGTACAAACTTGTGTTTTTCGACAATTAGTCCTGCATTAGTTTCGGTGCTTTCTTCCAATACCTTCGCTTGTATACATGATACGTGACCATCACCAGATGATTTTCAAACCGAGCTATCGGGAAAAAACAACACCAAACTGCCTGCACACTTCGTCTATTTCATTAGAAAGTCGACGAGTGATACGCAACAAAAATTTTTGACCAATAATCAGATTGTGAATTTAGTTGCAACAAACAGAAGTTTTGCAATGCATCTGGCTTAAACATTTTAAGGACACAATGATTAAATATTTTCGGAAAAAAATTTTATGGGGTGAAGACATCACTTTGTATGAATGTGTTTTGCAAATAAAAACTTCGTACTTTTGGTTCTTTTAAGGGGAAGTGGGACACCGTATGACCAACCGCCCATTTAAAGCACTCCTTGGCATCAAAAAATCAATACAGAGAATATTTGTATACTTTAGCCTTAACATACTTAGAATAAATACCTAAGCTAGTAAACCTTTCAATGGCACCCCTGAAAAGATTAAAGGTTGAAGCAAAAGTAAACTCTGCAATCTCTCTCGAACACTATATAGGGAAAGGGAAATCTAAAACAAACTGCAGAGGAGGGTGCTTAGAATGTTTGAGTTAGAAACATCTTTTTCATTCAATTGATTTAACATGGAAAAATATTTCTTTAATTGGAAGTGCTTTGATAAAAACTACGTATAAAAAGTTAACTAGGAGTTTCGTACAAAATAGCGCCTTGTAAAATAGATGATGAATCCAAGATCGATTTGTATAATTTTAAGGTTCTTGAAATTAAGGCAAGTTTCTACTTCAACCGGGGATTAAAAAGATAATAACCGCAACAATCATTCCAGTTGGTTGTTTCTAAGTTTTGTGGCGCATTTGCCATATTTGGTCAAGATGTGCAACAACGTCAAATACTGGACATACACCCACAAGGAAAGCTTTACTTGCACAGAAGAGAGAAATACACACAGGGAGGAAACGAACTCAACATCCATTCGGAATCACCCTGTACGGTGTCTGAGGGGTTAATGAATAAAGAAGCACTAAGTTACGCAGCAAAATTTATTTCGCGTTTTAAGTTATTAACAGAGAATAATTACGCAGCACGCGCGCTAGAGTATTTTGCCTGATATTGAGAACTCTAGTTTTAAAGCTAATAGTAAATCAAATTGTATCAACGATAACTACGCCTTTACCTAGGGAAGAACTATGTATTTATTCGAAAAGAACCCGATCATGAGTTCCAGAAAAAGGTAAAAAAATCTATTTTTGCGTGTTACTAACTAAAAATATCACTGCGAATTCAAACTGTTTATTAAGTTGGTATCTGCTCTCAATTTCACTAAACACATAAATATACATATTTTCTGAACAAATTTTATTGTTTGATTGTCTTTTATCTTTTGATTAAAAGGTAATCCTTTTACATGAACGTTTTCAAAAGAACACTCAGAAGACATTTCTAATAGATAAGATCCAGTTTCTCCTTAATCAATAAACACTTCCTTGCTTTCAATTTCTACGAAAGAAAAAGGTAAAAGTAGGACAGGAAATGACCTGGAGAGTATGGTGGCTGGGATAGCATCAAAGTTTCGTTTTTTGGTCTGTCCAACTGAGTTATGTGTTGCATCACAAGAAATTAACGAATGTTACTTCTTCATAATTCTGGACAGTTTTGATGACAGCACTTGGACATTTTACCATTCCTTATGAATATAACAACAATATGGAATGCATTTGTAATGTATGATTTCGCCACCTAGAAAACTTTCCACAATCACTTTCTATCAACCGATCTTGATGAAACTTCTGATGTTTCAGTTGAGGATCACATTCAGGAAACACGAGAGAACAAAAAAATGAAACACCACTTTCTCTAGTTGGGATCAGAGCATGGCCAACAAGAATACATCACACAATTGAAGACTAAATAAGGAATATAAAGCTATGTGTTGGTAGTTACTGTATGGATGTCTGAAAAGACCGATGTGAATGATTATTCCAACTAGTCATTCCACATTTGGTTCTTAAAGGGACAAAGCCATTGTATTTATTTTTCATAGAGCGAAATCGCAGAAATAATAACACACGCTTGTGATTCAGATGAACGTAGAAGACATGCTTCGTTCATAATTTTTAATGATTTCATTGTGGTGAACTTAGTCACCGCTACAAAAATTAACTTACAATACAATAGTACAGCAGCATAACTCGATTGCACTATGAGGTACTTTTGGTAGAAATAGTTACAGTGCCTTTCACACGTCATCCGTATGTGATTATGGACACTCGCACTTCCAAAAACAAAACAGACGGCGCTTCTGAGACAAATACCAAATAGTGCTGGCAACAATCATCGCACTTCGATAGATGGTTCAGGATAAACAGTTCAAATGTTATATCGATTGCTTCCAACAACTGTCTAAAGCACTGTGATAAATGAAACTGCTTCTATTCCTATCACAGCTTCACTCTTCGTTGCCGCTCAACCTTATTTCGCAACTGCCAGTCTGCACTCGCAGACTCACACTATCAGCTGCTCAAGGGAACACAGGAGAATCAACGGTCGCAATCATCCATTGCATGATCACGCCTTCAGAGGAATACCCATGATCTTAATAGAGCTCTCACGGTCTCACTCAATTAACCATCTATCAACTAGTGGTTTTTATTTGATCTATTGAATTCAATCACTGCTAAATTCTGGAGGAGAGACAAGAAAATATAGCAGTGTAACCCAACTCCACCATGTAGTTCTTTTTGGTAGACAAAGTTGCACTATCTCTCTCATGACTTACTAAATTCGTGTTTCACGTTGGCGTGGTGTGGAAGTTTGGAGAGTGGGGTGCCAGCTCAGGTGTTGCCTCGTCATCTGACCGTGGTTCAAAATTACGTGGTGTTGTCCTCGGATCTTTCCCTTTGGGATTGATCCCGGACCGTCACCAATAGCCCATTGTGTTGCTCCAGTGTGACGTTAATTGAAAATACCCATACTAAATTCGTGACCCGGACTTGAAAATTTCATAAAAACAAAGATACCATCTTCAATAGATCAATATCAAATTAAAAATCAAGATTTTCAGACGAGCTGTTTACTTCATTTGATTTCCTTCAGTGCATGTTTTTATTTTCTGAAAGGTTTTTCTTCATTTCAGAAATTTATGTTATCATTTCCTAATCTTTGTTGTAAGCGGGTCGCGGTAGCCCGGTTGGAAGAGTTGGGTTGATAAAGTTCGTTGTTGAGCAAAGGAGGGCATGAGCAAAAAAGTAATTGAGCAACCGGAGGGTTGCTAATCTTCATAATGCAACGACGGTCTTTGGTTGAATTCGAACTCGCAACCGGGGGGTTGCGAGTTCGAATCCAACCAAAGACCGTCGTGTACAAAGGGGTTGCTTCACGTTAAATCTGTCGTTGCCTCAAATGTCCTCAATTGGCATGGTGTGGAAGTTTGGAGAGTGGGGTGCTAGTTCAGGTGTTGTTTTCGTCATCTGATCGTGGTTCAAAATTACGAGGCGTTGTTCTTGGATCTTTCCCTTCGGGACTGATCCTGGACCATCGCCAATAGCCTGTTGTGTTGCTATAGTACGACGTTAGTTCATTACCTACTTTACCTACCTTTGTTGTAGGCGCAGCAGGTTCAATTAATGTCAGGTGCATTCTTCCCTGGATGTATTTCTCTCTTCTGGAGAACTTACATTGTGTATGTACATGTCTATTACTTGATTTTGTATGTCTTATGTATGGCGTAACATGGCTAAATATGGCCCTTATGCCATAAAAACTTCAACCATCTCTGATCTTTCTGGTCGCGGTAGCCTGGTTGGAAGAGCACGGATTAGCTACCAGAGGGTTGCGAATTCGAATCCAGACAAAGACCGTTGTGTACAAAGGACGCTGGTGCACGTTAAATCCGTCGTGACCTCAAATGTCCTGACGTTGGCGTTGTGTGGAAGTTTGGAGAGTGGGATGCCAGCTCAAGTGTTGCCTCGTCATCTGACCGTGTTCAAAATTACGTGGTGTTGTCTTCGATCTTTCCCTTTGGGATTGATCCTGGACCGTCACCAATAGCCCGTTGTTATGTTGCACCAGTGTGACGTTAATTAAAATACCTACCTACCTTTGATCTTTGTGCACAGCCTCTATTGAGATTTCATATTTCTTTAAACACGTAAGCTGTTACCGTAACCTACGGTTTAGTTGTCTGTTTTCTTCAATTTTTATTTACATCTGTAAAAACGTGGACTTGTAATTTATTTGTATGTTTGTGATATAAACATGATGAAATTATACACGGATGGAGCTTGTAATATAGGATCGTTGAAAATCCTTGCTTCTGCTAAGTATTATTTAGCAGATATTCAAGTTATTAACCAATTGGGTATGAAAATTATTTTGACTTGGCACATGTGCAGTAGTTTTGACAGATTGCATCATTTTAGATGTTTAGCAATATTCATACTTTGTTAATTTCGTTCTGTTTTTCATTCTCAATTTTGAATTCTTAATTTGGTTCTGCAATGAATTTCTCAATTTTGTGTATTAAATGGGAATGCTGGATCGGAACCTGATTTTTAAAAATTCTCTTACACCTCGTAATTCTTCCATATCTCAGAGAGTCTGAATTCCACATAATCTACATAGCTTTGTTCGTCAGTCTAAATCATTCAAAATATCTATCTTTCGAGCAATCCGAGGATTTATTTACCTAATTGTAAAACAATTTACACTGATTTGCAAAATTGCATATGAGCCAATTTCCAAATTAGTTGATTTTGAGTTATGAGCATAAATTACTTCAAGGTACTGACAGTTCGAAAAAGTGCCAATGTCTTCATGTCAATACATTATGAAAGAATCAAAACATCAGAAATTATTTGTTTGCTGTGATTATTAAAAATTAAAAAATACAATTTACTTAATTAGCTGTTACCAAAAACTTGCAAAATGGACATTGGCTCTTTTTCTTTCAAAGTACGGAAATAATCTGGAAAGAAAAAGTTACTCTGAAATAGCTAATGGAAGCCTTTTGAGTTGTATGACTTCTAACTAAATAAACCAATGTGCCTATAATGTGAGAAATTCGATGTTACCATCTAACATTACTCGTGATCTATTTGTATTAATATTCAGCTTAAACTTACTTTTCATCATGGCATTTGCCATTATGGGCCATTTTCTCTTAAAGCTTTGTTTGGATTTGGGTAGTTTTTTCTGAGCATTTTGTTTGAGGGTTTGTACTGCACAATTGTTTATCACTTTTCAAGTTCGAATTTACTTATTTTATAATTTTGAAAACTATTGTGCAAACTGTATAGGGACAATTTTTTTTTCAAACATAAAGGACAGTTTTTAGGAGCATTTATAGTTAGAAGTTAAAGGGAATCTTGATGTACTTATTTGTAAGTAATAGAATACAAATTGTTAGAAGGAAGAATAAACAATTAAGCTGCCAAAATTCATGCCAAACAAGCAAAAGAATTTAGAAAGGTTAGGCATAAAAAATGACAATTGGGTTCAAAAATGCAATTGTCAAAACTAAATTTGTAGTACAAAATACAAATAACAACTGAATTTCATACCCTGTTTTGAAAATTTTTATGTGTTGTTAAAATTTTTTAATTTGTATTGAGATCAATCAGTTAGTGTACTAAACTTGTAAAGCTCTAGAGATTTATGCCATATACCATAACTAAACAAAAAGAACTGCATAGTTTACTAGGACTTTTTATACACATGGAGATACCTTTGATAAAAGGGAGATCCTCATTCTATGCATTTAAAGCATTTTATATGATGAAGATGTGAGAATAAATATTACTAGCAAAATGTATAACTCTTCATCAATATTATGTGAATTACTTTTTCAGTCTAAAATTAAATGATTACTTTTTGTCTTATTTTAGAATATAAAACTTCGAACAAACCTCACATTTTTGAATTGTCTGATGGGTATACATATTTTTCATCTAATTCATCATGCAGGTATTGTATCAGTTATTTTTTAGTGTATTGTTCCATCAAACTTTTGGTACTTTTAATTTATTCCCTTATAAAGAGTCATGTTTAATTTTTTAATGTAGTGAAATGAAAATTACTTATGGTGGTTTTGGGCGAACCCTAAAAAGTTCAGCTTTTCTTCCATTACTGGCTTGAAGTATTGAGCTTTTCTCTTAAATTAACCTATTCCTCAATTTTAAATGTTTTCATTGTTGCTGTTTCAAGGCTCCTACTGGCCTTAAGAAGCCTGATTTTTCAGTTGAGATTTTATGGGCCCTTAAAAAGCCTCAATATTTTACTGAAAGTCCTTAAAATTAAAAAAAACTTAATTATTACAAGACTGCTTGTTTTTCAAGCTGTGTCCATGAGACCCAAACCTAGCACTCTTGAAATAACCCTTATCTCTACACTCAAGGATTAATCTATTGAGATTAGTCTATATGAAATAGCCTTAAAAATGAAAAATAGCTTTGTAAAGGGCCTTTAAAAATCCCAAAATTTTCCTTGCTTTTTTGATTGAACTTGTAAATTGTGTTGATGTTATTCAGCTCTGCATGTATGCCTTTCAAAAATGTTACAAATTTTGTAAATTTACATAATAATTTATCGTTAAATATTGGTATGCATCGAAATTATAACTAAGACCTCTCATTTCACTCATGATTAGCAATTTTTACATTAGAATTATAATGAATTCATTATAAAGCTCCATTGAATGAAACCACACTCAACTCTATCTGAAAACTAGTTGAGGGCCGTGGTAGTCTGGTTGGAAGAGTAGCTGATTAGCAACAGAAGAATTGCGAGTTTGAATCCAACCAAAGACCGTTGTGTACAAAGGAGGCTGGTGCATGTTAAATCTGTTGGAACCTCAAATATCTTCACGTTGGCATGGTGTGGAAGTTTGGAGAGCTGGGTGCCAGCTCAGATATGACCTCGTCATCTGAGCGTGGTTCAAAATTATGTGGTGTTCTTGGATCTTTCCCCTCAGGATTGATCCTGGACAGTCGCCAATAGCCCTTTGTGTTGTTCCAGTGTGCCGTTATTTAAATGCCTACCTTCCTGAAAACTAGTTGATCAAAGGAATGAAACTAGGTATTTCAAACTGACTGAAGTTTCAAGACTAAATATCTGACTAACCCAAGATGGGAATTTTGGACAAAATCTCTGTCAATCGCATGCATCGTATATCCTTATCATAATGTTCAAAGATAGCATTTTGATAGAGATGTTTGCTTGTAATTGTTATATTTTTCAGAATATTATTTGTTGAGTATTCCTAAAAGATGGCTCAGACCACCTGATCACTCGAGGGTGTTATCACACCTGCATGTTTATGTTCAAAAGTTCTGCTTAGCCACCCCCTGTTTTTTGTTTATCTCTTACTTCCGAGGAGAACTGCCTTCTGTGCACCAACCTCGCAGCTTCACTCTCTTGTTATTTGTTAATAAACGTGTTTGTTAATCCTGAGTTCTATTCTGTTAACTCATCAAGCACAGAACGGGATTGATTGACGTGTCCATACATTATTATTTTTAAATTGTATAGTATAAAAATATCATCAACTTGTATTTTAAAAATAATATGTGCATGAAATTTTAGTAAGTGCTTTTAAATTGTGTTCCTATCAAATTCACAAAATATGCAATTTATACCATAAACTTAAATGAAATGTAGCATCTTTGTTCATGAATGCATTCCATATATTAAATATAATGCTTTACTTTCTACAGGTACATATATAGTATTAAGAATAATCTAGTCAATTTGCAAACTGATTCATGGTTGGCATGGGAGTGTTCTGTTCTTCAGGTAATTTATTTTGACTACTCTGATTCGTTCAAATGCAACTATTTAAAGAAGCACGGTAGCTTATATTAAACTTTCCCTTAATCAGTTTGTGTCCAAACACCTGTGAGCTTTATTTATTACATTGCATGCTTTGTTTTGAATTCTCCTTTAAAAATATTTTATATTCTAAATTTTTAAATTTTGATTTAAGCAAATGCTATAAAGATGAAGTCTAATGACTAAGTTACTCAGCTATTCGTTATAAAGTTAGTTTTTTGTTGACATTTTTAGCAGTCTGTAACAGACATGACCAAGCAGTATCCTAGATGTTTGCTGTGGTGAACATAGAGGAACACAATTTTGCCATAATGGATTTATCATGTATATACACATGGTACAGGGTACTACTCTCTCTTACCGACTGACTACAAAAAATATCATACCACCCATTCCGGATCTCTGTTCTACACTTCTGTTGGTACAAAGGCAACAGTACTGCACCAACTGAGCAAAAAACGCCTTCTGTTCTCTCTTCTCAGCATGAAAGTGATTTTGATGCAGTCTGGAAAGATAACCACTAGCGCCAGGCCATTTCTGATACACATAAATTTCAAGAATGATTATAAACAAAACAACTCGATTCCAACGGAAATGGATAGTAATTTTGTAATATTCTGGAGGTTATAATATAAACTTATAATATACATATCATCGTTAAGAAATCTCACATTCCTCCCTCCTAAGCATGAAATACACCTACAGAGTTTATTTTACAAGATATACATTTCAACATTAAATTCTAATTACAAATATTTTAACTGCAAGTAAGTAATCATGAAATTTAATCACATATAAAAAAAAAACATTAAAACTTCCTTGCTGCTCATCAGCAATCAATATGGTGGAATATAGACTTCATTACAAAACTTTCTCCTTTGATTGTGCACCACTTCCGCTGTGTGTCTGATAATTTTTTGACTCGAGAACCCAATTGGTTTAGAATGGCCTTTGTTGTCTTAGTGAATGCCTGATTGGTTGCATCAGCTCGTAACTGAAAGGCAATAGCGAAATCTGGAGCAGCCAGTGAGGAGGCATGGCATAATCTTACCTCCTTAAACAAATTCTCAACCGTTTCCACGATTTTTCAGTTTCCTCAAGTGTCATTTTCATTTCATCTAAATATTTATGCATAGGAGTTATATCTAATTTTGCATTATGCACTTTCCCTTGCCTGGCGGATTTCAATATTGAGAGTGAACTTATTGTCTGCCGTGAAGCAACAAAATTGCCACCACCTAGAAGGTACTATTCAGGATATTTGTACAAGGTATGATAGGCATTCGATCTCTAATTTTTCCTGGCCATCTCAATTGACATTCTTTAAAGGCACTACAATGTTTCCTTGTATCCTTTGAGAACCCCTTCCCATAAAAGGAATACCAAATCCCATCCCTCATTTTCCTTACGCTCATGTGGTCGCCAAAAGGGCTCATCTCTTGGGCTTGTCTCTTAACTTCTGTTTGGTTCTCTGGGCAAAAGGAGTTGAGATATGTCTATCTCTCCTACATTTTCTTTGTGGACTAATAATAAATCACTGATCATCTTTGTCCTTCTCCAAATCCAATTCAATACTCAGTGAGTCATTGGTATTTAGTGTGAGATGAAATGCATGTGCAGGGGACTGCTTTCAGTTCTCTTCAATGTTACTTATTTCTTTGAAACCCTCTGAATCCATTTCCCCTTGGCTATACTTCTGTTCCTTACAATTTTTACCAGGGAAGTTTCAGCCATTAAGTTGAATTTTGATTTATCTCATCACTCTCTGACCATGAACTTACACTACTACAAGTTTAGTTTCCTTCTCTCAGCCTAGCCTTCTCTATTCTTTCATTCATAATAGTATTCTATACCTCTCACAAATTCCTCCTCATAATTTTATCTTTCCACAATTATTTTTCTTAGTTCAAACATTTTAGGATTTGGAGGTACTTCCTCCCCTCGCTCTTGTGCCAAAACTATTGAATCCTCTTTTCTTCCTTTCCAAAGGTAAGCTATTTCAAACCATACAACACAGTATCCATATGAAATTAATTACTTTCGTTTCATAAAATACAGCAAAAATGCACCAAATTCAAATTGGGTTCTTAGTCCAAAAAATAATCGTTACTGACCATTTTCTGTCAATAACAGCCCCTTCCTTGATTAGTTCAGATCCCTTGAAAGTAGAATTGAGGAACAGTGTTTTTTTATCGATGATGGCCCCTTCCTTGATAAGTCCAAATTCCTTGAAGAATAAAGAGTTTTTCTGTTGATAAAGGCCCCTTGATCAGTCCAGATCCCTTGAAGAACAGACAGTGTTATTCTGTTGATGATGACCGGTTCTTGATCAATCCAGATCCTTTGAAGGTAGAATTGGAGATCCAGTGTTTTCTATCATTGACGGCCTCTTCCTTGATCAGTCGATCCCTTGAATAAAGTTTTTCTTTTGATAACGGCCCCTTCCTTGATCAGTCGATCCCTTGATTAAAGTTTTTCTTTTGATAACGTCCCCTTCCTTGATCAATCCAGATCCTTTTAGGAACAAATAGTGTTTTTCTCTCGATGACAGCCTATTACTTGATCAGTCTAGATCCCTTGAAGAACAGACAGCGTTTTTCTCTCAATGACGGCCCCTTCCTTGATCAGTCCATGTAGGTAGAATTGATGAACAAACTGTTTTTTTTGTCAATGAGAGCCCCCTCCTTGATCAGTCCATATCTCTTGAAGGTAGAATTGAAGAACACTCAAGGTTTTTCTGTTAATGACAGCCCCTTCCTTTATCAGCCCATTCCCTTGAAGAACAGTGTTTTTGTGTTGATGATGGCCCTTCATTGATCAGATCCTGTGAAGAAAAGACAGCGTTTTTCTGTTGATTACAGCCCCTTCTTTGTTTAGTTCAGATCCCTCGAAGGTAGAATTGAAGAACAAGCAGCATTTTTTTTGAATGATGGCCCCTTTCACGATCAGTCCAGATCCCTTGAAGGTAGAATTGAAGAACAGCGTTTTCTGTCAATGACTGCCCCTTCCTTGAATAGTCCAGATCCCTTGAAATTAGAATCAAAGTGCAAAGAGCGTTTTTTGTCAATGACGGCCACTTCCTTGATTAGTCCAGATTCCTTGAAGGTTGAATCAAAGAAGTGTTTTTTTGTTGATGATGGCCCCTTCCTTGACTATTCCAGATCCCTCGAAGTTAAAACCGAAGAACAATGTTTTTCTATCAATGATGGGCCTTTCCTTGATCAGTCTAGATCATTTGAAGGTAGAATTGAAGAACAAACAGTTTTTTGGTCGATGATGGCCCCTTCCTTGATCATTCCAGATCCCTTGAAGGTAGAATCGAAGAACAGTGTTTTTCTGTCAATGACGACCCTTCCATGATCAGTTGATTTCCTTTAAAGGTAGAAAACAAATACATTTTTCTGTCAATGATGGCCCCATCCTTGATTAATCCAGATCCTTTGAAGAGCAAACAACATTTTCCTGTTGATGACAGCCCCTTGCTTGATCAGTCCATATCCTATGTAGATAGAATTGAAGAACGAACAGCATTATTTTGTCGATGACAGCCCTTTCCTTGATCAGTCTAGATCCCTTGAAGATAGAATTGAAGAACAAACTGTTCTTGTTGATGATTG
Source organism: Meta bourneti (assembly GCA_933210815.1). NCBI lineage: Eukaryota > Metazoa > Arthropoda > Arachnida > Araneae > Tetragnathidae > Meta > Meta bourneti. Next base: position 54,660,913 of record OW119930.1, on the reverse strand, counting down.
CCCCTTCCTTGATCAGTCCAGATCCCTTGAAGGTAAAACCGAAGAACAAACAATGTTTTTCTATCAATGATGGCCTCTTCTTTGATGAGTGCGTATCCCTTGGAGGTAGAATTGAAGAACAAACACTGTTTTTCAAAAATCAAAATGGCACTGTATCGCTGCATCTCCTCTTGTTGAATTGAAATCTGTACTTTTAGACACTATCCCACTTCTGACACCAATGTAACAGATTTGTTTGAGCGTTATCCTAGATGTTAACTGTGGTGATCATAGAGGATTGCAATCTTGCCATAAATGATTTATTATGTATATATATAATACAGGGTACCAAGGTACTCTTTAGACAGACTACAAATAATATTGTACCATCCATTGCAGATCTTTGTTCTACACTTCTGTACGACACACAAAGGTAACCATACCGCTCCAACCGAGCGAAAAACGTCTTCTCTCTTCTCAGAGCGAAAGTGATCTTGACGCAGTCTGGAAAGATAACCACTGGCGACAAGCCATTCTTGATGCTCATAAATCTAAAAAATGATTATAAACAAAACAGTGGATTCCAATGCAAATGGATAGTATTTTGTAATGCTCCAGGAGTTCTAATATAATCCTAATATATATATATATATATATATAATAAACATATAAAGAAATCTCAGGCAGTCCATCTTGTCTCTGGTTCCATGTAAATTGTTATCTTGTATTCAATTTATTTCAACCTGAATATTGATGTACATTTTTCTAGATCAGTTCAGTCTAGAAACTTGTTGATATCTAAATTAGTTTTACATTTGCAGTTATTTATGGTTTGTGACAAGGTTAATTTTTCATTTGAAGATTCATTAAGAACTTAACTACTCCAATAAGGGAAACACTTTGGATTGAATAAGTTTCTAAAAATAGCTTTTAAAAAGGTAGTTTATATTTCATTTCAGCAAGTCTAAAAAAAACCTACTGAACATTTTGAATTCAAAAGTCTTAAAAAGTAATAAAACATGCATTGGGGTAAAATTAATTAATTATAACAGAGGCAAAGTTCTTTGTGCAGTATTTGTTTTTATTTAATTCGTTTAGAAACAAATATTCTATATATCTTCAATTCATTGCAACATTTTTTCCTTCATTAAAATCATTCTTCGTAATGATAACCCTTGACCGTTTAATTTATTGTGTTAGATTTTAGTAACAACATTAGTTTCTTATATTGATCTTTATGCTGCATTAAATAATTACATAACTTAGCTCTTATTTTTTATGCCAATGCCCGGTCAATTGAACTTAATCATTATGACACTAAAAGGGTTGATTTGTGAACTACTTAGCATTACCCTAGTGCACTACTGTAAATGAGCTCACATTACATTTCACATACATCCACACTTTCTAGACACCACCTAGGAAGAATTCTATTAGTCATGGAATCTTCAACTGGTTAGACATCATTCAGGGAAACTGCAGATTGCATGGTGGAATGTGTTCATAATCCTCAGACGGTTAAGATACAAAAAATCTTAATAGCAGTAAAAAATTTTTAGATATAAACGAGAATTTTATGCAAAAATTGATTAACCTGGAACCATTTATTTTAGTTTTAATTTAAGTGTATTCATATTTTTTGAACTATGCCTAATTTGTTTCAGCCTGCTGTGGTTGTTTTTCTGAAAAGCACCAAAGGTGAAGCAATACCCTCATCTCTGAAAAACACTTTAATTTATTTGAATGCAGTTCTTTCTCAGCAGAGTTATCTCTCTGGAAAAGTAAGATTTTTATGTTTTATTATTTGTTTCAGCATCTTATATATAAATACAGGGCTGCATCAGGCGACTTTCTACTAATTTTCAACCTTGATAACCAGGGTTATCTTAATCTGCATGTGTTTATTTTAACCCTCTGAGCATCACAAGATTTCTGAGTCATGTAGCACTGCTTTTACCCTACTGCATACATAAGCAAAATTGTCTCAAAAGCTCCTATTTTCATAATTTTAACAACTTTTCAAAAATTTTGGTGACTTTGGAACCAACAAAAGACAACGAAAATTAAGTCCCAAATTTTTTAACCAATAGCACAAATACTTGTTCAGTCATGAATTCATGCCTTCCGCTTCATCATTGGGAAGAAACTTTTTATGACTGGCCTACTGCTTTCGAATGATTCAAACACTTTTGATAAATCTGAATATTCTTATTGATTCAATGAGGCTTGCATGTAACAGTGCATAGTATTTTTGTTATAAGTATGAACTGCTTAAGCACCAAGTTATACCAAATGCTTTTACCTACTTCTGCACCACACAGTGTTTCTGAAGATCCTGCACCAAGGATGTTGCTGCAACTAAAACTGCTACTGAACTAAGCAGTTTAAGAAGGCTTAATTTACTATTATTTTTAAGAATTTATGGTAATAAAGTGACTATTTCTCAATTGCTTTGGCAGTGGCAGCCCTGTGCATATTTTTTAAATGTTCATGAACATTTGATGTGAACACTCACAAAATCAGTTAACTCAAGTAATCGTGGAAAAAAATGAACTGCCCCTTTATTTTGCACACAATTCATAGAGCAAATTCAAAGGTATTCAATAGGGAATAATGTCCTCTGCAAATTGAAATGCAAAAAATGTATAAAGGGACGTCTTCATATCAAATTTTGCAAAAACAACAAAATTTTTAATGAAACACCATGTTTTGATGCCTTAATCAGATTCGTCATAGTTAAATTAGTTTAAATATGAAATTTCATTACTCTCTTTATATCCAGAGATATTCAATGTCAAAGTTGCTATCAATTTCAGGAATCATCTCCATTTTGAAAAGCGCTATTCATAGATCAAGATTAATTGTAGTTATAGCTACCCGAATTTCAAATTTAAACCCTATTTCAAACGTATTTGGCGGCGAGTGCAAATGATTAGAGAATTATATTATATTTGTTGTGCAAATGACCTGAGGATTATTATCCGAGGTTTGTTAGATGTTTTTTAAACTTTTGTTGACCCCTAAAATCTCAATAATGAGGAAAATTTAATGTAACTCAAAAACTAAATATTTGAATGGGAGCTGAAATTTTGCATGGTTAATATTAGAAGTCCTGAATAGATTCCCATCAAAATGTAAGGTTCAATTCATAATTTTTCAAACAGTTACTTAATAATTATTATTGCATACTAAAAACTATTTTTTAAATAAAATATTAGGTGTAGGATTTTGTTTAGGTTGTTTAACAGTAATGTGGTAGAAAATATCAGAACTTTAGAAATATTATTTAGGAAGCTATTCATAAAAGTCTAAGAAACTGATTTAACATTAGGAGTTCCAGTCTTTCTGTACTCATAACTTCGAAATGGTAAGACCTAATGACATGAAATTTGGTATGCGAAGTTAAATTTTGATATAGATTCGAAATTGTATGTCAAAATAGGGGATTTCTATTGGAAATTATGAAGTTGGTGCTCAATTTAATATAAAGATGGCCCCTTATACAAATTTTATGCATTTGCATTTATAAAAGACGTCAATTTCTGTCAAATGGCATCTTTGATTTTATCTACTGTTAAAATTGTTTGAATGAGGAGGGGTGGTTCGTTTTTTTCCATGATTACATTATGAATGCATGTTAAGGTGTGGTGGGATGTCTAGTATCCCATCTTTGCAATGCTTTATTTTTCATAAGCATCCATCGTCACATTTACTGCAAAAGCAACTTTGAATGATAGATTTAACTTCACAAAAGCATCTTAAGTCAAGACTGCACAGATGCAGAAATGATCTTTGAAAAGTCTCTTACACTGAAATTGTTTGAAATTTCAATCATGCTGATGTACTGAATGAGAAATATTAACGCATGAATGTTTTTAGTACTGTAATGATTATTTTAATGTGAAGCATAATGTATATTATCATAAACTATCAGATCTGCCCATGGCATCTATGCTAAACTTTAGTAATAGTTTATATCTATTGATGGCAAAGTGTCATTTCTCACTTTTTATATCTTATTTCAATTGATTTATAATGAATATAGTATCCATATTCAACAAATGGGTTTCATATCTCTAAATGAAATAAAATTATCCAAATATATATAACAGTGTTTTTACTTTTACTCAGGGTATGCCGATTTAAATCAAGTGATTTTTATTAAAAAAATCATTGATTTAAATCAAAATTTTAAATTTAATTTCTTTCTATCATGTTTAATAATATTGAGAATGAAATACTGAAAAGTTGCATGTTATTTTATTCAAATAAGTTAAGAATTTTGCTTGTACTGAGTTCACCCCAAAATGATATTGAAAATCACCCTCCCCTTTGATGACACTAAATAATAGTATTTGCTAATTGGAATTATAATTACCAGACAAGTATATTCATATTGGGCCTTTGACCAATAGGTGTCACTCACAAGCCTGCTCATCAGTGTTGGTTTTGTTTTAAACATTCTGTGTGACTATAAATCACACATGACCAATTTTAAATCATTCACCATGTGTTGAGTGAAGATGCTCGAAATATATTCACGCACAAATTATTAAAATTGTAATGCTATCTTTTTTAAGATGTTGTAGTTATTTATTTAGAATTGTAGTCTGTACATAACAAATATACATACTCACAACAAAAAGATTTTCTTCAGTATCACAAAGCATTCCAATCTTGCACATAAAATCTTTATAATTGCAATTTTAAGTTTCATTTTACTTTGTATAATATATTGGTTAATTTTTATTTCAATTTATTGGGAAATTTTATGCATTGATACTTTAGAATTCTTTACCCTGCTAGAATAACTGTTTAATATTTATGGAATTGAAATTTGGAATGTAAAAGTTAATTCTCTCATCTGATAATGGAGTGAGTATGTTGAGAAAAGATTATGGGTTGAAGCAGAAAGCTATTGGTCAATTTTTTTATTGCAAGCTCAAAATTCCACTGAATTGCCATTATCTGGGGGATGCTATTACACTTCTTCTATGCTGTTCATAAAGAAAAGCTTCATTTTTTTTAAGTATAAACTTTTTTGTGTGTGTTTGCAAATATACTTGTCAATGCTCAAAGAATTTGAAAAATAGACATATTGGATTTCAAATTTATGTATTTTCATGTCATCTCATTTTTTACTGAACTTACAAAAATAACAATTTTTCCACCAATAAGTTATTTTTCAAGCTAAAAAGTGAGAAGTAGGAATTTTTTCAGGATGCAAGTTCCTTTTATTTTATTTTGTAATGGTGACATGATTTTTTTTAAAAGCAAGTCTTGAGCCAATTAATTATTTTATATAAAAATAATTGAAGTATTAATTCAAAACCTCTCAGTCATGTATGATAAATATATAATGAAAAAAATTCTGAAATTTGTATGATTCAAAAAATTCATAATATAGTGTCCATGGGATCCGGCAACCATATTAATCTGGTTACAAAAGATTCACATCATTGGTTATGGGTTAAATTGAAAGTAATCTAAGCCACTTGAGAACCAGATGGAAAAACATTGCTCGTCTTGGCATTTGGGGCACTGCCTATTTACTCTGTCATGTGATTTACTTCGCTAATTTCTATGCCGCGTTTTAATCTTTCAAAAATTTACATGGCTATATTTGTCAATACATTAACGTTTAAATAAATCAAAACTATCTAGAAACCACTAATTTGCATGTCTCATGTCCAACAAATTGAAATTGTATGGGCAAGGAATTAATTAAAATAAAAAAATCTGATTTAAATCAAATAAATCCAATATTTTTGATTTAAAAAAATAATTTTTTCATACCCTGCTGGTGTTAATTCTTATTTCCAATAAAATTATTGGCAAAACCCCTACTTCAATCATGTTACTGCAATTAGATCCTAAAAGTCTGCAACAATTTCATCCCATTCCCTTGTTCAAGGGTGATTCAGCAGTTTTTGATGCTAAACATATTTTTCCTCATTTTTTTCTGCGCTGATTTCTATTTTCCAGATTTCTCATTTCCTTTTGTAATCAGACTGCAAAATAATTTTATTAGTGGCGAGCTCTTCTGTGTAGTTTTAGCAACATTATGCAGTTCCATAGCTCAAATGAAGTATATTTAAACCAGGGTATGCTGATTTAAATCAAGTGATTTTTATTAAAATATCATTAATTTAAATCAAAATTTTAAATTTCATTTTCTTAGTATTAAGTTTAATAATATTGAAAATGAAATAACTAAACAAGATGCATGCTCTTTTATTCAAATATGTCAAAACTTTGCTTGTATTTGAACATTGAACATAGCCCCAAAAATTATACTGAAAATCATCCTTCCTTTGAAAACATTAAATAACAGTATTCGTTGATTGGGATCATAATTACCAGACAAGCATGTATTACCCTCTTGAGCCATTGACCAGCACATTAATCACAATCCTGTTCATCAGTGTGGGTTTTGTTTTAAGCATTTCTTGTGATTATAAATCACATGTGGCAATTCTGAACAGTCCTCCATGTGATGGACGAAGATGCCCAAACTATATTCACTCAAGTTATTCAAATTGTTTCCAATTGCATTATTTTTTATTATATTGTAGTTATTTATATTGTATTGTAGTCTGTTCATGTAAAAATTAGACACTTAGTCACAACAAAAAGGTTTTCAGTTTCACAAAACATTCCAATTCTGTATGGTCAATGATTTAAATCAAAGAAATTCAACATGATTTTTTTCATACCCTGATTTGAAGTAAGCAGCAAAATTTGCAAATGAATTCCATGACAGTCGTTTTTATATTGTTTAACCATTGTTGCCATTGGACAATAAACAAATAGCATTGATTTCTGTGCCTTATTTCTGTATGTTAGTGAAATATATTTACAAATTTATGTTTATTATTTAAGAACATAGGTGACAAATTTATTCCATCGTGCATATAGCTTTTGCTACCAATGGTAGGTCGAATGTTTACACAGATATTTCAGTGGAAACAGACATTTTTGTATATTTTTCATATTAATACCACTTTTCTATATATATGCAAATATTTTCTCACTTTATACCTAGATAGGTGGTGCATACCTGCCAACTTTTCCAGAATTCTTTTGGAAAAACACTTGGTTTTCCAGTCTTCCGGACGGAAAATATCGGAATGAACTTTCTTTGTCACTAATTTTTTAAAAAATATATAAATATACCTTTAAGACCCAAGAAAAAGTTTAATTGCTCATTTTCCCATTCTGTGAAATATTGCCTAAGCGATTTCACTGAGTTTGAACTGCCTCCAAGCATATAACAATAGTAGAGAGCAGGGTTGTTTTTCCCATTATGAATTGCTTTCGTAAAGCCCAATTTGGTGCAATTAATGCTATTTTGGTTTTAATTATTTTTATTTTAAGAATTATTTTTGGAATTTTCCAACAGTTGCACGTGGGTTTTCCAGAAAAAAATCTGGATTTATTTTGGAGGTTGGCAGGTATGGTGGTGTAACATATGTTCTACATCCCCTTAAAAAATTAAAAATACTAACTTTTTAATGTCCAAAATATATTGACATAAGATCTTAAGCCTTCACACAGAAGTTTTTTTTCTAAACTTTTTTGTTTTGCACAATACCCTTCAAAGGGTTAAAATTAATGAACAGATTAGTAATTTTTGTTATTTTTTACAGGTTTTGGATCTTGCAGACATAATAATATGGTCTAATCTGTATCCCTTGTTCAAGGCTTCTCTTTTATCTGAAGGTAAAACTTGAAAGCAAGACTGTTAGCTTCTCATTGAAAATCCTCTGCTTTATATATAGAAAATCCAATGAAAGTTTCTTTCCATTACTCTAATGTTAAAATTTCCTTTGGAATGCTCAAATGTTTAAAAATTTGTTAACTGTTTACTACTTTTTTAAAAATATTTGTTTATTGAAAGAATCATGATTTCATACAATTTATTATAGTCTTCCTTATTTCACCTTGAAACAAGGTTATCTAATTTTTTAATTTAATCTTCAGTGCAAATTTAGCTGTACACAAATGGCTCAGAATATCATCATTCACGCTAATAAATGCACATTTTAAACTTCAATTAAAGCTATAAAAATAAATTAAATAGCGCAATTATTCCATCTTATAATTGGAAGATATAACCAGTAATTTCAATTGATATTTGACTCAAAAAACAAAACTGACAAATTGCTCAAGCAAAATACTCAAAACAAAATCAAAACAGCGATAACCAAAATCAGTATCTGATCAGAATGAAATTTAACAAGTATGTTATGTATATGAAGAGATAAATAAAGGATCATATCGAATCTGGAGGACTTTATTGTAGAATTACAAAGGTCATAAATTATTAAGTTTTAAGCACTTTCTGGTGGTGATACATGCCGATGTGCGGGTTGATATGGAGTCAAACAAAACTTATGCTATCCTGTGGCAAAGTACGACAATCATACTGCTACCCTAAAATCCGAAAGTGATGCAAATGATGGCCTAGAATATCCCAGACATATTCAATTGGAGACAGATCTAGATAAGTCTGGCCAAGGAATCTTTTTAAAACCATGGAGGCACTCGTAGGAGAGACAAGCAGTGTAGCTGAGCATGATCGTGTTGGTAAATAGTCCCTTGGACATGTGACAAGAAAGACAAAATGACTGGTTGTAGGATCTGCTGAATGTATTGCTGTCATGCTACCTCATCAGCTCAAACTAGCAACACACCATTGTAACTTCTAATGGAATGGTTTGGGGAGCCATTACTTATATATGACTGCTGGTCCTTTCTAGTGGTATGAAGTAGTTTGACAGCACAGCAATACATCCTTTAGAACCTACAGAGATACCCAGATCTATCAAATTTAGCATGTCTAGGGGATGCTTGGCCATCAATTGCACCACCCCAGATTATAAGGGATTTGTAGCAATAGCTTTAGAATGCTTGGCATATTTTGTCAGAGGATAGCATGAGTTTTGTTTGTATCCATGCCAAGCCATATATCGCCAGGTATCACACAAAGAGGGGGCTTAGCCAACTTATTAACTGATGACTTTTATGGTGTAATTCTACAAAAGAGTCCTCTAGATTTGATACTGTGATCATTTCTTTACCTCTTCATGTACATCACACTTGTTAAGTTTCATTCCAATTGAACACTGGCTTCTGGGTACTTTGATTTTTCACAAATTAATTATGACTAGAGGACAGTAAAAAATCTTAAAAATTACCAAAAATCTCAGATAATGACTGAAAAGATGCTCTAAATATAAAATCCCCAGAAAATGTACATATCTAGAAAAAGGAGATAGCAAACCAAATTTTTATACAGGTATTGTCTATGAAATTCTAACAAAAGTTGACATGTCAACAAATCCTGCATTCTGTTAATCTCATTAGATACAGGAATGGCAGTTGCAATAATAATTTAAAATTTTAATATTTGTTTTGTAGTAATTGTTTGAATATATTATGATTAATTTAGTCAGAAAGTAATTTTGTTTTAATGAAAAAATATCAATAAGATACTATTTGAAATTAACATACCATTTATAATTGCATCGTTATATCTACTTGTAGTATCAGATCTGACTCATTTACAAAGTTGGCTTACCTCCTTGAAAAACGAAGAACCTTTGAGCACAGCATTCTCAATTATTGCTGGTGATGCTAAATCTGATTCCTTAAAAGTATGTACAATTTTCTTTTGGATTGGTATTTTCTACAATCTTATTAGGTTATTTTAAATGCAATAGCGACCTCTGTATGTCTATTTTGAGAACTGCTCCAGACAAAATATGCCCCTGTCTTGCTGTAGAAGTGGACCTTATTCTATTTTCCATAGGGTGGGCTTAAAATGTATTAAAGTTCGCCACACTTGAGGACAATTTTAAAATATATTTAAGATTTTTATTTGTTGCAGGAAGATCTATATTGTAAATTACCTCTTTCTGTTGCCAATATTCGCGGAAAAATAGAATTATATCATCCTCAAGAGTCATTATAACTACTAAAAATAAGCAAACCCTGTTTCTATAGCGACTGCCACCTCCCAGACACTTGTTGTCTGGAGCAGTTCTGTTGGTAGACAGTATGTATGATTAGTGAATACTTTTTAATTTAAAAAATTCATTAATAGGATGATTGTAAAAGATTTATAAGAAAAGAGTTTGTTATACAATATGTTCTGCTTTATATTTTTATTTTATCTTATGCCTACAGTGTACATAGCTGTCTTCTGACAGAATTTGTTTTTTATTTATACTAAAAATAGCTTTATCTCCTTGTTTTAAACAACCATATAATGGTCAACAAATAACGTTTTTTTACTAGGATAGTTTTATATTTTTTTTGGTTTTATGTAAACTATTACTAAATTGATTTTATTTTTATACTCTGCTCCTGTACTTATCTGCATTAACATTTCTGTATTTTTATTTCTTTTACAGAAAAAAATAATCTGCAACAGTCCTTTATCTACAGAACCCTTGAAATATTTCATGCCCATTTCTGTAGCTGGTCTCAATCTGGATTCACAAGAATCTGCAAAAGACAATCAAGAGGTTAAATAGCTAATTTTTATTTTGTTCATGATTCTTCAGTTCTAGGTTAATAGTCATGCAAAATTTTATCTTTTGATTTTAATTGTATTCATAATTAATAGCATTCATGAACATAGATAACCATAAAGATCATGGACTCATTGATTTTGATAATTACTCAATTGTTTTCTAAAATCCACAATTTATGACAGGTGCAAGAAGAAAAAATTATCTCCCTAGTAATTGACAAATTGAACACTCTGAGTTTTTTAACGCATAAAATTAGTAATAGGAAATTTCCACTCTTCCAAAGACTTGGCTCTTAATATTTCAATCCAAAAACTGGCAATACAATATACCAAGAATTGATTTTTCATCACAACTTATTTCTAATGCTATTCAATTTGGAGCTTACTTCAATGATTTTCTAAATATCATTTTTGAATCACTACTCTTATTACTATGACTAAGATTTTGATGCTTAAAAAATTGCTAAAAAGTACCTTCAAAAATCTATTAATCACCCCAAAAACTTCAAAAGGCCTTAAAAGCAAATTAAATTGACCTAAAAAATTGCATGTATAAATACAAAACAAAAAGTTGCATGAAACAATAAAATATATACCTATATAGCAAAATAATACTTGTAAAGGGCAATTTTACTTTTTACAATTCCTCTGCCTAACTTTAAAAAGTTAATTGCTTTTTGAAAGTCTTTATTTTTATAAAAATAGGTCCCCAAAAGAAAAAAAAGAACACAAAAATGCAGCTTGCATTTTTAAAGTTTCACAGTCAAATTGGTTTAGATTTTACTAACAAAATTATTAAATTGAATGTATTTTAATTTTCCATGATAAATTGAAAATTTTGTTTCATCAATCCAAATTACAATCCATTCCTCCCTCAGTGTATTTCTCTTCTGTGTCAGTAAAACTTTCATTGTGTGTGTCTTATTTGATATTATATGTCGTCACTGGCACAGCATGGCCAAATATGGCCCTTGCGCCATAAAACCCCCAAATGAACCAAATTACAATCCAGAAACAATGTGATGTGCAGATTTTTAAGTGAATGATTTTTTATGGTCTGCTAAAAAGGTTTCAAACATTGAAAAGCTTTTTTACACTTTCAATGAAACCACAGGACCATACTTTAATTAAACCATGGCACTTTGTCCAGTCTTCTGAAATGTCACCTAAGGGAAAATCTTTCCCTGACAGCAGTTAGAAATGGGTGTTTGGGGAAATTTCATCGAAAATTGCCCTTATTTTTCAAAACAAAATATGCAATAGCATTATTCAAAAATAACAAAAGTACCTTAAAGTGTGAGGGGCATAACTGAACTGACATAACTGGCACCACGAGATCAAATGTAATGAGTGATATGTAAAATTGATTTCAGGGATATCTACATCACTCAGTTCGGCTGACAAGCTCCAGCGACACCTTTTGTTCACAAGCAAGATTTAAAGACATTAAACATATTAATTTTAAATTAGTGTTAAATTTTTTTGGTTTGAACAAAAAATATTAGGAACTCCCAATATTTTTAGATTCTAAAGTTCAGATTTTGGAATATAAAAGAATCAGAAAACAATGGAATATTTTATTTTTACTTGAAAGTTTTTCATTTAATCTAGTGAAATATTGCATGTTTTTCCTGGACCCTATTTTTTTGAACCACTGCCTTAAGTCATAATTTTTAAAAAGTAAAAGGATATTTATATCTGCATTATGGAGAACAAAGTTTTCCAGTTTATTGAAATCTGCAAAGACAATCTTAATCCACTTCTAAAGCTTTTAAATTTCCCTTGTATATCCATGTAAGTAGTATGTTCACCTTTTGCCTTGTACTGAATATTCTGATTTATTGTTAGAATTCAAGGTTGAATTTTGCATAATTTATTCAAAATAACAAATATGATATATTTTCTTCGGAAAAATGTGCCAATTATTTGAGTAACAGACATTGATACTTCTGTAATGAAACATTTAAGAATTAAATTGAAGTGCTTGTGAAAACCAGTTTCCCAAAAGTGACAAAAGAATGCTAACTATTATTTATTTGGTGCAGAATAAAAGTTGTTCATTTGCTTTGTATTCTTTTCATTGGATAAAAATTGTTGCATGAAAAACATCCTCCTTTACACCCTTTGTTTAAAAGTCTTTTAGTTTTTCCACTAACCTAAGGCACTTGAATATGTGGTTGAAAATTCCTCTCAGATGTTTGTAAAGTTTAACTAATCATTTAATTATTATTTCTTGGGTAAACCCAAGTTCCTGTTAAATCAGGGTCTACAAAAGCAGGTTTACTGTATTGTTATGTAATTATTTTCTTAAAAAGTGCTATGGGTTTTGAAATTGATCGTAATTTACTTTCAAAATTTCAGTTCAAACTTTATTTGCCCTTAACAGTACATAGTAATGTATAAGCTAAGTAATGTGGCTCATAATAAGTTTGAATTACTAATTAATATCATTCTGAATCTACTTATAATGAAAACTCGTGATTATTAATTGTTACATGTATCTGCTCTATGCTCTGCAGAAATTCTTTTTAATTTAAAAGTTGATATTTTATTGAGCTGTTTTTATTTTTCAGGTTAGTAAAGAACCAGATGTTACTGAAGAAGAAATTGCTGTAGCATATGATTTGTGGTTAAAAGGGAAAAGTGCTTTTAACATTTCTAAAACTAGGGAAGGACCAATGTAAGCTTACTTTAACTTAATATTCTAATTTTAAATGTATGTTTTACAAGAAATTTGAATTTTCGCTTTTGTTCTTTTTATTGCTTTTCTATACTACTTTTAAAATTAGCATTCATTTATAAATCTCAAATAAAATTAATATAATTACAGTGTGTTTGGAAAACAAGGAAAATATTCTGTAGTTAAAAATATAATTTAAGGCACTGAAAAATAATTTGAAGAAAAATGCTTTTTCACATTTAAAATTTTTTCATTTCTTGAATTGTAAAATAAAATTCATTTCTATATATTCTTATGTTGCCTGTGATTATATACTAATATGTTTTATTCTTTAGATTACCGAAGAAAGGAGAGCGAAATGTCCTTGTAACCAGTGCACTTCCATATGTAAATAATATTCCGCATTTAGGGAACATTATTGGATCAGTTCTAAGTGCTGATGTGTTCAGTAGGTAAGACAAAAAACTTATTGCTTGTATTTTCTTCAATTCCTTCTGCCATTTATTGTGATTCATATTAAACTAGCTGAATTACCTGTCATTCCTCTGGTTGAATTGTTTATAATTCATCGTAATATTACTCAATATTCCTATGGAGTTTTAGAATTCTTCTAACTCCCCTGCAGACCTAGGACAAATTGAACGGTGTTAATGTATAGCCTTTGTGTCCTGCAGAATTCTACAGGATGAATGTACCAAATTTAGTGTGAATTGGTCTGACATCGATCGTATAAATACACAATGTTATTCCTATGAGGATTTCGAATTGTCTTTAGCCCCCTGTATCATATCAACAATAAAAAAGACCACTTTCTATAAAAATAATCTTATATTATAAAAATTTACATTCCAATAATAAAGCTACAGTTTAAGAATTTACAGATGAGATACATAAACGATATGATACTGAGCGATTTTCAGCGCAAACGCACTATTGCACCATACTCCGAGATTCTAAAGAAAACCTCCAAGGTCATCTTGAGAGGTGACTCCTGTAGATGTTCTCTGACATCTGCAAAGCCCTAACAAGTGCTCTGTCCAGGATGACAGGATGTTACACCCCTCTGCACATCCAAGACAAATGGAATGGGGTTAATATGTAGCCTACATTACCCGCAGGATTCCAAAGAATAAGTACCAAATTTGGTGTAGATTGGTCAAACTGTATAGATTTGTACCGAGAACAGACAGATGCCAACTCTGCTTTTTTGTGTATAGATTTGTCCAATATTTTTCAGGTATTCTAGAGCGAGAGGATACAACACTCTCTATATTTGTGGAACAGATGAATATGGCACTGCTACAGAAACAAAGGCTATTGCACTGGGTGTGACACCAAAAGAAATATGTGATAAATACAATAAACTGCACTCTGAAATTTATCAGTGGTTTAATATATCGTTTGATCACTTTGGAAGGACTACAACTCCAAAGCAGACAGAGTATGTATAGTTCATTTTGATAGTGCATAGCTAAAAGAATTAATGATGTCTTAAATGATTTTTTCTCTTACACCTGTTTTCCTTTTTATAGGATTGCTCAAGATATTTTTAACAAGCTGTATTCTCAGGACTTGGTTCTTATTGATTCTGTTGAGCAGTTATTTTGTGAATCATGTCAAAGGTGTGTAATATTTTTGTAATATTTATAGGTTTTATAATTTTGAATGCTAAAGAAGAAAGTAATAAACATTAGAGTGGTAATATGAATAGGGACTTTATGAGTAATTTTTTCTAAATGCATTGTACTCCTCTAAAATGAATAAAAAAGAAGTTATGCAAAGATCTAACAGCTTTTTGATCAGGAATTTTTATGATTACTTAGTCTAATATAAGTTGCTTCTAAATTAACTATCCATTTCTGTGGAGATTCTTGTGTTTGGCGTAGCTTGTCTACTTTTGGACCTTGCACCATAAAACCCAAAATAACCAACCAACTAGCCATTTCTGTGGAGAAACATTTTATTACTTGTATGGACTGGACATATCACTTACAGAGCGCCTGCTGCAAGCAGCTTATCTCTTCATCATAAGGTGTGTGTACATAAGTTAAGTTGCATAATTTTATTAGAAAGTTAAAGGAACTATGGTAAAAAACTGGAAAACATAAAATAAAAATTCAGTGGCTCAAAAGATGGCGCCACCTCCATGCACAGGACAGCAGCTAAGTCGGTCACCCTCCCAAGTGCTGTCCGTGTCAGGTGCTTGGCTTTTGGTGATCTATTTGAGTTGGGTGTTCACATCCCTGCACCACTATTTATTTGGCTATTAACTGCAAAGATATAATGACAATGACATGGAGTTAAAAATTTTGTTCCGAGGAACTTAGAAGGAAAAAGATTAAAGACTTGTATTTTTGTGATATAATTAAGGGTCCAGTCGAGTTTCATGCTCCACATTAAGAGTGAAACAGGTCACGATCCAGAAAAGGGATAGTGCAAATTAATTTGCAGGGGGATGGAGTTATTGGAATTGAAGTCAAAGACATCAGGGTCCAAACGAAATACTCAACAGCAACGTTTGGTTATTACCTATATTTGTGTTACAAATGAATAAATATCGGCAGGGGCTGTGAGCCACTGCCGCAGATCTTTTGGGTGTAGAATACTTCACGTGGATATTAGAAATGAGTGAATGCGCAGAGTTTAGGTTTAGAGATATTTATTTAATTTTTTTTGGCTGTTTACAGAAATCTTGTGCAGGGAGTAATGTGTTTTAAGAGAATGGCTTACTTATTCCAGTTCTCTTAGGCTCTGCCCCAAATATCTTTGGCTTGTTTGATTTCTTTTGACTCATTCTTTCTTGATTGCATTTTCCGTAGGCTTGAGCTTTTAAATTCTGGTGTTGAAACATTTTGGAAATTTTCACAAAGTCCTCAACTATCGAACAATTTTTCACACACCTAATCAAGTTTTCTCACAAATATTATCCCAGATATTGATAGATCTCACGTGGACTAAAGGAATGATACCTCAAGGTCCTGAGTTATAATTATTTTATCGTATTGCATACCGAGGGCAGATTTCATCACAAAATTGAGGATGCACATCCCACTCACCATTGTGTCATCTGACCTTGAACGCTATTTCGATAGATCCTTTTGGACCTTCCTCTCTTTAACTCGTATTATATTTTTGCTAGCTTTTAATTTTCATATTATTGAAGGAAGTCTACTGTACAGTTTTTTGGGACATGGATTTTTACTGAGGAACCCAAAACTGCAGAGAAGTGATAGACGTATTCTGTGTCAAATACATGAAAACAGCAAATATTAATACAATTCGACTTGACCCCCTTGCATATCAACACACAAATCTCAATGTTGAGTGATGGCATGCAAAACCTTTTCTAAGATACTTTATGTAATCAGAGCCACTGCAGCTGTAATCGACTTCATAAGTTGATTAACGCTGTTAATCTTAGTTTTGTACGCCTCTGCTTTAACAAAATCCCACGAAAAATTTAGAGGTATGAGGTCAAGTCACTGTTGAAGGTGATTTTCAGAACTTTCAAGTAAACTCTTGTCTCTCCTCTTCATAGGTTAAACCTCATAGATGCATTTCAACTAGTGATATTCTTTTTTCAGTGGTCAGCATGATTCATAAAACATACAAAAGAAAATGATAAATTTCACAAACTTTTTCACCAAAATGGATAGTTACTGTAGAAACATCCTGTATATTTTGTACTTCATAAGTTCCAGAAATTTATTTCTTGCTTGTGCTTATGTGATGAAGTTGGTTGCATTTAATAGATTATGATTTTTTATTTTTTGGCTTTGGTTCCAGACCCTCCTGTGTTGGTAGACAGTCTTGCTACTTCTACTTCATTCTCCATTAATGTTGTGCATTCTTTATCCACAGCAGCTTTTCGTAGACTGACAAGTAGCATACAAGTATTCTGTGAGATCACTAGACTTTTAGTAACTGAAACAACAGTTAAAACAATAGAGGCTGTACAGTTTGACTGTGGTTGTTTCAGATATAACATATTGACACCTATGAACTATAAGTAACACTGTTTTGTTTTGTCCTTGGAACAATAGTATTTAGTTTTGATTAATTATTTTATACTTATTATTAATATCTATCCTTTTCTGGGATTATGTCTGCAATTTGATTTTCTCCATCTATGGATTTCACAAACCACATATTTACATTTTATTTTATTGTTGGCTTGCAAGTGAAACTCACAAGTAAAAAATGTCAAGATATGAGTTTTTTAGCTTTTCTGAATCAGAATGTGGTGATCTTTAGACTGATGAAGTGTGTGTGTCCACTAACTTATTTTTCTTTGCATGATGTTTATATTTTTTAGAAACAGTCAATAAAGCACAGGGAGTAGAATTTTCCTCCTTTTTCTCAGCATTATGTTTTATAACTTAGTGTGTTTCACTTGTAAGCTGATGATATGGCAAGAAGGTTATACAGTAGGGATGTAGTTATAATGAAGTCATACAAATATCTTTAGTGAACTTGTGCGAAACAGTGCAATTTTGTCTACCAAAAAGTACTTCATGGTAGAGTTGGGTTACACTGCTGTATATACTATTGTATCGTAAGTTAATTTTTGTAGTGGTAGCTAAGTTCGCCTCAATAGTCCCCCTCCAGAATTTAGCTGTAGCTGAATTCGATAGATGCCACCACTAGTTGAGTGATTGCCATTTGCGTGGGACCTTGAGAGCTGTATTAAAATCATGGGTGTACTTTCGCATTAGTGGTGAAGAAATATTAAGATTGCTATCGTAATTGTCCTGTGTTGCCAGGGCCAGTCCGAGAGAAATTTATTGCAGATGTGAGGTGGATGATTTTGCACCCTTCATTTCAAAGATTCACCGTATTGTTTCCCTCCCTCTTAGAATGGCCTACTGTGAAATTAATTTATTTCATTGCATATAATGCTTATTTCATATTGCCAGGTTTTTTCTGCTAGGCCTTTATAAGCTAATGCATTTTGTGATATTAAACACATCCGTTGTACTTAAAAATAGTTATGTCATGGTAATTGGTTTAAAAAAAGTCAATGGTACTTCTTCATTCAATCATTTAATACAATAAAGTCTACATTACATTATAACATAATATGTACAATATGTATTTAGTATTTCAGCAATTGAATATTAAATCATTCATTTATTATTGAAAATAAAATACGCTGAAAAATATTCTTATTATCATATGAATTATTAAACACTTGTTCAACACTGAAGAAAAAAATAGAAAAATCAAAAGTGTATTTTTCTGGCCTCTTGCTTTGCAAAATCTCTTAAGATTGTGTCTATCGATGTCATTGAGCACCTCATTTTCTATAGCCAAGGTCGCTAAACCGCTCTTGGGAAATGGTCTACCTCAGGTAGTTATTAATTAGTTTCAATTTGGAAAAATTCCTCTTTCCACTAGTAACTGACATAGGAATGGTAAGTAAGATTTTTAAACTCACAAAAACATTGGGAAACGTATCTATGAAAGAATTAGTAGTTAAGTAACAAAGTTTTTTCGGGGCAGCATCTGTGCTAGAAGTAAGATCTCATCCAACAGCTCATTTCCATCTACATCATATTCGATTTTGTCAGTTAAAACGGTGCAGATTTAAACAGCACTCTCTCAGTTCCGATGGGACCGCATCTGTTGCATGGGCCTCTGACAGGCCGTGTGTGTTGCCTTTAGCAGCCAAGTGTGAGTCACCTTGTGAAGAGAAGGCTGAGCAGCAGCGAAAAGAGTAAGCCGTGATAGGAAAATGAGCTGTGGCTGCTATCATAGAGCCTCAGATGGTTGTTGAAAGTGATTAGCATCACATTTGGCAATTCAACTACTCATCGTGGACCATCCATCAAAGTTTAAAAAGTTTGTGTGTTGAAATCACGTTGTTGGTCACTAATTTAGTGAGCTCAAGTGAAACAGTGCAAATTTGTCTACCAAAAAGTACTTCATGGTAGAGTTGGGTTACACTGCTGTATATACTATGGTATCGTAAATTAATTTTTGTAGTGGTAGCTAAGTTCGCCACATGTCCATTCTGATGTTAAATGCTTTGATTTAGATTTCATCAGTCATGATTTCCTTCCCTGATTCAATCTTTTATTCTTCACAGGTTTTTGGCTGACAGGTTTGTTGAGGGAATTTGTCCTTTGTGCACTTATGAAGATGCCAGAGGCGATCAGTGTGATAAGTGTGGGAAACTAATCAATGCAGCTGAATTGAAACAACCAAAGTGTAAGCTGTGCCAGGCTACACCTCATTTACGATCCTCAAAGCATCTTTTCTTAGACTTACCTAAGGTATTTAAGTTCCCCCAACTGGTATGTAATTCTTGTACCTTGTAGTAAACATAAGTAACATTAGTGTTGTTAATATTTTGGTAGCTGGAGGAACCTTTAAAGCAATATCTAGATAAAGCTATTTCCACTGGGCAATGGACAAATACTGCGAAAGTGATTGCAAACTCTTGGCTGAAGGAAGGTTTGAAACCTCGCTGCATCACAAGAGATCTGAAATGGGGAACACCTGTGCCATTAGAAGGCTTCACTGATAAAGTAAGTATACTGTCTATCTACCATGAGAACTGCTCCAGAGAGTCTGCAGCTGTAATAGAAACAAAACATAGTTCCTTTTTTATAAAGGATTCTTAAAGTATTGGAGTTAGTCACATTGGCACACTTAACGACAATGTGCTCTCCAGGTGTTTGTGAGATAAGAGGATACATGATTGCAGTGGGCTATATTCAAAATGTTGCAAAAACCTTGTCCAACTCAAAATGCATGAGACTTGTTTCTATAATGTTCACTAGTACCTAGACTTTGTGTCTGGAGCAGTTCTGATGGACAGACAGTGATAACTGATATTTCTTATATATCGATTCTAAAAATCATTAAACCTGCTTCCTGCACAAAGTCTGAGTAGTTAGTGCATGAAAAATGAAGTTCCTGACAGTTCAATCCTCACATGTGCTGTTATCAAGTTGACTGTTTGGAAGTTTTTTGATACATACATGGGGCCTTTTTTCCCCAAGATCTCTACGAAGGTATTTGGACCACTTTACTCAGTTTGAATAAAAATTTCCTGGCCTACCTTGTCAAATGAATTAGATTGGGTGATGCCAATTGGAATTAACAATGTGGAGTGGTGGGATGCAGTTAACCTAAGAAATGCAGAAACCTAAATAGAAATGCAGTCAACCCAAGTTAGCTGCATTTCTGACCTTGCCAGTTCAAACAGTTAAATCCCACATGGGGACCAGGTACTGAGGTATCTGCTAGTGTTATTTAAAATACCAGCAAGAACACAAGTTCAAGTCACTTGAAAACCAATTTTTATGTGAATTTTTAATTTTAAATATATTAGTAAGAGATTTCGGGCAATTTATGGGAATAAAAGTTTTCTGGCAATATATAGTGATTTATTTATTATAGTAAAAACATTAGGCATTTTAAGGAACATTTTGATCCTATCTAGCAATTATTTTGTGTAACTTTTATTTAATTTTTTTATTTTAGTGATTCTTAATTTTTCAGTGATTGCTCATTGCCTGAAATTCTGGATGTAGCATTAAAATATTAATATAATTGCAAATTGGAGTGTTATGTGAGGCATAATATCATTACATTTCTGTTTGCAATCAGTTGAGTTTGTATATATATGTCAGAAGTTGGGATAGAACAGGAACTGTTACTTTCAAAAGGGTTCTACTTTTTGCAAACACAGAACATTTATTATGAAAATATTTAATTTGCACATTGACGTTGATTGACAGGAGTCCACATTGGACGTTAACATTTCAGAAGTAACAATTTAAATCCACAGAGGATTAATATGGAGCTACTAAGGTCTCCAGTTTTAAAAATGGATGATCGGCCACACAGGTTCTGTATCGTTTTGCTCTCGCTGAGGAAAAAAAACATGAAGACTCTCCGACGCCGGCAGGATCAAGCTTCTTCACTCTCTTCAGCGTTGGTGTCCTCCGCCACCTCAAGTAAAGAGGTCTATTGCCTTTCGGTGGTAGGTGGGGAGAGGAAATGATTCAGTCTTGACATATATATACGAAGGTTTTATACAACTTTCATATAAATTTTTAACTTTAATTTCATCATAAATGCATGTATAAATTATGGTTTGATTCTAGGTGTTTTATGTGTGGTTTGATGCTCCTATTGGGTACCTTTCAATAACAGCCAACTATACTAAAGACTGGGAGAAGTGGTGGAAGCAGCCGGACATTGTTCAACTTTATCAGTTCATGGCAAAAGATAATGTGCCATTTCATTCTATTATATTTCCTGCCTGTCAGATTGGCTCCAAAGACAACTATACTATTATCAATCACTTAGCTGCAACTGGTACATACAATTTACTTTACTTTTTCTAATTCATTTTAGAGTTATTTATTATTTAAATACTTAATGAAATATAAACCCTGTAAATGTAAGTACTGTAGAACCTGGATTATCCAAGGTAATGTGGACAGGGCCAACTTGGATAACCAGAAACTCTAATATAGTCATAGTAACAAAAGTAGCTTGTATGAAATACAGAAAAAATTTTCTATTTACATGTTACTGCGGCTGCTATTGAAAGATACATAAAGCAAAGATTAATAATAATCCATACTTGGATTTGTGTCACAGCATGTATTTATTATGATAATGTTACAGTAAATCAAAACCATGTTGCGAGTTACAAAACATTTAATACGCTTGAAGAAGTCTTTAACAGTCTTCAGTTTCGCAACACTTTCACACATGTTAATGGATATCATTTCATATTTCACATCGATGCATTTTCCTTTTTTTGTCGTTTTAATATGTATACTTCTTTCATACTTTTGAAATGTTTACCAACTAACTAGCCAAACCAGACCAACCAAAGTGCACACTCGTGTTTTTTTCACAAAGTGCACACTCATAAAGTTTTATTTGAAGCTTTAAATCCTCCATCAATTGACTCAGATTACATGGACAAAGGAATAAATTTATTTGTGATTTTTATGTAGTGTTTAAATTAGGGTTCAGGTGAATGATAAGTCTAAAAATATTGTGAATTGTCTCATACTGTAGAGTGTAGATGAAAAATTCTGATTTAGATTCATATAAATTCTATAATTATAATGCTTCTATGATAAAAGTTGATAACTGTATACATTATAGTTTAAATAGTTATCATTGCCTTTTGAATGTGTTGGAGGTTGTTCAAAGATACAATGTCTGGTTATAATGGTCACTTTTGTGTGAAATAGGACTTGAACAATCACTGGAAAAACCGAACCACCCCTCTTCATTCAAACAATTTTAACAGTAGAGCAAATTCAAAGATGGCATTCGACAGGGTATAACGTCTATAAATTCAAATGCATAAAATATGCATAAGAGGCCATCTTCATATTGAGCACAGACTTCATAATTTCCAATAGCAACCCCCTATTTTGAGACAAAATTTCGAATCTATAAATTAACTTCAGAGCATCCAAAAGATGAAACAAATTATGGCAAACCCGAGGAATGTGTAAATTTTTGAAAAATGTTTGGAAATATCATTTACGTAATCTAATGGACATTGCCTTCTACCTGTCAAGTGTACAGATGAACAATTATCAATCTAATTGTAGAGATGGGCAAAACTATGTTTTTATGATAACAGTGTTAATGGCCATTACTAACTTTCGATAAGTTATTAACTGTTATTATGAAAAGCTTATTTAATAGTTACTGAATAAGTTTAACAGTTATTAACTGTAAAAAATTGAAGTTAATTAAACAGTAAATATTGACTAATTCTTTCCAAATTTCTTGTCCATCAAGATCTGGTCAATTTTGCTAATGACGAGATACCTTTTCGAGACAACCACCAGGAGGGTTAAGGTTCTTTGTAACCTTCTTTTAGTCCAGCAACAAATGATCCGTTCCTGATTAACTACAAATAATAATCTTGATGTACGAATAGTGATTTTCAATGTGGAGATGATCCCTGAAATGGACTAAGACTTTAACATTGAATATCTCCGGATGTAACGATAGAACGATGGTAAATTAATGAAATTTCATATTTGGACTAATTTAACGATGTAGAATCTGATAAAGGCTTCAAAACATAGAGTTTCCATTGGAAATTTGGTTTATGTAAAATTTGATATGAAGACAGCCTTTTATTCGATGTTTTGCATTTGAATTTGTAGAGGATGTTATTCCCTATTGAAAGATATCTTTGAATTTGCTCTACTATGAATAGTGCTCGAAATAGAGGGGGTTCGTTTTTTCCCATGACTACATTTTTGAGTAAAGATGAAGTTGTACAAAGATACTTAGTAACTATTTACCTCTTTTACAATATTTGAGTACTCAATACAACTTCAGTACATTTATAAAAGCTTCAGGAATAATGTGATCCAGTGTGGTGAGTGCTGATGAAAGGAAATGCTCGGAAAATAAACCAACATGGAATTTATTCAAACAACAAAATAGAAAGTGAGCCGACGTGACTAGCAAAAGAAAATTAAGAATAAGTTGTTAATAATGTTTACAGTGATGACAAAGTAATTGACAATGATACAATAATTGACTATGAAATAAAATCTTGCGCAAGTAATGATAGAAAGATACAGTGAAATGTTACATGAAAAAATATGTGCATCGAATGAAAGAAAAATACAATATGTGTGGTGCAAAAATGTTTAAACATGCGACATGGATTTTCCCTATATTACATACTCATTACTTCAGCTGCCTTTTGTGGCATCAAAGGTTCAATTGAAGCAAGGATTGACTATATATTAGGTGGTAATTGTAAAAATAGTTCCAATAAGAGAACGTTGGTAATATTATGACTTTCGGCATGATGTTGCATAACACGAAGAAGTTTTGTAGGCTTCCGATCTCCTAATTGTTCACCAGCTAACAATCAACGTATTTCTTGCGATTTTGTTTCACCACATCTGGAAATTAGGTGCTCCTTGAGTTGTGCATAAGGATCTGTTGAATCAGGAGATAAAATGATATCTCGAACAATTAAGCTATTTCTGATGGCAAATGAGCAAGACAATAATTGTATTTAGTTTTGTTGTCTGATGGGCTTCGGAACAGTCAGTTTAAAAGTAGCCTCAACCATCACAAACCATAAGGCTGGATCATTTGAAATAAAATTGGGAATTTTAACAGCAGCATTTTCCTCCATTTCGGTTCAGAAAAAAATGTTCACAAAATAAAAAAATTTCGTGATCAAACTGAAAGTGCGATCCAGTAGTATCCAATCAGAAAATGTTTGAAAAGAAACTGAATACTTGGCGCCAAACAAAAAATGGCCGAAGCCAAATCTACTGCTTATTTGTTTTGAAGCATTCGAAAGTTAAAATAAGCGAAAATTCATACTTTCAAGTCCAGCATCTGGGTGACCATTAATGTGATTCAGTGTGGTGAGTGCTGATGAAAGGAAATGCACGGAAAATAAACCAGTAATGAAAATAAATGAAATTTATTCAAACAACAAAATAGAAAGTGAGCCTGCGTGACTAACGAAAGAGAATTAAGAATAAGTTTCCACTCAACATTATATAATATCGTGTGACATACACACGAGCTTCTTACAGTGCTGTCAATCCAGGAGGGAGTGAATCACTATATGAATATCAAAAAGTAAAAATAAAAATTGTGTCCATGTATACTACTAGAACTGCTCCAAGCACAATGTCTGGTTTATGAAGTTCACTTTTGAAACAGCGCATACATTTTGAATGAGAATGAGTCAATTGAGGTTGGATGTGCTGTATTTGGAAACTGTTTACATCTTTGAAAACATCTTGCACATTTTAAGTGGGGATGAGGTTTTGGCTCAGGATGATTTGGCAGCAAGGGGTAGGGTGGTAGTGGATTATTTACAATTCGTCTTCCTTAAAAGCCATTCTGTAGCCCCTTGAAATTGTGTATCTTATCTCACTGGAGAGCATGAAACAAAAAATAGGAGGGTTGCCTTTTCACACCCATTCAGTAGACTCATTAACAGACACTCCTCAGCAAAGACATGAACATGTAGTGGATTACAAGCACTTTCTTGGAATCTTGACAAGAGCACCAATGTGATAAACTCAAATACTTCAAGAATTCCTCATAGAAAATGTGCTAAATCTTGTTTCGATGTCAACAGGCAGACTTTGTCTGGAGCATTTCTTGTGTAGACAGACACATTTTCATAGATATTTTGATATATTTTCAAAATTCATGCAACTCAAACTATACTAATTATAAAGAACCTCAAAAGAAAAGTTTGGTATTTCTTTAACTTAATTGCACATTATTTTTCTGCAACTGAAAATGTAGAACTTATTGGAGGTAAGAACTGTTCTTTTCGTAGCATAGAACTTTTCATTCTTTTAGAATATATTGTCGGCTTAAAAGTGAAACACCCTTAGTAAAGCTTCTCCAGTCAGGATTGCTTAGCTTTTGAAAACCAGAATGTGGTTCGCTTTAGGCTGGTGAAGTCCATTGTTTTTTCTTTGCATGAAGGTTAGATTTCTGGAGAAACACGTTTAGTCAGTATAATTTCCCCCTTTGTTTTCTCAACTATTTTTTGAATAGTGTGTTTCATTTCACAGTACTCTAACTGGAATATTTTTTGACTTGCAGTGAAACCTCGTAATGATTTCATTTGGTATGGAACTTAAACCCAATTTAAATTTGAACTCAATGCTATTTTTCTCTATTAAGTGCCCACCTGACAGCCGAGTGGTTAGTGCTATGACCCTCAGCTCCATAGGTTTTGGATTTGACACCCAGTCTACAGCCAGATGTTTGTAGTTTGTGAAATCTCGTTCTGGTGGTTATTGTCCTTAGAAATAGATCAATTTCCAAAATGGTAAAATAATTACTATTTTGAATTAAAGTTCTGTTCTACAATATTAGTTTGTTGTCAGTTTCATAATTAATTAATAGTTTTGAATTACATTAAAATATTAAGAAATAATAAGGAATTAGAATAACGTAGAAACTTATGAAAATATGATTCGATCAAATACTTGACGGTTTTTCGAGAAATTTTAGACTTGAGTAGTCATTGACTAGGGCAGGGGTCGGCAAACTGCGACTCGCGAGCCACTTGCGGCTCTTTCGTTATGTACATGTGGCTCTGAAGTCAAATTGAAAATGAAAATAAAACTATCATAGTTTTATTTATAAACTGTTTAAAGGATTTTATTCACATAATGGCGATTTCATTTATAGACTTATAAAAGGCCTACAGAAGGCAGATCCAATGATTTTCAATATTTGAATAGTTTTCCATAGTAGGACTCATGAGTTGAAAAAATATTTGCATTTGGTGTTCTCAGTGTTTTCGGGGCTACGTATTTATGTGAGCAATCGATTTCTAATATGAATTTCATTAAATATAAATTGAGAAATCAAATTTCTGATGCCAACTTGTAATCGTGCCTTAAATTAAAAACTACTAGTTACAAACTGGACATATAGAAACTTTCTAAGGAAATACAAGCTCATTGCTCACACTGATTGAAACCAGTGAGAACAATTTTAAAGTGATTTTTTCTTCATTTAATAAAGATAAAATTAGCATTATAACTTGTTATAATATCAATTTAAATTTTCCTGATTTGTAAAAATATATTTATGACTCGAATAATTTTTGTATTATGAGGCACAGGTTGGCTCTTCTGTCTTAAAAGTTTGCCGAACCCTGGACTAGGGTGATGAAATAGAGCATGGTTATGTCAAATATGCCATATGCATATAAATTAAAAATGATTGTATAATCACAATATAATTTAAATTTATATAGTGACAAACATTGCATTCAAAATTCTTTAAACTGAAATTTTTGTAGTTTTAAAAATTTTACTCAATTTCATATAATTTAAGTTACCTGTGTTTTGTAAACAACTAGCACAAGTTATTACAATCTTATGAAAAGCATTTGTGGATTCTTTATGAACTATATAATGGTTAATGGCCATTAATTTAAATATGCAAGAGTTAAAAGTTGCATTAATTAAAGGTTTTCCTGTCTCATTTGCAGAGTATTTAAATTACGAGGATGTAAAATTTTCGAAAAGCAGAGGAGTTGGTGTTTTTGGTGATGATGCAAGAGAAACAGGTCTGCCATCAGATGTTTGGAGATTTTATCTCCTTTATATTAGACCTGAAGCACAGGTATGGTAAATGTATTTTTGTAATTTTTGTATTTGACTTGTTTAGATCACAGAAAAATGATAATAAATATTTTATAATGAAATTGCATTATAATTACATAGAGAAGTATCAACAGTTTCAACTAAAAAATCAATTTTCTTGTAAGCATATATACAAATAAATACCTGGAACACTGGTACAAATAATAATAGTCAAATTTGCAAAAAATTTTAATGGATAGTTGCTTGTATCTATGAATTTCTATTTATTCACATGTTAATGTCCTCTTTAAATAACATTTAATTTGCAGTTTTTACCATGTTGGAAGACATTTTTCAGATTTTGTGAGTTACAAGAATCGTAGAATAGGAGTATCTCACCTCTTTAAATTTATCATAATATCCTTTCACTTTTTTAAATAATTTTGTGCATGATAAAATCGCACCATTCTCTCTAGCACCAAGTCTGCATTGACATGGAAACATTTTCAGCAACAGTCATGCTTATCTGAAGATAGTATGCCTAGCTGCTAAATAGACTTGATTACCCATTTCTTAAGTGAAGAGTAAACATCTTGATTGGCAAAAAGGGTGATAAATGCTTAAACATTTATTTGCATTTAACATTAAAATTAACATTGGCTTAAAGTGGACATTAAAGTTGTATTTGTGCATTAAAATTAAACTTCGGTACTGAATTTTTTCAATAATTTCTCCCTATTCCTCCTATCTTATTTCTTTTTTTCAATAATTCTCTGGGGCCACCGTAGCTCAGTGGGTTTGCCCTCTGTGCTAGCAACCTGTGCATTGTAGGCGGCACAGGTTCAATTCCTTCCTGGGTGTATTTCTCTCTTCTGTGTCAATAAAGCTTTCCTTGCATGTGTGTACATTACTTGATGTTGTCAACCTTGTGTTTGGTGCAGCTTGGCCAAATATGCCCCTTGCGCCATAAAACCCCAAACCAACCAACAATAATTGTCTAAGTTACAGGAATTCTAATGCTTGATAAAAGGTATTAAAATCATTTGAAGTATGCATGTCACTAATATTTATATGATGTATAGCTTTATTTTTTACATAATTATATTAACTTAGAAGTATGTTCTTTTATTAGGATACATATTTCAGTTGGAGTGATTTGATGCTGAAAATAAATTCTGAGCTGCTGAATAATTTAGGAAACTTCATTAATAGGTAAAATTATTTATCTAAGACTTGTACTCTTAAGATTTATCTGTATAAAAATGTTTTAATATGTTCTTGTACTCCAATATCAGCTGAAGTTAAGAAACAGCAAAAGATGAGTCTACAATTGTCCTACAGTAATTGGCAAAAAATACAGAAAATTGTGACCACGTTAATTTTTTGTTGCAAAATATTTAATTTTTAGAATCCTTATTGTTTGTGCTTGGTCTGATGACTAATGAATTTTCAGTGCCTTTTTATCTCTTTTAAAGCTTAATTTTGAAGTTTGGGGTGATTTTTTTTTATCTCCCAGCAAATAACTTTTATGTTTGATTCACACTAGAAAGACACAAAAACGTAACTCAAGGAACACTGACCAGCCAATCAGCAATAATTGACAGGGGATGCTGGGGGAGAAGGTTCATCCCTTGTGACACAGCAAAAAGTTGATTTGGACTCAATCCCCCATGCATGTTTTGGTGTTGATCATGTAATGCGTTTCAATGAATCGTAACCATATTGCATGGTACTATATCATAGCATGGGAAAATTAAATCACTCCATCTACAATTGCATGGATCTTTTCCCCGCAACGATGATATTGTGAAAGGTCGAACATGTTTCACCACAGTAGGAGGAAAACGAACTTTGCCAATGTCAATCCACCTTTAGCTATTGTTTTGTATTAAACACTTTTTAAACAAAAAAATTATTTTCCTTTTGATTATTCTAAATTTCAAAACCAAACTAGGATTGACTTGTCACCAAAGTAAACAAAAACATCAAAAGTTGCCCATTCTGGGAATTCTGTTCTGATACTATTTTGTGCAATCTACTTTTGGAAAAATAATTTCCAGTGCAATAATGATTAAAAGGTGGTAACATTTGTTTGCTTTTTCTTTTGAGGTTTTATAATGCATTTTATTAAAAGATTAAATTCTTGTTTATGAATTGCCTGAGTTTGAATCTATTAAATCATAATCTACCCTTGAAACCTATGCAATATAGTTTCCTATTCAATCCTATTGTATTCTAAAGTGATAATAGCTAATTCTATGCCAATTTTGTTAAAAGTAAGTTTTAATCTAATTGCCTTCATCTTTGGTTCTTATGACCAATATGTGTCAACTGATTTGATATCTATCCTGTTCCTGCCTTTGTTGAAATAAGGATTTCAGTCTAAATTTAACAATTGGCAGTGATCAAAGCTACCAGAAAACACTGCTAAGGCCTTGTCACACATGGCTCACCTCAAAGGAGTGCCTCCATGGTGTTGAAACTTTTGGCCGGAGAGATCCCTAAATCCGTCTCCCATTGAGCATGTCTGGCATAATATAGGCTATCATTTGCACCCCTCCCAGAATATGAGGGATCTGGAGCAGCAGTTGCAGAATGCTTGACATAATTTGCCACAGAATAGTATAAAGATCCCATTTGATTCTATACTGTGCCACATGTCGGCATGTATCTGATAGAGGGGCTTAATAACTTAGTAATTCATGACCTTTCTGATATAATTCTATGATAGAATCTCTGGGTTTGATATTGTAATAATTTCTTTATCTCTTCGTATGCATCATATATGCTAAGTTTCATCCCTATCGAACACTGGCTTTGAGTTTAAATTATTTTGGCATAGTACAGATATAGCAATTGACAGATATCTGTAAAACCTGTTTAATGACCACCCCTCTGAGTGGTTTTCTTGGCACCATGTCTTGTTGATTTTAAAGAAATTTTTCTCAACAGTTAAAGAATTTGTAAGTGTGTAAGCGAAGAAGTGTAATTAATCTGAAAGGCATGAGGCTGGGGGAAGCATTTTTTGTTTAACTGGGGCTGCTTAGAAATTTAAGAGGTTGCTGCCAATTACTTCAGGATCTCACAAACTTCTATAATGATTAATAACTTGGTCATCATATTTTGTAAAGAAAAAGTCATTCATACTTTATCCTAACATGTATTATATATCCATATTCATTACTCAAATCACTACATATTTTATAAAGAAATAAATGGTTTGTGTATGCACAATCATCTAAATAGGCAGCCTGTGTTTATTTTTGTACTAATGTCTTATATTTTATTAAAATTACTACTCAATTTGTTTTCTTAATAATTTTTACTACTCATCTTATTACCGTAATTTCGCACGTATAGTCCGCACCATCGGATAGTCCTCAGACCCGATTTTATATAAAAAAAATTTCAAAAATCGTCAGATAGTCCGCACCACCGGATAGTCCGCGGACTATACGTCCGAAATTACGTTATTTTAATACGGCAATATTAATGTATTTTAGAAACAAAGAACTAAGTATAAATAGAAAAAAAGTACTTACTAATATACCTTCAGAAATAAAACGCTAAATACAAATAAAAAACAGTGCTTACTAATTAATCATATTTTAATTAATCACACATTCTACTACATTAACGAAAACCTTCAAAGTCCGATTCATCGGTATCAGAATTAAACAGTTCTAATATATTTTCGGGAAGAGTGTCCGAAAGTTCATTTTCAGCATCACTATCTTCACTGTCAGTGATTTCCTCGCTTTCACTAACAATCCCGGCTTTTATAAATCCCGATCGGATGGTTGACACTTTAACACTTTTCCAGGATTTATCGACCCATTCGGCAACTTCAGTGTATGAAGCGCGTCTCATATTTCCTCCTTTTGTGAAAGTATGTAAACCTTCCGACATCCAGTTCTCCCAGCAAGCACGTACGTGGGACTTGAAACTTTTGTTCACGCTAATATCCAGAGGTTGCAGGATTTTTGTTAAACCTCCTGGAATAACGCTAAGTTCAGCACAGATGTTTTTTTTTAGCTTCCGCCTTTACACTGTCTTTTATGTGTGCCCTCATGGAATCCATAATTAGTACTCCTTTGGAATTGAAAAAGGCACCTTCTCTCTTCTTCCAAACTTCTTGAAACCAATCGAGCATAATGTCCTCGTTGCACCAACCCTTTTCATTGCACCGTATTACGACGCTTCGAGGAAAATTTTCATTGGGAATTGTTTTTCTCTTAAAGATTAAGAGCGGCTTCAACTTTGTGCCGTCAGCACAGCAGGCGAGCATCACTGTGAAATGGGTCTTTTCTTGACCAGTTGTTGTTATTGATACTGTTTTCACTCCACAAGTATCGACGGTGCGATTCGGTGGGCAATCAAATGTTAATGGAACTTCGTCCATATTTATAATATTTTTTAGGGAATACTTCCCTTCTGCAATAACTTTCCTTGTAAACTGAAGGAAAGAAGCTTTTTTTTCATCTACGTCGTCCGGAACAGCCTGACACATTGTCGTTCTGCTGCGAACTCTCAAGTTTTTACGACGCATGAAGCGGTAAACCCAATTTATTCCTCCCTTGAAATCCGTTATCTGCATCTCTTCTGCCATGGACTTCGCTCGGAGACGGATTTTAACTGTTGAAATGGAGCGTCCGGCATTTCTTTGGTCGAGAACCCATCTCAGTAAATTTTCCTCTAAAGCTGGCCATTTTACTTTTCCGTGCCGATTGGATCGCTTTCTTTCCATGCTTTTTAACACATCCTTTTGTTTGCGCCAATTTCTCACCGCTTTCTCGTCCACTTCAAAATAACGGCCCGCTTCTCTATTTCCATCTTTTTCAGCTTTCTCAACTACCTTGAGTTTAAACTCAGCAGTAAAACTCCGGCGATGTTTCACAGACATAATGTTGGATCAACGTTATCAAAGATGAAAGACAAAATACGAAAACAAAATACTGTGCAACGTGCTATCCTCGTGATAAGTGGTAATGAAATGTGACCTTCGACCCCACTCATTCGGTGTTGCCAAACCACGCTATAAGTAAATGAATCACGCTTTTTTTTCGTACTCCAGGTACTTGCTACTAAGGCTCCTAAAAACCGAGCTGATGCATCAACTACTTTTCCCCCTCCCTGCTGTTGCGCTAAAGCAGTGCGAAGGATACTGGGATACAAGACTCTGGTTGCGCTAAGTGAGTGCTCATATCCCGGCACCGCTTGATGCGCCAGCCTGGATTTTAGGAGCTCTACTTGCTACTACTCATTCGTTCTGCACTATGCTCTATGGTTTACTATCGATACGATACGATACATACGAATGTTTTCTTGGAATCTCGCGCTGTTGTTTATATTTGATCATCGGCAGTTCACGACAGCGTGTTTTTTAAATTTCAACGATTTTAACCTTGAACAACCAGCGTATTATCCGCACTGGTGGATAGTCCGCAGCTTCAAAAATTCGCATTTTAAACACAGATAGTCTGCGGACTATACGCGCGAAATTACGGTACATTGTTTATTATTTAGTCGGTTATATATTTTATTAAAAATGAATATCCAACAATATACTTTTAATCTAAAAAATAAGTGTAATTAATAAGGACTTTTGGGGTTAAGTCGATTTGGGATAATTGGGGTTCTGTATATTCTTTAATTAAGTCCCGTATATTTTTGTATTTATGGGGACATTTACCTTATTCCTGTCTTTATATTCTGTTTTATAAATCCTGCTTTAATAATTTAATACTCTTAGTACTACCATTATTTATTAATTTTTCTTTTCCTTTAGAGGTCTTTCATTCATTAGCAATAATTTTGATAGCTGTATTCCTGAAATGTCTCTAGGCCAGGCAGAAAAATTACTCGTTGCTCAAGTTGACCGTGACTTAAAAAACTACATTAAGTGTATGGAGAAAACAAGGTAAATATATGCCATGTGTTAACATTGTTTTTAGACCAGTGTTTTTCAACCTTTTTCATCTCATAGCACACAAACTAATTACTAAATTTTGGTGGCACACCAAAAATATATTATACTTTTTGCCAATCTAACAAAATAGGTAAAATTTTGATAGGTTTACAAAAAAGTAATGGTAATTACCTACTCCCTTTTTGCTTCAAAGGGACTTTTTGAAACTTTATTATACTTCGAGAAAAAATAATACAAAGAATTATTTATACAGATATTAAAAATATGGATAACACATAATTATTTGTGAACACACTTGTAAAAAGTTCAATACTAAATATAATCACTCGACAAATGTTTGGTTTGCTGATGCCAGAGGAAATTTCAACTAGGATTTTTCTTTAAAATTTCTTTGAACCAACCCTGGCAAGTCATTATTTGAAAAGAATTTTGAATAGTAATTTAAAAATAGATCACGATGATTTCAAAAATATGAATGTGCATCTACTAGATTTTCAATAAAATATTAAAAAATAAATTGATTTGAAATTTGTATGATTTATTCCTATGTTTGTATTATATTTCACAGTTTGTTCAAGTCTAATAGAATAGTTTATTCAAGGAAAAAGTGAAATCTCAGTTTAGTGTTACTTTTCTATATATATTACTAGTAGAATTACCTGGCGCTGCTCGTGTTGAATTGGTTAAATGTTGATTGAAAAGTGATCAGACTAATCACTTCTATTTTGTAGAAAAATGCAAGCATCATTTAAGTGTACAGAAGATAATTTTTTAACACCATTTTAACTTTTTCATAGCTTTTACAATTTACTTCGAATACAAATATGTATACATGATATATCCATCCATATAATCAACTACTACAGAAGTCAATTTTGAGTTTGAGAAAATTAAATTGTTACAGCCTTCGTGATTAATTTATTTTGAAGCAAACGCATTTTTTTCTTCAAAATTTATTCAGCGTCACATGGAATTACAGCTTGTTTTAAAAATGTCATCAGTGTAGACAAAGCAAACTCAATCGATTACAATTTTTACGAATTCACTGCTTTCAACGAATGTTTCACAGGCACCTTAGTTATATAAGAACAGCGTAAACTTAAAGTAAGCAACCTCGACCTTCTGCCACTTAAGACAAAAAAAAATTCTATTTTTCAACAATTCTAGTTTGAACACTTTCTTACTGTGTTATTATTCCAAGATCAGCAAAGCCGTATTTAAAATTCCCTTTACCTACAGAAATTCAGTTTTAAATCGAATCCTTATACTTTTTTCAATTGAGAGATTCAGTTTCTATACGGAAACCACACATATCTATTTAGAATGATAGATGTAGTTACTTGATTATGGAGTACAGCTTTCAATAATACCCATGAAACATGAAAAACAATTGTTAATTTAATTTATTTGAATCGTCTTATGAAAATCTCAAAATTTAGAAATATCTTTGAATGACAACGTATGGCTACCCGTTTTGATTTAACGTAACCTATCTTCAAAATAATTTTATTTTAACTTTACTGGTTATTTTAAAATAAGAAGTTACAAACCTTACTTAAAAAGGTTTTAATTTATTTTTATGAAACCGAATTCTACAAACCATTACATATTCAACCAGACTTAAGGAAAGTTGGTTGAAATATACATATACCACCAAGAAATTACCCATGTCTAGTGATATTTTGCACAAAATAAATAATTCATTAAAATTTAACTCCTAAATAATATATCTGTAATATGTAAAATACTGGTACACATAAATACAAACAGAAACGAAATTCCGTTCATTAAATAAAAAGCGCAGAATTCTGAAAAATGAAAGATATGAGCAAGTGTGTCGAATTTTGACTTCCTGAGTATATTGAAATAAAGCAATTCTAAAAAAGATGTTTGAACAATATTGAAAGACAAAATGATTTATTTACAAAAAAACTCGTATATTTATAGTACTTAGAAATGCTCAAATATCACTGCTATATTTCACTGTCTTAATTCAAATACAGTGTTATAAATGAAATTTATAAATTAAATTTCAATTCTGGCATTGCCAGATAGAGTAGCAAAATTATGCTTTTATGATCAATGAGTTTTTCATTCGGGCTTTTCGTGTTCCATTACAAAATGTAAGTTGTGTAAAATTTAGTATTTTAACTATCCACTTTTCATCAGTCAACTATTCATAAATTATTTATATTATGGAAAGAAATAAAAAATCAGTTCAAACATAATAAGAATTTAAAATTTTTTAAATATAATCTTTTGGAAAAATTTGTTTTTCGAGCAATATTGGTAAAACAATTTTATTGGAAAATTTTATTTCAGTCAATACTTGCAAAACAAACTGAGTTGAGTACCGTAATTGTTTTATGCTCAATGTTATTCATTTGTCAATTTCAAATTGCTTTTAGTCCCCTCTGCACACCTAGGTTAAAGAGAATGGGGGTTAATATGTAGCTTACTTTACCTGCTGGGTAAGGTAGGTACCAAATTTGGTGTAGATTGGTCGAGCGGTGTAGATTTGTATAGTACTTAGAGAACAGACGCCAGTTCTGCTTTACGTATAGAGATTTATTGAGATTGCAATATACTATTTACAACTGCTTTGTAGAATGAACATCTCTGAAACATTTCAATGTTGTTTCAGTGGTAACAAAATAAAGTGCTAATATAGAAAGTAAATGAATTGTTTTATTTATTCAAAATTGACTATAACATGAAATTCTCAAAAGTAAAATAACTAGTTACCTAAATCATTTAATGCTTAACCCGTGAAACATCTTAGTTGCTTTTTAAGAATTCAAAAATCCAAAAGCAAAACAACATCTCCTCTTCTGTCAAGACTAAAGAGAAAATCCTACAGCTTACTCTTCTAGTGTCAATATTTCACTAATCAATAGAAGGCATATAAATGATTTGTTTTATCTTGAAGGGTAGGTCAGGAATGTTTTGGTTCCCAAAGATGACTGATGATTCATTTGTAACAATTTTGTAGTAAAAATGAAATCATGAATAAGCTGCTTACGACTAGGGAATGTTTCAACAAAATTTGATGAAAACTCAGGCCAGCAAAAACATGCTACTAACTCGAAAAATGATTTTAAAAAGTCCACCTAAAGGTCTAAAAAATTACCTAAAAATTAAAAATGCTATATAATGACAAAAACTACATTCCTAAATTTTGGTAATGATGGTAATATAAATAAAACAGATTTTTTCTTTTAAAAGTTTACCTAGTTAAGTAGATAGTGTTCAACATAACCCTGTTTATGTAATTTGTTTTTGTTCATGTCCTTTCGAGTTAAAAAACATGACATTCAAAATTCAGTCCACTATGATGACTGAATTATTTGTCTTCAATTCTTTTTCTTTTGCTCAATTTTGTATGTACTGAAAGAAGTCTGCTTTATAAAAACTTGCTGTCTGTTTATCATCTGTAGGCTTCGTGATGCAATAAAATATATGCTCAATATAAGTCGTGTTGGAAACCAGTATATCCAGTCCAATAAACCATGGGAATTGATTAAAGCTTCGCAAGAAGAGAAGTAAGTAAAAAGAAATAATTTTAATCTACTAATTTTTCATATTGTTTTTTTAAAGGTTTCCTCTGTTTCTTTTGAATGATTATAATAATTTTAAAAATATATCTTCCTCCAATAGTTTTGCATCTAGCAAGCTTTGTGTTCTAGAAATGATATTTCTAATGTTATTCATGATATTCAGTGATTTACCTGTATGAAATTAATATGACTTGATTTAACATAAATTCTTTTCTTGATACTATTTTAACCTTCCTCATTTATGTGTCCTAATTTTATTTCTTTAGCATATGAATATTTTTTCTGGATAGCTTGAGTAAATCTGTTCTGTTATTTAATCAATTACTGATTCAAATGCAAGAAGTGATGTTGGCTTGATTTTGTCTGATAGTCTCAAAAAATTTAAATTGCTACCAACAATATTTAGACTAATGTAGAAATTTAAAATACAATTAAATTACCTCTACCAAGCTAAGAAAAATCTGACAAAATTCAAGCAGCTAATTTAAAGAGACTTCAAATTAATTACATTTTTGTTATTAACTAAATTGCATGTGTCTACTTGATGTTTGTCTTGTGTTTGGTGCAACTTGGCCAGATATGACCCCTACTTCATAAAAACCAAACCAACTGGAGGAGTGACTCTCAACATGATTTAATTATATATTTTTTTCACGAATGTTGGCAGAAAGAGTGAGTTTACTAGTAATGACAATGTAACACACTTGGAACGTTTCTTTCTGCATCCCATATGGAAAATAGGGTACTCCTTGTTGGGTTTACTATCTTCAAGTAAACATGGCATTGCAACTCCAAGGTACCTTAGTGATCTATCCTCCCTTTGTTTTACCTTTTCATATACTTTTGTCTTTTCCTCTTTATGCAGTTTTTATTGCTTTCTTTCATTCTGCATTTGGTGCGACTTGTCCTGTTTTGGACTTGCACCATAAAATTAAAAAATCCCAACCCACCAAAATAGGGTAAGGTCTGTTTCTATGGCAACAGATAGGGGTAAACTTTGTATGGAGCCATTACTGTGGTAGACAGACAGTACTTGGATGTGTATCAACACAGTGCAATTTATCAAACAAGTTAGATTTTGTAAATAACACCATTAAATTCTCCCCCAACTATGCACAATGCAATATTTACTTAAAAGTGTAGCCCTTGTAGGTATAAAAATGTAGCCATGGTTTTTCCTGAAATCGGATAAAACTGCTATAAATGGTAATTTGATTTTTTCTCAGACATCGAGCAGGAACAATTCTTGGGCTAAGTGCGAATGTGTGCTGCCTTCTCTGCACCCTGATGGAACCCTACATGCCTGATACTTGTGCTAGCTTGAAGACTCAACTGAACACTCAACCTATCCATCATGTCTTGGCTGATAATTTTGTTTGCTTACTTCCATCTGGTCATAAGATAGGAAAGGTACAATATTTTGAATATTTCTCTTCTATTTATGAATATTTTCTGGAAATGTGTATGAATACATGTGGATGCATGAAATTTAAATAATATTCCATTCATTTTCAGAACCTTTATTATCGAAATGTAAAAAGCTTTATGTATAAATTATTTTGATGTTTTGGAATGGATTGTGCAATTTTTACTTAATTGCATGTGGTTAAAATTCCTCTGCAGTTTCGTAAATTTTTGGATTAAAGTTCTCACTGGTGTGTTTATGTTGGTACTTATCCTATGACATCAAAATGTTAATAAGTTATGACTATTTTTAACACGAACTCTGAATTTACCTTTTTTTTTCAAGCATCTGGTTTTCTCTTTTATTTCAACTTAATAAACATGTTTCTGCAAAAGTAAATTTATTTACTCCTGACTCCTCAAAATCAGTGAATTAATTGTGTTTTGTGTCAATCAATTTATTGCATCAAAAAATTGCTTATGGGTTTTAGGGTGATCATGAAAGCCCCTTTAAATCTAAGGTAAAATTGTCACTATTCAAATATTTAAAATGGCAAATAATAGTTTTGCACTAGTATTTTTCTGTTACTTCAAAACTTCTGACATTCTTCTGGAGCAGAGCACTTTTTGATTTTTGTTGCACTTGGTGTGCATTGTAGTGAACTTACCCATCACTATAACAATTTACAGCATTTCAACTATGAAGCACTTTTTGTTATCTGAAGTTGCACTGTCTTGAATCTCTTTTAAAGCTAATGTAAAATTATCGTTACTCAAATCGTAACAATGGCCAATCTATGAGAAATAATAGTCTTGCACTCAGTATTTTTCTATTATTTTAAAACTTAATAGGAGAATCGCTGTTTGGATTTTGTTTCTGTTGCACTAATCCCATTGTGGTGAACTTGCGCACCGCTACAATGTTTTACAGCAGTGTATGATGTCAACCATGAAGTACTTTTACATAGACTGAAGTTGAACTGTTTTGATACACTCTGCTATTCTGGTGTGGGCTGTGGTGGCCCGGTTGGAAGAGTAAAGGATTAGCAACCGAAGGGTTGCGAGTTCGACTCCACCCCAAAACCGTGATTTACAAAGGGGGCTGGTGCACGTTAAATCTGTTGTGGCCTCAAATGTCCTCATGTTGGCATGGTATTGAAGTTTGGAGAGTGGGGTGCCAGCTCAGGTGTGATCTCTTCATCTGACAGTGGTTCAAAATTATGTGATGTTCTCGATCTTTCCCTTTGTCATTGATCCCAGGCCATCATCGCCAATAGCCCGTTGTATGCATGGCCATGCATACTGTACTGACTTGCTCAAAATTTTAATTACCATCACAAGGAATACTCCCTTTTTGGTTTAAACCATTTTAATGAACTCACAGACACAGTACAAACACGACACACAACATAAATAGAAAAGGTAGTATATATCAAAATCCACACATCTCAGTCTCGATCACTCTCCAAAAAAAAACACAACCCACACGTCTCTCGCCACACTCGTTCTTAACTCTTTCCTTTCTCAAAGTCCTTCTGGGCATGCGCAAGGGCGCCATCTATCTTAGTCTGAAGTCTTTACAGACTTATAAACTCCTCCCCACAAGGAGGAAACTTTTCTCGAAGAATGAGGGAAAAGTTTTGATGACTCCACTGCCTGAAAAAGTCTCCAGATAGGTGCAGTCATTGGAAAAGTTCAAGAGTTCAAGTACACAAAATACACTGCACATGTACCAGATTATAGCAATCAGTGCCTTGAACTCAAAAATATTATACAAAAAATTATATATTTATTAAAAATTTAGGAAAACAATTTACACTAATGATAAGAAAAATTTAAAATTTTCACACATAATACAAATATCAAAATAAACAATAAACTTACTAATATAAAATAAAAGGATATGAGGTTTATGGGATGCGACTTAATGAATCAGCATTTTGATGCTGTTTCCCCCTCTTATGGACAACCTCATAATTGAATGGCTGCAGGATCAAAGCCCAACGTAAAAGTCTAGGGTTGGTTCCCGTATTTTTGTCCAGCCAAACAAGGGGATTATGGTCCGTCTGGATGATGAACTTCTGGTGTCCATCCAAATAACATCGCAGCTTTTGGATGGCGAACACGATAGCTGCGCACTCTCTCTCGATGGTACTGTACTTTTGTTCTGCATTTGAGAACTTCCGACTCAAGTACATGACAGGATGTTCCTCACCAATGTCATTAATTTGGGACAAAACGATGCCAATCCCAAGATTTGACGCGTCACATTGGACGAGAAACTGTCTCGAGAAATCTGGACTGTACAACACCGGATTCTCCGACAACCGTTTCTTTAACTTGTCAAACGCCTCTCGACAAGCATCAGTCCATATGACAGCAGCACGACGATTTTTTCCTTTCAGCAGATCTGTAATTGGTGCTGAGAGGACTGAAAAGTCAGGAATGTATTTTCGATAATACCCCGCAAGTCCTAAGAAAGATCGGATCTGCGTCTTAGTCGCAGGGGTCGGAAAGTCCTTTACAGTTTGGATCTTCAATTCTCCAGGTGTTCTCTGGCCCTGACCAACCAAGATACTTTACGTACGCACGAGCAAACTGGCACTTAGAAGGCTTGATGTGCAGATGAGCTGCATTCATCTTTTCTAAGACGGTTTTCAAATGTTGTAAATGATCTTCCCAACTTAGGGAATAGATGGCTACATCATCCAAGTAAGGGCATGCAAATTCTCCACAGTCTTTCAACAGTTCGGCCATCAAACGACTAAAGTCATAAGGGGCATTTTTCAAACCGAATGGCAATCTCAACGGTCGAAATGTCCCAAAACTGGTTACAAAAGCTGAATATCTTTGGGCTCGTTTACTCAGAGGTATTTGCCAATAACCTCGGGTCAAATCTAGAACGGTGATATACTTGGCAGCTGACACTTTTTCAACAAGCTGCTCAATGTTTGGCAGAGGAAAGTACTGGGTTCTAGTGACCTTGTTGAGTCTTCGATAGTCGATGCACGGTCTTGCATCCTTTCCTGGTACTTCTACCAGAATAAGAGGAGAAGTAAAATCAGATTCTCCTGGCTCAATGACTTTGAGCGACAGCATCTTCTCCACTTCCATCTTCAAAATTTCTGTTTGGCGTGGAGACATCTTGTAAGGTTTGGCACAGATGGGCCTCTCAGATTCAAGCTCAATGTCATGTTCAGTAAGATCAGTA
Organism: Meta bourneti; assembly: GCA_933210815.1. Taxonomy (NCBI): domain Eukaryota; kingdom Metazoa; phylum Arthropoda; class Arachnida; order Araneae; family Tetragnathidae; genus Meta; species Meta bourneti. The sequence continues at coordinate 54,619,511 of OW119930.1, read as the reverse complement.
CACCCCGGCTGGTTTGAGAATGAGCTAGAGTATTTTGATAGCAACTCTCTCAGCTGCTCCTTCTGATCTTCTGACAAGCGACCATTTTGTTCTATGTCTTGCCAAATTTGTGTCATTTCCGAGACTTCAGGCTTCTGCTCGAGACTTGGAATGTCCTCCTCGTTGTCACAGTTCCTAATCTCTTTTAGACAGATTAAATTCACATTTTCGGGTCTCTGGAAATATGGCTTGAGCATGTTCACATGGTACACATGGGATTTGTCTTTTTCTGGAAACTGCACAATGTAGTTGGTTTCGGAAAGCTGTTTAACGACTTTCCCTGGGCCGATCCAATGAACTGCCATTTTGTTAGGCCTAGATGTAGCGACAACCAGCACAAGGTCGCCTTCACAAAATTTACGCTTCACAGCCTTGCGATCATACCATAGTTTTTGTTTGTCTTTGGCATTCTCCATGTTTTGGACGGCTAATTCTTGACACCTTTTCATACGGTTTAGTAGCTTGAAGACATATGATACTACGCTAGTCTTCTCTTCCTCGCTTTCCGTCAAGTTCTCGTACAGTAGAGTCATGGGAGTCCTCAAATTCTGTCCATGAACCAGCTCAGCTGGAGTATATCCAGTACTGTCATGAGTAACAACTCGTAGAGCAAACAGGGCATGAGGCAAGATTTTCTCCCAATCAGGTCCTGACTCCAGACACAGGACTCGAAGAATTCTCTTCAAAGTTCTATGTAGTCTCTCCACAGGATTGCTCTGGGGATGATGTACGGAACTTCGCACTACTTTAACTCCAAATTTCTCCAGGAACTCCGTTGTGAGTGCACTTGTAAACGACGTTCCTTGATCGCTTTGCAGCTCCCTCGGGAAACCCATCCGACTAAAGATTTGCAGGAAACTATCGACCACGGTTGAAGAACTAAGATTTGGGACAGGAACTGCATCGGGATATTTGGAAGACATGCAAATTGCAGTGATGAGATACCGGTTTCCAGATGGTGTAGTAGGTAAAGGACCACAAGCATCCACATTAATCTTTGTGAAGATCTCCGAGATGACAGGAACGATCTTCATGGGTGCCTTCTTCTTATCCCGAGGCTTCCCGACTCGCTGACATTGGTCACAAGATCTGACAAATTCTTCAACATCTTTGTAACAATTCGGCCAAAAAAAAGTTTTAAAAAGAGCATCTTTAGTCTTGGTCACTCCTAAGTGAGCCGCTGTTCCTTCATGAGACAGTTTCTTTAATTGGTCCCGAAACTTCTCTGGAACAATCAGCAGTTTTCTCTGCGTACCATCCTTGTCACTTTTCAGATAGAACAGCATTTGATTAACGATTGCATACTTGGTTTCCTTTGCTAACTCCTCAGCTTCTAGGAAAAGTGGTTTCAACTCTTTACTCTTGCGCTGCTCTTCGACAAAATCATTCCGTGAGGCTTTAATCAGATCTGGAAGTGAGGCTTCTTCCGCCATAGGCAATACCTCTCCGTCTTCCTCTGTTAACACGGTACTGTCATTCTCTTCTCCAGGACTCTACTCAACTGGATACTCTTCAACTTCGGCTGTCAAAAGACTTTTCTGAGCTCTCGTCTGAACTGCATTAATAACTTGGATCTCCAGCTCCTTATCTTTTTTCATACTCTCGATCAGAGCAACGGTTTTGTTACTTAGTAGGTAATGCTCTTGATCCAGAAAACTGTCTCTTACAGCAGCTTTCGTAAGGACATGTCCCAATTCGCAGTTCAAATCAACTTCTGCAATGGGCAAGCAGACCGGGCTGTCTACTAATGGAGAAGCGAGCCACACATGCTCACCTGTGTACATATGTGGTTTGATAAATTTTCTGGGAATAAGATCGATGCTGGCACCAGTATCTCTCAAGATAGACATTTGGGCTCCATTTACTGTCCCAGCACTAGTATAAGGAGACATCAACTCAGGCACGTGTCTTCCAAAGACTTCATTGGCAGCTACTACTTCAGATCTCTTGAGCTTCGGGCATTGGGGTCTCAGATGTGATAACGAACCGCATTCATAGCATCGGAGCTGTCTTCTCTTTTCAAACTCTCTTTCACGGTTTTCGTTGCTTGCGGGTTCGGTTTTGACCGGATGTTTGTTCTTGTCATCCTTGAATGGTACTTTGGGTCTACTTCCACTAAAATGTCCCTTTGAACCTTGATAGCCATACTTCTTTGGAAATTCCTTCTTCCTGAAACTCTGCCTGATGGTTTCGTACTCCTCGATCACTTCTGCCAATTCAAAAGGTGTCTTCAACTTCATCCATTTGTCAAGAAAATGCTCCTTGATTTGATCTGGTACACGATACTTCAATTGCCCGGCAACGATTAAATCTTTTAGTTGCTGAAAGGTTTCAATTTCCAATTCAGCAAGCCATTCAGTGAAGTAGCTGTACAGTTCATGAGCATAATTTCTCCATGTTTTCTCATGTCTGTAGAAACACTGTTTCAATTTTTCAGCGTTCATTTTGTATCGTTTCAGAATGAGATCTTTCACAACATCATAATTGTTGGCCACTTCAGGAGGTTCTCGGGCAAGCATGTTAGATAACTCGGCTGGCAAAACGGCCAGCAAATAAGCCACCCAGTCCTCCTTCGGCACTCGAGCCATCTCTGCTTTCCTCTCGAAATTGATCAAATACAATCCCATTTCATCCCCTTTTTCGTCAAATTTGTGACTGATTTGGGTAAGTTGGATTTTTCTGTTTCTATCCGCCCCATTTTCAGATTCCTCTTCAGACCGGCGAAATTCCTTCTGAGCCATTTCTAGTTTTTTAATTTCGAGTTCATGTTGTCTGACCCTTTCCCGCTCTTGTCGTTCTTCTTCTTGCCTAGCTAATTCTTCCTCACGAATTTTTTTTTGTCTAGCTAATTCTTCCTCACGAATTTTTTCTTGTCTAGCTAATTCTTCCTCTTCCAGTCTATCTTTTATGACTCGTTCCATGATTATCGTTACCTCCTCCCGATCGAAATTTGGGCTTTTTAAAATTATTTGTTTAATATCCGCAACCTTGCATGAAGTTGGTACCTTCTCACCAATTTCTTCCGCAACAGCAATTAAGTCCTGCTTTCTACCAATTGCAAGAAATGCCATGATTAAGGGCCAGGGGAAACACTATCAAAAACCTCTATTAAGGTATTAAATTCCAACAGAATTCACAAGACTTTATCAAAGAATTAAATTCGCTAATTCTACGTTACACAACTTTCTTACCGAACAACCAAAAATCAATAGAAATAATTTTCGAACACATAAACAAATTAAAATTTTCATTCATTAAAACAATATCTTTTTTTAAAGATGTTTTCAAATTGAGAAGAAAATAAACAGTTAAAGAAAAGTTCAACTAAAGAACAGCTGTTTTGAAAATAATACTACAATTAAAATACAATTCAGAATATAAACTCAACTTTCCTGTCTAATCAAGAAAAGGTATTTTCAGTTCAAAAGAATTCCCTTTTCTCTATGAACAATTGATTCACACTCAGAAGCATAAATGCACACACAAAAATATAAAACCGAATATCATTCTTTTCCTTTTCTTTTTTTTCGTCAACAAACACAGGAAGTGAATAATTCAAATCCACACTTTCAGATTATTTTTTTTTTCGAGTTCTTTTTCTGAACACAAAATGGTCTCACATTTGCCAAATTAGTTACACAAAGCAATTTCAAATTACTAACAAAAATTTCCTTAAGTACACAAGTTAGACATTCAAAATTCCGCAAAATAAATAAACAATTCTAAGGGGTTTCTTAGTCATTTAAATGAGCAACAAATGAAAATGACAATTTCAAAACACTCCAAAACTCTTTTAAATGAATTTCCGATTCATTCAGAAATATAACAAAATATTTTCCAAAGCAAAATAACCCAAGACGCACTAAATATTGAAAATTCTAGGCATTTGGTGCTGTTGACAACACTCATCAAAAAGAATTATACTTGTAATTCAAACTATATACTTCTACACCAAATTTTTAATTCTATTTTGAATCATACAACAGAATCAAATCAAATTTTAACAACACTTCAATTGTCATCAGATAGCATCATACAAAAGAACACAAAACAAACTAGGCTATCTCAATTTAAAATTTTAAAATAATTCTCTTTTCTCAGAAAACAAAACTCAAACTGACCATTTGAATAGTTCTAATTCTAACCATTCAGAACAGAAAATTCTTTTTTATATACCACATGAGTGTCCTAAATTTTCTTTTTTTTTTACAATCAAACAAAATTTTAACTATATCAGTCTAGCTAAAATAAGAATAGTTTTGCAAATCAACAGAATAAATTTGCCTTTCAAAATCAGACAAAATTTTAACTATATCAACCTAGTTAAAATAAGAACACTTTTCAAAATTACCACTCCATTTTACCAAACAAAATTTTAACTATATCAGCCTAGTTAAAATAAGAACACTTGCAAAATTACAACTACCTTTCACCAAACAAAGTTTTAACTATATCAGCCTAGTTAAAATAAGAACACTTTTCAAAATTATCACTCCTTTTACCAAACAAAATTTTAACTATATCAGCCTAGTTAAAATAAGAGAGCATTTTTGCATATTACAACTGCCTTTTACAAAACCAAAACTGCATGAAACCAAAACAACGATTCTTCAATGAACCAAAACTCAACATGCAAAACTTTACAAATTACAATTAAAAAGGCACTGTTGCTAATGAAATCTGGTACTCACCCAATAATTTGCACTGGAGATATCAGCAATACCAGGATCGTATCCAAACGGCTGCCACCATTTCTTCGTAGTCTGTACTGACTTGCTCAAAATTTTAATTACCATCACAAGGAATACTCCCTTTTTGGTTTAAACCATTTTAATGAACTCACAGACACAGTACAAACACGACACACAACATAAATAGAAAAGGTAGTATATATCAAAATCCACACATCTCAGTCTCGATCACTCTCCAAAAAAAAACACAACCCACACGTCTCTCGCCACACTCGTTCTTAACTCTTTCCTTTCTCAAAGTCCTTCTGGGCATGCGCAAGGGCGCCATCTATCTTAGTCTGAAGTCTTTACAATACTGTAGTACCTATGATCTTAATTCAGCTCCCATTGCTAAATTCTAGAGCAGTGGTTCTTAACCTTTTTAATGATTGGCACCCCCTTGAATCTAAAAATAAATTCTTGCATCCCCTTGAAAATGTGTTTCTGTTTCTTTATTTAGGAAATTACATCTATTGCAAGATTATTTATTGAAAAATAAACACAGTTACATATATTCATACAAAATGCTATCTCACGTTTTAATGGCTACGTTGTTTATTCATAATAATACTTTTGAAGCGAGGCTCCTTTTTTGAAAGAGCTACACATGTCATCACTTGCATTTAAGTGATTTCTGACTTTTGTTTTTATGTGCAAAAGTGATGAAAACCCCATTTCACACAGGTAGGTGGTGGCAAATGGTAAAAGTTTCTGCAATGCTGCTTTTGCCAGCTGTCGATAAGGGTCTAACTGTGTACACGAGAATTGATCCAAGTCCAGTTTTCAAATTCCATTTGCATCGGCTCGCATTTCAGTATGATAGTCTTATTAAATCACTGTTGCCCATCGGAACTTTTCTTGCACCCCAGGTTAAGAACCACTGTTTTAGAGGGAGAGTACCTACCACTGCAATAATTAAATTGAAATATAGTAATATCTATAAAAGAGGAAGAAGTCTTAGCTATGAAGTACATTTTGGTAGACTGAAATTGTACTGTCTCCACATGCTCTGTTGAAGCATAATGTTTAAACACCTCTGTAAAGTTTGGATATTCCTTCCCGCTTGACTCATACGATGATTCCTTTGCATGGGCAAGTAATGCGTACCTGTGGTACTTTCCAGTATGAAAAACCTCTCAAATAGATTGAATCATCAACGATTTGATCATTGTTGAATTTGTCCTGGAGCATGTTGCATTGTGGATTTTCGCTTTTTGTGTGTTGTATTGTATTCGTGTGTGTAGTTATGTGATGTTTAATAAATGTGTCGTGCTACAGAAATAGCATTTCATTGAGCATATTAAATTTAATTATGTTGCATCTCTATTGAATTGTCTACCTTCTCTAACTTATTCAGCAGATGCTTTCAAATTGAAATGAGGGAAAAGTTATGTTAATTAGTTTAAATTCTGCATACTGCCATCTTTTGGATGTATAACAGCAAAATACCATACAGCTTTTCCTTTGTGAAGGGTCTACTGCCTGATATAATCTTTCTAGGTCTATTTGTTTTGACATTTATCGAGGTAAGCAGGCCTCATATGAACAAATCGTTGATACTTGGAATAATTAAGAATATTTCAGAAAAAGGAAAGAGTAAGAGACTTTCCTAAGTCTAGATTTAAAAGCCTCCCGAGACTTCCTACCATGCATTTTTATTTGTATGTGAGCAGTTCTTACAGTTAAGTAACAAATATACAAATGGCAGAGATGGAGATGTTGATGACTCAGAGGACCAAGACGGTTACAGTTTAGAGACATTATTACCTTATTGTTATTTATTAATTATTTACCTTACTGTTAATATTTAGATAATTTAACAGATTCCAAATAATGTAATAAAATTTTTTGTCTTAAAATAATATACAAAGTTTTATTACTAAGAAAATGTCTTCAGTATTTTTTTGTGAAGAAACCTTATTTTGGGGCAGAACAAAATTGGTATTTTAAGTTTTTCTTTGCTAGAATGAACTGGGTTGGAATGTACTGTTTGTTTTATGATCAGCTCTGGCACCAGAAAATTCAAAATCGCCTGTGCACTTTGAAAGCTAAATCTGAGAAAACTATAGAAATAATAAACTAATTTTGTTCTCAAATGGACTGAAAATGTCATGTTGGCAAACGAAATAGCTTAATCATGAAGCTTACTATTAAACTATATCACATAATTCTGTACTTCGACTTAAAGTAATATCCGATGAGTAATGATATATGTATACAAAGGCATTGAATTACCAAATCTTGTAATATCTGTTTCTATTTTTGTCTTTTAGCCAGTACCTTTATTTAAGAAGATTGATCAAGATCTGATAAATGAATTAAAAAAGAAGTATGCAGGCAGACAATCCCCTGATAAGGTAAGTGTTGAAATTAGGCACTATTTTCAAATGTGGCATTTCAGACAATCCACACCTACTCTAGGATTACATAGTCTTTTTTTAATCCCTAAAATTTTTTTTATGATCTAGCCTAAATCTCTAAATCTTCCAAAGGAAATCACTTGGTGGTCACCTGATCTGGGAATGAGGAGGAAAAGAGTTAATGCTCTTCGAAGAAGAGCACAGGGAATGAAAGATGAAGTCTTAAGAGAGCTATATTTCATCCAATATAAACAAGATAGATCAACTTACATGAAAGAAATAAGGAGAAACAAACAAATGGCATGGAGGCGCTTTTGTTTGGGGTCTACATCACCTTGTAGAAAGCCAACAAGGGTAAGCTTGTGCTCTGATTGAAACTATCAGGCTCAGAAGAGAAGATCTATATATATATTTCTGTAACATTTGTTTATTGCTAAATGGCAACAAATGTAAACAATATAAAATCAACAGTTACTGAATTCCTTTGCCACTTAATATAAATATGCTTGAATTTAGCCATGGAGCTGCATAATATTGCTAAAAGAACTCCAATGAAACTTTTCAGCAATCTGATTACAGAAAGCAATGAAAAATCTGAAAGATAGAAATCAGCATAGAAAAGAAAATGAACAAGAATAGGTTTAACTGGTAACATGGCTGAGGGTGTGCTTTTTGCCACATGAAATCCATTTATGTGAATGTGGATGCTATATTAATTATAAATGGATTAAAATAAGATGAAACGTGAGTAACAACACTTTGCCATTGATAGATATAAGCACTTAATCAAATTTAGTGCAGTTGTGCTATGCTTGCACTGGTATGCTGGTCCTATTAAAATGTTAAAAGAAATATCCTGAAACTCACTATCAGAACCAATCAACTGTATTATACCTCCCTACTAACAGAACCTCAAATTACAAAGGAAGAAACCATGCTTGTAATTTAGAGGTTCTGAAAAGGTATGACTAAGGTTTTGATTCAATCACTTTACAAAATATAAATGAACATTTCTTGAATTGTATACAAACCTTATTTAACAGACATTTGGAGTTTAGAAGCCTCTGTTAAAAAAAAATATTTAATTTTATTCTTAAAAGGAGATGTTTTGCTTAAGTTATACAGACCATTAGCACTACATCCAGTGATTTCAAAATGGATGCAGAAATAGTAGCAAATAGATTGCAATGCTATCTGTAAGTCAACTATCTCAATCTACTCTAAAGAAAATGTAGCTATAGAACATGAGATGAAACATTTAATTGATATTGTAACTGGAACTGTGAAGGTTGGTTAGTTAATTGTAATGATTGGTTTGAAACACTGATAAGGTATTTTGACATAGTGGTGTCCATGGCAGTGACTGAATTATCCTTTAAAGATGGAAGGGGAGAAATGGAAAGCAGACCAAATGAATTTACTTTTGTTTAATAATGCATGCAATGAATTTGATTGTCAGAATGCACACCTTGCAACACTGAACTCTTATAATAAGCAATTAAATGTTATTTTCAACAAGTTTACTAATACTTCATTCTTTAAAAAAGGTTCCATTTTATTGAAAGATGTTTTGCAAAAGTCGTAATACAGACCAGTTACCCAACTTCCAGTGATTTTAAAATGGCTGTAGAAAATATTTGAATAGATTGCATAGAACACAAGATGAAATTTAGTTGATATTGTTGTAATTGGAAGCACATAAGTTTGAACAATATCTATGCTGAGTGGCAACAGTTTTGTACTATTTAAAAATCTTGGAAAGTTTCTAAAGGGAAGAATGGTTACTTAGTTGCAATAATTGTTTTTACTCATTAAGAAACACTGACTGCGTATTTCGACACAGTGGTATCCGTAAGAGGAACTGTCGACCTTTAATGATGGAAGTGGAGAAATTGAAAGCAGATCAAATGAGTTCACAATGCTTGTTTACTGATACATGCATTGAATTTGATTGTCAGAATGCAGGTCCTGCGATGCTGGGTAACAAGCAATTAATTGTTATTTTCAACAAATTTAGGCATGAAGCAGAGTTTTTTATTTGCTATTGATAAGGTGGAGCATTTGGAAACTGAATACAATACAATTGTACTGTATAAAGATAGATTATAGAAATAATAGCTATTTCTGAAATAAGCTTTAGCCATCAAAGCGACATAAATCTTCAAAGAATAGAATTTTCTTCACTGAATTGAATAGTTATATGATAAGCTCTCTCAGCTCTCTATGGTATATTAGAGACATTAGGCACATCACTATTCAGCCATGTTGTAACCATTTGGTGAATCATGTCTACCAACAAGTTGAAAGTCTGGAACTGGTAATGAAGTTTATTTAAAAATATTTCTTATTCTAATGAAGGAAAAATTGCTACATGATTTTTTTATCCTTAATATAGCATGAAATGGAAGGTGAAGAGTCAGATTTTAGCCCAAAATGCTTTTAGAAAAACCAAAAAAAGAGTACCAATCGTCTCTAAAGTACAAGCCAACAGCTGTGACAATTATTGCTTCTCTACCTATCTGATCAAGTATAGCTAGCTGTATTTTCTGAAATCATACTCATTTTTGCCAAGACAAGTAAAGCTTCCACAATGAGCCTGGAAGAAAGAAATATTCAAATTATATAGAAAAATGTAGGTAAATTTGCTTTAAGCCTGGGCATATGACAAAAACGTGTAGTATCATACAATGCATGATAAGTGGATGATATTGTGCTCAGTTTTGTCCTGATTTGCATTCAAAGGTTGTTGAGTCTTCGAAAGAAAATGTAATAGAAGGAAGACAACTGTTTGCAGTTCAACCTCCTGAATATAAAATATATCTTAAAACAAAAACAATCTATACATTTCACTAATCTATGGGGCACAGAAATCGATGTTATTTGTTTATTGTCGAAAATTGATATAAACGATTCATTCGCGAATTTTTCCTCTTTGCTAAATAAAATGTGCTTGATTTTAACTGTGGTGCTGCATAATATTGCTAAAACTATAGGGAAGAACTCGCCACTAAAGAAATTTGGCAGTCTGATTACAGAAAGCAATGATATGATGTATTTGGAGATGGGAATCAGTGCAGAAAAGAAAATGCGAGCCAAAGAAGGTTTTAGCATCCAAAAATGCTGAATCACCTTTGAACAAGGGAATGAGATGAAATTGAAGTTGATGTTCAGAATCTGTGGCAATATGACTGAAGTGTGTGTTCTGCTATGCATTTTATTGGAAACAAGAATTAACCTTTAGACTACGGGCAGTACAACAGTTGTACAGTGAGATTTTTCCTTCCTACATTGGCTCGGTACAGATGCTGTACCGAAGATTTTGTCCCCTTTTAAGTGACCATGATCACCATTTGCGAGCTGTTGGCGACTGGCCCTCAAGAGGGTTGGTCCTTTTGTTCGAAGCCCTACCATGTTAATCATTCTGTGAACTCTGCGAAATACAGAATGTTGTGCCGGTGATATCTCACATGCCAAACACTATGAAAGGAAAGTTCGCTAGATGGTCAGTCATAAAAATCATTCATGACTCGCCCAAGTTCTGTAGGGGAGGAAGTCAAGAAATCTGCCGTTCTGAGACGCGGGTGACGAAGTTGGACTCCATAATAATCTAAAGGTTAATACCAGTAAAAGTAAACAAAATGCTGTTACACGTTGGATAATTTTACCTTATTTAGAGGTATGAAACCCATTTATTGAATATTGGTGCTGTATTCATTATAAATGGATTGAAATGAGGAATGAAAAGTGGAGTAATGAGACTTCACCATCAATAGGTATAAGGAATTAAGAAAGTTTAGTGCAAATGCTATTCTCGGGTACACTAGGTATGATGAAACCACATTGCAAAGGAAAATAATTTTATGTATTTATAGTATTGGATGATGGTTAGATCTTTTGTATATTAAAGATTTTACACACTTTCCCCATCAGGAAAAGACTAGGTTGTCACTAGGACTGTTCGGTGGACCAACTACTTCAATCCACTGAAAATAGAAAAAAAAATTAGAGTACTAGAAAATTTTAGTTAGAAAGTACTCCATAGTAATTTCCTTTATGTTCACAAATTTGCACTATGATGCCTAGAATTAGAAATGGGCATTTACTATCTGAACTTGCTGTTCCTGGAATTATATTAACACACATTGGAATAGATACACTCCTGTGAGTGCTCTATTAGGATCAGATGTTGGAAGTATATTGACTGCAGGATAGAGGTTCTGAAGTCGTGAATTTCAGCTATAGAAACAAGATTCGATTGGAGTATTTTAGGCTCTGAGAATAGGAATGCTATACTTAATGTGGTAGCACTAAGTTTGCAGAAATCTGAAATACCTAATATATGGGAGTTAGAAAATTTTGGTATATTTGATTCCATTGAGAATAGGAGGAAACTTCTAGAAGAAACTGTTTTTTCTCAAAATCATTTGGGGGCCATCGTGGCTCAGTGGGTATGCCCACTGCGATAACAACCTTCGAGTTATAGGTGGCGCAGGTTCGATTCTTGCCAGGTGCATTCCTCCCTGGGTGTATTTCTCTTTCAGTAAAACTTTCATTGTGTGTATGTCTATCACTGGATATTGTATGTCTTGTGTCTGGTGCAGCATGGCCACAAATATGGCCCTAATATAAAACCCCAACCAACCAACCAACCTGAAATCGTTGGGGCAAATTAAAGTCAGTGCTGCAGCTTCCTTACCTTAGTTTACTGGACACTCAGTACAATAACATAGATGTGTCTGAATCAAGACTACTATATGTCACAAAGCATCTTAAATAAAGGTAGGTGTATGAAGTTTTTTGTTGATTTATTTGGAATTTTTGAAAATGCCCTTTTGATTCAAAAAAGGAGAAGCATTAAAATCACAAGCATGCAGAATTATGCACAATGTTAGAATTTTATTACATCATGAAGCAATAGCAAAATTACTCAAAGCTCCTGTTCATCACGCTCTGGAAAGAGATTAAATTACTGAGTATTTGATTACTATTAAAATAATTAGAAATGAAGTGTCAGTATTGGGCTCAATGGATGTTTTGGTTCATGTTTAAAGATTCTCAAGCAAATTTGAATTGTGAATTTGATGACCGAAAATTATGTGTGGTAGAGGCAAACAGTCCAAGACTTGCACCTTAGAAAAAGTGCCATCCTTGAGTACATTACAGCCCGTGTTAAAAAAGAAGCTTAATTTTCAGTGGGAAAAGGACACATGTAAGTCTACATTCAATGAATTTTCATTCTAAGTGCATTAAGAAAAGAAAGGAGCACATGGAATTATGTGATATTACGATTCACAGGAGTGATTACTTCTGAGGAATGATTCAAGGAAATGAGGAAGCTGAAGGAATTGTGTTAAAAGAAGTAGCGGATGAATCTCCATACAATCTCATCCACATTCCGCCAGGGGAGACCCCGCGCCTATCCTTGTGAGGATTTACCGGTTTAGTAGTCTCCCTTGGGAGTTTATTAGTTTTTTTTTTATTCCAGAGTCACTGTTTGGTTTTCTTGACGGTCAGCTGGTGGTCATACGGTAACTAAATTTATGTCGTTGCTATGAAATCCTGGCCTCGGGATTGCAGGATATCTATGATTTTACAAATGTTTTCTCTGCATTTCCTATGCTTTAGTGCTAGGTTTAACCATCCTGAGGTGGGTCTTGGTGATGGGCATCGCAGGTGGAGTGAGCTTGTGAGGGGACATTCCAAGGCATAATGCATTGGAGTTCCCTCTATACCACAGGAGCATTGGTTGGTCTGGGATAAACCGAATCTGTGGAGATAGCTAGGGAATGGGCCATGGCCCGTTATAAACTGCAAGAGACGTCTATCTTTGATGCGGGTATCCATGGAGACATTTGGGAAGAGATCGTATGTTGAGCGGCCTGTGTCGTCTGTGTTCCATTCTAGCTGCCACTGTTGAAGAATATGGTCTCTAGTGAGACTCTTGAAGTGTGAGGCTGGAAGGGCTATTTGTTTGTCCTCTGGAGCATCTTTGTTTGTTGCCGCTTCCCTGGCAAGACTGTCGGCTTTTTCGTTACCCTCGTGTCCAACGTGAGCCTTGATCCAACGTAGTTCTAATGCTGACTTCTTGTGGAGGAGGTTCTGGATTTGTTTGATGAGGGGATTTCTGGATGTTGGGTTACGGAGAGCTTTTAAAACTGATTGGCTGTCTGAAAAGATTGTTGCTTTTTCAGGAGCCAATCTAACTGCTTCTCTGATTGCAACCGACTCCGCTTGGAACACACTGTTGTTAATTTGTAACCTAGTTGACCAGGTTTTTGTTAATGCTCCTTCTTCATAGAGGCAATAAGCTGATCCCACGCCCGACTCCGTCTTGGAACCATCTGTGTAGATGGAAATGGGGGATGGGATGTATAGAGTGTCAATGGAGATTTTTGCTTCTTTGCTTTGTATAGATGGGTGGGAGAACCATCTTGCTGTCTTCGTTTCAAAATTTTGTGAATTAAATGTTTCAGAGTTCATCTGAACTGGTTTATGAAGACGAAGGAGTTCTGTTGTTTTTGCTTCATGTGAAAGGAGGACATGTAGAGGTGGGACTCCAATAGTGATACAGAGAGCTGATGTTGGGGTAAATCTCATCCACAGTTCTTTTCAACGATGATTCAATGCTGAAAGCCCCTAAGAAGTCTTAGATATAGTCTTAAGCAAATTTGAATTGTGAATTTGATGACCGATAAATGTGCGGTAGGACAAACAGTACAAAACTTGTACCTTAAAGAAAAAGTGCCATCCTTAAGAAAAATACAACCCGTGTTGAAAAAAAAAGAAGCTAATTTTCAGTGGGAAAAGGACATGTAAGTTTGCATTCAATGAATTTTTGCTCAACATGCACTAACGAAAGAAAGCTCATCAAATGATGTGATATTATGATTTAGAGGAGTGATTACCTGCGAGAAATGAGGCAATACAGAAAAAGTCGGTCGACGGCAATTTTATTCTAGAAAGGTTGGCAGATGAACTTCTAAAAATATCTAGAGTAGCAGCATAGACAGATGGTTTCAAATCTGAATCTAGGAGTCAGATTTACCTACTGAAGAAGCTGAAATCTGCTTGGAATACTAGGCTTAATCTATTCAACAGTGTATTCCAAGCTGAAGCAATTGTTTTAAAAGAAGTAGTGGAGGAATCTCCATTCAATTCCAGTTCTTTTCAACAGTAATTCAATGCTAAAAGCCTCCAAGAATCAAGCATGTAGAAACTGACTAATTATTCAACACACTCTCACTGGTCTAATTTGACCCTTCATTGTTCATGAAGACAAACCGGCTGATTCTGGTTAAAGTTGCTGCTGAAAATTCGATTATTTGAGTATTAAATATCTCTCTTTCAGTTCTGCTTAGACATTTTAATCTGATCATTTGAATCAGTAACATGCCTGACTTGCATATTTTGAGTTATATCAGGTGTTGATAATTTAAATTCGATTTGTATTGTATTTTGAAACAATTTACATGTGCAAACTTCTGTTACCAAAAACACCTTGTATGTTGATGAATTTTAATATGCTTGTTAATTTGTTTGACAGAAACATGTACACACAGGTATGTATGCAAACGGGATTAGGAAATTTCTTTAGTTTATAAGTGCAACACACTAAGTCAACATTTTCGAGATGAGGCTTTTAGCCTTTCTAGACCAGAATTTGGATGATCTTTGGACTGAAGTCCATTAAGTTATTTTTCTTTTCATGAAAAAATTTATTGAGAAACGCACTTAGTGAGTATAAATTTTCCCCTCTTGTTTTCTTCAAACTATGTTTTTGGACTTTAGTGTGTTTCACTTGTAAGCTGACGTTATGTACAAAAATTGATAGTATTGTTTGCTGTGAATTTACTTTCCTCAGTGTTCAGGAGAGCATGTCATGAAGTTTCATGTCACAGTTTGTTAGATTCCCCAGCCACTGCTCTTAAATGTTCTGCTCAATATTTTTTTCTTTTGAATATTTATGTATAAAATAATCTGGATATTTCAACTGGCGTTTTCTACGCTCAAGTGGAGGCTCCGCAATGTTTTAATTTGTGGTGCTCTTGACCACAATAGCTGAGTTATTGCAGTTCACTTTAATTTAAATAAGTTAGAACTGTTTATAATTTTTGATAGTTAAGCTATTTCAATAAATGTTTTTTTAAAATTAAATTGTAATTCTTATTTTTATGATTTATCAAACTTACAAAAGGCATTTAAAGCAATTGAATTTTAAACCACAAGCTATATAGCCAGTTTGTCTATTTAGATGATGTTTTAATTAAATTTTGTTTGCTTAGGAAACAAGTCCTTCCAAAAATCAGAAAAACGTAGAAAATAAGCCGAAAAGTGAAACAACGGCATCTAATGGTGTATGTGCAGATGATATTGCAAATTTAGAGGCTTTAGTGGGCATTCAGGTAAGTAATGCTTTGTTGTAAAAGATATTCATAAAATTGATGATTCACAGTGAAATTGTGTATCAAGTTAAAATTGATGCAAGTATTCATGCACTTAATCCCAATTGCTATTTTCAATCATTTTTGGCATTATCATGAATTGCAGAGTTGGGTCCAAAAATTATAAATTGGGTTTGTTATAATATTCATGTTCTGTTTGGTTTTAATTTGGGTTCCAGGTTTTTAGCAAAAAAATGTCTTCACTTCCAAAACGTGTTAAGACAAATCAGATGTTTAATTTTTCTACACAACTATCATAATTTAATTTTACTCTCAATTAAATTCTTTGGTTTTCGAGCTTGATGTCTGAAGGTCATTCAGATATCAAACCTAAATCGAATTGCCCACTAACTTAATATTAGGTGTACCGAAAAGTTCTGTCCGTTCCGGTTACAAGTTTCAACAAGTATGCGCATATTTATTTGACGCATATTTGGCTCTCTCTTTTTATCACTGAATGTATACATACTAACCTAGCAAATGAACCAAAACGAAGATGATTCATGTTAGTATTAAGTGAGACACGATCGTGTACCCATGGCTACTGATAAAGTTCATTTACGCCATTGTATTTTGTACGAATTCCAACAAGGAAGAAATGCTACAGAAGCGTGTAGAAATTTATTGAAAGTGTTTGGTGAAGGTACAGTTTCTGATAGAACATGCTGAAGATGGTTCGAAAAATTTCAAATAAGTGATTTCGACCTTTCTGATAAGCCACGCTCTGGCGACCATCTTTGATCGACGACGATACTGTCAAGAGCAAAATCCTTTTTTGACAACATCAGAGATTGTGGAAAGACTTGATTCAGCTCAACAAACCATTTCGGACCATATTCGGAAACTAGGATTGGTATGGAAATATTCGAGATGGGTGCCACGAGTTAAGAGAAGAATTTGAATTATTGAGTCATCATTTGCACATCTCTGCTTGCACGGAACAAAATCGAACCCTTGTTGGACCTGATGATAACTGGGATAAAAAGTGGATTACCTATGAAAACATTGTAAGGAAAAGGGCATATTGTGAATCCGGAAAACCTGCCCTCTAAACCGAAGTTGAGCCTGAGTAAGAGAATGTTGTGTATATGGTGGGACATTCGAGGACCAATACATTTTGAGCTGTTGAAACCGAACGAAAAGCTAAATTCAGAGAGGTATTGTCAGCAATTGGATAATTTAAAAACAGCACTCCAAGAAAAGAGGCCGGCGATGTTAAATAGGAAGGACAGCATACTGCTTTGGGGACTCGTCAGAAACTCGCAGAGCTAGGCTGGGAAATTCTGTCACATCCGTCATACTCCCCGGACCTAGCACCCTCCGATTATCACTTGTTTCTGTCCGTACAAAAGTTTTTGCAATGCAAAAAATTTAAAAACGAAGATATCAGACAAGCACTGGTTCGATTTTTTGCCTCTAGGGATAAGGCATTTTTTAAAAATGGGATATACAAATTGCCATCATGCTGGCAAGAAGTCATAAATAATGAGGGAAATTATATTCAAGGTATGAAAAATTTATTATTTTGTTTTATTCTAAAAACGGACAGAACTTTTCGGTAGACCTAATATATATTAATGATTTGGCTTTCAAATGTTAAATTTTAGTCTGAAATAATTTGCTATGATTTGCTTATTTTTTGTGTATTATAATCAATACTGTTGATACAAATTAACAATTTTTGGTACTTACGTATTAACCACATGCCAGCGATTAATCGCCAAATGTGTACGTATTAACCGTATGCCAGCGATTAATCGCCAAATCGGTTGGAAGGGGTATAAGACGGAAGAACTCGAACAATCTGGTTATATTCACTGCCAAGTGAACCACAAATACAATTTCATTGATTCTGATTGTTTCACAAAACTTTTTTAGAACCACAGTTCAGTGTTCACTGCGTAGTTGCATTAGATACTCGTGTTTTATTTTCTGTTTTTACGTCGAAGTAAATTTTTACGTAACGCTTGATTGTTACGAAATAATGCTGGAAGAATATTCCTATCCCAATGAATATTTGGGGGCATTTGTCACGAAACGTGAAGGAAATAAAAAAATACATTAAAGATGGATCGACCATTTTTTCCGACTGTTGGAAGGGGTATAAGACGGAAGAACTGGAATGATCTGGTTATATTCACTGCTAAGTGAACCACAAATACAATTTCATTGATTCTGAAACTGGCACGCACACACATAATATATAACACATCTTGGGAAGTGAAAAATGGCAAAATAAAAAACATTGAGGAACATCTCGCCACCACCTTGAGTCCCTACCTCGCAGAGTTTATAATGATAATGACGTTTGATGCCATCCTAAGGGCAATTGCTAAACATTTTCCGCCCGAAACAAAGCTTGGCTGATATTCACTAATGGCAAGCAAAACTTGGCTGATATTCGTCAATGGCATGCGGTTAATACGTAAGTACCCAATTTTTTAGCTAAGTGCCTTTAGCAGTCTTATCAATTAAACAGTGTTTGATTACTTTCTTTCCAAATTATGATCACTTCTATTGTTTTTGATCATATTATAAACTACTTAATTTGTAAAAACTATCCTACTTTTTACGCCTATTTACCAAATACAATAAAATCTCAATAAGTTGTCACTCAAGAGACCAAGAAATTTTGACAACTTAAGCAAAATAATCAGAATATACTCTATGTCTCTCTGTAATGATTATGTAAACAACCATCTATTGCGTGATGTAATAATTTCCTCATTTTCACATCTCACTAAAATTTCATTGTAAATTTTTTATAGTTTGAGAATATACTGCAACGCTGTTATCAATATCTATGTAGTCATTTTTGTTAGGAATAGTACGTCCACTTTCATTTCCAATTTCAAATAAATCAATAAAGAATCGGTCAGTTCTCATTTCTGACTCCATCTTGTTTGCCATCAGACACAAACCTGGCATGTTTCAAGACCTTTCGAAAGTGATGTTATCAGGAGTATTATGTGAATTTGGGACGAGTAGGAAAGGGTTTAATTACATTGTTATCTACGAGAGCTACACAGGACTGAACTACTTATCAGAAGTGACAAGTTATTGAGGTTATACTGTAAATTTCATCACACTTTCTCACTTGCCGTAATCTGATTATCCTTTTAAAATTCAATATAAACATTAATTGAATAGCTAAAAATGTGTGTTAAGTCAGTGTTAAATTGAAGTAGCCCTGGCATACTATGATATCATACTATATGATCCAGCACTTGGTATGTACCATCTGGAACTGGTGAAATAAGAATTTAATTCAATAAAACATTTATCAGATTTAAATAAAGGTATCTGCACACAAAACTTTGGATATGAAATCTTTTCCTCCCTCATACTCGGTTACAAAAAATTACATCAGTTAAGCAACCATAAAATGTTATGATAAAACATGAATTTACAGACAATAGAATTGCCCTTTCAAATGAAGATTGGTGTACACCTCACATGTGCCAACTTCCAAGGAAAAAAAACCCTCGGGGGCACATCTTCTTTAGGTGTGTACAGGCTTCACGAACTCGAGTGAACTGCTCTTCTCCCATGGGGTTTACTGTCTTTGGTAAACATGGGAATCGCACTTCCTGGGTACCCAAGTGATCTTTTTTCTTTTCCCCCTACTGTTCTAACTCCCACCCCCTCTTGTTTTCCCCTTTCATGTGTATTGTGAACAGCATTGAAATTATGAACAATTTTGCTTTGAAATCCAATTATCATATATCGTCATTAATCATATCCAGATTCCATTTTGAGTTTTCCAATTTGATTTGCTTTTTTAAAAGAATCATTTTTTCATCAAAAGAATCTTTTTTAAAGGAATCGGAATTTTCCCATCACTGAGTTATGTTTAATTTTTACTTTATAAAATGATCTTTTTCCTGACCTGCATGTTTGCAGTGTGCGGCATCCCGTACCTAATGCATGCCCTTGCTTCAACGTAGATGGGTGACCAGAGTGAGCCCAGTCTGGCCAATCAGCGCACTTAAGTTCTCTGGGTTTCACCACTTCAGAGTGCTTAGCCTATCTGTCATGCTGGACTTCACTGGTCTTAAGTTTTTTGGGTTAGTGCTGCAGCTAGGGATGCCCCGAGTGAACCAGCGGATCCACATCCCGATACTGTAGCACTATATCATGGTGGTATCTTGAAGTGTGTGCTGAGGCTGGAATGTTCCAGAGCCAGCAACCACTTCCCCTTGTTGGACTCTGGTGGGTATGGGTCCACCATGAAGAAGTGAAATATTCAAAATCTATGGATCCAAAAATTTCTTTGTACCCTAGAGGAGGCCTAAATCCCTCTAACAATGTTAATTTTTCAATACCTAAATTTTTAATTATCAATAACTGAAGGGAAACTTGCAACCTTTTCACCATTTGCTGTACAAAAATATATTCAATCTGCTGCTGGCGAACCAAAAGCAATAAAGAAATTGCGGTCTGGTGATCTTTTCATAGAAACTATCTGCATATCAATCTGAGCAACTAATGAAATTAAACCAAATTGGTGGATTAAAAGTTAATGTAACTCCACACTAAATTCTAGTCATGGAGTTTTATCTGAATTCGATCTTTTTAATGTATCTGAACAGGAGTTTATCAAAGAATTGAAATATCAGCATGTTTGTTCAGCCAAACGCATCTGCATCAGACGAGATGATAAAAGCATTAACACAAAACATGTAATAACATTCAACACACCAGACATGCCGACATCCATTAAAGCAGAATACTTAAATTGCAATGTTAGACCATTCATTCCAAACCCTCAAAGATGCTTTAAGTGTCAGATTTGGACATTCTCAGGCTTCATGCCGATCACCTGCAATTTGTGCCAGATGTTCAAAACCTGAACATGGCGAAAACTGCACTTATGAACCTGTATGCTTCAATTGTAAGGGAAATCATCCTACTTACTCCAGGTCTTGTCCTCAATGGAAAAAAAGAAATCCAAAGCATAAAGATAAAACAAAAGATTTCATATCTCGAAGCAAAAAAACTAGTAGAAAGTCAGACACCAAGAGCAAATATTTCGTACGCATCTGTAAATAAAACGATGAAATCCGTTGTTATCCAACAGATACCATTTCCAATGAAGAAATTAAAAATACAATTGTGCAAAACAAAGAAATAATGGTCCAAGAAAAAGATGCAACCATTAAAAAATCAAGAAAAACAAACATTCCCAAACCATCTGGACACTTCTAAAACAAAATCTATAGAATCGATGAAAAATACTGGTAGACTTATTCTTCATCTGACTCATCTGGTGAGAAAATGGAAATAGGCAAAAATAAAGAGTAGGCAAATGCAAAAATTCTGAAAGATTATCATAATGGTTAAAATAATATTTTGAAATTGCGAATGCTGCCGTAACCATGTTGAGAATGTAGACTGATTGTTGCCATCCTGTATGTCTTGGTCTGCAGGAAACTTTTTTTGACACCAGCAGTATGCACAAAAATTGGAAGATATATATCGCAAGAGATAATTTAAAAAACAATCGTGCTAGTAGCATAGCGCTTCTGACTTGTTTGTACTGTCCATCTTCGGTTGTTTAAATTTCACTTTCAAAAATTTATGCATTTTTTTATTTTGTACATATGTAAATTAAATTCTTCAGTCTCATTAGTTATGCCTCAGATGATCTTGTTTTCATTATCTGACTATTTAAATATTTTTATTCTCATCTACACATTTTAAATTTACCTTTTATGTTTGTCTTGGACTTCATTTTTATACGTTCTGCACTTTTATTGGGCTATATTCTGTCTTGTGTTTGGCGCAGCTTGTCCACTTTCGAACCTTGCGCCATAAAACCTCAACATCCAATCCAAGGGAAAAAAATCTGAAAGGTTTTAGAATATAAAAAGAGAGCAACGCCTAAAAATAATTAACTGAAAAAGTAATAAATGCACCAAATTTGCTACAATTGAACTCAATCGCATTTCTTGAAAGCAATTTAAATCAAAAAGGTGCTTGACTACAGTTTGAATTCAACAAAATCGTTTTGGCGATATTTTACTTTAATTGCTTTATATTCTTTTATAGGGTTTCTTTGAAAATTTGTGCCAGATGGTTTTTACAGCATAACAACCACCAATTCGATGATTTCTTTCATGGTTGCCACCTCTTGGCAAAATCGGGGTCATTTGAAAATTTACTCCCCAAAGAAAAACCTGGAAAATATTTTTGTCCATCTGAAAGACGAAAACCCAGTGTTTTTTCTGAAGACACTTGGGAAAGTTGGCAGAAATGGTGTATATTCATTTGTACTGCTCCTTTTTATGCAAATTCATTGGACAGTTTCTGTTATGTGCAAAAAAGTAACCATAAAATTTAATTTTATGTTCGCTTGACAAGGATGTCTTTCTAAGGCATTGTGCATAAAGCATACTGGTACTGCTACTCAGCAATATATACTGCAGCTTAGTTACAATTCTGCTGAGTTTCTTTCCTCAAATTTAAAGAAATGGAGAATCTTAAATAATTTCAAAATTCCTTTTGCCTGTTTGTTTTTCATTTCCTAAATTTTATAATTTATGTATCTTGTATAATTTTAAATGAAATAAGCATTTAAGAATATTGAATATATTTTGTATTTTAATGTCTAGGGTACTAAAGTGCGTGATCTTAAAACCAACAAAGCGGACAAGTCAGAAATCGACAAAGAAGTAGCTGCTCTTTTAGAACTGAAAAAGAAATTGATGATTGCTAAAGGAGAAAACCCTGAGCAATTGCAGGGAAAATCTAAGAACAAAAAGAAGAGGTGATGCTGATGGGAAATAATTGTATAAGTTATTTATCATATTCTGTACTTAGGAAATAAAATTTTTCAAGACTTTCCTCTGAAAGCGGTTTATTGAGAAGCATTTTCTGTCAGGTGGTGGTAGTGTTTGTACAGTGATACACATTTCCTGTACCTATTACAGATGTGATGTCACTTGGTTTGTTTTTCGAATGATTTCAGCACTTTGCCAACAAAAATTCTGAATTGATATGATAGTTGATCAAATGCCAATGTTGCCAAAATGGTGATAAACTACATTTTAAGGCAACCCTGATATGTATCATGCAAGAGCATTTGGACTGCAGAAATAGAATCTTTTCAGACTGCCTGGTTTGTTAACACTGAAAATCCCTCATACTGGTACTAAATTTGTAAGCACTTCTGGACAATGTTTAATACTGTACAAAAAATTGATTAAAAATGAACATCTATGTAATCACAAGTTCTATAATTTAAGTAGGTTGTTGGTATTAGATTGGAATGAGAAAAAGTAATGTCTACTAGAAAACTGCTCTTACCACTAAGTCTACCAGCATGTTGCCATACAAATGGACTATCCTGTTTTCCATAGGGTATCTTGAAAAATGTATTCACTTTTTATGAAA
Source organism: Meta bourneti (assembly GCA_933210815.1). Taxonomy (NCBI): domain Eukaryota; kingdom Metazoa; phylum Arthropoda; class Arachnida; order Araneae; family Tetragnathidae; genus Meta; species Meta bourneti. The sequence continues at coordinate 54,596,546 of OW119930.1, read as the reverse complement.
AATTGGAAATATATGAATAATATACTTGTTGGCAATAACAAAGATAATAAACTATCTTTCTGCTAAAAATATTCACTCATAATAAAGCAGACATTCTCCAGTCACGCCACCTCAAATGAATAAGTTCAGTTCATATAAGGCCACCACCCAGATTCAGATTTAATGGGAACAGTTCTTGTGGTAGACAGAAATTGCCAAATTTTTATTTTGGGAATATACCAGATTTGCTTTATCCATAGCTAGAAAATGTGCCAATTGGACAGAAAAATTGTTTTCATGGGTGCAGGAGGTTAGGTTCTATAGGACAATTTGAAGAGTAAAAAATTTAGTTCATCAATTTATTTAATACAAAATCATTGCACATTTATCATAAAGCTGATATTTCTATTTTAATCTCAGTAACTTCATGGAAGTTAAATGTTTTAAGGCAAAGTACGCATTGTGTTTTAAACAATAAAAAAACAATAAACATAGAAATATTAATATTGAGTTTATTCTAACTATAAAACTTTGTTCACAAAAATATATATAATAGATATAATTGACTACAAAAATATACACCAGTTTGTAAGAGCTTGAATAGTGACAAAATAAGATTGTCACTAGAAATTTTTTTTAATGAATAATAGAAAGTTTAAATATTAAACAGTAAACAATTATATATAAAAATATAAGCCATAAACTTGTAATATTTTATTTTATGTAAATAATTTAAATTTACCAGAGCATGCAGATTAATGTATTGACTCTTGTTTATTGCCTGTTCATTTTTGGCTTGAATATAAAATATTTTGAGCAATAAACAGAAGTGTGAAAAGCCTCGTTAATACAAGTCAAACTGCATTTTAAATATCATCCAGAAAATTTTGCACTAGTAACAACAATCATAAACAATCCTTAAAACATCAACAGATTAATTGAATTAAAAGCTTCAAAACTATTTCAATTGTGTAAAAACCTGCAAAATGCTAAAACGGAAAACTTCGGTTCCTAGTGTTCATAAATGCATCAATATTTATTAAATAAATGTTCACCAGTTTTATTTGAATGCCGACTTATTGAATAGTTACGAATCTCATACTTCACATTCTTTGGTCCATCCATGAGCTAGCTATTTTTTACATGACATGTACTTCAACATTCTATACAATAAGCCATCATGAGTGATGCACTCTACGTACGACGTTACACTCTTATGCTACCTTCGTTGACAACCATCACCTGTTGGGTTTTTATACAGGGCATTGCATTTGACTGACATTCACTGATGTACTGTGTCTATTAGAGCAGTTTCAGATACAAGTCTAGGTACTGGTGGTCAATAGAAACAGGTCTGATATATTTTGAGTGGGAATGAGGTTTTGACATTTTGAAAGTAGGCCCTTGCAATCGTGTATCCTCAAACTCGACTGCTTCAAGAATCTCCTGTAGAGATTGGGTCTCATTTCTATGGCAACACAGCCAGATTTTCTGTCTAGCAGTTCTCATAGTAGACAGTTACAACATACATTTAAAAAGTTGAAAATAACATGTTTCTTAAGTTACAGATTTTCACCCGCTAGAGCATTTCAATGATTTCTTCCATTTCGAGTATTTAAATTGCTAGGCTATTCTTGAAAGAATCATTTTATAGTTGTTTTTTTGTCAAATACCCTTATCTCAAACCTTTTGAAATCAGGCTTTATTAACAATACAAACACCGGAACAGAATTTGTTTAAATGCTAGAGGAAATATGCTCTTGAATTTCAACTAAGTATTTCCTTCAAAATAAAGTTCGTATCATATTACATTATAAATACGTTTGAGATCTTAACAGTAGGTAACGCTAAACTTAACAAAGATGAAAGATTGATAAAATGAGTATCGTAATCAGGAATTAATATTCACTCTTAAAAAAAACTAAAATCCCTGCTGAAGTATAATAAATATTAAGAACAGTATTTATTTACAAAGTTAAAGTTCTATAAAAATAGATGAGTAAAACACTTGTAAAAAAATTCTCACATCAATTAGATAGGAATGTAATTTGTTACAATTTCTTCCTATTTTCATGAGGAACAATGGTATTCACTAATGCCTAAGCATATTACCAAAATATTCAATTTGCAAATTTTGCCTCTGCAGAATAATTAAAGTTGATTGTATGAATAGTAAAAATTTCAAGAACAGGTAGTGTGGTTCAACCAATGCACATGGAGAATTCACCTTGAAGTTCATAAAAAGTCATAATTTGTACCTAAGAGAAGTGGTGCTATCATTTCTTGGATGCAGTATCACTGGTACCTGGTTCAGAACCTAAAGAAATTCTAATTGATTTTCTCTTTTTGGCCTTGTAAAGGTTTTTCTGCAATTCAAAATCTTGGAAATAATTGTGATCCATGGCATCCTTGGCACTGATTCGCTGAAGAGGGTCGAAAACAAGCAGTTTCTAAAATAAAGGATGCTGATTTAGTGAGACCAAGATTGCAAGACTTATATAATTCTTACTACCCTCTAAAAAGCCAGTGGTTCTCAACCTTTGAGACTACAGCCTGGTAAACTCTTATGAGATGAGGGCCTGGTCCCAACAAATTTATTGTAAATATTTTCCAATTTTTTTAGAGTTAATACATTAAACTAACATAAGTATTAATTACTGCAGAATCAAAGAGTATTAGTATTATGTACGACTAGCTGAATTTACCAGGTGTTGCTCAGGTGGTTAATATGTAGCCTAAGTTACCCAATGAGCTATATGATACTGAACGATTTTCTGCATAACCCATCCATCTCACCATACTCTAAGATTCTAAAAACCTCCAAGGTCATCTTGAGAGGCAATTCCTGTATATGTTAACTCTGACGTCATCTGCGCAGCCAGACCAGAAGAGAGTGCCCCATGAAGGGGCGTTACACCCCTCTGCACACCCAAGACAAATAGAATGGGGGTTAACATGTAGCCTACATTACCCGCAGGTTTCCAAAAATAAGTACCAAATTTGGTGTGGATTGGTCGAACAGTATAGATCTATATAGAGAACAGACAAATGCCAACTCTGCTTTATATGTATAGCATATCGAAAAATACAAATCACATTTAAATCGGTTATTAATCATTGCACTAATGAAATTTTGTAGCGTATTGCAGTTTTTCAGGCAAACATTAAATTAATTTGCGCAGATCTTTATTGACATACCTCATTCTGGACACCAAAAATGTACCTTGTTGCATCACTGAATACGAGATTTGTGAACAAAATTAAACACTAGTCCATTGTATCTTATTCATATTTAAATTTATAGGCCTATTACTTTTGGTTCGGCCTTGATTTTCAATTTCCGTGGGAAAATTTTATTTTTATTTCCTTACTGATTAGTCACTGACATTTGCTACACTGATGTTATTTATTTAGGCATTCTAGATCAGAGGTTTTGACACATTCTAATATTCTCAAACTATTTCAACAAAATATATTTAGTTATAAAAATGCTTTTTAAAAACGAGACTGACAATTTCCAGAACTCGCACCCTGGTATTGGACAGTGGCCATGCAGTTGAGAAACACTGTAACCTGAAGATCTTATGAAAATATTTAGTTTTTGTATTTTAAAATTTAAATTTCTTGGCAAGATCTTCAACGTCCATTTCATACTTAGCACATTTTGTGTTTTAGCCGATTCATTTTTGTATCTGAGGAACTAAAATAGGATTTAAAGACATTTTTGCAACTATTTAAAAATTTATACTACTATTTCACAAGTGCTTTGTCTATGGTAGCCATGCATCATGTCTTGTGCAGCTTGGCCAAGTATGGTCTTTATGCCATAAAACCCAACCAACTATAATGATTGACTAGCCATGGGCTACACAGTTCCATGTGCAAATATAATATGTAAATATTTGTAATAAATAGTGTTCTCAGTTTTCAGTGAAGCATTGAACCACTGAAGAATTTTATAGAACATTTGTATCCTCAAATAGATAGCGCTAAGAGAGATCGTCAAATAGATAAGGGTATGCAATAGCTAGTCATACTGTGTGATTAGTAGTTCCCTATTCAGAAGTAGTCAAACCTCGTTAAGACGAATTTCATGGGACTAAAAAGATTCGTATTATTCGTAGTTTGTGTTATCCGAATTCAGAAAAAAGTTTTATTTCAACAATAAAATAAAATATTAACGCATCTACATTACTCCTGTACAATATTTGGTTCAGATATATAGTATTCTTCACTAAGATTGCACAGATAATTCTTGATTAGATATTTCCTTATGCAATTTTTGCTTTAAAATAGTTCCGTTATTGATTTGTGTTGTTTCTTTCGTGACATTCTTTAAGAAAATCTTTGATGAGGTCAACACTAATTGAGCAGATGAATTTTCTAAGCCTAACAAAAAGCGTTGAACAATTTCTAAGACAGCAGTAGCTTCTTTTGAAGAAGGCACACTTATTCCTTCGTCTTCGGAATTTTCATTAATTCTTTCTTCATTCTCTTCCACAAACAAATCTACAATTTCGGAGCGACTTAATGTTTCTGGTAATACGATTGAAAAGAATCCGTTTGCCCTTAAGTTTCGAAAATGTGTTCGTCTTAACTGGAGATTAGTGTAACCCAAATTCTTCTCAAACGAATGAGTGAACATTATTTGAATCTAGATTTTGACGGAGATTGAAATTTAGTATTATCAGTAGGTAGGTAGTTAATTAACGTCGCACCGGAGCTACACAACGGGCTATTGGCGATGATCCAAGGACGCCTTATAATTTTGAACCACGGTCAGATGACGAGAACACCTGAGCTGGACACATCACTCCCCAAACTTCCACACCACGCACAATGTGAGGACATTTGAGGTCGCAACAAATTTAACGTGCACCAGCCCCCATGAACACAACGGTCTTCGGCTGGACTGCGCTTCCAACTCGCAATTCTGGTTGCTAATCCATTGCTTTTCCAACTGGGCTACAGTGGCCTCGTATTATCAGTAATTCGTATTAAGCGAGTTTGTTTTAATGAGGTTTGACTGTATTTGTAATAAATGGTGTTTCCAGTGAACCACTGGAGAATTTTATAGGACATTTGTATCCTCAAATAGATACAGTGCTCTTAAAAGGGTTAAGCAATAGCTAGTCATACTATATATGTAATTAGTAGTTTACTGAAACCATCTGTACTACTGAATTGTAAACAATGATGAAACTTACTTGCAAAAGGTCCAGCCCTTCTGCACTAATTTCTGGCACCACATTTTCTAGAGGTTGTTTTCTGTAATTCTTGAAGGACATCCAAGAAAGGGAGACTTCAGGCCATTGTGATTCCTCTGGAGGGCCCATTACTCTGCAGAGAAAAAAAGGTTTTTCCTCTGTTTAGATCAGTAGTCCCTAAAATGGGGTTAGCAGACTCCCAAAGATCCATGGAAAACATTCAATATTTTACTAACACTGAAAAACTAACGAACTTTCAAGAAAAAATAAAATATTACATTATTTTCTGATTTTTTTTGTTCTAAAAAATTATTAAAAATGTCTACTGTATGTTCTAAAAAACGAGCAACTGAATTTGAAGTTAAGGGAGTATTTCCCAATGACTGATGATCGTGATATCGTTATCCTTAATGTGTTTTAATGTTTTATATAATATATTTAACATGCACCTAAATATTTTACTACGTATGCCTTATTTAATTTTATTATCTGAAGGAGTCCTTGGACTCAAGTTTGGGAATGACTTTATATCATAGATTTAATGTTTAATTAATTACTAAGATGATTTTTAATAATGGAAGAAATAATTTGAGTTAATTTTATAAAACTCCTTTAGCAAATGTAAAGATGTAAGAAACATAAACAGGATGTTTAGCAGACTGATTACCAACTGACTTAAGTGATCTGACTGGCAATTGAAAGGGGTTGACAAAATTTAAAGTAAGATTTTTATTTAACATTTAAATAATATAAAATCTTAACTCAAATGCTAGAGCTAAATGCAGTTAACAGTCATCTTGACTGACTTTATATAACAGCATTGGTGATAACCCTCTACCTCCAATGCCAGCTTATGAACACCAAGTCAGAGTTAACAGGGGCACCCATCATAGGGGAAGACATGCCTTCCTGGAGGATTTTGAGGAATCTGACCCGCATTTAGATTGTCATAAAGAAACCAGGAAACTTCAAGCAGCCAACCTGACTTCCACACACGAGTTTTGCACTTGTAACTAACGCTTCAGTCTTCCAGTTTCTTAAGAGCAATGCCTTTAGCCTTAGGTGGGCGATAATGATGCCATAGGCATTGGTGATATTGGCTTTTAAATATACACTGTACTGACAAGTCACCAGACAACTGGAGCAGAAAACAAAACTGCATTTATTGATGTACATTAAGATGTTGGTCTACCTTTGACCCTAATACATATATTGATCCTTCTAGACATGCTTACAAATTTTGGAACACAGTGATAGGTATGTGCTTCCATTCAGTGCATAATGCCGCAGCTGAATTACTTTGTAGGCCTTGTTCCATGCTTTGTATTCTGGCTCAAATTCATCACATAGGTGCTCGATGGGATTCAGATCAGGACTCTGTTCTGACCAATCCAAAAACGATACAGCATTACCATCGAACAACTGCTTAACAGCACTTGCTTTTTGGCTGGGTGCGTTATTTTGAATGGGTGTCAGGTGACTTGTCAGTACAGTGCATGCTGAAGTCTCATTGTTACTCCCAACATTTCACTGTCTTAAAATCTTCATGCTACTTTTTACCATCATTTTGATAACATTTTTATTTTTGGGGAAATTTTTTTCTATATTTGTGGAGCATTTTTTATTTTAAATAATTGTTTTGCAATTTCAGTCATTGGGATTTTGCTTTCGTGTTGCGAAACTCAAAACAGGATTAGCAGATTTTTGGCAATTCAAGGCATTGTCTAGTGCAATCCAGTTCAAGGGGGAAAAGAACTCTTAGCATTCACATTTACTTGCTTTTTTTCTTTTGAAGTTTTAGGTGGGTGAATACATTTCTAAAGCTCCTGTCCCACAAGATAGCGCTGTTCACCAAATCACACGACTGTTGACCATTTGCGACTCAGCCATGATTTACAAGTCGTACCACCTCACCAACCCATCGTTTTCTTAGGGTGACTTGGGAAGCATAACCCGGGTTTGCTTTCTCTTTCTGGCAAGGAAGGAAATCGACTGAACCGTTCGGAATATGCAGCCCAAGTCGTAAGCCAAGCCGCAATGAGAAGAGAGATCCACGTCGCGCTTCCCAGGTCATCCCTTGATATCTTACGAAAGAAAAGACGAAATTTGTGTTTTACGAATCGTATAAAAATGTGAATTTACTAAATTTATTATTTTGAAAAACGAATACAAATTGTTGCAGGGAATTTTCCTTAAAATGTGAGTGTATTTTTTGTTTTAAAAAAGCATTTTTTCGTTTAAGAGCATTAACATCTGGGGCATAATTATCCATCTAAAAAAGAATAAATCTTAGCACAAGATTAAATGGACATAAATTATTGTTCACAGTATAATTAAGTTCATACAATTGCATTTCCTCTGACAGCTCTAATAAATTTAGATATGGGTGGTACTTCAGATAAATAGCATAGGGAGTGGTACTAAGAGGAAAAAAAGGTAGGGGAATTAAGAAATTATGCAGTGATTACAATAAACGCATTTGTTCTACTAAATGCAATAAGAAAAACATGATTAAAATCCTTATAACATGAATAAATTAGCAAAATATGAATATATTTAAGGATTAAAAATCTTAGATATATTATGCATACTCAACAGCTGATTAGTTGTGATGTAAGAGGTTGATTTTTTTCATGATGTAATTCTTATCAAATATTCATATGAAAAATAAATTGATAAGTAATTTAATAAGCACTTAGTACTTACTCAAATATCTTACGTAATTGGTTAACATCACAATCTCCTTGAAATAGAGGCCTATAAAAGAATGGAAGGCAAATTATTTTTTAAGTTATGCTATAAATTTGTACTTTATTTAGATATAATACTTAAGGTGTATGTATACACTAGGAAACACGAAAGTTGTGACCAGAACATCGATTTTTTTATTGCTTCAAAGTACTTTCCAACTATTTAGCTTTCAAACGATACCAAGATCTTAATTTTCGGAATACTTTTCTAGTTACAAGGTTTTTTTGATAGGTACTGTCAATATGTACAAACATGTTTGTAAAACTCTAAACTCAATTTCTAAAGAACTGTCAAATGGTGATAATTCAACAATGAATTGATCTATTGTAATTATTTTTGTATCATTATAATCTATATAATACAGTGGATGTTTTGACTCTCAATTAGTTAAGAAATTAATTTTTAGTTGATTTTTAAATATTAAAATTCATGGAATCTTGGATTTTTTTGCTTCCTTGATGAAAAAATTGGGGAAAAAAAAAAAAAAAAAAAAAAAAACGTATTCCCTCTAGCAATTTGATTGATAGTCAAAACATGAAGAACATTACATACGAATAATTTCCAACAGGAATTGTCTTTCTGAACAAATTAGAATTTGAGAATCACTGTTAAAAACATGCTAGTTAATACTAAAAACATGCTTTAGTTAATTATATCTAAATTAGAAAATTAATGATTAGCTTAATCTGATTTCTTCACTCTAAAATTATTTTAAGCATAAACCAATGACCTATTGTAAAAAAAAACTGGATTTTTAAAGTTAAAATTTAAAAACCTTTCTAGTGTATTATACACCTCATAATTTAACCTTTCATTAATTTTGTTGTAAGTTATATGGATATGGTTCACACTCTAAAGTCTTACCTTCTCCTATAAAGCTCTGCAAATATACAACCACAACTCCATAAATCAACTGCAGTGGCATAGCTGGACTGAAGTAAAACTTCAGGTGACCTGTACCATAACGTTACCACCTGCAACAATAACAATAGTTACAGATTGAGGCACAGGAATGAAATGTTCCAGTAACAAATAACTGAAACCCTTTTACATATAAACATTAATACTTTTTTGCATCTAATTTAATAAATATATGGTATAAAACCTCGAACCTGGACAACTCGTCATAGTAGAACGGTCTTGAACAATGAAAGGTTCGTGTCAACAAAATGAGGTCGAAAATGAGGACTCCGACCCTGATTTTTATTGAATTTATTTGAAGGAAGGCATGAAGATATTTTAATTAACGTCGCACTGGAGCAACACAACGGGCTATTGGCGACGGTCCGGGATCAATCCCAAAGTGAAAGATTCGAGGACAACACCACGTAATTTTGAACCACGGTCAGATGACGAGGCAACACCTGAGATGGCACCCCACTCTCCAAACCTCCACGCCAACGTGAGGACATGAAGCCACGACAGATTTAACATGCACCAGCCCCCTTTGTACACGACGGTCTTTGGTTGGATTCGAACTCGCAACCCTCCGGTTGCTAATCCGTTTTTCTTTCAACCCGGGCTACAGCAGCCCTTGAATTTATTTGAAATGATAAACGAATGTACTATTCCTGACATATATGACAACATATGTAGAGGTACGGTGTCTAAAGTCATGACAGCGTACACACAGCGCGGCAAGACAAGCTCGGCAAAGCAAAATAGTGGACGGAAGGAGAAGCTGAGTGAAAGAGACCGACGGGTATTGAAGCGGATTGTAATGTCTAAAAAGAAAACAACTGCAGCCAAAGTGACCGCAGAGAGCTCAATCAGCATCTGGATTCTCCAGTGTCAATAATTACAGTTAGGAGGCACCTTCATAAACAGAACATTTACGGCAGAGTAGCAATTCCCAAGCCACTTGTCACAGATGTTAATGCCAAACGTCGTCTACAGTGGTGCCACAACCACAAAACCTGGTCGATTGATAAGTGGAAGACAGTTACATGGTCAGACGAATCATCTTTCACACTTTTCCCCACAACAGGACGGGTGCACGTTTGGAGGACACCTGTACAAGCGTATGATCGTGATTGTCTCCTTCCAACTGTCAAGCATGGAGGTGGATCTGTGATGGTATGGGCAGCCATGTCGTGGTTTTCTGCTGGCCCAATCGTAACCCTGAAATGAAGGATCACTGGGGAGAAGTATAGAGAAGTTTTAGCTGACCAGGTCCATCCTATGATGCAAACTTTGTTTCCTGCAGGAGATGGAATTTTCCAGGATGATAATGCTCCTATTCATGCAGCGGGACTGGTCCAATCATGGTTTGATGAACACGAGGATGAACTGAAACATCTACCTTGGCCAGCACAGTCCCCCGACCTCAATATAATCGAACCGTTATGGTCTATTTTAGAGCGTTCAATCCGGAATCGATATCCTCCACCGGCATCTCTCCCGGAACTTTTACAATATCTCCATGAAGAATGGTACAATATTCCTCTAAACACTATTCAGCACTTGTATGATTCGATTCCCAGGCGAATCCAAGCTGTATTACATGCCAAAGGCGGTCCTACGCCATATTAGTAAAGGATTCCTTATAAATCCAGTGTGTTTCCATTATTTTGATAACACCCTGTAGATAATAATTTGTGACAAACATATTCATGCTATTGGTTCAAATATGGAGGGGGGGGGGGGCAACATTTTGAAAAATATGCCAAAACTTTGAAAATAGGAGAGACGATCTTACAAAAAGATGCCTTTAGTCGCCAAGGTTGAAAATTTCTTTGCAAGCATCCCTTTTTAGTCACCTGTGGTAGTCCTGCCTTTTTTACCACACAGGTGCTAACTAGACTGAGCCCTACAGCTCTAAGTTTAAAAATATATTGAGTAATGTTTGGACAAGCATACATACCACAGATGTCACCGGTAGTTGGTTTTCGAATATCCTTGCCAAACCGAAATCGGCAACTTTCACCAGTCCAGTGTTAGTGATGAGTATATTTTGAGGTTTCAAGTCTCTATGTACAATACGATTGCAATGTAAAAAATCGATGCTGCTAAGGATCTGGTAGAATATTTCCTGCAAAGATAAAGTGCACAATTAATTACGCCACATAAGTAATTCCTTTCAGTAACACGAGGTCTGTTCGAAAAATACCCAACCATCCCCAGATCATATTCCACAATTCCTCACCGTCAGTCGTACCCCACCCGCTACACCTCTACTCCAAGTCCCCATAGAGGAAACTTACTGCTGTTCAGTTAAGAGCTACAGCCTTCACAGGAGATGGAGGGTACATAGGCCCAGGTTCTCGTAAGCACCCCCAAACCCGTCCAGCCAACCGTCAGTCGCCGAACTTTGCTGATTGCAGCCCGTAAGTTTTCCAACTTTCTCAGATATACTGTTTGTTGAAGGCCTTCCAGATGGTAGATAGGTAATTAACGTCGCACTGAGGCAACATAACGGGCTATTGGCGACGGTCCGGGATCAATCCCGAAGGGAAAAATCCAAGACAATGCCTAGTAATTTTGATCAGATGACGAGAACACCTGAGCTGGCGCCCCACTCTCCAAAATTCCACACTACGTCAACTTGAGGCGGTAAGGATTTAACGTGCACCAGCCCCCGTGTATACAACGGTCTTTGGCAGAACCGAGTTTCGAATTCGCAACCCTTCGGTTGCTAATCTGTTGCTCTTCCAACTGGGTTACCGCGGCCCAAGGCCTTCTAGAATGTGGATAGCTTTCAACGGATTCAGCCATATTTGGAGCGTCTGTATCACTTTTATTTGTGCTGCACACATTGCATCGCTTCCGAAAGCTTTCTTAATCATTCGAATAGTTTCCGTGGACGATTTTCAAGATAAACGCAAATAATTTGATCCAAATTAGCTGCTTTACTCACTCGGTCATCATGATTGTGAAGCGGTGTCCTAAAACACGCTACATCAAGGGCGTGTACTACAAAACTGATTAGTCCAATGGGTTCGTGACTTTTCACACATGCCCATCAATGGCCACTCTCCTTGGAGCAAACCGTTCTCGTTATATTAACACTCCAAGTAGTTTCGACGAGGTATACCCATCAAGACCTGAACAATTTTGCTAATGAGATATTTCTCCATCAAGATATTGCCGAGTATTTGATGACGATAAAAATCTGGTCAGTTTTGCTAATGACAAATACCTGGTCGAGATAACCACCAGGAGGATTAACAATGGCTGGATATTTTCCGGACAGACCACGTATACAATGAACACACTTTTTATAAATTATATTTCAACTAAGAAAACAGATTACGAACTGCAGACAAAAATCCTCACATTTCCAGGGCTCCGGTACTATAGGGGGTACCATATAGGTTCCCACACACATAGGGGGTACCGATATAGTACTCCCCTATGGGTGTGGGGGTCAATGATATCTCAATGACTCGGAGCTTGCGCTTGGGAAACGAGGTTTGTGCTCGCAAGTAGTTTAGTGTGAGTTCAATTGTAACTCTCTGAAAGTCGGAAACTTTAATCTACAAGTTGGGTCACAAAAAATACATTTCAAGGGCTCAATGCCTCCATTCCATTCCGAATTTCCACGATATATCGAGGGTCGATAAGAACTTATTTATAGAAATAGATACAAATTATACATTTAATTACGCATTTCTTATATAAAATGACAAGTTAAACTTAATATCGATGATTAAACCCTTTTTAAAACAATACTAAATATGGTAAATATATTTGAAAACAGAAAAACTTTCTTATCCACGCTTTTGAGACACCCAAATCTTTTACCAATAAATAGTCTGAACATTTCTATTTAGAGGAACTTCAAAAAGTGAGACCAACACGTCGATTAGCAGTCATGTGACTGCTCTGAAAAACTGACACCATTGGCCGATTTGGCATCTTATCGTCTCTTGGCGATATAACATTTTATGACAGGGTGGATGTGTGAATGGGCCGAAGTCTACTGTGTCGCGCGGACCAATCAGATGATGAATCAATCGATGAGCGTCTTTTCTTGTCCCTTGGACAATGGCTAGTTGCACACATCGATTTTCAATCGTACGGAAAAATATCGTACGATAGTTTATCGTGTGCGTTGCTTGCACACACCACGGGTTTTTTTTTCTGCGTAGTAAGTGCAGTCGTTTGTTAAAAGCTCATGACTACTCATCCCTTGTTCTCCATCTTCAAATTCCATATTTAGTTATCTTCAAATTCCATATTCCATCCCTTGTTCTCCATATTTAGTTCACAGCAGACGTCTTTCCATGCATTTCTGGTAGCATTTCTATCTTTGTACATTTCTAATGTTTTGTCCCATAGCACTGGTCTTATTTGTACCAATGGAATAAGGATTTCATTATCAATATTTTCTGCCATAATTAAAACAAAAATAACACTACAGTACAACAAACTAAACTACCGTATAACAAACTGAAAATACTATTTGAATACACAAGTAATTGTTGACAGATAAAATGGAACAAAGGAAGTCAACTGAAGACAGGTTACCGTACGAATATAATCGTTCACGGAAACTGCGACTGTCTGTTGTAGTGGCTGTGGACGGTAGAAACACGGCGATCGTGCCGTGTGTAAGATTGAACCTTGTGCAAGCTCCCATGCTCTTCTTCATTCCACTAAAAGAATTTATCTTAAGATATTTCTCCGTACGATCGAAATCGATGTGTGCAACTAGCCAATCATATGATGAATGTTCGTTTCACCTGGCAGACGAAAGTAGTTTTGGTCACTTCTAAATAAAATAGTTATCATTGCTCACTCTAATTTTATATTTGCTCTATGAACCCTACGCCCGTCTCCGGCCTCTTGGCCACCAGTCGACAAACAGCTCAACAGAGCTGAAGTGATAAGAAGTGTTTTAAAAACACTTATCACTAGTATTTGCAGCTGTATTGTCAAGAATTTTAGAAGTCCTAGAGGAAATCTCCAGTCATTTTGTCCAGTTCGCAAAGAGGACAGATAGCTGATCTGGCTGCTCCAGAAAGTATAAGTGTCTGTAAGTAGTCATATCCGGTTAGAAGTCGAAATTTATTGACTCCTACAGATTTGGGCAAAAAACCTGTACTACGAGCTTTATTTCTCAATAAAACATTACTTCTTTTCTGAAGATCTCTTTGTAGATTGGGAAAATCAATTAGTCCTTATAGACGAGCATAAAAGCCTCTTGATTTTAAATAGAGGTAAAGGAGATTTAGGTTGGGGAAACTGCTCCAGCCTTAGCCAATCGATCAGCTTGTTCGTTGCCATATATACACCACTAGCTGAATTGCTCGGGTTGAACTGTTTATAATTCATCGTTATATTACTCAAGATCATTCCTATGGAAATTTCGAATTGTTTTTAGCCCCCTGCAGACCCAGAACAAATCGAACGGGGTTAATATATACCTTGTGTCCCGCAGAATTCTACAGGGTGAATGTACCAAATTTAGTGTGAATTGGTCTGACATTGATCGTATAAATACGCAATGTTATTCCTATGAGGATTTTGAATTGTCTTAAGCCCCCTATACCATATCGACGATAGAAAAGACCACTTCTAAAAAAAATAATCTTATATTATCATAAAAATTTACATTCTAATAATAAAACTACAGTTTAAGAATTTACAGAGGGATACATAAACGATATGATTCTTAAAACGATAATAAATAAACGATCTAATAAATGATTCTAAAACAACTCCAAAGTCATCTTGAGAGGCGACTCCTGTAGATGTTAACTCTGACGCCCCTATCAAGTTCTCTGTCCAGGATAACTGGACGTTACACTCCCCTGCACACCCAAGACAAATAGAACAGGGGTTAATGTATAGCCTACATTACCCGCAGGGTTCCAAAGAATAAGAGTACCAAATTCGGTGTGGATTGGTCAAACGGTGTAGATTTGTATAGAGAACAAATACAGATGCCAACACTGCTTTATGTATGTATAGATTGACTTGGCTAACCATAGAATATGAATTCTTAAACAGATTGAGATTTGATCTGTTTTTAGCAAATCAAAAATCCATTAGGAACAAATTAAGAAGAGCGATATCAAGGGGTGTTACAGTAATTTGCAATTTTTCTGAATCCACATTTCAAAATGAAATCTGATCGCAGAAGGGAACTTATAAAAAACACTTACTCTAATTTTTTCCTGCGGAAGACCAGGCCTCGGGCAATTGTCGATGTAAGTGGCTAAGTCTTGGTCAACATGTTCAAAAACGAGGTAAAGAATAAGTTGCTGCTCCTCTGCTAGTCTCGGGCCATTACATATGTCGAGCAACCTAAAGGAAAGAAATGTTTAACACTAAATGCTACACGCTGAATTACATATAAGACACTAAATTTTAAAGCAAGTTCTTTTATTATTGCACGTGTTATTAAATAGAATTTTTAAGAAACGGCGTATTCGTTTCTTTTTCGTGTCCACTAATTTATCACGAATATCTTATCGAAACAATTTGTCATCGTTCCCTTAACGATGGCGAAATTCAAAAATGTCGCAAGAGTGCCACAAGTCAAAAAGATTGGCAGTAAAACTATGAGTGCTAGAGTATTCGCCGTAGATTCGTCATTTTTACGAATCAAGGAGAGGCAATTTTACGGGAAACGAACTTAAGAGACATTCTTAATTCTCCCCTCCTACGAAAAAAGCCCAACACAAAATCGATCTTCGTAATAGTCATCTTTCGTAGTTTTGTAATACAAGGGTGCGATGTATGTGAAATGTATTACGTGGATGGATATGCAGGTATACGATTTGCGTCCAAAGTTGTAAAAATAAAAATGTCGAAAGGGGGTTAAAATTATTTTCCTGACACTTAAATGATGATGGCATTTTTGTACGATAGAGAAAAGTGATAATTCCGGTCACTTTTTCAATCTACAATTAACTAATTGAACCCGAGTAAGGTAGAGTGATTTTGCTAGTATTCAATAAGAGCTTCATACCCGCTTCGCAAGAAATAAAAGATATATACAATGCCTTAACCATATGGTAATTCACAAGCATAATTCCATCCTGCAACCTGCAGTCTTCCCTGCATGACTTCTAACCAATTTTGACCTTCTTGACCAATAGAATCTTATCAAAGGATTTTACTCCAAGGTTAGGAAGAATAGAATCCTTCCAAGATTCATTAAGTGCGTTGTGGGGAAAGTAATACTAAACTACTCGGAAATTTCGCGACGCTCAAAGGGTTAAAAAGTGAAGAAAAAATTGAAAAGCTGCGAAAACGAACTGTTACTTCCACGAATAAACATTTATATAAAATATGCGCACATATAAATAAAAAAATTGAATGAAAATGAGAATCGCAACCACGACGGCAATATGGCAGTCGGAAGCATAGCTACCCCTTTGCACTTCTATTCCTTTAGTTGAGTTCTATCACACACTAAAAAGATTAAATCCCAACCCCTTGTAAGCTATACCCTGATAATGTAGAAGTGGATGACGATTTAAGTTGACGATGACGCTAACCACTTCATCCTTGCAAATGTTATTCAATTCTAATAAATTACATTCTATTAACGAAGTTGGTAACTAGGACCACAAGAAAGGACGCACGACCACAAATATTATCGTCTTGAGGTTGTATTTTAGATGGTTTGGTTTGTCACTCTGGTCACGTTTTGCTACACGATAATTAATTAGACTGGGACCTACCAGTTTAGTGTTTATATTTAGAAGCTCGTTTACTAGTGAACATTTTGTTATCGGGAAAATTTGCAGTTTCTCGCTTAAACTTCTGCAACCAATTATTTTTGTTGTGAAATAATGGTCTTTTTCAGATTTCCGTATCCAGCAACACATTTCTAATCAAAGATGTTCCATTCTTTATGCATTTCACTCAGCGGAATTTATTCTTAACATAATCAGTTGCGTATGTTGGATACTTTCTCAATAAAAGGTTCAAAATTCATCCAATGTGTCTTATTTTTTTGATACTCTTAAATATGTATAAACGATAATTTATCGTAATCCTTTTGAATTTATGTATTATTAATTTTGAACTTTATGTTTATACAAATGTAATCTTCAATGTACTTAACAAAGGAAAGCCATGTCCATATATTCACAAAAAAACCCGAAAACTTACATCAAAGGATGTGTGTCAATTATTCAAAATACTTAATTTCTTGAAAAGAACACAATTATATGTGCCTGTGATTATAAAAGGAGTCGAAGTCAAGAATTAAAAATATTTGGTTTATTGCTCAATTAGTATAGCAACTACCAAAACTGTTATTAACAAAAAGAATTTTAAAACATTTTGCATTATCAGAGCAAATGTTTTTTTTTAATATTTTGTTACTCTGGAAAAAAATTAATTTATAAAAGCGCAGAACTTCGAACATCTTGAAAAGAAAAATATGACTGATTACTTTCATAATCACCGACATCAGCTTCACCTCTCCAGATTGTAACTACTAAAAATTATTGCGGTTTCTTTGAATGAATTCAATTTCTACATGTAAAGCCAAGCCATTTATTCGAATACAAAGGCGTTTTATATATTGTAGAGGCAAAAATGTTTTTAAAATATGAGCTTTTGAGAAATATATAAGTTTCTTTACAAAAATGCATATTTGAATGTGTTACTGTCTCACAACTAAGCAAAATGCTATTGATGTTTTTAAAATGTGACACGGCTCATTTCAGAAAGTAAAAACGGAATTTTGATGTCCTAATATGATATTTGGAGAGTGGGGTGACTGCTCAGGTGTTGACCTCGTCATCTGCCTGTAATTCAAAATTACGAGGTGTTGTCCTCTGATTTCTCCCTTCTGGATTGATTCCGGACAGTCGCCAATAGCTTGTTATGTTGCTCCAGTGCGACGTATATTCAATCACCTTACTTTACCTAATATAGTAGTTTCAATCTTTAAATCCCCTCAAAATAATAATTCAAAATGTGATCAATGAAATAAAAACAAAAGGTTTGGACAAGGACATTATATATTTTTTTATTGTCGTTTAAGGTGATAATATCTAACTAAATACAAAATTATAACACTACTACTATCTACTATAAAACATAGTCTGGGGTGTTTTTTAAGCAGTTGTTTCTCGATTCCTTCAAAAAGTTTATTTCTTTTCAGTTTGTGTCCAGTTCCTTTTCCTGATGGAGATAGATGTTAAGTTCTCTAATCTGACTGGATCATCGAATCACTCACAATTTCAGCCAAGTAACTGCTTGAACGTAATACATATATGCTCATACACTATATCATTATATAAATAGATATACAAAACTGTCAATCCTTAATATACTACTATCTACTAATACTAATTACTACAGTTGAAGCAATGTTGAACATATTAAAATATACGGATATTCATCATGCGTCCATCATTATATAAATACATAAATCTCTTTTTACCCTACAATTATCTACTAATACTAATACTACAATTAAAGCACTGCTGAATATAAAAGCAATGCATGCATATTCATTTAAAACATACATGATTATACAAATGCACTCATAATAAAATTGCCAATCCTTAATACTACTTTCTACTATCTACTAATATTAATACTACAATTAACGCACTGCTGAATATAAAAGCAATGCATGCATATTCCTTTAAAACATACATGATTATACAAATACATACTCATAATAAAATTGCCAATCCTTAATACTCTTACTACTATCTACTTATACTAATAGTTTTTACATTCGAAAGTCTCAAGATTTTCTATTTAAACAGTTTTTTCTTGATTCTTTGGAACAATTTGTTTCTTTTCAGCATGCATCCAATTCCTGAAGGAGATGCTAAGCTCTCAGATCTAGATCGGATCTTGAAGTCATTGGCACTTGCATCGCAGCTAACGGTTTGAAAGTTGTTAGAAGGTCTCTCTTCATCTATATTTTCTTCTTCAATTAATGGTATGTATTGGATTCTTTCCTTCAAATTGAGCCAATTGAAGCGATGTTTGATGTAAAAGTATCTGTTGTTCAAGTAGAAATGCGGATCAGGTATGGATTCATCGATCTCGGAGGTCCACAGATGTCTCGGTCTTATGCTCCTAGGTATTTCTAGGCTTTTTAATTCAAGCTCAGATGTGCACTTTCGTGACTGGGTATCTTTCGCAATCATCTTAGCATCCATTTTCACAAACGGAGGCAGAGAATCTTTACTTGCAAAATTAACAACTCTTTGTGGTCCTTTGAGAGTGTCCACCTTCGCTTCATACTCATTTGGCTTCACGAAAGCATTTGGTGAATCTCCACTGGCAAAGCTGTCAACTTTTCTTTGTTCTTTAAATGTATCCAAAACCTTGCCACTCTCATCTGGTTTCATGAAGGAATTCAATGAATCTTCATAAACGAAAGTTTCTGCTTTTGTTTGTTCTCTGGATGCAATCTCGTCATTCTCATTTATCATTGCAAGTCCTGTGGTCGGTAGTTTCATTTCAAAGTTTTCGTTCAATGCTTGAATCGATCTGATTGCATCGTCGTTCACTTCTATGACACCTTTGACTGAATCTGTGTTGATATGTTTTATCACTTCTCCTTCAATCGCCTTTGCTTTAACATTTTCTTCTTCAACCAAGTCCATATCTGTCTTTTCTTCATTATCGTTGTTGAAAGCCATGAAAAACATGAAATATGCTGTCAACGGTATAATAAAAGCTGCATTACCAATGATAATCAGCTCAAAAAGTCCCCATATCCAAGGACATAAAATTAACCCTGCAATAACCGCAGATTTATCCATTGTAACGTCTTGATTCACGGGTAGCTAGACTAGTTACCATTGAAAATATCCGATTCTGGACTAAATTGGTTTATTTTACAATTTGTACAAAAAGTCGGAAAATGAATGTAAAGTTCATTAATATTAGTTCCTTGGAAGGTCCAAAGTTCTATCGAGGCGCTTAGGGCTGCTGGCGAGCCTCACAATTTCGCTCGGGGAAGTCTAACGCACGGCTACGGGTGAGCCTATTCTCAACACAAAATTACTCGAAAGAGTACAGAGTTCCAAGGCAGGAAATCTCAGTCTTTCCGGACAGGATCACTACTAGGATGAGCAGTTACACGGATCTCTAGGAGGGTTCTCCTTTACGGCTACGGTCGAGCCTTTCTCACTAAAATACTCCGGCGAGTATAGGATCCCAAGGTGGGATAAATTGCACAACAATGAACAAACAACAAGTTCACTTCAAGCTCCAAATACGGTCTCTGCTGACCGCCTCTCTCCAAGCTCTCTCTCTGATCCTCTGTCTCCGTCTCTCTCTCTCCTCTCGTGATCTCTCTCGTCTCTCCCTGATGATATCTCCAAAAAACTCTATATGTTGGGTGCTTATCGACTCCTCCTTTCCGTTTCTGGTCCGCCTTTTAGTCGGTGCTGGATTGGGTGTTGAAGATTTCTCACGTTCTTGATTGGCTGTCTCACGTTGGTCTTTCCCCTCAACTTTTACGACAGACTTCGGCGGACTTGAAAGGGTCCATCAAACCCTGTCGGAAACTCATCATCATTTATATCAATCTTCTTGGTCTCGAAATGTCGAAGAGAGCGACAGAAAGGCGCCTGCCCTTTGTTTTGAAACCACAGCGATTTCCGACCCCTGCTGGCTGGCTGTCGTTAAGAAATCATTAAGATGTTTTCGGGTGGTCGTTATGGAGTGTGGGCTTTTCCTCTCGACACCTGAGTCAACAAGACTTTTCATTTTCCCACGCTGGCGTGGTGATCGTTTCTCTAGCCGCCGTTACACCATATTTAACTCGCTTTAAAGTTAAGTAAATCGCTAAGAAATGAAAATATTTGTTAGAATAAAATGAATTGCTTGCCTAACAGTATTCGTAACAAAGTTTAAAAATATTAATCATTGTTATGAGTGAGTATATTGTTACATCTTTTATTACGCCAGCAATTAAATTACAAACAATGGAAGGCATTCATTTTTATATTTGAGAAACAATGAAATAAAGATAATTGAAATTTACATAGTTTGTACTTTGAAAAAAAACCATTAATTCAATATTAAGTTTAAACACTTCTATGAATAATACTACAAAAAATAAATGAAAAATAAAATTAAGACACAAATATAGAATGAAAATATAATGTTTATTTTGTTAACTTACAGTGCTTGTAAACTTCGTAATTCAAATTTAAATTCACGACAACCGATATGCAATAAATATATTTATTTTTTAAATGTTTCAAAATTCACATTTCTTCAAATTTATGATTTAGAACGCTTTTCTTTCAGAGAATGAAAGTACTATAACATATTTTTATTTCCTTCTAACTAAATTATAATAAATTCCTATAACTAAATTATATTTTTCTTTTTTTGTAAGCAAGTGCGAGTTCGGATAAGTTATATTGCCGTTAAATGAAAAGGCTTACCAAAATGTGAACTTTATTTAGTGGAGGTATGGCCTCGGTTGAAGCATTTGTTTAGATTTTTGTTTGTTTTGGGGTTTTATGGCGCAAAGCGCCATATTTGGCCATGCTACGCTCGACACAAGACATACAATATCAAGTAAAAGACAGACAAACAATGAAAGTTTTATTGACACATGAGATAAATACACCAGGGAGGAATGCACCTGACATGAATCGAACCTGCGCCGCCTACAACTCGAAGGTTGGTTGATTTGTTTTATGGCGCAAGGTCCAAAAACGGACAAGCTGCGCCACAACTCGAAGGTTGCTAGCGCAGTGGACATATTCACTGAGCTACGACGGCCACTTTTGTTTAGGATCTTAGGGATAAAAAAACATTGTTTCTGCTTCGCATTCCGGGTGCTTTATTTCCCCTATGTGATAGACGTCGACGAATTATACGTGGTTCAGTTGACTTTAAGTTTCGCTTTCAGCGAAGAGAGCACAGGCAACTAATTGTTTCGTATCGAAATGCCATACATTAGTCCCATAGTACCAACCGAGAAAATGGGACCAGCTAATCACATATTTATTAACGCTTCATGGTAGGTAGATGAATAGTTACTGAACGTCGCACTGGAGCAACACAACGGTCCGGGATCAATCCTTATGGGAAAGATCCAAGGACAACGCCTCGTAACTTTGAGCCACGGTCAGATGACGAGGTCAACACCTGAGTTGGCATCCCACCCTCCAAACTTTCACACCGCGTAAACGAGAGAACATTTGAGGCCACGACAGATTTAACGTGCACACGACGTCTTTGGGCAGACCGAGATCCTCGGGTTGCCAATCCGCGTTGCTCTTCCAACTCTGCTACCGCGGATCCTAACGCTTCAAGAATTAAGTATTGAACCAACTGAAAAATCACATGTTAGCAGACACTACTTTGGGCCAAGTTGGCACGTTCTTTCTTGCTTCAGACGTCCATTGACATTTCAATTACTGGATGTAAGGTCAAGTCCAACAAAAAGCATGGATTTATTGCAGTTAATACTAATTTTAAAGACGGTAATTGAGCAGGCATGCCAAAGAGAATTTTACGACTGCACCCAAAAAAGCACAAGTTTTTCCAAGGAGGATTTTATGAAGACTGCTGTCTTAAAAAATGGTTTTTGTTAATAAGGAATACAGAGAACGTTTTAAATGCGACCAATTCCTAGCACCATTGTTCGGGTGAAAGGATAAAAGGACAACGTTGTTATGAAAGAAATATTTGGTTGCAATTAAAAAGGCATTTGCTATCTCAGTAAAATTGGAACCAAATTTTAACGATTGTTGCGTGTTGTTTCCATTTGTTTCTCCTTTTATTCATTTAAACCCCCTTTTCTGCATTCACTTTTATTTTTAAGTCATTACTAACTCGCATTTGATTGGGACAACTGCATACATCTGGATCATGACATTCATAAAAGAAAATCCAAATTGAAAAGCAGAATGTGCTTGAAGATTTCAAATCTCTGTCCCGGTGATAAACTTACTTGAATTGAAAAAAATGCAATGTATCGCATTCGTCTGAACTTTTCCATGCGCCAAGTTGAAGTGTCCTTTGGCACATACAATCCTTTGGATGCATCGCGTCGTTTTGTGCAGATACATGTTGTTCTTGCTCAAACAAAACGAAGAAAAGACGTGAAGAATGTGCGACGGGCAGACGGGTCGGTGGGGACGCAGGTAGTTTTTGGAAAAACCTGTAGCTCGCATTCCGGAGATGATTCTCTTCTTTCTGTTTCACTCATTAGACATGGCGGCCGTTTGGGAATGATGGATGACGGAACAAATGAACGGGGAAAGAGGCAGTCCTCTTCCCCATTTGGAAGCTCCCTATCCGAAATTTCAGACGATAGAAAATAAAATTTTCTTCAATAGTCAAAAAGATTTTCAACGACACGACTCAATATAACATTGTGGGTGCTTATTTTAATTGAATTCTATTATTTGGTTGGTCGGCAGTTGAATTTACGTCACACTGGAGCAACGCAACGAACTACTGGCGGAGGACCAAGTTCAATCCTGAGGGGAAAGATTCGAGGAAAACACATCTCGTTATTTTAGACCACGGTCAGATGACGAGTGGATGATAGTTGAATTAACGTCGCACTGATGCAAAGCAATGGGCTATTGACGACGGTCCGGGATCAATCCTGAAGGGAAAGATTCGAGGACACCTCGTAACTTTGAACCACGGTTAGATGACGAGGTGAACACCTGAGCTGGCACTCCATTCTCCAAATTTTATTAGTTGGAAACCGTTCTGATAATCAGTACCGTGACAAAGAATTTATTCATACTAAATTTCAGAACTTCTAAGACTATTGAAAGCCAATTATCTATATGTTAGTATAGATAGGGAACTATGGTTTATATGTAGAGATGTTAGTATAGGGAAGTGGAAAGCGCCACAGGTTTTATTTCTAGTCCATGTATGAATATGTTTTGGGAAATTTTCATTTTGATGTTAGTAATGTGCTCAACTACTGTTTATATGCTTAATATCCTGTCCAACACATGAACCGAGAGCTTTCTGGTTGGAAATGTGTGAACAATCGCTAGTCAGGTGTGAAATTGCGCATACTGTCCATTTTTGTTACGATCGATGTAACAAGGTAAGAAGAGTTTCGATCTTTCCAGTTCTATTCGGAAGCCATCTAAATATCTATTGATCCTAGATACAGGGAAGCACAGTTGACCATGCGATGGTCTATCTAGGGAAGAAGCTCTTCGCAGATGGTCAGACTCACATCGCCCTCAGCAGAGTTCAATCCCTAGATGGCTTCCGAATTGAAGAGACAGACTGATCAAGACCTAAAAGAAAGAAGCCTTGTAACATCGAAGCGTTAACAGAAATGGACAGTATGCGCAGTTAAGACACCTGACTAGCGACTAGTCCACATACTTTCAATCAGCAAGCTTGGTTCATATGTTGGACAGGATATTACACATATAAACAGTGGTTGGGCACCTCACCAACATTAAAATATTTCTGACAAAAAAAGTATAAATTAGGGGGAAAACTGAATAGCAATTGTCACTTCTTCCAACAAGCAATCTTCATGTGAGGATATCACATGTATGAGCATTTGTTGGGCACACATTACTAACATCAACAAAAAAATTTCAAACTATAAACCAACAGAGGCATAAAGGTCATAATAACAACTGAGGGTGCCCCGATGCCCAGAGGTGCAATGCTAACGATATGATATTGTTCACCCCCATGCCAATCAGTCCTTGGCGCGTTGACTACAACCTTGACATTGGGTGCTGTGTAACACTAGCGACGTGACATCCTTAAGCACCACCATACCATTCAATCCTCAGCACGTTGCAAATCTTGAGTGGGAAACAGTAAGAAAAATTTCAACTCTTCTCATCAAGACCTTTCCATAGCTACCCACGTTGCTGGGGTTTCTTAAAATGTAAAGATCCGGGAGGTATGGGGAGAGCTAATTCAATTGCAGGGGCGTAGCTAAGGAAGGGAGGGGGCGGTTCCGACCGCCAATGTCTAAAGGGGAATTTTAGAAACATTTATTAAAAACGAATTTTCTTGATACTCAATTAACGTTGCACTGGAGCAACACAATGGGCTATTGACGACGGTCCGGGTACAATCCCGAAGGAAAAGATCCAAGGACAATACCTCGTAATTTTGAACCACGGTCAGATGATAACACCATCCCACTCTCCAAACTTCCACACCCAGCCAAAGTGAGGATATTTGAGGCCACATTAGATTTAACGTGCACCAGCCTCCGTGTACACGCCGGTCTTTCGTAACCGCAGGGCTGGAGTTCGTAACTCCAGCCCTACGGTTGTTAATCTGCTGCTCTTCCAACTAGGCTACCGCGGATTTTTCTTGGAAAAATTTATTGAAAATGTGAGTTTCAAGCACGACTTTGTCCTTGTCATAGAAGTATTTTCCAGTGCTATGCGTATGGAGTGAATGTGCTTTCATGCACTCCACCTTAAGAATACAACGCTTGGAACTCAATTCTTTTCGTGTAACCCCTTCAATCGTATTGCAATTCAGAAGGAGAAAGCAATACGATTATCTACTAATAAACGTCTGGAGAGCATAAAGCACGACAGGGGCGACATTTTTTGTCCTGGAGATACATTAATGGAGCCATTAACAGAAGTCGACTTTTTTTTGCTAGTTTTTATGCGCAATCCATAAAATAACTATTAAAATTAGGGGCTGGGTAGCCCAGTCGGAAGAGCAACGAATTGGCAATCGGAGGGTTGCGAGTTCTAAACACGGTCTAGCTAAAGACCGTCGCCCCCTCCCCCCCGTACAGCAGCCCCATTAAAATCTGGAAGGTCCAATAGTAAAGGGAAAGCTAAGGAAGCTAAGCTAAATTCACCGTCCAGCCTCTTTATAAAAATAACATCAGGTTCTGAACCCAAGTGGAAGGTAATGCTAAAATTTTGAAATCTTTCCAGACAAAAAATATATATATATATATATATATATATATATATATATATATATATATATATATAATGCCCTAAAATTGTATCACATTTTTTCATTCTAAATTTTTCATTCGATAGCGATTAATCTCCGTGTACTAGAGAGAGTACATGGTACCTAGGAGGACCAAATACAAAATCGGAATTGCAGTTTGAGAGGCTGTCTTGTCAAGCTAAAATATACAGTTGTATTTCTACGGCGAAACTTGTTTTCAGTGCGAATTTCAAACTTGACATCGTATTCGAAAAACACGTCGAAATTGACTTCAACACTTCGCCAATAAAAATTAAAAAAAAAATGAATTCCGAATAAGTATATAACAGTTGATTGGTCAACGTCAATTAGATTAAACGCCAAACGTTGCCAAAACGGCGATAAATTACATTTTAAAGTAACACCGATAACTATCAATTTGGCACTGCATTAGTACAGCACCAAGCATCTGAATACTTTGGATGAATACTTTTGTATCTGAAACTTGGATATTCGAATACTTCGGATGGATACTTTTGTTGGTTGGGTTTTATGGAGGAAGGGCCATGCTGCTCCCAACATAATACAGATAACGTCAAGTAATAGACACGCACATACAACGAAAGTTTTACTGATAGAAGATAGAAATACACCTAGAGAGGTCACGTTGGCGTAGTGTGGAAGTTTCGAGAGTGGGTGCCAGTTCAGGTATGACCTCGTCATCTGACCGTGGTTCAAAATTACTTGTCCTTTTGATCTTTCCCTTCGGGTTTGATCTCGGACTGTCGCGAATAGCCCGTTGTGTTGCTCCAGTGCGATGTTAATTCAAATACCTACCTACACCCAGAGAGGAATCGAACCTGCGCCGCCTTTAGCTCACAGGCTGCTAGCGCAGTGGGCACAACTCACTGATCCACGGGGCCCCGTTTTTTATCTGAATGCTTTCGTATTCGAATACATTTGAGTCTGAAAACTTTGGCATTCGAATACATTTGAGCCTGAAAACTTTGGCATTCGAATACATTCGAGCCTGAAAACTTTGGCATTCGAATACATTCGAGCCTGAAAACTTTGGCATTCGAATACATTTGAGCCTGAAAACTTTGGCATTCGAGTCTGAAAACTTTGGCATTCGAATACATTTGAGCCTGAAAACTTTGGTATTCGAATACATTCGAGCCTGAAAACTTTGGTATTCGAATACATTCGAGCCTGAAAACTTTGGTATTCGAATACATTCGTACCTGAAAACTGTTCGAATACTTTAGATGGTAGGTAGTTAATTAACGTCGCACTGGAGCAACACAACGAGATATTGGCGACGGTCCGAGATCAATCCCGAAGGAAAAACCCAAGGACAACACCACGTAATTTTGAACCACGGTTCAGATGACGAGGTCAACACCTGAACTGGCACCCCACTCTCCAAACTTCAACTCCACGCCAACGTGAAAACATTTGAGGTCACGACAAATTTAACGTGCACCATCCCCCGTGTCACGACGGTCTTAGGCTGGACCGAGTTTCGAACTCGTAACCCTCCTGTTGCTAATCCGTTGCTCTTCCAACTGGGCCATCGCGGCCCTTGATATATTAGGATGCTTTGGATGAATAGTATTGTATTCGGGCACAACGAATACTTTTAAGAATCCATATGCGAGTACTTTTGTATTCGAATACTCCCATCTCTGGTTACGAGCCTCCGCACAAACCGCATCAACCTCTACCCAGATTGCCCGCCACTCCACAAGAAGTCGGTCACAAAACCTGGTCACATTCCCACGGGGAAGAGCCGCAGAAGCGTGAGAACGGAGACCCCTCCCACACCGGGACGGTGGGTGTTGTCCCGCTTAAGCGGTTTCGGAGGTGAGGAACGTCTGGACACTCGCCCGGGGACGCTTTATTTATATCGAGCAATGAGATAGCGGGACGTCGAAATTAGTACGTTCGGCTTGTAGGGTGTGCCCAAAGGGTAAGGGCATTGTTCATGCGCGGGGTGAGTGATGAGGACTTGGTGTTTGCCGAAGAATGGTGATGACCCGAAGGTTGCTATCCGAAATTAGATAGGCAAATCTAAAGAGGGATTAGATTCCAAGAACTGGGAGAGCGGTTCGTAGTTGGAATAACTCGGCGCTTCCACATGGGTGCCATGGTCGGAACGGGAAAGGCGTTTTGTACTGTGATATTCAGTCTGTTATCGGTTTAAAAACCAAAAATATTTTCTTTGCATTCCAATAAGGCTGTACATGCGTTGGAAAATAGATGGTTGGTTAGGGTTTGATGGCGCAAGGTCCAGTAATGGACAAGTTGCGCCAAAAGCAAGGCGAAATGGAAATCAATGGGTATAGGTGACAAATTTCAAAATATCGCGCTGAACCAACTATATATAGTACATTAAAAACAATACAAAAGCAACATGTAGAAAAATATTTAAATTTCGTTGAAAATAGGACAATTTGCGCCGTAACTATTGAGTATTTAGAATACATTTATTTTTTGAGAGGAAACTTTTATTGGTGCCTTGGTTTTAGATTAGGAGTTCAAATTTTGAAGACCTGGGAAAATTAGTTGCCAGGTGAGTAGAGCGAACCCAATAAATTAAGGTGCCTTGGGAACACTGAGTTCCCCTCGATAAGTACGAATTTAAGGGGGTCCGGCACCTCCATAGGCACCCATGTTAAATTCACTAACTTTGGGGCATCTCATTTAGTCATAAATTACTCTATTAATCTGAAATTTTTAGAGAGTAATATTTGAATACTTTTGAAGACTTTAACTCGGGGTTTTTAATTTTTTTTTAAAAATTCACAAAATCATAAACTTTTTAAAAGTGACAAAAAAGTTAGAACTTTTTTAGATAAAATATTTAAAAAAAAAGTATGCGTTTTATATCTTATTCCTTGTTGAAGTGCTTCATAAACAATCATAAAAAGTTTCAAGGATGAATCTCAAGTAGTTTTTGAGTAATGTGTCCCCAAACATGAAAAAAGTATGTTCTGAGAAATAAGCCTTTAAACTTCAGTGATGATTGATATTAAATTCACTAACTTTGGGGCGTCTCATTTAATAACAAATTACTCTAACAATCTGAAAGTTTCAGTGTAATATTGTAATACCTTTAAAGATTTAACAAAGTTTTTTTTCCAATTCACAAAATTATGAATTTTTAAAATTGTGGCAAAAAAATTACTTTTCTCTTAGACAAAATATTTTTAGAAAAAGTCTGCATTTTATAGCCTATTTCTTGTGTTAAAGAGTTTAAAAGTTCTTCATAAATAATCATAAAAAGTTTCAAAAGAGTTGTGTGCTATACCACTTCGATGCAATGTTCTACAGGATACTTTATTTCCACATTCCTTGCATACAACAAATTCCTCTAGAGCATGAATCAACAAGGACAACAAATCCATATTATTCGAATAATTTTCATCATTAATCTTACATTCATCGTACAAAGTTATTTTGCAACAGTTTTTTCTTGGAAGCACTACCATTGACAATAGATGTTGCAGGGATATCGTTTTCATTTTCAACATAAGCCTCGTCGAATTGTTTCCCACGTTTGTTCGCTTTTTAAATACAGTTCTTTTACGAACCATCTTAACAGCAATTTTATGATTAAATTAGCTTAATTTAAGGATTAAATTAGCTAGGAAAAGACAGCGTAAAACAAATGAAAACTTTCTGCTATCTCAGAACTTTTGCAAACATGCCTTAGCGAAGTTTATCACGTGCAAATCCAAAATAAATTTTGAAAACAACGCGAGACTGTTTACAAATCGAATAAGGTTGAGAGGTTTACGTCTTTCTCTCCTAAAAACATAAAAAGAAAGATAATATAACTAGACATAACTTTTCTTTCCCAATGCGAAACTGAAACTAATCACACACTGGAGCAAAAAGTCCCTTTGGATTCTTCAAACGTACGTCGCGGAAATAGTGCATCCCTAATTTAAAAAATAATACTTCCAATCAACGCATTTCTACAAATGAGGTATCGTTATAAACAGACAATTCAAAAATTTTCATAAACAGCAAAAATCCCCAAAATGATCTTTTCGAATTTTCATGTGCCGGACCCCCTTAATTTTTTCCCTCTTTAGTACCTTATGCCATTAAAATCAAACCAACTTACTAACATCGAGATGTATTATCCCACGATCAGCTCTAGTTCTTGTCAACTGATATTAGTTCCTTAATAAAACGAATTTGATTTTTAATAAAATGTTCTCAACAGCAAAGGATCTGATTTTTTACATTTTATATCACGGAACAGAAGTTATTAAATCGCAGTCAAACCTTCGCGGCTTCCCCGGCGAAAGGTCCGGTTTGGTTGGTTGGTTTTATTCGGCAGGGGACATATTTGGTCCGGCTGCGCCGAACACACGACAGGTAACGTCAAAAATAGACTTAACCCTTTCGGGCCTAATGGGCATATACGTCCCAGAGATTAGATTGGGTAAATAAATCCCACTTTTGAATGGGTTTTTACGTTTTTAGTGTACTTAAAGGAATTAGAGAATAAAAACATGACTAAAGAAACCTGGCAATACTTTCAGATTGCAAATGGAGGTCTTACGTTTTGAGCACGCCCATTCATTCTGATGAATTAGTGACAGCGGTTCGGAAACAAAAAGATGGTACAAAATTAGACGTTAGTTGCCCAGAAGCCATTTCCCACTACAATATGTACATGAATGTAGTGGACCACTGTGATGAAATGGCTACTTTTTATGGTCATGGCAGAAAATCGGACTAGTGGTGGAAAAAGATTGTTTGGAAATTAGCTATGATTTCTGTTGTGAATGCATGGATTACGAAGTGTGATGTGGAACATAAAACAGAACCACTCTTATCATTCATGGTCCCCTTAGCTGAGCAACTAATACATGTTGGAAGGGAGAAAGCAAACACAAAAAGAACGCGAAAGTGCGGTCGTCCGTCAAAAAGAGCAAAAACTACTAAACTAAACTACTTTTCAGAGTTAAATTTTAATCATGCAAAAGTCGGGGCGAAAGGGTTAAACACTCAAGGTAAGTTTACGGAAGGCGCTGTTTGAAAACTTCTGGGTTTAAACATTGAATACTGAGATAGATATTGGTATTTCATCAGGGGCCGGCGATGTAGATGCGGGGGCGCCTGTAGGTCTACTGGTCCGCGTGTACAAAAAAACGGACCGTAATGACAAACTAAATCAACCAATCCATTGGTCGTGAGCAGTTATTCTCAATTTACTCTTAAAGGACTTCAGTTTTTTAGTATGTTGAAAATGCTTTTTTACACTTTTATTTGGCTTGCTGTCTATAACGTTCGAATCTTGTGATCGGTTTTTAACTCGATTCCTGACGTTCAATCGATTTGAAACTTTGTAAGCTTATTTATTCATGGATGACCAGAGGTGATCTAGAGATCTTTTGGGACCTGGGTCAAATGAGGCTGATGCCACCCTGTCCAAAACAAAATTATTTAAATGTTTTGAGTAAAATATCCTTTTTTCGTACAATATTAATTTTGATTTCTATGGGTGGTAGGTAGTTAATTAACGCAGCACTGGAGCAACACAACTTGCTATTGGCGACGGTCCGGGATCAATCCCTAAGGGATTCAATCCAAGGACAACGCATCGTAAATTTGAATCACGGTCAGATGACGAAGTCAACACCTGAGCTGGCACCCCACTCTCTAAACTTGCACACCACGCCAACGTGAGGACATTTGAGGCCACGACAGATTTAACGTACACCAGCCCACGTGTACGTAACCACTTGGATTCAGAACCTGATATATGTTGTTACTTTCATGAAATTTTTCAGTGGTCATCTACACTGGAAGGAATTTCACCTAGTTTCCCCTTTACTATTGAACCTTCCAGATTTCAATTGCCTTCCACTTGGGTTCAGAACCTGATATAGAACCTTCCAGATTTCAATTGCCTTCCACTTGGGTTCAGAACCTGATATATGCTCCTATTTTCATGAAATATTTTTCAATGGTCATCTACACTGGAAAGAGGCTGGAGGGAATTTCCCCTAGTCTCAGCTTTAACTATTGAACCTTCCAGATTTCAATTGCATTCCACTTGGGTTCATAACCCTCAGATTTATGTTCCTATTTTCACGAAATATTTTTCAATGGGTACCCCCCCCCCCCCCTACACATTTTCAGAACTGATCATTCCACCGATCGCTCCAGACGGAAACAAAAACCAAGCCACGAACCTATTAGTCTCTTCTCGAACTCGGACACCGCAAATCGCCCGCGTTTTCGCATTTTAAAAACGCTCCTCTTTTAACAGCCTCGATTTTTCACGGTCATCCGAAATCGCTTCACACTGTCACGATCACAACCGCAGCATCGGTTATCTGCGAATGGTCGCCCTCATTTACGCCATAATCGCTTCACTGATCTATTTCTCTTTTTTCTTAGCACCAAACATGTTCTCACTTTATTATTTATTCATACATTAGGTTCACGATTTTCTTCGAACTCTCTTCCAGGTTGCCGGAGGTTTACGTTTCTTTCTTTTTTTCTTGCTTGATGCGTTTTGGGGAGAAGTGTTTGCAGATGATTTTCCACAGCCTCAAGTTCAAGGTCAGTTTTCACAACTTTTTTGGCTCACCACCCCCTTTTCAGACCATTTCTTTTCGGCGCCCCTCTCTGGAAAGTAGACCGCGGCCCTCCGTTTATTTACAGGTGGCCAGGCTCACCATGTGTTATTTTAACTTTAATATATCACACGATAGGTAATTTAGGTTAAAACTAGGGTTTGATAACGTTATGAAAGTTGTTTTCAATAATTAATTTTATAAAACCCCGAGGCCCAATAAATCATAGTAAATCTATGCGACCGTTGGTCTTAACAAGTCTGCATCCCGCTCCTAGCTCAACAAACAATAAATTGAAAGTGTAATTATGCCTATAATTTTTGAATTTCACCAGAAGTATTTATCTAACTGTGTAAATTTAAAATTTCAAAAACTTAGTTTAGAAATAAAACCTCTGAAACTGAAATTATAAAGCTATTTATTAAAATAACAAAAAATGAATTGCACATAAACACACTAGATTGCTCACCATTATTGGTAATTAATATGAATCAAATCAGTAAAATTAAAAACGATCACACTAATGAGAAAGGGATAGGTAGATGAATTTACGTCGCACGGTAGCAATACAACGGGCTATTGGCGACGGTCCGCCAATAGCTCGTTCCGAAAGTAAAGATCAGAGGACAATGCCTCGTAAATTTGAATCACGGTCAGATGACGAGGTCAACACCTGAGCCGGCGCCCCACTCTCCAAACTTCCACACCATGCCAGGTGAGGTTATTAGAGGCCCGACAGATTTAACGTGCACCAGCCCCCACGTAAACAACGGTCTTTGGTTGGATCGAGTTACGAATTCGTAACCCTCCGGTTGCCTATTCCGCTACTCTTCCAATCGGGCTACTGTGGCCCTTTCACTAATGTGAAGGATGAGCCTTGTGTTGTGGTTACAAATGTGTCCATATTATGCTCTATTTTCGTCAACAGCATCCCTAAATCTCCAGTCACCTTTTTGCAGTCAGTTTCTCTTTTTAGTAACAAGAAACAATGCAAATGCAGCACTAGTGATTGTCTGTTTGGTCAAGTGGATAAGGTAGGCAAAAAAGTCAATTAACGTTGCATTGGAGCAACACAACGGGTTATTGGCGACGGTCCGGGACCAATCCCGAATGGAAAGATCAGAGGACAAAGTCTCGTAATTTTGGACCACGGTTAGATGAAGATGTCAACACCTGAGCTGGCACAGCACTCTCCAA
This sequence comes from Meta bourneti, assembly GCA_933210815.1. Lineage (NCBI taxonomy): Eukaryota > Metazoa > Arthropoda > Arachnida > Araneae > Tetragnathidae > Meta > Meta bourneti. The sequence goes on along the minus strand of OW119930.1, from coordinate 54,562,984 downwards.
ACTTCCACACTGTGCCAACGTGAGGACATTTGAGGCCACGATAGATTTAACGTGTACTACCTCGGCCCCAATTGATGATAAAAACACTAGCTTACGCTTCGACAGCCAGTCGTCTCAAATCGAAGTCCACGTGACGTGGCGACTCCGTCCTCGTACTCCGTCTATTTCATCAGAAGGTCGAAGGATTACGATGACACAATCAGACGTCACAAATCGAATAATACGTTTCTTGGTCAACATCACGCAAGACTCGAAGCAATTCGCCGGCCTCAGATTACAGTATTCCGCTTCACCTACCAAACGACGCATGTTCACCCGTTTATCGACAAGTACTACTTATAACTTCGGAACAAAATTCAATTTCAGGAAGAAATAATAACCCCACAGCGAAGCGAATCAAAACAAAAGGGAAATATTTTCCCACGAAAAATTTAGCGCAGAAGAATGCCCAGCGGAATCTGCCGATGAAACAAACCAAACAAGCAAACAAAACAAAACAAAAAAAACCTTCCTGGTCGCGGTCGGATAGTTCCTTAACTGTTTCTCCGGCACAGACACAAGGAGTTATAACCCTCTGGGGCAAATACATCTCCGAGAAGGAAACAAATAAAACGAAAAAGCAAACGATAAACTCTCTCCTTCGCAGACGAGAATATTTTTCAAATTGTTGGAAAATGTCATGTTCTCACGGTGGGAGAAGTCGTATTTCTCTCAACGCTTGTTTCGATATTCGCTGGTGCGTCCTTTCTACAATCTTGTTTTTATTGGAATGCAATTCTGGGTTAAAAATTCGGGGGACGTAAATTTAAACGAAACGTAATTATGCGATTCGTGGTTTATTTATGAGACAATGTGTTATTTGAGCGAAATTTTCGGTACACGAGACAATGCAACGCGTTAGATTTTAAGGAGACATGCCGAGCTTTGGAAGTCTCATTCCTCTAGCAGGTCCCAAAGATGCACTCAAGCCCCACATCAAGTAAAATTGAGGCCCAACACCAAGTTAGATGATAGGGCAGCAGCACCAAGTTAATCGTGTCCCTTCCCGGCCTTAAACCCTTGTTGGTAGGCTGGGTGACCTAGGTCATAAAAAAAGTTAATTGATGGAACCACAAAGTTAAATGATTGGCAACTCAGAGTATAAAGTTAAATGACGGACCCCATCACAAAGTTAGATCATTAGGCAATAGTATTAAGTTAAATGAATGAACCCACCACAAAATTAAACAATTAGGCCCTAGCACCAAGTTAAAAGGAAAGGCCCACTATGAAGTTAGACGATTTTAGTCCAGCACCAAAGACGATAGGTTGTTTTTTTTGGGCCATATTTTTTGGCCATGCCATACAATATCAAGTAAAAGACAGACACACAATGGAAGTTTTACTGACATAGAAGAGAGAAATACACCCAAGGAGCAATGCACCTGACAGGAATCGAACCTGCGCCGCCAACTCGAAGGGTGCTAGCGCAGTGGGCATACCCCCTGAGCCACGACGGCCCCAAAAGAAGATAGGACTTCAGCAACAAATTAGATGATGGAACCCAGAGCGCACATAATTATATGACGGACTCCATCACAGTAAGATGATTGGGCATCAACACCAGGTTAATCAAATCCAAGATCCCACCTCAAAGTTAAATTATTGGGCCCCAGTACAAAGTTAAACGATTAGGCCCACTATAAAGTTAGACGATTGAAGCCAAGCACCAAGGATAATACGATCTCAGCGCAAAGTTACACGTCCGACTTCAGACCAAATAGGCGATGACTCCCAGACGATGAACGATTAGGCCCATTATACTGTTCGACGATTGAGACACAGCTCCTAAGATGACATAACCGAGTTAGATGATGGATACCACCAAAGTTAAGCGACGGAACCCAGCACCAAGTAGATGGACTCCATCGCAAAGATAATCGTGCCTAGCACCGATTTAGATAATGGATACCAGCGCAAAGTTAAAACGGAGATTGGGCCTCAGTATCAAATATGATAGGACCTCAGTACCAATTTAAATGATAGGCTTCACCAGAGTTAGATGATAAGGCCCCAATATAAAGTTCGAGGATTAAGCGAAAGCCACAAGTCTTTCCTTTTGCGCACTCATAGTAGGAATTATTACAAATATAATGAAAATACTTGACTTCAAACTTAGAAAACAGGCTGCACAATACAGTACAAAACTTTTCTCACATCTCAGGCTTTGTAGCCATGTGATTTCAGAAACACTTCCAACAATTTCAACCAATTGATTAAATTCTGCGGCACACCAAAACAGTGTTTTGTCGAGGTTACAGAAACGAATTAAGTATAATTTTGATTGATTTATAAAACCCTTTTTGTTCCTTTAAAATTATTTATACAGGAATAAATTATTTAACTTGAAATTATTTTTGAACGGACTAGGCAAAAGTTCAAAAATAAAACACTTGAAATGAAATAAATCTCACAATTTCAACCTCTTCCCCATCCGTAAGACACTACTGCCATTCTTGCGGTATAACAGCATGCCGCGGCACACCGGTTGAAAATCACTGTCCTACCTTATACGAGGGCGGTCCTCCTTTGTTCCTCTACCCATAGGAACAAAGGAATGGAGCAAGCAACAAGTGTTTATAATATTGCTTAAATTTCAGTTAAATTTGTAAGTTCTGAAATAAAGAAAAGAATATGATAAATAAAACACGTTATATTCTTCAAATTTCGCTCTCTGAAGGTAAGGAAGTATAAGAAAAATGTTTTAAATCAACTTTTCGGCCGTTTTAAATTAATTTTATTTAAAAAGTGGCAAAAAAACTTTCGCGGCAATGCCCCGGTGTTAACCACAATTCAGTACTTTGAGAACAAAAATATTGACCTGTTTTTGCAATGTCTCATTCATTCTAACTAAAATTAATTGGATTAAAAATTCTAATTACTACCTAGAATATAACTAATCTTTAGAAACCTAAAATTAGTTGCTAACACAATATTTTTCAATCCCCAAACAACAGAGGGCGCAGTTCAAATTATTTTTCAAGATCATGTTCTTTCTATTATAAAAAATGGAGATCGGGGAATATACATTGTTGATTTTTATCAAATTGATCTAGACAAGGTAGACCAAATCAGTAAGCTCATGCACCTTCAATAAGTCTAAGATGAGCTTGGGATCAAAATACAGATCCCCAGACAAGCATGGACAGCGGTAGCCCAGTTAGAAGAAACCAGAGGGTTGCAAGTTGGAAACTCGGTCCAGCCAAAGACCGTTGTGTACACTGGGGCTGGTGCCCGTTAAATCTGTTGTGGCCTCAAATGTCCTCACATTGGCGTGGTGTGGAAGTTTGGAGAGTGGGGTACCAGCTCAGGTGTTGACCTCGTCATCTGAGGCAAAATTTCGTGGTGTCTTCGGGTCTTTCCCTTCGGGATTGATCCTGGACCGTCACCAATAAGCCCATTGTGTTGCACCAACGTGACGTTAATTAAATACCTACCTACCTCCCAGGCAAGCAATTCCTTATCTGAAGTCCTCAGGGGCACATCTATAGTTGTGTAGAGGCATCACAACCCCGAGGTACCCGGATGATCTTTTCTCCCTTTCATTTTTACCTTCGCCTACCCTTTTGATTTTTCTTCATCCCTCATTATGTTGCCTGTCTTGTGATTGGCGCAGCTTGGCCAAATATGGCCCTTGCGTCATAAAACTCCAAAACAACCAACCCAGAGAAGCAAGGTGACCAGGAGAGGCTTCATATTGCACTTCCGACAAGTCGGGAATATCTTAAAACCACGATCAAATAAAATTAATCTCAAATGTCCACTGGCCAGTCTAGAGATGGCAGTCTGCTGACCTCTAGCACCCACAAATTTGAGGACATATCCGAGATGTTTTCTCAAGCACCAGCTATGGGTAGGAGTAATTTTCCGAAAGATATCGCTCTGAAGTTTCTTTTTCGACAAAAAGTGTATTAGTTTTTCACAATAAAAACTAGACAATTTCCAAGAGAAACGTTACTTCAATTGAAGTGAATATTTCTAAAAGTTCATCATCATTGATTCGATTCAATCTCAACACCCTTATGAATGAATGCGTTTTTAAAGTTATCAATCAAATAATGTTTTCGTTTCTTTGAAGTTATCTGTTTTTACCTGCTTTTTCTATTTGATAACGCTTCATTCTACATGTACATTTTCACGCCGCTAGATGTCTGACTAATGCGATAAATAGGTGATAGTAAGGGATGCACATCCATGTGGAAGATAAGAGCTAAAGCCTAATTATAAGTGCTTCTTTAAACGTTTTAATGACTGTTATAATCAAATTTTGTATCAAACATTTTGAATTGACGTTTGAATGGCATATCCAATTTTAAGGTAAAAGAAATCACTATCGCCAAAAATAAATACTTCAAATGAGCGACAAAAACTGCACGTCATCTCACCTCAACAGTACCATTTATTTTGTACCAAACATTTGAATTGACGCCTGAATAGCACACCGAATATTAGGTAAAAGAAATCACAATCGTCTATTTGAAGCTAAAGGCGAAAGTTATACGACATCTCACCTCAAACAGTGTACCAAATGTCAAACATGGCTAAAGCACGGATGAAAGATCTGTTCCAAAGGCAAATGAATGCCATTGATTAGTTTATTCTAGTAATAAATGAAACCAGATTTGTATTCTTGGATAATGGTATAGGGCAATGAAAAATATCAAATAGCTGCATACCTGCCAATTTTACCGAAAGTCTTAAGGAAAAAACATTTGGTTTTCGGTCTCACGAGCTGAAAAAATATTTTCCGGATTTTTCTTTGGAAGAAAATTTTCAAGTGATACCAATTCCGAAATTTAGGCTAAAAGCCGTGTCAATCATGAAAGAAAAGCAACAAAGTCGGTGGTTGCTAGATTGCCGTAGACCTTTTTTAAGGGGGCTAATTTTCAAGAAAAACCTACAAAAATACCTTTAAAACACTAAAAAGAAAGTTCAATAGCTCATTTTATATATTTGTTTGGCGCCATTTTGTGTATATATTACCGTTAAAGTATGAAATCCGTTATTTCATAGAATACCTAGTTATTCCATGGAATAACTGATCGTGTCCGTTAAAGTGTAAAACTCTCTTGTATTTCATGGTTTAACTAGTTATTTCATAGAATAACGATCTGCAGCCCGTTAAAGTGTAAAATAATCTATATCATATATCGAAAACCGGAGGAATCGAAGAAGTCCGGTCGGTTGCTACAGCTCAAAGTTTAGGTACTGGTCAGGGATTTAAAAAATGTTCGTGTAAAACCCAGTGTGTCAACAAAAAATGTTTTTGTTTTAGAAATAATGTTCTTTGTAATTCCAAGTGTCATTTTAGTAATCCTTGTTGTAACAAATGATTTTATGGTACGTTTCCATAAATACCATTTATACGCTGCATAAATTAGATAAATTGCTTCTTTTTCATTTTAATTGTCTATCATTAGTTTAATTTCATTTTAGATAAATTGTTTATTTTACACTTTAACTGTCTCTCATTAGTTATTTCATAGAATACCTAGTTATTTCATAGAATAACTAGTTAAAGTGTCAAATTAATAACATATTACACACTTTAACGGACACGATCAGTTATTCCATGGAATAACTAGGTATTCTATGAAATAACTGCATTATATACTTTAACGGCAACATATATATTGCCAAATTGGTTTCGCTGAGTTCAAATCGCAGCTAAGAGACAACTCAGGTGGCATGACAGTCGCATGACAAACCAGCCTCTTTCGACACGAAAATTTTAAATAAAATATCGACATTCCAGAATAATTTTGCGTACAAGTATAGAAAACCTTTTCAATCTGTTAACGTTGAAAATTATACTTTATATAAAAAAAGTAAAATATTTGAACACATAACACGATAATAATCCTTAAATATTTATTTTAGGATTTATCGATTTTTGGATGGATTTTTTGCAGCCAAAAAGGATAAAACGGCAAAATGCTCTTAAAAGTTATTTATAAGGTAAGCGTATTCAAATAAACACATCTAAACTTACTGTGAAGCAGTTAATAATAGTCATAAAAATGTATCAAAACAATTTGATTAATATTGTTTTTCCAATTAGTTAATTCAAAATATATTGGAAAAATAGACCAATTGCAATGCTGAAAAAATAGACCAATTGCAATGCTGAAAATTTTTTGAAGGGTAAAAACAATTTCATTATTGGATGTATGCAGTAGAATCTTGATTATCCGACCCAATGTGGACCAAGGTTACCTCGTATAATACGGCCGTAGTGACACTATACAAACTTACGGGTCATGAAAAATTTACAGTAGGTGTCACTATTGCAATAGAGAACCATAAAGATGGTAATGGTAAATAATTAACGTCGCACTGAAGCAACACAACGGGCTATTGGCGACGGTCCGGGATCAATCCCCCAAGGGAAAGTTCCGAGAACACCAAGTAATTTTGAACCAGTCAGATGACGAGGTCAACACCTGAGCTGGCACCCCACTCTCCAAACTCCCACACCACGTCAACGTGAGGACATTTGAAGCCACGACAGATTTAACGTGCACTAGCCCCCGTGTGCACGACGGTCTTTGGCTGGACCGAGTATCGAATTCGCAACCTTCCGATTGCTAATCCGTTATTCTTCCAACCGGGCGAGAACCATAAAGAAATAAGAACAATCTATAATGGGATTTGGGTTACAGTATGTACTTATTGTGATCCTTTTACAGTGATACACTCACGTTGTGACTGACGGGTAACATTTTGCTCATTAAACCAGACCAGTTAAGGACAGTGAAGCTTTATTAAAAGCTTAAAATAATAATGAATAAAAAATAAAAACCCCGGTGTTAAAAATTCGGTTTGGATAACACGGACACTCGATCACTGTTTTTTCATTCATACATGTCCTTTTTAGAAATAGAAGAGTTGTATGTGGTAATAAATTAATTATTGTGTATAAATTGACAACATAAAGAAATTCTAATAGATTTTTTATTTATTAATTCTTTAAAAATGTAATTATCGCATATTATTTTCAACTACCAATATTTCGTTCTTTCCTCACTTTGATGAACAGTAACTATCCAAAACATAATTTAAAGTAATTGAAGTTGCTTAATTTACTTCAGTTTTACTGTATTTTTCATGTATTTTTCTTTTGAAGAGTCGTTAATTTAGCAAGATAATTAAATTGAGCATAAAAATTTCTCTTCTGAAATACTGTTAACCTTTTGCCACGACCGCATTTTTCTGCTAATAGGGAAAGAACGGAAGGGAAAAACGGGACAAATGTTTCCAATTTTGAAAAACTGGATATACTTCGAACCCTATACATAAAGAATATTAAATATAGTTTTTACCTGATAGATTGCAATATAAATATTCAAAATATAAAGGAGAAACGCAAATTTATCTCACGAATTTCATGTCTTTGAGGTTTTCTGCAAGCATTTCAGATTAGACACTAATAATACGTACGTCTACATTTAAGGCTACTGTAAATAGACATCAGGGAGAAGTGTCAACACAAAAAGGCTTTAGAACCAGTGCCTATACAAGAAATAAATTTGAAAATATGTCAATGACTGCTTAAACAAATTAATTAGACTAAAAAGAAAGGAAAGAATTGGACAAGAATCTTGTTTTAACTAAGGAAAACAATGTAACAAGAGTTGTATGTTTTTTCGAAAAACGGAGTTCTGGACCAATATCCAAGTTTAGGGCTAATAGTTTATACTTGCAAGAAAAAACAAAACTTTTTTCCAAACTGTGTGTGGGAATTAAAGTTTATCAGAAAAGTACTTCTGTTGATAAAAATTACTGACGCAAAATTCAATTAACATAAAATAATTTGGAAAATTAAAGTAGGTATTCGTAGTAGAGTGTAGAAAATATAGATGGCGTTGTACTCTACGCTTCACCGTTTTTGTTAAGTGAAAAGTAAAACAATGTTCGCTTTTAAATTGGGGGAACGACATAATTTATTTTAAATTGGGGGAACAATAGAAAGAGGAAAACATGGAGAAAAACTGCTTGCGTCTTGCCTTTTAATTCTATTTTTTTGTTTGAGGAAAAATTCTGCATACGCAAAAAACTCCACTTCCGTTTAAAACTCAACGTAGACCAATCATGAATAATCAGGCAAGCAAGATTATGTGATAACAAAATTTTTATAAATAAGAGAGGTTCATATGAGAACAAAGAAGAATCGTTTAAAACCATAGAAATGATTAGTTCTGTGTTCTCAACCATCCGCTGCAAGTAGGGAAGACTTGTTCCTTTGAGTACTTGATATATTTTCCTCTTAATTCCAACCAATTTAATTTTCTTCAACTGTAGTGACGCTACATAGAATAACTTCCTATTTATTCGACATTTAAAATTTAATTTCATTTAAACATAAAAATTTCATTGAGACTACATTCAAACATTTATTCGTTCAAAGGTACACGGTGGTCAAGTTCCTTTGAATACACTACAATTTCAAATTTGTTTTTAGGAGATAATAAATCAATTAAATAATTCGTGATTAAATTTTAAGAGAAAAAACAGTAATGGAGTTATAATTCAACAAAATCATGCTTTTAGATTAATCATTTAACATTGTATCTACTGTTGCATAAACTGCAAAAGTTAACAGTGCTCTTTGATGTGTCAACGCTAATAGGCTTTAGATTATTAACATATTCAAACTGTTCTTGGAAGCATTAAAACTGTCGTCTTTCATCACATCAAATACTTCCTCATTGTATAATATACATTTTCGGATAGTTCAAAACGCTCCAAGTACTTAATTTTCAATTCAACAAGTTTATGTAGCATGTTTATGAAGTGCACTCAATTTTACATTTTCAAATTATTAGTTAAGTTGATGTATTAGTTATGTGAAACATAAAAGTGAATATACTGATACTCACAATAAAAAGCTTTATCTGGTAGTGCACAATACAATTTCATAAAAACCGAATAAAAAAAGAAAAATAAGTTCCGAGAAAAAGTTGGATTTTGAAGCTTAAATTTTCAAACACTGTCCACGCACATACACACAATTAACTCTTCTGAACAACACTTTAGTACAACAGCAGTACTCTCTACTGTATATTTCAAGTAGTTATGGCTTATGCTACCAAAGATCCTCAAAGAGCTACAAAACTGAAATGTGTTCAAAGGTACAACACTATTTACTATCAAAGCCATTTGATAAACTCAGATGTTTCAGAGACAAGTTGCATTATAAAGTATCTGAATGAGAGGTACAAATGAGGTCTACGAAAATTCAAAGGAAAAATATTTTCTACCAGTTTTGTAAAATAAGATTAAACATCCACAATGAAATCTGTTAGATTCGATGGAAAAAATTTGAATATTTTGTCTAAAATTCAACGAAAAAGCAAAAACACCACAAATATTTATAACCCCTTTTACTATAAACTTAAAAATAGGATTAAAATTATGAATTCCAGATAGTTATAAATTGAAATCATTTATTTAATTAAATTATCTGTACACTTACTGTTCCCATAGCTTTTTTCAGTACAAATTAAATACGCTATTTGTAATAATTTGCATGAGCAGAAATTAAAGAACAAGCATAATTATAATTGAATTACTTGTGTTTGAGTAGTTCGGGTAAATAGATGGAGCAAATGAATTTTTTAGGCAGAAAATAAATAATTGGTTAAAATCTAACACCTACACATAATTTAAGATACATAAAATAATGAAATACATAAATGCAGCAGTAGCAGCTTAACAAACAGAAATGAAATTTCTGTCATGGATATTATTTGTATACTGGAGAATGGGTAAGATAGGTAGTTGAATTTTTACGTCGCACTGGGGCAACACAAAGTTTGGAGAATGGGAAAAAACAGATATAAAAAATTTGAATTTAACCACCTGTGAGGTTTATTCGCCAATTTTTCAGATACGTTTAAACATGTTTGTTTTGAGCTACGGAACCGCAAAATGTTCCTGAAACTGCACAGGAGAGCTCTACTACAATGGAACTCTTCAGCAGTGATTACAGAAGGCAATGAGAAATCTGGAAGACAGAAATCAGCGCAAAAAAAGAAAATGCGAGTATACACGAAAATAGGTCTAGACGTCAAAAATTAAGGAATCGTCTTTGAACATGCGAATGAGATGCAATTGAAGTGAACGTTCAGAGGTTAATTGAAAAAACACGACGACATTGTGCACTATTTTGCCATGCAGTTATTTGAAATATGAATTAACACCAGTACCAAGTATAGTTCGTACCCGCGAGAAGGCAGTCGAGTCATGTGATTGGACGAGTCTATTCTTTAAACAAGGTGATAGGTTGGAATGTAAACAAAGCGCTTCCAGAATTGGCGTCTTTATCGCGAATTCTGGTTCTAAGTTTATCGTTTGGTGCCGTAAGCGATAGCAGTGATAATGAGTTGACGGGGCATTTCAATATATTCAAAAATCGACTGACCCAAGGTCGACTGCTTTCTCGTCGGAAGCCGAACTATATATCAAATCGCTGCTTTATATTTTTGATTAATTTTATTTCATTTGAAGGTACGAAATGTACCTTCAAATGAAATAAATGCGAAATTTTCTATGCTTAAATTCGTCATAAATGGATTCCAATTCGTCAATTCCCAAACAATTAGAAAATTTAGAGCTATGTACAGATGATATGTACTATAGGTCTACTAGTTTTATTAAAAACACAAATGCTGACGATTCAGTGAAAGTTTTTTTGTTGGAATGAAACAAAGATTGGTAGAAACTTTTACCTTCATTTTAATTCTAACAATTACAATTTTCGATATCCGATGGATTTCTTCACAATGTGTCAAAGAGACAAAGGCTTTTGCTCGAATAGGCAATAAAAATCGGTCCGCGATAATCTGGGAAATAAAATAACCCCGCAGCGGTAAGAGCATCCAAAAGGAGATTTTCTTTCAAGGAATGCACCAAGGAGAAGAAATGTATAAGAATGTTGACCTCCACTTGGCGCTTTTGGAGTCGGGGGCAGAAATTTTTCTTTTTTTATTACTTTTGTAGAAGTTATTTTCTTTTTCTTCTGCGAGCTCAGGACCAAGGACGTGAGAACTAGCCTTCGGCAACTTTAACCTACATAGGTTGGGGACGGCCGAAGGAAAAAAAAAGTAGGTGCCTTTTTTAAAGTATTTCTTCTTACTCGGGTTTTGTTTGTGGGAAAGTTTCCCTTTGTTTTCAGTTTTCCACATTTAAATGAGGATAATTGGGTATTTCCTTTTTTTCTCGCAAGACAATTCCAGCCTGCTCCAATTGGGAAGATTGATGCAGATGTAAATAGCAAATGGTATCTATGAATAAACGACTGAAATGTAAATTGATCATCTCTTAATGTTGTCTATGCATCCCTGCCAACCTCCAAAAAAATTTCGTAGATTTTTACGACATAAAAACCAACGCGCAATGCAACATGCCTGAATATAATTATCAAAATAAAAAGTAATTAAAATCGCCACATTAGCAACAATTGTTCCAAATTGTGCTTTAGAAAGCTTTTCAAAACAAAAAAAAAACCTGCTTTTTTCTGTTATAATTTTGTCTGCTTGGCGGCAGTTCTAACTCGGAGAAAGCGATTTGGTGATTTTGCACAAAAAGCACCAAATATACTAAAAAATGAGGAATTAAAATTTTGCAAAAATGCAATTCATTAAAATTTTAATGAATTGCGAATTGCGGCTGGTCAACACCAATTAACCGCCAAACCTCGTCAAACTACATTGTAAGGTAACCGCAATATTTATTATAAGACTAGCAGAATTACCCGGCGATGCTCGGGTTGAATTGGTTAAATGTTGATTCTATTTTATAGAAAATGCAAGCATCATTTAAGTGTACAGAAAATATTTTTTAACATCGTTTTAACTTTTTCATAGCTTCTACAATTTACTTCGGACGCAAATATGTATACATAATATATCCATTCATATAATCCATTTCATATTCATCACTCTTGCTGTAAGACAAACTACAAAACTTTTTCTGAGATGACTTCAGAAATCGATTTTGAGTGATTACAAATGCTAATTAAGTTCATTTTCAGTAAAAATTAGGAACTTTCAGGGTAGTCTTGCACTCAGTTTTCCAATCAATCTTTATTATTTGTGGCTATCCTTGCACCATGGATTCGATGTTTTCGAATTACATTATCATTGTGAGAGGATGGCAAATTAAACTGTACGGCATTCGTGGTTAATTTATTTTGAAGCACTTTTTCTTGAAAATTCTATTCAGTCGCACATGGAAACGGAACTTGTTTTTAAAACAAATGTCATCAGTGTAGACAAAGCAAACTCAATGGATTACTCTTTTTACAAAATCACTGCTTTCAATGAATGTTTCACATGTACCTAAGTTGTATGCGAACAGTTACAACTTCAAGTAAGCAACCTCGACCTTCTGCCACTTAAGACAAAAAAAAATTCTATTTTTCAACAGTCTTAGTTTACATACTTCCTTACTATAATATTATTGGCAAAGTCTTATTTAAAATTCGCTTTCCTCCAACAGAAAAATTTAGTTTTAAATCGAATCCTTAAAGTACTGTTTCAATTGAGACTCAGTTTTTATATGGAAAGAAACCACGTACCTATTTAGAAGGATAGATGTAGTTACTTGACTATGGAGTACAGCTTTCAATAATACCCATGAAACATGAAAAACAAATGTAAATTAAATCGATTTTAATCGTCTTGTAATGAAAATATGTCAAAATTTAGAAATATCTTTGAACTAAAACGTATGGCTACCCGTTTTGATTTAACGTAACATATTTTATTTTAGAATAACTTTATTTTAACTTTACCCCCAGTCATTTTAAAATAAGTTATACACCTTACTTAAAAAGGTTTTCATTTATTTTTATGAAACAAAATCCTACAAACTACAACGTAATTATCCAAAGACTTAAGGAAATTTCGTCGAAATATACATATTCCACCAAGAAATTTACCCATGTCTAGTGGTATTTGGAAGAAAATAAAAATAATTCATTATAATTTAACTTCTAAATAATATATTTATAATATGGAAAGTAATGGAACACATAAATACAAACAGAAAAGAAATTCTGGTCATTGAAAAATGTAGAATTCTGAAAAACGAAAGATCTGAGCAAGCATGTCGTATTTCGACGTCATGAGAATATTCTGAAATAGAGAAATTCGAAAAAGACGCTTTAAAAATATTCATAGACAATAATGAATTATTTACAAAAAGAACAAATTTACAAAACTTAGAAATGCTCAAATATGACCGCAACATTTCTGTCTTATCTCAAATACAAACACGGAATTTTAAATCTAATTTATAAAATAAAAATTAATTCTGGAGTTGCCAGATACCGAATTGCAAAATTACGCTTTTAAGATCAAATATTTTTTGTTTTGGCTTTTAGTGTTCCATTACAGAATGCAAATTGTGTAAAATTAAGTATTTTAAATATTCATTTTTTTATCATTCGAATATTCCTAAATTATTTATATTGTGGAAAGAAATAAAAAAATCAGTTCAATTATAATTAGAATTTTAATCTGTTCAAATATAACGTTTCGGAAAAAATTGTTTTTCAAGCAATACTGGTAAAAAAAAGTTTTATTAGAAATTTTGATTTTCGATCAATACTGGTAAAACAAACTGAGTTGCATACCGCAATCGTTTTATGCTCAATGATTTTCCTATGGTAATTTCGAATTGATTAGCTCCTCTGCACACCTAGGTTAAAGAGAACGGGGTTGATATGTAGCTTGCGTTACTCGCAGGGTTCCAAAGTATAAGTGTACCAAATTTGGTGTGGATTGGTCAAACGGTGTAGATTTGAAGAGAACATATATACACATCCATTTTTATATATAAAGATAACATTTGGACAGAGGAAGTAAAATCTTCGCAGACCGTCTGGTTTGTTTGCACTAAAAGTCTACAGGTCTTCGGAAGAACTCTCATTTTCATATATTTTTTTATTTTTTAATACATAAAAATCTACACAATCTAGATCTATAAAACTACGCGTATGCCCAATAATTATCATTTGCGCGCGCATTGTTATCTTGGATGGCGGAGAATTGAGATCAGTTTGCACTTAAATTAATTTTTTTACTCCAGTTGGCAACATTTAAAAAATATTTTTAGTAAGCTTTTTCTCCGTCAGTTAGAATATTTCTCGACTACTTTTACGTCGACTTCTATGTTTTGGCTAATTATTTGTAGGGACGCATGGATACATTATTTTAGAGCCATGGCCTCTGCTACTGTAAATAGATTTGTTGTAAATATCCAAGTTTTAATTACAGTTCATTTACTTGTACCAACTACATCGGACAAACAAAAACGAAATTAAAATCACTAAGACAATTGAAGTAGGAGCGATACTTTTTTTATGTGAAAAAATGGTGTAAAATTTGAACACCAGGTAAGTACAATAAATTTTTACGCGGATTTCACTTCAAAATAAAAAGATTTTTTCGTAAGCACCGTTACGTTTTTAGTAGAATATACAATCTTTTTTACTTTGAAATAAAATTATCAGAACTACAGAAATACAATCAGAACTGAAAATGTACACGGATAAACTTTTATTCATCATTTTTAAAAGTACAAATTCTTGCCTGCATTTATTTCGAATTTCTGTAGTAAAATTACCATTTGTAAATGATCATTTGCCATTTTTAAATAAACATAGAAAACAGGGTCAGTTTTATTTAGAGCTGGGTTTTTTTAACTACACAAAAATATCAGGAGGATCTGTGGAAACAAATTATTAAGTACTGGACAACAATGAAGTACTTTCAACAAATTTCAACACAAAAATTTGAAAAGGAAGAAATAAAGTAGAATAATTTAAAGCTGATTTATTAAAGATTGTTTTAAATTCACGATTAAGGCCTCTGCATTTCTGTGCACACAGTGGAAATGGTTTTAAAGACAGAGTAACTACTTAAAGTAAAATTGAGCTCGAGACGAATTAGCACAGAAAATTAAATTGAATTCATTTACATTTTCTAGTAAATCGAACTTTTGTGTAGAATCGAACAGAATATTTCACATAACAATGATTTCAATTCCCATTATTTTACTATTAGAATCTATTATTGGCAAAAATGTCTTGTTTAACAGTAGTGAAATTTCCGTCTTTTAAAGAGTTTTTATGTTATTCAATGAAAGAAATAGTTATACTAATAATATTCATCAAGACAATAAAAAGGAATACTAATACGGAAACAATTTTAGCAATTTGAGAACATTAATTGAAATACTATGTGTTGCTTTTTCCTGAGCAACGCTATGCTTGCAGGAAAACAACATTTACAGTACCAAGGAAATTGTCCTGTACAGTTTATTGTGAATCGCACGAAATGTGTTTTGATTTTTAATTTCCTATAAGATTAAAATAAATTCAAATTTATGACTGAAAGAAAGGTTGAGGATAATATTGTATACAATTGTAGTGAATGGAAATTAAAGAACGTTCTTAACAGTGCATATAACTACTGACATAAATCAGCGCGTCATTAACAGTGCGTATAACTACTTAAATAAAAATTTTCTCGGTTTTTGAGTTATTTCAAGAAAGTTTCCTTTTTAATACAGAAAACGAATTTATTTCTTTGAAAAACAGAGAAGTTGTTGCTAAAAACGAGATTTGGCTCAGAAAAAAGTTGGAATTAGTCATAGCTGGCATGCTTTGTTCTAAGGTGCATGCTAATAAAAGTTTTCTTAATATAAAATTATCTATCCACTTCAAATGGATTAAAAGTAATAATAAAACACCCAAACTTAGTAACAGTTAGAATTCAAAATCACGATTTTTTAGAAAATCAATATTCAGTCATATTGAGAAATCGAGCCTATATTAAAAAATCACTAAAATGATTCACAGACCAATTTGTCACATTTATGTTAAACAAAACAGTACCTCACGATATATCTCGCTTCTTGGGGACAAGAAAAAGAACGATATACTGAGGCTGAGTTGAATTTACGTAACACTGGATCACACAATAGTCTATTAGGGACGGTCAGGGATCAATCCCAAAGGGTGAGTCGAGAAAAACTTGTTTATAAAAATGAAAAGGCACCACATTATACACATACAGGCGAAGATCGACAACGCCGCAACCATAAACCTCAAAGCACTCAATCTTGAGTTATACACATGAATTACGCGTGTTTTGGCATTCTATCGCCAGAGCTGCCACCGCCAAAGCATTAGTAAAAAACAGCATCAGTAGTATAAATTTTTAAAAGTGCGTAGTAGCAAAGGTCCCATCTTAAACTATATTTTGTAACAATTTAAATTGCTCTGATACAAAACGAATCGACTAAAACACAAAATGTGCGAAAAAGTATGAAACAGTGGAGATATCGCCAAATTTAAATTTTAAAATTAGACTAAATATTGTCTTAAGGTTTCCATATGTGACCACCGATTCTGATGTTTTTCTTTCATGGTTGGAGCCAAAACTTTGAAATTGGCGTCTCTTGAAAAATCCGAAAAATATTTTCCCATCCGCTATCAGTTAGAAAAGGGGACTAAATATGTTAACGGTTGAATTCTCAGAAAAAGTCGCCAAGATTTGAAAAACAGTAGCAAAAGTCGCCTTTTAGTTGCCTGTGACAGCCCTGTATTACTACTCGGTTTTTCATTTAAAATGATATAAAACCCCAAGTTGAACGCAAAATAGATGGTAACAGCTTTTATGTACTATTAAATTCGGTACATGTTTGAAAACAGAAATTCCTTCTTATTTACGATATCCTGAGACCTAAATCTTTTATACCACTTCAGTTTAGGTTACCTGGCTCGGGAAAGTCCCATTCTTAAAACTGAAAAGTTAAATATTCATTGTTTTCAAAATGAGACTGCTATAAGTATACGAAAAGAGAAATAAATATATACATTTGCGCAAATGTTCCAATGAGTACTTAGAATATCCTTTTTTGAGGGGCCCGCTATCTCAGCCTAGTAAAGGGGCCTGTCATTTAACTTTGTTTTGGGGCCCGGAGTCCAAATATTAAGGATAACTCTGAATCCGTATCAAGCAATGTCACCAGATCTGAATTCAATTGAGCAATCTTGGGATGCTCTATGACGTCGCGTTACAGCCTACACACCACCACCAAGAATTTCAGAACTAAGACGTGCTCCAATGCGTGAATTGGACTCTGCCACAGGAACTCTTGGACAGCCCTGTGGAAAGCATGTCTGCTTGTTGTGAGGTTTGCCATCAGGGTCAGTTGCCAGAAAGGGTCAGTTGCCTCTTCTAAGGGAGACATGTATTTTTCAGTTGTGAGATTTATTGACTTACGATTCTGAGTATTTTGAGTTGTATTCATGAACACTGAAGCACATCAAGGGTAGGTTTCAATGTGCACTCATTATTTACGAATACTCCACAAAAGATAATAAGTGAATAATAATAAATAACAAGTGATTTTTCACAAGAGCCCGCTGTATTTTGTACTTAAAACAATACAGCGGGCTCTTGTGAAAGCTAGGGTGAAGAGCTTTACAGTTAGTTTCAAACAAAGAACGCGTAATATAAAGTACAAAGGGCGCGGTAGTCCACATGGAAGAGTAGCGGATTAGCAACCGGAGGGCTGCGAGTTCAAAACTAGGCCCAATCAAAAACCGTCGTGTACACGGGGGCTTTAAATCTGTCGTGGCCTCAAATGTCCTCGTGTTGACGTGGTGTGGATTTTTATGGCACAAGGTCCAAAAGCGGACAAGCTGCGCCAGGCGTGGTGTGGAAGTTTGGACAGTGGAGTGACAGCTTGGGTGTTCACCTCTTCATCTATCTGATCGCGGTACAAAATTACTCGGTGTTGTCCTCGGATCTTTCCCTTGGGGATTGATCCCGAACCGTCGCCAATAGCCCGTTGTGTTGCTCCAGTGTGACGCTAATTACCTACCTATCAATAAGGTACAATTTTACCACACATTATTTTTAAAAACAAATACTGACTCTCCTGATCCATCGCTCTATTACTTCCCTCGGAATGTGTAGCCTTTTTTCTGGCACAGCTTGGCCGTTTTTGGAACTTGCGCCATAAAACCCCAACATCCCACCCTAGCTTTTTTCACGTCCCCCTAGAAGTATTTACTGCACCCCGCGGCAGTGTCACATTCTTAGAGAAAGAGTAAACAATGAAACAGCAACTCCACTCCAAGAAAACGGCCGGCCACCGAAATGGGAGTCCTTAACGACCATCCGCCACTCTCTAACCAGAGCTGACTTAATAACCACCGCAAAGCGACAAACGCGATGGGAGGGGACAGAGGAATCCACTTGGCGAGTTATGATCCGGATGCCGAAGTGGAGGACCAAGGTCCACCCGGGAGGGTTCTTGACCGTCTTTCATTTGAAGGAATTGCTGCTACTTCTCTCTCTCCTGAGTCTCACTTCGCGTTCGCTTCGTATTGCCAGCTGTGAGAATCTCAGGACAAGACATATCACATTCAGTGCACCCGCTGCCTCATCTCCACATCAGAAAGACAAAATTCATTAAAAAAAAAGAATGTCACATAAGGGTGGAGATTATTTAAGTTAAAAATATAGATCTAGGGGTGTGAAAGAACATAAGTCGCAAGCGCAAAAACAATTAGGTAGGTACTCGAACGTCGCAGCAACACAATGGGCTATTGGCGACGGTCCGGGATCAAACCTGAAGGGAAAGATACGAGGAGACACCACATAATTTTGAATCACGGTCGCAAAACCATTAGGCCTCCGCCCAGTCGCAAAATCGAAGGGAGGTCACCCTCCCTACTGACAGAGAGGGTTTAGTTTCGGTGATCAATTTTACTCGGGTACTTATTCCCTGCACTGTTGCTTGCTCGCCCAGAAAAGCTTGATAAGAGGGAGGAGGTAGAATTTAATCACATTAAGACTTTAAGGATAGAATTTACATGAAAGGTAGTGATATAATTAGTGGTCCTATCAAAAATCCGTTCCAAGAAAATGTTGTCTTTAATGGAGGTGGTATCTGAGCGCGGTTTATGCAATCCTTCGCGAGTTCGCTTTGTATTTATTGTAATTTAAAATGTTACCAAATCCAAAATATGCAATAGGACCGCCGTATTTCAGTGGGTTTGCCCACTGCGGTAACCTGCAATTTGAAGGCGGCACATGTTCGATTCCCTTCTTCTGTGTCAGTAAAAGTTTCCTAGTGCGTGCATGTCCATTACTTGACATTGGTAACATTTTAAATGACGAACAAATGCAAAGTGAACTTGAGAGAAAGACTGCTCCGCGACCACCTCCATTAAAGTCCACATTGTCTTGGAACGGATTTTTTGGCCCCTTGCGCCATAAAACTCACCCCAACCAACATGTGAAATATCCGGTTGGGTGATTGAAAATTTAATTGATCGCTTTTAGATCCATCGGGAAACGGGAGACTGCTGGTACTTCGGTCGAACACAAAATATTAATTAGATATGATTAAGTCTGGGTTGATTGATGCCCAACTTCGACTCCACAACCATCTCGCAAACAATGAGAAACATGGAAGGCACAAAGTAAAGCAATTTCTTCGCGCTAATGCATCCTAATGAGAAAGATGCTAATTTAAAACTACTTAAAAGGGCTCTCACAATTAAACAGCCGGCAAATTATTTCATCACGTTCCTACCGAACACCCCATCCCACATTCTATTCATCAATGAAAATGCAATTCCCCACAAATAACAAGTACCAGCGACAACCAATCAAGAGCGAGATGGGAGGAATGCAATTTTCTTTCTCTCATTCATTTTTATTTTTTGGGATTTTTTTTCGTTCGATTACAAAGAGATTCACGGAAAAAAAAAAGAACCGCAGCCCCATCCAGAGTTCCGGATTCCAAGAGTGGACACTCAATTGAGCACGTGATGGCTACCGAATTCCTGCAGAACTAATTCCGCGACCAACTGACCATGACCGAGCGAAAAAACTCGTCCAGCCGTGACTTCCAACCCAAAGCACACATGCCGATCGGAACTGTTCAATTTGTTTCACCCTTCTTTTAATATATTAAATAATAAATAAATAAATGAAAAATGGCAGCGCATGTGTGACGGATGGGTGGATTGAGATCGCAGCCGTGTTGCTTTTTGAGCGATTTTTTTGGACGAGAGGCGGACCTTTTTCTTTTCATGTCTTTGATGAAAGAGTGCCGCTAATGCGTTGATTTAGGGTCAATAAAATATGAAATCTCTTAAGGAATTCTTGGGATCGCGGTATAAGATATCGAAAAGATTGCGGGACGAAGCAAGATGCGCGTACTCGATGGCATCCATGTTGTTTTCATCTTTTCCTCGAATCACCATTCGTTTTGGTCGAAATTGTATTCCCTTTGAAAGAAAATATAATTTTAAACACTCTAGTACTTTTTATCTTTCATGTCTTTTTTACTATTATTCCATAGTATAAATCTGATAAAAGAAAAACAAAACCTCATTCGCCTTCCTTCAAATGTGCTCGGACGAGCACGTCGTGGTCATTTTTTTGCCAATGAAGTTATTACGAAAACAGATAACAGAAAACTTAAATTAATTATAAATTAGGGTTTAAGTCCATACACCTAAAGGAGATGTGTCCCTGAGGGATTATATTTTCAGGAAAGATATTTACATAGTTTTAAAAGGGTTGTGGTTATTCAAAAATAGTTAATACATAACTATTGTCCGTGCAGCAACACAACATCCACCAAACAAGGTCTGCCCTATGTCCTTCCTGTTTTTTCCCATCTTAAAAAATGTCCCCTTTGGGTTCTTATCTTAGACAACCCTACAAGAGGCCACAAACCTCGCCGGCTGGGGATTTTAAAGAGTTCCATAAGTTCGAATATAAGTAGAAAAGAATAAGTATAAGAAAGAAAGAATATAAGTTCCATAAGTATCTTGATTATTCGAGGTGATACCGGATAACCCGAAACTCGGATAAAGACATAGTAACACAAAACTGCCAAAACGAAATGCAGGAAAAAATTACTGTACTACATATTACTAAAAGATTCATAAGTAATCGATACTCGGATTTGTGTCGCAGTATCTGTAGTTATAATTTCACAAATCTGGACGTGAGTTATTCTGTATCAAATCTGGCTCTAATAACACGGATACTAGCTTAATCGGAGCTCGGATAATCAAGGTTCTACTGTATTTGTAGTATCAGACGGTATGTCTAAATTATGGAATTAATAAGCAATCTTACTGTTTCGACTATTTTTATCTTTACACTACGATTATTTTATAGTGTGCTTCGCGCAGCTTGTCCGTTTTTGGACCGTGTGCCACAAAACCCAAAAAGTCCAATCCTATCCCAATCTTCCTAGTTATAAAGTAGTGTGAAGAGTGCTTGCGCTTAAAGAAATCGCTACTTTTCAGAGAAAATAAATATGAAACATGTTTTGTGACACAAAATTCTATTGAAAATTGCGTATCGGTTGGATAGTTATGAAAGACCGAATACTTGAACGCAAGATCCTAAAATTAGAACTGATACAGAAAGATAAAGTGATGTTTTTTATAAAAAAAAGGCTGTAGCCGTGGATAATAAAGCATTTTTGATAAGCTAGAGCCGAGGATAATAAACGGCGAAACAGAATTCTAGATGGGTTTCCTAATTTCAGAAACACTAGTCCTCAGATGAAATACTTTTAATTATTTCATTTCAATAAGCAATCTTCTTCAATAAAGTATTTTGGTTTTTATCAAACTGCATTTGTAGGTTCTTTTTTCTTGTACATTTTGGATCATATTTTTGTTCTCTGTAATTAGATATTTTTCTGTAGAGAAACAAGAACCGTGGTAGCCCAGTTGGTAGTCGCGGATTAGCAACCAGAGTATCGCAATTCCAAAAAGTAGATACAACCAGAAGACAGTAGAGGGGGCTGAACAAGTGAATCTGTCGCAACCTCACTTATCCTCACGTTAGCATGGCGTGGAGAGTGGGGTGCTAGCTCAGGTGTTGACCTCGTCATCTAATCACGATTCAAAACGACGATGTGTTGTCCTAGGATATTTCCCTTCAGGACCGTCGCTAACAGCCCGCAAAGTAAATTCAACTACCAACTGTAGAGAAACAACAATTAAATACTTACAAAATCCTTTTTGTTTCATAAACTCTCCTGATGGCTGTCTCGACGAGGTATCTCGTCATTAACAAACTGCCCAGACCATGATGGACGAGAAATCTGGTCACTAGAAAACTGACTCAGATCATGGACGAGATATCTCGTCGAAACCACTTGGAGGGTTAAATAAATCGTGATTCAAGAAAATAATGTACGAAGACCTACGAAAATTGGAAACGGGGTGACATTTTTATGCAAAAAACGGGGGGTTCTGAGATACGTAAAGTTTGGAAACCACCGCCTTAAGGCTTCAAAAGACAATAATTTCATGCAAACTACTAAATAATCGAGTTTCAATCTCCCTGAGAAAAGCACCAGTCGAGACGATCCTTTGTCCTACTTTATCCACCAGACTGGCCTTTGGTGGCGATCACTGGCGTCCCAAGGGAAACAGTAGGTCATATTCCCACGAAACTTTTCCTCGGAGTTAGACTCAACATTAAGAGGCAAGGACGAAAATCGGTGCATCACAGCCTTGCCCTGGGCATCTACATCACAGGTAAGTGCGTTACAAGATCGTCTGAGCGTGTAATGCGAACGAAGTTTTCCCAATTTTCCTCCCTCTACCTGAATCCCTGCTGCCCCCGGGGGTACTCGAGTGGAGGGGGTGTCCCGGAATAGTTACGGTATTTCCGTAACGCGTGTTTTCTTGGCGTGGGAATGTTTTGGCGTTCACGATCCAGTGGCGTTAAGGGGTAAGTGGGGATCGAAGTCAACTGAGCATGGAGTCGTAGTAAGGATTCCGGACGAGTAATTGGGAAGAGTGGTTTGCTTCCCCATTCACAATCGGATGACCGATACCCTTAGACGGAACTAATGAATGATTGGGATGGGAAAGCGAATGGAGTAAGGAAAGCAGGGTATGTTGACCCGAGTTATCACATGTTTAACGGCAAGTGATTCCCAACAAGAGTGTCGTTGATCTTTAGAATGACAAGGGTCGGGGAAGATTTTGTGGGAATAAATGAAATATACAGTAATACCTCTCGATATGTTGCGCTGCTAGGGGAAATAAAGAAAGCGCAGTTCCTAGGGAAGCGATATAGCGAGGTATACTTATTTTAGAAAAAGCATTGGACCAGTTATGCATTCTATTTCGAAATGGTTGGGATGGTTTTGTGGCGCAAGGGGCATATTTGGCCATGCTGCGCCAGACATACACAATGGAAGTTTTACTGAGTAACAGACATAATCTAAGTAATCTTTACTGAGTAAGTCTAATCAAGTAACAGACATACACAATGGAAGTTTTACTGACACAGAAGAGAGAAATACACCCAAGGAGGAATGCACCTGACAGGAATCGAACCTGCGCCGCTTACAACTCGAAGGTTGCTAGCGTTGTGGACATAACCACTGAGCCACAACGGCCCCTATTTCGAAATGAGTTTGGAAAGCAAATCATCTTGACACAAACTATCATCACAAGCTTTACGGCAAGTGATTCCAAATAGGTGGGGGTGTAGTGCCTTTGCACTTTGGGATGCCAACGGTCAGGGGAGATTTTGAGAATAATAATAAAAAACAGTAACACCTCGATATATCGTGCTACTATAGGAAGTAGAAAAAGTGCAGCATTCCGAGGGAAGCGACATAGCGAGGGCCGAGAAAATGAACATATTTTAGAGGGAAAAATTGCGCAGATTATGCTTTCTATTCCGAAGTGAGTTCGGAAAGCAGGGAAGTTGACCCAAACTATCACCACATACTTAAAGGGCAAGGGATTCCTTATAGGTGTGCCGCTGCTCTTTAGAATGACATGGGTCGGGGAGATTTTGTGGGAATAAATGAAAAATAAATAATCTCTCGAATACAGTGTGCTTCTAGAGGGGGTGAGAAAAAACGCGATACATCGAAGGCCGTGAAAGAGTACCTTTTTAGAGAAAAAGAAAAGAGCAAATTATATATACTATATTACGCGTTTTTTTTTTAATTATAGAGTACAAGAATACAGGTAGAATATCTTCATATATATATAGCTCATTTACGATTTTTTCACCTTCTATTCTGCGTCCCCGATCGATGATGAACCTCCACCCCCTAACTTGACGATGTTTGTCCTTACTTATCAGTTCAAAAGACCATGTTTTACAAGTTGCACAGTGACTAAATAGTGTTCATCCAGGAGCTTTTCCAGAATCACCTTTCAATTTAAAAAAATCGGGAGTTGCTGACAGGCAATTCCTATGATAAAAGGAGGTACTTTATGCTAATGATTAATTGATAGTCATGACTAATTTTATATTTACAATTTTGGGTAGCATCGTGCCATTGCCACCACAATATTACTCAGCGTTTTTTCATCAGCAACAAATTTCTGCAACAAGAAATTGTCATTTTAGATACTGAAACACCTCGGCAGTCAATGAAAAGAATCCCGACGGAGAAGCCGAGCAGATTCAATTTCCAAGAACATTAATTACCCCACGCATATTAATTAGCGCTAATCGACATATTCACCTTTCCCATTTCTCCTACCACCGTTACATCGTTCAAGCCAGACTTCATTACTCCCTATCGGCAGATTAAAAAAACCAAACAACCAAATGAGTCCAGACTGGCTGAATATACCGGACGAACCACATCGCCGCTATACAGGCAGTCTGTTCAAAGCCGAGGAATGTCCGATCGACCGACCCATCTGGATAGTTGGGATGTTTGCGAGCCCACTCACCTATTCGAGCGAGCTATTTATCAAGAGGAGAGGACATCATTACAAGCTTAAGAACTGTCTACTTATTTCCCAGCTACAGATCCCTGTGGGTGATACGACATTATCGACAGGTAGAGGATCCCTTTCAGAGTGGAGCACCGGGTTCAGGAATGTGATTAATAAGCGCTCTTCAAGCGTGAGATATAACCACAGCGCCTTTGAAAGGGTTAGTCTTTTCGACCAGATAAAAGGGTTCTAGCTTGGAGACTTGAAATGCCCACTCACTTTTTTTTTTACGCAGAATCATATTTCCTTCAGCATAAATAATGACCCGATCGCTTGATATGTGAATGGATAAAAAATTGAGTGATATCGTCTTTGTTTTACTCTTTGAAACTAATGGATAGAATTCTTTTCATTCGATAGAGGGATAAACAAGTGGTGAGCTAGACTTTTTGGGACCTGCGGCAAATGAGGCCGATGACGCCCTCCGTCAAATATAAAATGTACGTATTTAAAATGATCAAGAGCAATATGTAAAATATAGGTATTGTATACACTGCCTAGGAAATATAGAACGCGAGAGGTTTTAAGGCAAAGCTTGAAATGTCTGCATTATTTTAATATAATTTCATTAGCCATTGTATATAATATCCATGCATTATACAGAATAATATTTACGCAAAGTATGGAAAGAGTCAGGAAAGGGAATATTTTATACTTTGAGAGTTTGCCTTTTGGCATTATAGAATGCAGAGGTAGGTAGTTGAATTAACGTCGCACGGGTGCAACACCACGGGTTATTGGCGAAGGTCCGTGATCAATCCCAAGGGAAAGGATCCGAAGACAACTCGCAATTTTGAATCAGGGTAGATGATGAGGTTACCACCTGAGATGGCATCCCACGCTCCGATCTTCCACACCACGCCAACGTGGACATTTGAGGCCATGGAAGATTTAACATACACCAGCCCCCACGTACACGAAGGTCCTTGGATCTAGTTTCGAATTATCAACCCTCCGGTCACTAATCCACTACTCTTCCTACCGGACCACGTTGACGTGGTGTGGAAGTTTGGAGAGTGGGGTGCCAGCTCAGGTGACCTCGTCATCTTACCGTGATTCAAAATTACGAAGCGTTGCCCTTGGATCTTTCCCTACGGGATTAATCCTAGACCGTGGCTAATAGCCCGTTGTGTTGCTCCAATGCGACGTTAATTAACTACCTACCTTCCAACCGGGCTGCCGCAAACCCGCTTAGAATGCCTAGGAAAAGCGTGAAAATTAAGCATTTCATACTATGACTTCCTATTTATGGCATTCTATAGATTTCCTCCACTAACAAACGTGGCACAGAAATCGGCATTATTTGTATATTGCCAAATGGCAACAAAGGTATATAAATAATATAAAATCAATAGTGACTAATTTTGCCGATTCGTTTAAATGTGCTGATTTAGAATTCATCAATCCAATTAGCCATGATTTGAGTTATAAAATACTTTTTAAAAATTATCGGAAGGACTCGCGCTCTAATGAAATTCTTCAGCCTTCTGATGACAGGAAATGAGGAATAGAGAAGAAAAGGAGGAAGATAGAAATCGGCGCATAAAAGAAAATGTGAGCGAATGATAGAAAATCGGTTCAGTCGATATTATACCGATTCCACTTTCAAGTTAATGAATGGGATGCAATTGAAGTGGACGTCCAGAAGCTAATTGCGGTTAACGTGACTGAGGTATGAACATTTCGCCAAGTACTGTATTGGAAATAAGAATTAATCCCAGTACGTGCATGAATGCTGTTCATATTTTGCGGCTAAGTATATTACATTTGAGGTAGGAATGTGCATAGCAATGTTAATATCGATTATAAACGGATTTAAATAAGGCTTGAAAAGTGAGTAACGATACTGCCATCAATTGATATTAAGTAAAAATTGCGCCAGTTTAAATAATAAGGTTAAAATGCATTAATTAGTGCTATATTCATTTGTCGAAAGTTATAGTTATAGTGTGACTTAAAAAATAATACAATTCAATAGATGACTAATTTTTTACTGCAATTAATTCCTGACTTTTTTCGGGTAACCCGATAGGTAGAGCAACGGATGCGACCGGAGGGTTGCAAGTTCGAATACAACCAAAGACCGTCGTGTACCAAGGGGGCTGGTACGTTAAATTCGTCGTGGCCTCAAACGTCCTCACGTTGGCGTGAAAGTTTGGAGAGTGGGGTGCCAGTTCAGGTGTGACCTCGTCATCTGACCGTGGTTCAAAATTACGTAATGTCCTCGGATCTTCCCCAATAGTCCGTTGTGTTACTCCAGTGTGACCGTTAATTAAAATTCCTACCAGACTGTTTTCATTTTTCTGGACGCCCGACCATTGGCCTCTTCGGCACTGCACTAGAACTGGCGGCTATTTGTGCAGACGCACCCAGTGGGCTAGCCTCCGTTACTCCTACCAGGGACAATGACCAACATCCATGCGCTTACAAACCGAGATTGGAACCCGGATCTATTGGGTGGCAGACAAACGCCGTGACAACAATATAATAGAGGCGACGTTATTGACTATTCATAAAACTAGCAGAGATGCGCTTTGTTAATGGTTCCACTTAATGGGTATTAGGGAGGAAGAAAGAGTCTCACCTAAGGTTACCAGATCTTAAAATGGTTCCTGACAGATAAAACTCAATTGGTAGGTAGGTGGTTAATTGACGTCGCACTAGAGCAACACAACGGTCTATTGGTGATGGTCCGGGACCAATCCCCAAGGGAAAGATCCGAGGACAACACCTCGTAATTTTGAGCCACGTTCAGATGAGAACTAGCACTCTACTCTCCAAACTTCCACACCACTCCAACGTGAGGATATTTGAGGCCACGACAAATTTAACGTGCAACAAGCTCTCTCGTACCACGACTGTCTTTGGTTGGATCGAGTTTCGATCTCGCAAACATCTGGTTGCTAATCCTCGACTTTACTAAGTGGGCTACCGCAGGAGCCCCATTCGATTCCATGAACTACCATTAACGACAAACATTTCTGGTACACAAAGTGATTCAAGCAAAACAGCATTTCCACTGAATTGATGATTTCTCTGAAAAATCCTGACAATTTATAATTCCCGGCGGAACCCGGGTAACGCACACAAATTCGGGACATTCCGGTAACCCAATCCCTGCCGTATGAGAGAGAGAGAGAAACTTTCAGTATAAAACAAACATACCAGTCTGCTAAAACTTTATTTCTGCTTTCAAAGTTCTCTCCGTCACACATAAGAAGTTACCTTAAAATGTAGTTTACCGCAGTTTTGGCGTTTAATCTAATTAGTTTTGACCAATCATTAATTCGAAAATTTTTTCTTAAGAATTTTTATTGAAGTGCTGAAATCATAATCGAAAAACAAGCTAAAAGAGGTCACGTTAAGATTACGCACAAGAAACACCGTAACACGGAAAAAAATTCCACCACCTATATTTAGCTTGCCAGAAAATGCCTCATAAATGAAATATTTTTCATTCTTGCAGGAAACACTGCTTCAAGATGTTAATGAATAACTAACTATCCAATGGTTTACCTTAATCTTTCTGGTAGTTGTCTCGACGAGGTATCTCGTCATTAGAAAAAATTGATCTTGATCTCGTCATCAAAAAACGGCAATATCTTCATCATTCAATCTGCATTCGTGCTGACGAGATATCTCGGCCTTAGCAAAATTAGTCAGATCTTTATGTACGAGATATCTCGTCGAAACCACTCGGAGGCTTAAAATATAGTTTATCGCCATTATATCAATTCGGAATATCATTCTTAGGAATTTTAGTTGGACAAGCACTGAAATACTATCATCGCTCTTCTAATAAAATGAAGTGATTTTGATATAAAGATAATAAAAAATTTATATCGACGTGTGTTTTATTCGAAGGTTTATCACACATATGTAACATACGTCACGTCAGAAACGTCGGCTTTCGAATGAAATCGACGGAGCATGTGCGCTCAGCTTCATGCTATTTCTTCCGGTAGCTCGGTTTGAAGATGTGGTTGTGGGAAAAAACCTGAATCTTAAATTATTGATTGGTCAAGGTGGTAATACAACGTGATCAAAAACACTAGCCTCGCTTCGATAGCCAATCGGCTAAGTCGTAAATATTCAATTAACGTCGCACTGGAGCAACACAACGGGCTATTGGCTACGGTCCGGGACTAAACCCGAAGGGGAAGATCCGAAGACAACAGCACGTAATTTAGAACCACGGTCAGATCAATCTCCAAACTTCCGCACGCGCAACAACATTTGAGATCACGACAGATTTAACGTGCACCAGCCCCCTTTGTACACGACGGTCTTTGGTTGGATTCGAACTCGCAACCCCCCGGATGCTAGTCCGTTATTCTTCCAACCGGGCTACCGCGGCCAAGTCGATTCGTAAGCCCACGTGATTTACCCTTCAGAGATCTTACGACAGCGATTCCGCCCACATGCTGTCTATTTCATTAGCAGGTCGATTAATAGAAAAGGAAAAACAAACGAAGTGACGCCACATTACGAATAAATACAGGAAACATGTATCGCCGAGAAACACTACCGCCACTTACCTTTAAGCTTGACAGAAAATGCCTCCCATACCATCAAAAACACTTCCCCCCTGCAATACTAAATGTCTTTCACAAGTGCATTTTTCTGCAATGCCTAGTGTGTTTTCGTTTAATGTATTCGTGCTCATAACGTCTCTAAAAGCCACCTTCCCCGGGTTCGCCATCACTGAAGATTCGACTTTTTTAAAATCCTACTTCCCTCAAAACTGTCAGTAAATATTCACTTTTCCAAGAATTCTACTTTGTTCTTGTTCGTTTCACGTGTCAGCCAAGATCTTCAGTGAAGGCGAACACGGGAAAGGTGGCTTTTAGAGACGTTATGAGCACGAATACATTAAACGAACACACACAAGGCATTCCAGAAAAATGTCCGACAAGGCGAAGTGACCTCCGAGGTCCGTTCCACAAAGAGAGAAGAGCGTACATCGGCCCCTCACCAGACCTCCCACCCAGAAGGAAACCCCCACACATGTAGACCTGCCTGACGACCGTTTTCTTTGTTTTATGCAGCGTAGGTTTGTTTGGTTATTTTTCATACCTGCAGTGGATATCTCGAATACCATGAATCGGAACTTCTTTTCAAAAACCAGAACTTGCTTTCGAGAAGATTTCGCTTCAATTGGTATCTCGTCTTTTTATTATTACTTATTCTTTCGTGGTTTCTCATTTGCAAGCTGGTTCTTTTTCCTTTTTCTGTGCTGCTGGTTTTTTTTTTAAGAAAGAATTGCTGTTCGTGTAGACAGCGTGGAGTTTTTAATGCATACATGATTTCCATGCATAAAGGTGGGAATGAGACAAGATGTTTTCATCCATTGCTTTTATCATTTCCAAAACGGATGCTTTGCAAGGATCAAGTTTGAGTATTTTTTGCACAAATGTTAATCCTCAAATGAAATAAATATTTAAAATTATAAATGAAAGTCATTAGCTAGTCATAATGAAATAGGAAATCTAAGACATCAACTGAAAAGCTTTACTTTAAACCAGTTTCCCAAATTGTTTTGGCTCAACGCACCCTTTTCAAAGATAACTTTTTTCAGCGTCACTCCCGTTGGAAAACTGTCTCAACTAATAATAAATTATGTGTAGCTGTGCCTATAATTTTTGAATTTCACCAAAATATTTATCTGGCTGTATAATTTTAGAACCTCAAAACGCTAGTTTTAAAATTAAACTCGTAACTGAAATTATATGGCTATTTATTAAAATGAAATAACAAAATACAAATTGCACATAAACACGAAACTTCACTTATTAGTATTTAATATAAATTAAATCAATAAAAATAATCATTGATGAGAAGGATGAGCCTGGTGTGCTACCAATTTGTTTATACTGGGCTCTATTTTCGTCAAAGCCTCCTTAAATCTTCAGTCAACTAATTTCAGTCAGTTTCTCTTTTTAGTTAAAAGAATCAATGACGATGAGTCACAATAGTGAATGTGTTTGTATGGTCAAGTGGATAACGTTTGCTAAAAACATTTTTAGGCGACAAATTGTGCCTCCTAGATTTAAAGGTGTCGCGGGATACTTGTCCCCTTTAGACAAGTCGCACCCTCGTCCAACATAAATCCTGCGACTATACATTGACTGAAATGCTCATGCTTACCAACTCGTTTTCTCTACAGAAACAGAGTGCGCATGCGCATGTCTTGTCGCATGCCGCTGCAGTGTGTGGCCGGGGTTAGGGGAAGTCCAGAATCTTCCCAGAAGTCAACGGTTATCGCTGTTTGAGATTGTTTTGTTCTTATGGCGCAAGGTCCGCATTTGTCCAAATTGTGCCAAACACAAGATAGACAACGTCAAGTAATGGACATATGCAAACGAGGAAAGTTTTACTGACACAGAAGAGAGAAAGACACCCAGGGAGCAATCGAAACTCGAAGTTGGCAAACCTAGTTGCCCACCGCTGTTGCGATTTGTTGTGGATAGCACTGGGCTTGAAGTAGCATCCCACGAAAAGCGTAGAGCAGGGCTGTGAACGGGAACACTCACGGCCGCATTAAACGCGACACCTCAAGGCTTCCCAGCCAGAGCGTGGACCCTGGCTTTCCCAAAGAACCCACGAGCAAGGCCATGCCTCAGTTGTGTGTGAGAAAGGGTCTGCGTTCACATTTATATCTCCTTCCATTTCCTTCTCCCATTCATTTGCGAGACGCGTGCTAGTTGATACTTTGTATCTCTTCTGAAGAGCAGCACTCTTAAGAAAAAAGAAATCGCGCATCTCTGGTGAGAGAGCCCCAAATGAGCGACGCACTGTTCGTGTAACCGTCTGCAATCAATTGCGTTTCAGATACTGAATAAATACAGTGAAGTCTCTAAGGAGATCGCAGGCTGACTGGCCATTCGGACGAAATCTTGACGGGTTGGTGGCAGTGGCGCAGCGTCCATGGGAGCTCAGAAGCCTTTAACCCTCCTGGTGGTTGTCTCGACGAGGTATCTCGTCATTAACACGACTAATCAGATCTTGATGAACGAAATATCTCATTTGGAAAAAAAGACTAGATCTTGTCATCGTCAAAAGATCGGCAATATAATGAAGCGATATCAAGTCTTGAACAAATTTGGTTTGATCTTGATGAACAATGTATCTCGAAGAAACCACTTGAAGGGTAAATAAAAAATACAAATCGATGAAACTTGGAGCAAAAGCAACGATTTTTTTATTTTAACATCCACGATTTTCACCGATGAGAGTCAATCAGGGTGTGCTGATGACAAATCCTTTCAGCCTCAAACAGTTTCTTACCATGATTGGTTCATTGGCGTTTGTCATGCGCAATGGATACCTTCAACAAATTCTTCTCTACCCCATGCTTCCAACTGAGACCAGTATCCGGTTGTAATTACAGCAGTATGCAGTTGTAGTGGACCTGGAAAGTGGTCCTGAAGATGCCCGAGTCTGAGTATTGTCCCAGCCTACCCTTGAAGGGAAAAGAGTAATTGGAATACTAATATGATACTGGGTACTGGATGTGAACCAGCCCTAAAGCCCGAATGTGAACCAGCCCGAAAGAGTACTATGATCAGGCAGAGCTGCCAGGATAGGGAGCAATTACGCCTCTTGGGCTCCTAATTCTTTTGGGCTGAAAATGATTAGTGTTTTATTTATCTTCGAGGAAAAGAAACAATGTAGAATCTGGTCAACTTAAAAGGTTGCTGTAAATAATGTACAGATAAAGAAAAGTATTAATGGAACTGCCAGTGGTAAAAATGTGTAAGTTAATTAGATTCATAACAACGTTGTCAACGGGGACACGGGTGAAAACCACATAACCGGAACATGAGTGAGAGGTATCGACAATGGACATTCAACAGCTGTCTTCCAGAGGGAAAAAAACCGGCTTACACTAACTATTACAAAAACAATAACATAAAATAACAATGACATAAAAAAGAAAGAGGGCCACGCGAATGCATCATTAAAACGTAAGCAACGAAAACAGTGCAAGAAAAAATTGTTAAAAGGTTATCCTTTCGGCTTTCCTAATAAATAATATCATCGCGCAGGGACAGATGGATAGCGATGTGACGCCGTCACACACGCGCGATGCAGTTACTGTGAAAAACATCTGCCGCTACATAGCGTCACTATTTCTGTGCCACGTGCCATGGGTTACGCTTCATTGACGTTAATTAGCACATGGATGTATTTAGAAGCCTTAACATGGACATGTTTCAAAAGAAATGCGAGATCTTTTTTTCTTCGCATCAACGTTATTTTCAATTTTAGTTATGGGTGTTTTTGTGAGTTTCAAATGAAATAGCGATAACGGATTTGAATGTGTAGCATATGAACGCGTGAATTAAGAGAATTTGACCCGGTGTTTTTATTATACGGGTATTTACAGCTGACTTCATGGTCGTATTCTTATTACCAGTTTGCACGGTTTCGAAGTAGGTAGTCATTTTTAATTAGCGTTGCACTGGAGCAACGCAACGGTCTATTGGCGAGGGTCCGAGATCAAACCCAAAGGGAAAGATCCGAGGACAACACCACGTAATTTTGAACCGCTTTATATAGAAAGTTCATGGAAAATTATTTTCGCATTTTATATTTTGCTTATACATTCTTGAAAATGTAAACAACTGCTGCTCACAGAATCAATTCTAGATTGGTAACGTTATTTGTTTGGATTTTTACAGCACAAGGGCCATATTTGGCCAAGCTGCGCCTAAAATGGACAGACAAGTGGAACAAAGAAAGACAGAAAATTCTACTGACACAGAAGAGAGAAATGCACCCAGGAAAGAATCGAACTTGGCCGCTTGCGAGTTGTAGGTGGCGCAGTAGTAGTGGGCAAACCTAGAGTAACGGCGGCACTAGTAGCGTTGTAAGATGGACCCTAGATTGGAGATGGACCTCGTCATCTCACCGTGGTTCAAAATTACGATGTATTGTCATCGGATATTTTCCTTCGGGAATAATCCCGGAACGTCGTCAATAGCCCGTCGTACTGGGGGGGGGGGGAAATCCCCAGTGCGACGTTAATTCAACTACTTACCTACGTTTCCTGTACGTAAATTACTTACCAATCAAGGGTTAAGCTAGGTTATCTTAGGAAGTTAAAAATAGAAATCAAACTTAGGGTAATATAAAAAACTCATTCGACGAGAAAATACGTTATGTAATTTAGTCTCTCAACCTGTACTTCCGACAGGTTGGTTGGGTTTTAGTGCGCGAGGGGCCAAGAAGTAGTAGGTATTTTAATTAACGTCGCACTGGAGCAACACAACGGGCTACTGACGACGGTCCGGGATCAAACCCGAAGGGAAAGATCCAAGGACAACACCACGTAATTTTGAACCACGATTACGTGACGAGGTCACACCTGAGCTGGCACCCCACTCTCCAAACTTCCACACCACGCCAAGTGAGGACATTAGAGGCCACGACAGATTTAACGTGCACCAGCCCTCTTTGCACACGACGGTCTTTAGCTGAATTCGAACTCGCAACCCTCCAATTGCTAGTCCGTTACTCTTCCAACCGGATTAACGCGGCCCGGGCCAAGGTAGAAAACAAATAAATTGAGGCAAGGAAAGTTTTACTGACAGAGAGAAATACATTCAAGACAAGAACCAGCGTCTCCAACAACTAGCCCCAGTGCATTTCGGACAGCAAAATAAATTAGCTTGATTTTCAGAGAAAACAAACCAGACGGTCTGCGAAGATTTTGCTTCTGATGTCCATACGCTCTCGCATGATAGATGTCGGGGTTACCTTAAAAGGTACTTTATCGCCGTATAGACAACGCTACGCGTTTAGTCGACCAATCATCTATCATTTACAATTCGGAATTTATAATTGAGATGAGCTGAAATTGTTTTCGAAAAACAAGCCAACTGACGTCACGTTTAGAATACAAGAAACACTACCACCACCTACATTTAGCTTTACACACAGAAAGCCTCTGCCACTCCTTCGTGAATACCCATATTGCTCGAGAACACGGATACTAGACTACACGGATACTAGCTACACGGATTAAGATACGGATTCATAAATACACGTGTATCAGTGTCAATTTATGTACACGTGGAATGGTGATCTCTAAATGAAAATTCCTTTGGTTTAACTTAAGGCGTGGCGTCTAAAGAGACAATGCCACACCTTGAAAGCATACGCGAACTAAACGAAGCTTATTCGACAAGCTGATTACGAATGAATTATTTTTAAATTGAAATTTTGTACTTTATCATATCATCAGCAAACGCCCCGATACTTGGTCTTTATTGGGACTTAACCCGTTTGAATAGGCGTGGTCCAGACTGCGACTAAATCTATCCCATTTTAATATATCTCCAATTGAGTATCAACCGTATCAGATTAGGGTCAACGGCGATTGGGTTCTTTTTTTGCCTGACTACTGACCTCTTCGGCCACTAGAAGGGGCGAACTAGCCATAGAGGAAATGCAAAAGTAGAGTGGGTAATCGTAATCTTTTTATGTGCCCAGGATCATGTGACCAAAGCTAGTAGTAACGTGACCCCTTAGACTACTTTCGTCTGTCGGGAGGAAACTAACATTCATCATCTGATTGGTCCGCGGGACATTTTAGCTTTATACATAAAACATTAAAAAAAGTTCAATGAAATTAATATTCGTTTCCTTGTATGAATGCAATGATTATGGATATTGTTTTTCTGGCAATAACTCAACAATCTTCACACATAATCTGTACCATATCAATATTCCGACAGGCACAAGTGATTTTCTAAAAATAAAAATTGCATATTTGCTTAGTTTTATGAAATTTATTTCCAAATATTTGCGGAAGGATCATGGTACAGCTATTCATATACATAGATCAATCGAGAGATGTGTCAATTTCCATGCCCTTTTTTAATTCAGTCTGGCAACCAAATAATTCTTTTTTTAAAATGTGACTAGATCAAAGCTGCACAAAAACAATTTCATTTTTAATTTCGGACTCCCTCCGAAATAAATTCCTGACCAAGCTGCCAATCGAAATCGAGAGAGCGCTAGAGCGGGCGATATTGTTTCGATACTTTCATCTCTCAACTCCCGATATTTTGATGAAAACCGATGAAGACATTCTGTGAAATCTTGATATACAGGCATGCGTTCAAATCGGGTCGGACGAGCCGAAACTTTCCCCAGGAGATACTAATCCGATACCAAGCGATTTGTACCAGTACGGAAACCGATACTCTTCAAGTACTCATACAGTCAAAACCGGGTATGAACCCGGCATTCGTTCGAATCGGGTCGGACCGCTTCGATACTTTTCGCATGGGATCCAGTTTGATACCAAAGCGACGTGAACCACCGGTGCATATAGGGGGGACGAGAAAAAACAGGGACTGATATGACAGATTTTTTTGCTGGTGTCAAAAATAGATACTTTTTGTCCGATATTTTAGATGTGTCGATTCTTCGTGCTTCGAAACAGATCGATCTAGAATATCGATACTTTGTGTCCGATATTTTAGGTGAATCGATTCATCGTGCTTCGAAACAGATCGATCCATAATACCGATACTTAGACCAAAGTGCCTATCCATAGATATAGAGCTGACGAAAACCCCTAAAATAAACTTATTTAAAAAAAAGAATCGAAACGCTAAGTCAAAAACTCGCGGGAGCGACAGCGATTCGCAGAGTCAGAGCGGCGTCGGAGCAACTCGCCAATCGAAGCGCGGTTACGTCACTGGGGCACCACCTGCCCGACTTCCGCTGCTCGACCACGTGACTCGCGCAGCTGGGAACAACGCCCTCGATGCGGCATCGAAAAAACAAAACAAAAAACATTTTCCTTTTAACGAGTCAGCTGATAGATAGTAGGGGAAAGGGTTGCCTTCCACACACCATTTATCGCTCTTTTTCTTCCACCAACGTTACGTGTTTGGAATTACGGTTTCTCTAGTACAGGGGTTCCCAAAGTGGGGCCTGAGGACCTCCCAAGGGTCCGCAGAAAACATGCAATATTTCACAAGTCAAAATGGAGAACCCTTTCAAGAAAAAACCTTCTGGTATTTCCTTCGATTCTTTTACGGTTCTAAAATCTAAATTTTAGGATCTAAAAGTGACTAGTTGAATTAACGTCGAACTATACTTCAACACAAGAGAAGGTCGCATCCGGGATCACTTCCGAAGTCAAAGTTCCAAGCACACCTCGTAATTTTGAACCACGGTCAGATGACGAAGTAAACACCTTAGTTGGTACCCGCTCTTTGATTGGATCTAGTTTCGAACTCTCAACCCTCAGGTTGCTAATCAACTACTCTTCCAACCGGGCTACCGCGGCCCTATAATCTAAAGAATTAGAAGTGAGTGACTATTTTTGAAATCATCACTTTAAATCAAACACTACTGAGCTAATTGCTAAAATGTAGTTTCATTGTTCGAATAAAAATTAAAGAGTATATATTTTGATACTCATCAATCTATCATATATATTTCACTGATGTAC
Organism: Meta bourneti; assembly: GCA_933210815.1. NCBI lineage: Eukaryota > Metazoa > Arthropoda > Arachnida > Araneae > Tetragnathidae > Meta > Meta bourneti. Next base: position 54,525,644 of record OW119930.1, on the reverse strand, counting down.
GTGGCACAGAAATCGGCGATAAACGGATGTAAATAATATAAAATCGGAACAGTTCTTTTGAACGAGTCAGTTCTTAAAATTTACTTTCTTAAGTTTTTCGTTAAACAATTGAAGAATTTTAAAGAATACTGAATAAATACGCTATGTTAGCGAACAATTAAGCAGTAAATGAAGAATTACCAAATTTAGATTATACGTGCTGTTTTTTCTAGTTAAATTCCAATTTTTACTGAAACTTAATGTTAAAACATGGGTGGAAGTTGAAAGAAAACGATGAAAAAACTTAAATCACTGTAAGGGATAGGGAAGTTTTTCCTCTCTCCAAACTAAGTTTTCAGTTTCAGAAAACAATTCCAGGAATCGAGACCGTAGAAACTAAAGACGTTCTGCGGCAGTTTCTCAAGCGAAATGTTCTCGTTTGACATCAACACAGGATGATTGTTTCATTTTTCAAACTGCGTCGTTTATTTGAATTCAACAAAATTCCGTGTAAAAATGTTCAAAAGAATCAAAGGTCTCTGAAATCACCAATTAAAGTCAATTCTCCCGTTATTTAAAGACATCTTACAGTACATTTTCACCACCAAAATCGTTTCATACGATGGAAATTTACAGCAAAATGGTGAGCATCCAATAATCGCCAAATATTACAATTCAGAATAAAAATTAAAAAAACCACGAATTATAAACAAAATAATCTAAAGAACAAAAATTATATTCCGAGTCAAATACGATGAGTGAAGACTCCCCAAGCGATATCTGATTTGAAAAAAATCTAAAACGAACCGGAACTAGAAACAAAAATCATTCCCCAATTTGTTTCCAAAGTATGTGTTACAGAGATTATCTTAGAGAAAATTTTTGTCAATAAAGGAATGGGGGAAAGGAGCTGCTTAACGCCTTTGTAAGTCAAGGATAGGCCTTGACTCACTTAGTGTCTCGAAGCGAATGTCCCCCCCCCCCCGTCTCTCAATGGAACCTTCAAAACTCTCATTTCTTATTCACATCTGCTTTGGGAAATCCCTTATCATCTATGCATGTATTATGCGTTCTTTCGTGGACGGTGGTCTGTTTGGATGTAGAGGACGTGACTTCATACGTCTCGAAGGTTACCAAACTCGAGCTGCCTGAAGTCCCAGGTCAAGAAAATACCATGGTGGATGGGAGAGTGTGTGCATGGATATGAATTCGAAAATAAGAGACGTTGAAAAGCTTGCACGCAATTGTAAACATAGGAAGTAGGATGAACCTTGATGAGCCACTTGCGCTCGATTGAATTCTGGAGTCATAACGATAGGAACCCAGAGTCAACTTAACAATATATCCGACAGTTCGTGGACGGTGGTCTGTTTGGATGTAGAGGACATGACTTTATACAAGGTTACCAAAGTCGGTCTCCCTGCACGCCTAGGCCTAGCAGATATGGTGGAAGGTAGTGTGCCTGGATGATAATTTAAAAATAAGAGACGTTGAAATTTTACCAGCAATTGTAAACAGCAAGTAGGAAGGACCTTGAATGATCCACTTGAGTTCGATTGAATTCTGAGGTTTGGTTTCGGTTTGTCGATCTGCGGTCATTACAAGAGATTCGAATCTAGAGTCAATTGAACTGTGTAGGACAGTCTGTTTCACTAAATTCGTCGATATGCAGCCTACAATATATTTTAATTTGTTATTTTTAAGCAATAGCAGCAATTCCTTGGAGATTTAATGTTCGCAGATTGGTTTTAGTCTTATATTCTAGTCTCATAGAACGCATTGCTTTATTGATAACTTGTTTTATGGACTATTAATTAATATAGTAGAAGGTCCGTGGAAATCTAAAGAAAGGGAGCTTAATCCCAATACCTGGATAAGAGAATTATACTATCAAAACTGCGCCAAAAAAGCTAAATTTCACCTTAGAAGAAACTTTCCAGATATCATTTCGTCTGATACTCATGAATTCAAGAGCAGAGCACGATTTGGTTTAGCTAAAGAGTCTTCTACCCAACATCAAGAACAAATAGAAAATTATCAGAATTTTATTTTATTGGCGTTTAACAATGAAGAATATAATTCTCTTTTCTGTGTCAGTAAAGAAGTTGTGAGTATGTACGTTACGGTAATGTTGTCTGTCTTGTGTTTGGCACGGTCTGGCCCTTATGTCATCAAACCCAACTAATTGGTAAGAATATGGTAAATTTTGCATCAAATTTCATTCTTGATATGAAACTGCTTGATTCTTGGTATAAACTTGTTGTATTGAACTGCTCCTTTTTGAAATCACGGAACGAGACTTGTTGCATTTTCACGAGAAAATTGACACTGAAAATTAAGATTTTATTTTTTTAAGAAAACGATTGCATTAAACCATAGATCCACATTTGCAGTTTGGGCCCTACTAATTTAGATAAAGTGCCTCAGTACCAGGTTACAATACGGGTCAAAGTATCCGGATGAAGTGTTCCAGTACCATTCTATGAAGAGCTTCAGTACTATGCAGGTTAGATAACGAGCTCTAGTACTGTAACCAGGTTCGATAATGCGCTCCAGTACTGTACCAGGTTCGATAACGGGTTCCAGTACTGTACCAGGTTCGAGACGCGGTAGCCCGGTTGAAAGAGTGACGGATTAGCAACCGGAGGGTTACGAGTTCGAATCCAACCAAAGACCGTCGTGTACAAAGGGGGCTGGTGCAAGTTAAATCTGTCGTGGCCTCAAATCTTCTCACGTTAGTGTTGTGGAAGTTTGGAGAGAGGGCGGTGCTCTAGCTCAGGTGTTGCCACGTCATCTGATATGAACCACGGTTCAAAATTACGTGGTGTCCCCTTTGGATTTGATCCCGGACCGTCGTCAATAGCCCGTTGTGTTGCTCCAGTGCGACGTTAACTACCTATCTACCATCGATACCGGGTTCCAGTACCTGGTTCGATGGCAGGTCCCAGAACAAGGTTAGAATACGGGCTCCAGTATCCGATTTGATGATGCCGGTACCATGGTACCGTCACCCTCCTTGTGAAGGCACTGATCGAACGAATGGAAATCAAATCAAAAGTATGGGACATATTTGTAATACAAAAATAAGAACAAATTCTACCAATATTCACATTTTAAAAAATGAGGCCTTAGAGATTTTCAATCTTTGGGTTTAATGGGGAAGGGTCACAATTTTACAAGCTGCGTCAAATACAAGACAAAGACCACGACAAGTAATGGACATACACACACAAGGAAAGTTTCACGGATGCAGAAGAGAGAAATTCATGAGGGGTAATTACAGGAATCGAACTTGCGCCGCCTACAACTCGCAGTGGGTAAACCTACACGCTGTGTCACTTCAATCTTGGGGATATCCAGTACCTTTTTTTGACTCGCGATATTTCTCCGGAGAGGTGTAGACAGTCGCTAGCTGTGTGAAAAGGCAGTATTATCGCAAAAAGCATACCTCAGCGGGTAAGAATGCGAGGCATTCTCTCCAAACTGCCTATGTAATGGGCATCTTAAAACATTATTGATGGGCCACATACAGTACTATTCGTGCCGAGGTCACATAGAAGGTCGGCTACTTAATTCCCAAAGAATAGGAAACGTCGGCCATAAAATATGCGGTGAAATTACTTCTTGGGCGGATTTGCCCAACTGCTTCTAGTGTGGCCACGCCTACACGTTTTGGCTTCACACGGTAGGAAATACCACTTTCTTGAAATAAGTTTTATTTTGATCGATCCCCACCCCTTAATGGTATTTAATTTCTCTGACGAAATTGCGCGCCTGGGAAAGGGGATGAAATACGTCCGGTGTTCCATTGTCCAGCATTCATCCACACTTTTATGATTGCGGAACACCTCGGATTTCAATGAACATTCACCTTGTGTTTTTCTGCTTTGGAAAACGAGTTGAAATGGGATGCATTTGTAAATTTATTTTCCCCATAGACATCCAACTCAGTTTTTTTAGTCAGATGATATAGATATCGCCAAATATTCAAACTAAAAAGTCTACATCACATAGCATCTTGGTACATGAGTCGGGTGCATTGGCATCGATATTATGTCTTCTATAAACCTGAAACGCGATAAACATTTATTTTATTTTTAATGCCCGACCACTGACCTTTCCGGTCTTTGGCACTTTTAGGGATGAACTGATAGCTATTTGTGAAAGCACCTAGAGGGTAAGCCGACGTTACTCCAAAGCCGACCACACAATGGAGCAGCATGCGATAAAAACAAAGACATGCGCATGCGTACTCCGCTTTTGCACAGAAAACATGTCAGTACGCATGCGTATTACAAACAATTCAGTGTCACAGGTCTGATGTTGGGCGATAGTGTGGCTTGCTTTACAGGGATAATCACCAATATCCAAACACGTACAAACCAGGGCCTACTGGGTGGAAAACAAAAGTTATGGCAACTATTTGAGAAAGGCGGCAATGAAAAAAAACTCAGAAACAATGGATTGTGTCAGAATCCAGTCAAAAATCTCTTAAAACGGTTCTACCCAGTATAAAAGAACATGAATGAAACAAATGGCAGACTTTACGTCATTCGCCATCTGTCTTCCCAATACTTCTGTACTGCTACTAAAATTATTCAGTACAGTGTACGTGACTAAGTGTTGAGTCATCATAGGTTGTCTACTATTACATAAAATACAGTCAGGGAAGTCAACAATATTACAATAAAATAAGTGTGCATGCAGACAGTCATGCCCAGTCAGGAAAGAAAACTCAGCAACTGAAGCCCCGTCCTTGGAGAGTCTGGAACGACGTCACTGGAGGGAAGAAGAGTACAGAGCAAGATTCCAGTTTTGGCAGAAAAGTGGCAACTGTTCTGGGGACCTTTCTGAAATACATGGTCATGGAAAAGAAAAAATGCCCATGTATATCAGTACTGTGTGCACTCTCTTGGCAAGTTTTGGACACCAAAATAGGTACATTTACAGCTGAACCACCTTTTGGTTTCAATGTTAAAACTTAAACCCTGTGAATTGAAGTTAGATTACTTGCTCTACAAACCAAATCGGGACATACCTCGAACTGATTTGATTGGAAAATACAAAGGGTCTGTCTGCTCCAAGTGAGGCTACATCACAGGCACTCGACAACCGTCTGGACTGTTTACGTAGCTCTCCGAGTTTGGGCTCACTTCAATCAAAGAACTTAAGTCTCTCCAGATATAACATATCGATTCTTACTGACTCCCGTAGCTCCATCTAATATTTAACCCTCCAAGCGGTTTAGACGAGGTATCTCGTCCATCAAAGATACGACCAATTTTGCACCGGACGGTTTTGTTGTGTTTAGAGAACCTGGACTATGCACCCGCCATCTCCTGTGAAAGCTGTATCTACTGAACAGCAGTGGTTTTCCGGAACTTTTATAGGGTCTTGCTGGGACTTAGAATAGCGGGTGATCAATTTTGCTAATGACGAGGTATATCGTCAAGATATTGCTGATTTTTTAAAGACGAGATCAAGATCTAGTTAGCTTTCTAATGGAGAGATATCTCGTCCATCAAGATCTGCTAATGGTTTTGCTAACACTATACCTCGTCAAAACAACCAGAAGGAGGGTTAAAGAGCTGGAACAAGATCAGAGATAGGATCAGAATATATATTCTAGATAAACTTGGGTAATTGTCTAAGGTAAATTTACAATGGATCCCTTCATTACAATTTACCCTTCTCATGTGGACCTCAGAGGAAATGAAATGGCAGATAGCTTGGCAAAGGTGGGCATCTCGGAGTCACAGCAACAAACGTTCCTCTCACTTATTGCGAAAAAGAAACTCCAGAATCTCGAGGAAAATTCCTCTCATCCATTCCTGGTACTAGAGGAAATATCCAGGAGGTGCCCAGAGTGATAGCGGTCTGCAGTCTACCATCTCTAGTCGGGCCAGTAGACATTTGAAACCAATTTTATTTGATTATGGATTAAAGGTTTTCAATACTTGTCGGAAATGCAATATGGAGCAGACCTCTCCTGGCCACCTCCATGTTCGTCTGGGACTGCCCAGGAAGGATCTGTATTTCTATTCTTTGCTCACTCGGACTTTTTCAAGGTGCTTGAACTCACCGTATAGCTTATTTAGACAAGTGGGATAAGAAACAACTATAGTCCTCCAGCAGACGTATTGCGGACACTCCCAAATTTCACGGTCGATGGAATAAAAATTTCTTTTATCGGACGCACAAGCGAGCATACACATCTGATTGATTTACCTGTTTAGATGGTGGGTAGTTAATGAACGTCAGACTGGAGCAACACAGCGGGCTATTGGCGATGGTCCCGAATCCATCCCGAAGGGAAAGATCCGAGGATAACACCTGAGCTTGCTACCCACTCTCCAAACTTCTACACCATGTCAACGTGAGGACATCTGAGGCCACGACAGATTTTATGTGCACCAGCTCCGATGTACACGACGGTCTTTCGGTTGAAACTAGTTTCGAACTCGTAACCCTCTGGTTGCTAATCCCACTCTTCCGACTGGGCTACCGCGGCCGCCTGTTTAGATGGTCACTTCTGGTCAGTAAGTCAGCAGTATATTGTACTCATATAGAGATAAACATGTAAAAACATGTTTCATTTACAGGTTATTCGAAAAAAATGTTTTGCTAAATGAAAGGACGTAGATCAAGTTTTTAGGTCATATTTTTACATTTTTAGGTCAACAAAATCCATCCCCTGGTGATAATCGATAGCGTGAATTTCGTAATGGATTGAACTAACAGTACTCCTAAGGCTGGAAATTTCTCGAAAGCCAAGTCTGACATACCATTTCATATATTTATTTCTCTATAAGGCATCTATAGTTTAATTTTAAATGAAGTGTCAAGTCGAGGTTTTGATCTAGTGGCACCATCTTCCATCTTAGAATGACATCAACAAGAGTTGAAAGTGAATTGAACGGATACAGACCAGACTGGTTACTCAAATAATATTGCACTACTTAATTTGATTAGTCCCACCGTTTAGAAAACATGACCATAGAGCGACAACATATACTTGCACTGCTTACGACATACTTATTTTGAAAAACTAAGATCAGTTTTGCATTTTAGAAATTGCACCAGAAATGTAAAAACCCGTGTCTCGCACACAAATAGCTAACAAAATTCTTAAATTTTACGAAAAATATTTTTACTTTGCAAAAACATTTTGTAAAATAAAAATGAAGCACGTATGTAAAAAGTACGATGACTTTTGCAAAATGCAATTGAAGATTGAATAATTTAAATCAGATTTAACTGTTCGTGTTCCTTTTTTCGCGGAACAGTTACTCGTTTAACTAAAGGATCCAGAGTATTTAAAAGCTTTTTGTACATACGTTAAGGGGAGGTAGGGAACACAAATGTATTCAGAGACGTGTATACTCTACCCCCTAGATGTTCTAGAGGGCATTGTGGTTGTCAAAGCAAAATTAGAGTGAAAAAAATGTTGATTAATTTGCTGTTCTTTATTTCGGCACCTTTGTGTACCCTCTAACAGTGATTCTCAACCATTTTTTGTCGCGGCACACTTTTAACGATTTCAAAATTTGGCGGCACACAAAGAAAAAGATAAGTTTAAAAGTTGTTTACTTACCTATAATACACTGTGTAAAATAGTTTATAATAATTGTGAATGTAAAATAAAATAATATAATATGTACTACAAAAACAACAGTACGTTTATTAAGGGATTAATTACAAGGTAATAATAAGAATACTTTTAATGAGAAATTTGAGCTTGATGTTTTTGATAATTTCATTTATATTTGGTCGTAAAAATGACAATGCTACTCTCATATCGTCTTCTACATTTAACAGTCTCGATCTTTTTTTCGTTTTTATGTTGGTTAATACTAAAAATCCGAATTCACACAAATAAGATGTAGAAAATTGTAATAATATTTTTAAAGCTTTTTTGGCTATCATGAGATAATCGCATCTAATGTTAATCCAAAATGAATTAATTGATTCTTCCGAATATTTTAAAATTAAATCTCGATTATTAGAAAGCGAAATTAGTTCTTCCTCTTCATTCAAAGTTAATTCAAATACAGAAGTATTCGTTATCACAAATGGATTACGAACCCAATCAAATTTTTTTTATATCTAAATTTGGGAAATAATGAATAATTCTCTCTAATGTTGTCAAATGGTCAATAACAATTTTATGAATAGTTTTATTAAAATCTTTTGGGACTGACTCAAACTTTTCCAAATTGCCTTCCTGAGCTTTATTCTTCCATAAAGTTATTTGTTTTTGGAATCCCACCAGTTTATCTGTTGAGTTTAATATATTTTCTTTCGGCCCTTGCATACTTGAATTTGTTATTAAAAATAACAAAAATGTCTGATAAGTAAGCTAGTTTAGCACACCATATTTCATCTCCCAACAAATGAACAAAATCATAATTTTTATTTTCTAAAATTTGGCGGCACACAAAAGTGCCGCGGCACAGTGGTTGAGAATCACTGCTCTAACACATCCGGGTATCGTCCAGCTCCGGCGAGAAGACAGTCGAGATGTGGTTTTACCAATGGCGGTCGCCATTCATGCTTTTGCGTATGGAAGCCCTCCTCACGATCTTCCATACCTAATAAAAAAATGGACTGATCCAAGGTCGACTGCCTTCTCGTATACCACACTATATATGCATCCTTGTGTGAATACTGGTTAATTTTATACTCTACCTCTATGTACAGAAAGTTTTGAAAGCCCAGTAAATTTATTGCCCAAAAATTCAAATGAAACCTATTGAAAAAAACCAACCGAAAAGCGTACACAAAAAAAAAACATTCGGGATGCTAAACGAGAACTATAAAAACCATTCTCGAAAGTAAAACTTAAATATTAGTTCATAAGAGAATGGCAAACATTTAATTAACAAACCACATAATCCTCTTTGCGATATTAAATATTCACACTTAGCTACACCGCACACATAAATTAAGTTCAAGTGTCAAAATGTCAATCTTTTTTTCTAATGTCAGAGAGAATAAAAAAGTACAGCTATAATGAGATGTCCTCTTAAATTACTGTACCGAATTCTCCAGTGTTCCGCGTTTCCACATGGCGTGGACGGAAAAAAAAAACGCAACCGCCAAGCGCTCTTCTTTCTGGTAACCTTGGCGACGAGAGCAAGGCATGAATAAACACAACACGCTGCACTCACCAACAACTAACTGATTAATAGCTTTTAGTGAGATTTGAGTAGGTGTATTTCAATGAAAGCGGTATGTATTCCTGGGGGGATGCATTGTAAAAGAATTCTTTCCATTATTAGATTTTTTTTTCGTTCTCTTAACTTTATGACTTGCGGTCTGAATTGCTGGCATACTTCGGACACACTTAAAAGGGTTGTAGGCGGAGGGCGCGAACGCTGATAACTGCGGCGAATTTCAAGGTGAGATCGCGGTTTCGAACTCGGGACTCCGCGGTCATAAAACGGCGTGAGAGTTCGCGGTGATATCAGATCTTAACACATTCTCACCGCGCGAAAACAGGAAGTTTCAACAAACAAGACAGATATGATGTCAGAAATCCTGACCAAATTTTTAATGTTTTGGTAGCTTTATTTATCGCCTAGCCGGTGGTAGTAGTCACAGCGTTTGTCTGCCACCCAATAGGGGGCACGCGGTAGCCTAGTTGAGAGTAGCGGATTAGCAACTGGAGGGTTGCGAGTTCAAAACTCGATCAAACCAAAGACTATCGTGTACGTTGGGGTTAGGTTTTTTTTTTATGGGGCCATATTTGGGCCAAGCTGCACCAAATACAAGATAAGATCAAGTAAAGGGGAAAAAAGAGATTTGGGGAAGAGTAGAGGGATGAAGCAGCAAAAAAAGATAATTTGGGTTCCCGGGAGACCCCGAGTTTACTTAAGACAGTAAATCCCATGGGGAAGAAAAGATAACTACAGTACCTCGGGTTAGTAAAGCCTAAAATACCTGAAGATATGCCCATACGGGTCCGTATACGTGGGGACCGGTGTGCGTTAAATAGTCAAAACCTGAAATGTTCTCACATTGGCGTGATGTGGAAGTTCGGAGAGTGGGGTGTCAGCTCAGGTGTTGATCTCGTCATCTGACCGTGGTTCAAAATGGCGAGGTGTTTTGACCTTGGATGTTTCACATCGGGATTGATCCCGGACCGTGGCCAATAGCCGGATGTGTTGCTCCAGTGCGGCTTAAATTCAACTACCTGTCAATTTACCTAACCATTACTTGAAGTTGTCTGTCTTGTGTTTGGCTCAGCTCGGTGAAGTGTGATCCCTTTTGCCATAAAACTCGAAACACCAACTTTAAATTTTTAAGTAAAGCAGACAGGCAAGTAATGGCTAGCGGAAAGCAGACAGGAGTGGAATGGCTAGCTTAGTTGACCACGTCATCTGACCATGGTTCAAAATTACGGTGTCGGACCGTCGCCAATAGCCCGTTGTGGTGATCCAATGCGACGTAAATTAACTACTACAGGCACCCGAAATGAAAGAATGCTTGCTTTATCGCGGTACTGTCACTTTTTGCTACATGAGGTCTAATTGGATAGGGAATTGCGGCTTGAAGTGGATCCTGAACCACTACGAACATCCAAACCATGACCGGTATTCGAACCCAGAGCCCGTTCAGCTTTTGTCCGTTTGTCTGAGCGACAACAACCCTTTTTTTACCTTGTGATACACAAATGAAAGAATGAAAAAGTGCTGCATCTTTTGTGACGCAAATGAGGCAATATAACAGGGAACCTTGCTTGACTGGGATTGTTCAGGGTTGGTTATTGCAAAAACCATATTTGACCAAGCAACGTCAAGTAAATGGAGACACACAAGGAAGTCTCTTCTGACAGTGACACAGGAGACACTCAGGGGGAATCGAACCGGGGCTGTCCAGGGAGGATCTGAATTTTAATTATATGCTTGTCTTGGGCATTTTGAAGGTGCATGAACTAACCCACGGACTTTGTGCCTAGCTTGTCTAGATCAAGTGAGAAGTGCTCATGGCTAAAACAAATTATTCACCATCTTGACAAAAGAAACCAGCTGAATTTGTCCGGACTTCGCCTGAATTTGAAAGGAACTTCCATTTTTAGGTTTGGTAACCCTATCCGGTACAGGCTTCACAGTACAACGAGAAGTGGTTAACTTCACATATTTCTATAAACGACCCAATCAGCGAAATAAAATAAGATGTAAACAGGATGAACCAGAAGAAAAGAAAAGTAAGCAGGAGTTCCAAGTTTCCTGTCACGCGTAAGGTCACCTTGTGGCACAACAATAGAAATGGCGGAAACTCGCCTTGTAATTAATTCGTTCCTAATACACGGCTCTAACTACGATTTTACCTTGTGATACACACTAATTGCAATGCAGCTAAAGTCTTGCAGCGAATGAATGGGGATGTAATTGAATTTGTGTGTATATGACTTTCTACGGCGGATACATAGTTTACAGCATTTCCATTCGGTGAGGAAATCACTCAAATCTAGAGCTGAAACATTGTGGATTTTGCATATGCATAGTCAACCGAGATGGTAGATACGTATTGTAGCCCTCGGTAGGTAGGTATTTTAATTAACGTCGCACTGGAGATATACATTCCTTGGGGAAAGATCCGAGGACACCACGTAATTTTGAACCGCAGTCAGATGACGAGATAACATCTGAGCTGGCACCCTACTCTCCAAACTTCCACACCACGCCAACGTGAGGACATTTGAGGCCACGGCAGATTTAACATGCACCATCTCCGTGTGCACGACCGTGTTCTCTGGCTGGACCGAGTTTCGAACTCGCAACCATCCAGTACCTAATCCGATACACTTCAAAACCGGGCTACCACGGCCCATTGTAGACCTAGGTTCAACACTCTAGATTTGGCATCCCGGACTAGGGATGGATGTTCGAAGTCATAGTAGTTCCGAATCCACTTCAAGCAGGGTTCGAATAAGGGGTCGTTTGACGCATTTTGCACTTTTAAATTCTGTTTTGAAGACCACGTTTTCAAACCCAGTCGTTATTTTTAAATGCTTTCGCTTGCACAACGCAAATTCCGACCAACAAGTTGCAACATGACTACCTAGTCTTCACTGCGTCGTGAAATTCCTCTTGGGAAGTCATTCACAGGAAAGAATGTTGCTTCAAGGATAACGGACCATTGTTATATGAATGTGTTGAAATCGGTAAAATGGGCAGTTAATGAATCATGGCTGAAATTCGGAGTTGCCAATATACTGGAGAGAAAAGTTTGGTCTGGTATTGAAAATTCCCCATGGCTTTCTCGATTAATTTTAGACCACTTGATTATGTAGATTCAGGTATTTAGATATTTTTTATTAACGTCACACTGGCGCAACACAACGGGCTATCGGGGTCCGGGATCAATCCCAAAGGCAAAAATCAGAGGACAACACCACGTAATTATGAATCAGTCAGATGACGAGGCAACACCTGAGCTGGCACCCCACTCTCCAAAATTCCACACCACGCCAAAGAGGGGACATTAGAGGCCACGACAGATTTAAAAGGCACCAGCCCCCTTTGCACACGACGGTCTTTGGTTGGATTCGAACTCGCAACCCTCCGGTTACTAATTCGTTGCTCTTCCAACTGGGCTACCGCGGCCGGTTGATTATATACAAAAATAGATTAAAGAGAGAAACCCTCATTCAAAATTCATTTTCTTCAGAACACAAGGTGTGGGATGTACCTTGAGTTCTCAGATGCTTTTATAGCAAATATGATTTAACATAACGTAAGACATAATTATAGGTTTATGCAAGAGCCATTTCTGATGTATGTACTACCTTTGTTCAAACCTCAGCAAGTTGTTCCTTCTTCTAAAAATATGTAATTTTACAAAAGAACATCCTTCATCAAGCACGTGGGCTGAGGTAGCCCAGTTGGAAGAGTAAAGGATTAGCAACCGGTGGTTTGCGAATTCGAAACTCGATCCAACCAACAATAGCGTGAATTCAGGTGCTGGCCTCGTCATCTGACGGTTGTTCAAAATCACTAGGCGTTGTCCTCGGACCTTTCCCTTCGGGATTGATCCCGGACCGTCGCCAATACAGCTGTGCTGCTCCAGTGCAACGTTAACTCAACTACCTACCAGAAGAGAGAAATACATCCAGGGAGGAATCGAACTGTATGAATCAGGACATACCGCCAACCTGAAGGACGCTCTAACGAGATTTGTACCTTTTCCGCGGGCGAGCATAAAATTAGCTATAGGAGAACTGGCTATAACTTGGCCTTCTCAATTGGTCGTTATATCGCAGCTTGTTAAATTGACGGTCGCTATAAATCAAGTCCACTGTATATATAATTTATTTCGGCGCCACGGTAGCCTGGTTGGAAGAGTAAAGGATTACCAACCGGAGGGTTGCGAGTTCGAATCCAACCAAAGACCGTCGTGTATAAAGGGGTGCACGTTAAATCTGTCGGGGACCTCAAATAGGCGTGGTGTGGAAGTTTGGGGAGTGGGGTGCCAGCTCAGGAGTGACCTCGTCATCTGACCGTGGTTCAAAATTACGTTTTGTCCTCGGATCATTCCCTTCGGAGGTCGATCCCGGACCGTCGTCAATAGCCCGTTGTGTTGCTCCAGTGCGACGTTAATCAAATACCTACCTACAAGTTATTTCAAAATTGCGTTTGAGGCTCAGAGAGCGACATCACTCTCATTTTCCCAGGTCCCCAATGCCCTCAGGGGCACATCTTCAGGTGGGTACGGGCATCACAACCCCAAGGTACCCGAGTTATCTGCTTTACTCTCGCCTAAAACTTCTCCTTTTCCCTCCCTTTGTTTGGCGCAGCTTGGACAAATATGGCCCTTGAGCCATAAAAACCAGAAACCAACTGCCTCCATGAGTTCTCGTGGTAGACAGTACCTTCAAACAAAACCGTATCCAAACAATGCCTTCAGACAACGAAAAACGGATCATTGAACGCTGCTCTTGGCCCTTGCGCCATAAAACAAACAAAACCCCAACCCAGGTCCCCTTAAGTATAGCTTCGTCCCGCCATCTATATAGCCTGCAACTGGGTCTGGAGTCGGACCCAACTCAAAGCAGGGGAAGATTGCGACGGACTGAGTCACCTCCGTTCCCACACACTTATCGAAAACCACTCACCCAAATGTTTCAGTGGAGTCTGTAACACACATCACAACTCCATAATTAGGCGAAGCGGAAGGAGGAATTTCGGGAGAGGGGAAAAATTCGTCAACACGATCCGATGAAGTCAGAGCCGGCGATGATGATAGGGATGACCTCATGATCGTTAATCGATCCTCGCCGAATCAATGGCGGCGGGGGGGTTCAGGGTGACCGGAAGTGGTCTGTCTCATCAGAGGTGAGCCACTGTCGATCAAGGACGGAGTTGTGGGTTTCCTTTTACTCTCAATGGACACAGCAGTTCTGCCTTGGAGGGTGCGTGTTCGATGAGTGAAATTCGCGTGGGAAGACGGGGGTAGAAAAGCACATGCCAATTACGCAAGTGTTGCAATGAGAGCATCATTGGAATTCGTGAGGTTATCTCATGGACAGATTTTATGAGAAACAACTTCGTAATGAGTCACGAATCCGATGTTTCCCCTTTATTTATGGTTCAAAATTGTGCTTTTGTTCTCGGATCTTTCCCTTCCGAGATTGATCCAGGACCGTCGCCAATAGCTCATTGTGTTGCTCCAGTGCGACGTTAATTCAACTATCCTTTACATTTCCAACGGATAGATCTTAGGAAGCAATTCTTATAAATTATGAAGTATAAATATGGTGATATAATTTTACGAGTTCGCTATAACGGAAATCCACTTCATTTCTCTCCTGCTCTGAACAGTTAAAAAAAATAATTTTTTCACAATTATCCAAAAGTGGAACGTTGTCTTTGTGTTTTGTTACGCAACCAATTAATTCAATTGCTTCACTCGTAAAACAGTTTGAGTTATGTAAGACATTTGAATCGGCTAGTCCCTGACCAACTATCAGGAATGACCATTTCCTATACTTCTCATTTAACCAGAATCTATTAATAATCAGTTTGGTATTCACACAGCCAATGAGGTACTAGAAATGCAAACCAACTTCATGTGTCGGAATTGGAACAAATTGTGTGTTTGTCAATTACTGGTCAAAAAAATCGTTATTCTGAACTAGGAAAAAAATTCTATAGAGCTGTTAAAAACTATATTGTAACAAATACTATTAACCCCATGCCATCTGTTCCGCGTTGGTCCCTTCAAGGGAGGATCTCTACGGAAATCCGGATCTAGTGTTGGACATTTTGTGTCTTCGGACTCAAGGAATTGGTCTAGCTATTTTGCTTACTCTATTCTATAAACCTTGGTTTAGCTGGACCTTAAGGAATAAGTTTTTTTTATTCCGGATCAAAATTAGATAAGTTACACGATGTCCTTCCTGCGAAAAATTAAAAGAAGCTTAAGACGTCTCGGATCATCATGAATATAATCAGTTTCCATGACACCTTGACAACTATGGTCAGGGCTAACTATGCAGTTACTCTACCAGTTGTAACAATCAGGGTATATATTTTTTTTCCTGAAAATTTTTAATTTCATTGATGTGACTAGTTCTAAATCTTGATGCTGTTTGTTTTTCTATACATACTTGTGAAATTGGATGTTTCTCAAGGTCTTTGGTGTTACCAATGGGGTTGTGTGTGCCTATCTCAGACTCTTTTTTATTCAAGGAGTCTATCTTCAAAGCTAAGTCGGGCAAATTTCAATTACATCAGGCCCTCACAAGTTCGTCCGCCACTTCGTTACCCGGTATTCCCACGTGAGGAGAACAATAATCTAAACAAGCTCACAATCGCAATTTTTTTTCTCAACTGTCAAACAAAAATCGTAAATTAAGACCATCCACAGCGATTATCAAGCCAGGCAAAGCACCTGTGCAATAGTTGCATTAGTATAGCATAAATTTTAAAAAATAGTAGCAAAGTCTCCTTTTAAACCCTAATTTGCTAGCAATTTTAGTTGCTCAAATACAAAATCAATCGTCTAAAACACAAAATGTGCTAATCAAGTATGAAACAGACGTTGATAATATTCCAAGAAATTTAAATTTAAAAAATAAGAGAACCAAATATTTTCTAAATAGATTTCCATGACAATCTAGCAACCAGATTTCAATGCTTTTCTTTCATGGTTGCTACGGCTTGGCACCAAAACTTCGAAATTGGCGTCCCTTGGAAAATTTTCTCTGAAGAAAAATACGAAAGTTTTTTCTGTCCACTATCATTTAAAAGAGACTAAATTTTCGTTGATCTTTGGTGAATTAAAAAATGTCGCCACAATTCTCGAAACGTCACCAAAATTTTTAAATTAGTATCTTTTAAGACGATTATGGGGCTCGTTTGGAAGATAACGGATCAACAACCGGAGGGTTGCAAGTTCGAAACTAGGTCCAGCGAAAGACCGTCGTGTACACGGAAGCACACTTTAAATCTGTCGCACCTCAAATGTCCTCACATTGGAGAGTGGGGTGCCAGCTCAGGTGTTGATCTCGTCATCTGACCGTGGTTCAAAATTTCGAAGTGTTGTCCTGGGATATTTTTTCCCTTCGGGAATGATCCCGGACCGTCGCCAACAGCTCGATGTGTTGCTCCAGGGAGATGTTAATTAACTACCTACCTTCCATTTTGCCTGAAAATGCACCCGAATCAGTAAAACTTGAACTCATCGACATGCAAGACAATGAGAACCTTTAATGAAAACAATTTATTAAACTTGTATCGTTGTGTCGGGGATAAAAAAACAATTGCAAATCGTTGCTAGATAATTCATTAAAATGCGCAAGCCTCTTTGGGTCAACATATATCTGAAGAAACTTTTTCAGTCATGAATATTAGGTAGGTATAATTAACGTCGCATTGGAGCAATACAAGGGGCTATTGGCGATGGTCCGGGATCAAACCCCGAAGGGGAAAGTTCCGAGAACACCACGTAATTTTGAATCACGGTCAGATGACGAGGCAACACCTGAGCCTGCACCCCACTCTCCAAATTTCCACACCACACCAACGTGAGGCCACGACAGACTTAACGTACCTCCTTTGCACACGACGGTGTTAGGTTGGATTCGAACTCGCAACCCTCCGGTTGCTAATCCGTTACTCTTCGAACCGCGAAACCGTGTCCCCATGAATATTGGTAAAGCGAAAAATTGGAACCGCTTGACTTTTTGTGCTTGACGATTTTGCTTAAAAAGATACTCCTAGTCGCCAAGGTTGAAAAATAGTAGCGAAAAGTCGCCTCTTAGCCGCCTTGTCAAGCTCTCCTACTTTTTACGCGTTCCCTTCGAAACGATATTTATACGCCGCACAGACAACCATTAAAGTTTAATTTCGGGACCAGTAAACAAGTCGCCCTCCAGCCAAAGAGATCGAGCGCACGAGATACGGAACCCCGCTATAAAATATGGATCTCTGGAATCGGGGCAAAATCCAACGGGGCCAATTTGCCTGGGTGATGACAGGGCGGCAAAAGACTTCACCTATCTATTAGACGCAGGAGTCGTGAGCGAATCACCATATTCTACCTTGATTAACGATGCCAGCAGTTCCGTTTGAGCGTAGCGCTTTAAATCAACGTAATTTGGCCGCTGTTAGGACATTCTCGAGAAGCGAGCCAGACACAAAAGGACGTCGAAACATCAAAAGTCGAGTGAAATGTAGGAGTTGATATTTCACAAATCACGCTTCTTGCAAACTTCGTTCCAGGCCGGATTTTAGGCTTTCGCTATAAAAAAACTGAAGGTTTCAGTTAGTGTCAATAGCAGGGCTGCTAGAGCCAAAGAACTTGCGAAATAGTAGCATCAGTATAGCATAACTTTTTAAAAATAGTAGTAAAAAAGTCTCAACCCTCGAAGTGGTTTCGACGAGATATCTCGTCCATGAGGATCTGACCGATTTCGCTAATGAAGAAATGTCACGTCATCAAGATATTGGCATCGACCTTCTAATGAAATAGACGGATCATATGGCCGGAGTGGCTGTCGTAAGATCTCTGAAGGATAAATCGCAAATCGACTTAGCCGATTGGCTATGGAAGCGCAGACTAGTGGTTTTGATCATGGTGAATAATCACTTTAACCAATCAATAATTTAGGATTCATCCTTTTACCCCCAGCCACTTCTTCAAATCGAGCAACTGGAAGAAATAACATGATGCTGCGGGCACACGCTCCGTCTATTTCATTTTAAGGCCGATGGATATTGGCGATTTTTTTATGACGAGATCAGAGAAGGGCAGTTTCCTTTCTGGTGAATGAGATATCTCGCATTCGAGTTCGGAAATCGTATCCGAAAAAAACAGCCGTGACGTCACGTTCGGAATACGTACAGGAAAACGCGTTTCGTTCCGCCATGGAAACACTACCGCCACCTGCATTTAGCTTGACAGACTTCGTCTCATTTGCAACCAACTAAACGAAATGTCTGGTTAGTCAGTTTTACCGTTTGAAAGCTTCACCGCAAGCCTTCCGCTCCAAACGCACACCTGTCCTATGTCGAAATCACGAACGGCGGAAGCCCCGCGGGTCCGTTTTCCTTCGCCTTCAAATTAAGCAGTCCCACAAACAAGGGCGGTAACAAAGGGCTTGACCGCAGCCCATGGAGCAGTAAGGGTGCGCGATAAGGTCAACCGCAGGCCCCGGCCTTGGAGAGGGGCAGCGAAAGAAAAAATTGGGAGGAGACGACAATCCTCCTCCTCGACTGTGATGGAGATTGCTTCCGGTCCGGGAAGGATGGGAAAAAGCGTAGACATGCCGTGAGACGGAATGCGACCGAGGCTCACCAAAGCTCTTTTTATGAATATCGCGATAAAAAATGTAATTCCGCTGTTGTGAATGGCGTTTTTTCGGTAGCGTTGAATGGATGTAAAAATTCCCGAGATTGAAGGGCAGACGAGTTCCGAGTTTAAAGAGGAGCTATGCAGGCTATTTTTATCAAACTGATGAGGCAGTGACGTGACAGAGGTTGACCGCTTTTGCAAGTACCAATCCAATAGAGGTTAGATTAGGTTCGTTGTTTGACAAAATTGCAAACAGAACTTATGCTCTATGACAGGGATTTTCAACGTAAACAAATCAGACGGTCTGCGAAGATTTACTTCAGCTGTCCAAATGCATCTAGCGATAACTTTAAATTGATAAGTTTAATTTGATGTGTGACATTGCACTGATTTAAAAATTGTTTCAATATGTGGTTCGATTTTTATAGTAGGCAAGCGCAAAATTAATTCTAAATTTGCATTAGTCAAGCGGTTCCTATTTTTCAATATTCATGACTGAAAAAGTTCGTTCACGGCTACTTCGTTGCGTGCATGTGCAATTTTTAAAAATTACCTATTATGGTCAGTTTTTTCTAATGACGAGATATCTCGTTCATCAAGATCTGGTTAGTTTTGCTCATGACAAAATACCTCGTCGAGACAACCAAGGGGGTTAAAAAGTTTCCCAGAGTGGGTGATAAAGAGATCTATGAGAGCAATGCTGGCTTCAAAGGAAACAGAAGAGGAGTTGAGGGGCAAGAGCGGGCCGAAAGATGCTAACAGGTTGCAAAACAGATACCCATACTTTATCCCGGACTGTGAGCTGTGGTAAGAAAATGTTTGAATGCATTTCCATCATTCCATTTAGTTAAAGCGGCCGCGGTAGCCCAGTTGGAAGAGCAACGAATTAGTAATCAGTTGGTTGCGAGTTCGAAACTCGACCCAACCAAAGACCGTCAAGCACACGGGAATGGTGCAAGTTCAATCTGTCGTGACCTCAAATGCCATTACGTTGGAATGGTGTGAAGTTTGGAGTGGGGTGCCAGCTAAGGTGTTGACTTCGTCATCTGACCGTGGTTCAAAATTAAAAGGCGTTGTCCTGGGTTCTTTCCCTTTGGGATGAATCCCAGACCGTCACCAATAGAATGTTTTACTTTAGTGCGAAGTTAATTAAGAACCATTTAACTAAAAACAGGAAGCGACAACAAATATTAGGTCATTAAGTATGAAATGTCCGATTACTTCTACTACCAAGTTTGATAACCGATATCTCTGATATTGCACTTTGACAGTTCTTTGCGACTTTTTTATTGTGAAGGTACGTAATCAGCCTTTCAGATGCACGTTTTGGTTTGTGATTATCCGTCGAATTGCCTTTTGCAGATTAAATCTTGTAAACCATGGATAAGTCAATTATAGCGTTATTTTCGAATGAGTTCCGTCGTGGATCTAATGCAGCGCAGACAACTTGAAATGTCAACGAAGGTTTGGCAAGGATGTGGCTAATGAATGCAAAGTACGTCGATGGTTTGAGAGAAGTTCCGATCTGGCGATTTTGATCTTCAAAATGAACCACGTGGTCGACCTGAGAGCAAGGTGGATAATGATGAGCTGAAAGCTGCAGTGGAAGCAGATACATCTCAAACTACGTGTGAATTAGCAGCAAGGTTTGATGTTACTATTCCAGCAATATTAAACCATTTGAAACAAATCAGTAAGGTTAAGAAGCAGGATAGATGGGTTCCGCATGAATTAAACGAGAGTGAGAAGAGAAATTGTTTCGAAGCTTGTCTTTCTTTGCTGTCGCGACCATTTTGTGAACCATTTTTACACCGTATTGTTAAGTGTGATGAAAAATGGATTCTTTTCGACAATCAAGCATTCGGCACAATGGTTGGATAAAAATGAAGTGCCAAAACACACTCCGAAACCGAATATTCACCAAACAAAGCTAATGGTGTCTGTTTGGTAGTCCAGCGCTGGTGTTTTCCACAGCTTCATGAGACCTGGTCAATCGATTACGGCGGATGTCTACCGTAACCAAGTAGGCGAAATGATGAGGTAGCTTGGGATTAAGCAGTAGAGATTGGTGAATAGGAACAGGATAATCCACTTGCAGGACAATGCTTGACCACATGTCGCACGAATAACGTTGCTCAAACTGCAGGAGCTGGACTTGGAAACTCTGTCACACGCCGTATTCCCCAGACCTTGCACTAACCGATTACCATTTCTTCCAGGCATTGGAACGCTTCTTGCAAGGAAAAATATTTAATTCCCAACAAGCTGTAGAAAACGCTTTCGCAATTTTATCACCACTGCTCTCCAGGCTTCTTCGATCCGACATTAACAAGCTACCGTTAAGATGGCAAAACTGTATCGATAGTTTAGGCACATACTTTGATTAATTATACTGCTTCTTGCTTGAGATATAATAAATCAAACTTTCATTTCGAAATCGGACATTTCATACTTAATGACCTAACAGATGAGTGGAAATTTCAGAATGCTACTAACAAAAATAGAGCCTAATATAGACAGATTGGTAGCACACCAGGGACTTATATTAGTATGATTATTTTAATTTTACTGAACTTCATTGATGTGAATTACTGAAATAGTGAATAATCTAGTGCGTTTATGTGAACTTACTTTTTTATTTCATTTTAATAGCTTTAAAATTTCAGTTCCAAGTTATTGAAATTCGAAAATTACATACAGCTACATAAATATTGTGGGGAAATTCTAAAATTATGGGCACAGCTATAAATGTTATTTATTAGGTGAAATAATTTTCTAGAGGGGAGGCGTCGAAAAAATTGTTTTTGAAAATAGGCATTGAGCCAAAAAAGTTTGGGTAACTATGGTCTTTGAGAATTCACATACTTTTCCTCACAAGGGGCATAAGAAGTCTAGAGCAGGGATGCAGACTTGTTAAGACCAAGGGTCACCAAGAATCACGATGACTTATAAGAGGGTAGCCACCCTCTTATAAGTCATGAGGACACCAAAAAACACCCACGAAAATTATCTATCAGAAATATTTTGTATTTCTCAATATTGTTACAAAGATAATAAACACTAAATAAGGAACTTAATTTGATGCGTGACATTGCATTGATTTAACAATTGCTTTAATATTTGGTTCGGTTTTTGTAGTAGTCAACAAAATTGATTCTAAATGTTCATTAATCAAGCGGTTCCTATTTTTCGATTTAATATTCATGAATGGAAGAGTTTGTTCACAGATATATGTGCCGCGCCTGGTGCCACTCTGTTGTTAACATGTGCAATTTTTAAAAATTACCTATTGTGCGATTTCTTCAAGTTAAAGTAACACATAATGAGGCGGGCCGCCAGCAAATCAACGGAGGTCTGCGGTCTGTGCATCCCTGGTCCAGAGGATTCGGCCAATGAGGGATCCCTTGGACATGAGGAGATGGAAAAGGAGCTAGACGAGTCTAGGACAAGTCCGGAGATTGGAAAAAAGGTGTCCTCCGTTGTACTGAGGAGATTCCATATGAGGACTGGTGCAATGTATAACTAATAAATAAAATTATTTAGCAACAAATTCAACAAACATAATATGTTGACAAGTCTACCAGCTATGACCTCACATAAAAATTCAAAAAGGAGGCGATTGTGGAAGTTATTTTTTTTTAATTTCTTCTCTTCTTAAACGGAAGTTTGGAGTAGACTGCGATCTCCATACAGTCTGCAAATAGTGCCTTGAAAAAGCGTGTTAGGGCAAAGCGGTGTTAGTTCAAAAAACAACTTAATCATTTCAACCAGCATTTATATTTCTGGTTTTATTCATCAGACTTATGCTACTTTGACCAAACGAAAGATAATTTTTTACATGTACTCGTTAACTTATCTCAATTTGAACAATTTTTGATTTATACTGTTTCGCCCAAACACGGTAGATATATGTATAGAAATAAACAATTTATGGCAAGATTGCGTACACCACAGTACTATCTAAGTGTACCCTCTCGACCAGATGTTAGTCTTAGGGCAGCGGTAGCCCGGTTGGAAATGTAACGGATTAACAACCGGTAGGTAGATATTTAATTAACGTCGCACTGGAGCAACACAACGGGCTATTCCAACGTTTCCGTTCAAACCCGAACGGAAAGATCGGAGGAAAACACCACGTAATTTTGAAGCACGGTCAGATGACGAGGTCACACCTGAACTGGCACCCCACACTCCAAACTTCCACACCACGCCAACGAGAGTACAATTGAGATCACGACAGATTTAACGTGCACCAGTTCCCCTTGTAAACGACGGTCTTTGGTTGGATTCCAACTCGTTCCGGTTGCTAATCCGTTACTCTTCCAACTGGGCTACCGCGGCTCAGATTAACAACCGGATGGTTGCTTGTACGAATCGTGATCCAACCAAAGACAATCGTGTATGTGGGGGCTGGTGCAGGTTAAATCTGTCGTGGCCCCAAATGTCCTTACGTTGGCGTAGTTTGGTGACTGGGGTGCCAGCTCAAATGCTGACCTCGTCATCTGACCGTGGTTCAAAATTACGCGGTGTTGTCCTCGGATCTTTCCCTTCGGGATTGATCCCGGACCGTCGCCAACAGCCCGTCGCGTTGCTCCAGTGAGACGTTAATTACCTTCCTACCTGTCAGTCTTAAACCTAAAGAGAAAACTCGCGAGCGTTTCAAGTAATGCAAATCACGAACTGCAATTTCAATTCTGCGTAGAGAGAGCAAAGCGAGTTGAGTCGATTTAAAAAATAAAAAAAGAACTCCTCGAGTGAGTCTATTATTTCCCACAAGAGAGAGTGAACAGGGCGGCGTGGCAAAGCGAGTGCAGGAATGCATAAAAAAAGGTCCAATATCGCCTCGCAAAATGAGATCCCCTTGAGGGGGAACCGGTCAGTGGAGCTACATTCCTCGGCCTCTGTGTGGGTCTTCAACCCTCACCAACCCGTAGGAGCCATTCTTCTCCGAACGATCCACCTCACCACCCCCTCGCACAGGCAGTCCCCGCTTATCGGTGGGAATGCTTTCTTTTTTTTTATGACAACCCCCCTGCGATGGATGATAACATATACGTAACACGATACTCGACGTCGACGATAAGCTCGAGTTGAGAAAAATTCCAATCAGAGGCAAAATAGGTTTGTTCTCCCATCAGAGTTTCGTTTGTCTGTCAAATGATCCAAATACTTAGTCTAACCCGGTTCTGGCCAGAGACGTGTAGGATGAAAAATGATGTAAAAAATTAATACGAAATTTCTTCGCATTTTGGTAGACTGGTGAAATCGTATGTAAACCGTTTGAAATTGTTGTTTCTGGAGATTCCGATGAAACTAAAAGGTAGTCAGAAAAACGCGTGTAGTTTTTTTTCTGTGAAGATTCCGATGGAAACTATATACTGTAAAAAATAACACGAAAATTTCTCGTATTTTAGTACATTCTGATGAAATTAAGGGCAGTCAGAAAACTGATTTATCGCTTTTGGAGATTCCGATGGAAAATAATGTAAAAATTAATACAACATTTTTATCTTATTTCAGTCGATTCCGATGAAATTGAATGGCAGTCGGAAAAATGCGTGTCCTTGTTTTTGGAGATTCCGATGAAATTGAATGGTAATCAGAAAAAGTGTGTAATAGTTGTTTCTGTAGATTCCGACAGAATAAAAGGGCAAAGCGTGTAATTTTTGAAGATTCCGATGAAAAATTCGGTTTAAAAAAATGAAATTTTCTCATACACGAGTCGATTCCAATGAAATTAAAGGGCAGACAGAAAAACGCGCGTAATTGTTTTTCTGAAGATTCCGATGAAACATACTGTGAAAAAGTAACGAAATATCTGATGAAATAAAAGAACTTAATGTTTATGGTGAATCCGATGAAATTAAAACGGACAAAATTTAAAAAATTTCAATATAAAGAATTTAATTTTTACCATTCATGAGGTGTTCTGTGCCGTTGGCTTTGGAGTCCCCCTTTTGGTTTTTGATAAAATTAAAAAAGATGGACACAATTTGCCAAATGGGGATACTTGTTCTATTCTTTCTAATATATTCCAGATTTTGGATCAATTTTCCTTGATTTTTTTTTTAAATGTTTGTCACGAGGCAAGCATTGTGAAAACATTCGGTCTTCCAACATCTAATAAAATTTAAAAAAATGGAACACAATTTATAAAATGGAGGATGGTTCGTTTTTTACAATCAAAATGCCAACCTTTTTTACTCAAATTGTCCTTGAAATTGTTGGGGGAAATTAATTTTACTTCAGAAATCCCGATTTTTCGCGAAACACAAGATAGCGCCAAGTTAAAAATGTCGTGTAGAGGAAAAAAGAATTGTGAAACAGACTAGTGGGATGACAACAGAAAAAAATTGCTTGGGTATTCCGGGAGAATGAAGTTTTCGTTGGTAGGTAATTAACGTCGCACAATAGCCCGTTGGAGCAACACAACGGGCTATTGTCCGAATCAATCCCGAAGGGAAAGATTCGAGGACACCACCCCGTAATTTGGTACCACGATCAATCCCTCTCCAAACTTCCACACCACGCCAAAGTGAGGACATTTGAGGCCAAGACAAATTTAACGGGCACCAGCCCCCGTGTACACGACGGTCTTTGGTTGTACCGAGTTTTGAACTCGCAACCCTTCGGTTGCTGATCTGTTACTCTTCCAATTGGGCAACCGCGGCCCAAATGAAAATAAAGTTAGGGGAAAACTACGGTTTACACTGAAAATCCCTCTCATAGATTGTACAAACATCACTCAGGAGAATAGACAACGAAAGATTAACATAAATTTACGACCCAGCGGCAAGAAAATTTTGTGTCGCCATTTGTCTTTCTTCACTGATGATACCCACCCCGAAAAAATCGGATACTTCATTGACGGCCGAGAGAAGCATTAACTTCCCTCAGTCCACAACACACTATTAATTCAAGGCATTCACTCCGTGGGCGATATTTAAGTTCTCGAAACTACACTATTGACACACGCGTTCGGAAACCCAATTACTCTAAACACACATCCTAGCGCGCGCCCTCTAACAGAAACACAACATGATCGGATAAAAAAATTCGTGAATGGGAACCCCTTGGATTTCCATAATAAACAGCCCCCACCTCATGCGTCCCCCATCTGATCAAATAAGGAAACCTCACCAACATAAAATAATCACCGAAATCTGTTCTTGAATTATAACAATAACAAGAAATGCCGGAGTCAATAACCCGAACAGGATATGGGGATTTTTCGGTGCGTCTGGCTGTGTGTAGCTGTTGCTGCTGCTTTTTGCGATGAGTGACGGCTGGGGGATGCTGATGCCGGAGTAATACACTGTGGCAAGTTTGTGACAGCTGTTTATCTTGCAGGCACGATTTTGCGCTCAGTGTGTTTGGCGAGTGCTTTTTTGCGATGACGACGCAGGTTTTGGGAAGATCGCGGCGTTGGATTTTTATTAAATTGGGAGTTTTTTCCCCGGCAAAAAAGTGCACCGGCTACAGAGAAGGAATTTCTCGGTATTGTGACTCGTGATGCGCAGGCAGCTAAGTCAAGATATCGTAGTCGGATTCAAGTATTTCGGACACTAGGATTCAGCAACAGAAACCGATTGCATTTTTCATTGTTCTCATTGCTACGCTAATCAAATCGTCCATTTCTCGGTTGGTTTTTCATAGGTTAGGCAGTTTATTAACGTCGCGGCAACAGAACGGAGAATTGGCGACAGCGGGATCAATCCCGAAGGGAAAGATCCAAGGACAACGCCTCGTAATTATGAACCACGGTCAGATGACAACACCCGAACTGGCACTCCACTCTCCAAACCACGCCAACGCGAGGACATACGAAGTCACGACAGATTAAATGTGCACCGGCCCCCGTGTACACGACGGTCTTTGGCTGGACCTAGTTTCGAACTCTCAACCGTCTGGTTGCTAATCCGTTGCTCTTCAAACTGGGCAAAAGCATAAGGGTTAGATCTAGCCAAGCTATGCTTTTTCAGTCAAGTTCAAGTTTTATTGACACAGAAGAAAGAAATACGCCCACGGTACTATTAGGAAACGTAACAAGCGTCGCCATCAGCCCGTCCAGTTCTCGGAAAAGGAATTTTTGGTTGGTTTTAGGGTTTTATGGCGCAAGGGCCGTATTTGCCAAGCTATGCCAAACAACAGGACATTACACATACAAAGAAAGTTTTACTGACACAAAAGAGAATTACACACAGGGAGAATTAATCACAGGTATCAAACCTGTGCTGCTTACAAATTTCAGATTGCTAGCGCATTGGCAAACCAGAGCCACTGCATCGGATTTTTGGAGAATTTCATTTTGGGGTGACATGATTTGGGGTCATTTCTTTCTCCAAAAAGTGACGCCTTCCACGGAGTTTACGTTATTTATCTTATGATTAACATAATTTCTCTGCATACATTTACATATATTTCTCCAAAAGCAACTGTTCAAGTCTCAGACATATAGCTCGACTGATTCTAAACGTCCTCCCTCTTGCATACCCATCCTTGAATCCTCTTCAGAAATTCTCCAAGTCCTTCCGAAGACTCGGATGGCAGATACAAGTACACCTCCATCTACGTTCCCATGATATCAAATGTTTCAACCCGGTCAGCATTCTTCCTCACAGGTGGTTTTGTGTTCAAAAAGCCACGACTTAAGGCTTCTGAACTTGGAACGCACACATTTTGTTCTTCGGTACTAGAGATAACTGTTTAAGGGAAATTTTGACTGGACCATGTGAATCACAATCCATTGTTCCTGATTTTTTAAATCTTTTTTATGTTAATAGACATCGTGACGTCGGTGCCTTTGCAACGGAGTCGTGTATCAAGATGTAATGTAATAATTATTCGATTCAGAGAAATGACCTCAGAGATTGGTGGTGTTAATCAGTCGTGTAAGTTAGATACATGAAGATCAATTTCAAAACAATTAAGGATTCTACCTTGAAGTTGTGCCAGAACATCTAAATCAGGTTGGTGAATTTACGTCGCACTGAAGCAACACAACGGGAGATCAGATAGTTCAACACCTGAGCTTCAAAAAATCAAGTAATAAAAAATATATTGAAACATTGCAACAATTGGCATGATCGTCGAGGTTAATTGTAAAGAATGAAATAAAGTTTAGAAAGAGGGTCGACGTAATCGTATGATTTAAATTGCTTGTCAAAGGATCCATTTCCAATATCGATTTAGAAAAATGTTAAAAAGGGGTTGCGAATACTGTTTTCCCAACATCAAAGGTAGTGAATTTACGTCGCACTGGAGTAACATAACAAGCTATTACATCAATCAAAGGAAATAAATTTATCGGTATCATTTTATAACGAACAGTAATGACTAAGTCAATTACAATAGTTATCGTGTTGTAATATTTCCACCAGGATTCGGCAGTAAAAACAGTTTGAATTTTTCCTTGCAATTGGTATGCCATTAAAATGTAAAATCAGTCGCTTAAGGAGTCAAAAGAACTAAGCAATCTTTCTCTTGAAGGCGTACCAAATCTTCTACAAATAATCAAAATGTATTGAATCATTGCAAAATGTTTGGTAGATGATAACACGTAAAATTAAATTTAGAACGAAGATGTAGTCTTAAAACCATTATTCGCTGTTATTGTCAAAGTATGTTTCAAGTAATTTTACTCACCATGAGTTACTGTCAACTATAGTGTGGGAAGTAGCCCAGTTTATTTCCCTTAATGTAACATTTAAAAAAGTTTTATGTTAGAGGTGATAACTTTTATAACAATTTGATCATTCATGCAATTCTTTCATCAAGTCATGACGAAGACCAAGATCCCTTAAAAAAAGAGACTGAAATAAAACACTCAGCACAAACTTTTAGATTAAAACTTGTATACACACATAATTATCCTGATCATAATCGAATTTGTCGGAGCATTTCTCATAAGTTTGGGACGTCAGAGAAAATGGCATCGTTGATTTTATTCAACCTCGCCCCTAAGAGCATCAGTGTGGTCATTGTGATTAAGGCAAGCCACACATTAGTCCAACATCAGTCCTGAGACGCTACTGATCAGTCGGTAGGCTAAAATACGCATGCGCGTCGACATGTTTTCTGTACAGAAATGGAGTAGTGCTGCTCCTGGGAAGCAAGGCAGTCGACCTTGGATCAGTTGATTTCTGAATAGGTGTGCAAGCTCGTTCAGAGAAGGCTTCCATAAGCAAAAGCATGAATGGCGATCGCAGTGGATGTTTTCTCCCTGCCAACTCATTACCAATGCTATCGCTGTCGGAAACGAACGATAAACTTTGAACCAGAAATCGATCTAAAGCCAATTGTGGAGAGGATTTGTCCAAGTTACCACCAGTCTCCTAATTCACTCGTTCAAAACCACGTGTTTTGACTGCCTTCTTCCGGGAGCCGCATATAAGCACGTCGAATGTTTTGTTGCATGTCCAATCAATGTGTTTTGCCTAAGCCGCACATTAGCTGAGTGAGTGATCACTGTCACAATACATAGATGAAAAAAAAATCGCGTAAACTGCAATGAAGAATGGCACCTTCTACAGGGGTGCTTTTCTATACATTTTATACATGCAATTTACAATTTTTAATTTAACAACGTTATAATGACTACGAAGGACCCTGACCACGTCCTTTCTGATGTCCCCTTTTCTCACCCCCATTGTTCTCTTTTTACTAGAAGCTTGTCCAAAGACCCCCGCCAATGTCCCTCGGAGACCAAATGGTTTCTTTCGGCCAATATTCCTGAGTGTCAGGCCGGAGAACCACACAATCACTCTGGCCGAATCAGATGTGTAATTCCTCCAACAAACGAATCCTTGAGTGTCGGGTGTAAAACTAAGTAAGCACTTACCTCACCACATTCGGATGCTCGAACGACTCGAGGTGCTTGAGGAGAGCGATTTCCCTGAGAGTTCCCAGCGGTACTCCTTCTTCAGTGAGCGGCACCTTCACTTTTTTGAGGGCCACGAATTGTCCTTCGTTGGCAAGGTCCTTCGCCTTGTACACAGTCCCGTAGGTGCCGCTTCCAATGAGCGACACCTCCTCGTAGTTGTCAGCCGTGTCGTGTATGACGCCACCGGGGTTCTGTCGAATGTTCAACATGGAAGTGGATTCGGGTCGGCTGGACAGGCGCGCTGATTTCTTGGGACGAGGCATGGTCCCAGTGGAGTTCCGGGGTGCTTGTGATCACCACCGGTTCATAGCCTGCAAGAGGGAATGGAAACAAATGTTAAAGACGTTTGTCTGCTTTGCATATCAAAGGCTTTGAATGAGGGGTTGAGTCACTAATTATCCGCAATGCAGTTGTATTTTCTGCTTGTCGCAGAGTCGTTATCGAGCGTATCTCTATTCAAAGTTTCCGTTTTATCACTGCTGCCTAGGTTTGAAGTTTGCAATTGTAGCTGCTGTGACGTTAACCATGAACGCTTTGCTTTGTTTGAACCAGAGCAGCAGTCAATCATCCGTTTTTGTTGTCTGAAGGTACTGTCTATCTACTACGAGAACTCATCGAGGCAGTTTTGGGTTTTATGGCGCAAGGGCCACATTTGGCCAAACTGTCCCAAATACAAAATAATGAGGTAGGAAAAAACAGCAAAAAGTATAAGGGTAGACAAGGGCATCACTCGGATACGGATGTTTCGATGTCCATACACACCTAAAGAATGCACTGAGGCAGAAAGTATACGGCTGAATTAGTTACATTGGCGAACTTAGCGACAGTTGACTCTCCAGGCGTTTGAGATAAAGATACACTATTGCAAGGGGCTACATTCGAATCGTCGCCAAACCACCTATACGGCTCCAGACGGATAGGCTCCTTTACTTCCGTCTCTTGAATGCTTGTTTATTACATTCGGTGGGATGAATCATGCATCGCTTGATTTTATTTCTGAAATGTAATTGGTTCGAAAAGAGTCAGGTGGTGTGTTCAAAAAAGGAAAGATTGGTGAGATGAAAATATGACTGTTTTGTAACAGTGATATCTGTTAATAAAGGTCTTGTTTTTAACATGGTTGTCTCGGTCTGTTAATTTCTATTACCAACCAGAATGTTATGTATATTATGTTTGGGAACTTGACTCCACCCAAATTGTTGAAGTCGCCAAACCTAATCCCCACTCGGTCAGCTCGAAGATCGTTGATGCAACAACGGAAATTGCAAAGACCGCGGGTTATCTATGTAATTAGATGGCAATATCTGCTCATTCGATAGTCATACGCGTGGTTAAAAATGTACCGAGACCTGTTTCTAGAGTGACCGCCAGTTCGTAGACTTGAGCTCTCCTGATAGACTATATCACTGGCCTAAACCCATCGAAAACTTTCAGCACAGTAAGAAAGCGGTATTTTGACGCAACGGTGCGATAACGAATGGATTGAAAGGTTTAAATGGTCGTATTAAGGCAGATAGCCATTCGGTACCATAACTGACCAGAACAGCGATTTATAACTTAAAATGCAAAATGGTTAAGCTGCTCAGTGACTGTTGTTGGTGCATTAGTCATTCACCACGGACCAAGAACTGAAAGAAGCATGCTCTGTTCCTTCGAAAACCTTTTTTTGAGGCATAAAAAGGATGCAACGAAGGAACCAGTGCGTTGAAAAGCAAGGTCATGTTGAAAAATGATGTTTTTTGAAGGTTGTCTATTTTTTAATGAAATTTTAATTTATTAAAAACACATTGGATAATTAATAACTCACCCTCATACTTAAAGTTGAAGTATACCATTACATAAATTATGTAGACTTTACCACAAGGGTAACGATTCCTGTAAGTTATGATGGCAGTTTCTCTTTAAAAAAAAACGCCAACCTGGGTTTACACACAACAATCATAGGGTTCTTTCAGACAAATATCGACCTACGGATATCAATTCACCATCTTTTTGGTGAATTGATATCAATAGTCCCTTTAGCATCTTCACTCCTGGCGTACAAGGGGCCCCAAATACACACCGCGGACCACAGTATCAAGTTAGATAAGGGGCCCCTCATAAAATAAACTTGCATTCCATGCACTCTCGATGCTTATCGGGGACAAAAGCATTGAACACTTGTTGCTCAGTTTTATTATAAATACCATGAGAAGATTAAAAACTGCTCAAACAAATTGTACATAACTTTCGGACTGCATACGGTACAAAAACAATTATGGTCATAAATATTGCATTGTGTTCTTTGTAACTTCTTACTTCACTCTTCGGAAAGGAGGTCAACCTGAAAAAGCTTTTGAATGGAAGATTGTCTCTAGTTGTATTGTTTGGTGTCTAGTGTAGACTGTCTCCAGTCTAGTGTAATGTTGGTCGTTAAATTAACCGCCTAGAAACCACACGATCTTCATAATTGTCATTTCCACAACAGATTTAACTTGCACCAGCCCCCACCAACACCATGTTTTTTGTTGGATCGAGTTCCGAACTCGCAACTCTTGGTAGAGTTGTTAATCCGCGACTCTACCAACTGGGCTACTCAATCCCCAGAAATTTTTTTAATTATCTGTTCATATGGAATTAGACATCGATTCCTATAGTTGTTTCTCAAGGAAACCACTCGATGGTGATGTGGGTCAGCATCTAATATCGTGAAATCGCGCGGTGGGTGTGGAACGGTCTATGTGAACACCGGCCTCCCGTTAATACAGTACTTGTTCATTGAGAAGGCTACCGAATCACTAAACCTCCCGATTGTCATGTGGTCCTCAAATTCTTTTTACATTGAGAAATATTTCGGAGTTGAAAAAAATCTAAGTTGCAAGACAAAAAAAAACTTAGACATTGATTTTAGCGTTTTTGTTCAACAGTTGTACATTTGGAAAACAATTAGATAAGTAGATCCCGACTGCATGTCGCCGAATTGTCATGTTTGAAATGCATGTAGTTCGGCAGTTATTCCAGAAAACAGGAATAGTAACAAAAATCCAGTATAAAGAATTTTTTTCGATTGTTTACCGGTATCGAGAACAGTCGGTATTTTTCAAACCGCAGTCTCAACACCTTCACTTGAATCTCCTCACCCCCCCCCCCCGCCGTGATAACCCCTCCCTCTCCCCTCCAGAACTCAATTCCCCATTTATTCTTGGCACGACTCCAATATTATTGCGATTCTTCATTTTGATCGGCGACGCATGTTTTTTTATCTTACGATTTCAGAAGTACGTGGTGTCTTTCCCTTTCGCTTCCACACACACACTTCAGAAAAATTATCTTCGTGGTAAATAAAGATAACAATGCACACTAACGAGTGCAACGACTTATGTTTCTGAGATGTTTGCACACACGCGTGTCTGGACAACTCCGTTCCTCTGTCACGTGTCAGGTCTCCATGTTGACATGCGCTTCGATTTTAACCTAGACGGCTACCGGAAACTGCAGGTGCACAAACATTTTTTTTTCTTCATATTTCTCCTTTTACAAGCTTACTTTTACATTGAAAGTCCTGAATTTCGCAGACAGCTGACCTGAATCGAATTTAATTCCATTTGGGCAAAATAAAGGAACGACCCAGATTCAGGAAACTACGATACCTTAGTGCGTGTTAAAATGTATTCATAAATCATTATGGTCGAAATGTGATGTACTGGGACCGGAGAACGTGACCGAAAGGGCTGAAAAAGAGCAACGAGTAGGCAGAGTAAACCAGGGATGCGGACTTGTTACAACCAAGGGCCACATGGATTCGCTGTGACTTAGAGGATCGCTAAAAACTACGAACTTATTTACCATACTCACTGCCAAAAAGTTAAGCATGAGGCGGTAAAATGCGAAAAAATCGACAAGTACAGCTTTGATTGACACAAAATGCGGCAGGAAAGTAACAAATAATGCATGAAACAAATTACATACAAAGATGAAAACAATATTGAATTTTCATAAATTATAAAATGAAGTCATATTGGAGTCATTAACAAAATGATGTTTAAATCCAAAACAAATAAAACCGACATTAATAGGATATGTGACCACCCCCTCATCCTCATACAAAGTTTACAGCGTGTGACCATGTTTTCCATGAGGTGATCAACCACCCCAGAGTCAAGTAATCGCCATTCCTCCTGTAGAGCAGTTTGCAACTGAGTGACTGAGGGTGGGAAACGTGCAGACACAGCACGGCCGAGGGCATCGAAAAGACTTTCAATGGGATTAAGGTCGGTCGAGTATGCCGGCCAATCCATACGCCCAATCCCCTCACTATCCAGGTAGTCGTCGACGATGTTGGTTCGATGGAGACGCGCTTTATTATCCATTAAAACGAAAGCAGGACCAACTGCAGCAGCGTACAATCTCACAATGGGTTCTAGGACTTCATCCCGAAATACCGGACAGCCGTCACAGAATCCCGTCTATAGATATGCAGGTAGGTGCGATATCCCAACGAAATCCCTGCCCACACCATGATGCTTCCACCTCGGAATGCGTGATGCTCGATGATGTTCTCGTGCCGATTGCGTGTGCCCTGTTCTCTCCAGACCCTTACACGCTTGTCATCTGGCTCCAGGGCAAATCTCGACTCATCCATGAACATAACGTTGGCCCAATCAGACAGTCTAATTCACATGTTGCCGACACCACTTAATCGTGCCCCTCTGGATTGGAAGGATTGAGGATCGCCAACTCGTGGTACCCGGGCATACAGTCCATTCATGTGTAGCCTTCGGCGAACAGTAGTGGCAGATATCGTCTTACCAATCAATGGATGCTGCAACCATAGATGTCACACGTGTGGAGGTCGCTCGTCGATTCCGCTTGGCTCAAACAGCAATATATCGATCTTCCGCGGAGATCGTAGCCCTTGGGCGACCGGCCACAGGTCTTTGACAACTGTTTGGAATTGTTTCCATAATTGTGAACGAAGAAAAGAGCAACATCTGTGATTGATTGTCCTGCTTCAAGGCGTCCCACAGAACGCCAACGCTCACTATCTGCCATTCGTCTTCTGGAAGCCATAGAAACACGTGTCTTGAAAACTAATCGTATGAAAGCTCTAAACACTTTTTATCAGCATTTACATGAAACTCCTCTAACCCTTCACAAGGCTGGCTTCTTATACGATTGCCTTTTTTTGCATATTTCTCGACACGAAACCGTGATTGGCTGTTACAAAACATATTTGCATTTTAAAAGCGACATACTGAAATTATATTCAAGTTACGCCACCAAGTTGGAAATAGGTTACTAAAATACTAGCGCCGTCTGTATTAGGTTTTTCAGGAAACCTTTATTCCAAGGCAATTCGAATAAATTTTTTTGGTGGTGATTGTTTAGTGACATGAGCTGCAAAAGAAGTTGAACGTCCGCTTAAGTTCCATGTTTCTTTTGTTTAGTTTATAAGCGCTACCAGACTAAAATTACCATTGACTAAAGACTAGTGGACCCATAGAAGTGAAATACAGCATTGCTATTGAGGGAGTTTCAAAAAGTGTGACCACCGTGTTGACTAGTAGTCACGTGACTATGTGAATAATCGTCTAGGTTGGTCTGATCGATTTGGCATCTTAACACGCTTTTTGGCGATATAACATCTTATGACAGGGTAGAGGTGTGAATGCATTTTTGAAGTGGCGACAAATATGTTGAAATCGTGTCTAATACCATGTCGCGTGGACCAGTCAGATGATGAATCAATGGATTAGCGTCTTCTCCGCCCCGTGGACCAATCAGATTATGAATGTTCATTACTAAGGGTCAAGTCACTACTAGTTTTGGTCACATGATCCTGGGCACATAAAAAGATTTCCATTGCTCACTCACTTTTATATTTCTCTATGGGTGGACTGGAGAGTTGAATAGGAAGTTCGATCCGCCACCGCTTGGTCGGGTTAGCTGTCTGGTTTTTCAGGTTATCTTAGCGACACACAAATATGAGTGGATCTCCCTTTAAGTTTTTTGAGGAAGATTCGTCATCCCTGTTAAGAAAATTAAACTAATATGATTGATACGGGCATTCCTTGAGTAGTGTCTGATCAGTTTAGGTTAACTGTATTCAAGCGTACAATTGGTACTGAAATATTTTACAGGCTGGACAGTATACATAATTAAGCTGGTACTGAATAATCTACTAAGCTGAACAATATAATTAGCAAACAAAAAAAATCTGAATGAAAGGTATAAAGATTTAAATGAAGCCGTATATAAACCTTTTCCCTTGAAGTTAAATGCAGATGGGTGCTAGTGTTTGTGGTAGAAGTCCTTTACTTATTCCGTATTGGGTAACTGGAAGTAAAATCTTCGTTTTCGGTTTCTCTCACGAAAAAATTGCCGGATTTGTATTTGCTGTTTGGCAACGATTAAATTAAGTGCGTTATTCTGCACCAGAGTTAAATCTGCTGACGGAATTTCTTTTTTAACCGGGTTTGAATAAAAACAAATATGACGAACGATTTGAAATTAAAATTGAATTTGCGCTGTCAAATATTATATTCATAACAAAAGGCATAATCAATCAGCTATTGCAGAGATTTTCAACCGGTGTGCTGCAATGGCACTAGTGCGCCTTACGGATGGGGGGTATTTCAATTAACGTCACACTGGAGCAACACAATGGGCTATTGGTGACGGTCCGGGATCAATCCCAAAGGGAAAGATCCGAGAACAACACCACGTAATTTTGAACCACGGTCAGATAACGAGGCAACACCTGAGCTGGCACCCCACTCTCCAAACTTCCACACAACGCCAACGTGAGGCCACGACAGATTTAACGTGCACCAGCCCCCTTTGTACACGACGGTGTTTGGCTGGATTCGAACTCGCAACCCTTTGGTTGCTAGTCCGTTACTCTTCCAACCGGGCCACCGCGGCCCGCTTACGGATGGCGAAAAGGTTTAAATTATTTTATTTATTTCATTCCAACGTTTTAGTTTTGAACTTTTCACAAATGTTCAGCAATTATTTCAAATATCCAAAAAATAACAGTGAATTTGTTTAGTATAAAAAATGAATTGTTAAAAATTTTTTAGTCACTTCGAAGCAAAAAGGGTCGGTAGTTCCTAATATTTCTTTGCGAATCAAAGCCAAATTCTACTTTTTTTTGGTGTGTAGCAGAATTTCAGTAATTAGATTAAGTGTGCCACGACTTTAAAAAACTTGAAAATCGCTGAGCCAATAAATTCTGGAGGAAAGATGTGTCAAGGTAAAAAATGTAATCAGAAAGAAGTGTTAGTTTAAAAACAATACGTTCCCAGGTGGTGCTTAAATCGAAACTACCATGGGCTACTCGTAGGAAGGGGTCATACTGTTTCTGTATAGTCAGATCATCTATAACAAGTCCAAACGTCTGCAAGTGTATCTCGAAATCCCAATGCAATTGATAATTTTCTTTCTACACTTATCAATTTACATCCCTGTAATCCATGGGCCCCGGTAGTCAGGTCCAATTGGAAGAGCTATGAATTAGCAACTGCAGGGTTGCGAGTTCGAAATTCGGACTCGTCATCTGTCCGTGGTTCAAAATTACGAGGCGTTGTTCTCGGATCTTTTCCTTCGGGAATAATCCCGGACCTTCGCCAATAGCCCGTTGAGTTGCTCCAGTGCGACGTTAATAAACTACCTACCCTTGATCGATACATTTTTACAAAATAACTAAATTGTTTTGATGAGAGGAAGATTGCGAGTGAATCAATGAAGTTTGCTTTGCAATCAGTCTTAGGAAGGTTAAAAAAATAATGGACATTATTTTTTGTATAATAGTCCTGAACAAGAAACCTCGCCTCTCTCTTCAAACATTTCCACCGCTCACTCAACCACAGTATCTTCGCAGGCGAAATGTCGCTTTGTGTGGCGAGGCGCGTGAAAGATGGATGAACAAGAGCAAACCGAAAGAGACTCGTACGAAGGAAGAGCAAGGCTGTACAAATAGCACGTTTCCTGAATGAATTGAGCACCACTGCGGAAGAAAGTGGAAGTTATTATTTCCGCCTAACCTTTGAGCAAGCAGAACTCCGTCAGCTGACTGAATGCCGCCCACTGTTATCTCGCCTGAAATTCCCCATCACGTTATGAGGTCATCGCCAGCGCGAACTGGAGAGAGAACGGACCTGCCGTCGTTGCTAATATTCGCTTTCATTTATTTCGAGCCCATCCGCTCCGTTAGCAGTGGGAGAAAAAAGAAATGCGACATTAAGAAGTCCCATTTGGACTCAAGACTCTAAATCAGGGATGCAGACTTGTTAAGACCAAGGGCAGCATAGATTTAGTGTGACTTACAAAAAATTATGAAAGCTATCTATCATATATTATTTCAAAGACAAAAGTAAATAAAGAATTTAATTTGATGAGTGACATTGTATCGATTTTACAATTGTTTTAATATTTGATTCGATTTTTGTACTACCCAAGCGCAAAATTGATTTCTAAATTTTCATTAGGCAAGAGAGAAGATTTATTTAGATTTTCATTTGGGAAGAGGTTCCTATTTTTCGAGGGCCGCGGTAGCCCGGTTGGAAGAGTAACGGATTTGCAACCGGAGGGTTGCGAGTTCGAATCCAACCAAAGACCGTCGTGTACAAATGGGCTGGTGCACGTTAAATGTCGTGGCCTCAAATGTCCTCACGTTGGCGTGGAAGTTTGGAGTGGGGTGGCAGCTCAGGTGTTGACCTCGTCATCTGACCGCGGTTCAAAATTATGTGTTGTCCTCGGATCTTTCCCTTGGGGATTGATTGATCCCGAACCGTCGTCAATACCCCGTTGTATTGCTCTAGTGCGACGTTAATTAAAATACCTACCTATCTATTTTTCGATTGGTTAATATTCATGACTGAAAAAGTTTGTTCACATATATATGTGCCGTGCCTCGCACCACAGCTACTTTGTGTGCATGTGCAATTTTTAAAAATTACCTATTATGTGACTTGTTGAATCTATGAAACTGAGTGGTATTTAGAATTTCAAAACACTAGTTTGGAAAAAACAACTTCGAACTGAAATTATAAAGCTATTTATTTAAATGAAAAACAAAAATAAATTGCATAAAAAACTAGATTACTCACTCTTAGAAGCAATTAATATTAATCAAATCAGTAAAATTAAAAAGTAATCACTAAGGAGAATGATAAGTGTTGTGCTACCAATTTGTCTGTATTGGCTCTATTTTCGTCAGCAGCTTACTTAAATTTCTAGTCAACTATTTACAGTCGATTACTCTTTTTAGTTAAAAGAATCAACGAAATGCATCACTAGTGTCTATATGATCAATAAGTGGTTGAAACATTTTTAGGTGATAAATTCTTTAAGTATCTTACTGCCCACTAGCTCCTCAACGCTCCCTGGGTATAACATTGTCCCCCCCCCAAAAAAAAATATTTCTTCAATGCCCACAGGGTAGCGCCCATTTTGCTAAACTATGCACTAAACGGACTGAAATTGGAAAAAGAGAATGATTAATTTTTGAACAATTTAGAAACTTTATTCGATTCTCAAAAGTACTCGATTCTGTCCATCACTAGTTTATACTTAGTTGTTGAGGAATACTTATCGAATGTTTGAAACAATAGCTTACATTTTGAAAAACTCGTTCTGGTTCTATACAATCTTAGAAACTATTTAAATTTTAAAAATCGAATTCGTAAGACATCTATTCTAAAAGAATTTTTTAGATAAAATGAAACCAGTTGGAAAATTTATATTTCATATTGATATTCATGTAGTTTGTAAAATACTAATTACTATTTTTTGATAATGATTAAATAGACAATACAAGAACTCGACGCTTTTGATCTCTTTAAGGGACAAAACCAAGGGACTTCATAAATAATGGTAACACGAGAACAAATAATGAAAGTTATATCATAGGTTTGGAACAGAAACTCACTGACATTTTATCGGACATACTAAATGCATATTAATGATAAAAACACGTCTATTGTAATCTGTTTAAAAGGTACACAACCTTTTCAAAATCTAAAAATTTTGTTTGATCTAAAAATTAAGCTTTTAACAGCTGTACAGAAAATATAGTTTTCGTTTCTTTATAAAATATTTTTTGTTCTAAGCCGACGATATGTGGGAAAAGGAAATTTTAAACAAAATAAAAAATGCATGAGGGATAAAAATTATCATGAATAAAATTATTGCCATATTATTCGTTGT
The DNA here is from genome assembly GCA_933210815.1 of Meta bourneti. Classification (NCBI taxonomy): domain Eukaryota; kingdom Metazoa; phylum Arthropoda; class Arachnida; order Araneae; family Tetragnathidae; genus Meta; species Meta bourneti. The sequence continues at coordinate 54,485,794 of OW119930.1, read as the reverse complement.
AAAAAATATTTTACCAATATTCTTGAGTACAATTTTGTTTCTAGATCTTTAAGCAATTCTTCGAGATTTGACAAGTTCGTCAGACACATTATATATTAAAAATGTATTGAAATAAATTATATTAGAAAATTGAGATAATTCAAATTTTGAATTAACAGTTAGTTTTAATTATCCTTGAGGTGAGAAGTAAATAAGCAAATGAAACGAAAAACGGTTGGCTCGGTTTTATAACGCAAGGCCATATTTGGCCAATCTGCGCCAAACACAAGATAGACAACGTCAAGTAATGAACAAACACACAAAAATGCCTTACTAACAGAAGAAATACACCTAAGGTAAGTGAGCTATGGGAATCGAATTTGTCCCTCGACAACTAGCAGGTTAGCAAACCCACAGAGCCACTGCATGAAAAACGGATCCGACTAGTATATTAATGCATCAGTTTCAATTTAAATATAAAAAATACACTTACTATCAACAAGAAGCAATATTCCGAGATTGCAAAGGCAACAGTACTGTTACTTTCGGTTTCGATTGAGTGATCCAAAACGATAAATAAAAACAAACCAAATATGTTCGTCCTCCCAAAAGAACACGAAAAAATGCGAGGACAGAAAGTGGGTTTGTAAGCACTTTCTGACTCCAGATAAGCAGGTGCAAACGTTCAAACCGAAACACTGGATGTGTGTGATTCCGAATTCGGGGTTCAAACTGACCCACGTTAACTTTTCAGCTGCGTGGTTCAATTTTGAATTTGGTGTGTTCTTCCTTCGAAAGCATTAGGTGGAACAGAAAAGCAGGTGTAAAAAGCAACTGCCTTTTTGATATACGTACCGTTAAAGCTCTTTTAATCTGTGTGCACCGGGTTGAAGCATTTTAACGGTTTCGTGTTGAAGTTCGGTTTTCTAAACTGAAATCTAATTTGTTTGAAATTCATTTTAGCAAAATTTTCTCTAAGGTTCGGGTTACCAACCATAAAAATTGAAATTCCTGACCAACTTAATTTTTATTCCAGATATTTCAGGGAAAGTCCCGACAAATAAATACTGTCACTAAAGAAATAGTATTAGAATAAAAAAACCTTAAATAAAAAAAATTCTGACTTGACGCATACAATTCCGCTAACTGCCATTAACGACAAACACATCTTTTGTTCATAAAGCAACACAAAATTTGGAGTGAATTGATGATTTCTCTAAAAATTCCGGACAATTTATGATTCCCGGCGGAATTCGGGTAACGTACGAAAATTCGACGCCTTGAAACTCAATCTAAGTTAAATTAACTACTTTCAGAACGGTAAATTAGTTTTACATCAGAACTGAAATATTTCTATTCTGAATCAGCTTCTATGTTGTTCCGGATAAAAAGTACAGTATATTGCATCTACGACGGAGGAACGCTCCAGACACGAAGTCTGCCCTTGTCCGTTGCCGTAGAAACAGACCTCATCATATTTTCCACAGGGGACGCTTGAAGAAAAAATGTTTTAAATTTGTCACATTGGCACACTTGATGACAAATTATAAATATTTTTAAGATTCTGACTTGTCTCCGAGAACAGGTAAACAACTTCTTTCAGCCACCAATTCTCAAATCACCCCTATTTAAAATAAACGAGCCCTGTTACTATAGCGACCGCCACTTGGTGTCTGGAGCAGTTATCGTGGTTGACAGAAAGTACCTCCCAGTTAAATTTCTTTTATATCAGAATAAAAACAGAAATTTCGATTCTGAATAGTGATGGGCAGAATCGAATACTTGGTATTCGAGTACTTTCAAGTATAGAATAAGTATTCGAATGCAATCGTGTCTTCCTTGGCAATGGTTAGAGAATTAAATTTGCAACATTCCGGTTCACGGTTCGAATCCACTACAAGAGGAATTTGATGGATTGTTCTTTTTATGGGAATGATAATTTATTCTATTTTTAAAAAATACTTTGATCAAGCTGTGCAAAGAATTTATTTTTCACAACTCAAATTTTAAATCTGCATTACATTTAAAAAATTTTCTTTTCCGAATTTTTTTATATAAATTAAAAAAAATTAAGTATGATTCCTTTATATTATTAATCTATTTGAACTGTAGACAAATTGTATTTTGAAGAACAAAAATTAATCCCATGTACAAATTGCTAAATTTTCTGGTCACGCATAAATTTTCTACAATTATAAATACGTGTCAAGAATTTTTTTATCTTGAATTTACAAATCATGATTTTTTAATTTTAATCTTCGTTTGGAAAGATTTGATTTTCTACCATATATTGTAGAAATCGTTAATAATCACTTTTGACAGGGAACTTAGACAGAATTTTATTTTGGAGGGAACCCCGAAGATAAGAATGAAAGTTTTTACACAAAACTCTAAAAAAGTTTGTACGAATGAAAAAAGTATTTTGCCACTTTTAATACCAGGATCTGAAACTTTAAAATTATTTCTGTAAATCTATCATAAAAAGTGACACATTTCGGTTGATCATAAAAATGGTTCCGTAAATATTTACAAATTAAATTACATTAAATAATCAAATCTTGTTCCTGGAAATTCACTTTTCATTTTTGCAACCACTGGTTGGAGTACGAAGATGTAAGAGGAAGAATCAAAGCAGAAAAAAATATTCATAATCATTTTACTATCTTAAGATTTTGTCAGATATTTGAAAAGAGAATTTGAGTTATTGTCAGATATTTTAAAGAAAATAACAGCCGTTTTAAGAATGAAATAACGTTATTTTTTACTTGAAGAAAAAGAAAAGCATATCAAGCATTTTTGTATCTTATTTGCAGAAATATTTTAAATGTCAGAAACAAAAAGCTTGAAATTAAATTGAATTTTCAAAAAATCATAAAATTAAGTATAAATAATTAAAATTAAAAATTTAGTTAAAATTAAAAAAACTCCAACTTGATTGTCAAAAATAAAAGGCAAACCATGTGTAATTTACTGATCTGCCTGTTCGGGAAATTGCTTCCACAAAATTTCAAATCCAATCTCTTAATCGATGGAATTTTTCGACTTCACGTGCATTTTCAAGACATGTAAAATTGACTCAACACGAACGAGAACCATGGATACCCATGCAATGTGACACTACTACTTAAGATGAATACTCAGGTATTCGAATACACGGTACTTTTGACATCAGAGAACCACCTCTGTATCTGAATCTTGAATCTGGGATCCGAGTACCTAGGATGAATACTCTTGAATCTGTATACCTTGGATCCGAGTACTTTGGTATTCGAATACTTGTATCTGAATACATTGGTATTCGAATACTTTGGAAAAGAATCGAGTACAACGATTATTTTTAAGTATCGAGTACATGAGTACTTTTGTATTCGAATACTCCCATCACTAGTTCTGAATCAGTTTCGAAGTTCTGGATAAAAGTACTAACATTGCTTCTTAACTCAATATTTTTCAGTGTTTACTCATTCAAAATGTGACTCGGAATCATTCTTAAATCGTTACAATAGTAATTATTCCGGTGTTAACAATAAGAACGGAGGACATTGATACATATGCAATACACCAAACATCAGGCAGAATTGCACGAAATCACATTTCAAAGTAGTAAACAATTAATGATCAATAAGTCTAATTGATTTGAAACTTTCCCGAAACTTCGGGGAGACCCTATTAAGTAGTTTCTAAATGTTAATTTCGAATTAGGCATGTAAAGATTCTCAAGTAGCCACAGCAATCTATACTCCTCCATTGTGGCGGCCCAGTTGGAAGAGCATCGGATTTAGCAACCGGAGGGTTGGAAGTTCGAAACTCGACCCAGCCCAAGACCGTCGTGTACACGGGGCTGATGCACTCAATGTACTCACGTTGACGTGGTGTGGAAGTTTGGACAGTGGGGTGCCAGCTCATGTGTTGTTCTAGTCATCTGTCAGTGGTTCAAAATTATGAGGCGTTGTCTTTGATCTTTCCCTCCGGAATTGATCCCGGGCCGTAGCCAATAGCCCATTGTGTTGCTCCAGTGCAACTTAAATTAATTACCTACCCACCCTCTCGTTCCGAAAATATTTGGAAGAAAAATATTTCATATTACGTATCAAAGTGAGATTATGGGTAAGGAATAGCTGCGTCAACGCGTAGTATGACATGCAAATTATACATGCACCTGCTACATTATATCACGTGTTATTAAAATTCGAATTTACTACATCCCATAACCGTAGATTGTTATGAAATAAATATTATTGTTCATGCATCATTTAAACTGCCTTCTATTCGTAATTTACTACCGTTTCCGCTGCAGAATCACAGCAATGTATCACCAGAATGGAGGTCTATGGCCACCGGAAGGATAATAACGTTGGAAAATTACATGACGAAGGAAAGTGATCCACAGGTGGTCGCGTAATAGAAAGTTTCACAGCACTTGTGCATCAATTTAGTGTCATTAAAAAAGTCATGGCAGTAGCCAAATGGCTAGAACACTCGTTTGGAAAGTGGCAGTCTGATGCTTTGTTGGTGAAATTGATTCACGGATGGGGATGGCTGGAAGAAGTATACACTGCACTGACAAGTCACCGAACACTTGGGGTAGAAACAAATAAGGATTTATTTTGGGGTCTGACTATAAATTTAAATTTTCAATTTCAGAGTCCACATCCACATGGGTACTTACTAATGATGGGAGTATTCGAATACAAAAGTACTCACTCATGTACACGATACTTAAAAGTAATCGTTGTACTCGATTCTTTTCCAAAGTATTTGAATACCAATGTCTTCAGATACAAGTATGCGAATACCAAAGTACTCGGATCCAAGGTATTCGAATGCAAGAGTATTCAGATACAAATATTCGGTTACAAAAGTACTCGGATCCCAGGTATTCGGTTACAAAAGTACTAGGATCTAAGGTATTCGGTTACAAGAGTACCCATTCTCGGTATTCGGATGCCAAAAGTACTCAATTTGTGTATTCGAATACCAGAGTATTCATCTTAAGAAGCAGCGTCACATTGCATGGGTATCCATGGTTCTCGTTAGTGTTGTTTCTTGCCTTGATTTTGCTATTCCCAATTTCACATGTCCTGAAAATGCACGTGAAGTGTCGAAAAATTCCATCGATTAAGGGATTGGATTTGAAATTTTCTGGAAGCAATTTCCCGAACAGGCAGGCTTAATTATCAGTAAATTACACAATGGTTTGCCTTTTATTTTTGAAAATCCAGCTGGAAGGTTTTTTTTTAATTTTTCAATTTTAATTTCAACTATATATTTTTAATTTTAATTATTTACACTTAATTTTTTAAAATTTAATTTAATTTTCAAGCTTTTTTATTTCTGACATTTAAAATATATCTGCAAATAAAATACATAATGCTTGATATGCTTTTATTTTTCTTCAAGTAAAATTACGTTATTTCATTCTTAAGATGGCTGTTATTTTCTTTAAAATATCTGACAAAATCTTTATTACGACGGTAAAATGATTATCTTTTTCTGCTTTGACCACCTCTTCGTACTCCAAACAGCGGTTGCAAAAATAATAAGTAATTTTCCAGGAGCAAGATTTGATTATTTAATGTAATTTAATTAGTAAATATTTACGGAACCATTTTTATGATCAACCGAAATGTGTCACTTTTTATGATACATTTAGAGAAATAATTTTAAAGTTTCAGATCCTGGTATTAAAAGTGGCAAAATACTTTTTACATTCATACAAGCTTTTTTAAAGAGTTTTGTATAAAAACTTTCATTCTTATCTTCGGGGTTCCCTCCAAAATAAAATTCTGGCTGCGTTCCCTGTCAACAGTGATTATTAATGATTTCCACAAAATATGGTAGAAAATCAAATCTTCCAAACGAAGACTAAAATAAAAATCATGATTTGTAAAATCAAGATAAAAAATAATTGATACATATTTATAATTGCAGAAAATATATGCGTGACCAGAAAATTCAGCAATTTGTATTAATTTTTGTTTTCGAAATACAATTTGTCTAGTTGAAATAGATTGATAATAGTAATTTTACTTAAATCTTTTTTTTTTAAATTACATAATTCGGAAAAGAAAAAATTTAAATAGAATTCAGGAAAAAATTTGAGTTTTGTGAAAAATAAGTTCCTTTTTTAATCACAGCTTGATCAAAATATTAAAAAAGTAGAATAAATTTGATTGTCTTGTCAAAAGTTATCATTGGCATTAAAAACAACAATCTATCAATTTCCTCTTGTAGCGGATTCGAGCCGTGAACCAGTATGTTACAAATCCAGTGAACAAACCACCATGGCAAGAACGGCACTATAACTAAATGTTATTTTTAAATAAGTATCATCTTAGTTCTGATTCTTACTATCGATTAATCGTTTTTGTATATGTATTCGAATACTTACTCGATACTTAAAAGTACTCGAATACCAAGTATTGGATTCTCAAAAGTACTCGATTCTGCCCATCACTAGTAATTACGGAGCTAACTACTAGCGAGTAGTCTGAAATTTAAAGGAATGGTCCTGTAGAAATGCGTTAATGGTTTTACATCAAAATCTAAATACATTAGATGTCACTATCTCTATTATAAAAGGAAGTGTTTGTGTATGTGTATGTGTCTGTGCGGTGTACAGACGAATCTACTATAACACTTACAGCCATGAAATTCGGCACAGGTAATCCTAAAGGTGACTGAATGTCCCTCGAAGCCCGAATTTTAAAATTTAATCTAGAAAATATTTTAATTAATATTTTGTGCAGCGCGTGTAGCCCCTCCTCCACTATGACGTATCTGTGCAGACCGATCTGACAGATACTTATCGCGCATGCTATCTCTTCACTAAAAACACCCCTCCTCACATTGAAATGGTGGTGTAGTGGGTAAAGCGACGTACTGAAGTCGCGGTCAGTGCTTTGGAGTGAGCCCCCTGAGCTCGAACCCGGCCGACGGATAATTTTTATTTTTCGCCTCTATATTTTCTACAAATAGTAAATACGTATACTCTAATTCTTCCAATTTTTTCTGTACTTACTTTTACTTTATCCTTTTACTTTTTGAATTCAAGTTATTTTTAAAATTTTAATTGATTTTATGCAGCTTTTTCAATTGTGAAACTGAGTTCTCTGTATTGTCGCTGTTTTGTCCTTTTTCGTACCACCAATGAAAAGCAAACAGGTGAAGCTCCACCCCCTACATGTTCGACTCCAAGTGCCAAGTTCCTACTAAGAAATTTTCTGCAACTCAGTTAATAAATTACATGAAATGAAGTAAGTGCTTATTACTGTTTAATTTGGTTTTGATTTCGCTGACATTGTGATTCATTTAAGGCTGTCGTAATCAGCGAGGTAACAAGACTTTCTAAAAGTATAGCGTTATATTTAAAGATTGAATCACATTTTTATTTCAGTAGTGATTATTACATAACTTACTTTTGAATTTGTATAATTTTTGCAATTTTAATCTCATTTTTATTTCAGGTAAATAACTACATTATTTTGGTTTAGCGTTAGGTGACATAACGAGACTTTTTTAAAGTATAACTTTACATTTAAGGATTCAATCACATTTTTATTTCAGTAGTGGTTTCTTCATAACTTAACTCTTGAATTTGTTAGGCTGAACTACACAACAGTTTTTGAGTACATTGGAGCCATCTGGAGTACCAGAGTTTATGAACACATTGGAGCCCATCTGGAGTACCCTCGCACGTATTACAGCTAGAAATTGGGGCACCGATTATGCTTCTCAGAAATCTGCATCCACCTCACTGCAATGGAACAATACTATCACGAAACTGATGCCGAATATTATTGAAGCCACCATCATGACTGGACATGCCGCAGGCGAAGACGTATTCATTCCTACGATCCCAATCATCCCTTCGGATCTCCCATTCCAATTTAAACGACTTCAGTTCCCTGTTCGCTTAAGTTTCGTCATGAGCATCAACAAGGCACAAGAACAATCGCTGAAAGTTGTAGGACTCTATTTCATTAAACCGTGTTTCTCCCATGGCCAACTGTACGTGGGTTGTTCAAGAGTTGGAAAAGCCGAGAATCTTTACATCCTAGCTCCAAATGGAAGACCATTCAACATAGTGTATCATGAAACTCTCTAAGCAAGAATCAGTGAGGTGGAAGGAATGAGGCGACATGTCATGTCGGTGGTGGTGGGATTCATTCTTAAAGTTATTGTTTTCTTTTTAATGTTTTCAGAATAAGTGAGGACAAACAAGAATGATGTCACGGGCAACGCCGTGCGGATACTGCTAGTTAACACTAAATATACAAGTCCTAGGGGACTGAACTGTGCTGACTGATCCTTCATAAAATTATTGACTAGCCAAAATGGTTCACTCCCCTAGAACTTGTGATCATGATGGTACGTATTTAACATTCTAAATATGGATATTTAGGGACAATAAAGTGACTGATACTTCATTGTTTAGATTTTGATATAAAACATTTGCACATTTCTTACTCAAATTTCAGTCTAGTCACTAGTAGTTAGCTCTGTGGATACCCATGTGGATGTGGAATCTGAAATTGAAAATTTAAATTTATTGCCAGACCCCAAAATAAATGCTGTTTTGTTTCTACTCCAGGTTGTCTGGTGACTTTTGTCAGTACGGTGTATAGTCCAGCTCTGGCAAATTGGTATTTTAGTTACTGGGTTCAGTAATTTCGAAAGAGCCTATACGTTAAATCAGAGGGCAGGTTAGACGTTAATGACGCATTCTAACAATTTGCGTCTATGAGGCTTTTTCTGTGAAGCTAGACGAAGGTGGCGGTTGTGTTTTTGAGGCGGAACGTGCTTCCTAAAGGTATTCCGGACGTGACGTCACTTCGACTTGTTGATCAAATACAATTTCAGCACGTCGCCAATAGAAAGTAGAAAGAAATGATATATGATAGCTAATTAGTTTCACCGTCAATTAGATAAAACTTCAAACGTGGCCGAAACGATGGTAAACTAGAATTTAGGGCAACCCCGATATGTGTCATGAGTGAGGATTTGAGTAGCAGAAAGTAAAATCTAAAATCTACGTCTTTAGTCTCGTTTGTTTACACTGAAATCCCCTCTCCATCCCTCCGTTTAGTCCATAACACAATTATTTTCCATAGGGGATGATGGGCTTTTCATGGACATCATATTGGAACAGATGTAGGCAATGAACTCAATTGACACTACTGAGCAACATTACTGAGACAAAATAATCCACTATACCACGAAATGAACAATTCTGAAACACATCCGGCAACCAAAACGTGGCGTTTAACTCTCTCGTGAAGTCACAGAACATCTCTACAAAAAGACATAAAAATTCCTCCGAGTGATACAATGTAGAAGAGAGGAATGCGTTTTTACTTTCCAAGCCGGTTACTTTTGAAAGCCGCCTTCACATATTTCTTCCGCTTAATGAAGAAGTTTGCATGCTGCTTGCGGCCACAGGTGGTTTCGAAAGGCACTAAAAACAAGAAGCTACGAACATAATGGAGTTGCACGAGCACGGAGGGAAGCTTTTAAATCGCTTGGTCGTTGAAGGGAAATGATCCTAATATATTTTATCGATTGGCGGTGTCTATTGCAAAGTGTCAAGTTCATTGGGTTGTGGTTTCGACGACGAATAACATCTTTGTTTGACATCTTGGAAGGAATTTCGGTTAGGAAGTGTGATGGTAATATTTATATCCACACCATGACCTTCGCAGTGCAAGAGAGCGAGGCTCGAATAGCAACGAAGAGTTCTTTAAGGCTAAACTGGTTCTCTGAAAGGAACTTCTGTCTAATTTGCGTTTTTCAACATTTTCAGAATATTTCTTTGGAGACGAATGTCAGAAATCGAGGTCCCGTCTTATCGCACCCGCTATCTAACAGAAAATCGTGGTATTGCAAGTTGTCATGTTTATGTCAGATCTAAGATGTCAGGATTCCTCAGATTTCCACTAAAGCTTTTTGTAGGTATTGAATACTTTGAAGAATTTTGAATTCTCGAAACATCAATTTTGACAAGCTATAATGGACAATCTATGTCCATTTATTTGCTCAGAACTTAGGGAATTGCAATTTTATATAAGTTTTTATATTTACACAAAATGTTTTTTATATTTACAAGGGAAATAAGTGGTTGAAGGATAAAGCCCAAATGCTTTTCAATCGCAGAATCGGTTTGAAAACCGGGAATTTTTTTGGAAATTTGTATTTTTCAGATATACATTGATTTCACTCGAGCATTTGTTTGTTTTTAAATCCTGTTCGCTTCACGGCTGGGTTGGTTTGTTATGGCACAAGGGTCAGATATGGCTAAGCACTGTCTTTTTTTCGGCAGACAAATGGACATACACACATATTTTACTAAAATAAAAGAGAGAAATACATCCAAGTTATATACAGGAATCGGACCTGAGCCGCCAACAGATCGCAGACTGGTAATGCGATAGGCAAACCCACTGAGCCAGTTCTCACACCTGTGAAAATGAAGGATATAGCGTTTCTGCGCAAACTCAGTTCAGGCTTCTAACAGTCCAGATTGGTTTTTATGAACAACGTACTTCCTTGTGTGACTACTTACCGAGCTCTAACCTCGTGACTTCGCCAAATATTTCTTTCATAATTTCACTGTGAAATAAATTTATTTTGTTCGCTTTGGTTTCGAGCCTGTGGCTCATGTTTAAACTGCGAACTGTAGTTGGATAAAGCATCCATCATTGAAACAATTCGGGGTTGTTTTATAATTCATCTTTTGAAGAGATTAGCCAACCCTTCCATCCAATGCTCAAATAAAAAAAGGGGTTATGGAGCAAGGACAATATTTGGCCAATTTGTGCCAACACAACAATGTGAAGTACTGGACACACACAAGGAAAGTATAACTGATACAGAAAGAGAATTAGGTAGTTAATTAACGTTGCAGTGGAGAAACTCCAGGATCCATCCAGATTGATTGGTTTTATGGCGCAAGGGCCATATTTGGCCATGCTGCGCCAGACACGACATACAATATAAAGTAATAGACCCAATGAAAGCTTAACTGACACAGAAGCGAGAAATACACCCAGGGAGGAATTCACCTGACAGGAATCGAACCTGCGCCGCCTTCAATTTGAAGGTTGTTAGCGCAGTGGACATACCCACTGAGCCGATGGCTTCGGATCCATCCAGAAGGGAAAGATTAAGGGAAAACGCCTCGTAATTTTGAACCATGGTCAGATGACGAGGTCACACCTGAGCTGGCACCCCACTCTCCTAACTTCCACACCATGACAGTTGAGGCCACAACAGATTTAAAGTGCACCAACTCCCTCGTATACCTCGGAGCTGTCATGGCTCAGTGGGTATGACCACTGCACTAGAAACCTTCGAGTTGTAGGCGGCGCAGGTTCGATTCCTGCCACGTGCATTCCTCCCTGAGTGTATTTCTCTCTTGTGTCCGTAAAACTTTAATTGTGTCTAATACTTGATATTGTATATCTTGTGTCTGGCGCAACAGCCAAATATTGCCCTTGCGCCATAAAACCCTGAAACCAACCAACCCTCGTCTTTGGTTGGATCGAATTTCGAACTCGCAACCTCCGGGTGCCAATCCTGTTACTTTTCCAACTGGGCTACCGCGGCCCGTAAAAACAAAGATCAAACTGCTTTTGTAAGACAAAATTTTGATCGGATACTCAATTTGATATTTAAAAGTAACATTGAATGCAGAAAAGACAATTCTTCCAGAGAACACCCATCCCTTCTTCATCTGGCGTACGTAAAATTAATTCCTTTCCATGCACATGCAACACGATAACAAACCCAATCCCCTAATACACGCGCAAAAACACGCTTTTAAATTACGGAAACATTAACCGCCCGATTGTCAAGTCGATCCCATTGTATTCTAATGCCAAACGGAGTAGTAGCCCCCGTTCGAGACGACCACCACACGTACAAATCTATTTAGAGGAGCCCTGTTCGACAACATCTTAAAACTGTACTACTAGATCTTAAGAGAAAAAAGACTCCTTCCTCCCAAGGCCGCTTCCTAACATGGTCATTCAACTTCCCCGGGTCCATTCATTCACAATATTTTGAGACCGGATGTCGAATGGGATCCGACTTCTACAAACTTTTACTACAAGCGCTGCTATGCGTGCGCGGGTTTCCGGTATGTCGAGCTATTAGGGTGGTGTTAATTTCAAGCCGAGAACAAAAGGCCATCTCGGAGGATCTCACGGGGAGGAGGGGATGGGAGAGACCGAAATATTACTCACTTGGCTGATTTCGGCGAAATTCGGTTACGAATTTATTTCGGGGACAAAGAGAGGAATGGCTTTTTGCGGAGATTTGTGCCATCAGAGGAAGTGGAGTCGTTTTTATGCCCATCGATTGTGCCCGGAGGAATTTTTCACACGCAACGCTCTGAGATTGAATGGGACAACCTCGCCAGACAATTGCAGAATAGGAGAAAGATGTTTTTAAGTCCATATATCTGTTCCTGAGACTGGATTTACAAACAGCTTATTTTATAAATGGGCCCTCAATTTGACAGTAGCATTTTCGGACCTTTTACTCATTAATAGCATTTTTAATAGAGTAAATGTTCTATAGGGACCACTCATGTTCGATGCTTTAAAAGCTCACAACCCTCCGGTTGCTAATCCGCGGCTCTACAAACTGTCCTACCACACTGTTGCATAAATGTTAAATCTTTCTTTAATTGCGTGCTTGTAAACTGCTTAGTTTATAGATGAGCTTTCTTTGACAGTTGCATTTGCGGGACTTTTACTCATTAATAACATTTTTAATAGAGTAAAGCGACCACCCATTATTCGATGCAGCAGAGAGGTGGAAGATCTGCGGTGTTGGAAAGTTAAAAATGTGTCCCGTCGATATTACAAAACCAGAAAACAGCTAAAATAACATTCTTCGCAGAACGTGTTTCATTTTACGATTGACTATTTTAATGTAAAACACAATGTCGAGTATTAAACATTTAATTGCAGTCTACGAACTTTCAAATAACGAGAATGCAGTCATGCTCTCTTGATTAGTTTTCAAAAGTTCCTTAGTTGCACCGTAGTTCAGTGAGTTTGCCCACTGCTCTGGCTAGTCCGAGTTATAGGCGGCCCAGCTTCGATTCCTCCTAGAGTGATTTCCCTCTCCCGTGTCAATAAAGCTTTTCTTGTGTGTAAGACCATTTACTTGACGTTGTTTGGAACAGCTTGGCCAAATCCGACCCATTGCGCAAAAAGACCCAATCAACTATCTGGGAATGGATTTAGGGGAACTCCAAGATTTCAGCGAGGGCTCTATCTCCATACAGGTTGAGTTTTGTTAGCAGATAATATTCCCAAGTTTCATAAACATAAAGTGTTGGTTTGGGTTTTATGACGCAATGGACATATTTAGCTAAACCATGTCAAACAACGTCAAGTAAAAGGACACAAAGCTTTGTTGACACAAGAAGAGAGAAATATACCCTGGAGGAATCGAACTTGCGCCGCTACAACTAGTTGCTGGTACAGTGGGTAAACCCTCTGGGCCACGGAAACCCCAAAAATATAAAGGGGCAAAATGATATGGTTTATTTGGGGCATGGACATCCAACATTTAAGAATCAACTTGCAAAAGAGGGAACACCGCAGCCAGCCCGGCATCAACACCAATCGAATTGAACCTAAACAACTGCTTCATTTTCTAATGTACTACGAACTGGTACTTTAAATTGGCTTTAAAGCAGGGACGTAGACTTGTTAAGACCAAGGGCCACATAGATCCACTTTTATGGCAGAGACGCCAAATAAACATAAGTTATCACTCATAATATTTATATTTATTATTTATACTATTAATATTTTACAAAAGAAAGATAATAAAAAGTAAATGAATTTAATTTGACGCGTGGCATTGCATTGATTTAATTGCTTCAATATTTGGTTCGATTTTTGTAATAGTCAAGCGCAAAAAATTGATTCTCAATTTTCATTAGTCAAGCGGTTCCTATTTTTCAATTTCTTAATATTCATGGCAGGAAAAGTTTGTTCAGTGAAATATGTTGACTTAAAGAGACATGCGCATTTTAATGCATTATCTCAACGAAGTTAAGTGTGATTCGCATGGTGGGGCGGACCGCCAGCAAATCAACAGAGGGCCGCATGAGGCCCGCGGTCTGTGCATCCCTGCTTTAGAGACATCTATAAATGACATATTTTGGAAAAAAAAAGGGAATAAGCTATTTATCACACAATTTGCAGCATGAATATTTCAAAACTTGTTTTCCACGATGCTCCCAAGACGTCCGACCTCAGTTATTGGAAGGAAAAATCAAACCGAAACGAAATCAGCAAACAAGTAAAACAAACACACTACGTGGCGACATAAAGACCGAGACTATTTCCTTTCAGAGCGCCGCTTCCGCATTGGATACGCTGTGTATCTAACAAACAAAACGAGGACTTTGAACTTCAGCAGGAGACCATTCCATCCAGAGAAGGAGGAAAAGAGTTGGAAAATATTTCGGGGCCAAAAGTTGCGAAGGCAAGAATTCGGGGGAGAATATTTTCCCACGTCCCAGATTCAGACAGACGAATTCATTGACGGATTTGCACCCAAACAGATAGAATTACGCTCGCGGAATAGGTTATCAGCATACGTTAGCGGAAATAAACCCGTTCGGTAACGGTTAAATGTGCTTTAAATGCGGTTAACGCAAAAAATAGTAACCGATTTTCAAATAATCTCATTATATGCAGCAGTAATTTATCAAACTGGATTTGACAACAGAATAGACTTAGCCCTTTGCCGTGAACACATAGGATATTTTTGTTAGCTATGTAAACACATTTGGGGCATTCCACTGTTACGTATGGATGGGACAATTACAGATTTTAGTCATGAGAATGGATCCGAAACAGGGATGCACAGGCTTGTTAAGACCAAAGGCCACAGATTCACTGCGACTTATGGAAGGGTCGCCCAAAAAACCATGAAAGTTATCTATCATATATTTATAGATATTTATTATTTATATTATTTTCATTTTATATTGTCACAAAAAAAGTAAATAAAGAATTTAATTTGATGCGTGATGTTGCTTTGATTTAACAATTGTTTTAATATTTGGTTCGATTTTTGTAGTAGCCAAGCGCCATTCTAAATTTTCATTAGTAAGCAGTTCCAATTTCTCGCTTTGATATTCATGACTGAAAACGTTTATTCAGATGTATGTTGACCCAAAGAGCCTTGAGCAATTTAATACACTATCTAGCAACGAAGTTTTAACCTTGATTACTTATCGTGTGACTTGTAGTCAAAATGACATAAGGTGAGGCGGCCCGGCAGGAAATCAAAGGAGACGCACGAGGACCGCGGTCTGCATCTGATCTAAAACTTTTTTGAAAAAAAAAAACTTGGACTATCTTCCCTTCAGGAAAGTTTCCCCAAATTTTTGGGAAATTCGGTTAATTTTTTTCCCACACTAAAGAGCTTACATCAAGCCATCACGTACAGAATATCTCAATGTGATTAGAGATCTCCCATACACGACGGCTTGATTTTCGATCTTTATACAGAAAAAATGAAAGATGCATCCAAAGCAAGTAACTTTTCTTGAAGGGAAGATAGTTTTAAATTAAAAAACAATCTCATATAGAATAGCAAAAGAAACAGCCATTTTTATGACAAAAGTCTGAGACATTGTCCCTAACATGACAGTAGAATGCGGCCTTTGGGGGAAAACTGCAACAAAAATAACAGAGAACGCGCATAACTAATAAAACATGCCCTGATGCACACTTTTAGAAATGGGATAGATGTGTAAATGTTTTGTATTTTTTATCATTTCTTGCACATACATTTTTGAAATATAATAAAAAACCCCGTATCTTTTGTCTTGATAGGGATTTTTAATCTTTACAAGCGGTTAACTCGAGATTGGTCCGTTTGACGGTTAGCATTCGGGATATCGGTTTGGATCCCAAGTAATATTCCGTTGTGTTGCTGCAAACTACCTCTAGATCCCAAGCCTCCCACATTTGTACGGGCCGCAGTATCCGAGTTGGAAGAATAATGGAATAGCATCCGGAGGGTTGCTCGTTCGAAACTCGGTCCAGCCTGACACGTTTGGCTGGACCGAGACACGTACACGGGGGCTGATGCATGTTAAATCTGTCGTGGACTCAAATGTCCTCACGTTGGCGTGGTGTGGAAGTTTGGAGAGTGGGGTGTCGCCAACGGCCCGTTGTGTTGCTCCAGTGCGACGTTAATTAACTCCCTACCTAAATTTGCACTTCGGGTCCCAGAACCAAGTTAAAAGGTCTACCCTCCCCTCCCAAAAGATCGATATCCTTATCTTCAGTAAAAGCAGAAGGGCCCCAGATACCGGTGACACTTGAGCAGCATGCGACAAGACATGCTCACTCCGTTTCTGTTCAGAAAACATGTCGGTACGCATGTGTATTCCAGCCCAAATTTAGTGTCTTACGACTTATGTTGGACCAATGTGTGGCTTTTCTATGAGAGTAGGGGACGACGGCACCAAGCGTCCCAAAGTCCGTTAACTTCTCACCCCGAAAGGGGACTGCGGTGAACCACCTGCGCCTTGCCAGATTCTGTGAAGGGAAGCAGGACTGGTTGATGCAGCCTAAGTTTAGTTTCCACACCCAGTGGAAAGATAATCCGGTTTATGGTAGTCGAGACCTACTGTGAGAACTTAACTTTCCCAAAACCATAGTGACTGATTGGTTGGAGTGGAGGAACTGTGACCCCTGAAGAAGTACTAGGTTCAAAGGATGCCTTCCTTCAGTTAAATGCAATTTACTCCAAGTATAGGAACAAGGATAGTTCAGTTTGAGTAGGGGTGACTGATTAGATGTCTAAATTTTATCTCTGGCGGATGTTGACGACAGAAAGAGGTGCTGCCTGTCGACCACGAGAAATACTCCAGACACAAAGTCTCTTTCTGTGTTGCCGTAGAAACGGTCCTGATCCAATACCTGTAGTCATTTTGATTGGTCGGAGTGGAAGGACTGACCCCTGAAGAAGAACTAGGTTCAAATGATCGTCCCTTAAGGGAAATGCAAGTACTTACTCCCAGTACAGGAACAAGGATAGTTTATTTTGAGTAGGGGTGACTGGTGGATGACTCGATTTTATCTGGCTGATGTTGACGGCTGAAAGAGGTACTGTCTGTCAACCACGAGAGCTACTCCAGACACAAAGACTGTCCCTGTTTGTTGCCATAGAAACGGACCTTATCCTATGTTTTCCAGAGGGAATGCTTGAAAAAATGTATTTAAGTTTGTCACATTGGCGCACTTTGTGACAAATTGGAAACATTTTCGAAACCAATTTTGCTTGTAGCCGGGAAGGCAAACTACCTTTTTCTGCAGCCAACAGTCGCGGAAAACAAAATAAAATTACTTCAATCCCGAGAATCCCTCAACTCAAAATGAATAAGCCCTGTTTCTATAGCGACCGCCACCATCCACTCATGGAGTCGGGAACGGTTCTGTGAGACATACAGTTGTTTATTTCTATAGATCTTCTCGGATACAAGTCAAAATTATAACAAATATATTTCTAAACTTGATGCGCCGATGTGATAAACTTGAATGCATCCCCATGGAAAAGGTGATTGGGCTCCGTTTCTACAACTACGGACCGACGCAGACTTCGTTATACAGCAGTACAGGATGCATCGGAACCAATACCAGAAAATTGAATTCAACAATGGCAGAAAATATTGGAAAACGTGACAATTCAAATCTCATAAGCAACATTTATCCTCGTTCAGGTTGGAGAACTAGTTTCGCAACCGCATGGAACCCGAAGTTGGGACCTAACCAACTAAAAATATTGCAGCCTCGTGAAGTAATCACTTTTGAAGACAAACACGCACTGACAGAAACCCCGATACAAACATCTGAGACGGTCTCCTTTACAAATCCTCGGAAGACGAGCAGGGTGTGAGAGGGGGACAATGAAAGCCGATAACATTATCAAATCGCAAAGGCGCCTACAAAGTGACAATCCTCATATCACAAGCACATCAATCGAAACTGAGCGCACTGCAGAACAAACGACATGCAAGCGTTGGAAAATGACCTTTAGCCAGCTTGACTCCTACGCACCGCCTACTGGAGCACAGGCCACGCCCATCAACTCATACAGACACTTTCCCGTTTCCCCTACACTTCTGGTTCGTGTGAGCGCTCAAATCTGATCGTTTGTTGACACTTCTAAAAAGTTTCTTACATTTCTGGCGGAGACCCCCGAAATGTCCCAACTTTTCTAAAATAAATGCTAAAGTTTGCTGAATCTAAGTGAATATGTTTTGTTGTACCCATAAGAAAAAAATTTAAAGATTGAAAATAGCCCATTTATTTGGACTAATCTAATTCATCTAACTACTTCATGCAATCCTAGAAGAGCAATGAATATCAAGCATTTTCGCACGCATATTGCACTAAATGGTTTTAATTGAGACATTGAGAAGCAAGGAGGCTGAAGGCTTAATTGTCAAACGCCACCTGGCATTTGTAATTTTTCGTCCGCTATTAGCTAAAAAGTAATAAATTTTCGTCGAGCTTTGGTAAATTAAAAAAAAGTCGCCAAAATTTTGAAAATTGGAGCTTTTGAGCGATTTGACTTTAAAAGACACCCCTACATGCCAAGGTTGAAAAATAGTGATAAGTCACCTTTTAGTCGCTAGTGGCAGCCCTGCATATATTAAAAATACGTTCTGAAATCAGTTTAATCAGCGTAAATCGGAGTGCGGTTAATTATATTTGTAAAATATACGGTAAATACGTTAATCATACGGTGAGAATGAAAAGACCCATCCACCGAAATTATTCTGAATACGAAAAGTACTTGATTTCTAGGGAAGATGAGATTGGTTGGGCTGGTTGTTTGGGGTTTTGAGGCGCAAAGACTATATTTGGCCAAGCTCCGTAAAACACGAAAAGTCAAGTAACCAACAAGGGAGGAAAAGTAATAAGTAGAAGGGCAGGCGAAGGTAAAACGAAGGGGAGGTCAGAACACACTAGGACACCTCGGTTTTGTGATGCCCGTGTTTATTTAAAGAAAATAAATCACCTGGGGAGTATTGGTCGGGTTTTAAGGCGCAAGGGTCATATATGGCCAAGCTGTGTCAAAATACAAGGTACACAACGTCAAACGATGCACACAATGAAAGTTTTTATTCATACAGAAGAGAGAAATACACCCACGGTGGAATAAGGAATCGAATCAGTACCGCCAAAACTAGCACGTTCCTAGTGCAGTAGGCAAACCCACTGAGCTACAGGGGAGATAGGGAATTCTGAAATAAAAGCTATGGTATATGGAAGAGTGAAAAATAGTTTTAATCAGTGGCGTAAACAGAAATGAGTGGTCCGAACCCATGATATTCTTGAAATAGAATTATTTTATTCTTAACATAACTTTCTTTATTAATAAGTACTCGTAAAATGATAAAACAATGTAATGACAATATCAATTACGAAGTGGGCAAGCGGTGCTTTATGGACATTTTTTTCCCTTCAATTATCTTCTCATTTACGTATCGTATTCAATGTCCCAAGAGGGACACAAAAGTAAAAAGAATTTTCAGAAAGTGCTTAAATACATGTATTTATTTAGTGCAATTTATTTTGCAAAAATATTTGTGAAAAATCACTGTATTCAGTCACTACTGTACCTAGATTAACAGAGATGTGCAATTTTTATACGCTTGCATTAATCCCTTTAAAATTTTGTCTGGCTTTGCAAAATACTACGTCCAAGACCTTACAAAAAATTTTCAAAAAATCTTAACACTAATAAAATTTCCATTTTACCTAAGTAACCCTTCCGAAATAAATTTTTTTCCAACGTTATTGGTTTCAAATTTAGGGATATTAAAATTACAAAGAAAATTTCTGCCGAAACATAAATTTTAATTTCATTATTTCAGCATTCAAAAATTAGGTATTCCATTCTAAGAAATACACGGAAAACTTAAATGTAATATCAGGTTTTGTAGCAATTTTATAAAAAAATAAAGCCACTGAAGACACTTGATTTTGATAATACAAATCAACAAGTGAAAGCCGATAAAGTTAAGGATCTTTAAAGATCTATATTTTATGGAATCGAATTTAAATCACATTAAGGTTTTTGTTACTTTAAAGAACGCTGCAACTTTTACTATCAAGAAAGGATAAAATTTTAAAGTTATACTTTTATTTCATAACCAATTATCCAAATGATTTTGGTAACAAATGGCACGGTAAAGAACCATATTACTTTTTATTGATAAAAACTTAGCTCCATTTACAGCAGGAACCAATTTTATTGTTACGAGTTATATTTTACAACGAAAGTGATTAAATAAGAAATCTTTTACTATTTTATTTCAAAGTATTCTTACGATTTATTCTATTAGGGTTTGAAAAAAGCAGGTTCATCTCGAAGAGGAAAAATGTGCTTAGTGAGAAAAATTTTACCGTTTGTATTAACATTGGCGAGGTCAATTTCTCTTTCTATCTGCATCCAGTAGATGGCAGCACGAAAATTCTCAATGGACGATTTATTCTGCTGAAATTGGTATCTATTTCTAACTTAAATAAGAAAATACGAACTACAAAATGTTATATAGTTTGATAATTACTTTTTATCGTGGCCATTAAATGCATGACTTCTGTTTTGTGTTATTTACGTACACTGGGAACGGCCAATTAGTGTTTTACACAAATCGTAAAATTAATATTACTTCATTAAAGCTCCCTTCAACCCCTTAGAATAAGGGTAAAACATATTTTATCAACTAAATATACTATCATCAAAAAAGCAGTGACGTTAGTGAAGAAAGTCGGTGTAAATATACGTGATTACTTGTAGAATTTTGAAGAATTTATAGTGGTAATATTTTAAGGAACAGACAGCTTTTTGCAACAAAATGTTTTAACAAGTGAAATTAAAAAACATCGATTTGTGAAATTCATTTTAAAGTTTCGTAAAACAAGTTTAAGAGTAAAAATCTAATCTGGTATACTTGAATTTCGAGTCGATTTTCCTGTTTAATAACACCGATTTATACCATATTTTGTTACAAATTTTATTATTACAATATTGTAATTTTCCCCCACTATCATCTTAAAATGCTTCAGTAATAGTCGCAAACTAAAGGTGATTGGCTTGTGGATACACGACGACACTAAACTTGTAATCCAAATTATCTTTCTGGAATAATCAGGAAAAATGAGAAAATTTCATGCATATTTATGCAACGGTCAAAAAGAAAAAGCTTATTTTCTTTCCCAGAATTCTTTATTCAAATGTGAATGTTAATTAAACCGAAATACATCGAAAGATCGATTTCAATGAGGCATAATAGAACATTTGATACTATACTTTCAAAAGTATATTTGACATATTTTATGGCATACATGATTAACAAATTACTAAATAAGTAAAACAATGTTAAATATTTAGTTTGAACAATTTATTAATGTGTAAAAATGTATAAATATCTATTGTTTTTAATCACACTCGATAATCACCATTAACCAGTCAATAATTAGTCCTACATTAGGAATCGTGTTTTCTTTCAACACCACGTGACCAATTGGAAGAAATAATATGAAACTGCGCAGATGCTCCATCTATTTGATTAGAAGGTCTACGTCAACAGGCAGATGACGACACATTAATAATTAGGTTAGCATGCTGATAACCTAGCTACTACCTAAAAATTATCTTGAAAACTAAGATGAAAAACCTTAAAATGCCCTTGAAAGCCCTTAGATGAAAATGCTTTTAAAATAAAATCTGAATCTATTATTGAACTATCTACTGTAGGATAAGTTAATTTTGGATTCGAGGTTTCAAGTTGAAGACTTAATCCAACTGAAAATTTAATTTTGCATTAAAAATTGCAAAAAGAAAACATTACAGAAAAACTCAGACCATCTCATTAAAAGACCACATTCCTGGAAGGGATATTTCGCCTTTATAAGGGGAACACGGTGCATTAGCAATGTTTAAAAATATTTTTCTAATTCTAACAGATAACATAATTTCTTGAATATAAATCTAGTAGTTAAAATCATGCTTTATATCGTTAAATTAGAGCAGATACTACATTTTTTAGGAGACACGAAAAGCTTATTTTCATGATGAGAAATCTATCGTCTTATTGTAATTTTTCAAAAATATAATACTAAGAAAATGCTTCTAGTTTTTAGGTCAAAACAAAAATTTATAAGCATTTTCATAGCGTTATATTTTTGAAAAGTTACAATGACACACAAAATATATTTCTCATGGAAATAAGCATTTAGTCACCGAAAAAAATGTCAGTTCATGAGTTTCTGCTCTTAAGCCGGTGATATATATTTTTTATTACTTTAAAAAAAACCATTCAAGCTAGTCAACACTTCCTTATTAAGGGATTATTGTAGGAAGTAAATAAATATTGTACGCCTAATGAATCATAAACATTAAATTCAGTAGTTTTAACTATTAAAAATAATTTTAAGGACAAAATTTTATCTTGAATAAAATAAAGCAACAATAGATTTTTCATTAATAATTCAACATTATTCCATCTGAAGTTTTCACGTTTATTTTAAATTGCTGGACTTAATGATAGATTAAAAAATTAATTAATAAATTCACTTAACCATTGGTCAATCCTATCTCACATGGAGTGGCTCATGTCTTCCCACACTGCTATCTTCTAAAGAAAATCACATGATAATTTTAACTCTCATTGCATGTACAAAATTGATGTCTAGAATCAAGGCTTATTTTGTTAAGCATTATTTAAATCCCACTTGCTGCCAAAAATCAAATACTTAACGAAACTTACAAAATGCGTCAACTCTTAAATAAATCATTAAAAGCTGAATCTTTCCGCACTTTTTAAATTTCCTACGTGTAAATAAAAGTTCTGTTTGAGCTTCCCAGTTGCTTTAATTGCTCCAGTGGCATTAGACTAAAACATATTTAAATATGAAAATTCAAGGATTAGTCAAGCCTCCCCTATGGTTCGACGGGCCGCGGTAGCCGGTTGGAAGAGTAACGGATTAGCAACTGGAGGGTTGCGAATTCGAATCCAACGAAAGACCGTCGTGTACACGGGAGCTGGAGCACGTTATATCTGTGGCCTCAAATGTCCTCGCGTTGGCGTGGCGTGTTTGGAGTAGGGTGCCAGCTCAGGCGTTGACCTCGTCATCTGACTATAGCTCAAAATTACGTGGCATTGTTCAACGAGATACAAGCTGAATACAGTTGTTACCAGGATTATCAAGTCTTGATAAGTGCCGTGGCTCACACAAAAATACAAAACTTAGTGGACTGATAACTATATTGACATTGATTCAAATTGTTGCACTATCCTAAAAAAGTACACACAAAAGGCCGTTCCTGGAAATGAACGCTGGCGATATACTGTCGCGTCAAGAGATCAGACACTAATTAAAAAGTTGGCAACATTCTTGGCGCTTGCCAAGTACATGAAAAGTTACGCCAATTAAAGAGTGGCGCCAACAACTGTCTCGGAGATACGCAATGCGTCTGAATTTCACCATACCAATAATTTTGCCCTTTGAGTCCTTGTTAGAAACAACGTTCCTGAGCCAAGCAATTTTAGGTGGTTGGCAGATGTTTTCATAAGCCATGATGTTGTAACAGGGCAGATTGATGCTCTGGAGAGGTGTGCTAATTTCACAACAGGAGGAATTGTTCGAATTGACTACATTCTTGAAAACTGAAAAATGCTTTCTTTTTTGGACATGTAACACCATAACTTATAGAAAGTCGTGGACATCGATGTATTAAGAATGCTGGTACGACGATAGTTGGTCTAATTTGGTTGGTTGGGCTTGTTTGGGAA
This sequence comes from Meta bourneti, assembly GCA_933210815.1. Taxonomy (NCBI): domain Eukaryota; kingdom Metazoa; phylum Arthropoda; class Arachnida; order Araneae; family Tetragnathidae; genus Meta; species Meta bourneti. Next base: position 54,461,964 of record OW119930.1, on the reverse strand, counting down.
ACCGTTTTATGGCGCAAGGTTCATCCATATTTGGGTAAGCAACGTTAAGTAAATGGACATACATACACACACACAAGGAAAGCTTTACTGGCACAGAAGAGAAATACACTCATGGAGGAATCAAACTTGCGCCGCTACAACTCGCACTAGCTAGTGCAGTGGGCAAACTCACTGAACCGCAGTGATCCCTGGTTTAGATTGGAAAACCAATCAAAAGAGTATGACTATTTTCGTTACTTGAAAGTTCGAAGACTGCAATTAAATGTTTAACATCGTGTTTTACAGAAAAAAGTCAATCGTAAATTGAAACAAAATTCTGTCAATAATGCAGTTTTAACTGTTTTCCGACTTTGTAATATCGACGGGGTATAATTTCCAACATCGCAGACCTTCCACTTCTCTGAAGCCGATGGGTGGTCGTTTTAGAAGCTTAACTCTATTAAAAATGCTATTGACAAGTAAAAGACCCGAAAATGAAATTGTCAAAGAGGGCTCATTTATAAAATAAGCAGGTTATAAGCACGCAAAAGAGAGATTTAACATTTCTCCAACACAGAAAGCGTGATAGCCCAGTTGGTAGAGTCGTAGATTAGCAACCGGAGGGTTGAGATCGAAAAACGATCTAACTTAAGACCATCGTGTACGCGGGAGCTAGTGCACGTTAAATCTGTCGAAGCCTTAAATGTCCTCACGTTGGTGTGATGTGGATGTTTGGAGAAGGGGTGCCAGCTCATTTGTTGACCTCGTCAATGTGACCATGGTTCAAAAATTACGAGGTGTCCTCAGATCCTTCCTCTGGAATTGATACCGGAGGGAAGAAACGTAATTCATAACCGTAAATATTATCGTAATAATAAACCGTAATATTTGTATACGTAAATTCAATTACCTACCTCACTGAATTCCCTCGCTGATGCAAAATCGTCACAGGATTTTTAATTTTCTTCAAAAATCGTGGTGTTCCTTAAGTTTTGCTAAGGTGCGACCTCATCATCTGACAGTTGTTCAAAATTACGAGGTGTTGTCCTCGGTTCTTTCCCTTCGGGATTGACCTCGGACCGTCGCCCATTGCGTTGCTCCAGTGCGACGTTATAATTCAACTATCTACCTTAGGTTTTGCACGCAAGTTTATAATTAAAATCTGATACATAAGAATCCTTTAATTAAATATTTAAACTTCCTATTTTTGTATTAATCTAACTTTTAAATGAAAAGAATTTGTAACCAAACTTTTTTTTACAAATTGAACGAACTAAACGCATTTTGTTACATACTGCACCGGAAAATGTCAAAGGGTTCACCAATACTAATTTTGCATAAAGTGCAGAAATGGTTGCTCGACTTAATTAGGAAACGCTGACTGATACCATTGAGAAAAATATAAGAATGAATGATGCGAAGAAATGAAGGGAGAAAAGCAAAAAAGGTTTAGAACCGAGACATGTCCGCTGCGTTTCAACAATGAATGAGACCCACACACATTCCGAAGGCATAAGCGTCCTGATAAACGCTCTTAGCAACAAGCTCTATCATCAAGAAAGTTAACTCCTCTCCTTAGCTGAGGCTTCGACGATAAGATAATGACACGAGGAAAAAAGCGTTGCAGCGACCCCAAAAAAATACAGGAAACGTACGTACACGGATTTCATTCACAAAACTCGAGTCTTGATAGTTCTAGTGGGGCGTGTTCGATCGAGCGCACTTACTGGATGCTGAATGACCACTGAATCATTTGCAATGGAGAAGATTTCGGTAGCCTACTTTGGTACGGTTGATTGGGGTTTTATGGCACAAGGGTCATATTTTACCATGTTGCGCCAGACACAAGACATACAATATCGAGTAATAGACACATACAATATCAAGTAATAGACACACAATGAAAGTTTTATTGACGCAGAAGAGAAATACACCCAGGAGGAATCGCACCTGACAGGAATCAAACCTGCTTCACCTACAACTCGCAGGTTGCTAGCACAGTGGGCATGTCCACTGAACCACGACGACACCAGCTTAGTTTGGGATTTGGAGTGGGGTATCAGCTCAGGTGTTGATCTCGTTTATGATCGTGGTTCAAATCACGAGGGGTTGTCCTTGTGTGGCTCCATTGCGATGTTAATTAACTACCTACTTTGGGATAGCTCAAAAGTTTACAAACTGTATCGCGGTTCTATGAAATTAATTTGGTTCCATAGCACAATGAAATTAAAATGTCGGTTTAGCAATGAAACTAAAATGTCGGGTTTGACTTTGAGGTAGGTAAGTAGTTGAATTTACGTCGTACTGGATCGGCACAACGGGCTATTGGTGACGATCCGCGGGATTGGCTATGAAACTGAAATATCGCGTTTGCATATGAAACTAAAAGTTCTTATGGCACAATGAAATTAATGTCGTGTTTGGCTATTAGTTTCAGAGCCATTCAACGTTTTAATCAAGGAATTAAAACGCTGCGTTTGGGGATGAAACTAATATATATGCCGGGGTTGGCTTCTGAACTAAAATGTTGGCTTTGGCTATGGAAGTAAAACGTTGCGGGCGTTTGGCTATGAAACTAATATGGATTTATGGCTCTATGAAACAAAACATCGCATTTGACTATGGAATTAAAGCGTCACGTTTACCTATGAAACTAAAATGTCGGATTTGGCTATGAAATTAATATGGTTCTATGAAATCAATGTCGCGTTTAGGTATGAAACTAATAAGGATCTATGAAACTAAAATTAGTATTATAGATAATTGCAGATCACGATCAAGTTTTCAGTACAGTGGCGAACAATTCCTTTCAATGTCCACGATCCTTTACTAATTTTTTTTACTATTTATATATTTTTATCATCAATGCAAAGTAAACAATCACTTTCTGTGTAAAAATTATGAGTCATTAAAGGATCTTTCAGTAAAACCGCTTTCAGGGTTAAATATTCGGATAGTGTAGTTTCACTGTAACTCCGTTATAATTTCATTTAAAATCTAAACGACACGTAAAAATGAGACTGGTATGAATTTTCGAACCTCCCGGGGAAACACTTAATAAGAGATGAGCTTTGATAAAAAGCTGAAACACCGAACGGATGCAGTCTGGATTATTCCTATGATGAAAAACCGATTTCTCAGCTGCTAGCCTAGATAGGAGGGAATCAATATCCAAAAAGAAGGTTTATCGTCATGTAAAAGCAAGAAAGAGTAACTTATATAGGAAAAACAACAAATTCGGCTTCAGCTTCTTGATCCTTTTACACGATGCTCGTGGAGATGGTTCCACGTAGCGGATTAACGTATGCACAATCAGCGTGCATTTTTGGCATATTAGGTACATTTTAATACACATGAATATTCAAAAAGTAAACAGATTTATTTACATTTCGGGCTGCGATAGCCCAGTTGAAAGAACAATGGATTAGCAACCGGAGAGTTGCGTGTACGAAACTAGGTCCAGCCGAAGACCATCATGTGCACGGGGGCTGGTGCACGTTAAATCTTTCGCGGCCTCAAATGTCCTCATGTTGGCGTGGTATGGAGAGTGGGGTGCCAGCTCAGGTGTGGTTATCGTCATCTGACCGTGGTTCAAAATTACGAGGCGTTGTCCTTGGATCTTTTCCTTCGGGATTGATCCCGGACCGTTGTGTCGCTCCAGTGCGACGTTAACTACCTGCCTTGTTTATATTTCACAAACGGTACAGGAATCAACGTTATTTGTTTATTGAACGAACCATTTAAATTCAACCACTAAGGGGTATGTTATTTGCCGCTTGGTTTCAATAAGCTTGAATTGAGCTAAGGAGTTGTATAATATTGATAACTAAGCGGTCCAGTTCGCCACTTTAGTAAAATTTTTCATTAGTCTGATATTTCGAGTAATGTAGCACTCCTTTCCCCCACAGGATGCATAATTACCAAATAACCATATCTATTGATTAAAAGAACCTCTGGGAAGATTCTATTGGTTAAGAAAAGACAAAACTGATCAGAAGTCCTGCAGGTCGCAGCACGGATATATGCGTGCGACCGCTGAGGTGTCGAGTATTACAGGAAATTTTTCGATATATTTGTTGAATTAGTACCTTTAAATCTAAACTGCCGACAACAATGGCAGTTTATATCGGAAAGTATTTGGGGGAATGACTAATTTTAATTAATACTTTAAAAATTATCGTTTAAAAATAATTTTGATTGTTAACGAAATATACGGGAGAAATAGAAGGTCAACATTGGAGCCGAAAGGATAAAAAAAATTAGCTCAAATACGGGAGTTGATCACTTTAGTAATATACACTGCTGGCCACCGTAAATGCAACACCCTGAAGGAAGCATGCAAATAATATGAAATTTACAACATGCATTAGCGGAGGTGAGATATGCAAATGATTAGAATTTCAGCGCAGACGCACATCACGCGCGCCTGTGGCGCCACTTCAAAGCGCTATTTAAGGCTTGGAGATTTCGACGATTTCAAGTACGGCAATTGTGTTTTTCTTGTGGTTTTTTCAAAAAAACGATCAATTATGCCTCGTAGAAAACAGCGATCATCTTTTGATCAAGTATCCGAGTTCGACAGAGGAAGGATAGTGGCCTACCGAGATTGTGGATTATCTTTCAGGGAAATCGGTAGTCGTGTTGGACGAAACCAAACAACTGTAATGCGGATAGGGGATCGTTGGATGCAGGAGGGTACGACGGACCGACGTGTTCGATCGCATCCACCTCAGTGCACCACTTCACGTGATGACAGGCATATTGTGCGTATGGCAGTGACGGATCGCTCAGCCACATCACGAACCATAGCACAGCACATTCAGTCTGTACCGCATCATCTGTACCGCACATTCAGTGTCTGCGCGTACCATTCGACGCCGTTTACAGCAGAGTGGTCTGTCCGCAAGACGTCCATTGCTTCGTCTACCCTTGACGCAGAACCACAGACGTTTCCGCCGCCAATGGTGCGATGAAAGAAGGATGTGGATGGCAGAATGGAATGAAATTGTCTTTACTGACGAGTCACGCTTCTGTCTGCAACACCACGATGGTCGGATTCGAGTCTGGAGACACCGTGGAGAGAGGATGCTGAACAGCTGCGTTATGCACCGCCACACTGGTCCTGCGCCGGGTATTATGGTATGGGGCGGTATTGGATATCACTCTCGCACTCCTCTAGTACGCATTGCCGGTACTTTAAACAGCCAGCGCTACATCTCCGAGGTGTTGGAGCCAGTTGTCCTTCCTTACCTTCAGGGCTTGCCCACAGCCATATTTCAACAGGATAATGCGCGACCACACGTGGCACGCATTGTCCAAGGGTTCTTCGTCAATCGCCAGATTGAATTGCTTCCCTGGCCAGCTCGCTCTCCGGATCTTTCGCCGATAGAAAACATGTGGTCCATGGTTGCTCAACGATTGACCCAGAATACATCCCCAGCTGCCACACCAGATCAACTTTGGCAACGTGTGGAAGCTGCTTGGTCTGCTGTACCCCAAGAACACATCCAAAGTCTCTTTGAATCAATGCCGAGGCGGTGATCTCCACCAATGGCGGCTACTGTGATTTTGTCAGGACCCACACTTGACAGAAGTCTATAAATTGAATCATTTGGTCAACATGTTAAATAAATTGTGTTGTGATATCTCTTGGTGTTGCAATTGGGGTGGCCAGCAGTGTACGTCTTCAAAATGTCTTTGTCTCTCTAAAACGCCAACGTCTTCTAAAAACTCGCGAACACGGGTGACTTTCAAAGTCATGTTGAAATATCGATGGAGAAAAGTGGTCTGTATTGCAGGAGGTCGCGAAATAAAGGTGATCTCTCAAACAGTTATCACTGTATTTTTCGTTATTTGCATTCTTTCTAAATAGCCTGTTATCTGTTATAACGAGTCTGTTAGGATTGCTGAATAAAATCAATTCTCAAACTCCAGCCCCCAATGTCCTCTAGTTGCTTAGCCAGGAATTCAGCTGCTTCCAACAGAACCTTATTCTCTATCGAAAATTGTGGGCCGCGGTAGTTCAGTTGGAAGCAACCAGAGGGTTGCGAGTTCGAAACTAGGTTCAGTTAAAGACCGTCGTGTACATTGGGGCTAGTGCACATTAAATCCATAATGGCCTCCCGTTGGAGTGGTGTGGAAGTTTGGAGAGTGGGGAGTCAGCTCAGGTGTTGACCTCGTCATCTGACTGGTTCAGAATTACGTGGCGTTGTCCTTAGATCTTTTCTTTCGGGATTGATCCCGGACCATCACCGATAGCCCGTTTTGTTGCTCCAGTGCGACGTTAATTAACTATCTACCTAGCGAAAATTGACTTTAGTTTTAATTCTTAATGATAGTGATGCTTTGCAATTTTTATAGGCATGGAAAAATCCAAATGTATGTATTTTGCTGACGTACGTGGCACAAAATCAGCTTTATTAATATGTTGGAGAATTGCAACAAGCGAATGTAAACAATATAAAATTAACTTCTACAAGAGTCATTCGCCAATTTTGCCACCTAAGATTTATTAAGCTTGATTTTGAGCTGCATAATATTGCAAAACCTACAAATGAACTCGACCCTTTAATGAAATTCTTTAGCAGTCAAATTGGGTTTTGTGAAAGCAATTTAAAACAGAAAAAGTTACACAGCTCTTTACTATTGTCTTTTGCTTGGCGGTAGTTGGCGAAACCCATTTGGCGATATTTTAAACAAAATGGCGCCGCATATACGCAAAAATGAACAATTAAACTTTTCAATGGGTGTTTGTTTTAAAGGCATATTTGTAGATTTGTTTTGAAAATTAATGCCGAAGACCATTTTAACGACAATCCAGCAATAACTGATTCTGATGTCTTTCTTTCATGATTGGCACGCTCGGCACCAAAACTTTGAGATTGGCGTCACTTGAAATTTTTCTCCCTGAAGAAAAATCGGGAGAACGTTTTTCCCGTCTGGAAAAACCTAGTGTTTTTCCGGAAAATTTGGCGGGTATGGCTCAAGCTAAAGCACTTTTAGCGTAAAATACATATTGCAGAGCCGTCACAGCGAACCATGGCTGTTAATGTGACTGGGATAACGGGGTTTCCTCACACCTGTAATCAATGTCAATACCTTTTCCCTTTACGATCGATACCCATCTTGACCTTTAAAAGATAGAGGATGCTAACACTTGTGAAAAATAGGGGAAAAGACAAAAACCGAAGGAAACAGACATGGTTAACGAAACATAAATAGGTTGTCCATTCCGTATAGTCGTCGTGGTCGCTGCAGCTGTGACGTCAGGGTAGATAGCGTGCAGTCTTGTTTATAGTACTTTGCGCGAAGTTGTTATATAAGGTATATACCATGAATTCAAGTAGTTCGATACGGAGAGCACTTAGTTGTGTCTAAAGCGAATATGCGTAACTGCCAGCTTCCAAAGAAAAATTCGGTAAATTACTACATAAAAAAATCAACACGCAAATGTCAGAAACGAAAAACCACATTAATAATTAACTACAAAAAATAATTAAAATCAAATTAGAGACAATTGCGCCAAATTAGGCTTTAGGAAAACATTTCAAAACAGGAAAAGTAATTCAGCTTATATACTTGGCATTTTGGTTCGTACTCCGCGAAACCGATTTGGCACTAGTTTACACAACATGGCGCCAAATATATATGCAAAAATAAGCAATTAAACCTTTTCTTGAGTGTTTAGCGGTATATATGCAGGTTTTTTAATTTCTGCAATAGAAGGTAGGTAATTAATTAACGTCGCACTGGAGCAACACAACGGGCTATTGTCTGCCAAAGGTTTTTTATGGCAGTCAACCAACCATTGATTCCAATGTTTTTCTTTTATAGGTTCCACGGCTTGGTCCCTAAACTTCGAAATTTGCGTCTCGTGAAAATTTTCTCCCAAAAGAAAAATCCAGAAAGTTGAAAGGTATATTGAGGTTGGTAGTGGTAAGGAAAGAGAAGAATTTACTGTAGCTGTCATGTTTTCTATTCAAGTAAATTGCAGGAAAAACTACTTGGTGTGCATTTTATTTAAAAAAGAATCGAGTTTCCGTACAAGATTGCGACCACTGATTAGACCTGTGAAGGCATATGGTTATACAATAAATTATAAGAGTTCGGTTCACAACCTGAAAAATGTACAATACCAATTTTTCTTACAATACAGCATTGTTAAAATTGAAGTAAAATGACACCAATGATAACTAAAATATTTGTCAGGTAAAAAGACAAGTTCATCTTTCTCCAACTCAGATTGAAGTCACTCATAAAATATTTGCAGTGGCATATCTCCATTTTCATCTAACTTCGCGACTCGGTACCGATCGCTAAAAATACTGATCCGCAGAAAACATTAGAAAAATGAACATAAATGTCTCACAAAAATCTGAGCACTATAACAAGGAAACCACAAGTATGATTTATAAAGTTTCGTGAACGAGATAGAGCAATTGAGGATCAACCAAGATCAGGAGTGTCCGACCCGCGGCAGCTAGTAATGCGGCCCCACAAGATCGTAAACTTTTAATATTATATTATTTTTAGCAATATTTCTCATGACTCGAAGATAAGATCGAACATAATTTCATGACTCGTGATCTTCAGAGAAAAGTATCCTTCGTTTCACCAATCACGCCTTATTTAAGTCATTTTTTGGCAGTACTTACATTTATTTGTGAGCTATTTTTAAGATGAAGCACATGAAGACTAAAATTAGACCAAAATTTTCTGACGAGCATTTGGAGAACTCACTTAGAATTGCAACCACTTCTATCAAACCAAGCATTAATGCATTAGTTTCATAAAAACGAGGTAAAATTATTCCACTAATTTAATGATTAGTCTTTTTTTTTAATGTAGTAATAAATAATTGAATATAAGTAACAAAATAAAGGAAATCTTTTGTTAAGTATAACATTAACAAAATAACATTTTCTATGCGTTTGAAGACAATTCCTCTTCACTCAATGAGTTCGAGGTAAGCCAAAAGGTTGGATACTCCCTGATCTAACCGACTCAATCCAACGCCATTTTCCATTCTGATAGAGCTAATTAAAAACAACTTGTCTATAACATGTATAGAAATAGCCATCTGCACAGAAAACATGTCGGTACACATGTGTATTTCAGCCTATTTAGTATCGCTCTAATGTTGGACCAATGTGCGCCTAACATAAGAGTCTCCCGAAAAGATACTCAGCAACAGAGGGAACTGGTTGTAACGATCTCCATGAGAGGGATAAGGAATAAATGGATTCCTCACAATTTATCAGAGGTCACCAAGTAGCAACTGTGGCTAGCCTAAAAGTGCCTCCATTAACCTTCCTGCTGTCTGTCTAAACGAGGCATCTATGCCTGGTATGCCAACTAATGCATCAATGCCTGGTATCTCGTTATTAGGAAAACAGACCAGATCTTGATGGAGGAAGTATCTCGACATTAGAAGAAAGCTGGCCAGATCTCTTGATCTTAGTCATCAAAAATGAAATAAATATCTTAATAAATAAATATACATATGGAAATATCTTGAGACGAGATGTTTCGTTGAAACCACTTTGAGGGTTAAAGACACCCCAACTAGAGGGAACTGTGTGTAACCATCTCCATGCTACCAAACCATGTCCGTTGACAAGATGCGAATTGTAATGGAAGCCTAATTTGAATTAAGTGACGTTTTTTTGTAAGATACCTTTGTTACAATTCACAAACACAAGAGTGAGACAGAACTTTTTAAAATGATCAACTACTTATGCACAAAAAGACACAGGTAAAAGTTTCGAATTCGAAAAACAGTGTAAGGATGCTCAATCAATGGCATTCCTTTCCTGCACTCATTGCTTTCAGCAAGTACTCATCCCCCTCTGCAATGCGAGAAAACTGGACAAACAGGAGGTCCAAATGGCCGAGTCTTCTTTCTGAGAAGACCATAGTCGGCTCAAAAGAGACGATTCATTCTCCAACAAAACAAAAAAGAGGACAATGCCGCCCACATTCCAGAAACCCTTTCTCGGAATTCCGAAATCTTCATTTTCAAACCTATGAATTACTTTAACTTCTCCACAGAGCAGTCCGCAATCACTGGCAGATGCATGGTCCTGAGAGCATGTAATCAAGCGCGCAGATCCGGTATCATCCATGAGATGAGGGCGGAGAAATTTCCAAGGAACTGGGGGGAGCATTGTTGTTTTATTGTGTTTTTATGCGAGTGTGTACCGAAGAGAAATTTACTTGTTTGTGAAATTCTGTTCTGGGAAGGCGAAGTGAAAGGGATTCAAGGTAATTTTAAGGGGATAACTGAAATAAATAACTACCAAGTTAAGAGTGTTATTGAATGCCCATTCGTTTATACTGATGCTTAAAATGATATAGCCATATTGCATTGGCCCTCTTCCTAGCAGGGCCCTCGGTAGCCCGGTTGGAAGAGAAGCGCATTAGCACCCGCAGGGTTCAAAACTCGATCTAACCAAAGACCGTCGTGTACATGGGGGGCTGGTGCACGTTAAATCCGGCTGGTGGCCCCAAATAGCCTTACATTGGCGTGGTGTTCAATTTTGAAGAGTGGAGTGCCATTTCAGATGTTGCCTCGTCATCTGAACCGTGGTTTAAAATGATAAGGTGTCCTCCGATCTTTCCCTTTAAGACTGATCCCGGACCGTCGTCAATAGCCCGTTGTGTTGCTCTAGTGCGACAATGATTCAGTTACCCACTACTTTAGCATTGCCAGGAAAGTATTGCAGGTTGCCACAGCCAAAGCAGTAGTGAAATAGTAGCATAAATTCTTAAAAATAGCAGTCTCACCTTAAACCTTTTAGTTGCTCACGTACAAAATGAGTATACTAAAACATAAAATGTGATAATGAAGTCTGAACGTTAAAGATCTCAAGAAATTTAAATTGAAAAAATGAAAAACTAAATGTTTTCTTAAAATAAGGTTTGACAATCTAGCAACTAGTATCCGATGTTTTCTTTCATGGTTGCCATCGCTTGGCGCCAAAGCTTCAAAATTGGCGTCCATTGGAAAATTTACTCAAGAAAAACCCGAAAAAATATTTTTTCGTCGCATTAGTTAAAAAGGAGATAAAATTTTCATTGACCATTGTGAATTAAAAAAAATGTCGCCAAAATTTTGAACGAATTACTTATGAGAGAATTATTTTAAAAAGAAACCTCCAGTCACTAAAGGTTGAAAAATGGTACAAAAAATATCTTTCAGTCGACTGTTTTTTTAGTTTAACTTTTGTCTAATAAAATTTCAATGTCCTTGAACAATTAAACCCTTTTCAAAGCGTTGTTAGCATACTATTTTGCTCTAATTGTTGTATATATTTTATTTTAGAGGACTATTCCCATCACCACAGTTTGAGATTTATCTAATCAAATTCCAGTGTTTTTCCACCATTAAGCCCTTTTCAAAGCAGATTTCCTGACGCGCAGGACACAATGGAAATATCAATATGATTTCTATTTAAATACACTTTTAACGATAAACATTTTCATTATAGGGCTTCTGCTATAGCTGCATCTCTTTAGACGCAATATTGTTTCGAAATATTTTAAATGATATAGAAACAGTAAATAATTGCCTACTGGCTACTTTGACTGCAAAAAGGAGTCATTCAAAAGAATAGGGTATAAGTTATTTAATATTAATAATTCATAAAATTTAAGTTCAGAAGTAGTAACAAAATTCAAGCGAAATTCTGCTTATTCGTACGTTGACTCTTGTAAGGAAATAGTTAGGAATTATCGTTTTTGTGTCAGGTGAGATTTACTGTTAGATTTCACTATTTGCCGTACAAAAGGCGAAAATCTGTAATGGTTGACTTCTAAAAATAATTACGGTACTTTTTTCACTGCTAGTCAAATCGATAACTTTAAAAATAACATTGAAATGAAAAGCGGTTGAGTTCAAAAATATTTTATGCTTTCCAAAACTTTAAATTGTACCTTGACCTCATTTACGTTTTGAAAAACTAAAACAATTAACTCCGACAAAATAAATTCAACACTAGTGATTAGAGCAGGAGTATCCAAATTACGAACCGCAGTTCGGATCTAGCCCTGACGTTTTAATAAAATATAAATTAATAAAAAAACAGACAAGTGCATAGCTTTACTATGCTGCATATCTTAAAGTAGAACGACGTGTGATTGGGACGAGAAATGAAACGAGGTTGTGCATGCAATCATTTGTTATTGTGCGACAAATCACGGCATTCTTCAGATTGAACCAAATCATACAGGGCTAGAACAGGACGATAATATGAGAAGTGCCAAGTGCTTCTTTACGTTGAAGGTGTCATTGCCGTACAACTGGTGAAGGAGCTGTCTCAAGATGGTGTCGACATCGACGGACAAGTTGATTACATGCCAATTATCTTGTAAGTGCCAGTTTCCTATCGCATCAGTCGCTCGGTGATGGGGTTTAAAGGAGAGTCTAGCAAAATCCGTCACTAGCAAGCTTGTAGTAAGCTTCATACTCGGAGCACCTGATATACTCGGTCTTAGCACCCTGCTGCCCCTACCCACTTAGCCCAGACGTCAGGTCGGCTGCTGTTCCATCCACGTTTATGGGCTATGTACTGCACTGTGAGCTGAGTCGTTTCAAAAGCTGCTTGAGTCGATTTTTTGTGCTTTTCACGCCGACATCACCAGAACACGCTGCTCACGCTTTCGCTCACACAGTATCTTGTCCAGATGTCTCGACTTCCTCCCTAAGTGCAGCTCGTTGATCCCAAGAGCATTTTGCTTCGTATCTCTTGGGTATCTTTGACATTTTTAACTCGATGACCTGGGTCTAAATTTATTTTTTTACCACTAGTGAAATACGCGTCAGATAGAGCTACTCTAGCTACGCAATTAGGTACTGACGTTAACGCTATGGCAAGTGGTTTAAACGTGGACATCTAAAGGGACACGCGGCAACGCTCGGTAATTATCCAAATATGGGACATTTTTGCGATTTTGCCAGCTCGCTCAGTCTCAATCGGCAGTTCACATTTCTTCTGACGAGTTGCTTTTTTTTCTATCCAGAGGTATATGCAATATCTTTTCATTCGAGAGCAGCGGCGACGAGAAGGGGTTGCACTTTTTCCAAATAATAATCCAATTCCCAAATAACACCCCGATGATGACGAGAAAGACGTAATTTTACGTCAAAAGTGGCGCAAAAAATAATTTAAATGGTAAATACCGAAATCACTGCACAAAATGATTTCGTTCACATAATGTAAAATAGTCATATTCTAGTTAGTGCTCATAGGCACGTCAATAAAAATATGGGTAATTGGATTGAAAGTAATAACGTACCAAATTAAGCTACCTTATAGGATAGGCCCGTCCATTTCCTTACTTTGAATCTCCAACAGCGAATCCCAAACTAATTTTCGCATACATACTTAAGTAAAGACCTGCAGGGGTATGCGAAAAAAAATGAGTAAATGTGGAAGACTGGGTTTTTTTTCTCTCAATCTTTATAAAAAATGATTTGCTACTGTATAATACAATTGGATAGTAACAAAGTGGTTGAATGAAACATCCAAATCAGGACACCCCATGTATTTTGCAGGACAGTCTTATTTCTAAATAGGCAGCAGCCTAGATGGGCAAATTTAAGATATTTTGCAGAGAAAACTAAACAGAACTTTTAACTATATTTTTGTTCATACTTGCCACTATGTAAGATTTTCAAAATCTTACAATTTTACGGGCTTATATGCGGACTCATTTATGATTTTTCTACTTTCCTCTTTGGGTTTGACCGATGAAAAATCTCAACGTCCCCAACTTGACGATGTCTATAGGAACGCCTATGAAAATTGCACTTGCGGCAGAAGTGCCCACGGGGAAAGACTAAGTAAACTGGTCGAAACTTAAATTAATCAGGTAGACTTTTGAACTTACAGGTTTTAAGAAACATATTGAGGTTTCCTTTGCTGTTCTCAAAACCTACAGCATCATCAGGGACAAATAAAAGTGAGCGTTATAGCCAAGAAAGCTATATATCGAGGGGTACTATCTTGAAATTCGACCGATGAAGAACCTTAACTTCCCTTAACTTGTCGATGTCTGCAGAAGTGCTTTCGAGATTTCACATTGAGGCAGAACGGCCTACGAGAAAAGGTTAAGATAACTGGTCAAAACGAAGTTCACACAAAAGGACCCTTGAGCTCCCAATTTTAAAGAAACATAATTGAGATTTTCTCTACTGTTAGCAAACTTAAAATTCGTCAGAGCACAATTGCACGATACATCAAGGAGTTTACTAACTTCGGATTCGACCGATGAAGAACCTCAACCCTCCTAACTTAACGATGTCTGCAGAAGACTTCGAAATTTCACACTGGAAGGAGGGCCCACGGGAAAAGGTTAAGGTAACTGGTCGAAATATAGTTTGAACTCCTAATTTTTAAGAAACAGATTTCTTCTATTGTTCGCAAATTAAATCATGAGAGAACAAATAAAAGAGACCGATATAGTCAAATGATACCTCTGGATTCGGCGATGAAGGACCTCAACTCTCCAAACTTGACGATGTCTGCATAAGTGATTTAGAAATTTCGTAGAGGAAGGAGGGCCCACGGTAAAAGGTTAAGATAATTGGTCGAAACATAGTTGCCACAGGAGGACGTTTGAACTCCCAGTTTTTAAGAAACAGATTTCTTCTATTGTTCGCAAACTTAAGTCATGACAGAACAAATAAAAGTGAGCTATATAGCCGAATAAGCGATATATCGAAGGGTTACTAAACCTTTCAGCAACAAGTAATTTACAGTTTCTCGTTCATTTTGGGGATAGAGAGTGAGAAAATAAACTTACGTCGTGCAATTAGAGAAGTATCTTCACCTGCAATCCATGGATATCACATAATCACGCCAATCGGAGAATTCAATCAAATTGTCCCATAGGCCCCTCAATTCAAATAGTGCAATTAACGTCTCAAGTGGCGCACTTGGTCCTTTTCCGAATAACACTGCAAAAGGGACGCATACTTTTAGAGTGTTGAGAAGATTAGAGAGAAAACCTTATGAAATTGGAACAATCACGAATTAAGTCACATATTTCGGCCATAGCTCCGCCACGTGTATTGCCAGCTGGTCTTTAAATCGGCGTTCCTGGCCTGCATAGATGTATTTACTGCGCGTTCTACATCGAGAAGAATGTCATTTTATCGGTCTACTTCTGGGAGGGTCTCTGTTTGAACGGAAATGGTTAAGCATTTTTCCCGATGTGTGTGCTTTTCACGCACACAGAAAAATCATAACAAGCCTCCAGCTTTTTAATAGGAAAAGGAAATACAGTGGGTTTCTCTGAAATCGTGAGATGCGGAGGGTGAGATGCTTTGAAAGGGAGGTTTTGTATCTCATACAGAGAAGTTACAGAATTCTAAATGCGTCATTGAAATCCTTCAGTCAATTAATCCTCTCGAATATAATTGCTTTATACTGGGCATGACAACTCTTAGGTGTATGACCTCTACTTCTAGTCAGAGGCGAAGCTACACTTTTGGGGCTGATGCTGCCCTGTCCAAAACGAAATTCGGGGCCGTCGTGGCTCAGTGGGTTTGCTTATTGCTCTAGTAACCTTTGAGTTCTAGGCTCGATTCCTCCCTGGATGTATCCACATTCGTATTTAAATGCTAACATATTTTTTGCAAGAAATCTTGACTGCAAATAAAAAAGACTAGCAAAAATTTGAGCTATGTTAGTGGGTCTGCTAGACGGAAAGAATGTCTTGTTTTGTGCTCGACGGACGTTTGTAAGACAGTTCAATGCGTGGCTCAGTGGGTATGCCCACTGCGCTAGCAACCTTCGAGTTGTAGGCGGCGCAGGTTCGATTCCTGTCAGGTGCATTGCTCCCTGGGTGTATTTCTCTCTTCTGTGTCAGTAAACTTTCATTGCGTGTGTCTATTACTTGATATTGTATGTCGGGTATGGCGCAGCATGGCCAAATATGGCCCTTGCGCCATAAAACTCAAAAACCAACCCAATGAATTCCAACAGGCGCCATTGATTTAAAATTTTTTGAATGGAGTAAATAAATTTTTGGTTCGCTCATAAACAGCACCAGCAAGGGTATCTCGAACCTTCCGAGTCCACGTGCATATATGCAACCTGCAGTCTTCCCTGCATGACTTCTAACCAGTTTTGACTTTGCCTAATAAAATATTTCCTAAGATTCTTTCTACCAGTAGATGCGGCTATTTAGTCATTATGTGTGTTTTGTGGAGTAAAAGCAACGCTCAAAGGGTTAAAGCGGCTGGCCCTGAAAATATTCCAATTCCCCTGGTACGCTTTATCTTGAATTATGAGTTCCCATTTTAACATCCCATCAGTTCTACTAAGGACCCATACCTTTATCCCGAGTTGGTGGCTGTAGTCAAAAGTGTTTGGGGATGGCTATCCACTACATTCGCATCACCGTTACCACATGTTCACGACTTTTAGTATAATTCGATTATAATAAACAATTTTGCTTTTTCAAGACTAACAGTACATTATGAGAAACTGTAAACACTAATCGAGTATGCCTTAAAACTGCCGATTTAAAATGAGTTAATCTACGTTGCCCATATCAATTGCAAAAACCGATCATTCATCAACTCGACTTTATGTATTTACACGTTGTAGAAAAAATTTAATTGTAATTGCTATAATACAATTAGTAACTTATTTGATTACATAATTAGTAACTTATTCTTGCACATAAAATGTAATTTTTTCTTGAGCAATAAGTGAAGAATAAAACTCTCGTTATATGTATAAAGCTTTGAAATGAGCAGTATTTAAAATGCTGTTCTTCCACTGTAGGGCCGCGGAAGCCCAGTTGGAAGAGCAACGGATTAGCAACTGGAGGGTGGCGATTTGGACACTCGATCCAGCCAAAGACCGTCGTGTACACGGGGGCTGTTGGACGTTAAATCTGTCATGGCCTCAAATCCCTAACGTTGTCGTGAAAATTTGGAGAGTGGGGTGCCAGCTCAGGTGTTGACCTGGTCATCTGACCGTGGTTCAAAATTACGAGGTGGATCTTTCCTTCGAGATGGATCCAGGCCGTCGCCAATAGCCCGTTGTGTTTTGTTGCTCCAGTGTGACATTAATTAACTACCTACCTTCCACAATAATTTTAATATTGTAGATGAGCAATGAAGAACCCAAGCTATAAAGAAAACGTAGAATTCCAAGATTTTAAAGCATTAATTGGAAAAAGATTGAAATCAGTAAGATATCTATCTATGGTTTGGTTTGGTTTGGTTTATCGCTCTACGGTCACGACGAACTGGAGAAACACAACGGGCTATCTTTCCGGTATCATTTCCGAAGGGAGAGAGATCTGAGATAACTCGTAATTTTGAACCACGGTCAGATGACAGAGGTCAACACCTGATTTGGCACCCCACTTTCCAAACTTTCACATCACGCCAACCTTAGGCCACGACAAATTTAACGTGAACCAGCACCACGTACACAATTTTTGGTTGGATCTAGTTACGAACTAGCATCCCCCGGTTGCTAATCCGCGACAGCACAAACTGGGCTACCACGGCCCAAGTGTGAAACCAAACCTAGTATATTTTATCTTATTCAAATAATTATTCTTTAGCTTTATTTTAAATATGATTAAATGGATTTTGCTTCGGACAGGGCGCATATCAGCCGTATTTGTCCCAGGTCAGTTTCGCCCAATAAGCCAAAAATATTAGATTTATGACGTTTCGATAGTAAAACGACGATATAATGAGAAATGTACATATGAATTAGAACCGAGTGCTCATTCTCATAAAAAGAACTCTGAGAACCAACCCTTAAAGGCCCTCGAATCACCAGTTGAGAGCGAAGTTCCTTAACATACAAGGCACTCACCAAATTTCCTCTTCAGAACACATTTTTTAAAGGAACTTTTCCGTTGTGTGTAATGACAGGTACGTTCCATGCTCTTTCTTCCAGGAATCCTATAGTCTAGACTCAAAACTATTTCCATTAAAAGTTAGACTAATTCTTCGTATCATGTCCTAGAAGTAAATGAACACAGGTGCTAACACCAAAAGCTGAGTCACTGCACGCGAAGTTGCGGGACCATGGGAGTTTTACTGTTGTCAAGCAAATATGTATACATAGACACCGAGAAAAAAATTGATTAGCTAGTTCAAACAACATTCCGTGTTGAGAGGTGTTTAACAAAAGGATAGAGTTGGGATTCTGAGCTCTCCGTTCATCTGAATGCGAAATTAAGAATCATTTATAAAAAGATCCCAACCGTACTTCCAGTTTATAAATCCATTTTTTGAAGGAGTATAAATGTGGAAACAAATGGCACCTGAATGATGAAATGAATAAAAAAACGTAGTAGAACCTTGATTATTCGAAGTAACGTGAATAGAGGACACCTCGGATAAGATTGGTTGGCGCAAGGGCCATGTTTGGCTATGCTGCGCCAAACACAAGACCTCAAGTAATTGACCTATGCACACAAGGAAAGTTTTACTGACACAGAACAAAGAAATACACTCATGGAAGAATTGAACTTGCGCAGCCTACAACTCGCAATTCTGGTTGTTTGTTGAACTTACGTCGCATTAGCTCAACACGAAGACGGTCCGGGATCAATCCCGAAAGGAAAGATCCGAGTGCAATACCACGTAAACCTCGAAGGCAACCACTCGTAATCTTGAACCACTTTCAGATGACGAGCTTAAACTCTCTTGAAAATGCCCATATCTCTCCACGTGTTTCGACGAGATATCTCGTCCATTTATATCTGGTCAGTTTCGCTAATGACGAGATACCTCGTAGAGATAAAAGTGCCAAGACCCCAAGGGAAATGCAAATCCAAATAGGGAAACAAATTACGTCTTATCCAGAACTGGTGAACATTTTAACCAGGTTTATGTATCAAAGACTGGCCACTACTGGACAGTTTTGGACACTAAGATAAAACACGGAAGGGTTAAAGGTCTTCTGTTATGCAGCACTTTCTCATCTCTTTAGACAAATTTCGTACACTTGCGCTCGAAGCTTCAAAAAACTCAGTATTAAATTCGGCTCTGATAACACGGTCACTCGAATAATCAAGGTTCTACTGCAGTATGTGTTTCAGCTTTATAATAGAATTGGGATACGTTAAGTTTGTGAATTCGCCTTGGCATTCTTTTGTCATTAATCAGAGACGTTGATTGGTCAAATAAGTAAGAACCGACTTTCCATTTCAATATAACCCAGCTTTATGCCACTGTGTCTCGCAATTTTTCGAATTACCGAATTTCCTGGGAGCTCAAAATATTACAACCACCGGTGTGGGTTTCGTCCTTTCACGTTATACAGATGAGTCAAGTCATCTCGTTGACAGTTACTAAATTCAGTCGTTGAGATGTTTTTCATGCCAAAAACAATTTGGAAATTAAAACCTTTTAGAATTATTGTGATATTGTTATTCAAGTGTGGAACAGAAGGTGACTGAGATTTGATGTCAGTATTGATTAAATTTTTGATAAACTACTGTCTGTCTACCACAAGAACTGCTCCAGACAGAAAGTCTGCACCTATCTGTTGCCGTAAAAACGAGCTCATTTTTTATAAAGGATTCTTGAAGTATTCGAGTGTCACACCGGCGCACTCAGTGATAATTAACAGGACTTAGTGAGATAAGAGGATATCACCGTCGTCCCAACCATCCACTACCAAATTTGCCAAAACCTCGCCCGATTCATCACCACTCAAAATGTACGAGACCTGTTTCTATAGTGACCACCAGCAGCTTTTGCAAGAACACTGTCTGGAACAATTCTCTTGGTACAGATAGTACGAGGTAAATATTGATTAAATTTAGGTAAAGCCTGGTCCATGATAGGTGTTAAGACATTAACTAGGTGTAACTAACAGATTCGCCAAAAGCTTTGTTGCGAATAAAATCGCTCCTAATTAAGAGATGGTCTTTATTGAGACGCTGAGCTTGATTTTAGTAGAGAAGCTTGATTTATTACATTTTATTTTTTGCTGAATATCATGTAAATTAATTTTTCACGTTCCGTAACCAGCTTAATTTTAATATCAATTATGTAGTGTTTACCCTCTTAATAACAGCGTTGAACTCAAACTGAGGCATTCCACTGTCACGTATGAGACAGTGGAATATGGACAGTGGACAGTATCAATCACAGATTTTAGTCATGAAAATGGCTGTATCTTTCATTATCTTTGTTGATCACATTTTTTTAACTTAAAACTATCTTCCCTTCAAGTAAGCCTGCTTCAAACCAGCCAAACAGGACAAAGCATCAACGCTAGTGACCAATAGGTTGATAAGCGATTCAAATGCCCTCAGATATCAAACCTATAAAGAATTTGAGAGCGTGCCTAACAACCTCCACCTATATCTGACTGCTCTATATCAGAGGATCCAGATAAAAAATGGTTGAATCAGTTTGGGAAGGCAAGATTCTACAGCGCTGTTTACTTTTAGAATGGTGACATGTAAGTATTGGTTTCATATCTACTGAACTTTTTTCTGAAAGAAATACAAGTCCTTGAGTTCGAAACCTTTTAAATTTGCAGAGTTCGAAAGGATGCGTTTTTAAAAGGCAAGAGAACAATTTTGAATATCGGAGTGGCAACGGAAGAGAAGAGATGAAAAATGCGACGGTGTGAGTGGAATGTAGAAGCCGACTGTAATGCTGTTAGTAATTAACATAATTTAATGGTAAAATATGTTTGCCTGAAATGCGAGAACAAATCTGTAAGGATGAACTGGCAAGGCTACTCCACAAAATGAAGGCATAATTGAAACCTTTACTCTCAATTTTATTCATTAACATTCAAATAACTATGCATGTATTTAAATGCATAACATCTATTTTGAAATACTGTTTTTAACGGATTCAAATGTACGTAATTAAAATGAAATCATCTCAAATGTCCATCTCGAGACTGGCCAGTGGACATCAATTTTATATGATCATGCTTTAAAGGTTTAAGCAACCTGTCGGAAATGCAATGTGGAGAAGGCCTCTCTTGGTTTTGAAGGTTCACGATAAGAAGCAACAAATAAATTTTTAACTGTTTTCGATAATTAAATTATTAGGACACGGTAAAAACATCATGAAACAAAACAGTTATATGTACATCTAAATTCGATTCACTTTTCACTAATAGTATGCGTTTAAATTGTAAGCAATTGGGTTTACCCACTGAAAAAGTATCTTGTAATTTCAATTCGTATAAGTATATCCATTAAAATCCATTCAATCGAAATCTTAATTTGTAGCGTTATAAACGTGTTGTCACTTCGTAGATATTTCACGAATTTGTCTGAGAATCACAAATGAAATCGAAAATTGCTAAGCAGCCGTCATCATTGTAGCCAAACGTAGGATTCACGTTAACAAAGATTCATTTTCGGGAATTCTTTTCATCGACGGCATAAAGCTTGAAAAATGTGTGCTCTTTCCGACTATTAATCTAAAATATTGAACATTGAAGTTCAATGATTCATGGTTTTCAATACATATCAGCCCCTTAATAAACCATGTCGCAACAAATGAATCTAATAGATACGATTGTAAGAAATAAAATCGGAGTATACATCCACTATGATCATTACAAAATGGTCAAAATTCAAAACAGGGAGAACATCGCAGTAAATTAAGAGAAACTACCACAGCGAAGCTGTTAATGCTTCTTTCGCAAAGTCCTGCTTCCAAGAGAAGAGAAACTGAGGTCCAGCTTAAGAGGATGAATCATCTCGTGATTCACGCCCATGGAATTCTTAAATGATGGTTGGCAACAGTGATAGATGAATGGTTCTGAGATCAGACTGGAGGAGGAATATTATTCTCTTGCGCATCGTGTATCATACTGTTGATTAAACTAGATTTTTGGATAAAAAATTAGTAGGTCGGAAAAGAAGACGAATCAGAAAAATATTTTTTCGTAACAAGCATGCATTAAAACAAATGTTGCAAAGTTTTAGACAGATATGGAATGTTTTGAGGATATCAACGCGTTTGAAAATTATATTTGCTGCAGTTCATTGACAGAAAAGTTCCATAAGATATTAGTTTTGGAGCATTTCGATTCATAAAGAACATTTTGTTCAGTTTTATCGTGCAGTACAATTGCTTTTGCAATTCAGTTTAACATGCTTTCTTGAGTATTCTTTAGAATTGAATGAAAGATGAGGATTAAGACTTCTTTATTTCAATATATCCATGGTGAGTGTTTCAGTTGAGTTGGTTAATAATAATAATAAAGATGATCATGCACGTTTGAAATATAATTTTAATATTCTAAAAAATTCATTTGTATCATCGTGGTAAGCGATAAAAAGGATTGCTCTTAAAATTATTGACACGTGTTGGAGTTCACATATCCCTTAAAAAATAAATGAATGACTCCCCTAGACATTTGACATACTTCAACCTTCTCAAGTGGATGTCCGTTTCGACATATATACTGACAGTAAAGTTATTGATTGCAGAAGAAATTACTTCCTGCAAATATATTTAAACGTGTACCCGTTTCGCTTTTGATTATTTTCAAACGTGCGCACAACTTTCGATTTTTTACTCTCGACTTTTTCCATTGGTTTGGACACACGGGGTCATTTCCAACACAGTAAAACCCCGAATGTATGAAAAGCATGGGAACTTTAACATTTGCATTTAATTCAGGTTTCAGGGAACTTCCATTTCGCTTTTCATCCGTCGCTAAACGATGTAAAGCAATAAAGTGCTTGTGTGTATACAATTGTCAAAAAAGTACAATCAACCTTTTCTTGACTTCTCACTTATTTATTATTTTTTAAATCACTATCAATTATATCCCACCAAGGTTCGAAATTAGTGGTCGTTAGTCGAATTTTGCACCGATACCGTTGGTTATTGCGTGTGTGTGTGTGTGTGTGTGTGTGTGTGTTTATCACAACAAAAATTATCCATATACTCGTAAAAAATTGCTCTTAAGTAAAACATTTTCGAAACTAAGGGGCCAGAATGTGGCATTTTGCAACTGATGAAAAATGTTTAGGTGACAATGACTGGCGAACTTTCTGCTACTTATTTTTATCCCCCCCCCCAGTCCAACGTATTTTATTTTTCCCATTAATTAATTCTTCAATGTACATTATTATTCACAAATCAGTCAATTCGAACACATTTTATCAACAATGCATGTCCAACAAATTTCCTCACGTTAATGTGTTTAAAAATTCTTTCGGTTCAGTCGATTGTAGGTAGGTAGGTATTTTAATTAACATCACACTGGAGCAACACAACGAGCTATTAGTGACGGTCCGGGATCAATCCCAAGGGAAAGATCCGAGGACAACACCACGTAATTTGTACGACAATCTTTGGCTGGACTCGGACTCGCAACCCTCCGGTTGCTAATCCGTTGCTCTTCCAACCGGGCTACCGCGGCCCGTCGATTTTTGGATAATCGGGGTTCTACTGTGTTATTGCTATTCAGAATCAAAACTTAATAAGAATAAACTTACCTTCCGATTTCTGTATCATGAATAATTAGTGTGGACTAACTTTTCTTAAAATCTTTGACGAATAGCGTAATGCATGAATGAAAAGCTTCTAGAACGTCCATTTCCATGCCTTAATCATTGCAAGCAAGCACTATGGAACAGAGAAACAGAAAAGATTACCTACTGTGTTTGTTGACTTCCAACATTACACTGAGAAATATTTGGAACTAAAATTTGAATACAAAAATCCCTAAGCATTAAAACATGAATAAGTACCTTAAAACTAAAGAACCAGGGTATTTCGAAACTTCCTGTACAAACTTTAAGGGTCTGTTATTACGGGCGACGGGTTTCCAAATCTAAGAAACACGTGAACAGAAATCGTTCTGACTACGCGCTAAGTTCAAAAGACAGTCGGTCATCTTCAAAGAAAGAATCATTTTACAGAGACAAGGAGTTAGTTCTAAAGTTGGACCTTGAAATGCTTGCAACTGATTTTAATACATAGGGAAAAAAGATTTAGTAAATAACCTGTTGTTTTAGACCGAGATTCATAGAACAAAGAATGCGCTTTCTGAAACTGTTTACAGGGTAATAATATACAGCAGTAGTTCTTGACACATTTCAATGGACATGAAATCCCGTTAAAATACAACTGGGTTGGGTTTCCAAAGGCTATATTTGGCCGACGCAAGTCACGTCAAGTAATGGATATAACACAAAAGACAAAATTTTCCAACACATTGGGCAAACCCACTGAGCCACGGCGGCTCCAACTACAACTGACAGCGGCTAACACTTTTCACCAGTATCAAAGATTTTAAATTAAAACCGACAACAAATCTTTTTATGTAGAGGTGCCCTGGAGACTGCCACGTTCTCGCCAATTAGCGTTTGAAGGGTCATACGATCCATAAGCTGGCATTGGGGGGAAAAATTTGCATAGATTATTTAGCTACTAAATAATATTTACACAAAACCGTTTACTAAGCCAGGAATCTTTAGATGCATCACTTGACGTATCTTGGCTGTTCTATTAAAATTAAAAAACTAAATATTTTCTTGACAAGGAGAACCTAGCAACCACAGATACTTATGATGCTTTTCTTTCATGGTTGCCAGGGCTTGGTGCCAAAACTTTGAAAACGGGAAATTCGAATCCCTGGAAAATTTTCTCCCTAAAGAAAAATAAGATATTTCCCCTCGCCCACTATTAGTTTTGGAAAAGGGGCTAAATTTTCTAAAAAGTCTCCAAAATTTTAGAAAATTAGGCGCTTTTGAGACGATTTTTTTTTAGCTAAATAATCTATGCAAATTTCCCCCCCCCAATGCCAGCTTATGGATCGTATGACCCTTCAAACGCTAATTGGCGAGAACTTGGCAGTCTCCAGGGCACCTCTACATAAAAAGATTTGTTGTCGGTTTTAATTTAAATCAGGATCAAAACACAACTTTTACATCCTGATTCTTAGCTAATTAAATACGTCCTTCGAATAATTCAAGCCATTGTGTCATTTTTAGTTGATCTGCGTCAAGGAAGAAAGTCTTCGTCAAATTAAATTTACTGGTTTTCTTGCGATTTGCATAAAAAATGTACATAAAGGTTCACTTAACATTAAACGCACGGAATGCATATCACAATTTAGTTTTATTACTTCTATTTTCAAAATTAATTTATAGTAGCCGATAAGAGTATAAAGTTTGACAACGTCAGGATGAAAAACTTTAGGTTGACAACTGACGATTAAGAGTATCAAAAAGTACCGCATACTCAGCATTTTTGATTTCAAGACAGATTAAGGTCTCCAAATTACCACACGTACATTCTCGATTTGAGAACCAATCTAACGTTTTTATCATACCACCTTTTCATCCTTATGAATCGTGAGAAATTATTTGCTTAACAAATTTATTTTACTTATTCGGTTTTCACAATTGCGCTGTATTCAAATGAGACAAATTTTAACAATTACATAAAATAAAACAAAATTACGAATAATTTTGTACAGGAGTGATGACGCAAGTCAAATAGTGGTCAACATTGATTGAAACATTTTTCTCTGTGCGTGACGCATACAATCAAGAGTTTCAGCATTACTTTCCATAATTCCCTCTGTCCGTAGTTTTAGAATCGGCTGTCAGAAACCGTAGAAATACTCCATCGTAGATATTCCACTTAGTTGACAGATATGTATAACTATTCAATCAATCCATTTACGATACAAATTTATTTGAAATTACCGATAGTTTGGAGCAGCTTGGCCAAACCTGGCCCTTGTGCCATAAAAATTCAATCAATCCATGCCGAAACGTATTAAATATATATTATAAATTGGAACATTGTTAGAAACAAGTGTTTTACACATGAAGAGTATAGGAGTGATTCTATTACTGGGCCACCCCAGCCAAAAAAAGTGAAATAGCATAAATTTTTAAAAATATATAGTAGCAAGAAAAGTATTAAAGTTGGTCAGATACAAATTGATCGGCTACACAAAACGTGCTAATTACGTAACAGATAAGATCTCAACAATAAATTAAAAAACTAAATATTTCCTTATATTAAGTGACATCTAGCAACCAGATTCCGATGTTTTTTTATGGTTGCCACGACTTGGCGCCAAAACTTCAAACTTGGCGTCCCCTTAGAAAATTTCTTCCCGAGGAAAAATTCCGAAATTTTTTTCCCGTCCGCTATTAGATTTTTAAAAAGTAAATGTTCGTTGACCTTGGTGAATTTTAAAAAAAAGTTGACAAAATTTTCGAAAGGTCGCCAAAATTTCGAAATTATTAGCTTTTGCGACGATTTTGCTTATAAAGATACCCTAGTCGTCAAAGTTGGAAAATAGTAGCAAAGTCACCTGTGACAGCCCTGTGTTACGGAAAATAAAATTATGGATACTTGACTATAGATAAAAAGATTTTACTTTCACTAATTTAAAATATCCAAAGGAAAAATAACGGTTATTTATTTTTCACTGTCTCGTCACGAAAGAATTTCATTTGTGGAGATTATCTTTTTTACGTTCCGAGTTTATTCAGTTGTTTCAGAGTTTTATCAGTTTTAAAAGGCATATAAAAATATTTTTTAAAGAAATTAACCAAAAATGTACAATTAATAGTACTCATTATAATTATTAAAATGTAATTAACGATTATTTAAAAATGTCTATCCTTAGTACTTGAATTAAACGGGCCTTTATCATTTGCTTCGATTGATTGCACAGCCCCATTGGCTACTTTACCCGACACGAGTACGAAAACCTCTTGATTTTGAAGTTTTAATGCATTTTCCCATAAATATCAACGCAGGGGTTGTCTTTTATGTCACACAAGAAATTCAATTCAAATACAATATGTAATACAACAAATAATACAGTAGGTCTGCAACGACAATTGCTTTAGATATCAAGTCTGCGCTAGTCTGTTGCCGTTGAAACGGACCTTATCCAATTTTCCACAGGAATTGCTTGAAGAAATGTTTTCCTGTTTGTCACATTAGCGCACTTGATGGCATATTGGAAACATATTTAAGATGTTATTACTAGTATAGATCTCCTCGGCGACAGTTAAACTGCTCTGACACCACATTCGCGAAAATCAAAATAAAATTCATTCCCGAAAATCACCCCTACTCAATGAACTATTCATTTTGGAACCGCCACCACCCAGACTTGGTGTCGGGAGTAGTTCTTGTGGTAGACAGACTACTTGAAGCTTGCTTTTACAGTTTCGGCTCAGTGACCCATATTCATTCTTTAAGGAGCTTATATATTCACGGAGCCATTAATTAGTTGTACTTGATTCATATGAAAGGTTGCAATTAATGTTCTATCAATTTGGATAGCAGTGCTTACGTAAAACGATAGTGCAATTTACTCATTAAGCTAAAAAAGATGCTCACAATGCCAGTGTTACGGGAAGGAAATTCCAGTACTACCGTCAAGGAATTTCGAATGTTATTCCGAAAACAGTCAGGTTATTCCGAAACAGTTTTCACATTCAGACTTGGGTACCAGTGACCCCCTAACTGGGTAGCGCTGGATATATATTATTAGCTGGATATCATTTATTGATGCAGAGCATTTAAAATGTTGATATCAAATGTGGGTCATAAATAGATAAAAACAATCTAAATTAACAATTAAAATAATTAATTTTAATTCTTCTGTGCCTTGGTAGAAAAGGAGCCAATGTCCATTTCGAAAATTTTTGGAAACCTCAGATGATTCGGTAACTTTTATTTTTTAAAATTTTTAAGCTAGCGTACAGAAAATACATTCTAATATTTTTATTCTTTTATAATGTATTGATATGACATTGGCACCTTTTTCTATAACTTTCGTTACATTGAAATGACATATGAACATAACTCAAAACCAGTGAATTTGGACATTGGCCCTTTTTTTCTACCCAATATACCGATATTCAATTTTATTTCCTTTTGATATGAAATGTGCATATCGATGTTTGTGGGAGTTATAAATGGAGTTAATCAAGTGTCAAATCTGAAGTAACGGCACTACCCCAATACATAAAAAGCAATGAAGAAAATTTAGAGCAAATGCTATCCTTGGATCTGCTAGTTGAAATTAATAATCAAACTTATTTTGATAAATAATTGTAATTTAACTATTATTGTATAAATGGATTTATTGCAAAATTAAAAATACTTTCTTATTAAATAAAGAACTGGACAAAATTTTCAATTCAAAATATCCAATTTTCTGATCGGTCGGGAAAAAGTCCACGTCTTGAAAAAAATTTCCACGGTTTTGGAAACAGTCCGCCTCTGCTTACAACACAGCATGCGAGCCAACTTGAACATTCCGTATAAGATTTCCATACTTGCCCATTATGCACAAGAAAAATTCCTCCTTCGAGTATCGAAAAAATACCTCAAGATTCTCACGCGTTAGACAAAGCCACCCCGGAAGTCGATACTACCCTTTAGAGAGACAATCCCAAGAGACGAATATAACATCGACCGTAGGAGAGATGCGGATAAAAAAGGCGGGTGTACTGGTAGGGCATTCCAGAGCGCAAGGGGGGTTTAAGCAAGCACCTTTTTCCATGTCCCACACGAGTTCCCGGAACCTATTGACGGCTTTTTTCAGAGGGGTCGAGTACAAACTGAAATACCATCGACTTAAAGGGGAAAGTGCATGGCGTTCAAATATGTTCGATGCGGTGGGAATCCCAGTGGCGTAGCAAGGGGGCGCGAGGAGGATAGGTCTCCCTCACACTCACCCAATTTAACAAAAGGTGAGCTTTATTTCTGAATAAGTTTCATTCTCATTTCTCATGCGTTTCTTTTTTCTTTAAAAGTTTGTTTTTGTAAGCAATATTGCCATATATAATTTACTATTTAACCCTCCTGGTGATTATCTCGTTGAGTTAGCCAAACTGACTACATATTGATGGATGAGATGTTTCGTTACTAGAAACAACTGACCTGATCTTGAACTCGTCACCATAAAAAACGGCAATATCTTCATTCGGAATTCATGATAACGAGATATCTCGTCATTAGCAAAATTTGTCAGATCTTGATGGACGAGATATCTCGTTGAAACCATTTGGAGGGTTAATCTGATCAGGTGGAAGGGCTGCGGTAGCACAGTTGGCAGAGTCACGGATTTGCAACCGGAGGGGTGCGAGCTCGAAACATGATCCAACCAAAGACCGTCGTGTAAGTGGAGTTGGTGCAAATTGAATCTGTCGTGATCTCATGTCTTCACGTTGGCGTGGTGTGGAAGTTTAGAGTGGGGTGCCAACTCAGGTATTGGCCTTGTCATCTGAATCGTGGTTCAAAATTACGAGGCGTTGTACGAGGATCTTTCTCTTCGGGATTGAACCCCGAACATCGCCAATAGCATAGCCCCTTGTGTTGCTCTAGTGTTACGTAAATTCAATTACCTATCTACCTGATCAGGTGGTAAAACGTGATGCCCCTTTTTGTGAAATTGGGACACAAAATTTAACATGCGTTTTTCTACCTGATTAAAGGAATATTTTGGTACTTTAGAGTAATATTTACCGACAATTCCGTTCCTGTTTAGCTAGCTCTGTTAGCTTCATTTTTAAACGTGATCAGATCTGCCGACGTGAAATTTTTACTATGCTGAATTTCCCTTTTTCAATTTAGAATAGAGGCAAGAATTTTAACACACAAGTCGAAATTGCTTTGTTCAGCTATGTTAAAGTCATGCTAATGTAAATTCGTTTCAATAAATGCAATTTAATTAATTTGAATTATGTTAAAAGGAACACAAATACAATTACTTATAATCTATAACGATTAGTTAATGAAAATTAATATGATACTAATTATTATAATTTATCTGTATTATTTCAATAGATTACTTTTCACATTTTTAATACATAAATTTTGTTTCGGAAGGGCGGCATTAGCATCATTCGCCCCGATCTCAGAAAGGTCTAGCTATGCCTCTGGGCAAAAATATGTTAAATCTGTCCAGGCCTCAAATGTCCTCACGCTGGTTTGGAGTGGGGTGCCAGCTAATGTGTGACCTCGTCATCTGACCATGGTTCAAAACTATGTGTTGTCCTCGGATCTTTCCCTTAGGGTTTGATCTCGGTTCGTCGCCAATAGGGCGTTGTGTTGCTCCAGCGCGACGTTAACTAAAATACCTACCTACCCAAACTGGGATCGGAGGATCCCAAGGGATCCTCGGAAAACATTTCACATTTCACTAGCATTTAATAACTTTCAAGAAAGAAAAAATATTTCATGTTCTAAAAAAATGTTATGTTCTAAAAATGAACGACTGAACTTGCAGCTAAGTCCTTATTTTGCAAAGTAAAATATTTTGCAGTTTTACCGTCTAATTTTGTTCCAATATGCTAAAAGATAACTCTGGCCAAATTTGAACACATGAATAATATTTAGAGGTATAATGAGAGTTTGAATAGTATAATGAGGCTATTGTTTCTTACATTGCATTATAATAGAACATGTAACGCATTTTTCACCACTATGTCGGAACCATTAACAATTCCAATTTAACAATTTTCCATCGCATGTTTGGTTTCCTGTACCAGTGTAATCGTTATAATTGACTTATTAAAATCACTGAATACAAGATCTTGTAAATGCGACCGGACATTTGACAAATCTTCCGTGTCAGGGAAAAAGAGGTTGAGTCAGAATTGTTATTTCTCAGAATTAAGTTAAATATTTCACTCTCAGAAATATTCAGGAAGAAAAAGAAGCATGTCATGATATAAATAATTGTAATTTAGACCAGTAGATTCATTTAGTTTCGTTAGTTAACTTAGACACAAGATACAAATTTCTATCTCAGCGCAAGATTCAACCCTCCGTTGAACGAAGAACAGAAATACAATCTAATATACTGTTTCTCTACCACGAGAACTGCTCCAGGCACAAAGTCTGTCCCTGTCTGTTGCCGTAGAAACGGGCCTTACCCTATTTTCCATAGGGATGCTTGAAGAATTGTAGTTTGTCACATTGGCGCATTCAATGATAGTTTAGAAATATTTCTGAAGATTTTTTACTTGTCGCCAAGATCTACATTAGTAAACTACCTCCTGCCACCAACATTCGCAAAAAAAGAACAAAATAAAATTATGTCATTTCTGAGTCACCCCTGCTTAAAATGAATGAGCCCTGCTTCCACAGCGACCGGCACCACCCAGTCTTGGTGTCGGGAGCAGTTCCTGTGGTAGATAAAACAGGTGATTGTATATTGTTTTTCTTCCGAAGTATCTTGTTGCGAAGGAAAAGCGGTTTTACAGATATGAAATATTCGCGGAATTCTGCCATGAATACCACTTGCCCCAGTTGCTATCAAACAAAAGCAAATACATATTGAGAACTAATATCAGCACATTTTGATTTGAGTTTTTACTTACTGATCACATTGGGAGACTTAATTTATCATTTCTAGTTTCAAGTTGTCTGCAAGATTGATGTAATCAAATAGAGAAGTAAATCTGTTCAGAGCCCACTTGAATTAAAGACTTCATACTATATATTTATATTTCCCTTTCATATGTGGCACAGAAATTGATATTATTTGTTTATTATCAAATGGCAACAACGGATATAAAATCGACAGCTGAGGGATTCATTCGATAATTTTGCCATTTAGTTCAAATATGCTTCATTTGTGCAATGGAGCAACGTAATATTGCTAAAACTAGAGCTTGCCACTCTAATGAAATTCTTCAGTAGTATTATTACAGAAAGAATGATTAATCTGGAAGATAGAAATCTACAGAAAAATATGAGCGAAAATAGGTTTAGCGTCAAACAATGTCGAATCGTCTTTGAATAAGGGAATGGGATGAAATTGTTCAGAAGGTAATTGTGATAACACGACTTCTTAAGTGTAAATTTTTGGTCATGCATTTTATAAGAAATAAGAATCCACACCAGTAAAAATGTACGAAATACTTTTCGAATATTTTTGGATAATTTTATTCCATTTGGAGGTGAATATGGATGCTATAGTCCAGGGATGTAGACTTGTTAAGACCAAGGGCCACAGATTCACTGTGACTTATGGGAAGGTCGCCTAAAAACATGAAGTTATCAAATATTATTTATATTTATTATTTAGATTTACTCATATTTATTATGTAGATTTACTTATATTTATTATGTATATTTACTCATATTTTATATTGTTACAAAAAGAGAAATAACAAAAGTAAATGAAGAATTCAATTAGATGCATGACATTGCATTGATTTAACAATTATTTTAATATTTGGTTCGATGTTTGTAGTAGCTAAGTGCAAAATTGATTCTAAATTTTCATTACTTAAGCGGTTCCTATTTTTCAATTTGTTAATATTCCTGACTCAAAAAGTTTGTTCATAGATATATGTTAACCCAAAGAGATTTAATGTTAACCTTACAACGAAGTTTTGTGTGACTTGTTAAAGTTAAAATGAAACATGGTGAGGTGGGCCGCCAACGGAGGGCCGTATGAGGTTCACGGTCTGCATCCTTGCTAGTCATAAAGATTGAAATAGGATATGAAATGTGAATAACGACACTACCATCAATACATATAAACAGTTCAGAAAGTTTGGCGCACATGCTATAAACATTTTTCATGAACAATACGTTGCATTAATCCATAAAATATATATTCACTAGAAATTTCATTTCACTTCATAATTATATATTTTTTGTTAAATTAGTTTTTGCATTATTTGCATCATTCTTAAATAACCTCGGGTTTTGATCCCAGACCGTCGCCAATGGCCCGTTGTGTTGCTCCAGTGCTACGTTAATTGAAATACTACCATTCTTAAATAAAAATTTAACATGATCGTTCATCCGTAAAAATATGCGTTCAAGCCTTAAATGAGCAAAGCAATAAAATAATTTAAATCAAAGCTCAAGAGGAAAAATTGACAAATCGCATTCGCGAAATGTAAGTGCATGTCTAAAGAGATTCTATCTACTTATTATGTTAAAAAGATGTATGAATGCACATTTTTGTGGACCACTATTTGTAATGACAGAAGCATTAACTTGCATTGAAAAGAATGTGTTCCACTATGTGTATTAACTTTAATTTATCTCCAAAAATGAATAAAAGTGATTAATAATTGCGGTTACGAGATAGTTTCGGATGTTTCAAGTTATATTTTATATTTGAGCTTAGTGGGAGGGATTTTTAGTGAAATTTGCGAACTGGATGTGTGGACTGTAGAGCTAAAATAAGATTCTAACAATTTAAAGCAGCCATAAATATTGCTGTTCAAGACATTATAGTTTAACTGTTCTTTTCAAAACATCGAATTTTCCGAGTGCTTTTTGTCAAGTTGTGCAAATATTCGACTACTTGTTGGTAAATGCATTTATAAAACTTAAAAAAAAAGAAAACGAAAAGTGTATCAAATTTCAAATAGTTGTAAGACTTGTAGATGTTCCAATGTAGGATTATAACCTAACAGCACATTTTTAAAAATAAATGTAAGTTTCATGCATAAAAATATTAAACTATTAAATTCAAACAAATTCAGATTTTATATCGAGAAATATATTGCATCCTGCTGCAGTTTTTGCATCATAAAATATGTTGTATGCTTTTAAATTACTTCTTAATCCATTACATTTTCCGCATCTAAAAATCAAAAGCAAGAAACAAATAAAAAAGCATTATTAATATTAGTTATCTACAGCGAATATCATACAAGCTTAATGAATAAGGGTTTAATGATTGTTTTAAATCAAGCTGAACAAAAAAATTAATTGCCAAACATCCATGTTATGTTTAAATTACTAAAGTAGTATGGGGGCCTCTATACCGTTTTTTCCAAGATGGCCGCCGTTTAATAAGGAGTTGACTGCTGATAAGGTGTTGGGGAGGATTGCTGATAAGGGGGCTTTGAGGTGGTGACGTCGTTGTAAAGATGGCGTTGTTGTGTTGCCATGGTAATGAATCAATAGTAGCTCCATCTGGTGGGGAAATGAGAAACCCTATTATTTTGAATTAAAAAAGGAATTTCGTGGATTCGAACTGGGGACCATGGGATCTGTAGTCCAGTGCGCTATCCGTCAGGCTGTAAGAGAGTTAACTATAGGTGGTGAATTAATGTAGTGTTTGCTTTTTCTTAATACTAGGAATGCGTTATGGGACTTGGTTTTATTTGATGAATAATTAATTTTTATTTTCCAATTAGTTGTAAGTGTGTTGGACTGGTGATGCCATCTAGTGATTTTAAAAGAAGTTAATCTAAGGAACTTTCTTATTTTTGTCATTCATTCTGGGAATGTGCTATTTTTAGAAAATGGTTTGAACAATTGTGGTACAGCCATATGGTGGTGGAAGAAGTAACAATTAGTTTTAAAAGATTTATTTTCTAGCTCTAGACTTGTAGCTTGATACTTTAGACTGGAGAATTTTTTTTTTAAAGAAAAACAATATTTTATGAGGGATTCGAACTCAGCAAAAGGTAATCGCGGCCGCCCGTTTTACACAAGCACTTTAACCGTTCGACCACGATCACCTACTTTTTAGAATACATATAGAATACTAGCTCGTGAAGTTACATCTTAAGGGAGTGAAAGTATGTTTTCTTTATTGTGAATACCTTATTGCCCCTGTGAAGAATGAATATGAACATAACGTTGAATTGACAAGTTTATATCCAAAGTCTGCGAATTATATGTAATGACAGAATCTAGAACTCTCTGGAACGTGTGAGAATATGACTAAGGATTGTTTTACACGTGTAGGTGAATTAAGATAAAAGAAGGAGTTAAACACGTAGTCACCGATAGGATACAATAGAAAGTAAATGAGAAATCTTTTAAACGCATTGCTATTTAGGAGAATGGTGTTGTTTTTCTGATTGCGAGAAAAGCAAATGAATGACATGCTAGAACTACATCACCCAATGAATCACATATGACATGCTTGAACTGGAACTTTCAATAAGGGTTTTAGCTATGAAATAGTGACGAAGGGATTATCTTAATACTCTAACGTTGGAACTCAGAACATAAGTAAATGAGGCCAACCAATATATGCGAAAATTTTAAGCGTATGAACACTACATGTAAGATAGAATTTATAATACGGAAACCATTTTTATATTTTAATGAATTTATATACAACATGAGCTTGAAGAAAATGTGAATGTTTAAGGGTGAATGTTTTGTAGGGAAAATTATTATTACAATTTGAGGGGGAGGACTTTGAGATATGAATAGGACACACAGGCATAACGGTGTATGAAACATTACATTTTTAGGTAAATAAGAAGTAACTAACCAAAGATTTATAGTATGCATATTATAAGCGATGGCAAGGAAACGTATAAGATTGATATTATTAGAAGCCTCTGGAACTTGGGACAATATGACTAAGGTTTGTGTATATTACAAATGTGGGAAATTGTTTTATTGATTAGATGCAATCTTAGGCAAATATATTCTACCAAAGGTTTGTGATGGTAAAGTATCAGATTGAAAGTCTAGAAGCCTCTGGAACTTGTAAGAATATGACTAAGGATTGTTTTTGCACGTGTAAGTTATTTAAGATAACAGAAGGAACGGAGTTAAACACTGAGTCACAGATAACGATAGAAACTATTTGATAATAAGAGGATTTTTAAAGCATAGTTGGAGCATCTTGGGTCTTTGAATTACTTTGCATCTTGTTTTGGGGTTTTACTGCCCCTTTTTTTCTGTTTTTTAAATAAATCATGGATTCTAAGGACATTAGACCTGCAAAGAAAATGCGTGCAGACAAAGAACTGTGTTTGCAGAAATATTGTAAAGATTCTTTATGTTATGAGTATGGTAAACTGTTTACAGATCGTGAAGGCTGGGCATATTTTCGTCGATTGGAAAACGAATTAACGTACTTAAAGAAAGAGGAAACTACTATTGAAATTTATGGTAAAAAATGTACTGTGCCTCGGCAACTTGTAGCATACGGAGACGTAGGAATAAGCTATGCCTTTAGCGGATCTTGTATTACAGCCAAGCCTTGGTCTCCTTTACTATTGGAAATAAAGGCAGAAGTGGAACGAATAATTGGCACAAGATTTAATTTTGTGTTGGTGAACCGTTATAAAGATGGTAAGGACTGTATAGGTGCCCATAAAGACAATGAGAAGGACTTGGATCTTAATGCACCCATAGCGTCTGTTTCATTTGGACAGAAAAGGCAATTTGTGTTTTCTAGAAAGAACTACAATTCTCTAAAAATTGTTCTGGAAAATGGAAGCTTGCTTGTGATGAAGTATCCAACAAACCAATTTTGGTTTCACAGCTTGCCCCGTGGGAATGCATTATGCCCTAGAATAAACTTAACGTTTCGTAAAATTCTTGTATAAAGCAGCGATAAACCACTTATGTGCCCCCGAACTAAAACTCAGTGTTGTGCACTAGACGATATTTGGACAACGTTGCAACTGATCTTTGCCTTTCTGAATAGTATTTTTATAAATGCTTATATCTTGTTGGTTTTAAATATTTTTTTTTAGCATGTCTTACCACATATACTGTATTTAGGACTTTTTTATTACATAGTTTTATAAAATGTCTTAAAATGCAAGATCTGAAATGAAATTTTTCTTTGCTATAAAGATTTATGTTTTTTAAGTTAGATGTTTTTACTCAAACATTAATTATACATTAGATATTATAGCACATATTTTTAATGCAGAAATTTTGTTTTAAGTATTGTACACACTTAAGTAAGAGTAAACTTTTGAAACTTTACAAGACCCGTACTATGAACGTGCACATTTTGAATAAGTTGTAATTGTATTGAAATCATTTATGCTATAAAATCTAAACCAAAAGTTATTTTTTAATTAATCTTTCCATGCATATTTTTTTTTAAATAAATCTTCCTAAATTTTAGTGATTTAATTTTTATTATACAGATTTACAAACTATTTTTGGATGAAATATAAGGATTTATATTTTAAAAGTTGGATGCTTTTACTCTTAATTATATATATATATATATATATACAAGATACTATTACACATATTTTTAATACTGAAGATTTTTAAAAAACGTTTAACAATTGAAAAAAAAATATATATATACTTTAAATATTATTACAAACATTTAAATGCAATTTGCTTTTTATTTTTAATTTTACAATTAAGACATTTTTTAAAAGTTTGATTCTTAAAGTGTGTTTTATGCACAGTAAAAAATAATTATAAAAACCTGTAAGAGTAATTTTTTTTTTGTTGCTTTTATTTGAAACTTTACAAGACCCATACCATGTTTCGTTGCACATTTGAAGCAGTGAAAAATAGATTATTAAAACCATTTGTCCTTGAAGTTCTAAATTAAACGTTCCTCTTTTAATGCTTTTTTTTGCAAACCATGCATTTACTAAATATGAACTTCCTTTTATTTGAAACCTTATGCCTATTGTGCAGCTTAAATTGCAGAGCAAAATTCCAATACTGTACGAAGCTATAAAGTATTTTACAAGATATTTCATATTGTTCTCTTAATTTACATCTAATTCATTACTACGTTAAAGTGGATAGCATGTGAGTTTTCTGTTTTAAAAATAATGTGTGCACATCTGTGCTGAAAAGTAAATTAACTTTTTGCCTTTTCTTGATATTTAATGCATAATCTAAATATTTACTCACACCGCTGATAGTTTTACACATGAGTAAAATTAAATAATAACTGAAAATTTTAAGTATTAGTGTGAATTTTAAAATGAACAAATATTGAATTAAATATGAATTCTATGTATTCTTAAAACAACTCTGCAAGAAAAAACAGATACACTTCTTAAACAGATTGAAGGCAATCACATGGAAACAAAGTAAATTAGAACACTTTTTAATAGAAAAAAAAAACATTGATTCATATATTTTACAAAGCTAATACATTGTAGTAAAAAAGAACTTATTTTTACATACTTGCATTTTTTTTAAGAGACACATGTTTACGACGAGCCAATTATTAAATGCCATCACCTCAGCTTTGGGGCAATGCAAATTATTTTTGTGATGACCACATGATAGTTTTTGGATCTTTTTGTTGCTACTTAGAGCACATAGTGCATCGAATTTGGGACACCCATATTGTTCCAAGTTGATATTTGGTATATTCAATGCATCTAGGTGTTTCTTTTCCACACAACGACCTTTGTAAGCAACTAGGTACTGGGTGGCGCTCTTGGTCTGCTCGTACAATTCTAAAAGCTTAGAGTCTAAACTTTCTAAAGGAGACACAATTTTTGCATGCCATGGGACAGAAAGGAAGACCACATATGTAATTTTTTCAACATATCGCACAGTTTTGTGATCTTTTGCACTCAGTTTTATGCTTATAAGGCGATAAGTTAAAACGAATGCTTGAAGCTACTTACGATTTTATGGCGATGTATCCGTATTCACGTACTAAGAAACCCTCTTGAGTCTGAAATCCGTCAAAATCCACAATTGCACAAATATTAAACATTGCTATTGAAATATGCTAGCTGTTCTTGGAAAAAGAATTGTAAACTAGAGGCACGAAGAACTGGACTATATACACTTACTAAACAGTGAATAACACCATACACTTACTAACCAGTAAAATTAAAATTTATTGTATTCTTATCTTTTGTGAGTAACTACGAACGCTTAAGTGAAGAATGTACTCAGAAAACTTGTACTTGTGATAATGCGCCAAGTAAAATTGTGTGTTGTAAAGCAAGAAGATTTTAACGAATGGATATGTTTAAATGTGCATGTGATTTTTTGTTTTTACTCTACCACTAGTATCTTCGACAAGTACCAGATTTTTTAAAAAAATTGACGAAGAGAACCTTTTCAACACAATCTGCACTCTAATTTTACACTTAAGAGTAACAGAGCATAATATAATTTTAAGGAAAATGAGTAATCAGCACGTAAATTTGAAGCCTAAAGTTCCAAACATGTCTATGCTCAATAAACGTCTATCTACGTTTAGAGATTGGCCACGCACAGATGTTGACATTAGGGACTTGGCCGAAAATGGATTGTATTATACGGGTGTCTCGGACGGGGTTAGGTGCTATTGGTGTGGAGGAGGGCTTGAAAATTGGCAAAAGGAGGATATAGTCAGACACGAACACATAAAGTTTTATCCAAAATGTTTGGTAGCCCAACAAGGACCGATTGTTGACCCTAGACTAAAAGAAACACCCATAGATGAAATTGTACAGGTGTTGGATGAAACAAACAATAATGCCTATGTTTTTATAAAACCTGATGTAAAACTTTACTCTTCATACAACGACAAGGACGAACGACTTTGTAAAATTTGCATGGAATCGGAAATGGATGCTACTTTACAGCCTTGCGGTCATCTGGTGACATGCATGAGATGTACGAAGAGTCTCTCAACGTGTCCTATGTGCCGAACCAAAATTTTACATAAAATTGAAACGTACATTTGTTACTAAATAGTCTATTTATAAGTACATGTAGTAGATGCAATTTCAAGTGATTTACTGAACACAGTGTGGAAGAATTGTAAAAGGGTGGTTTTGAATTGAATGTCATGAAATTTTTAACACTTGTACTACAGCAAAAAAGACTAATAAGGAAGTTTAAGACTTTTCTAAAAATCATAAGACTTTTATCAAGGACTTGTGGAAAAAATCTTGTAGGAAAGACCTTTTTACCCCTTATAAATATATTGACTATTTTTATTATTATTTGTTGTTTGTTCATTACATGTTAAACCTATTTACTAAAGAGGAATTTTAAAATGCCTTAAAAAATGAGTTACTAAATGCTTTAGGAAAAATGTGTAAATGTACTTTAATGCAAGAAAAAGAACGCTTGAAATAAATATTCATCTACCTATTATTTTTAGTACTTATCAATCATCTTGGTGTATTGTTTATTTTCTAAATTAAACCTTTCGTACTTTTAAATCTTAAAACAAAAAGAAAGGAAAAGTAACCATCTAGAATAGTAAACACCAAATTAAAAAAAAAAAACATTTTTAAAAATATTTTCTTATAATTTTTTACCTTTGCCTTTTTTTGTTTTTGAATAAACATTGTCATACAAAATTAGTATATTTGTTGTGTAGAATATTTTTTGAAAACACTGAATTGAAGAAAAAAAATCATTTATTGAAAAAAGAATCAACAGTTTATATATATTTGTAACAACATATCTTACAGGTCTTTTACATACATCTCTCTAACAGTATTGAAAATATCTGTGGTATTCAAATTCTCAAAAACATTTTCCTCCATTATTATGTAATAAAAGTTTAACAGTTTATTGCTCTGTCTTACAAAATTAATAGCAAACTCTTTCCAGTTAACAGCACATAAAGCAAGGGCGAAAAATTCGCAAAAGCGTTCGTCAACGCTCATCGTCATACATTTATGTACAGATTGATTGACAATTTCATTCTTACAGCCTAAACAGTCAAAAAGAATATTTATATTTTTTGACACAATATCCTTTAGGCACTTGCAGAGAGAAGCTATGGCTTCTCTCCAACAATCAGATTTAATGGTATCACTGCAGTAAGGTTTGTAACTTTCACCAGGAAAACATTTTTTGATTTGCAGTTTCACATAATATGGCAACAAATACGTCAAAAGCGATATCTTCAATACATCTAACACATTGCCGTAGATTTCACACAGTTTAAAATACTGATCAGAATTCATAAACACACAGTTGGGCGAGAACTGAAAAGTATAATTTCTTTTCTGAAATACACGTTGTAAAACTAAGTGCATTTCCCCCACATCAAACATTTTAGAAAGGCAGACTTCTTTTTCTATAACTTTAACGTTGGAGGCAGTTGCAAAAGCGAAAAATGTGCTCAACTTTTGCATTAGAATGTACCATGTTTTTGGATGCAGGGAAACACAGTCCTTCGTTGGTTTCAAGACATCGTTTTCATGCAAAGCAAATTTACGTATGTGGACACGTGTGGAACCGTTGAAGTTATTGATTAGCACGAATAAATAGTCACCAAGGTGAAACACATTGTCAGGAAGTGATTACATCGTCAAACTTAAGCTTTCCCTTGGAAACACCTGATCGTTGAAATACATTCTTTCACACACTTTGGGTCGATTTGTAAAACGCATCATTTTCAGAACTTTGAGGAACTTGATAATAAACTGAAATTTCAAGCAACGTTAATGCAACTCGCCTTTATCTCTGCAAAAAACTGAATCAAGTGGCGAATCCTCAGACTAATTCGGTCCAGGAATCAGCCAGTGAAAGACAACTGAATTGTTTAGTTTAAGTTAATTTGAATTTATCTGTTTTCTCACTAAAAACAGTTCACAGATGTTGGAAAATATATAGGTACGTTTTGATCTTAAACTGCGACAATTCAATTTAACATGTACATAGATGCTCACTTAGACACCAAAATCATCCATAGGGTTTTCAAGATAAAACAAAATGTAAATGTATAACCAGTATCTTTAACTTTCGTTATACTATAACAGTTTATCTTTCCGAGATTATTGCAAATATTACACACTGAAACCTGCAGTTTTCTCTGTGCGGCTACTAACCTTGCATGGTTTTAGCCTTCTTGACCAATAATATTTTCTAGCCACATAATTGGTATAAGTGGTCATACCGCTTGTCTGTCTCACAGTAGGTCCAGGGTTCGAATCCCGGTAGGTAGTCGAATTTACATCGCACAAGATTAACATAACGGGCTATTGGCGACGGTCCAGAAGGGAAAGTTCCGAGAACACTTCGCAATTTTAAACCACGGTCAGATGACGAGGTCAACACCTAAACTAGCATCCCACTCTCCAACATAAAGAAATTTGAGGTAACGACAGATTTAGCCCGTATGCACACGGTCTATGGTTGGATCGAGTTTCGAACTCGCACCCCACCGGTTGATAATCCCAACAAGATATAATTATCACCAGAAATGACTACCAACTTGGCTATCGCCTCCCCTCGGTTTATAAACGCATGGATGTTGGTGATTGTCCTTGTTAAGAGCAACGGCGGCTTATCCACAGGGTGCTCCCTCACTAATAACATTCAGTTCGCCCAATGTAGTGCCTAAGGTCGAAAAGGCCAATGGTTGGGTTAAAATAATAATAATCCTTAAAAATACTCCGTGTGGGAATGTGGAATTAAAGTCATCAGAAATACATGCGGAAGATATTTATTAGCTAAGAGAAAATTGAAGTTGCGTAAATTACAGATAAAAGGTGTTTTAATGTGTCAATAGTCAGTCGAAAAAATCATCAAATGTTATGCTCATTTAACTATTCTGGTGATTAGATCGAGGAGGTTGTCTCGACGAGGTATCTTGTCATTAGCAAAATTGACCAGATCTTGACGGGCGAGATATCACATCATAAGAAAACTGACCAGATCTTGATGATGAGATATCTCGTCATTAGCAAAAGTGGTCAGATCTCGATGGACGAAAATCTCATCGAAACCACTCGGAGGGTTAACATAACGGGCTTTAGGAAACCGAGAGGCCATAGAAATGAAATGACCATAGAAATTTTCTGAATATGTGCTTAATGAAGGGCTTTCTTTTAGAAAATAAAAAGGTTTTGAGAAGATGGGGCGGCTAGGTGAGGTTTGGACGCGTGCAACTAATCTCAAGAAACAGATCCGGTGACTTCCTTGGCTTCCACGATATGTTGAAGACGGAGATTATTTCTAGAACGATCGAAAATCCAACTGATGTGCAACACTTCC
Organism: Meta bourneti; assembly: GCA_933210815.1. Lineage (NCBI taxonomy): Eukaryota > Metazoa > Arthropoda > Arachnida > Araneae > Tetragnathidae > Meta > Meta bourneti. The sequence continues at coordinate 54,419,327 of OW119930.1, read as the reverse complement.
AAAGCTTTGTTCGAAAGAGATGAATATGGTTTATATAATATTCATACTGCCAAACAAAAGAAAATTCAAAAATACTTGTAAGCCGCAACCCAGAAGAGAGAACCGCATCAATTTCGTGCTTTCATCGTGGTGTCAGGTTGGTTGTTTTGGGTTTTATGGAGCAAGATCCAGAAATGGATAAGCTGTACCAAACGCAGGATGAAAATAGATTTCAAGATATAATTATCACCAGACCAACATTAAAAGTATGATGAATGAGTAATAATATGTATTAAATGAGACCATAGTTTAAAAAACACGTCCAGCAACGCGATGTACAATGTATAAATGATGAAGTGAATATTTAAATGATGTATTTTATGATACAAATATGGTAAAGCAAAATCTATAGCTTAAAAAGCCAATAGCATGTAAAAATTTTAAAATGGGGATTTCCCCAATCAAGTCCAGCAATGCTAAATTTGAAGTACTAAAAATGTTTCTGCGATGATTAAAAACAGGACATTCTATTAAAATATGGATTCGTGGTGTCAGGTCAAAGTTTAAAAGCGCGGCTTACAAGACGCATAGCTTGGCGAGTTTACTCTTTAAGGACGCATTCATCTTGTTGAATTTCATATTCCAACAATTTTCGCTACCTATTAAAAATCGACTCACTATTCACCAGTAGAGTTTGCAAATTACCGACAATTCTCCTAAAAAGTAAATAGCACCATACCAATCTCGTACTTTCATTGTGGTGTCTTCGGACAGACAAAAATGTGTAAGAGCCAGGTGTGTCTTGGGTCGAGTTTATTCTTCAAACACGTACATCAGTCTCGCTTAACTTCATATTCTAACAATTTTCACCACCTATTAAAAATCGACTTACGATTCACCAGTGGGATTTTCAAATTACCGACATTCTCTTAACAGACAAATAGAACCGTACTAATTTCGCGCTTTCTTCATGTCTTGGACAGACAAAAAAATTGTAAAAACCCTGATTACACGATGCGTGGCTTGGAGAATTTACTCTTCAAACATGCATTCGTCTTTAGCTTAACTTCATATTTTAACAATTTTCATCACCTACTAAAAATCGACTCACCAGTAGAGTTGGCAAATTACAGACATTCATTCTCCTTGTCAGAAAATAGATCCATACTAATTTCGTGCTTTCATTGCGGTGTCTGAACAGACAAAGTGTAAAAATTCGGCTTACACGACGCGTGGCTTGGCAAGTTTACTCTTCAAACACGCATTCGTCTTTGATCACATTCTAACAATTTTCACCCCGAATTAAAAATCGACTCACGATTTACACCGTAGGTTTTGGAAATTACCGACATATCCTCACGTGTCAACTACCGACCGAAATTGCCTCCAAAACACCAAATTTAATTTATTACTTGATACATTAGGAATTTAAAACATTTCGAATCTTATCACGACGGACTGGTGCATCCTTCACGAAACACTTTAAACATAAAAACATGGCAGAAATAGAATATCCAATAGAAATACTGCGATTTCACAAAACTAGTCATTGATTAAATTCTTTTCTTGAAGACAAAGTTAATACAAGTTTGGAATTTGTACAGGTACGTATACAAAAATTAATTTCGGGGAGGTCTTCTCTCTCCCGGTACTTGTACGTTTGACGTATCTATGTATTGTTTACTTGTATGATAAATGTATCAACGTATTTTTTACATGTACGATTAACGTACCCACGTATGCTTCACTTGTACGATAAACGTACCTACGCATGTTTTACTGTACGATTAACATACCTACATATGCTTTATTTGTACGATTAGCATACCTACATATGCTTTATTTGTACGATTAGCATACCTACATATGCTTTATTTGTACGATTAACATACCTACATATGCTTTATTTGTACGATTAGAACACCTACATATGCTTTATTTGTACGATTAGAACACTTACATATGCTTTATTTGTACGATTAGAACACCTACATATGCTTTATTTGTACGATTAGAACACTTACATATGCTTTATTTGTACGATTAGAACACTTACATATGCTTTATTTGTACGATTAGAACACCTACATATGCTTTATTTGTGCGAATAGCATACCTACATATGCTTTATTTGTACGATTAGCATACCTACATATGCTTTATTTGTACGATTAGCATACCTACTAGTGTTGACTTGTACGATTACTACCAACTTATATTTTACACGTAAGATTAACGTACCCACGCCTTTCAGCTATACGATTAAAGTATATTTTACTTGTACAATTTACTAAATTTCGATTTACGCTGATTAAACTGTTTTCAGCGTACATTTTTAATTGTTTTTAAAATGTATTCTTGGGAAGGTTTGAGCCCCATGTGCAGTTAGTTCCCTAGAATACGTCCCTCCATCTAAGCGAATGAACAAAAAAAAACCAAGCACTTTTTCTCGTCCCATTAAGACAGTCACCCAGCACATACAGAGGTTCTTAAGCTGAATTAAAATAGGGAGCGCAAAGCGACACGCTCAAACCAATCAGAGGTGCCTTCTCGCGAGTGCCGTTCCTCTTCAAGTTGAAATCCTTTCATTGATCTGCAAGTGTCGCTTTTTGCGCTTCCTATTTGAATTCAGTTTTAGATGGTTGGTTGGTTTAGGTTTTATGGCACAAAGTCCAGAAATGGACAAACTGCACCAAACGCTAGATAAGATAATAAAATCATTGTAAATGTAAAAACATTAAAAATAGTGGGGAAAAGATTACAGCGCAAAGTTTTTAGAGAATAAAATATTGGAAAAAGTTAAATAACGTGAGATTAAAATGCAGAGTTAAGGTATGTTGATCAACAACATGCAGAAAATGAAGTAGGAAATTCAGCTTTGGAAACCGATCGAAGGAATTGCTATAATGCTAAATGAGAGCAATTTGCAAACAGATAATTCTGACTATTTTCAAACCTGTCTTTGTTTTCATATTCTAACTTCAGCATTATTTTAGTAACATCAGGAACATATGAGGGTGCCCCATCTTTGAATACGTCTAAAGTCATTTGTCTGGTTTGTTTGTGCAGCTGGTTGGGTTCGGTAGGTTGGTCTATTTGTTGGTTGTATTCGCCAAGCTTTGGCAAACACAAGACAACGTCAAGTAATGAACATACACACACGAAGAAAGTTTTACTGTCACAGAAATTCACCACGGGTAAGTTCAGGAATCGAACCTGCACTGCCTATAGCTAGTAGGTTGAAAAAGTGCGGATCCCGGAGAGGGCAGTGGACCTTGGATCAGTTAATTTCCGAATAGGTTAGGAGAATATTGGGACACCCAAAAGCATGAATGGCAATCACCGTGGATGTTCCCCTGCCAAATCGTTATCAATGCTACTGCTTTCGTCACCAGATGATAAACTTTGAATCAGAATCAGCGCTCAAGACGCCAGTTGTGGAAGGGATTTGTTTACGTTTCCCTAGCTCCCTAATTTAACTAAGACTCGTTGAAAACCACGTGCCTTCTCCTGGAGGCCGTAACAACAGGGGAAACCAAGAGCCACGAAAAAACTTCTTGCTTTGCTTTTAACTTGTGGTATAAAAATAATGAATAGAATGCGTGTGCTTCAAATACTATTAATAGATGTTTTTCTGTTAAGTAGCTTTAAATGCTAATAGCTGTTTTTCTGTGTTATTAGTAGTTTTAAATACAATGAATAGCGCTGTTTTTCTGTGTTATCAGTAGCTTTAAATTAGCTACCTTCGAGATATTACTAATAGCTTCAAATACTAATATCTATTATTCTATATGAAAAGCTTTAGCTGTTTTTCTAAGCAACTGTGGAATTAAATACAATAGATTTTTCTGGGTTATTAGTAGTTTTAAATACAATTGAGACAGCACTTTTTTCTCTGTGTTATTAGTACTTTTAAATACTATTGAGTTTTCTGTGTTACTAGTAGCATTATAAATTAGCTATCTTTCTATATATTAATAGCTTTAAATACTATTAACGTATATTTTTCTATATTATTAATAGCTTTAAACACTACTAATAGCTGTATAATAGCTATTTCCCCATCGTACAGTTCAACGTACTAAATTCATCCCCATGAACAAGCGCCGTCAATACAACAGAGGCGCACAAAAAGCTACACCACAATCAGCCTGAAAGGAAAGCCAACAACAAAACCCAAACCGGACCCCGGCGAGGAGAACGGCGTTCCCGGGAATCATCTCTGGGCCGGCGCTTTCTCAAGAGGCGAAAGCTTACCAATAAATAACGGCTCCTTTTGCCCTGGAAAGAGAAGGAGCAAAAAAATAAAAACCGGTACGGAATTCCAAAGTCGCGTTCTCGGAAAAACGCGGCGAGAGCTTAAAAGGTAGGACGAGGCAAAGGGAGGAAGGGTGTGGAATGTGAATCAATGGCTTTGATTCTCGCGCCCCTGGAAGCGGACCTTTAACCTACCCCCTTGGGAATGAGCGGAGGGGGGAGTCACACATGCACGATTCGGAGAGGCCCCACCCACCCGTGTGACGATCGCTTGGGAGCAAGTTCGCTGTCAAACTTTTTTCTTTTCGGGGAAAACGTTCATCTCGTGGAAAAAATCTCAATGGATTTAAAAAATTACTGTAATTTGAATTCGAAGATTTAAACTAATATTTTTTACCTCATAGACTTTTAATTTTGGGGCCGTGGTAGCCCAGTTGGAAGTGTAACAGATTATCAACCGGAAGGTTGCGAGTTCGAAACCAGGCCGAGCCACAGACCGTCGTGTACACGGGAGCAGGTGCACGTTAAATTTGACGTGGCCTCAAGTGTCCTCACTTTGGTTTGGTGTGGAAGTTTGGAGAGTGGGGTATCATCAGTTCAGGTGTTGACCTCGTCATCTGACCGTGGTTCAAAATTACGTAGTGCTGTAGCTGGATTTTTCCCAGACCGTCGCCAATAGCCCGTTGCGTTGCTCCAGTGCGACGTTAATTAAGTATCTACCTACCTTTGAATTTTCCTGAGGACTAAACACAAAGGTTCTATCAAACGTTTGATTCCCAGCTCCCTCTTAAAATTTTAATGGTTGGTTTTGGGTTTTATGGCGCAAAGGTCATATTTGGCCAAACTGCGCCAAACACAAGTCAGACAATGTCAAATAAGTCTGGAAAGAAAGGATGGGGAAAGATCGCTTGGGCATCCTAGGGTTGTGATCCCCATTTGTACCATTCCCAGAGGCAGTAAACCCCATGGGAAAAGAATAGATCACTAAGGTACCTCAGGTTCGTGAACGCGTTCTGCTGCAGAAACACTACCGCCTCCTTCATTTGGCTTGACAGAAAATGTCACTCATAAATTATTTCATCCAATTTCGGTAAAGGGACACTTATGCAGATAGGATAAAAATAATGGACGAATATTTGTTGATAGAAGAGGTTAATTGGGTTGGGTTTTATGGCACAAGGTCCAGAAACGTCGAGTACATGGATATACACACAAGAAAAGTTTTACTAAAGGGAGGAATCGAAACTGCGCCACCTACAACTGGAAAGTTACTAAAGCCGTGGGTAAACCTACTAAGGGGGAAAAAATATCAGAAACATCTCCATACACTATTTTTAAACAAACAAAATTAGATAAACATATTTTTACTCAAGGTCTGGAACGGCCTAGGCCTCCATCTCCTCCGTAGGTGAGCCTTCTATACATGGTACTTTGACATCTAAGTTTTTATTGAATGGCCAATTTAGAAAATTCGACAGAGACAAACAGTGAATTTTGAGGTCAAAGTCGGTATGAGTTGCGTATTACAACTTAAGGGCAATCAGAACCTCAAGATAGATCTCGTCTGTTCAGCGCAGCATTTCTAAATGGGGTGAGAAGGCTTTAGTCAAAAGCGGGAAATTTGGGAACAAAGGCAAAAAATTTGGGATTTTTTCCGATTGAAAATTGCTTTTAAATAGATTAAAAATATTTATTAATGCACTAAAAAACTACAAATCAGTTTGAGATGGCGTTAAAAACTACACAGTAAGCAATTTAGGAAACTAACACGGCCTGTGATCAGATAGGCAATGCAGGGCAGAAGGTAAAAGTTAGGCTTCAGGCAGCCTAAAAGGGAAGTCCATCTCTGTATGCGTTCAGGCAGTAGTTATTTTGACTAATACTTTTATTATAAATTCGACAAGAAGCAATTATTTTAATAGGCCCAAGAACAAAAGAACAGTCACACATGGGCAATACGTTTCAAAACGCACTTGCTGTTCTACGGCCTTCACTTTAAATTCCATCCTTTAATTTTCTTTTTTTGAAATAATCCACGTGTCCATAACTTTCCACCTTCCATTTCCACTGCAGACTGTCCTTTGACCTCTAAAAACCCCTCCAACGTCTGACAGCCCCTTTCTAAACCATTGTCCGAGTTCAAAGCAAAATGCTGGTTTCATCAGAACACATTTGGATCGAAATATAGGAGGTTGACAAATTGAAATGAAAGAAAAATTGTTTGCTACTCTGTCTACCACGATAACTGTTCCCGACACCTAGTCTGGGTGGTGGCGACAGGAACAGTTCGTTCATGGGGGACCTCGAATTGATGTCTGAAATTTATTTTATTTTTGGCGAAAGTTTGCGGTGGTTTATCGTTTAGATCTGGGAAGCAAAAATGATAAATATATTTCCAATTTGTCGCCAATTTTTTTTGCCAATATGACAAACTTTAATATATTTCTCCAAGGATCCCAATGGAAATGGGATAGGATCCTTTTCTACGGCAGCAAACAGGCACACATACCATATGGACTTTATGGTAGAAGTAGTTTTCGTGGTAAATAGAAAGTCTCAGGCTATGTCAGGGTACAAAAAATATTCGCCGGAATTTGCACCCCATTAAAAATAGTCGCCGTTTACCAATTTTTGTTACGCTTTATGGAAAAAAATCGTATCTAGGATTTAATAACACTCACTGTCAAAAGTTAAACTCGTAGCGGTAAAATGCGAAAAAATCGACAAATACAGCTTTAATTGACACGAAATGCGGCAGGAAAGTAGCAAATTATGTTTATGCATGAAATAAAACAAAGAATTACATACAAAGATGAAAACAATATTGAATTTTCATAAATTATAAGATGAAGTCATATTGGAGTCATTAACAAAATGAAGTTTAAATCCAAAACAAACAAGACCGACATTAATAGGGTATGTAATCAACCCCTCATCTCATACAAAGTTTATAGCGTGTGACCATGTTTTCCATGAGGTGATCAACCACCCCAGAGTCAAGTAATCGCCATTCCTCCTGTAGAACAGTTTGCAACTGAGAGTGGGAAACGTGCAGACACAGCACGGCCGAGGGCATCCCAAAGACTTTCAATGGGATTAAGGTCGGGCGAGTACGGATTCAATGGGATTAAGGCCGGCCAATCCATACGCCCAATCCCCTCATTCTCCAGGTAGTCGACGATGTTGGCTCAATGGATACGCGCTTTACCATCCATTAAAACGAAACCAGGACCAACTGCTGCAGCGTATAATCTCAGTGGGTTCTAGGACTTCATCCCGATACCGGACAGCCGTCACAGAATCCCGTCTATAGATATGCAGGTCGGTGCGATATCCCAACGAAATTCCTGCCCACATCATGATGCTTCCACCTCGGAATGCGTGATGCTCGATGATGTTCTGGGGCCGACTGCGTGTGCCTTATTCTCTCCAGACACTTACACGCTTGTCATCTGGCTCCAAGGCAAATCTCGACTTATCCGTGAATAAAAAGTTGGCCCAATCAGACAGTCCAATTCACATGTTACCGACACCACTTTAATCGTGCCCCTCTGGATTGGATGGATAGAGGAACACAAACTCGTGGTACCTGGGCGTAAAGTAAGTCCATTCATGTGTAGCCTTCGGCGAACAGTAGTGGTAGATATCGTCTTACCAATCAATGGACGCTGCAACCATAGATGTCACAGGTGTGGAGGTCGCTCTTTGATTCCGCTTGGCTAAAACAGCAATATATCGATCTTTCGCGGGGGTCGTAACCCTTGGGCGACTGTCTTCGGACAACTGTTTGGCTTGTTTGGAATTGTTTCCATAATCGTGAAATGACGGAATGATGAACGCCGAAGAAAAGAGCAACATCTGTGATTGATTGTCATGCTTCAAGGCGTCCCACAGAACGCCAGAGCTCACTATCTGCCATTCGTCTTCTGGAAGCCATAGAAACACGTCTGTCTTGAAAACTAATCGTACGAAAGTTCTAAACACTTTTTATCAACACTTACATGAAATTCCTCTAACCCTTCACAATGCTGGCTTCTTATACGACTGCCTTTTTTGCATATTTCTCGACACGAAACCGTGATTGGCTGTTACAGAACATATTTGCATACTTCCATCTACCTCTGCGAAATGCAGCCTCTCAAATTCAGATTGGCTTCCGGAAATTAATATTTTCCTTTCCGTGCTTAACTTTTGGCAGTGAGTGAATGTGGACGTTATCTTGGTGTTCATTGTAAACGTACTATGAAAAATCTGTTGGATTCACGGAAAATTTGGCAGTGGATAGATAATCACGGCAAATTTAAATTATTAAAATCTTAGATGAGTATGCAAGTAGGATGGGAGCGCAATACAATATGAAATGCAGACTTGAAAGATAAAGGCCTCAGAAAGCTAATTCGAAACATTATGTCAGTGAATTCGATTGGTATTGTTCTGCTGGTACGTAAATATGCCTCGCAACAAAATGAGACAACATTATGAACAGTTGACGGAGTTAGAGAGGAGGAATAGTTGGATTGAAAGAGAAGGTTGGTTTGTTTCTATTTATTTAACCTTGTTTCTCTACAGAAAAATATCCAATTAGAGACGTATCATGATACTGCTGCACGTCTTGGGCGAAACTTCAGTATAATTATGCACACTTGGAGAATATGGACAGAAGGTTCAACGTATCATAAAGACAGGCACTTATTAAGCATCGGTGATGAATCGTACAGCGATATTCACAAAGTTAGCACAACGCTGTAGGATCAGATTACGCCTGCCAGTACTATTCGTCAACAATTACTGCTTTTGTGGTTGTGTATAAAACACGGTGTAATAAACAAGGCCTAGATTTTGCAAAGATGCATTCATTTTAAAAGTATGAGTAGATTGTTGTTGGAAGGTTGGTTGGATTTTGTGTTTTTTTATGGCGCAAGGGCCATATTTGGCCATGCTGCGCCAGACACAAGACATACAATATCAAGTAATAGAAATACACACAATGAAAGTTTTACTGACACAGAAGAGAAATACACCCAGGGAGGAATGCACCTGACAGTTGTTGGAAGGAAGCATAAAGGGTTGATAGGTCGGAGTTTGCACCAAACAAAAGTCATAAAAGTAAGGCGTCAAAAATGACGACTAGATCCAACAAATCGATTCTCATTTTCTGCTCTCCGAATTCGCCGCGTGCATTTTTTATACAATACTTTTAGAACCAGACAATCAATCCTCACCGCGACTTTCACAAAAGGGTTGAAACAAACGTTTTTAGACAAATTCGTGAATATCAATAATAACATAAAAGGCAGACCTCTGTTTCATGCGCATCTTTTCGGTTTTATTTCATGACTTTCTGTTACCTTCGTAAAATGAGAGAAAAATAAATTCGGTTTGCCTTAAAGGTTCGGCTTAAGTTCTATAGGGTATATAATAATTATACCTTTACCCCAAGAGTGATATTTACCCTGTTATTTTAAAGTCCGAAAACTAATAATCAATGAATCAGTTCCACATCTCCAAGGCGCCTGAGCAACTTGTGGATTCACAATCGGATGCGAGTTTGCATGTGACCGGCGGCTCGTCTTATCTGTAGGAGGAAATTAAACTTATCGAACGTTAAAAAAAGGATAATGATACAGCACGAGTTTTACATTTCTGTCTAGCCTATTACAAAATATGCGATGTGAAAAATTTTGCATTTCATCGTCGACAGCCCCCACATGAAGGTAAATAAAAATTCGTGAACAGAATGATTTTCTCGATTTGGCTTTTTTAAAAACGAATTCAGAGGATTGTGGCATAGGCATTTGTTGATTTATGTTCAGTTAGACAGACAAATAAATAATCTGAACCTGGTAATATCGATAAATCTTCAACACAATTCTGTTCCGTTGCTGACAGCAATAATCCTTATGAATAGGCATGCGCGTCATTTATTTTCATTGGGATTATAACCATATTGAGAAAGCATGTGAAGTCTAATAAAGGATGGAAGAGGATTTTTCATGAAGAGTAGAAGTAATTAGATTAACAATCATCAGAATTTCTTATGAAATAAACAGTTAAACATACCATATGGAAGCTGTTGCTAACACTATGATTTTGATGCATTATACTAAAGCTAAAAGACACGCGAATATGCCATCTGCGCTCAAGATTCGTAATTACGTATATCTATTGATGACCAGTGTCTTTACACCATTTCATCTTATTTTTCATGAATATAAGTATTAATATGAACATTTCCATACCGCCGAATGAAATAAAATAACTCAAAAATATGAATCATTTCGCGTACGTCTTACTGGGTTTGGTTTGTTGGGATTTTATGACGCAAGGACCATATTTGGCCATGCTGCGCCAGACACAAGACATACAATATCACGTAACAGAAACACAATGAAAGTTTTACTGACTGACTCAGAAGCGATAAATGCACCTGGCAGGAATCGAACCTGCGCCGCTTACAACTCGAAAGTTGCGAGTGCAGTGGGCATACCCACTGAGCCACGACAGCCCCTACTACTTACTGGGTGTCAATTCTTTTTCCAATATGCTCAAGTGCACCTTTCGAACGTGAATTGGACTCTAAATTATATCAATTACAGTAAGTACTTCATGAGTGATAGTTGAATTTAAATCGCATCTGGAGCAAGGTTACATGTCTGTATATACTACTATATTGTAAATTACTTTTTGTGGTGGTGGTCAATCTCTCCCGAATCACCAATTCCGCTAGACGTGTGGAACAGTGAAACTTAATTCACCAAAGCGAGTTTCATGGTGGAGAAAGGTTACATTGCCATACATGAAAATTAATTTTTGTAGTGGTGGCTTAGTTCACCACAGTACTCAAAATGACTACATCACCAGATATGATACGTCGTGGGAAAAGGTTTGGAAACGAGCGCAGTCGATGACTGTCAGGAATATTTCCAAGTCGAGTCTCGCCCTTTACTTGGAAACATTCCCAGAAACTATATTGCAATCTAACTGGCCATTACGGCATTGCTTTTCCCTTCGTCTCTTACGGGGTAGAGCCATTAATCACATCCACCAGTCACCAATTTAGCAAGACGAGTGAAACAGTGAAACTTAGTCCACCGAAAAGTGGTTCATGGTGAAGAAAGGTTACATTGCCCTGCATAAAGGTTTATTTTTATAGGGGTGGTTTAGTATAGTACTCAAAATGACTACATCACCAGATATGATACGTCGTGGGAAAAGGAGGTTTGGAAACGAGCGCAGTCGATGACTGTCAGGAATATTTCCAAGTCGAGTCTCGCCCTTTACTTGGAAACATTCCCAGAAACTATATTGCAATCTAACTGGCCATTACGGCATTGCTTTTCCCTTCGTCTCTTACGGGGTAGAGCCATTAATCACATCCACCAGTCACCAATTTAGCAAGACGTGTGAAACAGTGAAACTTAGTCCACCGAAAAGTGGTTCATGGTGAAGAAAGGTTACATTGCCCTGCATAAAGGTTTATTTTTATAGGGGTGGTTTAGTATAGTACTCAAAATGACTACATCACCAGATATGATACGTCGTGGGAAAAGGAGGTTTGGAAACGAGCGCAGTCGATGACTGTCAGGAATATTTCCAAGTCGAGTCTCGCCCTTTACTTGGAAACATTCCCAGAAACTATATTGCAATCTAACTGGCCATTACGGCATTGCTTTTCCCTTCGTCTCTTACGGGGTAGAGCCATTAATCGTATCCGCCAGTCACCAATTTAGCAAGACGTGAAACAGTGAAATTTAGTCTACCAAAAAGTACTTCATGGTGGAGAAAGGTTTCATTGCCATATTATATGAAAGTTAATTTTTGTAGGGGTGGCTAAGAACAGTACACAATATAATTGCAACACTAGATATGTCATGGGAAAGGTTTGGAAGCTGACATAATCGATGAATGTGCCAGGAACATTTCCAAGCCGAGTCTCGCACTTAACTGGGAAACATTCCCAGAAACTAAATTACACTGCCGTTGCGGCACTGCTTCCCCTTTCGTCTCTTACGGGATAGAGCCATAAAATAATTTGTATAAACATCGCTCCTGACATGTCTGTTTACACTGCTCATCCGTCGCAGGAGGTGAGAAAGTACCGTTTTCGATCCTAAAGTAATCGTTTCCGGTATCGTGCTCGAGGTGAAATTAGTCCATCTCTCATGATTACATATTTACTGTTGTCCGGATCATCCCGGATATCCGTCGGTGTGTGTCTGGTCGAGCGTGCCACTTAACTGAAAAAATGTGGGAGTCTCAGCTGCGTCACGAAATGAGAGAAATAAAAGAAATCCTGATTGAAACCCATACGGACCATTGAGAACCGCGGCACGGTTCCAAGAATGTCAACAGCCCCGCCAACCTTTATTATGATACGTGTTTCAGTGTAAATAAATGGTCACCTGTCGCTCAATGGGATGTGTCTCTGTGATGCTGCGTTTTAACAGTCGCCCCAGTGCCCCCCTACGGTTGTGTCACAGCCCTACGTTGCTTGAATGAGTCTCAGGCTCAAATCAAGTTTACTTTTTTGGCGCCTCTTGGGAAGTCTGATTTTGTAAAATTTAAATTGGGGCAACCCGGGTTGGACTGATTATGTGGAGGATGTAGAAAATTCCACTCGTCGGCTTAGAGCAGGAACTCATTAACTAAAAAAATTACAGCATAGGCGTTTAAAGATTACAAAAGGGTTCAGATCAAAAATGGAAATGATGAGCATTTTTTGATAGTCTAACATTATCAATATGGTATACTACAAAAGGATTATGTTCTCATCATGGAAAAAGCTTTTTAATGGAGGTAAAAAACGAATTTCCGAAAAAATCTCATTTATTGAGTTTCTGGTAAGCCAACGTAAAATTTGAGGGCCGGTATTCTTTTGCTGTCAGAAAAGATTAACATTTAGGGAAAAACAAAGAAAATGTGCAATAAAAATTCATTGAAATTTTAAGATGAGGACAATTTTTTTTCTTGATAAATTCTGAAAATCAATCCACCTTAATTTGAGTCCGTCACCTAACCTAGAACTAGGCTCGCAGTTCAGACGTGGAAGCCTGGGCAGATATACCAAATGTTTCTTTTTTTACCAGTATAAATATTCGTACACTGACTTTTTAGAAGTTTAAAATTATGCAAATAAGAGGGGAATAATTTGAAATACTGATTTTTATGTTGTCTCTAGGGGCCGTCTTTGCTCAGTGGGTTTGTCCACTGTCCTAGCAATCTGCGAGTTGTAGGCGGTGCAGGTTCGATTCCTCCCTGGATGTATCAGTAAACCTTTTATTGTGCATGTATGTCCCATTACTAGTTGTTGTCCGTCTTGTGTTTGCGCAGCATAGCAAAATATGGCCCTTGCACCATAGAACCCAACCAACCTGTTGTCTATTTTGAAAGTACTTTGAAAGAAGAATGATTCATCACTCAAAAAAATTACTAAATTACTTCACAAGATTTAAGAATAGTGCAACACACATTGAAATGAAACAAATATTTTAAATCCTAAAACATTGTACTGTTCTTTAGAAGATAAATGAACTTTCCATAACCATGCAGTTTAAATTGAGAAAAAACCAGCAGGGTAGTCACGTCAAAACCCCGGTAGTACTTGAGGCTTGCAAAAATGTGACGTTTAATGATGTTCGATACGCACAGGTATCCATAATTACAGTGCCAGATGAATTTTGAGCCAATCAAAAAGGTTTCTAAAACACCGCATGTTTAGAATTTCTGATGAAACTACTCTCGGATGGCACCTCCGGCTAGAGCTCATACTTGTTTCAGTTCTTGAACAAACGTTATTTACTTGAATCAATTAGACGGCAATTATGTTGGCAAGAATTCTCTCAGAGCAAAACATCAACAAAAAAAATATAATGAAAATAAATATGGATTAAAAGTACAAAGGAGCTCACGGGTTCTTCAAATAAAATTAAACTGTAAACACCCCGGATTTTGACATTTTTCGCTAACTTTTAAAATGTAGTTAAAAGATGAATGGATATTCTTTGAAAAATACAATATATTCAAGTGCATTTGAAAATAAGTATTTCATACATAAAAGATAAAAAATCTTAAAAAATTAGTGTGGGAAAATGATTTTAGAAACGTATTAACTGACGAAGGTATCATGAATCACTTAATTAATTGTGAATTGCAATAAATTTTTCGAACAAAATTCCGAAAAAATTATGCCGTGATTTAAAAAAACATAGTAATTCATTAAATAGAAGCTTTATGAATTAGACTCAATACATCGCATCCTCGCTGCATTACAATACTTAAAAAAAATCGGTTTTGAGTTTTCGAATGATTATGAATGTCCTATCTGTCCGTCTCCTAAGATATTCGAAACCGTGAAAGTGTCAAAATTAAGGCGACTAAGTCTAGAATTTAGTGTTTTCAGTGGTCTCAAAACTTTTTAAATGCTTCTCCAGGAAAAAAGGCATTTTTTGAGTTGTGGCACTTTTGCAGCGGGAACGCGATATGTAGATTGCACCTGTTACTGTAATAAAAGATGTCTGACAGGCCATATTAATATTATTCTACATTAACGTGACGAATATGGGGGTGTGATCCATTGTTCGGTTTTCCGACAAACACTTGAAAATCGGGTTTTCCTCCAGTACCTTATTTTGCGAGGTTGGTTTTGGGGGTTTTATGGCGCAAGAACCATATTTGGCCATGCAGCGCCAGACACAATACATCAAGTAATTGACACAGTGAAAGCTTTACAGACACAGAAGAGAGAAATACACCCAGGGAGGAATACACCTGGCAGGAATCGAACCTGCGCCGCCTACAAGTCGAAGGTTGCTAGCGCAGTGGGCATACCCACTGAGCGACGACGGCCCCTTCCTTATTTCGCGAGAACGACCTAGATATGGATAAAGCATCCCAAAAGAAAGTTACAGAAATTTTAAAGGAAACACAAGTGTCACTACAGATAAGACAGAAATTTGATTCAGAAATAACTACATAGCACAGACGAACATGATGTATATACACCACTCATAAAGATGAAATGACGGTAAGAGGTGGTAGGACGGTGACCATCACTAACGGCCTACATGTTTTGCCTATCCATACTTGAACTTTTGCCCATCCCTTACAGTAACAGCGCCATCATGAATGAATATTCTGGGATGGTAGTATAATGTAATGGTAGTATTCTGGGATGGTAGTAATGGTCTCCCCAGAGAACTTGTGTGTTCAGTGGGATTGAGATTCGAACACAATGCTGGTTTCACGATCCCTTACTGTCTCATCACGAGAATGCATTTGCTCAGAATACCCTTTATTTCCGAAGGTATTACTGTAATTATAGGCTAGAATTTCTTCGTTGTGGTCTAGGACTGTTTCTGTTAGGAGGGGAGACAGATTCCCGAGTATCAAAGCCACAAACTATATCTGACGATTGAACATTGTCCCATGTCAAAGATGCAATGTTTCGTAACAGATCCCTGTCGTTTTTTTTTCAAACCCAACCTAGCTTCATGCAATGCACCCTTCGACTTCCAAACTGGAATAATTTGAAGAACTAAACTTACAACACACTGAAAGCAAAAATAATCTGACATCTGACAATTGGTTGGTGCTTATGCCATGGTGCCAGAAAAGTTATACACCAAGACATGGAGGTTGTGCAAATTTAAATTTTCAGCCTCTATTGTGGGGTTGTAAAAGATTTCTTGGATATTTTGACATTGATTCTATGTAGGATGGTAACTTTAATTGAGGTGCCATTGAGGCTAAATGTGGTTGAGTAATATATCAATTTCTAAGTGAAGTTACGTCTGATTAAGTCTAGATTTTACATTTTTCAAAATCGCATGCCATCTGTGTAACAAATATTGATTCACTTTCAACGAGGACAAAAGGGTATAATAAAGTACTTTCGACTAGCGTCTTTATAATAAAGCATTTTCCCTTGTCGACTAAAGAAATAATTCACTAATAGTACAAAAGCCGCATATACTTCAAAAATTAATATTTATGTTTGTTATTATATCGTAATTGTTAAGAAAACTTGAGAGAATTCCATCTTAACACTTACACGGAGGCGATTCGCTGAAAGATGACACGCGACTGATACAAAACTTTACCGTATATTCACCATGCCTTTTCTCGGAACTGATCAGTTACATGCATACATAACGGATGTATGCAAACTAAACCTAAATAGCCTTGCTTTGAGAAGTTCTTAAAAATTTAGGGATTGGTTAGTGTGCTGGGAGTTAGGTTGCCTTATGAATAATTGGCGCAGAAGTCGGGTGGAGGAGCATTTATTCGGAGAATGATGGACTGGAGCGTTTGGTTGCGAGTTCGATTCTGGCTTTTGGCGATGTCGGACTGGTGCTGATAGGAGTTTCCCAGTTTCTTTGTGTCAATCGGGCCATCCTTCCTCCGTCTAGGACCTCCAGGAAGTCATTAGGTCGGGAACTATTAACCAGGTTCAAATCGTTTTCTGAAACTTGGCGATGCGAAACGGTTTCGGGTGATACCATATTGCAGATATGTGGGGCAGAAAGTTAAGTTGGGCGCGGACTAGCCACGCCTATTAAACGCAAATTCCAAAATATTTTACTTGCGTGTAATTTGAAATTAGTATTGCTTTCGTGGATGAGTTATGAACAGTGTAATTAATGACTAAGGCCTAAACAATAGGATTTGATGCGCCTTTTTGAAATTAAGAGGATATATTGTTAGAAGAACGAACAAGACGACTGGATCCAAACACTCGGTTGACAAAACGAAATTTATAAGGGCAAGATTCGAATTATTTCGAACTCTGCAAGATTCCTAGTTTGAAATATATCAGAGGCCTGTAGTCTTTTCAAACTATTCTCATAACCGACTTGACAAACGAATTAATTCCTATCTAAATTCACAAACTTTTGACATGTCAGACTTGAGACTCGATCTAACAGAAGTCAGAAACAAAGGAAAACTAACAAAAATCTAGAGGATGACATCAGAAAAGGATTCGATAAGAGATCTATCTCGATTAAATTAAGACACAAATTTTTAAGAAACACCAAAGAACATCTTATTGAACGATGAGTTTGTTATATTGGCTTTAACAGGATAAAAGGATTAATATTGTTATCCGGTCAATTTTTTTAGTTAAAAGCTTGCTTTGCCAAAATCGGTGCCCATGTTTTTTAATCCGAGAATATATAAATTAGGATTGAAAGCTTTTTCTTATGTAAGCAGAGTAACCCACAAATATCATAAGATGCTACAGCATGCATTTTTTATCGACCGATGATTGGATTTCATAATTTCTTCAGCGACTCTTCCCGTACCTATGTGCCTCTTGTTCCTTCGTTCGTAAGAGCGATCCATCCAATCTGGTGTAAACATATTTTTCTTGTACATTTTCTCATTTTTAGAATCGTAGAATGGTAATTGAACATCGAACTTTTGAACATCGAGCTTAACTTTACTTACTGTTCTTATTTTTTCAGCGTAAAAACCTTTTATCAATGATCCGGTCAGGAAATTTATTAAAATCTTGCATTATTTTAACAAGAAATCCTTTAAAATCTATCCATCCATTACTAAAAGATAGAGCCTCATATGCTTTTCTACCTTAATGCTTCTTCAAGTGTTTCACGGAACTCGCAAGAATTTTGAATAAGTTAAAAGGGTTGTTGAGACAAAAAAGACGTTATGAAATGTGTTCGAGCAAAATAAACCTTAAGAGTACAACTGCAACTTTAAAATTTAATTTCACCGATCAACATTTTAACATTACAAAATATTCATAAAAATTTACAGAAAAGTTAGGTTTGCCTCTCTACGGACATATTTTTTGCAACACAAGCACAAATCAAAAGCTTCACTTCGAATAGTAACAACTGTCCAATATTTGCAATATTCTTATAAATTCCATCCCTGATTGGAATCGACCTGATACTTTTGGATCAGATGGATAGCAGGATATCCACTGCGGTACATGGATTAAATCAACGTCTATATAAAATAGTAATTACATTTGAAATGACTTTTGTCCAAAACTAATAGCCATCGTTGAAGCATTAGCGACATTATTTCCCTTCAATGTAAATATATGGACTGTGAGATAGTCGTAGTTCCATCGAATATTTTAGCCGTTGAAGGAAAATTATAGACCAAACTGAAGAGGACATTTTAAGCAAACTTAAGGGGCTTGCTCCAACTACACATATATTCATATCCAATGGAATCTATCTCATACTGGCATCAAATTGAACGAAATTGCAAATAGCCTTACTAAGGCAACGGTCGAACCTTTTCACACACCTTGCTCACTAACCTACCAAGAGTTATTAACCACAAAGAGCTCAAATAATAAAATTTGAAGAGCCCGGGCAACTCATATCTGGTACCATAAGAGACCAATCTAGAGGTTCGCACAAATATACAGGTGACAGAAAACGTCAGACTGTCCTTTCTAAATGTGAGAGGGCACATCAGATCAACAGATGTCTATCCTTCGTTCAGAGGCACAAGAATTTTCCAACCTGCCTAAAATGTAATACTGAACAAGTCTTCCGGCCTGAGTTGGTTTGGCAAGGGTGGAAGTCCTAATCTAGTGTTCTATGGAACCTCTATGGAAGTCCTAATCTAGTGTTGGGTTTTTGAATGTGCTCGAATTCACTGACTCGGTCTAGCTGTTTAGCTATACATTAAGGAATACGTGACAACACATTTGAAAGGTAAGGTATAAAGCAGGATATAGGCAAGTCGGAAGTAAACAAACTTTTTAGGAATCAATGTGATAAAAGCAAGTTGATAATAACTTCTCCACACAATTAAAGCATTTGGATTTGTACCACATCCCTCTCGAAACATTTGAAGCAAAATATAAAGACCTGGAAACTCTTCATTATGATTATTTTTCAAGCCAAGAGGGTAAACTATTTAATAAAAATAATATTAGAAGAGGAATCTGAAGAAAAAAAAAAGCGAAGATGCCGGAGTGTTCAGGTAGAACGGATCGCTAAATTGGGGTTATGTTTTCAAAGACCTTTTTCCCGACCAACCGTGACTTCGGTCGGGATGTTATTGTTTTTGTTAGAGCATTTCTGCGGGACTTGTGGAAAAGGGCGTGTGGGGAAAAGCAAACCTGGCTCTTTTGTCATGGTTGGATGGTAAAGGGATATTACTTCTTTAGAGACGCGCACTGGAAGGCGTAAAAGACGACACCGAGAACAGTTGTTGGGGTAATGGATTGCGACGTAACGTTACAAAAGACGTGCTGCTAAAATTGAAAACTGACACGCTCATTGAAGAATTTAAGCACTGTCTTGAGATAATTTGACATGCACCCTGCATATAGGATTCGCAGTTTCTTTACTATCTTGATATAATGATAAGTATTTAAAAGGGATTGCCCAGCGATGGATATATCAAGTTTGATACTTGTCGAAAGAGAGAGAGAGAGAGAAGAAAGTAGGTTTAAGCAAACGCGGTAATGCGACCATTTTAAGTTTTTTTAAGTAATCAATGAAAACTCTACTTAACAATATACTGCCGTAACATGACAGTATATTGCTCAAGTCCAGAAGACGGTCTCGCTATACTCTAGTAGTAAGGATTGTTATAATCTTAGTATCCCTATTATGACCAGGGTCCGGATTTTTTGCACTTATCTCTCTATTTTTATGAATACAATATAATGCATTTATTGACCAGAAATTACCACCTAATCCTAGTTTGTTGACTGTTGATCCTGGTTCCGAGAATTACAATTTGAAAGCACGATCCAAAGAAAATTTTACTTTTATTTTTAAAAAAATGACAAAATGCAAAATCGACCCTAAAAATGCTCTTAAGAGCTAAAGGCCCACAAAATACAAACGTCAATGTAGACTCGTCTTTCTGCGTGTTTATGACATTCACGTAAACAAAATAAATATGAAATTGCGTCCAAGTAAAACATTTTGGCAACTGAGGAAAAATGTTTAGGTGCAATGAGGCTTGACTTTCTAATTCAAATTTCTAATCCCGCGAGGTAATGCGATGGCGAACTACAGTGCGAAGACATTTCTAGCCTTTCTGAAGCAAGATCGTATATTTTCCCTCTTCTCTTGCAGTTGATATGAAATTTTCCTTTAAAAGGCTGATTTTGGACAATATATCAGGTGTGAACAATACACGTCTACTGTCCAAAGCGGAAAATATAATGCTGCTGATGGAAAATTCAAGGATTTCCAAACATGGAACTAAGAGTAATATGCTACGTAGTAGACATAATAAAATTATGGCATTTCTAAAATATTTTAAAACCATCTTGAGAAACGAGAACGGAGATAAGGGTAGTTCTTACAATCCTTATTCCTGCTTATCTTTGAGGTAACGTAGTGAGGGAAAGAGTGAGAAATCCTCTCCAGAATCTTCACAAGATGAAACAATATATTATTCCGATTTCTTTCGGGTTGATAGAAAATCGAACCTGTACAGCCTACAACACGAAGGATGCTAGTGCAATGGGCATACCCACTGAGCCACGACGGCCCCAAAATGTACTTTAGGAAACTGTATGAAGTCCTGCAAAATTTCAGCTCGATATATCAAGGCTTCTCTCCGTTCGACCCCATTCGGTTTCGAAGAAATTTACAGAATGTACTTTAGGAACCTATATGAAGTTCTGCAAAGTTTCAGCTCAATATATAGAATGGTTCAGGTTCCAGCGCCATTTTTGTAGCATATCTGTTCTACGCATAATGAACCAGAATACCTAATTTTAGTGTTCTAGTTTTTTGGATTTGAGTATCCAAATTGATGATTTTTTCGCTTTTCCTCTGCGAAAAAAGTGAAGTTCACGTAAATGGCGCTGGTGCCTGAACGAGTCTATACATTGAGCTATAATTTTGCAGAACTTCATACAGGTTCCGAAAGTGAAAGTTTCATCAAAATTCGAATGGAGTCGAGGGGATTTGTCTTTGAAATTGGACCACCTGAGATGAAAATGACCCATGGTGTTCAGAATGAATGAATTTTCAGGATTTTCCACATTAATTCCAAGATTCATAATAACAAAGCACTAATCACATTGGGCCCATTAAACTTTCTGCATATTCATTAATTTAAGAAAAATAGTCATTTACCATGCAATTGCTTGTTCATGATTATAATTATTCGATAAAACGATAGAAATTAGAAAATTACCTCTCGTTAATTTTAATTCATTTCCTGTATAACACTAAAAGATGGATTTAAAATAAGCCTAAATTTTATTCGATAATTTTCAGACTCCTTTCAGGGACTTTGCAAATTACAAACTTAAGTCAATAAACTAGCGGAAAACTTTTGTAACTCAGTTAGCAGAAACTATTTAGATCCTTAAACAGACGCTGATGTAATTAAACCTCGTGAGGCCCTTAAAAAATGACCACAAAAAATGCAAAAAAAACTCCTAATGTCTATAGCAGCGGTTTTTGATACACGGCTAGCAGAACGCAAATTCCATTGGCTTCTTGGAAACAAAAAATGGAGATTGCATAATTTGTTTAATTAAAGCGCAGTTTATTCAAAGTAACTCTATTTTACTCGTAATTAAACTAATCACATTAAATTAATTACTGTTTATTTAAGATTTGCATTCTTATTTAAAAAAACTATATTTTAATAAATTTTATGACATAAAGTCAATGAGTATTAGGATCAGAGCTCTTGTTTTTCATCAGTTCTTCAAATCCGTGCACAATTAGGAACAATGATTTCTGGCTCTTTTGGGAGTAAGGACAGTTTTAACAGCTCCACAATCCATAAAATTTAAGGATTCTCAACAAAAGCTGACAAAACATGCTTTCTTTTAGAAACCAATAATTTTAAGTATTCCTTAGAATACGATGTTTTTAGAGGTAAGGATATCAATCATACATGGATTAGAAAATTGCATGAAACAGACGGCTCCCATATAAAGTGAGCTCAGACCGACGAAAATGATTCAGGAACACCTGTTTGATTTCCCAGGGATTCAGCCCTTTTACAATTTATAGTAGGTTCCTGAAAGAGAGGAATGCCAATACCGAATCAGAATAAAGTAAGTTTCGTTTTGTTTGAATGTAGAATACATGAAATAAATAACCTGCTTAGAAAAGTATTCTTTGCCACATCAAATTTCAGTTCACATTTTAGAATTTGCAGGAGAGTAAAATAAGCGCAGTAAATTTTACTAAAAACACCTTATAATTACAATTAACTTTCGCTAGGACTGTTGATTTTTTGAATAAATATTTCTAACACCAAAGACAGCCATTTTATTTCAGAGAGCTGGAGGATAATTTTTTGCAGCTTACCACAAGTTATTTGGTCCCTTAAAATATTTTAATTGGATAATTGACTTACTCAGATTATTACATCATCTGAGTATAGAATAGCATACAAAACACAAATGACTAGACCCCGGATTTTTAGGTGCTAAAAATATTAAATTAGGTATTTTTACTTATGTTTTAATGTTTTATAGGTTTTTAAAACTCTATTTAGGGTTATATAGGATTTTAAAAGATCACTTTAGAAAAAAAAATAGACAAGTTTGTAGAATTTTTTTACAATACTTTGGAACATATCAACCTCTGCAAAAAATTGCTTTAAAATACAATGCTGTTTTAAACAATAGTACCCATTTATTATTTTTTACAAATAGAACTCTTACAATTAACCCTAAAGCGATAAAAATCATCCACGCATTTTCTTAAATTTGAAATAAATTGAATTTATTTGGTCTTAACGTCTAACAATGCGAGATGAACTGACAATTACACCTGAAAGCACTCTTCACAATAAGTCGGTGGCAATTAGGTGCTGAAGTCGCTTTCGGCTTTCATAGGCCGTAAACCCCGAATTAGGTAATCGTTTTAGGTGCAATTAATTTAATTGCAAATTAACATATTTTATTCAGGATATCCCAGGTAAAGATATATTAATGAATTTAAAATGGAGTGCACAAAACTAAATCAGTAAAACCTAAGAATCCGAGGCCTAATAATAACTGAGAGGGCAAATAATTTTAAGTTATGCACCGAGTTTCGTGAGTTCTTATCCAAGATAAGGAATTTGAGAAGTGCTCTTGAAACCTGACCACCTTGGAATTAATCCTTAAGTCTACGATTTGAAAATACTCGTGAGGTATTTCGCACTTAAATGGCTAAATGCTTAATTGATTACACAATGGACAGCTCAATAGCTAGTCTGCAGAACCACATATCGATTGTTTGAATCTTGGTCAATTTTAATTGTATCCGAATTTCTCTGGTTTCTAGTTTCGCACGTTAAAAGAGTATTATTTTATGATAATCAAATCACTAGTTCACGAAATCAGGAGGTTTCTAAACGTTTATGATTTAAGTACAAGGCCGAGCTTATCCTTTTGGCTAGCTAAAATTGAGAAATGTGTACTATGACTTTTGGCTCGCTTTTATTAAATTGTGGTATCTGCTTTTATTAGACGGCATCGCAACGAAAAATTGTACTATTTTAGCACATTTAAAATTATATTTATAATATATCACATATTATATATGTATTTTAAATTAGTCTTAAAAGTTATTCATTTTTAAAGGCAAAAAATTCTAAAATTTCCCACTATATAAGGCTGCCGCCTTCTTTAGAAATAAGGTCCTCCTAAAGTAATATGTGAATACTGCTCAAGTAATAATTGTCTGGGACTCAATGGTTTTAGTGTTGGACAACAATTTGTTCATATTAACGATTGAATCCCTAAATGTATGGTTGATTTACAATGCGTGAAACGTGAAAACTAATTGTAATGAAAAGTCTGCAGAACGGATATTAATGCTTGAAAAATTGCGTTTATTATTTCATATAATTTACAATTATTTTCTGGTAACATTATTGAAGAAACAAAAGTAATCAAGTTTATTTATGTTCAAATTAGAACAAATTAATTATTGTTCCGTTATTTTTCCATTTTCTCTGTCCGTTACAGTAACTCCGTTTATTTTTGAAGAGTAAAATAGTTTGAAAAAATTATAACTTAATTATACTTCATTATTACAAACACATTTCCTACATAAGATTTTTGAAAATTCTGCATCATTCTTACATTTTTTGTTAATTCATATTCATTCTCAATACTCAATCACTAAAATCTTCATTATTCATTCATTCGATTATAAAAAGTTAGAAACAAAAACAATCATGCACAAATCTGCAAAATCAAAGATCAGAGGTTAAAAAATTGACAATTTGTCATTGGCCTGTACGAACTAATTTTAAATTTAATCAAAAAGTATAAAACAAAGAATTCTAGACTTTAATGACATCATATGCGATGGCAATCAGATCTGCTTTCAAAGACAATCGCGCAAAACTAATTTTTCCTCTTAGGTGCTTATTCAAAACACGCATTTATGAAATTTGAAAAAGTTATGCAAAATACAAACTTCTAGGTTTAAAGAATTTTTCATACTTACGGATCTGCGGAAAGTTCGGTAAATGAACATTTGCTAGGATAGAATTATAATCTGTCATTCTCTGATAAAATGTTCATCTGGTATTCTTTTTATTTTAGAAAAGAACGCATTTCTTTTCTGACATTGCTAACAATTTTTTTCTTATCAATTTTTCCGAGTGTAGACAATTTTTCTATCCTTAATCCATAAATATCGCGAATTTTTTAGGACAAAGGAATAACGCGAAAGTTACATAAAATAAACTCGCACGCTTAAATCTGACAGACGATAAATCAGTTGAAAAGAAATTAATGTTCAAATTTGGAATAAATAAAATAGTTTTCATTCAGAAATTTAATTTAGTTTCGAAATAGAGATTCCACGAAAAATAGAGTGAAATGGATTAAAGAGTCAAAAATAATTCTTTATTTTACTAATATTACAGAATAACAGCTTTTATAATCTTAAAATCCGAGCAAAAAACCAGACCGGTAGCACGATAAATAAATAAAAAATGCAAGGATAGTTTATTTCCAATACGTAGACTGGCAGCGATAGCTTACGCCAAAAGCTTTATAAAAACGAAATGCTCCTTGCTTTTAGACCCATTTCGGAATGAAAGTACTCTCGTTAGCACAGATAGCTCACGCCATGTTATCGTACTGTAGTTCAACTCTTTCAAACCCTAAGATGCGAGAAGATAGGGGTAAGAATCAGATTTTAACTTACTTTAAATCTGCTACGGCGTCCAAGAGCTTAAATGGACAGCGAGGATTAAATGGCGGAGCCAACACATATGTACACGTGATCACTCACGTCAGAGCTATCTCGGTGCTTATTGGTGTGAAAATGAAAGCGAAATATCTGGCGAGTACGTGCGATTCGTACTTTAAAATTATTTTAAGTTCGAAACACATTTATTTTCATCGAATTTTGAATTGTTTGCTGATTGGAATTTTACACATAGCACAAAATTGTTCATTTTAAAGCAATAAATTCCATTAAAATATGTATAAAATGCATAAAAAATCATATTGACATACATGTGGAAAAAATTTCTTTCGTAAACACCTTAGAATACTATAATTTATAGTCAACAAAAATCAAAACAAGATTAACCTTTCAAGCTAAAATAGAACGAAAGCAACTAAGAATAGGAGTTCCGACAGCATTAAAATACTGTTTACAAGAATGAAGAATTTCTGTCAACGGGAATCCCCAATAATTTTCGAAAAATTACTGAAAAACAGCGCTATATAGTTATTTTTCGTCTAGCAACGCGATGAAACCTCGTGGTTTTTATCCACAATTGAAATGAGAGTTTATTTTAAAGAAATGACGGATTTTACGATTAGAATAATTTTTTGGTAAACGATGTTACTCGAGAACGCTGTTTTGAAAAAATTTAATGAATGAATCCTCTATCATACGAAATTCATTTACATTAACTTGAAAAACATTGTGATCGCGTTTTGTCAACAAGTGAACATTTAATTCTTCGCATATTCGTTAAATATCCAAGAATTTCAAGAATGTGATTGCTTTAAATGCTTTGAAACGAAGGCACAAATATATATATTTTATTAGTACGAATCCATCAAAGCTCATTTATTCTTGTTATCACATTTCCAAGATATATTTTCTTGATCAAGTATCGTTTAATAAGAACGGGACAGGGTTTAATCTGTTTAAAAAACATTCATTATAAACTAATTTGGTCTCCTACCGAAAAAGGGAACAATCATATTTCAATAATCGTCTCATGTACTGCGTGACATAATGGCTAATTATAAACTTCAATTTGTTTTTCGGAGGACAGATTTTATAAAACAAAGAAACTTTGAAGTTGATTTAAGAAACAAATAAGTGCAGAAGTACGCTTGAATTATACACTTCTAACTGATCTATCTCCCACATTAGAAGCATAATAAAAGCTATTCATTTAAAACAGGCAAAACAACCAAGCGATTCTTTTTCTTTTATCCTGAGCTATTTCAGAAATATTTTACAACAAACTGGTATAATTACGAGTCTTGCACTTCTTATATAATATTTCGTCAGATTTCTGGACTTAGTTTTTTAAACTGCAAAATTCATCATTTCTTAAAAAATTTGAAATTTTGATCTTTTTACAGTCTAAATCGAAATTTATTTTTCAGGAAAACATAACATCAAAATTAAATAGGCATACAACATGAAATCCGGCTTTTGTATTGTTTTTCTGTCCACAAAACCGGGAAATGAGAGTTTTTAGTATCGCTCGACAAAATTAAATAACACCAAATTTTTTAAGTAAATAAAAAACACAAAATAATATTTTTCACAAAGATACTTAAATTCGCGTCGCACAAAATCATTAAAAAGACATAAAAGAAGCGTTTTGGGGGAATTCGACTCAACAGACTCGCACTAGGATGGAAGCTTGGCGCGTGTCAAAATTGCGTATTTAGCATTCACAGGCAAACAAGTTCCGAAAACGAAACTTTTCTGAACTACGACCACAAAAATGACGGAAAACCCATCCCACAGAACCGAGCTACTGTTCCAAAATACGCAAAATGATGAAAATCGAACAATTCGCAAATGCGCAGTAGTTTTAGACGACCGATTTTTTCGAATCGGGCGGCAGACGCGAATTCGCAAACATGCCTCACCCATCCACTTCCAATCACCACAAAATTCACACTTCCATAAATGATACTCAACCAAACAACACATCAAATGAAAATGATAGTCAAATCCGCATTCGAAAGTACTTTTCGTACAAAAATGTCGGGAAATACCCCGACAGTTCGCCGTGGAGACTCGCAGTATGCCGCGGCGAGTGAAATGCGTATTTTGCGATTCAGTGTAAACAAGTTCCCAAACTGAAAAATATAGTTCCCAGGGCGGGGCAAACGATTGCAAATCGGTCCCATAAATCGCTGAGGTATTTCCAAAACAACCCACTGGTATTCCTGTCACAATATGCTCTGTTATTATGATGAGAAGCTACGAGCTGATAAGGTCTGCGACGTGTGGTCTGATCCACTGGCTGATGACTCATTTCCGCTTGGGTCCAGGCGAAGAAATTGGGAATTTTCGGGGGTTTGGAGTTTATGTGGGTTTTTGTAGATCCATCAGGGGTATCTTGACAGGTTTGGGGATCGTTTATGCCACAAACGAAGCCTAAGCGAACTTAAAAGTGGAAGTTCCCAGAATGCGCATAATTTTCTGAAAACGCGCAAACTCGTAACTGGAAACATATTACGAATATATATTAAATCGTAGAAACAAAATCTACCTAATAAAGTGTGAATATTAGTTTTCTATATTTTTCAACTCTTGAAAGCGTGTCTTGAAAATTCGAGTGGTTTTGGGTTTTCAATTTACTGTCCCGTTTGAAAAATAAACTGACGTCGATTTCTTCACGAAAATAAATACATTAGACAGAGAATGAATTTGTTGTGAAATATTACTTATATAATTCTAGCATATTTATATATCCCCATGAAATTTTAATGCTAATTTTGAAACAAAACTGTTTTTAAAATAGAAATCAATTGTAAAAAATTTGAGATTCTGGGTATCACAATTATTTCTTTAAAAACACAAATTAAAAGAACACAGAAAACAAGCATATACAGAAATATATGAATCATAATATACGTGTAAAACATTGTAGATTGTAAGTGTTTATAAATTATAAACAAGTATAAATTGCAAATGCTCTTGGCGACTTACCTTCTATTTAAAAGATATCCATCGAAATTAAATAATTGAAATTTGAATTAATAAATTATCTAAAACAATTTAAGAACAATTGATGCAGAAAAATAGTACATTAAGCATGTGCTTTAAAATTATCAAAATTACTTTTGATTTTTAATCCATCGAATTAGAAACGAAGTGTAAAACATGTAGGTACGTATTATAAATGAGACATACATACAAATTATATACAGATGTGAATTAAACTATTGTAACACTTCAAAGCATCAAATGCGAATTTCAATAGCATTCTTAAATTTAGGTTTTGTTGATTCAATCTAGTTAATCAGTTACCTTTCAAACCTATCATCTCAACACTTTATAAGTAATTCTTTTGTCCGTCAAAAAATTATGAAATTCATTAGTCATTTTGTTTTGAATAATCAGATAATTTAAATTTTTAGCACTTCAGAAAAAAATTACTTAATTGTAGATTTTGACTTTGAAAGTTTTCAATTGAAGATACATAGATTAATTAAGAAAACTTTCCATTGAAATCGCACAAAACTACTCAACAATCACGAAAGTAATTTTGTAATTAAAAAAAAATTAGCCTCATATTTTACTTTTTCAAGTATATTTTACTTCATTTCATGTTTTACTTTTTAGAAATAAGTGTTTACAACACACAATCTTTGATCTAAGTATTCAAATAACTCAGACTGTTTTAAATTTTAACTTTTCAAGATCCAGAAAAAAAAATCAAGTTTTACCAAATTAACGAAGGTTTAAACTATTAAATTGATCATAGAATTGAACATAATACTTTAATAGGTGGCTGAAAGATAACATAGAGAAAATATCAGAACATTATGAAATAAAGGAAAACTTTTCAAATTACTAGAATGAAAACAATTGTATTTGATTTCATTAAAATCGCTTGCTCATTGCTTACTTATCAATTGCTTATTTATCATTTGCTGTCAAAAGTTTTAATCACAAAATGTCTAAAGAATATGAAACCAAAACTTTTCAGAAATTTTTCTTTGTTCAATTCATAAGTTATCTGCACAAATAAAGTACAGCTTAACAACTGATAAGAACACTAACTTGGCTTTATTTCATGGTACAAAACAAATGTGAAATTTGAACAATTTATATGAATTGTCTTCAACAGAACCTACTAAACAAAATAACTATAAGAACAAAACTGATGATTTCGTAATTGATTTATAATCCATTGTTTCAATTAAAGCCATTGAAATTAATGGAATTAAAAAATGTGTTTGGAAATTTTTTTCTCGAGCCAATAAAATGTTAACCAGAGAAATGCAATTCATTTCATAAAAACGTGTCAGAACAAACCAGTCAAAGATGATGGCAAACGATTATTTTTCTGGTGGAAATTAATGAATGAAATTAAAAATTGTTCTCGAGTCAATGAAAAACATTGACTTAGAAAAGTGCCATATTTCAAAAATCAAGTTTGCAACAGCAGTCTAATTTTTTTCTTTTTTTATAAATTACCTAATTCATAAAACCCTTCAGCAAAGTACTCGCCTCCCGTTACAATAACACTCAAAACATTGAACTCATATTTTCTTGAGCACAAGCCCATTTAATCAGCTACGGTCCAAACACCATATTTCCAGAAACATAATTCCAAACACAAGTGTAACATGGTAATCTTATCAACCCACGGCGATACGAATCAAAACAAACAGGCTCTTTAAAAAGAGCGAGATTAATAATCAGTACTTACTTTAAAAGCACTTCATTCGATATCCAAAGTATAAAATCCAATAAACGGCCACTCCACTTAGTAAAAAGGGGATCGAATTTGTTATTGTTGGCAATTTCAATGTTGTACCGCGTTGGCACGCATCCTAACACACAAAGAGCAACGCGGCTTCCGACTGGCAACAGCAAGAGCTGATCGAGCGACTGTGAATGAAAACGCCAGTTTAGCACGGCACCGGCTGATGGGAAACTTTCGGAACCGGAAATACGTCACGGCGTTTATTCCTTCTCTCTCTTTTCCCTTTCTCTCTCAACCAGCTCTTTCTTTTCCTAAAATTCCTGCATGAATTTGCGGCGACGACAGAAGTGTTTCGAAGACAATATAAACCTCGATTACCGCTGTTGATCGATGGGTTTGGGTTCCGTTTCGGCCCAGGTTCGCTTTTTCTTTGTTGTCTAAGATATCTGTCACATACAGCTGTTTGGTGAGGCAGCGTGGGCAGCCATCGGCCGGTAGATGGCGCTACCTAACGAGATGAGTACACGTTTGGAATGTTATGAATGAAGTGGCTGTCCAATCAGGAGGAGTGGATTGTTGTAGGGTAGGATTGGGGATTTAACTTTTTCCAGTTTTCTTTTTGCGTTTGGTTGTCTTTTTTTTTTCGTGGCTGAAATAACTGGATCGTTGCAGGTGAATCGAGGCAAGTCACCACGTGGGAAACAATCGGTTTTTGCATTTGAGGAGAGCAATTAATTTCGGTGTCTTTCGTGCTTCCGCAGCCTCGGGCGAGAGTTGGGGAGGGCCGCTTGACTCACGATGGATGCTTTCAAGGACAATTTTACAAGAGACGCGTCTTGTGTAGTCGCAGTCGGGAACGAAAAGATTGAGGATGGGCTGGAGTACAGACGTACATTTCTAGGTTTTGATCTTTTGTCTAATATACTCCAAGTGAGAATAATCGAGAATTTTCTTCCAAAGGGGCACAATAAACAAAAAGTGGTAGGTTCTAATTTCATTTCGCGACATAGAAAAAAATTCTCGGTAGTAATTTCTAAATCGGAGAAATTCGAAATTTCTCGGTAATAATCTTTAGAAGAATCATTCCTCAAAGTGTCCAAGGAACTGTTCCCCAATAATTTTACGTGGTTTTCAATAAATCCTAAGAATTATAAAAATATTCTATGAAACAATGCGATGTATGCTGTGAGTCTATACATATAAAGCAGAGTTGACATCTGTTCTCTATACAAATCTACACCGTTTGACCAATCCACACCAGATATGGTACACTTATTCTTTGGAACCCTGCGGGTAACGTAAGCTACATGTTAACCCCCGTTCTATTTGTCTTGGGTGTGCAGAGGGGTCGCCCGTCATCCTGGACAGAGCACTTGCGCTCTCTCCCGGTCTGACTGTGCAGATGAGTATGGTGCAATCGCAGATGGGTGCATTTGCGATGAAAATGGCTAAGTATCGTATCGTTTATGTATCCCGTCTGTGAAATGCGGGATGGAATTTTCAAGCGTAGTGTAATTGCTTGAAACGTTGATAATGATATCATATCAATATGATTTGTTAGCCTTTCATACGGATGGTTGAATTCCGAAATTCGCATTCCAGGGGCAATGTGCTACAAATAAAAAATATTCATAAGAAAATAAAAACTGACTGCAATAATACGATGTATGTCATTTTTTTTTAGAAAATGAACACTTAATGGGCATTTACAATCACTCCAAAACTGAAAATCGACTTTTGTATATAGTCATCTCAGTATCTGTTTTTGTAGGTTTGTCTTACCTATGTGAAATGGATCTAAAGTAAATTGTAGAAGCTATTAAAATCTGTTTTAAAAATTATTTTGCGTTCGCTTATTTTTTTCTTTATGCATTTTCTATGACAGGAAAGGGATTTTTTGGATAACTTTCAATCGATGTTTAACCAATTAAACCCGAGCAACACCGGGTAAATTCAGTAATGATATATAAAATAAGTTGAAGAATTATTTTTATTTAGAGGATTATTCTTCAAGAGTAGAACACACAATCGAGAACTTTCTTCTAAAGGTATTAAAAACAAAACATTTTCGGTAATAATTTCTAAGTAGGAGGATTTTTAAATGTCTTGGTAATAATCTTTTGAAGAATATTCTTGAATGTTCTCCAAGAGGAGAATAATGTGGAACTTCTCTTCTGAGCTCAAAAAAAAATAATCTCTCGGTAATGATTTCTAAAAAACATTCTCGTTAATAATCTTTTGGCGGATATCCTTCTAAGAGGAGAATAATCGAAAATTTTCTTCTAAAAGCCTAATAAACAAAAATTTCTTGGTTATAAATTTAAAATTGGAGAATTTCTAAATTTTTTGGTAAAAGTCTTTTGAAAAATATTCTTGAGAATATTCTCCAAGGAGGAGAATAATCTAGAATTTTCTTTCTAAAGGAATGAAAAACGAAAAAAATCTCAGTACTAATTTCATTTCTCGGTTTAAACAAATTATCGGTAATAATTTCCAAATCGGAGAACATTTTACTTTCTCTGTAATAATCTTTTGGCGAATAATCTTCAAGAGGAGAATAATCGAGATTTTCTTCTAAAGG
Source organism: Meta bourneti (assembly GCA_933210815.1). Classification (NCBI taxonomy): domain Eukaryota; kingdom Metazoa; phylum Arthropoda; class Arachnida; order Araneae; family Tetragnathidae; genus Meta; species Meta bourneti. The sequence continues at coordinate 54,386,659 of OW119930.1, read as the reverse complement.
GGCATAAAAACAAATTTATAAGTAACAATTTAATTTCTCGGCATAAAAACAGAAAATTTCTCGGTAATAATCTTTTGGGGAATATTCTTGAGAATATTTCCCAAGAGAATAATCGAAAATTTTCTTCTAAAGGCATAAAAAATGCTATGCAAGATATTTTTTAATCGATGAGTGAATAGATAAATGGGGAAAAATCCTGAATTTAAAAATATAGTACTTTTGAGACTAACGCTAGAAAAAGAAGTAAACATTTCAGTTATTTTTCTACTCGGATCTTTTCAAAAACTTTGCTCGAAGTGTGAATTATTTACTTCTTTGACAATGTGTGTAATTATTTTCGATTTCACACAGAATTTGTTTTTAATATATCCACAACCAATAAGTTTAATGAGTGCGCTGCACAACTATATAAATAAATTTGGGGATATGTGTTGCTTACCATATCTCTAGATTTCACTGAGATAGCAGCATTATCAGTAACATATAAAAAATATATCATGGTTTTCAATAAAAACTATGAATTATATATACAAAATTTCTATAAAACAACGCTATGAATGTTGTATAAAAAAGCTTCATTTCTGCAATTAATAAGCTGTAATTTCCTGAAAAATAAGGTTTAAATAAGAAAATTCTTGAATATTCTCCAGATTTTAATGTTTATTCCAAGTATAGGTTGGTGTCTCTTTATTCTGGATACCAGTGGTGTAGTGTCCATTGAAGCCCAATGTCGAGACTCGCAAAAAGTACAAACTTTAATGGACTGTGTTTATATTGATTGCTGTGCCATCCTGTCATATTAGAGTCACAGAAGAGTTGTACTATCCTAAGTACATAAAGAAGGATTCCTGGAACGGAACAATAGCGATATCGTCTTCTGGCGTCAAGAGATCAGGTACTAACTGAGAAGTTGGCAACATTCTTAGCGCTCACTAAGCACACGAAAAGTTACGCCAATTAAGGAGTAGCGCCATTTTTAAATGATTCTTTTAAGAGAAGATATATGTTCTAAATTTAAACAAGGTAAATTGATGTTTGTTTAATTTTAAATTATTCCTTTCAGAAAAGAGAGACTTCTAATATCTAATAACAATGAGGGAAAATTCTGTATGCTTGATTTTTAATTATTCTTTAAAGAGAAGAGAAATTCTCTAAATTTGAGCAATGATGACAAACTTTTGTTTGTTTGATTTTAAATTATTCTTTTCAGAGAAGAGAAATGTTCTTAATTTTAACAATGCTGAGAAACTTCTGCTAGTTTGATTTTAAATTATTCTTTTAAGTAAAATGTTCTTAGTTCTAACAATGTGGATAAACTTCTGTTTGATTGATTTAAATTATTCTTTTAAGATAAGAGAAGTTTTCTCAACTTTAACGATCAGGAAGAACTTCTGTTTCATTTTAAATTATTCTTTTCAGGTTAGAGAAATGTTCTGAATTTTAACAATGCGGGGAATTTCTGATTAAAAGGATTTAGATTATTACTTAATATAATGGTCTGAAATACGAGAGAGCTTTCAGTTATAATTACTATATTATTTTATGAAAATAAATTTTCTAAATTTTAACATCGGTGGCGAAACATTCAGTTTTAAATTTTAAATTATTCTTTTCAATGTTAACTATAGGAAATCTTAGTCTCTGCTAGATCTTAAATTATTCTTTAATTTAATGTTCTGAAAATCAATGTTACACCGCATTATTTTCACGCAAAAGTACGCACCTTTACTATAGAACACGCACCTTTAAAATATTTTAGATTTAAAACGACTCTTTAATCAAGTTCCCAAAGTGGCGGAATTTCTACTTTGTAGTGGGCCGCGGTGGCCCGGTTGGAAGAGTAACGGACTTGCAACCGAAGGGTTGCGAGTTCGAATCCAGCCAAACACCGTCGTGTACAAAGGGGGCTGGTGCACGTTAAATCTGTCGTGGCCTCAAATGTCCTCACGTTGGCGTGGTGTGGAAGTTTGGAGAGTGGGGTGCCAGCTCAGGTGTTGCCTCGTCATCTGACCGTGGTTCAAAATTACGTGGTGTTGTCCTCGGATCTTTCCCTTTGGGATTGATCCCGGACCGTCACCAATAGCCCATTGTGTTGCTCCAGTGTGACGTTAATTGAAATACCCCCCCCCCCCTACTTTGTAGTACTTGGATTACTCTTTGAAAGAAAGAAACGATTTTTGAAAGCTAACATTGGGAAGTAACTTCTATTTAAATTTTTTCTTGATTGAATTATTCTAAATTATTCTTGAAGGTAATGAAGTTAACAAAATACGGGAGAGCTTTCAGTTTGTTGTATTTTGAATTATTCTTTTAAGAGAAGAAATTATTTAAATTTTAACAATAGCGGGGTTATTAGATTTAAAACTATTCTTTAATCTTAAGTTTCCAATGCAGCGAAATGTGTGATTTATTGAATTATTTTGAATTATTTTTTAAGAGACAGGTGTTCCAAAAGTTAACATTGCCAAAGTACTCTGTTGTATTTACATTACTTTTTTAATAGAAGAAACGACAGAAATTTTAACAATAGCGGGGTTATCTATCTGTTAGATTTAAAATTATTCTTTAATCTTAAGTTTCTAATGCTGTGGAGTGTTTTGTTTGTAGTATTTTGAATTATTCTTTAAGAAAAAGAAAGATTTTTAATCTTAAAATGCGGTCTATTAAAACTTTCATTATTCTTGAATTAATGTTCTAAGATTAAACAAATTAAAAAAATTCAGAAATTTAAAATTCTCAATGCAATAGAATGTGTAATTTGATATTTACAAAACTTAGTTTGTTGCATTTAGAATTATTCTTTTAAGAGACAAATATTTTAAATTTTCAACAATCGGTAGAACTTTCAGTCAGTTGTATTTTAAATTATTCCTTTAAGGAGAAATGTTTTAAATTGAACAATGCGGTGTAACTTCTGTCTATTTAAATTAAAATTATTCTTGAGTTAATAATCTAGACGTTAACAATACGGGAGAATCTATAGTTTGTTTTCTCTTAAACTATTCGTTTAAGAGACAGTAATGTTCTGAACTTACAATGTCACGAAAGTTTCAGCTTGTTAAGTATTAAATCATTCGAGACAGCTGTATTATACGCTTCGTTTGGTGGCAACGCTCTTGGCGCGTTTTTTGGCATACTTTTTATGTCGCCAAGGAAAGAATTCTTAGAAAAGTCGTTGCTTTGAACGGAACTAATAAGCTTTAGCGGAGAGTAATTAACTGAAGGAAATACAAAACTTTGAAAAAACATGTTTTGTTATCGGAAAATAATTAGCGGTACTAAAAGTGCGCCAAAAAACGCGCCAAGAGCGTTGCCACCAAACGAGGCGTATGGTACAGCTGCACCAATCATTCTTTAATATGTTGCTCTAAACACAAAAGTTGTGAGGGAGTATTCAGCATTGTTATAAATTATTAAATATACACTCATGTCTAAAATTATCTTTACATGCATGAAATCACGGATTTCTCAGAAACTGTGAACTATAATTTTATGAATTCGTGTGAAATGATACATAACATCATAACACATAAATACAAAGAAAAAATTTAAGAGCACTGCACATGATATAAAACTGTAACATGAAGCAATAAAAATGGCAATAATATGTGACAAGGAGAGTTCAGAAAAAAAGAGTAACTCAGAAAAAAATTAAGGCTTATGAATTTAATTTGGAATGTGATCTCCCCTGAGATGTACACACATATCACAACGTGTTTTAATGCTGGTAATAATGTTGTTAACCACAGTTTGGGGAATTACGTTCCACTCCTCCAGCAATGCGGTCTTCAGGGCATTTATATCTCTAGGAGGAGGATGTCTCCGTGCAACTGTTTTTCCAAGGTAGTTCCATAAGTTCTCTATCGGGTTCAGATCAGGAGATTTTTCTGGCCACGGTATTCACTCAATGGCTTCACTTTCAAGGAATTCGTCAACGAGGTTTGCTCGATGTGGACGAGCATTATCGTCCATAAAAAGTCAGATCCATATGCACCTCTGAAAAGTATTACATAAGGCTCTAAGACCTCATCCCGATATCTCTGGCCGGTCACAGATCCGCTGTTGAAAACGTGTAGGGGAGTACGTCCATCGATCATTATTCCTCCCCATACCATCACACCTGCACTACCGAAACAGTCACTTCCATAATGTTCGAAGGAAGATTTCGCGTTCCTGTCTCCCAGATGTAAACGTTTAGAATCAGATGTTAAACTAAACCTCGACTCATCAGTAAAGAAAACATGGGTCCATTGGTATTCACTCCAGTTCTGATGCTCTTTGCACCAATTAAAGCGATCCCTCTTGTGTTGTGAAGACAGTGAAACACATACCCTTGGCTCTCTGGCATAAAGACCTTTTTCATTAAGCCTTCTGTATACAGTTTGCCTTGATACAACAGTTCCAGTGGCGGCTGCAACCTCTGAACTTAACTGCCGAGCAGCAGTAGACTTCCTATTACGACGGGCAGTTATTGCCAGATATCGATCTTGAGAAGCAGTTGTTATTCGTTTACGACCTTGTCCAGGCCTCCTTACAACAGTTCCAGAGTTCTGAAATTGTTTCCATAGCTTAGAGACTGTCTGTCTTGAAATATTCACACATCTCGCTGCTTCCATGATTGTCTGCCCCACTTCTAAACGGCCTATAATACGCCACTGCACAGATTCTTCCAAATGATACTTCGGAGTCATAACAAACCGTTTTGAGTCCTTGCACACTGAAATCAAACGCTGTATTGCAGAAATTCACTCAGATATTCACTTTGTGCAAAGAGCTTGATTCACCGTCGGATGACGTAACGCCTTGGTTTGCATATCAGAAACCGTTTGATCACTTTTGATTGGATAATGCTAATTAGGCTTGTCTTTCACACATTCCCTGCAAAAATGGATTACATCGATTGGATATTTCATGGAATATCATTATTTTTGGGTATGTAAAGATAAATTTGGACATGAGTGTATATTTAAATTATTGTTTTGTGTAATTTTTTTCTACCTTAAATTTCACAATAAACTGCATTTTAAGGTTATCCTGATGCGAGTTCATTCGAGAACATTTGGACAGTAGAAATGAAATCTTCGCAGACCGTTTCGTTTGTTTGTTTGCACTGAGAATCCCTCTCATAGGGGCAAGCAACATTTTGCTTTTAAAATTGTCTAGAAAAGTTGTTAGTCTGACACAACTAAAAGATTCCTTGTGATTTGAAAATTTTGCTTTTCCACTTGGAATGCCAAGTTCTTCCCCTTAGTGATCAGAGAATCTTTCATCTGATCATTATAATGATATACCTCAACAACTGATATCCTAACTGACGAATTATTTTCATGATTTCAGTATTTAAAGGCCTTGTAAAAAATGACAAAATTTGTACTACAAAAATGGAATATTGTTGATAAAAAGAAAATTTTCCAACAAAATATGTTCTTGGATAGATACATAATATTACATTTTGTAAAACTGAATTTTTGCAGAAATACAATTTGAAACAGACTTAATCGGCATATAAGTTGAACAGTTAAAGGTTTTCATGCAGATAAAGATACCAGTAGATAAATGAAAACGATTAGGTGGCTAGAAATAATTTTAATCCACCATGGGAGGTTATTGCACTCGTTTTAACATAGAATACTGTATCTCAGGGATGTACAACTTTGAGTGCTGCGGGCCAGATTGTGAAGAAAACTGGCCACACGTAAATTTGAAGGCCAAAGGCGTTGAGTGAGGTAGGAGATGACAACAATATTCCATTTTTAAAGTGTGGATCATTTATTAGATATCAATGTGACACGTTATAATTATATTTTTTATTAATAACAGGACCGCAATTTACACTTATTTTGGCTCATAGCTGGAAAAGGTTTGCTCACACGCAAATGTGCTTCCAAAGGTGCTTAATATTTTCTAGGTAGGTAGGTAGTTAATTAACGTCGCACTGGAGCAACACAAAGGGCTATTGACGAAGGTCCGGGATCAATCCAAGAGGGAAAGATCCAAGGACAAAGCCTCGTAATTTTGAACCACAGTCAGATGATGAGCATTTTCGGAGTTTTTGTTATCAAAATTTTATATTTATCCTTGCTAGGCTTTTGTAGGATTCCCAGTTAAGTAAAAATTTTAAAACTTTGACTTGTGGTCGCTGAACATTGGAGATCAATCAACTCTAGTTGGAGGTCATTTCATATCTGGTCCAGAAACGCTGGTCCTTAGGAGAAAAAGCAACTTTACTTTCTCAGACATACTATATTGCAATGTCCTCCCGCTACGTCTTTTTAGAACTCAACTTACACCTTTTCTTCTCGTTTCACCAACATTCTTAAATTGACCTTTTTAAACATTTAGCTCATGAACTTTTTTAAAATCCAATAATTAAATTATTAGATTTAAATTAAATAAATTAATTTTAATAAACTTATTAAAATTAAAATAATTATCTCTAGTCTAATCCGACATTCTCTCTTATATCTGCTTTTTTGAACATTTATTCCACTAGTTTTCTTAAACGTAATAAATAATTTAAATAAATCGATAAAAATATAAATAATTTTCTATAGTTAATGTATGGCAAGACCTTACGCTCCACTGCTATACCTCTCTACAAATAAAGATGTTGTTTTTGGCCTTTAAGATCTTAATTATTTAAAAGGATCTGAAACAAAGAACTCATAAACAAAGTTACAACTAGGAAATCATTTTTTATGCAGTGCAAGTCAGTGTTTATAGACATAGATATATTTTTTATTTCTCATATAACGTCGGGTAGTAAAAACTCGTCGATTAAAATAAGTTAAAACTGAAGACATATTGTCTGTCTATCACGAGAACTAAGCTCCAGACACAAAGTCTGCAACTGTCTGTTTCCACAGAATGGGACCTTACTCTATTTTCCACAGAGGATGCTTGAAGAAATATTTTCAAGTTCTCCACAATGGGCGCACTTGATTACAAATTCGAAATATACACTACTGGCCATCGAACATGCAACTCCACGAAGGGCAGCAGGTATCAAAGACATATTTATTATATAAATAACATTAAACACAAGGGTGAAACAATTTCAGCTTCGTTTGACTTGCGGACACGAAGAACTCAGTATTCTATGTAGCCACAACGGACGGCAGTAAGTTCTGCTATATGTCTTGGCATTGAAGACAAAAGGCTTTGGATGTGTGTTTGAGGTATGCCAGTCCATGCTGCCTCTACACGTTGCCAAAATTCATCCGATGTAGCAGCGGGTGGGTTGTGGTGTGCCAGTCTTCGGATCGTCGACCAGACGTACTTGATGGATGAACGGGCAGAACAAGGAAGTGAAACTTGATGGACATTGAGGAATTGTTGCATGCCATATGCAGTCGCGCATTGTCCTGTAGAAAACTGGCCGCATGGAAGCCCTGAAGATAAGGAAGGACAGCAGGGTCCTAAATTCCTGAGGTGTAGTGGTGACTGTTGAGTGTACCGACAATGCGTACTAGGCGGGTGAGGGAGTAGAATCAAATGTCGTCCCAACCATAACACCAGGTGATGGAGTGGCAAGAGTCATGGGTCGGTCTCAGCGGTGCCGCCAGATTCGGATGCAACAGTCGTGGCGCTGCAGACAAAATCGAGATACGTCTCAAAAGACGATGTCACGCCATTCATTTATCCATGTACCGCGTTCTGCGCTGTCAAAAAAACCCCTCAGAAACGTGCTAATATGACTCGTTATTTTCGATGAGGCATACTTAAGCTTCCTATATACACAGGAACAGCAGGAAAATACAATTCCAATACTTAAAACCGGCTATCTGTTCTCCTTTTTTACAATGCTTACAGGGGGCGTTACTGGCTCACATGATTTGAATATACGCTGCAGTGCTAATCATTTGCATATCCTTCCATAACCTACGTATCGTGCAAATTCCAAGGTTATTGGATGTAGGATGGTGTTGGATTTTTGATGGCTAGCAGTGTACTTATTAAGATTTTCATTTGCCACCCTGAAAATCTGTGCTAGTAAACTACCACTTTCCGCCACCAACATTCGCTAAAAAGAAAAAATTAAATCATCCCGAGAGTCACCCCTACTTAAAATCAGCTGGCCCTGTTTCAACAGCAACCGCCACCTCTCAGATTGGGTGTCAAAAGCACTTCTCGTGGAAGAGAGAGCACTTTCCATTTGAAAATATAAAAAATAAAGAAACGAACATAGCAAGATGAGCAAAAAACATCAAATGTTTTAAAAATACATCAAGAAAAAAATATGTTATCAATATGACTAACAAGAAACTCATTTGTATAAAAAATTCTTTGATTCCATCATAAGCAACTTAAACAAAAATAAATCCCACCATTGCTTGATCTCAGTTCATTGGCCAATACCGCATTTCAATCATGAGCAACCATGGCTCTGAATATGACCCTAGAAAACAGTTACATTTTTCACACGCCCACTATGCTTCAAGCAGAGTATCGACAAGTCTTGATCAGACAAAACAGTTACAGAAACAGATGGAACGGCTAGAGAAATAAGCAGAAAACAGACGGAGAGTTAGTGCCATCAGTCATTGATTTACTACGCACTCAGCAAATCCTGGTTGACCCAATTTCGTAGGAGTCGAGTGATAATAACAACCTTTTTTTATCCCGTCAAAATATCGCGTAGTGTAAAGCGATACCAACCGCATTCTTCAAAACAGATGTATGAGTATATTTGAAGAGGGCCTAGTGTAAGTTGTTTGGTTGGTTGGTTTATGGCGCAAGGGCCATATTGCCCAAGCTGCGCCAAATACAAGACAGGGGAAATGTATAAGGGGCGAGGGATTGGGGAATAGAATAATAGGATGAAAGCTGAAAAAAGATAGCTTAGGTATCCTAGTAGCGCGACCCCGTGATTACTAAAGACAGTAAACCCCATGGGAAAAGACCTTCGATTTGTAGGCAGCGCAGGTTCGATTCCTGCCAGGTGCATTCCTCCCTGGGTGTATTTCTCTTTTCTGTGCCAGTAAAGTTTTCACTGTGTGTATGTGTCAGTTACTTGATATTGCATTGTGTCTGGCGCAGCATGACCAAATACGGCCCTTGCGCCATAAGGCCCCAAAACCAACCGACCAACCCACGGGAAAAGAAAAGATAATTAGAGTACCTCGGCCCGTGAAGTCCATACCTCCAAAAGGAGGTGTGACCCCGAGGGCCCTAGTTTAAGTAACAGGTGTTCTTCTGATATAAAGCTCTATAGACAAAAAGTGTATTTCTTATTATTACGTGCTGTTATAGGTTGGTAAACATTTCTCCACAGTGTAGAGCTGAACTGGAGGCAATCTTGATTTCACAAAATCATTGGAATCTCTGAAAAGAAAATCCAGTTCATGACAGCCTCCGTGCATTAGAACACTTGGCAAATTACTACGCAATAAGGGATCCTAACTCCATTAAAATAAAAGGAGTTCTCAAGGCTTCGAGGTGTCTCGTCATTAGCAAAACTGACTGGGTCTTGATGGATGAGATATCGTTATTAGAAGAAAGCTGGCCAGATCTCGATCTCGTCATCCTAAAGAATTCGGCAATATGTCGATGAAATCTCGTCATTTTCAAAATTGCTCAGATCTCGATGGACGAGATATCTCGTAGAAACCATCTGGAGTATTAAGTTATTTCCCGGATCATCTGATTCGGATTCCTTCTCTTATGGGGATAACGAGTAGCGAAATGGCGGACGGACTTGCTAGAGCCGGATGTAAACTAAATTTGTTCAAGGGAACCTTACTTAGTTTTGAAGAAATAGACTCCTTGTATAAAAAAGTGATTAAAAATTACGTGGTGTTGTCGCCAATAGCCCGTTGTGTTTCTCTAGTGCGACGTTAATTAAAATACCTACTTACCTTGTATAAAAAAGAAAAAAAGGTGTGGCATAGGGCACCACAGTACCATTGGCATAGGGGACAAAGACCTTGTGAAATAGTCTACTTCAAGTTATATAGAGAAGAGCAGACAGCATTTTCAAGATTAAGAACTGGTCACACCAATATAATGAAATATATGGCAGTAAAAGATTTATCCTGACTGTTACTACTGTCAGAGTAACAGTATGGTTAGCCCTGATGACGTGTTTCAGGGTGTCATCATTGAAGGTCATTCATGTTGAACCGAAACATCTTTTGGATATTTTTCGCAAGATAGACATCATGAAACAGATTCAATTTTAATGCCGGATAAGAAATAAAACATTTCCCCATTTTCTTTACTTCTTGACAAAAATTACATAGAATCATGTCTGGTTTGGAGTTGGACCACCGAACTTGTAGCAGCCCTTATTCAAAATCTTCTGTTAGAGGTTGCGATGTGTGTGCCGAGAAATGGTGTTGTGGGAGCTTCTAGTCGCAACTGTCTGAGTTGAGGTCTCTTTCATCCATGAATTTCTTGTAGAAGATGGAAAAATCAGGTGACATACCTTGTTGACAATTCATCCTTAACGAGTGTACTTTTGATGAAGTAGGTCTGTCCAGGAAGTATCCAGTCAAGTAATATGAAATTAGGAACATTGCACTCTCAGACGGGAAATGTAAGTAGACTGAGATTGAGAGGAGCTTCAAAAAGTGTGATTAACATGTCGACTAGCAGTCACATGACACTTTGTGAAAAATTGACTTGATTGGTCGATTTAGCATCTTATCGCCTCTTTTGGCGATATAACATCTTATGACAGGGTAGATGTGTGAATACGCATTTCTATGGAGTGGCGACAAAAATGACGAAATCGGCAATGTACGCTACTATGATATACAGACCAATCAGATGACGAATCATTGGATGGGCGTCTTCTCCCGTCCCATGAACCAATCAGATAATGAATATTCACTTCCATCAAGCAGACAAGTAGTCTATGAGTCACGCTACTCCTAGTTTTAGTCACATGATCTTGGGCACATAAAAAAGTTACCATTGCTCACTCTACTTTTATATTTTCTCTATGATTGCACCCTAGAACTTTTGGTGTCTAGTCTTCTTCAAAGTAGGCAACTTGGGATCTTCAAACGTCTCTTCCACTTTTCAAAACAGTCTGGAAAGTCCATTGTTGAAATCGCCAACAGCTGCCTCGTCGTGTTCTGCTTAATCACATCCACGGTCTGAAATCTCTTCCCTTTCAGAAGTGATTTTAACTTTAGGAAAAGCCAGAAGTCGCAGAATGCCAAATCCAGGCTATGGGGGATGAGCCGCCTGGGTGATTAGATATTCATCAAAAAACTGCACGAAACGTGATGAATGGGTCCCGTCACAGGTTTCATGCTAAGATCCTTCGCCAAAATCTCGTACAGAGTAGTTTTTGGAATCCCCAGATTATCTTCCAATTCCGTGCAGTCAGTCCCCGATCTTTGTTGATTACAGCCCGTATATGTACAACATTCTCAGATGTTCTGCTTGTTGAAGGTCTTCCAGAATGTGGACAACTTTCAACAGATTCCCAGCCATCTTCGAAGCGGCGGTAACACATTTTTATTTGCGCTGCACTCATTTCATCGTGCCCGAAAGCTTAATCATTTGAAGTTTCTGTGGACGAATTTTCAAGTTTAACGCAAAACATTTTATGCAACTTCGCTGCTCTTCTCACTCTGTCATTGTGAATGCTACGGTTAGACCATCGACCTTAAAATGAAATAGACGGAGCATGTGCCCGCAGCTTCATGTTATTTCTTACACTTGCTCGGTTTGAAGATCTCACGTGGTTGTCGGTAAAAGCAGGAATCCTAAATTATTGATTGGTTAAAGTGATTATTCACCGTGAACAAAAGTACTAGTATGCGTTTCCATAGCCAATCAGCTAAGTCGATTTGTGATTTACCTTCAGAGATCTTACGTCATCGATTCCGCCTACATGATCCGTTTATTTCATTAGAAGGTCGATGGCGTAGAGAGAACATACGCTCTCACGCAAAAGCGTCTAATACTTAACTGATTGGTGCAATGAGTTCGTAACTTTTTACGCATGCATATCAATGTTCGCTCTCCTTTTCTACCAAGTTCGCAATCGTTCTCGTTATTTGAACAACTGTTGTATATTCTCCGGACTGACCTCGAACGCTCTGGTTTTCGAAAAAATTGCAAATGGGATATCCAGGTTGATTCGTGTTTGCCCTGTCTTCTTTGGCCATGAAGTCGTTGCATTTTTTCGTGGGATGACTGTTTCAGGGTAAAACATTTATATGTTGATCCAAGGCTCATCTATGATCATGACTTTTTCATGAAACCTGGATCTGAACTTTGAGTGTCATCTTCAGCATAGGAAGTGGCGGCCAGGATTTATCCAAGGATCTATGTTTGAGAAGTAAGAAGACTGCCAAACATATGTATTAGCCCAAACAATTCGGGATGAGGTGCATGAGTGCGCCGAAGAATTGTGAAGAAGTATCTTCCACTCGAAACTATGTGTTGTGATCTCTCTCCTTTAACAGCTGGTTGTGTTCGATGGATAAGTCAAATAATATTCCTTATCTAAAGAGCGTACCAATGAACTATTGGTCGGAAAAGCTGTCAATCCTCCAAGTGAACTCGACGAGATATCGCTCAAGATCTGATATGTTTTGCTAATGACGAGATATCTCGTCATCAAGATATTGCCATTTTTTTTATTATGACTAGATTCTTCGTCGAGAATCGTTACCAGGAGAGTTAATAAAGTATCAAATGAGTTTGCGAATAACTTCCAAGACGCATAGAAGCTGTATTGCAATCCAAAGCCGTCGTGTTTGCGTAGGTTTCTTTCAACCTCCGACAAGAAGTGATGGAGAAATGGAGCGAAGAAATATTGATTGAAGCGAGTAAAGATGTCAAAAGCATCTTCATACATTATTTTTCAAGAGACGAGATAAATTAATTAAAATTTTTGTTTCGCGTCTGGATGGGTAGATATTTAATTAACATCTCACTGGAGCAACACAGCGGGCAATTGACGAAGGTCCGGGATCAATCCCCAATGAAAAGATCGGAGGACAACACCACGTAATTTTGAAGTACGCTCAGATGACGAGGTCACACCTGAGCTGGTACCCCACTCTCCAAACTTCCACACCACGCCAACGTGAGGACATTTGAGTCCACGTAGATTTAACGTGCTCTATCCCCCTTTGCACACGACGGTCTTTGGTTGGATTCGAACTCGCAACAATCCGGTTGCTAATCCGCTACTATCCCAACCGGGCTTCGCGTCTAGGACTGACTCAACAAAATCGGGTCCCTGCTCCGATCACTATTTTTAACGTGGATTTTCACTCGTCTTGGCCAGCCCTGCTCTTGCACAATGCGACGTCTGTCATCTGAATGGCTTCTTTCCACGAAAAGCTCGATGTCTGAAGGAAGAATGTGTCCCTCAAACTGAAACAAAAAAGCGAAGAAGCAGCGTGTTGGATAAGAGTGCAGAATATCGCACTCTGCTTCCTCTCCTCGTTCCTGGAAGACAAGGGAGCCGGGCAGAGAGAGAGAGAGTTGGACGGCCGGCCGGCGGAAACCGGACCGCGGGGCGGGCGACGTCGGGTCGCGCAGGACACGGTCATTTCCGGGATTGTCTTTCCAGATACCGCTTCCTCCGGCCGCATCCGATTACGCTTCTCCGAAGAAGCTTTTTTATCGCTGGACACCAACGGGACACCTTCTGGGAAGGATGAGTCGATATGTGAGTTAGGTTGGCACATTTGCTAAAAACGTCGAATGGCGTAACACGCCTTGGCGGGATTCAGATGCCTGAAAACTGCACAAATGACCCAGGAAACGACTACAGCATAAATAAACTAGACGTCGCGTCTCGTAGGAGGTAGGTATTTGAATTAACGTCGCACTGGGAGCAACATAATGGGCTATTGGCGACGTCCTCGTAATTTTGAGTCGCGGTCAGATGACGAGGTCAACACCTGAGCTGGCATCCCACTCTATAAACTTCCACACCACGCTGAGAAAGTTTGACGGGGTTTTGACGAACTTTTGCATGCGTTAGGTTGATGCGAAAGTTCGTCAAGTTTTTTGGACAAAAATTGAAGAAAAATTTTATTTGCTAAAAATTACATTTAATCAATATAGTATGTGCCGTTCGGTTCGATGACCTGTCTCCATCTCTTCGGTAGCTGCATAATCCCGCGCTCACAGAAGTTCTGAGGTTTATGGCCAGGTGATGAAACTTTCTGAACTACCCGTGGAATCGTCAATGGCGTCTCACTCTACACAACACATATCTTCTTTTGTGTCTGTGAAGCATTCTTGCCTTTTTGGAAATAAAAAAACTCCCATCATAAAAATTAAAATAAAACAACAGGTTTGTGAAATTAACACCTATAGAAAAAGCACCATTACAATATCCAGACTAAGAACAGGACCTTTGAAAGGCATGAAAATTAATTGCGATGGAACCAGAACGTATAGACATTGTAACAACTGTCTGGGAGTTGAACTCACACCTCATCAATTATTTAACTGCCCTGCAATAGTAGCTGATCTTCAAACTATCGATTACCATCCCGAAGAACAGCTTTACAGCAAGAAAATAATTGGCATTTCGACAAAGCTGTCCAAAATGCAGACAACATCTGACTCAGAAATGGACACATTAAAAATGACTCGCCTCTCAGCTTCTGGCGCCTCAAAATTCCCTGAACCACCTTTCAACGTAAAACAAACCCTTTAAACTTGTGTTTCTCAATCGCTGGGCTGCGAACCGGTACCGGGCCTTGACATCAATTTTACTGGGCAGTGAGAAATTTTATCATGCAGTTGGTCATTTCTGTTTTTTTAAGCATTTTTATGAATGAGTATTTTATAATGGAAATATTCCAAGGCGAATAATATTCAAAAGTGTTGGAAATATCAAACACAGAACACCTAAATAACATCTGTGTAGCAAACGTCAGTGACCAATCAGCAAGGAAGTATAACGAAAAAATTCTACAAACATATCAAGGTAGTCTATGCGGTTCTCAAATCTAATAAAACCATACAGGAAATATAAAAGTAGAGTGAGCAATGGTAACCTTTAATGTGCCCAGGACATGAGACCAAAACTAATAGTAACGTGATCCTTAGACTACTTTCGCCAGCTGGGTGGAACCGAACATTCATCATCTGATTGGTTCACTGGACTTGTGAAGACGCCCATTCATCGATTCATCATCTGATTGGTCCGCGAGACATGGTGGTAGATTCGCCTCTTTGTCGCCAGTCTATTGAAATGCGCATTCTAACCCTGTCATTAGATGTTAGCCCTGTCAGTTGTTATATTTCGAAACGAGGAGATAAGATACCAAATCGGCCAACCAAGTCAATCTTTCACAGAGCAGTCACGTGACTACTAGTTGACATGTTGGTCTCACTTTTTGAAGCTCTTCTCAATAGCAATACTCAATCTACTTACATCTTACGTCTATGAATAAAACTGAATACCATTTCTTCGCGAGTTCGCATTGCTATAGGTGCTTGGTTTCGAAAACAGCGTGACATGATTTGTAGAAGTAATAATCATACAGATTTAAATTTTAATATGAATCAGAGACACAGGGCTTTAATTTTGATATTAAGAAATCTCGTATCTTAAGAAATCAGTCTTGAAGGTGTTTGTGACGCACAACAAATTTCAACATTTGATAATCAGAATGAAGTATGTCAATAAAAGTCAGCACAAACTAATTTAATGATGTGGTCTGAGGACGCTACAAGATTTTTAAAGTCCAGTGAGTGATAACTAATTTAAATGTAATTTTATATTTGTCAACATTCTACACACATTATACATAAATGCATAAATACACTTTAATGATTATGCCATAATTTTTATAATATTAATTTAATGTATGAAATCA
The DNA here is from genome assembly GCA_933210815.1 of Meta bourneti. Lineage (NCBI taxonomy): Eukaryota > Metazoa > Arthropoda > Arachnida > Araneae > Tetragnathidae > Meta > Meta bourneti. Next base: position 54,370,847 of record OW119930.1, on the reverse strand, counting down.
AAAGGAATTGGAGAGCCATTTACGAGTAAATTTGTTGGAACCGGGCCCTCGTCTTATAAAAAAGGATTTACTGGGCCGCACATTCTCACAAAAGTTGAGAAGCACTCCTTTATACTCTTTTCTAGTGGTGTATTTACGATTCGAACTCTTTCTCAATACTGTTATTTACCGCACCATTTGCATCTAGGGATGCCGAGATTGAATATAACTGCTAAACGGTGTTGAGAATTTCCTTCAATAATTTACAGAAAGCGACAAATACTTTACAAAATAAAAAAAGAAAACGTAATTTACAAAAAATTGAATGCTGGAGCTTACTTGAGATGGAAGAAGAGATTCAATAGGTAAAATTGGCAGCCTATTGGTTCTTACAGGAAAGAATACTTTTAACATCTACAAAAATTCCAACAAACTAATCTAATCTGTTGATGGGTTCGAAACAAAATATACTTTAGTTGTAAAACAGGTCCGAACTAACCATTTTGCCTTACCTTAAGCCTGTCTTTCAAAATTTCTGTTGATTAGTCTGCTAAATTACTTATTGTCTTTCATTCGTCATCGCAATAAAGATACTGTTATGTAGAAGAAAAATATTTGAAAGTATTTACTTTTGAGGTGTATTGCAAAAATCACATATTTTCCTCCATAGGTTGCTGCATACTTATTCTATTTAGAAGTGGGCCGCGGTGGCCCGGTTGGAAGAGTAACGGACTAGCAACCGAAGGGTTGCGAGTTCGAATCCAGCCAAACACCGTCGTGTACAAAGGGGGCTGGTGCACGTTAAATCTGTCGTGGCCTCAAATGTCCTCACGTTGGCGTGGTGTGGAAGTTTGGAGAGTGGGGTGCCAGCTCAGGTGTTGCCTCGTCATCTGACCGTGGTTCAAAATTACGTGGTGTTGTCCTCGGATCTTTCCCTTTGGGATTGATCCCGGACCGTCACCAATAGCCCGTTGTGTTGCTCCAGTGTGACGTTAATTGAAATAAATAAATAAATAAATAAATAACTATTTAGAAGTACGCGGTCACTGTATTTTTCATTAGTATAAAAAATACGCATAATTACAGATGTTCTTATTCGTCGTGCTGCCATCTATAAAATTTCAGTGTAACTACAAACTATTTAAAACAAAACGCATCTATTCCTTTAAATCCAATAAAACGTAGATATAATGCGGCACAATTTAGTTACAGATACAGTACTTCGGTATTTTTAAAGATGGTTATTTATTAAAAGATTAATCTGTTCATAAAATATGTACAAGATGAAATAACTGAAAGATGATTAGTCACACGATGCAATGTTTTCACAAAAAATTTCGGGGATGACCCAATTTCTTCCCAACATCTACCACCGTCTGTGATCTGTGATGACAAAAGGAAGGGAAATTTAGCACAGCTTTGATATAGAGACATTTTTGTTGCAACGCTTTTGTAGCGAGTTGTGGCATGCAAAGGCAAACCACTTTATTACAAGCTGAATTAACCGGCGTTGCTCGGGTTGAATAATTCATCGTAATATTACTCAATATTATTCCTATGGAGATTTCGAATTGTTTTTAGCTCCCTGCAGACCCAGGGCAAATCGAACCGGGTTAATATATAGCCTATGTGTCTCACAGAATTCTATAGGATGAATGTACCAAATTTAGTGTGAATTGGTCTGACATTGATCATATAAATACTCAATGTTATTCCTATGAGGATTTAGAATTATCTTTAGCCCCCTGTACCATACCGACGATAAAAAAAGACCACTTTCAATAATACTTTTCTAATTACAAGGGTTATTCGTTAGGTACTGTCACAAGTAGAAACATGTTTCCTAAACCTTAAATTCAATTTCTGAAGAACTGCTTTTGCAATACGATGCTTTGTTCAAAAGGTGATAACTTAACAATGAATTGATCTAGTATAATTATTTTTGCATCATTATAATCTATATAAGGCAGTAGATGTTCTGGACCTCAATCAGAATTATTAGTTAAGAAATTAATTTTTTATTGATTTTTACATGTTAAAATTCCTGAAAAAAATCTTGATTTTCTAGACTTCCTTGGTGAAAACAATTGTAAAAATAACCTATTCCTCTGGCAATTTCATTGAGGGTTAAAACATGAAGAATAATATTAGGAATAATTTCCAACAGGAATCGTCTGTCTGAACAAAATAGAATTGGAGATATCACTGTTCAAAAAACATGCTAATTAGCTGATTATATCTAAATTAGATAATTAATAATTTGCAATCTGATTTTTCTTACTGAAATGATTTTTAACGTAAGTCAATGACTTGTTGGAAAAAACTGGATTTTTAAAGTCAAAATTAAAAAAAAATTATTCTAAGAAATTCTTGGCGACACAGAAAGCACAACAAAAAACGCTCCAAAAGCATTGTCACAGTAAAGTCTACATCAAAGCTGTACCGAAAATTTTATAAATTATATTTCAATAACTTATCGTTGTTTCTCAGACCACAATCAAGTCAATATTACATCCGACTCTCATCATCGATTTCCAGGTGCTAAATTGCAGTAGATTTTGTTGGGGCTTAATGTATATGGTTAACTTTCCGAACTAGCTATCGCGTTAAGGCGATGGCTTCACCAAAATATTTTCGTATGTATTCAGACTCTATATAATATTTGATCTCAGCGGACACATAACAGTGCTCCCAACCTCTTGTTTACTGTGGAAAAAGGGCGTGGCTCTTATCCAAAATATCCTGTAAATAGTATTATATTTTGTAAATAAATTATATAGTTATCTCTTGCATCCATACAGTTCATTATTTGCAACACAAAGAATATACCAGCGACCAAGTCCCAATAATACCAGCCTTGTGGGGCCGCGGTAGCCCGTTGGAAGGGTAACTGATTAGCAATCGGAGGGTTGTGAGTTCGAAGCTTGGTCCAACCAAAGACCGTCGTGTACCCGGGGCTGGTGCATTTTAAATATGCCGTAGCCTCAAATATCCTTACGTTGACGAGGTGTGGAAGTTTGGAGAGTGGGATGCCATCTCAGGTGTTGACCTCATCATCTGATCGTGGTTCAAAATTACGAGGCATTGTCCTTGGTTCTTTCCTTTCGAGATTGATCACGAGCCGTCACCAATAGCCCGTTGTCTTGCTCCTGAGCAACGTTAATTAATTACCACTACTCAGTCACGTAGACGGGACAGCCAACGAGCATTTTGCCCTCAGATTCTATTAGTGTTAGTGGTCGACGTATCACACTGTAGTGGATCTCCAGTGACTGTGGTGTTCATGGTAATGAATTGGCAGATGGCTTAGCTAAGTTTGGTTCCGAATTACCTCAACCATGTCCTACCATTGAATACCATGCAGTAAAAAGAATTATAAATACAAAAATCAAACACTCTAAACTGAATATTTACAAAGATATAGTTCAAGAGAAAGACTCCTTGATAAAGTCTCAGTTGCCACAGGACCTACCGATACCAATAGGAGTCGCTTATTTTTGTGTTCTCACTGCATACAACTACCTGCAATATTATCTCTGCCGAATTGGTTTGCCAACCTCCAACTTGCCTATTGTGTGGCCTTTTAGACATGTCAGGAACACACCTCAATACTTGCCCTGATCTTACTGACGTCGTAGTAAATAATACTGCTGATAGAGGGCGCATTCGTAAACCTCAATTACAGATTCGTCATCACACACAATAATTTTTGTTAGTATTCCATATTAATTGCCGGCGAAACGAAGTAAAACGTTTGCGAGAGACTGAAAACCTAATCGTTCGTAAATGCAACTACAGAAAAAGTGAAACGGAGGTCACGTGAAGGATTATGTTCTGGTTTGCACTTTTTTCTGAGTTGTTTGCGAACGCGGCCACTGTTACACATTTTGTTTCTGATTCAAAAGTACACTGGGTTGCCAGACAGCTGGTGAAAAGGCTGAGGTCTAGCGTTGGATAAAAAATTAGATATTCATATATATATGGACAATTTCAAGTGACTCACGTTACAGACATCAATTTGTAGAGTTAAATTTCATATTAATGAAGAATGGATTAAGATTACTAAACAAAAATTGATTTCTAAAGTCATTGATACATTCCTAAAGCATCTGTGAATTAATTAGAACTTAAGTGTGATTTAAGTTTTCCAAATGGCAACATTTGGGACTGTGACTCACGTTGCAAAAAAAAGGACATCAATTTTTAGACTAAAAAATGACAGGTTTTCGCTTCTTATAAGAGAATTCAATAGAAAAAAAGAATTTCTATGATTCACTAAGAATACTAGCTCATGTCAAACATAAGAAATATGGAATTATTGCATTAATTAATTGACATTTTTGACACACATTACTTACTATTGTGACTCATATTACTTACCATTGTGGACTCACGTTACTAACCATTGTGACTCACGATACTAAATATTGTGACTCACATTGCATTTGTGAATTCTGACAACTGAATACTAAGAATACTAATTAATAGCATTTTTGAAATTTTAATCTGTGCTAAAATTAACCTTTTTTTATCTATTTGAGAATAATTGTTTGACGATGAAAGAGAAATTACGGTTCAAAAATTGAATAATGGCCTATAAACATATTTATATGCAGTAAAAAAGGGAAGTAAATTATCATTTTGATCCAAAATTGTGTTTAACATTAAATAAAAAATGCATTGATCTATGAAAATTCCAGTTTAATATGTAGTTACAATATTTTTAATAATGAACAATTTAGGAAAGACATTTTTAAACATACATGGTGAAGAATAACAATCAATGAAACATTTTCCAATTGGGGCCATAGCAATGACTTCAACTTCATTACGACAGTAGTGGCTAACTCAATATTATTGTAAAATTAGATGATCTTTTTCGCTTCATTAGGATACTGTGCTATCACTACTTTACTAACTCAGTCTTCAGCTTTGATTTTATAACAGCTTAAAGGTTTGGTACAAGAGAAGTCACTTAATAAGAGATGCCTTTTGGCAACATATTTGATATTTTAATTGAATGAAATCTTTTATTCCTATTATTGGAAGTATTTTGAATCAAATATGCTGTAATTGAAAATCTGAATTTCTCTCTGCTACTTCTTCCCTTGTAGTTTCCACTTTTTTAGCAGCTTCTACGAATTCGTGCACATTATTTACTAAACACTTCCTTTTTTCACTCGGTCGAGAACTTGTCGCTTCACACTGCCTCCAATTGTACAAATACTGTACTGTACCCGTACCATGCAATGGTGCAAAATAGTTCCACGTAATGGATACTTTGTACTTTTGTTCCAGTGTGTTATGAGAGGCTGCTATGTATCTGCTCACGTCGAGGAGCCATTCAACTAATATCATCTCGTTCAGAAAATGATATAATTTTGTCTGCTGTACCTATTCAAAGCTGATGATATCGAATGATTACTAAATGAATGAAAACTTGATTTAAACTCACATTACAAATGCAGCTAAACAGTTTCCTCACCAAAACTTCATTACGACGTGATGTGTTAGGTAAACAACATTTTGTTCGGGTCATGGTTTTGCCAAAAGTGTTCCCATTTTTGTACAATTGAGGTGTTTCTTTGAATTCTCTTTGTTCCTTAAAACGCGATACTTTTTAACTCTATTTTAAACTTTTTTCTTTCTTCTGATTTTAAATCCTTTTATACATCTACTGGCTTTTCATGAATTTTTTCCCTTCTGCATCGGTATTATTTTATACTAAGACGATGTTTTTTTTATATTCGCCATATAATTTCCTTCTTGTTTTTTTCTTTGCGCTTTCTTTGCCTCTGCAGCTGCTGTAGGTGCCATAGTATAATTTTTCTAACATATTAAGAAAAAGGAGACGTTTTAACAAAAATAAGTCTACCACAAAATCGTTTGCACTTCACATTTTAATAGAAAAATGAAAAACATTTCTTTATGTACAATATTTAACCTAATGACAGGGTATGTGTGACTCACGTTACAAAATTAAATGCGTTCCATCTTTTAAGAAAAGGCACGAATTAAAATAAAATTTTTCATTTACTCTTAATCTTTATTCTTCATAAGTTTTTGTGACTCACGTTACATTATATTAAGCACTTTTTTCGAAGTTATTCCATAAATATAATTATTGATATCTGCTACAAAATTAAAAAATAATTTTCTCTACTTAAATCCCTCTTTCTATTATGTATGAAAACTAAACAAAAATAGACAATATTAGAAAAAATTGCAGACTGCCAAGTTCATTGTAAAAAATCTTCACGCCTCTCGTTTTAAAACAGCTGACCACGTACTTATAAAATAAATGCGTAAGGTGTTGCCAATTCAAATATAAAAACTTTAAACTATCTAGAAAAGAACTAAAGAAAAGTTCTCACTTGCAAAAAAAATTCTCACTTGCATGTCCCATGTTTCGTGGAATTGCTCATATATATGAAATTTTTTAAACGCTGTGAACGTCTTTTTCTTTGCATAAATTTCATTATATTTTCAATATTTATTATAGCTTTCGATGAGTGTCGTCAGAATTAAACTAATGCAAAAGAAAAATGCAAATAGTTTTCCATTTCCATTATTTTATTTTATTACCTTTATATAAACACATATATATACAACGCAACTACATTAAACACATATACAACGCAACTACATGGCTTCAACATTTATGTAAATGGACTGTATGAAAATATGAAAACAAGATATTATATTCTCTCAAAGATATATCTGTGTTTCACGCAAAAAGGAAAGTATATTTAAAGAGATAGTAATATTTTCTATGATAACCATGTTTATATGTGTGTTATGTTTATGTGAGTTAATTTATTTTTCAACGTTGAAATGATATTGCTTTAGAACTATAGAAATTAGGGTTGAAAGACTTTGTTTAGCTTTCGTTTTATAATCGTTGATATGTCACATGATCTTAACATTGAAATCGTTGTAGTTAGTCAGTCCTTTGTTCAACGTTAATTTGTATTTATCTAGCCATTTTTTCAAAGTTGTATTTGGGTGATATTACCGTTATTTAGTACATTGTTCAATGTGGATTTATTTTGATCTACCCATTTGTTCAACGTTGAAATTTGGGTATTTAGCCATTTGTTCCGTGTTGATTTGCTAAGATCCAGCAATTTTTCAACTTTGGAATTTGTTTGAGACCATTGGTATCCAATCCCTCATGCAACGTTTATTTGCTTAGATCTAGCCAAATTTTCAGCCGTAATGCTATTTGATCTTCCCATTCAAAGAACTCAACAAATAAATAGGTTTTTGTTTGTACTTGGTTTAGAAACAGATCGAATTCCTAAAGTCCTGAATGAGTATTAAGTTGTTTTTGATTATTTTTAGAATTGTGTACATATAATCTTTCTACGAGTCTTATATTTTTTATTATGATACTATTAAAGAATACCAAAACAAAATCCTTGTAGTGTTTCTGTTTTAAAATAATTTTAGTGTTAAATATGAATTATGAAAGCAACATTTGGAAAAATATGAATACCAAGCTTTATGTATTTTGAGGAAAATCTGTTTAATTAGGAATTTTTGTGACTAAAAACTGACCTCTTTTCTCCTGCTATTTTTTGCTTTATTAAACTTCGTTATTACTATTTTCATCAATTGAAAAAATGACGAACTAGAAAAATTCCCTTTAGCCATTTTATTTAAAAAATTATAGTTTCCAAAGTATATTATTGAACCACTTATTAAATTCAAAAAATCATCTTTCAAACTATTAAAATAAATGTTCGGAAAGCGATGTTCTCATATGCTTAAGAATACATAATTTAATTTTTCTCAAATGATTACAGATTATTCTAAAAACGGTGCAACCATTCCACTCATGATATTCAAGCTTCCCGTCACCTGCCTCAAGTTTCAAAATATCTTAAGTATTTTCGCTAACATTGTTTGATGAAAGTTATGATAATGCTCAGAATTAGCGGTAGATGGCAGCACTACAGTATCAAGAAAAATGTATTCTAAATTTTAAACATTAAGATTTTTTAAATGAATATTGATTCTTAAATAATTCTGCAACGGGTAAGGAGCATGGTTATAAACAGATATTACGGAGATTAGTTTTTAAATATTTCTTGCAAAAACGTTCCAGAGAAACATGGATTTTTTAAAATAAAATATTGAGCCCCGAACATATTTCTAAATGGAAATGTCGGCCCTTTCAAAATAAATATTATTTTCGATATCTATACGTGAGTCAAAACCACAAAGCACTGTTGAAAGTTGAAGGTATTTTTCTTTGCCTACGGTCAAAAAGACAATCACTACAACTTATTCGCTGATTTAGGAATTTCGTCCATTTAAAGAGGTAAAAAAAATATCATGTGCGTTTTCTTAAAGGTTTCAAGGAGTGAACAATTTTTCAAATCAAACGTGTGTGGTGTCTGTTATTCGTGATAAAAACCTTATTCAACCTAGAAAAAAGAAATTTTGCTCAAAGGTGGCTTGGAAACTGAAGATATATACCTCGGGGTTCAATTTTCAAAATTTTGAGTTTTAGATGGGAAAAAAATGAAAAACGAATGCATTTTTGGTCTATGTGAAAAGGGCAGTTTCTGCACGAGCACGAGACATCAGTCAGACTCAAATCACTTTACCAGTATTGCTGGAGAAACAATTTTTTTCCAAAAATTATTTTTACAGAATTTAAATTCTAATTCTCTTATGTTTTAATTTATTTTTTATTTCTTTCCAAAAAATGAAAATAATTCCGAATATTTGGGATGTAACAATGGGGAGATAATTGGGAATAATGTGATGGAAATTAGACAGTTCTAGCCCCAAATTTGAATATTCCTTGCCTCACGTCCATGCTCACTTTCTCTCTTTTGAATGTATATATACTATTTTAAAAAGTTTAATTACTATAGTTTTAAAGATTTCTACATTAATTTTTCATTAATATTTCGAGAAATAATCTTATTTACCTGTGGTAGAAAGATAGACTGACGAGAGATTTTTTATGCATCTAAACTGTTCATGGGCCCGGTTGGAAGAGTAAAGGATTAGCAACTAGATGATTGTTAGTTCGAATCCAACCAAAGACCGTCGTGTACAAAGGGGCTAGTGCACGTTAAATCTACGTGGCCTCAAATGTCCTCATGTTGGCGTGGTATGGAAGTTTGGAGAGTGGGGTGCCAGCTCAGATGTTGCCTCGTCATCTGACCGTGGTTCAAAATTACGTGGTGTTGTTCCCGGATCTTTACCTTTGGGATTGATCCCGAACCAGTGTCAATAGCCCGTTGTGTTGCTCCAGTACGAGGTTAATTAACTACCTACCTACCTAAACTGTTCATAGACGTGGCAGGTATTTCCTGCACATAATCCGAACGTGGTATCACTTGACGTTTTTCGAATACGGTTTTAGCACGTCGCCAATAACAATTTCAAAGAATTCCGAATTGATGTGATAGTTGAAAGGTCAACGCCAATTAGATTAAACGCCGAAACGGCTGTAAATTAAAATTTTAATCGACGTTGTTCGGATCAAATATGGCCCTTGTACCATAAAACCCAACCCAATCAACAATTTACGTGACGAAAAAGCATTGCTTGGCACAGGCCTTTGCGCCATAAAAAACTCAACAAATCATGGTGTACAAGATTTATGGTTGGTTGTTTTGGGGTTTTATGGTGCAAGGACCATATTTGGTCATTTTCGGCCATGCTGCGCCAATATTTGGTCATGCTTCGCCAGACACAAGACATATAATATATATTAATAGGCATACACACGCATGAAAGTTTTTACTGACAAAGAGAGAAATACACCCAGGGAGGAATGCACCGGACAGGAATCGAACCTGCGCAGCCTACAACTCGAAGGTTGCTAGCGCAGTGGACATACCCACTGAGCCACGGCGGCCCTACAAGACTCATGATGTTAGAAAATTTAGAAAATACTCTGCACTGTAGGCAATGTCTAATTTCAAGTGATTAAAATATTATAGTTATCTGGTAGAACTATGAAAATAACCCCCCATTTCAATCAATATTATTAAGTTCAAGAGCACATTTCTATAATTTAAGCCTCATGAAACAGAAATTAATTTCAACCCGAGCGCCTCCATTTTTTCATTTTTCCAAAATTACTCGCAGACGTCGAAGCCTTCGTTAACGTACGCCTTCAACTTCATTATTTATTTAGTGTTGTTTTGGTGGTTATTTAATTACCAGACTGCAACTTTCTGTGAAGTTTGAAAACTTACTTAACACAAAATAAACTCATTCGGCATTGCGAGGTTTCCTTTCCAATTAATACATCCTATCGCTTTCTGAATTAAGCTTATCTGCCATATAACTTATGTATCGGATAACTGCAAATATATTATTTAAAGGTACCATTGGAAAATATAAACCTTGCATTGCGACATAAAGTCAATATGAAATATTACCTGAAGGCATAATGTTTGAGTGGGTGTACTTTCAATTAGCTATATGATGGAAAACGATACCACTTAATCTATATAAGAAATGTGACTAAGGTAAAAGTAACATTTCTTATATAGCTATTGGTAAGATTAGACTTCATTCACATTATATTAAGACGTCTTTTAATGGTTATTTTTCCTGTAATTTTATGGGGTTGCTGTAGCCCGGTTGGAAGAGATATGGATTAACCTTTAGCGTTGCGAGTTCAAAATTCGATCCAACCAAAGACCATCGTGTACGTGGGGCTGATGCATGTTAAATCTGTCGTTGCCTCAAATATCCTCACGTTGGCGCAGTGTGGAAGTTTGCAGAGTGGTGTTGTCCTTGCTCTGACCGTGGTTCGAAATTATGTGGTGTTGTCCTTGATCTTTCCCTTGGGGATTGATCCCAAACCTTCGCCAATAGCCCGTTGTGTCGCTTCAGGGCGACGTTAATTAACTACCTACCTACCTTATTCCTTGAACAAAGTTCTCAAATGCACCATAAAAAACCCACAGAAAATTTTAAATCTCTAGTAATTACAAAAAAGCATTGACGTTTTAGTCATTAAATGCCTCTTTTTTATTGAACAAAAGCAAACTCCCCGTGCACCACAGAAGTACAACAGGAGCTTACAGGAGTAAGTTGATTTAACAAAGAAAAAGTGGAAAACAATTTAACTAAAATTACAAGAGTTTAGGAACTTGACAAATGAGTAGAAAATCAGATTAGATTTAACAAAAACATTGAGTTTCACTGGCCATGTTTTACCTAATTTTCTCAAATCATTTTGAAGGCACATTCTTGAATAAATACATTGTAGTCACGAATCACGAAACACTGAAAGCTGAGGAAAGGACATAAAAGTTTAAAAGTTAGTTGGTTTCACTCCTGACATTCCATAGAAATTGAATAACAAGTTAAATAATGTAGCTATAGCTATGAAATTTTGCATTCATATTCTTTAAAGCTGTAAATAGGACAATAGAAAATCGATATACTTGGGCATTTTAGGGCATTGCGTTTTGGGCATCTTTAATCAGAAAACTTTTGAACTCAAACTATGATCCCTTTAAGTAAGCTTATCCCAAATTTTTGAGAACTCGTTTTTTTTCAAGAAAGAACTAATACCAATCCGTCACGCCTGGGACATGTCTGGCCACTTTGAGATGTCACATACGTGACGGCTTGATTGTAGCTCTTTTTGAACAATAGCACGGATTCCCACAATTGGCGCGCTGTTGATGAAATAAATAATCACTTACGGCGATCACCAAACACGATTTTGAGTACGTTAGAACTTTCCCTTGAGAGCCTTAACCACCTTTGTAAGAATACAAAGGTGGTTAAGGCTCTACTACCCAAGGTCATAAGTAGTCTTACCGGAACCGTACTATACACGATTTGATTTTGTGAAGGTCTTGAAAGATAACATAAATAAATCTGATAAATAAAGATATCTGGTCAGTTTTGCTAATGACAAGATATCTCATCCATTAAGATATCTGGTCAGTTTTGCTAATGACAAGATATCTCATCCATTAAGATATCTGGTCAGTTTTGCTGACAAGATATCTCATCCATTAAGATATCTGGTCAGTTTTGCTAATGACAAGATATCTCATCCATTAAGATATCTGGTCAGTTTTGCTAATGACAAGATATCTCATCCATTAAGATATCTAGTCAGTTTTGCTAATGACAAGATATCTCATCCATTAAGATATCTGGTCAGTTTTGCTAATGACAAGATACCTCGTCGAGATAACCACCAGGAGGGTTAATACTTGGAAATTGGTTTCAACGATAATTATGTACACAGCAAGCATTTTATTTTATGAAGTAAGAATGAAAGGTTAGAGTTTCAGTTTTGAAAGACAACGATAATGTTTCGAAATGGTATTTTCACGAAGTGGAAGGCTCATTTTTATAGGAAAATTTTGAATGGAAAAATTTGTTTGAATTGCATATTTGCGTAAATAGGAAATGCTTTATGTTTATTCTTTACGGATGGAGGCTAAAGCATCGTTACTTTTCATTAGCAAATGCTTTATAGGTTCGTTTCATGATTTCATTTTAGTGAATGGCAAAACAAATATTACTTTCTTTTGTTAGAAAGCTTTTAATTCCATTCCTTTTATTAATTGCATCAAGAAAAGTAGTGCTCAGTTCTCAGTAAACACGTGCTGTTTAATCTCAATGAAGAGGATTTATCTGGTCTTACTAATTCATTTTACGTTGAACAGACTATTATATCTGATATATGCTATCAAATATTTATTACTTAGAAAATTTTAAGTGTTATGGTGTTTACTGCGAGAATTCCTTTTATAAATGTTCCCTTTGGCAATGACAAAGAATGAATTATTTTTAAAAGCGATTTGTTTCATATTTTGGCATTTCGTTCCCTTTGTTCATTTTATATTTCGAAGTCTTTCTAATTTCATCTAAAGAATATGAAATTAGAAAGACTTCGTGAGAAAACTTAGAAAGAAATGGTGTTCAGTTTTCTTTGTTTAATAACGGAAGACAGCTTAGACTATAGATTACAATTTAAAAGGTGAGTTGTAAGCTGAGACTATAAAAATATTAAACTATAGACTAAAAATATTTAAGACTATCACTAAGACTAAATGAACTAAGAGCCTACTTAAGACAGACTGAGACTACTTAAGATTAAGCCTGTATGAACTAAGAGACTATTTAAGACTAAATGAACTGAGCCTACTTGACTAAGACTGAGACTATAAACTAAGAGACTATAAAAGACTGTAACTAAGGCATAACTATAGAAACTAAGGTTGTAGACTACAAAAAGCTAATCGTTACAGGTGTTTTAACATGTCTCGGTATATTATTCACTGTTTTTTTTATCAAAGGTTCACAATATTTTTCTAAATTCATTCTTGGTAAAGCACGTAAAATGTAAACCATTATTTACATTCATTGCTGCGAAGGATATTAAGATTCTGTTGGTTATTGGATTTGAAATAAGTACTTTAGAAAGATGCTAGCTAGAGATTGTATTTGGCAAAATTGAATACCAATTATCTTTTTGTTAATATAAATAGGTACTAATGAGCGTTCATTTCGATGCATAAAGTCAGATACCTTCGAATATTTCACTTTATTTTCTTTTTTCCACAAACGCGAAGTATGCAAAATTTATCAATCGTTGGCTTAAAGCAAAAACTCATAAACTGATATTTTTTCGGAGACACTAAATACTCATTTTCGTGATGAGGAGAAATATATCGTCACGGTAATCTGTTTGAAAAATATAACCCTATCAAAATACCTACAATTTTTTTTAAATCCAAACATTAGTAGTTAGTTTTTAAACAGCTGTACAGTAACATTTTTTGTCGGTTAATGAGTTAATAAATTAATTTAGTAAGTTAGTAGTACAAATCATTGGGAGTCATAATGGTTCAATGAATTTGAGTTAGTTGATCGGAAAATTTGAATTAAAAAAAGTTACCTGCAATATTTTTACCCTCCAAGTGATTGACGAGGACCTCATCCATCAAGATCTGCACAATTTCACTAATGACGTGATATCGCCGACTTTTTTTATGACGATAAAATCAAGATCTGGTCAGTTTTCTTCTAATAACGAGATATCTCGTCGAAACAGTCACCAGGAGGGTTACGGGATAGAATGATTATCGTAATACTTTTACCTCCATACGTTTCTCCCGAGATAACTCCATACTGTTTTCTAGGAGCATGGTCAGTAACTTGAAATTCTAAATGCGTTGTTAAGTTACTTTCAACTTTTTCGGTTAAAATCTAGTTGACTAGCTTGAGCTTTGGCATTAGTTTACTTTATCCCGCCCTTCTTCACGTTCACTAGACTGGTCTTGGAGAAGAATAACTATCGCCGAGCTCAAGGACGTGCCGTCAACTAGAGTTTGAACCATTTTTCAAACTGATAAGTTAAAAAAATTATAAATATTTTGATGCAAGAAACAATGGGGGCCCGCCGTAGCCCAGATGGTAGAGTTGTGGATTAACAACCGGAGGGTTGCGAGTTCGGAACTAGGTCCAACCAAAGACTGTCGAGTACACGGGGACTGGTGCACGGTAAATCTGTCGTGGCTTCGAATGTCCTCACGTTGTTGTGGTGTGGAAGTTTGGAGAGTGAGGTGCAAGCTCAAGTGTCGACCTCGTCATCTGAACGTGGTTCAAAAATACGAGGTGTTGTCCTCGTATGTTTCCTCTCGGGATTGATCCCGGACCGTCGCCTATAGCACTTTGCAATGATTCTGTGCGACTTAAATTCAACAACCAACCAACCAACTAACCAACCATTATTGCTTTGCAATCTTTGGGAGCTGGCGAGCAGGTTGGTTAGTTCGTTTTGACGTAGAACTCGCCTTCCTTCATTATGGGAGAGTAACTTGGGAATTCAGCGTCACAAAAATGCAATCTATTCTCTTCAATGCTGATCGCAAATGAAAAGAAACATTTAGCTAAATGCACATACTACTGGATAGAGGAAATAGCAGCGCACATCAAACGAAATCTAAACAGCCGCTGCTAGTTGAGCAAAAGCGAGTCAGCAACGTCGTGAAGCTGGTCAAACTTGGCGAGAAGTAAGTTTATGGCAAGCTAAAGGGTGAATTATCCTCCTTGTTATTCAGAATAAGTTATTCTCAGCAAAAATAATGCTGCGTAAAACTATCGATAAAGAGGTCATTTAAATAATTGCATAACAATCGCTACCTCTTGTTTTCAGCGCCTGTTAAACTTATTAATTTATATTGCTAACTAGCTGAATTACCCGGCGTTGCTCGGGTTGAAATGGTTAAATGTTGCTTGAAAATTGAATTAGAATAAGCACTTTTCTTTCACAGAAAAATGCTATCATTTAAGTTGTACGGAAAATACGTTTTAACTTTTTAATAGCTTCTACAATATACTTCGGACGCAAATACATGCATTTAATTCCTGCATATAATAATATTGCATAATATTGCAATATGTAAAAGATTAAGACATAAAGACAAACAGAAACGAAATTCCGACGAAAAAATGCAAAATTCTAAAAAACGAAAGATGCGCAAAGTGCAGTTTCAACTACTGTTTAAATACTCTCGCAATCAAGTCGTGGCGCTCACTGGGTAATTGATTGGTAAGAACCTCCTTGATCTCCGTCCAAATCGGATTGCAGGTGAAGGTGATAAATAAGACTGGTCTCCCGTACGTCCTCATGTACGTCATAGCATCTTGTGTGTATTCGTGTATGTGTCTGGGACTGCAACTCATCTCCTGTAAATGTAGCTGGTAGTACGACTAAGGCACCGAGGTTTTCAACGTTCCCGTCATTTGCCACAGCATCTCTCAGGTGAATATATCAACTTTCAGTTTACGTTGATTTAGACGAATGTAAAGGAGACGCTCACTCTCGACTTTAGCCTACATATCGACGATGAACTGATGAAACAATTGCCTGCAGTTCAATACGTGGTTCTGCTCAGTATCTCGAACCATTAATCTGTACGCATTGAAATCCTTCGCTGAAACTTTCTTGCTGGTTGTTTCACCTGTTCTTGGGTTGATCTGCCTCAGATTAAAATGATATCCATCTTCACCATGGGGGAATATCACTGGGTACTGCAGAGCATCATAAGATCGATGTGTTTCCGAAATACGCTGCAATGATTCACCTCGTCATTGAATAACGATATCCCGTTGATGAAACTCATCTCCTGATATAACCACCGCGACTTCATCTGCTTGAGGAGAGTTAAAGCGCCGCTCGTGTTCGCCTGCTGGTCTTCGGTCTGCTCTTATGACTACTTTAAATTCATCTGTTGGCATACGTTCCAATGCTGTTTCAAAGGTTTTAATAAGATTATTGTGCTCATGAAACATCCTCTGTAAGTTTAACACAATCTGACGTCTTGTTCCCGAGATGTAGGCGCACTTCTGATCAGTTTCCATTTGTTCGTTTTGAATAAAATATAGTTATAGAAATTTTGGTGGTTGATCTGGCAGCGGAAGCAACGATCCACTCTATGGTAAATCTGCCCTTGCACCTAGAATGTCGACGGAAATCCGGGCTGTCCAACAACTCATGAGGCACCGAATAATGTCATTTGGAAACATGAGTTGTATTTTCTGATGTAACTAAGAAAATGCTTCGACTCTGACGTATCTCCTGATGTGTAAGTCAAAAGTTCTTGTGGTGGTGGTTCCAGTTGGAAGAGTTTAACTTTTCCATTTTTACAGCAAATACCAGTAGACTCTGATTTAAACTTTTTGGCTTGACAGTAACTACAAACCATTTCCATTTTCCCGATGGTAACACTTGCATGCAGCGAGTAGTCTTTATGTGAATGGTAGTGGAATTCTTCCTATGCTAAGCTAAAATGGTGCGCAGTCCGTGATCGTTTGGCTCTATCTCTCTTATCCTGTAGTCGGGCCTCACGCTGCTGTGCCGTCTCTGTTGCTCTAGATGTAGTAGCACTATCCCTCTTATCCTGAAGTCGGGACTCACGCTGCTGTGCCGTCTCTGTTGCTCTAGATGTAGTAGCTCTCTTTCATATCCTGTAGTCGGGCCTCACGCTCCTGTGCCGTCTCTGTTGCTCTAGATGTTGTAGCTCTCTCGCAATCGCAAGTCTTCTATTCCTCTCCTCGGAAGTTTCTTGTCTACGCTCATCTTTCATCATTTTAGCCGTTAACTGCACTTGGCCGATCGCCTTCCGCTTCCTTGGAGGCATTGCTCAGCAAAGAAATCTGTCAATGAATACAAAGAAATGCTATTTCATAAAATAAGCAAAAGGCACACTCTCACTGAGCAATGAAATTGATTACAGAATACAATAAAAATAAAAAGCTAATATAAACTGAATGGTAAGACAAATTTAAAATTGCGAAGTACTTACATCAGTTTAGGAGAATATCAAATTTTTAACACAAATAAAAAATATTAATGCCTTACTTAAAAGCTGTCAATCAAAATACTCAAACACAGAATTCTAAATCATACTAAAAAATAAACTTTTATTCTGGTTTTAAAAAAAAGCATTAATTCTGATCCCCAATTAAACTTATTTAAAAAATTAAGCAAAAGGCATACTCTCAATGAGCAATGAAATCTATTATAGAATATAATACAAAGCTAAAATTAACGAAAAAACGAATTTAAAATTATGTAGTACTTACATCAGTTTAAAAATATAAATCCAAAATGTACACTATCACTATCGAATAAAGTAGGAAACACTATACAATCAACTAAAAGAGCGAAATAAAACTGCCAGATTCACTGAAAGATGATAAACTGGAAGACTTACCGAGCTAGCTTCCTCTAAATACGACCAGCTAAGAATCGAGTGAGTACTGGAATGTTCTCCACCATGAGTCCAAGGAAGTTTCCGTTTCCCCAACTTTCTAGAAAGTTCTACAAAGTTTTATAAAAAAAGTAAACATTAATTCTGGTGCTGCCAGATACCGAGTAGCAAAATTACGCTTTTATGATCATTGAGTTTTTCGTTTGTGCTTTTCGGAATAACGGTGCTTGAGTTAGAAATAAATGTAATCGGTGTAGACAAATTAAACTGAATAGATAAAATTTTTTCAAAAAGCAGAAGGTCGATTTTACAGAATTTTTCAGAAAGAAAATCACTGCTTTCAACGGAGGATTCACATGTATCTATTCCGGACATTTTAAAATAAGTTACACGCCTTACCTAAAAAGCCTTGTGAAACAGAATTCTACAAATCATTACGTGTTCAATAAATTATTTAAGGAAAGTTGGTCGAAATATACACCAACTTTCCTTGAAAATAATCCTTGAACTCCTGAAAACCTTTCCTTGAATTTCCTTGCAAGCATAAATATTTTAAAATATTCTTTCCCTTCATCAATAAAATATCTATAATTTATTTACATCATGGGAAGAACTAAAAAGTCAGTTCAAACATAAATACTGTAATTTAATTTGTTTCGGAAAAAATTGTTTTTCGATCAACAGTGGTAAAGCAACCATCGCTGCCTAAAGCAATTAATCTATGCTCAATGTTATTTCTATGGCGATTTCGAATAGTTTTTAGCCCCCCAGGGCCAATAGAACGGGGGTTAAGAGTTAGCCTATGCTGACCGCAGTGTTCTAAAGTATAAGTGTACCACATTTGGTGTGAATTTGTCAAACGGTGTAGATTTGTATAGAAAATATACACACATACATACACACACACACACATATACACACATCCTATTTTATATATATAGATTATAAAGAAAAGAAAAGTCGTTCAATGTGAATCACCATTTGAAGCAAGTGATGTGGATACTTGTCATTAGTTGCATCAGGCGGCAAAACACTAAGGTGATGCATTTATCATTCTTTATTCAATTACGCCGTGCTCATAATTGCAATGGCGCATTAATGTATTCAAATTGAATCGAAATGAAATTAAAAGGAAACAAAAGTGCGAAAGAAACAACTGACATCCACTGGTTGATTAATTTCCATTTCGCAACTACAAAAGTTTCTTTGCAAGAAGTTGGATATTGGGAACTGGGAATTTTTCATTTGTACAAAAAAATATTAAATATCATTCAACATTAGAAAAGTGTTAGAGTACAACGCGTATTTTTTTGTTTTATAATAATACATACAAGTTGTTCGGTTATTTAAATAACAGGTTCAATTTCTTTGAAGATAAAAGATGTAAAACGTTGCACAATCGACAACATATGGGAGCTTAAAGTGCAGTTTGTCGCTGTTTTGGCGACTTTTGACGTTGACCAATCAACTATCAAAAACCAGTTCGGAATTCATTCTTTGGTATTTTTATTAGCGACGTGATGAAATCGCATTCGAAAACCAAGCCGTGACACCACTTCCGAATACTGTTAAACCTGTCGTGGCCTCAAATGTCCTCACGTTGGCGCGGTGGGGAAGTTTGGAGAGTGGGGTGCCAGCTCGGATGTTGGCTCATCATCCGACCGTGATTCAAAATTACGTGGTGTTGTCCTCGGATCTTTTCCTTTGGAATTGATCCCGGACCGTCACCAATAGCCCGGTGTGTTGCTCCACAGTGTAACATTAATTAAAAATACCTACCTACCCGGACCGTCGCCAAAAGCCCGTTGTGTTGTTCAAGTGGGACGTTAATTTAACTACCCACCACTGCGAAAACCCTACTGCCACCTACATTTAGCCTGACAGAAAATGTCACTCTTTGAGAATCTTTCCCTTTCTAAAAAGTTAATGTAACCAATCTCTAAGATTGGTTACATTAACTTTTTAGAAAGGGAAAAAACAAATTATTAGGCACTATTTTCATATGATTAATGGAAGTATCACTAATTATCGCAAGCCTCAGTAACCTCCAATGTAATTAACGTTGATGTTAGCCGGAGCGCTCCCCAAATATAATGGCGGTGACTGGCTTAGCATGTGACCATCCTGGTTCTAATGCCAGTTTATCAAATTTTTTGAATTCGAAGTTCCTCAGATTTTGGGTCTGGTATTTCATTTAATGTTAGCATTTATTATCTTTATTATTCTGAAAACTAAGTTTCTGGTTTCTTAGTTTCTTTCCATCAAAACACAAGATTTCTGGTTTTCTTTCCATCAAAACACAAGGTTTCTGGTTTTCTTTCCTTCAAAACACAAGGTTTCTGGTTTTCTTTCCTTCAAAACACAAGGTTTCTGGTTTTCTTTCCTTCAAAACACAAGGTTTCTGGTTTTCTTTCCTTCAAAACACAAGGTTTCTGGTTTTCTTTCCATCAAAACACAAGGTTTCTGGTTTTCTTTCTTTCAAAACACAAGGTTTCGGGTTTTCTTTCCTTCAAAACACAAGGTTTCTGGTTTTCTTTCTTTCAAAACACAAGGTTTCGGGTTTTCTTTCCTTCAAAACACAAGATTTCTGGTTTTCTTTCCATCAAAACACAAGGTTTCTGGTTTTCTTTCCTTCAAAACACAAGGTTTCGGGTTTTCTTTCCTTCAAAACACAAGGTTTCTGGTTTTCTTTCCATCAAAATACAAGGTTTCTGGTTTTCTTTCCTTCAAAACACAAGGTTTCTGTAAAGCAATTTAAACATTAACAATATAAATGTCCCACTTAGAGTATTCTGTGTCTAAGAACGATATATTCATTAAAATTGAAACAGGTTCTGAACATAATATTATGATTGGTACACGTTGGCGTGGCATGGAAGTTTGGAGAGGGATCAGCTCAGGTGTTGCCTCTCCATCTGACCGTGGTACAAAATTACGTGGTGTTTTCCCCGGCTCTTTCTCTTTGGGATTGATTCCGGACCGTCACCAAGAGCCCGTTGTTGTTAATTAAAATACCTACCTACTTGATTGGGAGGTAGGTACTTGAATTTATGTCGCACTGTAGCAACACAATGGGCTATTGGTGACGGTGAAGGATCAACCATAAAGGAAAAGCTCCTAGGACAACACCTCGTAGTTCTGAACCAGAGTCAAATGACGAGGTCAACACCTGAGCTGTCACCCCACTCTCCAAACTTCCAAACCACTCCAACGTGAGGACATTTGAGGTCATGTTAGATTTAACGTGCACCAGCCCCTACCTACACGACGGTCTTTGGTTAGATCGAGTTTTAATCAGTTTTCCGGAAATATAAAAAGGAACACAAAATACATATGTTCCAGGTGATAATTCTTGTTACATAAATAGTGAACATATCCGCATTGCAAATACGTTTTTAAATACAACAGAAAAGTTTCTTGTTAACATAAATTCGACACCATTACACCACTAATATTTAACTTGCGTTAAGAACAGAAAGCAAAAAAGCTCTTCGACGGTACACTTTGACACACTGAAAGTTTGTCCGGAAAAATTCATTTCTCGAACAATCGAGCCGTGGAAAAACATTGAATTTAAAATTCTTTTTCAGTCTTTCTTTTTCCGATAGTAATTAGGTAGTCGAACATAGATTACACTTTTCCACTCTAATACAAACTATTCTTACATAATTTCCTTTGCGATTAGCGGAAAAAGTGTTTCACCCTAACTGTCAAAATTTAAAGAACATTTTCCTAGTTTATAAACCTAAAAAAAAACATTTCCCGCCCCTGTCATTAGCAATATTTGCCACCACAGCAGCGAAAATCGATAGAACGCATTGTTCTGTTTGAAAAGAAAAGTTGTTTTATGATTTCTTAAGTGAAATAAATTATCTTTGAATTAGTTCGGACAGTGTCCAAGTTGCAATGAGGAAATTTAAAACCACGGTTTTTTTTTATATCTGACTGTTTATAATGATTACTTATGTTTCTATTTGTTTCTCGAATTTTGAATTAATTTTTTTTCACAGGGGGGGGGGGGTAATTCAATTAACGTCACACTGGAGCAACACAACGGGCTATTGGTGACGGTATCAATCCCAAAGGGAAAGATCGAGGACAACACCACGTAATTTTGAACCACGGTCAGATGACTTTTTTTTTCACCGGAAAAATTGGTTAACATTAATGGGAGTGTTTCAAACTATGGGGGATATTTCAATTAACGTCACACTGGAACAACACAACGGGCTATTGGTGACGGTCCGGGATCAATCCCAAAGGGAAAGATCCGAGGACTTCAAACTATGGAAATGGGAAGGTTGGTTTTGGGTTTTATGGCGCAAGGGCCATATTCGGCCATGCTTCGCCAAACACAATACAATACCAAGCAATTGACATAAGATAAACAATATCAAGTAATTGACTCATACAGTGAAAGCTTTACTGACACAGAAGAAATAAATACACCCAGGGAGGAACGCACCTGCCAGGAATCGAACCTGCTCCGCCTACAACTCGAAGGTTGCTAGCGCAGTGGGCATACCCACTGAGCCACGCTGCCCTGGTATCGGTATCGGTATTTTCAATTAACGTCACACTGGAGCAACACAATGGGCTATTGGTGACGGTCCGGGATCAATCCCAGAGGGAAAGATCCGAGGACAACACCACGTAATTTTGAACCACGGTCAGATGACGAGGCAACACCTGAGCCCACGCGGCCCTGGATATGCGACGGAAAACAACAAACGTAATTAAGGTAGGCATTGGTAGGTAGGTATTTTAAGTAACGTCGCATTGAAGCAACACAGCGGGCTATTGGCGACGGTCCGGGACCATCCGAGGACAACACCAAGTAATTCTGAACCACGGTCAGATGACGAGGTCACACCTGCGCTTGGCACCCCATTCTCCAAACCACACCACGCCAACGTAAGGACTTTGAGGCCCGAACAGATTTAACGTGCACCAGTCCCCCTTTGTACACGATGGTCTTTGGTTGGATTCGAACTCCGGTTGCTAGTCCGTTACTTTTCCAACCGGGATACCGTGGCCGCAGCGTCGCATTGGAATGAAATAACGGGCTATTTACGAGGGCTGGTGCATTTTAAATCTGTCGTGCCTCAAATGTCCTCATGTTGGCGTGGTGTTGAAGTTTAGAGAGTTTGGTGCCAGCTTAGGTGTTGTACTCGTCATCTGATCGTGGTTCAAAATTACGTGGTGTTGTCTTCGGATCTTTCCCTTGGGGATGGATCCAGGACCTTCGCCAATAGCCCGTTGTGCTGCTTCAGTGCGACGTTAATTAAAGATAATAGCTACCAACCACCACGTCAAGACAACCCCCCATCCGGAGGGTTAAAGCACCTTCCTTTTGTGCAAGAACCGTTAATATGATTCTAACACTTCATTTTTAACATCAACTCTGGAGCGCTGTAAAGTCATAGTTTTATTTTCTGGAAATATATCAGAGTAAACCACTTTGACGTGGATATTATGTCAGCGAATATTTGGTTGACATGTTTTTTTTTAGTGGAAAGTTTTATGTAAGCGGAAGGATATCAAAAAGTTACTCGTGCAGGTGGCATGTTTCATCAGCATCACTGCCATAGGATGACGGCCATACAAGGAAGCCTGACCCGCTTTGAGTTTGCCAGCTATGAATTTACTTAAAAAATGTTATGATGGATGTGCAGTATGCATTTATGGTTTTGTTTAGAATCCGTGCCAGTAATATCGGTCATATTTATTCAAATTACAACGGTAATTTTTTTTAAACGAATAATATTTAAGCATGAAAAAGTGATAATAAATACAGAATAACAATTAATATCAACTCAGAATGCTAATTTTCGAGTTAAATATGTTTTATTTATGAGTAAATCGTTGGTGTGGTGTGTAAGTTTGGAGAGTGGGGTGCCAGCTCAGGTGTGACCTCGTCATCTGACCGTGGTTCGAAATTACGTGGAATTGTCCTTGGATCCTTCACTTCGATGTTGATACCGGACCGTCGCCAATAGCCCATTGTGTTGCTCCAGTTGACGTTAGTTAAATACCTACCTATTTAAGAGTAAATATGCTATTAAAAATTTCATTCATTTTTTAGTTTAGTCATTCAATTTTAAAAGTGTCAAAAACTAAAACATTTTTAAAGAATGCCAGAATCTCATATTTTTTCTATTTGAGCAGTATGAGGCCTTTTCCGTCAAGCTAAATGTAGGCAGCGGCAGTGTTTTTATGGTTGAACGTGTCTGCTGTACGTATTCACCGTGACGTCACTTGGCTTGGCTTTCTTATACGATTTCAGCACGTCGCCAATGGAAATTCAAGATTCAATTCGACGTATTAATGAATTTTTTTATAATTAACATTTCTGGTTGCTATCTTGACGAGGTATCTCGTCATTTGCAAAACTGACCAGATCTTGTTGGACGAGATATTTCGTTATTAGAAGAAAACTCGATCACGATCATTACAAGAAAACTGACCAGATCTTGAACTCGTCATCATTAAAAAAATCGGCAACATTTTGATGACGAGATATCCCGTCAATTGCAAATTGGTCATATCTAACGAACAAGATATCTCGTCAAAACCACTTGGAGGGTTAAGTGATCAACGCTAATTAGATTAAACGCCAAAAACATCACCAAAACGGCGATAAAATACATTTTAAGGTAACCCCAATATGTATCATATGAGAGCATTTTAGCCAATGACCTAAGTAAATGTAGCCTGCGTGTACAGCTTCATGTTATTTATTCCGATCGCTCGGTTTGAAGATTTTCGGTCAAGTTTTAGTGAAGAAATCACGAATTGGGAATGTAGGATTAAATGACGAGCGTGAGCAAGATTGATTGATCCTCGTTTGTACTTCAATAGCCAATCGGCCCAAGCCGATTCCCCAGTCCACGTGACATATTTCTGAGATCTGAAGACAGCGACTTCTGCCAATGCTTAGGGGCCAAAGTTTATGGAATAGAGTATAGGGAGTCTTAAAGCCTTGCGGGGTAAGTACTATTCGTTAGTTTGGCGTGTAATCTGCCGAGTTTAGTACAGTTCTAAGACCTGCTTCTCATCAGAACAGAACAAGTCACTAAAGACAGTAAACCCCATAGGAAAGGAAAAGATCAATGGAGTACCTCGTGTCTGTACATACCTGAAGGAGATGCGCCCGTTAGGATTCTTAGGAGAAGGAATTAAAATTCATTTACTTGATTTCTTCATTTGTTCTGAGATGTTATAACTTTACGTGTGATTCCAACAGCCTTCCTTATATCTTACGTGTCAGGACAAAAGGGGTTAAGTCAAAATGGCTACTTCTCAGAATTTTAATTTGAATATTTTTCTCACAAATATTCGGAAGAAAGAAAAGAATGCTATGATATAAATAATTGTTAGATTCGTAGATTCATTTAGTTTTAATTTTAAGCATATATTACTTTTTAAATTATAACGATGCACTTGATTCCTTTGAATCCTCCAAAAGTCAGACTTAACCCTTTTTTCCCTGATACGGAAGATATAACAAGACAGAAATGTTCTTTTAGCGTAATATAGGAATTAAAATTATTGAGAAAAATTCGAGTTCAATACTATTCCCCGTAACCGCAGGTAATAACATTCCATAGGTCTTGACCTGATGCGTTTATCGGAGCTATAAAGGGTGCTTCAAAGCATCAGAGCGACATCTGGATTTGCCAGAGGTCGCTGTTCGACAGTTGTATCAGTTTGTATTCTATCCATCCGTCAGCGATATCAGGGGGCATAACTATTGGTGAACGCAACTTTAAGCACTTCCAGTATCACAGTACAGTTCAACTTCTGTCAAACTAAAATTGGGGCAGCGGTAGCCGGGTTGGAAGAGAAGCGGATTGGCAACTGGTGGGTTGCGAGTTCGAAACTAAATCCAACCAAAGACCGTCCTGAACGTGGAAGCTGGTGCATGTTAAATATGTCGTGCCTCAAATGTCCTCAGGTTAGCGTGGTGTGTAAGTTAGGCAGTGGGCATATCTGATCGGGGTTCAAAATTACGAGTTGTCCTCGGACCTTTCTCTCTGGGTGTAATCATGCATCGTCACCAATAGTAAGTTGTGTTGCTCTATGCGAAGTTAATTCAACTACTTACCTACCCACCAAACTGTTAAATTAGGGCAAATAAAAATTTTGCTCAAATCCTTGCTGTCTTTCATTTCTTTACCCTAGTGTACCCTCAAGCAAATCCGGGTTTATAGGCATACACTCCATATGAAGTCTACTATTATGTCGCGTGAACCAATCAGATGACGAAGCAATGGATAGTCGTCTTCTCCCGTCTCTTGGACCAATTAGATGATGAATGTTATTTTCCACTCGGCAGACGAAAGTTTTCTTAGGGCCACATTACTACTAGTTTAGATTACATGATCCTGGGCACATAAATAGGTTACCATTACTCTGTTATTATATCTTCTCTATGGTTTTAAGGGTTGAAGGAACTAATGCTTTTCCAGCAAAGCGCTGCCATGTGAAAAAAGTGGTATTACTACACAGGGGTTGGATTCGATAGATACTAAGCTGACTGATTGCTCATTGCATGAGACTGTGAGAGCCATCTAGCAAAACCAGCACGCAAAATTAAATTTTATAAGGAAAGTGTGGTGAACATAGCCAACATTACAATAACTTACAGTACAGTTGTATCTCTAATAGGGTGTGGTGGAATCAGTTATTTTGCTGCATTATGCAAATGACGACTCGTTCCTGTCAATCGAACAGGGTGTAAATCTTGTTCTGTGCAGATACGCATGATATAAACATCGACCTTTTAATGAAATAGTCGGATCGTATGGGCGGAGTCTCTGTTGTAAGATCTCTAAAGATTAAATCATAAATCGACTTAGCCGATTGGCTATGGAAGCGCAGACTGTTTTTGATCACGGTGGATAACCACTTTAACCAATCAATAATTTAGGATTCATCCTTTTACCAACAACCACGTGACAGATCTTCAAACCGAGCAACTGGAAGAAATAACATGAAGTTACGGTGCATGCTACGTCTATTTCATTTTAAGATCGATGGGTATAAAATGAGTTCCTTTGGTAACGTACTCTCTCGTTCTTTTAAGACAGCAATTGTCTGTTCTTGCTTGCTGTTACGATTAAATAAATAAATATGATTTATTAACTTTGAATTTTTCACGTTATTCCATCTTCAAATACTGCGCAGTACTAGTTATTGCTGCTGTTATTGCTATGAATTAAAATCCTTCTGATCTCAAGACAGACTTTCGAGGCTTGAGGCATAAAGTCATAGTGGTAGATCCATCAAGCCATAAGGGTAACGAATCAGCCATGAAGTACTTTATGGTTGACTGCAGTGATACTCTCTTTCGATGCGTCGTTACAAGTTGCAGTTTGAGTTTCATTCCATGTGACAAGTAAACATTTATGTTTAAAACTTCCTTTCCAACAATTCGGAGAAAAAGAGGAAAGCTAGAGCCATCAACAAGATGAGACTAGCCACGGAGAATACAAAACCGGACTCCGGTATTAGATTCCACTCAGCTAATGCGACAATCTAATATGATAATGAAATTCGACTGCAGCTCATAGGATAGCGAAAGTAAACACCTGAAAACAACCACCCGAACACAGAACTTAGTTTTAGTCTACCAATGATAAGGAATTTAATCAAAGGAAAAATCCTTCCGCAAACAAACTTTTCAATTCCTTTAATTGCCTTTTCGTTCGGAGAAACTCTCCGAATGCAAACTTGTTCTCTGGAGTTATTCCTAAACTTTTCTCTGACTGTCCTTAATCCCTTAAGTAAGGATGGAATTTACGAATTGGAAAATTAGAGTATTTTTCTTTGCGTCGGATCGACACGAACGGGAGTCGAATAAAAGTAATCAAGAAACGGTGGTGGGAAGATATATGTAGACTTGCACTTGACTCAAGTGCCGACCAGAAGAATATTAGGACGTGATAGGCTTCGTCTTAAAGCCTACATCGTAAGAAAAGAACAGAGATGATTGTGACTCGCCTGTTGGTGACCAAAATTGAAATTTCGTTGAAATTTGAATACCATAAAAACAGTTTTTGGTTTGTCTGTTACCAGACAAAAAATTATACTCTTGTATCACACATAAACGTGAAATATGAGCAGGCTAAGAATTGTTATTGAGAAGAGCTTGAAAAAGTGTGATCGACATATCGACTAGTAGTCACGTGACTGATCTGTGAAAAATTACTTGCTTGAATCTGTGAAAAATCAACATTTTGTCATCTTATCGCCTCGTTTGAAGTTGGTTGGTTTACTGAGTTTAATGGCGCAAGGGCCATATTTGGCCATGACACAAGTGCTAGACACAAGACAAGTGTGCGCTAGACACAAGACACACAATATAAAGTAATAGACAGAAACACAATGAAGGTTTTACTGACACAGAAGAGAAATACACACAAGGAGGAATACACATCACGGTGTATTCATAACATGACAGGAGATATAACATGACAGGAATCTAATTTGCGCCACCTACAACTCGAAGGTTGCTAGGGCATGGACAAACCCACTGAGCCAAGACGGCACCCGCCTCGTTTGGAGATATAACATCTTATGGCAGGGTAGATGTGTGAATGCGCATTTATATAGAGTGGCGGAAAAATTGGTGAACTTGCTGAAGTCTACTACTACTATGTCGCGATGAATGAATAAGATGATGAATCAATGGAATCTTCTCCCGTACCGTGGACCAATTAAATGATGAATGTTATTTTCCAACCGGCAGACGAAAGTAGTCTAAGGATCACGATACTACTTGCTTTGGTCAAATGATCCTGAGCATATAGAAAGGTTACCATTGCTCACTCTACTTTTATATTACTCTTTTTTAGGGCCGCTTATTTACGTCACAACTATGATTCCCGTCCTCAACACAACCTTCGAAATTTTTTGCGACAAATTTCGGCATAACTTAGAAGAGCGGTCATTGTTTTCCTGGAAAACAAATCCACGACCAATCAGACGCTTCTTACATGGCACAGCTTGCCATTCGAGAATGTTATGATAGCCATGCAGGTTTAAGATTGTACTGAATTTGAACAAAATACCAACTGCCCCTTCCTATTGCTTTCAAAGCGATCTCCCACCATCACAGAAATACCTCCATACTCAACGGTGGGGGATTTAAACTGAGATTGCCTCCATTACCGGGTGCTTATGGACAAACTTCCTTCTTCTGTCCTTTCCCAGTTATGGGTAGAGCGAGTCTGCTATTGATCATCATGCTGCATTGAAGATTTGGAGCCATCTCTGTAGCAGACTGACTTAGCCACCCGCTTGCATACAATATCAAGTAATAGACACACACAATAAAAGTATTTACTGACACAAAAGAGAGAAAAATACAAGCAGGAGGAATGCATTTGACAGGAATTGAACTTGCGACGCCTACAAATCAAAGGTTGCTAGCGCATTGGGCCCACCCACTGAGCCACGACGGCCCCAAACTTCCTTCTTATTGCCAAAAAGTTCGAATTTGAATTCATTAGTAAATAGGACACTTTTCCAGTCTCCAAGAGCGGTTGGAAGAGTAACGGATTAGCAACTGGAGGGTTACGAGTTCAAATCCATCCAAAAGACCATCGTGTACAAAGGCGGCTGGTGTGCGTTAAATGTGTCGTGGCCTCAAATGTCCTCATGTTGGCGTGATGTGGAAGGTTGGAGAGTGGGGTGCCAGCTCAGGTGTTGCCTCGTCATCTCACCGTGATTTAAAATTACGCGGTGTTGTCCTCGGATTTTTCCTTTCGGGCTTGATCCCGGACCGTCGTCAATAACCCGTTGTGTTGTTCTAGTGCGACTTTAATTAATTACCATTACCAGTCTCCAAGGGTCCAATTTTTTTGTTTTTTTTTGGCTCACAGTAGTCTTTTTTAAATAGCTCTAAATGTTTTTTATGTCAGATATTCATTCAGACCACGTTCTTGAAATTTTCTCTTTACTGCAGTCAATGACACTGGTGTAATTCGTAACAAATTTTCGAGATTTGGACACATTTCAGGTGCAGTTTAAATTGGTTGCATTTGCATGTGGCTATCAAATGTTTCTTCTCAGATTTTTAAGGTATTCGAGGTCTACCAGATCGAAAACGATATCTATTCGGCCCAATGTCAACAAAACGTTTCAGAGTCGCATGGTCAGTTAATTCCTTCATAGTGGCCATATGAATCAGATTCAGCAAATTGCACCATAAAAGTTTCAAAAACAGTGGTAAAAAAAAACGTCGCCAAAATTTAAATTGCATCAAAACTTAAGTCTCAGCTTTTTCTGATAATTTGCAATGAGACCACGCGATTCACTAGAAATGTGCATTATTCTCCATTTTACATAGTTTTTCGGAAATTGTTTGCCTAGACATGTTCTGAAATGTTATTAACTCTTAACTATTTATAAATGTTAGATAAATAGATGATTAACTATTGCAATAAATTATCTTCGTATTAACGGGCATATTTAAATAAAAAAATGGTAGGTTGCGTCGAGGACACCAACCGTAGTTTTGATGTAAATAATCGGGTCTGATGTTGGATTGTGGAATGAATGAATCAGACAGGAAATTTGAACGGTTGTTTATTGTGTGTGTGAATATTCAACAACTAATTTACAGTTTGAACGATTTAAGTGCGTTTCATATTAATATTTGAGGATAATTTTATTGATTAACCCTCCTTTTGGTTGTTCCGACGAGGTATCTCGTCATTAGCAAAACTGACCAGATCTTTATGGATGAGATATATCATTCATAAAGATCACGTCCTCCCTCGTCAGTAGAAGAAAACGTACCAGAATTTGATCTCGTCACAATAAAAAAATAGGTAATATCTTGTTGATGAGATATCTCGTCATTAGTAAAATTGGGCAGATCTTGATGGACGATATATTCCGTCAAACCACTTGGAAGGTTAAAAGTCTGTAATTACAGCTTAGTTCGGTAGATTTCGAATGACACCACTAATACAGTCCTCACTCCTCGCAATTCAAAGTTACACTGTCCCAAAGCTCATCCAAGCACCGTAAAATTTCGACATATTGCGGACTCCCTCCCCGCTCTTAGTGCGCCTGCGCACTTGGTCCGATGGTCATGTCAGATACGGACATCTTTTGTATGCACGACGCTATATTTATCTTGTGGATGTTTCTTGTAATTCTAAAATCATGAAACAAAACAGTTGTAACGTTTTATTGTAACGCTTAACTGTGCAAGCACACTAACGTTCCGATTTTAAAGACGTATTCAAGTAAAATATATTTAAAAATATCGGACATTGAGAGTTTTCGGAATGCTCAGGGTGTTTTCAAACTTACGGAGGGTTGTATATGCCCGGTCACACATTAGATCAGCATGCGACAAAACATACATGTGCATGCGTACTCCGTTTCTGTCTGTTTAAAAAACATGTCGGTGCGCATGCTTATTGAGTCAATTTAATGTAGGACTAATGGGTGGCTGACCAATGAGAGTCACGAGATTTCCGAGCAGTGGATTAATGCTTTTACCCTAAACTAAATAAAAATCAGTTCCAATAGTTGAAAGAATCATAAGAGATTGGTTTGGCCAAGAAGTCGGAAACTGGTTAGAAGCCATACAACAGCGTATGGCAGGGTAGGTGTTTAATTAACGTCACAATGGAGCAACACAACGGGCTATTGGTGACGTTCTTGGATCAACCCCCCGAAGGGAAAGATCCGAGGACAACACCACGTAATTTTGAACCATGGTCAGATGACGAGGTCACACCTGATCTGGCACCCCACTCTCTAAACTTCCACACCACGCCAACGTGTTTATGGCAGGGTAAATGTTTTGTAGTTAAAAGAGGGGGGTGTCACGCAGGCAGAACGAAAATGTGGCATACTTCACCCTTAGAGGATTAGGATTTGCTTTTTGTGCAAACTGTTTTACTTTGATCTATATTGGACAAGTACAGGACTTTAAAGTGAAGTGGCGCATTCAACGTGCGTGCTCAAAAGAACGACGGATTAGCTTATAATCCTGGATCGTATTTCAAATGAAGTGTTTCAGCAACACATCCAGATCCGCAAGCTCACTTACTGGACTCGCTCCTAATCTCCTTAAGTATTTTCGAAAATACCCCCTCCCGTCTTCCATATGTTCCCTTTCGCATTATCTATCAAAATCTGCTTCTTTCACAACTTCCTACATCATCATTTAATCGATCGACATTTCAAGGCTTCTGGAAAATCAGGGAAAAAAATGAAATTCCGGAGAGCGAGAAATGCACGCAGGCACCGAAAAAGACAGCAGGGAATTTTTTTCGTTCCCGTTTCTCCTGCACTTGCTGCTTTTTTCCCGTTTAACGAGAGCTGTTGATCCGCTAGCGATATTTATTTACGCTCCTCAGATTTCGAGTCCAATCTTGTTCCAGTGCTCATCTATCAATGACGAAACTCCAAGTCGAGGGAATTGGGAGAAGGAGGTGAATGTCTCAACTCGCTTAGATGAATTAGCCTCTGGGTGGCCGAGGTCTCGGAAAAGGATTTGGCTTTTTCCATCAGACGGCCGAATTTATGTGGATCAGGTCTATCTTTTCTTCTTTAATTTAACGCTTATTGTAGTCGGATCATTCGTTAAAAGGTATCTTATTGCGAGCAGGTGACTTCTTTTCGAAAGAAATGAAGTGATATAGAAAGACAAAAGGAAAAAATTGGTTACTTCTTTTCTTTGAAAAGAAAAAATGTTTTCTATTATCGAGCGAAGAATCACAGTCTATAAGGGGATAGTGGTCTTCCAAAATCACCAAAATAGATCGAAAAATTGGTTTTAAAATTTTTATTTTAAAAATTCATTTATATCAAACTAAGATAGCTAAAAGATTTTTTAATTACAATAATTTTTGTCTGAGTTATATTGACAACAATATAAAACACAGTAAATATAGTAGATCTACAAAAATGTCGTTTTCCTCCGATTTTTAACATTCTGAGTTGAACTGTTCCCTGCGAATTAGTGTTTGCTTGATTTCCTTATTTTTTATTTCATCCCTGTAAAATCTGTTGTATATGTCTAAGTGCAAATGAGGAATTCATCGTGTTTCTTAGTTTAGAAAGTTTGATTTAAATTGCTACTTATATAAGCTCTTCTTAATTGGGGTCGCAGCCCCTCCACTTCGACCACCTGAGGTCATTACAGATTTAGGGAAGGCCCCAAGAGGGTTCGGCAGTGGGTCTCTTTTGTGGAATCGAGATTAGCTTTTCACAATGGTCGTTGCGAAAACGAAATGGGCATCGCTCATCAGCCATGGGCTGTCAAGGTTTTATGTTGAATTACCAGTATTCAGTCCGGGGATGTATAGGGCTTTTCCCTATTCCTTCCATCCTACCATTATAGTCTGGTGTGGCTTTTAGCTTGAAAGGCTAAGCGGAATATCTATATAAGCATCTATATCTTATTCCTGTGACCATCATTATTTAAACGTATGGGATCTCGGTCTTGTCTGAGTTCTGATGACTGAACTCTTTTCCGTACTCTCAGTGTAGGGATTGGAGAGTAGTAGTCTACACAAATCTGCCTAAGCGGCTCATCGTTCGGAGACGCTTTTGATGATGCATAAGGTCACTGGGACTGACTCTTAAAGACCCCATACACACTCGAATATGTTGGGCGAGCATGTTGGTAAAAGAAGTTGGTAACTGGGTCGGCCAACATGCTTGAGCGTTTATGGGTGCGACGAACATAGTTGGTGGCTGGCTTGCTCGGCTCGGAGTTCGACTTGACGATCCCTTCCAACACGAGCCGAGCGCCCAACATAATAGTATTTTGTTTCTGAATTTTATGAGACACGTTATAGTAGGTCTTTAAATGTTTCTTCACTCACTCGTAAATAATTTAAAAATCCTGGGGTTCATTAACTGCGATCTCATATCTTTTCTCATATCACTAAATTTGTTTTTCTTGAAGCCAATGTTTTGCCCACAGTCGTCTCCGTTTTCTAATTTTTGAATCGTCATCCAATCATAACAAACCACCAACAATCATCATCGTCGTTGATTTTCTGCAATTCATTTTCACTGATTTGATAATAACAGTTAGTTTTACATAGGATTAAAACTATTTTTACAAAAATATAAAAATTAGTTTTCTATTACTTTAAAAATTTATGAACTGAGGCTCGAGATGTTTGTTTAGCTGATTTTTTCCGTGTAAGTTCGGACGTGTATTGGGAACCGTGAGCATGCTCGGTTTGGAGTTGGGCTAGAGCTTAATTCTGCCGAGCCCAAGATGTTCGAGTGTCTATGGGGCCTTTTACGAATTCAAGTCCTTCTCGGAGGTGCTCCGTAAGCTTGCAGTCAAGCATGAAGAGCATCTCCTACTTCACCACATCGACAGATGTCCAACGTCGGATATTCCATGAGGAAGAAGTATTCCGGGAACCGTCCGTGGTTTGTTAGTAGCTGGATAGCAAAGGGGTGGTGCAGATGCATTTTAAGACTTGGGAAGAATTGCCTGGTAAGTTGGCCTTCCACAGGAGGTGCACCATCTCTCTTCCCACATTTTCAGCAAAATTTCACTTAGTAGCCGTTTCATAGATATGATAGAAATCCGCCTCTGTAAGTGCACGACCTCACTCTTGGTAGCCAATTTGGCTGCCTCGTCTGCTGCCTCGTTACCTCGGTACCCGATGTGAGCTTTGATCCAGTACAAGTGAACACCCTGGCACCCCACGACCTTCAAGTACAGTCTTTATGCACTAACTATTGGGTTGCTATTCCAGGGATTTTCAAAGGGTTGTAGTGCGGAGAGACAATCCGAGAAGATATGTGTGATCTCTGCATTGTATAATGGTCTTGACTCACCAATGCAATTCTTTCTCATGGGCGAACATCTCCGACTGATAGACTGTGCTGTCACTGAGTCTATATAAATATTTTCCAACAATTGCTCCAAAATACATTACAACAAATGCTGAACCGAAGTGACCGTCTAGGCCCGCCATCAGTGTATATTTCAATCTCTGTACCTTCCGGAAGTAAAGCGTCGAAGGGAAGACTTATGCGATCTACCGGGTGGGCCACACGTCAATTTTTTCTAAGAACGTCGGTGTTATCACCTCCCCGTTAACCACCTGCTCCGACTCAAGCTTAGTGAGAATGAAGCGTGAGTACACAATAACTACTAAGTATACCAGCAAGTACTTGCATAGCTCTTGTGGATACAGTTCGAAAGCTCCTTGTTATCTGAACCAAGGATTGCCTTTGGATCGTTTCAAGTTAACCGCGTAATGCCTTCAAATTCACCCGTTTGCCTCATGCGCCATGACTTTTACAGCAATAGGTTTAATGACATTCAAGTAGATCCTTTTAAGCAGCCAGGATCTTCCAGCGCAAAAGCGTACGTGCTACACTGTTTAGAGCAAACATCAGTGCTGATGTCTTCATTCTTTTTTGCATGAAGTATGTTTTGAAGCTCAAGTTTGAGCCCCAGATGACACCCAAGTACTTGAGTTCCCTCATCGTTTCGATATTCATATTCTCACTCGAATGAAGGACCGCTCGTTTTCAAAGTGTTACTGAAAGGAATAATCAAAGATTTGGTCTTATGCGGGTTAAATTTAAGTTTTACTTTTGACCAAAGCTGATTATGGTGTTGATCGCTTCGATTCCTTTAGATTCCAATTTCGGTCTGATTTCCCCAGCAATTATAAGCATCAGATCGTCGGCATATGCAATCAGCCTACACCCGCTTGGCAGAATCAGTTCCAAGAACGCATCTGCCACGAGGTTCCACAGTAGAGGGCCGCTGCAAGAACCTTGAGGGCATCCTCTTTCTGTTTTACACTCCGCAGTGTATCCTTATGTGGTATAAGCCACAGTACTGTTACTCAAGTAGTTATGAATTACCTTGAAGAGATTAACAGGGCAGCGGGCACCAGCTAGCTTTACAAGAGCTTCTGACCACTAAACATTGTCGAATGCACCTTCAACGTCTAGAGCTATTATGTGTTTCTTATCCCTTTGGCTCTTTAGGACATGTTCAAGGATCTAATTTTGGGCAATTTCGCAGGACATCTGCTCTAAACCCATGTTGTTTGGGGTTTAAGCTCCCGTTGGTAGGGAGCCAGTGATAAGTCCTTTGCGTTATGATTTTAAGAAACGCTTTGCCCATTGAATTAAGTAGACAGATGGGACGATAGAACCTGATTTCTTTCGCGTCTCTGTCTGATTTCCTGATGAGCACTACTTTTGCCATTTTCCAGCAAGTTGGTACACCCGAAACTCAAAGCACTTATTGAAGAGTTCAAAGAAAAGATGGGAGTGCTGCTGGTGAGCTCTTGGATAACTTCTGCAGTTATTTCGTCCAAGCCTGCTGCCTTTCTTTTTTCATACGAGATATCACATCAGTGATTTCGCCGGTTAAGATGGGCTTATCATAATGATAATGGTGAAGAAAGTTCTTGCATTTACTTCTTATCTTCCCCTGGTAAGGTGTCTTGCCAACTGTGTCCGAGGGGAAGAGAGTGCTCATGAGTAATTCAACCGTTTCAGCTTGCGATTCCGTCAAGGTACCTTCTGACACTACCAATTGGTTGGTGCCTTCGAAGTTTGTTTGCGGCCAGATTATATGGCAGAGTCCAAGGATCGCCATGGGGAGTTTCGTAACATAAAGCTTCCCATGAATCTTGCTTTTTGCGGAGGATGGTCCGGGGGTAAACCGCAGATTCTCTCCTATATAGTATGCCCCAGCTTACTTTATTTGAATCTGATTTTGCATGCTGGTACCTCCGGAGTAGAGTTCTTATCTTTTCTCGCATGACCATGAGTTCACCACACCACCACGGTTGTCTGCTATGCAGTTTATCCCTGACCATGATACATTTGTCGCTGTCTTGTCTGATCTTCGAGGTCAGCTCGTCGACACATTCGTCAACGTTTACGGAATCCTTGGTATCCCGTATTTTTGCAAGGGTTTTTAAAAGATTATGGCGTTGACCATATCACCGATCCTTCTTGGGTTCCGTGCGTATCGATCGATCAGGCTCAGACGTATTCTACTGTCTAGCTCAAAGGAAATGCAGTTATAATCACTGAGCATGTCAGTTATTTTCCATTCCTTGATTTGGCTATAGACTATAGTTGTTCCAGTCGTCACATCAATCCAGATTTTTCCGTGCCCACTATCGAAAGTTGGCGGAAAATCTGGATCGTTAAGGACGTTCATGTCGTTTTGTGTTAGGAAAGTCACAAATTCGCTTGAACTGGGCGTGTCCTTAGCTGATCGATGCCAAAGTAAATGTTTAAGATTCAAGTCTCCACCTATGATTACTTTCGAATTTCTCGCCCTAGAAATGATCTCATTGAGGTTCGATATAAGTGGACCAATGGGGGTAAGTAGACCGACATAACGACTACTTTTGAATTCTACTGCCACAATATTATCCGTCTCCGTAATGAGGAAGACGCTGAGAGTTTTATTTGTGATCACTATAGCTGCCCTTCCACATGCGAGATTGGCCAGTGAAGGGGTAGGGCTGCAATTCTACCCCTTATCAGATAGGGTTCGGAAATCTGAAAAATATCCTCCCCTTTTCAGAAATAGCGACGAGGGGTAGAGTGCTGACAGCGACTTTGGAGCGTTGGACGTTAAACTGGAAGAAACGCCAAGCTACTGCCCTTGTTCTCAGCACTGAGGGCTTATTCATGGTTGTCGTAACTGGTACGTTTTCTCAGGATTTCCTTCCCCTTGAGCAAGAATGGACATTGTCCATGGCGCTGTGCTAAAAAGCACCTTGGTACTTACCTCCGTACCTTTTGCGTGTCTCGAAGCAGACCCAACATTTCGGGCATGCTTTATTTTTGTAATTCTTCCAGTTGACCTTATCGAGGCACATCGAGCAAGACAGATGTTCCGCTGTGCAGCTGGCGTTAATGTGGCCAAAGCGATAACACGAAACATCTTGATATAAAACTCCGAGAATAGGAAGGAGGCCCAATCATGAAAGAGTCTGCTTCCCTTTCAGAGATTTAAACGCCTCTCGTTCAACACGCGCCGCCCAGTTGAAAGCGTATTTCCCTGCAAATGTTTTGCACAGAAAGGTCAGCCTTCCCTTAGGGATGCCGTTCCTTTCTTCCAGTGTCTTGAGGAACTCTTTGATATCTAGTTTCCATATCCCCGAACTCTTTGGGGACCTGTATATGGTGATTTGAGGAATTCTCCCTTGAGGCTTCCGGATCTCACATTTGCCTGTGATTTCCGGAGTCTCGGAGTTCATTCCCTCCAGCTTCTTGCGTTGCCCCTCATCTTCAACAGTAATAGAGATCCCGTTTTACCTGGTGGGCCTAACGCTCCTGATGGCGATAACCTTTCCGGGTTTAGGGATGGCTCCTTTTACCAGTGCGAGGACCTCGACAAACTTCTGGAATCATTCGATTACGTCCTTTTTAATTTGGTCGGTGGACTCCCCTGATCCGATTTTCCCAACCAATAAGGACATTTCAGTGACTATAGATTTTGCAGTTTTGGTCTCTGAAGCCCCGACTTCTCTCCAGGGGTGTACCCTCTTATACCCATTCGCCTTCCGCCCCGCTTCTTATATAAACTCCGCTTTTTTGAAACATTTCAGGTATTTTAGCACAAAATTGACTTTTAGCTTTACAATTGGGTGAAACACTTGCTTGTTAATTCGATGCTTATGTACACAAACTATTAAGCGTAATTAAACAATGAAAATGAACGGAAAATTAATGTGCATGGGATCAGCCAATTTTTGCTAATTTATCAAAAATGTGACCGCATTTTGTGTAATAACTTCCGCAAAACTCAATAATGTTGGATCAAACTTCATAAACTGCTTTGTAAAAAGAAAGAGTCTATACAAATTTTACAACAATCGAATTATAATTTCAAAAGTTTGTTTGAAAGTCCACCGTCCCCTTAAGAAGGAATAATCTTTATCCGATTTCAGCAACTTAGGGTCGATTCAGACTCTCTTGACTCTAACTGAATCCGTGTCAATCTGAGTCCAACTGAATCTGAATTTTAGTACCTTTCACCTCAACGTAATCCCGGTCAAATCCGAAACAAAACACCTTTTCTTTCTTCTGTTGCACGTTACACAGTATAAAATAATTAACGAAAACATTATTTTGAAAATGACGAACACGAAAGGTTCGACTGTTCAAGGGCTTTAATTTGGTCAAGCTGCACCAAACACACTCGGGGAGATTGAATGACCGAATCCATTCTTAGAGATTTCAACAAAATTCCATACAAAACACATTTAATCCTCGTGGTGGTTGTCTTGACGAGGTATCTAGTCATTAACATAATTGACTAAATCTTGATGGACGAGATATCTCGTTATTAGAAGAAAACTAACCAGATTTTGATCACTATAGTCAAAAAATCTGCAACGTATTGACGACGACATATCTCATCATTGCAAAATTGGTTAGATTTTGATGGACGAGATGTCACGTCAAACCACTTGGTTGGTTGGTTGTTTTCGAATTTTATGGCGCAAGGGCCATATTTGGCCCTTGCGCTATAAATCTTTTATCTCAGGATCTTTTATCTCAAGAATATTTCGCCCAATCTTTTATCTCAGGAATATTTGTATCATAATTTGAATTATCATCATGAAGTCAATATCGGAACTGTAATTCTAATTGTCGAAAATTATGTTTCGCCGAATCAATGAATTGGGTGCACTGAAGCGGAATGTTACAGATTCAAGCTGTGTAAAAGGTTTGACGAGCAAGTTATTTTCTATGGAAGTGCCTCACCTGAATCTTCATCAGTCAGTTTTTCCTGGATTCAGATTGACGTGGATTCTGTTGGTGTGAAGGGGCCTTCACACCAGCAACTGGACGTGACGTCATTTGGCTTATTTATCAAATAGGATTTCGACACATCCCCAATAAAATTCCGAAAAGTGAAATCTGAATTCATGTATGATAGTTCACATGTTCACCATTAATTAGATGAATTAACCAAACTTGGCCAAAATGGCGAAAAATTGCATTTTAAGGTAACCCCGATATAAGTAAAATCCCTTTTTCCGTCTGGTTTCTAGCGGTCCAACCAAAAACCGTCGTATACGTGGGGGTTGGTGCACGTTAAATCTTTCATGGTGTGGAAGTTTGCAGAGTGGGGTGCCAGCTCAAATGGTGACCTCGTCATCTGACCATGGTTGAAAATTATGAGGTGTTGTCCTTCGATCTCTCCCCTCGGGATTGATCCCGGACCATAGCCAATAACCCGTTGGTTACTCCAGTGGGACGTTAATTCAAGTACATACCAAGTTCTAACCGTCTGGTTTATTCAAGCTGAAAATTCCTCTTGTAGCAAAAAGTGACCGTGGAGTCATTTTTTGGAAGACAAACCAAAGCCAAAAGAAGTCTTAAAATTATTATTTTTAAGCTATTACAATGGGAGTTAAAAGGAAGGTCGATCATTTCCACTTGTTTATGTTACCTTACACTACAAGGTTTTATCTGGTCCCGTCTCCAGTTATTTAAAAGTAATTTCACTTTTACATAAATGAAATTCCTAGAAAATATTCTAGGACTCCTCCATTCCTTCGTCCTGTATTTGTTACGCGAATTCCATATATCCCTCCTACGTTATGGGAAATCCAATCACAGAGCACTCTCAGTTCTTGTAAAAATCGGAAAACGATAGTGTGTTGCCAATTTTTAACATAAATTGATTGAGTTTCAAGGAATAGGAGTTTTAGGAAAGGGATAATGGGATTTTAAAGTATTTTTTTATCACTACCCGTATTTCGATTTTGTATCTTTAAATTGTTCTCTAATTTAAAGTTACAAACATTCGGAATATATTTAAGTTCCGCCTTAGCCTGGATGAGGGGTGCGGGTGTTTTATTTATAAGCGGCATTATTTCAAAGAAATTATCGATATTTTGTTATCGAAAGATATTGAATGAAGGTTAAATCATCGAAGACATTGGACAATAACACACAGATTCTAGTTATGTTGTTTGTTTTGGGGTTTTATGGCGCAAGGGTCATATTTGATCAAGCTGGGCCAAGCACAGGACATACAACATTGAGTAAAAGATATCGTGAAAGGGAGAACAGAGGGATGGGGAACAGAATAATGGAATGAAAGCAGAAAAAGATCGCTTGGGTAAACCGGGAGCGAGACCTCCGTGTTTACTAAAGACAGTAAACCCCATGATAAAAGAAAATATAACTAGGGTGCTTCGGGGACATGAAACCCGTACACACTTTTTGGAAATGTGTCTGAGGACAATTTAAGTCATGAAAATTGCTATATCTTTAGTTATTATTTATTAATCAAAACACTTGCGTAAACTTAACAATACTGACTTCGCTTCAAGAAAAATTAACTAAATATTTTGGTATATATAGGTCATTTTTTCTACACAAAAATAACCAATATCAAGTCTTCAGGTATGCGTCATCTCAATATGAAGATACAGCTATTTTCACGAGCAAAATCTGTGTGTGATTGTCCTATACGTGACAATGAAATGCCCCAATAGCGCCTTATACCAATTCTTAATTACCGTTGTTTATAATAGCTACATTTTCTATAAACCTAGTCTAAACAGGACCAAATAATTATTTAATGGTTTCGAATTTTTCATTCTGGAAAAATTCAGTAATGTATATTTAATGATTTGCACAATCTCTAGATACGGGACACATAAATGGAGATTCTTTTCTATTCTCATGAGATTGTATGAAACTCGAAGAAGCAGAGGAAATTAAATCGGGAAATAGGCTACGAATATCTAATAAGGATACGAACATATCGCAGCCCAAATTGAGAATTAAAATAAGCTAAAATATCTTTCGGCTCTTCTGTAAAATTTAGCTTTTTTGTGTTGGCCTCTTTTTTGAAATTTAACAGGCTTAAAACATAAGCAAGCTCATTAATCTTTTAAAATTAAAGCTTGGTCCTGCATATGAAACTATTATGGTCATACCTACCTTGCTTTAAAGGTTTTGCGTTTTCTCTAACTGACGTTTACTAATCAATTATCAGATTTTGATTAGGAAGTCATTTATTGGAATTTTTATTGGCGAAGTGTCGAAATCGTATTAAAAATAAGCCAAATGAAATCACATTCAGAATACGTACAGGAGACACGTCTCGCCATAGAAACACTACATTCAGCTTGACCGAAAATTCCTTTGATACTCGTTCTGCATCCTGCAGTCTTCTCTGCATGACATCTTACCAATCTTTCTTGTAATTCTTTCAATCAAACGATGCAGCTATTTAGTCATATTTAAACTTGAAACTAGGACAATAAGTTTGAATATTAATGTAAATTTAGTTTCGAAAAATGTATATTGATTGTGTACACTTTCCAGTTTAAATTAAGAAGTAAAATAGGCTTAAATATTTTCAAACTTCTTTAGGAGCAGTCAATAAGCTTAAAAATATAAGGCAACTATCATTTTTTCATTAAAACTTGGTGGTACATAGGAAA
This sequence comes from Meta bourneti, assembly GCA_933210815.1. Taxonomy (NCBI): domain Eukaryota; kingdom Metazoa; phylum Arthropoda; class Arachnida; order Araneae; family Tetragnathidae; genus Meta; species Meta bourneti. The sequence continues at coordinate 54,328,672 of OW119930.1, read as the reverse complement.
CTACACTGCTGGCCACCGTAAATGCAACACCCTGAAGGAAGCATGCAAATAATATGAAATTTACAACATGCATTAGAGGAGGTGAGATATGCAAATGATTAGAATTTCAGCGCAGACGCACATCACGCGCGCCTGTGGCGCCACTTCAAAGCGCTATTTAAGGCTTGGAGATTTCGACGATTTCAAGTACGGCAATTGTGTTTTTCTTGTGGTTTTTTCAAAAAAACGATCAATTATGCCTCGTAGAAAACAGCGATCATCTTTTGATCAAGTATCCGAGTTCGACAGAGGAAGGATAGTGGCCTACCGAGATTGTGGATTATCTTTCAGGGAAATCGGTAGTCGTGTTGGACGAAACCAAACAACTGTAATGCGGATATGTGATCGTTGGATGCAGGAGGGTACGACGGACCGACGTGTTCGATCGCATCCACCTCAATGCACCACTTCACGTGATGACAGGCATATTGTGCGTATGGCAGTGACGGATCGCTCAGCCACATCACGAACCATAGCACAGCACATTCAGTCTGTACCGCATCATCCAGTGTCTGCGCGTACCATTCGACGCCGTTTACAGCAGAGTGGTCTGTCCGCAAGACGTCCATTGCTTCTTCTACCCACAGACGTTTCCGCCGCCAATGGTGCGATGAAAGAAGGATGTGGACGGCAGAATGGAATGAAATTGTCTTTACTGACGAGTCACGCTTCTGTCTGCAACACCACGATGGTCGGATTCGAGTCTGGAGACACCGTGGAGAGAGGATGCTGAACAGCTGCGTTATGCACCGCCACACTGGTCCTGCACCGGGTATTAAGGTATGGGGCGGTATTGGATATCACTCTCTCACTCCTCTAGTACGCATTGCCGGTACTTTAAACAGCCAGCGCTACATCTCCGAGGTGTTGGAGCCAGTTGTCCTTCCTTACCTTCAGGGCTTGCCCACAGCCATATTTCAACAGGATAATGCGCGACCACACGTGGCACGCATTGTCCAAGGGTTCTTCGTCAATCGCCAGATTGAATTGCTTCCCTGGCCAGCTCGCTCTCCGGATCTTTCGCCGATAGAAAACATGTGGTCCATGGTTGCTCAACGATTGACCCAGAATACATCCCCAGCTGCCACACCAGATCAACTTTGGCAACGTGTGGAAGCTGCTTGGTCTGCTGTACCCCAAGAACACATCCAAAGTCTCTTTGAATCAATGCCGAGGCGTGTGGCAGCGGTGATCTCCAACAATGGCGGCTACTCTGGCTACTGATTTTGGCAGGAACCACACTTCACAGAAGTCTATAAATTTAATCATTTGATACACCATTCTCAAATAATGAGGAAAGGGGTAATTGCCTGCTCATCAAATATATATATATATATATATATATATATATATATATATATATATATATATATATATATATATATATACAATGTATATATATATACAATGTATATATATATACTGTATATTATGAACAATAATAATACAGTAAAAGCTCACCGTAAATCGAAAATTTTCCACAACAAATCTTCAGTCAATACACTTCACAAAACGAGTCTCAAAGTATTTTGATCAGCTCCATTTTAGCTATATGCTTGCCTCGCTTCCAGTGAGAGCTTCCGAATCGCGACTAAAAATACCAATAGTTATTAAAAACTTCGATAAAAAGCAACAAACCCGAAAGTATCAACCTCAGTCGGGTGAAATGAGATGATAAAAATCATCGATTTATCGACCCGATGGACCGCCGCATTCCAGTGCATCTGATAAGGGCAGATAGTTTTTGTGGATTCGGAAATTGTCGTTTATTAATGGTGGGATTTGACCAATCAGAGGCCATTACGCGGATGAAAGTAAACGAAAAAGTTTATCGATGAATCATTTTCATGCAAAAGTGAATTTTTATCTCAGGGAGCTATGTTCAAAAATATTTTTAAAGTATCCTTAGAGTGCTGATCGCTGGATTGATCATGTTTGTGAAATATTGAGGCAATTGAGCATACGGAATGGTTTTTTGATAGAATAAAGTTAAAAGTGCTGATAAAATCCTTAGAGTTTACAAGCGACGAAAACAAAAAAATCAATTAAACTATGAGGGGATTTTCTGTCGATAAGAGGCCGTATTAGCCCGGTTGGAAGAGCAACGGATTAGCAACTGAAGGGTTGCGAGTTCGAAACTAGGTCCAGCCAAAGACGTGTGTACACGAGGGCTAGTGCACGTTAAATCTGTCGTGACCTCATATGTCCTCACGTTGGCATGGTTTGGAGAGTGGGGTGCGGGCTCAGGTGTTCCCGAGTCCGCAAGATAAAACCTGTACAGGTATACTTTTGTAATAACGTGACCCAATCTGGCTCTGGATACAAAAATGGCAACTGGCAGTGGGCCCCTCTTAACCCTCCAAGTGGTTTCATTGAGATATCTTGTCCATCAAGATCTGACCAATTTTGCTAATGAAGAGATATCTCATCATCAAGATAGTGCCGATTTTTTATGATGACGAGATCAAGATCTGTTCAGTTTTTTCTAATGACGAGATATCTCATCCACTAAGATACCTGGTCAGTTTTGCTTAAGACAAGATACTTCGTCGAAACAACCACCAGGAGGGTTAAATACTTGAAAATTAGTTTCAACGATAATTATGTAAACAGAAGCATTTTATTTTCAGAATTAGGAATGAGAAATTAGAATTTCTGTTTTGGAAGGCAGCTATGTTTCCAAATGGTATTTTCATGAAGTGGAACACTCATCCACTCCATCAACTTCTGGTCAGTCTTGCTAATGACGAGAAACCTCTTTGAGACAACCACCAGGAGGGTTAAAGTATGCAAGATTATTAGGTTCCTTTAAAAATAAAAAAGAGGACGACTTCAACCTTGTGGTACTCCAGGAATCGCATCCTTTTCGCCTTACTTGATCATATTCAAACTTCCGGTGAATGTAACCTGTGGTAAAGGAACCGGTCCAGGCAAAGAAGACAACTGGGTCAACCCGTCCGCTAATAAATTTCCATTGAAAAGGAAAATCCCAGTCCTTTAACTGGAATACTTTTTATTATTTCTAATGAAGGCAGAAAAATATAATGCACTATACAAAGGTTAGTGACAAAAGTACAAATAAACAATAAATAAAATTAATAAGAAAAGGCAAGATAAGAAAGAGAAATAAGTAGCTGTCCATCATCTATATCCATCTTGTAGCCTCCCAGTGTCGGCCGTAGAGGTCCCGACTTGAGAGTGCAGTGTAAATTTGCAGATGGTGGTTGGTTTATTGGGTTTTATGACGCAGCGGTCATAAAGAAAGTTTTACTGACACAAGAAGACAGAAATACGCCAAAGGAGGAATCGTACCTGCACTGCCTACAACTCTCAGTGCAGGTGGCGAATGTCTATTTCTTAGGATTTAGTAAAAAGGAGCATGTGCAGAGTTGTTATATGATAGAGATATTTAGCTAAACAATTGTGACCAATCAGAAGCTGGATTATTGCAAGGGCTTCTGCCCTTGGGGTATCTGGGATGTATTTACGGTTGACAAGCCAAGCTATTAGTTCTTGATAAGAAAAGTTATTTCTTGATGTACATTTTTATGGAAATATGTGAAATGAGTCTGCTTGGAATCTGGACAACTAATACAACTATCTTTTAGCAGTACCTCTCTTTGCCAAGTAATCCACTTATTCATTACCATAGGTTCCACAATATGAATTTCGTAACTCTTCAATTCGGAAAGAGAGCGGCTCGGTTTGGGCTGACAGAAATTGAAGAGCTTCCAAGGAATCTGTTAATATACAGACATAATTAGCTTCTTCATCCAAGGGCAGACAACGAGTTAACTCTTTGGGGTTAGGTGCATTAAAAACTTTCCCACCTTTTGCTTAGTTTTTATGCATGGTGGGATATTTTTTAACCACCTCAAAAAGAAATTACTTAGTCATACAGTTTAATATTTTATTTAAAGTTTTTTATTGAGTTGACTGCTATGAACTAACGCTAAATGTGTAAATAACTGATAACAAAATTTACACATGTCAAAACGCATTAGTAAGTTGTTGACACTGTTGTGATGGATCGATTACAGGGAAATATATCTTTTTATCCTATTATCATGATCCAAATCAGGTAGGAAAAGTACAGAGAAAAGATAAAAATGGGGATAAAATTCCAGTTGTTTGTCCCTCGTTAATTATTGATTGTAATGCGAATATGAATGTAGTGGATAAATTTGATCCGTTATTGGCAAATTATAAACTTGACCTACGTAGTAAAAAATGGTGGCAACGCATACTATTCTTTTTTGAATGCATCTGTTGTGGTATAATTCATATATTGTTTATAAACAGTTGGGTCAAAACATGGAGCTGAAACTTTTCAATGGGCAGTACGCAGAAGGGTTTATTGCTCAGACTTTAATTGATAAAAATGCACCATTAACACCTGCACTTCCATTGCGGATAAAAAAATCTAAACCCTCTGTTTCATGGGAAATACGAGATGAAGATTTGAAACATCTACCATCAACCAAAACGTACTACTCGGAGACGATGTGCATTTTGCAGCACGAAAAAAAAGAAGTTCGCACTTCATGGTGCTGTACTGTCTGCAAAGTGCCACTTCGTTTTGGAAAAAGATGTGTTTCAATAACTTTCATTTCAAACATTAGTTACATGGTGGGACTATTTATGTGTATTCCCCACTCTGTAATGAAATATTTATTGAAATGTTATTTTTTTTGCGTTTTGAGTAATATTTTATGTTAAACAATTGAAATGAACGTTTCTCCCCATTTGTTATAATAAAAACAATTCTGTGCAACTTGGGATTGTTTCTTTAAAATCGTGTGCTAAAATCCTTAATAAAACAGCAAGCAGTGCTCTGGAAACATTAAATAGACAAATTATAATTATCATTCCAAAGTAATAAGAAAAATCGCGTATCTTAAGGTTATTGCACTTCCAATAACAGTAAGTTTGAACGAAATGCCGCCATAAATGTGTCAAATCATACCATTTATACCCACGAGGAAAAAAATATTGTCCTTCCCATAGACTTTAATTTCTTGCAATCTAATAAAAATGTGATTTAAAAATAAACATACGGATCTTAGGAATCAAAACGAAATTTAAATATTTAATTTAATTAAAATAAGCCCAATTCAAATATTCAATTTAACAAAAAATCAATTTATTCAAATCATTTTATACAGAGAAGCTGCATATATTTGCATTTACGTAAAGGTACCCATGCATCAAAAATGTTTGAGAAATACTACACTAACGACTGTTTACAACACTTAATACGTACGAACGCTGTCATCCACTTTATTTCATTGGTCAGCAATTTGAAGTACGTATGAGAGGGATTTTCAGTGGGAACAAACCATCACGGAAAGCGAAGATTTTACTTTCGCCACCCAAATGCACCGGCATGATACATATCGGGGTTACCTTAAAATGCAGTTTATCGCCGTCATCAACTACCATATTGATGTTCCGGAAGAACAATGACATAATTGTAAAATTGAGTTAAATTCGTCGCTTGCCTTTGATGTGATTCATCCTTCCTTTGGGACAAGGACATAACAGTAGTAACACTCAGCTCCGCTAGAGATCACTGGTTTATTGTTCAAATTTCAATTGTTTGTCATCATCGTTTAGATGAAGAACGACGCGAGTGTTAGTTGTGACTCAGATTTTGATGCAGGTGGTTAGCTCTTCGGTGCAACTGTTAGGTTATTATCCTCGATGGCCTGTTGTTTACTCCTTGTAAGAGCTTAGGAATTTCCTCTGGATTGGGGAGAGTCGAGGCCAAAAGAGGGTTCTATGCCCAAACGAAAAGGGGTGCCTTGCCTCTTTCAGCCTGACCCTAACGAAGGGAGAAGAGGAGACACAGCGAGCAGAGGAGGACCGTTGTGAAAAGGCACGAGTAACCCGAAAGTCAACTCCGGAAAAGCTACAACTAGCCAATAGTCAGAGTCCATGCGGATCCTCTACTAGTGTGTCTTTCTGGAGACGGCTGTGAACGGGATCAGTTCTGCGCATACTCGTGGACGATTCTATTTTCGACAGTGGGTACATGCTGAAAAGAGCGATTCGATTCGTCGATTCCAGATTGATACTTCGGCTCGATAGTTCCTTTTTGGCCAAAGTCCAACATCGGTATCCAAACAAAAATGTGACAAAATTTCAGTAAGATTCACATTTTTAGTTCAAATTCTAAACACGAATTGCAAAATGCTAAACAAAAACACACCCAGTCATCTCAGTTTAGCGTTCTCCTCGTGATGGAAATCGAATCACATTTCGAACAGGAAATCTGCTTTAAAATCATTAAAGACATTTTAATTAGAACTGACTCCCAGACAAGTTAGTAAACAATCATAACTTGTGGATAGCGAGGACTGGTTGAAACAAATTACGAAAGAATCGAACTGAAGAATCGATTTACTTTTCACGAGTTTAATATCTACAGACCTATCTACATATGGTACTAAATAGAATCGTCCACGAGCAATCAGGAATCGAACCGAAGTATCAATCTAGAATCGAATCGAATCACTCTTTTCAGCATGTACCCATTGTCGAAAATAGAATCGTACACTAGCATGCGCAGAACTGATCCCGTTCACAGCCATCTCCAGAAAGACACTAGTCTGATGAGAGAACAGGTTCCGGGCGAGTCTTCAGAAATAGTCCATTCCTTATCTGACAGAAAGCTCCGGCCATAGTCCAGAGGATCCCCAGATAAAACTGATTTACCTATAAATTGGACACCACCAGCATACAAATAAACGAAAAGTGTTTAATAATAACTGTGTAGTCTTATGAAAGTTAATCGTACCACTACACAACAACGATCCAAGTGCTGTTTAAAACGATTTCATAAGTAGTTGTGTGTTGAATTTAACTGGAACAACGACGTAAGTATACACGTATTGTGCCATTGTAAATCTAAATTCTCTGTTCGTTTCATGATATAAGTAACTGGATGAATAAAATGTCAATAAATTAATATAAATAAAATTTTTTTGTATATTAAGTGATTTTATGTTGAATATTTCATTTCTAATTTTCGGAGGAGAACGGGTAACTGAAAAATTGGGGGTGAATATTCAAAATATTCAAAGTATTTAAAAGCAAATCCTCGGCTTAGAGCAGATACTCATTAACTGGCAAAAACAAAATTTCCACTGTACAGCTTTTTAAAGACATGTTTATTAGTTTTTAAATTAAAAAATAAAAACTCAGCATTTTGATAATATTATATATCTTTTAAACAGATTGAAGTGTGGCAACGTTTTTCTCATCAAGAAAACACGCATTTAATGTCTCCAAAAATGTTAGTTAATGAGTTTCTGCTCTCAGCCGACAAAATATGCTATTATAAACTCCACTTTCATTACGATCAAAGTTCCTCACTTGCCCGAATTAATATTAATCACGAACGGTATTAGTTTTTATTTTTCTGAATAAATCGATGGATTCCACTCGCGTCATTGTTCTTCTGGAATAGAGACACATAAATTCGGAATTAATTCTTTGGAATTTTTACTGGTGGCGTACTGAAATCACTATCGAAAAAATAAGCAAGTGACGTCACGTCCGGAATACTTAAAGGAAACACATTACGCGGCAGAAACACAAACAATCAGCTTGACAAAAAATGCCTCTAATTGAAATACGCATTCACAAATCTACCCTGTCATAAGGTGTATCACCAAACAAGGCGAAAAGATGCCAAATTGACCAACCAAAGCAATTTTTCACAGAGCAATCAGAGCAATCACAGAGCAATACACTTTTTTTGAAGCTCTTCTCAATAGCAATACTTATTCTACTTACATTTCACGTCTATGCATTGAACTTGACAAAAAAGCCTTTCATACACTTTTCTAGACACATACAGTTCCTGACCTTCTGCAACTTTCTTCAAAACTACGAGGTGTTGTCCTCAGAACTTTCCCTTTGGGATTGATTCGGAATCGTCCCCAATAGCTCGTTCTCACTTGCCTGAATTAATGGTAATCACGAACGAATTCTTCGTTTTATTTTTATGAATAAATCGATGAATTCCACATTTATCATTGTTCTTCTGGAACAGACACATCGATTCGGAATTCATTCTTTGGAATTTTTATTACTGGCGTACTGAAAAACAACCCAAGTGACGTCACGTTGTTAATAGGAACAGGAAACGCATTACGCAGCAGAAGCACTATCGCCAGCTTGACAGAAAAGGCCTCTCATTGCGCTTGTGAAATGCCTTTCTTTAATATCCTTGAAAAGAAAAGGCGATACTATAGCCCAAGACAGCAACCCAAGGCCGGTTATCCCTTCCTACTCTTGGGAGATATTTGTCCTGTTGGTCGTAGGACGTCATTAATAATCGCCTCCCTCCTACTTGACGCTGTTATTGGATGACTTATGAAAGGAATACGAGTCAGTCACAGCTGTCTCCAGAAAACGGGAAAAATGGATCCTTATTCCGGGGTTCTCACCTTCCCATCGTTTCCAGATTTCCTCCCCAGCGACGTAAGTGCAATAACTATCGAGGTGTCACTTTGAAAGGTATGAGAGCCATCACCTCTCCACTCGTCTGATATGAAGGAAAGATATTTTTTTCGACCTATTCATCACATAAACAGTTTTAATCGTTCTATTGGTAATGGTATTCCTGCCTGTCTAGTCCAACCATTTTCAAACATCCACGGCTCCCTTTATTTAAGCGTAAATCTCAGAGGTTCCTTGATATGAGAGGATTTTTCGGTCAAACTAAATGGGGGGTTGGTGATGGTAGTGTTTCTGCATCGTATGGTCCGGAAGTGGCCTGTAAGTCCTGGGTGGCAGATACCAGATCTGGATTGATGTCGGGTGTAATGACATAGAATGTATTTTAATCTCCTTTTATGCAATGGAACTGGATATGAAAGGTATTTTCTGTCAAGTTAAATGTAGGTGGTGGTAGTGTTCCTCTGGACGTGCGTGACCTGGAAGTCCTGGATGGCAGATACCAGGTCCGGATTGATGTCGAATGCAATGACATCGCATGTATTTTAAAATCCTTTCATGCAGCGGAACTGGATATGGAAGGTATTTTCTATCAAGTTAAATGTAGTTGGTGGTAGTGTTTCTTTGGACGTGTGTGACCTGAAAGTCCTGGATGGCAGATACCAGGTCCGGATTGATATCGAATGCAATGGCATCGCATGTATTTTAAAATCCTTTCATGCAACGGAACTGGATATGGAAGGTATTTTCTATCAAGTTAAATGTAGTTGGTGGTAGTGTTTCTTTGGACGTGTGTGACCTGGAAGTCCTGGATGGCAGATACCAGGTCCGGATTGATGTCGAGTGCAATGACACCGCTTGTATTTTAATCTCCTTTTATGTAACGGAACTGGATATGGAAGGTATTTTCTGTCAAGTTAAATATAGGTGGTGGTAGTGTTCCTCTGGACGTGCGTGACCTGGAAGTCCTGGATGGCAGATACCAGGTCCGGATTGATGTCGAGTGCAATGACACCGCTTGTATTTTAATCTCCTTTTATGTAACGGAACTGGATATGGAAGGTATTTTCTGTCAAGTTAAATGTAGGTGGTGGTAGTGTTCCTCTGGACGTGCGTGACCTGGAAGTCCTGGATGGCAGATACCAGGTCCGGATTGATATCGAATGCAATGGCATCGCATGTATTTTAAAATCCTTTCATGCAACGGAACTGGATATGGAAGGTATTTTCTATCAAGTTAAATGTAGTTGGTGGTAGTGCTTCTTTTTTGACGTGTGTGACCTGAAAGTCCTGGATGGCAGATACCAGGTCCGGATTGATGTCGAGTGCAATGACACCGCTTGTATTTTAATCTCCTTTTATGTAACGGAACTGGATATGGAAGGTATTTTCTGTCAAGTTAAATGTAGGTGGTGGTAGTGTTCCTCTGGACGTGCGTGACCTGGAAGTCCTGGATGGCAGATACCAGGTCCGGATTGATGTCGAGTGCAATGACACCGCTTGTATTTTAATCTCCTTTTATGTAACGGAACTGGATATGGAAGGTATTTTCTGTCAAGCTAAATGTAGGTGATGGTAGCGATACGTGTTTACTGTTTATATTGCGAATGTGATGTCGCTTGATTTGTTTTTCGAATACAATTTCAGCACGTTGCCTGTAAAAATTCCAAACAACGAAATACGAATTGATTGACAATTGATTGGCCAACTGCAATTGGAATAAATGGCAACAAGCTACATTTTAAAGCAATCCCGATATGTGTTATGTGTAGGTAGTGTTGAATTTTCGTTGCACTAGAGCAACACAACGCCTATTATTGGCGATCGTCTGGGATTACTGAGACCGTCTGAGCGACTGTCTAAAGGGAAAAATTCGATAACACCTCGTTCGAGTTGTATGCGGCGCAGGTTCAATTCCCGTCAGGTGCATCCCTCACTGGGTGTATTTCTCTCTCCTGTGTCAGTAAAACTTTCATTGTATGTGTCTTGATGTTGTATGTCTTGTGTCTGGCGCAGCACTGCCAAATATAGCCCTTTCACCACAAAAACCCCAAACCAACCAATCGATAACACCTCGAATAAGAAGGTATTGTGGTGCATGAAGAAAAAGTCTACTTTCCGTCTTGGCTTGAATTCAAAATCTCCGTCATAAAAAATTGCGTTTGAGTTAAATCATATATTTAAATAATTGCATTTTTTATCAAATAAAATGTTTGGATTAGCAATCTTTTAATTAAATAAAATATTTAGATTAACAGTGTTTTAATTGAATTAAATTTTTGGATTAAAAATATTTTAATGAAATCAAGTATTTAGAATAATATTTTAACGAGCTCTCTGAGGGATGTTCACACGATATATCTGTTCTGAAATCTGCCGTCTTCCCTTCCCCTTCTGAAATCTGCCGTCTAATCAGTTTTGTTCTTGACCAATAGAATCTTTCCTTTGATTCTTTCAATCGATTGATGTGGCAATTTAGTTGCCACATCAATCGATAGTTAGTTTTAGTTTTTTGTGTTGTGGGGCAAAAGCAACTCTGAAATCTCGTGACGTTCAGAGGGTTAAATAAAATATTTGGATAAATAATATTTTAATTAGTCAAACCATCAATTGAAATCCATTTCAATTTTTTAAGATTTGGATTTTAATTAAAAAAATTGCTAACGTTTGGCCAATCACCTAGCTGAAGATGACACTCAAAGGGAAGTAACAAAGAAATCCAGTAATATGTGGCTAAGAACATGATAAAGTGATACTAAACAGTGATATTTACAAATGCCTCTAGTGTCGTCGAAAGGGTCTGTTTTCAAGGGGACTAGGCTTGAATTAAATTTGTAAATTACAAGTTTTATTTTCATAGATTTATTTGGTGTGACCAAAGGTTAGATACTCTTTGATCAGGCCGTCTCGTATGAGAAGGATTTTCAGTGTAAACAAACAAACCCGGACGGAAAGCGAAGATTTTAGATCCACCACCCAAATACTCTCGCATGATGCATATCGGGGTTATCTTAAAATGTAGTTTATCGCCATTTTTGTGACTCTTGATGTTTAATCTAATTGGTGCTGACCAACCAGCTATCATATTGTCGATTTACAAGCGACACACAAACTTTTCAAGACATGAGTTTTTCAGCTTTTCATAATTAGAGTGTGGTGGTATTTAGTCTGGTGAAGTCCACTAAGCTAACTTTGCATGAAGGTCAGATTTCTTCTTGAGAAACACACTTCGTGAGTTTATCTTAGGGAGTTGAATTCCCATCCTCTTCGTTTTCTCAGAACTATGCTTTTGGTAGAGCGCGTTTCACTTGTACGTCGATTATAAATCAATTCGGAATTCATACTTTGGAATCTTTTTGGAGACGTGCTGAAATCTAATTTAAATAAATCGGACTAACGACACGTTTAGAATAGGAAACACGTTCCTCCACAGAGAACTACCGCCACCTACAGCTAACTTGATAGAAAATGCCTCTCATATAGTAGATTGTAGATATATCTAATCCGGCTCAGTTTACGCTTTAGTAGCAGATCGAAATAAAAGAAACTTACAAAACTCATTTTGAAAACCAAACCCACAAACGCTCATAAAACCAAATGCGGCACACTGTTTCTCAAGTAATCTGACTTCTCTAAACAAGTCATTCACGGAAATCTGAATCTAGTGTGCTGGAATATGTATATTTTTTGATCACTGTCCTCTCAACAAACATCAATACGAGAAAGCAAGCGAATCCTATTTTCCTTTGTTGTTTAAGAGTTTTGTTCGAAGACATAATCGAGACTTTCAATGTGTATTGGATGCAGAAAAAGCCTGCTTTACACCCAATAGTTTAGACACTACTTTTATAGTTACTGGTTGTTTCTTTCATATTTTCTTTTAAAGTGATATGAATTTTAAAATTGGAAACTGCCACAAGTTTTACTCATGCTTGAGGTCTTTGAAATTATTTGGGACTCTGAAAAAGCTGCCTGGTATTTATATTACCAGTCAGTTTTGGAAGCTGAAGAACGTGGTTTTCATATCAATGAGGTCCTAAATTATTCCCTAACGTTGCTAATATATATTTTTACGTCTTTTAGCTTTGAAACCACTAGTTTGATACTTTTTCGTAAGGAGAAGTTTATGGTAAATATGGAAGTTTTCATTTAAATATTTTGTATTGCAAGCGCGTTTTGCATTTATCTTTTAAGAGGTTTCGTGAAATGCATGTTCATTTATAAGTGCGTTTTCAGTTTTTTTTACTGTTTCTTCCTCTTGAGATGAATTCGTTTTGCTTTTGTTTTCATTGTGGTGCTCCTTATTTTTAGTACTAATAACTGCGTCTTTTGCTTTATACAGCATCATTATGCAAATGTACACGAAACGGAAAAGTGAAAAAGATTTGAAAGCTTCTGTGAAGATTAGCATTGAATTTTATGCTGCACGAAAAAAAAAATCATTTTTCTGAAAATTGCTGCGAAAAGTTCTTTCATTTAATACTACTTCAATTTATCTGCGATAGAAAATTAGTAGGATCGCAGATTTATTTACATTTTTGAAATATTTCTAAGTTTAAGAAAATACCTATATACGTAATTGTCACATCTTGAAGATGAAAGAATGAACTTAGTTTTGTAATAAATTTTAGGTACAACAAAAACATCGACTAAAAACAAATAAAAGCATTCCATAAAAATACTCGCATTTTGAGAAATTAATCCTGCAAGAATTTTTCATTCTAAATATATGGGAACCTAGCAAAAGATATTTTATCACGAAACACGTAATTTTGCAGTTCGCAAGGTCTATGGAGGCTCCCCATGAATTATGAAAAGTTTTTCTACTGTAATGTGCAATATTTCCACTGTGTCTATTATAATAAAAATCTGCAGTTGTATAAGGAAAAGAAGATAACATTTATGCGTTATTCATCAAGTATTTAAGATTCATAAAATTGTATTAAATGATGCCCTTTGTATTTCACAGTATTATGAATTAAACTGGTCGTGGCATCCAGAGTGCAGTATTTTTTGTTCTGTATTTTCGATTGTGCCTTCTGTTGTATATTGAGGCTTAGTTTCCATTCCAGGATCCATTTTAGATTTTAAGGTATCCATTGTAGATGTATCGTGATCCTCTCATACAGATGTCACATTTTGCTGATGCTTTTTCTGCTATTATGTTTTTTATATGACTTTATTTTAATAGTTGTATGATTTCAATTTTGGTGAAGTTGCCGTTAACGCTAGAACCGCCATTTGGGTCTTTTGCAATTTCGGATTTTTAAGTTGTAAATTTTAGTGTGTTCTTTTCATTTGCTATTTGGACCCTTCCAAGTGTTTTCGACGAGATATCTCGTCCATCGAGATCTGCTCAATTTTGTTTGCGACGTGATATCTTGTCATCGAGATATTACCGATTTTTTTATGATGACGAGATCAAGATCTGGTCAGTTTTTTGATAATGACGAGATATCTCATTCATCAAGATCTGATCAGTTTTGCTAATGACGAGATACCTCTTCGAGACAACCATCAGGGGTTAATCTCAAAGAGCCTAATCTCTAGAGTTAATCTCTAGCCCTGTGTGTGACTTCTTTACCGATTCCTGGCACGAAGTACAGGTTCAGAGTTGGTCGAGGCAGGTCTGATAAAATGTGATGTAAATATTCTGTAGTCAGTACACGTATTTTATGACGTACTAAATCAAGCCGTTGTAAATGCATGGATAATTTCGGAAACTACCACTAGAGTGAAAATGAGCAAAAACAACTAAACACCGCAGAACTCGAAGCGCATATAAATGAAAGGAATTTTCAGGATACTTCGAACGTCGAAAGAGAAAATAGGAAATGTTTTCTCGAAAAAATTGTCAAGTGAGATAGTGCAGTCGAAGCAAGACACAAGAAGGAAGAATTTTCTTTAGGGATGGTAATAAAGACAAATATCTCTCTTGACTACGACCAATGTTGTAGTTTTCTTCTAGCTAGACTTTTATACCAAGAACTAATAACTATAAACCTAAGTAAACCTTGAATTATTAACCATAAATGTATCCCAGATGACCGAGGGCAGGATTTGTTGCAATAATCAGACTTCTGTCTGGTCGCGATTGTTTGTCTAAATATCTACTACCCAAAAATTCTGCAGTTCTTAATGCCCCATTTATTCTATATCCCAAGAAATGGACATCCACCACCTGAGAGTTTTTACTACGCTTTCTAGTGTACTCTAATACTAATATTTAATATACTAATCTTTAAATACTGTACCGTATTCATCTTACTTGTCATCGGCCTTTGACATCAGCCTAAAAAAAATAATACACTTATAACCACCATTGTTCATTTACATCTTACCCTTCCTCGAATAACACAAAGACAGATTCACTCCATAAACGATTGCGGTTGTGTCCTTGAACTTAACCGTGTACAAAGGGGGCTGGTGCACGTTAAATCTGTCGTGGCCTCAAATGTCCTCACGTTGGCGTGGTGTGGAAGTTTGGAGAGTGGGGTGCCAGCTCAGGTGTTGCCTCGTCATCTGACCGTGGTTCAAAATTACGTGGTGTTGTCCTCGGATCTTTCCCTTTGGGATTGATCCCGGACCGTCACCAATAGCCCATTGTGTTGCTCCAGTGTGACGTTAATTGAAAATTCCCCCCCCCTGAACTTAACCCACCATTTTTTACAGGATTTATAACAAAACAAGAGCTATGAGCTGTTTAGAATTCGAATTTCAGGAATAAATTTTAAGTTTGTAATAGACTGAACTATTAGCACCTTTTTGATGCAGTTGTAGCATCGCCAGGCGATTTCCGGCAACCTCCCACCCTCTTCTTTTAAATCAAAGAAAATTTCTGTTGGGTTTTTTCGCCGCGTGACAACGACAGAAAAATACTTGCTTTGTGCTTCTGTTTTATTTTCGTCTGGTTTCCCAGCATATACAAAATAGGTAAATTAAAATAAAGTTTAACCGCGAGAAGCTCATTGGATTCTGTTGTAAGTTGCGTTGTCAAGTAGAATTACATTCATAACTAACGAACGAAGGCGCAATCAACCAACAAATGAATCTTCAGGAAAGGTGTGAGATAAAAAGAGAAAATAAATAAAAATTAATAGCGTAAGTTTTCCCGAAATAACTAAATTGTTCTTTGTCCTGCTGTTCTCTTTGATTTAGCTGATGGAAAATTAG
Source organism: Meta bourneti (assembly GCA_933210815.1). Lineage (NCBI taxonomy): Eukaryota > Metazoa > Arthropoda > Arachnida > Araneae > Tetragnathidae > Meta > Meta bourneti. The sequence goes on along the minus strand of OW119930.1, from coordinate 54,312,994 downwards.
AAAAAGCTAAAAGGAATAAAATGTTGCTAAGGTTTTATCTTTTAGGATCGGGCCACGCTCTTTTCTAAATATATGGTCAGTTACGTGAAATCTTAAATGGACAATTAATAAGTTCCTTTCTATGGGTAGCTAGGTAGTTGAATTTTAGTTGCACTTGAGCAACACAACGGGATATTGGAACAATACGGGAACCTCTGAGATCAATCCCAAAGAGAAAGAACCGAGGACAACGCGGTCAGATGACGAGGTGAACACCTGAGTTGGCAGCCCACTTTTCAAATTTTCACACCACGTTAAGGTGAGGACATTTGAGGCCAAGAAAGATTTTAACGTAACCCTTCGTACAAGACTCTGGTTGGATTGAGTCTTCAATTCGCAACCGTCCCTTTGCTAATCCGCGACTCCACCGACTGGTCTATTCCGGCCCCTTTTCTTTTTGTGAGATTTTCTGTTAAGCAATATAGGTGTAGGTAGTGTTTATGCCGCGATTTGTGGTTCACCTACGTATTCTGAACGTGACGTCACGTGGCTTATTTGTCGAAAGCAATTCTAGCACTTCAATAAAAATTCCGAAGAGTAAATTCTGAGGTTTGGGTTGGTTTTATGGCGCAAGGGGCCATATTTGGACATACTGCGTCAGATACAAGACAGACAATATCAAGTAATCGACATACACACAAGGAAAGTTTTTACTGAGAGCAATACGCTCAGGGAGGAAGTGAACCTGACAGAAATCGAACCTTCGTCACTTACTACTACTCACTGGTTGCTACGCAGTGGACATATGCACTGAACCAAAAATTGCCCCGAATGAATTCCGAATTGATATATGATAGTTGATTGTTCAGAGCGAATTATATTAAACATCAAGCGTCGCCAAAACGGCGATAAACTACATTTTAAAGCAATCCCGATGTGTGTCATGCCAGAGCATTTGGGTTACAAGAGTATAAAGTTCTCGTCTTACAACTGTTTTGTTTGCACTGAAAATCTCTTTTATTAAATTATATTGTACTTATTATACTTTTATTTAATAAATTATTTGTTAAATTTTTGAAGTACATTATGAGCAAGCGAAGTGAGCGTAATTCCCTCAGACTAACTAATGATGATTACTTAGCAATCTTAAGGGATTGGCGAACGGGGAAGGAGCAAGGGATGGGACCCTTAATGACAATGAAAACTATACTCAAACACCAAATACACATACCAGTGAATTGTCGCGTTTCATATGCATACTAATTCGTAACATTAAGCAATTCCGCCGCTTGAGTCTTCTTTCGCTTAGTCTTTCCTCGTCTCTGACTTATTCGCTGGCGTTGATAAATTCGCCTTTTAATCAGAGGATCGCAAGCACAAAGGAAAGAATTAAGAAATCTTTTTGATCCCGGATTCTTTCGCTGCTTTGAAAAGATCGATTGAGAAATGAACAACTTCAACGTGGCCTTGCATTCCAATACGCCCCTCTTCACTTGAGCGGTTGAATGCTTTCCAAACCCCAGGGATGTCCTGTTAAGTCTCGATAAGCTAAAGGAAATGTGGGAAGTTACTGATTCATAAACCTCAAGATCTAAGTAGTCGTTTAACATTAAATTTACCAAGCGGATCAAACGACCAGTTTTAAAATTTTGATTTAATATTACTTCCTAAGTTTTATCTTCTTTTCCTCAATTGACTTTTTTGTTGCCTAGTCATATATAAGAAAATCTGGAAATTTTTAGCTCCCAACGTGCAATAGTTTTTTATGTATATTAATTTTAAGTTTGAAAAATGGGCAATTTATCGTGATTTTAGACTCACTGAATATCCTATAACTCTCTCTCTGGATCTAATTGTCCAATCATACTGAACGAGAGCTTATTTTGTAGAAAAAATGTACAACCTTTCTAAATAACGTATCTAATGACCTTAATTTCAAGGTCCTTCAATTTGACTTTTAACCTACAATTACGAAAAAAAGGGAATTTTTTTATTTTTTCCAAAATTATATGTTAAAGGTGCACTATTTATCTTTGCTTTCTGAAAGTTTCATAGTGGTACATGCATGGGTTCATAGTTAAAAAATATTCGAAGTAAATATAAGTATGTAATTAGTACCCATAAACACCTGTATTTTGACCTGTTTGTCCAATCGAGATGAAAGAGGGCTTATTTTATAGAAAAAAAGTATGCACACTTTCTAATGATGAGTGACCTTTCTGATTTTAAGGTCACCTGAAATTGACAGCAACTTATATCTCCGGATATAAAGATAGTAAAGTCATGAAATTTCATATTTCGACTAATTTAACGATGCAGAAACTGATTAAGGCATCAAACCATGGTGCTTTCTTTGGAAATTTTGTTGCTTGTACAAAATTTGATATGAAGACGTCCCCTTATGCAATTCTTTTGCATTTGAATTTGTAGAGGACGTTATTCCCTATTGAATGATATCTTTCAATTTGCTCTACTATGAATAGTGCTCGAAAAAAAGGGGGTGGTTCGTTTCTTTTTCAGCTACTGTACCCCTTTTATAGATACACTGAAAATATTTATACTTTTAAACTTCGAAACCAGGCTGCATATTACAGTAAATAAATTGGTAGATTGTGTCGGACACAAACCTTAATTTTGACGTGAATACTCGTGCATGATGTTGGATTGTAGAATGAATAAAGGAAGCAGACAGGAAGTTTGAACGAATAATATGTGAATATTCAACAGTTAATTTAAAATTTTAATAATTAAAGTACAGTTTAATATTAATATTGATGGATTATTTTATTGATTAACTGTGATTGTAGCGTAGTTCGGAAGCATTCGAATGACATCACTTACGCAGTCCTCCCTTCACGCAATTCAAATTTACGCTGGCCCAAAGTTCGCCCAGTACCGTAGATTTTCGACATATTGCGGACTCCTTCCATGCGCTCAGTGCTCCTGCTCGCTCGGTGCGAAGGTCATGTTAGGTCGGGACGTCTACATACGCTATATTTATCATCTGGATGTTTCTTCTAGTTTTGAAATCATAAGACAAAATAGTTGTAACGTTTTTTATAACGCTCGACTTTTAATACAATGTTCCGAATTTTAAGTATTCACCTCAAAAATTTTTATAATTTCCTAGGCCCCTCATTGATCTCGGCCAGGGTACCATGGTAATTACCCCCTTGTGGTCCCTTGTACAAAATACACAGATATCGATAGATAATATTGACTACTTTCCACCCAAATAGTCTGGTTTTGCATTAAAACTAAACCCGTACCTTGGAAGTAATTTCAAACACAACTCAAGTGTAAAAACATTTTTCATCGTTTAAACAAAAAAAGATGTCTTCTCATGCCGGTGTGCTACCCGCATGGCACAGAAAGTAATTAATCAAAAACGCTTCCAGAAAATGATTAATTTCTTCCTAGCCAAAGAGATCCTCTTAGTTTCCCTCTTGTTGAATGAAGGAATCATGCGTGAGGAATGATGGTTCACCATAAAGGACTGGATGATTACATACCTGCATACTGCATCTAATCCACAATAATAATTCATATTTGAAGAAAGAAGTCTTGAGTGGAAAAGATAATTTATTGAATGGTAAATGAAATTTAAGCTTTTATAAGATGAATTTGAAATCCTTTATCAGAAGTTCAATTATTAAATTGTTTCTTAAGAGTGTTTTTTCCATTTACTATTTACGCAATGCAATGGAAAGGATTATTTACGTTTTACATTTTTTGAAGTGAATACGTCTTTAAAATTGGAACAGTACTAAGGCATGTATGAAAAGTCTAGCGTTACAACTGTTTTGTCTTATGCTTTCAGAACTAGAAGAAACATCCAAAAAATAAATATAGCGTCGTGTAGTTGATGTCCAAACCTGATTTTACCTTCGGATCGTGTGCGCAGGATCACTGAGCGTGGTAGGGGTCCGCAATATGTCGAAATTCTATGATGCTGGGGACAGTGTAACTTGAATTTCATGGAGTGAAGACTACGTTATGTGGTGTCATTCGAAAGCTACTGAACTACACTACAATTAATATTGGACAACAATCGTGCACCAGGAGAACTTGGTATTAATTTAGTAGAATTTAAATAAATATAAATAAACATAAAATTTCTTGATTTCCAGAACTAGAAGAAACACCCAGAAGATAAATATAGCGCCGTGTAGACAAATGTTGTCCGTATCTGACATGACCTTCGGATCGAGTGCGCAGGCGCAGTGATCGTGGGCAGGGGGTCCACAATATGTCGAAATTCTACGGTACTGGGCGAACTTTGGGCCAGCGTAACTTTGAATTGCTTGCAGTGAGGATTGCTTAAGAGGTGTCATTCGAACTAAGCTACAATTAATATTGGACAACAATTAATATCAAACTGCACTTTAATCGTTCAAATTGTAAATTAATTTTTGAACTTTCACAGTAGAATAGACAATCGTTTAAATTTCCTATGACTGCTTCATTCATTCGACAATCTAACATCAAGCCCGAGTATTCACAAGTCATAGTCGAGTCAAAACTACGGTTTATGTCATCGACACAACCTACCCCTTTTTCATTCATTTTTCTGACAGTGGACTTTCCCGACACGAGAACTGTTCCGAACATCAAATCTGGGTGTTGGCAGTCTCTATAGAAACAAGGCTCGATCATTTTAAGTAGGGGTGATTTTTTTGGGATGACAATTTTATTTTGATTTTGTCTAATGGTAGCCGCGGAATGAGGTAATTACTAGTATAGATCTCGGCGACATGAAAAAACTTCCACTAACTAAATGCTCTCGGATGACACATATCGGGGTTACCTTACAATGCTTTTATTCTTTTTTAGCGACGTTTGGCGTTTAATCTAATCAACGTTGACCAATCAACTATAGTATACCGATTAGGAATTCATTTTTGGAATTTTTATTAGTGATGTGCCGAAATCGTATTCGAGAAACCAGGTAAGTGACGTCATGTCTGGAATACGAACACGTTCCATCACAAAAACACTATCGCCATCTATTCCCCCCCCCTTTAGCTTGACAGAAAAAGCCTCTCATAAGGATAGTATTCCTAGTTCGGAGAATCCTGACTCGAATACATTGATTGCATTAGCTACACTAATCTATAAAACAAGAATCTTTCTGCATGTCTCAACATTCTTTCGAAATAACATTGAATTCAAATGAATTACACTGTTACAAACAGCAATTTTTCATTCATCCCAAATATTATTTAACACATTCCTGATTTCATAATTAATATTTAACACACATAAAGAAATTGTAAAATCAGTCAATGTTCATATAAATGTACATGAGTAAGATAGATACAGTAAATATGTACTTACAATCGAATATATTCAACACGGAAAAAAGTTGAGATTCAGTTTCAGTTCCAAGAATTGTAGCTTTTGTAGCTACAATTCTAGGGAAAGTGAATTGTATATAAGTAAGAGTAATTAAGTTAGACTTCAAAGACAGCTAAATGTCATGCTGTAATTTAAAGTATCAGTTACAGTCAAGAAAACTATAAAAGTGGACAAATCGCGACGTCGAATTTCATTGCTTTCTAACACATAGCAAATGATAAATAATAGAAATTTGAACATTGATGTTTTGTTTCTGAAGTTGAAGCATGTTAGAAAATTGATGATTGAAGCGGCAAAAATCAGTAATAGAATGAATACACTATAGATACTAACCATGTGTATGATAAGCATTAATACTAACGTTGGTTACGATAAGCATGCATAGATACTAACTATGGTTACAATAAGTATAGATACTAACCATGGTGCATGGACCCTTAATGGTCTTAATTTGGCATGAACCATAGATTGTTGGCTTTATTGCTGAGATTTTCTGTCATGCTTCACCTATAAATTATATAAATAAAAAGTGAGTGTTTGTACATTAAATATATTAACACCAATTCGTTATTTATCTGTTTTGGGTCATTCTAAAGCAAAATCAGTGGTTTCCGGATTTCAAGTCTGCCTGTCCGTTTGTCTCTCTGTCTGTATGTGTATGCCTGCACTGCAACCAAATGACTGGATATGTTTTATAAAACATATTATAAATTAGTGAATACATTATTAAAATTCCTACATTTTTGGCAAAATTTCACTTTAAGAAAGCTGAATACAGATTCTTAAAGAACCTTAATTTGGGATTTTTTGTGAAATGCTGAAATCGGATTAACAAACCAAACCAAACGACGTCACCTTTGGAAAATGTAGAAGAAACACGACCACCTCCCGCATTTAGCATGACAGAAAAGTCTCTCGTAGAGATTAATTTTGTTCCTCACACACATTTTTCATACAAAAAAGGGAAAAATACTATTTTCTTTATTAACAGTGCAATGTTAATGCAAAATTAGTTTATTCATCAAATATAAAAATTTAATGAATGAAATATTTTTTATTAAAAACGGTCAAATGCATATGCACACTTTGTATTGCGCAATTTTAAGCCTTCCTTTGCATTAAATATTCCCCGGAGTAATAATCATTAATGCACCCACGTTCCATTATTAATCCATTCAGTCGGAAGTTTACTTAAAACGGTTGCCACACACCATCAGCTAATAATAAAGATGTAAGTTGAATGGGGAGAAAATACACACAAAAGTCTTCCGATCACGTGATACGAACTGATAAAAGAACAGAACTTTTTATTGAATTTCTCCCTTTCTTTACCGGTGGCTGAACAAATTCATCACCGTAAAAATGGAATGCAGTTTAAAATGAATTCCAAAGCAAAAAGTTCATAAAAAATGCTATTTAAGTCTGGCCGTCGGCTTTGTAAAATGAAAATGCTTTTGATAACGATTTTTGTTCCGCAGTATTGCACATTGTTCTGTTTTTTAATATGGCGTCTCCTTCGAAAAAACTGCAGACGACTAATTACCAAATCAATTTTTACTTCTGTTACACGCTGAAGAATTTTTAATTTAAGCGAGGCAGATGCGTTTTTGTGATCGTTGCCACCTGCGTGAAAAAGATGCCTATTATCCAGGGAATTTAGACCCCATACTTGAAAACAAAACTTATAAATAAGAATAAATCTTTTCTTGTTTTCGAAAAAATTAACACTGAGAGTTGGGATGATCCAAGAATCTATAGAAAAGAATGATGCAAATAAAATATATTTATTTATTCTCTCATAGTTTTACGAGACTCGAGTTTAAAAATTACTTCCTATAAAATAAATATACTGCAGCAGATTATTTTATTAACTGAATTTTATGTACCCATTCCATGCAAATAATATTAATTGGATTCGCGTCGTAGCAAAGTAGCAATATTCGATACACATAAAATGTATGAGTTAAGAATAAAAAAAAGTCGTTAATATGTAAAATGTTTATTCTTTTCTTTAGTCTTAATTTTTCTACATGTAAAGCGAACGATATTGGATAGCTTATGTAAATATTCTCTGATATATTTTTGAATCTTTTGATTGAGAAAAATTAGCTTCGAAATTTTTATCCAAAAATGAATGTTTATTAATCTTTCTTAGACTTGGGTAAATTCTAATTCTGTTTCATCCGTTGTAAAAGGAAGTGCACGTTTTGTTTGATATTGTTGCTTGGTATTGTACCTTGTATGAAATGTAATATGGTATGGAACGTTTAAATTGATAATACTAAAAAGCAAATTTCATGTAAGCTATCTATCTAATTTATAACAAAATTGGTTTTGATCGCTGACAGACAGAGATTTGTTTTCCCAATAATTTTGTAAGATATGATCTTTCGGAAAAACACTAAAATTATCATTTTTCAGCACTAAGATTTTCCGGTAAAGGAAATATAATAAAAACTTGCAGTTTTATTTCAAATCCTGCATTTTAATGTAAACAATAAACATTCCATATCAAATCAACCAAAGTATCATTTTCAACCTGACCAAAGTATCATTTTCAATCTCAAGTTCCATTTACCGTGAGTGAAAAAGGTTTCCGTACGGCCTTAATATTTGAAATAAATTGCGTTATTAGTTGCAGAATATAAATATTGAAGAAATAAAAATGGAAAAACAGATGAGCATAATTTCATAGAAAGTTTCTATTACATTAAAACAAAAATATTAATATAATTTAACGCATAATTCACAATAACACAAAAATGTGGCAAATATGAAGCAAAAAAAGTCTCCGTACGGTGAAAAATATTTCATTAAATGTTATCAACCCCATGTTTCATCAATTATGATAAGTTGAACCTGTTTTTGCTTTAATGACCTCTCTTAGAAGTTCAGGCATGACTCCCAAAAGTTTTTTTTATTGTTTCTGGAGTATTTTTGTTCCAGACGTCCAGAATGGCACTTTTCAGGTTATCTTTACTGCTGGTATCATAATTTTTCAGTTCACGACCGATTTTTCTTCCCATAAGTGTTCCATGGGGTTTAAATCTAGAGACTGGTGGTGTGTGAAGTTGCTGTAATATTTGGTAAAGACATCATTCTTTACAGAACGTTGCAGTGTAGTTTGAATCGTTGTCCTGTTGAAAGATAAATGATCTTCCAAGAGACAGTTTCATAGCACTAGCAAGGATATTTTGCTCCAAAATGTCTAGGTACACATAGCTATTCATGTTACCTTCAACACATAAATTATATACACCAGAAGAACTAATGCAACCCATACCTTTACATTTCCTCCGCCGTGCTTTACAGTTTTACATAAGGTTTTGTTTGCATTTGATGTTTTGGTTTTCTCCATGCTATAACTCGTCCATCTGAACTATAGACAAAATTTTGATTCATCCCTGAAAAGTACTGAATCCCAAAAAGTTAAGGGCTTACATGATTTTTGCAAACTCAAGACGCTTTCTTCAGTTAAGTTTGCTAATGAGTGTTCTTACGTGCAACATGCCGATTGTAGCCATCTTTTTTATTACTTTTCTTACAGTCTGAGGTTATATTTCAAGATTGTAATCACTTTTCAACAACGGTGTGCAAGTTGTGGTGCACTAATTCGTGGATTATCGCGAACCTTTCACAGAATATTTCTCGTGTATATGGCTCAATTTCTGAGGTCTTCCGGATCGGTTCCTATTTCCAGTTTCTACCTCATTATATCTTTCAATAATTTTTACCGTAGATTTAGATTTGTTTGCGATTTCGCAATATTTTCCTCATTGATAAACCGTTATTTCTCAACTTTATTACCAACACGCGAATAGCTTTCGGAATTTCCATTTTAGGCGTTCCAATGGTATAAAAATCGTTTGAAATAATTACTTACACAATACTAAAGTTCTTTTTCATTCGATAGTTATGAGAATTGAATGCAGGACAGCTGGACTGTACGTTCTAATCAATTTTCATTGTGTGTACGGAAACTTTTTTTGCCTTTCATTTTGCATGCTTTTATCAAACTTTTAATTAATTACTTTTTATTTGTGAAAACTAAGGAACTTTTGTTACGAACATATTCTCAAGTATGAAATAAGTTTCTTGTGCAGTTTTTGAATCTTTTGTGAGATTTCTTTAGAAATTATAATAATCTATACGCCGTTTCCGTACGGAAACTTTTTTTATCCACTGTATGTTATAGAAAGCTGAATTCGGGCTTATTTTAAAGATCATGAAACAAGCTTCTAATTGATATGATACAATCATAACTTTTATAGAATAAGATTTCAAAGTAAAGCCACGAATTTTTTACCTTGGAATTTTCAGATATCTGCATAAATATCTATCAGAAATCTATGTATAAATTTAAACAAAATTAGGCCTAGGAATACTCAACATATGCTGTAAATTTGGAGTTCGAACTCTTACTAGATTTAGTGCTAATTAATATTTTATGGTACAGGTTGAATAAACAATGGCTTGAATAACATTAAGCTAGGGGCTGAACCATAAAATATTAATTAGCTATAATATTGCATTAAACTAAATTTTAAAATATTGCCTTTGCCTTCTATATATAACTAAGGTTGCTTACTGCATATAATGAGCTGAATAGGAATCCTATTTTTGGGCTAATAACATGAAGAGACAAGGCTCATGATGGAACTTATTTCAATTATAATTAAAGTAGAAAATAAAATTCAAATTATATTTAATAGATTTCATTCCAAAAATAAACGAGCGCACAATTTAAAGACTTTACCTTACATTTAATTGAATAATTATAAGTTATACACATCCTGATAAGACGTAACCAATATTGATGATAGAACAATTTGTAAAAAAATGAAAGAAAAGAATATAAACTCACTTTTTAGCCTTTTTTAACCTAGAGTTCCAATCTTCCGAAACGAGAAGAAAAGTTTTCCGACTTTCTTTTTTTTAATTGAAAAGTATAACGATGTAAAAATGGGAGAAAAAAGATGTCGAAATTGGTGGATTAGGTGGAAATATATTCCCCTCCTGAATCAAATAACCTACCTTACTCCGGCAATGGAAGGAACAATAAGTTTTCTTTAAGACAACTCTCCTGAGATTACTCTCGAGTTGGGCTCTTAAAATAGTTTTTCTATTTTATTTTTCCGTAACGGGTCTGGAAAAAATAATTTTGTAACAAAAATTCCGGTCTTACCCTAAAAAAGTAATACTTGGCGCTTTGGTCAAGCTTTGGGCACATCCAAAAGTTTAGTTTGAAACAAAATTAGGTGGCTACTATGAGAAAAAATAAATTCAATTTCGAATGTTGAATATTTTATTCTAACCAATAGAATAAATTAAGAATTGTATTCCAAATGTTGAATTAAAATTGTATTCCAAATGTTGAATTAAAATTGTATTCCAAATGTAGAATACTCTATACTAATATAGTTAATTAAGAATTGTATTCCAAATGTAAGAATATTCTATTCTAATAGAGTTAATTGAAAATTGTATTTCAAATATAGAATTTTCTATTGTAATGCTAGAAGAATTACCCAGCGTTGCTTGGGTTCAATTGGTTAAATTTTAATTAAAAAGGGATCAGACTTATTACTTTATAGAAAAATGCAAACATCATTTAAGTGTACGAAAAATAATTTTTTAACTTTTTCATAGCTTCTACAATTTATTTCGAAAGAAAAAGTAATTATAGATGATATATACATCCATATAATCCATTGCACATTCATCGCACTCCTGCTGTAAGAAAAACTACGAAAGTTTTTTTCTAAGGTGACTACTACAGCAGTCGATTTTGTGTTTTGTAGTGATTACGAATGCCTGGTAAGTTCATTTTCAGTAAAAATGACGAACTTCTGGCGTATAGTCTTGCAATCAGTTTTCCTATCAATATTCTTTACTTGTGACACTCTTGTATCAGGGATGCGATGTTTTCGAATTTCATTATCATTATGAGAGGATGACCAATTAAATTGTTATGGCATTTGTGATGAATTTATTTTGAAACAAACACATTTTTTTCTTGAAAATTCCATTCAGCTGTACGTGGAATAACGGAGCTTGTTTTAAAAATAAATTAAATCAGTGTAGACAAAGCAAATTCAGAGATTACAATTTTTCAAAAAACAGAAAGTCGATTTTACAGCGTTTTTATAAAGGAAAATCACTAATTTCACGAATGTTTCACTGGCATCTAAATTGCATAAGAACAGCTTCAGCTTGTAAAGTAAGCAACCTCGACCTTGTCACTTAAGACAAAAAATTTCAATTTTTCTACAGTCCTAGTTCAAATAACTGATATTTTTCCAAGATATGAGTCTTATGTAAAATTCGCTTTATTTCAACAAACATTGAGTTTTATGTTTAAAAAATTAAAATTAAATCATTATGGCACTTTTTCAATTGTCGGAACTTTACGATTAAAAATCTAGCTCACAGCAAGATGGAGTAAAGGCTCCACATAGTTGGTGCTACATTTAAAGTTTATCATTTCTATATATTGATTTTTAAGTTTCATTCAAGAATTTTATCATGCAGTACTCTACTTCATTTATTTTATACTATACATCATGTCGCTGTCGTTTTAAACCATCGACACATTAAAATACATGTTTTAACATTTCATTTTATCATATTTTATCTGTTGCGAACCAATAAATTTTAATATACAAATAAACTGGTTTTTACTTGCTTGTTTGAATTTTTGAGCTGTAAAATTGATTCTCTTTATGTTAACATCTTTATCCACTTTTATTCTTTACTTTGACTATTCTATTCTACGTTTGGTTCTTTTTTGGACCTTGCGTTATGAAACTTAACCAAACAGCAACTCAGTTATATATACTCTACCAAAAACATCGAAACGCCCGTAAGAGTTCAATCGGAATGAAACTTTGCATATGAGATGTACATGAGGAGATAAGAAAATGATCCCATTATCAAATCTAAAGGACTCTTTACTATTGCAGAATTACATCAGAAAGGTCATAAATCGGTAAGTTGTTAAGCCCTCTCTCTTTGGCAGTGATTCAAGCCTATATACAGCGTGACATGGAGTCTTTGTTCATTCTGTGGGAAATTATGAGAAGCATTCTGCTGCTCCAGATATCTCATATTACCGGGATGATGTAATTTAATTCCCAGCATATCCCAGACTTACACAAATGGGAGTCAGATCTCGGTATCTCGCAGGCCAAGGAAGGGTTTCAACACCACGAAAGCACTCCTGGGAAAGGTGAATCGTGTGTGATCGGACATTATCGGACTGGTAAATGGGTCCCTTGGACACGTGACATGAAAGGCAAAACAACAGGTTGTAGGATCTGCTGGACTATTGGTATTCTTTCAAACTACTTTGTACCACTACCAAAGAGGACCGGTTATCAAAACTGATGACTCCCTAAACCATTACACTAGGAGTTACAGCGGTATCCCGTCGATAGTAAACTCATGATGGTAGCTATGGCCGGATGCTATTCTTTCAAACTATCAGACTAGAGGGGACTGACTACCAAAACTGATGTCTTCTTACACCATTACACTAGGAGTTACAGCGGTATGTCCGTCGACAGTAAACTGAGGTGGGTAGTTCTGGCCGGGTGACATTCTGTCAAACTACCTGGTACCACTACTACAGGGACTGACTATCAAATCTGATGGATCCGTACACTAGGAGTTACAGCGATATGCCCGTCGACAGTAAACTCATGATGGTAGCTCTGGCCGGATACTATTCTTTCAAATTACCTACTAGAGGGGACTGACTGCCAAAACTGATGTCTTCTTACACCATTACACTAGGAGTTACAGCGGTATGTCCGTCGACAGTAAACGGAGGGGGTAGCTCTGGCCGGATTATATTCTGTCAAACTACCTTGTACCTACTAGAGGGTCTGTCTGTCAAAACTGATGGTTCAGTACACTAGCAGGTACAGCAGTATCCCCGTAGACAGTAAACTCATGATGGTAGCTCTGGCCGGATACTATTCTTTCAAACTACCTACTAGAGGGGACTGACTTCCAAAACTGATGTCTTCTTACACAATTACACTAGGAGTTACAGCGGTATGTCCGTCGACAGTAAACTGATGTGGGTAGCTCTGGCCGGATGACATTCTGTCAAACTACCTGGTACCACTACTACAGGGACTGACTGTCAAAACTGATGGCTCCGTACACTAGGAGTTACAGCGGTATGCCCGTCGACAGTAAACTCATGATGGTAGCTCTGGCTGGATACTATTCTTTCAAATTACCTACTAGAGGGGACTGACTACCAAAACTGATGTCTTCTTACACCATTACACTAGGAGTTACAGTGGTATGTCCGTCGACAGTAAACTGATGTGGGTAGCTCTGGTCGGATGACATTCTGTCAAACTACCTGGTACCAATACTACAGGGACTGACTGTCAAAACTGATGGCTCCGTACACTAGGAGTTACAGCGGTATGCCCGTCGACAGTAAACTCATGATGGTAGATCTAACCAGATGCTATTGTTTCAAACTACCTTGTATCACTACTAGGGGGACCGGCTGACGTAAGCAATGGCTGCCCATACCATTATGCTAGGAGTTACAGGGGTGTGCCCCTCAACAATAAATTGAGAATGGCCAATAAATGATCGACAATAAATGATCATATTCATCCTCAATTAACTGTCGAGTTGTACACCATTGTAACTCATAATGTAATGGTGCGGAGAGCCACCACTTACTACAACCTTCCACCTCTAGTGATGATACGAGACAGTCTGATAGCACAGCGATGAGTCCAGCAGAGCATATAATCTGTTGTTTTTTCTTTCATGTCCACGTCCAAGGAACCGGGCCACACACGATTCTTCTCTCCCAGGAGTTCCTCCGCGGTGGTGAAACCCTTCCTTGGTCAGTAAAATCCACAGATATATCTCCCATTGATTATATATGGGATGTACTAGGCCGTCAATTGCACCACGTCTTGAAATCAAGGGAACTAGAGAAGCAGCTGCAGAATACTTGGCATAATTTACCACAGGATAGCATAAGGACTCCATTTGACTCCACGCCGTGTCATACCATGCCATATCGACATGAATCGCTGACAGAGGAAGCTTTACAACTTACTAATTTATAATTTTCCCCTTATAGTTCTACAGCAATAGAGTTCTCGATTTAACATTGTGATAATTTCTTTATTTCTTCATGTACATCACACATGCTAAGTTTTATTTGAATCGAACACTGCGATTATTTTAGCACAGTGTATAAATGCTTAAAAACCTGTTAAAGCAATATAATAATAAATCTTAATTTCAATATATAGGCAAATATCAATTGAGCACAAAAAATATTTCTAACCAGTATCTTCAGTGTATTTTGTGAAACAACTTAAAATATGAATGTTTGTATGGCACCTTCGAAGTTTCGTTAGAATCACACTAGTATGATACCAAATCTTTTGAGCAACAGCATTTCGATTTCTATTTTTGAGATTACTATTTTCAGCTCTATTCTTAACCTTTAGACTACGGGCGGCACAACAATCGTACCGTATTCGGGTAGCGGAATAAAAGCGCCGTAGTGTAAAGGTTAAGCTTAGTATAGCCCGTTGAGTAGTACCAGTGGAACGTTAATTAAATTACATACAAACTACCAACTTAAGTTTTAGTTCCCAAACATCTTTTGACGACGTCTTGACCTCTATTGATTTAAAATAAAATAAAAGTAAGGTTTTTGGGATATA
Source organism: Meta bourneti (assembly GCA_933210815.1). Taxonomy (NCBI): domain Eukaryota; kingdom Metazoa; phylum Arthropoda; class Arachnida; order Araneae; family Tetragnathidae; genus Meta; species Meta bourneti. The sequence goes on along the minus strand of OW119930.1, from coordinate 54,297,938 downwards.
AGGTACATATTCACATTAAACTTTTTCCAGTGCTGTTTCAGAAAAGGAAAATATCGGTATAAATAAAATTTATTTGTATTACGGTATTGCTTTTAGTGCCATTTTTATAACCAACGGCGCAAAGAAATAAAATCGATGAGAACCATGACTAGCCAAATAAAAAAAAATTTCAAACTGGAATAAGAATGAGAAGTTTCTTGAAATATAGAGAACTTTTGAATTTTGTCTGTGTTCTTTTTCAGTATACGTATACTTCCTGAAAGCTATTTTTGTTCTGTTGGTTAAATGGCATTTGACAACCACTCCTCTGAGTAATAAGGACATGTCAAGCGATGAATCGTATAGAACACGAAAAGTATTTACAGTAGCTATGAGACAGATTTTCAGTGTAGAAACAAAAATCAAACAGAAGACAAGGATTTTACTTCCTATTTTACCAATGATCTCGCATGATACATATGAGGGTTATCTTAAAATGTAATGTATAGCCGTTTTGGCGATGTTTGGCGCTTAATTTAATTGGCATTGAAAAATCAATAACTAAATATCAATTCGATCTTCGGAATTTTAGAGCCGCGGTATCTCTGTTGTAAGAGTATCAGATTAGCAATCGGAGGGCTGCGAGTTCTAAACTAGATCCAACGAAAGACCGTCATGTACGTGGGGGCTGGTACATGCTAAATCTGTCATGACTCCAAAGATGCTTGAGCTGGCGGGGTGTGAAAGTTTGGAGAGTGGGGTGCCAGCTCAGGTGTTGACCTCATGGTCCAAAATTACGAGGTGTTGTTCTCAGATCTTTCCCTTCGGGATTAATCCCAGACCGTCACCAACAGCCCGTTTTGTTGTTCCAGTGCGACATTAATTCAGCTATCTATTTGGAATTTTTATTGGCAAATCGCTGAAATCGTAATCGGAAAAAACAAGTTACGTCACGTTTGGGATACGTACAGGAAACACGTTCCACTACAACAGTTTCCCAAATCTTTGTCTCAACATCCCCTTTTTGAAAGCCAATTTACTTCGGTACCCCCTCTGGAAAACTATATCAACAAATACTAAATAGCAAGTGTAGTTGTGCCTATGATTTTTGAATTATATTTATGCAGCTGCTCCATTATATTTATGCAGCTGTGTGTAATTTTGGAGTTTCGTATAGCTAATTTGGAAACAAAACAACCAGGTACTGAAATTATGAAACCATTTTATTAAAATGGAGCATTGCACATAATTGCAAATAAACACACTAGATTGCTCTTTATTATTAGTCATTAATATAAATCAAATCAGCGGAATTAAAAATAATCACTAATGAGAAGGATGAGCCTGGTGTTGTGCTACCAATCTGTTTATAGTAGGCTCTATTTTCGTCAGAAGCATCCTTAAATCTCCAGTCAACTATTTGCAGTCGGTTCCTCTTTTTAGTTAACCCTCTCGGTGGTTTATCTTCTCCTCGAAAAGTGCCCTGCAGTGGCCAGTCCCTGGTGTAAAAACTTGTTTCAAACTGTCACCAGTTCTGTGCAAGGGACAGTTTGTTTTTCCTACTTAGATCTTCATTCCCTTGGAGCAATAGAGACGTTTTGTCTCGACGGGATATCTGGGGCCGCGGTAGCCCTCTTGGAAGGGGAGGACTGCGAGTTCGAAACTCAATCCAACCACAGTCGTGACACGGGGATGGGACTAACCTTGACCAAGAGGATTAGCTACAATACGCATTTATTTTGCGGAGAACTTGTACCATTGCGTTCATTTTGCAGCACCCTTTCATCAGTAAAACAATCAAAATCTGGTTAGTTTGGTAATTACGACACACCTCTTTATTATCCATAAATTTACAAGTTCTAGGGGACTGAAGTGTACTGGAGCCCCTTTATAAAATTACTGACTAGTCAAAATGGTTCAGTCCTCTAAAACTTTGGGCTGGGGTAGCCCGTTTGGAAGAGTAACAAATTAGCAATTGGTAGGTTGCGATTTCATAACTTGGTCCTACTAAAAACCGTCGTGTAATGGGAACTGGTGCACGTTAAGTCTCAAATGTCCTCACGTTGGCATGGTGTGAAAATGTGGAGAGTGGGGAGACAGTTCAGGTGTTGACCTCGTCATCTCACCGTGGTTCAAAGTTATGAGGTGTTGTCCTCGGATCTTTTCCTTCGGGATTGAACCCGGATCTTCTCCAATAACCTGTTGTGTTACTTCAGTGCGACGTTAATAAACTACCAGTAAAGTATTGCGAATTAATATTTGTAGTGATGGACTCAAACGTCGTAACGTTGGCGTGGTGTGGAAGTTTGGAGAGTGGGATGCCAGCTCAGGTGTTGACCTCGTCATCTGACCGTGGTTTAATATTATATGGTGTTGTTCTATGATCTTTCCCTTGGGGCCAATAGCCCGTTGTGTTGCTGCAGTGCACGTCAATTAACTACCTACCATCGATGGGATATCGTGTCCTTAGCAAAATTGATCACATATTTCGTCGAAACACTATGAGGCTTAATAGAATCAGTGACAACGAAGCACTGTAGTGAGTTTCTATATAGTTAAGTCGATAAGTGTTTGTTTAAAACCTGTTAAATAATGAATTTTTAAGCATCTTATTGCCTATTATTGCTCCTCTTATAAGTAGCATAATTTTTTTTATAATTTTCGATATCGGACAGTTATATTTAGCAAGTAATATTTTTTCAAGTAGAAAATATTAGTAATTAAGTAGATTCTAAATAGTCATGAGTGTCATTTCACCTCATTGTTCTTTCATTCTCCCTAGAATAATTTCTTTCGATCCATTAAATTGGGCAATCATTCATTTGATGTTTATCTTTCTTTATTTCCAATATTTGGAAATAGAGAATATTAGATTTTTTCCCCGAGTTACTAGAAACGTATACGTGCAGGCTTTGTTACAGTGAGCTCTTAAAGTGCTTAGAAATAATTTTATTTATTGTTATGAATGTTAGAGATATTACTTTTTAGTTACTTGGGAGAAAGAGTAATTGAAAAGATCAAATGATTAGAGTTTTAAAAAGTTGCCAAACAACGAATGCAGGAAGAAAGGGACTTCGAAAAATGCTCTTTGGGAAGTATTTGGAATTGCTTTGTGGCTTTTAATTTCCTTCAAAACTGCTACTTTATCTTTTATTAAGTTATTTAATTATTATACGTTTGCCGAAGCTAGCGTTCACAACTCGGATTAAAACAAAGTTGAAAAAGGTCTTTGTATGTTTTTTGAAAGGCTTAAATATCGGGGATTTTTTTTCAGCATTTGATTGTTTTTAATTTAGTGTAGCTTCACAAATGAGAATAATTACGCGGAACAGTTTCGTTTGATATGGCTAATTTACCACAGTAAATACACTGCTGGCCACCGTAAATGCAACACCCTGAAGGAAGCATGCAAATAATATGAAATTTACAACATGCATTAGCGGAGGTGAGATATGCAAATGATTAGAATTTCAGCGCAGACGCACATCACGCGCGCCTGTGGCGCCACTTCAAAGCGCTATTTAAGGCTTGGAGATTTCGACGATTTCAAGTACGGCAAATGTGTTTCTCTTGTGGTTTTTTCAAAAAAACGATCAATTATGCCTCGTAGAAAACAGCGATCATCTTTTGATCAAGTATCCGAGTTCGACAGAGGAAGGATAGTGGCCTACAGAGAATGTGGATTATCTTTCAGGGAAATCGGTAGTCGTGTTGGACGAAACCAAACAACTGTAATGCGGATATGTGATCGTTGGATGCAGGAGGGTACGACGGACCGACGTGTTCGATCGCATCCACCTCAATGCACCACTTCACGTGATGACAGGCATATTGTGCGTATGGCAGTGACGGATCGCTCAGCCACATCACGAACCATAGCACAGCACATTCAGTCTGTACCGCATCATCCAGTGTCTGCGCGTACCATTCGACGCCGTTTACAGCAGAGTGGTCTGTCCGCAAGACGTCCATTGCTTCTTCTACCCACAGACGTTTCCGCCGCCAATGGTGCGATGAAAGAAGGATGTGGACGGCAGAATGGAATGAAATTGTCTTTACTGACGAGTCACGCTTCTGTCTGCAACACCACGATGGTCGGATTCGAGTCTGGAGACACCGTGGAGAGAGGATGCTGAACAGCTGCGTTATGCACCGCCACACTGGTCCTGCACCGGGTATTATGGTATGGGGCGGTATTGGATATCACTCTCTCACTCCTCTAGTACGCATTGCCGGTACTTTAAACAGCCAGCGCTACATCTCCGAGCTGTTGGAGCCAGTTGTCCTTCCTTACCTTCAGGGCTTGCCCACAGCCATATAATGCGCGACCACACGTGGCACGCATTGTCCAAGGGTTCTTCGTCAATCGCCAGATTGAATTGCTTCCCTGGCCAGCTCGCTCTCCGGATCTTTCGCCGATAGAAAACATGTGGTCCATGGTTGCTCAACGATTGACCCAGAATACATCCCCAGCTGCCACACCAGATCAACTTTGGCAACGTGTGGAAGCTGCTTGGTCTGCTGTACCCCAAGAACACATCCAAAGTCTCTTTGAATCAATGCCGAGGCGTGTGGCAGCGGTGATCTCCAACAATGGCGGCTACTCTGGCTACTGATTTTGGCAGGAACCACACTTCACAGAAGTCTATAAATTTAATCATTTGATACTTGGTCAACATGTTATCTACAAAATAAATTTTGTTGTGATATCTCTTGTCTTTCTTGGTGTTGCAATTTGGGTGGCCAGCAGTGTACTTAAAAAAACTCCGGAAATAAATGGAATTGTGTTGACTAATCCGATGATTACGATTGCAAAAGATTGAATAGGGGAAGTAGTTCCGGTGAAATGAATAAACAGTGACTCACAAAAGTAATGGGGCACAATCAGCACTCGATAATTCCTGAAGACAGATGTGCATAATTTTTCATAAAATATTATTTTTCCCGTTTCGTAAAATATTTGAGACTAAACAAGACTAAGCAAAAATTTACATAAAAATAATAATAAAGAAATATGAAATTTTGTATATCTTAGGTTCATAACGAAAATAAAGGTAAAAAAGTATTGCGACACTTTGAATTAAATGTGTTTTTAAAATAGTTAATGATAAAATTAATACATTTTTGGACGTAATTTACGTTTGTTGACATCTCTCAACCTATTTAATCTTGATTTTGAATGATTTTTACATATTAATGGTACTATTTCCCCCATTCTGCAAGGAGCTATTCTCAAAGTTAATTTTCACAGGAGATTTTAAATGTGTTAATTCTAGATTGCAAATAATCTCAAGTATTTTCAATGGGATTGAAGTCTAGACTTTGTACACGAGTTATGATAAGTTTGGGCAGTCTAATTATAAGATACAAATATGAACATAATGCTTCGCGTCTTTATCCTGCTAACTATAAAAATTTGTTAATTACCCATTTTAAGCCGTTTCTCTTAACTTCTTTTAAAAAACGTAAATACATAAATTTGACCCTTTTCAATCAAATGAATATTCGATCAAATGTCTATTCCAATGCCAAGAAAGCTCTAATGCAGGCCAAAACCATCTGCTACCATCACCATGTCCAATTGTGAGAGTAAGTTTACAGCTCATGGTGAAGTATTGGGTACTTAGTTTAATTAACGTCACACTGGAGCAACACAACGGGCAATTAACAACGATCCGGGATCAATCCCGTAAGGAAAGATCCGAGAACAATACCTAGAAATTTGGTAAAATATTAGACTGCAATCACTAAAAATATTGAATTCAGATTAATCTATTAATATAATAGAGTTTCAAAATTCTCGAAGCTGATTAATGTAGACCCCTTGCGGAATTCTCTTTGAAAGCTCTTTGATTTACTTTAGTTGTGTATGGCTTTTTTTCTAGATATATGAACATGAAAGTCGAATTTTCTCATAAATTTAGCATTAGAGAACTTTTTAAATATGTGTTTGAAATAAAAAGACAAATTATCTTGTCTGGTTTTAAGGATATCATGAATATTCCTCACGACAACCTCTCTTAACATTCACTAACACACTTTGGACGTTCACTTCGTGGTTTGTTTTCAATTAAATGCGTCTTCTGATACTTTAAAAGCATATTATGATTAGTGTAGGTTTGCTTGCATTCAGCATTTCACTGATATTTTCCACCATTCCTGGAAAATATGAGTTTTCTAAGATAGAAATAAATCTCCCATTTGGTTTGAAACCATACTTCCAAATTTGTTGGGACTATACATTCTTAATACTTTTTCCCTGTGTCACTACTTTCACTGTGCATACAAAAATTGTAAAATATTGTTTTATTATTAGTATTTTAATTTAGTTTTAAGCTTCATAGTCCATTAGAACAGTTCTAAGATACTGAATGAAACGGAAAAAAAACTTGTCTAGTTTTGCTGTAATAGTCTGATTTTTAATTAAATATTTAAATATTTATTATGCTCCAATACTCTTTTGAGTCACTGTATTAGGACTTTTATCTTGGAAATAAGTTAATTTTTTCACTCAAGTCAATTTTTAATCGAATATACCTCATCTAAAGTACTGCATGATAATTTGAAAATAAAATAAGTTTCACTCTTTGCTAGGTTGGTTGGTTGGTTTGGGGGTTTTATGGCGCAAGGGCCATATTTGTCCATACTGTTCCAGGCACGACATACAATATCAAGTAATACACGCACACACAATGAAAGTTTAACTGACACAGAAGAGAGAAATACACACAGGGAGGAAATGCACCAGACACTTTGCTAGGATAGTCGCTTGTGCCTTTTGGACGTTTAAGACTAAAATTATTTGTTTCTATTTTCTTTACGGAAAAGAAACAAGTGCCAATCAAGTTGACTTATAAGCTCATCTAAAGCTAAGCATTATATTTTTGACGTGAATGCGTCTTTAAAATCGGAACACTACTAGGTCATGTATGAAAAGTCGAGGGTTACAAAAAAGCATTACAACTGTTTTGTCTTATGATTTTAGAAGTAGAAGAAACGTTCAGAACATAAATTATACCTGACATGATCTTATAACAGAGTGCGCAGGCGGTGCTGGGCGAACTTTGGGACAGTGTAACTTCGAACTGGTGGAGTGAGGACTGCTTAAGTGGTATCATTTTAAAGATACCGAACTACACCACAATTAATATTGGACAACAATTAATATCAAATTGCGCTTTATTCGTTCAAACTGTAAATTAATAGTTGAATATACACACGATAATCGTTCAAACTTCCTATATCTGCTTCGTCATTCCACAATCCAACATCAGACCCGAGTATTCGCTTCAAAATTACTTGTGTCCTCGACACAACCTATCATTTTTTTACCAAACGAGCTGGCCTGGTAATTGGGTGGTTAGCGTTCTGACCCTGGATTCTACATGCACCGGGCTCGAATCCCATCCAGGGTATGAGTGCTCTTAGTGGTTCGGAATACACTTTGCTACCCTTGAAGTCCTATATATCAGCAAAAAGGTGGCAAACTAAGCCTTTACCAAATGAAATATCGGACAAAAATACGACAATTAAAGGGCTTTGGGCAACATAAATAATAAGCCAATTAAAAATTTTAGGGAGAATAATTTTCAAGTTTTAAAAAATTCCAATGATTCCAAAATTACTAGAGTTTATACACCATTCATGAGGTCATGTCATCTTAAACTTTCAAGAATTATATATTTTGAAGGCCGTTGTAGCCCTGTGGTACAGTTACGGATTAGCAACCTGAGGGTCGAAACTCAATCCAACCAATGACCGTCGTGTACTTGAGGACATGTACACTTTACATTTGTCGTGACCTCTAATGTCCTCACGTTAGTGTGGTGTGAAAGTTTGGAGCGTGGGGTGTCAGTTCAGGTGTTGACTTTATCATCTGACTTTGGTTCAAAATTACGAGGTGTTGTCCTCGAATATTTCCCTTCGGGATTGATCCTGGACCGTCACCAATAACCCGTTGTGTTACTCCAGTACAACGTAAATTCAACTACGTACTTACTTGAATGTTTTGTTTTTAGTTTTCTCGTTGAGGAGGAATCTGATCTTGCTCGGAATTATAAGTAAGTTCTACAATTGGTAATAAAAGTTTGTATTAGCAGATGTAGTAAGGCGAAATACTAGAATTACTTGGAATGTAGCTTTAGTGTTTTCTCTACTTATTTTTCAAGCTTTTAGTAAGTTGGTTGGTCGATAGGAATCTTATAGTTCAAGGGCCATATTTGGCCAGGCCGTGCCAGACACAAGACACAATATCAAGTAATGTATATGCATGCATACATAAGGAAAGTTTTACTGGCACAGAAGAGAGAAATACACTCAGGGAGGAATCGAACCTTGAACTCGCAGGTTGCTAGAGCAGTATGCATACCCATTGAGCCACGACGGCCCCAATGCTTGGTAAGAAAATGAAATTATTCACTCCACTCGCATTTTAATAAAAAAGGCCTGCATAAAATTTACACCCCCCTTGAATGGTTTGCGGCATTGTATTTTTTCGTTTTAAAATAAACTCAAGACAGCATTTTTTTACCGTCACATTGTGCTCAGGAAATACTCTCAAGTGACAAATTTCAATTTTGTTCAACAGAAATTATTTTCACTCGTTCCCTCCTAATTCACTGGAAACCAAGAATTAATGAATAACACACGTGAGGGACTCTACCGTAATGTAGATTAAAATACACATTAAAGGCAAATTGGCCTCGGGACAAGGCAAAAACCTAGAACTTACAAAGTTGGATTAGTGGACGAAAAAAGCGTCAAAATTAGATCACTTTATAAAACCCTTCTGAATTCGAACATTAAACTGTGGCATTCAATTTCAGTTTCTATCCTAGTTTTTCGCCAGTTTCCATTTCGCTGAAAGCGCCTTAGGTAGAAACCCGTTGCAATTTCTAAACCGATGATGTAGTTTCGTTTATAATTTACACTTACCCTCTCTCTCTTCACAAAAAGGAATTTTTCTCAATTTAAATTCCCGAAACGGGATATATGTGAGGGATTTTCAGTGAAACCAACAAACCAGACGGAAAACTACACCATCACATACTTCCTACTACTACATCACATACCATCACTAACACCATCACATACTTCCGTATCTGTGTTGTGAGACACTGTACCAGTTTAAATAAATGTGGTTAAGATGAATAGAACATGCCACCGAGGTGGCATGTCAATCCGGAATGTTAGAGAATATTATATCTATGCCTTATTACATCTGTACATTATTACATCTATACAGTAAATACATCTATATCATCATACAATTTGTATGTTACACGATATATACAACATGCAAAAAAAAGTTAGTCTCTTGGAATAATCAAGTCCTGATGATTCTCTATGAATCTCACCATGCCACTAATTTTGACCCTCGATCCGTTGTTACTAGCAATGTTCCAAGGGCATGCGATTTTGAGGTGGTCGGCAGATGACATGTGCCGTGATTCTTTCTGTAAGGGGGATTCTTTCTGTAGAAGTGTGCCGATTTCACCACAGGAGCAATTTTCTGAATTGATTTTTTAAACCTCGTTAGATAAGATGGATCTTTCCCTTGGGGATTGTCACCGATACTCCTTGTGTTGCTCCAGAGCGACGTTAACTAACAGCCTACCTTCTGTAAAATTCCAACTAGGCCACCACTGCCCCTGTTTTTAGTCGGTTGACCAACTTAAGGCTTTCATATTTGATTACGATATTTACATTACAGATAATAAATATTAAATTGCATCAAAAGTTTTTCTTCTGTGTAACAGAACCCTTCTACGTTCCATTGAACCTGACTTACAAGAGGTTGGGGAAAATCACTGATCACTACGTCGACAGCTAATAATCAAACACTATTCCCTTAGTGAGTCCGTATTGTGCAGTTCACTATCGATCCTCCTAAATTTATGAAAGCGGAACTAAATAATGCAAAGCGTTTTCCCTTTCCACGGATTTGCGAAACCGCTTGGGTCCAAAATACCATCCATATTCATCTGGATCACGAATCGTCTTGACATGCATTTGATTTTAATGAAATACGCAATGATAGGAATTCCCCTGTAGGCAGTGGACGGTGCTGCGAATGTGAAATAGGAAGGAAAGATGGACCACCAGAATTCATCAGAATATTGATATTTCTTTTATTGCTTTAAAACATTGTTCAACTTTTTAGCTTTCAAACAATACCAAGGTCTTGAATATATTTAAAATAGTGTTTTAGTTACAAGGGTTTTTCGTTAGGTATTGTCACCATCTCATGTTCCCAAAACTTTAAACTCAGTTTCTGAAGAACTGTGCTTTTGCAATATGATGCTACGTTCAAACAGTGATAACAATGAATTGATTTATTGTAATTATTTTTGTATCATAATCTATATTATACAGGGGATGTTTTGACTCTCAGTCAGAGTTTTTAGTTCAGAAATGAATTTTTAGTTGATTTTTAAATGTTAAAATTTTTCAAAAAATCTTGATTTTTTTATACTTTCTTAGTGAAAAACATTGTAAAATTCCCGATTTTTCCTTACAGCAACAGTACTAGGAATAATTTCCAACACGAATTGTCTTTGTGAGCAAATTAGAATTTGAGATATTGTTCAAAAAATATACTAATTATCTAATTAAATCTCAATTATATAATTAATGATTAGCTTAATCTGATTTTTTCACACTGAAATGAACAAAACCAATGACCTATTGTAAGAAAAACTGGATTTTTAAAGTCAAAATTAAGAAAATATCTTCTAGTGTATGCGTACACCTTAAGCGGAAGAGACATGTGTCCAAAACTGGAATAAATGAATTACAGTTTTGTGCTCTTTTTAAGAGAGGTATTTTCTGTCAAGCTCTAATGGTAGTAATAGGTGTCAAGTAATAGGTGGAGGTAGTGTTTCTACTATAGAGGAAAAATAAAATAGATTGAGCAATGGTAACCTTTTTATGTACCCAGTATTGTGTGACCTAAACTAGTAGTAACGTGATCCTTAGACTACTTTCGTCAGTTGGGTGGAACCAAGCATTCGTCATCTGATTGGTTCCCGGGACGAGAGAAGACACCCATCTATTGAATCATCGTCTGATTGGTCCGCCGGACATAGTAATAGACTGGCAATTTCGCCAATTTCTTCACCACTCTATTGAAATGCGCATTCAAACACCTACCCTGTCATTAGATGCTATATCGCCAAAAGATGAGATACGATGCAAATTGGCTAACAAAATCAACTTTCCGCAGAGCAGTCATGTGACTACTAGTCGACTTATTAGTAAAGCTCCACTCAATAGCAATGCTCAGTCTACTTACACCTCACGTCTATGGTTTTTACGATGATACTTGTTACCTTTACGTATTCTGAATGTGAAATCAGTTGGCTTGTTTTTGGAATACGATTTCAGCACTTCCCCAATAGAAATCCTTGGATCTTTTCCTTCGGGACTGATTCCGCAGCGTCGCCAATAGCTCCTTGTGATGCCCCAATGCGACGATAATTCAACTACCTACCTACCCAAAAGAGATTCAAAATAAAAATTCCGAATTGACGAATCAACACCAATTTAAAGCCGAGCATTACTAAAACGATGAAAAACTACATTTAAACGCGTCTGATATGTATCATGCTGTATCGTTTGTAGAGCAGAAATAAAATCTTCACAGACCGTCTATTTGATAGTTTGCCCTATAAAAATCCCTTTCACAGGTTTAAGAATCAAGGAGTGAAAGGCATTTTCTGTCAAGCTTAAATATAGGTTGATGTAGAGTTTTTATGATGGAACAAGGGCTTCTTATACTGGGCGTGATGTTACTTGGCTTGTTTTTAATACGATATATTTCTGAAACGTCGTAAATAGAAATTCCAAAATGATATGAGGGCCGTAGTAGCCCGATTGGAAGAGTAGAGGATTAGCAACCTTCCTGTTGCTAATCCTCTACTCTTCGTAATCCTCTACTCTTCTAACTCTACTCTACTTTGTAATCTAGTTCGAAACTAGATACAACCAAAGGCTGTCGTGTACTCTAGGACTTGTGTACTTTACATTTGTTGTGGCCTCAAATGTCCTCACGTTGTCGTGGTGTGGAGGTTTGGAGAGTGGGGTGTCAGCTCAGGTGTTGACCTCGTCATCTGACTGTAGTTGAAAATTACAGGGTGTTATCCTTGGATCTTTCCCTTCCACATAATAATCAATACCACGTAATAATCAGAGGACAATACCATGTAATAATCAGAGGACAATACCACGTAATTTTGAATCACGCTCAGATGACGAGGTCACACCTGAGCTGGCACCCCACTCTCCAAATTTCCACACCACTCCAACGTGAGGACATTTGAGGCCACGACAGATTTAACATGCACCAGCCCCCTTTGTACACGGCGATCTTTGGTTTGATTCGAACTCGCAACCCTCCAGTTGCTAGTCCGCTACTCTTCCAACCGGACTAACGCGGCGCGATTGTTTTCGGAAGTTGGCGGGTAACATAACTATATGCCCCTTAATTTTAGATGCATTTAATTTATAAATGCTAACCCTGACTACACTGATGTTTGGCGAAACTGCAAATGTCAGCTCAGGCTCATTTCCCATGACCGAAAAGCACTCCACATTGAGAATTGCCCGGTGATCCAACCTCCTTTCCCACTTCACATATCCAACAAATTCACAGTTCGATATTCCTCACACAATCAGTGCCTCATCCCCAAATCTTCCTTTCACTCAGGGACCTCTTGATTAAATTCTAATCCACATTATCATGATCGGAAGCCCGGATGAATATGGATAGCGTTTCACGCCCCAAAGAGCGAGCTTTCCGATTTCTCAAATCCAACACCAGAAGCGAATTGTATTGCATTGTTTATTTTCGCTTTGTTAGACTTTCGGATTCGGCACTGAAGCTAGAATCCCTAATATGGGGTAATATTTGATTAATAGGATGTAGGTGTAGAAACTAGTGATTATGTGTTGGGGATCCGGTGCGGTGAAATTTCTGGGGGGTGATCCTTGGAGATTCGCGAATAAAGTTTCGCGTGTAATTGGTGGTGACACTTATTTTCGACTCCAACAAGTAACTGTAATTAATAAGTCTCCGAATAAAGTTTACTGGGATATCATTAATTTGCTATTTAGTTATTTTTGCTCCATTTAATCTGTAGGATATTACTATAATTTTAAATATGTGATAGAAATAAAATTATTCTTTGTAGAGTGAAAAGTAAAAATCGACGGTGACTTAAATCCGATAATCCGAAACGGTTTTGCGTGAAAAAAGTTTCATGAACTTTTAAAAGTTCCATCAATTTATTCGTTGTTTTCAGTCTCATTGGTTTCATATACAGGAGACAGTATGAGGTTGTGATAACTCCTGGTAATTCTGATGGTAAATTTATATGTCTAATGTCTTCTAAATTCTCTTTAAAATCAACTGTTTTGAGGACCATATACCATCACTGAAATGACTATATTCTAAAAACTAAGAACCTGGTCATAATCCCATGATATGTCCTTGCAAAATTTCAATTATCTGCATACAATGGGTTGTTCCCCTCTTTTGTATATACTATAAAATTTTTCTTGTATGTATGTCCATTACTTAATGTCGGTCTTATGTTTGACACAGCTTGACAAAATATAGTCCTTACGCCCGTAAACCCAATTCGACCAACCAATGATCAAGTTATCCTACATACCATGATATATTCTTTGAGGATTTTCAATGACCTACAAGTTATTCTATATCCTATGATATCTAGGTTTTTCGACGATTTACTAGTTATTCTATATCCCATGATATCTGTAGGTTTTCGACGATCTACAAGCACCAGAAATGTATAGAAGAATAGCATTACATTATTTTCGCTATGATAAATGGAACGATGGTGTCAGAGCTCGGCTAAGGTATGAGTAATTTGGCTAAATGTGGCCCATAAAATTCAAAAACCAATTAACTTACCAAATTTTTTGGCGGTCGAACTTTAAGTGTTGCGAACTCTAAGTTAGGTAAAAGTGTTTTATTTTATAATTCAAGATATATTTTTCATAATTCATCAGATGGATAGCTACAAGCAATAAAAGACAAGCATATACCGTCGTATACAAGCTTTTATTTAAAATTTAGATGATATAAATACAATTTATTACTTATTCTTGTATGTTTAGAGCATTTAAAAATTTTATTAAGGTCACATCAAAGTTTGATGTGAAAAAAATAGTTCTAAACATTAAAAAACACAAACAGCAATTTATAACTGAGTTTTCAAAAAGTATAATTTCCACAGTAAGTCGACATTTTTCAAATTTTCACTTTGAAATATCTCTGAATGGAGAGTACTTGAATTATGGTTTCTCGTAAAAGTCTTCAAACTTCAAAACATTCTGATGAATACATTTACTTTTTACGATTTGAGAAACGTCCAAGAACCGTTTCTTATTTAAAGGGGTATACGAGTAGGTATAGTAAAAAAGTAATGCTTCATGCTTGTCTCAAGTTCTTTAAATCTTACGAAACTTTTAGAAACTTGAAGTAAATGAACCTTCGAACCGGCATAAAATCCCATAGCTAAGTGTTTTCCTTTAAAAAGTGATTTGTCTTCAATGACATCGTTTTTTGAAACTTCAATGACTTTTGAATATTTCAGTGTAATTTGTACAGAAAGTCTGGAATATGAATGTTGATGTAAAAACTACACTAACCATCCATGCGTTAAATATTTATTGTTCGCATGCAAAATACAGGCCCCAATGTTCATTGAATTGTTAGTTTTGGTTTTAATTTACAGCAAAATGTTTCTATGTACCTTCATCGAATGCTCATGATATATATGTTACCAAACCAAAAACATTTTAATATGGACGATCATTAAAAAATTAAAAATTTTAAATATTTAAATACATTAAAATTTTACTGTAGCAATTTTTTTCCTTTATTTTTCTAGAAATGTTTTCTACAATTTTGTACATGGGTTTATATGTACTACAGCAATTTATTTTTATGAATATTTCTATAACAGATACTATGAAAAACAGTAAAAGAACAGTCATAACTGCGTTGATCAATTTTTAAAATCAAGTTATTCTACTAAATTATTATTCCTCGCAGAGAGTTATATCAAATACATAATTAAAAACAACCACAAAAAGTTTAAAATCTCTATATTTATTACACATAAGCCTCAGCATTTTAAATACGTTGTAGTCAGTCATGAAAAGCAGAATGCTGAGAAAAAGTTCTTATACACTGGTGGCAATCGAAAATGCAACATCATAAAGGACAAAAATATATAAAAGCCATACATTTTTATACAAATAACTAAAGTGGTAAACATAGAATTAGTTCATTACAAATAGCAAACGAATAAATACGATGTAAAGAAATGTTGGTACTATATGAATTGTATATTATTGTGGTATATTTTCTGTGAGTTTTTCCCTTCTAAATGCAGTATCCTGAGAGATTACCAAGCTCTGAATATTTAATTTAATTAGAAAAGCTTTTCATCCTTAAGTCAATTTTTCACTTGCTATCCCTTAAAGCCCTTCTCTAGACATTACAAGCTATATTTAATAAGACGTCTAAGCTTGACAGAGATGCTCAGATACGAAGTTTTCCTGACACATTTAGTAAATAAATTTATTTCGAATAGTTGAAGTAAAATGGTCTCTAAAGTCGATTTAGTTCCACACTTTAAAAATCACTTAAGCGTTGAAAATTCCATAAATCATTATAAAGATTTACACTGTACTAACAAAAGTTACCGGCCACCTGGAGTAGAAACAAAACAGCATTTATTTTGGGGTCTGACTATAAATTAAAATTTTAAATTTCTGAGTCCACATCCACATGAGTATCTACAGAGGTAACTACTAGTGAGTAAAGACTGATATTGAAGGAAGGAATGTCCTACAGAAATGCGCAAATGTTTCACATCAAAATCTAAACACTAAAGTAGCAGTCACTTTATTATCCCTAAATATCCATATTTACAATGTTAAATACTCACCACCATGAGCACTAGTTTTAGGGGTGGTAATGGTAAATAATTAACGTCGCACTATAGCAACACACCGGGCTATTGGCGACGGTCCGGTTTCAATCCCCAAGGGAAAGATCCATAATTTTGAACTACGGTCAGATGACGAGGTCAACACCTGAGCTGGCATCCCACTACTCTCCATACTTCCACACCACGCCAACGTGAGGACATTTGAGGCCACGACAGATTTAATGTGCACCAATCCCCGTGTACATGACGGTCTTTAGTCGAACCGAGTTTCGAACTCGCAACCTTCCAATTGCTAATCCGTTACTCTTCCAACCGGGCTATCCCGGCCCCCACATTTTAGGGAACTGAACCATTTCGGCTAGTCAACAATTTTATAAAGGGGCGCCAGCACACTTCAGTCCCTTAGAACTTGTATATTTAGGGATAATAAAGAGATGTCTCCTAATTACCAAACCAACCAGGTTTTGATAAGTTTTACTCATAGAAGGGTGCTGCAAAATGAACGTAATGGAACAAGTTTTCCGCCCAATAAATGTGTATTATAGCCAATCCCCTTGGTCAAGGTTAGTCACCTAGACCTAGTTCAAAATACCATGTTGAACAAGTCACACAGCGACCGACTCTTGATCATCTAGGGGCTGCCCCACAGACACCAACGCATTCTAAAAGATGGGAAGGATTTGCTAGAATTGTGGAGCATGGACAACTTGGAGATTTCACTTAATTTCTCTTGTGGTTGCCCGGTTGGAAGAATAACGGATTAGCAACCGGAGGGTTGCGAGTTCGAATCCAACCAAAGATCGTCGTGTACGAAGGGGGCTGGTGCACGTTAATTCGGTCGTGGCCTCGAATGTCCTCACGTTGGCGCGGTGTGGAAGTTTGGAGAGCGGGGTGCCAGTTCAGATGACCTCGTCATCTGACCATGGTACAAAATTGCGTGGTATTGTCCTCGGATCTAAACCCTTCGGGTTTGATCCAAGACCGTCGCCAATAGCCCTTTGTGTTTCTCCAGTGCGACGTTAATTAAATACTACCTTAATTCCTCTCTGAAATGCCACGTATCTTGTATGCCCACTTCTTAGTCTTGACAGTGAAGTCATTTGCAATCTTGAACCCTTCTGGCGGTTCATCTTCGAATCAAAAACCTCCCTTTAGTGCACAGCTTCTGATACAAAAACCTGTTTGAAATTGTGACCAGGTGTGGACAAGGGATGATCGGTTTTTCTACTTGTCTCAACGAGGTATCTCGTAATTAGTAAAATTGATCAGATCTTGATGGATGGTATATGTTGTCATTAGCAAAATTGATAGGATCTTGATGGTCGAGATATCTCGTCGAAACCACTTCAAGGGATAAAAATTAATAACACTCAATTAAGAAAACAACTGGTCCATGGCATAAGATAGGTAGGTAGGTATTTGTACGCACAGTCAGTGGTTTTGCCAAAATAAAAGCAGACATCACCCCAGTTAAAAGAAAAGAGTTTATTTCGTCGTCTCTACACAATAATCGAATTAAAAGAAAACAATCATAACTCCGGCTGGTCAATCATTGCCTGCAAATCCAAGAGACGAATTAAATATCAGAATCCCCGTAGCACCGCCAACATCGGAATAAATTTACATATGCATGAATAAAGGCGTTGCCAAATCATAACGACTTTATTCCTAGAAATTAAAACACCGTTCTCCCGAACGGCCGGGGAATTTTCAAGTCACGTCCGAAATGTGCACAATAAAGGTTAACAGTATTTAATTAACATCGCACTGGAGTAACACAACGGGCCATTGGCGACGGTCCAGGATCATCCCCCTAAGGGTAAGAGGACAACACCACGTAATTTTGAACCACCCATGGCATAAGGAGAAAATTACATCGCTGCGATTTTTGCTGCTCTGTCTGCTCTCTTTACCATGAGTGATACATATCCAGTGGAATCCAATACAATAAAATATCAAACTGCCATTCTTTTAACATAAAAAATCATTTTGTATCAGGTGTTTAACAAGTCTTCCCAACGAGAATACTAAGCATACTAAGAAACACGTGTGAACCAAAAACTACGACAGAATACTATTTTGATTCTACGAAAGATAATATATCGTTATCACTACGCCAGAGGCACGTACTAGCATTTTTGGCCATTTTCACTCAAATGCATTTTTCGAGTCACAATTTGATGTTTTATACAATGTCAAAGTCACGAATCTTGATTCTTAGTGGAAATGCAGATTTTCAGAATACCTATTTCGCTCATCTACATAAATCGGATTTCCCACCAAGCGAAAACACGAATATGGCAGATTCGTTATTTCGGTATTGTGAGTAGCGTGTGACGGTTCCACGAATCTGCCACTCAAGCCACTTTCCAGTTGAATTCTTTTGTCTGTTCGCTTCTTGTCTGTTGAATTATTTGAGGAACAGGTGTATGTCAAGGGTTTCTCTCGTCCACATGATATAGGACTCTGTGCAAGAACAAAAATTCATTAGTGTTGGTCATGCTGAAAACAACCAAAGATTTGAAAATCATACGTCACACTTTTTTCGAGGTTAGGCACATGGTAATGGTAATGAAAACTAATTAACGTCGCCCTGGAATTTGAAGCCATGACAGATTTAACATGGCAGATTAACGTGCATCAGCTTCCGTGTACACGACGGTCTTTGGTAAGATTGAGTTTCGAAATCGCAACCCTCCAGTTGCTAATCCGTACTCTATCTATTGGGCTCTACCGTGTCTCCTAATAAAAATAGGAAAAACAACAAAAATGGTCTTTTGGTAGGTGAGTAGGTATTTAATTAACGTCGCACTGGAGCAACGCAACGGGCTATTCGCGACGGTCTGAGATCAATCTCTAAGAAAAAACTGAGGACAACACCATGTAATTTAGAACCACGGTCAGATGACGATGTCAACACCTGAGATGGTACCCTACTTTCCAAACTTTCACATCACGCCAACGTGAGGACATTTGCGACTAAGACAGATTTAATGCGCACCAGCCCCCGTGTACACGACGATCTTTGGTAAGACCAACCTTTGAACTCGCGATCCTCCGATTGCTAATCGGTTACTTTTCCAACCGGGTTACCACGACCCACAAGGTCTTGGAGTGGGACTACATCAATTCGAAGATAGAAAAAAATGGCAAAAATGCGCCAGTCTATGTTCCCGAAGGTTGGACTCAAATTGTTCGAGGTCAAACAATCCCAGCGCCCTCTCTGGTCCATAACATGACATTCAAAGATTTTTTGAATTTCCCAACTTCCTCGAAATTCATCATTCCATGGAGAAAGGTACGCAGCTATGAAGTTTGGAAGGAAGAGGGATTTTATAAGACTGATTACGATTGTGAATTTGTTAACGTAACATTGAAACGTCCGAAAGGAAGACCAAGCAGAGAGGAGCTATCAAGGGCAACTGCTGAAAATTTCGGAAGCCAGGTTTAAGGACTTCGCCATATCGAGGAAAGACCATATATCGTAGTATCGTAGAGGGAGTATCGTAGTTTCTTTCATTCACTGAAGCCATCTTCTATAGTTCGTGATAATTTGCCTGAGCCACATCTTAGGGAGAACTCGGAATACGAAGAGGACGAACCGGATGATCACTGATTTTAATGCTAATTAATGCCTACCTTTATTGAAGTTTCGTTGACTATTTCATTCAAATATTTTTCTCTGCAATTGTTGTTTTACAATCGCATTTTTTGAATAAATTATCTTTCAAAGTTCGTGAAATGTTAGTTTAAAGCCTTCATTTTCATCCCAACACCTAAGCGTGGTTCAAAATTGCGTGGCGTTGCCCTCGAATCGTTCCCTTCAGGTTTGATTCCGGACCGTCGCCAATAGCCCGTTGTGTTGATCCAGTGCGACGTTAATTAAAATACCTACCCAACACCTAAGCACGAGAGTGTATTTTTAATTAAAAGGCACCATGCCAAAAAAACCAATTTGCTTTAGCGTCTCCAAATGTAATCGAAATCGACAATAACTACCAGAGCGGAAGGGATGGATTCCAAGTTGGTAATCTTGAGAAAACAATAAACTTAAACTCGATTTTTCTCGGAGCATCAAAACCGAACGCGTTTTTCTTAAACGCCGAGTTTACAGATTCGTACCTTTGGCGTGGTGGTAACGCTATATTTTATTTTCACACCATTAGCCAACAAAATTTGGCATGAAAACGGTATGAATGAATCTTTTTCCAAAGATGAAATGCCCATATCCTAACAACTTCATTTGAGTTTTTCATTTTACATTTATTGGGTCTGTTTTCTCTGTGAGCGTCACGAGATTTCAGAGTAATATAGTATTGCTTTTTCTCACCACAACATTAATAAATAAGCACATAAGATAAATAGACAAGCTCATAATTACTAAATAACCACGTCTATTAGTTGAAAGAATGCAGAGAAGACTATAGGTTGTAGAACGTGTGTATATATGTGTGAACTTCTCAGAAGGTAAAAATACACGAATCATTTATTTTGTTCAAAATTATGTTCTCCCATTACATATGCCAGCTAGTATCGATTTCAGATCACTGGTGTTTTTAAATGTCTGGTAGGTAGGTATTATTAGTAACGTCGCACTGGAGCAACACAAAGGGCTGCTGGCGACGGTCTGGGATCTAACCCGAAGGGCAAGTTCAGAAGACAACACCACTTTAAAATTCTGGATTAAAAGTAAACGATGAAATTGTAGAACAAATTATTTTTTATTAGTAGTTTCATGATCGAATGAGACTTAAGGCTTCAGTTTTATGTATTGATGCATCGTCATATAATCGGTTTACTTGAAAAGAACGTTGTGCATAGAAGTTTCAAAGGGTTATAAAATGAGCGGATAATAGTATATTGATCGGTACATGATTAAAGGAATAGCGTAATCTCAAGTTCTTTGGAGGTAGTTGCATTTACACCTAGCTAAATATTTGTATTCTTGTCAAGTCGACTTTCGTTGGTTCAGAGAAAAAACACATTAACTGATCTTTTTTTAAAACTATTTTTGCTATTATTAACTGACTATTAACTGACGTTTTTCGTGAGCTTGCTAATTCTTGCGTGATTGAGAAACGCTTATTTTCGTGATTATCTAAAATTAATTTTTTATAGTAATCTGTTTGAAAAGCTATAACACAATCAAACTGCTTACAACTTTTATTTTTTTTTTACCTGAAAACTAATAGCTAGTGTTCAAACAGCGCTGCATTGTTAAATCCGTCTTTTTTCCAGTTAATGAGATCCTGCTCTAGCCGACGATATACGGAATATATAAGAAAGGACTAGATATTATATCTGAAGGGCACCGGGCAACTTAGTGATAAGCCACAGAAATATTTTCAGTGATAAAAAAATTAAAAATAAAATATTCGAGAAAATCAAAAGAATTTCTGATTGTTTCAATGAGTGGAAAGCTTGAAATTTTAAGACAACCTGACCACTTGAATAGTGGAATTAAGCATTATAATTTTGGAATATTTTAAAACTTGAAAATATTATTATCCTGAAAAATTTGAAAAGTGGCTTATTCCTTTGCTCGAAGCCTTTCCTTCATTGATTGATCACAATCCTGAAAAGTTGCCGCTTATCACGGTAAATGTTAATAATTTACCTTTGCAACTTAGATTCGTTCCAAAAGGTCTACATGCATTGTTGCTCGAATCTAATAATAATCTTTATGTAAATAAATGCAATATTTTTAAAAAGTCGAACAAAAGATTTTGTATACTTAGACATTTAGACTCTTATATTGCCCTCAGTAAATTTTGCAGTTCATTGAAAAATGCTTCGTGCGAATTCAATGTTTTAATTGAAGACTAGCGCTCTCTTATTGTGTCTGGGATCAGGCCTGTAAATCCAGCGCAACCCTCTGAAAGGTTCACACACATAATTTCACCTTGCAACCTACAGTCTTCCCTGCATGACTTCTGACCAATTTTGACCTTCTTGACCAAAAGAATTTTTCCAAAGGATTGTATTCTAAGGATAAGGAACAATAGAATATTTCAAAAGGATTTTATTCTAAAGAAAAGAGCAATAAAAGATATTTCCAAAGGATTTTATTCTAATGAAAGGACCAGTAGAATATTTTCAAAGGATTCTATCATAAGAAAAGGAGCAATAAGATCTTTCCAAACGATATTAAAGGAAAAGAGAAACAAGATCTTTCCAAACTATATCTAAGAAAAGGAGCAATACAATCCTCCCAAAGGATTGTATTGTAAGGAAAGGAACGGTAGAATTTTTCCAAAGGATTCTATTCTAAGGAAAAGTGGCAACAGTAAATTTCAAAAGAATTCTATTCTACGGAAAGACGGAAAGAGCAATAAGATCTTTTCAAAGGACTCTAAGGAAAGGAGCAATATTATCTTTCCAAAGAATTCTATCATAAGAAAAGGAGCAATAAAATCTTTCCAAAGGATATCTAAAGGAAGGGTCAATAACATCTTTCTAAAGGAAATCTAAAGAAAGGGGCAATAGAATCTTTCCAAAGAATTCTATTCCAAGGAAAGAACCAATAGAACCTTACGAAAGGTTGAAAAAGTCCATGGATTCTTTCAACCAATAGGTTTGGTTATTTAGTCATTAAGTATGTTCTGCGATAAAAGCGATACTACGCTACTGAAAAATCTCCTCACGGTCAGAAGGTTAAAGGATCTGGGGGTATAATTATGCTATAATTACATCTTATATTTGAAGTGTTGCAATCTGAAGTAGCCTTAGCACATTCGTCATGATCAATGTGGTTCTGAAAGAAAAATAAATGAAGGAATATTTGAACAGATATCGATTTTAGTCTATAAATGATGCAGTAATGAGTAGATTAAAACATATGTATTAACAAATTCATTGTTCTCATAGGAATTCCCAAATACACTGAGAGAAGAGTACTTCATTTTTGTTTTCATGGTAAATACTAGACAGTATTAAAAATGACAATTAATTCCAAGTAGAATGCATTGATAAAGACATTTGAGCAACATATCTCCATCAGAAACACAAAAAGTTTAGAAAGTATATTTTGAATTTGATGCATCAATATTCAAGACAATCGTTTTAATTTTCATACGTAATTAACATGAAGAGTTGATTACCTATCACCGACATGAAAATAAACAAAAGATATCGAAATATTGTAGCCTATATTTTAATCGGATTTAATATGTAGAGTAATAATATTTTTAAAACAATGCACTTTAAAATTATAGTAATTATACAAAATATAAGTTTGTCTTGAAATATTTTTTTATTTTGAAATAAAAGTATTTTTTAAATATTTAAGAATATTTCAAGTCTGTGAAAGGATATGGAAGTGGTTAAACATGATCCCAACTTATTTAATTCGACAAATAAAACAATTAATTGTTCTTCAAAATAATATACTTCATAGTTTTTCTAATGATAACGTTTGTTGGTAGCTGTTTGTTAACGAATTTGTAAGTGTACGTTTACATATAGCTATAGCAGAGCATTCAAGTAGATTTTCTATTAGTCTTTAACCCTTGCTAACAAAAGCTTTAACTGATGCAATACCGTTTGTAGTTTCCAATATTTATTGTTTATATCTTGGAATAAAGATAAAGGGTATAGCTAAAGTCAAAGTCAAAGTATACCTCCAAAAGTCATTTTATATTTATACCAGATGACATTCAGTGAAGAAAGTGACATGAAAACAGATGGTTTCAGATTATTTCAATCAATTGTTAATAACTATTTACCCGAATAAGACGCCCTACTCTCTTCTTTATTTCATTTGATCAATTTTTATTAATATTGGTAAGTGTTTCTCTCAAGTAAATAGGTTTTACTTAAGAAATCGATAACGCTCACACGTGATATTTCAAATTATTTTCTATTCAAGCCAGCAATCGATTTTCATTTTATGTACCTAGAAGAAAAAGTAATGAGAGTTTCCTTCAGTTTTAGTTGGACCCATCAGAAAGTCAAAACGGGTTTTAAGAAACAGCTGTTTTCGTAGTCTTTGATGTGAAATGAAGTTGGTAAATAACAAAAGTCAGAAAATAGGTGAAAGGGAATAGGTATTCCTTATTTCATGTTCATTACTTAAATGCGATTAAGACTGAAAGCAACGAGTATGAAGTATCCTTACAAATTTATCTTCAAACTGTTTCATTTGGGATTGATTTTTCCAGTAATTACTTCACAGAACAAGAAGACAATCACAGGATACATGCATACTGTCGCCAATGCATTATTTGCTTTCATAATCATTTATCCAACCATAAAGTATTTACTGGTCACGCAGTTTTCAAAGCATGTGCTCATGTCAATTTTTGTGTCTTTCAATGTAATCGTGAATCGTTACGCTCTCTGCCATAGGTACAACCAGATGAAAGAAATTGCTCTCGATCTAGGCAAGATGACAATTCATATCAAGCACCGATTGAAACCATGGTTCTACGTTTGGATGGGACTGGCAATTGTGATGAAGTTAGCAATAGTGATATTGAACATCACTTTTCTGCTCCACTTCGATATAATATTACTAGATCTTGGACTGCCAAAAGCATTTAATACATTTTTAAACGTATTATACACCTCAACCATACAAATATTCTTCGGTATGCCTATTACTGTCTTCGCAGTCTTCTACGTATTGATTTGCGAACGTACCAAACTCAAATTCCAAACTTTCGCAAAACTAATAACTAAAGATAGTTATTTAGATCCCGACCGCTTGTTGTGTTCTTACTCCAGCATCGTATCAGAAGTTGAACGCATCGACTCTTTGTCCTTTCTGATATTCTGCAACACGATACAGAGCTCTGGAGCAATATATTCGTTAATCACTGATATCCTCCATCCACTTTCATTCGATATGTACGATTATCGCCGCACTATGGTTTTCTGCAGTTTCTTGGATTCACTGAGTTGTTTCTTCGCCATGACAGTGTCAGCATCTTTGCTTGGAGAGGCTATCTCTGATGTGGGAACACGTGTAAGATCTTTATCGGGTTCAAGAGTTTTTTCAGGCTTCAACACTTTAGTGTTTGTTATAGCGACGCAAAAAGAAGTCAGTCTTACGGTTTGGAAGATCGTGCCCATCAGGAGAAATTTTATCATCGGCATAATCGGGGCCATCTTTACATATGTAATCTTGCTGGATGGCTTGAAGGTTCAGTAATGGTTGTGCTAATTTTTTTTTATGAAAAATTCACTATTTCTTTCATAGTTGGATTTCAGTTATAGCAGTCACAGACTAATCAGGTTTGGTGCTTCTTTTCAGAATTTAAAAGACCTGCTGATGGATCCATGCCAAAAATTGTTTTTATTTATCATTGACATTAGTTTTATGTAAATATACATTATTTTATATGAATTCAGTTTAGTCTCGCAACCTGGTATAATGTATATCTGCTGTTTATGAAAATTGCAACACCATGAAAAAATCTCGCGATTAAAATGAAATTTGTTACGTATTACTGATATCATTGTTCATAAACGATTAAAGTTTCAGAGGAATCCAATTATAACTTTAAAAATAAGTATATTGTGGAGCCTCTACGAACTGCTATACGGCGTGGCATCGAATCAAAGCGGCTTTGGAAATGTTCTTGGGGAATAGCTTCCAGGTATCTTTTATCTGTATGCGAGTCCACAATTTATTGATACTGACTGCTGGAGAACTTTGATAGGATAGCTGCCGGAGCTGCTATACGTCGTGACATCGAATCAAAGCGGCTTTGGAAGCGTTCTTGGGGAATAGCTTCCAGGTATCTTTTATCTGTATGCGAGTCCACAATTTATTCGTACTGACTGCTGGAGAACTTTGATAGGATAGTTGCCGAGTGACCAGAAATGTTCAATAGGCGACATGATTGGCGAACGTTGAGGCCAGGGAAGAAGCTATACCAGCCGTGCTGAGAAGAAGGCTTTAACATTATTAGCAAACTGTGGTTGGACATTGTTCTGCTGGAATATGGTGTAAAGGGTGCTGTGAAGGAAGGGTATGACTTCCACCTCTACAACTTCCCTGATGTAGATGTTGCTGTTGAAATTACATTGAATTCGTAGCAGCCGATATAGCGAATGGTACCCAATGGCCCCCTACACTATCTGACATTCGACCATTATGACTCTCAACAATACTTACAGGAAGATCACTCTCACCAAGATACTTTCTAATGACATGGTGGATTGCATCAGTTGAATTTCGACGCTTTTGGGAAAAGTTTAAGAATATGTAATTTCACAGTGCATCTTAATTTTTAAATGCAGGTGTTATTGATTGTTTCAAAAGTAGAATGAGTTGTAGACAATAAGTTTCCAAATTGACAATCTCTCTTATACAGGAAGTAGCATGACCTTAAGGCCAGCGAATGCTATTGCATACAAGTAGTAGTAAGTCAGCCTGAAGTTGACAGTTTGCCATTAACCTTTGCTTCGATTTCACTAATTTTAAAAGTCCATCCCAAGAAGTGTTAAAAATTTAAACCTGGATTGAATCCACGTTGTTTTTAGTAAAGTTTCGTTTGAAACTCAGCGAAACCGATACCGAGACTTACAAGACGTTGAAAAAGGCTCTCAGAGATAATCTATGGGGAAAAGTTTGACTGAGTTTCAAGATTATAGAGAAGTAGTAGTTTTATTAATGACAATATGTGCCCTGGAAAGAATGTTCATCTGTTTTCAACCAAGAAGAAATTGCTCACCATGTTTCTCTCTGCAAAACGGTCAACGCAGACAGCTACCATAAGATTCCCAGGTGCCTACAGGAGAATGCTTTGCAGAACAGATCAAACATGCAGCAAACGAGTTGTTTGCTCCCACTATGACTACCGTCGTATACCATCCCTAAAACTAGTCAGATTCTTTCTGTTAATAGTGATCTGGCACCCCATTCTCCAAACTTCCACACCACACCAATGTGAGGACATTTGAGGCCACTACAGATTTAACGTGTACCGCCCTCACATACACGACATTCTTTAGTTGGATCCAGTTTCGAACTCACAACCCTCCTGTTGCTAATCCGTCACTCTGCCAACAGGGCTACCACGGTCCTTTTAAAAGGCAGATATGTTGGTGAAGTAAGATGGTAGGTAGGTAGTTGGGTTTTAAGAAGACGTAGACGGCATTCATTGCATATCTGAGAAAGCCGATAACCATGATAGCTTTTAATTTTTCGCTCTAAAATTCACGTGTGTTAACGAAATTATTTACACCTTCCAAATTCTAATAAACAGGCACATTTTAGAATAACTGTAAAGCATGGCATTCTTTATTTTGACCAATAAGGAAAAACTCCATTACTTATGGGATGATCAAATATATAAATACTCACAGACCCCCATGTGACAGTTATCTTAAAGTTTCTTAGTTTCTTATATTTATTGAAGGCATAGTGTTGTTATTTATTTATCGTATCTTATTTCAATCCATTTATACTGAATATAGAATCGGTATTCACTTAATGAATTTCATATCTCTAAAGGAAATAAAATTATCGAAAAATATGTACCAGCACTTCCTTCACTTTTACTGATGTTAATTCTTATTCCCTTAAGGTGAATGTATACACTAGAACATTTTTTAAAATTTTGACTTTAAAAATACCGTTTTTTAACAATAGGTCATTGGTTTGTGCTTAAACTCATTTTGGTGTGAAAAATTCTGATTAAGCTACTCATTAATTATCTAATTTAGATATAATTAGCTAATTAGCATGTTTTTTTAACAGTGATATCTCAAATTCTGTGTTCAGAAAGACAATTCCTGTTGGAAATTATTCAAAATATTATTGTTTATGGTTTGACCCTCCATCAAGTTGCTAGAGGGAATACTTTTCTTTACAATTTTGTCACGAAAGAAGTCTAAAAAAATCAAGATTTTTTCAGGAATTTCAGCATTTAAAAATAAACTGAAAATTCATTTCTTAACCAATAACTTCGACTGAGCGTCAAAACATCCACTGTATTACATAGATTATGACATGAAAGTAATTATAATAGATCAATTCATTGTTGAGTTATCACTGTTCGAAAGAAGCATCCTATTGCAAAAACATAGTTCTTCATAAATCGAGTTTCAAGTTTTGGAAACGTGTTTGTCTATGGTGACAGTATCTAACCCAAACCCTTGTAACTTGAAAGAAAACTATTTCGAATATTTACAAGATCTCGGTATCGTTTGAAACCTAAGGGGTTGGACAATATTTTGAATTATTAAAAAATAGATCGATATTTTAGTCAATTTTCGCGATTTATAGTGTATACATACACCTTAATATCTTAAGAACAATGACGCAAGTGGAATTTATCGATTTATTCAGGTGGGTAGTTGAATTAACGTCACACTGAAGCAATACAATGGGCTATTGGCGACTGTCGGTGATCGATTCCGAAGGAAAAGATTCTAGGACAACTCGTAAATTTGAACCACGGTCAGATGTTCGACGAACTGTTGCTCAGGAGTGTTCTAGATGGGCGATGGAACACCACTTCTGCTAAAAATCTAAAAGCCCTAAATTTTGGTTATGTGCAAGTCTTTTTTCAGAAAAATTGTTTTAAGCATAATGCCCTTCAAGGTTAAGTGTCTTAAGGATTCGCATGAGAAATAGAGTCATTGTTGATCAGGAACGAAAAGGTATGGAACAAACGTCTTGGAATAATTAGCTGTCCAGTCGCAGAAAACAAGTATTCAACAGCAAGCAAAAGCAAACAATTAAAATAAACTACTTGTTTTTTTTTGAAATAATTCAAATTTAAAGAATTTTCACTTGAGAGCTCTATGCCTTTTAAAATGCCGAGAATAAAAGTTTGCTACTGTGCTGCAAAAAAGTATTATAGAACTTCAAAAACTGTTTGAGGTTTTCATATTAGAATAATCATCAAATAAATATTTGAATGACTCAAGAAAAAATTAAATCTGTCACTAATAGACCAAATACCTATTCAAATGTTTTTTAAACTCATCCTGTGTTACAGACAATATCATTCCACTTATCAAACTGCACAAGTTATTTCATCTCTCTCTTAAAGATTATTGTTAAAAGGTTAAAAATAATTATTCGATGCAAAGAATAAATAAAACAACTCCAACCACAAATACATATATTTTTTAGAAACTTAAAATAAAGAGAAAGGCTTTTGTTGTCGATAAAAATAATATAAATATAATACACAATTTAATGAATCTAGAGAAATCCATATGGATATGAATGCATAAAGATACAAGTTCACTACTTGACAAAATGGAAAAGAAAACGCAATAACAAATAACACTTCAAAATTGATTTAAAAGTAGATTGGGCAATCCTTTTCTCATTTAAATTGCATGCTATCTGTAATGATTACTTCACACAAAACGGTACAAACAATAAGCTTCTGAATGCACACTTGTTGTGTCTATCCATAATTGTAAAGGAAGAACATTTTTTATCCGTATTAAATATAATTCTTTTGATTGAAATCACAATTTACTCCACAAACTATTTTAAATAATTCGTACCTTTGAAATTAAACTGGCGCTTTTGTTTTCCTGCGAAATCGCCATTAGTTATTTGGAATTGCGACTTATTAAAAAAATATGCCAAACTGCTTCCTTTTTTCGTTATGGATTGGTTCAGATCACATATGTATTTTTGAAACTACAAAACTCAAATAATTTTTTGTGCAGACACTGTGAAACAAAATATCATTAAAACAATATTAAAAAAAAACAGCATCGGGACCTAATCTCACGAGAATTTCGTTGAACAAAACCTATTGTTCCATTTAACTAAGGTTTTGATATTCGATTCATGGAAGGAATATTATTTCCACCTAATCCCTCGGTTTCATCATCGTTTTTTCATAATTTTTACATCGCTCCACTTCGAAATTAAAAATGAAGGTAGAAAAAGTAAGCGTTTCGGAAGATTGGACCTCTCGATAAAAAAGAAGATACTTTTTTTTCTTTCGTATTAATTTTTTAAAGCAATTTTTTATCTCTAAGAAGGGAAGGTTGATTAAGTGTAATTTTTCATTTATTTTTCTTGGCAAGTGTTTTCGTGGTAAAAAAATAAACCTTACTTTCTTGGATTATTCTGGAATATTCAATAAATTAAACTGCAAAGTTATATTTTAATTTTTTTGCTGTTACCTCAAACAGCAACAACTTTCAATTGTACACTGTTCCATACTAATTTAAATTATATAGACTAGTTTTACAACAGACTATTTTATTATGGTCCTCCTATGGTATCCTGGTAGTTGTCTTAACGAGGTATCCTGTCATTAGCAAAAACTGACCAGATTTTGATGGACGAGATCTCGTTCATCAAAAGACTGAAGAAAACTGACCAGATCTTGATGGACGAGATCTCGTTCATCAAAAGACTGAAGAAAACTGACCAGATTTTGATGGACGAGATCTTCGTTCATCAAAAGACTGAAGAAAACTGACCAGATCTTGATGGACGAGATCTCGTTCATCAAAAGACTGAAGAAAACTGACCAGATTTTGATGGACGAGATCTTCGTTCATCAAAAGACTGAAGAAAACTGACCAGATCTTGATGGACGAGATCTCGTTCATCAAAAGACTGAAGAAAACTGACCAGATTTTGATGGACGAGATCTTCGTTCATCAAAAGACTGAAGAAAACTGACCAGATCTTGATGGACGAGATCTCGTTCATCAAAAGACTGAAGAAAACTGACCAGATTTTGATGGACGAGATCTCGTTCATCAAAAGACTGAAGAAAACTGACCAGATCTTGATGGACGAGATCTCGTTCATCAAAAGACTGAAGAAAACTGACCAGATCTTGATGGACGAGATCTCGTTCATCAAAAGACTGAAGAAAACTGACCAGATCTTGATGGACGAGATCTCGTTCATCAAAAGACTGAAGAAAACTGACCAGATCTTGATCTCGTCATCGTATAAAATTCGGCAATATCTTGATGAGAAGATATCTCGTCATTAGCAAAATTTGTCTGATCTTTATGGACGAGATATCTCATTTAAAACACTAGGAGAGTTAAATTTAGCAGAGGGATTTTTGATGTAGGGCAAAAAAAAAACACCAGAAGGCATGGATTATACTTCCGGTTTTCCAATGCTCTCGATCGGTACATAACGGATTCACCTTGAAATGTAGCTTCCGGAATACGTATAGGAAACACTTTCCACCACAAAAAGCACTAGCGCCATCTACATTTAGTTTTTAAAAAAAAGTCTCTCATAGATACATTTCAATAACTCACGGAGCAAATGGATCGACATTATTTGTATATTGTTACAACAGTCTGATTACAGAAGATAGAAATCAGCGCAGAAAAGAAAATGCGAGCGACCGTTGAAATTAGTTTAAACGTCAAAAGTATCGGTTCGCCTTCAAACAAGTGGATGGCGGTTACGAAGAGTAGCGGATTAGCAACAGGAGGGTTGCGAGTTCGAAACTTGATCCAACCAAAGACCATCGCGTAGGCGAGGGCTGGCTTCACGTTAAATCTTTTGTGGCCTTCAATGGCTTCACGTTGGTGTGGTGTGGAAGTTTGGAAATTGGGGGTGCCAGCTTGACCTCGTCATCTGACCCTGGTTCAAAAATACAAGCTGTTATCCTCGGATCTTTCCCTTTGGGTAGGTAGGTATTTTAATTAATGTCGCACTGGAGGAGCACAACTGGCTATTAGCGATGATCCGGTATCAAATCCCAAGGGACAGACAGAGGACAATACCACGTAATAATCAGGGGACAATGCCACGTAATTTTGAACCATCGTTAGATGACGAGGTCACACCTTATCTAGCACCCCACTCTCCAAACTTCACACCACGCCTACGTGAGGACATTTGAGGCCACCACAGATTTAATGCGCTGCCAGCCCCCTCTTTACACGGCGGTCTTTGGTTAGATTAAAACTCGCAACCCTCCAGTTGCTAATCCTTTACTCTTCCAACTGGGCTACCGCGGTACTCTTGGCTACCGCGGATCCTGGACTGTCGCCAATAGCCCATTGAGTTGCCTCAGTGCGACATTAATTCAACTACCCACCTACTTACCTTAAAGAAGTGGATAGGATGCAACAAAAAAAGGTCGCCCAGAAAAGTAACTATATAGTAACATGACTGAGAAGTACCCTTTTGTGCTGTGAAATTATTACAAATATTTGAATTAAGAATTGACACCAGTAAGAAGTATACGAAATGCTGCATTACATTTTTGATTAATTTTGCTTCATTTGTTGGTAGGAATGTGATAATCGAAGCTTATATTCATTATAAATTGATTCGACCATCCTGGTGCTTATCTCAATGAGGTATCTCTTCATTAGAAGAAAACTGGCCAGATCTTGATCACATCACCTTAAAAAACCGGCAATATCTTTATGACGAGATATCTCGTCATTAACAAACTTGCTCAGATATTGATGTACGAGATATCTTCTTCGAAACCACTTGGAGGGGTAAATAAGGAGACACATATGGGTAACGACAAGCCACGAATAAACACAATTAAGAAGCAATTGCAGATGATATGCGCGAGTCTGCTAGTTTTAAGAATTACGTGTAATTTTTGCGATTTTAAAATTTCCCTAGTTTGTTCTGTGGAATATGACATTTTGACCAATTTTTGTAGTTTTAAAACAACTTTAGTCAATCACCCTTTGGCGTGATGAGTAAAATGCTAAACTGCAATAATGTCGCCCGTTTTGTGTTCAATTCCTAAAAAATTGTGTCTACAACTTATGGTGTACATTACCAAATTATTGATCCCAAATTTCAAGTGCCATAAATTTAAATGAATTTGAAGTATACGAAGGTATTGAGAGACAAAGTATCATGTCATTTTATTTTCCGAAAAGCAAGTCGCACATTCGGTCGACATCCAAAAACCTTTAGTTGGCCCAGTGGGTTTGCCCACTGAGCCAGCAACCCCTCTAGTTGTAACGACGCATATTCGATTCCTGTAACATAATCTGGGTGTATCAGTAAAACTTTCCTTGTGTCTGCATGTTCGTAACTTGATTGTCTTGTGCTTGGCTCAGCTTGGACAAATATGGCCCTTGCATCATAAAGCTCAACTCGACCAACCAACTGTTACTTGACGTTGTCTGTCTTGCGTTTGGAACAGCTTGGCCAAATATAGCTTTTGTGCCATAAAACTCCCCAACCAACCAACTGTTACTTGTCGTTGACTGTCTTGTTTGGAGCTGCTAAGATAAAATATGGCCATGTGTCATAAAACTGAACCCAACCAACCAACTGTTACTTGACGGTAACTGCCTTATGTTTGGGGCAGCGTAGCCAAATATAGGCCTTGCGTCCTCAACTCAACCAACCAAGTGTTACTTGATGTTGACTGTCTCGTGTTTGGAACAGTTTACCCAAAGCTTCTTTTTCCCCTTTTACGACATTTTTTACTTGACGTTGTCTTGTGTTTGGCACAGCTTGACTAAATAGGGTTCTTGAGCCATAAAACGTCAAAAAAATCAACCAATTAATCATGTGTTTGGAGCAGCTTGGCCAAATATTGCATTTGCACCATAAAACCCAACAACCATCGTAATGAAAACAACAATAACATGTCGATATAAACGCCAATAACATTCAGTGGTATGTATACGTTCATGTGAATAATAAAAAAAACAAGAAAAAGGGACAAAAAATTGTAAAACTAGCCAATTCTATATTTAGTGAATTTATTGTTTTCCATAAAAGGTTTAAATAAACACAATTGAATGCTTTGAATGTGAATTCGAATTACATCTCGGCAAAAACTGTTACATCCATTTTTACACAAATGCTAAATCTGCAATTCACTATCTGGAAAAGGTGCTTAAAAATATTTTTATGTTGGTAGACAGATAGAACTAGTTAAATTAGATTCCTTTCGAGGCCTCTTTTTACTTGCCACTTTAATCACACAAATTCAATCGTATTATTTTTAATAAAATAACAATTCAATGTTAATTTTAGTTTTCAGGCAAGAACATTGAATTTTTTGGACAGTTAAGATAATTCTCATGCTCAATAGTCATTAGAACCTTTTCTGAAAGAAAAATACCATTTAATAGCGTTGAGATTGATTCAATAATTAGTCATTTTGCACGTTCCACCATTCGCAATGTTATGGGTTTATTTAAGGTCAACTCTAATTTTGATATTCATTTTTAAACTTTTGTATACTATTGACTCTACTATTCGCTTCAAACTTCATTTCATGTTATATTGAGGATGTCGTTTAGGTTTCGGTATTTACGGTATAATTTGAATATGTATTCTAGACTTGAAGGACAAATGTGATAAAAGTTTCTGTAATTTATTCAGTATCACGTTAGGTATTAAAAACACATTTTTATATTATGCCATTCAAATTCTATCCATTATGTGCTAACGTTAATACAGTATATGGATAAACTTACGAGTAAAAATTTTGTTTATAAATTAGTGATTACTGATGTGGAATGTTTTCACTTTTGCTTTTATAAGAAAAGTTTGCATGTGCGCATATTGTATGTAAATAATTTTAAAGAGTAAAATGAAATAGTGATTTCAAACGTGGAATGTTTTCATTCTGCCATTGTTTTGAGAGAAAAGTTTGAACGAGGATACATTATATGGATAAACTTAATGAAGAAAATTATAAATTAGTGAGTTCTAATGTGAAATGTTTACATTTTAACATTATTTTAAAAGAAAAGTTTGAATGATCTATGTTTTTCATTTTGCTAAAACTGTTTTATCCTTCAAGCTGTCTTCGGGATTGATCCCGGTTCTTCGCAATATCCCATCGCGTTCTCCAGTGCGACGTAAATTCAAATACCTACCTTTAAATCGTCAAGAATTCAAGCATAAATTTAAATAAAATTAGACAAATACACAGTAAAATGAAATCTCACTTAATTTTAATCAAGGTACTACTTATTGAAAATTATATCACCAATAAATCTTGCTACAAAAATTTTATTTCGAATATTGATTGGTTGCTTGAGATATTTATAGGTGCAGAGCTTTCTGAATGTGTATTCTTTTAAATATGGATTAAAAGGTATTAAAGTACAGTTTGTGTACGTTAGTGATGATTTCAGTTGGGTAAATTAGTTTCTTATCCAGTCAATATTTATTTTCACTGAAAAGATGATTGCAATAATATTTTTAAGCAAACTTGAAGAAAACAAACAATTTCGAACTTTGTTCTATCGAAGTGAAGAGTATTGAATATGAACTTCAATTTACAACGTTGAAATGAACTTAAAGGTGATATAAAGTTAGTAATATAATAAAGCTGGCGTAACCACACCTTTCAAACAGTTAAGGTAGGGATACGTAAATATTCAGGTATATCGACTCTACTAAAGGTTTTAATATTATCTCATTTGATATTCTCATGCATTGGAGTATCTGATATACTCATGTATTGCTCTAAATCAACGATTTTCAACCCCTTTTTGTCTCCTGGCATACAAAGTAATTACGAAAATTGCGAACTGCGGCACAGATAAACTAATTATGAAAATTACGAACTGCAGCACACGTAATCTGTTACATTTTTGACGATCTAATAAAAAACTACGAATAATTTGGATTGATTTACAAAAAATAATAACAGTAATTAACCGACTTTCTGCTCCAAAGTATCTCTTAAAAATCTTTTTGAAACATTATATTAATACTTTGTAATAATAAAAAATGTTACTACAATTATTTATATGGGTATTACTTGACACAAATTCGAAAATAAACCTCTGAAATGAAATAAATTGTCCGCAATGCAATTTAAAATGTTTCACCGTCACTAGAGACACATAT
Organism: Meta bourneti; assembly: GCA_933210815.1. Lineage (NCBI taxonomy): Eukaryota > Metazoa > Arthropoda > Arachnida > Araneae > Tetragnathidae > Meta > Meta bourneti. The sequence continues at coordinate 54,262,205 of OW119930.1, read as the reverse complement.
GTGATAATTTTATGGCGTTACGATGTTCTAAATGAATAGTGAGGCATAGATCATTCATTAAAAACTAAAATCGGAAAAAAACAATTTTCGTTTTGTGTAAAAAACATGGATAAAAAGAAGACAAGTGTATTACAGACAAACATGCTTGTTACATTATTTTAGTGTTTGGAAGATTCTATATCGACAAATGTAACAGGACACAATGGTTTTGGATACAATTTGTGAACCTGCGTTTATAATCTCCGATCAAATTAGCCCTCGTGTCATCAAAGATAACTGTAGAGCGACAAACCATACCATTTTCTCACTTTGTTGGATTTTAGTTTCTTTTCTAAACCTTGGATCAAAGGATCCAGCCTGTTTAAATACAATCTCATTGTTTTAAACACAAACGAAACTTTTCACAGAACCTAGGTGACTTTCGAATTAAGCAACAAAGCGCGTTAATCTATAAAGTGTTTCGAACGAGGCATAGGTAAAATAAATTGATAATTCCAAGAACTATTTTATAAATATCTCAATGGTATACCCCAAATGGTTTCCGATTTCTTCGGATCTGAAAGACTCCTGAGTTTAGTACATAGATGAATCGAATGGAATAATGAAATCGAAGTCTAGCTTTCTAGAGTTTGCATTAGATAAAAGGATAAAGAAGCAGCTACTTCTGAAAACTTCCTACCGGCAAGAGAAATAATACGTCCAATCACCCGATGAAACATAATCAAATGTTTTCTTCGCATTATTTGATTTGGTGATTTTTAAAGCAAGCCATTTTCCGAATCAAAAGCGTTATTCTGAATTAACTCAAGCACCTTTGTTATAATTTTATAAACAGGATGGAATCTTTCCATTTCACATTCACAATTGAAAACGTGACGGCAACAAAGGACCAGCTCATACCTTTAGAGACTGAGGTAGGTAGGTAAGTAGTTTAATCAATGTCGCACTGGAGCAACAAGAAGAGTTATTGTTGACGGTTCGGGATCAATACCAAAGGGAAAGGTACTAAGGACAACGCCTCGTAATTTGGAACCACGGTCAGATGAAGAGGTGACACCTGAGCCGGAACCCCGGCCCCAAACTTCCACATCACGCTAACGTGAGGGCATTTCAGGCCATAACAGATTTAACATGCACCAGCCCCCATGTACATGAAGGTCTTTGTCTGGATCGAGTTTCGAACTCGCGTTTAGAGACTTAATAGAAACATATTCTCTTCGAAACTTAGTGGGGAAACTGGGTTAATTTGTAGCGACCCATTCACTTTTATTGTTTTCATTCATCATTCCGATCACCAGTCTAACCGCTAACCGTCATCTGACCGTGGTTCAAATTTACGAAAAGTTGTCCTCGAATCTTTCTTTTCGGAGTTGATCCCGGATTGTTACCAATAGCCCATTGTGTTGCTCCAATGCGATGTAAATTAACTATCTACCTTTACATATATAAATGGAATTGTGAATTGAATATTTATATTAAATATTAACTTTAAATCTTTTTCCTATGCTTCTTTTGGTAAAGATAATGTATACATTCAAGAACTTTGTAAATGAATCTCAAAATCCTACAACGAAATTGAATGAACTGTCAGACAGTCTATCAGAAAGGTAGACGGTCGGTCAATAACTCAAAATCATCCGACAGGTTTCTCGCTAGTGATTAGATTAGTGCCTGTAGAGCTGTAGTAGCCAAAACTGCTCAAACAGGTTACTTATTCCGTCAAAGATTCTTAAGTGTCTGTATTGTTGTATATACTGTCAGATAGAACTGTAACTACATATCCGTAAAGGTGTAAACTTTCCTTTTAAACGTATGAAGCATAATACGCAAATCTGATCAGTTCACTTTAAAAGATTAGTTCTTAGCTACATTTGCTTAAAGAAATTATAAAAGCATTGAAAGATATGCAATAGAGAATCTTAGATAACATTCTGAGCTTCTAGAGTATCCTATTTCTTTGGAAATATTCATATTCATTTCCGCACTGTCACATTAAATATCTTGAAGACTTCAAATGAATACGACATTCAATCCCGAAAACTTAAGACCGAATTGTAGTTGTAGATTAAACCACAACGTAATCCATAGTGGTTGGTTTGGAGGTTTTATGGTCCAGGAGTCATATTTGGCTATGCTGTGCCACACACAAGACATGCAACATAAAGCAATAGACGTACACGCAGAATGAAAGTTTTACTGACACAGAAGAGAGAAATACACACAGGAAGGAAAGCACTTGACAGGAATCGAACCTGCTAATAATCCACAGTGGAAATTATGAGTTACTTCTCCCCTATTCGTCTCAATGATTACGTTTTTTAGATACCGGTTTTCAAATGTCGAAAATAGTTAAGTCAGAAACGACCAAGAAAAGCAAAAAACAAATTATTTACAATCTATGTTTACAAAATAATAATATTTAAACACCTGAATCGGCAATCGCGGTTACAAAAAGTATTTAGCTTTAGAATTCTTGACAGGCATTTTCTGCATAACCAAATGTAGGCGGCAGTAGTATTTCCTAGGCGATATATGTATCCTGTACGTATTGCGAACGTGACGTCATTGGTTTGTTTTTCGAATACGATTTCAGCTCTTCGCCAAAACAAATTCCAAAGAACGAATACCGAATCGAATTTAAATGTTGATTGGTCCACGCCATTTAAATTACCCCAAATCTCACCAAAGTTGCGATAAACTTCATTTTAACCCCTTAAACACGATTTTTTTCGGAAAAACTGGTAAAAAATGATCGAGTTTTTTTTGACAGAAAATGAATATATTGGTATTTGCATTTTCAGTTGTGGGGGATGACTAGGGAGCGGGGGTGGTTTTTTTTCTAATTATACCTTGTAGTATAGTTATGGCTAAAAATATATATAATTCTTCCATGGTAATCGGTGACCATTGGTTCGGTGACGATCCTGGATGTTGAAATGCATATCTATTTGTTTCAGTTAGAATTATGTCCATGTGAGAGAGTTATCAAAAAATAATTCAAAGTCTGACAAAGTAGCAGTCTGTCAAAGTAAAAGAACAGCCAGGGTTTGCTACAAATGGAAATCTCGGTGGTGCAACATTTGGTTGATTTGTACTAATTTGATACCAATTTCTTGCTACAGCCAAAATCTCGTCATCATTATCTTCAGATTCACTTCCATCACTCAAGAGATCATCACTTTCATCGCTGAAACTTTCTGATAAATTGGCATATTCAAAATCGTCAGAGTCGCTCATTATCAGATAACTTTTTCTAAACAAGTTATAAAAACACTTAGTAAAAATTAATTTATGGTTAACTCTTTACTTTTATGATATTTAACGTAATAAAAATGGTTATATTACCTTTTCCACACCAAACAACTGCTTTATAACAAAGAATTCCGGTAAATAAGTTTAATTATAATCTAGCCTATCTATTTTTACTAGAACGGATCTCAGACAGGCATTAGAAATAAAATAACGCGAGATACAAGAGCGCCCGTATGAGACACGGGCATGTGCAAATTTGCCGGTAACTTTTGCCCGTGTCAGACGCGGGCAAATGCGTTAAGTGGTTAAGTGGTTTTAAAAGTTTGAGGTCACACGTGAGCCCCTGTACCCATTAGAAGGCGGCACATTAAAACCGGACCTGGTGGCAGTCAAAGATAATAAAGCCCTTATCCTCGACGCTCAAGTAGTCGGGGATAGCGTCGAGCTGGCCTCGTCGCACACCGCAAAAATAGCAAAATATGATATTCGATCTTTGAAGGAAGCGGTGTTGAGGCAAACAGGTGCCTCAGAAGTTACAGTGACCTCCATTACCATCAATTGGAGAGGCACCTGGGCCCCAGGCAGTGCCAAGAGCCTCTTAAAATTGGGTGTCATTCGAAAGCATGACATACCTGTGCTTGCGTCGAGGGCAGTCTTTGGGTCGACCTGTTGCTTCGGCAGGTGGGGCCGTATGACCGCCCGTAGTGGTACGGGTGGAGATGTTAGCAGAACTGGCATTGGATAGCCGAGGAAACCCCTATCAGTGGTGCTCCCTTCCACGTCTAACCTTCCTTCATCTTTTATTATTTAAGGGAGAATAATTTTCCAACTATTAACATCTGGCCGAGTTGGCCTGGAAAAAAAAATAGCCACCGTATGTATCATGAGAGAGTATTTGGACGTCTTTGGTAAGTAGTTGAAGTAGCGTCGCACTGGAGCAACACATCGGGTTACTGGCGAATGACCAGATTCAATCCGGAAGGGAAAGATCCGAGGACAGCACCTCGTAATTTCGAATCACATTCAGATGACGTTGGACGTCCTTGAATGTAGAGTAATTTTTCATCATCGTGGTGGGAAGAGGGTCGCCAAGTCTTTCTTCTCCACTTTCCTCTTATTCGTGGGTTACCAGAATAAAGAGTCTATGATAACCCATGCGATTCCAAACTAATATATAGCTCAATGCCGTACCTTCAACCAGAGATTAACCAAGATCGTTGCCCATCGTAAGTAAACACGTTCACTGAAAATTTAGGGGCCAGGGTATCTCAGTTGGCAGAGTCACAGATTAGCAAGGTTGTGAAGTTTGTGATTAGGATGAGTTCAAAACTTGATCCAAACAAGAACTGTCGTGTACGTGGAGCTGGTGCACGATAAATCTGTGATTTAGTCTGATTTGTTTGTCACTGAAAAATACTCTCATACGAAATTCAAAAATAAAATGTCAAGTACATTTTAAAATGGCATATGTAGATTCGTTTCCTGTGGACAGAAGATAGAAGCGTGTTTCCACATGTCTAACTATGAAATGAAATTGATTATTGAGTTTCACTGGAATTTTATTTGAGTGTTACACTTCATACTATAAAAAAAGAAATTACTTAAGCTTATTAATAAATATTTCAAATATGCATAAACTCCTAAAGGAACAGCCATTCCATTAGAATTCTAATCAGAGAAAATAAATCTAGCTCAAACAGTTGCATTTTCACATCGAAATCTGTTTTATTCTGCATTTCTGTACATCATTATGCGCATTTTCAATTAAAATAGCGCAAATGCATTCTGCATTAAAGGCAGAGAAACAGAGCTTCGACAATTTCTCATTAAACTTCGAATGACATCTCACGGGGCGAATTGAAGATGAATTTTCAAAGGAAAAATTCTCAACTTCGTAGAAATAATATCTTTAACCCATGACGGTAGAGTACAGTGCTCTTTAAATTAGAATAACAGTTGCATCCGTTTTAAATAAATAAGTTGGAAATAGATTATAAATGAATAAATAAATAAACTATTATAGATGTCTCTCCGCATTAATTAAAAACCAAATGCAGAGAAAAAGAGCAACGAAAATTCAGTTTTTGCGGAGAGGATTTAAAACTCATCATAAAATCCCAAGTTTCATTCACCAAGAGAATTAATTACCTTTCAAGTCTGGTCTTCTTTCACAAGATATGAATTATTAGTATATCAGGTCTAGACGTGTTATTCGGGTATATAATCTTCTTGGCTTATATGGGAATCATTATTTTTCACGCATTCGTTCTTCCTGTGGAGAAGAACGCAACGAATACCAAGCAAATTTCTCCTTAGCTTGAAAGAAATTAATCACCTTCTTCAAGATAGGTTTGATTAATTACCTTTTATGTCATAAGTTTGGAGTGTGGGAAGCCTTATTTGAAGGAGACGGTGGTTTTGCTTAGATAACGAATTTTTTTCAAGTTTATTTCTTACGTTTACTTTATTTACTTTTTATAATACCCATTCATCAATCTATATATGCTCAACAGCGATTGTCTCCAAATTTCATGAACATATATATGAAAGATACCATTCAAGAGAAAATAATTTCCCCCTCTACAAAGAGATGAAATTTACATAAAGATCTCCGAGTTCATTTTTATGAAATCGTTATCACAAGGAATTACGAATTCAAGCATATGAAATTTACATAAAGTTACTAATTCATGCATAGGAAATTAACATAAGGGAAAACTAACTCATATCTATAAAATTTACGTAAGGGACTACAAATATATAATTACAGATTCATATATGAAATCTATAAAAAGGAATATGATCTCATTTAAATGAAATTTACGTCTGGGACTACAAATTCATTTATAAGAAACTTACATCAGGGACTATATTCATGTATATGAAAAACGAAGCAAATATCTGATTTGCTTGGAAGAAGTTAATAACCTTTTTCAAGATAGGTTTGAGTAATTACCTTTTATGTCATAATTTTGGAGTGTGGGAAGCCTTCTTGAAGACGTTAGTGGTTTTGCTTAGATAATCAAAAAGTTTTATTTTAAGTTTATTTCTTTCTTACGTTCTTCATTTTTTTAATATCCATTTATCAAAATACATATGCTCAACAACAACGATTGTATCCACATTTCACATGAATATGAATGTTTGGTCGTTCCAATTGTAACGAAACAAACCACGTATAGCTGCGGAAACCAACTCCTTTTAATCGTGCATCGCTTATAAAAGAGGAAATTAAAAAGATGTTTCGAAAGGGAATATCATTTTCTACAAATTCACATGTTTTAAATTTAAAACGGGGGAATAGAACATACATCAATACATAATATCAAGTTCCACACAAACCATAATTTTCAGAGGCAGCATCCAATTTCGATGCCATATTTCGATTGGTATCAAAATATTTCAATATCCTAATATAAAATAGTTCCCACAGGTATTGAATATACAAATTTGACAGGAGTTGACTTTATTTACAAACGCTTGTATCCGGGAACCAAAATTCAAATAAAAACGATTTTTGTGAAGCAAAATATACACACGTATATACATATATGAGAGAGATTTTCAGTGTAATCACAAAACCAGACGGTCTCCCAGACAACAGAATCCCGCTACCAAAATGTTCTCACATAATGCATATCAAGATTACCTTAAAGTGTAGTTAATTGCCGTTTTAGCAATGTTTGGCGTTTACTCTAATTGGTGTTGATCAATCAACTGCCATATGCCGATTCAGAATTAACGCTTTGGAATTTTTATGGGGAAAGTGCTGAGACTGCAATAGAAAACAAACCAAGTGAAGTGACGTCCGGAAAGCGTACAGGAAATTCGGATCCCCGTAGAAACACTACAGCCACCTATATTAAACTTTATAGAAAATACCTATACCTTTATAGAAATACTATGCTGGCATTTTACTGGCATTGTGAAAGACAAAGCTTGATATTAGAAAAAGGATAATCTTGCTCAGGTGCTTTTAATCCGCCTGGTGATTATCTCGACGAGGTATCTCTTCATTAGCTAAACTGACCAGATCTCGATGGACGAGATATCTTGTCATTAGAAGAAAACTGACCATTTGATGTCGTTATCAGCAAAAACTGAAACGATTTTGTGATCATAAAAAATTGACAATATCTTGATCACGAAATATATCGTCAATAGCAAAATTGGTCAGATCTTAGTGGACGAGATATCTCGTCAAAACCACTTAGAGGGTTAAAATGAGAGTTGAACTGCAGCTTTATTTTTACCATTACTGTTATTTTTACGTACTTAAGCTTAAAGATTAAATAGTTTTCAGTTTTTTGTTTTCTTTCAGGTTTCATCAAAATGGATTAAATAACGATACATAGTCACTAGTTTCTAAACATAGTACATTATAGTGCGAGATTCCGCGCGCGCGCGTGATTCCACTTTAAAGAACGAAAGAAAACCCAGTATTTTGCAATGAGCAAACGCATTCCAAGAATCGTCTTGGGAAAATATTAAAACCATAGTGTTTGCCAAAACAAAAGTAAACTTTGCTGTCTATCTCGAAAGTAATCCCTTTAGAAAAAGCATCAAACTATAGCTGGAAGCAAAACAAAGCGGAAACAAAAACATTGGAAGCGATAGTGAATTACTTAAAACCTCATTGCTATAAAAAACACGTACTGTGTCTTAGCAGGAAATCTGAATATCCTTCACATTTCGAGAAATACCTCCGAAGCCAGCAACGAAAAGAAATCATGCGCAAACAAACTCAAGCAAAAGTCCAATTTCGAAATTCATTCCTCTTCAGAAAGAAATAGTTGAAACACAAAAACTAAAAACCGAAGTGGGATATATTCTAGCGGATGTAAACCAGAAACTTTCTGAATCCAATACCCATTATTAAAAAATAGCTCGTCTCTCTTCAAAGTCTGTCATGTAGCACAAGCAGTTCGTAGCTCTCAGAACACAACGAAGGTAAACAGGATTCGTTTCGTCTTCTTTCTCACATTGTATTTGTTGAGAGGGCAACGATCAGAGAATATATTTTATTCCACGTTCGAATTTGTTAGAAGAGATGAATCGTTTGCAGAGGACGGGAAAGCTCATGACAGAACTTTTTTTGGTAGTTTAATTTTACCTGTATTTTTTCGTGGATTTTAGTGCTTTTCCCCCAATCGTTCAGTGTTTACTAAGTTGAGTGCTTTTGTCACATGGGAGAGAAATTGTAATCTCTCGACAACAGAGAATCTTTTCGAGTTTTTCTAATTTAATTTTTCTTGTCACCTTTTTTATTCGACAAAAAATGTCTATACTCTTAGAGAAGAGATTTAATTGTAAAAATTTTGATAAAATGAATTTGATCTTCATGCGCTTTTCATATAACCTCTCGCCTGATTCATACAGGAGTTACTATAAAATAGAGCCATTTTGGTGACGCTTGGCTTTAAATATATAATTGACATTGACCAATGATTATGATATATTAATTCGAAATTCATTCTTTGGACTTTCTATTGGCGACGTGCTAAAATCGAATTAAACGAATAAGCCACGTCACGTTGGGGATACGTACGGGAAATACGTTTCGCTACAGTAACACTATCGCCACCTACATTTAGCTTGACAAAAATTGCCACCAGTTAATTCAAATCTAAACTACTACCTATTTTATACCAACTATCAAGAAACATTCATTGGGAAGAACATACAAGGTGTTTCAAAACCACCTGTATAGGTTTTCAGGGGAGGTTGAGGACATGAAATGAAACCTTATTCAAAACACAAGCGCCATCTGGATGTGCTAGCGAACATTAAGGTGCAAAAATGAAATACGTAACAAGTATGTGAACATATTTATGAGCCTAATTTCGGAGTTTCACGATAGTTGCACACTTACAACTTCGCAGTTGTGACCACCAACAGTAATGCACACCTGGACGCGTCGACGACCATACATCTTAAAATGTCTTGGCCTCTCTCGGGCACTTGCATTCACTACAATGATTCTTGCAGACCCCCATTGACAAGCTCAGAGTCAATGGGAGTCCTAGACACGATGCTTTAAAGTATATCCAAAGGAATAAATTAATTCATGACGAATCGGATGATCGGGGTGACTAAAGGGCAAGTCACGTCACCAATCCATCGATGCCAAATGTACTTTTGTGGATATGCATCCCTTTGTGAATACGTTTTAGTTTGTATTCTCAACCTCTTCTTAAAGTGTGTACATTGAAACTTCTTCCATATAAATACTATGTAGAAATAGTACAAAGTGAAAAGAACTGATATCCAGAATTATTATATAAACTACAACACTTATTTCCCAATTGCAGCAGCTAGACCTTATGCTAATAGTGCGTTTATTCACTACGGTTTTCTGCATGCTTGTCATGTTAAAATTAAGTTTAGTGATATACAGGGTGGTCACAAAATGACTTTCACTCTTTGGAGGCATCTGTAGTACAGCAGCGCTACTAATAATATACCGTACGTATAGGAAACATGCTCCACCGAAAAGCATTAACATCACCTGTATTTAACTCTACTGAAAAAGCCTCTTGAAAGTAATACGTTTCTCTAATTTATATTTAAAATTTATCCGAGATATCATTTAAATGCGCACAAATAAACATTCATTATCAAAATAAACACTGATATCATTACCAGCGGCGATATTTTCCTCGATTGATTTATCCCAATTATTCATTAAAAATCTTCTGCCCCCATAGCCTCGAGGCGCTTCCTCAAAACCCAAAGATTGACTCCCCACAAATTGCTAATCAAAAAAAGGGCCAGAAAATATAACCGGGAGAAACTCCAACCGCTCTCCGAAAGTCACGATCTCCATTGATTTCCTTTAAGTTATGCTCATTCCTCCTTTTGTTTTACCTTTGACCGCAACGGGGGGAACTTTTCGACCGAGCCTTGAGTAGTTTTCTTCATTACTTATTCAATTCCTGTTTATATGGCTCGGAAGAGAGAGGGAGGCCCTTTTTAAAAAGGAGTCCCTTTTCCTTTTCGGAGCTGTCATTTTTGGAAGTTTTCTTATCGCTTCTCTTTATGTTTGCTGGTGTTATTTTTATATTGGAGTGATGGAGAGGGGCTTTGAAAAGTGGAGTTCAAATATGGATTTTTCGTTTTGAGGAATGTAAAAGCGGGTTTAATGAATGCCAGATGTTTGCGTCGTTAGGACTGGTTGCGGAGGTTGGTTTTGAAATGTGTTGGAGTTGGTTGTGCTTGTTTTTGTGTTGTTTGTCTTAAATTGCGGTAGTTCAGCGATTCTAATTACTAAACTTGTTTACAACGTAGTTTTTCTTTCTGTGAAGAGAGTATGGAAAAATTGGTGTGGTAAATTGTTATCGAGGAGGAGGTGGTAGTTAATTAACGTCGCACCGGAGCAATATAACGGACTATTGCCGACGGTCAGGGATCTATCCCCAAGAGAAAGATTCAAGGACAACGCCTCGTAATTTTGAACCACGGTCAGATGACGAGAACAACACTTGAGCTGGCACCCCACTCTCCAAACTTCCACACCAGGCCAACGTGAGGACATTTGAAGCCGCGAGAGATTTAACCTGCCCCCGCGTACACGAAGGAATTTGGCTGGATCGGGTTTCGAATTCGCAACCCTCCATTCGCTAATCCGTTGCACAAATGATTATCGAAGGCTGTTTGAGGTACTTTTTAAAGTTTCATATATTTTAAACTTTACTTCTTACTTTTTGCTCGGCTGCAGCTAATTAAAACTTTGAAAAGAAATCAACTAAATAACAATATTAACTCTCCTCCTTAACAATATTAACTCTCCATCGACGAGATATCTCGTCATTAAGATAATACTGACCAGATCTTGATGGACGAGGTATCTCGTCATTAGAGAAAACTGACCAGGTCTTGATCTCGCCACTAGCACAGTAGGTCAGATCGTGATGGACGAGATATCTCGTCGAAACCACTTGCCGGTTCGAGATCTTCAATTTCTTTCTTTGCAATTAGAAGTTATTGGAAAATACAGTGCTGGTCATCGGAAATGCAACACCATGAGGACAAGAGATATCACAGCCATATTTATTATACAAATAACATTAGGTACAAAGGAGAAATGATTGAAATTACAGCTCTATGGAAAACTTTCGACTTGGGAAGAAATCAGTATTTTGTGAAGTCACCATGGGCGGCAATAAGTGCTGAGGTCTTGACATTGAAAGAAAGAGGTTTGTATTTTTGGAATGTGTGTTTGGGATGTACCATTTCACACTGCTTCTACAAGTTGCCAAAGTTGGTCTGGTATAGCCTGTAGTGTGGAAATTGTTGAAAGATCACCGACCTGAAGCATTCGATGGGTGACAGATCTGGCCATGAAACCCCCCAAACTGGAGAACATTGAGGAATTACTGTACGTTGCATGCCACTTACAGTCGTGCATTGTACTGTTGAAAACTGGCCACAGGCAAGCCCTGAAGATAAAGGGAGGATAATAGATTCCCAAACTTCAGAGATGTAGGGGCGGTTGTTGACTATACCGTCAGTGTATACTTGGCGGATACGGGAACATAATCTAATGGCGCAGCGTACTATAACGCCAAATGATGGATCGGTAGGGCGGTGCATAATGCAAGTCAAGCAGTCTATCGCCGAGGTGCTACTAGACTCGGATTCGGCCATCGTGTTGATTTAGACAGAATCGAGATTCGCCTGAAAAGACAATGCCATGCCATTAAGTTGTTCATGTGCGGCGTTCTACACAACATGCAGTCGCAGACGCTTGAGGTGAAGAGTCGAAGGTAGTCGCAGCCATAGACGCCTTGAAAAATTTCCCCTCTGCTGCAGACGACGTCGAATTGTGCATGCTGACATAGGTTGTTGTGCAACACACCCCAATTCTTGAGCTAGGATTCTTGATGTTACTGTACGATCCGTAATTTCCATACAAGATGATTGTCCTCTCAATTGGTGGTGTGTGTGCCAAGACTGTTACAATCGTTCATGTTAGACAGTTCGTCGCTCCGATCCGATATTCGCATCACTGTGGCTCGATTTTGTCCAACACAAGCACCGATTTCTTGGAAGGATTATCCGCAGTTTCGATCAGTCATAATTCTTCTGTCAAACTCAGAAACGCGCTTGCATGGCTGCTGTATTTAAAGACGAGGCATAATTCAGCTTCCTATTCAGAGGGACAGAGAGAAAACATAATTCCAATACCTAAAACCGACTCCATGTCCCCCTTTTCGAAGGCTTACAGGGGAGTTACATGACTGGCACACATGATTTGCATATACGCCTGCAGTGCTAATCATTTGCATATCCTTTCATGATCTAAGCATCGTGCAAATTTCAAGGATATCGGATGATTCCTTCATCGTGTCGTGATCAGCAATGCATTTACAATATATAGATCTCACAGTCTTTACTGCAAAACAAATTAACTGTTTTGACTAAAATATCAACAAAAAGTTTCCCTTTAAAATTTTAGTAGCATTTATCAATGTATTCGTACATCTCTTTTGAATAGTTTAAGTGATATATAAAACCTTCGTTATGGAGTATTGATTGAGACAGTGTAGAATTTCTTTTATAAATAATATCATTTCCACATTTATAAAACTGAAAAAAGAAAATGGTAGAAAAAATTCTTTATATTTAAACAAACACGTGTAAAAATTTATTCACCATCGAAAATATTAAACGTATTCTCAGTTACTTTTTGTTCCTCTTGTTCAATTATATATTATACAATATTATTTTGAAAAGAATCACGTTAAATAATTTCATCGACAATTGTTATCGATACTATGTTTACATTTTTAAAACTATTCTATAATTGATTTCTTTTGTTGTTAATAGCATTATATTGTGTTTGTTAATTGTGTCGCCTGAAAAATAATATAGTTTTGATAAATTAAACTACAGAATCAAAACAATTTTTACCCTGAAAAAGGATTATATAACTAAAGTAGAACAATCTTGAAACAAATTCTGAAATACGAAATAAAATTCTGTCTATTGAAAAAGATTTGCAACAACCTATTTATTCACTTTAATGTTATTGTTAGATATGCAGCTATATGTACTTATTTTAATGAGAAACGCTGATAATATTACTGTGCTTCTATGGTAATATAATACCGTCACAAAACAAATAAAAGCTTTGAATAGCAACTTGTATATAATTTAAATTCTGAAATAAGAGCTTTTAAAGATAAACATTTGCTTGAAATCATAGAAACCACTTGAAACCGATACATATGTTTATCAAATTGTTTGTCCGTTTATTTTACGATAATTTATTTAGAAAAAATAATATTAAAAAAATCTCAAGTTCCACTCATGATAGAACGAATGTGGGCTTATTCTAAAGCCCATAAAACAAACTTCTAATTGACATGCTGCGCCATGACTTTTTATTGGAAAAAAATTCAAAGTCAAGTCATATTTTGACCTTCGATTTTAAATTTTTAAAAATACTACATATTAAAATTTTTGAACAAATATATATTAGGCCTATGAATGCTCATCATATGCTGTAAATTCGGAGTTGGAACTCTTACTAGATTTAGAGCTAATTAATATTTTATGGTTCATTTCCTGGTTTATTGTTAGCTAAACCTTTGTAAACCTTTATCCAAGAAATTCCATCTGTTAGATGAAATTATTTGTTTTTAATTATGATTTCTTTAGTAAATTTGATTAAGAATAGTTCGTTAGCTAAATATTTGAAAAAATTAAAATAATTTTTCTTTCTGAATTTAAAATTAGGGCTTCTATGTACGAAAAGGAAAATTATGATCACAAAGACTTGCACAATCTCCAGGGCTTTTTTTTAACCTTGTGTGTTAAGACTTCCGATTAGTGTAGAATTTCTTTTTCCCCACATCACACATAATGATTAATTAACCCCTTCTATTGGTTGAAAGAATCATAAGATTCTATTGGTCACGAAGGCCAAAACTGGTTTGAAGTCATGTAGGGAAGACAGCAGATTGCAAAGCGGATATATGCGTGTGAGAAGGTTAAATAAAGATTAAAACGAATAAAAAAGTCATTTAATCATTCATGAAATGTTCAAAATTTTCTAATAAAATGAATTGAAGAAAATAATAGAAAGCCGCACGAGTGATTCCTTATAGAAAAAAGAAAGCTGTAAGGTCACTCATTATCTTTCTTAATTTATGTAATTATACATTCATAACCAGATTTCATGAGTTGAAAGTCATTTTCCCGATGTGAAATTATTGTGGTAATGGCAATTAATTAACGTCGCATTCCACACCACGCCAATGTAAGGACATTTGAGGCCACTACAGATTTAACGTGCACCAGCCCCCTTTGTACGCGACGGTTTTTTGGCTAGATTCGAACTCGCAACCCCCAAGTTGATAGTCCGTTACTCTTCCAACCGGGCCACCGTGGCCCTCATGTGAAATTATGAAAGAGAAAGGATTTAACACATCACATTGCTTAATCGCGTCAATACAGATTTAAACAGATGCTCAAAGGCAAATAAATCTTTCTTTGCTGTAACTTTCATCAAGGCTTATTAAAAATTTTAACAAAATGGCCTTTCATCATTGTAAAGGTATACGATCTTAACTAATTCTGTATCTCCAACCGCTCTTTGTAGGACATTCTATATAGTACCGACGATCAGAAGAATCGATTTCGTTACGCCTCTTCTAAGGGAAAGTTAATTTCACTCCAAGTGATCTCCCTCTGGATTTTCAAATGGGAGTACCTACAAACATTTCTTTGTGATAGACAACTTTATGTAAATAATCATTCTTTATTTGACTACATTCACTATTTGACTAAGGTTCACTTACATTTGTGCGTCTATCCGAATATTTCCTCCGTATTCGGGTTCGTTGAACCAATGAGCAACGAGAACTGGAAGGATTGAAAGATCTAATCACTCCTGTACTCGTCTTTCATTGGTTCGACGGATTCGTTTATGGGGAATGGATCCGGATAAACGTACAAAATAAATGAGTCTAAAATTATACGCTAAAATGTCGTTAAAAATGAATAGAGCAGCGCATCCCTCAAAAGCTCAAGCTTAAACTCAAGAACACGGTACCATCAGCTGCTGGTGATTATTTTCCATCGTCGATGGGTGATAATTTCGGTAGGTAGGTATTTTAATTAACGTCACACTGGAGCAACACAACGGGATATTGGTGACGGTCCGAGATCAATTTCAAAGGGAAAGATCCGAGCGATAATTTCGGATTTGGTTACCGTTTACCCAAATAGCCGTTTCTAAATGAAAGTTTTAGTTGCCAATTTGGGCGATGGACCGGTACCGTGTCCTTGGTTGGTAGTTGAATTTATGTTGCACTGGAGCAACCAACGGGCTATTGGCGAAGGTCCGGGTTTAATACCGAAGGGAAAGATCCAATGACAACACCTCGTAATTTGGAATCAGGGTCTGATATTAAGGTCGATCTAACCAAACTGATATACCTGATATATCGATCGATATACCTGAGTGAAGATTATGCGAGGGGCCTGTACATTGTTCTTGAGTTTTACCCATGTCTTCTTATCCATCCTCCATAAAATACAAGATAAATATGCTTTCCTTCAAATCCTTTCCATCAAATATCATTGGCCAAGAGAACGAGATATGCCAGGTGACAGCACAAATCAAATTAATTAGCTACATCTTTTTGGCTCCAAGCAGGTGATTTCGCTTATGGCAGTATTTTCAGGTATAACACGCTGCTTTTTTATGATCCTTATATATCAGTGTCATACCAATAAGCTTTGTTTTGCTTATGTTCTCATTAGTGAAATCTCTCAAAAATATTTATTTTGAAGAAATCTACAAATTTAGTTCGTTCATTGTAGTTAAGATGGTACGAGATTCTAGAAAACAAACCAATACGTCTTTTTGTACACGCTGGAATATTGATCTCTGAAGTAATGAACCAATAACATTTTTGTGGCTTACTTCCTCATGAGAGGTTTTACCCTTCAAAACTGTTTACTTCACACGAAACCGTTAACGGCAAATTATTTTCCTCCGTATTCCTAGCAGGGAAAACGCAACGAACCGAACGGACCAAAAACGAAAAGCAACGCTCTCACAAAGAGTAATTAAAGATTAAAATTAAATGATTTGATCATCTCGGCGTAGCTATTGCGATCCGAAATCGCATTAAAAGAGAGTGGAAGAAAGTTCTTCGACTTGGGGAGGGTACCTAATCATGTAAACAGCTGCTAATTATTTTCCAGAAAACTTTACAGCGCAGCTAAGCCGGCGATTTAATCCGACTTGTAACGAATTCGATTTCCTTCGTACGTTTGTTTTAAATCGGCTTAAACAGTCCCCAAAGAGAAAAAGAAACTGGGTCTGAGACGGTATGCAAAAAGGGACTCCTGGTTAGACAACGGAGACTAACAGTTGTTGATATGGATTGATATCTTACCACACGCGGGGGTAATAAGACGTCAATTTTAGCATCGATCGTCTAATGAAGATAGAACATGTGGGCAGAATCGCTGTCGTAAGATTTCAGGAGGGTAAGTCACGTGAGCTTACGAATCAACTTAGCCGATTGGCTAGTAAAGCGCAGATCAGTATTTTTAATTATGCTGGATAATCAGTTTAATCAATCAATATTTTCAAGACACTAACAGACCAGCCAACCCATAGGGTGTAAGACTACACGAGAGGTGGTCAACAGGACAATCGTCAGGCCCCATAAAATCCTCAGGGTCCTTATCCCAATCGGACAATCAACATACAATCGAATCATACAGAACAAATACGAGTAATGAACAAAAGTAATGTTACATAGACATTGCATCCCGTAGGACAATTTAACTGCTTAAAGACTAGTGATTATAAAATTTACAAAGTTAGCATAAATCAGACAATGGAAAACGTAAGTAACGTAAGTAAAACATGGTAATGAAACTTGCATATACATACATAATCATATCTATATTCATATGTACATCATATACATATATAACTGTTATAATTATAAAATGTTTTCTGTAATTAATAATTTGTCGCACATTGGGATCCATGCTTTTCCCAACAACCACGTGATAGATCTTCAAACCGAGGACCGGAAGAAACAACATGAAAAGCTGCGCATACATACTCCTTTTATTTCATTAGAAGGTCGTTGTTTGGTTATTTTGGCGTTTTATAGTGCATATTTAAAAAGGCTGGGCCAAACACAAGACGACGTCAAATAAACAGTCGTGAAAGGGAAAAAAGGATTGGGGAGCAGAGAGTGAGATGAAAGCAGAAAAAGATAGCTTGGGTATCCAGGGAAAGCGACCTCCGTGTTTACTAATGACAGTAAGCCCCATTTGAAAGAAAAAATCACTAGAGTACCTCGAGACCGTGAAGCCAGTACGCACCTAAAGTTGGCTGAAGACGATGTACTTCTGAAGACAGAAGGTCGGTGATTTTTAGACCCGTGCATAGTATCTATGCTTACTTTTCATAGTTGCTCGTATATCTAAGAGAGGGATTTTCAGCGGAAACAAAAAACAAACGGGATGCGAAGATTTTACTTCCGCTATAGTTCGCGTGCTGGCAGTCGAGTTCCGTGGTATTGAATGAGTCCATTTTAAATTAGGTGATAAGTTGGAACGTAAGCAAAGCGCTTCCGCAATTGGCGTCTTTAGCGTGGATTCTGGCCCTAAGTCTATCGTTCGGTGTCGAAAGCGAGTGCAAGTTGGCTGTGAGAAAATCATCCACCTATATCGTCATTTATGCTTTTGGTATGGCAGCTCTTCCCTAACGAGCTTTCACAACTCTTCGAAAAGTGACTGACCCAAGGTCGACTGCTTTCTCGTCGGAATCACACTGTACCCAGACGTTTACAGATTGGAGTTACCTTAAGATGTAGTTTGTCGGCGTTTCGGCAATGTTTGGCGATTCATCTCTTTGGCATTAATCAATTATCAATTCATTCTTTGGAGCTTCTATTAGGGAAGTGCTAAAATCGTATTAGAAAAAAAGTCAAGTGACCTCACGTTCGGAATGCGCACAGGAAACAAGATCGCCACAAAAACACTAGCACCATCTACATTTGGCTTGGCAGAAAATCCCTCTCATTGAGCTGTGTTGTTTCTCACTTATTTAAATGACCGAATTAATTAATTATTTAATTTTACCGAAACGGATTAAAGGACTCATTTTTCATTTGGGTTCAGGTAGCACTGGAATTAGTGCTTGAAATAAACAAAACGATCTTTAAATAATAATTTAATAATTATAAACAAAATAACAAAAATTCAATAATCATAAGATGTGATGTATTATTTCACACTTTTTTTTGGTACTTGATAATTCTAATTGAATTCAATAAGGTAATTAATCACTGCGATGATCTACAGAAAATCTTTCCTAGAACTTTTTTTTAGCAAGTAGATGTGAATATTTTGTCATTATATGTGTTGTGGGGAAAAGGCGATACTTCACTACTCGGAAATTTCGTGACGCTCAAATTGTTAACAAGTTGCTTTAGCAATGCTTAATCAAAGTATTCTTCTCTGAATAACTGATAGATTCAGAAAGCACAAAGTATAATAGATAACTGTTAAAATCATGAAATTTCAATTTATGAATTCTCTTCGCTTTCTCAGAACTATGATTTTGACTTGTGTTTCATTTTAAGTCGACGATATTAAACTTTTCTTAAAATTTCCTTACATTAACTTAAAACAAAATTTACCGACATTCTGTAATTACCTACTTTTATCGAAACAGATTAAATAGACCATTTTCCATTTGGGATGCAGGTGACAGTGGAATTAGTGGAACAAAATTATCTTTAAATAATAATTTAATAATTATAAACAAAGTAGCAAAAATTCATTAATCGTGCAGTAATCATTGCGTTGATCTACAGTTAGCTGTTGCAATTGCAATGATATTCAACCAAATGGACATGTAAAAAGAGTCATTTTTAAAATTGAGAAGATGTTGTTGACATCCATAAACTGCTGGAAAAAATGATAGACACTGAAGTATGTGTATAAAATGTTATGAATGGAACTCATTATTTGCTAGGTTGTTATCTCGATACAGTTACTTCAGTTCAGAAGAAACAATTCAAAGTTGAGATGTCCTGTTATCGTTGGGATGCAATGAAGCGTGAAACTCCACGGTGATGTTTGTGCTTATTATTTAGCACAGCATTGTATATGGAATGGTTTTAAAATCGACAATATTGTAGAAACATAAATTATTAAACAGGTCAAATGACCCGTCACAGTAAAAATAAGTGTACTTCATTCCCATGTCGGATGCAGGGAGAGGCGAAGAGAAATATATGCTACTAAATTAATTTTTTAATATTTCAGGAAAAGTAAAGTCAATTGAGGAAAAGCGATAAAACTTAAAAAGTAATTTTAAGTCAAAATTTTAAAACTTGTCATTTGATTCGCTTGGTAACTTTAGTGTAAGGATATCATTCTTTACATTCTTTTAATAGCCCGTTGTGTTGCTCCAGTATGACGTTAATCAAAAATACCTACCTACCTTTACATTCTTTTATCTCTCCACTGAGTCTGAAATATTTTATATTGCCCTCTGGTACTATTTTTGATGTAAGAATTCATAGAAATTGAAAATATTTAGTTATACTTTTATTGTGTCTGTGCTAGTTGACATTTGATGAAAACAAAAATAATCCAGTCGTTATGTCAAAATTGCATTTTCTATTTATCATAGAGTTGACAGTTTATAGTGATATTTTGATAACGTACATATATTTCCTTGTAAGAATTTCTATTTTAGTGTTTCGTTCCTAAAAATCTACGTGCTTAAAAAAAGAGAAACGTATTTCCGTCAACAGAAAAGTAAACACCTTTACTGAAAAAAATAGATATTTTCTGCATTTATACGTGTTTGACGAGACATAAATTTATTGTTAATAAATTTATGTGTCTCGTCAATTTTATGTTAGAAATAATATATAGATATTTCTTGTGCCTTTATAAAAATCAGTATTTTTTGTCGGAAAACTCCAAAAATCCAGCAGTTCTTATTTTCTAAGGTTTGTAGAACTTGCGACTTTTGACATTCAATAAAAGTCAAATGTATATAAATAGCAAGGCAGTAGATTGTAAAGTGTGAAATCGCTTAACCAAATAAAGGCATCGTAGAAATAAAGTCAACAATAAACTTCGAAACTGACGAAAAAGTCATTAAATTTATTCAAACTGAAACTTTCTTTTCATGCATGGTATCGTGTTTTATGACAATCTTAAAAACTAATAAAATCTATATTTAAAATATAGACATTTTTCTTTTGCATGCTGAAATATAAATACATTCAGAGTATTATCAATATCCTCGCAATATATTGGACTAGAATTCCCCTTCTTCAAAATTTGAATAGATCAACCCGAAAAAATCACAAAAATAACAAAATTCGAGACGTGAATTGCATGGAATACAATTCTGTTCCTATTAATTTCTATTAGTTTACTAGATTTACTACGGAATCTTCTCGCTGCTTCAGACAAACCAAGTCAAGCCTCTATTTCTTCAGCAGCTTAGTTGCTTCGGTGAACAGACTTTAGAGCTTTGTAAGCTTTACGAGATTGCGTTTGTCGCTCTTCCGATTGCACCGCTCGGGGCAGCTTTTGAAGTTTCGTGTTGATTGGTCTCTTCTTGCGTACTTTCTACATTACATTTGACTTCTGTTTCCAAGAGAACGAACGACGTAGCGAGCTGAAATAGTTACATTGGCCTAGAAATTCAGACAGAATAAACAAAACGCAAATTTTAAAATAAGAACGCGAATTTTAAGACGACAGAGCTCAGCGTTTGATCATTTTTGCTGCTTCAGAGAAACAGATTTTTTTGCTTTTTGTGATATAAAATTTATAAAAAATACTTCCCACTTTCCAGTATTTTGAAAGATTTGCTTTGAACTCATTACTTTGTACACATTAAGTGAAAAAAAGATGTATTATGATGCATTATTTGTGCCTTTATTATTTCTTTCTAGTGAGTTCTGTCTTAAGCATATGACGTCCTTTCTTTTTTCAAAAAAGCATGATGTACTGAAAGGTTATTGTCCTTGATAATTAGAATTTCTACCACTGTAAGGAATTACAATAATGAGAGGCATTTTCTGTAAAGCTATAGGTGGCGACAGTGTTTCTGTGGCGGAATGTTTTTCTTGTAAGATTCCAACCGTGATGTCACTTGGTCTGTGTTTTGAACACGATTTCAGCTCTTCTCCAACAAAAATTCCAAAGAATGAATTCCGAATTGATATACGATAGTTAATTGGCCAAAGCCAATTTTGATTAGTCGCCAAGTCACCAAAAAGGCGAAAGCTACATTTTAAGGTAACCCTATATGTGTCAAGCATTTGAACAGCGGAAGGAAAATCGCACTTTGTCTGATTTGTTTAATTCAGATGAAAATCTATCTCATAGATGAAAGATTCCTTTTCTCCTCCAAGTGACATTATTCTATTTCTGTTGCCAAATATCAATTTACGATCGCCTGGTTTGTTTGTTTACACATCTGGACCGTGGTAGATCAGTAGGTGAAGTCACGGATTGACAGGACGGTTGCGAGTTCGAAACTCGATCCAACCAAAGATCGTCGTATGCGTGGGGATTGGTTCGCGTTATATCTGTAGTGGTCTCAATTATGCTCACCTTGGAGTAGTGTAGAAGTTTGGAGTGGGGGTGCCAGCTCAGGTATTGACCTCGTCATTCAAAATTACGAGGCGTTGCCCTTAGATGTTTTCCTTCGGGATTGAACCCGGATGGTCACCTATAGCCAGTTGTGTCGTCCAGTGTGAGGTAAATTTAAATACCTGCCTACATTGTTTAACTGAAATCCCTCTTAGATCCACTCTTCGTCACTTCCGTTATTGATAGATATGGAGAAGACGCAACATTTACGGTTATTATTACGGATATTTTTAGTTACATCCTACTTAATATAACAATAACACTTATTCATTACAAAACATAGAAGAGGCGTGGTAGGCCAGTTAGTAGAGTCGCAGATTAGATTTTCCCCTTCGGGATTGATCCAAGACCGTCGGTAATAACCCGTGAGTTGCTCCTACCTACAAAACGCAAATTTGAATAAGTGAAACTGTCAGTAGTTAGCGATGCTTCAGTCCAGTTAAACGTTCAGAACTGACCCTAAAATGTGAATTTTCTTCATGAGAGAGATTTGCAGTGTAAACAAACAAACCAGACAGAATTCAAATACTTTACTTCCTTAACCAAAATGCTCTTGTGTGATACATATCGAGGGGGTATTTCAATTAACGTCACACTGGAGCAACACAACGGGCTATTGGTGACGGTCCGGGATCAATGATACATATCGGAGTCACCCTTTTGCCTTATTGGAGACGTTTAGCATTTAATTTAATTGATGTTGACGAATCAACTATCAGAAATAAATGTGGAATTTATTCTTTTAGGCGAAGGGCTGAAATCATTTTTGAAAAACAAGTCGACTGACGCCACAGTAGGAATACGTACAGTATCACCGCAGAAACACTATCGCTACCTACAATTAGCTTGGCAGAAAATGTCTCTAATACCAAAGGATCGGTGGCTGATGGAAGATTGGGTAGTTTCTGAATAGCCAACTTGTTGGGATAGACCTCTTCCAGCTCTTTTGAATAAGTTTCAGGTTTCTATTCTATTAAGAGTTCATTTATTTTGTTCACGAAGGTGGAATAATCACTTCTACTGGAAGATTATCCACAACAAAACTTATTAAACGGGATCACTGAAAACTTTTTCTTTCCGTAACTGGTGTAACTAAGTTGGCGATTACGCAGTTGAAGAGATTAAAGCCTTTTCCTCCCTACGGGGAAGTGTTGTTTCGGTATAGAACGGAAAAAGCAGCTCGATTGAAATCCTTAAAATGTTTTGTATGTACTAAAAAGATTTTAATCGCTTATTTTCAAAGCCGAAATGAGATGTGTTTAGAGTTGGCGTTTAAGGTGAAAAATAAATTAAATGTATTTTAGAATTTTGATTGTCTAGAAAGAGATTTTTTGTCCATAAAATTCAATTAATTCGGTGTCTTTTTTTTGTCGCAGTTATTCAAAAGGAAGCCGATAAAAGCTTTAATATTATAAAATGTAATCCTTTCCAAACTTTACCGGGTATTGTATTGAAATAATCTGTTTTCCATATCTTACAAATTTCTTTTATTTTGTTTCTTATCCCTCTGAGGATCGCGCAATCATTCCATTAAGATATCATTTTCGAAGATTTGCACATTGATCTGATATTCGGCCGAACGCTTCAACTATTCTATTCTTTTACATACCTGTTTCTTATCTTTACAGTAAAAGTAGGGTTTTTTACATATCTCATTTTTAAATATCGTTTCAATGTTAAAATGAGACCTAAAACGGTACAAACAGATCTGCTCTTATGGATTTGTTTACACTTTTGCGTGGGATGCTCTATGGTAAGATAACTGACAAAAGAAAATTCCACTGCTACGACTTTCAACGTTTAAAATATATAAATCCAAAATTTAAATAAAACATTTAGAGATTTTCTATACACAGATTTAGAAAAATGTTAGAGAACAACATGGGAGTATATAGTGAACATATATGAGAGGACAACTGTACTATGAAATCCTATACTACTCGGAGCTGAAATAAAACTCCCACGAGTAATACTCGTATTACATTGAAGAAAGCTAAGCTAGACTATCAAATATACCTAAACCTGTTTTATTCACCATCAAAATCTCTTCACGTAAACTTTAACCGTCTGAGCGTCGCGAAATTTCCGAGAAATGTAGTGTTGATTTTACTCCACAACACTCTAAACGACGGATAACCGCATCTTTCAAAAGAATCCATTGATTCTTTCAATCTTTAGTAAGATGTTATTAGTATTTTCCATAGAATCGAAATTTTATTGGACCTTTACTTGGAATAGAATCCTTTGAAATGATTCCATTCGCGCATTCTATAGAACAGAATCCTTTGAAACGATTCCATTGGCCCATTCTGTAGGGGTAGGGTAGTTAATTGACGTGGAGCAACACAGCGGGCTATGACTG
This sequence comes from Meta bourneti, assembly GCA_933210815.1. Taxonomy (NCBI): domain Eukaryota; kingdom Metazoa; phylum Arthropoda; class Arachnida; order Araneae; family Tetragnathidae; genus Meta; species Meta bourneti. Next base: position 54,237,919 of record OW119930.1, on the reverse strand, counting down.
TCCGAGATTAATCCCGAAGGGAAAGCACCGAGTACAACACCTCGTAATTTTGAACCACGGTCAGATGACGTCCCATTCTGTAGGATAGAATCCTTTGGAAAAATTCTACTGGTTCTTTCCTGAGATGATAATCCTTTGGAAAGATTCTATTGGTCCTTTCCTGAGATGATAATCCGTTGGTAGGTAGGTATTTTAATTAATGTCGCACTAAAGCAACACAACGGGCTATTGGCGACTGTCCAGGATCAAACCCTAAGGGAAAAATCCGAGGACCACACCACGTAATTTTGAACCACCGTTAAATGACGAGGTCATACCTGAGCTGGAACCCCACTCCCCAAACGTCCACACCACGCCAACGTGAGGACATTTGAGGCCACGACGGATTGCACCAACCCCCTTTGTACACGGCGGTTTTTGGTTGGATTCGAACTCGCAACCCTCCGGTTGCTAATCCGTTACTCTTTTAACCGGGCGACCGGGGCCCGATAATCCTTTGTAAAGATTCTATCGTTCATTTCCTTAGAATAGAATACTTTGAAATAATTCTCTTGGTGAAGAAGAAAAAATTGGTTGGAAGTCATGCTCGGAAGAATGCAGGTTGCAATGTGGAATTATGTGTGCAACTCCCTCAGAGGATTAATCGTAACGAAATGGAAAGTTTAAGCATTATAATCAATGCGAATACGTTTATTAACCAATAAAGTACCCAACAGATAATAAAAAAGCATATTTATATGTGTACTGTTTGTGTATCATATAGTTCTATATATTTGGGTTTCGTTAAGTTTAAAAAGGAAATAACTTATTCCTCTGAGAGATTCGCAGGTATATATCCGTTCTGCAACCTGAAGCTTTCCCTGCATACTTCTAACCAAGTTTAATCTCCTAGATCAGAGATTTTCAACCTTTTCCGTCTCATATGACACAAAATAATTACTTAAGTTTTACACAAAAATATTTTATTTTTTGCTACTCGACAAAAAATAGGTTTAGCTCCTGCTTGATTTACAAAAAATAACTACCAACTCTCTTTGTTCAAAGTGACTTAAAATTTTTTTGAAGCATGTATTTAAGATACTTCGGAATAAAAATATAATACTCAAAGTTATTTAAACGAATATCACTTGAAATTGTCGGCGAACATACTTGTCAAAAATTCAAAACTAAAACGTTGAAGTGATATGACACAATTCAGAGTTTCATCATCCGTAAGACCCACTAGTGCCAATCTTATGTCACATAGGTTGAAAATCGCTGTTCAAGACCAATCTGTCTAGGATTCTTTCGAACAGATGTGGTTATTTAGTCATTATGTGTGTGTTATGGTGAAAAAATAATACACACCACTCAGAAATCTAGTGACATTCAAAGAGGTATTACAAATAACACGGAATTTTTTAAAGAACAATTTACAATGCGAGACTAAACATAAGAAAATTACAAAAAATGCAAATCAGTAAAATAAATTATCCTATTAACCCACGACTGAACCTACTACTTGAGTAGAGCAATAATTAATTTAGTTATTGTTGATATTGACTGGAAATAAGGTGAAAATGTTTTTGGTATTCAAGAAAGAAAAAGTAAAATTCAATTTAATGAAATTAATTTAAAAGTTAATGAAATTAAATGAGTTCTATGAAAATTTTCTTCTTTTCTCCGTTTATATTTTGTTTTTCGATAAATAAGTAATTAATCGAGTAATTAATTGAGTAACTAATCGAATTTTCGATTGCACTAAAGAAAAAGAAACATTTCGCTTTTCTCTTTAACGTATTATAATGGGGTATTAGTATAATAATGCCCTAATACTTTATAATTTAAGGAGATGTTGAAAGTATTGATTCTATTTGAGTATTCTAAAAAAGTAAGGGAAAATTGTAAATTTTGAAAATGTGTTTTTAGAAATTACTTTTTGTTTATTTGTGGTAGTTAATTAATGTCACACTGGAGCAACACAACGGACTTTTGGCGACGGTCCGGGATCATTCCCGAAGGGCAAGATCAGAGGACTACACCTCGTAATTTTGAACAACAATTAGATGACGAGGTCAACACCTAAGCTCGTACCCAATTTCTCCAAACTTTCAGACCACGCCTACATTAGGATATTTGAGGCCACGACACAATTAACGTGAACTAATCCCCACATACACGACGGTTTTAGGTCGGACCGAGTTTCAAACTCGCAACCTTTTGGTTGCTAATCCGTTACTCTTCCAACTGTGCTATGGAAGTCCTTTTGTTCATTTAACCGTGTTATAATGTGGGAAGGAGTAACAAACCATACTGAATGAAAGGATTTAGTGTAAACAAACCATACTGAATGAAAGGATTTAATGTAAACAAACCATACTGAATGAAAGGATTTTACTTCCGATACCCAAATGCTCTCGCATATTCCCCTTAAAATTTATCGCCATCTTGGTGACATTTGGCGTTTAATGTAACTGGGGTTGACCAATCAATTTTTATGTATCACTTCGAAATTCATTCTTTTGAATTTTCACTGGCGAAGAGCTGAAATCGAAAAACAAGACAAGCGACATCACATTCGGAATACGCACAGGAAACACAATAGGTAGGTATTTAATTAACGTCGCATTGGGGCAACACAGCGGGCTATTGGCAACGATTCGGGATCAAACCCGAAGGGAAAGAACCTAGGACAACACCACGTCATTTTGAACCACTGTCAGATGACGTGATCACACCAGAACTGGCACCCCACTCTCCAAACTTCCACACTACGCCAAAGTGCACTACGATCTTTGGTTAGATTCAAATGCGCAATCTGAGGGCTACGAGTCCGTTACTCTTCCAACCAACGGCCCCGTACAGGAAACACGAATCGCAGCAGAAGCATAACCACCACTTATATTTAAGCTTGACCGAAAATACCTCTCATATGCAGTTCCATAGCGTAAAAGGAGAATAAAATATACGCGGTGTCATTACACGGGACATCAATCCAAATATGATGTCTGTCATTCAGGACTAATTACTTTACCGTATCGCATGCCCATCCCAAACAAACTGGGAGGCAATTCTTTTGATGGTATCTCTGGAGGGAATGCTTGTCTTGTTGAGAGATTACGGAATTGCCCCCTTCCCTTGAGGCGACGACTATTTGCTCTGGTTGCCATTGTGATTCATATTAATTCTTATATCGGATCTAATGTCAGATCTGAGACTCTGATCCTGGCCGAATTAAGGGACTTGTTGCTCTCATTGGATCTACAGTTCTTTTTGGGATAGGCTTGGAATGTTTGTAAGGGATGCCTTTGGCTTTTCGTACGATATTGATTATTATTGTAGGGACGAGTTTTATTTTCAGGATTGAATAAATGTCGCAACCAGGGAGTGAAATATTCCACGTTGATCACTTAACTGGTATTATAGGATTTCTAACTGTTATTTCCTTAACTTTATTATGTTATTTCCTTATTATTGGGTTGATGCAAAAGTTCTTCCCGTTTTTGGCGCTAGATGGTATTGCATCGCAAACCCGAAGTATGATCTACTTCACACGTGTAAAGTTTTGATGTTTGAAAGAAGGAATTTCAACGAGTACTTGGAAAACTGTGTTTTTTAATTTTGTTAAGCATTAAAAATGGCAGAGAATAAAGAGCATTTTCGACGTATTATGCTTTTTTATTTCCAAAAGACAAGGATGCTTCGCAGACACAAAAGAAGATATGTGTTGTGTATGGTGAGGGGTACCGTTGGACGATTCCACTTGCTGTAAGTGGTTCAGAAAGTTTCGTCACCTGGATCAGTTCTTTAGCCAGAAACCTCAGAACTTCTATGAATGCAGGATTATGCAGCTATCGGAGAGATGGAGAAAGGACATCAAACAGAACGTCACATACTATATTGATTTTAAATGTAATTTTTAATAAACAAAATTTTTCTTCAAATTTTGTCAAAAAAACGGGGCGAACTTTTGCATCAACCTAATATTTAACCTTGTCAAATAATTTGAAGTATCCTAATAAGAGTTTTCCCCTATTGTATAATCCTAACTTAAGGAAATTTTAACCGTTAAATCCATCTTTAGTGATCGTTCAATTTTTAATGTTAACCTTCCTGATGGTGGGGGGCGTCGTGGCTCAGTTGGTATACCCACTGCCCTAGCAACAACCTTCGAGCTGTAGGCGGCTCAGGTTCGATTCTGTCTGGCGCATTCCTCCCTGGGTGTATTTCTCTCTTCTGTGTCAGTAAAACTTTCATTGTGTGTGTCTTGTGTCTGGCGCAGCATGGCCAAATATGACCAATGAGCCATAAAACCCCCAAAAGTCAACTCTCCTTGTGGTTGTCTCGACGAGGTATCTGAGGTATTGAGATAAAACTGAAAAGATCTTGATAGACGAGATATCTGATCATTACAAAACTGATCAGATCCTGATCTCATAATAAAAAACCGACAGTATCTTGATGACGAAATATCTCGTCATTAGCAAAGTTGGCCAGATCTTGACGGACAAGATATCTCGTCATAACCACTTGGAGGGTTAATAAAGAACGCTCCTGTGGCATTTTTGATTTAAACTCACAATTACTTTTAAGGGAGAATCCACTAAACAGCTTGTTTTAAGTTTTGATATATTGAATTTTATAATTGCAGTTGAAAATTTTTAAACGTTAATTTTCTTAATTGTATGGTGAACCTTTTTAACCTTGATACAATAAATACTTAAACTTGCAATTCAGCTATAAACTTTATTTTACGAACAATAGACAACTCACAATAACATCAGTTTTTACCATTGTTCTGTTTCTTGTAAAGTGCATAAGCAATCTAGATTGTTGTTTTGCATTCGTCAAGACGTAGCTGTAAAAAATTGTCTAAACCAAGCCCCTGAGTTTTAATTTAACATTAAAAAAGTCCCAAATGAGATCCGGGTTTCTAAAAATATCTTTCTTAACGAGACCAACACAGATGAGAGACTAACATAGTTGAGGCAGACCAACACAATGTAACATTTCTGCCAATCCGGAAAGAATTTATGGCCCCGAAGAAGAGTTATCGACAACTTACAAGTTTAGAAATGGAAGTCTGAAGTTTTCTGTCACCCAAATGTCGAGTGCTGTATCAGGATTATCTGAAAGATACCAGCTATGAGTTGGTGGAACTCTCAATTTGTACATGCCTCACTCATGGAAAAGAGGAAGATATATATAGAGATAGTAGTTTCTGAAGGAGCTGAGTCCTGAAGAACCTAAAGGCCAGAAGTATAACACCCTCCCTTTACCTGCTAGCTTTAGCTTAGACATGGTGGTGAAGTGGTCTTCATGTCCTAATGGGGTCATGGGTGACCCTATTAGGAGAAAAGTTTTCCTATATACTTCGCTCATTCCTCCAAGTGAAAACTCCACACGCTAAGGCAGAATAGCAATATCTGGGGAACATTCTATATGATTGTGCTAAGCCTGTGATGTGGCAGTGTTGCGAAACAGACCCTGTCGTTACAGCAAGACACTCATCGACCTTCTAATGTAATAGACGGAGCATGTGGGTGGAGTCGGGATCGTAAGACCTAAGAAGTGTAAATCACATGGGCTTGAGAATCGAAGGACCGATTGGCTATCGAAGCGAAAAGTAATGTTTTTTACACCCTTGTCACAGTCCTACATTAAGATTCGTGCTTTCTTCAATACTACGTGACCTTCACCTGGAGATATTCAAACCGAGAGACCCGGTAAAATAGCAGATGCTCCGTCTATTTCATTAGAAGGTCGATGAAGACATTTCATGCCATATATCAAGACCAGTCCACACTTTATTTAACCCTCTGGCTGCTCAATCGGCCCTGGCCCAGACTTTTCTGTCGGGAATTAAATACAGAAATTGAAACATGCTCCAGTAGCTACACACAAGACAAATAGGTGGAACACAGATCTAAAAGATTCGAATCAGTCATCAAAACTGTACCGTCTCATTGATCAAGTGATAAGAAAGTTAATTTGACAGCGATTGACAGAAGAATGATTTTTAGTATGATCCTCTTATGTAGTCACCCAGGGCCTAGCTGCTTGGAGTTTCCAGGTTTGAAGTCAACACGGGAATGTGTGTGTGACTGCTTCTCCAAAGACCCTCAGGAAGTTTAGATAGGTTAGGTTCGATTTTCCGTGGCCAAATTAGGCCAAGCTGAGCCAAACAAGACAGACAACGTCAAATAAATAGACGTACACACAATGAAAGTTTTTACTGATTCAGAAGGGAGGAATTCACCCAGGGTAGGTCAAATGGAGTTCGGCCTAGAGTAAGACCCAACTTTATTTGGATTGACCTCGAAGAGAAGGACTAGCATTTTCAAAACAAAGCGTTGAACTATCGTCAATAATATGTCAAGATGGAACAGAATCATCGAGAATATCAAAACGCACACTGAACTGACGAGCTAATGGAATTACAGGAAGTGAACCAGCATCAGGAAGGTTTGGTTAAAAGGCGCAAGGTCTAAAATATTGAGGCAAACATAACAGAAAATATAGCTTCAGGACGGCATTTGGAAAGAAGTTTAGGCACATTCTCTCTCTCAACCCAGTTCTAACAGAAGTTCTCCAGAACTTACAATCTGACAACACCAGTCTGATAGGTTCGTATTAACCTCCCAAGTGGTTTCGACGAGATATCTCTGTCGTATCTGGTTCTATTTAATGGGTTATCAGCGAATCTCAGGCAATGCAGACAGCACAAACATTTATTATATAACAAAATATTTACAATTTACCAAGGAGCGTCCTACACGACCACTCCATGACCATCTCATCCGAATATCTGCTTGTTCGATCGTAACACACTCTGACGGTGCTTTTAGCGCCATCTGTAGGGTGATTGAATCCCTAATACGACATCTCCCCCTCAAGATATGGGTTTGGGGTTTTCTCAAAACATAAACACAGATCTGAATTTAAATATTATGGACTCAATCACCTAAATATTATTACACCATATCAACAGTAAAGAAAAATGCAAAATAAAAATATATATTTTGACTCCTGGACAATGTTTTATTGTTAAGTTATATCTTTGAAGAGCAAAAACCCACCGCTGTAGTCGTGAAGATTGTGGAGCACATTTTGTAAGGTATGACAAAGGGTTGTGATCAGTGTACAGTTCTATTTTGGACCCGAAAACTAGAGTTTCAAACTTCTTCAAACTCCACACAATAGCGTACGCTTCTCTCTCTATTGTAGACCAAGCTTGTTGAGTTTTATTCAACTTCTGGCTCACATATGCAATAGGTCGGAGTAATCCTTCGATTCCTTGGGACAGACAAGCGGCGATACCATACTGGGATGCATCACTGTGTATTATGAACGGTTCACTCATAACTGGAGTGTGCAAAGCTGGAGCTTTCATTAGAGCAGATTTCAGTTTGTTGAAGGCAACTTCGTGTATATCCAGCCAAGGTAAATTTTCAGGAATCCTCTTTTTTGTTAACTCTGTAAGAGGTAAGGCAATCTCTGCATAGCAAGGTATATATTCCCGATAATAATTGCACAATCCAAGCATGCTTCTAAGTTGTTTCTTGGTCTCAGGTACAGGTATTTGAGCAATTGCTTTTATTTTGTCTGGATCTGCTTGATGCCTTCCAGATCCGATAACATGACCTAAATATTTGATTTCAGGTCTTGCAAATGTACATTTGTGTAAATTCACAGTAAACTGTAGTTCTAATTTTGAAAGAATAAGATCCAAGTGTTTTAGATGATCACTCATGTTGTTAGAAAATATAGCTATGTCGTCAATATATGCACGACTAAAATCTCTGTATGGTGCTAACGCTTTGTTCATTTCTCGTTGAAAAGTCGCAGCAGCATTTCTCAAACCAAATGGCATTACTTTGAATCTATATTGTGCTCTGTGAGTCTTGAAAGAAGTAAAATCACGACATTTTTCTTCCATTGGGATAGCCCAATATCCCTTCAACAAGTCAAGTGTAGAAATAACATTTGCTTTCCCTATGCTGTGAAGTAATTGAATGGCATCTTCCATAGGAAAATCATCAGCCTTTGTGACAGCATTGAGGGATCGATAATCAACACATAAACGCATGCCTCCATCCTTTTTGTTTACACACACAACAGGATGAGCGATTTCTGCAGAACTTTCTTCTATTAAGTCCAATTCAAGTAGCTCTTCAATTTGGGTATCTACTTGTGATTTCAAAGATTCTGGTATCCTATAAACATATGGTTTTGTCCTTTCTTTGCCTTCCTCAAGTCTTATTTTGTGTTCACCAACTTGTGCAACTTTCAATTTTCCACTAAATAAATCTTTATGCTTCTGTAATATCTGAATCAGTTGACTTCTTTCTTTCTCATGTAAATCGTATAAATTTATTTTCCAAATTTTATCAGACAGTTCTTGTTGATATACAGTTCTAGGAGAGGCATGAATTTCACCAAATTCTTCATCATCTTCAAAAACAATACCAACTGCATTCATTCTTGGGTAATATCTCCTTATCTTATTTACATGGCAGTGTCGTACTTTTCCTTCAGGAAGTTTCACTTTGTAAGAATGTGGCGATGGATGCTCGACTATCTCCCCAGGTCCGGTCCATCGTGCATATAACTTGTTGGAAGAATCTGGAATTAGTAAGTAAACCTGCTCTCCTAATTTAAATTCTTTGGATCTTGTGCGGCGATTAAAATAATCCGTGTAGGCTTGTTGTTTTCCCGATGCGATAAGTAAGGCTTGGTCGGTTGCTCGTTCGAGATTTATTTTGAGTTCCTGGAGATAATCTACGACTGATTTGTCCATATTCAAAGGTATAGGAATTTCTCCACACCAGCTAGATTTCAACACACTCAGAGGACCTCTTGCTTCTCGGCCATACATCAACTTGAATGGAGATACTCCGGTAGTACAGTTAGGAACTTCTCTATAAGCAAATAACAGAAACGGAATGTATTTATCCCAATTACTAGGATCTGTTCGGATAACATGATGAAGTGCATTTTTAAGAACTTGATTATATCTTTCTACAAGTCCATTACTGGCTGCATATCCTGGTACTGAAAATCTAGGAGAGGATCCTAAGCGATTCATGAATTCTTGAGTAAGTTTCGATATAAAGTTCGTACCTTGATCACTTGCTATAGTATTTGGTATTCCAGTTCTCATGAAAATTTCCAACAGTGCGTCACATGTCGCCTTAGCAGTTAAGGAACGCAAAGGAATTGCTTCCGGCCAGCGAGAATGTTGATCAACTAAACATAACACATATTTATGACGACGAGCTGAGGGAGGCTCAATAGGGCCTATAATGTCCACATTAACACATTCAAATGGTAATTCCGGTCTGAGAACAGGAGTAATGGGAATTTTATCAATCATTTTCTCTGGGCTTCGGAGTTGACATTCTTTACATGTTTTACAAAATTCGGCGATTTCACTAGTCATGTAAGGCCAATAAAAACTATATCGTATTCTTTCATTCGTCTTTTTCATTCCCATGTGACTTCCAAAAACAGATTCATGAGCTAATTTTAAAACTTGAGCTCTTCTCTTTTGCGGTAAAACCAGTTGCTGAACGGTCTCTCCTAATATTTTATCTTTGTGGAATATTAATCCATCGATAAAAAAGAAGTTTCCCTTTCGAAGTGATAAATTTTTTCTTATTTCTTTTAACGTATCACAACTGTTTTGTTCTTCACGAAGTCGAAAGCTTTCACTTTTGCACGATAGTATTCCGCTTTCTGGTGATTCTTGTTCTGATTCATCATTTCCGGTTTCAGCGCAGACTAAATAATCCTTTTCTTTCACTGGAAAAACACAATCCAATCTGTTACATTTAGGAATACATGTTTCTTTTCCATCTTCTGTTGAGCATTTTAGTAATTCATAAATATTTGGGGGTATAATGCACTGACCATGAACTTTGTCCGTTACTGCTGCAAGTATTTCAATCGGACGGCAAAGTCTATTTTCATCTTCGTTTTTTAATGAAACTTGGAATTTTGCTAATCCAGCTTCAATTTTTTCTCCGAAAGCACTAGTTAAAATTATTTTTCCCTTTTCAGTTTTTGATTCGGAAATAAAATTTGAATTGAAAACTGGGATTTGAGCTCCAGAATCGATCAGGCTTTTCAGTTCTCGATTATCTACGAGAATGTTTACATATTGAAGAGAGTTCATAGGAACATTTATTTTTTCTTTCACCAGATGCTCCGATCGTATTTCAGCAGTTAATATTTCATCTTCTGGTTTCTTTTCTTTCTTGCTAATATTTGTTGATCTGCTGTATCTTTTAGGACAATCTCTTGCGAAGTGCGATAAACCACATATGTAGCATTCCCTTGAAGTTGTATTTCTAGTGCTTTGGTAATCTTCTCTCGTCTTGAATCGATGTTCTCTGATGTGAGGGGGTGCATATTTCCGGTCTATGGAATTTTTCGTTTCTTCTCTGTTGTAATTAAAATTCTGATGTTTGAACGTATTCGTTTGATTCTCCTTCCAAAATGTTTCCTTCACTTTTTTGTTTACGCAATTTCGAACGTTTTCGTAATCATCTAGTTTATTTGCAATTTCTTCTGGTATTTTGAATCGAGACCATTCGTCGATGAAATGATCACGGATTTCCGATGGCACTTTACGCTTAATCTGATCAGTAATAATTAAATCAGACAGTTCTTCAAAAGTCTTTACATCCAGTCCTCTTATCCATTCTTGATAATAATTTTTAAGTTCATAGGCGAAGTCACACCACGTAATTTCGGGTTTCTTGTAGTGTTTCGTAAACAATTGGTGGAACCTTTCAGGAGTAAGTTTATATCTTTTTAGTAAGAGTTCTTTCACTTTTTCATAATCATCCGTCACTTCTTCGTTTTCTCTGGCAATTATTTGCGCAACGTCATAGGGTAGGAATCCTATTAGGTATGACACCCAATTTTCTTTCTTGATTTCCGTTCGTTTCACTTGACGCTCGAAGAGAACTAAGTAGAGGCTTATATCGTTAGTTTTGGGATCAAACTTCTGTAAAATACTTTGCAAGTCAAACCTCGGCTTCATGTTTACATCATTTTGTTGAATTTCAGACCCATTCTTCAATCTTTCGTTTTCTAGACGCATCTTCTGCAACTCGAATTCCATTTCTTCTTTCCTTCGTCTTTCTTCAACTTCTTCTTTCCTTCGTCTTTCTTCAACTTCTAATTCTTCTTTCCTTCGTCTTTCTTCAACTTCTAATTCTTCTTTCCTTCGTCTTTCTTCAACTTCTAATTCTTCTTTCGTCTTTCTTCAACTTCTAATTTTTCTTTTCTCCTTCTTTCTTCTATAATAGTATTTAAGAGTTCCTTCACGAACGGTTCATCATAGTTTTTATTTTCGGTTATAACTTTCTTTAGCTCAATTACAACCATGTTTTCGGTATTCAATATCCCCATTTCGGTAGCAACAGTCTTTAGAACTTCCTTTCTTGCTTTCGCCAAGAACGCCATAATGGGATCACGAAACAAAACTGTTCGATTTAAAACGAAAGTTCCACAATAAAGTTCCGAAAATCAAATTCAAAATTCACTTTGAAGCATTTCAACAAAAATCTTTACACCATTCTTCAATGTTCTTCAAAAGTAGTATTTAGCAGGAAACAAATATAAAAGTTCACAACAAGGAGCAGGACTCACCATGAAAACGAAAGCATATTTCCTCATTAAAATCCTGTCGACTGCGCCAATGTCGTATCTGGTTCTATTTAATGGGTTATCAGCGAATCTCAGGCAATGCAGACAGCACAAACATTTATTATATAACAAAATATTTACAATTTACCAAGGAGCGTCCTACACGACCACTCCATGACCATATCATCCGAATATCTGCTTGTTCGATCGTAACACACTCTGACGGTGCTTTTAGCGCCATCTGTAGGGTGATTGAATCCCTAATACGACAATCTCGTTTATCAAGATCTGACCAATTATGCTAATTAAGAAATATCTCGTCATCAAGATATTACCGACTTTTTGATGATGGTGAGATCAAGATCTGGTCAGTTTTCTTCTAATGACAAGATATATCGTTCATCAAGCTCTGGTCAGTTCAGCCAATGACGATATACCTCGTCCAGGCAATCACCAGGAGGGTTATGTTAGGGAAAATAATCGGGGTAGGGGTTAGCTTAGGCCGTTCTACCACGCCGTGTCAAATATTTTAATTCCAATATGGAACAGATGCATGGTCTTGCACTGATATTATTAGTCCAATAAAGACACGCGAGATGAACAATGTCTTCTGATTTTACGAAATAATGCAATATCCCTCTAAGGTCAAAATAATTTTTGCAACATAGTTTACTTTAAAATAGTTCAATTATCTTATTTCTGTATAAAACCAGGAATATCCAGGATGTCTTGTGAATTTGAATATCAAGTTACGTCTCTCGATTTATAGAACCTCATTAACATTTTAATGGGAGGAAGAAAAGCGAAGATAAAAAAATGGACCAAAATCTTCTAGGTCCTTCGGTAGTCGTAAACAGCTATGATGAGGAAATAAATGGTTCCCTTTTCATTAATTTTTGCATTTTATCTCCTTTTTTCGGTTCATTAGTTATTTTCTAAGAGGAAGCCTTTCCTCACCTGAACACTAATTCTTAATTTGACTTCCGAAATCTTTTCAGAATAATGGCTCTTCTTTCCTTCAGGATTTTTTTCCTTGATTTTTGATCATTTATTTCCGTTCCCTTATTTGTAAAGAATATCCTTTAACTATTTACAGGCTTAATTAAAAAGGTTAATTTATTTTCATCAGCAGGCATAATTAATCTCTTACTGAAGTAATCTATTCCGTAAGAATGTATCTTACTTTTCCTCAAGTCGGATGCTTGTCTAATTTCCTTTTTTTTTGACGAGAGTACTTTAAAAAATTAAACATGCCCACATATCACGCGATGACATTTTATTGGAGGCATCTAATAAGAATCATTGTAGAATTACCTATTTATAGGTATTATGTTAATAGATATGTCATAGAGGCGTATAAACGTTGTGAAGTGTTAAAGATGAATTGTTATTATCTATTGCAAAATAATATTAGCTTTATTATATATTTTTCAATAACGTTAAGATAGGTGATTGAATTTACGTCTACTGGAGCAACTCAACGGGCTATTACTCAACGGGCACAGAATCAATCCTAAAGGGAAAGATCCTGGGACATCTCGTAATTTTGATTCACGGTCAGATGACGAGGTCAACACCTGAACCGACACTCCACTTTTCAAACTTCCGCACCACATCCAAAGTAAGGACATTTGAAGACCTGATATATTTAACGTGCACCAGCCCCCTTATACACGACGGTCTTTGGTTGGATTGAGGTTCGACAATAACATTGCTTTTGTAATAATTTATGTTCAATAGAATTCAACACACAGTAATCATTGAAACGCTCAGCTAAACACGGTATTTGTTATATATTAATTTCACAGTAGAAGTGTCATGGAGGTGGACGTAAGTTGTGAGGCATCAAAGTTGAAATGATGGCAAGTTCCTAGGGGAGTGGTACTTACAGACTTTGGTCTTTGGCTTTTGGACTAAGGTGTTGATCACGGCTACGATGCTCCAGGGATCATTCTACGGTTCTGGGGATATGCTGCTTTCACTTTTTGTTCATCGATGAGAACGTGCATCAGAGGTTCGTTCCAGTCATCCAAAAGATGTCTCTCCGTTAGTCCGAGGAGTTCAAATTCTCCCCTCTTGACTACTTCATTCTCAATAAAACTCAGTTTCATAATTTATGATCTGACCAATGCCAGCAAGTCCACTCAACCAATAGTCAATTATTCGGGCACTTTGATCCCTCCGATTTTCTAATAGATAGTGACGTTAGTCCTCCTATTTTCTAGTATACACTTAGACGTCAGTATAGCAAAGTAGTATCTAAGAAATATTGATTTGAGTGTATACATATAAAATAATACACTAATTCTACTCATTAGATGTGCTTAGCTTCAGTGGACGAATCTGAAGTGACAGCAAGATGCACTTTACAACTTGACTTCAACCTCTTCAGGAGAGGAATTGAACTTTTAAATAAAGCATACAAAAGTTGTTTCTATTAATGTTAAGCGAATCAGCATAATAATTTAAATTCAATGCAAAACAAAAACACGGGTCGATCCTTGACTTGTATACACTGTAATTTCACACAACTATGTACCAAAATCACTCGATCTTTAAAACGTTTTGTTGTAGCTTCTAAAATGAAGCTTTTTAAAGGTTTGTTGCTGATAATACTAGTAGAAAGATCAGAAATTGATATTAAGCATCTTTTCGATATGTAATTTATATATTTTGATAAACTTTGGATCATAGTCGTGTACGAAGTACACAGTTCATTGAATATTTCCTTTAATGAAACAATAAAGGACTATAGTTGAGTGAATGTTTTGAAATAGATTGAGTGCAATAAGTAACTTGCACTGACGGCTGGCAAGTAAAAAACATGGCAGGCACAGTGCGTTCCAATACCACAAATCAATCTTTTAATCTATGACATTCTATATTCTTTCACTAGATGTCGCTCGTGTTTCAAGTATAGATGTTTTCGTAAGCGCGGATGTTTGGATCTTGGCTTAGGACCAAAGTCGTGTGAGATTACGGTACTTAACGCTTCTGTTTGATGACGAAATCATCCATAACTTCGAAACATCCCATCTTGGTTTTATAACTGATACCCCTTATTTTACCATTGGACTCGTTTAGTAGGAGCATAAGCTTTAGCATAGATGGCCGCGACTAAGATTCAGGATTGTAACTAATACATATCTGTGGAGATCTAAAACACTTCTCTTTGATATAATCACTATTCATTACTCGATCGAGTTCCTAGTTTAACGTCATTATATTCCGGTCTCAGAATCCAAACCCTAAATTTGAGATTTGTATTTTTCCAATACCCTGCTAGTCGTTTCGCACGTATTTACCTTGTACTTCTGACTCAACTTTCTTATAGCTGATGTTTCACCTCTATATCCTCTATTCGTAATTCATTTTTATGTGTGATCTTAGAATCTGCTCATTAGAGTCAGGAAACGATATATAGAATTTTAGTAAAGGATTGTGTAATAAAATATTCTTCGTTAAGTCTATTTGCTTATTTTTGAAATTTATAACTTAACCTCGTGTATTACTAATTTATCAATTACAACAGTTCAAACTAAACAATTACGTGGCTTTGTAAATGTTTAAGCTCAAAGATATACAATACCAGTACCGTGATGGAACAAACTTAAATGTATCGTTCATAGGCAATAATAGTGGCATAAATTAAAAACTGATTTTTCGAGCAAGTACATGTCTCGTTGCAGAAAACTATTCTTTCCAGCAACCAAACTGTCGAATCTCTTAATTTAATACTGTACCAATAGATGGCAAATGTGTATCACAGCATGCTATATATGAGAGGAATTTTCAGTGTAAACAGACAAACCAGAAGAAAAGTGAAGATTTTTCTTTCGCTACCTAAATGCTCTAGCATAATATGTACATATAGTGGTTATCTTAAAATGCAGTTTATCACCATTTTGGTTACATTTGGCCTTTTAATATAATTGATGTTGAAGATTCAATTATCATATATCAATTCGGGACTCATTTTTATTGGCGATGTGCTGAAATTGTATTTGAAAAACAAGCTAAGTAACGTCACGGACTATGTCCCGGGAACACTTTCTCCTGCAGGAAACACCACCAACAACATTTAACTCAACAGAAAATGCCTCTGATTTTCATAGCAATGTAAAATTTAAGACAATTTTATTTTAAAATGATTTTTGTATTAGTGTCATAGTTGCGGCTCATCGATATTTACTGATCATTCTGATGAAAAAGATTAGAAACATTATATAAATTTAAGACACGACGAGATATCTTTTTCAACCCTTTGAAATTCCCCATTTATGCATTTCTTTTTCCAATTCAAGCAACTGGAGAGGATTCCTTGAGTTTTCTAATAGGCTAATAAATGGTAACATCGAATAGGAGTGGCTTCTGAAATTGGAAGACGGTATGTAACGATTTATAGGTTATGTGCTTCTCATACCAAACTGAATGAATTTTTTAAAAATTTTCCTTTTGTCTGTTATTTGGAACTTTGTTCCATAAAGTAGGTCGGGTCATCAATTCAGTGACGCAATTGCTT
Source organism: Meta bourneti (assembly GCA_933210815.1). Lineage (NCBI taxonomy): Eukaryota > Metazoa > Arthropoda > Arachnida > Araneae > Tetragnathidae > Meta > Meta bourneti. Next base: position 54,221,760 of record OW119930.1, on the reverse strand, counting down.
CTCTTTTAGTGTAACGATTATTTGACTGCTTTATCAACTTTTTCAACATGCCTAATTTAGAGCCCTGTTGAAGCTAATGATCGCATTTTTTAGAAAAAAGGAAAGTTTCAAAATATCACCTGTCTGAATTAAAAATACAAACATTTATAGGATGCCATTAAACTAACATAAACATAAAACTAAACATATTTACATATCCATTACAGACTATTTCAACATAGTAAAACTCCTTGTCCTTAATTCCCCATGTTGCTCCAAAACTAATTTTTAACTATTTTGTATATCAGGATATTTACGGGGTATTTCCTCTACGATCATCATTAATCGCGATTTGAAGATCTATAAGTTTGGTTTTTTATTTTCTCTAAGCCGGCGATTTTCAGCCTTTTTCAACTCATGGCACACATAATCTTACTAAAATTATGCTGCCCACCATACAATTTTGACAAAAAAATTGTAATATAATTTTGATTTATTTATAAAAAGTAATAGTAGTTACCTACCCTTTTTCGGCAAATTGGTTTTAAAAGATCTTTTTGAACAATGTACTACTATGTAACAAAAAGTAATACTCAAAATTAATTATACGGTTATTAAAAATTAGATATTGATGTTATTTGTGTCGCACTTGTCAAAAGTTCAGAACTAAAATTTTGAATTCAGAAAATCCTACTTAATTTTAACCGTTTTAAGATCCATAAGTCACGCCACTGACATTCTTGCGTTGCACACAGCGGTTGAAAATCGCTGCTCTAAGGTCAATTTTTTAAAACTAACTTGGCCGAGAAGAGCGACTTTTTTAATGAATACCTTCAAAGTTTTCATTTTGTGTATATGCATTACTTATTTCAGTTGCTTTTAAAAATATCGAAAATATGAAGTGCGTTAAGTTAAAATGGAGCTATTGCTGAAAAGGAACATAATCAACATTTTCGCTATTAGTCATTTTACAGGAGAGATGTGTTGAAGAGATGTGTGTTTTCGGAGTCTTCATGCACATCAAGTTCTCCGGATTTTTAATTTTTTGCTACTACCTTAATAATATAAGCTATTAGATTTGTCTTTAGTATTCCCTTACACTTTGATGACATTCTAAGAACAATCATGACAACGGATGTTACCAACTTTCTATTTGAAATTTTTTGTCTCTTTGGTGTTCATACCTGTATCACTTTTATCTAATACATGCACTTTTTACTTACGAACGATTCATACGACAAGGTCTCTAAGCTAATCGGTTGATAAGTGAGAAGCTTAATCATTATTATTTATTCTGATTAAAGAGATTTTCCACACACGCCGGCATTGATGGTATCAGTTTATTTTAGGGGACTGCAGAACTTGGGTGCCTTTGAGAAATCATAATAAGAAAGGACAGGTACAAGGTAAGCAAGGTGTGCCTATCACCAACAAAACGTGTAATGAGAATTTTCCGGTATACGGTTTGTCAAGTACACCACCTGCTACATTTGTCGTTGTCGGTCGGTCGGGCTAAGTGTGAAATCTTCCATTTGATTACATTGCATCTGGAACCTGTTTTGGCACGACTCCGCTGTGTGTAAAAATGGCCTGAGACTAAAGAAGGGAATTCCCCACTCTGGAAAGTTGGTCGTAAGTTCGAGCGATCGTCAAACAGGTAGGTTGTTAAGTGAGGAGTACCTTAATGCATTTATAATGTTAACAAATTATCTTTCCACAAGTATGATTCATTGAAGTGATTTTTCTCGATGAGAAGGTGACTCGATGAGAAGAAAATCGTCTTTTCAAAAACGGAAAGCAGGAAGACGAAAAAACTGCCCTATTGCAATATATTATGTTTTTTTTATTTCAAATGCAGCGGTGCCATAAGGGACACTACATCCGGGGACCGGAAAAATTCTAGCATGGATAAAATGCGAAGAATTATTGGAACAAGAAAACATAATTTGCAATCAGTCATAAAATACAAAAACAAATAAATCACGAAGACAGTTTGGACAATAAGGGCTGGTAACAAACAAGGTGCCCAGGGTCGTGCTACTTCTTTGTGTTGCGACATGGCTAGCGACACAAAGAAGTAGCACGACCCTGGGCACCTTCTGGTGGTGCGATCCCAGCGGTTCAATCGACCACCCTGTCTGATTAAGAAGAAAGAGTGAACCCGGATCACCCCATCTGACACCTACCTAAGAAGCAACAGGTTGACGAGATGGCAAGATTAGTAAGTCGGGGCTGGTCGACCGTCGCGCACGATTTTTCGCTCTTCCAAGGTCACCCCGTCTTCACCAACCCAATTATCTTGCTCCCCGATAATAATAAAAAACAGATTTTCCCGAAAGGGTAGGGCAGTGAAGTAGATGATTCGACCAAGGAACCCGTGCAAAGAGGACTCAAAATTCAAATGCGGTCCAGATGAGCCACAATGAAATCATGGATAATAAGCAAAAATAATGCCTTTGTTCTCGGGTGCCAGGAAACCCAACGAAAACTCCTTTCCAAAGTCTCCATTTAACATTCTGAGAAGTTCACACGCATATATCCGTACTGAAACCTATAGTTTTTCTGCATACTTTCTAACCAGTTTTAACCGTGACCAACAGAATCTTTCCTAGTATTATTTCAACCAACAAAGATGGATATTTAGCCATTACGTGTGCTGTGGGAAAAAGGAGCGCTACACTACTTGGAAATCTCGTGACACTCAGAGGGTTAATGCTTTTATTAATGTTTGATGTATGAGAGGGATTATCAGTGTCAACGAACAAGCCAGACTAAAAGTGAAGATTTTACTTCCACTATCCCAATGCTCTCACATGAAACATATTGGGGTCACTTTAAAATATAGTTTATCGCCGCTTTGGCGATGTTTGGCGTTTATTATAAATGGTGTTGACTCAATCAACTATCACACATAAATTTGGAATTCATACTTCAAATTTTTATCGACAAAGTGCTGGAATCATATCCAAAAAACAAGCCAACTGACGTCACGTTCTAAAGTCCTACTGCGGCGATACGTACAGGAACTACTCATCGCCACAGAAACAATAACGCCATTTATATTTAGTTTGAAAGAAAATACCTTTCATAATGGTATTTATTTTGACATAATTGAAGTTCTTGCCCCATTGAGGAAGCATTTACAATTACCGTATCTAATTATCTCATCACAAAATCTTTTAAGATCATAAATATTAAAAATGTCAATCTTTTAGAGTGACCGCATCTAGAATGATTCAGAGACACAACGAAGTCGATTATCTTTGAATATTAAACGACAACAGAGCACCATATTATGTTTGTCCTATCAACAGCATTAAATATTCATCACTTACAGACGAGTTAAGGACATCCCTTGATTTTGAGAGATAGTTTAAACATTTTAAATGATTAATTTGTAAGAAATTGTTTGTGATAGAAATGCTCTCTGTCAAATGAAATATTAGGCATCACATTATTTGTTTATTACATGTGAGCTTATAGCTAGCTCAGAAAGATTTCAAATGGATCATGCTACTGTCTTGATCTGTGAAAAATGTAATATCGTGATCTTCACAAACGAATTGGAAGCACGTTTTTGTTAAATATATTAATTTATTTTTCTGAAGGTATTTTGGTAAGCATTCATTTTAAATGTGTTATCAGATGAAACGCAGATTAATGTACATTTGTGATTGAAAAAGCATTTCTCAATGCATAAATAATCGTCCATTTAGTTCTTCAGTTAGTTTTTTTCATCATTTTCATTTGTATCCAAAGTAATACTTGGATAAGATGACAAGAGAGATGATTTTTCACCCCGAAAAATACAATATATTTAGATCCCACGAATGAAATTTAGATGTAATGTACACTGGAACCTTTTATTGATGAGTTTATCTTATTAGTGAATGAATGTAATGACATTCACTTATATTAACCCTCCTGGTGGTTGTCTAGACGAGGTATCTTGACATTGGCAAAATTGACCAGATCTTGATGGACGAGATATCTCGTTATTAGAAAAACTGACCAGATAAATCGTCATTAGAAAAAACAGGCGTGATTAAGATCAAGATCTGGTCAGTTAAAAAATGGCAATATCTTGACGAGGATATATCTTGTCATTAACAAAATTGGTCAGATTTTCATAGACGAGATATCTCGTCGAAACCACTTGGAGGATTAAGACACATTGCAGATAACTGTTATGACATTTAGTATAACGTCTTTTTATTTCCAATGGGGGTGATAATGACAAAAGACTGATTCATGCTAAACAACGGAATAAATAAAAACAAATGGCAATAGAAAAAATCTATGAACCCCATTTGGTCCCTAGCTTTCCAGTATCTATCCCACATTAAAGTAGAAGGCGCAGGTTGGTTTTGGGTTTTATGGCGCAAGGACCATATTTGGCCTAGCTGTACCAAACACAAGGCAGACAATGTCAAGTAATTGCGAAAAGTAAGGATGGAGAGAAGAAAGAGAAAGATGCTTGGGCGACCCCTATGTTTACCAGAGGCAGTGTAATCCCCATGGTAAAAGAATAGATCACTAGTGTACCTCGGGTTCGTAAAGCTCGTACACACCTAAAGAAGATGTACTCCCGAGGGAAAGAAAGTACAGAATATCGGAGCAGGTGCTCACGGTCCATATCCTCCTTAAGATCACAGAGCTTGCAAAAAGGATTGTTTAGTATAGGTGTGCGATGCGGGTGTTTGGCAAGGCATTCGTGACCAGCAGCAAGACGGAATTCAGCTACGGCCCTCTTTCTTGGCCAATCCGGAAAATCTGGCAAGTCGCTCCACCATGTTTTCATAGAATTCCTATCCATAAGTTCTTTTAATTAGTATGGCATAATATATGCTTTTAAATACAAACATTTCGATATACAATGGCGTGTTCATTGTAAAATTGCGAATTCATGAAATTACTAGAAATTTCGACTTTTCTGTGACATGAGTTCAGCCCATGAAGAATAAAGCAATGTGATAATAAAGGAAAAAAATAATTCGTTTTCATAAAGTTGAATAAATCGTTTTAATTTAGCCAACTTAGGCAGAGGCCAAGGGATACTTCTAAATCTCTCTAAATGTTTTTGGTTGACCATATTATTCTTACCAGAGTAACCATAACATTTACATCACATCGCTCCTGGATTGCAATAGTGGCTCAACTAAGAAAACACATTTTGTGATAAAAACAAGTTTAAAGTTTAATTACTGTATGAAAATACACACCATGCTGTAAAATATTTCATTTCTGGAGTCTAGCAGTTTGAGAACCTGGACAGATCTGGCCCTTACTCTATTATCAAGTTATAACCTCGCCCATAAAACTCCCAACCAACCACTTTCTTACTAGTTCAGATGAAGACTGAAAGTGATTTAATCCTCAGGCCACATCCCTACTTCTATTTTAAATCAGCACATAACAATTCAAATACTTCGAGGAACCAAACTATTGAGTATTTTTGTGTATATAGTGGCTAAAATGCAGTTTTACAAATCAGGAAAATAAACTCGGAAAACTATATTTCAATTTTACTTTATCGGTTATGTATGAAGCCCATTCGATTTCGGAGCGTACTCGTACTTTTGTGAAAAGTTTGTCTCCCATCCAGACCAAACATTTGTTTTCGCTATTCAACTGTACGGCACTGAACGCCGATGGACGCAAATAAGTTTTATTTGACTTGCAAAAAGTCCTTGGAGAATACGAAAAATTGTTTTGCCCCCTGGTCTTGCCTCGGAAGTGAACAAATTCTTTGCTCAGTCCGAATGCATCTTTAGATGAACCTCTCCGAAGAAAGCGACTTGGGAAAAGAATGGTATGCGTCATTTTTTTATTCGATATTAAAATAACGATCTACAAACCAATACCCCAAAAGGAATCCACTTTACATCCACCAACTGTCTAGCTAACATCCGGCTAAGAACATACTGCTCACAGCGTATAGAAATGTATTCTACTACTTTTTAACCCTCTGAGGGGTTCACATGCATAAATCCATTCTGCAAGTCTTTTTGCATTACTTCTAACCAGGTTTGACCTTGACATGTTTTCCAGGATTCTCTCAATCAATAGATGTGGTAATTTAGTTATTTGTACACTGTGCATGTATCATACGCATAGGAGTTTACAATGAAATCAACTTAAACCTCTGATGGTTTCACACGCTTATGTCCTTTCTGCAATCTGCAATTTTGTATGCATTATTTCTAATCAGTTTCAACCTTCTTGATCAATAGAATCTGTTTTCTTTCAACCAATAGATGTGGTAATTTAGTTTGCAATGAAAACAACTTAAACCTCTGGTGGGTTTTCACGCGTATGTTCATTCTGCAACCTGCAATTTTTCATGCGACTTCTAACCAGTTTTAACTTTCTTGATCGATAGAATCCTTCTAAGGATTCTTTGAACCAATGGATGTGGTTATTTAGTTATTATGCTTGTTGTGGGGAAAGCAATACTACAATACTCGGAAATCTCTTTACTCTCAAAGGGTTAAAAGTACGGGTTGAGCCAATAATTATCCGCAATGCAGATACAAATTTTATTTCAATAAAAATGGGCAACTTACAATAACGTAATTTTTAAACATGGTTCTTTTGCTTTTCAATGCACGTGTTCCATCGCTGCACAATCTATTCATGCTCTCGAAAAAGTGTTTTTCGGATGAACAGAGCCATGCATGCACCACTTCTTGTATTTCTTGATCCTGACCAACACCACATTCCCGTGCCTAGTGTCGTGAGACATTGTACTAGTCTAAATAAGTGTGGTTGGAATGAATAGAACCCGAAACCAAGGTGGCATATCTATCCCGAATGTTCAAGCATATTACATCTATACATTATTACATTTGTGCGTTGTTACATTTATACAGTAATTACATCTATATATACCATCATACTATATTACATACAAAAAAGTTAATATCTTGAGATAATCAAGTCTTGATTAATCTATGAATCTCACCATGCAATAATTTTGACCTTCGAGCTCTTGTTATGAGCAATGTTCCTAAGCCATTCGATTTTAAGGTGGTAGGATATGTGGTCAATAATAGTCACTCGTCTGTGGAACAGAACCATACTAAATAGCTGTTGTCATCAGTTGTGGTAGAGCATGGTTATCTGGCTTCACCGTGCCCCCCATCCCCGTAGCTACCTGTGCGACACCAATTTTAACCTCTACATTCCATTCGTAGACACTACGTTGCGCCGAAACACTGTTCCCATACTGTGCTGAAAGTCTTGGATGGATTTCGACCTTTGTGTGCGATACACCTTCAGATCACAGTAAACTAATCGTTGATAAGATTCTTCAAGGCGCAAACGGAAAGCGGAGTAGCCCCTGCGACAATGGAAATGATTTAGCAATTGGAGGATCCTAATTTTATTTCGGTTTTTGTGAATGTTGGCAGAGGAAAGTGATAGTTTACTAGTATAGATCTCAGTGACAAATAAAAATCTTAACAAATGTATTTCTAATTTGTAATAAAGTGCGTCAATGCCGACAAACTTGAATACATTTCTTCAAGCATCCCCTATAGAATACTGGGGGGGGGGGGGTCCGTTTCCAGGGAAACAGGCTGGGTCAAACTTTGCCTGGAGCTGTTCTCGTGGTAGGCACAGACTGTAATAACCCCCGTGGAGCAAAAAATTTCCTTTGTTGTTACTAATCCCCTATGTAAAAGTGAAACAGACCAAGTCCAAAAGACCATGTTGTACAAATAGCACAACGAACAGTTCCTGGTCATCCTGGAAGTTGCAAACAAAACCATGAAAAAATATCTTGAGGGTCGTTTTTACCCTAGAAAACTCATTAACACATAATTAGACGTAGCAATAAGACTATATGGTATCTTCTTTTCCTAGCAACGTATCTGTCTTAATTTCAGCGCTTAATTTAAATTGATCAAAAGTCATATTGGAATTCTTGTATTGGTTTGACGCTACGCACATTTTATGCTGGAGATTCATAACTTAATAGAAATCTATCTATGGATTACTGTTTGATAGTAAATGGTTAGTATAAATTAGCTTATTTTTTGAGCTATGTATATTGAACTTTGAATACACACAACTAACCGTCAAATTGACGAAAGGAAATGTAGATTTACTTGAAGGATGAAATGTGAATTAATTTGTTGCTAATACCCTTGATTAGGGTATAACCTAGACCAAGTCCCAAAGACCATGTTTCTCAAACCTCACAGCGATCCTGTTCATCCAGGAGCTCTTTTGTGTCAATAAAGCTTTCTTTGTGTATGTATGTCCATTATTTGCTTGTTTGCTTACTTAATTGATTGCATTTGTTTCATTACTTGACGTTGTTTGTCTTGTGCTTGTCGCAGCTTGACCAAGCATGGCCCTTACGCCATGGGACACAATACAACCAACCAATATCCAGAAACGGTGACACCGATACAATTCAAAATATAGAAAGGAGTTCCTAAAGTTGAGGAGCATGAATTAGTAGATAAGATCTTAATTCCTCTCACAAATGTTATATGTCTTATGTACACATATTGTCTTATGTACCCACATTTGACTGCAGAGACAGAGGCGAAGATAAACCTTTTAGGACCTGGGGCAAATGAGGCTGATTTCGCCCTCTATCCACAGCTAAATATGTTTAATCGTATTTAAAATGAAGATAAAATAAAATTATTTAAAAAATTAAGATAAATATTGTAATCAGTCCCACACTAATTTTATTAATAAATGATTAATTTTAGAAGGTAATTAATCATTGACAACGCATAAAAACCAGAAACAAACTGGGTTTTGTTTAGGATCACCGGACCGAAGTAAAGCCACCACTGTCTTGTTTCATACTCTCTAGAAGTTTGTGAGAAAATAACTTGACTGCTTTTACTCTTTTCTGACTAGTAATACGATTGTAAGAGGATAAGGAGGAAAGGAAGAATTGACTTTTAGACGTTGTACTCTAAAGATAGAGAGTGAAAGCATTCACTTCACACATATATGACACTGAAAAGTATTTCTGTCACAATTGTGCTTAAAATTATGAAGCATTTTCCCAAAGGAAAAATACTCAGCTTTGTAATAAATATTTCACATATGCCATCCCTGTAGACATTGGCGCTTGGGACCACCACCCCTGTCGCCTCACCATAGCTACGCAACTGGCGGCAAACCAAACCCAATAAGGAATAGGTAAGAGGGCATGATCAGATGTTAGGTTAGGCTCGTCGGCGGTCATCTCGAGAAACTTACTCGCAATATATTCTTTCTACAGACAAACTGCCATTTCGACGACTTCACAAAATCGTCAAAGGAACGACAAAACCGGCTTTTGGGAAGAGAAAGGGGCGTTCCTTACTTCTTCTGACTTGCACCATTGTTTTAAAAACGTTTCCATTTCTTAAATTTTTATTTACAACAGCACTCCTATTGATTATCCTTACCAAGACATACCCCGCGTTAGATTATCGGCGAAACTGAAGAATGACCAAGTACTCCCCCAGTCACTTGAGGGAAGTTCACTTAAACTTGATCTGATGAATCGACTAATTGCCTATAAATTGTTTTACTATACAGTGATGTGGCCTCAAATTTATCCGTCATTTCCTCGGGGCACGTGCTGCGAAATAATTAAGACACAGATGGGTGGCAGTGCCATCGATAAGACAAGCACAACGCTGAATAAATAATAACGATGCTTGTCCTCAGACATTTAAATGAGAACTACTCACACACGAGATATTCTCCCGAAAACGTTTTAAACGAAGGAAGGGATTTGATTCCGTACTATTCTTCTATTGTCTGAAAAGTGAATTTTTCGGAATGAAATGAATGTTTTGTACCAGGCATGAGCTAATATCAGGTTAGGCTCGTCATCATCTTGATCATTGCTTGCTGCATGGGTCCCGATACAACCAACCAATATCCAGTAACAGTGACATCGATACGATCCACAATATAGGAAAGAGTTCCTAAAGTTGAGGAGCATGGACTAGCTGAAAACTCAATAAAAACTAGGTACCAGGGCATTAGCTAATGTTAGATTAGTTTCGTAATCATCTTTAGAAACTAACTCGCAGTATATTCTTCCTTCAGACAAACTACCATTTCAACTACTGAAGTGAAAACTACAAAATATGACTTTTCGGAAGAGAACGGGGCGTTCCTTGCTTCTCCTGACTTGCACCACTGCTTTTAAAAACGTTTCCATTTCTTAAATTTTTATTTACAACAGCACTCCCATTGATTCTCCCAACCAAGACATACCCCACGCTAGATTATCGGTGAAACTGAAGAATGCCCAAGCTCTCTCTCTCCTCCAGTCACTTGAGGGAAGTTCACTTAAACTTGATCTGATGAATCGACTAATTGCCTACAAATCGTTTTCCTATACCGTGATGTGGCCTCAAATTGATCCGTCATTTCCTCGGGGCACGTGCTGCGAAATAATTAAGCCCAGTACCCAGCTGAGTGGCAGTGCCATCGATAAGACAAGCACAACGCTGAATAAATAATAACGATGCTTGTCCTCAGACATTTAAATGAGAACCACTCGCACATGAGATATTCTCCCGAAAACGTTTTTAACGAAAGAAGGGATTTGATTCCGTGCTCTGCTTCTATTGTCTGAAAAGTGAATTGTTCGGAGTGAAATGAATGTTTCGTGATAAGGATGAAATGAAAAGGCTGTGAAACAATGCGTGATTTGAATGAAAGAATGTATGCTGAAAATGATGTGGAAATAATTAAGTCGTGCGTCAAGTTATTAAATAATTTCCTAATTAGACGTTTCATTAGGCGTAGTGGTCCTTAACATCGACTAAAGCAATCGATTACGTCTGTGAGGGAGATTAGCTTATATTTTGAACTCATTTTTCCGAAAGCGATAAATATGACGGTTTATTTTCGGAATAATCTCATTCATTATTTTTCCGACTACATTTTAGTGAATTGAATGGATTGTACAGTACATCAAGATGATCACGTTTTTCGAAGTACTTTTTCATGAATATGTTTAGAAACTGCATATTAAAAATTAAAATGTCTTTCTCTTTTTACTTCAAGGATAACTATATTTTACTTTACATATAAACAAATGACAACAAATGTAAACGAAAGCACATAAGTTCAATCATATTTAAGTAATGATCCTACTCCTCTCTCAACCTCCAATTAATGCTTTTTGCCGTCATTCAATACAAGATTTTGTCAATTGATAAAAGTTAATTCAAGGAAAAACAGTTACATAATGAAACGTCTTTTGCTGATGATAATGAAAGCTGATTGTATGATTGTATGAAGTATGATTGCAATTTCTAACAATTCACATGGAAAGTGCAACATTAACATTCAGTATTTAAAATCCATTTCAAACAATTCAGTAATGAAAGCATATATAGCGTAGCCTCAATGAAGACGTACTAGTGAATTTTGTTAACTTCAGCTGTATAAAAAGAGCTGTTTAAAGCATCGCCCTTCTAATGAATTAGCGAAACGCAGCTTCATGTTATTTCTCCTGATCGTTCGGTCTGAATATCTCCGATTGAAGGTCAAGTGGTATTGGAAGAAAGCACGAATCCTAATGTAGGACTAATTGATAACAAAACAGCCCAAGGGGTTCCCAAGTCCAAGTGACCTACACTTCTGATATCTTACTACAAAGACTTCGCTCACATATTCTTTCTATTACATTAGGTCGATATCTTAAAACAAAACTTTGGCCTTTTCACTCTAGTCGAGTACCTCTAAACCAGCTGGTGTTGATAATTTTGTCGGTTTAATTATTTTTGTGTTTAAGTTTCGTTCTTTAATTGTTAAAATAATTATTTGTTATAATGTGTATGCATTTTTAATAAAGTTAATGTTGTAATAAAAGAGACGCGTATTCTTTCTAGCACTCCAACCAAGCCACCTAAAACCCAACATTAGTGACTCGGAAGTGATTCCAATACACAACCTTCTGATATCAATCGAAAAATATCGAAAGTTATCATTTGATTATTTATTTATTCAATTTTCTCACCCCGTTGGAGAAAAATAATCGTAAAGAGACAAACTGAACCTAAACCAGTATTATATGTTACTCTGACCTTACCCTTTGGGATTGATCCCGGACTATAGGCAACAGCTCGTTATTTTGCTCCAGTGTGACGTTAATTCAATTACCTACCAAAATCTTACATGTCACTTTATTTAAATAATGATACGAAATCTAATTTTGTATATGTGGATGACGTTAACGCTTTAAAGAATGTAAAAGTAAAAAACAAAAAATACTTTCTAAGGTAAGTAATAATGATTATACCACAGAAATAAATTAAGTTTCAAAGTGTAAGTAGAATCAGTTTTTAGTATGTAAAGGTGGCTATAATATTGGTATAATGTTGCATTACATGAAAACACTTTTTCTCGTTTACTTGCTGTTAATGAATTAAATCCATACTTTCACAAAATTGTTCAATATTTACAAGTCTTGCCCCGTAATCCCCAAACTAAACTAACTAACTAAACTAACTTACAACTGGAATGTTGTAATTAATATTTGGAGTAACTTAGTTAGGGATCGTGGAAAGTAGTTCTTGTCGTGCAGTCATTAACGAAGCATAATTATGTTTGCGTTCGTAACTTTTGCATTTTTCAATTCCCCATAAGTTTCTACTAAAAAAAGTGCTACATTATAAACATTAGGACTTGTGCAAGCTATTGCTTTATTTTCATAAAAGTTTCCAACATTCACTTGGATTTTTTTATTGGTTGAAGGCTTGAGTCAATTTAAAACAATAAAGGTTTAAAAAATAACATCATTTGTAAACGAAACAACCAACAAATTACAAATGAAGGTAATTGTTTCGGATAAAATATTACAATTTTTTTTTACTCGATCAATGAAGTTTAAGTTTTAAAATTTACTGATTACATAGTCAAATTTTGTCATATTGGAAAATCAGAAGGGTTTCATGTTGACTTATAATGCATATCTTAAAACTCCAAAGCTAAAATACTAATGCACGTTTCAAAAAAGTGTTTTAATTCTCAAGATTTCCGAGTAGTGTACTATTGCTGTTCCGCACAACAGACACAATTAAATAACTTCAACTATAAATTCAAGGAATCTTAGGGAAGATTCTATTGGTGTTGGAACAACGATTTTCAACCTTTTTATGGGACACATGAACTAATTATTTAAATTCTGTGGTGCACCAAAAGATATATATTTGCTGATTTGACAAAAAAGGGGCATAACTGATTGATTTACAAAAAAATAGTAATTACCCACCCCTTTCTGCTCCAAAATGGTTTATAGAACAATTTTTTAAACAATTTATGTTCAAATTTATACGGGTATTAAAAACAGATATTACTTGAAATTATTTGTGAACACACTTGTCAAAAGTTCAAAATTAAACTGTTGAAATGAAATAAATCTTACACAATTTAAACCGTCTCACCATCCGTAAGGCACACCCGTACCATTCTTGTAGCACACCTGTGCCATTCTTGTGGCACACAACCGGTCGAATCTCGCTTTGGCATGGATATTGGTAATGTGTGTACCAATGGGTGGTGCAATGATGACGTCACACCAAGGGAGCGATTCCTTCACCAAATGGCCGGCTGTCGAAAGATCAACAAATATGTCGTTGTTTACAAAACGATCTCATATACCAATTGAACTTTTTAGCCCTAAACGTGGATTCAACGAGATATCTCGTCCATAAAGATCTGACCAATTTTGCTAGTGACGAGATATATCGTTATGAAGATATTGCCGATTTTTTTTTATGATGACGAGATCAAGATCTGGTGAGTTTTCTTCTAATGACGAGATATCTCGTCCATCAAGGTTTGCCATTGGTTTTGCTAATGACGAGATACCTCTTTAAGACAGTCACCAGGAGGGTTAAAGTTAATCACAGCGTCAGAACTTACACTAATATTAATGGAATCGGAACAGAAAAGAATCCTACTACCGCAAAATCATACAGATGGAAATGATAGTGCATAAGGACTGCAAAATTACTGAAAACGAAGGAGAAAACACAACCACGACAAAATTCAATAGGAAGCAGCCGGGGCAATCACCACGAACAGACGATTTTCGTCAACCTCGAATACTACGACTGTATACCATCCATCAATGCGAGCGTCATCTGAAATTTGTATCAAAAGCGCCAGATGAAGCTCACGTGTTCATAATCACATCTACCAGTCATCAATGAGACAGAACGTGAAAAGACAGTGCAACTTCAGTCTACTAAAGTGCTATTACATCGACTTTCTCGACAGATCATGTGGTCGGAGTCGCTGTCGTAAGATCTCAGAAGGGGGAGTCACGTGGTCTTACGAATTGCCTTGGGCCGATTAGCTATCAAAACGCAGACCAGTGTTTTTAATCACTCGTGATAATAACTTTTCCAATCAATAATTTGTCCCACGTGAAGATCCGTGCTTTTTCCCACAACCACGTGACAGATCTCCCAATCGAGCCACCGGAAGTAGCATGAAGCTGCCCGCACATATTCTGTCTATTTCATTAGAAGGTCTATGGTGCCTCATAGTTGAGATAGTGTTTAGCAAGAAGTGTGAAAGGCAGTGCAACTTTATGCACCAAATAATACTTGACGGTGGAAATAGGTTGCACTCTCTCTATATATGCGTCTATATTGTTATTTAAGAGCTGCGGTAGCCCGGTTAGAAGTGTAGCGGATTAGCAACCGGAAGGTTGCGAGTTCGAAACTCGATCCAACCAATAGACAGTCATGTACGTGGGTGCTGGTGCATGTTTAATCTGTAGGGGCCTCTAATGTCCTCATGTTGGCATGGTGTGAAAGTTTGGAGAGTGGGGTGACAGTTCAAGTGTTGACCTCGTCATCTGACCGGGGTTCAAAGTTACGAGACGTTATCCTCGGATTTCGTCGCCAATAGCCCGTTGTGTGACTCCAGTGCGTTGTTAATTCAACTACCAACCAAGTATTTAAGTAAATTTTTGTAGTGTTGGCTATGTTTACACCACAGTCTGCACTGCTATATATGCTACTACATAATAAGTCAATTTTTGTTGTGGTGGCTAAATTCTACTCATAAAAAATCATACTTTCTGCAGCATAATACTCAAAGTTAAAAATGTTGCACTACAATATCTGCTTGATCTTACTTCCCACTTGGACACTAAAATTTCACCAAGTCCATGAGCCATTGCGTTTTGAGATTTTCAAGAACCATCTCAAAAAATGTGAAACACGTTGATTCAATAAGATAATATAAGAAACTTTCCTTATATGGTGTATTTAAGATTTACTCATTACATCATATTTAACCCTCCAAGTGGTTTCGACTCGTCCATCAAGATCTGACAAATTGTGCTAATGACGAGATATCTCGTCCATCCAGATCTGACAATTTTTTCTACTGACGAGATACCTCTTATCAAGATATTACCGATTTTTTGATGATGACTAGAGCAAGATATGGTCAGTTTCTTCTAATGATCGTAATCGTGCTTTCTTCAAATGACGAGATATCTCGTCCAACAACATCTGATCAGGTTTGCTAATGACGAGATACCTCGTCAAGACAACCACCAGGAGAATTAATAACATAACAGACTTGGAAAATGATGCAACGAGAATTGAAAACTCATCAGAACTGTTTCTAAAACCTCAGTATTAGCATAATAATCGATTTCCTGGTACAAATATAAACCACGCCACGCGCAATCGCTAAAACTCGACAGTTATCAATTTAATAAATAATGTTACATTTCAGCGCCATTATTGCAGAACACCATAACACTCGAAACCCATTCGAGAATATTTAACTCTACAAAAACCGGGTATTCAACACAAAAAGCAGAACCACCCTCCTCGATTTGCGATATGGAAGTACTTTACTTTGCACAATGGCTGAATTTATCACTGTAATGTGTATCGCGCATTGCATTTTATCGTGCCAAGTACAGCACTTTCCATATCAAACAGCTTGAAGCGCTGTTCGGGATATTTTTTCCATGGAAGTTTATTTTTCACTGAGAGTCATATTAAATTACTTGTTTCTTCCTTTCCCCAATGGTTTATCTGGAAAAGTTCCACAGCCAATAAATGTCCCCTTCTGTTGACAGAAATAATATCGATGGAATAAAATGTCTCTATATTTATTTTATCGTCTGCTGTAAGGAAGATGTATGAAACTAGCTCAGAGTGTTGGAAAGGATTTTATTTTATACGAAGAATAGGATTTTGAAACTGTCTTTGAGATCATAGACAATTTTTTTTTTATTTTGTGCGTTGTGGGATATATTACTGAGGCGTTTTGGGCAGGTAACTTTATGTATAAATGCAAACATCCGGAACTATTTAGGTTTCACGCTGTCAACAGTATAAAAAGCACAATTCGCCTATTTGACAATTATTTTTAACCCAAAAAAGTTCTATGAAAGGCATTTTCTGTCAAGCTAAATGTAGGTAGCGTAAGTGTTTCTGCTGAGATGTGTTTCCTGTAAGTATTCCGAATATGACGTCGCTTGGTTAGTTTTTTTTCAGCATTTCGCCAGTAAAAATTAAAAAAAAATGAATTCCAAATTAATGTATAATAGTTGATTTGACAATGCCAATTAGATTAAACGCCAAACGTCGCCAAAATGGTGATAAACTACATTTTCAGGGAACCCCCAATATGGGTCATGAGAGAGCTAGAGTAGAAGTAAAATCCTTTTCCGTCTGGTTTGTTTACATTGAAAATCCTTCTCTTGATTTTATAGTTCAATTCCTGTCAGGTGTGATTCTTCCCTGGGTGTATTTCTCTCTTCTGTATCAGTAATACTCTCCTTGTATGTGTATGTCCACTACTTGTGACGTTATCTGTCTTTTGTATGGTGCAGCTTGATCAAATATGGCCCTTGTGCCATAAAAATCCCAAAACCAACCGACCTATAGATTTTCTTGCCAGTGAAAATATTTTATTGCCATACGGGAAAGAATTATTTGACAGTGATGCATAAAACGAAAACTTTTAACAGATATTCTGTTTATATTTTGTGGTTGGTAAGTAGGAAATTGAATTAACGTTGCTTTGGAGCAACACAACATTTATATTTAATATATATGCACATAACTTAACTGCAGGATATTTCAAAACTTCCTGTACAAAATTTAAGGGGATATAGAGAACACAAAATTAAATCATAGTTACATAGGAATACATGTCCGTATTTTCGGAACTCGATGGATTTGCCGGCATAGATCCGTCTCTTGTTCACCTCGATCGGCCGATCTATCATACATTAATTTATTCCTGTGACGATGGTGTCGAGTACTAGGTGTCGTGTACCTGACCACCATTGACTTCAAAGCCGTTCTAATGCAAGAATCCCTATCGCGATTGCAAGTATTTGCGAAAGGTCACAAGGTAAGTAGGAAGCTAATTAACATCGCACTGGAGCAACACAATGGGCTCTTGGCGACGGTCGTCCGGGATCAATTCCGAAGGGAAAGTTCCAAGGATAACTTCTCGTAATTTTGAACCGGTCAGATGACGTGGTCAACACCTGAGCTGAAAGGTCACAAGGTATTTTGGGCGAATTGGTATTTGAGTCAACGACTTTAACGAGTCTATTCGTTAAATATAGGTGATAGGTTAAACATAAACCATGCGTTTTCTCGATTGACGTCTTTAGCATAGATTCAGGCTAGGAGTTTACCTTTCAGTGGTTGTAGTTACGAGATGGCGATACTCGTAGCTCCACCCAGTATCTTCGTCGTTGGAGAAAAATAAGAGAAAAAACGTTAGCAAACATTTTAAACAAATTTAAGTCGTGCTCCAATGACAGAGGTATTCATATCCCATGGATTTCATCTCACGTAGACCTAAAATGTAACGAAATTGCCGATAGACTTGCCAAGTAGGCCACGGTCGAGCTTTTCCCCACACTTTGCCCACTAACCTATTGTGGGAGTCTAAGGAGTCTATATATCCATCGTAATAGGTGGGAAAGGAGAACAACACCATAACATCTGAAGGACTAAATATATTTATTTACAATTAGAACATGTGAACAAGACAAGTTATCAATACGTCTTACAACTTGCAAGTTAGTAGCTAGACTCAACAGAGGGCGCTTGTGTGTGCCGCTTTGATTGGTCGAGAGGATAATATCCTATACTATCATGAGTAAATCGCCCTGAATACCTCAAATAATAAAATTTGGAGAACCCCGACAACACATTCCTGGTCCCATACACCTTGAACTGTCAAATATACGGATGACTGAAAATATCAAATTGCCTTCCTAGATTTGTGAGTGGGCTCATCTGATTTCTATCAGGACCATAAGGCTTTTCCAACGCCTAAAATGTAACACTGAACATGCCTGATCTAGTGTTGGACTTTTTGAACGTGTTTGGACTTGGTCTAGGAGTTGAGCTAAACCTTAAGGATAAAATAACAGCAACTACGAAATGGAGGAGCAATGACTAACGGTGGTTGCCATACATGGTCAGTTTACCACTCTTCTAGAATTATACTAGCCGAAGGTCATTTTGATGCTCACCAAAGTCGAACTATACTCTCAGATTGTAAACAGGATATCGATACTTTTGCCTGCAATACTCTCTTATCAATACAGTCAGCCCCGAGAACGAATTTGGAACTGGCTAGAATCACATTGATCCATTTTTATTCGTGTCGAAAAATTAAGGTTAAGCATTTAAGTGGATTTCTTCTAAACGTCTTATCAAAACATTTCTCAAAGGTATATCAAATTTAAAAAACGTAGCAGAACCGTGCATAGCATGTGTGTTGGAGTTTTCAAACCTGCTAATATTTATTGATGACAGTATATTTTACTCACATTTCGTAAGTTATTTGAATCCATTTATAATGAATATAAACACTGATATGCAAATTTCATACATCCAAATGACATAAAATTAGTAAAAAAATATGAAACGACTTTTTGTTTACATTATTCAAATGTACTCTTACTGGTGCTAATTCTCATTTCCAATAAAGCGCACTGCAAAAATTTCACCCCCAAATTTTCCAAATTTCAAATTCCCACAAATAGCTTCTGAACGTCCATTTCAATTGCATTTCATTCACTTGTTCAAAGACGATGTTTTTTTACCTCTAAAACTATTTTTGGGTTGGATCGGAGTTTATTGCCCTAATTTATATCTTCCAGATTGCTCATTGCATTTTGTTACCAGACTTCTCAAGAATTTCATAAAAGTAGCTTGAGCTCTTCCGTGCAATTCTAGAAATATTATCCTAGCTCTAATTAAGCACATTTAAGTTTATTGTAAAATTGGCGAATTAATCTCGTATGGGTTGATTTTACATTGCTAATATCCGTTTGTTTCCATTCGTCAATAAACAGTATCGTCGATTTCTGTGCCACGTACGTTTGTGAAATGTATATAGAGATTATATTTCACTAATATATTATTTATTCTTTTAACAAAGATCTCTAAAAAAGAAATCACTGGATTGGTGAGGTTTTCTTTATTGAATAGTGTTTTTATTCATTCCGACTGAACCTTTTTAGCCCTGTTACCAATTACTTCAAAACTTAACTTAGGTTAATTTGAAGTGAAGATTCAAAATAATTATTTCATCACAAGTTGAGGTGTGGTACATATTTACTTCAAAAACCTTTCTAGTACTCAAGCAGTATATGTTGTTTTCAGATAGCTATACGAAAATTACTTTACACCCCTCATCAACTCTTAGTAGATCGCCAAAAGAATTCGCCAACTTTACAAAACCCAGATCACACACAGCATTTATTCTAACTTGACAGGCTAATTTGAAGGCTAAAAAGGAATTATTTCGTCTCAAATGTTGAGTATTGATAAGTGTATACCTAAAACACTTTTATAGTACTCAACCAGAACCTGTATTGAGATAGCTATACGAAAACTATCCGTTTCTGCACATCGATCCTTAACAGATCTCCAAAAGGAGTCGCCAACTCTACAAAACCCCCTAGATTACGACAGCATTTATTCTAACTATTTAACTTAGGACAATTGGAAGTGAAGAGGCTTTAAAGAATCTTTTCTTCACAAGTTGGGACCTTCTAATGAAATAGACGGAACATGTGTGCTATTTATTTTAAATGCTATTTATTGCTATTTAATGCTGTTTATTTCGGTCGCTTGGTTTGAGGATGGTCACGTGTTTGTGGGGAAAATATGAATCCTCATGTGGGACAAATTATTTATTGGTTAAAGTGTTAAGAATTTTATGCGACGCTTAAACACACTCACACAAAAACAGACATAAAACAAGACATAAAACACGAGGACAGAGAGACCAACGCAACCCAAATTATGTGTACCAAAAAACCAAAAAATGTGACAGTCACTAAATGAATGTAAGTACTCACAGCGTGCAAAGTTTCATGAAAATACACTCAGCCGTTTGGATGTAGTAAAGGCACACACATACATACAGACAACAAACGTGAAAACCACTGATTTTGCATTAAAAGGATATCCAACGTGATTAAAAACACTAGTCTGCGCTTCGATGGCCAATAGGCTAAGTAGATTTATACATCCATGTGATATGCCCTTCTGAGATTTTACGACAGCGATTCCGCCCACAAGCTCTACTTCATTAGAAAGCTAATGTTGGGATGTGATACGTGTTTACTTCAAAAACATGTCTAGTACCCAACCAGTATCCTTTGTTTCCAGATAACTGTACGTCGATCCTTAGCAGATCGACCAAAGGAGTCGCCAACTCCACAAAAACCAGATCACACACAACATTTATTCAACATTCATATCCCCCCAAATGTCCTCATCATACAAAAGACCCAACACAAATCCCAAACTCACTCGCCTCCCAAGTGCCGTCAATCCATTCCGAATGAGAATAATAACTCCAGGTAGGCCAACAATCCGATCCTTTGCAGGGATTGTCAACTCCATCCGAAATCAGACTAAGGAGATTTGAAGGCTTTTGTCCACCTTTCATGCAAAATCCATCCCGGTCTGTGTGCTTTGAAGGTTTTCAAAATCAATCCTCATTCTGAAAGGTCCACGAAGCTCTCGCTTTGTTGGGTTCCTGTTCCGCTGCCAACAGCAGAAATATTCTTGGAAAGGATTTCGAAGTCCAAGTGGTCTAAGTGTCGTAATTGTTTCGAGGATTCCTTGATTGCTATGCATTATTTCAGCATGCCGGTGTTGTAAAGTGTTTGGATATCGGAAGAGGAACCGTTTTATGGTACAAAAGAAGGATGTTTGCATCCAGTGTGCTTAGTTTGGAAATTCATTTGAATACTGAAGGAAATTCTCAGTGTAGTAGAATTTCAATAAGATTTTCATCAATTTCGTATTCTTTAGGAGTTCTAAACGTATAGATGGGATGAGACTGAACAATGTACTCTATTACTGAACCAAGAAACAAATCGTCTAAGCAAACTTTGAAGCAAATTGGTTTGCTAATATATCTGTTCTCAAAACAGTTTGATTTCCTTCGTCAATTTTATTTTCCCTAATTTACTTTTAATTTTCAATGGCTTATAAAATATTTTTGTAGTTCTCATGTTAGTATTAGAGATTTTCAGAGTAAACAACAAACAAAAACACCAGACGGAAGATGGATATTTTACTTGATATAGTTCAGGGTCTTTCATCTCAGTTGAAGATTTATATGATACAGTAATAACTATCTAGGCTGACTATAAACCAGGTTGAATTAGAATTATGAGACTAGTATGAATCGGTTCTCATTTTTATGATGAGTAAAGGAACTATAGGGAATCCAACGAAAATAAGTAGTGTTGCTAAATGCTGTATCTATGAGAGGAATTTTCCTTGTAAATAAATAACAAACAAAAAAATCAGACGGAAGGAGATTTTACTTCCTGTTACACAAATGCTCTCATATTATATATATATTGAGATTACATTAATATTTAGTTTACCGACGTTTTGGCAATGGTTGACGTTCATTCCAGTTGGTGATGACCAATTAACCCTCCTGGTGGCCAGATCCTGATGGACGAGATATCTCGTTATTAGGAGAAAATTCATCAGATCTTGACCTCGCCATTATAAAAAAAATCGCCAATATCTGGATGACGAGATATCTCGTTATTAGCAAAATTGGCCAGATCTCTTGATGGACGACATATCTTGTCATTAGAAGAAAACTCACCAGATCTTGACCTCCTCATAAAAAAATCGCCAATATATCGATGACGAGATAGCTCGTCATTAGCAAAACTGGCCAGATCTTGATGGACGAGATATATCGTCGAAACCACTTGAAGGGTATACAGCAGTTCGGAATTCATTCTTTAGAACTTTTACTGCTGAAATTGTATTCGAAAAATAAGCCGTGACGTCATGTTGAGAATACGTACAGGGAGCACGTTCCACTGCAGAAACACTACAGCCACCAACATTTTGTTGTGAGAAAAAGCCTCTCATATAATGTCATGTTAGAATATGATTAAATAACGGAATGTTTAAGACTCAAGTTTGGATTTTACAGGGCATGATGAGAACTCATCAATTTGTGCACTCTTATCCTGGATCAGCATATGTAACAGTTGAAAACGTATACTAACTCAACAAAAACGAAAGGAATTCAAAAATATATTTGACATTTCTTTTCTACATGAATCAACATGAAACCAAACCCTACGAAACGGACATTTTCGATCAATATATAGATATATTTATCATGATACACTCTCAGAAAAGAATTTCTCAATCCAAAGTTTACTTGAGGAATCTTACAGATGAAAATAAAACATCTGGAAAAGATACTTTGTGAAGGTTCCCGCATCTGTCTTCGAAAAACAGGAGATATTTTCTGATGATATGTAATTTTATTCTTGAGCAAAACAATGCTTCTAATCCATAGAGGATATAGCTTTTACTCAAACTGCTGGCTTTGTTTGAACAAGAAAACAAAGCATCCGCAAGAACCGTGGAAAATTTAAAGAATGGGAAATGCCGATAACGCTCTAGGAATGGAAATATATTCCTGGTTTTGTTTTTCTTTTAAGATCTATGAGATTGCGAGACTCAAAAACGGGTATTTGCATTCTCATCTGAGGAAGTTTATTCGGAAACAAACCCAACCATGCCTTATGGAAACTTAACTACTCACAAAGAGAAGTTGGTGTGAGTTTGCATAAGAAACTTGTATATGTTGTTTGTTTCATTGTGTGGACTCGTGTAAACTTTTCATTTTCAAGCATTTTAACTTGCAAATTTTTTATAATAAAATTCGTGTAATCTATTTTATTCACTCAAAATTGGAAGTGAAATGTTACATCTACAACAATTTTATGTTTAATTCTCCTGGTGGCTGTCTCAAAGAGGTATCTTGTAATAAGCAAAACTGACCAAATCTTGATGGACGAGTTATCTCGTCATTAGAAAAAACTGAACAGAATTTGATCTCGTTATCATAAAAATATCTTGATAATGAGATGTGTCGTCATTAGCAAAATTGGTCAGATCTTGATGGACGAGATATCTCGTCGAAACCACTTGGAGGGTTAAACTACTAACTACTTTGATGTTGTGAGGAACTAGGATTTTGGAATATTTATTTCCAGCATTTCAGACTGTGATGTGGATAAGTTAATTTTGTTTACATTTGTTAAACATGATACTGATGCTTTTATGGAGTCAAATGAGATTCTAATACCATTAATTCTAGACCACTCATATTGGTGACACGGACGTGATCTTTCCACCCATACATAAATTGGTAATATTTTCGAGTTTTACCTATTACCTTATTTTGCAAGCCACTTTTAATTGTTATTTGGATAATACTATGATCAATAAAATGAGCTTTCTTATAGCGGCGTTTATGTTATTATCTTTTCTTTGATACATAATAAATTTAATATTTATAAAAACATTGAAAAATAAGAATTAAATAACAATTTGTTTTCACGGAGCAATTATTAAATAGTTAACTGGCTTTGGATTTCATGGCGCAAGGGCCATATTTGGCCAAGCTATGCCAAACACAATAAAGACAAAATCAAGTAAATGGACATTCACACAGAATGAACATTTTACGGACCCAGAAAAGAGAAATACACACATTGAGGAATCGAAACTAAGCTGCCTAAAACTCGAGGTTGCTAGGGCATTGGGCAAACTCACTGAGCTACAGAGACTCCGCGATTATTAAATAAGAAAACAAATTAATTTTTACCATTGAATATGCAACTTTAAAATCCCTCGCTCATATTTACTGAATAATAATTTAAGTAAGAAATATAACCTTAAAAGACACTACATTCAAAGTAAGACGCATATTTTCAAATCGATGAATTTGAATAGATATTTGGAAAATTGTTATGAATCATTACAAATTTCATATTCCATCAAGCTTAAAGACAATTAAGTCGAAAAAATATGTAATATATTTATCACTAAATCAACTTTCATCTAATTTCTACTTCTAAAATTATATATTCTCAGATATTTTACACCTCCATATATTTGTACCTTGGCAGAAAAAGGGCAATGTCCAAATTTGCTGATTTGAGTTATGTCCATAAATCACTGGGCCGCGGTGGCACGGTTGGAAGAGTAACGGACTAGCAACCGAAGGGTTGCGAGTTCGAATCCAGCCAAAACACCGTCGTGTACAAAGGGGGCTGGTGCACGTTAAATCTGTCGTGGCCTCAAATGTCCTCACGTTGGCGTGGTGTGGAAGTTTGGAGAGTGGGGTGCCAGCTCAGGTGTTGCCTCGTCATCTGACCGTGGTTCAAAATTACGTGGTGTTGTCCTCGGATCTTTCCCTTTGGGATTGATCCCGGACCGTCACCAATAGCCCATTGTGTTGCTCCAGTGTGACGTTAATTGAAATCCCCCCCCCATAAATCACTTCAAAATAGTGCAAGCTAAAATAGAGAAAAGTGCTAATGTCCTCTTGTCAGTACATTATGAAAGTATCGAAACAACTGAAAGTATTTTTTTGAACGCTGTATTAAAAATAAATCAGTAAATCAGCTTTTATCAAAAACTTGCCAGATGGACACTGGCCTTTTTCTACTAATGTAGATATATTTTTAGGCATTATACAGCGAAAAACATTTGACTTAAATATTTATTCATGTGATGTAGTTATAAACCTGTGCAATTGGAAAAATACCCATACAACAAGTTCTATTCCCAAATAACTTAAACTATTTGTTCGTGCATATAAATACAAAACTATCGTATTTATATGTACGAGAATTTATTTCCTGGCAGAACATGAGATATGTCAACATCACAATGCAGCAAAACTCCAATGAAATAGTCCTCTATTCAAACCTGTCCTCTAAAGATAGTTCACTTCCAAAACGTTTTGTGAAACCTTCAAAACCAGATAAACGTGTATTTGGCATGTAAAACTTTCACGTCGCATTTTTGAATGCAGGGCATTTGATGCATTCAAAGGGGAAATCTTATAATTTAGAAAAACTCTTTGTATTTACTTGAAATTTTGTCCTGTAAATGTAGTGGCCGTGTTATGACATGGAATTTTAAACGCTTATTTCAACAAAGAGATAAAGAAATAGCAAGTTTTTTTAAGTGAGACTCATTTGAATCTTTTTGAAAGGAAGGTTCGAATAGATTTAACACAAGTGATAGTACTTTGTGCACATTACATGGTCGTAAATAGTATTTTAACGTTAGTTTATCTAATGTCTTTACTAACATGATATGTATAGACCATAGCGAACTAACATCATAAATCTATGCTTAACATTAAAATGTATATGTAGTATTTTATAGTTAGTAGAAGATGTGTGATGTTTTTAGTTTAATCATGTAGTATTTTAATGTTTTGTAGATGTAGTGTCAGACAGATTTTGAAGTTTCTTTTCAACACTAAAGAAAAATTTTTATACTCTTCACTCTATATACCTACATCTTACGTTATAATTATCGCTTTATGCATCGACCATTATTAATGTTGCTTAAAAACAGGAATTCAAATTATTTTTTAATATGACATTTTAATTACTATAGTTTTGAATCTTTCATTACAATTATATTCACGAAATGTTGTAACATAAATAAACATTTAATAATAATATTATTATTTTATTTTAAAGTGTATTTTTTTAGAATTATTTAATTAATTTAATGGCATTAATTATTTAATGCCATTTTAAATATAATGTATTCTTCAATAATAAATACGATAAATACGTTACCTTTGTTTCATCCAAATGTATTTTTGTCCAATTTTCTTTCTCCTCTTCTCTTGTCTCATCTTTTTTTATATAAATTTCATAGATTGTCTAAGCGTACTTTTATAACTAACCTGCCATTGAAATAAAAAAAATGTCGAATTTATTGGTAGCTTAACCAATATGCTTATATGATCGTTCATTGTTTTGTTAGCTAATTTTCATTATTTTTTCTATACTTTATTTCTTCGTTTAGCTTTTATATAACAACAATGGAATGAAAATGTTTAAATGGAACTATTTAATTAATAATGTAACAACTAATATTTATGTTTTAGGGTAATTTATATAAGGTGTATTTTTGTAATCAGTTGGTCATACTGATCATATGAAATATTGAATATAAACATGATTGTATTTATGGTAAATTGTAAATATGTAAAACCAAATGTCTCTAACACAACCTATTAGATAGTGACTTGAATTAGTGTATTGAGACAAAAATATATAATTACTAATGTAGTATAATTTGAGATATTATGTTACATTGCTAGATATATTTATTGCAAAGAATATATAACATTAATTTTGCATTTTGATTATACAATTTAATAATTATAATATTACTGTACATAATTCCACATATCCCAAATGACAATCAGCCTTGTTTAATTCTTTTAGTAAATAATTCAGCTTAGAATTCAATACAATATTTTTCATTCTAAACATTATATTAGTGGTAAAAAATTCAAATGTATGTTCCTATAAAACTGAATCGGATAAGACTAAGACTAAGTGTAAAACCATACACATTAAATATAATAATATTGCTCGATTTTTTATAATAAAATAAGTATATTCAAACAGCATCTCATGCTTTTGATATTAAGAACGTTAGCAATAAGTTCAAAATAACCAGGATTTCAATAGCATAAAATGTTTTTTTTTGCAATATATGCTTTATCAGTTTAGATTTAATCGAAAAATAAAATTGATGATAGCTAAAATATGAATTTACTATTTACACAAGCAATGATTATTACACACTGAAAAAATACCATTTTCATTCAAAATTTGGAATTAGATAAATACATTCAGCATATGCCACAACTGAATTGAATTCGGAACAAATTATAAAAGTAAATTGAATTGCGGAATGGAAGAAAAAATTAAGCACGTTTTATGGAAATTGAAAACATGAAAGAGATAAATATTGAAACGTGAAGTTTTTGAATGAAATAGTTATTAATTCGAGTTCCACTTTGGAGAAAAGACTTACCTTCTAAAGTGAATTCCATTTCAAAACTAGGAGGAGAGGCATAAATAACTATTTAAATGTATTCAACTCATTTAATTTCTTTTCAAAAATCTTGGAATGCTTCCAGATACATTTTTCTACCCAAAACCGAGATAGGAAAGGAGAAAACAACTAAACTCTTTGTTCCAAACTTCATTACGCGGGAAAAGTTCAACGCAGACGATTTTTTAAAACTAGTTGCTTTATCGAAGGAAAGATAGCCAGAAAGGGAAAAATGAATTCCTTAAGAATAAATTGAAAAGGTCAGAATATATTTTTGTCTTAAGTAAACAGAGAATTTATTCAAAACCTTAAATGAATGGATGTTTTTTGGGTAAGAATCCTTCGGTTTCTTGAATTTACTACTTTGCCTTATTTTTCTGTTTTGGAAAGTAAAAAGGCGAGAGAGTATTTTTCGGAAGAATTTCTTTTTGATAGTTTCTAAACAAATGGAAATTAGTTAGGGAACTTTTCTTCAAACGCATATATTCTCGCCTCGGATCAGAGAAGTAAACACGAAATATTCTATAACTCAAAAGACTTTTTCGTGTTAGAATTATATTTTTTATAAAAATGTCTGATTCTTAAAAAATACATCTTCTGTTAATTACGAGGAATAATTAGTCATACGATTGTAATGTAAAAATTGCTGTTTCGTAAAGTTTGAAACTAAGTGCAAATGTTACATTTAATTTTAGAAATGGAATGCACCAAATTTTAAACGACAGTTCATAAAAACTTTTGTATGAAAGCGATGGTTTAGCTAACTTTTTCAAGGTTAAACTTCCTGTCTATCAAGATCTGACCGATTTTGCTAATGACGAGATACCTCGTGATCAAGATTTTTTATGATGACGAGATCAAGATCTGGTCAATTTTCTTCTAGTTACGAAACATCTCATTCATCAAGATCTGGTCAATTTTGTTAATACCTAGTCGGGACAACCACCAGGAAGGTTAAATTCAATTGGCCGGATTGCATTAGCAATCAAGATAAACAAATAAACCATTAACCATTGGAGAATCTCTTACCAACACCGAAATTACACGTAGATGTTCGGCTGTCCAAATCCTGCAATTATCTTGTTATTAAACCTCGCAGACACACTTCACCTATTTATATTATCTCTTCAAGTGTCAGTTTGATTTATAAAACCTAGAAAGGAAAATTATGATTAGATCCTTTTACTAAAGTTAGTTACTTTAGAAACACCCTGTATAAAATATCTAGAAGGGGAATTTATACATGTCAGTAGTTGAGTATTAATCGTACAAGCCCCAGTAGGAATGATAATTTGGCGAAATCGCATTTCGCAGAGCTCGTCACGAGAAATCAGGATCGAGAATACAGCACTGACAATTAATGGGGAGTATATTGTCTTAATCAACACAAGTCCTGTCTGACAGTATACTCAATATGCATTTGATGAACTGAGTTCTTATTAAGTGACGCGACATATATGATAATGCTGAGAGGACTACAAAGATATAACGACTGTCAACCAATTAAAACCTACACCATCTCAAATAAACCTCTATATGGAGCCAAGTATGCAAACTCGTGCAGTGAAATCTGTGTATTCAATTTATAACAAGAGCTACGACCTTATTAAGAGACATAACAGATGTAATATTCATGGATTGGGGTATCTGGGCAATGTCGAAATATCTACTAGTATGTAGTGAAATATATATTCGTGGGGCATTTGTAGTTGCATAACTTCTTTTTATTCTTTAGCTAATCATAAAGTCCTGACCATACATATCTATTCAAAATTATAGTATATAAAATTATTAGTTACTAGCAAAATTACGCGATTTTACCCGAATTGAATTACTGTAGATTGTAACTGTAGAGTGACCAGAATAATTGCATTCTCTTTCGGAGAAAGTTGCAAACATCATTTGTGCCTAAAAAGTAATTTTTTCAAACATCTTTTTATAATTTATTCAACTTACTTTGGACACAAATTGTATGCATGTATTCCCATTTCACATATATCGTATCCGTGTTGTAAGACAAAATTACGAAAAGTGATACTAAGATGACTAATAGAAAAGTTGGTTTTGAATTGTTTCGGGAGATTATGAATGTCCCTTCTTAAGTTCATTTTATGCAAAATTGCCGTAACACAATTTGTAAAATATAACAACAATTAGTCTAGCACTCATAGTCTTCCAACAAATATTTTTGGACCTGGCACTCTTGCACCAGGCATGCCATGTTTTCGAATTTCACCATCTTTAAGGGAAGGATGACAAATTAATTTAATAAGATATTCATGACCAATTTTTTAAAATACATTTTTCTTGAAAGTTCCTCTTGGGTTACGTACAATAATAAATTAACTTGTTTTAAAATTGAGTGTCTTCCGTACAGCAAAGAAAAGGCAATATATTACTATTTTTCAAAAAATGATAGGTCGATTTCACAGCGTTTTTTTTTTTTAAAAAGAAAATAAATCATTGTTTTCAACGAACTTTTAAAAGAGATAATACACTGCTGGCCACCCAAATTGCAACACCAAGAAAGACAAGAGATATCACAACAAAATTTATTTTGTAGATAACATGTTGACCAAGTATCAAATGATTAAATTTATAGACTTCTGTGAAGTGTGGTTCCTTCCAAAATCAGTAGCCAGAGTAGCCGCCATTGTTGGAGATCACCGCTGCCACACGCCTCGGCATTGATTCAAAGAGACTTTGGATGTGTTCTTGGGGTACAGCAGACCAAGCAGCTTTCACACGTTGCCAAAGTTGATCTGGTGTGGCAGCTGGGGATGTATTCTGGGTCAATCGTTGAGCAACCATGGACCACATGTTTTCTATCGGCGAAAGATCCGGAGAGCGAGCTGGCCAGGAAAGCAATTCAATCTGGCGATTGACGAAGAACCCTTGGAGAATGCGTGCCACGTGTGGTCGCGCATTATCCTGTTGAAATATGGCTGTGGGCAAGCCCTGAAGGTAAGGAAGGACAACTGGCTCCAACACCTTGGAGATGTAGCGCTGGCTGTTTAAAGTACCGGCAATGCGTACTAGAGGAGTGCGAGAGTGATATCTAATACCGCCCCATACCATAATACCCGGTGCAGGACCAGTGTGGCGGTGCATAACGCAGCTGTTCAGCATCCTCTCTCCACGGTGTCTCCAGACTCGAATCCGACCATCGTGGTGTTGCAGACAGAAGCGTGACTCGTCAGTAAAGACAATTTCATTCCATTCTGCCGTCCACATCCTTCTTTCATCGCACCATTGGCGGCGGAAACGTCTGTGGGTAGACGAAGCAATGGACGTCTTGCGGACAGACCACTCTGCTGTAAACGGCGTCGAATGGTACGCGCAGACACTGGATGATGCGGTACAGACTGAATGTGCTGTGCTATGGTTCGTGATGTGACTGAGCGATCCGTCACTGCCATACGCACAATATGCCTATCATCACGTGAAGTGGTGCACTGAGGTGGATGCGATCGAACACGTCGGTCCGTCGTACCCTCCTGCATCCAACGATCACATATCCGCATTACAGTTGTTTGGTTTCGTCCAACACGACTACCGATTTCCCTGAAAGATAATCCACAATCTCGGTAGGCCACTATCCTTCCTCTGTCGAACTCGGATACTTGATCAAAAGATGATCGCTGTTTTCTACGAGGCATAATTGATCGTTTTTTTTTAAAAAACCACAAGAAAAACACAATTGCCGTACTTGAAATCGTCGAAATCTCCAAGCCTTAAATAGCGCTTTGAAGTGGCGCCACAGGCGCGCGTGATGTGCGTCTGCGCTGAAATTCTAATCATTTGCATATCTCACCTCCGCTAATGCATGTTGTAAATTTCATATTATTTGCATGCTTCCTTCAGGGTGTTGCATTTACGGTGGCCAGCAGTGTAAATTCCTTAAATGTAGCTTCAACTCATAGAGTAGGCAACCGTGACCTTCTGTTACTACAACAAAGAATTTTGAATGTTCCAAAAATCCTAGTTCGGATTTTTATAACATTAATATTATTTCAATTCAAGTTTTTTGGAAAACTAATAGCTTTTCCAACTGTACATGTAAAACAATCTGATTAATCGCAACGTTCAATTTACATGCCCGTTTCTCAAACACTGCCAAATTAAAATTGATTTACATATGGGTACTCAGATGTTTTAGAGTGAAACTTTAATAAAAATGTAGGGAAAGGAAATTTAAATAATGGATTCACTGTTAGAATATGTTTTATCAAATATATATCATTTTATGAAAATAAATTAAATTAATTTGATACTTGCGCAAACACACAAACAGATATAAAATTGGAAAAGAAAACTGTCTAATTCCTTGTTACCCTGACCTAAATTCAGTCACTAAGTTACTGTGAGTACTCAAAGGAAACAAAATTTCATGAAAATATATCCAGCCGTTTGGACGCAGTGCGGGTACAAACATACATACAGACACCAAACCAGGGAACCACTGATTTTGCATTAGAATGACACAAAAGGATAAGTATAACTTGAAATGAATCGTAAATATATTAAAAAAACCACTCCATTTTTATTTGTAAAAATATATGGAATTGTATTAGATATATTACTGAGTTATGTTATAGAATTATTACTAAGCTTTTCTAGAACTATTTACATAAGTTATACTAGTAAAATTACTCGACCTCTCTCGGCTTGAATTGGTTAACTATGAATTGAAAAAGTAACCAGAATAATCCCTGTCCTCTATCGTAGAAAAAAAATGTCAAATCATTTAAGTGTAAATAAAATAATTTTTAACACCTTTTTTTAATAATTTCTATAACCTACATTATACACAAATCCTATACATACATATCCATCCATATACATTTTACATATATCCAGCCCCAGAGAAAGCTACAAACTGACAAAAGGTGACAGACACTGAGGTAGCTACTACAAAAGACGATTTTGATGGAGGATTAGGAATTTCCTTTCTCAAGTTCTTTTCCTGTAAAATTGCTCAACTAAATTCGTAAATATGATGAATCTTCGGTGAATATTCCAGCACTCATAGTTTACATACCAATATTTTTTGACATAGACACTTGTACCAGATTTGCGCGGTATTTTCGAATTTCGCCATCATTAAGGGAAAGATAGCAAATTAATTTGATAAAATATTTTACACTAAGCTTGTTTTAAAAGCGAATACGTTTTTTTCTTTAAAATTCCGTTTCGTGGCACGTGAAATAATAAAAGAACTTGTTTTAAAATTGAATGTCCAGTACAGACAAGAAAAGGTACCTATTACCTTTTTTTTAATCGTAAATCGATTTGACAGCGTTTCTTCTAAAGAAAATCATTGTTTTAAACAAAATTTCATGATAAAAGTTGCTTAAATATAGCTTTAATTCTAATGTAAACCACCTTGACCTTCTGTCGCTATGGCAAAGAATTTGTAATATTTCAAGTCCTAGTTCTAATTTTTTAAACATTAGCGTTCTTTTAATAATGGCAAAATTCCATTTCAAGTTTTGCTTTATTCTAACTCGCAAGCCGCTTTAAATAGAATAATTTGTGGTGGTGTTGTGTGTAATCAAAAAGGAAATGCAATTTATTAAAATAACAAATATTTAAAGCAGAAAAAGTTGTTCTAAAGATATTAGTGATTCTTTTTTATCTCTCGATCTCGCATAGTTGTCACAACTTGGAACGAAAAATTAGACAAAATTTAAAAATATAAAATTAATAAGCGAAAAAAATAGAAAATATCACTGCACGTGGCGAATGAACACGAGTTTCCGTTTCGTTGCACGTGGTTCAAAATTATGCTGTGTGTTGCTCCAGTGCGACATTAATTAAAATACCTACCTACCAACAGTTTCATTGCAAAATATCGTCTGTCCCAAATATTCGAAAATAGTTTATATTTCGCAAAGAAAATAAATAAGGCTCAAAATAAAAAGGTATTAGAATTTAAATTCCGTAAAAATAGTTTTTGGAAAAATAATTGATTTTTCAGCAGTACTGGTAAGACAATCCAAGTAATTGCATTTTCAATATACTTTCCAGATACTCCAAAACTACCAAATTATGGTTGATTTAAGTATAGTTACTCATGTTTTACCATAAAACTTGCCTAAATATGTAAGCAAAGGAATTTTAAATAATGTATTTACTAAATTAAAATATGGTTTATGAAATATAGAACATATCCAAATATATTGATTAAATTTGATGTGATAATTGTACAAACACACAAACACAAAATCAAACATATAACAAGACAGATTAACTAAACCAAGTTCAGTCACTAAATGAATGTATGCAAAGTTTCATGAAAATATATTTAACCTTTGGACGTAGTACGGGCACACACATACATACAGGCAGACAGATGGACAGACAGACAGACACCAAACGCGCAAGAGACGGTTGGTAGGTATTTTTAATTAACGTCGCACTGGAGCAACACAACGGGCTAGCGCAAGAGACGGATTTTGCACCAGATGGGCCCAAAACGGATAGAAACTTGAAATGGGTCAAAAATATTCAATGTAACGTTCCATTTTTATTTATTTAGATTACAGAATATTATAACATTTTATTAT
Organism: Meta bourneti; assembly: GCA_933210815.1. NCBI lineage: Eukaryota > Metazoa > Arthropoda > Arachnida > Araneae > Tetragnathidae > Meta > Meta bourneti. The sequence goes on along the minus strand of OW119930.1, from coordinate 54,187,763 downwards.
TTTATTTTAAAGTTATATATTTATTACTAAGTTATATAATAGAATCTTATTACTAAGTTATATAATAGAATCTTATTACTAAGTTATATCAAAATCTCATTACTAAGTTATATATCAGGAGCAGATTTTGAAAATTTATATATCGCTCCATCACTTAAAAGTACTTACACTTAAAAAGTCGTTATTTTTGGGGTCGCTCCCAATGAGTATCATAAACAAGTTAATTCAGCATATTGTTATCATTCAAAAGTAAATTTTAATTTTAGTAAGGTTAGTCTTAGTTCAGTCATTTTGATGCAAAACCTAAAAATAATTACTTTTTATTTTTCGGAAGCTATTTTTGTTTAGTTGTATGTAAGAAATAAAAAGCCGTAAGTTATAAAATTAATAAAAATATTAATATAATGTGTAGTCGTAAAAGCTAAACTAGTATAACTAACATGATTTTAGCAAAGCTAATTATGTGTTGTTATATATAAACATTAAAAAATATGTAATATGATTCAGAAAAACTATTTTTAGTCGCCCACAAAAAATATCTTTATTTAGTACTACCTATGACTTAGTTATTTATTCTAGAAACTAAGTAATCAAACAAACCGAAAAAAGATCTGTTTCATGTATTTTTTAATTTAATGATTCTTTACAATGCGTCATGTATTCCCTCTAAATATACGCGATCTCTTGTATTTTAAAATTTCTAACAAATAGTTTAAGCAATTTCAACGTTAGCTGTGAATTCAATTAAAAATACTTGTGGTTAAGCCACCACTTTAATTTATTTTCCAGATTTTTCTTTTAATTAAGAAAGTCTGATCAAATAACATTTTTTTTGTCTTGCTCAAATACAAACAGAAAAAGTAGCAAACAACTTTTCCGCCCACTTTTTCGTTCTTGTGTTTTTGTAATTTAATTACAGGTTACGTAAAAACATAACTCACGAATATTTATGAACTGTTTTTTTCTTAGACGTATGTCTGCAACGTATGTGTGATGCTTTCAACATAATTTGTGTTTTAATTGCTAGCCTCAATGAAAAAACGTTGATAAAAAAAACTGATGTCTGTGTTCCGATATTTATAATTTAGTGCCATTAGATTTGAAGGAAACTTAAATTGGAGTGCGTTGTGAAAATTATGGAATATCGTCCTATAGAGAATATTACGTAATGAAAAACAGTTTTTATGTTCCTTAATCTGTTTAAAAAATGCTTCGTGAAAAAATATTTGAAGAAAACCCAATGGAACTGATTTTTCCCCTGTGTATAACTCTTTGAGAGGTTCACACTCATATATTCGTTTTGCTATCTGCAGTCACCGACCTTCTAATGAAATAAACGGAGTGTATGCGTGCAGCTTCGTGTTGATTTTTCAGATAGTTCGGTTTGGAGTTTTTTACGTGGTTATGGGAAAAACCATGAATCCTAATGTGGGACAAATTATTGATTAGTTAAAGTAATTATCCAGCGTGATTTTAGACTAGTCTGCGCTTCTATAGACAATCGACCCAAGTCGGTTTGTAAGCCCACTTGACCCTTTTTAGATCTTACGACAACGACTCCACTCACATGCTCTGTCTATTTCATTATAAGGTCTGCATTCCTCCCTGCATGATTTCTTTTGTGACCTTGACCAATATAATCTTTTCCTAAGATTCTTTCGATCAATAGATGTGACTATTTAGTCATTATGCGTGTTGTGGGGAAAAAACAATGCTACATTACTCGAAAATCTCGTGACGCTTAAAGGGTTATGTGCAGAACTATGAAGAACTGTCTGGTGTTCATAAGATCGTGAAGAAAAGATACAGTGGTTGGCTTGTTTTCGTGTTCTCACTGGACACGACTACTTGCAAAATCAGCTCTACCGAATCGGCTATTCAGACTCTCCAACTTGCCTCTGTGTGGGTCTTCAGACATGTCAGGAACCCACCACAATAGTAGCCCTCCTTTTACTGACGTCTCAGTGAACAATACAACTCATTAAGTTACATATTTTATTTCTACACTGCTGGCCACCGTAAATGCAACACCCTGAAGGAAGCATGCAAATAATATGAAATTTACAACATGCATTAGCGGAGGTGAGATATGCAAATGATTAGAATTTCAGCGCAGACGCACATCACGCGCGCCTGTGGCGCCACTTCAAAGCGCTATTTAAGGCTTGGAGATTTCGACGATTTCAAGTACGGCAATTGTGTTTTTCTTGTGTTTTTTTCAAAAAAAAACGATCAATTATGCCTCGTAGAAAACAGCGATCATCTTTTGATCAAGTATCCGAGTTCGACAGAGGAAGGATAGTGGCCTACCGAGATTGTGGATTATCTTTCAGGGAAATCGGTAGTCGTGTTGGACGAAACCAAACAACTGTAATGCGGATATGTGATCGTTGGATGCAGGAGGGTACGACGGACCGACGTGTTCGATCGCATCCACCTCAGTGCACCACTTCACGTGATGATAGGCATATTGTGCGTATGGCAGTGACGGATCGCTCAGCCACATCACGAACCATAGCACAGCACATTCAGTCTGTACCGCATCATCCAGTGTCTGCGCGTACCATTCGACGCCGTTTACAGCAGAGTGGTCTGTCCGCAAGACGTCCATTGCTTCGTCTACCTACAGACGTTTCCGCCGCCAATGGTGCGATGAAAGAAGGATGTGGACGGCAGAATGGAATGAAATTGCCTTTACTGACGAGCCACGCTTCTGTCTGCAACACCACGATGGTCGGATTCGAGTCTGGAGACACCGTGGAGAGAGGATGCTGAACAGCTGCGTTATGCACCGCCACACTGGTCCTGCACCGGGTATTATGGTATGGGGCGGTATTAGATATCACTCTCGCACTCCTCTAGTACGCATTGCCGGTACTTTAAACAGCCAGCGCTACATCTCGAAGGTGTTGGAGCCAGTTGTCCTTCCTTACCTTCAGGGCTTGCCCACAGCCATATTTCAACAGGATAATGCGCGACCACACGTGGCACGCATTCTCCAAGGGTTCTTCGTCAATCGCCAGATTGAATTGCTTTCCTGGCCAGCTCGCTCTCCGGATCTTTCGCCGATAGAAAACATGTGGTCCATGGTTGCTCAACGATTGACCCAGAATACATCCCCAGCTGCCACACCAGATCAACTTTGGCAACGTGTGAAAGCTGCTTGGTCTGTTGTACCCCAAGAACACATCCAAAGTCTCTTTGAATCAATGCCGAGGCGTGTGGCAGCGGTGATCTCCAACAATGGCGGCTACTCTGGCTACTGATTTTGGAAGGAACCACACTTCACAGAAGTCTATAAATTTAATCATTTGATACTTGGTCAACATGTTATCTACAAAATAAATTTTGTTGTGATATCTCTTGTCTTTCTTGGTGTTGCAATTTGGGTGGCCAGCAGTGTATTTCAAGGCCATATTGGGCTATCAGACAGACTTACGATGAAAGGGATGTGGTAAATTTAACCTCAACCACTTCAAAAATTAACTTCCAATAAAATAGTATTATATAGCAGTGTAATATTTCCATACCCACCATAAAATACCTTTCGGTAGATTAAGTTTCACTCTTTCACACGTCTTTCTAAAAGGTTGAGGTCTGGCAAAGGATAATTTTTTTGCAATGACGATGGGCAGGTATTTGAAACGACCCATGAGTGTTTTCACCATGCTTTGCTATCACACTTATTTTCAACATTCATTACATTGTGCTTTTTAATAATACCTACAAGCTCAATATGTGTTAGTAGATCTTGTTATTTGGTAAGCTTTCTGCCACTCTCCTTCGTAGTAAGATCTTAATGTACATGAAAAAGTTCAACAGTGTATGAAAATGCATGGGCACAAACAGAAACACATTCGGCAATCCAATTCAAAATACACACTTCTTTCCTTTCAACCCGTCGTATTTTCTTCCTCTGAAGTCTTCACAGTTTTTAAGATGAAAACACTCTAGAGGTGAGGAGACATAAAATTTACATATTATTTAATAATGCAAGTTTTTTTGTCAATGACGACTGCAAGTTTTAAGAGTCGACCCATACTTGTTACCATGCTTTTCGATCACTTACAAGCACTGTGTTTTAGTATACCTCGTTATTTGGTAAGCCCTCTGCCACTCTCCTTCGCATTAAGATCTTAATGTACATGAAAAAGTTCAACAGTGTTTGAAAATGCATGGGCACAAACAAAAACACATTCGGCAATCCAATTCAAAATACACACTTCTTTCCTTTCAACCCGTCGTATTTTCTTCCTCTGAAGTCTTCACAGATTTAAGATGAAAACACTCTAGAGGTGAGGAGACATAAAATTTACATATTATTTAATAATGCAAGTTTTTTTGTCAATGACGACTGCAAGTTTTTAGAGTCGACCCATACATGTCACCATGCTTTCCGATCACTTACAAGCACTATGTTTTAGTAGTGCTCGTTATTTGGTAAGCCCTCTGCCACTCTACTTCGCAATAAGATCGTAACGCACACGGAAAAGTTCAAACAGTGTATGAAAATGCGTGGGAACAAACAAAAAACACATTCGGCAATCCAATTCAAAACACACACTTCCCTCCCTCTCAACCCACTGCGCCCTCCCAGAATCGATATCACGATTAACACAACAACAAACCGATTCAACTCCTCTTGCTGAAAAATTGTCAGAAGCCAAACACGGGAGGTGTTTGCTTTCAAAATTTGCCGAAAGAAAAGCAGCCCCAGTTTGGCACATTTCAAATGAAGTGACGAGGAACTGGCGAATGAAACGCGACGGCGAAAGTCATTACTGTCACACGGGGAAGACAATCTGTTTCGAGCAAATGAAAGAAAACCCGAGAATATTTGACCACCCGAGGGAGCCTGGAAATATCCTCTTTTATGAGAATTAAAGATGCAAGATCTCGGCTGTTTCATTAATTTGGTATCGCGGCGTCATTCAGACATCTCCACCGTTGGTGGTTTTTTGTTGGGCGATGCTCTGGATTTAAATGAACGAATAACTGTAAGTTTGTCAGAATTATATATGACAGTATTTATCATCGTGAGAGTGCGTTTTGTTTTTAAATTCACGTCTCGATCATTTGGAGGTGTAAAATTAGTTGACTTCATTTCCAACTCATCCATTTTGCACGCATTTTAAAAAGCGAAGTTTCTTAATAAATAATTATTACTCATGAATCATTTACTGAGGATATAATATCCGGTAATTAGGAGTCACACGCATATATCCGTTCAGCAACCTGCAGTTTTTCCTGAATGACTTCAAACTAGTTTTATTAATAACCCCAATAGAATATTTTACTAGTTAAAAACCAAACAAACAAGAGGGCAGTTGTTCTGTTTATCGCTTGATATGATGTAACGTAACTTTGAACCGGTCAGATGACAAGGTGAACGGTCAGATGACAAGGTGAACACCTGAGCACCCCACTCTCCAAACTTCTATACCGCATTTGAGGCCACTAAAGATTTAACATGCACCCGCCTTCGTATACATGATGGTCCTTGGTTGGGCCGAGTTTCAAACTCATTTGGGATTTCCTCCTCTGGCTTTCTGAAGAACCCAACTCAAATGTCGGCTAGCAGCAATAAATTACTTGATGTTATTTGTGCGTGTCGTCAACTGCGCAATAAGCATCTCAGCAACAAGAAAATATAATTTATTTAAACGTAACAATTAGCAATGATAAATAATAAAATTCAGATGGTTTGGCATTATATTTAGACTTTCGAGAAAAAGATATCCTTACAACTAAGAAAGTAAATTTTAAATGGGAAGAAATAGCAAGCGCACATGCTACTTTATATGCACATGCGGTTTCGCGCACATTTGTCGGAAGAAATGAAAACTATTTGTTAATTTAAAGTGAACTAATCTTCCTATGAATTTAGCGTCAGTTTTTTGTCGGAGAGCATTTGAATATTTTGTTACAGCATGGAGGTCCGCAGTTTCAATTGATCCTCTGGTATCCGTTGTGACTTTAAGGGATTAGGGTTAGGTAGGAAAATGGAGATTCGCAGCGATAAGTAATTGACAAGGAAAGAAGCATTTTGGGGCATGTTGCTGAAGGCGTAGGTTTTCTACTGAATTTTTCCATGTTTCATTTGGTTCTTTCTTAGCAGCAATGACTTTAAATGCCATCTACTGAGAGCTCAATCAATTCCGGCTGTAGATCTATAGTCACCTTGGAGATATCAACTAGGTGAGACTGAAATGATAATTTGAGTGTGATGTCAGGATTCTCAAAGTCAGTGAGCCTTTCATTGCATTCCCCAATTAATAGGTCTGTAACAGCAGAGTACTCATCAAATTACATTTAAATAAATTAATTTAAAAAATTAAATACAGATATTAAAGACGAACAAAAATGCATTAATAAAAATAAAAGTATTTATTCTGTAAAATTTAGATGCATTTAAAAGGCCGCATTTAAGGACTGAGAAGGTCACAGATTCTCTACCTCTGCCCTAGAATATCCGGGTGGAGCTTACGAACACACACGACTTCTTCTTAGATGGGGTGCAGCCCCTCCGCTCCGACTACCTGAAGTCACTACGGATGTAGGGAAGGCCCCGAGAAAAATATGGCGGAGATCTCCACAAATTTCTAACGAGATCATTTTTCAGTCATGAAACCGAAAATTAGACATCTCACTCAGGTTGGCAAATTTTCTCTAACATATTCATGTGACCGGAGGTAGGTTCCCTTCAGATAAATCATACACGAACCCTAATTGGTGTCTTTAAAGCTGGGTATGGATAGAGCCTTATCACTATTTATTCGTCCTAGCATTTATAGCCTGGCTTGGGCTTAAGCTTGAGTAAAATTTCCATATAAGCATCTATGTCTTATTTCAGTGACCGTCATAAATTCGACTTAAGAGAACTGTAGTGTAATATTATGCCCCTTCACCCAACCCCTACTTGAGGGGGAAAGCAGAGGTGCGTGACGTGGTCAGAGAGAGAAGTGACCACGTGGTCACGCTTTGAGGGGTGAGCCTGAGGGGTGATCGGGTAGAAGAAAGGTCAGATTAGAACAGGGAACGAAAGAGCGAGGAAGACGTCGGATATAGCAGATAGAACGTACTTCGTAAGACTCATCCCTGAGTCTAGAGGTTGTTCATTATTGATTTACTTGTTCTCTTTTTTAAGTGTTTAAGCAAGAGAGTTTTAAGTGTTTTCTTTCCTTTGCCATAAAGAACCACGTGAGGAATATTACACTGTCACACCCGTTAGGACTGGCATTTTAAAACAGAGGGACAGTGAACTAGAAAGCGATGAAGACGTCGGGTATTTGGAGACCGATCGTACTTTGTAAGGCTCATCCCTGAGACCAGAGATTGTCTCTTATTATTGTATTTCGTTGTTATAACGTTTATTCAATACACGCCTGCTGAGTTTTAAGTGTTCTCTTTTTTTGTCGCGAAGAACCACACGAGGAACATTACACTACCTACACGCCTTGTCACGGTTCTGAGGCCTGAAGAATTCTCCGAACCCTTGGAGGTGGGCTAGGAGTTCTTTTGTTACTCAAATTTACCCAAGCGGCTTATCACTCGGAGATACTTTGGGTGATGCTTGATAACTCCCACCGTATGCGCATACGGTTTAATTTTGTGTCCGCTACATTCTCTTAAGGTATGTACAGGAAGTTTTGAAACACCTTTTATCTTTGCGTGTCCAAGGCAACCTCTAACTATCCACATTGAAGAAATAAAAAGCGTAGTACTAGACTAAGGCGAAATTAGATGAGTTATACAGCATACATAGTCGAGGTATCAGTTGTTTTGTTAAATCTTGGTTTCAATTAGTTAAATGCTTATGAAGTAATGAAATGTACAAGTGTACATGTATTACTTGGACATTTAGGACGCTCTGCGTAATTTTTGGAATACCATTGTTTTCGTTATTGGGCAGATTGATCTTGCTCATTGGTGTTGTTACTGATCTTCTTGTAAAGTGAAACCTAGACCCAATCCAAAAAACCATTAGGGCGGCATTAGCCCGGTTGGAGGAGTAACGGATTAGCAACCAGAGGGTTGCGAGTTCGAATCCAACCAAAGACCGTCGTGTACATGGGGGACTGGTACACGTTAAATCTGTCATGGACCCAAATGTCCTCGCATTGGTGTGGTGTGGAAGTTTGGAGAGTGTGGTACCAGTTCAGGTGTGACCTCGTTATCTGACCGTGATTCAAAATTACGCGGTATTGTCCACGGACCTTCCCTTCGGGTTTGATCCCGGATCATCGCCAGTAGCCCGTTGTGTTGCTCCAGTGCGACGTTAATTAAATACCTACTCACCTATCAAAAGACCATTTTTGTTGTTTTTCCTATTTTTATTAGGAGACAAGGAAAGCTGGACAAAGAGACAAGGAATTCGAAACTGGATCTTGCCAAAGACAGTTTTGTACGTGGAGGCTGATGAACGTTAAATCTGTCGTGGCTTCAAATTTCCTTACGCAGGCGTGGCGTGCAAGTTTGGTGAGTGGTGTTATCGTTATATGATCGTGGTTCAAAATCACGTGCTCTTATGCTCGTATTTTCCCCCTCGGGATTGATTTCTGACCGTCGTCAATAGCCCGTTGTATTGATCCAATGCAATGTTAATTGAACTACCTACCTATTTTTACTAGTCGCCATTTGACGCTTTCATATAATTAGTTATTGGCTAGAGTGTCATGTAACGTTAACTTTTGTTTTTCCTTTCTTTATTTCTCACCTTTTGAAACTTTTATCCAATGAATTATCTATGACTAAAGAGTTATCAAGTCGACAAACCAACTGTAGTGGTAACTTTTTCCATATCTTCGTTAGTCGTCTTTTCAAGCTTTTATGTATTATGCTTTTTGTACTGACTAAAGAGTCATGTCGACTCATTAACGTCTAGTGGTAATCCCGTGAAATTTCTTGAGCCCAATTATACGAAAAAAGACTAACCACAATATTTAGATTTTTAAGTTTCTATGAGACACGATCTTGCGACATTATTTTCAGGCATACTGGATACAGCTCATTTTTATTAATTTCGACAAAGCTGCATACAGTCGACTCCCTGCCGATGCCCAAACTGCAAAAATGAAAATAAAACCCAGGGTTATGGCAATAAAGAAAGGGAATCAGGAAAGCACAAATTACCTGTCAGCTACGAATGCAGCACATGAATGAGCGAGGCATTTTTTCCAGCATAATAATGAAGCCAGAATGAAAGGCCAGAGCTAAAAAATCCCGGAATCTGAAGAACAGGCATATCTCAGAGAAAATAGGAAAAGATTAAAAGAGAACGTCGAGGAAGGGTTTAAGGCATTCTATTTTTCCAGATAGTCCGCATCAATTTTCTGAATTGTCTAAAGCCAATTAAAACTTTAATATATTCTCAAGTTGCTCACTTCAGACCACTTAAAAGAGGGGGACGATTTTGTCTGGATCTAAATTAACTTTTTCCTTTCGAAGCCAATTATAGTCTCTAATTATAGTTCTAATGAGAGGAGATTTAAAAATAATGACTCCTTCAGAATCGCTCTAAGTGGCCGAGATTTCGTAGAGAAATTAAATACCGAAAAATGTATTCGCAGTAATTAAACTTCCAAAGCGTTCGAACAGGGTTTTTTGATGAGAATGGAACAGAATTCGCTGTCGGATTTGGAAATTTCTGGAATTAATGCTTGGGATTCGGGTTTTTTCAGTGAACGAAAATTCGATTAATTAGAAATGCTCTTTGTTTTTTTCTGTTTAATCGGCGAAATTGTGTCTGAAGCTATAAGGAGAATTACTTTTTTCCCCGAAATGAAAATCGTTGATACTTTTGAGTGTGGAATAGGATTAAATTTTAGGATGTGTCGGAAGTACTGCTGTTCTTTGAAGTAAAGGGTGTTCAATAAATTTGTCAACATTTCGATAATTCATAAAAATTCCAAAAATTTAAAATTAAATTGCAGTTTACTCGAAAAGAAATCTCAAGGAGGAGGGGTTTTGTTTAGCATGGGGAAAAATTGAGCTAAAATTTTCACCAGTAAAGGAGGATTTCTGTTTGGCATGGGGAAAAATTGAGTTAAAACTTTCACCGGTAGAGGGAGACCGCAGAGATGACAGTCGCGACAGCATTGGAAACTGGACATCTATTCAAGTGCAGGAATATATCGTTAATTTGCAATGCCACAGCGATGTTAGATAGATAGTTGAATTAACATCGCACTGGAGCAACGTGAGCTATTTACGACGGTCCGGGACCAATCCAGGAGGGAAAGATCGCAAGGTTGCTTATCCCCTGCTCTTTCAACCGGAATACCGTGGCCTTGCCACAGCTAAGGCGTCTGATAACACTGGTCAGTTGGTACGAGAGTGATCAATCAGACAAGAGAGGGATTCCAGTTTCCTGGAAACATTGCACCAGAGATTGTAGTCCGACAGAAGTTGGAGGACATTGACCTTTCTTCAACCTTTTCACTTCAGCAAACTTTCGCATAGTTTCTGTCCCGACTCCTTGCTTCCTTAAAACAACTTCACTAACATTGCCTTATCTACCAATGGCAACATGACAGCAACAAACCTTACAACTATCTTTGCACCAACTAGAAATCCACTCGTTCATTATGAGCTATCAAAAGCCACTTTTAGTTTCACAGGGCACCCATTGAATATCGTCTTCACCTAAGTATAGAGTTCAGTGCCCTCAATAGATGAAAATTTGAACTAAATCCCTTCTTTTCAGATTTCTTTTCGTGTAAACCGCGTTTTAATATACCAATTTTTGCGATTTTTACGAATTATTATAAAATGTCAACAAATTTATAGGACATTCTATACTTCTTTCCAATGCAGATGGATATCGAGGATTGAGTACATTCAGCATTTAATACTTACATATATAACTGAAGTCATCCGTAAATTCTAATACTGAATAACTTTATACGAATAAAGGACGGATTAGTGAATTTCCGAGAAAAAACATCAAACTCTTTAGCTCAGGATTTGTAGTTCGAGTGTAACAAATACTTAAGTTTGTGTATATTTATATACATTTTTCTAATATTACCTAAATTTGTGGGTACTCATTAGTAGTTCACAAAATCTTTGTTTTCTTGAAAGCTTCTCAATACGAAAAGAGCTATCGTAATTAATAGCTAACATCTTTAACACAAAGTATAATTAATTAAAAAATGCTCATGGAAAAACATTTTAATTCCTGTTATACTTATGGCATAAAGGTTGCGAGCGATTCATATTGCATCGATCATAAATGATCGGTCCTTGAGGTATCCAAATCTAAAACAAAAAACGATTTCAAAGAGTTTGCATCTCAATTAAATAAACATATACTGTATTATTATATACAATATTTATAAACAAAGCCATTAAAATAAACTTTCTAAATCAACAAAATTGCATAATCCATTTAATTAATATAAAATAGGATACTTAGAAAAGATTACATTTTTAAAATGATAAGGCACTTATTTTAATATTTTTAGTTTTCTTTACTTGGTTTAATAGCTACAAAATAAAATAGATCATTGGACGCATGTGAAATGTTTTTAAAAAATGAAAAATACCTTTTAACATGTCCATAGAAATTTTATAATGTAGCATATCATTATTGAAGCCAGAAATTCAATATAAAGTGATGAACTTATATTGCCCTAGACAACGACTTCCGAAGACAAGGAACCATAGATTTCATTCTTTTAACCCTCCTAGTGGTTTTCTCAACGAGGTATCTCATCATTAGCAAAACCATTAGCAGATATTGGTGGACGCGGTATCTCGCCATTAGAAGAAAACTGGCCAGATCTTGATCTCGTCATCATAAAAAAATCGTTAATATCTTGATGACAAGATATCTCGTCATTAGCAAAATTGATCAGATGTTGATGACGACATATCTCGTCCAAACCAGTTGGAGGGTTAACCCAAAAGAAGTATGGATGGAGTCGTTTTCTTGAGATACTTAGTGTCTCAAAGAGAGTCTTAATAGGAAACTTCGTAAAATTGACGAAAATATAAGCGCTTGCAAAATACATACTATAGGCGCAAAAGCAAATATATCGAATGAAAGGAAAACGTATCGTAATAATGAAACGTTTCAAAAACTATATTGTTATACATTATTAGTATCTCTTAGTTTGTAACATTGTACTGAAAAATAAGTTGTTTGATGATTGTTCCATTGTCATCATTGCTTGAAAAGCTCCATTACTTAAATGCTTTGAGATTTTTCTTGAATTTTGGGAAATTAAAGATATATTAATATTTAACTATTCAATTTAATTTAAGTAATTTTCATCAGCTACTACTCATAGGTAATTGATTCATGGAATTCAAAGATATTCCAAAGATCACAACTTCCGCAAGTGCCTCAGATACTTCTCCGAAGAACTTTCCGAATCCTTAATGGTGTCATTTTCTTCCTTTTATTCCATCCACTGGTGGTCATTACAGACAAATGATCCAGCAGGTCAACGTAATTATCTGGCCGTCACTCAAAATCTCTTCATTACAAAATCTGCACATTTAAGTACTTCCGTCTGGTTTGTTTACACTCAAAATACTTCTCATAGATGTAAGAAAATAAGATATTTATGAAGATAAGAACTGATAGAGCAAATAAAGAGAACACTGAAGACTTAATTAATGAAACTATTATCAAAAAATAAGAATCATTAAACCAAAATTATTCATAGATCCGGAATTGATACATGGAACTTAAAGGTATTCCAAAGACAGCACAGTTGAATGCGGCTTCGGCCAAGTTCCTCAGATACTTCTCCCAATCCTTATTGTGTCAATTTCTTCCTTTTATTCCAACGTCCACCGGTGGCCATTTCAGGCAAATGGTCCTGCTGGTAAATGTAATTATCTGCCGTCGCACAAAACTCTTCATTACAAAATCTACACATTTAAATATCAGCATTTCGTCTGGTTTGTTTGCACTGAAAATCCCTCTCAGATGTAGGCAAATAAGACATTTGTAAAGATACGAAGTTACAAAGAGACAGAAGACTTAATTACTGAAACTATTATCAGAAAAAAGAAGAATCGTTGAATCAAAACTTCTTGTAGATCCGGAATTGATCCATAGAATTTAAAGATATTCCAAAGACCTCTGTTGAACGCGACTTCCGCCAACTTCCTCAGATACTTCTCCGAAGAACTTTCCGAATCCTTAATGGGTCAATTTCTTCCTTTTATTCCGACGTCTACCGGTGGCCATTACAGGCAAATGGTCCTGCAGGTCAACGTAATTATCTGGCCGTCGCTCAAAATCTCTTCATTACAAAATCTGCATACTAGATTACCAGCATAACTTCATTTAAATATCTGCTTGCGAATTCAGACTCCAGCATGATTAACGAAAATCGCCTTGTTAATTATCTCATACCTTGCGAAGAACATTAAGTAGAAGGCATCGGGGAACATTGATTAATTTGCTGTGAGGGAAAGAAACGGGAAATGCCCCATTCTTCTCAACTTCCATGTTAATTGGATAGACGCTGAGGGTATGGGACGTATAGGATTACTGCGTAAATATTACAAAATGAGTCTGATTGTCGTAATTATAAGTTAGGATCCCGATAAAACTAACTCACGTTGCTTAACATACACGTAAGTACGAATACTAAACTCTATAATTAAGGGCAAACTCACCCTTATTGAGAACATCTATAAATTGCGTAAGATATCTAAATAGCTCAATTATTGATTTTTGCAACCACTCTGCCATTTTAAAGATAAGGTATTGGTCTTCGGATGTTTTGACTTGGCTTATGCAATAAAAATTCCGATATTCTAATTTAAGTTGCAGTTGTATAGAGGATTTGATACTTTTAAGAAATTAAATTTTTCCCTGATTGAGAAATATGGGATGGTAGAAAAACATTTTGTGAATTATATCTTTATAAAAGAGCTTTACAAAAATATGTGAGAGGGATTTTCAGTGAAAAGAAACACATTACCAGAAGACTAGAATTTTACTTCTGGTTATCCAACACGGAATATATACAGGAAGCACGTTTTTTAAAGCAGAAGACAAGAATAAAGCAAACACCTAAATAATTTTACCAATTCAGTTTAGGATAACTGTTCTAAACAATAGCATTTGTGCTGTTTGTAAGCTTAAAATTCATATAATGCATGTAAAATAATAGAATGCGTAGTGATTTAACCAAATGGGAGGAGACATATGGAGGTGCATCTATACCCGTATGATTAGTCTATACAAAATGGAATTGATCACTAAATTACAATTGAGGATTACTGAGGAAATGAACTTTGAATGAACTACAATTGAGGAAATGAACTCTGAATGAATCCACCTATTATGCCCCCACATACTATTAAACACAATCAATATACTCCTAACACGGCCCACAATTCATTTTCCTCCTACAAATTAGTGATAAATCACTCAAACTGAATTCACACTGAAAGCCTGCCTAAAGTTAACACAAAATAGGTGGTAAAACTTTTTAAAGTATTACCAAATACGGTAGGATATTTTTAAAAGCAATTATTCCTTCCGCTCTTTAGAAACACTCATATCATTCAGCTTTAGACAACCGGTTTAAACAATTGGCGTTTGAACTCTCAATTCTAAGGAAATATTTGGTTGGTTTGGGTTTTATGGCGCAAGGGCCATATTGGGTGAATCTGCGCTAAACAACATCAAGAAAATGGACATATACAAAAGAAAAGTTTTACCGATACAAAAGAGGGGGTAGTTGAATTAAAATCGCGCTGGAGCAACACAACGGGAAACTGCTGAAGGTACGGCATAAATCCCGAAAGGAAAAATTCGGTCTTATAATTTTGAATCACAGTCAGATAGCGAGGTCACAACACCTGAGCTGGCAACCAATTTTCCAAATTTCCACGGCACGCCAATGTGAGACAAAGGAGAGAAATACGCCCAGGCTGGAATGGAACCTCTGAAGAAACAGGTTGAGATTTTCTGTGCCGTTCACAAACTTAAAATTCACCATCGGGGAGAATAGCGATGTAGCCGATGTGCGATATATCAAGGGGTTTCTGTATCTGTATACATAATCTATACACAAGGGCATCGATAACTAGATTGCAATTGAAATGAACTCAGAAGGAATGTACCCATTATGGCCACACACCATCAAACACAATCAATATATACTCCCAAGTGCATAACGCGGTCCACAATTCATCTGGCTCCTCCAAATTAGCAATAAATCACCCAAACTGAATCCGCATTGGACTCCGCCGCGTCAATGCACAGCGAAATTCGGTTACAACCGCACACCGCGACCACTAAGAGGATTACAAAAGGAGACTCAACCCATCCACCGTCATCACTCGCATTAATTCAGTGGGATATCCAGAAATCCTTATGCTCTCAATTTGCGTCGTCCTCTGGAGTTTGAACCAGGGGCTTCGTTATATTAATCACATACTTTACCACCCCCTTTGCTCCATTCAGCGATGGTGGTTCTAACGGCGTTATTTGTCATCTGCCCGTGACGGTAGAGGGTCCAGGTGCCGTCAACTGTCGGCGAAATGCCAGACGCACCCCTCTTGTCAACGTGACATACCCCGTGGCATCGTGGCCAGAGCGATTGAAAAGGGAATGCCAACGAAAGCTACTTGGATGGACATGGACGTGTGTGGATTTGTTCATTGGTTGGCTGTAGGGCGGTGTTTGAGTTCGTTAGAGGTAATTTGATACTAGGATGGGAAATCGTGAGAGCAATTAGGGCTACGGATAGTCGATACGGAGCTGGTATTAAATTGCGATTTTTCATGGCAACTGAAAACTTAAGTCTTCAGAAAAAGTAAAAACTGCTTCAACTTTTTAAATAGTTCATTGAATTTGATGTATAATCTCGATCATTGTTACACTTAGAATACCTCGTTGAGGAAGAAGTAAGGTATTGCATCTTTTTACTGTTAAAATAAATGTACGACGTTTTGGAAATAATAGGTTTTAGATCTTAGTGAGATCGAAGGACAGTGTTTGGGTGCGTTAGAGGTAGTTTGATACTAGGATGGAATTGTGGGAACAATTAGGGCTATGAATAGTCGATACGGAACAAGTATTGAATTGGATTTTTCAAGGCAATGGAAAACTTAAGTCTACAGGAACTGTAAAAACTGTCTTAACCCTAACTGTGGTTTATCTTTGTGTCAAAAACTGCCCTGTAGTGGCCAGTCTCTGATTAAAAACCTGTTCGAAATTGTCACCAGTTCTGAGGAAAGAACAGTTTGTTGTTCTTATTCCTTCATTCTTCCCAGTTTTATCACCACGAGGTATCTCGTCATTAGCAAAATTGACCAGATCGTGATGTACGAGATATCTCGTCGAAACCACTTGGAGGGTTAACTTTATAATCTGTTCATTGAATTTGATGTATAATCTCCAACATTGTTTCATTCAGAATACCTTGTTGAGGATGTAAGGAATTGCACCTTTATGCAGTTGAAGGAAATATTGCACGGAGTTTTAAATATAACCCCTTTTTAGATCTTAGCTATTGGCGACGGTCCGGGATCAACCCCGATCGGAAAGATTCGAGGACAACGCCTCGAAATTTTTAACCTCGGTCAGATGACGAGGTCTCACCTGAGCTGGCACCCCACTCACCAAACTTTCACACCACGCCAACATGAGGACATTTGAGGTCGAGATAGATTTAACGTACACCAGCCTCCGCGTACACGACGGTCTTTGGTTGGACCAAGTTTCGAATTCACAACCTACAGTTGTTACTGTCTTCCACCTGGACTACTGCAACCCTCTGGAATAAAAAGGGAAATTAATTTATGCATGACATGCATATTCGATTCGGAAGAGCGTAAAAACGTTCAGTTACTAATATATCTCATCGAGCAAAAGCTTATTTTTTCTATTAGTTACAATTAAGAAGTCACGCTACTAACTTTTCCACAGTAATGAACAACTCCGACTCCTTCCCCCAACACAACCCCTCCCCTCCGAAACGGCCTCGGACAATAATTACATAACCGCCGCCCGAAATGGTCGCCCAAGAATCTGCATACGCATACCAATTTAAGTGTTCTACGTGCGGTGTCAACCGGATTCTGAAATTACTTTGACTAATCTCCCACAAACTACACCCTCTGCAGGGAACAAGATCCAGAAACTCCAGTCACAAGGAAGGAGGGGAATTAGATATTATAATTGCGACTAACTTATTACGTTAGGGCCGGTAACGTCGCTTCCAGAGTTATGCGAATGGTAATGATACCGTCCTCAAGAATTCGGAGCATCTGCAAAGTGTTTTCGTCCGGGAATTGGATTGCAAGTGCGGGTATACATACGGGATGTGTCGTGTATACTGCTTCTATAATTCTTTTTGTTTGATTGTAGTGGACTGGAATGTGTTTTATATGGCCTCCTATATGTTATGTTCGGATCTTACACTCTACATTTATTGTGTGAAATTCTTTATAATGTTATAACTCGAGCGAGGACTTTGATGACACTTGTATTTTAGGCACTTTTTACCTCGGGATTATTGTTTTTTTGTTTAAAATTATTGTTTTCTCCCTTGTTTATACGTAAGGACCTATTGGATTGCAAGTACATGTATACATATGGGATATGTCGTACACTGCTTCTATAATTCTTTTTGATTGTAGTGTACAAGAAAGTTTTTCATTTGGCGTCCTACATATTATATTTGGATGATATGAGACCTGTCTCACACTATACTACTTTGCATGATTTAATGGGGAACTCATTCTTTATAAAGTTATAATTTGTACGAGGACATGGATGACACTTGTATTTTAGGCACTTTTTATATCACGGAATTATTGCTTTTTGTTTTAAAATTATTGTTTTCTCCCTTGTTTATACGTAAGGACCTATTGGATTGCAAGTACATGTATACAGATGGGATATGTCGTACAATGCTTCTATAATTCTTTTTGATTGTAGTGTACAAGAATGTTTTTCATTTGGCATCCTACATATTATATTTGGATGATATGAGACCTGTCTCACTCTTTGTCATCTCTACTTTGCATGATTTAATGAGGAACTCATTCTTTATAATGTTATAATTTGTACGAGGACTTTGATGATACTTGCATTTTAGGCACCTTTTATATCTCGGAATTATTGTTTTTTGTTTTGAAATTATTAATGTCCGCTGTTGTTTATAGGTAAGGGTAGGTATTTTAATTAACGTCACACTGGAACAACACAACGGGCTATTGGTGACGGCCCGGGATCAATCCCAAAGGGAAAGATGAGAAAAATACGTAATTTTGAACCATGGTCAGATGACGAGGCAACACCTGAGCTGGGACCCCACTCGTTTATACGTTAGGACCCAAGTGTCCTTTAAATTTCTAAAGTGGACTGAATTGCAAAATAGTGATTTAGAAGCTACACTGGGGCCACGGAAGTCCAGTCGTAAGAGTAACGAATTAGGAACCGGAGGGTTGCGAGTTCGAAACTAGGTCCAACCAAAGAAAGTTGTGTACGTGGAACTGGTTCACGTTAAATCTATCGTGGCCTCGAATGTCCTCATTGTCCTTGGCGTTGTGTGGAAGTTTGGAGAGTGGGGAGCCAGGTCAGGTTTTGACCTCGTCTTCTGACCGAGGTTTAAAATTATGAATTTATGAATTCAACTCAAGACGGTGTTTTTTAATTTTATCTGTTCAAAAGCCCATCCTGTCAAAGAAGACCAAGAGGACGCTGAAGGAAGAAGGCAGATATATTTAAATAAGGATTGAGAACTGCAATATCTTGTTTCTGCTAAAGATAAGATTTGCTTGCTTTGTTAAGCTTCAGTATGAACAATAAAGGAATTCCTTGTTCATCAGCATTATAACATTTATAAAGATCACAACACCACGTAATTTCGAACCAAGGTCCGATGACGAGGTCAACCTCAGCTGGCACCCCACTCTCCAAACTTACACACTACTCAACGTGAGGACATTTGAGGCCAAACAGATTTAACGTGCACTAGCCCCCTTTGTACACGACGGTCTTTGGTTGGATTCGAACTTGCAACTTTCAGATTGCTAATACGTTACTCTTCCAACCAGGCTACTTCGGCCTTTTTAATGAGAGGGAGAGACGGCAACGTCACTTTCGTAACATGCTTATGTGGTATTCAGTGTGAAGTTGTATAATTTTAAAGTGAGTTGACTATCGCAAGGACAGGTGAGTCTGCTAGAACAGGTAGTTAAATTTTATGAATAGAATTAGTAATGTGTTTGTGTGAATTACTCAGATTTTCATAGAAATGGTGCATTTCTATGTGATTTCACGCCATATAGAAACGACTAGAATATTCCTTTACAAGGTAAAACAAAATTTATATATGATATATGGTAAAATATTCAAGCATTTCGAAAAGCGTGTTGTATTGGGTTGATTTGTCGGCTTACAGTATTTTTTCTACGCAAAAACTAGTTGTATATAAGAGGCTTTTCTGTCAATTTAAATGTAGGTGGAAGTAGCGTTTTTATAGCGGAACGTGCTTCCTGTATATATTTCGGACATGACGCCACTTGGCTTACTTTTCGAATACGATTTTAGCACGTCACCAACACATTCCAAAGAATGAATTCCGAATTGCTATATGATAGTTAATTGGACAACGGCTAGAATCAATCTAGTTTTAATCAGCGACGCTTGGCATTATTAGATATAACGCCAAGCGTCGCTGAAAACGATACGGGAATAAACTACATTTTAACGCAACCCTGATAATGTCCTCACGTTGGATGATAGAGTTCATGCGAGAGTATTTGGGTACCAGGAAGTAAAATACCCGTATGTTTACTTATTATTTTTTCAGTTAACAGCATCAGTTACACTTTAGTAAATAATTGAAAACTTGAAAATTTTCTGTATTCAAAATTTTATTTAATCATTTTGTCTTTTTTATTTACATAAGTTTAAACGTTTATGAGGAATTCGTTTACACATTTAATCTGTATGTTTTGTGACCAACTACTCCGCTTTAATCTATTTAATATTTATAATATTTTCACCGATTCCATCAGTTCTTAAAAAATTCTCTCTCTAAATAGTTTTCATAAATTAAATACGAATTATTAATTAGATTCGAATAAAAATATTTCATAACCGAAAGTAATTTTCAGTATCCAGCTTATGATATTTAATTTTTTCATTTCATATATAAATTATATATATAACTATATAATACTATATAACTTAGATATAAACTATGCTGCGGAAAATAATAAAAATAATAATTCAGCAAGTTGAATTGATTTGATTGAAATAAATGTGAAATCTGTTGTAGATGTGCATAAAATTATGAATGTTTTATATAGAATATGAAAAATAATGGTATACTAATACAAATATTTGAAGCGATTATTTATGTTTAATTTAAAGAAATATATATACTATATATAATGTAATATTTGAAATCACTATTGAAATGCAAATACATATTACATTGTTTCTTCTCTAAATTATAAATAATGATTTTGAAAAAAAAATTGTAATTGGATTGGATTGGGTTTAGTTCCAAAGAACATTAGGATTCAACAATACAAGATAAATGTAACTTAATTTTTCTTTTCGTCTGTAGATCTATTCCATTTTTAGATGTTTTGTTTCTTGAATGAAGGATTATTGAGACAAAAATCTAATTTAATATCTAATACTCGTACTTATATGTGTGTGTGAAATTGATTTTTATTAGACTGCTGAAATAAAATTCAGCATCAAAAACTACGAGTGGGGTGCCAACTCAGGTGTAGACCTTGTCATCTGACCGTGGTTCGAAATTACGAGGTGTTGCCCACGGATCGTTCCCTTCGAGATTGATCCCGGACCGTCTCCAATAGCCCTTTGTGCTGTCGGCCCAGAAAGACAAATAAGAGAGGATGGGTTAATTAATAGTGAGACAAGCTGAAACTGCAACAACTGCTTCGTTATCAACCATTCAATGATGATCGACCATTCCTGCACATTACGAACCATTGCCTTGCACCTGGAGTAGTCAAGAGTGCAGACGCATCAACTATTAGAACGTCTGTCTTTGACTACTTAACATCGTCGGCCGTGTCTGAAATGAAGCCGTACCCGAGAGTCGTGGGCAGGTATGGAATGGCGACGTTGATACGTTGCCATTCTATGAGGCAGGACTGCAGGTACTCATGAGCTATCATTCCAGGAGGCAGAACTGCAGGCATATCATGCGCTGCCATTTCTAGAGGCAGAACAGTTGATGCGTCATAGGCTGCCATTCCAGGAGGCAGGACTGCAGGCACGTCACCCATTAAGACGTTTAACTTTGACTACTGAACATCAGCTGCATCTGGAGTGATGCCGTGTCCGAGAGTCGTGGATAATGATAGAAACGTATCATGTTTAATGACGAATTCCGTTTCAGGCCTTGGTGGCAGATGATCATGGCATTCGCATGAGATGGAGACCCGGCCAACACTACAATTCTCAGTTTATTGTCGGGTGGGGTACCGCTGTAACTTCTAGTATAATTGTGGGGGAGTCATCACAGCCGTCACCTCTAGTAGTGGTACGCAGTAGTCCGACAGCCCCGTGATTTATCCAACAGATTCTACACCCTGTTGTTTTGCCTTTCATGTCACGTGTCCAATGGGCTGTTTACAAGTCTGATAATACCCAGGCTTAAAAGGCTCGTCTCAGCCAAGTGTGCCTTCATAATGTTGAAACTCTTCCTTGCCCCAATTCTGTCTCCCATTAAGCATGTCTCGACAATTAATTTAAGAGATCTGGAGCAGCAGCCGCAGATGCTTGGCATGATTAGGCACAGTTAGCATAAGGACTAGCACTTGTCTTCGTACCACGCCGTATATCGTGATGTATCGCTGTCAGAGGGGCTTTGCAACTTAGTAGTTTCTAATCTTTCTGATGTAATTCTACAATAATAAAGGACTCCTCTAGACTTGATATTGTAACCATCTCTTTATCTCTTCATGTACATCACACACGCTGAGTTTCACTCCGATCAAACACTGGCTTCGGGTTGTTTTTATTTTCTTGGCCATGGTGCATATTTACTAAACAACTTGTTCAGAGAGCAAAGTACTATCGTTGCTAATAATGGCTTTCGTAAATGAAGAGTTATTCCGTGCCACATATGATATGAATTATTTTCTATTCCTCAAATGATACTAATCACTGAAATTTTCTTTCAAAATTCTCAAGTCTAGAGCTACAAAGTCGACAAACACGAATAATTTCGCATCCGAATCGTTTCCAAGTGCTGCATAAAATATTTACAGTGGTTCAGTGCCACCAAACATGTCGAAAATTCCTCGAAAAAACCCTCAAAAATAAATATACGTAACATAATTTGAAACAAAATTTCTTAAACCTAGTACGAAAATCTAAGAACTTCAAGAGAGAGAGAGAGAGAGAATCAACACCCCTCTCAGCAACAGCCCAAAAACGAACCTTCAATTAAACTGAAAAGGTCTTCAACCATTTTTATACCACCCGAGTCGCCTGAAACTCACAGGGGCATTGTGTTAAACGAAGCTAATGCGGTTACTTTTACAAACATGGGCCGCTTTTTCTATTTCTATTTACTAAACTACCTATTCCGAGCGTAAAGTGCTATCGTT
Organism: Meta bourneti; assembly: GCA_933210815.1. Taxonomy (NCBI): domain Eukaryota; kingdom Metazoa; phylum Arthropoda; class Arachnida; order Araneae; family Tetragnathidae; genus Meta; species Meta bourneti. The sequence goes on along the minus strand of OW119930.1, from coordinate 54,165,176 downwards.
GCTGATAATGGCTTTCGTAAATGAAGAGTTATTCCACGCCACTCTATCTCAAGTGAGTATTTATATAGAGAAAAATGGGCGCAGGAAGAGGGCGGGACTCATTATTATTAGCTGGAGAATATTATCTGCACTTAGGCAGACTTTTTTTTCTCCCACTTCATTTAGAAGACAGTAAATTAAGCTTTAACTGGTGGAGGTTTTAGTTTTAAGAAATAACTTGTGGATGGGGTTAGAAATTACGTATGTGATTTCTTTAAGAAGTGTTTGTTTTATTCAAGGGTTTGGGCGAAGATTTATTGATTCTTTGGGGCTGCTTGACAGGAGTTGTTTTTTGTAGTTCTTAGTATTATTTTTTTTAATTACACGGGGCTGAAACAGCTTTCATTTTAGCGATGGAGTTACGTGAGATATAGTTTGAATCCAGTTATTAGTTTGTTGAGTTTTGTTTGCTCATTTGTCGAGTATGTAATTAGTTTGCTTTGTGGTATTGTGGCTTACTTTTGTTGACACACTTTTATCACTAACTAGTAGGGGATTTAATTTTTATTTGTTGAGTTTCATAACTAGTTAAGACAGCTTGTTTGAATTGGAAGTTACTAGAATTAATATTCTTTTGTATTCGTTGTGTTATTTACGAGAATTAAGATAAACATGCCTATGCTTTACCAAATGAGAGGCATTTTCTGTAAAGCTAAATGTAGGTGGCGATAGTGTTTCAGCGGTGGAACGTATTTCCTGTATGTATTCCGAACGTAACATCGGCTTGTTTTTCGAATACGATTTCAGCACATCACAGATAAAAATTTAAAGAATGAATTACGATTTGAAAAATGATAGTTGATTGGTAAACAACAATTAGATTTATCGCCAAATGTCGCAGAAACGGCGAAAATCGAAATTTTAAGATAATCCCGATATGTATCACGCGAGATAATTTAGGTATCGGAAGTAAAATGTTCGCATTCCGTCTGATTTGTTTGTTTGAACTGAAAATCTCTCTCATAGAATTAACTGTGATGAGTTATTTCGGTGCTCAGCTTCTCCTTTAACAGGTCTTGGGTTTGAATCTAGGTCTGGAAGTAAATGAATTTTGCATATCAGAATCCATTTGAAGACATAGGTCCCCGTCAAATTTAACTTAGTGTTGCAAAAAAATGTCTGTAATGCGACAACCAAACCAGATTAGAAGAAACATGTGAAGAATGCAAAGAAATACAATTTTCTCGCAGAATTTTCCAACATTCAAAAGCAACACATAAAAACCCTAAATTGAGAACAAAGTTTACTGTTTTTCCCCTCCTACACAGTGATGCATCTACTAAAACATGTCTATACATAGTAACTGATAATTAATTTGGCATCTATGATGAGCCTTGGATTAATAATGATAAATTGATAACTTTAAGAAAATAGAATGTATGAAATAAAATAATAAAAAAAAATTATGTAGTTATTAATAAAGGCAAAGTGAACGAAAGAAAAAGCAAAATAAAAGAAAAACGAAAGGAGTAGTCTAAAATAGATCATGAAGTGTTAAAAAGCAAGAACATTTAGTTACATACGATGAGATAATACAAGATACGAGTCAAATGATAAAAGAAAAGTAGAGAACATGAATTAAACTAGTTTAGTTCATTGTGAGAAAGCATCCTTATTTGAAACGTGATTATTGATATCACTAAATAAGAAAATCTACAGCAGTAATTTTTCTGACGTATGGTATATACATTTCTACATAAATATAAACAAATGAAATTTAAATACAACTAACATTGCAGCAATCTTAAAATTACTTAATTTTCGTTTATCTTTTAAAAATTAGTATTAACTAGACTAGAATTATTAATGGATTAAAAAATAGCTTGTTAAAACACCAAATCATCTCACTAATTTTTATAAAAACTCAACACAATCCCAAGAATCAGAACATTTATAATAATCTAAATGAATTAAACATCTACTTTCTCACTAACTTTCAACAAAATTCAACACCTTCCCAAGAGTTAGAACATCCATAAGAATCAGAACGAATTGAGCACCGACTTCCCATTAATTTCATCAAAATACTTTAATTTACTTTATAATCTATTTCATCCCAAGAATCACAACATTTATAAAAATCTGAGCGAAGCAAGCACTGACCTCCGAACGTTTTTCAAAACACCATCGTAGGAATCAGGACGAATTAAGCACCGATTTTCCCACTATCTTTCATCAAAACTCAAAATTACCACAAAAATGAGAACATCCACAAGAATCAAAATGAATTAAGACCAACTTCTCATTAACCTTTATCCAAATACTTTCATTTACTTAATGTTATATTCTATCCTAAGAATCAGAATGAATTAAGCACCGATTTTCTTCCATCTTTCATCAAAACTCAACGTTATCATAAAAATGAGAACATTCACAAAAATCAAAACAAATTAAGAGCACCGATTTCCCATCAAAATACTTTCATTTACTTAATATCCTGTTTCATCCCAAGAATTAGGACATTTATAAGAATCAGAATGAATTAAGAACCGACATCCCATCATTTATCAAAGCTCAACACCACCACAGAGATAATAACCAATTAAGCACCGACTGTCCCACTATCTTTCATCAAAGCTCAATACCACAAAAATGGGAACATTCACTAGAATAAAAAGGAATTAAGCTCCGACATTCCCACTATCTTTCATAAAAATTCAATACCACAAAAATGAGAACATTCACTAAAATCAAACCGAATTAAGGACCGACTTTCCTACTATCTTTCATCAAAACCCAATAACACACAAATGAGAAAATTCACAATAATCAAAACGAATTAAGAACCGACTTCTCACTAATCTTTATCTAAATATTTTCATTTACTTAATTTAATGTTCTATTCCATCCCAAGAATCAGAACATTCATAAGAATCAGAAGGAAAATAGGACCTATTTTTCTTGCTCTTTCCAACAATAAAAAGGCCCATGAGAAATGGTCATTGTCAAATCCACAACCAATAGCAACACGATGGTAACGCGAAGCTAAAAATTACTATCTCCAACAAAAGGGGAGTAATTTATGTTTAATATACCACGAAGACAGAAAACAATTTTTCCTCGCCAAACACATTTTTACAGTTTAATGCCCCTAACTCCTGTGTAGGAAGGTTACGTATAATATATGGCACACAATATTTCCTGGGGAATTTATGTCCTTCTGGAAAACTTTTAGGGCCCAATCCTGTAAGAAATTTTCAGTTGGTCAGGTTATATTTCATACTCCTGGCTTTTTTATTTTTCTTCACTCGAACACTTAATATTCTATTGACCGATAAATTTTCTGGCCATTTTTTAGAGAAAAGTCGTATGTAACCGATTTTATTTCGACTCGTTTCCTGGAAGTGATATTTCTTCGGAAGTAATGGGAAGTTGAGGTAGGGATTTCAGAGTGGTATTAGTAAGAACAAGTAAGCTTTTGTTTCATTCTTATTAGCCCTTCATGGTTTGTATTTTCAATCCTAACCTTGATGGTTTCGACTGAAAATTGTATGTTGTTGCTAGTACTGTATTTATGCAATATAGCAGAGCATAAATGTCTCAAATGATTATAATAGCTCGTGGAAAGACAGTGCTAGTTCAGTCTACAAAAAGTACTCCATGGTTGAGATCCATTGCGCTCCTATGTACGAGTTCCCTACGAAAAGTATCTAGCCATATAATATAAAACAAGATAAATTGTACCTAGGACATTTCGCGCCTAGTTTCCTTCAAAGTACTCCTGCACCACTCTCAGAGTATCCACTTTTCAAAACACTCTGAAAAGCCATTGTTAGAATCGTCATCAGCTCCCTCATGTTCTCTTGAATCGCCCATTCACGGTCTGAAACCTCTTCCCCTTCAAAGGGAATTTTGTCGCTTTGAGACTTTTGGCTTTCCCAAAAGTCACCGGGTGACATATCTGGGCTGTAAGGGACAGTCACCAGTCGGGCCGCGATAGCCTTGTTGGAAGTGTAGCGGATTAGCAACCGGAGGATTACGAGTTCGAAACTCGATCCAACCAAAGACTGTCGTGTATATAAACCTTGGCTGCACGTTTAATCTGTCGTGGCCTCAAGTGTCCTGACGTTGGCGTGATGGGGAAGTTAGAGAGTGTGGTGCCAACTCAAGTGTGACCTCGTCATCTGACCGTGGTTCAAAATTAGAAGTCGGTGTCCTCAGGTCTTTCCTGTCGAGATTGATCCCGGATCGTCTCCAATAGTCCGTTGCGTTGCTCCAATGGGACGTATAATCAACTATCTATCATTACCTACCTGAGTCTCCTGGGAAATGTGTTTTGCCAAAAACCCGAGTCGTGATCAACCTGCCTATCACCAATAGCCCATCTTCAGCCGTTTTCATTGTACTGAATTTCTTAGTCGCAAAAAACAGTGAGGTAGTACAATTTCTTTATTAATTGTTTGGCCTGGATGAGAGCTATCGTGATAAACACCTTTGCGATAAAAAATCAACATGGTCTTAACATTGCTGCATTTTCGTCGCGCGTTCTTTGGGCTGGAAGAACTAGGCGTCTTCCATTGGGAGGACTTCTTAATCACCTGAATAGTGTCTGCTGAAGAAATTTCAACGTAAACCTTTATGCAAATTCGCTGTTCTACTCGCTTGGTCATTACAAATGCCAAAGGGTCTCACAGAACATAGGCCCACTTAAGGGCTTTTAGCATCCAACGAATTAATAAATGGGTTAGTGACTTTCACGCTTGTGCATCAATGTCCCCTTGGCTGTCAAGTTACATAAATGACGCAAAAATCGTTCTCGTTATATAAACTCTCGTACATTAGTAGGGTAAGGTAGGCCAAGTGCATTGGCGTGGTGAGTGCGTCCACAGATATATAACACGTCCGTGATTAAAGTAGGGGCTGTAACTTGCTGGAAATGCTTGAAGGAGTCCTATAGATTAGTTTAACCGCTAGAATTCTTCCAATTTCGATAGAGAAGTTGTGCATAGCAAATAATGGCAGAATTAAAACACATGCTTCACTCACAATACTATCACATTTCAAACAAGAAAATAGTCCCATGGTAATTTAAAGTAGTTCGCACTTTTCCCAACATGTGGGGCAAGGAAGACACGGAAATAGCAATGGAAATTATTTTAAAAACGATATGTCAATGGTAAGTTTAAATAAATAAGAGTGAAAACACTTTGTTAAGGATCTGTAAGTAAGTAAAAGTATGAAAATTTAAAAAATATTAGGCATAGTAATTTTTACAAAATGAGCTTTGACGATTTAGGTTCGCACTTGTCGCACCTGACCCTATATTGAAAGTTAATTATTTTAGCGGTAGATAAGTCCCCTAAGACCAAATGACATTTCGTTGATTCGATCGAATAGGATGAAAGGATAATACGATACACATACTACAACGTATAAACGAAATATCTGTCAGTATTACAAGTAAAAATTAACCTGGAACATATTTTATCTCTATGCAACACAATTTCTGACACAGATGGACAATTTCCTTGCACCAGACAACTGTCAGACACATGTAGAATGGCACATAACGTGCCACACTCTTGCACTCTTATTAAAAGCTGGCATGAAGCAAAGTTCATCACAGCAAAACAGGGGCTCTAGGCTTCCAAGAAGCCAAGATCACTCTAATTGTAATTCCATCCAAACCCCCTGAAGTCATAACGAAGATAACTTTAATAGACGCATGGGCAGTAGGGTCCATAAACATAGCACTTATCATTAGTCCCAATTTTAAGAGCACTGTAGTGTGTTAACAAATAAAAATAATCTTACCTATGTTTGTATCAGTACTGTTTTCCTGAATCAAAATAATAGGTCCATAAAAAATTTCTATTTGATCAAATTATAATTAAGTTCGACACATTTGGAGCAAGTTTATATACGAATCCGATTTGGAGTTTCTAATCAACCCTAAAAGAATTTTAAAAGATGCTTTTAAGGCAGAAATTTACTTTTATTTATCTGACATTCATTTTATCAACTTTGTTTAGAATTCACACCTTTTTACATTATTTCAAATTGAAATCATAAATTGCCGAACTTTCATGGTTATTAGTTTTCTTGATATACGTTTCAAATTCTGGTCTTCTGTTTGACTTGAATGTGACCCTTTCTCCTTAAACACCAACCATACACACAACTATCCCCAACCCAGAATCACCAATAAAACTTAACTTGAGTATATTTTATCTCCAAACAACCTTTTTCTGACACTGCACATCTTCCGTTCACCAGACAGCTGCCAGACGCATGCATCACAGCACACACACCACCAATTACACCCTTCTCGTTAAGAGCTGGTGCGAAGAAAACTTCCCCACAGCGAACCAGGACCTCCAACAAAGCCATATATCTCGCAAACTGTAATTCCAGCCAAGAAGCATCACCTCATTAGAAGAACAAAGTGTGGATTCAGGCCCCCTGAAATCGCTCATGGATATTACTTTCGTTAATACATAAACAGCCGAAATAGGTCCCCCGGGCGAGCTAAAGCCTTTCACTCGCGTCGGGTGTGCCGCTGCTCTTCGGGCAGGATGAATGGCCCTCTTCTTTTTGGTGCCACTAGACTATAACTGGAGAGCCTGTGCTTTGTTCTCAAGGTGGATGGCGTTGGAGCGCCTTTTGTTTGGCTTGCTGGGAAGAAGATGGAGGGTGTTTCATTTTCGGGAGTAAATTGTGAAACTTTTTCACCGTGGAAGTTGAGATTAAATGGACAGATGATGTTTTCCGGAGATTGTGGTGAAAGTCAACACTACAAAAATTAATTTGGAATACAGATAGTGTAACCTATGTCCAGCATGAAGAACTTGCCAGACAAAAATGATTACAAAATTAACTTGCAATACAGATAGTGTAACCTATCTCCACTATGAAAAACTTTTTGGAAGACAGAAATCAAAGACAACACTACAGAAAGTAACTTGCAATACAGGTAGAGTAATCTATCTCCACCATGAAGAACTTTTTGGAAGACAGAAATTAAAGACAACACTACAAAAAGTAACTTGGAATACAGATAGTGTAACCTATGTAAAGCATGAAGAACTTGCCAGACAAAAATGATTACAAAATTAACTTGCAATACAGATAGTGTAACCTATCTCCACTATGAAAAACTTTTTGGAAGACAGAAATCAAAGACAACACTACAGAAAGTAACTTGCAATACAGGTAGAGTAATCTATCTCCGCCATGAAGAACTTTTTGGAACACAGAAATGCACTTTTTGAGGGGTTACTAAATATGTTACACGGACGTGCACACACGCACTTTGAAAGACAAGCACTTCTGACACTAATACCACATGGAGCTCACAATAACCGCCATACTTTGATAGATGGTTCATGATAAACAGTGGATAACTATGGTCAGTGTGATACTGATCACTTCCAACAACGCTGTGACAATAACAGACAACTGCTTTTATTTCTATCTGGACAATGCTTCTACCTTCTCATGGCCTGACTCTCAGCCTCATTTCATAACCGCCGGTTTTAATTGATTCTAGGCTGCTAATGGCAACACAGGACTGTCAAATGGTAGAAATTATTCATTGTACAACCATGCATATTGAAGTATACACGTGATCTCAAACAGCTTTCACAATTTTATCTAACTGTCAATCATTCAACCAGTTGTAGCGTCTATCGAATTCAGGCACTGATAAATTCTAGTGAGGGAGTACTATGGTAAGCTCTCTACCCGATTTAGCCTGGCGCAGCATGGCCAAATATGGCTCTTGCGCCATAAAGCCCCCAAAACCACCAACCAACCTACCCGATTTGTTTTGTTTTAAATCAGATAAAAAAGTTTTGTGTGTTGACCATCGGCAGAATAAATTCCTCACCAGAATTGCGTGGCGCTTGATCTAGTTTGCTTGAGAATTGTTCGATAAATTTCATTTGTGAGAAGAAAAATAATTAAATAACTTTTTTTACGAAAGTATGTACTTTCCAATTTCCACAAGTTTCGTTTTGGTACACCTTTTCCGAACACTAAGTCACTCTGGGTACTTATGCTCTTCAAATAAGTATTTCGTTCTTACAATTCTAATGACAATTGATTGAATAAATAAACGAATCAAATTAATTTTTTGTTACCATTGTCATACATGAGCAATCAATTTCCTTATAGATAGAATTACTCAACCAAAATTAGCCGTTATCTTTCTTTATCCAATTAGCAATAGTTTTCTTATGTAAGTAGCAGGGAAAGCAATTAGCCAAATTTCATGCTCAGATTGTTGTTTAATTCTGTTTTTTCTTTATCATTCAAAATATTATCGATTCAGCGTTTTATTCGGCTCTATATTCTTTCCTTTCTTACAACCTAATTTCCCCTTCTTTTGTGTTAAAAAGTGCATAAGGCGCAATAGTTTTCAATTCTTTTGCACCCATATAAGTCACGAGTATTCAAGATGATAAGGTATTTCCAGTTGAGGGAATAAAATGTAATGAATGAATGACTATTCTAGGCAGCGTTACACTTGATTTTCCAAGATATTCAAGTTTAATAACATTGGATGTCGAGTTTAGTACATGAATGCTACCATAAGGCAATTTACAATAAGTAGATAACACTAGAGGGATCGTATCTTAGAAAATAAAACCAACATTATCTAGAGATCCCGACAATGTTCAAAATGTTGATTCCGCATGTGACTATTTGTTGCTCAAAGTTCATATTTGAACGTATACAAATTAAATATTTCTCCATTCCCATAAGTAGGTAGTTTAAAATACCGTCACACTGGAGCAACACAGTGGGCTATTGCTGACGGTCCGTGAACAATCCAGGAGGGAAAGATCCTAAGACAACATCTCGAAATTTCGAAAAATGGTCAGATGACGACATCAACACCTGAACTGCCACCCGACTCTCCAGACTACCACCCCACGCCAACGTGAGGACATTGGAGACCACGACAGATTGCACCAGCCCCTACGTATACGAAGGTCTTTCGAGGGATTGAATTTCGAACTCGCAACCCTCCTGTCCGCTGATCTTTCAACCTGGCTATTGCGGCTCTATTGGCGAAGGTCTGGAACTAACTAACTAACTAACACCAACACACATTCCCGTGCCTAGTGTCGTGAGACACTGTACCAGTTTAAATAAATGTGGTTGGGATGAATAGAGCATGCCACCGAGGTGACATGTCTATCCAGAATTTAGAGCACGTTACATTTATACATTATTATATCTATACAGTAATTACATCTATATTATACTAAGTTACACTATATACATATATACAACATGAGAGAAGAAAAAAAGTAGGTTTTTCAGTCTCTTTGGATGATCAAGTCCTGATGATTCTCAATGAATCTCATCATGTTAATAATTTTGATCCTCGAGCCCTTGGTAGTAGCAATGTTCCTGAGCCATGCGATTTGAAGGTGGTCGGCAGGCGTCCTCATATGCCATGATGCTGTAAGGGGGCAGACTGTAATGTAATGTAGAGGTGTGCCGATTTCACCACAGGAGCAATTTTCTGAACTGATTTTTTTAAACCTCGTTAGGTAGGATGGAAACGGACCATGCCCTGTGAAGAAGAGTGTCTCTTCCCTGGTCCAACTTGCCGATTTTAGTGACACTCTAGGCAACACATCATGTACCATCCTAAATGTTTCTCCTTCATCCCATTCTTTCTGCCATGCACCAAGTAGCCAGCTAGTGGTTTCCCTCCTGCAATGACTTCTGGGCCATTTCACCCCTTCATCAATGCACTCCGTTGTGGTTGCCTCTTTTGCTAACCTATCTGCTTCTTCGTTTCCTTCATGGCCCGCATGGGCTTTAATCCAGCCTAGACAAATTTCCTTGTTGTTATTTAATAAACATTGTATTCTTCGTGCCAGTGGACTCGGCGTTTTTGGATTTCTAAGTGCCAGGAGACCAGCTCGGCTGTCTGACCAGATCTTTACATTTTTATCTGCTCTTGCTTCTGCCGCTTTTATGGCTGCTAATATCCCATACAGTTCCGCCTGGAAAACGGAGTTGCTGTCCTGCATTCTCGTGAACCATTGCTGGGTTATACGCCCTCCCTGCATAGAACAAAAAGCACTTCCCACTCTATTTTCCATTTTGGAGCCATCGGTGAAGTAGCTTATGCCGGAGTGAGGTACTCCCACTGCTGGGTTTATTCTGTCATATGAAAGAGTTTTAGCTGGATGTACAGACCAACCTATTGCCCTTTCCTCGTAGTCATCTTTGTCATAATTTGCATTTCCAAGCTTTGTACTTATTCTCATTCTCATTTTGACGCACACTGCTTCTTTTTGAAGTGAAAGATGTAGTGGTGGAATTCCCGCAATTGTTTGAAGGGCCAAAGTGGGTGCTGTTCTGTAACTGCCTGTAATTGAGATCAGAAATTTTCGTTGTATCCCATTAAGCTTTCTTATAGTTCGTTGAGTTGGGTTATGACCCCAGACCACTGCACCATGACTCAACATTCTTTCTGTCACTGTTTTGTACAGCAGCTTTCGAAATTTCTGCCCTATTCGAAGGTCTGGAACCAATTCCGAAGTGAAAGATCCGTAGGACTATGAGGTAGGTAGGTATTTTAATTAACGTCACACTGGAGCAACACAACGGGCTATTGGCGACGGTCCGGGATCAACCCCTGAAGGGGAAGAACCGAGGACAACACCACGTGATTTTGAATCACGGTCAGATGACGAGGCAACACCTGAGCTGGCACCCCACTCTCCAAAATTCCACACCACACCAACGTCAGAGGCCAATAGTAGGACTATGAGAGAAAGAGATATAAATTCAGTGCAAACAAACAGGACGTTAACAACTGTAGCCCAAATGCTCTCGCATAATTCATATCGGAGTTACCTAAAAATGTGGTTTATCGCCGTTTTGGTGACATTTGGAGTTTAATCTAATTAGAGTCGACCAATCAGCTATTATATTTAAAGTTGGAATTCGTTCCTTGGCATTTCTATTGGCGAGATGCTGAAATCGTATTCGAAAAACATGCTAAATGGCATCACGTCCGGAATACGTACGGCAGGCACGATCCATCATAAAAACACTACCACCTACATTTATCTTGACAGAATGACAGAAAAAGGCTCTCATATAAACCAAATAAAAAACAAATGATCACGAAAAATCACACTAAGCGTTATAACAATTCTGAAAGTATTCAACACTTAAAGCCGAAAAGAACAAAAAGAGGGAATAAAAGAAAAATATAAATAATCGAAATACGAGTGGAATTTTCTAAAAAGCTAAATTTTGATGACGGTTGTGTTAATGCGATGATACGTGCTCCTTCCCGTATTCTGAAAGTGATGTCAGTTTACTTGTTTCACGAATACGATTTCAGTACTCCTTCATTGGAAAATTCCAATGAATAGATTCCGAATTGAAACATGATAGTTCATTGGTCAACGCTATTTTGATTAAACGCCAAAACGGCGATAAATCACATTTTGAGGTAATCCCGATATACATCCGGCAAGAGCATTTGGACTGCAGAATTAAAATCTTCACAGACCCTCTGGTTTGTTTACACTGAAAATCCCACTCATAGGTTGGTGAATTTAAAACACGAATATTTTCAGAAAACAAGAATTTTCTATAAGTAGTTGATACGAGAGGAGGTCGTATCCTGTTTGAAAATAATCCAGTTATCGATGCTAAAATATCGGGTACACGATGTGTCGAAACATGGCCGCAGGGTTTTACATAAATACGTCGCGTTAGCGCATAGTATTTGATGTAGTAAATGAAAGACAAATTCAGCACTCAATTCAGCGTATATCGAAAGTTGACGCTTTGCTCTACACGTAGGCTTCGTTCAGTGTATTTCTATTTGGCTTCCTAAGTTTATATGCCGACAAAAATCTTGAAAATATTTCAACTGCGATCCAAAATTTCACAAACCAACACTATTCGATTTCATTTCTAATGTTCTAATCGACATATCCCCTTAACGTTAGCTTCGTTCGAGATCAATTTCGATTCGCTGTCCCGAGTTTAGTCATTTGTTCGACGCAGCGAAAAGTCCCCAAAACACCACCCCTCTCCTCTCTCCCTGCTTATCGCGGCGCGTGCACTCAAGGTCACTAACAAGTCTTTGTTCCCTCAGCTATCGAATGGCACTAGGTTGGTTTGGTTCGCGTTGATGATATAGAAATTATTAGACCAAACTCGATGCGCATTTTTCGTAACTCTCAACTTTACATACTAGCCACATAGTCTGATTTTAAAAACGTATTCAAGTCCAAATGTTGATATAGAATTTCACTGTGTATTGTTCAGAATTCCCATCTTGACGGAGCAGGTTCTATCTGTAGCTTACCCACTAGTGCATATCTCTCTTCTGTATAAATAAATATTTCCTTCTATACGTATGTTCATTACATGACTTTGTCTTCTGTTTGACGCAGCTTTGCTACAATATTGTGATAAAACTCAATCCAAACAACCAGAGTTTATAATTGAAGTTATAGAAATTAAATATTTTTCTTTCTCGAGGCAACCGTCCCTCCAAATTTCAATGAATAACTAAAAGCAAATGATTGCGAAAAAATACACAAAGCGTAATGATGAAAAGAATGCTGAAAGTATTCTGCGCTTAAATCCAGAACAGAAAGAAAAATATAAGTAACCTAAATGAAGGAGTAAAAAAGAAATAGAACACTGGGAAAAATGGAAAAAAATAAATAATTTAAATCTCCTTTTTTATTTTGTACTGGTTAAAATTGTTTTAATGAATACTACATTCGGTGGCTCATTAGATTCCATGTTTTCCGTCGTTGAACTAGCAACTTGTTTATTGCTCCAAAACTACTTTCTTGTTTATACTAAGCTGGAATGCTGAATTTGTTTCTGCTTTATATTTCAACGTTTGACTGATTTGACTAATTATTTGTGTTTATGGTTTGTCTGTTGGGTTCTAGTTTGAGATTCGTAGACAACGCTTAGTAATTTTGAACCACGGTCCGAGGAGGATCACCGCGGAAGGAAGTAGATTAGGAAATGCATGTGCTGCAATAGGAAGAAAATAGACTAAGGTATCGAAGTGCATGAATAGCTCTTAGAGAGCACAAACCGGAATGCAGAAACGAAGACAACCCAGAGACTTGTTTGAACCTAGTGTCTTTGATTAGAGAGCCATAAAGCTAAACTCGGCTACCAGGTCGACTACTTTTAGAAGGAATACAGATTTGTTGGGAATATGGCGCAAGAGCCATATTTAGTCAAATAGCGCCAATGTTCAGTTATGGAAATACATATACAATGAAAATTTTACCGACTGAGAAGAGAGAAATACATACAAGGTGGATGGTTGATTGAGTTTTATGGTTCAAGGGCCATATTTGGCCCAACTGCACCAAGAACAAAACAAACAACATGAAGAAATGTACATACACAACACAACACCCAGGGAGGAATCGAACCTAATAGAGGCCGTGATAGCCCTGTTGGATTGATTGGTTGGTTTGAGGGTTTTGTGGCGCAAAGGTAATATTTGGTCATGCTGCGCCAGACACAAGACATACAATATCAAGTAATTGACACAAGACATACAATATCAAGTAATTGACACAAGTCATACAATATCAAGTAAATGATACGCACACTGTGAAAGCTTTTACTGATACAGAAGAGAGAAATACACTCATGCACCGGTAGGAATGCACCTGGCAGGAATTAAACCTGCGCCGCCTATAATTCGAAGGTTGCTAGCGTACCCACTTGAGCCACGACGGCCCCTAGCCCTGTTGGAAGAGCAACAGATTAGCAACCGGAGGGTCGCGAGTTCGAAACTCTGTCCAGCCAAAGACCGTCGTGTATACGGGGGCCGGTGCACGTTAAATATATCATGACCTCAAACGTCCTCGCGTTGGGGTGATGTGGAAGTTTGGAGAGTGGGTGCCAGCTCAGGTATTGATCTCATCATCTGACTGATTCAAAATTACGAGGCGTTTTCCTTCGATCTATATATCTACCAAACCTAATAGAAATCGAACCTGCGTCGCCTACTCTAGGTAGGTAGGTATTGCAATTAACGTCGCACTGGAGCAACAGAACGAGCTATTAGCGACGGTCGGGGATCGAACTCGAAATAAAGGTCTGAGGACAACACCACGTAATTTTGAGCTACGGTCAGATGACGAGATCACACCTGAGTTGGACCCCACTCTCCAAACTTCCACACCACGCCAACGTGAAGACATCTAAGGCCACGGCAGATTTAACGTGACCAGCCCCCTTTGCACACCACAGTCTTTGGTTGGATTCGAACTTGCAACCCTCCGGTTGATAATCCGTTACTCTTCAACCGAGCTACCGCTGCACCGCCTACTCTAATCTTGTTAGCGCAGCTGAGCAATAATAGTAAATATTTCTCTCGCGAATGAAAAAAAAAATTAAACGAGTTGTGTAAGGTAAATAATATTTGATTCAAAATCTATGTATGAAAGTGCCACCAATAAGGAATTAGAGCCTGAAATTTTAATAAAACTCCAGAGAAGATAACTATCTTTCCCACCATCCATCAATTAACGCATTCGTTATTCAATAACATCCTCCCAGCGGACATTCACATACCTACTTAATTCCATCCAAAACCAGCTAATTTTTTAACCCGCCGTGTATTTCTTTGCAAATCCCATCTTCTTTCCCAACTAACCCATTCGAATATGCAGATGAATGGAATTCCCACCCCTATGCCTAATTCCTTCCCCACACTGTTTGCTCTTCGTCTTAATTAATCCCATTTCTGGAACAGAAAACGTCGAGCCACGTGTTTGGAATGTGATCCGAAAAGCAATTAACGGGAATTCTAATAGGGAATATTTCCCATTTCCCATTCTCCCCTCGGTCCCGCTATTGTGTGTTGTGTTTTAGCATGTGAAAGGGAATTTATTCAGTTTCCTGGCTTCCCGTAAGCTGGGTTGGCGTGGAGGTCGATTCGAGTGCCGTTGCTTCATTTCAATTCATTTTCGGTCTATTAAAATGCTGCTTTATTAAATGTGTTTTTTTCTGTCGTGTAAAAAATTCGTAAATATGCATGAGATGTTTCGCTTTGTTCTTGTCGAGTAAAGCATTTTGCATTGTGAATATTGAAGATTTTATATAAATTTTTATGTACTCTGCAATTTATGGATGAAATTGTTCGACATTGGAATCAATCTAACTAGCTGTTATAACTATTAGGCTCTTAAAATCTGTTTGTTTAACCCTCCTGGTGGTTGTCTACGAGGTACCTTGTCATTAGAAAAACGGATCAGATCTTGATGGACGATATACCTCTTAATTAACCAGATCTTGATATTGTCAGCATCGAAAATTCGGCAATATTTTGATGACGAGGTATATCATCTTTTACAAAATTGGTCATATGTTGATGAACAAGCTATCTCATCTATCTCATTATTAGCAAAATTGCCAGATGTTGATGAACAAGCTATCTCATCATCAGCAAAATTGGCCAAATGTTGAATTAGCTATCTCGTCATTAGCAAAATTGGTCAGATGATGATGAACAAGCTATCTCGTCATTAGCAAAATTGGCCAGATGTTGATGAACAAGCTATCTCATCATCAGCAAAATTGGCCAAATGTTGAATTAGCTATTTCGTCATTAGCAAAATTGGCCAGATGTTGATGAACTAGCTACCTCGTCATTAGCAAAATTGGCCAGATGTTGATGAACAAGCTATCTCATCATCAGCAAAATTGGCCAAATGTTGAATTAGCTATCTCGTCATTAGCAAAATTGGCCAGATGTTGATGAACAAGCTACCTCGTCATTAGCAAAATTGGCCAGATGTTGAATTAGCTATCTCGTCATTAGCAAAATTGGCCAGATGTTGATGAACAAGCTATATCATCATCAGCAAAATTGGCCAAATGTTGAATTAGCTATCTCGTCATTAGCAAAATTGGCCAGATGTTGATGAACAAGCTATATCATCATCAGCAAAATTGGCCAAATGTTGAATTAGCTATCTCGTCATTAGCAAAATTGGCCAGATGTTGATGAACTAGCTACCTCGTCATTAGCAAAATTGGCCAGATGTTGAGGGACGAGATATCTCATCGAAAATACTTAGAGGGTTAAGGGCTGTATACAGAAAAACAAAATGTATATTTTGGTCCTATATAATGACAATGACTATATCCTAATGACAATGACCAAAACCGTATTCTTTGGATACGCTGAAAAGATTACAACTACATAAATCTGACTCCAGTTTAAATATTTGTATCATTTTATTACCTTTATGAATAAACCTTAAGATGTAACAAAATTTTATGTCCAAACAGTGAAATTGATCAACATTTCGTCGACTTATAAGTGAAATACACCGTCAAAATTTAAAAAAATAGTTTTTTAGCTTTTCTGGACTAGAATATGGTGATCTATAAACTTGTAAGGTCCACCAAGTCATTGTTTCTTCGCTTTCAGTTTCTTTTTCAGAAACACACTTAATCAGTACAATCCCCTCGTTTTCCTAGAACTATATTTTTTAACTTATGAGTTTGCCAAATGTAAAGCTAACAATTTATAATTTTTAAGGAAGGTGGTGGAATACTTTTGTGTTCCTGACTTCATAAACACAATGGTATATCTAAATATTTTCAGCAAAAGGTTTCATAAATATTCATTTATCTTGATGAGAGCTAAAATATAAATTATGGAGTTTTTATGGAGGTTAAATTTTAAACCGTAATGTTAACCACTATGTAAAACACATAAAAAATATTTGCAATCGTGAGATGGTAAGTAGGTAATTAAATAACGACGCACTGGAGCAACACAACGGGCTATTGGTGACGGTCCGGAATCCATCCCAAAGGCGAAAATCCGAGGACAACACCTAGGACCGCGGTAGCCCAGTTGGAAGAGTAACGGACTAGCAACCGGAGGGTAGCGAGTTCGAATCGAACCAAAGACCGTCGTGTACAAAGGGGACTGGTGCACGTTAAATCTGTCGTGGCCTCAAATGTCCTCACGTTGGCGTCGTGTGGAAGTTTGGAGAGTGGGGTGCCAGCTCAGGTGTGACCACGACATCTGACCGTGCTTCCAAATTACGTGGTGTTGTCCTCGGATCATTCCCTTCCGGGGTTGATCCCGGACCGTCGCCAGTAGCCCGTTGTGTTGTTCCAGTGCGACGTTAATTAAATACCTACCTACCTACCAAGGACAACCCCTAGTAATTTTGAACAGATGACGATGTCAACACCTGAGCTGGCACTCCACTCTCCAAACTTCCACACCACACCAGTATGAAAACAGTTGAGGTCAGGACAGATTTAACGTGCACTAGCCCACGACGGTCTTTGATTGGATCGAGTTTGGATCTCGCAACCCTCCCGTTACTAATCGGAAACTGTTCCAATTGGGCTACATCGGCCCAGGAACTAATTTAAAAGCGCGCCCTTTAGAAAACAGTTCTTAACATTATAAATAGTGTAATGATGTCATCTTCAAAATTGTACACATTAAGAAAAAAACTGAGACACGTGAAAATAGCCTTTCAAGTCATTTTAATTGTAACCCTGAAGCTATATTAAAAGTCAGACACGGTTTAACATGTAATGTTATAACCGTGATACAAAAATAAATATTTTAAGAAAACATCTTTTTATTTTTCACCTTTCTTTTTACAATTGTGGCAATTATTTCGGAATAAAATTGAATCAAGTATCAAAAGTGGAGTAAAATTCATTCTCACTAAATGTAATACTTTGAAATTAAAATACAAAACTTGTTTATAATACAATTGGCACAGTTAATAAAAATACAGTTAGATATTTATTTAATGAAAAAAATTCTTTAAATACTGATTGAATTCACAAACATTTTTTATACCAAGAAATCCCCAAGCATTTACGTAAAAAGGGAGCGTTGACCAAAAATTTTTGTTAAAAGCCTCGTTTAATCTATCGGTTATTTTATCTATACTATTTTTCAAAGTTGAAACTAACTGTATCACATGTTACTGTACTTTTTAGACTATATTCGAATCCCGATCTTGGTTTGGATGTTCGAAGTGGTTCGTAATCCACTTTCTGCCATAGATGCTGGTCTAATTAGTAGCTTTCGCGTACAAAAACGACGAAAGAACGAAAAATTAAAACCAAACCTTTAATCAATTAGCAGCGAAATAGTTTTAAACAAAAATAAAACATCTATATCTGAGTCCAACTCCATTTCGTTATTTTAACCGCATCAATTACTTTGCTGTAAATATATATTAACGTCATCAGAGGAATTTCAGTGAAGACAAACAAACCAGACGGAACGCGAATATTCTACATCTGCTACCGACATACTCTCGGCATGATACATATCAGTTACCTTAAATGTAATTTATTGTCGTTTGGCGTTTAATTTAATTTGGTGTCAATAATCAATTCGGAATTCATTCTTTGAAATTTTATCGGTATTTGAGAAACAAGCCAAGTGACATTACGTTCGGATTATATACAGGAAACACGTTGGCCGCAGAAATACTACCGCCACCTACATTTAGTGTAGCAGAAAATGCCTGTCATATTTCACTAATGTACGCGGCACAGAAATAGGCGTTATTTATCCATAGTCGCATGGCAACCAGCGAAGGTAAACACATGAAATCAACCGCTACGGAGTTCAATCGCCAATTTCGATATGGATTGAATTTATCTATGGAGAAATGAAATAATGTGAAAATAAATTGGCATATTGCTGTTCTAAATACGATCTTCAGTAGTTTTATGCAAGACAATTAGAATGAGAGGAATATAGACAAAGTAAGCGAAAACTAAGTCAAATTCAAAACAGCCTAAAAACATCGCTCTTTATTTTAAAGGTTATTCGTTTGCAGTACGAACAGCTTTTAATAGAATCGTATCATTTTCATTCTGTGAACTACTTACATCTAATAAATGTTAAAGCTAAAAATAAGTATTTTAAAACATCAAATATACCATTCACTTCTTCGTAGAAGAGTGTATGGGAACACATTTCATTGCTCTTTCTTTGAATATCTTTATGTGTACGTCAAGAATTGAATAGTTCGATTTAACAATCTAAATCCTCGAGCATCTGTTGAAATTTACTTCTCCGACAGCAGATTATCTTTTCAGTATTCTATGTGTGTTCCCGTTTCAAAAATTTTTTCAACCAATCCACACTTCAAAAAATGTTTAATCGTAACTGAAAAGTAAGCCATCATTTTCTTCCACATATTACGGACACCAAGGCGCAAAGAACAAGCATGAAACTTTAATTTTCCTCCAATGGAAAATATGTGCATAAATTGTATTGAAAAAAACCACTTTTCTATTTCTTTTTTTTTCACTGTGAATTAGGTTAATGGATAATTTTCCGAAATGGTTTTTATGGCGAAAAAACGTTCTTACTACAGCAAATATATTCTTGTTCCCATGAATTCTACCATTTTTAAAACTTGAAAGAATATTAGTTAAATGTGCTAATTTCTATTTACAAAAGCAAGTAGGAAGATAATAAATAAAACAGGAAATTTAATATATATTTGAACCTTATATAGACTACTAAAATTTTGTTTCATGTGAAGGAGTAGGGGGAAATAATATTTATGAAATTTCTGTTCGGAAAAATTATGAAAAGCAACCTGCATACATTTTGTTGGAATTCGATCCAGGACATATTTTATGACATTGCAGTTTCTTCTTTCCTTTTATTAGCTTTTTCACTATAAAAATTTACTTTTTGCTATTTTTAATCGTTTTTTGAAAAATGAACTATTAACTTTTGATAGGGAAATATAGCTGAAATTTTGGTATTGGCGTAAACATTATTCTGAATTGATTTCAAACAAAATATATAGGTGTAGGTCGCTATTCATAACCTTTAAAACATTCATGATTGATATTACAAACTCGAAATTAAGTTTAGAAATTTAAGATTTTGTTTGAGTATTCTTTAATAGAAAAAAAATTTCAGCGTGATAGAAAGATTATATTAAAAAGGATGAATATGAATCTGGGAATTAATTTAACGTTAGATGATCCATGAAACTTTGAGTTTACTTTATTATGAACGATGTTCGAATAAAGAGAGATGGTTCTTTTTTCCACAGCTTTATATTTAATTTAAAACTGAAAAGTCGTCTTAAATAGTGTTGAAAAGTACACTTTGACATTCTTTTTTCATAATAAGACCGTATTTATTCTTAAAGAATTCTAACTATAGTAGGTAACTAAGTGTCTTAGAATCGATATTATACATAAATAATGAAGATTGTTGTGTATGAAACTTAGATTAAAATAAGGATGTAAGAAAACATCTTTTTATTGAAAAAATACAGTGTGATCAAATACATGTTTGTACAGGTATCATATAATAGCAATTCTACGTTTTCATAAAATGCAATAAATAATATGCTGTTTCGTTTGTACGCTGATGAAAATATCAGTAGGTTAAACAATTTTTAATTGCATAGTTATATAGCTCTGTAAGATATAGAAATTATTTGTTTTGAAGTAAACTTAAATTGCTCGTATCACAATAAGGAGTTAGGTATGATTTATTTCTACATGAGCAGAAATTGATAAGGAAGAGTTTAGTTAAATTTAATAAACAAAAAAATGTTTTTAAGATAACTTCATTTTTAAAGGATAATTTAAGTAAACAATTATTTTTGTTCGAAACGAACACCTGTCAGTACAATTCACTTTCTTTAAAATATTGTGCTTTGAATTCTCTGTAGTTCCTTGAACTGACGTAATTTAATGTGGAATCTTTCTAAGGCTACAAGAACTTCTGTTTTATTAGCTGGTTCTTCCCCTCACTCAAAATTTTCTCACTTTCAAGCTTTTCTTTTTAAAAAAATTATTTTCATGTTAGCCTGCGAACATGCTACAACGTTGTTATTGATATCTATGTCCTCATTTATGTAAGGAATTATACGTTCAGTCTCATCTACCATTTCATACGAATTCAATAAATAATCACCGTCAAAGAACTTATTTTCGACTTTATTTTGTTAGCTACCAGACACAAACCCTGCATGTTCCAAGACCTTTCCACAGCGATGAATTAGCCGATGTAGATTTGAATTTGCGATGAATAGACGACGGTTTAATTGTATTGCCGGTCTATGAGAGCTAGACGTTGTTCAAGAAAATTGTCGACTCATCCGGAGTGACGACCTTTCGGGGTTTTATTGAATATAGATAATCAAATCAATGAAATTACAATCCAGGCGCATGCAATGCTACCAGCGCTTTAAATTGATTGCATTCTTTAATACCAATGACGAGTTCCTATAATCAAATTTATAGTTAGTTCCTTACACACCCTTGCATAATATCTACGCTAAGCCTTTTTACTTACGAATGTCTGTTGATGTCAAAGTGTTAATCATATTTCACATCTTACTCATTTTTATATGATACTGTATTAATCCGTGACTCACGTCCTACTTCAGACCCATCAACGCCGAACACCGGCGACTTCCGGTAGAGTGAGCTGCGAGAATATTCCAGAAGAACTCGAACAACTTCTGGTAAAGGGTTGCACGAACATTCCAGAAGGAGAGTGACTTCGGACGATGATAGAATCAGACGAGAATGACAGACGGCCATCCCTTCTTTTTTAAAATATGTTTGTAACTGCCCTTAACTGTTATTGTTTAATCAAATGCTTTACCTTTTAAAGAATTTATCAGTGGTCCTTAAAGCCATGTTACACTCCCACTGAACTTCACACACACTCACGCACATACCACCACCATATACTATATCACCATATAAATCACCAATAAATAATACGGCAAAAAGCCGTTGAGAACAAAAGAAGGAAATAAGAAATTCACTACCAGATAATTCTTTTTAGGCTGATAGGTAGGGAGTTGAATTTACCTCGCTCTGGAGCAACACAAAGGGCTATTCGCGACGGTCCGGGATCAATCCCAAAGAGAAATATCAAAAAACGTTTTTACGAAAAACAGAAATAGAGAGAATTAAGGAATAGGAGTGAGCTCATACACTTCGATTCCTTAATTTTCACTTAATTCCTTAATTAACAGAAATTGTAAAACTCGTTTTCCTAATGTGGCTTCGGATCTTTGCCTTCGGGATTGATCCCGGATCGTCTCCAATAGCCCGTTGGGTAGCTCAAGTGCGACGCAAATTCAATTGTCTGCCTACCTACCTCCTAATCTGGCGCGCTGGCAGTTAATTCCCTCATGACCGTCACATTAATATCACCAACTTCCAAAGCGAAAAGAATCGAAAGTTCTTGAAAAATACTTACGAGATACAAAAAGAAAGTAATCCCTTTAAACATTCCCAACGAGACTTTCAGCAAACATTAAAAGAATTTCATTTTGACAGCCCTAAGCTTTGGCTGAAGAACCCTAACTGAATAAAACCCCGCGAATTCACCGTCCAAGAGGTGATGGTAAAACTGATAAACGTCTGAGGCATTCCGTTTCAGCCTTAGTTAGATTACGGCATTTTACCCTTCCTTTCATTCATGATTACGTTCTTAGTTGAATTACCCCCTTCACACAGAAGCGATGGAGATGAAAGGCCTTTCGTTATATTCCTCCCCCTGGATTCCTCGGGTTTTGTGCTTTATGAAGTGACAATTATGTCGAAAAGAAAAGGGCCCCGATTTGAATCCATTTAATTAATTAGACGACTTAGTGTGCCGGGAGTCTCCTTCTGACTGTTACTCTGCAACACCAGAATGGAAGGTAATAAAATTATGCCGATTTGATGGTGCAGGTGTTTTGACATCTGATTTCGTAATCCAAAGATTCTTCATGAGTATAAATCAATGGGAGTCTGTTGTTCTTTGCCAGAAGATAGAATAACCATTCACGCAAAGGTATATAAATAAATATATATATATATATATATACATATACATATATATATATATATATATAATAAACAATCAATCAATCAAACATATAGAACATTAAAACGCAAAGCAGCTGAAATGCCGACCAGCGAAATGCCAAAAGGTCAAAAAAGTCAAATGGCTAGAAAGTCGACCTCAGAAGACAGAAAGGAGAACTGTCCATGCTTGCGCGCTGAAGCTGCAGACAAACATGGATAGCAATATAATTCGATATCACAAATAAAATATTTTCTCTTCTGTGGTTTTGATTTCTGGTCTTTGTTTTCTAGTTTTGCCTTTCTGTTTATGGTGTTTGGAGGGGTGTGTGGGCTACTTTTGGTTAATTGCCACCCACAAAAATTGCCACCAGTAGAAAACGCCATATTGTGTTGACTGGGTGAGGCTCCTCCCTGATGACGCCCTCCTCCATCAACACTTAATTTTTTCGAAGTTTTCTTGGTGCTCTTGTGTTTAAATTCCTGGATATCCTTTTGTTTTGTGATATTGAATTATATATACATATATATACATATACATATATATACATATACATATATATATACATATATATATACATATATATACATATATATACATATATATACATATATATACATATATATACATATATACACTGCTGGCCACCCAAATTGCAACACCAAGAAAGACAAGAGATATCACAACAAAATTTATTTTGTAGGTAACATGTTGACCAAGTATCAAATGATTAAATTTATAGACTTCTGTGAAGTGTGGTTCCTGCCAAAATCAGTAGCCAGAGTAGCCGCCATTGTTGGAGATCACCGCTGCCACACGCCTCGGCATTGATTCAAAGAGACTTTGGATGTGTTCTTGGGGTACAGCAGACCAAGCAGCTTCCACACGTTGCCAAAGTTGATCTGGTGTGGCAGCTGGGGATGTATTCTGGGTCAATCGTTGAGCAACCATGGACCACATGTTTTCCATCGGCGAAAGATCCGGAGAGCGAGGTGGCCAAGGAAGCAATTCAATCTGGCGATTGACGAAGAACCCTTGGACAATGCATACCACGTGTGGTCGCGCATTATCCTGTTGAAATATGGCTGTGGGCAAGCCCTGAAGGTAAGGAAGGACAACTGGCTCCAACACCTCGGAGATGTAGCGCTGGCTGTTTAAAGTACCGGCAATGCGTACTAGAGGAGTGCGAGAGTGATATCCAATACCGCCCCATACCATAATACCCGGTGCAGGACCAGTGTGGCGGTGCATAACGCAGCTGTTCAGCATCCTCTCTCCACGGTGTCTCCAGACTCGAATCCGACCATCGTGGTGTTGCAGACAGAAGCGTGACTCGTCAGAAAGACAATTTCATTCCATTCTGCCGTCCACATCCTTCTTTCATCGCACCATTGGCGGCGGAAACGTCTGTGGGTAGACGAAGCAATGGACGTCTTGCGGACAGACCACTCTGCTGTAAACGGCGTCGAATGGTACGCGCAGACACTGGATGATGCGGTACAGACTGAATGTGCTGTGCTATGGTTCGTGATGTGGCTGAGCGATCCGTCACTGCCATACGCACAATATGCCTATCATCACGTGAAGTGGTGCACTGAGGTGGATGCGATCGAACACGTCGGTCCGTCGTACCCTCCTGCATCCAACGATCACATATCCGCATTACAGTTGTTTGGTTTCGTCCAACACGACTACCGATTTCCCTGAAAGATAATCCACAATCTCGGTAGGCCACTATCCTTCCTCTGTCGAACTCGGATACTTGATCAAAAGATGATCGCTGTTTTCTACGAGGCATAATTGATCGTTTTTTTGAAAAAACCACAAGAAAAACACAATTGCTGTACTTGAAATCGTCGAAATCTCCAAGCCTTAAATAGCGCTTTGAAGTGGCGCCACAGGCGCGCGTGATGTGCGTCTGCGCTGAAATTCTAATCATTTGCATATCTCACCTCCGCTAATGCATGTTGTAAATTTCATATTATTTGCATGCTTCCTTCAGGGTGTTGCATTTACGGTGGCCAGCAGTGTATATACAGGGTGCAACGCAAAGTCCATACCCGGCCTTTATTTTCGCAACCGTTGGTCGTAAACATATACTTCCAATTACAAAAATGTTTCAAATGAGATGAACGTTCATGTTATGACACTTTGAAATTTAAAAAACCAATTTTGTAAAAATTACAAAATCTAACTTTTTATACAGTCCCCCGTTCCTTATAGTGATATTTAATAAAAGTTTGCACTCATCCTAACAAATGTAACAGAAAAAATTTCACTTCTGTGTGACAAAAATTGACCGAGATATTTAATTTCAAAGTTTGGGATTTTTTCAGATTTGTTTAGCCTTCATTGAGGGGTCGGTTAAAATATAAATTGGAATAATTCTAGATTGAAATCAGGGTGCAACGCCCCTTTTACGGCGAAAGGGGGGATCCCCGACCACAAACGATGGGTGCATGTATAGTAAAGTGGACATGCCCGATTCACTGAAAGCGGTCGCAGCGCCCCTAGTGGCGAAACACGGAAGTTTGGAAATCTAACTCGCACAAGTTACATACAAGCATACAGAGGAAAACAATACATAATTCGAGTAACAATACATAATTCGGAAAACAATGCATTCGAGTGAAGTGCTGGGATACGCCCTTGAAAATCCACACCTAAACACGGTGGAAATAAGCGAGGCATATGGATACACGCGTCAACATATTTGGCGATTGTTACATGCTCATGGTGCGCTTCCATACCGTCCGCTACTGGTACAAGCATTGATGCCTGGTGACGACGCACGAAGATTTGACTTTTGTAATTTTCTGCTCAACACGTTGCACGACGTATGTTTTCCGGCATACTGTGATGAGTCACAATTCACACGGGATGGCATCGTCAACACCCACAATGTGCATTACTGGGCTCTGGAAAACCCTCACATGGGACGCACAGCACGACAACAGGTGAGCTGGTTAAAGAATGTGTGGTGCGGTATATGGGGAACCCAGATTGTTGGGCCCATCTTCTACGACGGGACCTTAACGGGCAATCGTTACCTGCACCTGTTACAAGACACGGTACGTGACTGGTATGAACAGCTGCCTCTCCGAGATGCATGTCGTGTGTGGTTCCAACATGATGGGGCCCTCCGCATAAAGCAGCAAACGTTCGTGCGTATCTAGCCACCGAATTCGTCCAACAGATCATCGGATATGGTGGTCGGGTACAGTGGCCACCGCGTTCGCCGGACTTGACTCCCATGTACTTCTACTACTGGGATTACGTCAAGGAACAGATCTATGCGACTGAGCCAACCTCTCTGGATGATCTGAAACAGCGTATAGCCTTACTTGTCGCACAGTTACACCAGCTATGCTCCAACGCGTCCACGATTGAGTACTGTCACGCATTCAATTTTGCATTGCCACCCGCCAATGGGGAACATTTTGAGCAATATCTCCAGTAGATTTCTCCAGTTTATGTATTGTTTTCCGCTGTATGCTTGTCTGTAACTTGTGCGAGTTAGATTTCCAAACTTTCCACTGGGTTGTTTCGCCACTGGGGGGGGGGGGCGCTGCGACCACTTTCAGTGAATTGGGCATGTCCACTTTACTATACATGCACCCATCGTTTGTCGTCGGGGAACCCCCCCTTTCGCCGTAAAAGGGGCGTTGCACCCTGATTTCAATCTCGAATTATTCCAATTTATATTTTAACCGACCCCTCAATGAAGGCAAAACAAATCTGAAAAAATCTCAAATTTTGAAATTAAATATCTCGGTCAATTTTTGTCACACAGAAGTGAAACTTTTTGTGTTACATTTGTTAGGATGAGTGCAAACTTTTACTAAATATCACTATAAGGAACGGGGGACTGTATAAAAAGTTAGATTTTACAAAATTTATTTTTTTTATTTCAAAATGCCACAACATGGATGTTTACCTCATTTGAAACATATTTGTAATTGGAGGTATATGTCTACGACCAACGGTTGCGAAAATAAAGGCCGGGTACGGACTTTGCGTTGAACCCTGTATATACATATATACACATATATATATACATATACATATATACATATATATACATATATATACATATATATATAAATATATATACGTATAAATATATATAAATATATATACGTATACATAAACATACATATATATATACATATATACATATATATACACATACATACATATGTATACACATATATACATACTTATATATATACAAAATGTCCATGCACGAATTAAAATCATAGTATCAAAAGTAACCACAAATTCAAAACGGGCACAAACACAATACTGGACTATAAAACAGTACAAGATGGAACAAGGATGTATTAGTTTACCCATATCAATAAAGAAAGATCAGTCAGAACCAGCAATTAGAACAGCCAGCCACACTTCGCATGAAGATCGTCACAAATGTCATTTATAACACCCTCCAAAATTTTAATACTATGGGACACAGTTATGAATCATATTTTTAGTATATTAATAGTGTGTTGAAAGTGTCGCGGTGAGAGTGCTCAATAATATAGTAAAATAAAATAATTGCGTTCGATTACTGCTTTAAAGTTAAAAATAAATATACATAAGTGTTCAATTCCTGCTATTAAGAATTGATAGTGTTAAATTTCTTCTTTAAAGAATTAATAGTGTTCAATTCCTGCTTTTTTGAATTGATAGTCAACAAGTACGTCCCCAAAAATAATACACCATTAGGGTTAATAAACTGTTAAATAATTTTTGTATTGTTAAATCTTTCAAAAATAATTCTGTCGAAAGGGGAAGGGTACATTACATTGAAAAAGAAAGTTAAATTTAGAATTACAAATTTTGTCGAAACGCACCAATTGACTAGCAATTGTAATTTAATAAATGTTTTTAGAAATATTCGAGTCCCAATAAATTAATTTAATAACCGGAATTTTAAAATAATATCTTTTGTCATAAAAGTTAATATCAATTTTATTGTTCATAATAGATATATTCAAGTCTAAGAAGTCGGCTTTATTATTATCTGAATTTATTTTTGATAAGTACAATTCATCTGAATATATTGATTTCCCTAAGTTAATAAAATTACTGTTATTAAAAACAATTAAATCATCTATATATCTGAAAGCAGAATTTATTGGTAGACAGAAACTTTTTCGAAATAATGTAAAAATAAATTGTCAAGAATGGAAGAAAAGTTAGAACCTTGGGGTATACCTTTAATTTGAGTACAAGTCAGTTGTGATGTGCACAATTTTCTTGGTACGAAGAGACAACTTAATTTTGTTCCAGGACCACATTCAAAATTTCTCCTAATTTCCTTTTTAAAGTGGTCAGACATAAGGTGCAGAATTGATTTTACAAATTTTATTCCTTCACAGTATGGAATATTAAATGGTTTTTGTTCTAAAAAATATCATTTTTTGACTTGTTCTGTTATTCCTGCCCATCAAAGATATGCTCACCGTTATAAATGAAAATATTGAAAATAAAGTAATTTACCAAAACCTTCCATTCCTCAAAATCAATAGTAATTAAATCATGACAATAATAATTTAGTACATCTTCCAGTTTGCCAAGTGGCATGCTGGTAAATAGGTCTTTAAAGTCATAGGTAGTATGTTATGAATATTATTATTTATGCAATTGTAAACATCATTATTATGATTAGTAATCCAGGTATAACCTTCATTTATAGTATTGAGGAGAATTTTTAAATATTTACAAAGTAAGATTCAGTGTTTAATCATATAGGTATTTATACCAAAGGTGATAAAACGAAATTTAATAGGATTTTTATGAAATTTAAGAAAAATAGTAATGTATGGTAAAGTAATATGCTGATTAGAAATCTCTTTGTCAGTGCATCGATTTTTAACTTCATGGAAAATACAATTAAAACTCTAGCGCCTGGCAAGAAGGACCTACCTGCTCTGTATATGGGGGTTTTAGGGGACCCCCATGGATTGAAATCAAGTTACCCTAACAATGACAGTTTTGACCCTTCGAATAAACTTAATTTTTATAAATGTTGCTATAAACGCTGTAGGACTTGCCCTCAGTTGGTTAGTTCTAATGGTAATTAACCGTAATTAACCGCAGCTCTGCTTCGCCCGCATATAAAGCCTCAAATGTCATATATTATCTGAAATGCAGCCTATGTGGTATGGGTTACATAGTCAAACCACTAACTCTTTGAACATACGTTTAAACTTACACCGCTCTAATATTAAAAGCGATAACCCCTATTCCCTTTTAACCTAGAGTTCCATCATTGCTCATTACATGGTTTTAGTAATGCAAAAATTACTATACTTGAAATTATTAACAACACTAAACTAAGACAGGCTAAAGAAAATCTCTACATAGTAAAATATAAAACACTTGCGCCTAAGGTTTAAATGATTTATTTTAAAATACGCAGGTTAATTTATGTAACTGTAATACTTACACGTTATTCCATACATTAAGAAAGAAAACAAATAGGGGATGTTGGGGCAGTGGTATTAATAAGAAACCAAAATTCTCTGATAATAATAAACAGTTCACAGACTTTACAAAAACCGTAAAAACTTTAGAAAAACATTTTGTTGAACATTTTATCTTTAAATCCTTAAAATTTTTTATTTCCTCTATGAATAATGGAACCTCTAGTAAGTTTAAGAAATTACTCACAACCCTAGACTCCATAAATCCTCATTTTCTACTATTACTGCATGGCATTTACAAAGCTAGACTTTATAAAATGAATATGAAAAAGTTATTAGTAATGATAATCTAATTTATATGACAATAGGATTTAAGCACCCAATTTTTGATAAATTCAAATTTTAATAAAACTGTAAATAACTCAATGAATATTTTCTCCATAAAATTTCATAGTATAAAAAATGCCTTAAATATGATATACCTTTGAGCAGAAAAATATTCAATTATAATCATTTTTGAAGTAAGGATAATTTATATAGAGATAAACTGTGAATGCTTTTGCAATAACATAAATTATAGGCCATATTTAAACGATAGCTAAGAACATTTTATAACTGGTAATCTTGGAATTATTGATAATGTAAAATTAAGGGAATTAATATATAAAGGTACTAAATTCAGACTTATCTATAACATAAAAAGAAGTTCTATACTTAAAAGTTTCCTTGAAGACATTGATAATTTCTGTATTATGTCTTCCATTAAATTAAATACACCTATTTACCTTTTCACAACGGAAATTGAAACTCTATAATGAGTAAAATTTTTATAAATAAAAATCTCCCATCTTTTGGAAACGATAACGATAACTATAAGATAATAGTCCAAACCATTAAATACTTACAAAATAAATTCGCCATTACACCAACAGATAAAGCATCAGGTAACCATACCTATCCATTTGCAAAAAACTATATTTAAATTTACTTGATACTGAGCTTAAAAGTTCTGATACTTATAAGTACTGCAAATCTACATATAATACAATTATTAAAAAATCACGTATTTAAATAAAAGATTACAATTTTCTAATCACCATATTATTTTACCATGCATTACTATTTTCCCTAAATTTCATAAAATTTAATTAAGTTTCGTTTTATCACTTGTGGTACAAATACTTATATGACTGAACACGGAATCTTACTTTAAAATATTTAGATATTATCTTCAATACCATAATTGAAGGTTATACCTGGATTACTAATGATAAAAATAATGTTTACAATTATATAAATATTAATAATATTAATAACATACTAACCTATGACTTTAAAGACCTATTTACCAGCATACCACTTGGCAAACTGAAAGATGTACTAAATTATTATTATCATGATTTTAAAAATTTAATTACTATTGATTTTGAGGAATGGGAGTTTTTGGTAAATTACTCCGTTTTCAATAATTTCATTTATAATGATGAGCAAAAATGCAAATTAAGGGTATACTCCAAGGTTCTAACTTTTTTCCATTCTTGACAATTTATTTTTACCCCCACATTACTTCGAAAAACATTTTTGCCTACCAATAAATTCTGCTTTCAGATATGCAGATGATTTAATTGTTTTTAATAACAGTAATTTTACTAACTTATGGAAATCAATATACCCAGATGAATTGTACTTATCAGAAACAAATTCAGATAATAATAAAGCCAACTTCTTAGACATGAATATATCTAATATGAACAATGAAATTGATCTTAACTTTTATGACAAAAGAGATTATTTTAAATTTTCGGTTACTAAATTAATTTATTGGACAAATATTTCTAAAAATATTTATTAAAATACAATTGCTAGTCAAATGGTACGTTTCAATAAAATTTGTAATCTTAAATTTAACTTTCTTTTTCAATGTTTTGTGTCCTTCTCTTTCGATAGAATTATTTTTGAAAGATTTAACAGTACTAAAAATTATTTAACAAATGATTAACCTTAATGGCTTATTATTTTTGGGACATACTTGTTGACTATCAATTCTAAAAAGCAGAAATTGAACACTATCAATAACTAATTCATCCTTGTTCCTTTTTGAAGTGTTTTATGGTCCAGTATTGTGTGTGCTGGCTTTAAATTTGTTGTTTCTTTTGGTATTCTGATTTTAATTCTGCATGGACGTTTTGCCTAATTTGCCTTTTTGCTTTTGTTCGTAATGGGGTTTGTGCGTGTGGGCAACTTTTGGAATACTGCTACCCACACGCAGAAAACACCATCTTGTGTTATCTGGGTCAGGCTCCTCCCTGATGATATCCTGATCCACCAACACCGTTGAATTTTTTGAAATATTCTTATAATTTCCCTTTGGTTTTCTCTAATTGATACTTCGGCGCGCATACATGGACAGATCTGATTTTTGTTTGACTAATGTTTATACCCTTGTTTTTTAGCTTTTCAGCTGTTTGACACTTAAGTTTTGCATTTTTTACTCTTTAGTGTTTTGTGTATTTGAAATTTTTTGATTATATATATAACCTTCTCTTTGTGTGTACGTCTATTTACTTTACGTTCTTTGGCATAGCTTGATCATATATGGGTCTAGCGTCATTAAACCCAACCAACCTTTTGATATATATATGCCAAGCATTTTGTAGTATAGAAACAGTATTTCAGTTGGAACAATTGAACACACACATTTATCATAAAATGTATTTTATGATAAATGTGTGTGTTCAATTGTTCCAACCATAAAATGTATTTTACAATTAATGTATTACACAATTTTTCCCTTCTAATAAAATGTATTTTATGATAAGGTTGGTTTGGGGTTTTGTGGCGCAAGGGCAAAGCTGGGACAAACACGACAATGTCAAGTAAAAAATGTCCCGAAAGAAAAAAACAGGAATTTTGGAACAGTAGTGGGATGAAAGCAAAAGTAGATAGCTTGGGTGTATCCCTGGAGTATGACCCCCGTGTTTAGTAAAGATAGGAAACCCCCCATGGGAAAAGAAAAAAAATCACTCGGGTACCTCGGGTCCGGGATGCCCGACCACACTAAAGGCGATGTGTCCCTGAGGGCTCCATGAAATGAAAAAGAGTAAAGTTTGAAATTAAAATTTAATTCTGTAAAGAAAAAAGGGGTTACCCTAATTCTTAATTTAAGTATTACAATTGCTTTTATGTGCTTTGATCTCGCAACGAAAACGCCTTTAAAAATTTCAAGATCGTTCTGAATTATATATTTAATGGTATGTAAAAAATCAATGTAGTATGTCGCTGTCTTTAGCTTAGGTAATATATGTAATGTTTTCTAGAGTTGAATAATTACAGAAATAAAAGAATATATTTAACATGGTTCTGTGAAATCGAAAACGACAGATAAATATTTGGAAGCTGAAAACAAAACGAGGAGAAAATATCTTGCGGGTTGTTTTTACCCTAGGAAAGTTCTTGGCACACAATTAGATGTGACAGTAAGAATATATAATACCGTTAATACTTCTTTTGCTAGAAACATATTTGTCTCAATTTTTATGAATGTCGTATGATTCAAAAGTCACATTGGAATTCTTGTATTAGTTTTAACGGAACGTACTTTTTATACTGGTTTCATAGCTAAATAGAAATTTATCTATGAGATGCTGTTTTATAGTATACCTTCCCATTGACACGAAAATGTGGACTTACTCGAGGGAGGAAATATACATTTAGTTTTTAACTGATTTTAAACATAATATTGCATTAAATCAGAAAACAGGAAATTAAATCAATCATATTATTTTGGACGAATCATTTAAAAACTTAGAAAACAACTAAATCTAATCAGTCATGAAAGTACAAATGTGAAGTGTAGTGTGACAAAGTATGAGAGGTATTTTCTGTCAAGCTAAATGTAGGTGACGGTAGCTTTTCCTGTACTTATTCGAAACATATAATCACTTGGCTTGTTTTTCGAAAATGCTATCAGAACGTCACCAGTAAAAATTCCAGAGAATTCTGAATTGATATAAGATATAATTTTGATCAAACACCGATTAGATTAAACACCAAACGTCCTTAAAACGGCGATAAACTACATTTTAAGGTAATCACGATATGTATCATACGAGGGCATTTGGGTATCGGAAGTAAAATATCCTCTCATCCGTCTGATTTGTTTGTTTATACTGAAATTCCCTCTGAAGTTCAGGGCCGCTGTAGCCCAATTGGAAGAGTAACGGATTATCAACCAGAGGATTGCGAGTTCGAATCCAACTAAAGACCGTCGTGTATAAAGGGGGTTAGTGCCGTTAAATCTGTCGTGGTCTCAAATGTTTTCATGTTGGCGTAGTGTGGAAGTATGGAGAATGGGGTGCCAGATCAGGTGTGACCTCGTCATTTGACCGTGGTTCAAAATTACGTGATGTTGTCCTTGGATTTTTACCTTCGGGTTTGATTCCGGACCGTCTCCAATTGCCCGTGGTGATGCTCCAGTGCGACGTTAATTAAAACACCTACCTACCTCTATTACTTGATATTGTATGTCTTGTGTCTGGCGCAGTATGACCAAATATGGCCCTTGCGCCATAAAATCACAACAAACCAACCAACCAACCTTTCCCACGCGCATATTATTTGCATATCTTTTCTTCGTTAGCAAATACATTGAAAGTGGGTGGGTTGGGTTTTATGGCACAAGGGACATATTTACACGTGCTGCGCCTGAACTTGACAGGAATCGAACTTGTGCCATCTAGAAGTCGCAGGTTGCTAGCGCAGTGGGCATACCTACTTCAACACGACGGCCTCATTGAAAGTTAAAGCTAAATTGATTATATCCACTATGCAGGTTGTTATACCAAATTTCTTATAGGAGGAAATAGTACGTTTCACAGGGGTGAGTATATATTTATTTAAAAAATATTTCTTTAAAATATTAATAAAGTGGATTTTTTAATGTTTGCTGATATAGTAATAAATTTTCTGACTTTGGAATTAATGCTCTTGAGAACATTTCCCATTCAATAATATAAAACATTTCCAACCTTTGTAATCAATGTACTATATCCGAAAAATGTTTAAAATAAATTAATTTATTCGGTTTGTGTTTGCTTTTATAACTGCGTCGACAATGGCTTGAAATAATAAAATAATATAGAGAACCTAAAAAAAATCTTTTTAAATCTTTTTCTGTCTTGGCTATGATTTATTACGTCAATTTGGATCACTATTTTGTCTAGTGTATTATACGATAAATAATGTTATGTAATGATAAAAAAAATTAAAATATGTTATTAAACTTTCATTTCTTGCTGAACAAAAACATGTAGTACTAACCCATCTCTAGAAGATTGAGAATTACGAATAAATAAATGAGGGATGAAGTTTAGAACTCAAATATCGTATTTAATGTGCTCTCTTATTATCAGATAAAGTTTTATTTAAGGAACACATTTCATAAACACAAAATTATTTTGAATCATTAAATTGATTTGTTAAAATATCATTTAAGCAAATCCCACGTATGTGAAACATTTATATGCGTTTTAGATAGACTTTTGTGATGAATGTAATATATTTTTTCTAAATACATCTAAATTTTTATTCGAATTGTATCACAAATATGGGAAATACTTGATTTTAACTATACAGTACTATATTGTGTTTGTTGAAAAAGCTTCTTTAATTAATATCACTTCTACTGTAATATTTTCAACGCGTCGTTTTGGAAGGAAAACGAAAGCCGTGTGTGAACAAATGTTGAATATAGTATTGCTTAGCTATTTTTAAGTATTCATTACTTTACCTTAGAAACGTTCGAGAAACCGAGAAAAGTGCAATACATCTTATTAATGAAATAGCATAAAAATCGAAAACTAAATTTAACTTTTTTCGATCAAATTCTAAACAATCAGCGCAGATGAAAATGTCCTTTTCGCGGAAACATCTGCTTGACACTCCTGATTTCCCTTTTCATGTAGCAAAAATAAAAGAAACGATAACAATAAACGCGACAGCTATGAAATACGCATTAGCCAACAAAATGAAATCATTAAACAAATAATCCTTCAGGTATAAGAGGGGACACTTTTTAATCTTTGCCTCTAATGTAGCACGTATTGAAAATAAAAACTATGCACATTCAAAATATCTCTTGTATTAAACGAATTTTTTTTAACATTGATGAATTTTCCCATCGAATGATTCAAAATACTTTTGTGTTTATGAAATGTGTTCCTTAAATAAAACTTTATCTGATAATAAGAGAGCACATTAAAGATGTGTACATCTGTTGAAAATCCTTTTATTCAGTTTTATGGATTTAGAGCTTTTAACATTATATTTAATAGTTTTCCCATGAATGTAGAAAGGAGACACTTTTTCAAAAACTTTAGTCACAAAAATTGCGAGTAGTAAACATTCTTTCCTTTGATAAATTTAAAATTTAGATTTACGCATGCTTGACTTATTTCAATATTTTTTAAACCAAATGTCTAACGGTGAACAAAATAGCTTAACAGTCTCAAGTATATAAGGCTTCAAAAATCTATATATGTGTGTTAAATAGGTGCCCATTATTGGTTCTCCTTATGTGGAAAGTTTTAACTTAGAAGCCCTATAGCTAACCTTTGAAGCTTGCCCAATTTCTTTTACTATTTTTTAACTTTATGCATCAGACTATGCTAAAATGTTTATTGAAACTGTCATTGACAAACAAGTCATTTTTCATTATACTTCAACACATATTTACTCTTTAAAACTTAAAATAAAAATTTGAATTTTTACTGCTATTTAATATAAAGGATATTTTATATTAAATAGCCTTAAATACCTATTTTAGGTAGGTAGCTAGTTAATTAACGTAGCCCTGGAGCAGCACAGCGGACTATTACCCTTTTTTAGGAAACAAATTATAAGGAATCTATTGATAAAATTTAATTAATACGGACAACTATTACTGCATTTAGGTTTAAAACCTCTAATTTCATAATTTGTTATTTTATAAAAATTTTCAAACTAACATTAAATATCCAATGTCTAATATAAACGTTTTTTCAAAGTAAGTGACAAATTACTAATGATTAAATGCCTGACAATATAATTTAAAAGACGTGTTTGGGCAAGCCCAATAAATATTTAATCGTTATGGGCATTCATGCATCTACTCTGTTATAAGCTGTTGCCATACGAGGCGTTAAAATGCCAACCGAATCAATTTTTCACCGAGCAGTCACGTGACTACTAGATGTTTTTTACGGCACTTGGACTTTTAAGAAAAGATTTTGAATGAAAAGTAGGTAGGTAAGTATTTAATTAACGTCGCACTGGAGAAACACAACGGGCTATTGGCGACGGTCCGGGATCATCCTCAGTATGAAAAGATCCGAGGACACCACCACGTAATTTTGAACCACGACGAGGTCGCAACTGAGCTGGCACCCCACTCCCCAAACTTCCACACCACGCCAACGTGTTTGAATGAAAGGAAACAGCATCGGACGTGCGACTTTACATATAGTTTCGCGCAGAAATGTCGGAAGACAGCTGAGTGTGTATATGCTTGAATCTGCTTAAGAATGTTAAGAACTACAAGGGAAATCCCAAATACTGTGTAGGTGAATTTAATTGGTTTCGCTTTTCTAGTACGGAAACATGCCTCGTCGCAAAACAAGACAGCATTATAAACAGTTGACAGAGTTCGAGACTAAGAATTCCTGAATTGAAAGAAAGCTGTTTGTCATTTCGTGATATTGATGCATGTTACGCGAAACGTGAATACAATTATGTGTACTTGGAGACAATAGACAGATGAAGATTCTACAAATCGTCGTGAGGGATCTGGAAAGGCCATGCTTTGTCATTTAATTGTATTTTTTTATTTGCAGCTTACCTTCTAGTCTACTCGGAACCTGGAGATCTCTTTACAGGATCAAAACCTCTGTAAGCTGTTGGAATACCAGAGATAAAATAATCAGCTGAGCCTCTACATTTGCCATAGGAACAATATTTCTAGGAGTGTGTTTCCTTCTCCAATCGCTGCAAAGTGTTTGATATAGTTACAAGATGTTTTGAAGTGCTTCCAGAAGCGGCGACGTTGGCTATAAATAAGATGCTTGGTAAAGGGTCTTATAAAAGTCAAGAGAGCAAATTGTGTTAATCGGCCATTTCATGTCAATCAACACAGCACTCAAACAGCACTTGATACCTCAAATTTTAAAAACAATTGGTGAGAATGTACTCTTTTGAAAGCAAATCAAAAACACGTTTTTGATTTGTCGTTTGATTTGTTTGAAAAATAACACAGAGGTGGTTATTTGGTTGATGTCATATTAAATGAATAATGTAACAGGTTGGTTTATTGGTAGTTGGTAGTTGAATTTACTTCGCACTGAAGCAACGCAACGGGCACTTGGCGACGATTCGGCCAGGGATTAATCCCGTAGTTAAAGATTCGAGGACAACCCCTAGTAATTTTGAATCACGGTCAGATAACGAGGTCAACGCCTGAGCTGTCACCCCACTCTCGAAACTTCCACACCACGTCAAGTGGGAAGAATAAGAAAATGGTCAGGACACACTCATTATGCGGGTGAGTAGTGGGTAGTTGAAAATTTATGTCGCACTGAGCAACACAACGGGCTGTTGGCGAGGGCTCTGGATCAATCCCGAAGGAAAAGATACACGGACAACCCATCGTAATTTTGAACCACGCTCAGATGATGAAGTCAATATCTGAGCATAATGTAATAAGAAAATATGGATGAAGAGATCGTTCATGAATTAACGTTGGATTATCAGATCCCGGTAAAGGATTTTCTGTTTGTTTATGTCGCTACTGATGTCGAAATGAAGCCCGAAGAGATTGAGCAAATCACGTGGTTGAAAGAGCCCGTGCTTGTAGTTCGACCAGAGATGATTATTTTGATTAATTCGGTAAACACCATGCAAAAGAATTTAATAAAAATTTTGTTATGATTTATTATCTATTTGTTTATTTGTGCCCATGCAAGGACATTCCTAGAATTCATATCATCTGCTAAATCTATTTTAATTTATTATTTAACTGCAATTTTAATGGAACGATAAAAAAATATTCACATTTTGAATACCAAAAAAAAATCGTTTGCTACAACTTTACTTGTTAGTATATGTTTTTCAACTGATTTACTCGATTTGTAGATATTTCTGTGATCAATGTAGAACATTCCATATCGAATAGATTCTAGTTGCGCCTTTATTTTTCAATTCCATAATTTATTTTACATGGAATATTCTACAATTAATGCTCTACATGGAATATTGTAGATAGATCACGGATCACAGAAAAAAACGAGTAACTCATAAGAAAAATATATACGAAAACGTAACGTAGTATCAGACGATTTTTTTCCGTATTCAAAATGTAAAGTATTTATCGTTCCAGTAAAGTTGCAGTTAAATAATAAATTAAAATACATTCAGCAGATTATTAGAATACTAGAAGCACTTTCCTCGTGCACAAATAAACAAATACATATATAATAAATCGTAACAAAATGTAAAAATAAATGTTTTATTTAAAAGCCATTCCGAAACAAAACGGTGGCTTCACATAAAAAACACCCTACCATAAGTAAAATTTCAACATTTGTGGTAATTTTACTAAAATTAAAAATAAAATCTGATAACTCCGAAACAATATGTGAACATAGACTCAATCCCAATATCTCAACCTCCCAACTAGAATTCATTTCAAAAATATTTCCATAAATTTCATCTGCAATCTCCATTTCATATTCTTTCGGACTCATCCGATAAAATAAGAGTACTTCGTTTTTAAAAGAGACAACACTTGCATCGGAATCGAGAGAAGAAATTCCAAATCCCCTTACTGGATGCCTCCCCGTATCTTTTCAAGTGGCACCAATCAAAGGCGAGCTCGCGTGACGCATGCGCAGTGCTCCCCCGAGCTTCTTTTCCGGAGTTGGCTCGGCCGGATGCTCCCAAACGCTCCGCGTTCCGGCAAAAGTCCCGGACATTCGCTTCGGCTGCTCCCGTGTTCCAAGCGAGTGACAGGGGACTTATAAACCACGTGTCGTCTTTTCTAAGTCTTGTGTGAGTTGGGGAGGATATTTGGATGGTAGCGACGGACTTTTTTGGCGTTTGTTGAGCGTCGTGGGAAAGATCGGTCTTCTGACTTCTCGGTGAGTTTGATTCTTTTTAAAAGTTGGATTTCTGTATTTTTAATGTTCGATAAAATATCTTTTTGTGTGTTAGAAAAAGTTTTAAAATTTCGTAATCAAGGATGAGAAAGAATATACTATTGAAATCAAAAGATACGCATATGTAACTGTTGTATCCGTTGTGGGTCAAAAGGAAGAAACAAATCCCGAGTCTCCAAAAACAAGACATTTATTAAATTGTATATTTAAATCTAGACCATGACCGATGAACTGCCCTCTATCCAATTTTCTGCCTATTTCTCTCTCTCGTCCATCAATATTTCACCAATTTTGATAATGTCGAGATATCTCGTCATCAAGATATCGACGATTTTTTTCTATCATGACGAGATCAAGATCTGGTCAGTCTTTTCAAATGACGAGATATCTTGTCCATCAAGATCTGGTCAGTTTTGCTAATGATGAGATTAATCGTCGAAACAATCACCACGAGACTCAAATGCGGCATATATGACTCGTACTGCTAGCCTCGTCTTTCAAAATACATACAACAGTAACGAAATTCAGAAATAATTGCTACTCATTTCAGATAATTTTATTGATAGTTATAGATATAGTTTCAGAGAGTTATAAAATTTGCGACGCTTGATAGAATTCAAAATCATCGGATTGTCCTATTAAAGTCTAAAACCCACCCACTAAATTTGATGATTGTGCCCCTCTGCCCTCCTTGTCATTTTGCACATATTTTCCCGCTCTTCTAACTTCCCCACAGCTTAGACGTCTCATTCCTAGATCCGTTATTCGTAATTCATCTTAAGAATGTATGCAAGTATATACCTCAATGAATCAATTTTTAATCTTCAACAAGACCCATGTCTGCTACCGTTAAATGTAATTTATATTAATAATAAATAATACGATATTTGACTGAACTTAGAATCTAATCATTAAAGTTAAAAATATCTATACAATTTTTTTATAAACAAGTGAGTAGTAAAACATTCTTGGCGAAGTCCTTATTTTTAATTTGTATTTATAACTCTATATTATTAATTTTATCAATGATTTACTTATTTACAAATGCCAGGTGTTTGACAACTAAGCCATTAGCCTCTTTTTTATAACTGAACTATACAATCAAAACTGTTATGGTTCGTTATTCATTGGTTGATGGATGGACGGTCCGGGATCAATCCCGAAGAGAAAGATACGAGGATAACACCTCGTAATTTTGAACCACCGTTATTCATTGGTTGTCCAGAATTACATAAGGTAC
This sequence comes from Meta bourneti, assembly GCA_933210815.1. Taxonomy (NCBI): domain Eukaryota; kingdom Metazoa; phylum Arthropoda; class Arachnida; order Araneae; family Tetragnathidae; genus Meta; species Meta bourneti. The sequence goes on along the minus strand of OW119930.1, from coordinate 54,124,454 downwards.
AATTAGGTAAATTCCTAAGTCCAATTATAAATAAATGGGCATTGGGGTAATCGTGTCCAATAAGAAAACGAATCAAAACAACAGCTGAACCACGAGGAAAACTTGGAGTTGTAGACTTTAATTCCACAAGGCTTCATTGAACATGTCTAATTTAATTTTTTATCAACTTCAAGAGTTCAAATTAAAATAAGTATGTGACGAATAGCAGATGGCACAACAGTCTTAACAAAATCTTTGATATTTATTTTCTCAACCTTCCAAGTGGTTTCGATAAGAAGTCTCATCCACCAAGATCTGACCAATTTTGATGAGTTAATTCCGATTTTTTTTATTACAAGATCAAGATCTGGTCAGTTTTCTTCAATTACCAGTCATTTCGTCTACCTAGATCTGGTCAGTTTTGCTACTGACGAGGAACCTCGTCGATACAGCCATCAGGAGGTAGGGTAAGGGGGTAGTTAATTAACGTCGCACTGGAGCAACACAACAGGCTATTGGAGACGGTCCAGGAGTAATTTCAAGGATCCAAGGACAACGCACCCCACTCCAAACTTCCACACCACGCCAACATGAGGACATTTGAGACCACGACAGATTCAACATGACGGTCTTTGTCTGGACCGAGCTTCGAACTCGCAACCCTCCGGTTGTTGATCCTTTGCTCTTTCAACTAAACTACTGCGGCACTGGAAGGGTAAGAAAAAAGTAGTGCTCAAAGAAATGTATCAACTTAGAAAATAGGGCTTCTTTGAAGTGGGGTTCCTTTCTTAGCTGGTGGGGTTTCCGATCATTCATTCGGAAACAGTATGGCTGGATAATATGAGGTGCAGATTTCGGAAGTTATGGACCTAAAAGACAGCAGCATGGCCTATTGATAATTTTTTAATCAGGAAAATTCGATATTTTTTAAAGAGCTTTTCCATATCGGTAACATTTTGTAGTTTAGAAAAATTCATTTCTTTCACATTCATATTTCATGCTCCTCAGAGTTCAAATTAGTCCTCTCTTTTGACGTCAACAATCATGCAGAATGATGCCAGAAACTGCCTTTTAAATTAATTTATTTGTGTTCTTTACCATTTACATCTTTTTTTCTCATTGTTCATATGCTCCTTGATTACATCTTCGCTCTTTATGCTTATTGTACTCGACGTAGTACAAATTAAATTTATTTTTAATATACGAATCTGAAACCACACCTCAATGTACAAAATCCAATAAAATAAGTTTCTGAGTTCTGTGTCTAATTTCATTCGCTAGAGGAGTTTCGTGATGCATGATCAAATCATTGGCAAAAGACGAATATAAATTAGGAACTTTTTGTGTAGCCTCATACGAGAATCAATTTTTATGAGAGGATTTTCTGTCAAGCTAAATGTAGGTTGCGGTAGTGCTGTTGTAGTGGAACTTACTTGTTGTTATTACGGACATGATGTCACTTGTCTTATTTTTAAATATTATTTCACCAATAAAAATTTCAAAGACTGCATTCCGAATGTGATAGAAAATTGGCTAAAGATTACACGCCAAACGTCAATCATAAGGCGATAAACCACACTTTATGGTAACCCCGATTTGTAAGCTGCCCCAGAACTTTTGGGTAACAGGAAAAAAAATCTTCGTTTTCTGTATGGTTTTTGTTTGTTTACACTGAAGCATCCATCTTATAGATAAAATAAATTAGATTTTTAATCTTTAACACAAAGCCAATGTTTCGTTTAAGTATTACATTTATGGTTGATTTGAGTTTTATGGCGCAAGATCCAGAAAAGGATAAGCTGCGCCAAACACAAGATAGAATGCATCTCCATAAAAAAGTTAAAATATTTATAGTAGTCAGACCAATATATATAAATAAAAGTATATATGAAATGTCAATTCAGATTAAAATACAAATAAAGCAATTAAGATTACATTTATGTATCATCCTGAAACATTTTGATGATTTCAGTATCAAAGATGCAAAATTTAATAATTATTAAATATCTACTACTACTACTAATATATTTTAATTTAAATTTAAGTTAATTAATGTTTAGACATTTTAATAATAGGCATTTCAAAAAATGTATAGACATTTTTAAATAAAATTTAGTTATACATTTAATTTATTGAAAAAATGAAATGCCTATTACTGATGAACGAACACAAAGTTATTACAACAAAATGAAATTCGTGATTAGAAACCTATTTCAATTTTCAAACACTGAAAATTTAGGTATAGTTGAATTTATATGGCACAGGGGCTATTCGCAACGGGCTATTCCCAACGGGCTATTCGCAACGGGCTATTAGCGACGGTCTGGGATTAATTACGAAGGGACGATTACGAGAACACCTCATAATTTGAACAACGGTGAAATGATGAGGTCAACACCTGAGCTGTCACCCCACTCTCCAAACTTCCTCACAACCTCAATGGGAAGGATGAGAATATGACCAGGATACACAAATCATGCGAGTCGGTAGTAGGTAATTGAATTTATGTCGCTCTGGAGCATCGTAATGGGCTATTGACTACGGCCAGGGATTAATCCCGTAGTTAAAGATTCGAGGACAACCCCCACGTAATTTTGAACCACGATCAGATGACGAGGTCAACACCCTGAGCTGTCACCCCACTCTCCAAACTTCCACATTACGTCAAGTGGGAAGAATAAGAAAATGGTCAGGACACACTCATTATGCGGGTGGTGCGTAGTGGGTAGTTGAATTTATGTCGCACTGAGCTATTGGCGAGGGACCAGGATAAATCCTGAAAAGAAAGATTTGAGGACAAGACATCGTAATTTTGAACTACGGGCATTTGACGAGGTTAACACCTGATCTGGCACCCCACTCTCCAAGCTTCCTCGCCACACTGGAATTGTACAGCAACACGCGATGGAGTAATGGTGTTCTCTAGTATGTCTATGATAGTTCATTAAATGGTTTATTGTGTATTCCTGTAATCGTGTGTTTGATCTCGAGCATCCGTCTATAAATCGTCGCTAAGTAATGGACAAGCACACAAGGCAGTTTTACACACATTAGAGAGAAATGCATCCAGGATAAGTTACAGCCCCCTAAGAACCAATCCAACCAACCTGCATCTATAGGACGGGTCTTAAAGCTTAGCTTTAAGATTTGTACCTGCTGCATTGAAGGTATAATCTCGAAGCCAAATTTAGTAGTCTTCATACAATAGCTCACAGATTAGCATATTTCCAGATATTTCAAATTAATGGAAAATTGCTTCGTAAAAATAATTACCTAAATTCCTTTTAAAAATAACAGCCTTTTAGTAAATAAATAAATATTTGACTCCGTAGTCCATCAGGGGGATATAATTATTGCTATTAGTGTATATTACTTATTTAGTGATACTATATTAATTCTATTTATATACAGGGTGTCCCAAAAAGGTTGTTCCGCGATTTATCTTTTTACCATTTGGAGATAAGTAGGCAATGTAAATTGCAAAAGTGCACCAAATAAGGTAAGTAATTAAGATATGTGAATAAAATTATCACGTGATAACAATTTAAGCGGATACAGTTTTTAATTTGTATACCACCCCTCTAGATAAAAATCCGAGATAGCAAAAATGTTCCTTACCTGTATCCCTATCGTTAGTAAAAAACCATATTTTTGTAGGTTGAATAGTAACGGAGATACAAGAGTTTCTATTTTAAGGGGGCCGTATCTAATCTAGAACGGAAACTGACCCATGGCCAAGAATGAAGAGCTAAGTTCTGCATTGCAGCAGATGGACAAATTTCCTTTTATTTTAATTTAAACCATTTTTTCTACAATATTTTTATTAAAGATTACATTGTCTACTATTATGCATTGCGATTTTCAACTGCAGTTGCAATACTACATTACTTTGCACAACGTTGCACTTTCTGACCGAAAAAAAATGCTTTTTAGCATTGTGTATGCGGTCCCTAATCTGACTGCTTGAACAGCTGTGCACAAGCGGTATCAGTCGACTTTTATGCGTCCTTATGCCTCCGTTACTGTTCAACCTACAGAAATGCAGTTTTTCTGCTAACGATAGGGATGCAGGTAAGGAACATTTCTGCCATCTCGGAATTTTATCTAGAGGGGTTGTATAAAAATTAAAAACTGTATCCGCTTAAATTATTATCACGTGATAATTTTATTCACATATCTTAATTACCTACCTTATTTGGTGCACTTTTGCAATTTACATTGCCTATCTATCTCCAAATGGTAAAAAGATAAATTGCGGAACAACCTTTTTGGGACACCCTGTATAGTAAAATATATATCGTGATTCACTACATTGTATACGGTTCTCCAACATAATTTCCTTTTCCTAGTCCGTTGAATCGGAAGAATTTTAAATGCAATATTAAACATTTAATTTGTGCTTTATTGGACATAATATTTAAAATGTAGGTAGGTAGGTAGTTAATTGACGTCGCACTGGAGCAACACAACGGGCATTGGCGATGGTCCAGGATCAATCCCGAATGGAAAGATCCAAGGATAACGCCTCGTAATTTTGAATCGCGATCAGATGACGAAAACAACACCCGAGTTGGTACCTCACTCTCCAAACTTCCACACCACGCCAAGGTGAGGATATTTGAGGCCAAGATACATTTAACGTGCTCTAGACCCCGTATTCACGACGGTCTTTGGCTGGACCGAATTCTGAACTCGAATCCCTCCGGTTGCTATTCCGATGCTCTGACAACTGGGCTACCGCGGTCAAATATATTTTAAAAAATTAGGCATCTTAGAAATCCCTGAGTAAATATTTATTTTGCCATTTGTGTTCCACAGGGCTGCTATTCAATTACTGAATACATTTCTCTTGAAATTAAATTTGCATCGCTTCTGTAGTATACTTTCTTACTGATGGACGAACCGCAAGTCTTAAAAATCCCGTGAAATTGGTACTTGAATCCATTTAACTGTACTAAAATTAAAGAATACCGACCGTAATACAAAGAATAAAGTACAAATATGAGGAGTGGTATCGGAGTAAATTATGATTACTGAATTTTTAGATATTTTTCCAGTAATGTTTTTTAAGTTTCTCGATACATTATAACTAAAAAAATCTGAGAATTGTTACACTTAATTCACTTAACACCTAAATAGATGACATGTAGCACATGAAACATATCTCAATTTACTTCAAATTGATATTGTACAGGAGAAAACATAACTCAGGTTAGAAGTAGTGTCTTAATTCACTTTCATTCTTAGCCAATTGCAAAACCCATCGCCAGAATTCATTTTTGAGGTTTTTCTTAATATCGTAGGGATTCATAAAAGTTCTCCATCTTGGTATTTTCAAATGAATCAAAATATTTCATAATGTATTTTTTGAACAGGATGTGTCCTATTCAAAAAGCTTAGGACTCATAAGGTCCTATGTTTTTTTGCTTTTGAGATTCACACGTTAGCATTGTAAAAACAAAGCTTTTGCAAGATTTTTATTATAATTATTGGCCTCAATATATCCAAAAATATTTAGAGCCTTTTTATTCTTTAAATTCATCTAGACATTTACATTGTATGTATGCTGGCGGATGCCGTTTATACTTACGCATATCATCCATTTTTTCAACTTTTTTTAAGAACTTTATCAACAATTGTGTATTTTAATGATAATAAAACACAAGAGGGTTTCAACAGTTAGACACATTTTAATTTATGTAATCAGTCGACTAAATTTGAACAATCATAAGCATCGACGAGGACAGGTTCGGTTTGGTTTGTCTCTAGTTATTGTTTGCTGCACAAGTGTTAATTAGACCAAATCAGAACAGGAACTTAGCCAGACGAAAATTGCTTTTACTTGATGGTTCAAACAATTGCCAGAAATATTCAGAACGTTTTTAAGACTGACCGGCCAGACTACACAGAGGGTGTAATATTACATGACAGGTGGTCGGAATGACTTTTGTTAGCCCCATAAGATCCTCAGGACAATCAAAATACAATTCATTCATAGAGAAAAACACAAGTTACAAAAATAAACAGGATCCAGTCCAGTTATAATTACAAAAGCCACCTTCATCTTGTATACGAAAAAAGAATACACAACTAAACAATGCACTCAATGATTGAAATAAACAAAATAATGTTACATAGACACTGTATCCCGTAGGACAATTTAACTACATAGACTAGGCGATTATAAGATTTATAGTAAGTATAGAGATCAGACCAATAGAAAACACAGTAAAGAAACTTGCATATACATACATAAAGATACACAATATAACCGATATTTAAAGTAGCACTGGAGCAACACAGTGGGCTATTAGTGACGGTCCGAGATCAATCCCGAACGGAAAGATGCGAGGACAACACCATGTAATTTTGAATCACAGTCAGATGACGAGGCAACACTTGAGTTGGCATCACACTCTCCAAACTTCCATACTACGCCAACGTGAGGACATTTGAAGCCCGGACAGATTTAACGTGCATCGATCCCCTTTGTACACGACGCATTTTGGTTTGATTCGCAATCCTCCGGTTGCCAATCCATTACTCTTCCAACTGGACTACCGCGGCCTTATAACCGTTAGAATTGTACAATGCTTTAGGTTAAATATTTGAATTTCTATACAGTTCATCAGTGAATACATATAGAGATTGATCAAAATTTTTGACTTTAAAAATCCAGTTTTTTTACAATAGGTCATTGGTTTATGCTTAAAATCATTTCAGTGTGAAAAAATCAGATTAAGCTAATAATTATATCTAATGTAGATATAATTAGCTAATTAGCATGCTTTTTGAACAGTGCTATCTCAAATTCTAATTTGTCCAGAAAGACAACTCCTGTTAGAAATTATTTATTATTTTTGATGTTTTGACCCTCAATCGAGTTGCTAGAGAGAATAGATTTTCTCTCTACAATTTTTTTCAACAAGGAAGTATAAAAATCAAGACTATTTCAGGAATTTTAGATTTAAAATTCAACTAAAAATTCATTTCTTAACTAATAACTCTGACTGAGGGTCAAAACATCCACTGTATTATATAGATTATAATGATACTAAAATAATTACAACAGATCGATTCATTATTGAGTTATCACTGTTTGAACGAAGCATCATATTTGAAAAACAGTTCTCAGAAATCGAGTTCAAAGTTTTGGAAACATGTTGGTCATGGTGACAATACCTAACAAAAAACCTTTGTAACTAGAAAAAACTATTTTGAATATTTACTAGATCTTGGGTATGGTTTGAAAGGTAAAAGGGTTGGAAAATATTTTGAAGCAATAAAAAAATATCGATATTCTGGTCAATTTTCGTGATTTCTAATGTAATTCACTTTAAACTGTCTAGGTTCTGTTAAATCAAGATGTTCTGCGAATTTACATTTAAATAAATAGAGATCCGTGTCATCAATTGAGAATATTTCAAAACTTCCCGTATAAACATTAAGAGGAAGTAGGGAGGAAACAGCATTAAGCCGGTTTACAAAGGGATATATATATATATATCCTTAAGCGCCACAGAATGTGGTTAAAGATACTCCAGAGTGGTCACGAGATTTCCGAGCATTGTCATATTGCATTGTCGTATTGTCGCATTGCATTTGCTTTTACCCCACAACACAGATGACTAAACATCCACATTCATTAGTTAAAAGAATCATAGGAGATTATATTCGAAGGTAAAGACTGGTTAGAAATCATACAAAGACAGCAGATTGCAAGGTGGCATTATGCTTGTGAACATTTCAGGGGTTGCTAAAAATGAAAGCAGTTTGTGAACAGCATTTATATTGGCCCTAATTTTAAAGTCTGACAATATCTGTAAGCTTACAGTTTCATAGTAAGTGCTCAAAATTGTGACAACCGACGGTAACAAGTCTGACAATATCGACAAGTGGATTTTTCAGTGCAAACTGGCCAACTCGCGTTGCCAAGTATCATCTCTGATACTTATTTTAATGCTAACTGTACGCATTATGTTCGCAATGAATGTAAGAGTACTCTAAATTAACTTAAATGATTTGTGTGACTTTTTATTTTAGCCCTCTTCACTTATCTTCGTATCAAAAACTACCGAGTAATATCCAGTTTCTGGGTTAACCTCTGAAACTGTCGCCAGCAAAAGACTATTTATTTTCCTACTTGGGTCTCCATTACCCCATGGAGTAATAGGGCAGATTTGTCTTGACGAGATATTTCGTCCTTTGCAAAATTTATCAGAAGTTGTATTCTGCAATCAAGATTATGTAGAAATGGGTCATTCCATGTCAAACCGCACAGAAAAGGGTCACTTTCGATTCGACCCTCTCCGATTTTTTTAAAGCTCGGCTAATTTATTTCCCAGCCATATATAAGAAATTAAGGGAATTTTTAGCTTCAAACTTGTAATAGTTCTTTATGTATATTAATTTGAGTTTGGAAAATTGGACAATTTTTCATTTTAGATTCACTAAATCTCTTGTAATCTCTCTCCGCCTGGACCTGATTGTCCAATCATACTGCATGAAGCTTATTTTGTAGAAAAATATACAGCCTTTATAATGACGTATCATATGACCTTTTAAGTGACCTTTCAATTTAAAGGTTATTCAATTTGACCTGACCTGAAGTTACAAAAAAAGTATATTTTTTTCTTCTAAAAATATGTTAAAAGTTCATTATTTTTTATCAGAAAGCAAAGAAAAGTAGTGTACCTTTTACATTATTTTCTAGAAAAATAAATAAAAATACGCTTTTTGTAATTGTAGGACAAAAGTCAAATTTAATTACCTTGAAATTATAAAGATCACTTAAAAGGCCATATTATACATCATTTGAAAGTTTGTGCATTTTGCTACTAAATAAGCTCTCATTCTGTATGATTGGACAATAAGGTCCAGAGGTACAGGGAGATTTAGTAAGTCTAAAATCATAAAAAATTGCCCATTTTTTCAAACTTAAAATTAATATACATAAAAAAACTATTGCAAGTTGGAAGCTACAAATTTCCAGAATTTCTTATATATGGTTGGGTAACTAATTAGCCGAGTTTAAAATAAATCGGGGGTGGTCGGGTTGTGGACTGTGCGGTTTGACATAGAAAGGTCCATATTTGAAATTTCATCTGCGGTAGATGTATAGTTTTTGCTATATTTTACTACTCACACACAAATTCATCCTTATATTTCATATAGCCCGTTGTACTGCTCCAGTGCGACGTTAATTAAATACCTACCTACCGTATATTTCATACGGACTGAAAATCGGTAGGTAGTCATTTAATTAGCCTCAAAGTAGAGCAACATAACGGGCTATTGGCGAAGGTTCGGGATCAACCCTGAATGAAAAGATCCGAGGACAACACCTCATAATTTTGAACCGCGGTCAGGTGACGAGGCAAAGTAGCACCCACTCTCCAAATCAAACTCCATGCCAACGTAAGAACATTTGGGGCTACGGCAGATTTAACGTGCACCAGCCCCTACCTTCACGACGGTCTCAGGTTGGTTAGAGTTTCGAACTCGCAACCCTTCGGTTGCCAATCCATTGCTCTTCCAACCAGGCTACCGCGGAGGAATGAAAATCGGAATAGCGAGAACAATAGGTAAGGGTCCGCTGATACCTTACACTACGTACAAAAATCTTGAACACTCTACTTTCTAGTTTCCTTTGCTCTTGGCCCCGTGTTTGCAGTCTCAGTACACAGACATCGAGATCTCTCGTGTCTTATTTCCCCATTCTCTCATTAACTAAGAAAAAATCGATTTCCGCCTCTTCCCTATTTTCGAAGAGTTCGGAATAGGCCAGATCTAATATGTTGGTAAGGAGAACGCTGATAATGAAGAATAAGAGAACAAATTTTCGGATATTGAAAAGAAAACATGGTAGTCTCGTATATAGATACGAGTTATGCATCTATACCCCGGAGGTTTGGTTGGTTTCTTTGGCGTTTTATGGGCGCAAGGGACATATTTGGCCAAGTTGCTCGAAACAGAAGGCAACGTCACAGTTGTGAAAGGGAAATAAAGGGATTGGTAGGTTGGTAATTGAATTAATACTGGAATAATAATAAATACTGGAGCAACACAACGGGCTTTTGGCTATTGCTACATTTCTAATATAGACATCCAAGAAAAATAGTTGGTAGGTAGTTAATTAACGTCACACTGGAGCAAGGCAACGGGATATTTACGACGGTCCGGGATCAACCCCGAAAGGAAAGGTCAGAGGTCAACACAGTAATTTGGAATCACGGTCTAATGACGAGGCCAACACCTAGGTTGACACCCCATTCTCCAAACTTCCACACCACGCCAACGTAAGAGAGATTGGGGAACAGAGTAATGGGATGAAAGGAGAAAAGGATCGCTTGGGTGTCCCAGGAGCGCGAACCCCGTATTTACTAAAGACAGTAAGTCCCAGGGAGAAAGATCAGATCGTTTGACTACCTCGGATTCGTGAAGCCCATGCACTCCTAATAGAGATGTGCATCTGGGGGCCCCATAAGGTTTGAATTTAACATTTAGTTATACACTTTTGTAGATAATGTATCTTCTTGTATTTTACGATTTTAAAAGTCAATGATTATAGTCGAAAATTAAGAACAGATATTTTTATTTATTTATCTATTCATTCATGCTGTCAAACACGGCTTCAGTAAGATGGCAGAGGAAAAACAGTAGTAATACAAGAAAACTGCATCATAAAAGCACGAAAAAAAGTTACATAGAACAATACTGCCTAATGAAAAAAATCACGATTGTAGCACAATCACAGAAAAAAGTCAAAAACTCAATTTTCAATCGTTAAAGTTATTAAATTACTAAAACACGTAAGATCGTCAAAGAAATTAGATTGTGGTTGAGGTAAACTATTAATCTATAATTGGGTTATTGGTAGATTTTTCAAATAATTTTTGCTGAAAAAAATTCCTGAAAAATAATCTTATTGCGCTCATTATAAGGGGAACAGGAATACTGCTCATTGACTATTTAACTTTAAAAAATGTGTGGCTGTAAATGGAAATATACATCTTAACTATTTTCAAACACATGCTTTCCAGAATCAGAAAAAATATTTTGATAGTTGATGTTCATTAATCTAATAATTCATTAATCATCTAATGGTTTATCATCCACTATTCAAGCTTTCGTTTTATATCTTAAACTTTTAAGTATTATCTCAAACTTTCAAGTATATACATATACTTGATCAAAATTCTGAACTGCGGTCAGATGACCAACACCTGAGCTGGCACCCCACTATCCAAACTTCCAGACCACACCAACGTGAGGACATTTGAGACCAAGACCGATTTTACTTGTACCAGCCCCCTCGTACACGACGGTCTGGTTGGATCTATTTTTGTATTCGTAACCCTCCGGTTGCTAATCCGAGACTTCCACCGCCCTTATTCATTTATTAAACGAGTATATCGAAATCTCATTTTTTTTTAAATAAAAAATAACCCATTACAAGGATTTTAATGAAACTAACTTTTCACTCAAAGTTAAGAAAATACACTTGAAGAGAACACTGAAATGGCGATTCTTCATTAAAAATAAAATTCTCAGCAACACAGCAAGTCCATACCTACAGCAGAGTTCCTTACCAAGACTGAACTTCGATCGAAAATGTTTTCCTTCTAGCAGTGGATGGAAAATAATGCATTCTCTTGATAAAATTGTGTGTGCTGATATATATATTTTAAAAACTCCTGTTTTTTTTAAAGCAAATACCTTCTCGACATAGATCCGTAAAAGTCCTCGAGAACCCAAAATAATCGAAAAGAACAGTCTGCGAATGTTCGAACGGTGCGTTTTACAACCAACGAAAGCGAAATAACCTTCTTTCGCTTTCGACAGTGGAAGATTCTATTCAATTGTGGTGGAAAGAGAAATAAACTCGAATCTCGAATTTAATGTGAAAAATTTCACAATCGGATTTAGTCGAGAAAATGCAGTGTTTTAGACTGGCGCGCAACCAGGAAGATAGTTGATGGGCTTTAGCCTACCCCCAAAGACATCAACTTGCAGTGGTGTGGCGGCCATAGAATGCCAAAGCTCGTTATCTATGACAAATTTTTTTAACGTGAATACCTCTCAGACAAGTCGAGCGTTATGAAAAAATGGGTCTAGCAATTTCTTTATTATCAACGCGAACCAAACCAACCTAGTGTCATTAGATAGCTGAGGGAATAAAGACTTGTTGTTGACCTTGAGTTCGGGAGCCGAGATAAGTGGGGAGGGAGGGGAGGTGTGGTGATTGGGGACTTTTGGGAATTTTTTTGGGATTGGGGATTTGCACCGCACAAACTTCAAATCAGTGTAACTGGGGGCTGTAAAGCACTACGACATAGAAGTTGGTCTCAAACAAAAACTAGTCAAGATATGTCGTTTAAAAACATCAGAAGTGAAATCAAAGGCAGTGTTGGTTGTGAATCTTTGGATCGCAGTTGAAAAATTTTAAAACTGCCACAATGTCGGCATATCTCGTCGAAAAGTCAAGCAGAAATACTTCAAAAACAATACGCGGAAGAGCAACTCAGCTTTCGATAAATACTGAATTGACTACTGAATTTATCTTTCACTTACTATACCCCAATAAATAATATACGCTAGCGAGACGTATTCATGTAAAACCTTGAGGCATTACTCCGACACAGCCTACGGGCAGCGGTAGCCCGTTTGGATGAGCAACGGATTAGCTACAGGAGGGGTACGAGCTCGAATCTACCCAAAGATCGTCGTGTACAAAGGGGTCTGGTGCACGTTAAATCTGTCGTGGCCTCCAACGTCCTCACTTTGGCGTGGTGTGGTAGTTTGGAGAGTGGGATGCCAGCTGAGGTGTGGCCTCGTCATCTGTTCGAGGTTCAAAACTACGTTCCGTTATCCTCGGATCTTTCCCTCCGGGTTCGACCCCGAACCGTCGCCAATAACACATTGTGTTGCTGCAGTGTGACGTTAAAAAGATACAAAAATACCGACACAGTCTACCAGATTTTTCAATTTGTCGGCGGAAAAATAGTAATCGATAAAATCTGAAGGAAAATCAACAATTGTTTAGCTTAAATCTAAGTGAGCCGTCAGTTTGTTTTTTGACGTTCTTGAATTTCACCACAAAAACGCAACCAGTGCATTCGGATAACCCGTCCTCTCAAACTGAAACGGTTTACTGCTCATCCCGTAAGTGGTATGTGGCAAACCATCGGCGCCGAGCAGATCTTGTGGAGGGAAGCATGCCGTCGTCATGCCCGGATTGGATGTTTGGGTTTTATGGCGCAAGGTCCAAACACGGAAAACAAGCGCAAGATGAAACAATAAAAATTATGTAGATATTAAAGTTTTAAAAGGAATGTGGGAAAATCCAGCGCGCAAGAATTTTCATTTAAATCAAAGTTGGTCAAAAACATATTGGAAAAATTGTATTAAAAATTAATGAATGCAAGTGATGATTTAAAACATGCTGTGTTATTGTGTCCCGATTGTATAGCAACATGAGTCGCCACGTCCGGATGACGATCCATAAGTTTATTTTTCACACCCGTAGTCCCTTGCCCTTGTCAGGGACTCTTCACATATCTGTAATAACTTTAATTGGTCAGATGGATTGTCTCCCGATTGTAGAAGGAAAAATCATCCCCAAGTTCTGGTAAGGTAAAATTCCACCGTTTTCCGTAATTTGACTACAAAACAGACGTTGGAATATGTGTCCCATTGGCTATGGGCTACCAAAAGTAAGGGGAGTGAAACAAGTTACAGGAGTTATATACAGTGCAACTTGGATAATTCGAAGCTGAAGGGACCACTAAAAAAGTTCGAATTATCCAAACCTTCGAATTAAAAAAGTTACATCTTTTAACTTTAATTTCAGGTCCACTGAATGCTTGAAAAGATTATTCTGTCAATAAGTAAATATTTATTCAGAAAGATCATGGTATGAAGACTTAAACATTATATGTATGTAAACAAAATAAGATTTACATTACATAAGCTACAGTACTGTGACATCTTAGCGCCCAAGAGTCTAGGATGGCGGGCTGCAGACCTGAAGTTTCCTGTTAAGAGTCCTTCACTACTGCGCTTGCGCATGTGAAGAGGATAAAAAACAGTTAGCTCACGGACTCAGTCTAGTTAATGTCCAAAAAAAGTTTGGATTAATTCGTCACAGTACATATTACATGTACTGTAGCTTACTTAACTTTACATGTACTGTACTTAAACTTCGAATTAAGGAAGTTGAACTTCGAATTATCCACGATGTTTTTAACATTGATTTAATGAGAAGTTCAAGGGACTAAGAGAAATCTTCGAATTAACGACGATTTCGAATTAGAGACGTTCGGTTTATCCAAGTTGCACTGTATATTCTTTCGAAAAACCTGGTGATCTTTGAATGAATGCTTCGTAGTTATCCTAAAGTTTGTATATACATTTCATAAGCACAAACCAAAATGTAATTTTGTCATTCTTTCCAAACAACCCATCTTCTTACTCTAAATGGTACGTATTAAATCGAGGGTTCGATTATGAAGCTTGAGGGTGAAACATTCTTCGAAATAATCACGTCAGTGTCATGGTTATGACCCACTAACTGAGCCCCTCCCAAGTAAAATTTCTAATGTAAAAAAGCACTCCTGATTTTAGTGCATCATTTCGACATACAACCTCTATTACCTTATAATTAATTAATGGATTGGGTTAAATTAGACCAGATCAGATAATCAACCAGATATCGCACCCACAGAATTATTGTTAGTACTCAAAAACACTTATAGTAGAACCTTGACCCCCTTACACTATGCGACATTACTCGTATTACCAAGAGAAATACCATTACGCATTGAAGAATGCATAGAACGCATTGTTTAAGATAAATACTTACAAGTATTTATCTTAAACAATGGACTTGACATTGCTGATTGGGTCCATCTAGTAAAAAAAATACTGGCCCCTTGAGATTCTCCACTGTCGACTACATGGTCGACAAGCCCTAAATGAACAAAAACGAGAAAGTTAATTGTTAGACTGCCTTAAAAGTGAGTGTCTCGGCCACTGTTTTACATCCAAATATCACAATTCTAAATTGCAGTGTTTTCTCAGGTTTTTCTGTAAAGCTAAATACAGAGAACGCGAATGATTTGGTTAGTTAATTGTTAGACTGCCTTAAAAGTGAGTGTCTCGGCCACTGTTTTACATCCAAATATCACAATTCTAAATTGCAGTGTTTTCTCAGGTTTTTCTGTAAAGCTAAATACAGAGAACGCGAATGATTTGGTAACACCTTTCGTAGCTTGGCATACTTAAATGAAACTTTAGTTACTTAAATTAAAAATTAACGTGCCGACCAATCGGTCTAGTACAGGGTGCTGGCTTTCGGATCGGAAAGTTTGAAAGAAAAAAAAGGTTTGAATGTATGTGTGGCTTCTCTATAAATGGGTTGTGCCTAGAATGTGAGGTGTAAAGTGAACCCACCTCCCATAATAGACCAGGGTAATGCCAAAATGGTCCACAAATCCGCCCTTTCAGTGACATGATAGAAATGATTAGTTAAGTGGCCGAACATTAGAAAAAACTAAAAATTATTGCCTAACATCACTTAAACTGTGAATGATCAAATTAGACCGTAACTGTATGTATTTTTGATGTGAACACTTTTAAATTTGAACAGGTGCATGAAAGATCGAGCGTTACAACTGTTTTGTCTTATATCAGAACTAGAAAAAACACCCAGAAGATAAATATAACTTGTGTAGATAAAAGATGTCCATACCTGACATGACCTTCGGACCGAGTGCGCGGGCGCACTGAGCGTGGGGAGGGGATCCACAATATGTCGAAATTCTGCGGTACTGGGCGAGCTTTGGGCCAGTGTAACTTTGGTATTTTCAATTAACGTCACACTGGAGCAACACAATGGGCTATTGGTGACGGTCCGGGATCAATCCAAGAGAGAAAGATCCTAGGACAACACCACGTAATTTTGAACCATGGGCAGATGACGAGGCAACACCTGAGCTGGCACCCCACTCTCCAAACTTCCACACCACGCCAACGTGAGGACATTTGAGGCCACGACAGATTTAACGTGCACCAGCCCCCTTTGTACACGACGGTGTTTGGCTGGATTCGAACTCGCAACCCTTCGGTTGCTAGTCCGTTATTCTTCCAACCGGGCCACCGCGGCCCAGTGTAACTTTGGATTTCGTGGAGTGAAGACTGCATAAGGTTCTGTCATTCCAAAGCGACTGAACTACGCTACAATCTCAGGCCTTTTATGAGTAAAACTATGTATACTTTAATATTAATATCAAATTGCACTTTATTCGTTCAAACTGTAAATTAATTGTTGAATATTCACACACGGTAAGCAATAGTTCAAACTTCCTATTGGTGCTTCATTCATCGCACAATCCTACATCAGGCCCGAGTATAGTTTGCATCCTCGACACAATGTATCAATTGTTTTTCTTCTCCGGTTGGTTGTGGTCTAATTGGCCCTCGTGTGACAAAAAATAACTCCAAACGGGCAGTTTGTTTATGTTTACACTGGCAAACCCTTCATACCGATGAATGTAAATTACTCTAGGCAATAATTCCTTTGAGATGGTTGGCGTTGTGTGGAAGTTTGGAGAGTGGGGTGGTTCAGGTGTTAACCTCGTCATATGACCGTGATTCAAAATTACGAGGCGCTTTCCTGGTATCTTTTTATCCTTTGGGTTTGATCCCGGACCGCTGTCAATAGCCCATTGTGTTGCTATAGTGCGACGTTAATTAACTACCTACCGTAGACCGGGGTAACTTTGGGACTGGGGGTGCAACTTTGGGACAACGTGTAATTTTCGGCTTTCGAATTTCCAGCCAATACCATTCGTTTCGAATTGGCGCGCAATCACCGCTACCTGACCCGCCGATATGCACAGCTACCTCGCGGCATTTATTTGAAGCTGTAGTTGCACTGACGCCAAAGGCATCCCGACTTATTTTCAACCTCGTGTTTTTAAGTTTCTAGTTTTTGTGTAAACTTTCATACGCCTTTTAAAAACTGCAAATACTTCACTACAGGCAGGTATGTATTTTGAGAAGTACATGCTTTGACATCTATTTCATGTGATAATAATATTTTTAATACTTGTATCTTGTCTTATAACCTCAACATTGCAAATTATCAGCACTGAGTGGGGTAACATTGGGACTGTCTCAAAGTTGGCCTAACGTGTTTTACAGTATTTTTTTCCTCCTTTTTATCAGAATCTAAGCTGACTAACCACGCCGAGAAATCCCAAACGTGCTCTTGGTACACGGCCGTATAGAAATTACACGGAAGAAAGTTTGAATGAAGCCTTGCAAGCTGTACGAAACAAAACTTTGTCGATTCGCAAAGCATCATCAAAATATGGTATTCCGAAAAACACCTTGCACTTGAAGAGCCAGGAAAAGCACTTGAATGCCGTGGGCCGGGCCCCTGTTTTTACAAATGAGGAGGAGCTGCAATTGGTAGGTCACATTCCCAACCATCGACATCGAATGGTGCGGGAGCACAACAGCGAATACCGCGCCAGAAAAAACGAAGAGAGAGTAACAGTAGCAATGATGATGAGAGTGCTAAATTTTCGCTACAAGACTCTGAAGACAGTGAAATATTCATCGACTTGGAAGAGCAGCTTGCTCCATCGATGCCAAGCCCACAACCTTCAAGTTTCCTCCAGAACCTGACGGTGGGAGACTACGTTCTGGTGAGGTACGTGGGTGGACTTTAACCGGGACGAATCATCGAGATAAAAAACAATGATGAAGTACTCATATCTGCCATGAAGTTCGCCTTGAACTGGAAATGACCAGCAAAGCCCGATGATTCATTATTCGAAGGACGAAATAGTCCAAAAGATCAACCAGCCTGAACAAATTGGCCGATGGGAAATTTTCAAATTTAAAGAACTAATAGTTTACGAAGAACTATGAAATTCCCTTGCAAGCAATTAATTTAAGTTAAAATGTTACTAACCTTCTGACAATCCTATTATTTTCAAGCCTAATTATTTTCAAAATATTACTCTAATTTACAAAAAAATCATACAAAGTAGAGCTAAAACCTCTTGTAATGTTTTAATACTATGTCTGATGTCTCAAATAAAACGCTTATGTGTATCATTGAGACAGATTGATTTTTCCTAGTGTTCCTAAGCGGAAAAACAGTACTGTCCCAAATTTACCCCACTTAATGGGGTAAGATTGGGACAACGATGGAAGACGTTTATTAGGATGTCATTGATCGTAGAGTAAAATCTTGTCCATATTTGGTAAGAGGAAGGTTTTCATATAATACCATAGTCTCAGCAATCTAGCTTAATACCTGTTGACAGAAGCAATAAAAAACCGTAAAAAGTGTCCCAAAGTTACCCCGGTTTGCGGTACCTACTTTTGACGGAATTCACACACATATATCCATTCTGAAATCTGTAGTCTTCCATGACTTCAAACAATTTTAATCATCTTAACCAAAGAAACTTTCCTAGAATTCTTTCAACCTATAGATTTGGTTATTTAGTCATTAGGTGTCTTTTAGGGGTAAAAGCAATGCTACACAACTCGGAAATCTCGATACGCTCAGAGAGATAAATGCATTACTTGTCAGGTAGGTATTTTTAAATTAACGTCAGACTGGAGCAACACAACTGGCCATTAGTGAAAGTCCGGGATCAATCCTCAAGGGAAAGAACGAGGACAACACACGTAATTTTGAATCACGGTCAGATGACGAGGTCACACCCGAGCTTGCATCCCGCTCTCCAAATTTCCACACACCACGCCAGGGTGAGGACATTTGAGGCCCGACAAATTTAACGTGCACCAGCCCCTTTGTATATGACGGTCTTTGGTCGGATTCGAAATCGCAACCCTCCGATTGTTAATACGTTACTCTTCCAATCGGGCCATCAATTCTCAGGAACATTGGTAGGTAGGTATTTTAATTAATGTCACACTGGAGCAACACAACGGGCTATTGGTAACGGTCCGGGATCAATTTCCAAGGGAAAGATCTGAGGACAACACCACGTAATTTTGAATCACGGTCAGATGACGAGTGTCAGGAACATTGATATTGACGTAAAGTGAAAACCTGAACACTGACAAATGTAATTGCTTTCCAAGAAACTTGCTATTTCAAATTGCTTAGCTAGACAGATTGATGCTGAAAAAGGAATCAGAAAATTCGACATTACAAAGACAAATTTTAATATATATTTTTTAAATATATCACGCAGCATTTTTCATGTCTCGCATTTGCATCGCGGTTATTTTCGCATGAAAAAAATTCCGGAAAACACCCCGAAGCGTTTACATCCGATTTATTTTTCAAAGCACACTTTTCATGGAAAAATTGAATCACACAAATAAAAATACAGCGTCTTGCGAAAAAGAGGAAAACAATGCTAAAAAAGTATTTTAGACGCAACGACTAAAATTATTACTCAACAACGCAAGTGTGTGCCTTCTTTTTGATAAATATTGATACTCCTGACATAAGGGTAAGAAATATCTGAAACGCGAAAATACAGGAAGTGATTCTGAAAACTCTCAATCGGAGAAAAACAATTTTATTTTCATTCAGTGAGTGTTTGCATAGATATCTACAAGAGGTACTCTAGGTTTTTGCAAAGTCGACTTGTTGGCTTGCAATTTTTTTTTGGAGAGCGTATCTTAAAAGGAATTATGGAGTATTAAAAAGAAAACGCTTACATACAAATATTTGTCCAGACGCCCATAGAAAGAGTAAGTCTGGACTAGAATAAACATCCTGTTATTTAAATTCTAGTTGAATAGCGTTTTGAAATATTTCAGCCGATTTAATGAAATTTTGAGTTTTTCAGTTTATTACTAAAAGCAGCGAAGAAGGTTTTTGTAAGGTAGGCTTGTAGGTATTTTAATTAACGTCACACTGGAGCAACACAACGGGCTGTTGGTGACGGTGCGGGATGAATCCCGATGGGAAAGATCCGAGGACAACACCACGTAATTTTGAACCACGATCAGTTGACGAGATCAACACCGGAGCTAGCACTCCACTCTCCAAACTTCCACACAACGTGAGGCCTCAAATGTCCTCCCTCAATGTGGTATGGAAGTTTGGAGAGTGGGGTGCCAGTTCAGGTGTGATCCCGTGGTTCAAAATTACGTGGTGTTGTGCTCGGATCTTTCCCATCGGGATTCATCCGGACACAGGATTCATCCCATCAGGATTCATCCCCATCAGGATTCATCCGGACCGGAGCTCTTCGGGTTTTGTTCCCGGACAGTCGCCAATAGCCCGTTGCGTTGTTACAGTGCGACGTTAATTAAATACCTCTCTCTATCTACCTAATTCAATATGTCAATATGAATACGCGATTCTGATAAAATGCACATGGGCCGCGGTGGCCCGGTTGGAAGAGTAACGGACTAGCAACCGAAGGGTTGCGAGTTCGAATCCAACCAAACACCGTCGTGTACAAAGGGGGCTGGTGCACGTTAAATCTGTCGTGGCCTCAAATGTCCTCACGTTGGCGTGGTGTGGAAGTTTGGAGAGTGGGGTGCCAGCTCAGGTGTTGCCTCGTCATCTGACCGTGGTTCAAAATTACGTGGTGTTGTCCTCGGATCTTTCCCTCTGGGATTGATCCCGGACCGTCACCAATAGCCCGTTGTGTTGCTCCAGTGTGACGTTAATTGAAAATACCAAATACCAGATAAAATGCACAGGGCCGCGGTGTCCCGGTTGGAAGAGTAACGGATTAGCAACCGGAGGTTTGCGAGTTCGAATCCGAACAAGGACCGTCGTGTACAAAAAGGGCTGGTGCACGTTGAATTTATCGTGGCCTCAAATGTCCTCCCGTTGGCGTGGAAGTTTGGAGAGTGGGGTGTCATCTCGCGGCTGTTGCCTCGTCATCTGACCGTGGCTCAAAATTAAGTGGCGTTTTCCACGAATATCTCCCTTTGGGGGGGGTATTTCAATTAACGTCACACTGGAGCAACACAATGGGCTATTGGTGACGGTCCGGAATCAATCCCAAAGGGAAAGATCCGAGGACAACACCACGTAATTTTGAACCATGGTCAGATGATGAGGCAACACCTGAGCTGGCACCCCACTCTCCAAACTTCCACACCACGCCAACGTGAGGACATTTGAGGCCACGACAGATTTAACATGCACCAGCCCCCTTTGTACACGACGGTGTTTGGCTGGATTCGAACTCGCAACCCTTCGGTTGCTAGTTCGTTACTCTTCCAACCGGGCCACCACGGCCCTATCTCTCCCTTTGGGATTGATCGTCAATAGCCCGTCGTGTTGCTCCAGTGCGACGTTAATTAAAATACCTACCAGGAGGGTTAGTGAAAAAGTAGCAGAATTATTTCTGAATAAATGTGTGACATAGAATCAACTACAATGATCTATAGCTACTATTTATACATTTGGAATGCTCTTGAATATTTTGTATTTACTCACGTAGCGATATTGAATTCATTTAATAACATCTTTCCCCATTAATTTTCTGTAACAGCAATATGCTTTTAGCAACCTTCGTTTCAAATAGGCCCCATTTATCTTTCCAGCGTCACCATCCAGCGAGCATTACGAATCAAACATTACTCCCGGCTCTTGAATGAGATTGCTATACACGCATTTCAAAGCTATTACCGTTCCTGTTTCAGCGACGTGAAAGCGTTGCGATCGCTCAAATGGAGAATCGCTGAAAAACATCCTTCCAAACCATTTGAACGAGCGTAAAAGTGGCGTTCCTCAACATATCCCGATATTAAATTTTTCTCGAAGAGCTGTTAATAGGGTCGGGGGTACAATATTAAATGTTCCACGCTAATGGGGGAAGTCATTTGCTCAACAAGTAATTGCCATTTTTGAGTTACTGGCAAAATGCCCGGGTTTGCAACGTAACGTGCATTGAATTACTTTACCCTTACAAGCTGCTTCCATTAGGCACAATGTAAGAAGCGTGATAACGAAAGAAAATTATTCCGGTTTACATTAGTTTCGCAGCTTTTCGGATAGGTGAATGGATATTAAAGTTTACTAATTCGCTCAGATTTTACGCATTTGCTGTTGAGTTTTGACAAAGAGGTAGATGTTACGAAAGAAAATCTATGAAAGGAAAAAGCAAATTAGCATCTAGGATTTTTCCCTTTTGCTTGTCGAAGCAAAAGAGAAATGCTATTGAATATAATTCTTTCCTTTTTGCTTTTAAGAGTTGATTTCATATTGAACACTAAGGAAGTTTGAGACTCCTTGTTTGATTTCACGTCATCTCAAGATGAGAAAACAAAACTTTATTCTAGTATGAGAGGGATTTTCAATGTAAACAAACAATCAAGACTGTCTGCGAAGATTTTACTTCTGCTGTCCACAAGTGCTCTTGCATGATACTCATTGGGCTACCTTAAAATGTAGCTTATCCTCAATTTGGCGACGTTAAGTTTAGTCTAATTGGCATTCACCAACTGTTCAGAATTCATATTTGAAGGTTACAAAATGATTCAAAATATCGATGATCAAAATATCTAGTATTGACTCTTGGTTCAAAGCAAATAAGACAAGAAACTTACTTCCGTAACTCAAATCCTCTTACATGATACATATCGGGGTTGCCTTAAAATGTAGTTATCACCGTTTTGGTGACGTTTGTTTTCAACCTATTAGACATTGATCGATCAATTATCGATGTTAAAACTTGGAATGCATTATTCAGAATTTTTGCTGATGTGCTGAAATAGCATTCAAAAACAAGCTGCGATGTCATGTCCAGATTATATACAAAAATACTACTGCCACCTAAATTTAGCTTGATAGAAAACCCTCTCGTACACTTAACGAAAGTTTGCAGAAAATCAGAACAAAGTGCCAAGAAAAAATAGGTAAAAAATTAGTTCAATGTGAGAGTTATTTTCAGTGTAAGCAAACAAATCAGACTATCTAGGACAATTTAACTTCTGTTCAAATGCTCTCTCAGGATACATATCGGCATTACCTTAAAATATAGCTTATCGCGGTTTTGGTGGTGAACAATTAACTATGATACATCAATTCGGAATTTATTCTTTGGAATTTTTGTTGTCGAGATGTTAAAATCGTGTTGAAAAACAAGTCAAGTGACGTCACGCTTGGAATATATATAGGAAACCGTTACCACCGAGATAACAAGGCCAGACCGCTGTGACGTTTCGATCACGTGACTCGCTTACTAGTAGTCATAACAAACATCGCCGCATGGCCGGCTACTTATGGATTACCTTTAATGTAGCTTAAGAAATTAGGGTTTTTATACTATTTTACCGGAAAGCAAGTGCAGCTGCAGTTAAATATTGTTATAGAACATTTGTGGAACATTACAGTGTCAAGGTGTTAAAGGCTTTCGTCAAACAACACGTTTAACGTGTGTCCAGACCGATTTATTTAGGCTTAACCACGAGGCTATCCAAAATGCCCTTTAGATGCTGTGTACCTACTTGCTCTGGAAATTATGGATATGGTGATGCACCAAAAGTGGCGGTTTTCTCCTTTCCAGAGGATAAAAATATTAGAAAAAGATGGCTCAGGGCGATTCCACGAGCCGACTTTACACCATCAAAACGCAGCAAAGTCTGCGAACTTCATTTTCAAAACGATGATATCGTCCGGAATGTATCGAAATTCAACAAAAAAACTGCTGAGTGTTCTACCTTTTCCATGAAACGTCTCCGTTTAAAAGTTGGTGCTATACCAAGTATATTTCCGAATTGCCCTAAATATCTCGAAAACTTGTCCCACCGTTCGTAAAAGCAGGGAAGATAAAATTCGTGAAACTGAGGAATCCAATTTATTGAGAGCTATCAACGAAAGCAAATCTGAGTTCATTGCTCATCATGAATCTATTTCTTTTCAAAATTTTAATAGGCTACTAGAAATTTTGGATTCATTACCCCATAAACAAAATTGGTTTAAACTAATTGAGGAGTCAAAAGTTACTTTTTTCAAAATTTGTTTTTGTTTTAGGACCTGCAACAAATTACACTGTTGTAATACATTCAAATCTGAAAATGGAAACATTTATATGGCCAAGAAATTTCTGTAGATAACAATCAAATCAAAACACCCTGTCACGTTAGTAAAATTTGGAAGTTATTGAAAATTGTTTGAATTTTATAAATGAAATATCAAGGAAAAATTCTTCAGCCAACTATGATAATCGCTTCAATTGCTTTTACAGTTCAATTGCTTTGATTTCCCATTTTTACAGATTTAATGATGAAGAAAACATTAATTAGATTTCTTTAGACTATGAGAAAGGGCTTTCTTTTCTTTTTGATTTATGGTCGCATTTGAGAAACTATGATATTGGACGGTATTAAGCTTGATTGACGTGTGTATTTTAGTTAATAAAAGTCATAAGCGAGTTTTTCGCTATTTTTTAACTGAATTTACGATATAATTTTGGCCGGTTTTTTAATATATAAGTTATTGCTTTTACTATTTACGCACACTCTTTGTTATCGTTAGTAAATAAGGAAGAAAGACGCGAGGGTGTGGAAGTTTCATTCTGAGATTATCGTAGTTTTGACTAGGGAAAAACCATATTTACAAACTGCTATAATAATTTGCAATAACGTATAACAATATTTTCCTGTGGTCTCGACGTATATAGAATATATTATGTATCGTTGTAGACAGATTTCACTGTATTAGGCTTTGAATATTCCAATACGGCGGTGGTCGTTCGTATCGCACGTATGACTACTAGGGAGACGCCATGATGGCAGCGGTCAGGCCTTGTTATCTCGGTGGTAACGAGGAAACACGTTTCACCGTAGAAACACTAGTGCCACCTACATTTCGCTTGACAGAAAATGCCTCATAAATAGCGACCACGGTTACTTTGGAAGGTTTCACACATATCTTAATATAAGTCGTAATTAATAGTAATACCATCTTAATTTGAGACGGAACATTCTTTTCCAACAATACAAGGTCTCTGCAAATCACCATATGCATCCTCTGGAATGTGTTTTAACGAATAGTTTTTGAACGAATGGTTTGTTGTTTCAAGTTTAAACATGAACAATAGTTTCACCAAACGCATATTTGGTAACGAAAAACATGCATTTCTGAAATTACATAAATTTTACTTGAATATCGCAATAATCAGGCAATGATATCCACGTAAATCATTGCTGTAAGAAAATTGGTACACAGGATGTACATGGTTATTGATAACATACTTTGACCTTTTAATTCAAACTCTGGTCTAATTTTAGAGAGCTTTTATTGTTTAACTGCTATAACGGATTGACTCTATAAGCTGTACATTGAATATGTTTAATTTGCATATTAATGCATTTTATATTAATATAGTAATCCACTTTTAAAAATTCACCAGATTAAATGAAACTGGAAGGAATTTAAATAAGGAAGTTAAAAAGGGGGATCGTGTTTCATAGAAATTTAATGTATGAAACATGAGTTAAAATGTATCACATTCCTAATTCATACAATTTAAGGCTCAATTGAACGAAAATGTACTGTCTGTAAATTATAAAAATACTTAAAATTAACATTATCTAACGTAGGTATACAGTTTCTTAATAATTATAAGGAAAACGCAATCAGTATAGATTGGTGCCAAGAGTGGCATAAATTGAATTAAAAGTTTCTTTCCGTGCTCTTAAATTTGTAAAAATTACTATCAATATATAAATTGTTTGTGCGATGCATATTCCTGTTATTAATTATAATTATGGTTATTTCATTCCATTTTTCTCTGGTTATGACTATGATTTTTTCATCCAAATCAGCATTTCATTAATGGCTAAGGATTATGTCATTCTAAAGCGAAATAATTAAAAAAATAATGAATAAATTCCTTTAATAACCATCGCTTACATAATTTAAAACCAACATTTTGCCACTTTACAAAGAAGATTATGTCGTAGGGGTAATAAGGAAAAGTCATAAAATAGCAATTTAAAATCAAGTAATAGTTTCTATTATGATTTCTTTCTATACAAGATGATTTAAGATGCTGTTACGGATAATATGTATTCAAACTTTTCTCATGAAGTAATAAAACTATAACGAGTATAAGTAAAGTATACTAACTTATACTTTTTATAATTATATATTAGAACAAAAATTGACAGTAATAAATAAATAACTGAAGATTATAAACTCGATTATTCTAGACAAAACGGCGAAGGTAATTGAAAAGTAAAACACTGCTGCAGTTATAGACATAAAAGAGAGTCTCATTTATATACATCGTCGGTTTAGAAATAAAATCCTTCGTCAAAATTTTAAAGATAGGACTGTTTAAGCTTTTGTAGACCAGAATATGGTAATAGTTAGACTGACGAAATGCTCACCAAGTCATTTTATATTAGAACGTATGTTAGATTTTATCTTGAGCAACACATTTAGTGTTTAGAATGTTTCCCCCTCCGTTTCTTTAGACCAACCAAAAGACCGTCGTGTACAAAGGGGGTTGGCACACGTTAAATTCGTCGTGGCCTCAAATGTCCTCCTCACGTTGGCGTGGTCCTCACGATGGTGTGGAAGTTTGGAGAGTAGGGTGCAAGTTCAGATGTGACCTCGTCATCTGACCGTGTTACAAAATTGCCTGGTGTTGTCCTCGGTCTTTCCCTTCGGGTTTGATCCAGGACCGTCGCCAATAGCCCGTTGTGTTCCTCCTGTGCGACGTTAATTATATACCTACCTACCTACCGTTTCCTCAGAACTGTATTTTTTGTGTTTCTCTTGTAGGTAAGTAGTTGAATTAACGTTGCGCTGAAGAAGTATTACGGGCTATTTACGGCCCGGGATCCGGGAAAGGTCCTAGGACAGCATATCGTAATTTCGAACCACGGTCAAATGACGAGGTCAGCACCTGAGCTGGCATCCCACTCTCCAAACTTCCACGCCATCGTGAGGACTTTTGAGGCCACCACAGATTTAACGTGGACCTCCCCCACGTACACGACGATCTTTGGTTGGATCGACTTTCGGACTCGCAACTCACCGGTTGGTTTCTAATCCTCTACTCTTCCAACCTAGGCCCTGTAAGACGACGAATAATTCTTTAAACAATGAATGAAGTTGAACGAAGACAATCTTAGAGACAATGCAGGATATTATTTCGCAAATTAATAAGCGACATCATGTTATATTAAGCGCCAAAACAAGGCAACTAAACTTTATAGAATAATGAAATAAATGACGGAATATTCTTCTGCCATAACATACTAATTAAAATATGTAATGAAATTTAATTACGTCGAAACTGGGAAGTAGGATATTGTTATTGAAATAAGTTATTTGAAATGATAATGATAATAGAAGAATTGGAAACAAATAATTGAAATCATGAAGAAAAATTGATTACGGTGCGGAATATATTCGATTTAAGAACATTTCAAAATGGAGAATATAGGAACGGAAATTGTTTTCTATTGTCATGCCGAAATGAAAACACTACAGAAAGATGAAAAAACATTCATAATCTTATAACTTTAATTTAGTGACCGAAAAGTTTAAAAGACTAGCTTTTATGGAAGACTCTTAATAAAGGAAGAAAATTGGATTAGAAAAGTAAATGGGTAATGTTTGGATAGGAATTCGAGTTCTGTGACTCACTGATAAAAATGGATATGATTAATATTATCTCTATAGACGAATAAAAGAGGTTAACTGTTTGTAAAACACTCTTGAGAAAATACGAGAAAATTCTTCGTGCACGCACGCATATTTATTCTAATGAAAGTAGTTTTAAACGGTAATTAAGTTTAATGTTTATGTTGAATTCATTTTGAAGTTTAATGGGCAAAAGGAACAAAAAGTATTTTTTAAAAGCATAATATTTAGTAAACGGAGCAATTATAATCCATCAAAAGGTTTACGGTAATGATTTTTGCTTGAACGGTTCTTTAATCATAGATATGGGATGCCTTGGCTTTGATTTTCTTTAAACGGTTGAATAAATGTTTTAGAAAAAAATTCCATGCATTTGTGGGTAGCGGACATAAAAACTACATCAGTAATCTTTCAAAGTAGAAACCGAACAAAAGTAAAAGTTTTTTTCCCGTTTTAAATTTTTAATTTCGGGAAAGAGGAAAAGGAATCTCTGGAAAGACAAATATGTAATCCAAATAAGAGTGGAAGGAAAAAGAGGATTTGGTTTTCCTATTGTGTTGGGGTAGCTTTTGTAAATACTTAATTACCTTGAAATCAGAAATTCTCTTTATGGTGTGTGCCTAAAAACTAAGGATTCTGTGTGCCCGGTTGCTTTTCTTTAAGTCCTTTCTTCCTGAATTCCAGTATTCCAATTCAAAAGTGCTCCCTAGTTTACATGATGGGAGTCCAAGTGAAAACCGAACAGACCCTACAACTAGGAAGTTTTACTTAAAATCCCAGAAAACAAATACTGATAAATTATTCTACGAAAACATTAAAAAATTCTTTCTCTATGAAAACACAATTTATTGAGACTGACGTTTTATTTTAAGTTTAAAAATAAATACATACCATTCCAACAATCAATTTCAAATTTAAAAAATCCGGAAGATTATTGTTACCTCCTGTTTAGAAAAAATTAACCCTCCAAGCGGTTTCGACGAGATATCTCGTCCATCAAGATCTGACCAATTTTGGAAAGGACGAGATATATCCTCATCAAGATGTTGCCTATTTTTTGATGATGATGAGATCAATTTCTGGTCAGGTTTCCTCTAATGGCGAGATGTCTCGTTGACCAAGTTCTGGTCAGTTTCCTTGCAATGACGAGATTATTTGTCGAGATAACCACCAGGAGGGTTAAAAGGGACTTACAAATATTCGCTGGTCATTCATGTCTTCAAAAGTTTTAACCAGTACAAAAATACTAGTCAATCTTTCCAAACAAATTCATTTGCCTTTCCGCATGAACTCTCCAAGCATAGCAGCAACAAAAAACATGAGAATGACAACCAGAATTCTAATACGTCAAATTCCAAAAAAAGGAGTGAAATTAAAAATAACAACGATCAGACCTAAAACAAGGAAAATGCAAACTTCAAAAGATTATGAATAATATTCGGCACAGCAAGTTCTGAAAGGAAAACAAGCTTACATAACAAATTCCAAAGAAAAATTATTCAGTCTGATGCCGCTAAAAATTCTTCAACAAAGCAAACGCTTATTTAACAACGGTAAACAGTTTTGCGTGTCTCGCAAATCTATTCTTTTAGAATTTTTAATGCAGTAAAACTTGATTATCCAAGACAACCTGGGGATAACCAGAAATTCGGATAATGTGGACGTATTGGGTTGATGGAAAAGTTCGTCCCGTTTTTTGACAAAAATTGAAGGTAAATTTTATTTACTAAAAATTACATTTAATCAATATAGTATGTACCGTTCGGTTCGATGGCCTTTCTCCATCGCTCCGGTAGCTGTATAATCCCGCGCTCATAGAAGTTCTGAGGTTTCTGTCTTCAAAACTGAACCAGGTGACGAAACTTTCTGAACCACTTACGGCACGTAGAATCGTCAATGGCACCCTCACCCTACACAATAAATGCCTTCTTTTGCGTCTACGAAGCATTCTTGCCTTATAATACGTCGGAAATACTCCCTATTTTCTGTCATTTTTAATGCTTAAAAAATTTTAAAAACACATCCAAGTAACACAATTTTTTTCCCAAGTACTCGCTGAAATTCGTTCCATCAAACAACACCAAAACTTTACACGTGTGAAGTAGATAACACTTCGGTTTTGCGATGCAATGCCAACTAGTTCCAACTAGACGAACTTTTGCCTCAACCCACTACAGTTTCTTACTCACACTAATGTATTTTTAGTTCACTAGTATAATTGGTGTACACTAGGTTAGTCCCAGCAGGTGATGCTGTTTTACCACGATGATTTGGCTCTTCAATAACCACTTCAGTTAAAATCACCAACACGTTTATTTAACAGAACACAACACGCACATAAGACATTTAAGAAAATTGAAATTAATTATATATCCACTATGGGGGATTTACAAATCACACACAGGTGACACGCCTGTGTTTTTCTTACACCGAGCGATCTACCTCGCTCCTAAGGCCTCCTCGGTACTACTGTACTTATTGTCACTTCCTTTCGGAAGTTGGCGAATGTTTTTATTATTGGCGGTCGCCAATTGTCTCTCTTCATTCTAAGCAGTCTTACAAACCCAATAACACAAAGCAACTTGTACGAAATACAGAAAAAATGTACTGTGCTGCATGTTAGTACTGTGCTACTGAAAGATTAATAAATCTCGGATCTCTGTATTTTGTCACAGTATGTATTTATTGTGATAATTTTAAGTTAAATTTGGAATTGAGTTCCGTTCCATTTAAACTCTTCTGAAAAAATTCTTAACGGTCTTTTCTGTTTCGCATCAGTTTCTCGCATCTCTTCGGACAAAATGTGCACACTCGTACTCGAAGCTTTATTGAAAGCTTTAAAAAATACGGTATCAAATGAGACTCGGATAACATGGACACCCGGTTAATCGGAGCTCGAGTAATCAAGGTCCAACTGTATTTAGGTTACTAGATCGGTTATGCTCTAAGGTTAGCTAATAGCATAGAGAAACGAATATTTTATTAAAATTATTTGATATTTAGACCCACCATATACACTTTAAACTCAAAATCTCTATATGCTATTGGTTTCCGTATATTATCAGCCTTAAAGTTTATTATATTTCACTGTAAAAATGAATGCCTCGGTAGTCGGGTTGGAAGAGTAGCGGATTAGTACTCAAAGGGTTGAGAGTTCGAAATTCGATCCAACCAAAGACCGTCATGTACGTGGTGGCTGGTGCATGTTGAATCTATCGTGGTCTCAAATGTCCTGACGTTTTCGTGGTGTGGAAGTTTGGAGAGTGAGGTGCCAGCTCAGGTGTTGCCTCGTCATCTTACCATAGCTCAAAATTACAAGATGTTGTCCTCGGATCTTTCTCTTCGGAATTGATCCCGGACGGTCGCCAATAGCCCGTTGTGATGCTCCAGTGTAACGTTAATTCAACTATCCGCTCTCTATAAATATGTAAAAAGAAACATAAGTAGTTAAAACATTTTTAATTCTAGCACTAATGTATAAGAAATGACGTTTAACGTATTGTAGAACATTTTTGAATTATCACATTTGAACTGTATTGACTAATTTCATTCAGGTGTCCTGTTTTCCTTTGACTCATTGTACACTGAATTATAATGACTAAAACCTTCAAAATAGATTAGATTAATCTTTAGTTTGCTCATAAAATCAAAGAAACTTTTACAGTTTACCATTCCTATCAACCGTTAACATTTAAATTGATTTACCAACATTCAATATTTCAAATGATTCAATTCGTATACGAAATTCATACAATAACATTTAAAATAATATTCTATAGATACATCCGAAATATTTGAAAATTAGAATTCAAATTCTAACTTGCAGAGCAATATAAGTGATTAAAATCACAATGTGATAGATTAAATGTCATCATTGATCATTCATGGAATTCTCAAAATAGCTTCAGTTATTTACTGCTCTACTTTAAAGTCTCATCCGTTTAATACCAGTTATTGCAATAAATTTGTTAAAATGGTTTGTAAATGATTTTAAACGCGCAATCTGACATTCATTATAATTTGCAAGTGATGTAATAATTAAAATCTCGAGTAAACCATTAATCTAAACTTATCTGAGATCTGCTTTACTTAAAAATGTGAATAAATTTTCGAAATAACATCGTAATTTAAAATGGGCACCCTTAGATAGTAACAGAATGTACTTCTTGCATTAACCCTCCGAGAAGTTTGGACTAAATACCTCGCGTCCATCATGAATTGACCAATTTTGCTAATGACATCTTGTAATCAAGATATTGCCAAATTTTTTATGACCAGATGAAGATCTGGTCAGTTTTCTTCTAAAGATGAGATATCTCGTCCATCAAGATCTGGTCAGTTTTGCTAATGACGAGGTATCTCCTCCATCAAGATTTGGTCAGTTTTGCGAATGACAAGATAACTCGTCAAGATCATCAGTAGTAGAATTAAGGCAATGGTCAAGCGCAAACTTACACACTAAGACCTATGATATATGAGGTACCTTTGTAAATGGGTGATATGTGTCAATCAGTAGTAGAATTAAGACTATGATCAAGCGCAAACTTTCGCACTAAGACCTATGATATATGAGGCACCTTTGTAAATGGTGATATGTGTCAATCAGTAGTAGAATTAAGACTATGATCAAGCGCAAACTTACACACTTAGACCTATGATATATGAGGCACCTTTGTAAATAGGTGATATGTGTGATTTCAAAACACCTATCATTCATTTTCTATCACCATGTAGTAAGGGCTGAAAGAAAGTTCACTCATGTATTGCTTGCATATATTCTTGTAAATATACATAATTAAATAATTATTTAACTAAAAAGTTTCATGAATGTCTTAGTGTTAAGTCAATACCTTTTCAATGATTATTTGCAGTGTGGCCTGCTCACTGACTTGTGGGAAAATAATACCTCTCAAGTCCGGTGGAGAGTATATGGTAAAAAGAGGTCTTGGTCCAATAAAATTTTATGTAGTTGAATAATCAAATTGAACACTTTTATATTAAAATCCGTTATGGGCTGTTGAACGTCTCTCGTTCCATCTCTTTAAAATGAAGGTTTGGTATTCTAATAATTTAGGTACATAAATCACATAAATGCTATCTCATTTGATGTTCTGATCTCTAGGAGTGCTAGATATAATGAATTAAACAAATAGTTCAGTTGAGTTTTATGGCACAAGGTCCATATTTGGCCAAGCTGCATCAAACATAGACAGACAACGTCAAATAAGGAACGTACACACAAAAGGAAAGTTTTCCTGCAAAGAAATACAGTGAGGGTAAGTTACAGAAATCGAGCCTGTGCCGCTTACAACTGCCAGGTTGATAGCGTAGTGAGCAAACCCGATGGGCCATTGTTTTATAATGGAGCCCTTCAAACGTTCAAAAGACATACTATGCGTAAATTGTATTAATTTTAAATTTGGTATACTATCTAACCCTCCTGGTGGTTGTCTCGACGAGGTATCTCGTCATTAGAAAAACTAACCAGTTCAGATGAACGAGATATCTCACCATTGGAAAAACTGACCAGATCTTGATCTTGTGATAATCCATCAAAAAATTGACAATATCTTAAAGACGAGATATCTCGTCTTTATCAAAATTGGTCAGATCTCTATGAACGAGATATCTCGTCGAAACCATTTGAAGGGTTAAAGAGTCATGTCGTTGCACCAACATCCTACGCATTTCACAATGCACTTCAACAAGACAATACCAGAGCGAAATGTCACCGTTCCGTTTCTTTTGTCTAGCTCCACTACAGCAAAAGAAATAAATTCAGCCCTTATCCATCCAGTCAGGTCCTTTGTTGCATTAATGGCCTCCAAATCTTCCCTTCCACACCTTTTATCTTAGAGCAGCTAATGCCCACTTCCCTAGCGTATTGATTGGTTTCGGGAAGACTGACACTTTAGTCCCAGGAACCTTTAATCGCTCCGGGACTCCGGCCTCAGGCATCCCGCAGGCCGCTAAGCACCCGGATTACCTATTGTCAACTTCTTAGACAGTGCATGCCGAAGGGATGGGAAAGAGTTTCAGAAGTTGCAGAGGTTTCGTTTTTAAGACGTGTTTTGGATATCTCTGTAGGGATCTTTTTGTCGTTGGGTGGTGCATGCAGATTAGTTTGGGTGCTGCGGTTTTAGCTTGCTGTCTTATGAGAGGGATTTTCAGGGCAAACAAACAAAGCGAAAATGTTACTTCCGCTATCCAAATCTTTTCGCATAGGGGGATACCTTAAATTTATAACGGTTTGGCGATTTAATTGGAACTGGAAAATCGACTATCGTACATCAATTCGGGATTCATTCTTTGGATATTTTTGGTGAAAGGCTGAAATCATATTAGAGGGATTTTCAGTGTGAGCAAACCAGATGGAAAGTGAAGATTTTTTACTCCCGCTACTCAAATGCTCTAGCTTGATACACATCGGGTTTTCTTAAAATGTAGTTTATCTCCGGTTTGGCAACGTTTAACCTAATTGGCGTTGCACAATCACCTATTATATATCAGTTCCAAATTTATTCTTCGGAATTTTTATTGAAGTGCTGAATTGGTATTCTAAAAACAAGCCAATTCACGTCACGTTCGTCTTTTCACGTCTGATACTGCAGCTCCCGAGAACGGGCAGTCGAGTCATGGTTTTGAATGAGTCAATTCGTTAATTATGGGACTGATGGTAGCGAAAGCAAACTTTCTCACAACTGGCATTTTTAACACGGATTTTGGTTCAAAGTTTATCGTTCTGTGCCGAAAGAGATAGTGATAACGAGTTGGCAAGGGAAGAAGCTTCCATCTACTATAAAAGTCTGGCTAAACCGTATATCCGAGTCCTAAGATCACTTCAGAAAAATTTTAAGTGTTTCTCTAGTTGATTTACGTCTTTAAAATATGTTTAAAAATACTTTCCCAACATTACAGTGAAAAATAATACATCCTTTTAAACTCTACTTAATTAAAAACAAAGATTGTCAAAATTCGTTTTTTACTTATATAATTCCTCGGATTTCCTGAAATCTTTGTAATCCAAGTGCAGTATTTCAAAGAAACTTTATTGTTGCACTGTAAATTCTTCCATTTGAAAGGGTTCAGTTAATTTATTCTAAAAAAGTAAGAGATGTTTCAAGATCATTCTCACAAAATGTGCTCTTTTAATTATTTATGTACTTAGATCTTTAAATTAGATGATATATTTGCAGCAGATAATTTGATTTGAAATAATTTTGAATACTGTGCAATAAAAGTGCTTTATTTACAAACGCTTTTAATTTTATTCTGTAAATTGATTTACTTGTGACTGTTTTTAGCCAAATTATTCTTA
Source organism: Meta bourneti (assembly GCA_933210815.1). NCBI lineage: Eukaryota > Metazoa > Arthropoda > Arachnida > Araneae > Tetragnathidae > Meta > Meta bourneti. The sequence continues at coordinate 54,089,529 of OW119930.1, read as the reverse complement.
GAAGCAATAATTGGAAATTATTTTATATGCTACATAATAACTTAAAGCTCTTTTATTATAAACAGTCTATCATATTACCTTGTGTGAATTGATATACGTGTAATTAAATGAAATGAATTACACGCATATCAATTATTATGAATCAATTCATTATTCAAATGAATTAATTCATTATTAAAAATATAATATATTTAGAATAATGAATATACACAGTGTCCCAAAAAGGTTGTTCCGCAATTTATCTTTTTCCCATTTGGAGATAGGTAGGCAATGTAAATTGCAAAAGTGCACCAAATAAAGTAAGTAATTAAGATATGTGAATAAAATTATCACGTGATAACAATTTAAGCGGATACAGTTTTTAATTTTTATACAACCCCTCTAGATAAAAACCCGAGATAGCAAAAATGTTCCTTACCTGCATCCCTATCGTTAGCAGAAAACTGCATTTCTGTAGGTTGAACAGTAACGGAAGCATAATAACGCAAAAAAGTTGACTTATACCGCTTGTGCACAGCTGTTCAAGAAGTCAGATTAGAGACCGTATACACAATGCTAAAAAGCATTTTTTTCGGTCAGAAAGTTCAACATTGTGCAAAGTAATGTAGTATTGCAACTGCAGATGAAAATCGCACTGAATAATAGTAGACAATGTAATCTTCAATAAAATTATTGTAGAAAAAATGGTTTAAATAAAAATAAAAGGAAATTTACAACTCATGTTCAAAATGTTTTCCATCTGCAGCAATGCAGAACTTAGCTCTTCATTTTTGACCATCGTTCTAAATTAGATACGGCCCCCTTAAAATGGAAACTCTTGTATCTCCGTTACTATTCAACCTACAGAAATATGGTTTTTTACTAACGATAGGGATACAGGTAAGGAACATTTTTGCTATCTCGGATTTTTATCTAGAGGGGTTGTATAAAAATTAAAAACTATATCCGCTTAAATTGTTATCACGTGATAATTTTATTCACATATCTTAATTACTTACCTTATTTGGTGCACTTTTGCAATTTACATTGCCTGCCTATCTCCAAATGGTAAAAAGATAAATTGCGGAACAACCTTTTTGGGACACCCTGTATACGTATAATATTCAGTGCAAACAAACAAAGCAGGAATGTTCCTTCCATATCGTCGGTGTTATGTAAAAAGGGCGAATTCGCCATATCTATGATTTTCTGATTTTCGCCTTTTTGACTTGCCGATATTAAGAGCTATCAGTATGTGAAAACGGTGTATCTGTAGGATTGATGGTTGCCAAGAAAATAGCATGTGAGAAAAAGGCGAGCGTAATATCAGCTGTGTTAAAAGGGCGAAGCGAATAGTATTTGATTTTATATCTTAAGAAGGGACTGTAACTTGTGGGAAGAGACTGAAGGAAACAGAGGATCAACTGAAAAAGGAACCTGTATTTTCAAATACATCAATGACCACCCAAATACAGAAGAATTTATTTTTATGAGCGATAGCTGGGTAGAGAGAGAGAGAGAGAGAGAGAGAGCGGTCAAAATTTAATCAATATTTTTCAACAGCGTTCCTGTATGCTGTTCGACTGACAAGCTGTAAAGTTATAGATCCCATTTTATACGAACCAGGCCATTCTCAGCAAGGTGACGCAATGCACTCTACTATAGAAAGGGCGGCAAAAACATACAGGTTAACGTGCCTTCAGAATGGAATGTCATTTGCCAGACTGCAAGAAAGTCACCAAAACTTTACAAAGTGGTTCATTTGAACCATGAGTTGTTTTACTGGTTGGGTTTCATTAGCAACAAAGACACTCAAAGATACTATGATGTTTCTGGCAATGGTGTTGAGTGGAGAAAAATAAAATGGTTTCGGTACATGAAGCCAAAACCAGATTCTATTTTTTCAAGTACTAATATGATGATGAGATATTTAATGAAATAAAAATAATGAAATGCTGGCAGACCACATCAGCTAAGTGTGTACAACCTCCCTAAGGCATACAAAAAACGTCTGCCAATATCGCTTAATGGATCTTAGTAAAACTAGAGTCATTCCATTACACCACCATAGTTTTTATGAGAAACTGTCAAAGGTCAGTTATCTAAAGGAGAAAAAAGGGGAAATGGGAGAGGAAAAAACCAAAAAGGAAATAAAACTAGAAAGGGAAACAACTCAAGAAATTCTGTCTTATTAAAAAAATCTCTTATTAAGAAATTCTTTTCACATTAAAAAATAATTTGTCTCATTTGAAGTTATTTTTCTTGCTTTCCAACTAAAATTCACATACTAGCCATAGTCTGCACATTAACTTTATTAGTTTTAGATTTGAAAAAGGCAAATATCCAACACAATCTATAAAAATAATAATATTTTTAAGAAATTACACACAGATTTAAAATTTGGTGAAGACTTTAAAAAGGTGTTGTTAATCGAAATTAAAAGTTTCATAAATTTTGAAAAGTAGTTTTAAATTTTTTTGAAATGTTAAACATTTCAAACTGCTTTCCTGAAAAATGCTGAATTGGTTGATTCGCTCTTTTTACATAACACCAGCGATATAGGCTTACATATGGGGTTACCTTAAAATGTAGTTTATTACCGTTTAGCTTTTAATCTAAATAGCGTTAACCAATCAACTATCATTATATCTATTTCGAATTCATTCTTTGGAATATTTTGTCGAAACTCTGAAATCGTATTGTAAAAACAAATCAAGTGACGTCACATTCGAATATGCACATGAAACATTTTCCGCCTCAGAAACACTACAGCCACCTTTATTTAGCGTAACAGAAAATGTCTCTCATGGTTTATTGGAATTTAAATGGAATAAATTATCAAAGAAAACAAATTTTTGTGATGATTTTATGTGCATCTAAAAAGTAAGTTGCATAGATCGATATACTCTGTGAATTGAATTGCTTGAAAATATTTTTAACTGCTCCAATATGAATCTAAAACTGATTGGAAACGATATTTTCATTACCTGGAGATTTTTGATAGATATATTCTCTATATATATTTATCTGTATTCTCTGTATTTTATATTGATCAATATAATCTTAGTGAATTGAATTTCTCGAAAATGTTTTTAAGTGCTTCACTATGAATCTAAAACTCGTCGATGTTCGCATTATCTGGTGACTTTTTTATTTTATCAAATAATTCTCAGTTTTGTACTCAAAGCGAAATTCGTCTTGAAATGCAATAGATGCCTAGTCGTTTATTAACAAAATAAAAGACATCACGAAAAATATAATTTTGTAGGAAAACAGTCGAAAGCGCGTTTTTCGAGGAATCGTCATGATGAAAACAATTCTTAACAAATACTGTCTTTTAAATTAAGAAAATAAAAATTAAAGAATTCAAAATATAAAAAGTTCCAGATTCATATAAATTTACTATCGTAGTACGAAACGTATTCTACCATTGAAACGAATATGATCTTTACAATAAAGAAACAAGCAATATCATCCAAGACCGATATATTATAATATATATACATACCTACCGCTAAATTGGAATAATTTTTGCAGTATTTTAATATAATAATTTTAATGCATACGTATTCCATTACAGCAGTTCATTTCAATGTAAATGAAATACCAAAAAAGTGCTTCTATCTCTTTTGTCCTGATAAATTAGATTTGTGTGGTAGTATAAGATAAAAGAAAAATAATCATGCAATTTATTTTTCAGAAAGAATTTTACTTTGTGATTGTATTTCGTTCTTTAAGTATTATCTTAAATATTTTTGGTTCGTGAATAGCATCAATAACTTTTAACTCTCAGGTGTGATCATATCTGAGAATACATTAATGAAAATATGATATGTGTTCCGAAATAAATCTGCTCTTTAGACATGGTTAAACGATGCATAATGAATAGCAAAATGAAACAAATTCTGCTTTGTACCTCCAACATAATTGGAAGTCATATATTAGCTTCGATAAAAATATTATTTCTTTTCTGCTGTGGAAATACTAACCAAGGTTTTAAGTTATAACAATTAAAAATCGTGTGAACTATCAGACCCGAATTTCTTAACCCTCCAGGTGGTTGTCTCGAAGAAAAAAATCTCATCATTAACAAAACTGACCAGATCTTCATGGACGAAATATCTCGCTATTAGAAAATTGACCAGATATTGATATCTTAAAAATTGATTACGAGATATCTCATCATTAGCAATATTGGTTAAATCTTAATAGGCGGGATATTTTGTCGAAACAACTTGGAGGGTTAATTGCTGATATTTACCAATGTTAGTATCGTTATTCACATTTTATACCTTGTTCCTTTTGTAATGATTATAAGCCATGGTCTGCATATTTTATACTTTCAAATTAAACAAAATTTGTCAAAGTATAAATCAGCATTTCATATAATTCTTAATCGTGTTAATTATTATTTCCAATAAAATGCATGGCAAACATTGCACACCTAATTCATATTACCATAACCCGCATCTGAACATCCACTTCAATTGCAAACCATTCACATATAAGATTCAGCATATTTTGACGTATAACCTATTTTTGAACTCATTTTCTTTTCTGCTTTCATTTCTATCTACCAGGTTCCCATCGCTTTCTGCAATTTGACAGGTGAAGAAGTTCATTTAAACTGCGAGCTTTTCCGTGTAGTTTTAGCAATATTATGCACTCTATGGCTCAAGTGAAGCATATTTAACCCTTCTAATTAGAAAAATTGACCAGATCTTGATGGAAGAGATCTCGTCATTAGAAAAAATAGACCAGATCACCTTCTGATCATCATCTAAAATCACCTTCTGATCATCATCTAAAATCACCCTCTGATCATCATCTAAAATCACTTTCTGATCATCAAAAAATAGGCAATACCTTGACGACGAGATACCTCGTTATTAACAAAATTGATCAGATTTTGATGGAGGAGATATCCCGTAGAAACCATTTGGAGGGTTAAATTTAGAATTATAATTTTTTTTATTCAAACGGAAATGTAATGCAACTTTTTCAAATGCTTTCACCAACTAAGTAGTTTGTCTTCCCTTCGAAGACTAATAGAAATTCTCAGAAAATACATTCGAAGATTAATAGAATTTCTCAGAAAATAGTTAATATGTATAAGAACCTTTCATCCAATTTTACAAATATTTGTTATTTATAAGCACTTCAATCTTTTTACTGCTTTACTGATTCCCCCTTTTACATAATTACTTTTATAGCTGCTAATTAATAAGCTTTAAGTTGCATCTTGTGCTGAAACGTTTACTTAAAAATGTAAAATCTTAATTAAAATCTGAAAAATATATTTGATCTAACATGTTCATGTAAGGATAGTTTCATTGAACCTTTAAAATGAATAATTGAGTAATAATATTTTTTTACAAATCTGAATTTGTCTTTGCTGACAGGATCACGGCTTTTCGGTTTGTCTAAAACAAACATATGTACTTAATCCGCCTTATATGATAGTATGTTTGCAACAATTTAATATTAAAACTCACGTTCGCAAAATAATTGTTATTCATATTCGAATATTTATATTGGAAACTACTCAACTTGATGTCAAACAAGTGCTTGTAGTTATTTTGATTCATAAAACACAAAATATTTGTTCATATATCATATTCTTGAAGTATCGAGCTGAAATTCTGTAAAAATACAAGTATTCTATGTTCCAGGGAAAAATGATATTTGTTTACCTTCCTTTTCGATATCCTACGAACTTTCGTTTTAAAAATACGTTTTCAAGCTTCAAATATCTGAGAGAAAACACATTCTTCCTGTAGCAAAAAATATCTATTTTAGTGGTTGCCAAGCAACGTCTACTAATATTATATCCTATCATTGATGCTCCATGCTTCAGAATCTGAAACGCTAAGCAAATGTTACTCTGCAAGTTTCAATGTCATAAAATGTGGTATTACCTGAAATGGGTCATCCTTACATAAATATTTGGGAGATTGTGAGGTAAGAGAAATTTTGATTATAAGCTTCCATTTAAAGGTCTTTTTACCTTTACTTGCAATATGTTTCTCTAGACTCGATCGAAGTACTTTGATTTCTTTTCGCTACCTCTCGGAAGGGAGCTCACCGCTCTAATTAAATTCTTCAGCAGTTTGATTTCAAAGAGGAATGAGAAATCTGGAGGATGGAAATCAGTGCAGAAAAAAGGAAATATGTGCAAAAATAGATGTGTCAAAATATTCCGAATTTCCTTTGAATAGGATGAAATTGAATAAGATATTCAGAATCGAATTGTGGTAAACTGAGTGAGGTGTGCTTTTCGTCATGCATTTTATTGGAAGTAAGAAATAACACCAGTAAGAGTAAACCCTTATTGAGAAGTATTATAGAGTCCCATGGAACTCTATAGATATCTTTAGAAAAGAGAAATTTCGTTTCTATATAATTTTTTTATAGAATTCCATAGAGAAAACGAGCTCTGATTCTATAGAAATTATGTAGAATTCTATAGAGATTTCTGTAGAGAAAACGAGCTCTGATTCCATAAAAATTCTTTATCGAATTCTATAGAATTATGTAAAGAGATATAGATAATCGCTATAGAATTCTATAGAGAGTTCTATAGAGAAAAACGAGATCTGATTCTATAGAAATTCTTTTATAGAATTCTATAGAGATTTCTATAGAAAAAATGAGCTTTGATTCCATAGAAACTTTTTATAGAATTCTATAGAGATTTCTATAAAGAAAATGAGCTTTGATTCCATAGAAATTTTTTTTTTATAGAATTCTATAGAGTTCTAGTGAGAAAAACGAGCTCTGATTCCATAGAAATTATTTTATAGAATTCTAGAGATTTCTGTAGAGAAAACGAGCTCTGATTCTATGAAAGTGTATTTCTATAGAATTTTATAGAGAAGTTCTATAGAAATGTATTTGTATTCTCTTAGAGAAGGGCCGCGGTGGCCCGGTTGGAAGAGTATCGGACTAGCAACCGAAGGGTTGCGAGTTCGAATCCAGCCAAACACCGTCGTGTACAAAGGGGGCTGGTGCACGTTAAATCTGTCGTGGCCTCAAATGTCCTCACGTTGGCGTGGTGTGGAAGTTTGGAGAGTGGGGTGCCAGCTCAGGTGTTGCCTCGTCATCTGACCGTGGTTCAAAATTACGTGGTGTTGTCCTCGGATCTTTCCCTCTGGGATTGATCCCGGACCGTCACCAATAGCCCGTTGTGTTGCTCCAGTGTGACGTTAATTGAAAATACCAAATACCAAATCTCTTAGAGAAGTTCTAGAGAAAAGTAAATTTGTGAAACAGAAGAAATGAGCTTCTATAAAATTCTATAGAGGTTTCTACAGACATTCTATAGAAATTTTTAAAAAGGTTACTTTATAGAGCTTATAAAAAACGGGCCATAATTCTATAGGATTCTTAGACCACATTCTATATAAATTTTTATAGAATTCTATAGACCCCATTCTATATAAATTTTTATAGAATTCTATAGAAAGTTTTCGCAAGGGAATGAAATACTGTTATATATGTTGGGATAATTTTATTTCATTTACAGAAGTCATGCAGGGAAGAGTGCAGGTTGCACTCTTATTCGCGTGAACTCCTCTTACAGATACGTGTGAACTCCTCTGATAGATATTTGTGAACTCCTCTAATGGTTGATTTTTAGATTATGTTTATTTATAAATCTGGACAACGTTTTTCTTTGTATTAAAAAAAGTCCGGTACAAAACCCACAGCTTGAATAGATCGAATTCCAATAACAACTGTGAGCCATAGAAAAATAAATTTATCTTAATTTACTGCTATAAGAATCGTCCGCTTGGAAGTTGTGACCCACAAGTTGAATATGAGAATCATTCAAAATTTGAAGGCTCTCATTTATATTGGGTCATCCCAAAAGTAATTCGTTTTTAGGGTAAGTTTTTGAAAATGACAAAAAACCCACATTCAAATTTAATCAAAAATATATTTGTCGCTATTATTTACAATTTCTTCCCTTCTTAATTCTGAATTTTCAATACCCTGGGGATGGAAGCTTTTGCATTTTAATCCAAAGAATAAAGCGATCTCTTTTACAACGAATTCACAAATTTATTCCCTTTTTTCTTAATTTTCGTTTGCGCCTGTTCAATTTTCACAATTTTTCCCAATTGTTTTAATTTCTGAAGCGATTCACGTGAAGTGTGAGACCGTGCGTTGCCATAATGGAAAAACTTCGACCTACTAATGAAATAGACGGAGAATGCTCGCGCAGATTTATGTTATTTCTTCTGGTGCTCAGTCTGAAGATCTGTCACGTGGTGTGGGAAAAAGCATGAATCTTAAATTGTTGATTGGTTAAACTGATTATTCACCGTGATCGAACACACTAGCCTGCCCTTCGATAATCAATCGGCTAAGTCGATTCATCTGAACCCAGACAAGGCGTGTAGGTTCACGTACATCTAAATGATTATGGTCACAGGAATAAGACATAGATGCCTATATAGATATTCCCTTTAGCCCTGCAAGCTAAAAGCCACACCAGGCTATAATGGTAGGATGGAAGAAAAAAGGAAAAGCCCTATTCATCCCCCGGACCGAATACTGGTATTTTCAAATACACGTGTGAAAAATTAAATATATACATACAATTACTTAAAACATTTTGTAGATTCTAACAAAATATATACATTGTAAGATTACGCAATAACATAAACATTGTAAGATTATGCAATAACATAAACATTACATCATTCAATGGATCAAACAGAAAAACTGCATTATTTATAACTTTTATAAATAGAATACTAAAATAATGAAAACCTTTAAAAATAGAATACTAAAATAATAAAAACCTTCAAAATAGAATACTAAAACGACAAAACCTTTAAAAAGAGATTAAAATAATAAAAACCTATAAAAATAGAATTCTTAATTTTAAACTAAAATTTTCCTTCGCCATATTTTAGTGTAAAATTAACTTACAAAAGAAATATTTTATGGAGTTCTATTCTTAACTGGATATTTTTACAAGGAAATGGATTCTTTACATTCACCTACGTGGAAAAGTATTCGCTGTAAGTTGTTGACAAAAATATTAATGTCACAAAATGACAAGTTTAATATGATGCATTTAAAAAAACTACGCAAAAAACGTAATGATCTGACGAACTTACTATGAATTATTCAAAACTTAGTTACACAGACTGGAAAATACAAAATACAATTTTATACAATGCGAGTTACATTTATAGAAGTGAGCGACGTAGTGAGAATACAAATGAGTAAATTGAGTGAAAATGAGTATCATGCTAATTTGATTTTTACTGAGATGAAAAATCTAATTTTTTCCCCATGGGAAAATTGGTTCTATATTAGCATGCAAGTTGATATTCATTTGTTGAAAAGTGTTCATGCGTTTTTGTATATTTAATATTTTTCGAGAAAAGTTGCTTTCCAAAAAACATCTTTATATTATAAACATTTTTGTTAAGTTCAAATTAAATTATTGAGTTTCATCTTGAAAATTAATTAAGCTTTTTCTTGTATTTGAAAAACTTGTGAAAAAATATCCTGTATTACGAATTAGAAAATTCCATTACTGCTTATAGAAATAAAGGTGGAATTTTAATTTGTTTATCAACAGACTTAAAAATGTATGTTTGTTTCAAATTAGTAGGAACACTAAGCTTTCCTTCAATATGCAGAGTAGCTTTTTCTCATTAAACTTATTTTGGTATTAGTAGTCCCCGTGGAATTAAATGTACGAAATACATAAACCAAAAGGCTTTATGAGAATGCAATTTCGTATCTTCAATGTAACAAACACTCAAGCAACAAACTTAACATTTAATTAATGTTAACGTTTTCCTTAACGGTAATTAGAAGAAATATTAAATATAGAGTTTGTTAACCTGAATTTGACACGACTCGATTCGACCAGTAAAACAGAACATCGCAATAAATATTAATTTTCAGCAAGTTTAATTTTAATTTCCAATTATTGAATTTTGTTCGGTTTGAAAAAAATGAGGTTCATCGCACTTATTTGAAAAACGGGAATATAATTAAAAAATGCAAATTTTAATTGAGAACCTAAAGAATATTGAAAAGCTTAAAGACATATTTTACTCAATTTTAAACTAGCCGGATTCTATTCAGCTTTATTCCACATTTGAATACAAGATAATTATGGTTTGTTCTATATAATGGAATAGTTTTTAAAAGAAAAGAAAATCTTCGTTTCAGTTATGTCATTTTTCTTTCAGGAGGTTTGCTCTACTGATTATATTTATCTTGTTTTACAATGTTATAACTACTTTAATTATAAATGAAAACTAAAAAATCTACATAAATATATATTCGGAAATAAATATATACTTATCTTGGAGACCATACATGGATTTAGATAAAAGTTATTTATATTTTTAGCTGTTATTCTCTTCTATGTGAGGTTTAACTAGTCCGTCCATGAAAACCGTACGCGTTAGGTAAATCAGTTGTAGCGAATAAATTGATCTCAGACCCGGATACCAGATAGGGCCCTAAATATAGGTTTACCCGTCCCGCAAACTAGATACGGAAAACTAGAAATGCTTTTATCAAGCCCGTATACGAGATACTTCCCTTCGTATATTTCTTCCCGACTCGCCGGTAAGATAAGGCTTTCAAAAAGGTTTTACCAGCCCGCCATGCCAGTCAGATACGGTCCTCCGAACAGTTTTACTCGGAACGCAAACTAGATGCGGAAAATAGACCTGATATTCCTTCATACTCATTCATTAAAGTAAAATGTTTCAAAAAGTAGTAGTAATACAATAATAAACGCAATCCAATTTACTTATTCGTGAATGAAATTTAATTTCTTCTTATGAAAGGAATTTTCAGTCAAACAAACTAGACGTAAGACGGGGATTTCACTTCTTGTTTCCCAAATGGTCTCGCAGGATTCATATTGGGGTTACCTTAAAATGTAGCTTACCGTCATTTTGGCAATGTTTGCCGTTTAATACATTTGGAGTATTTAATTTAATTCAAGGAAGATTGACTTTGTAAATGAATTGACAATTTTTAATGAATCAAAAGTTCTCAAAATAAATGACATGATTGAAAATGCAATGAATTACTTTATATTGAAAAATGATCTTATTAGTTCACAAAAAATTCAACTTTCGATTAATTTCGTTTCCATCTCATCTTCATTTTATCTACATTTTAGGTAGGTACTTGAATTAACATCGCGCTAGAGCAATACAATGGACTATTGGAGACAGTCCGGGATCAATCCCGAAGGGAAAGATCCGAGGAGAGCACCTCGTAATTTTGAATTACGGTCAGATGACGAGATCAGCACCTGAGCTGGTGCCCCTCTCCAAACTTCCACATGACGCCAACGTGACGACAATCGAGGACAATACAAATTTAACGTGCACCAGCCTCCACATGCACGACGGACTTTGATTGGATCAAGTTTCGAACTTGCAAATCCACGACTCTACCTACTGGACTACCGCGACTCCATGTGCGGACTATTAACAGAATTAGTAGCTTTACCACATAACCACAAAACGTTTTAACCCTCCTAGCGGTTGTCTCGACGAGGTATCAAGTCATTAGCAAAACTAACCAGATCTTGATGAACGAGTTATCTCATCCATCAAGATCTCGTCATCTCCCGTCATTAGAAGTAAACTGACCTGATCTTAATCTCGTCATGATAAAAAAAATCGGAATCTTAATGACGAGATATCTCGTAGAAACCACTTGGAGTGCAAAATAAATTAAACTTTTAAAGACATGGACCACTGAGTTGATACCATAACAGTCAATCTCTCAATACCATCAAATATATGCTTATTTTCTCTTTTCATTAATTCTAAACAAGTAATACATTAATGCCCATCTGAAATCAAATCACACACTATAACAGAGGTGCATAAAGTTTGATAACCACTGAGCCTCAACGAGTCCACTTAAACAAACCCATAGGGAATGCCTTCTTCAAACATCCCTCACCGGAACCCTATCCCAGGAACACCGCACACCTTAACCCTAATCATTATGCATCCCAAGCACGCAACGTGTACACCTCGGTTAAGATTCCCGCTTTATTTATGGCTCCATCGAGAAGTTTGGACAGGGCTGATGCATTTGTTTCTGAATATTTCATGCGCTTCGGTTTATCGAGCGCTCCGCCGTCCCAGCTAATAGGTAATCAGAAGGTCTTAGACCGAGGTTTAATGCCACAGAGTCCGATCTTTGGCCGTGTTTTAAAGTTACTCTCTTGCTCAAGTGCCTACTAACAAATTATTTTCCGCAGATTGTGGTGTGAGAGTCGTTATGTTGGTATTAATAAGCTGGGAATAGTTTGGGTTTGGTTTGCGAGTTGTGGTGGGGCACATCAGTGTTGACTTCGTTGTAACTGGACTTGTGTCAGCGGCATATTTGCCACTGATAGTTAACGTTTAACTATACTGGTGATTGTCTTGACAAAGCATATCGTCATTAGCAAAACTGACTAAATCTTGTTGGATGAGTTATCTCGTTATTAGAAGAAAACTGAACAGTTATCGCAGTACGTCGGGACTGTTGCATGTCAATTCTACGGTGGAATCGAATGTCCTCATGTGGTGTTGAAGTTTGGAGAGTCAGGTGACAGTTCAGGTGTTGACCTCGTCATCTCAAATTGTTAAAAAAATAATGATGTGTTGCCCTCAGATTTTTCCATTCGGGATTGATCTCAGACCGTCTCCAATAGCCCGTGGTTTCGCTCCGGTTCGACGTAAATTCAACTACTTACTTTAAGCCAATGATATGTAAATATATAGCATATGAAAATGTGCGTTTCTTTTACTTAGGTTTACAAAACTAAGTAAATAGTTATTCGCGTAACTTTAAAAAGATTGATTGTTCGAAATAGTACATTTAATAAATTCACAAAGAGAGACAATAAATATCAACGTAAATATTAAATGTTAACATGCAATTTTTTTAATGTTTGGAAACGACACATTAATGACATCTAGAAAATTACGAAACGAAAAAAAACGGAGCAAACAAAACAACTTTTTAATTACAACATCGCTCGGAACCCTCACTTCATCAGACGGAAACAACCCAACAACGAAATCAAAACATCGAAAAAACTAACGATATCCGAAACATTCTTCAATTATTCCTCACGTTCAAATTAACAGTTCAACGGAACACAGAAACCAGGTGATTCCCCAACGAATTACAACCCCCTTTTACCCTCCTCCCGAATCAAACTCGAGAAGAGAAGAAAAGACTCGACACACAAACAAAATGTCGGATTACAAAACTGTGAAAAATTTCTTCTGGGGTTTGGGAAAATTACACCCGGCTAAGTTCATCCCCCCTTTTCGCTGTACAGTTGCAGCTGTTTCGGAAAGAGAGAACCGAAAGTGAAAAATAAAAGCCCTGAGAGACACTCCGTAAAACATTCGGTGATTACATTGAGTTTTCGATAACCGTGGCTTTAACTTGTGACACAGAGCTGAAACAGATGTCCGTAATTTATCATCCTTCTTCTAGTCATCATTCTTTTTGTCGTTCATCCACTTTCATCAGTTTTTTTTATCGCAAATGCGATTAACTAATGCAAGATCTCGTATTCCAGTTAGTGCTGTTCTTGACAATTCATTACTGCAATTTGCAGCGGTGAGTCTGCTTTCAATTAGGTGAGTGCGTTTGCACGGGGTCTAGCAATAATATGTTAATCAAGAAAAATGCCTTTTATTAGTTTTATATATTGTACGCTTTAGGGCAACACGGGGGAATATTTGCACGAAATGCGTCGTTGCGAAGGAATCAAAAACAAAACGTTACGAGGACAATACAGTGAGTTAAGTAACGGGTTTTTTTTCAATTATGACATAATTTCCTTTGTTTGTAACAAAAACTGAAGATAACAAAAGAATTACGGAATTCCGTTAACATAAGCATCATAACGCTGATTTACAGTAATAATGCCACTGAATGTTAATTAAGCATTATGTTCTTACATTGAATCTGATCAGAAATTCTATGGTTACAGCCTTGACTCTGTTGGTTTGTCCACTGCGCTAGCAGTCTTTGAGTTTTAGGCGGTGCAGGTTCGATTCCTCCCTGGGTGTATTTCTCTCATCTGTGTTAGTAGAGGAAGGTAGGGTGGATAGGTAGTTGAATTAATTTCGCACTGGAGACATACACCGGGCTATTGGCGACTGTTCGGGATCAATCTAGCAAGGTAAGATCCGAGGACAACACCTTGTAATTTCGAACCACGGTCAGATGACGAGGTCACACATGAGCTGGCACCCCCACTCTCCAAACTTCCATTTAACACCAACGTGAGGACATTTTAGGACACGACAGATTTAGTGTGCATCAGCCCCCACGCACACGACGGTCTTTAGTTGGACCGAGTTTCGTACTCGCAACCTTGAAGTTACTAATCCTCTACCCTTCCAATCGGGCAACCGTGGCCCCTTTTAGTAAAGCTTTCCTTCTGTGTGTATGTCCATTACTTGATGTTGTCCGTCTTGAGTTAGCGCAGTTTGGCCAAATACGATCCTTGCGTGCGTCCCCTCCCTAAAAAACCTAACCAAACAGCAATTCTAAGAGAGGAATTTCTGAAAAGCGATATACGGAGGGCGCTACAGGTTTGTTAACCTCTCCAGTAACTTGACATGTTACTCAACTTGCAACTTCAATGGCGCTTATGAAAGGGATTATTAGTGTAAAAAACAACCCCTACACTGAAAGCGCAGATTTTTACTTCCTCTAGGGAAATCCTCTCGCATGATACATATCAGTTCCCTTAAAATGTAGTTAATTGCTATTTTGAAGACATTTTTCGATTTATTTGCGTTGATCAATCATCTATCCTATATCAATACGGGTTTCATTCTTTGGAATTATTATTGGCAAAGTTGTGATGTGATACTTGAAAATCAAGTCAAGTGACGTCACGCAGATTTACCAAACACCACCAACATTTAACAACAGAAAAATCCTCTCATATTGAAAAAATCGATATATCAGCATTATATATACAATTCTTTTAACCGGGAGTTTTTCCTCCCTCGTTGTTTCTTTACATTTACACTGACAAACTCTCCCACATGAGTTGAGTCGTGTCAATAGCCCGTTGTGTTACTCCAATGCGACGTAAATTCAACTACCTTACCTTACAAGCGTAGTATTAAATATTTTGATAATGGTAATTAATTAACGTTGCACCGGCGCAACACAAGGGGCTATTGGCGACGGTCCGGGATCAATCCTGAAGGGAAAGTCCAACACCACGTCATTTTGAACCACGGTCAGATGACGAGGTCAACACCTGAGCTGGCATCCCACTCTCCAAACTTCCACACCACGTCCACATGAGGACATTTGAGGCCACGGCAGATTAAAATTACACCAGCCCTCCGTGTACACGACGGTCTGGCTGGACCGAGTTTCGAACTCTCAACCCTCCCGTCGATATTCGCTACTATAGATTATACTTCCACCCAGGCTACCGAAGCCCAGTAAATATTTTGGTAGGAAATATTTTGTGTATAAGAGTTGCTAATATGAACTGTTTTTAATTATAAACGTAAAAATGTAACGAAACGAATAATTAATAGAATCATTGAGCGAGCGTTATTAGAAGCAAATTCGCTCGTGACTTTCACTAGAATGAAACTCACAGTATGAGAGAAATGGTAAAAATGTTAGCAGTTTTTGAATATTTCAACACATGTGCAATACATGTTTTTAGTAGGAGATATAAGAAAAAATATGAATAATGAATACTTTTGAATGTGCCATGTTGTATATTATAAAATAGATAGCACATTGTAATTTAGAACTAAAAATCTCATCTTGAAAACTTTGACTCTGTGTTTCGCTTGTTAATCAACGATAGGGTTAGTCATAAAATTTATATTTTAACAACTTCGGGAATAATGTTTTAAACTTGATATAAAATGCATCTATAAGAAAACTATTTCTGAATTAAAATTCTTGATAATGTATAAATTTCGTAATTTAATGCATATACAATCCCTCGTAAAATAAATAACTTGTCCACTTTCCTTTCGTCGGAAGTGTGTTCCTGTGATAAACGATTAAAAATAGAGTATCACAGTAACTTCAATGCTGCATTATTTTAAAATATCTCGTTAGATTATGGAAGATTAGCAAAACAAATCGACAGGATAGAAAGTAGAATCTACTGGAAAATTAAAAACTGAATACGCCATTTTTTTATTTCGAATGAAAAGAAGTTTCTATGTTACGAAATAGAATAAGTGCACACAAAATAATTGCTACTGTTATCAAATGGTAGTCATTTAGTGTATTTTCTAAGATCCTAAGGCAACTTTACGCTTCAATCATTATTCCAATGATTTAAATATCTATATTCGAATGTTTTATCTTCATAATTTTTATTAGCGTTTCATTTCATAAAATGACTGGAAGGGCAAACGTTTAATATTTTTTATTATATTATTTTTATTCGAATGGATCCTGCATTTTTTTTCTAAAAAACAAAATATCTTGAACTAATTTCTCAGAAAATAGAATTCTCCCCTGAAATGGTTTCACTAATCTCATAATAAATATCGTTTGCGGCAATTGAGATGTTCTGAATTTTTTCGTGAAGCCAGATATCGGGGAAACCCTTCAGCTGCAAGACATAATAAGCGTTCGAATCGAGTACAGTTAAGTACCGGAATGGCCTTTATTAAAGAAAATAATGCTAGTGTATAAATGAAAAACGAAGAAGTAAATAACAAATTAGATTTAAAGGAGTTTCTTCAAAGCGCCAACGGCAAGACTTGTAAGTTATTTCCATTTTCAATGCGAGCACATTGTTTAATATCAAAATTATCTACCATGTATTTGTTTCCATTTCAAAAGTTTAATTTTCCAATCGACTTATTTCAGGTACAAAATAATTAATTTCGAATGTTATATACTGACAAACAGCATTTCCTTTACCCAATATCATCGAAATGTGTTCTTCCACATGATAAGCTTTCGTTTTAAAATATCCTTTGTGTTTCTCTGTACTCCATTATAAAAATCATATGAGAATAAAATTAGTAACGTGAATAATACGTTTTGTTTTCCGTATTGAAATTGGAACAGTACAGATTGTAGTGCAATTTTAACAATTTTAGCTCACAATAACAAGCTAAAAGTCGCTTATATATTCACTTAATTTCAGTTGTTGAGTTATCAGGTTGAATTCCATGCCACAACTTATATTTACTGACAAAAATGAACTAATTGCATACAAACTGCCCCTTTGTTGTAATCGTAATTGATACATTTGATATACATGGGTGCGCTTGGAGTTGATCCAATATTTTAATTAAAAATCATGTTGCGAAACTCCCCCAAGTCAACATTACAGCCAAGTTTCAACCAGATTAAAAATCGATTTATTAATATTTCTATTGAAAATATTAAGAATATGGTTAAATTATAAATCCGCATTTTAACAGATCTGTATGTAAATAGTTCTTAGCAGTGTTTAAAGTATGAAATAAAATGATTCATTTAGCATTATTTCTTATAGTGACAATGCATATTACAAATTCCTCAAATAAACATTACAACTGGATTTCAACACTTCATTCAAAAATACGTTTATTAATATTTATATTTTAAATGAATGTAAAAATATTGTTAAGAAATGAAGTCTGACGGATTCTGAAAGGCATTTTGAAAATTAATTAAAAAGTTCTAAAATATGATTTGTTTTATTAAATAAAAGGATTAAGTTCCATCCATGAGTGACTTTTATTGATGGATAGAAATTTGTTATAGAACAGTTTTCAGAAAAGATAGAATGATGTTTTATCCATCAGTTAAAAACTTTTTTTAGCCAAAGTTAAAGATCCCAAGTTCCATCGCAACTTGTAAAGAACAAAAAATGGGCTCCGATTTCATAAGCACTTTCTAGAACTCAACGTATTAAAAATATTCCATAAAGTTGAAAGCCAAAAATTCATTTTCTTTTCGCAATAGCGAAGATTAAAAATAAACAGACGATTTTTTTAACTTCTCTTAACGCTTCGGACTAAAAGGGGAAAAAATTTCGCTGTCTGTGCAAATCTTTGGAATCGAAAATGCAATTACTTTAAACAAAAACATTCCTCCAAAAGCGAACAGGATCATTCTAATCCTTTTATTGACTTTCAGGAAACTGCCCCTTCTTTAACACAATTAATGCCTCGCTCTGAAAGTAAGAGCAGTAAAGCGCTATAACCTCTCATTTGTTTATTTTTGCGAAACATTTTCGCTCCTAAATGCTTAATCTCATAAAAGTAGGTTCTTTATCGTCCGTGCAAACGATTTTTATTTCTTGCAAAGATTCTTGTTCTACATAACAAAGCTGCACTCTGTGCATGGTTATGGACTCATCTTCTAAATTCGTTCCACTCAAAAGCAATTTCTATCAGTCGTAGAGAAGAAAAGCCTTTTAACTAAAACTCGAAAGGAGTTTAGTTGTGCGTGTGCTGCTCGAGCGCTGGGAAGAGGAGCAGTTGTTGTTGCCATCCAATTGGCAGTAATTTCTCATGGGTTACGAGACCAAACAAAACCGGAAATTTTCATCCAGCCTATCAAAGTCTAGGGGACCGTTGAGAATAGGAATAGGATGTTAAATTACCTCGCTTTACTTAGAGCTCTGAAGTTCTCTCCTAAAAAAAGTGTTTTTCCAAGAGTTTTGTTTATTTTAATTGACATCGCGCACGGTGAACAGACTCGATGTAAGTTATAACTCTGGAAGTGCTTCTGAGAATTGATGAATACTTACTGGCAATAAAAGTGGCTTCGAAGAAGCTTAAAAAGAAAATAGCTAGCTTTGCTTTCTCAATATCTTGCAGATCGGATTATTTGCAGTGTGTGTTAATGGAAGTTTGTGAAAGCTCTTAATTCGTCAATAAATATCTTTGGTACTTTTTTGAAGTGGATAAGTAGTTAATAAACGTCGCACTGGAGCAACACATGGGCTATTGGCGATGGTCCGGGATCAATCCCTAAGGAAAAGATCTAATGACAACGCCTCGCAATTTTGAACCATGGTCAGATGACGAGAACAACACCCGAGGTGGCACCCCACTCTTCAAACTTTCACACCACCGTAAGGACATTTGAGGCCACGATATACTTAACATGCACTAGCCCCAGTGTACACGATGGTCTTTGGCTGGACTGACTTTCGAACTCGCACTCCTCGGTTTGATAATCCGTTGCTCTTCCTACTTTGTTTTTGAAATAGGACTAGTCTCCTCGGATGTTATGTGGAGAGTTACGATCGATTACCTGTGACATAGACCCAATTGAAATCGTTATATTTTTAACAATCCTGGTGGTTATCTCGGTGAGGTATTTCTAAAATTGACCAGATCTTGATGGACGAGATATCTCGTCATTAGAAAAAATTGGTCAGATCTTGACGAATGGGATATATAATAAAAATCACTTGAAGGGTTAAAAATACATGCCTAACAGTAATCATGTTAGCATACCGTATCACCAGAAACTGTACATTATTATTTGTCAAACCTTTAAAAAAGAATATATGCATCAATTTTACTATTGTATAAATGGATTTCTAAACTGAATAATTCTTTCTCGGATGTTGATAAATTTTTTAAGATTTCAAAACAAAAAGTAATCTGCTTCAAACAAGCATTTAGTTTCGTCTTTTATGCAACTGTATTTGTAAATGCCTTTTTCTTTGTATTTTTTGGAAAAAAATATTTAGTTCACTGTAATTGGATATTTTCCATAGAGAAACCACAAATAAGTAAATAAATAAATATTCGTAAACAGCATGGAATCCAATTCCCATGCTACGCAATGCATCGTGCACGCAAACCTCCCCTCTCCACAGACAAGGGAAATGATGCAATATTTGGGTGTGCCATCGCATTTGATTCAGTCTATCTTGACAATCGTGAAAGCAACACTTCTGTGTGTTGTATAGTTTTAAAGCCCTTCACTAGATCTAATAAAATATTAGAACATTTTGTATCAGTTTGAACTGAACATTTAAAAATTGTTTATTTGTCAACCCGCGAACATATTCAATAATGCCGAGGAACGTAAGCATGCGTATAATGAACAGCATAAGTGGAAAGAAATGTGATGGAAGATTGGTCAACTATAAAACCCTAAACGTCACCTAAACAATGATGAACTACATTTTAAGCTGCTCCCGATGTGTGTCATGCGAGAGTATTTTGGTAGCTTATGTAAAATCTTTGTATTCCACCTGATTTGCTTACATTATAAATCCTTCTCATATTTGAAGGCCATTTTTAACTTTTCACACCACGTCGAACATAAACCACACGAATATCGATGGGAGAACCTTACAAATGAGGAACCAGAAGAGACCTGCAACAAAAATTCCAATTCTTACTCAAAGGTATCCATGTCAACATCCTTCAGGGATTGCAAGTCCTAAATGGATAATCATGACTCAAAATTAATTAGTGTCGTAAGAAGAGTTTACTACTTAAAGACAAAATTAACTGAAAATCTCTCTCTCATACGTTAGGATTCGTGTAGTTTATACTCGAAATGGAGTACTATTTACTCCACTTCGAGTATAAACTACACGAATTTCTATAGAAGAATCTTACAATTGAAGAACCTGAAGAGACCTGAGCCAATAATTTGAATTCTTACTCAAAATAATCCATAGTGCCATACTTCAGGGATTCCAAGTCCTAAGGGGTTAAACCTGGCTCAAAATTAATTAGTGTGGTAAGAATAGTTTACTACTTAAAGTCAAGCTGAAAATCCCTTTCATATTGGAAGCAGTTTTCAACCATTCACGCCATTTTGAATATAAACCACAAGAATTTCGATAGGAGAATCTTACAACTGAGTAACCGGAAGAGATCTGAAACAAAAATTAGAATTCTTACTCAAAAGAATGCATCCTTCAGGGATTCCAAGTTCTAAAGGGTTAAGCGTGGCTCAAAATTAATTAGTGCGGTAAGAAGAGTTTACTACTTAAAGTCAAAATTAACTTTTTTTCGTCGAGGATTCTCTATCGCCTGCTTTAAAAGAAAGGAATTGTGAAACTTTCTTTGTGTTGCCAATTAGGGATGTGGAAATGGAAATCGATCCGGAAGGCATGGTTACAGATAAGTAAAAGAAGCGTATCCGGGAAAGGTGTTTGAGGCTTGGTCTGGCTCTTTTTTGCGTTTTTTGTTGGAAATGGAAGGTTTGATTTTGGTTTTGTTTCCAGAAGGGAGTTATTTAAGTGTCTTGTTAACTGAGAGGCTTCTTAATTTAACAATTGAAAAAAAATTAGTTTCAATGCGGGTATTATAATCGCTGTTCTTTTAAATTGTAACAAAAGGTAAAACTCATTAGGATATTCATTTTGATTTTTAATTATGCTGACATTTAGAGTAGTAACAATTGTAATATACGATACAGTCTAATTATCGACCTTATAAGGCATAGTTTCCCAAAATGGGCATTATCTCCTCCATGAGCGCTGAATGAATCTTTGGGATGGTCAATGATGGCCCCAGGAGAAATAGGGGTCTTTGAGGAGCAGAGTGGGCAATAGGATGCAAGATAAATTGTCGCCTAAAAATGTCTTAAACACAATTATCCACTTGACTATACATATTCACTGTAGTGATATATTGTAGCGAGAATTGCAAGTTGTATAACGGATCGATCAAAAAACATGACGATACGTTGCAACAAGCATAAACTTTTTAATGAAATAAAACGATCTCCAAACCCAACACTTCTGAGATCTTAAGACAACGACACACATGCTCTGTCTATTTCATTAGAAGGTCCTTTGGGTAACAAAAAATGATCGTAGCGCGACAAACCAAACAGCTTATTTGTTTGTCTACACTGAAAAATTCTCACAGAATGATGATGTTAAGTTGTTCTTAATAATTGAAGATGATTAATTTTAAATAAGAAACAAGATGCAATTGTTTTCTTCAACATTACTGTATTTTACTGTTTTGAATCTTTTTTAAATTTCTCTTCAGGAATGTGAAATGCGATGTTGTATTTAGGTCAGTTATTTCTTCGATCGCTTAGCTAGACAGATTGAGGATGAAAAATAAATTAGAATATTCGACGTTTCAAAAAAAATTTGTAATACACATCTTCAGTATTTTACGCAGACGTTTTCGTAACTTGTCTATTATGTCTATGTCTCTAACTATGTCTATTTCGTATCTAAGTAAGTTTGTAAATTTCGTATGATACGGTCTAAGCCCTCGACTAAGCAAAGAACTGACCGTAACGGAAAAAACCTAATTATAAGATGTGAATTTTAGTTCCAGTTTAAAACACATTTTGTTCGAAAACATGTTCAATCGCATGTTTCATATAATTTCGCGTTTAGAAAGAAATTTGTCAATTACGCACTTAGAATTTCAAGGTATGGTCCCTTTCCTGGGAGAAACCTATGGAATTAAAATTAATGTATTCGATTCCTTGATGCACTGTTCTTGTGGATAGGGAAAACCCTATCCATATTTTATTCAACACTCGAATCGTTTTTAAAATTTTAAGGCCAATTCTTTGTATAGAGTTTTTATCACACTCTTTAATATACATCACTTCACCTGTTTTATGATAATTGTGTTTAAAACGTGTCATTCTTTTTATTAAATTTTCATTGTTGTTAATGTATTATCTCTATTTTTAACTGATTTATCGGATAATACTTAATCTTGTGTTTGGCCAAATCGGTGATAAACTACATTTTAATGTAACCCCGTTATGCATCACACGAAAGCATTTGGTAGGTATTTTAATTAACGTCTCACTGAATCAACACAACCGAAAGCATTTGGACAGCAGGCGTAAAATCTTCGCAGACCGTCTGGTTAGTTATTTATGTCGAAAATCCCTCTCATTGCAGAAGGCGTTTTAATGACTTTTTCAAATTTTGCGATCAGACAAAACAATTTTTTTAAACGCCAGAACTCCAATTATTTCGGAAGTAATTTCTAAATTAACTTCTTTCTGTTGACTATTTTATTCTTCACAGCTTTCCTCTAAGGACTCATCTGCTAATTAATTATACCTTTGTTCGCTATGAACGCACTACTTGACAGCACCGAATATATTTTTCAAATACTAATTTGAAAGTACTTTCACATTTGTTTTGTTTTAAATCCTGTGAAAAGGTTTGTGTGTTTTCCATTTGATTCGCACCTGCAAATTGTAGGCGGCTCTCTAGGCGTATTTCTCTTCTTTGTCAGTAAAACTTTTCTTGTGTGTATATAGTCAATTGCTTGATATTGTCTGTATTCTCTATGGTTGGTTGGAGTTTTATACCGCAAGTGCCATATTTGGTCAGACACAAGACATACAATATCAAGTTACACACACAATGAAAGTTTTACAGAAGAGAGAAATACACCCAGGGAGGAATGCATCTGGCAGGAATCGAACCTGCTCCGCCTACAACTCAAAGGTTGCTAGCACAGTGGGCATACCCGCTGAGCCACGACTGCCCCGTCTTCTGTCTGGAGTAACATGGCCAAAAATGGCCCTCAACCATAAAATAAATGCCCTATCATTTGATTCGCAAACGGAATCTCATTATGTTTGATTTAGTCATTGTCATACAATAAATACATTTCCCGCCACTTAAGAGAAATTTATCTGCAGAATATTCAACATTTAGATGGTGTACAAACTAGCAAACTCACGAATAGCACCTGCGCCACCGTTTCTTAAGTGTTTGTATCTAATGTTACTCACATTTCATACCTTATTTACATCCATTTGAGATTAATGTATATGCATCGATATACGCGTTTCATACTCTAAATGAAATAAAATTAACCACAAATATAAAGTAGCATTTCGTGTACCTCTTAATGGTGTTAATTCTTATTTCCAATAAAGCGTATGACAAAAAGTGCTCACCTTAGCCATGTCACAACTAGCTACTGAACGTCCTATTCAGTTGCATCCTATTCACCAAGGTGATTTGGTATTTTGTAATCTTTAAATCTATGTTAACCTTGACTCAGTTTCCATTTCTACGCTAACTTCTATCTTCCAGATATCTCATTGCCTTCTGTAAATGGAGGACTGGTGAAGAATTTCATTAAAACGGCGAGCTCTTCCATACAGTTTTAACAATATTATGCAGTTCTGCATCTCAAACAAAACATATTTAAACTAAGAGACAAAGTAGGGCATTGGTTGATTTTACATTATGGATACCCATTTGGTGCCATTAGTTGATGTACAAAAGCTCTCAATTTCTTTGCCGTATACGTTAGTCCGTACGTATATAAACAAATTGAATAGATACTTTAAAAGTGTGTGTGTACGCACTCTATACTCATATTGCTTTTACACGTACTTTTGCGAGTTCTAAGCTGGGGATAAAATTAATCATTTATAAACTGCAAGACGATGTATTAATAATTTAACCAGACTTACCTCAAAGTTTGTGTATTTTCCAACTAAAATGTTTGTGTATTATCTATGTGATTGATTGATTGAGTATACATATAATTCGACTTCAGTGCTTGATCTCAAGGATCCACTTGTAAATAGTCGTCAAATAATGGACACGCACAAGGAAAGTTTTTAATGGCACAGAAGAGAGAGAAGTGCACACAGGAAGAAATATAACCAGACAGAAATCAAACCTGCGTCACCCACAACTCGCAGATTGCTAGCGCAGTGAGAAAACCTACGGAGCTAAAGCGGCCCCATTATCCATGTGATTAGCGAGCGAAAAATGCGATATTTGATGGAATCGTTGCCAAACGGCAAGTATAAATGAGCTCCTTATTCCAAGTCTCGTAGGTAAGTAGTTAATTAACGTCACACTGGAATAATACAATAGACTTTTGGCGACTGTCTGGAATCAATCCCGAAAAGAAACCTCGAAAAGGGATCCGAGGACAACACCTCGTAATTTCGAACCACAATCAGATGGCAAAATTTCGGGCCTCAAAAGGAAAAAATAATGCATAGATTGAAAAAAAAAAATCTGGAAATAAATATGGAATGAAATTCGAAGCAAAGCATTAAAAATATGAAAATACCAATATTTTTCAATTAAAATGAGCACCACTTTTTGCAGGATAATTAAATAACGACGAAACATAATTAGTTCCAGCACCCCAATTCATCAAATTCCTCGAACGTTGAAACAAATTCCACTTAGCACACAAATTGAATTAACTCAGCGGCACTTCATTTATTAATACTTTCAAACACAATAAACTCACTTCTTTATCCTCCTAGAAACATTATGCAAATGCAATGATAAAACCACGGCACTGAAGCTCTCAAGTTCCACCACCTTCCAGTTCCACGATCGGAAATCTGAATTTATTTGCACATTAAGTAAGATAAAATGATGCTGTGCAACCGGAACTATACAAATCTACATGCCTCTGATCTATACGTGCCGGACCGCTCTACCTGGTTCACACTCTACCTCTACTAAGCGAGGGATCTATTTTGATGTCAGGTACAAGATGGATGATTGGGAAATACCGCATCATTTCTCCGGCTCCTGGCATTTGATTTTAACGGTGACCAAGATCACTTTGTTACTGTCTCGTGGGCTTTTCGGCACACCTGGTGCTGTTCCCACGAGGATGCACTGGAACAAAAACACGCTGAAATATTGTCTGGATCCAGATCTGTGGTAGTTTCTGTCGTTGAAAATTTCAGAACTTAAGGAGTTAGAGATCTAGAGCGAAAAGAAAACAACCGCTTGCTTCAAGGGTTTCGGGAATTGCTGGGTTTCGGTCATTTTTGTTTTGCTCCCAGGAATGACTGATTTGAGGGCTTGAATAAACATCTGCTGAAGACACTGTATGCATAAGCGAGGGTTCTACATTTTAAGGTGTGTGGTAGAATACTGTTGGATACTTAACCTTCAGAGCGTCCGAGATTTCTGAGAAATGAAGCATTGCTTTTACCCGAGATCATATTCGATGATAACACGGATACTTGGTTAATCGAAACTCGTATTGTCAATGTTGCCCCTAGTGTGCTTTAAAATTAAATACATTTAACTCCTTCGAGTTTGCTTTTGTGTCATTTCTTATAATTTTGATATTAAACGTCATATATACGGTACTATAATTTTTGTTACTCATGATGTCGTCTATCTGAAGCACCTGGGGAATCTGTGGTCTTCTAGGTCCTTAGTGCGACCTACTGAAGTCATCCAAAATACTATCCATTATTAATACATTTTTTTCGTCTTTTACAAATTTATTTCATTTCCAATATGAACGCATTTAGAATACCAAAGAATAAAATAAGTTTCCACGAAATAATCCTCCCATATTGATCGGCGCAATTAGAACATTAGTAAGCCATGAGGGTTAAATCGACATCTTCTACGTTCATGATTTACTTCTAATGCGACTAAAATATCTGATAACTTCCCTGGCAGACTGGTGATGTAACGTCCCTAAAAGCGACTCGGTATCAGAGTTCAACACCACTGATCTTCGGCCGAAACATCTATCGGGGTTCTTCAATGGTGGGCTAATTGGCGTCCAGATGGTTTTTAGGGATGCACGACGCCCCTTGTGATTGAATTGTCTCCTGTAGAATCTAGCGACACAGAAAGAGAACTGTTGGAGAGCTCGAGCTGAGCGAAGGTGTTTTTTTGTGTGCTCGTTTAGAGAGCCGGACGTTGGAGGAGATCCCATTTTGCCTGTTTTGCAGCCCCCACGACCTAGGGATATAATTCCCTGTTTGTATATAGTGTAGATACTACAAAACGTAAACAAAAAATCCAAGCCCCCCCCCATTTTAATAAAAGTTATCTTTCAAAACACTTCTTCAAAAGGAAATTTCAGATGAACATTTTCCCCAGGTAGCATAGGTTATTGATAAGCAAGATAATGCATGCGAATGTATTTGAAGAATATACAGTTATAGACCTACTAATTTGAGAATGCAATGAAAGATTCACTTACTTTGAGAAACATGACATCACACTCAAATTAACATTTCAGCCCCACCTAGTTGATGTCACCAAGGAATACATCTAGATATAACTCGTATAGAACTCTCAGTATATTACATTTTAAAGTCACTGTTTTATGCTAATAAAGATCCAAATGAAACATGGAGAATGCAGCAGAATACTTATGCCATCGGCAACATGCCCTCAAAATGCTTTTTTGTTTTTCAACCACTTACTACTGCGAATCTACATTCTCCTATCTAACCCGAATCAAGACGCCCTTAAGGTCACAAATGATACCTTTCTAGAGGATCAACTAAACCTGCGGACCTCTATGCTACAACCAAATATTCAAATGCTTTGCAATAAAAAGCAGACACAACAAAATCATTAAAAGATTAGTTAACTTTTAAAATTAACTACTAATTTCCATTTTTTGAAATTACAATTTGAAGTGCATAGTAGTTAGATTTTAACAAAACAACGTACATTTTTAAAATGGAAGTTTATTTATTGCGTCCTTATTTGATTACAGCTAAATTAATGCGGCCTTCCAACTTGAAAGTGTCCCACACCCCTGATCTAGAATACCCCTAAAACTGCAGCATAAAATTTAAGTCCCGGAAGATACCATTCTTGCGAAAGTTTATGCTTGAATTATTTGTACCTTTCAGCCCTTAACGGTGCTCTCACACCTCTAAGTCAGCAGTGATCGATCGTTCAGTTAAAAATCAGAGCCAAAGCATATTTACTCTAAATTGTCTTTGCCCGAGACTTGAATATAAAGTAATTTGAATTGAAACTGCGAATAATCAATTTCGTAAGAAAACGTGTCTCGAGAAAATCAGTGGAGCAGAAAAACAAGGAAGAAAATTTTCAAAAATGTTAATTTGGATCGTACTGGACGCACCATATATAGTCTGGCCCCATCTAGATGGTATTTGAGTCACGTTGTTACGGACCAGTCTATTCCTTAAATTAGAGCGCTGGTTAGTAAACAATGCATTTGCTCGAATGCAAAATTCGTTTCTCTCTGTTTGAGATGTTTTGACATTCTTTTGATTTCAAAATGTTTCCTGCGCATCTGGTTTTCACCCTACAAGTGGTTTCGACGAGGTATCTCGTCCATCAAGATTTGACCAATTTTGCTAATACTTCAAACATATCTCGTCAAGATAATGCCGATTTTTTGATGATGAGGTGATCGAGATTTGGTCAGCTTTTTCTAATGACGATATATCGTGTCCATCAAGATATGGACAGTTTTGCTAAGACGAAACCTCGTCGAGGCAACCACCAAGAGGGTCAATTGATTTTCTTAAATTTTTTTGGATAATCCTTGTAATCTGTTGGATATAAATGGAAATGAGAAATTCATCGTTTGCAAAATTTGAAATTTTGGTATAAAAATGTTGCTTAACCTATGCATTTTTTCTTCAAAAATTTAGGGTTTTAGTACATTTTTTATTTACAATTGAGTAATACACTTACCAAATTGAATTAATTTGACTTATGCGTATACAAACTGTTACGTGAATTAAAAGTTTGACAATATAGGAAAATTAATGCGCATGGGATCTATCAATTTTTGCTGATTTATAGAATTTTTGACCACATATTTTGTAATAACTTCCTCACAACATTTTGGACCAAACTTTATTTTTAAGTTTCTTAGTAGAAACAGTCTGCAGTTTTTATAACAATCAATCGAAATATCGATATTTACTTTTAAAATTTATTTTGGAATTCCACTGTCCAAATAGTAAACTTTCAAGGTTTCCTTCGTTTTAGTGGAGTCAATACCTTCTTTCCAGAAATATTCATTCAAAATCCCAAATATTCATTTCTTTACTTGCCATTCTACAGATTGTTCCCATGTAATAGAAATGAACTCGAAAACGAAAACTTCGCGTGGAGAGGAAGTGATTCTTCAAAGCCTTTTGAGTAGTCTCAAGTCGCCTAGGGAGACCGTCCTTCCCTGTAGGTAATATCCAAAGTATGTGCGTCGCCTCCTCAACTTCGGAACCAGCTTACGAAACAAACATAAAGCTAAGAAAAGCCCGGATTTTTGCAAAAGAGAATCGTTACGATAAAATATAGCCATCGGAAGCTGACTTCAACTTCAGGGATGAAACTTTCAGATACTTTCTTGTAGCCATGGTTACCTCCCACCGTGACGTCATTGATAATAGGAATGGTTTTCAAATGCCATAGTGTATTTCACATAAGCTGACTGAAAGATTAATGTGGGAGGATACTTGGATGGGATTAGGTGCTGAAGATTAGGAGGGGCTGTTGCAGAGTGTGCAAACAAGTGACTTCAGTTCTCTTGCTATTTTCAGTGTGGACGTATCCTTTATTTGTTTGTCAAGTTCGATTCTTCTCTGAGCGTATTTCTCTCTTCCGTGTTAGTAAAGCTTTTGTATATGTATGTCCATTTACTTGACGTTGAATTCCAGTTTTGAAATGGTAGTGATGTGTTAGTGGTTAAGAATCCACTTCAAGTTGTAAATCCCAATATAATTTATCTTCATATAGGAATCAACTGTCTAAGCGGTACGAACCCAACTATATGTTAGAAGAACTTAGTGGTTCTGGAAGAGTTCATGGATATACCTTGAATTCTACTACATATCTCAACATGTATATGTTCATTTATGTGACTTTGAATTCCAGTATTGATATGAATGTGGCAGTTATTCAGAATTCAATTTAAGTTATGTCCCAATCTAATTTATCTTCATATAGCAATCAATGGTCGTAGCGCTACGAACTCAGCTAATCCTTCTAACTTAGTGGGTGCTGGGGCTTAGAATTCATGGATATACCTTGAATACTACATACATGTTTGCCAGATAGCTGATATAGCTGAAATGCATTTCAATAGATCATCAATTGCAGTACATGGTTGTTCAAATATTGCTCCATTAGCAGTAATTGTTGTCAAGAATGAGATTGTACTGTATATAATGGTTAGAGATCACAGTTGGAACTTGCAAGTTTTAACTATAAATGGAAATCTTTAAAACTCACAAGACCCTACTGGATTTCAACAGATCGGGACAATGTAATTTAAGTGCTCAGCAAGTGATTAAAATAAGATAGCGTCAATAATTATCCGTATTTCAGTTGTATTTGTATTTCTTTTGGCATCACTCGTTTTCTAGGTCATAGCTAAGCGAGGTTTCTGTCTTATAACTGACTAGCAGAATTACCCGGCGTTGCTCGGGTTGAATTGATTAAATGTTGATTGAAAAGTGATCAGACTTATCACTTTTCTTTCATAGGAAAAATGCAAACATCATTTAAGTGTACGGAACATATTTTTTTAACATCGCTTTAACTTTTTCATAGCTTCTACAATTTACTTCGGAC
The DNA here is from genome assembly GCA_933210815.1 of Meta bourneti. Taxonomy (NCBI): domain Eukaryota; kingdom Metazoa; phylum Arthropoda; class Arachnida; order Araneae; family Tetragnathidae; genus Meta; species Meta bourneti. Next base: position 54,059,243 of record OW119930.1, on the reverse strand, counting down.
GCAAATATGTATTCATGATATATCTATCCATCCACATAATCTATTTGATATTCATCTACTGCTGTAAGTCAAACTACAATTTTTTTCCTAAGGTGACTACTTCAGTAGTCGAATTAGAAATGTCTTTGAACTACAACGTATGGCTACCCGTTTTAATTTAAAATGTAAGTTATGTAAAATTAAGTACTTTAAATATCCATTTTTCATCAATCAAATATTAATAATTTATTTATATTATGGAAAGGAATAAAAAATCAGCTCAAACATAATTAGAATTTAAAATTTTTTTAAATATGTTTTGGAAAAAATTGTTTTTTGACTAATACTGGTAAAACAAACTGAGCTGCGTACCGCAATCGTTTTATGCTCAATGTTATTCCTATGTCAATTTGAAATTGTTTTTACACCTCTGCACACCTAGGTTAAAGAGAACGGAGGTTAATATGTAGAATACGTTACCCGCAGGGTTCAAAATTATAAGTGTACTAAATTTGGTGTGGATTGGTCAAACGGTGTAGATTTGTATAGAGAACAAACAGATAAACGCCAACTTTGCTTTATATATAGACTATCAGAATTACCCGGCGATGCTCGGATTGAATTGGTTAAATGTTGATTCTATTTCATAGAAAAATGCAAGCGTTATTTAAGTGTACAAAAAATGTTTTTTAACATCGTTTTAACTTTTTCATAACTTCTGAAATTTACTTCGGACGCAAATATGTATACATAATATATCCATCCATATAATCCATTTCATATTCATCACACTCTTGCTGTAAGACAAACTACTAAAGCATTTTTTGAGATGGCTTCAGAAGTCGATTTTGAGTTTTAGAGTGATTACGAATGCCAATTAAGATCATTTTCAGTAAAAATGAGGAACTTTCAGCGTAAAGTCTTGCACAGTTTTCTAATCAATATTTATTATTTGTGGTGCCCTTGCACCATGGATTCGATGTTTTCGAATTACATTATCATTGTGAGAGGATGGCAAATTAAACTGTTACGGTATTCGTGGTTAATTTATTTTGAAGCACACATTTTTTCTTGAAAATTCTATTCAGCCGCACGTGGAATAACGGAGCTTGTTTTTAAAACAAGTGTCATCAGTGTAGACAAAGCAAACTCAATTGATTACACTTTCTGCAAAATCACTGCTTTCAATGAATGTTTCACAGGTACCTAAGTTGTATACGAACAGTTTCAACTTTAAGTAAGCAACCTCGACCTGCTGCCACTTAAGATAAAAAAATTATATTTTCAACAGTCCTATTTTACATACTTCCTTACTATGATATTATTCCAAGGTCAGCAGTCTTATTTAAAATTCGCTTTCCTCCATCAGAAAAATTTAGTTTTAAATCTAATCTTTAAGGTACTTTTTTCAATTGAGAGACTCAGTTTCTATATGGAAACCACACACATTTAGAATGATAGATGTAGTTACTTGACTATGGAGTACAGCTTTCAATAATACCCATGAAACATAATAAAATGTAAATCAAATTTATTTTAATTGTCTTGTAATGAAAATGTCAAAATTTAGAAATATATTTGAACTTCAACGTATTTGCTACCCGTTTTGATTTAACGTAACATATCGTATTTTAGAATAACTTTATTTTAATTTCACCAGTCATTTTAAAATAAGAAGTTATACACCTTACTTAAAAAGGTTTCCATTTATTTTTATGAAACAGAATTCTACAAACTATAACTCATTTAACCAAAGACTTAAGGAAAGTTAGTCGAATATACATAAACAACCAAGAAATTACCAATGTCTAGTGGTATTTGGCAGAAAATAAAAATAATTCATTACAGTTTAACTCCTAAATAATATATCTGTAATATGGAAAGTAATGAAAAACATAAATACAAACAAAAACGAAATTCTGGTCATTGAAAAAACGTAGAATTCTGAAAAACGAAAGATCTGAGCAAGCGTGTCGAATTTCGACGTCATGAGAATATTCTGAAATAGAGAAATTCGAAAAAGACGCTTGAAAAATATTGATAAACAATAATTAATTATTTACAAAAAGAACACAAATTTACAAAACTTAGAAATGCTCAAATATGACCGCAACATTTCTGTTTTAACTCACACGGAATTCCAAATCTACGGAACACGGAATTCTAAATCTAATTCATAAAATAAAACATTAATTCTGGTGTTGCCAGATACCGAATTGGTACGCTTTTATCATTAATGAATTTTTTTATTTGGCTTTTCGTCTTCCATTACAAAATGCAAGCTGTGTAAAATTAAGTATTTTAAAAATCCATTTTCCATCATTCAAATATTCCTAAATTATTGATATAATGGAAAGAAATAAAAAATCAGTTGCAACATAATTAGAATTTTAAATTGTTTAAATATAACGTTTCGGAAAAAAAATGTTTTTCGACCAATACTGGTAAAATAATTTTATTAGAAAATTTGATTTTCGATCAATACTGGTAAAACAAACCGATTTGCAATCGTTTTATGCTCAATGTTTTTCCTATGGCAATTTAGAATTGATTTAGCCCCCTTTGCATACCTAGGTTAAAGAGAACGGGGTTAATATGTAGCTTGGTTTACTCGCAGGGTTCCAAAGTATTAGTGTGGATTGGTCAAACTACATGTAGATTTGTATAGAGAACATACATACAGACAGACGCCAACTCTTCTTTATACATATAGATTCCCAGTTTTAAAGTTGATAGGTAGGTTCCATTGTCGCTGACATGGCGTTAACAATGTCCGTCCCGTTTTATTTTCGCACTTAACAAGAACAGCTTTCAATGTTCCTTTTTTGTGGTTCGAGTTGAATTAGGGTTCGAAATGCACCGAAGACTTTTATCACAGTACGAAGATAGTGTTTCGCCGCAAGGGAGTGTTTACGAATGGATTGGAAAGTTCGAAAATGGTCGCACAAGTGTAAAATATGAAGAATACACGAATGCTACTGTAAAAACATGGGATTACTCAAGGGCGTATAGCACACAATGGATTGTTGACGTTTCAAGAATGTGCATCAATGTCCCATCTCCTTGGCTGCCAAGCTACATTAATGCAATACAAACCGTTTTCGTTATATCAGCAATGACTGACTATGTTCCGGATATACCTCGTATATCCTCCTAGTATTTAATATTCTATCAGTAGTAAAAGCTGCTCCTAATGACTCAAAAATTATTTTGTAATATTAGCAGACATTCTTTAATTTTTCGATTTTTACTTTTTTGATTTTGAAATGCTTCGATCATATCTTGTTCAAAATATTTATTAATTTCTTCATATTCCAAAATTATCTTTTGTTATCTCATTTACATTGATTTTTTGTTTAGTTTCCATTTGCTCTACATGTGTTCCAAAAATACCTTTTTTCATTATATACCTTTTTTCATTATATAGTTTTTCGTTTGATTTTTACTTCCATATGCACAGTTATTTAACGCTGAAAGTTTAAGTATGAATATCAAAGAAATACGAGCTGGCTTTTCAAAAATAAAACTCCAAATTTCACTCCAAATAAAAAAGCTCCAAATAAAGTTTATAATTTTCGACCCACAAGTTCTTACACGATCCAGTAAGTTGTTTTTCTTCGAAAGTATTCAGTTGCACTTTTGATACTTTGTATGCTTTAAGTTTAAACTTGATAAATAAGATTTTTTATGTCCCTTATTCAGAGTCTTTTTCAACAAAATCAACATCTAGAGTTTGTAAAACAAAATATTCATAAAGACAAAAAGGAAATACAAATTTTAAATTGTCTTATCTTCAAAAATTGGAGAAGTAATTTAAAAACATTTACATTTACTGCACGTTAATTACGTCTTAATCAGTGTTTAACACTTAAAATATAAATAGAATATTTCCAAAATTCTTTTTCAAGATACAAGACACTTAAAACAAAATATATTTCACTATACTTTAAATAATTACTTTTCTCGCAACTAGTACTATACTTCAGGTGACGTTGACTTGACCGCATGTTTTTATACTACAAAGTGAACCTTCCAACACGATAATATAGTTCTTGAAACCCTACACATTCATCTCAGAATAAATTAATGTCGAATAAAATTATGCATACAATTTGAAACTGCGGACTCTAGTATGTGTAATAAATATTTTAGGATTAAATGCTTTCACTGTTTTATTGGATTTTATTATTTTTAATTACGAGATGTTCTCGGTCCTTTTCCTTCGTGATTGTTCCCGGAGCTCGTCGTGTTGTTCTAGTGTGATGTAAATTCAATTAGTTACCAACCTTTTTTTTATTTTAATTTCTCGAACATCAAGCCATAATTTTTTTTTACCAAATAAAATGGCCGCAGAACCAGCACCTCCCAAAGGAGGAGTAACTCGTTTATTTTTCTTTTATAACAACCCTAAAAGCGAAACCAAAAGAAAGACATTTCGCCATGCCGCACAATTTTCCCGATAATTTTATAATCCCTCTCGAGGACCGAACGGATAAGGGTCATAGAAATGAAATACAAGTAGACTGAGCATTGCTATTGAGAGGAATTTCAAAAAGTGTGACCAACATGCCGATTAGTAATCACTTGACGGTTCTGTGAAAAACTGACTCGGTTGTCTCGTCATCGCTTTCTTTGGCGATATAACATCTTATGATGGATGTGTGAAGGATAGATGTGTGAATGAGCATTTCTATAGTGACGACAAAAATGGTGAAATCTCGATATTTGTATGCCGCTTGGACCAATCAGGTGACGAATCAATGGATGGGCGTTTTCTACCGTCCCCGTGAACCAATTAAATGACGGATGTGTTCTTTTCCACCCGCAGACGAAAGTAGTCTAAGGGTCACGTTACTACTAGGTTTGGTCATATGATCCAGGGCAGATAAAAAGGTTAACATTCTACTTTTACATTTCCTCTATGGTAAGGGTGTCGCTCGTTTAGGACTCGAAGACTGGAGCGGCAGTTTGCTTGTTCCACACCCTATGGTACAAAAGTTGATTGAAAAGTTAAAAGTGGTGATATAAAGAGTACGTATAAGCATAAAAGCTATCAACAATTAAAATAAACTAAGTGGAATCAGCATTTAAGTGACAACCATGCCAAATATAGCAACATCAAAGCTCACTTTCGCCGCGCGTTCTTGATTAGTGATTGAATCACTTAGTGATTGAATCCAAATCAGCGTGATAGAACCACCCATTATTAGTTGTAGGATATGTCTATTTTATTATTCTTAATCAAGTTAAGTTGACCTCAAGTGAGTGAAACTTTGACACGAGTATTTAATCAAATTGAGGAAAGTTCAATATTTTCAATAATCCGTTACATTAATAGTTTTTTTGTGTGGTATACGTGTCTTCGTTTCCTCGCCTTAATAGATAAACTACCTTTCTTCTGTCTATTTTATGCTATTTATATTATGAAAATGCTTGTAATTAAATTAGATTCTGAACTAAAGATGTGGAAATTTTTATAATTAAATTTAATATAATCACATTTGCTCTGAATACTCGTACGGTAAAAATTCTACTTCAATTCACTTCCGAGTATTATTAATTCAAAATCTTGGGTGATTTAAACGCCCCAATGGCTTTGAGTTTAACTATTTTTATGATGGGAAAGAAAATTTAAAAAGAAAGCTTTAATTCTGATTATTTTTTGTCCCGTAGCTTAATTTCATTAGAAAACAAAACGTTGATGCACAGTGAATGGTACCCTGTCGATGTAATTGTGATTTGATATTACACCTTGGGTGTTTAAGAATTTTTAAATAACATTTGATGGGTATAATTTACAAGTGTGGAATAATTATGCCGCTTTCACAAGAGTATACTTATTCAATTAAGATCAAGATTTAGTAATTAAGTTTGGAGTAACTTAAAATTTCCCATAAACCTAGTTTATTATAATTGCTAGTTTTTTAAAGCTTTTAAGTTGATTAATTATCATTGCGTTCGACCTAAAGCTGTCTCTAATAAGTTTATAGACAATTATATTTATAAGTATTATTACATTACTGGAGAAGAGAACGTTTTTTCCCACTATGAAACTTAATTTGGTATTTCAAAAACAAAGCATCTTTCATAGATTATTTCTTTTGGCTTTTGGGTGTTATCATTAATTAATTAGAATACAAAAGCAACGCACTACATGAGCTTGTTATCTGGCTTCGATAAGTTTAATGCAAATTTACTCTACTAGAAATATTTTTGGTGACAAAAAAATATTGAGGCTTTTACTCTATCAAAACTGAGCACATTTAACCACAAAGATTTTGGATTAAAGTATTTAAATACGTTTTAAAACAATCAATTTATTTACACTCTAGCAGAATTATTCGGCTTTACCTGGGTTGAATTGGTTAAAGGTAACTTGAAAAAGTGAGTAGAATAATAATTTTTTCTTTCGTTGAAAAATGTCCCTCTATATTATTTAAATGTCATTAAAATAACCGCTGAACCCTTTTCAACAATTTTAAGATTCATACATCTCACTTTGGACGCAAATCGTATACATACATTATACATCGATATAATACATTTCACATATATTGCATTCCTGTTGTATGACAAAAATACGAAAGATGACAGTAAGGTGACTACTTCGAAAACCGATTTTGAGGGAGTTTTCTGGGGGATAAGGAATGCCCCTTCTTATATTCGTTTTCTGTAAAAATGTCGTAACTCAAATTCTAAAAAGGACGAATCCGAGATGAACAGTCTTGCATCAATATTTCTTGACTTATGACACTTGCAGCAGGCATGACATTTTCGAATTTCGCCATCTTTAACGGAAGGATAGCAAATTTATTTGCTACACGGTTACCCAATCCCTCTTTTTCCGCCTTTCACGACATTTTTTACTTGAAGTTGTCATCTTTCTTGTGTTTGGCGCAGCTTGGCCAAATATGATCCTTGCGCCATAAAAACAACCACAAATTAAGATTAATTTTATAAGATATTCATGACTTGCTAACTTAAAGCGAATACATTTTTTCTTGAAAATTCCATTCAGTGGAATTACGTGCAATAACGAAATAATTTATTTTAAAATTGAATGACCTCAGTATACAGGACAAAGGTAACCAATTACCATTTTTCAAGAACTAGTAAGATTTGACAGCGGTTTTTTTTTAGAAAAACATCGTTGTTTTCAGCAAGGTTTTAACAGATATAAGTTGCTTAAAAGTAGTTTCAATTTGTAAGCAGCCTTGATCTTCTGTCACCAAGACAAAGAGTTTTCATGCTCCAAAAGTCCTAGTTCGTATTATTGCAGATTCAGTGCCCCTCAGAAATTATTAGTGAAAAATTATGCGCGTAAAACTATATTTTAGTTTTATTGTGTTTGTGGACGAATTGTGTTTCTTATTTTTCTTGTGTGTGTACTCAATTTTGTGACCTACAACTTTGAAAATTCGATATTTAAATCCTATTTTAAAAATACAATTGCAAATATGGAATTGTTTTTAGCCTATGTTCTTAAATGTTCTTAAATGCGTACTTAACCATTCCTCTAAAAATTAAGTTCAAATTACGTTTATTAGAGTTTTGGGCTTTTAAAAATATACAATGTTCTTGGTATGTACTCAATTTCGAGAGCCACTGTAAAATATTAGTGATTTTTTATATTCGACTACAATGTCAAAATCCTTTCATCCATATATAAATTAATTTTCTTTCATACCTAATTGTTACACGAATTAAAAGGAAAATGAACTAGGAATGAATAAACTAGGGAAATCAAGATAAGAATACAATGGTGTCTAGAGATAACATTACCTTTCACGTGATTATCTTTTGCGGAGTAAGCATAAATAATGAGGAAATTATATACTTATTAATAATTTAACTATGCTATCGCTTGTTTTCTATTTTATCATTATATTCATCGCTAATGTTGTCGTTTTCTTACAACTATGTCATGATTTAACGTTTATTTATTGTGCACGAGCAATTTCTCGTGAAAGCCTTTAAATATTTTATTTAGCTTTAACCATGAATAGCGAATAAAAAGCGATCTACGTCATCGCAAGTTTGATATCGACCTTCTAATGAAATAGATAAAGCATATGGGCGGAGTCGCTGTCGTAAGATCTCTAAAGGACAAATCACGTAGGCTTACGAATCGATCTAGCCGATTGGCTATTAAAGCGCAGACTAGTGCTTTTGATCACGGTGGATAATGACTTTAACCAATTAGTAAGTTAGGATTCATGCTTTTTCCCCAAACCACGTGGCAGTTCTTCAAACCGAGCGACCGAAAGAAACAACACATGCTTCATCTATTTCATTAGAAGGTCGATGAAGTTTGTCTATATAGTAAGATGCCTTCAGTAACGAATCTCTGTAAATTGTTTTTAACAGTTTATTAATTAAAATAACAATGAGGATAATTAATTGAAAAAATGCTTTGAAATATAAAATTCAGATGACCAAAAGCATAAGGTAAATGGCTCATTCATAAATCCATATTTGTTTTTAGAAGGAAAACAGGATCATTTTTCAATAATCCTTAAATAAAGCCTTAATAAATTATTATTTCCCAATATACTTTTATGACATCTTTCACCAATCTTCAATTTTTCAAAAACGTTAGAGAGGGACTTGATAGTCCCAACCGAGATTATCACTATTATCTTCAACTTAATACCTCCCGTTTTCATCAAATCCTTTCCAATAAAAAATATTTCCTCGGTAGGTAGGTAGTTGAATTTGCGTCACACTCGAGCAACACATCGGGCTATTAAATATTCCCTCGAAAATGACAGCTACGTGCTTCCATCGATTATTTAACATATTCCTTCAATAAATTACCACCGCTTAAAAGAACCCTTAAATTTATGATGCATAAAACCGTTAAATGATAGGTTGTGTAAACAAGTTTTCAAGAGCGCTATTTAGGACCATTTGAAGTTTTTATAGCAAAGTGGGTGTCGTGATAGTTGCGATTATAGTTCAGTTGAGAGCTGTTATTATATATGTGGTATTTAAGGAGAGAAATTGCATTAATGTTTGGATCGTGTGAAAAAAAAGTATTGCGTCGGGTTCGGTGTATTTAGTTCAACAGCGCGTAAGCTTAAATTTTACTTGGTCGTATTAGGTAGTTTCTCTGATGTCCTTAATTTCGGCGTTTTATATCATATGAGTTACAGAAGAAGTTTAGCTTACATAAAAACTAAAATATTAATTATCACTGTCAGGAAATTAATAAATTTATACTAGTGATATCGGTTATTACATTTTGTGCTAAGCCATTGTTTTTTATTATTTACCACGTCACTTAATTATTGGTGTCCCGTGGTTGCACAAGCGAGTTGTTGAGGCTCGATTCTTCTCTGGGTGTATCTCTCTTCTGTACCAGTAAAACTTTCCTTGTTTGTGTATGTCCATTTTACTTGATGTTCTTTGGAACAGATTGGCCAAATATGGCCCATGCGCCATAGAACCAAACCAACCATAATTATTTTTTGGCGACATAACATAAATATAAGCCGTATACAGCTGTGAAGAATTATAAATAATATACAACAGACAAAATAGCAATGAGCTTTTTGGCACGCTTTTATTTAGCTTGTTTTGTCTGTTACAGTCAAATCTTGTGATTTATTTTTAACCCGATTCCAGATGTTCAATCGACTGGAATACTTACGTTTTACAAATCTTTTTCTTCGGGATTGGTGCGAACCGTCGCCAATAGCTGGTTGTGTTGCTCCAATGCAAAGTAAATTCAACAACTTAGTAACGTATTTCTGAGGTCAATAGAATATTCCGTGAAATAAAATCAATTCAATTGGTACTCCATTACCCTCACTTACTGGATTTGTACGTTGTTAGAAAACCTGAACGATATGCGCATCTATGGAAGGGTCGTAGTAAATACAGTTCAAATTTGTGTACTTTGCCATCTAACATCGAGGTGTGTAGTGTGTCGAGGACTCAATGACAAGAGGTGTTTACAAATGTTGCTAAATTTACAGCAACCGTTGTCAAGGTCATCGTCAACTCGCCGAGGACTGAATGGCATGGGGTGATTACAAATGTGAAGTCGCTAAACATACAGAAACCATTGTCAAGGTCGTAGTCAATTCGCCGAGGGGGAGTTGGACTTTTACACGTCGTTGGTGTTACACCTCTGGACATCGGGGCATCCTCAGTGGTAACTAACTGAAACATCTATGGATTCTTAGACTTTTGAATTTTTCATTTTGATGTTGATGCGCCCAATGTTGTGTGTAAAATCCTATGTCCAACACCTCCTGGTTAGAAGTGTGTGACCTACAATCGTTAGTCAGGTATGTAATTGCGCAATTTCCATTTCTGCAAACGCATCGGTGTTTCAAGGCTTCTTTCCGGTGAGTTTCGAGCAGCGTAAGAAGTTGAATTTACGTCGCACTGGGGCAACACAACGGTCTAATTGGCGATAGTCCGGGATCAATCCCGAAAGGAAATATTCGAGGACAACATTTCGTAAGCTTGAATCACGGTCAGATGACGAGGTCAACACCTGAGCTGGCATCCCACTCTCCAAACAAGTTTCGAGCAGAAGGAAAATAGAGTGACTTTTAATAAATAGTGGCCGTACGGGAGCACTTAAATGCCACATCCTGTATGACATAAACGACCACCTGGTAGTCTTAAAAGCACCGTCGATTTTAATATATAGAGAGGTATCGTAACACATAAGCAATACAGGTGTGAATAACCATTTATTATATTCTTATAAATTTGTTCAGGTATTTGTATTTCTAACACTGTAGGCAATTACATACATTATTCTTTCAGTCAAACGTACCGTACACACAATTAGAAACAAGAATGGAAACACAAAATCTTGTGTTTCAATTTGTGTTTGAACAGTGAAACTGCCGGCTAGCCAAAAAGCCCTTCGCTTGCCAGAAAATTCCACTGAGAGTTGTTTCGGTTACAGCCGCACACGTTAGCGAGTGTGCCGCATCCATTAATGAGTGCAAAGTGTTGCACTAATGGAAACAGTACGTTCAAATAGAGCACAAGGGGCTATTAAAGGTACTAACTTATGTAATATGTTAATATAATTTGGAGTTATATTTCCTTCCACACCACGCAAACTCACTACACTTCATAAGTGGTGATTCAAACACGCAACCTTATTTTATTCCTTCTATGGTTTATTAAAATTTATAGGTTTGATTCTTCCATGCGTGTATTTCTCTTTTGTGTGCAAATAAAACTTTCCTCGTGTGTGCATGTTTATTAAGTGACTTTGTCTGTCTTGTGTTTGGCACAGATTCGCCAAATATGGCTCTTGCGCCAATAAAACCCAGCCAACCAATCTAAGATTTATAAGACTTTTAACCCTCCTGATTATTGCTTCAACGAAGTATCTCGTCATTAACAAAACTAATCAAATATCTTGATAGATGGCATATATCGTCATTAGAAGAAAACGGACCAGATCTTGATCTCGTCATCATAAAAAAATCGGCTTTATCTTAGTGACGAGATATCTCATCATTGGGAAAATTTGTCAGATCTCGATGGATGAGATATCTCGTCGAAACCACTTGGAGGGTTAGAGGAGAAAGAGTAATATTCAGATTTTCATGTTGTCCCCGTGGGTCTTAGATTGATCAGCTGCAGACGATATCATGAAGTATTACTCAGAATAAAATAGCTTTGTAATTCACATTAAACATGATACAGACCACAGGAAAAAATTGCCATAATTACACGAGACCGCTATTCGTATCACAAGAAAACATATCGTTGGAAACAAGAAAAGAAAAAAGTACTCGTTACAAGAACCGCCGAAAAAACCCCGAGCCATTATATCATAGTTCCTGCAGCGAAAAACTCGTCGGTTCATCAATTGTTTTGTTCTGATTGAGTGCGTGATGTGGCCGATAAAAAACCGGAGAAATGTCCCTTTACTACTTCTCTCTTTTCGATCCTCTTTCTTGACTTTCTCGTGTCTTCCGGAATCCATTTCTTATCGGTGTCATTTCAGAGAAGGGACTGTTGCTAGAGCTGCCGCAATTGGAGGAATAAAGGTTTGTACCGGATGTCAAAGAGCGAAGTAATGGTAGTGGAGGTCGTATTTTTCCTCGTGAGCGACAATATTTTAGAATTATTGGAGAGTTGGTGTCTGTGTATTGTATTGTTTCCGTTTCTAATACTTATAGTACCGAAAGTTCATACGTACGCACTTTTGAAAAAATGCAAACTGTCAAAAATGCGTTTTTATTTTAAAATATAAAGGAAACATTTCCCTATATTTTAGAGGCCGCAATAGCCCAGTTCAAAGAGCAAGGGATTAGCAACCGGAGGGTTTCGAGTTTGATACTCGGTCCAGCAAATAGTGTGCATTGGGGCTGGTGCACATTAAATCTGTCATGGCCTCAAATGTCCTCAGTTTGGTAATGGAAGTTTGGAATGTGGGGTGCAGGTCAGGTGTTGCCATCTGATCGGGGCTCAAAATTACGAGGCGTTGTCCTTGGTTTTTCCCTTCGGAATTGATCCCGGACCGTCGCCAATAGCCAGTTGGTTTGCTCCAGTGCGACGTTAATTAACTACCTACCTCCTATCATTCTGATATATAAATCATTTTCATCAATTATTTATACCTTTTCACCCCGCTCTATAAAACTACATTTACAATGCAACTTATTAGTCTTCGTAGAATAATTTGACACTAATTAGGTAAACGGCTGCTTTTATCACAATAGTTTTGTCTAAACCCTCCAAGTGGTGTCGACGATACATCTTGTCCATTAAGATTTAACCAATATTGTTAATGACGAGATATATCGTCATCAAGATATTGCCTATTTTTTGATAATGACGAGATCTAGACCTGGTCGGTTTTATTCTGATGACGAGATAGATTCGTCCATCAAGATCTGGTCAATTTTTTCTAATGACAAGGTGAAGACAACCACCAGAAAGGTTAATATGACTCATTCAGAATGGCGTTTGTTTTTCAGAGACATTTTGTGTCTAGCTAAATGTCTCTGAAGTGTGTAGTGGTTACTGTTTCAGCGGCGGAACGTGTTTCTTGTACGTATTCCGAACGTTACATCACCTGGCTTGTTTTCGAACACTATTTGAGAACGCCTCCAATAAAAATTCCAACGAATTAATTCTGAATTGATATATGATAGTTCATTGGTCAACACCAGTTAGATTAAACTCCAAACGTCTCCAAAGTAGCGATGGCCAACATGTTAGGGTAATCCCAAAATGTATCATACGAGACCATATGGGTAGTGGAAGTAGAATCTTCTCATTCTGTATGGTTTGTTTACACTGAACATGTCTCTCAAAAGATTTAAATTAAAATGGCGCAGTTATTTTTACCCTTATCTTTTAAAATTGTTGTCGAAACAAATTCCGTTACATGAAATTGAATAGAAAAAATACCACTTGAAATCAGTATGTGATAAATACTATTTTCTTTTGTACAATCATCGACCTATCTTCCCGTCGCGGTAAATTTTAGAAATTAATTCTTTTCTCCGTTGAATACTGGTTTTACATCAAACTTTCTTATTATGGTCCTTTGTTCAGTGAATAAACAAATCAGGTATTGTAATATTTTCAGTGAATACACAAATCAGGCGGAAGACGGAGATTTTACTTCTTATTACCCAAACGCTCAAGCATGATACATATCGGGTACCTAAAAATTGATTTGGTTTCAATTTGACACGCGCTTGGTTTTAATCTTATTGGCATTGACGAATCAGCTGTCATATATCAACCTGGAATTCATTCTTTGGAATTTTTGTCGGCGACGTGACGAAATCGTGTTCTGAAAACAAGACCAGTGACGTCACGTCCAGAATACTTTCAGGAAACACGCTCTGCTACAAAAACACTACTGCTTTCTACATCTTTCTTGGCAGGAAAAGCTCTCATAGCTTTGTATTGCAGGTCTCAGTCACGTCCAGAATACTTTCAGGAAACGCGCTCTGCTACAAAAACACTGCTTGACATCTTGCTTGACAGGAAAAGCTCTCATGTCTAATAAAATAAACAACGCAATTTTTTCAAACAATTTAAAATCTTTGAAGGGTATTTTCTTTAGTACACAATGTCACAATTCGCGTCTACTTTATTAAATTGTTACTTTAAGACATTTTCGTAGACTTTATCGATAACCGAGCTTATGTTGAAGTCCTGATTTTAAATCTGGGAAACGTGAAACATCTTCACTGAAGCTCTAAAATGACAAAAAATAAAATAAAACTTGATCCAACGACAACCCTAAAACTAGTGAGAAAATCCCCAATCTAATTTTCATTTGAGAGGAAATTGATAAAGCATGGATGATGAAGATAATTGAAAATCGTCTTAATTGTTTTAAAATCTTGATTACTGAATATCTACAGATATAATTAATATTTTCTTCATAATTTTTACCCAGGATGGATTTATTCAACAAATTATGTATAATAGCAGAACAAACCTAAAACAGCTTTAAGTATTTATTTTACCATAAATATTTATTTTTACCGTTAAATATTGCCATCTGATTAGCATAATTTTGTACCGATGAGATTTCTGCAATCTGCAATTTTTAGCCATTTCTTTATTCCTTTGCGCTGCATTTTTATATTATTAATACGTATACAACTGCAATTATGTTTCCATAAATGAAAATAATTGAAAAATTATTCTTTTAAAAACCGTCTATTATATGAGGGTTTTTCAGTGCAAACAAACAAATCCAATGGAAAATGGAGAATTGGCAAATGAATCCATCTTTTAAAACTCGGGGTATTCAAGACGACTCAACATATTATATCTTCTAATGCACTAGGTTTCAAAAAACAAGCCGGGCTTACAGTTAGTAATACTGAAATTTCTAACCACAAAAGTCAAAATGAGGAAATATGTACGAAGTTATCCTATTTATACGTATACATATTTCGTATATGACTCTTCAGTTTGCATAGTCTCAAACTCCTCTCTCTTTAAAATGACTAAAATAACAGCACAACAGTACAAAATTTCTAAAACAGACATTTACAAAATTTGATAAAAATAACTTTCTATTACTTTTGCTTCCTTTCTGATACGTTGTTCGTGGAAACATTAAAAAACATGATAGACAATATAGAACTGAGACTTTTAACTAGTGATACATGATGTAATATGTTAAACATCAATTAGAGAATGCGTACTTATACCCAATAATGAGCTCAAAAATACGAAACACTTTTTGTAGAGACGATTCACAAAGGATACAGTTTTTTAAAACTTCTCTTGATTTTGTATTTAATTCAACTCACTCAAACAATTAATGAATTGTATAATCTGAATTATTTTTCTTAACGTGAGTCTAAACTATTGTAGATTTTAGGTGTCTATTGTATAAATGGAATGATTATATAGACAATGATTATTTAAATATACTTAACAATGAACCGAGTACATAATGGAACAACATTATTATATATGATCACTAGCAGAATTACTCGGCGTTGCTCGACTTGAATTGGTTAAACGTTGATTGAAAGTAATCAGAATACTCACTTTTCTCTAATAGAATAATGCAAACATAATTTAAGTGAGGGGAAAATAATTTTTTCAACTTCATCCTGACATTTTTATATTTTCTGCAATTTACTTTGGACGAAATACTTATGCTTACTTTATGCATCCATATAATCCATTTCCCATACATCGAGCATAAGTGTGACAAAACTACAAAAAGTGATATATTGAGATGTCTCCTACAGAAGTCCATTTTGAGTTTTGGAGTGATTATAAACGTCCCTTAAGTTTATTTCCTGTAAAATTGACCAACTTACAGCGTAGTCTTGCACTCAGTTTACCGATCAATATTTTTTAAATTATGGCACTCTTGCACCATGGATGCAGTATTTCCGTATTTCACCATCATCTTGAAGGGGTGACAAATAAATTTGATACGATATCATGATTAAGTTCTTTTAAGCTTTTTTGCTAGAAAATTCCATACCGTACGTGAAATAGCACTTTGTTTTAAAATTGAAAGTCTTCAGTACAGACTAAGCAAGGTTAATCGATTATAGTTTTTCAAAAAGCGGAAGGACAATTTTACAGTTTCGGAGAAGTGTAGAAAAAAGAAAATCAATGTTTACAACGAATGTTTCGAATAACAAAGTTACATAAGAATCTTCTTTAGAAATTATAATAATTTATACGCCGTTTTCGTTTCCGTACGGAAACTTTTTTTATCCACTGTAAGTTGTTTAAATATAGCTTCAATTCGTAAAATAAGCCACCTTGGCCATCTGTCGCTATGACAAAGAATTTATTATATTTCAAAAGTCCTAGTTCGGATATTTTTAACATTAACGTTCTTTAGTAATGGCAAAATTCCACTTAAAATTTGTTTCATTCTAACTTACATGCCATTTTAAACAGAATACTTTATGGTGGTGTTGCGTGTGATGAAATGGAAATACAATTTATTATAATAATAAATATTTAAAACAGAAAACAGATAATTAAAAAAATAAAAATTTGCCGAAAAAAGTTTTAAAGAAATAAGTTCATGATTCTTTTTAATCTCTTGATCTCGCACAACTTACAACTAAAAATTAGAATTGAAAAATACGAGATTAATTCAGAGCGAAAAAATATCACTGCACGTGGAAAACAAACACGAGTTTCAGTTTTGTTGCTAAGTATCGTCTGTCCCAAATGTTCGGTAATAGTTTATATTTTACAAAGAAATATTGTAAATAAGGCTCAAAATAAAAAGATATTTGAATTTAAATTCTGCAAAAATAGTTTTTTAAAAATTAATTGATTTTTCAGCAGTACTGGTAAAACAATTTAAGTAATTGCAATGCTCAATACGCATTCCAGCTTCTCCAAAACTACCAAATTATGGTTGATTTAAGTAGAGTTACTCAGATGTTTTAACATGAAACTTGCTTAAATACGTAAGCAAAGGAATTAAAATAATGCATTCATTACACTTTAATATGGTTTATCAAATGTAGAAAATTGCATTAAAATGTTTTGAATAAATTATGTGATACTTGTACAAACACACAGACACAAAATCGAACATACAACCGGAAGACGGACAAACAGACTTACGCAAATAAGTTCAGTCACTAAATGAATGTAAGAACTCACAGTATGCAAAGTTTCATCAAAATATATTCAACCGTTTGGGCGTAGCACGGGTACACACATACAGGCAGACAGACAGACAGACACACCAAACGCGCAAGAGACGGATTTTGCATCATCTTATTTATATAGATTATTATATATGATTTTCTGTTAATTGGAGACACTATTCACACCAAAATAATCCATCCTTTTAGCTAAAATAGAAAAACTGTGAAGGGAGAGTGAAATATAAGTATTTTTTCCATTCCTATAAACAAGAGGGCCGCGGTAGCCTGGTTGGAGAAGTAACGGATTAGCAACCGAGGGTTACGAGTTCGAATCCAACCAAAGACCATCGTGAACAAGAGGGACTGGTGCACGCTAAATCTGTCGTGGCCTCAAATGTCCTCACATCGGCGTGGTGTGGAAGTTTGGAGAGTGGGGTGCCAGCTCAGATGTGACCTGGTCATCTGATTCAAAATTACGTGGTGTCTTCCTCGGATGTTTCCCTTCGGGTGTGATCTCGGACCGTAGTTGTTTGATGATGACGAAGTAAAAGTCATTTTCAATCACTCGGGTATTGAACTTTTATTTTAATGTTTTTGTGAAAACCTCAACGACTTTTAGCTCCGAAATCTGATTTACTGAATGTTATATACTTATAGTATACATTTATCCGTGGGGATTTGGATTGTTTAAGATACTCACGCCACCTGTTGGATTTTTTTATTTTTGAAATATTTGCGATACTCCAGCTACCTGTTGGGTTATCTGTGATACTCGGGCGACCCTTACCACTGGCGTTTATTTACCATAAAAATATTCTAGTAAAGAAAAGTACAATATCCTGGTGACCTTTGGTTCCATAGTTCATTTATTTTAAATAGTTCCTCAAGATCACTATTCTCATCTACCTTGATTGATTCATTGATTGTACATGTATTCCGATTTGTGTGCTTGATCTCAAGGATTCGCTTACAAATTGAAGATAGTGTCTGATTCTGGCGTGTTGACATTTAAGTCACGTTATTTCGAACCATTTGTTATTCCATTCGTTAAGTTAGGGACTGGTAAAAGTTGAACACTAGCGTTCTCACAATTTACGTTCTTAACGCAGATTAAGGTTCCTAGTTTATCGTTCAGTGCCAGATGCGACAGCAGTGATTACGAATTGACGAAACAAATATTCACCTATGGAGTAGGAAAGGTTTCTGGAAAAGTCTACCTTTCTGAAAATGAACTACACCAATGTCATCTACCTTCTAATCAGCGCCACACTACTCCTTGATAGTATCCACCATGCAAATGTCGAGCTCATTTTTCCTACTTCTCTTTTGTTTATGTCTCAATTCCACCTCATTCCTCAGCAAACGAATCAATAGCAGTGGGATATCAACAAACAGGAAAAGTCGTCAAAGACTGCAACCGAAAGATTTCATAGTAAAACTTTCTTTTAAGTGTATGTCATTGAAGTTGTCTGTCGTGTTTGTCGCAGCTTGGCCAAAGCTTGACCCTTGCGCCATGAAATTCAACTAATCAACCATATGATCCCAGGGCATAACGCTTGCGCAAGATAATTCTACGCACCAGATACAGTAACAACCATAGTTAGCTAAATTTAGAATAAATTAGATCCCCTTCGACTATTCTAGTCCTTTCCCGCGGCAGATTTTGAAGATGCAATTTGTTCGACCCTCTGTGCGTCTCGAGAGCTAATTTCTGTTTGAATCCAACTGGCTTCCGAACGAACCCCATTCATTTAATTCCGTCCTATCCCGGTATCCCACTGCTATTTCAACAAGCAGGAAAAATCAGAGATTGAAACCCAAAGATTCCGCAGTAAAACTTTCTTTTGCGTGCATGTCCATCGATGCTGTCCATTGTGTTTGTAGCAGCTTGGCCATATATGGCCCTTGCGCCATACAATCTTACCAACCAACTGTATAGAGTGTATAATCTTAGCGAATAACGATTGTGAAAAATAATTTCAAGCAACCAGTATGGTAACAAGCACCTCAACTAAATTAGAATAAATTAGATCCCTTCGACTATTCAGTCCTTCCCCGCGGCAGTTTTTGAAGATGCAATTTGTTCCCCTCAACCCTAAAACAGTATGTCACGAGAGGGAATTCCTGCTCTAGTCCAACCGGCTTCCGAACGAATCCCATTCATTTCATTTGGTCCTCCATCCCAATATCCCACTGCTATTTCAACAAGCAGGAAAAATCAAAGATTGAAACCCAAAGATTCCGCAGTAAAACTCTCTTTTGCGTGCATGTCCATCGTGCTTGCAGCAGCTTGGCCATATATGGCCCTTGCGCCATACAATATTACTGTTGGGTTTTATCGATTGAAGACAGAGTTTTATACATTAAAAATAAATTTTATTACGTAGCCAAGTCTTATAGTTAACATACATTTTAGAAAACAAGAAGTCTGATCAGCTCATGATCCCCAATACACTTCACATTATCTCCTCTCTTTTATACATTCAATTTACACAATTTTCCATATTGATGTGCCCCACACGGCACTATAATTGGAGGTTTGAGACCGATTCCAACATGCGGCCCCATCGGTTGTAAAACCTCAGCAGATGTATTACAATTCAATATATATATTTATATAAATCTAACAAAATATTTTTCTAATAATATTTTTAAATTTATTTAACAATAAAGGCTTTGTTAAAAAGTCAGCCAAATTATTTTCCGATGAAATATAATTTACGTTAAATAGTTCATCTTTTATTAATTTACGAATAAATTTGTACTTGATATCAATATGTTTAGTTTTCACATTTTCCTGACTATTTTTTGAAAAATAGATAGCAGATTGATTATCACAATATACTTGGGGTCTTATGTAATCACACAAACTTAATTCATTTATAATTCTACTAAACCAAATAATTTCTTTAGTGCAATCGGTTAGTGCAATAAATTCAGATTCCATTGAGCTAAGAGCTATGCACTTTTGTTTAGAAGATTTCCATGATATTGGGATGTTACCAAAATAAATTAAATAGCCACTGCTTGAATGTCTGTTTGTGAGACCACATCCCCAATTTGCATCAGAAAAAGCAATCAAATTTGAACTTTTTACATTGGAAAGATTAATTTTAAAATCCTTTGTAAGAAAAACATAGTTCATAATATCAACAACGTAAGACCAGTGTTTGTAAGTATAACCATTACAAAACTGAGACATTATATTAACGGCAAATGCAATATCTGGTCTGGATCTATCTGACAAAAACGATAAACATCCTATTAAGGAACGATAGGGAAATTTCCTCATTAAATCATTTTCAATTATTTCTTCCTCTTTAACCTTATCAGGTAAGTTACAACCAATTTTAAAAGGTAAATTCACAAAACTTTTAGGAAGATCTTTGAATTGTGACATTAATTTTTCAATGTAGGTAATTTGATGTAAATAAATCGAATTTTCAATTTCTTGAAAGTTTACGCCTAACAAATATTTAGTTTTACCTAGGACTGTAAGATCCAATTTTTTGTCCAATAATTCGATTACTTCATTTATCAAATGTTCCCTTTTTGAAAACAAAACCATATCATCTACATAAACAATTAAAATTACATCTTTAAATTTGTAGACACAATTACACCAATTTAACTGAGAAAATCCTAATTTAGTTAAAATACCGTCTAATTCCAAATTCCATTCTCTACCACTTTGATGCAGACCATATATAGCCTTTTCCAATAGACATACTTTGTTTTCGGATCCTTTCAGCACAAATCCTTTTGGCTGTTTCATGTATATAGTATCCTTAAGGTGTCCATATAAATATGCACTTTTCACGTCAACTTGACAGTGATACCAACCCAACATAGAAATCAATAGTACAAACAATAATCTAACAATAGAAAAATTCACAACGTGAAAAAATATCTTTAAAATCAATGCCGGGTTTTTGCTTAAAACCTTGAGCAACAAGACGAGCTTTATACCTTTTAGGTATATTGTTTTCGTCCATTTTTATGCTGTACACCCACTTACTTCCAATTATGGTTATATTTGGGGGTGTGTCCACTAATTTCCATACTTGCCTATCCTTCATTATCTGAATTTCTTCATTCATGGCAGTATTCCATTTAATTTTATCCTTACTTGCTTGCGTTTCTTCATAACTTTTGGGGATTTCGACATTGTAACACTGATCATACATGTCGTACATCTGTTGGTCTAAAAAATTAGATTCATCACTAGAAGTAGATGGCACATTAGAAATATCCACATTAGGATGTTCAGTTTCTGGCTTAAAATTGAAATTTACAGGATCAAACCTAATCTTATTTTTAGTACAGTACTTTTTAATATCATTTAAAGATCTCATTCTCAAATTTTCAGGAGAATAATAGTATACATCTATTCTATTGCTTTTATTTCTAGGTTTTTCGATTCTTCGCCAATTTGAAATGTTAAGACTTTTTAAGTCCTCAGTTTTAACTAAATCTTTAGAATCTAAAACTTGAGTTTCACTTTCCGATTTTACTTTTATATTTTCATTTGATTGATAAATAGGAATATTAGAATTAAGATCGAAAGAAACGTACTCAAAGTTTTTACCAAATAGTACATCAACAGCTTTCTTACTTTCGTCGATATGAACATGGACTGTTTCAACTATTCTCTTCTCGTTTGGTACATATATTCTGTAACCTTTAGTTTTCAAACCATATCCTGTCAAAATACCAAGTTTAGCTCTGGGTTGTAATTTATTTCTCTGTATTTTAGGAATATGAACATATGCCAAAGAGCCAAAAATTCTAAAATGTTTTACTGATGGTTTGAAACCAGTCCATATTTCGTTAGGAGATATACCCTCAGTTAATTTGTGTTCGCATCTATTTTTAGTGTGAATAAATGCTAAAAGTGCTTCTGACCAAAATTGTGGTTGTAAACCACTGTCTTGAAGCATAGCTCTGACACAATCCATGGCTGTTCTATTGAACCTTTCTGCAATGCCATTTTGTTCAGGGGTATAAGTTGAAGTTCTTTCGAATTTTATTCCTAGATCATTTAAAAACTTTTTAAATTCTTTGTGACAAAATTCTAAACCATTGTCAGTTCGGACACATTTTAACTTAACATTTAGCTGTCTTTCAGCTTTAACCAAGTATTTTTTAAAGTAATCAAAAACTTCATTCTTATTTCGAATAATATAAATAGTTACTTTACGTGAAAAATCATCAATAATAGATAAAAAGTATTTGTTTCCACCTAGAGAGTTAACTGGAGCAGGACCCCACAAATCCATATGGATCCTTTCCAAAACATTTTTAGTTTTCCTTTCGTACATATAGTTTCTTTTTAAGGATATTCTAGTGGATTTAGCAATAGCACAAATCTTACAATTTTTATCTATATTCTTACAATTAAGTTTTTCAATTCCTTTTACACAATTAATTTTACTCATATTTTCAATTAAGGGCATGTTAACATGACAAAACCTACGGTGGGCTTTTTCTAGATCTAAACCAGTTACATATACATAATTTTTAATCTTGGGATAACCTTTCAAGATATATAATTTTCCAATTCTGGTAAACAAATATTTATTATAACTATTATAAATAATCATTTTGTTATTTCCCCATTTAATTTGGTTTCCCACTAGATCAATACGAGCACCACTAATTAAATTTTTTCTCATATTAGGCGAGTATAACACATCTTTTAAAGTTATATCATAATTTCTGTTTCTATCTAAAACTGTAAATTGAATATCACCCATACCTAATACTTCCGAGGTGCTGTCCTTGTCTCCGACTAGGATCTTCTGTGGTGGTAGTTTTCTGAATGTCGTAAACATATCACGTTCTTTACAGAAGTGAGCAGTTGCAGCAGAATCAATGAGAAATTCCCTCGGTCTTTCATTTGGAAAATTTGAAACTGCATAGGCACGTTGAAGATCAGTTTTTGGATTGTCCTCCATATAAAATAATTCACCACCAGGTTTCTGCCGATTGCATTTCTTGAAGCACTTCGATTCGTAATGTCCCGACTTTTTGCAGTAGTTGCAGAATGGTCGCGGCCCCATACGACAAACTGTCGACTTTCTTGGGCTTGAAGGAATTAATTCAGGGTCCAGTACGCATCTGCTGTGATCAGGAGTAGACGCCCGTGTCTCCTTGTATCTAGATGACTTGTTTCTTGTAGCATAAGCATCGGCCACGATACTTAATTTTGTGCCTTCGTCTTTCCGCTTCAGCTCGATTCGGCTGGATTCTGTTATTAAATGTTTAGACAAATTGTCTAGCGTGAACTCGTTGTCATCCATCCTGTATAGCAATTGTACCAGATTATCGTATTCGTGAGGCAAATGTCTTATTAGTTGAAAGCAAACTAAAAGGTCTGGGATTTCGAATCCACATTCTTTTATCTGTAACAGCTTCTCATGCACTCGTTTGCAGAAGAGTCCAATGGATTCGTCCTCCGGCTGGTAGCGGATTGAAAAGAACTCGTCCACAAGGCCTGCCAATCGTGCTCTAGATGCTGGTTCAAAGTTGGTCTTTAATATATCCCAGGCTTCCTTACCGTCTTCAGTAGATGAAATTAAGACTTGATATTTTCTGTCTATGCCCTGGTAGATAGTTGTATATGTCCTCTGCTTCCTATAACGATAGTCTCTTTTTTCTTGTTCTGGAGCATCTTCCAATAATAGAGGTTCCGTTTTAGTGATAAATTCCCAGCAGTTCCGGTCCATTAGCAATACCTTCATGTCCGTCTTCCACGTGGCATAGTTGAAATCCGATAACTTCGGGAAGGAAAACATGGACATTTCTTGAATACCCATCATACTGGAAACCGGTAGTGGCAGAATTCAGGTTCAGCTTAAGGTCTGTGGCCCATAACCAATTGTTGGGTTTTATCGATTGAAGACAGAGTTTTATACATTAAAAATAAATTTTATTACGTAGCCAAGTCTTATAGTTTAAAACATACATTTTAGAAAACAAGAAGTCTGACCAGCTCATGATCCCCAATACACTTCACATTATCTCCTCTCTTTTATACATTCAATTTACACAATTTTCCATATTGATGTGCCCCACACGGCACTATAATTGGAGGTTTGAGACCGATTCCAACAATTACCAACCAACTGTATAGAGTGTATAATCTTAGCGAATAACGATTGTGAAAAATAATTTCAAGCAACCAGTATGGTAACAAGCACCTCAACTAAATTAGAATAAATTAGATCCCTTCGACTATTCAGTCCTTCCCCGCGGCAGTTTTTGAAGATGCAATTTGTTCCCCTCAACCCTAAAACAGTATGTCACGAGAGGGAATTCCTGCTCTAGTCCAACCGGCTTCCAAACGAACCCCATTCATTTCATTTGGTCCTCCATCCCGGTATCCCACTGCTATTTCAACAAGCAGGAAAAATCAGAGATTGAAACCTAAAGATTCCGCAGTAAAACTTTCTTTTGCGTGTATGTCCATTGAGGCTGTCTGTCGTGTTTGGAGCAACTTGGCCAAACATGGCCCTTGTGCCATACAATCTTATCAACCAACTGTATAGCGCGTATAATCTTAGAGAATAACCGGTTGTGAAAAATAATTTCACACAACCAGTATGGTTACAAGCACCTTAACTATTAAATTTAGAATAAATTAGATCCCCTTCGATTATTCAGTCCTTCCCCGAGGCAGTTTTTGAAGATGCAATTGGTTCCCCTCAGTCCTAAGACACTGCATGTCACGAGAGTGAATTCCTACCCTAGTCCAACTTGGCTTTCGAACGAACCCCATTAATTTAATTCGGTCTCCCTTCCCGATATCCCACTGCTATTTCATCAAGCAGGGAAAGCCCGAGATTGCAGGCCGAAAGATCCTACAGTTCGATCACGTTCTCTTCGGGAAAAGATCGGAAGGCGCAGATCTTATTTCCTTCCTATTATGCTGCCCCTTGCTGCTTCTTGAAGGAATAAACCCGACTTCCTTCATAAATCAGAGGCAGATCATCGGCGGCTGAAAAGGTATAACGGTCACGTATTTAAAGAGGAACTTTCAGATAAGCTTTGAATGGACCTTTGACTAGATATTGATTGAAACGGGTATGAAAGGAGTTGAAAGATTACCTAGCATAAACTACGGTGGGGAATGGTTATTCAGTGGTGGCACTGGTATGATGTAATTTGTGGTGATCTTTGTGAAAAATACGAATATCGTCCACGGATATAAAATGTCCTCTAAAATTATTTCTTATAGGTTATCTCGTAAATAGGTTATCTCGAGGTGGATAAATGAATGTTACGAGTTCGCAGACGTGAAGTGAAAAGGGCTTCGTATATTTTCTTATTTCGCCTCTCACAAACAAGAAAGTTGAGTTTTGTCTTTGGAAATCTGTGATACTAAAACGCATTGAATTCCAAACAATGTCAGGCTCGTCGTGGCTCAGTGGGTATGCTCACTGTGCTAGCAACCTGCTAGTTGTAGGCGGCGCAGATTCGACTTCTGTCAGGTGAATTCCTTCCTGGGTGTATTTCTCACTACTATGTCAGCAAAACCTTCCTTGGTGTGTAACCATAATACCCCAAAACCAACCCAAAAAATGCCTGAAAGAGTTGGTATGAAAACCAGAAATCAATGAGAGGGTTTTTCTATCAAGCTAAATGTAATTGACGATAGTGTTTAGCGGCAGAACGTGCTTCCTGTATGTATTCCGAACGTGACGTCACTGGGCTTGCTTGTCGAGTACAATTTCAGTACGCGCCAATAAAAATCCCAAAGAATGAATTCCGAATTGATATATGTAACGACTCGTTTACTTAAAACCTAAAATATTAGAATATTATATCACATGTTGAACAACCTTGAATATCCTGAGTTTTAAAAGATGGATTCATTTGAAAATTCGCCGTCTAATTTAAGGATGCTTGATTTGAGGAGCTGCCTAATAGTGCTAAAATTGCTCGGAAGAGATCATTGCACCAATGAAATTCGTCAGTAATCTGTTTGCAGGAGGCAATGAGAAATCTGAGGGATAAAAACACAGAAAGAAATTGAGCGAACACGAAAAAAATGTAAACTTCAAAAAATACCATCGCATTTGAAGGGGTAGATGAGTTGTTAAACTAACGTCGAAATGGAACAGCACAATATGCTATTGATGACAGTGCGGGGACAATTTCAAAGGGATAGATAAGAGGACAACGCCTCGTAATTTTGAACCACGGTCATATGACGAAAGCAACACTTGAGCTGGCACCCCACTCCAAACTTCCACACCACGCCAACGTGAGGACATTTGAGGCCCCGACAGATTTTATATGCATCAGCCCCCACGTACATGACTATCTTTGACTGGATCTGGTTTCTAACTCGCAACCCCCGGTTGATAAACCTCTACTCCTCCAACCAGGCTACCATAGCCCGGAATCGCATTTGAACAAGGGAATGGGATGCAATTGAAGTGGACTTTCAAACCCTAATTGTAATGACATGACTGAGGTGGTAACATTTTGCGATGCATTTTATTAGAAATAATAATTAACACCTATAAGAATACAAAATGCTGCATTATGATTTTGATTTAATTAATTAAACTTGGGGATATGAAACGTGTTCATATCTATGCTGAATTTATTATAAATGGACTTAAATATGGTATAAAATGTGAGTAACGACACTGATATTATCTATACATATAAAGCAGAGTTGATATCTGTCTGTCTGTCTATCTGTCTGTTCTCTATACAAATCTATACCGTTTGACTAATCCACACCAAATTCGGTACTCTTATTCTTTGGAACCCTGCGGGTAACGTAGGCTACATATTAATCCCCGTTCTATTTGTCTTGGGTGTGCAGAGGTGTGTAACGTCCCTTCATCCTGGACAGAGCACTTGCTAGGAGGCGCTCTCTCCCGGTCTGGCTTTCCAGATGACGTCAGAGTTAACATCTACAGGAGTCGCCTGTCAAGATGACATTGGAGGTTTTTAGAATCTAACAGCAATGTTCTTGGCGCGTTTTTTGGCGCACTTTTAGTAGCGAGTTATGGCAGATGAAGATAACCCATCTTTATTAGTGTTATTCCCGTTTAATCGGTTAACTTTGTATACTGAAAGCATTTGATTTTAAATCAAGCTCTTACATTCGGGATGGGATTTTCAAGCATAAAGTATAATTGCTTGAAACGTTGATATCGTATCCATATGATTTGTCAGCCTTTCATAATGATGGTGGAATTCCGAAATTCGCATTCCTGGTGAAAGGTACTATAAATAAAAATATATTGATAAGAAAAAACTGACAGCAATAATACGATGTATGTCTTTTTGGATCACTTTCAAATGACGTTTAACCAATTAACCCGAGCAACGCCGGGTAAATTCAGCTAGTTAGATATAAGATAAACAGATGCTATGTGGGGGTATCCATTAAAAATAAATAAACATAAATATATTATGCCAATTCACCTCTACAGTAAATCCAACGTCGACTCCAAAATATATTGCCACACACGTCTCATTGTGATACAAAATACGATGCGTTAGAATGCCATTAGCGCTATTGTGAAACGTCTTTTCTCTTCACTGTTATCTTTGTAGTGAGTGGTATCTCTATGATGCAAGCGCGCATACGTTCGTCCAGAACACAACAGAGGATCATAAAACCCATTAGGGTTCTATTCCATGCAGCAGGAATAGGAAATTCTATTATGATTTGCTACTCTTTGTTGCATTTCGAAAGCAAGCATTAGTTCTGTGACAGAGAATAACATTACCTTTGACTTTCGGCGAAATCGATGTAAGAGTTAGACTTCTTGCTATAAATAGAGCTTTGGCGATTCAGTGATGGAATCTCTTGAGGCAGCCAATGAAAGGATTTTGCAACCAGAGAGAAAGTTTGAGTTTGAAAAGTACTAAAAAGACTCCCATGTGTGCACGGTGTGTTTGAGTCAAATATGTTATTGTAATACGTCAAAGACAGAATATCTAGAAAGTATAATGCCCTGTATTGGTGCATGAGTAAACTATTTTATTGTAATACATAGATATAAAAGAGTTTACTATCATGTACTGATGTGTATTTGAATAAAATATTTTATCGTAATACGTTAAAAGAATAAAGATATAAAAGAGTTAATACCGCATTTGAGAAAAGAGATTCGCGTTTGAGTAAGATATTTTATTGTAATGCATCAAAAGAATAAGATCTAAAAGAGTTTATTATCTTGTACTGATGTGTGTTTTAATAAAATCTTTTGTCGTAATGCGTTAAAAGAATAAGATCGAGAAGTCTTGTACTCTGCACTGATATGTTTAAATAAAATCTTTTATCGTAAGACAATAGTACGTTATAATAATATTTATTCGATGCTTAATATATTGAATAGATCTGGTAAAGCTTAATACTCGGTTGTGATTTATAAAAACTTATTTTCATTATGTCGTTTTAGTACATTTATGCCTCCCATTGGAGAACTTTCAAATAGGTAATACATTTATAATGTTTCGATTGTTATAGTCAAGACAAATGTAGCAAATACGTCTTTCTCTATTCTATGGGATGTCTAAATTAGTCAAACATTGCATCTATTTCTCATAAAAATCCTTGTAATTAAACCCCCTTTAACTCCGAAATGAGTTTTGTTAAGTAAATATGAATATCTTTTCAAAGTATGCTTAAAATTTCGACAAGTTGATGAAATTTATTAATATGAAAAATTATTTACTTTCTATGTTCAATTATATTCTCCTTGAAATAGATATTTCATAAATTTCACTGAGACTAATACTAAGAAATCTTTAGTGTATACTCGGAACACTGTTACTGAATTCGAAATTAATACATGACTCAACGTATAGTATAAAAATATACTTGAATTTCTCGAAAGCTATTTTTGAGAGTTAAAATAATTGGATGATTTCACAATACTGCTTATTCGAAATTTCAAATTATTGAAATTCAGCATTTTGTACGAGTAAAATGATACTTTGCTTCTAAATTTTTATGAAAATAATGTATTTTGAAGTTACTCTAAATTGCGTATATTTTGTTACTAAGACTCCTCATTGATGTTCTTGGAAAACTTCACGTTCTGACTTTGCGCTGGTTAAAATTAATTTCTGGCTATGTACGTATTGACTTTATTAATTAATGCTATGGTAAAATATTTTAAATGCATATCTTTCAACTGGATGGGTGCCGTAAATGATTGGGATGCTATAGATATTTTTAAATAAGGATGCATCTTGTAAAACAATAAATATTCTCGAACATGTAAAATTTTGAGTCACATTATCTAATTACGTTTAATTCATTGCCCGTTCTTTTACAGAAGATAATAACATATGCTAAGACTGAATTAATAGTTTGTCAAATTTACAAGTTAGTTTAGAAATGCTCAGAAAAGTTGATAATAATTAGGAATTTTACCTTCTATTTCCCATAAGATTTCATTCTTAAGGCAGATCTAAATTCAGTCAATTATCTTTTAGAGGTAATGATAGCAAGTAAATACCCGTTTATATAAACGTTTCAAGAGATAAAAATGAATAATAAATGTTCACTATTCAGTATACAATCTAGTTCAGAGTCAGTAAATAAATTGTTATTTGCTAATTGCAGTTAAGCATTGTACATAGACTCTTTCTGTTTCTTAACTCAAGATTAAATACCTAAGAAAGAACTGAAGAGATTGAAAAGGTCCCGAATAGGACTCATAATTCATCGAACTCTAGACAGATGCTGTTGTGGATAAAATTCATTCTTCTAAAGCTTTAAAAGCTGAAAAGTGCACCGTCAATTAAGGTATCCCTTTCTGAAAGTAGATTACATTTAGAAAATATATACACGCATTTGTTTCAAAGACAGTTGATAAAACCTTTGAAAATTCGTAGACCCTCGATTTAACATAAACGGGCCTCGGTACTTGGTTAAATTATTAATCAAATATCTGGCCTGGTTAAGCTATTAAAAATATTAAAAGCAAACCTTTAAAAAATCTAGAATTCCACATCTTATTTCGCATTATACTGGACATCTCATTGTGTTCCTTAAGTACCCAATTCAGTAAATAATCTCGTCACTTGTTCAATACGACTCTGGTTCAATACGACTTCAAATCGAGACCCGTTCCCGGTCGAATTAATTACCAGGTACTGGATCCCGTTAAATTATTAAATACAACCCATCAAACGCATCTTTTAAGAAACAGAATTTCACTGCTCATTACATATCGTGCTGGAAATATTTTGCTGCTTAAGTACCCGATTCAGTGGATGATATTGTCATTTGTTCAATACAACTCTGCTATATTAAGAACTAGTCCCGTTACAGGCTAAATTAATTACCAAGCCTGGCGAAATTATTAAATAAAACTCATAAAGGCGAACTATTTTATAAAAATATAGAATTCTACTATCGCGTTACATATCGTGCTGAACATATCTGCTTTCGACTTCACACTGAGTTTCACATTTCTAAATGATGCAGTATTGATTTCCTAGCAGTACATACAACGACCATATCTATTGGTTGAATTAATCCTAGGAAACACTGTTTTGGTCAAGAAGGTATAAACAGGTTAGAAGTCAAACAGTGAAGACTACAGGTTGCAGAAAGGATGCATATGAACCCCTCAGAAGGTTAAGTAAAAAATTCAGTAAATGATCTTGTAGTTTGGCCAAAAAGGTTCTGCTATATTGCAACGGGGTATCTATTCTGGGCCCGGAGGGATAGCGTTCGATTCCAGTTCGAACCTTTAGTTTAGTGTTCGATTCCAGTCTACAGTGCCACAGAGGAGTTAAATAGCTAATACATTTAAAAGAAGAAGATAGACCAAACCATTTGTGATTAATCCCGTATAAACAGTAGCAAGTGGCCATGTGGCGGTCTCGCCCTCTCACGTGTTTCTCACTAATTGCTTTCTAGTTTATCATGTTGTGTTGTTCATCGTTTCTCGTCAATTAACTAACTTAATCAAGTGTTTAAATAAATTCATATTTTAACTTAATCATTGTTTTATACTTCGTTTCATTTTTACACGTGACATTTTGGTGGAGGCGCCGGGTAGTACCACGGAACCCCGACGTAGTTCGCGCCTTCTGGGACTGCCGCCTGCTTTTGGATTGCTGCCGAACAGGTTAAAAACCCGAATGATGAAAGAAGAAGCCTCGACCATGACTTCTCCTCTTTTTGTTACTTACCAGATGCCACGGGAACCCTATATGTTCTTAGCCATACCAAATGAGGATCCTCAACGGTGGGAAAAGAACTATGAGAGAATTTCGAAATGCAACGGATGGGATGACATGGTCCGCCTCGCAAACGTGAGCTTTTATCTCGGAGGCACAGCACTTAAGTGGTTTGAAAACAACGAAGACGCTTTTTCAAGCTGGACTGATTTCGAAAAAACATTTACCGAAACTTTTGGTCCTACCGACGACGTCAAACGGCGAGCGGAAGAAGCATTGAGAACAAGAGCGCAGCACCCGGGCGAATCTTCAGAATCCTATATACAAGATGTCTTAGCTCTGTGTCGTGAGGCTGACGCCAGAATGTCTGATTTAGAGAAAATACAACATCTTATGAAAGGAATCGCCGAAGACTTTTACCAAATTGTACTCATGAAAGACAATAAGACTGTAGCAGATTTTATCACCTATTGCCGAGACATTGAGACCATGAAACGTAAACGTGTACAAAGACAATTTGAACGATTACCAAACGTTGCAGCTGTGTCCTCGTTCAGTGAGGAAAGTGACATTTCTTCATTAGTTCGGAAAATCGTACAAGAGGAGATTCAAAAGGTCCTTCCAGGAATGTTGAAAATACAAGATGTTAATACTCTTGAATCAATACACAGAGAAGTGCAACATAACTTGGCACCAATTGCCCGTACTGATTTTATGCCGGAGGAGCAATTTTCTAGGAAATTCACGTCCGCAAGAAGGCCACAACCAAGAAATCCCCATCAAACCCCTAGGAATGCAGAGCATCGAGATCGGGGCAGTTGGTCACCTTCGGCTCGAAAGACTGATCTTTGGCGAACTCCTCAAAATGTTCCAGTCTGCTTCCACTGTGGACGCCCGGGACATGTTACCAAATACTGTCGTGACCGACGACGTGCGTTTGCAGATATTAGGTCCCAAGCCGACTTAGGTCAACATCGGCCATCAGACAATGACTCCATTATCGATGCTGACAGCACCTATAACATCAACCAGTCTGGATCGTATCGCAGTGGCTCACCGTATCCTCGACGCTATCAGGCTCGCCGACAGTCTTTGTCACCTGTACGCCCATCGAGTCGTTCACCTCGCCGTATCACTGAGGAAAACTGATCAATGCGGCCTATGACGGAGGTGAGGCCGCTCTGACCAGAAAGCCTCCATGTTGCGCTGCTGTGAAATTGAATAAGAACTTTGTTCAAGTGGTTTTAGGAAAAAAATACCATGCTAGAGCCCTGGTAGACTCTGGTGCCGATTATTCAGTGATTTCAGAAAGTCTTCGACGTAAGTTAAGAGTGCCAATGTTTGTAGAACATAAACCGGTTCTGCGAACTGCCAGTGGTAAGGTTGTGATTCCTAAAGGACGATGCGTGTTGAGGATTGGTCTTGACGACAAAGTGACTAGTTTTGAATTTTTAGTGTTTTCCAGCTGCAGCCATGAAATAATCCTCGGCTGGGACTTTTTCAGAGCTACTGAAGCCGTGATTGATTGTGGTCGGGAGGAAATCCAACTGAGAGAAATTTTGCCCCAGGATATAGAGCCGAAAAATAAGAACTGTTTTTTATATGCTGATAGTGATTATATCATTCCCGCCAAGTCTACAATTCAGATCTCCGCCGTAAATTAGAATCATGAACCGTGTGAAGTTATGATCACAGGTGTTAATGACCTGGTATTTGAGAAAGAGCTTTGTGTCCCTGCTTCTATTATCGATTTCGGAGAAGGATATGGGAAAATATGGGTAACCAACTACTCCACAAAACCTCAATTGATCCCGAGTGGAATGCGCATAGCCGAAATGACTGACGTTCAAACCAGTAGTACTTGTACATTGGACCTTAAGCCCTCGAATACTGACACACTGCATCGTAACATAGAGCTTACGGAAAAATTTAAAACCCTCATCAATCCGGAGCTTAGCGACTATCAAAAAATGGAGTTATTGGATTTGCTGCTAGAGTTCGAAGACATTTTTGACCTGGGAAACAAGCCTCTACAAACGACGAATACTGTGGAGCACAAAATTGATACCGGAAACAACGCACCGCTCAAACACAGACCCTATCGAGTTTCACTGGCAGAACGACATATCATTCAAAATGAAGTAGATCGTATGACGAATCTTGGAATCGTGCAGACCTCGGAAAGCCCTTGGTCTTCACCTGTAGTTCTAGTAAAGAAAAAGAATGGTACGTGGCGTTTCTGTGTAGACTACCGTCGCTTAAACAAAATAACAAAAAAAGATGTGTATCCTTTGCCAAGAATTGACGATGCACTGGATAGCCTTTCAGGAGCCAATATTTACTCACCATTGGACATGAAGTCCGGATATTGGCAAATATCTGTTGATGAGAAAGATAGAGAAAAAACAGCTTTTGTAACACCCGACGGCTTATATGAATTTAAGGTCATGCCCTTCGGCCTGTGCAATGCTCCGGCAACTTTTGAAAGGATGATGGACAGCCTGCTAAAGGGACTCAAGTGGAAGATCTGTTTGTGCTACTTGGATGACGTCATTGTATACGCCTGTTCATTTAAAGATCACATTGAACGATTAAGACAAGTTCTGGGATGCATGCGTAATGCCGGACTCACCCTGAATTCGGAAAAATGTCACTTTGGAAAAACGAAACTTACAGTTTTGGGTCACCGGGTTGATAAAGAAGGAATTCACCCCGACCCTGATAAGATAGAAGCCGTTTCGAAATTCCCAGTACCAGAGACAATAACTGACGTTAGAAGTTTCCTGGGACTTTGTTCATTCTATCGTCGCTTTGTGAAGGGATTCTCGGAATTGGCCAGGCCCTTAAATGATCTTTTGAAAAAGGACGCAAAGTTCGAGTGGCATGAAGATCAGCAAATATCTTTTGCCAAGTTAAAACTTGCCCTCACGACCTCACCTGTTCTTGGTCATTTCAAACCAGAAGCGGACACTAGGATCCATACTGATGCCAGCGGATATGGAATCGGAGCTGTTCTTGTACAAGTACAGGAAGGAACGGAGAGACCGATAGCCTATGCATCTCGATCTCTGACAATGGCGGAGAAAAATTATTCGACCACTGAAAGAGAATGCCTTGCTGTCGTGTGGGCCATCAACAAATTTAGACCTTACCTCTTTGGACGACCTCTTACTGTTGTCACGGACCATCATTCTCTTTGCTGGTTGACTAATCTTAAAGACCCTTCGGGAAGATTGGCAAGGTGGTCATTAAAATTACAGGATTGCGATTTTTCGGTGGAATTCAAGAATGGAAGGAAACATAAGGATGCAGATTGCCTGTCAAGAAACCCACTGCCGAACCTGGACACGGATTCTCTTGACGAAATTCCCTGTTTGTTATCTCTAACGTCATTTGAAGCGGAACAAAGAAAAGATCCCAAACTTGCAGCCATAAGAATTACTGTCGCAGAAAAAGGCAATGACAGGAATTTCAGTATAATGGGTGGGATATTGTACAGAAGAAATTACGATCCTATGGGTAAGACTTGGCTTCTGGTAGTTCCTAAAACCATCAGAAAGGATATTCTTCGAACCCTTCATGACGCTCCTACGGCTGGTCATCTGGGATTTGCCAAGACCTACGATAGGGTAAGGCGTAAATTCTACTGGCCTGGATTATATCGTAGTGTTCGGCAGTATGTCTCTCATTGTAATGAATGCCAAAGGAGAAAATCGCCACCCAACCTTCCAGCGGGACAATTACAACCTATAGAACCTCCAACAGTACCATTTCATAAAGTGGGAATAGATTTACTTGGTCGATTTCCCCTGACAAGGGACGGTAATAAGTGGATTCTTGTATGTACTGATTATTTGACGAGATTCGCTATAACCAAAGCCCTCCCGAATGCAGAATCTAAAGAAATAGCTCAGTTTCTAGTCGAAGATGTCATCTTAAAGCATGGTTCACCCAGGAATATGATTAGCGATCGAGGACGATCGTTTCTTTCCCATTTGGTCGCCGAAATTAACGTATTGTGTCGGACAGGGCACCTTCTTACAACAGCCTACCACCCTCAAACCAATGGTTTAACGGAACGATTCAATAAAACACTTGCAGACATGCTCGCTATGTACGTGGACGTGGAGCAAAAGAATTGGGACACGATCCTGCCTTTCGTTACGTTCGCCTACAACTCGGCAAAGCAGGAAACAACAGGGTTTAGTCCTTTCTTTTTGGTCCATGGTCGTGATGTTGAAACCCCACTTGACGCAATACTACCGTATGAACATGATAAAGACTCACCTAATGACTATGTCCATGAATTGGTCACCAGAGCTGAAGAAGCAAGACAAATCGCAAAATTCCACATTCAAAGGTCACAAGTTGGTGACAAACAGCGTTACGACGAAAGACATCGATCTGTTAACTATCAACAAAACGATCTAGTATGGGTGTTTACGCCGATCCGAAAAGTGGGCCGATCAGAAAAATTACTAAAGCGCTATTTTGGTCCATATCGTGTTATTAGAAAATTATCTGAAGTTACGTATGAGGTTAAACCATGTGAAACTCAAGGTCGTGGGAAGAATTATAAAGACATTGTACACGTTTTGAGAATGAAACCATACAGAGACCCACAACAACAATTCGAAGAGGATGACGACCTTAGTGAGATGATACCAATAAAACCATCACCTGCTGAGAACCTCCTCCCGACCAAGAATAATTCTGATCCAACAAATAGAAGTGGGCCGATCACACGGTCAAGCTAAACGCCTTCAGCGAGACGCTGAAATTTCTTAAGGAGGAAGAAGTGCAACGGGGTATCTATTCTGGGCCCGGAGGGATAGCGTTCGATTCCAGTTCGAACCTTTAGTTTAGTGTTCGATTCCAGTCTACAGTGCCACAGAGGAGTTAAATATTTGGGTATTTGGGTATTTCAATTAACGTCACACTGGAGCAACACAATGGGCTATTGGTGACGGTCCGGGATCAATCCCAAAGGGAAAGATCCGAGGACAACACCACGTAATTTTGAACCACGGTCAGATGACGATAGGAGTTAAATAGCTAATACATTTAAAAGAAGAAGATAGACCAAACCATTTGTGATTAATCCCGTATAAATAGTAGCAAGTGGCCATGTGGCGGTCTCGCCCTCTCACGTGTTTCTCACTAATTGCTTTCTAGTTTATCATGTTGTGTTGTTCATCGTTTCTCGTCAATTAACTAACTTAATCAAGTGTTTAAATAAATTCATATTTTAACTTAATCATTGTTTTATACTTCGTTTCATTTTTACACGTGACAATATTAACTCTCCAAGTGTTTCGACGATATATCCCATCCATCAAGATCTGCCCAATTTTGCAATGACGAGATATCATCATTAGAGAGGGTCAGCTTTCTTATAATGTCGAGATATCTCGTCCATCAAGATCTGGTCAGTTTTGTAATGACGAGATACCTCGGTGGCGAGACAATTATCAGATCGAGTCTCGTTTAAGGTCAAATTAATTAGGAGGTACAGGGCCTGGTTAACTTATTAAATAAAACCCAAAAAAGGCGAACCCTTAAAAATCTCGAATTCCACTATACATCTCATGTTGCTACTTAAGTACCCAATTCAATAAATAATCTTAATAAAACCGCGAACCATTAAAACATCTAGAATTCATCTACTCTTCGCATATCATAGTGGACATCTCATTTAACTCTCCAATTGATTTAAACGAGATATCTCGTCCATCAAGATATGACCAATTTTTCTAATGACGAGATACATCGTCATCAAGATACTGTCGATTTTTTTATGATGATGAGATCAAGATATCGTCTAGTTTTTATAATGACGAGATATCTAGCTCATAAAAATCTGGTCAGTTTTGCTAAAGACAATAATACATCGTCGAGACAACAACCACCAGGAGGGTTAAGTACCCAGTTCAGTTAATGATCTTATTTGTAAAATACAACTCTGCTATATTAAGACCTAGTCCCGTTCCTGGTTAAATTTATTACATGGTACAGGACATGGTAAAATTATTAAATAAAAGCCAAAACGACGAACCATTAAAAAATCTAGGATTCCACTACTCATTACACATCGTAGTGGACATCCCATATTTTACTGCTTAATTATCCACTTTAGTAAACAATCTTGCGATTCGTTTAATACGGTTCTGCCGTATAAAGACATTTCCAAAAAAAGTCCTCCTTTCCCAGTAGGCATCAGCGGTCAGATATAATTATCCGAGACGAAAGAACCGGGGGATATCACGTGGTCGCACTTCAATCCGGACGGACGTGACACGATCAGACTCAGCGCAACTTGCCGTTCGATGTCACATTAAGGTATGGATTGCACCTATCAGAAAGATATCTGGGCCACACGGAGAAAGAAGATCGGGGACCGGATAGCGTGCGTGGCAAAAATCTTTGATTCCGACGGCGAGAAATAATCGAAGCAAAGATGAAAGGCGAAGTTTTGGGTGACTGCGGGGAAGTGTAATGATAGCTACGTGATTCGAGGAAACTTTCGGTGTTTTCCGTTTATGACTTGGTCTGAAAGACATTGGGGAAAATGTAACTTGGATGTTTAGTCCTAACAACAGACACAAAAGTAATTTTATGAATTCTCTGATAAATTAGTTTTAGTTTTAAAATGCATTTAGTAGATATTAGTAGTGAGTAAAAGTTGAATTCAGATAACTTAAAAGTTCTTAAAAATTGTCACTGAATTCTTAACCCTACAAGTGGTTTCGACGAGATATCTCGTCCATCAAGATCTGATGAATTTTGCTAATGAAGATCTATCTTGTCATCAAGACATTGCCGATTTTTGATGAAGATGAAATCAAGATCTGGTCTGTTTTTGTCTAGTGACGTAGTGACGAGATATCTCGTCCATCAAGATCTGATAATGGTTTTGTTAATGATGAGATGCCTCGTCAGGGGGTTTAAAAATGCCTTTACAATCAAAAACTGCAATTAACCTCTAAGGGGTTCACGCTCATATATCCATTCTTTAACGTCTAATCGTCCCTGCATGACTGCAACACTATTCTACTTCTCCCCCACCCTGCATGACTGCATAACAATATTCTACTTCTGACTACTTTTAACTTTCTTGACCCATAGAACGTGTCCCAGGATTCTTTCAAATAATAGATGTGGTTATTTAGTCATTATGAGTCTTGTGGTCAAAATGCAATATTACATCGTTTGGAAATATCATGACGCTCTTATGAATCTCAGAGTGTTAATAATAAAAATAAAATGTCCAGCACGATATGTAATGAGTAGCGAAATTCTGCATTTTTATACACATGGTTTGCCTTTATGAGTTTTGTTTAACATCTAAGTGGTTTCGACGATATATTCTCGAGATATATATTCTATATATCTCGTCCATCAAGATCTGACCAATTTTGCTAGTGACGAGGTATCTCGTCATAAGGAATGCCGATTTAATTCCGAGTGATGGATATTTTGCAGTGATTTGATGATGGCAAGATAAAGATCATATCTGTGTTTTTTAATGACGAGATACCTCGTCCATCAAGATCTGGTCAGTTTTGCTAAAGACGAGATCCCTTGTTGAGAAAACTACCAGGAAGTTTAACCTAGCCCTATAACTGGTAATTAATTTAATCTAGAATTGGATTAAGTTTTAATATGGCAAAGTCCTATTGGG
Organism: Meta bourneti; assembly: GCA_933210815.1. Classification (NCBI taxonomy): domain Eukaryota; kingdom Metazoa; phylum Arthropoda; class Arachnida; order Araneae; family Tetragnathidae; genus Meta; species Meta bourneti. Next base: position 54,020,306 of record OW119930.1, on the reverse strand, counting down.
GCCTTCCCTACATCCGTAATGTCTTAAACTAGCTGAGGTTGCGCTCCCAATTAAAAATAAGCAGAGTTCTTTCAAATAAAGGACAAGATCATTTATTGAAATGTGTACTTAACCCTCAGAGATTCACACGCATATATCCATTCTATAACCTGCAGTTTTTCCAGCATTACTTGAAATTAGCTTTGAATTTCTTGACCATAGAATTAATTTTCTTAAGATTCTTTCAAAAAGTTGATGTGAATTAGTCATTATGAGTGCTGTGAGGGAAAAGCAATACTACACCACTTCGAAATCTCGCGACTTTCAGAGGGTTAAATTGACAACTAAAAGAAAAAATCCAATACTATTGTGACGAATTAATCCGAACTTTTGTTGGACATTAAAAAATAACATTTATTTTAACACAGACAAAACAATGGGTTTACAATGGACGCGCGAAACAAAAATGCTTATTTTCATATTAAAATTTACGAATTGCTACGAAGACGTCTCAACTAGACGGAGTCCGTGAGCTAACTGTTTCTCATTCTCCTCACATGCGCAAGCGCAGTATTGAAGGACTTTTTAACAGGAAACTTCCGGGTCTGCAGCCGGCCATCCTAGACTCTTAGGCGCTAAGATGTCACAGTCTATTTCCTCCCTCCTCAAGATTCTTTTTCTGCAGAAACAGACACCTGCAAAAAAGATACAAAACAGCAGCAACAGAATTTTCGCGAAGGCAACAACTCATGCCCAAAGCAATATGCAAGTAGACCATACACCCTAAAGATCCTGGCTGTACCGCCTACTCTAAATTAAAAAAAAAACATATCATAATTTTAACAAAGTATAATCAAAATTTTTACTCAGTGATAATCATCAAAGAAGAAATTCAATTTCAAAATATTTACAGATTTTCAATTCAAATTTAAAACTTTTTGCAATGTAAATGTATCAATGTACACTAGGAATAAAGTATTTTTATATATGCAAGATATCACAAATACAAACACAAAAAATAGCACTTTATTTTTGTACGTGAGGTGTACGACTTAAATTATCAGTGTTATATGCTGTTTTCCCTTTCTATGGACTACCTCGTAATCTTGGATCACAGTAAATTCAACTTCACCTCTAACTTTTATGCTTTCTTCAAACGACTTTTAGATTTATCTAAGCATTCAGTTATTTCACCAACCAAACTTTCAGTTTCAACGTCCTCAAATATCACTGTCCCTAAGGGCAATTTAGTTACACTTACAGCAACTTCCTTGTTGTTACGAGTCTGTATTCCAAATTCAACATCATCGCCAAGATTAAGATTTTTGAACACTTTGCATTCACTAGAGTGAAAAAACATATCCTTTACATCACCCCTTTTAATAAAACCAAATGTTCCTTTAAGAGCACAGATAACACCACGGTATCTCACAGGTAAGGGCTGTTCCGAACGCATTTTACAAGGTCTAAGGTTTCTTGTATTTTTGTCAATAGGAATACTAAAAGTGATCTTTTTAGGAGGATGAAAATCTACATTACCATCAACATTTTCAGCAGAATAGGGCCGTTCGCCACGATTTTCATAAGCAACTTTACCTTCAGTATTTTCCTTTTTTTCAGTGGTTTCAAATCCAGAAACTGTCTTTTTACACATTATTTTACAAACAGAACTAGCAATTGGTTTTCCAGTACGACGATTATAAGTAATTTTAAATTCAACTGCATCACCACGTTTTAAATTATCAATTTTTCCAGAAAATTGACTGTAGTGAAAAAAATATATTGCTTGTCTTTCGCAACATTGTATAAAACCATATGAACGTAACAAATTTTCAACGATTCCAGTCTCTTTAGGAGTAACACTGCTAGAACTGAAACGGTTACTGTTACAAGGACAGTCGTTTTCCGATGTTTCGTTTAAAAATGGAGAACGTTGGCACTTGGGCGTTGCAGAGTCTTTTACTTCAATAGCACAGTCTTTGTCTTTTTTCATATCTTCTATAAGTACAACGGTCTTGTTGCTTAGTAAGTAGCGTTCTTTATCTAGGAAGTTATCCTTGACAGCAGCTTTGGTTATAACATGACCCAACTCACACACTAAATTTACTTCCGCTATAGGTAAGCAAATAGGGTTATCCGCTAAAGGAGATGCTACCCATACATGTTCACCCGTATACATGTGTGGCTTAACAAACTTCCTAGGAATTAGATCTATGCTGGATCCTGTGTCTCGTAAGATAGAAATCTGAGATCCATTTACAGTTCCAACACTAATGTAGGGAGACATCAAATCTATTATTCCCTTTCCCATAATTTCGTTAGCAGTTATGATTTCAGTTTTCTTCAACTTAGGACATTGAGGTCTAAGATGATCATAGGAGTTGCATTCATAGCATTGAAGTTGTTTTCTTTGTTCAAAATTTTTCTCTTTGTAATCTTCTCTGTTTACTTCTGTTTTTCCAAAGGGTTTATTTTCTCCCTTAGACTTATGAAAACTAACATATGTTTTCTTGATACTTGTTTTATTCTGGGGACCTTTAGTATTTCTGGGTGTAAGACTCTCCTTTAAGCTTTCAAATTGATCTATTTTTTTTAGCTAATTCTAACGGAGAATTTAAGTCCATCCACTCCTCCAGAAAATGTTCTTTTACTTCCGACGGCACTCGTCTCTTCATCTGCTCAGTGATATGCAAGTCTGAGTTCTTCAAAAGTTTTGATTTCCAAATCAGAAACCCATTCATCATAGTAACTTGTAAGTTCATGAGCGTAATTCCTCCATGTTTTATCCGGGACTTTTTGATGACGGTAAAACATCTGCTTCAATTTCTCAGAACTCATTTTATACCTCTTAAGAATAATATCTTTCACATAATCGTAATTCTTTGCATCTTCAGGCGATTCTCTAGCCATCATGCTCGAAATTTCCGAAGGAAATACGCCTAGTAAATACGGCACCCAATCTTCTTTAGGCACACCTGCCATCTCAGCTCTTCTTTCAAAATTTATTAAATATAGACCCATTTCATCTTTCTTTTCCTCAAATTTCGGGGTAATTTTGATGAGCTCAATTTTATGATTTGGCATCCGTTCTCTATTAGATAGTCCTAGCTCACTTGCAGCTTGCATTTCTAGCTTTTTCTTCTCTAAAGCTATTTCTTCCATTCGAATATTACGTTCTTCCCTTTCTTTCTCTTTGGCAAATTCTTCTTTTGCTTCCTGTCTGGCAATTTCTTCTTTTTCTTTTGCTTCTCGTCTGGCAATTTCTTCTTTTGCTTCTTGTCTGGCAATTTCTTCTTTTGCTTCTTGTCTGGCAATTTCTTCTTTTGCTTCTTTCTCTCTCTTTATCCTATCTTCCATAATACGAGTTAAAGAAATTTTAACTTCCTCTTCTTCATAGTTTTCACTGTTTAGGATTATTTTCCTTATCTCAACCAGTTTACAATTATGCGATACTTTTTCACAAAGTTCATCTGCGAGTTCGAGGAGGTCTTCTTTTCTCCCACGAGAAAGAAAAGCCATGATCGATGAATAACTTATTAGTAAACAATCCAATTTTGTTATCATAAATATAGTTACCAATATTTTCTAATAAACTATATGATTCACAAAATATATTCAATGCCAAATATGCTTCAAATACTAGATAAGATTTAATATCAAACACAATTCTCAAATATAATAACAGAATCTTAAACTATATCTTAGCATATACAATACACAAGATGCAATATAAATAGTTGCAATTAAATATTTGTTTTCTTTTACTAATGTGTAATTACCATACGTAATTCAAATTATTAAATGCACAAAACACAAAATTTCAGTAAAATCAAAACGAAATTTAAATTTTCGTTCACTTTCGATTTGGCACTTTTTGGCGTGACTTTATCAACTTGATAATATCTACTTAGTAGAACATGCAAATTCACTTTATCATCAACTTCTATTAACTTTCATAAAGACAAAATTTAAATAACCACAAAATAAAATTGGATATGTAGTCATTTCTTTTTGTTTGTTTTTTTTTAACCAAAACTATTTAGGCTCTTTGCCTCACTAATTCTGGTAAGCCAGAACCTTAACAAATTTAATTTAATACAAGGGTGGGCCTACCTGCATTTCCTGCTTTCTTGCTTCCATCCAACTTCCAGGACACCAAAACTCTAGTCTGTGACGAATTAATCCGAACTTTTGTTGGACATTAAAAAATAACATTTATTTTAACACAGACAAAACAATGGGTTTACAATGGACGCGCGAAACAAAAATGCTTATTTTCATATTAAAATTTACGAATTGCTACGAAGACGTCTCAACTAGACGGAGTCCGTGAGCTAACTGTTTCTCATTCTCCTCACATGCGCAAGCGCAGTATTGAAGGACTTTTTAACAGGAAACTTCCGGGTCTGCAGCCGGCCATCCTAGACTCTTAGGCGCTAAGATGTCACACTATCTTCCAAATAAAATGCTCTATTAACTCTCATGGTGGTTTATCTTTGAGTCGAAAACCACCTTGTAGTGGCCAGCCTCTGGAGTAAAAAACCTGATCCAAACTGTCACCATTTCTAGTAAAGGAACAGTTTGGTTTTGTACTTGATTCTTCTTTTCCCTTTGGGTAATAGGGCAGTTTTGTCTCGACAAGGTCATTAATAAAACTGACCAGGTGTTGATGGGCGAGATATCTAGTCATTAAAAAATTGACCAGGTCTTGGACGAGATATCTCGTCGAAACAGCTTGGAGGGTTAAGCCGCAGAAGAAAAGAAAAGAAGGAAAATAACCGCTTACTTCCCCTCAAAATATTTTTCAAGTTTCGATCGCGGGATTCCTCTGTGACGAGATAATTCTTAACCTTCACTTCAAAATACCCCAAGTTACTTTTTGAAGCAGTTGATTTCAAGGCTCCAAAAGTTTAATAATTCTCGAAGCTAGTGTAGGATCGGAATAAAATTTACGTGTAAAAAAAATAATAATAAAACACGTAAAGAGGAGAAAGGCCCGAAAATACAAAAAGGAAAGTGTCCTTCAATTTATTTCGGGATTGATCCCGAACCGCCGCCAGTAGTCTGTTGTATTGCTTCAGTGCGACGTAAATTCAACTACCTACGTACTCTTTGATTTAATATACCAAAACTTCTCAGGCGTTTTGATATGGACAATTATTAGCCCTCCAAGAAGTTTCGACGTGATATTTCTTCCATGAAAATTTGCCAATTTTGTTAATGATGAGATATTGGCGATTTGTTATGATGACGAGATAAGATCTGGTCAATTTTCTTGTACTGATAAGTTATATCGTCAAAGATCTAGTCAGTTTTGCTAATGATGGGATGGCAACCATCAGGAAGGTTAAAACATAAAATAATAAGTTTACAAGTTTTCTTAACACGCCTCTTTTAAACCTTTAAACGCATTTCATAAAATATCATTCTATTTTAAAACTTATTTTGTGCTTATTTCCGCGTGAATTCTGTACATAAAATATTGGCTTAAATTCGTTTACCACCATCTTGAATTCTTGATAGCATGAAAAATGGAAGCTTCCGGATTTACTCGCACTATACAAGTCAGTACACAAGTGAATTTCGTGCGATTCAGTAAGCATCCATCGTTATTTAACAGTTGGAGTGGTGCTGAAGTTTGGAGAGGGATGCCAGCTCAGGTGTTGACGTAATTCAAAATTAAGTGGTGGTGTCCTCGGATTTTTCCCTTTGGGATTGATACCAGACAGTCGCCAATAGCCCGTTGTGTTGCTCCAGTGTGACGTTAATAAACTATCTACCTACCAATTTTAACATCTTTCACGAATTAGCGTGTTTATGAGGGAATGTGAACTTCATCAGTTTTCATGCAGTTTTGTTTTCTTTGTAACGATAACATTGATGCAGCAAAACACGTTTTACAGAAAATTTTGCTTATGTAGAGTTGGACAGGACTTTTTGCCATTACCAAACTTACGACTAACCAAGAAAATCAGAAAAATTAACTTCTGTTTTTCAATATTCTCATTCCACGCCAATTACATTAAGATTTAAATAAATGTTTTCATGTCACAAAAGATTGCTCTAAAAATTATATAAAACTAAAATTATTAGAATAACAATATGAAATAATAAATATACTCTTGGATGTTAATCTTATTTTTTCATAACGAATTTAATACACATTAAGTAGTGATACCTATGACTTCAAGGAGGACTATGTCGGTTATGAGACATTTTTCGCGTTGCACTGTTTCAAGGTTGAAATGAAAATGTATTGATTTGCTACAAACAGCTCTAATTGAAATTATGGGGAAGATTCTCAAAAGTAATAAAAAACACGAAAGTTCTTTAATCAAAGAGAGAAACAAATAAAAAATATTAATGTTTGTTAAGAAATTAACTATGTGTATTTAGACCGCACAGCTTTTCCTGGCAGAACACTAACGTTTTGTAAGATTATAGTCGCTGTTCCATATTAAAAATTGCGAAGAATTAAATTGCATTAATCATTTTGCTTGAATTGTAGGGGTGCAGGTTCGATTACTTCCTGGATGTATTTCTCTCTTCTGTATTAGCAAAATTTTCTTTGTGTGTTTGTGATATTCATTACTTGATGTTATCTGTCGTACCAAATATGGCCCTTGGGCCGTAAAACCCAACCAATCAACTATCTTTTTAGTTTGAAGTTAGAAACTTCTGTCCTAGATTAAAGTATTGTCCTGATGTTCATGATGACTTTTTCCTGAAGGTGCTTCACCACTTGCATCCTATAGTTCATCAATAATGTTATTTCAATCTGCGACTATGACACATTTGAATCCCATATTTGACCAATGTTTATCACCCAAAGAGAACTCAAACCTCTTATAAAAATAAATGAACGTTTGTTTGGATATAAGGAAAAAATCATATCTGTTTTCATATTCTACAGTTTACAAAAGTATCTTTTGAAAATAAATCAAGTGATTGCTACCATAGAATTTGAAATTAAAAAAATAAAAATAGGTTATATCTTTAGCAGGAATGGAGACGCAAGAATACTAATATGCACTATAATATGTATAAAACTTACAACATAAATCCTTTATTAAAAATTTTAGTGCTAGTTTTGCATAAAAACACTATATTAACTTTCCAAGTGGTTTCGACGAGATATTTTATCCATCAAGAGTTGATCAATATTGCTAATGACGAGATATTTCGTCCACCAAGATATGACCAATTTCTCTAATCTTCCCTGCCTGACTATAACTATTCTACTTCTGACTATTTTTTACTTTCTTGACTCATGGAACGAGTCCTAGGATTCTTTAAAATAATAGATGTGGCTATTCAATTATGAGTCTTGCCAAAATGCAATACTACATCACTTGAACATTTCATGACACTCAGTGTTAAGAAGAAAAATGAAATGTCCAGAACGATATATGAGTAGCATTTGTATACAATGGGTTCGCCTTTATGAATTTTGTTTAACCTCCAAGTGGTTTCGACGATATATCTCGTCCCTCGATCTGACCAATTTGCTAGTGACGAGATATCTCGTCATAAGGAATGCCGCTTTAATTCCGAATAATGAAGATATTGCCGATCTTTTGATGATGGGCGAGATCAAGATCTGGTCAGTTTTTCTAATGAACGAGATGTATCGTCCATCAAGATCTGGTCAGTACTGCTAATGACAAAGATACCTCGTTGACACAACCACCCAGAGAGTTAATGCTCATAAAAATAGAAGTAAAATGCACAATGAGGAAAGGAAATGTCGAAAATGCAGCACGGAATACCTAAAAAAATTAATATAATTCCAAGAATACAGCATGATAAACAATTTAATTGACCTACGATTAAAATGTAATCAGCTTTTTGTCGTAATTCTGGAAAACAAATTAGGGGTTGTAATGAAAAGGAACTGAAATTTTATTTAAAGGCTCGGTATATCTTGCGAAAAAGTAAAATTGACTAAATGAGAATGGAAGAAAATAATTACTAAGGGACAAATTGGAATGCTCCCCTTAGGCAGCATCAAGACGTAAACAGACAAAAACATTCTCGCATTTCCAATAACTTGCAGAGCAGACACGTTTATTCCTTTGTTTTATTTCGTAAATAAAAAAGAATGAAGAAATGTCACTCCTAATTTGAATTCCTTACAAAAGTGTTTTTTAATTCTTTTTTCAGTTGTTTAATCATACCCTGATCAACAAGTAACGATACATGAAATAGTTTCAAGTTTTTATAAAACAAAAACCCAGAAATGCCGCGTTGAGTTGGTAGAGGGCGCTGTTTAGGTCAGTCGATAACATCGTTTCTGTGACGTAAGGTGTTATTCCCCGCTCGAATTTTCAACGGCATGTATCTCTTCACGAATTTGTAGCTCGCAGATATGCATATCATGTATGAGGCTGCGAACACAAACGAACAATTGTTTGTTTTAAAAATGTGTTTGAATTAAAAAAAGTTTTTTTAATTTATTAAGATTTTTAATTTTAGGCCACTCTACCAAATTTGCCCAGATATTTTCGTAAAACCATGTATAACGACCGATTGAGAAGGCTGTTCTTCTACAGCTGTCATGCTATTTTATAATCGGTGTAACGAACATGGAAAAGGTAAAAACTCGTTACAACGAACTTCAGTTGGAGGTGTCTCCTATTCCGTTGAGGATATTTAGGTTTTAGGTTTCGTTGATGGTTTGAGATTTTTTCTGGTACGATTTGTCAGTTTTCGAGTATTACCATATCACCAGATGACTCGTTTCGCTCGGGTTTCTCTTTAAGTATCAACCACGTGACATGGGATTCTTTTAGAAGCCTAGAAAGTGACAAAGAATATTTTAATGGCATTCAGAAAATGTCGTCTTCAGACAGATTTTAGAGCAGACACAAATAACAAATTTTCAAGAAATTCTGGAAAGTATGGAAGTACTACTCTAATACATACAAACTTTTGCTTTGTTTCATTTATGCAGTGCGTCATACTATATTGATTTCTTAGAATCTTCAGTGTTTTAACATTAGTTATTCAGTTTAAAATTTTAACTATACAATTGTTCATACTTTTTTTGATAATTTTAGTCATTAAGGATAGTTTCTGAAGCGATGGAGTGCTTTGATTCAGAACTTGCAAAAATTCTTAATATGTGAAAATAGCGATTCCTCCCCACAAAACAAAAAGGGAAGAGGATATTCGATATAACGAACATTTGATATAACGTCCTTGGAGAGAAGATGCCTCAGTGTCGTTATGACATGAGTCTACTGTATCACTTTTTAAACATTCCTAAAGAAGTATTTGATACAATTATAGTATCCGTAGTAAGAGTAATGTGTTCTACAGTTCTATATTAAAGATTTTTTACTGAATGAGAAGATGCTTTCTTGAATAAGGGATTTTACCTTAATCATGCATCCAATGCCTATTTTCAATTGGGAAAATACTGAATTAACGAATTATTTATAAACGGCAACTTTTCTCCAAAGTGTACAGAAATCAATGATAATACACGTGAGCAATACTTTAATTCCTTTGAGTCAATTTCTCCAGTGAATGTAGCGTATCTGAGTATCGTTTTGCATTTCAAATGAGCACCAGGAAATATTTCTCAGGCTACAACCACAAAGGTTTCGAAAAATTCGGAGCCATCATATATCTTTGTGTCCTTAACTCTTTTCCATAGCAATGCTTATTAGTCGATTATCCATAGACGTGAAATATAAGTAGACTTGCTATTGAGAGGAGCTTCCAAAAGTGGGACCAACATGTTGACTAGCAATCACGTGAATGCTTTGTGGAAAATTGACTTAATTGACCGATTTGGCATCTTATCACCTCTTTTGGTGATATAATATTTTCTGTAAAGGTAGGAGTGTAAATGCGTATTTCTATAGAGTGGCGACAAAAATGATGTAATCGCCAAAGTCTACTAATATGTCACGCGGACCAATCAGGTGATAAATCGATAGATGGGTGTCTTCTATAGTTCCGTCGACCAATCAGATGATGAATGTTCGGTTCCACACGGCAGAAGAAAGTAGTATAAGGATCACGTTACTACTAGCTTTGTTCAGATGATTCTAGGCACATAAAAAGGTTACCATTGCTCACCTTACTTTTATATTTCTTCTATGATTAGATCCTATTATTGATTTCTGTGCAATTTAAGTTATTCCAATTTAAGTAAATACATATCTTTTAAAATCCACATCCGAAGTTACTTAAGAAAAGAAACAAACCTGTTATATTTGTAGTAAGCGTATCATACACCTTGGAGTGACATACCACCCCACACAAGTGTCAGTGTAAGGAAACACAACACGATAAAGGATTTGTTGAAAAATTAGAATATATTTTCATGTGATTTTACTTTTAACATATATCTAATCCTAGTTTTAAATTGGGAAAATGCCGAAATTAAGAGCTCTTTTAAAACGACAGCTTTTCTCTGAAAGTATATAGAAATCAATGATAACATACTTAAGCAATACTTGAATTCCTTTGAGTCATTTCTCCAGTGAATTCAACGTTGAGTATTGTATTGCATCTGAGTATTGTATTGCACTTAAAATGAACAGTAGGAAATACCCTTCTGGCTATAACCACAAAGGTTTCGAAAAATGCGGAACCCTTATCACGTATCTTTGTGTCCTTTTTAATTCTTTTCCATAGCAATACTTATATGTCGACTTGATCCTATTATTAATTGCTGAAGGTAATGCCTTCGAAATGAAGTATCATTGAGTTTCAGTCGAGGAAAATTCAATACATCTCAAGAGGTGAGCTTAAGTTCAATACTATTCGAAACAGTGACAAAGAGCCAGGGAACTTGTTTTTCATTCGAAACAGCTTTGGAAGAAATGAAAATCCTTATGCAACATGTATTTTTAAATGTGAAATTCCAGTATGTTTATTTTTCATTTCACAACATAGTTGTCTAAACATTTATGTAGCTTGAAATTAAGTTATGTGTTGCACAAAGAAACATGTAATGATTCGATTGCCTACAGATCTTAAAATTAGTACTCGTGTAAATTTCCTATTGATAATTTAATATAAGTACGAACGTATACGTTGAAATACAATGCTAATATGTTTTGTTATTTTATGCCATTATTTAAAAAATACACGAAAGTGCTCAGAAATTTTGATTTAGTTGATACTCTTACCAACTACTTACAGTTCTCACGCACAAAATGCATAAAAAGCATTGTGTTCATTTTATAAATTCTTTTATTATCAAAAACCATGAGATAGGCTTTCCAATCACTGTTCAAAATCCGGTAGAACAGGAAATATTTTAATAACTGCATGCATTAATTCAGGAGCTTCTACCTACTGAAAAGTTTCTGGATAACAAATGCTCTTAAGCGTCCTGACCAGTTTTTCTTGTTCCTTATCTGACATTGACAGACTCAAGATGTTATCAACTTGAGTCTTCCATAAAACTTCGTTCTTTGGATGCAGCTGATTACGCGAGGTGTTTTATGGGATACTTTTTCGCCGACTGTGAACCCTCGCCATCTTGTTTATTTCACCAATAAATTAACGGGTTGTTTTTGCCACGGAATTCTCATCTTGTCTTTTCTAATTGCAGGGCGGACTGTTTGGCTCAATGCGAATTATTCGTCGGAAGTTCATCAGAAATCACAATTTCAGCAAATACAAATTACGTTAGTTCTCGTTCTGACTGAATTTAAAATTCAGATTGCAATTTCGCACCGGTAAGTATGCTCTCTTTTTGCTTTTCGTTACACGAATTAAATAATTCGTTACCATTTGATTTGCGATGGTTAATCACCTTATATTACTCTGTTTAAATGTTCGTTTAATGAAAACTATTCAATTTATCATAGGTCATCAAAAATGTCATTTTGGTGAATATTAATGAACCACAAAAAACGCGACTAACTTCAGCTGACAAACGCGAAAGAAGGTATTGAAATAAAGATGTTCTTAAGAACTATGGGTAGGTGGGGTAGGTATTTTTAATTAACGTCGCACTGGAGCAACACAATGGGCTATTAACGACGGTCCGGGATGAAACCCGAAGGGAAAGATCCGAGGACAACATCACTTAATTTTGAAACACGGACAGATGACTAGGCAACACCTGAGCTGGCACCCCATTCTGCAAACTTCCACACCACGCCAACGTGAGGACATTTGAGGCCACGACAGATTTAACGTGAATCAGCCCCTTTGTACATGACGGTCTTTGACTCGATTCGAACTCTAAGAACTATGGAAAATTGAGCTTTCGGTTTTAACCCTCCAAATGATTTGGAGAAGGTATCCCGTCCATCAAGATCCTAATGACGAGATATCTCGTCATCAAGATATTGCCGACTTTTTTATGATGACGAGGGCAAGATCTGATCAGTTTTCTTCTAATGACGAGATATCTCGTCATCAAGATATTGCCGACTTTTTTATGATGACGAGGGCAAGATCTGATCAGTTTTCTTCTAATGACGAGATATCTCGTCTATCAATAATCTGGTCAGTTTCTAATGATGAGGTACCTCGTGGAGACAACCACCATGAGGGTTAACTCGAATTTCATTTGTAGCTTTTCTGTTTCAAACTTATCTTTCATTCGTAAACTTTCGGTATTAATCTCGTACTTCATTAGTAAGCTTTGTATTCCAATCTCTCATTCGTTTGTAAACTTTCTGTTTCAATCTTGTCTTTCATTTGTAAGCTTTCTATTTTAATCACGTATTTCTTATGTAAACTCGTTTTTTACATTCTTAAAATATTCGTACTTGCATATTATTTTCCCTTGCTTTTCTGCATTACTTGTTATAACTGTCAGATAGAAACACTGTCAAAATGGAAAAATTGCATCCCTACATAGTCACAGGAATAGAAATGACTTGGTTTCAAAGAAAAATCTTTGAATTTGGATGAAGACAGTTTCACACCGGTTTGAAAATGGAACATTCTAAAATTGTTTCCATACGACTTGTTACAAAACATTTATTCAAAATTAAATATTTTATAACTATTCGGTAGTTAAAGTTACTTCAAGTATAAATTAGCGAAAGATTTTTTGCAGTTCCCAGTTACAGCAAATAAACTTGAAATATTTTTATGTAAAGCTCCAGGCTTTTCAGAACTTTTTCGTCTCTGAAGTTTTGTTTGGAAATCGTAATAAAAAAGCGTTTCAGTTCTTTTACTGTGTAGTTATATTTATAACCCGAAGAAATCTTAGAATTTTTTAGAGGAAAAAGGGATAGTGTTTTGCATATTTAAAATCCAATCGCTACTTAAAGCGGCGAAAATAAATATTCTTAGGAAAATGAATTTCTTTTAACTTTCTTACTTAAATGAAGTATTTCAGTTTTGGGGAAAATGAAATCTCTGTTTTCCTTAATTGAGCTACTAGCTGAAATTTCTCTTATAATCTCTTATTAATTATTATCTTTAGACATGCATTTTATTTTTATTGTAAACATTCTATTTGTATGTTTATTCCTAATTGAATGCCTATTCATGTTTGTTAATGTATTTAACCTTTTTGTATTGCATGGCTTTTCATGAAATCAATTTAATCATTCTGTACTATTAAGTTTATAGTTGATTTCCAACACAAAAACGGTATATTAAGTACGAAGTAAATAAATAATATATATAGACTGATGTATTCTTGAATTTATTTTATGTTTTTTACTTGGAATAAATATTTACCACTTTAAAAATAAAAAAAAAAACATAATTTTTCGTTCTAAAAATTAACGTATATTCAATGACTTTAAATAAAGATTTTCTTTTTATTTATCTTTAAATATGAATGTAAAAGGGAAAACATTTAACATTTCTCGTTATTATTTTGAGAAATTATATGCAAGTCAGTTATAATCGAATTTTCTTACGAAATATAATCCTTTCAATAGACAAATGGCTTAAATGTGATATACTGCAATGGTATTGTCTATAGATCAAATTTCTAACATTATGCATATAATCACTTAAGTATGGTGTGCTTAAAAATAAACATTTTTGAAGTTATGAAATTATTTAAAGCATGTAGTTTTGTAAAAATGTAGATATACATATACAGTCATCTTGCACTAGAATAGATTATCGTGGCAAAGTATAATTATTTTTTTACTTGCAAATTTGTACTTTAAGTATATTTGAAATCAACTTAATTTGATTATTTCTGTTAAAAAATTCATACATTTTCAAGTTTCAAAAAGCATTACAATAGCATTTAAGATAAATTTTAGAGAAAAATATCTGCCATATATATTTGAATTAATCAAATACCGTTCTGCTAAATCTTATAATATCTATAAAGAGCTTAACTTTCTACTTCGGTTAAAAAATACAGTTTGTTTTAAACATTGACTCAATTCCTTCATTGAATACAGATTTTGATTTATTTCTTGAGGATAATATCTAAATGTGAACAAAGTGCTTTTTAATCCGTTGTACTCAATCTATTCAACATACTTTGTCCTCAATTTAACTTTTGTTTGATATTAAACAGAGACAAAATAATGTATTCTTCATTTCAAAACTGCATTAGCTAAAGTACTATATTGTAATTAAATTAATCTCGAAGAAATGGATTCAATTATTTTTGTACTTTAACTTCCCTCACCTGGATTCTAAGATGAAAACTTTTATTATATTTTATTTCTTTACATATATACATGTGTACTAATTTGCAAAGCTTCCAATACTTATGGATAGGATAAGGAAAAAACATTTCATCTTAATGAACTGAACTAGACTGCAGTATTAATGAATATTTTAGAGAAGATCTCCTTTTGGTGCAAGATTTTCTTTTCTATACTTAGTCTTTTGCAAGTATTTAGAACTTGAATATTAAATAAACAGATGAAAATGTAGACAAGTTGGTAATAAAAAATGTAAGCCTTCAAAATATCGACTAGGTAGGTCGTTAATTACGTCGCACTGGATACAACGGGATATTGATGACGAGCAACACAACGGGATATTGATGACGGTCCTGGGTCAATCCGAAGGGATAGATCCAAGGACAGCGCTTCGTACTTTTGAACCTCGCTCACATGACGAAGTCAACACCTAAGCTGGCACACCCCATTCACCAGACTTCCACACCACGCCAACGTGAGGACACTTGAGTCCATGACAGATTTAACGTGCATCAGTCCTCGTACGCACGACGATATTTGGCTGAACCGAGTTTCGAACACGCAACCCTCAGGTTGCTAATCCGCTCTTCGTCCAATCTAAACAACGATTAATAAAGATTAAAAACTTGGAAACTCGTCAATGACCATTTTGATGGAGCAAGATGCCTTCATGAGGACAGACCGCGAGTTTAAATATTGTTATTCTAGAAGTGTTACCACAATTCACTTTGTTGAATAAGCCGTGGCTTTTAACCTATTTAACCAACGTAATCTTCCCTAGGATTTTTAAACAAATAGATGTGAGTATTTAGTTATCACTAGTGGTCGCCCAGTGGTCGAAATTCGACCCTAATTCATTTAATTTTTAAGTTTGAACGTTAATAAGGTTCTTTTGTCAAAGAGTATACCTCTATATTCATTGCATATAATTTTTTTGAATTTTGTTCTATTACGTAAGCTGTGAGCATGTACAAATACGTCATAGGAAAAATGCGGTATAGCTTGGTTAAGCCATATCTAAAAAACAATAACGCGTTGTTTGACATTTTCTTGGGGTTTTTTTATTGCTATACTGGCCATAGGTTTCGCCAAGGCTACACAGTTAATTTGCCTATATTTTTCAAATTATATAAAATTTAAATAAAAAATAATCCAAAAAATGAAAAATGAAATAAGGATTACGTGCTTCGTATTTTTTTATATATTTTTTATTGAAACAAAAAAAAACCGGGTGGTTAAAAAAATAAATGTTGTCCATTGAACTTGAAATAGTTCGACAATGAATTTAATGATTCAAAACTTCTGCGTAGACGATGTTTTTTGTAAAAACTCTTTCATCGTTTGCTAAATGCCCTTGACCGTTATATTCTGAAATATAAAATCTCAAACCATCGAATGATCGAACTCTACTTGCTGCGACGTACAATTGACCATGTGTAAAAACTGGCTGCTCAATAAAATTCCAATTTTTTCGAATGTTTGTCCTTGAGACTTATTTATTGTCATCGCAAACGCAGGTATAATTAGAAATTGAGTTCTTTGAAAGTTAAATGGTAAAATAGTTCCGGAATATGTTAAATTTATACGTGGAATCAAAATTCTCTTATTGCGTGCGGTTCCAGTTAAAACTTCGCAATCAATAGTATTACGATGCATAAATTTGATGCGCATTCTTGTTCGATTGACTAATGCTTCCTTTGTATTTAAGTTTCTGATCAGCAAAACGATGTAATTAACTTTCAATACTAACTTATGGGGTGGCAAATTATGCCAAATCTCATACTCCTCCGTGCGCGCAATGTGCTTAAAAAGGGTACAAAGTTTTTTCTTCACGTATTAATACATAGATGTGTGTTGTGGGAAAAGGCGATACTATACTATTTGGAAATTTCGTGACGCTCAAATTGCTAAGAAGTCGCTTTAACAATACATAATCGTAATGAAAGTATTCTTCTCAAAATAGTTGAGAAAATACAAAATGTAATAGATAATTGGTAAAATAATAAAAAATATTATATTTTCTAATTTTTCCTTTTCGCTTTTTCAGAACTGTGTTTTTGGCTTGGTGTGTTTTACTTCAAGCCGACGATATTACACTTCATTTTTAAAAAATTCCTTTCCTTAACTTAATACTAAATTTACCCGATTTTCTGTAGACAGATATTTTTACTAAAACGGGTTAAATGAACCATTTTTCATTCGAATGCAAGTGACAGTGGAATTAGGGCTTGAAACAATATACAAAATTATGTTTGAATAATAATTTCATAACCCTAAACAAAATAACAAACATTTAATAATCTTGTAGTACAAGTAAAATATTACTTTGACTTTTTACTAAGCAGTTTCACTTTCTTGAATATTTGATGAATAATTCGATAATTGTAATAGAACTCACTTCAGTAATCACTGTGATGATCTACAGTAAACTGCTGCAATTAAAATATGATATTCAACCAAATATCCGAATAAAAAATGAAACCGGTAATATACCCAAATTATTTTTACATCTATACAATACTGAGCAAAATAGTACGCACAGGTGTATGTATAAAATGCTTTGAATTCAACTTGTATTATCTAGAATTGATACCGTAACTTCAGTTCAAAAGCAAAAATTTGAAGTTCAAATGTTCTGTTAACGTTAGGATGCAATGAAGCATGGAACTCTACAGCAATATGTGTGTTTATTATTTTACACAGTAGAGTGCATGGAATGGTTTTAGAGTTGACAGTGTTGTAAAAACACAAAATATTAAATCGGGAAATGACCCGTCATAGTTAAACCAGGTGTACGTATATGTATGTCGAATGCAGGGAGAAGCGAAGAGAAATATAGACTACTAGATTAATTTTATAAACATCTCAGGAAGTAAATTGAGAAAAAGCGATAAAACGTAAAAAGTAATCTCAAGTCAAAATTTTAAAACGGGCCATTTGACCCGCTTGGTCAATTTAGTGTTGGCAATGTATACGGGCTATGCAATTCCTTAAAACCTAGATGAGAGAAACAGAAATGAGTTTCCTGGTTATACACATAAAGGATAGCAGTACTTGCAACCAGACTGATAGATACATTACAAATTTTCTAATGGGAGTGTCGAAACAGCTATACTTCATACGTATGTCGGATGCAGGAAGAAGTGAAGAGAAATATAAAATACTAAATTAATTTTAAACGCAAATTTCAGGAAAAGTCGTAAAGCCAGTTGAGGAAAAGCTATGAAACTTAAAAAGTTTTTTAGTCAAAATTTTAAAACGGGTCATTTGATCCGCTTGGTAAATTCATGCTAAGAAATGTATACACGTTATGCAATGCTTTAAAACCTAGATGAGAGAAATAGAAATAAGCTTTCTGGTTTTCTTTTATACACATAAAGGATAGCATCACCTGCAATCAGACTGATACATCATACATTTTCTAATGGGAGTGTCGGAACAGCTGTACTTCGTACGTATGTCGGATGCAGGGAGATGTGAAGAGAAATATAAAATACTAAATTAATTTTAAACGCAAATTTCAGGAAAAGTCGTTAAGCCAGTTGAGGAAAAGCTATGAAACTTAAAAGTTTTTTTAGTCGAAATTTTAAAACGGGTCATTTGACCCTCTTGGTAAATTTATGCTAAGAAATGTATACACGCTATGCAATGCTTTAAAACCTAGATGAGAGAAATAGAAATGAGCTTTCTGGTTTTCTTTTATACACATAAAGGATAGCAGCAATTGCAACTAGACTGATACATCACACATCTTCTAATGGGAGTGAGGAAACAGCATAGAATTGATCCTACGGCTACATTTCTTTATTCCCTACACCAAGAAGACTCCTTATGGCAGAGGGCTTTAGAAGTCGAGAAGGGGCATATCCAATTTCACCCTCCGAGAGGGGTTAAAAAGAAAGACCCCTTTTATACCATGATTTATTTTAAGAGTCGCGTCTGGTATTAGAGGAGGCATCTGTGTTGAATTGGATGCGGCTTCTTTCTTCTCTCTGCCGAAGAAACTTGTGCCGCGTCCCGGAGGGATTTTCCTCTCTTTACGGTGGAAGACAACAGGATTGTAGGACTAGTTTGCGGGTTTAGGAAGACATTGATTCCAAAAATGGTACATCTTTGGAGACAGTACACTGCGCCGGCCTGCCGGTGGTCGCTTTAATTGTTTGGAGTTGGAGGGGGGTTCGGGAGGGGATGAATTGCGTCGTTGGGGAGAAGGGTGGCTTTTATTGCAGGGAAGGTGTTCATTTATCTTTTGTTCATTGCGAGCCGTCGTTGTAGCAAAGCAACATTTCTGACAAATCTCGTTTTCTTTTTTATGTTAGTATTCAGATTAAAACTCGTGAAGGTGTTTAGGCTTTGACGAGTATGGACTTTTGTTTTGTTTCTGGATGAAAGGAGCTTACTGCCTTTCTACATGCGGACTTCCCCAAGGTCGTATGCCTTCTCCCTGGATTCACACTATAAACGGTTACTGTAGATTATACTCATCTATGGGAAATAACACAGAAAGAATTGGTAGATAGATAAACACCTGAAAAAAAATAGTCTTAAAGATAATGCTAATGTAGTCTAGATATAGACTTCCCTAAGGTCATCTGCCATCTCACCGGAGCTGCACTATAAACGATTACTCTATATCATGCTCATTTCTGCCGAATAGCCAGAAATGAGCATGAAAAAGGGTTAGAAAATAACCACCTGACCATATAGTCTTGAATTCCTATAAAGCAATGGATTAAAGGTATCAAAAATCTACGATTGTATCTGTTAATTTTAACCCTCCAAGTGGTTTCGACGAGATATCTCGTCATGAAGAATGCCGATTGAATTCCGAATGATAAAGGTATTACCGTTTTTTGAAGGTGACGAAATCAAGATCAGGTAAGTTTTTTTACTGACAGTTTGACTACCACTGGAAGTGTAGTCAAACTGTCAGTAAGAAAACTGGCAGTAAGTAATTGTCATTTTGGGTTTTCTTGGACGACAAAAAAAAGGAAGATCGAGGAAATGCCTATTATGAATTAAAATGCACAAAGTACATATTAACAAACACCTTTTTATTTAAAGATGTGTAAAATTACTTATTAATCATAAAATCCAAGTGAAACCTCTTAAAATAATACTAAATATGGAAGAATATTTTTGAAATAAATTCCTTCACATCACGCTTTCGTGACACCCAAATCTTTTACCTATTCAGTTTAGGATTATTGTTTAAAATAGAAACCTTTGAACTCCCAATTCTAAACAATCATATTAAGATATTTTCTGCTGTTCGAAAACCAGAATTTCATTGAAGGCAGACAAGGAAAAAAGCGAGATAGTCTAGAAGATATAACGAGGGGCTACTGTATATGCAAACAATCCTGAACAGCACTATAAAATAATATTCCATTGCGTGTTTGTAGGACTAGGTCGTACACAGGTTCGGGGCTTTCATTTCTGTACTCCTAAGGTACTTGCAGGTCGACGTACTGATGAGAATACGGTTTGATTTTGTGATTCCTACCTCACCTCAATGTTTATATAGGAAAGTTAAACTTTTGGATGATTCCAGACTTGGATAAATAAAAATTTATTGCGGTAGGTAGTTGAATTTACGTCCCATTAGGAGCGACACAACGGGCTATTGGTGATGGTCCGGGATCAATCCCCAAGAATATCTATTACGTAATAGACTAACTAATGACCTACTAATTTAAATTTGTATTCTGCGTGATACGAGGTAATAACCTAACAATTTTATATCGTACTTTTGCCTAAAAATTCATTCACTGTCAAAAAAATTATTTTTACTAGAACTCCTGACTTGTTTGGTAGATAGTTGAATTAGCGTCGCACAGGAGCAAGACAATGGGCTATTGGCGATGGTCCAGGATTAATCCCGAGAGGAAAAATCTGAGGAAAACACCTCGTAATTTTGAAGCACTTTTTCGTAGTTTTTGGATCGTGTTACAATGCGGCTCTGGCAAATGACCCTAAAGAAATCCATTTCTAGAAATAAGGTAAGCTCGCCTGGGGACTGCCATACGCAATACAATGTAGGACGCGATTGCTTGATTCGCCAATTCGTAATCACTGCTATCGCTTTCGCCACCATACGATTTATTCAGAACCAAACTCCGTGCTAAAGATATCAATCAACCTATAGTCCCTAATTTAACGAATATACTTGTCCAAAACCACGCAACTCACTAGACTTCCGAGAAGTATAAAATTATTTTTACTTCAAAACACACGTAATGACTAAATAACCACATCTATAGGATGAAATAATCCATGAATTCTTTCAATCTATAGAAAGATTCTATTGGTTCATTCTATACAATAGCATCCCTTGAATATATTATGTTCCTCCTTTCCTTGAAAGTGGATCCTTTGGAAATATACTACTGGTTCTTCCCTTAGAATATAATCCTTTAGTAAGATTCTGGTGGTCCTTCCTTATATAACAGAATTTGGAAAGATACTATAGCTCTTTTCCTTGGAATAGAATCCTTTAGAAAGATTCTATTGGTCAAGAAGGTCAAAAGTGGTTAGAAGTGATGCAGGAAAGAGTGCAGGTTGCAAGGTGGAATTATGCGTGTCAAACCCTCTGAGGGTTAAAAAATAAAATTTTAAAGAAATGTTTGTGTAGGGACTTATTTGTGTGAGAAATAACGAATACATATTAAAATAATGCATAAAATGAAATTGCAAATAAATGTTTGAAGGGTATTATAAAGATTAAATTAAGGTATTTTCTTAAAAACCCAACTTCGATGATTAATTCCTTCCAGATTTAAGAATTATAAACAGAAAGTGCCCAAAAAGAATCGAGGAAAAATGAATGAGAATATTGTCAAGCAATTAAGAAACTTTTGAGAAGAATTATCGGTCTGCATTATTCCAGAAGGAAAAGTAATAGAAAATCAAAATAAGCATGGACGCAGTTTCAAAACAAACATAAATTCTTCCGTGGAACTCCGTTGAATCTTTTGTTGATGAAACAAAGCACGTTTTTCAAAATATTAAAACATTTTTCTTAATTATTGTTTTGGTTTCAAAATCCCCGAAGACAATGAGTGTGAATAATTACTTTCTAAGCCACCTATTTAGGTTTCCCATCTTAATTTAAATAAAATATTTCGGAACCCAAATTTCATCTGGAATGGGCTGAAAAATTCAAAGAATGTGAAGCATCGAGAGAGAATGAAACAATGGCGTGATTTTACTTTTGCATCGCGATATGGTGTGATTAAAAACACACAATACCATTTTTTCATCACAATTCAGCGAATCGCACGCTGCTTGTATTATCTTTGATTATTTTTAAAAGATAATAATCGTTTGAATTGGAATATTTACGTTTTGTCCTGAATTCTTAATTTGTTGAAGTGTATATAAAATGTTTTAATCACTCTATGTTGATGTGAAAGAAAGTCTAGTTAATATTTTGTAAATATTTAATGAGAAGTTTATGGAAATTTATTCATTCGAAAACCCTTGAGTTAAATATTCGTTTATATTCAAGACCACATGCAAATGCGGGTAAGCTTATACTAAGACCATCAGGAAGGTATGCCCCCTTACAGTTCATAGTGGGTGCGAAGGGGCAATACCTCCCATGGTGCCCAGGAACGCTGAGACAGCAACGTTCTCGCCAATTAGAGCTTAAAGTTCATACGATCCAGAATTGGTAGTTGGTTGTTGAACTTATGTCACACTGTAGCAACGCAACTAAATATTGGCGACGGTCCGTGATCAATCCCGAAGGGAAAGATCCGAGGACAGCACCTCGTTATTTTGAATCACAGTCAGATGACGAAGTCAACACCTGAGGTGACACCCCACTCTCCAAACTTCTACACCCTTCCAACGTGAGGACATTAGGGGCTACGACAGATTTATTCACCTGTCCCCACGTACACGACGGTCTTTGGTTAGATCGAGTTTCGAACTCGCCACCATCCGGTTGCTAATCACCGACTCTACCAACTGTGCTACTCCACGAACCCCACTCGATCTATCAGCTGGAATTAAGGGAAAAAATTATTATGTATTTATTTAACCACTTAGCTGTTTTGCACGTGCTCCGTACGTTCGTTTATTTCGATGCTCTCTTGATTTGCCTGTACGCTGTACATGCAGTTTCATTTCTCTGTTCCCTTTACTGCTTTACCTGTACTTTTTCTACCTGTAGTTTAGATCTTTTCGAATTGATGAATTTTAAACACAAGAAGAAACAAGTACAATAATTTAAACAGTGATTTGTCTTCTGTACCAGAATTGTAAGCCGCGCTTCCCAGTACAGATTACTGTTGGAAAATAGCCAACTTTCAGGATAGATGTCCAACTTGGTTTTAAACAAATTCTTCTAAATCCTCAAATTTCATTGGGACAATAATTTGACATACATTCTCTTTTATAAATATAAAGCAAATGATTAATTGCAGTATAAAAGTGAAAATTGTTTGAGCAAATTTGAAAAAAGAAACTATTGTTGGAAAAAATGTTCTGGAATTGTCTGTACGATTTATTATAAACAACCTACATTTACATTGCTATCTGCATTTGAATATACTATATACCTACTGCACTGCCTTCCAAAAGTAAAGCACAACACAGCAAATCTGATATAATTTTTAAAATTTCTCATGATGAATTTCAAATTTCACAAAAAAGTAGATAATCGAGTTACATACTCATTCCACAAAACACTATACACTTGGGACATATTTTAACATTTAAATGGTCGTTTTACATTTCAACATTTTGCAGAAGAAAATCCTATGGTACACAGATGTACTAAGTAAACTTCATTATGAAATGTATATGTATTATGCAAAGCACAATCTTCCCCTTTCCATAAAGAATAACATATATTTTGAAAACAAAATAATCAATAAACGACTAAAAAATACCTCTATGAACCATCCCTTTTTGACTTACTGAACATCATCTTACTGAACATCAAAATGAGAACCAGTCTATGAGAGATTTTTCAGTATAAATATAAACAAATTACAGGTGAAAAAATACTTCCGTTAAAGAACTAATTAGATTTATGGCCTTTTTGACGATGTTTTGGGCTATTTTTCAATAAGCGCTACATGCTGAAATTGTATTTGAGTAACGTGTGAAGTTACCCTAAAAGTTACGAAAGAGGTTGACAAAACTCCAGCTTCCTCTCTGGTTAGCATTACAAAAATCCCTCTGATAGTCTTTGACAAATGCCATATGGACATAACCCCTCTCTTACCACTATAAAACTTTCTTCTAAGTGTGAATATCTGTAAGCGGCTCCCTAATCAATTGTGTGTGTGCCCCTATCTTTCTTTACCCGAGCAAGAAAATAATCCAGGATATTTAGGTATGATAATAAGTTCGACATAAGAATAATACAATAGATAAGAGGTGTATAGCTGCCAGGGTTATCGCAGAGCCTAACGTTTGTTTTATTTGTTCGAAAAATTTATTTTCTCCTCGGATGTTTGCGATAGTATCCCTGAATGAATACAGTTACCCTAAAAAGATTTTATTACACATTTTTTTGTGTAAATGTTGTCTTTCCATGATAAAAATTTTGAGTGCCCTCAATTTTAATCGAAAATTAGTCAAAAAGTACCAAATGACTAGTTGCAAGTAAAAGGACACTAAACATAAGTTAAATAATTCAGGATATTTTTATGCTGAGTAAATTTTCAGTTTACTTCACATTTACCAAAACCTTTCCTTACCTTTTAGTGAAAACATTAAACATCTTTTAAATGGTTTTGCACATAAAATTTCTATAAACATCTTTTAAACGGTTTTGCACATATTTAACCCTCCTGGTAGTTGTCTCGACGAGGTATCTCGTCATTAGCAAAACTTACCAGATCTTGCTGAACGAGATACCTCTTCATTAGAAGAAAACTAACCAGATCTTGAACTCGTCATCAATGAAAAATCGGCAATACCTTGTTGACGAGATATCTCGTCGTTATTAACAGAATTGTTCAGATCTTGATTGGGGAGATATCTCGTCATCATTAGTAGACTTGTTCAGATCTTGATTGATGAGATATCTTACCGAAACCACTTGTAGGGTTGAGAATTCTGTACAAAATCCTAACCCTCTGAGCGTCACGAGATCTTAGAATAGCGTAATATTGCTTTTCTCCACAACCAACACATAATGACTAAATGATCACATCCATTGGTTGAGAGAATGCTATAAAACTATTTTTACCGGGAAGGTAAAAACTGGTTAGAAGTCTCGCAGGGAAGACTGTAGGATACAGAATGGATGTACAGGGTGTCCCAAAAAGGTTGTTACGCAATTTATCTTTTTACCATTTGGAGATAGGTAGGCAATGTAAATTGCAAAAGTGCACCAAATAAGGTAATTAAGATATGTGAATAAAATTATCACGTGATAACAATTTAAGCGGATTCAGTTTTTAATTTTTATACAACCCCTCTAGATAAAAATCCGAGATGGCAGAAATGTTCCTTACCTGCATCCCTATCGTTAGCAGAAAACTGCATTTCTGTAGGTTGAACAGTAACGGAGGCATGAGGACGCAAAAAAGTTGACTTATACCGCTTGTGCACAGCTGTTCAAGCAGTCAGATTAGGGACCGCATACACAATGCTAAAAAGCAGTTTTTTTCGGTCAGAAAGTGCAACATTGTGCAAAGTAATGTAGTATTGCAATTGCAGATGAAAATCGCAATGCATAATAGTAGACACTGTAATCTTTAATAAAAATATTGTAGAAAAAATGGTTTAAATAAAAATAAAAGGAAATTTTTCCATCTGCAGCAATGCAGAACTTAGCTCTTCATTCTTGGCCATGGGTCAGTTTCCGTTCTAGATTAGATACGGCCCCCTTAAAATAGAAACTCTTGTATCTCCGTTACTATTCAACCTACAGAAATATGTTTTTTACTAACGATAGGGATACAGGTAAGGAACATTTTTGCTATCTCGGATTTTTATCTAGAGGGGTAGTATACAAATTAAAAACTGTATCCGCTTAAATTATTATCTCGTGATAATTTTATTCACATATCTTAATTATTTACCTTATTTGGTGCACTTTTGCAATTTACATTGCCTACTTATCTCCAAATGGTAAAAAGATAAATCGCGGAACAACCTTTTTGGGACACTGTATACGTGTGAACCCTTTAGAAGGTTAAGTACGATTTTTGCAAGGTATGTGGACATTAGTTCCTTTAAAACAGAAGGGAAATAATTAACAAAATGTAAAAATTAAGGGATTCAATTCATCGTAAAACTTTATGAATTTTAACTTATTTCAAATTTTTGTGTCGATTTCAATGCATTTTGTCGCATGTTCAAACATTTAAATCCAACTGCAAATAAGCGTATTCACATAAATTAATTCAATATTAATTAACCCTCTGAGGGTTCACACATATATCCGTCTTTAACCTGCAGTCTTTGCAGAACTTCTAACCAGTTTGGACTTTTGTGTCCAATAGAACCTTTCCTGAGATTCTTTGAAGCAATCGATGCGGTTACTTAGACATTGTGTCGTGGAGTAACAGCAATATTACACTTGGGAATATCTTGAAGCTCATTTGCACGATTAATTAAGCTATCACATATAATTAAATGAAGTCACATAATTTTTTATTCTATAATAATTAAACTTATTTACATACAAATTTATAATAATTGAACTTATTTACATAAAACTCAAAATAATTAACCTTTTTGCATAATTTATACCATAATTAAAATCATTCGTAAAATACTATAATAGTCAAAATTATTATTACAATAAATCATATAATAATTAATATTTGAAGCATATTTATTCTACTAAAATGTTAGTTATATCGTAGTATATTTTTATTTCCATAGCACTCTTCAAATAAATATGGTTTCCTGTCAAAAGTATGTTTTCTCTGTTTAACTTAAGCTGGAAAATGCTTTATTCCTCAAATATATATTAAAATCTGAATGTTATAGTTACAATCTAACAGACACTGTTTCCATGGATATCGTGATAAAAGTCAATACAATCGAATTTTATTCTAAATAATAGAACGCAGTAACTCTATTGGATATATCATTATAAATAGACCTATTTCGTATTCTAGGGTAACATTACGCTTGCCAGAATCATTAGTATTCCATACCAGGTATTCTGTTTGCACACTGTATACATTTGTCTCTTTAATGCATCCAATATTACTACTCGATAGAAATATTAACACTTTAGATGCAATAGATAAGGTTGAACTCTTCTTTCTTCTGATTTAAATGCAGTGGAAACATTGAATAAACATGAATTCTGTGTAGTAGTAAGTTGTTAATTATTTAACGCTGTTTTATGTAACATCTGCCATGGGAAATTATTTTAAACAGATACAGTTTGTGATTATGCAGTTTCCCAAACGTATAACTTGTTAACAAGTTCCAGATAAAATAGTTTCAGAATTTTCCCCAACAAAAATGGTTTTCTCGTCTCGTTACGTTGTTCCTTAAGTCATGCATGTAAAAATGCACTAATTATCTCGTGATATAGTTATCTCACATCTACTTTCCTCCTGTTTACATAACGGACTTGTTATCCGCTGCTTTACTTGGCTTTCTACTATTAAATTTTAAGAATACCATGTCTAACTGGCATGGTATTTTGGTATTTTCAATTAACGTCACACTGGAGCAACACAACGGGCTATTGGTGACGGTCCGGGATCAATCCCAGAGGGAAAGATCCGAGGACAACACCACGTAATTTTGAACCACGGTCAGATGACGAGGCAACACCTGAGCTGGCACCCCACTCTCCAAACTTCCACACCACGCCAACGTGAGGTGTCTAACTGGCGTCTGTGGCTCTTTAAACTTAAACTCACGTTGTAACCAGTTGCTTTACTGTTTTGCCTATTTATTTTACATATTAGTTGATTTGTTATCAGTTCTTTACTTGGATTTTTATTACATTTTAAGAATAACATGTTTAACTGACTAAAATCCAATTCACGTTATTATCAATTGCTTTACTTTTGCTTGGTTGTTTTACATTTCCGTAGACTTGTTATCAGTTGCTTTATTTGGCTTTCTATTATTACATTATAAGAATAAAGTGTCAAAAGGGTGTCCTTGAATCTTTAAAATCAAACTCAGGACTAGTATCAAAATACTCAACTTACTCATTAAGAGTTAGTTTTCTCTTTGATTGGGGGGTCACGAGGTTTAATAAAGTAGTGGTTTTGTATCGTAGAGCAACTTAGAAATATTTAAGGCCAATATATTATTAATAATTAATAACGGCCAAATATTAAAAAGTAGCAATTCAATAGTTTTTTAGTATTTTAGAGTATTTGTACATATATATTTGAAAAATAGTCACAAAGGCTCTTACAACAATTTATCAATCACTGATTCCGATGTTTTTCTTTATGGTTGCCACAGCTCGGCACCAAAACTTGGATATCGTCGTCACTTGAAAATTTTTCAATAAAAGTAGTCAAGTCAGGAGATTGCATTTATCCTTCAAGTTGCATTTATTATTCGCAAGACGAAATAATTAGTTTAATTAGTTATTGTTTATTTGTAACTTCGACAAAAAATGGTGATTATTTTGGGTAAACCAATATGGTGGCTACACGGAAATTTAATTCTCGGCTCTTTAAGGAAAACTTCCATTGTGACATCTCCACTATATTAAACCTCTTTCATCATAAATGATTTAATTTTCAACGGACGAATTCATCAGTAGATTTTTATGCCAAACTAAATGTAGGTAGCTGTAGTGCTTTTGTGGAGGCACGTGCTACCTGTATATATTCAAGATGTGACGTCATTTGGCTGTTTCTCGAATAAGATTTCAGCATGTCACCAATAGGAATTCCAAAAAAGGAACTCCAAATTTATATGTGGTAGTTAACTGGTCAGTGCGGATTACATGAAATGCCAAACGTCACCAAAACGGCAATAAACTACTTTTTAAGGCCTTCTTAAGGCCTTAGAAGTAGTTTAAAAATGTGTTTCTATTCTTTATTTAGGAAATTACTTCTATTGCAAGATAATTTATTTATTGAAAAATAAACACACATTTACATGTACCTACAAAACAATATCTCAGTTTCTAATGGCTGCGATGTTGTTGTTTATTCATAATGATACTTTTGAAGCGAGGCTACTTTTTTGAAAGAGCCACGCGTAAATCATCACTTGCATTTAAGCCATTTCTGGCTTTTGTTTTTATGTGCAAAAGTGATAAAATTCCATTTCACACAAGTAGATGGCAAATGGTAAGTGTCTGCAGTGCTGCTTTTACCAGCTGTGTATAAGGTTCTAATTGTGTACACCAGAATTGTTCTAAGTCCAGTTTTTCAAATTTCATTTAAATATGTGCATTGACTCATATTTCAATAAGATCGTCTTTTATTAAATCGCTGTCGTCCATCGAAACTTCTCTCGCACCTCTGGAAACGCTTTCTCGCACCCCTAAGGGTGAAGACACCCCAAGTTAAGAACCACTGTTTCAAAGTAACCCCGATATATATCATGCCAAAGCATTTGGGTAATTGGAAGTAAATTATCCGTCTCCACTTTGGTTTGCTTATTTACACTGATAATCATTCTCATAGCAATAATAATTTTAAAGCTGTTTAAAAATAAAAAAGCGATGAAATACACGTTACAAATAAGTCAAATTCATTCATCTGAAATTCGTATGAATTAAAATAACTAATTAAGAACAAACTAGTGTATATGTTAAAAATTGGCAGATTAATATTCAGAAGAACAATAAAAAATGCTATAAATATGTAAAACCAACTTATTGATAATTTTAAAAAAATCAAGTAATAAGGATTCTGTTAACAAATATCAATCTTTGTCCTTAATGAAATAGAAATTGTAAATATTTATGGATTAACTTCATGTATCAAGCTCATCTCTTAAAATGATAATATACTTGTATGCATACTGTTTTTTCTATTTTCACTAAATCAATATTAGCATCATATACGAATCAAAATATCGAATTTGAAGCATTTATATAAACAAATGTCTGTAAATTTCAGCTCAAACGTAATGAACAATATGAATACTAGAACGAATGAAATTCAATCATAATTAATAAATAAGTTTGATGTCTTTTTTTTGTCTTAACTCTCTCTTTTGTTTTTAACGATTCACGGATTATGCGATTCAATTAATTGCATGGTTAATTATGATATTTTAAACATATTGTATTCTAAAAATAATTTAAGTGTTTAGAGCAGAACCGAACATCGTAGGAACAGATGTTCCAAGAGTTATCGATTCACTTTCATTTCGTATTTATTATTTCTATTATTTAAAGATGAGATGGCAAATTCAATATAAACCTGTTTCATTAGTTTATTTTAGACACAGCTGCTCGTAGTACAGAAAAACTCTACGACTGAAAAAAATGGCGTTTATTAATTAATTCCAGCTTTGCAAAAAAAGCCAGTTTCTTCCTCTCAAAAAAATACGCGTATTATAGTTTAGTTTTGCGAGTTGTTAATAAAGAAAATGCAAAAATCTGAGAGCGCAAAGTAATGAAACGCTGAACTACCAAATAGCACTTAACGGTGTATTTCGCAAAAGATGTTAATTCTCTAATTAAAAAATCCCTAATGAAATGTGCCTGCGTTAATAGGATGCTA
Organism: Meta bourneti; assembly: GCA_933210815.1. NCBI lineage: Eukaryota > Metazoa > Arthropoda > Arachnida > Araneae > Tetragnathidae > Meta > Meta bourneti. The sequence continues at coordinate 53,990,074 of OW119930.1, read as the reverse complement.
TTAGGAGAAACGTATTATTTTGGAGATTAAGTTGTTAATTAATCTAAATAGAGCTTTTCCAACAGTCCGAATTATCTGAGATTGTGAGGCCTTATGCAGCAAGCTGTTCCTTCGAATCTCAAAAGCACGAGGTCATTTTCAATTAATTACTTCTAAATCGAACTGATTTATACTAATTTTATCATTATGATATCGAGCTTGAAATCGTGAAATTAAGTTCTTATGATGAGAGCATTTTAATTGCGATCTTATTGGAAAAACTATTAACAATTTTTTGGTAACCTAATTTTAATTTTAATTATAAATCGACTTTCGTTGTGCATGGTTAACTGAAAACAAATTTGCAGTATTTTGTTCGAGAAAGATGTTACATTTTGGACTCAGAAATATCCGCGGTTTAAATTAACTCGTTAATTTAAAAATTCATTAAAATTAATTTCCTATCTAATTTTGGCGCTTTAACTTAAAATTGTTTTACTTTTCTTATTTGACTGCAGATTTTTTTCTTTTAAGTTCTAAAATTTTCTCTTTATAACTAAGTTAGAAGCTCAATTTTGTTGAGTTTTTACCCCTCTACAATGCTCCTGTATATTTCTGATTTAGTTGGAACTCTAAATACTTCAGAAGAAAAGTATTTATGATTTTCACCCATACTGACAAAAACAACACATAATTGAAACTATGCGTTCTTTTTTATTCCGAAAAAAACATCATTTATAACTAAGTTATACCCTTGTGTTTGCTTAGTTTTCTTCACTTATCTAATTCTCCCTTTGCATTCCTCTGATTAACCTGAAATTTCGAATATTTAGAACAAAAGTTTTCATGATTTTCTCTCTTAAAGACAAAACGCCTATTCAAAGTGAGAAGAAACCGTAGGATTCAAGAGAGCTATTGTACCTAATAAGTAAATACGAGATCTGATCAAAACGTTAACGGACTGAATTTTTAGAAAATATATAATTCACATCACCTGTGCTACAACTCAAAAATGTCTACTTTGAGTTTTTGAATGTATCTAAAATGAATCTTCAGTCTTCCACCTGAAAGATTTTTGATCATACCTTGCATTCTTAAGAAACACTGGCTATGTTGTCTACTAGTGAGAATGCTTGTTTGATTTATGTGTAGCCATATTTTCATTGCATTTTTTATACAAAAGAATATGTTGATACTATTAAAAAGGAATATATATCTCGATATTAACTTTTAACCTACAAAGCTACAGAGGGGAATTTTTTAACGTTTCGAAATTAAAATTTAATTTTTGCCATTGATCAAGAATATTTAAATTATTTATTTCATTGAAAACACGAAATCAGTCTTAAGTTAAAATTAAAACATTCATTAAATTAGAAAATAAAGTATAGTGTTTCAAGTTTCACTACTCAAAATCCGAGTCATTATCAAGTTGGTAGTGAATCACAAGAAATAAAAGTAGTTAATTTTATTTTATTATCAGTGATTAATAATTCATATTTTATTATCAGCGGTACGTAAAAATTCTTCAAATTGTCTTTTTCACATAATGGATACATTTCTCACATTACTTTTTAACTTTCGTAAGTTCACAAACTTACTCCTTCGAAACCACACTGGCACACCACTTAAAACTTTAGGTTTGTTGGGGTTTTATGACGTAAGAGCAACATTTGACCACGCTGTGCCAAGCAACATATTTAATGGGCATACACGAGGAAAGTTTTACTGATACAGAAGAGAGAAATACACTTAGGATAAGTTACAGAAATCGAACCTACGCCAACTACAACTCGCAGGTTACTAGTGCAGAGGAAAACATAGAGGAAATATTAAAGTAGAATGAGTAATGGCAGCCTTTTTATGTACTCAAGATCACGTGAACAAAACTAGCAGTAACGTGACCATTAGAGTACTTACATCTCAGGGTGGAAGCGAATACTTATCATCTGATTGGTTCACGGGACAGGGAAAAACGTACATAGTAGACTGGCGATTTCACCATTTTTGTCACCACTGTATAGAAATGAGCATTCACACACTACCCTGTCATTAGATGTTATATCCCAAAAAAGGCGATAACATGCCAAATCGGCCAACAAAATCAATTTTTCAGAGTCCCGTGACTACTAGTCGACATGTTGGTCACACTTTCAGTCTACTAATACTTTACGTATATGGGGAAAACCCACTGAGCCACTGTGGCCCCAATAGTCGCAATTTTGTCACACTTTCAGTCTACTAATATTTCACGTCTATGGGGAAAACCCACTGAGCCACTGTGGCCCCCTCTCGCAATTTTGAACCAAGTCCAACGACAAGATCAACAACTGAGCTGGCACCCCACTCACCAAACTTCCACACTACACCAACGTGAGGGCATTTGAGTCATATTTAGTATGCACCAGCTCCCATGTACACGACGGTGTTTGGCTGGACCGAGTTTCGAACTCGCAACCCTCCGGTTGCCAATCCGTTGCTCTTCCAACTAGGCTACAGCCACCCCTAAGCGTATTGGAGAATATTTGAATATTTAATGGAATCCATGTAAAAATGAATGCATAAAATAACCTTTGAAATATATTTCTGGGTAAAAACTTTATACGAAGTGGATGAAAAATGGATAGAGAAATATTTATTATGATTCTGCAAAATTCATAATGTATAAATACTTATATGCAAAAATAATATTCTATGCAATTAAACATATAGAGATTTACGGCTATAAATTTAGACTGACGCCTGTTTAACAAGATAATCAAATTTAACGATTTCCCCAAACACGAGCCTCTTATCGCACTGCTACATCATCTAAAGTATAAATATTCAATTCTCAACTCTCAGGAGGTACGCAATTTTAAAAAGTAGGTAGTGAACAAAGCTCGACGAACAAAGGCCGGGACCATGAGGCAAGAGGGAACTGCTCCAGCAATGAAAGTCATTTCTTTCTTGCTCCGAAACACCTAATTCCCAATTAGTCCCGGCGGCCATTGTTAATTATCCGGCAGCTCAGCAACGGAAGTACTTAATGGCGTTACTTATTATTAGCCGGATTTCATTTACCTAACGGGCGATGGCGAGAGCTTTTCACCCAGAGATTTCACTTCCAGATTGTTTGGCATTGTGTCCGACAGAGACGCATTTGAGGGGAGAGTTTCGACGATGAATCTGGTCAGGGAGGTGTTTTGGTGGAGGTTATTAAGCACTGCTGACAACTTTGGGTTGTGCTGGCAATGCAGGTGCTAATTGGTGCTGTATTTTAAATTGTGTGTAAGAGATTGAATTGTAATGTTGTATTTTGTATTGTGTCCAGAAGAAAATCATTTCAGGGAACCTTGGGCAAATAAATCTGGTTTTTATTAGCATTGTGGTGGTGGTTCTTGTCTTACTGAAACCTATTTGGATTCTAAATGCTATTGTGGGAGAGCTAATGATTTCAAGAGTCGATGTTTCAAAAGTCAGGTTGCAAATTTTCATGTCCAGAGTCAAGATTTATGAATCCAGTTTCAATAAATTCATTGAGAATAAAACTTAACAAAATTTAATAAGGTGACATATAAAATTACAATACAATTCCGCTTCATTTCGCGGCCAAGATTTTAAGCGCGTCATTCAACTGATTGGCGCAAGAGCGCCATCTGCCGTCGTCATTACGGAACAGTTATACAAATGATGGTATTGTTTGTGCAATCGTATGTATTGTATGTAATCTGATACTGTCTATCTATATATGTAAAGCAGAGTTGGCGTCTGTCTGTTCTCTATACAAATCTACACCGTTTGACCAATCTACACCAAATTTGGTACACTTATACTTTAGAACTCTGAGGGTAACGTAGACTACATATTAACCCCCGTTCTATTTGTCCTAGGTGTGCAGAAGGGACTAATAACAATTCAAAATTTCCATAGGAATAACATTGAGCATAAAACGATTGCGGTACTCAACTCAGTTTGTTTTACCAGTATTGATCGAAAATCAAATTTTCCAATAAAATTGTTTTACCAGTATTGCTCGAAAAATATTTTTTTCCAAAACAAATGAAATTATAATATTTATTTTGAACTTACTTTTTTTTTCTTCCCTTGATATAAATAATTTATGAATATTTGATTGAGGAAAAATGGATATTTAAAATACTTGAGTTTACACACCATTTTGTAACGGAACACTAAAAGCCCAAACGAATAACTCATTGATCATAAAAGAGTAATTCTGCAATTCGGTATCTGGCAACCCCAGAATTAATGCTTTATTTTATAAATTAGATTTATAATTCCGCGTTTGCGTATTTGAGTTAAGACAGCGAAATGTTGCGGACATATTAGAGAATTTCTAAGTCTTGTTTGTCATAAAATTGAAAACTTGAGGGTAATTTCGACAGTGACTGGTCTAGAAGGTTCTTAAGAGCACTTCTGATGACTATTTGGGTTGTGAAGGCAATGTAGATGCTAGCTGCTGATGCATTTTGGACTGTGTGTAAAAGAGACTGTACTGCTGTTTATTGTATTTTATATTGTTTAGCACTGTGTGCAAAGGAGAAACATTTAACCCTACAAGTAGTTTTGATTAGATATCGCGTCCATCAAGATCTGACCAATTTTGCTGATGACGACATATCTCGTCATCAAGATATTGCCGATATTTTTATGATGATGAGATCAGGTCACTTTTCTTTTTAATGACGAGATATCAAAAGATCTGGTAAGTTTTGCTAATAACGGGATACCTAGTCGACCAGGAGGGTCAAGGTGGAATTTGGCCATGAATGTGGTCTGGGAGGTATCGGAATGGAGGTTACTAAACCCTGTTTTTGCACTATTTGTTATGAATTTGTGGGTGCAGTGCAGACACTAGTTAGTGACGTATTTTGGATTGCGTTTAAAAGAGTCTATACTGCTGTATATTGCTTACATTTTGTGCGTTGTGTCCGAAAAAGTGGCATTTGAGGGGAATTTGGACTATGAATCTAGTCTGAAAGGTATATTGATTGAGATATTAAGCATTACTGGAGACTATTTGGGTTGTGAAGGTAATGTAGATGCTAGTTGGTGCTGTTTTTTTGGATAGTGTTTAAACAAAAATTAGGTATCGCTGTTTATTGCTTTGCTGTATTTTATATTGTGCGCATTGTGTCCAAAATAAAAACGTTTGAGGAACGGGTAAATAATCTGGTTTTGGAAGCATCAGATGGTGGTTATTGCCCTACTGACAACTATTTTTATTCTAACTGCAATAATACAGATGATAGTTGGTGAAATAATTTGTATTGCTGAATGTTAAAATGCGTTTATTTGTCCAAAAGAGAAACGGTTGAGAGAAATTTCGCTCATCACTCTTGTCTGCGAGGCTATTAACCACTGCTGGATACTATTTGGGTTGTAGGTGCAATGCATTGTGCTATATTTTGGATTGTGAGTAAAAGAGACCATGTACTGATGTATATTGCATACTTTTTATTTTACCCTGTGTGAATTTTAAGTTGTGTGTAAAAGAGATTTATACGCTGTATGTTGCATTGGCTGTATTTTATACTGTATCCATTGCGTTTAAAAGAGATACATTCGAGGGGAACTTGGAATAAACAATTTGTTCATCTGGTTTTGGAAACATCGTGGTGGTGGTCATTGCCGTATATGTAAAATGGTAAAATTTAATAGTCTAAGAATTTAGTTTCTGGATCGACAATGTTTAAAAAGGTAAATTCAAGTTGAATTCACAAGTTTGTCAAAATTCTAGTAAACAATGTTGAATTTTTCCCTTATGGGTTGATCCCTGACTGTCGCCAATAGCCCGTTGTGATGTTCCAGTGAGACGTTAATTAACTACCTACCTAGTAAACAGTGAGGCCTTGGCGTGATTTCAATATTTTGTCGCCATGGCGATGCAAAATTGTTTTGACTAGCATTGTCGGTAATCTGTAACTTTGTAAGTTTTGGTGATCAGATTAGTAATTAGGATCGAACCCACAAGTTTCATGTTCTTGATTTGGAATATACTGGAAGACCATTTTATAAAATAAAAAATAAATACATAACAATTTCTTCCTCACTCTAAATATTTGTTACATAGTGAAATTGGTGCATCGACTGTGAAATTTATAGTTATAATTTTTTAATTTTCCCCTCCTGTGTTTGTCTCGACGAGATATCTCGTCATTAGAAGAAAATTGATAATATCTTGATGGACGAGATATTTCGTCATTCGAAGAAAACTGATCAGATTTTGATCTCGCCATCATGGAAAAATAGGCAATATCTTGATGACGAGATAGCTCGTCATTAACAAAATTGGTAAGATCTTAATGGACGAGATATCTCGTCGAAATCCCTTGAGGGATAACATTCATATTCTTTTTAATATTTTTTGTTCTCCTTAAGAATTATATTAATCCGAGTCTTATCTAGTGTCTATAATTTTAAATAAGTTTCCTGAAATAAAACATTGAAAGTCCTCTGTGGAAAATTATAACTAGACAACCAAAACAAGTTGTTATTTTTCGGACTCATAGTTCTTGAAAAAGATTACGCATTTTTTAACTTTACTTGGTATAACAAATTTGAAATACAATTAAAAAGTGCTCAACTTCACAGAGGAGACTTAAATACAAAATTAAAACGAGTAGAACAGTATAATTTTAAGGTTACTTGTATTCAATTCCTGTGTACTTTCAAATGCCAGCATATATGAGAATATATTGTAGATTTAGAAATAAAGCTTATATTACAGCCCTGTGTGAGAAATGAATGAAATCCCTTTTCATATTTGCGAGAGCAAAAAGGTTTTGCTAAGAAATGAAATCCTCTCTTCATATTTACAATAGCAATTTTCTGGGTGTTACGGATGGTAAAATTCCCTTTCCGCACCGAGGCTAATATAAAGTATAAAAGCGCTATTAAAAACATCGAGGCAACTGTAAAACAATACCTTTCAGAATTCATAAGTTCTGTACCAAAAATATGTCTGCCTCAAAACACAGATGATTTAAATTACATGGCATTACTGGAATTTTTTGGCCGAAAAGGAAGCAAGAAGCGTAGCAAGGGAAAGGATAAAAAGAAAAAGGTTAAAATTATAGTCTCCGAAAAGAAACTCACAACCATATATATTCCCCAGAAAGTTTCAAACACAATATACCCTGAAGTTTTCAATAAAATACAGGGGAAAAAGAGAAAATTTTAAGCTCCGAAACATGAAAGAGGCCTTCCTCCTTGGAATGTTTTTTATTTGTTCGTTCTTTTTATTTTCGTTCTTATTTTTCTAAGCCACGGTGCTTCATAAAAATGTTCCTAATCCAATGTTTCCTCGGACATTGTAGAACAGGAAGCCTTTCTCTTTTCTCTACTGTTTTACTCGAAGGAAAAGCTGATCATTTGAAAGAATCACTGTAGTTCAACGCTTTATTCATAAGAAAGTGTTTCAAAATGGAACAGGAACGAGCCTTTCTTTTGCACTCCTTTTAGAACAAAGGTTTAATGAAAATTTTATTACGTAAAAACGAATATTTTGAACGAATTTCTTTGATGAAAAAAATTAGGTTTTCCATTAGTTTTAAGACTATTCTTTTAGTAATGGAGTCTTCTCAAAAAACATTTGTAGAATAGGAAAACAGCAATTTTGTTTCTTCAAAACTGTAAAACAAATAATTTAAAAAAGAAAACACATTAAAATCAATATTTTATATTATAGTTGCAATCTGTAGCTGTTTATATTTAGTTTTAAATCCTTATTCAACACACACACACACAGAAATTTTGTTTTCCGAAATAAAATAACGAATTTTCAGAATAACATAATATTTTGAACGACAAATAAAAACTATTCAACGATATCCTTCCAATTTGAATACACTTCTTTAATCCTGGCGTATTTAAAACTTCCTTTTTAATAAAAGATTCCAAAATTAACAGGGAACATAATACTGTTGTTAATTTTTTAAATTTCATGAAATAGCACTGCTGTAATACTGAGTAATTTACTAAACTGAATACGCGTTTGTGTGTCAGTGTGTGTGGAATAATACTGAACATAATGCAATGTATTAAAGCGAATACTTTTATATAAGTATTTTGAACAATAGATACTTTTGAATGGTTATGTAAATTAACAAATTGATGTTGGTGCATTTTAACTCTAGTTTGATTAACAAACTACCTTGTTTTTTTATTCAGATACCATATTGAAGCTGGTAAGATATAGCACAGAGGATTATATAGCTATCTTCTGGCATTGGGTCTACACTAGGCAATAGGTATGTTCATATTGTTTAACATAAAAATGCTCGTATTTCGAACTAGCTTTGGAAACATCCTTCTGAGTTGCCGTATATGCTTTCTAGCGCTCTACAAAATAATGTTTCTAAAATAATCTTACTTTATAGGATTTCCATTTCAGCACCCAAAATATGTTGACTTCATTTACTTATTCAAAACTATTTATTTTTGCAAGTATATACAATCTTTCGAGTCGATTACTACAAATCTTGTTCCACTGTAATTACTTAAACAAAATACCTATCCAAATAATTTGTTTATATATCCATTACTTGATGTTTATATTGTGCTTGGCCAAATATGGCCCATACGCCATGAAAAACCAAACACAATGAAACAATCTAAATGTAGGTGACGGTAGTGTTTTTGTGGTAGAACCTACTTTCTGTGCGTATTCAGGACGTAATGTGTTCAGCACGTCGCAAATACCAAATTCCAAAAAATTATTCCCGAATTGATATATGATAGTTGATTGGTCTACGCCAATTAAATAAAACGTCGCCAAAATGGCAATAAACTACACTTTAAGGTAACTCCGATATGGGTTATGCGATAGCATTTCGGTAACGGGAAATACGATATACGTTTACCGTCTGAATGGTGTTTACAATGAAAATCCCTCTCTCAACCGAAGCACAAAAATAAATTCCTTAACAAGAGATATAATTATTAACAGACATAATTATGCACAGTTTACAATAGGTAAACGGATCAAATTTACAGTTAATAAAATATTTCTGCTACATTTTGTCTCCTGTACTTCCACACACGAAATAATGAACACTGCTATAGCATTTGCTGGATCAAATGACCGTAAGAGCGACAAAACAAAACCATTTGCCGAAACAGCATACGCAGATTTATTCACTTTACAGTTGCGCTTGCAAGAATTTTTCTTGCATTGGAAAGTATCATATGAAGTGGATTCCGCTGGGAAATTTGATCGCACAAGAATTTTCTATTTGAATTTGAAATGCACGGAAACATCGAAGAGCGATATTATATTTCCTCCCTGAGATTGCTCAGTTCATATTTTTGGTATGCATGTTGTTTTACGCGTATTGTTATCCATTTCCATAATATTAAAGAGTCGTCTCTTGATTACTTTGTTATTTGCAAAGCAGGCTCTCACACCTGGGGAAATGTATCGAAGGAATTTTGCTCTGAAAAGAGGAAAAGGGAGTAATCTCTTTCGTGGATTATTATACGCAGATATTCGGTGATATTTTATGTATGTGTGGCAGTAATTGCTGATTCACACATCGTATAATGTTGACTTTTGGGAAATGGATCCGAATTGCGTTTGAAGGGCGAAAGAGCATTGTCTGATAAAACGAATTTCACGAAATAATTAGTATAGTGGTGGTATAAATTAGGTTATGATTCATCTGGGTAGTTTTTCCAACTGCTAATTTACACAATTGCAAAAAATAAATTACTTTCTTTCATTCATGAATTAAAGAAATTAAGCAGTTAATGTGTGTTACGTTCAGCACAGTATGATGAAATGAAGGGATTCGGCCAACATAGTAATAAGCCAAACTTAAAATTTCAAATGAATACGTTTCCCATTCAGATATTTCTGACTTGTGTGTGATCAGTGATTAATTAAATCATTAATTAATTAATCAGTGGTTCAGTACAGATGGATAATTTCAGTCTACTCCTGATTCATGGTAATTTACGTTTCTTTGTGGGCTGATGCTTTACGCATTCAAGATCTGGACTTGAATGTGTGTTTAATCACCACTTTTTGAGACGCGTTATTTATTGAATATAAAATAATTTATGATATCACTTCAAGGTAGGGGGTCGTCGTGGCTCAGTGAGTACGCCCAATGTGCTAGCAACCTTCGAGTTGTAGGCGGCGCAGGTTCGATTCCTGCATGGTGCATTCCTCCTTGGGTGTGTTTCTATCTTCTGTGTCAGTAAAACTTTCATTGTGTGTGTGTCTTTTACTTGATATTGTATGTCGTGTCTAAAGCAGCGTGGCGAAATATGGTCCTTGCGCCATAAAATACCAAAATCAACCAACCTTAATTGCTTTTACCTATTGATAGCTGGGCCACTGTAGCCCAGTTGGAAGAGCACCGGATTAACAACCGGAGGGTTGCGAGTTCGAAACTCAGTCCAACCAAAGACGGTCATGTACATGGGGACTGGTGCACGTTAAATCTGTCGTTGGCTCAAATATCCTCACGTTGGCATGGTGTGGAAGTTTGTAGAGTGGGGTTCCAGCTCAGGTGTTCACCTCGTCATCTGACCAGTTGTTCCAGTGCAACGTTAATTACCTACCCTACCTCTTCCACCCTTTATTGATGGAAAAGTGTTGTTACTTATATTCCATATCTTATCTCAATTCATTTATAATGAATATGGCATCCATATTTAAGCATATGGATTTCATATCTCAAAAATGAAATAAAGTTATCCAGTATATATTTAGTTTACTTTTAATGTTATTAATTTTTATATTTCCAATCAAATACATGGGAAAAGTTCACACCTAAGTCATGTAACCACAAACAGCTTATAAACAACCAATTTTATCCCATTCCTTTTCATTTTTGCTCATATTTTCTTTTCCGAGCTGACTTCCATCGTCCAGATTTTTATTGTAAACGGACTGATGTAAGAATTTCATTAGAGGCGAGCTTTTACATGTAGTTTTAGCAATGTTATGCAGCTCCATAGCTATCAAGCATATTAAAAGCGGCAAAATGAGCGAATGAATTCCGTAACTGTCCATTTTATATCGTTTATATCCGTTGTTGCTATTCGACAATAAGCAAATAACGTCTATTACTGTTCCGTAGCGTAATATATATATAAAGATAATTTATTGTTCTCAAAGATACAATTGAAATTTGATATTTACCAGGTACAACAAAGCTAGAATATGTCTACACAGATTCTAGTGTATAATGCTTTTCGTCGCTGAATGTTATTTATTATTCCATTTAGAACGTAACCTGTTAAAATAATGGAACATTATGCATATATTTTGCTATAATTCAATTAAATCCAGCCGCCCAATTTACATTAATGTCTGCAACAATTTTCAGTAAGCGTATTTACAAGTGAATATGAACTGGAGATTAAATAGGACAAAATGGCTCTTCCTCCCTTTATTAAAATAAATATGCGTTGATTTATTATAATTATGATTTTTTGGTTTTTAAAAATATTTATTTTATTTAATTACTGCTATTACGTCGGCTATGGGTGATCCAATTTTCTGTAAAACCGCCTATTAGCCGAGTGTTTCGCTCTCTGACCCCTGGTAAGGCAAGAAGTGGGTTAGAATCCGGGTCTGGCATGGCTTCAGATGCAATTGAAGCTGTAGATTTCTTCTCATGTAGCAATATAAAATACCATAGAGCGACAAACCAAACCTAATGCAAATCTACCAAATATATTCAATAAATAATGTGATAATATAAATAATATAAAATAGATTTTAGTTTCCATTTTGAAATTCCGTTTTGAAGACAATACTACAAACAATAGCAAATTTTCTTTCGTTCGGAGAATAAAAAAGAAATGGAACCACAACCAAATATGAAAAATGTGCCAAAACGAACAATGCTGGCGATGTTTCTGGTTTGAAACCTTCCAACATCCATAAATGAAATGACAACTCCACAAATTCCGTTTTTTCTATTCCGAAACTCAATAGATCTCAATCTGAAATTCTACCAAACATTTTCAATAATTAAACCAGTATGGGATGAAAAAGTATCATAAAATGCATTTCATTTTCCTTTTTGAAATTCCCTTGTACCCAGATGATACCAAAAACCAAATTTTATTTCGTTCAGAGAATAAAAAAAAGAGACGGAACTGCGACCAAAAATAGAAAACGTGCCAAAAAGAATAATGCTTCAAATGGCTCTCGTTTGAAAACTTCCCACATTCATGACCTCCTACACAATATCAACTCCTGATTTTGCTATTCATAAATTCTGGCCATCAAATCTACAAAAAAAACTATAAATTTGAAATTTCTCTAATTCTTTCAATAATTAAACTGATATACGATAATAATATCAAATCAATTTCAATTTCCATTTGAAATACCGTTAGTATCAACTCCTGCTTTTGCTTCTCCGAAACTCAAGACATCGAATCTGCCAAAAATCGGAAATTCTGCCAAATATTTTCAATAAGTAAACTGTCATTATGCGATAATATTAACATGCATTTCAATTTCCATGTTGAAATTCCGTTTTGAAGACAATACTAAAAACAATAGCATATTTTCTTTGAGCGAAAGAACTCCGACCAAAGAAAGAAAGCATGCGATCACGAATAATGCTGCCAATGTCTCTGGTTCGTAAACTTTCTACATCCATAACCTCTTGAGCAATATCAACTCCTGCTTCTGCTACTAGGAAACACAGGATGCCAAATTTTTACTGCCAGCAATCCATCTTACAACGACTGACAAAGAACGGAAACAGCTGTTAAAAGAAACTGTGAACTTCTCTATCGTCCTGAAAATCAATAGCCCTCTGGAAGGAAATAACACCACACTGGTGGAAAGTTCACGACTATTTATTCCGATTCCATTGCGGTTCAAGAGAGAGGAAAACGGGAAAGTAGAAAGGTGGGTTTTCCTCTAAGGCAGTCAATGACAGGTTATTGCAGTTTCAAGGACTCATGAAAAATGGAGTAAAAGTCACCATTTTAACCCTCCAAGTAGTTTCATGAGATATCTCGTTCATCATAATCTGACCAAATTTAGTAAATGATTGTATATGTCGTCATCAAGTTATTGCCTATTTTTTATGTTGACGAGATCAAGATCTGGTCACTTTTCTAATGATTGGGTATCTTGTCCATCAAAATTCAACCAATTTTGCTAATGACGAGATATCTTGTTATCAAAATATTGCCTACTATTTTTTATGATGAGATCAAGATCTGATCAGTTTTCTTGTAATGGCGAGGTATTTCGTCCATCAAGATCTGGTCAGTCTTGCTACTGACAAGATATTTCGTCCATCATGATCTGGTCAATTTTGCTAATAAAGAAATATCTCGTCCACCAAGATTTGACAAATTTTTTTAACGACGATATATCTCGTCATCAAACTATAGCCTATATTTTTATCGTGATGAGATCAATATCTGGTTATTTTTTCCAATGACGAGATGTTTCGTTCATCAAAATCTAGTCAGTTTTGCGAATGACGAGATACCTCTTTGAGTCAACCACCAGGATGGTTACAAGAAAAATAACCTGTTTATTTATAATCTATTTTATTTATTTATTTATTTATTTCAAAGACATAGAATTCAGAGAAATTTGGGAAATTTTCCTGGTGATGTTTATGACTGAGCAAACAACAAAGTTGTTCAATTTTATGTTAAAAACAACCATTCCACATTGCTTGCTTGGGTTTTCCCACGGACTATTTATGTCCGATAAAACCAACCTGTCCATGTCCATGTCCATCTAAACGGTTTCATCAATAGGCAGAAGTACAGAATTCGGGATTCGAGAAAGTCCGAGAGCTATACATCAGCATTAACATAAAAAAACTAGAGCGTTGGAGACAAAAACTTCGTGAACTGTATTGGAACACACTATAAAAGGCTCTACTCTGTAAAGCTGAAAGCATTTGAGGGATATTCCACAATTAGTTCAAAGTAATTTCCAAGAGTTAAAATAAATATGGTCAAAGATAAATTTAATTAACTTTTCCTTATTCAAAAGTTGTTCAATATTTAAACTCGTTCTGTGTTTCCTCGTGAAAATGACTTTTGTGCCATCTTAACCTGTTCCTGTTTCGTCTCAGCTCAAATAAATAAAATTCAGTCAAAAACGAATGTCAGTGCTTATGTAAATCTGATCATTCAAACAGGGAATCGAATCCACAAGGGGCGCAGAGCACTCCGATTTTTACGATGATTACAAGACATTTTCTTCTAGAAACTGCCTTTCGTCTCGCGTACTATATTCATCTTCAATTTTTTTCCTCAACCCGATCCAACATCGTTGCAGAATAAAATTCAATCGACACCCATATTCAATGTCCATGCAAATTCACCCATTCAAATAGCAGGAAATCTCAACCAACCACCAACACTTCATCCAAGACAACTTTTTCGTCTTAAAAACAAAAGAAATTGCTTTTCATATCGTGTAATTTACTTATTTTCACCGATTCCTTCCTCAACCCAACACCGTTGTAGAATAAAATGTAATGAACACCAATTCTCAACGTCATCGCAAATTCGTCCATTCAAACAGAAGGAAATCTCAACCTCACATCCACAACACTTCATCTTTTATACGATAACTACAAGACAAAATTTTCTGCTAGAAATAGTGCCTTTCAAATCTTGTACTAGATTCATTTTCATAAATTCTTCCCTCAACCAAAACCTTTCAAAATAAAAATCAATCGACATCTATCCTCTGTGCCCATGCAAATTCATCTACTCAAAAACAGAAGGAAATCTCAACCCTACACCTATCTTTTACACAATTATTACAAAACAGCATTTTCTTCCATAAACAAAAGAAATTGCCGTTGATATCGTAACATACTCATTTTCACAGATTCTTTCCTCAACTAACACCGTTGCAGAATAAAATTCAATCGACACCCATCCTCAAAGCACATGCAAATCAATCCATTCAAACAGAATAAAATCTCAAACACACATCCACAACACTCCGTCTTTTATACGATAATTGTAAGACGACATTTTCTTCTAGAAGCAAAAAGAAATTGCCCTTCATATAGTACCATACTTATTTTCACAGATTCTTTCCTCAACCCAACACCATTGCAGAATAAAATTCAATCGACGCCCATCCTCAATGCCCATGAAAATTCATCCATGAAACAGAAAAAATCTCATCCTCACACCCAGAATATTCCATCTTTTTTACGATAATTATAAGATAACATTTTCTTCTAGAAACAAAAATAAATTGCTTTTCATATGTTGCTATACCACACTCATTTTAACAGATTCCTCAAACCAATACCATTGCAGAATAAAATTTAATCGATACCCATCCTCTATACCATGCAAATTCATCCATTGAAACAGAAGAAAATCTCAACCTCACACTCACAAAACTCCGTATTTTTTACAATCACAAGACAACATTTTCTTCTAGGAAAAAGGAAAATGCTGTCATGTAATTGTCTAGGAAAAGAAATTGCCTTTCATATGTTGCTGTAACATACTTATTTTCACAGATTCTTTCCTCAACCCAACACCATTGCAGAATAAAATTCAATCGACGCCTATTCTCAATATCTATGCACATTCATCCATGGAACAGAAAAAAATATCAACCTTACAAACACAATATTCCATCTTTTTTACGATAATTACAAGACAGCATTCTAGAAACAAAAGAAATTGCCTTTAATATCGTGTGCCGCACTCATTTTCACAGATTCCCAAAACAGTTGCAGAATAAAATTCAATCGACACCCATGCTCAATGCCCATGCAAATTCATCCATTCAAACACAGAAGGAAATCACAACTATCCACACAACGCTGCGTCTTTTTACGATTCCCAGAATCACCGGAGCGGCGTAATAAAACCAGCAGCGAGAAGAGACCGAAATCGCATCGTAAATTCAGAACATTCCACCGCCGACCAACCTAATTATGCAAGACAGTTGTCATCCGACCCCTCCGTTTCAATTCCCGGACTTTTGTCGCGATCCCGGATTTCGGGAAATTTAGTTTTGATAATTGTGGAAGGTGGTGCAAAGGGCATTGTTAACATTCTTGTGTGTCTTGAATAAGTGCGGATTTTTCAGTCCGGATGTCCCGGATTACGCACGGAAGTATCTTCCGGAATAACTTCTGCGGCTGTGATTCCGGAAATCGTCGGGGTTCGGAATGTATGAGCGACGTTTACGGGGAATGTTACGAAGCTAAGAATGGATAAGATATATTCTCTGAAGCGCCTTTATCTTATACGATTCGGCTTCAAAAATATGAACTACATGTCCGCCATGAGAACTGCTCCCGTTACAAAGTGTCTGTACCTCTCTGTTGTCTAGAAATGGAATTTATCCAATTTTCCAAAGCGGAAGCTAGGAGAAATACACGAGGTATGATATGTATTGTTAAATATTTTTTTTAAATAACGTCGCACTGGAGCAACACAATATGTTATTGGCGACGGTACGGGATCAATAGGACAATACCGCGTAAATATGAACCCCGGTCAGATGACGAGGTCACACCTGAACTGGCACTCCACTTTTCAAACTTCCACACCACGCCAACATGAGGACATTTGTGGCCACGACAGATTTGATGTGCACCAGCTGTTCCAGATTGTCTTTGGTTGGATTCGAACTCGCAACCCTCCTGTTGCTAATCCGTTATTCTTCCAACCGAGCTACCGCGGCCCAAGAAATACGCGAGATATGATGATTTAATTCCAAGAATGAAACTGTAAAAACATGTTCGGAATTGTACATTTGTGGTTATTTCCACCTTAAAAGCAGTTCCCTTGTTTATCTGCGCACTGTTTTAGATTGTGTTCCCATTTCTGGAAATTGACCTGGAACTTTTTTTTCCTAAATACTATTGAGTTTCTGTATCCTATAACGATGGATATGGGCATGGGCACCGCAGGTGACCACTTACCTCCCAACAGGAGTCAGGTTTAAGTGGTGTCTAGGTCACCTACGGAAAATAGTCTGAATTCACCTATTGGGAGGCGACAGTCACGGCTGTGACCGAAGTCACTACCGTGGATAGACGTCTCGGCTTCATTCCTTAAAGCATAATTGTATAAATTTCAATTTTAGATTAATTTGTACAAAAATATTTACAAGATATACCAGTAGCAAGTACAGGTATACAATGGCACAACACAATAATTTACAATTTTTCCTTAGCACAATCTTATATGCGGTATTGTACACATTCACTTCTATCACTCATGGATTGTTCGCCCCTATTGGGTTACATGCACTGGCTCATTAGTTTATGTGCTTTACTACCTTTTAATAATGTCAATGTTTTCCGTGAGAAATTGCATTATTTTCTTAATTTTGTGTAGCACTGTGTTGTTTTTTGCCGTATTCGCGGCCCAGGCTCCATAATTTGTTTGGGTGGGTGCCCGTACGTGATTACTACACGTTAACGGGCACCCAAAGACATAATGGTCGGGGGTGCCGATTTCCCCGCATAGGCACTGGTCGCTTTCGGTTATGTGGAACCTATGCAGGTAACTGGAGAAGGGACCATGGCCTGTAAAGAATGGAGTCATGAACGGTCCACATGGTTGTTTGTTTGAGTTGACCTTCGGGAAGAACTGAAATGTCCTTCTCCCAGTCTCAACTGATTCCCAGTTTTCCTGCCAGGTTCTTAGTGACAGTTCTCTCATCTTCCTTTTAGCATGGCTCTTTGGCAACTTCAGTGAGAGCTGAAATGATGACTTGCCTGTGGCTGCTGCTTTTGCTAACTGGTCCGCCCTCTCATTACCTTGGATGCCCGTGTGGGCCTTAACCTAGTTAATTTTTATTAGATCTGTATTGTATTTAATTTTATTCCTGATTTTGTCCACTATTCTGTCTTTAGTAACGATGGATATCAGCAACGTCAGAAAATACTTGTTCTTTTAAAGCAGTCTTTAAGTTTGGGTTGGTTGGGTCTTTATGGCGCTAGGACCATATTTGGCCATATTGAACCGGACACAAGACATACAATATCAAGTAATAGACACACACACACAATGCAAATTTTACTGACACAGAATAGTGTAATACACTCAGAGGAGTAGAACCGGTCCACCTAGAACTTTCAGCGCATTGGGTGTTCCCACTGAACAACGACGGCCCCCTTTAATTTTGGGAACAGACAGAAACCAAATAGGGCTAAATAGTGTCAAAAAGCTAGAAGACCTAAATTGGTTATCGATTTTGGGCCAGTAACTCTCTCATGATGAGCGCACTATAACTTCTAGCATTGTCGTGAGGAATGACCCACTTATCAGATCACAATTCAGATATTTTCCTCCGACCAAAATCTCGTAATCTTTTCAGCACATCTAAATAGCATTTTGTTTTACCAAGTCTTGCACTATGTTCACATTTGCGTCCGTCATTTTTGTTTTTGGAGCGCCTTCCTTTTCATCGCCAGTCTATGTATCTCTTATGCACTGAAAGACACTACACTTTCTCAGACCATCCGCACCATATGCCTGACGTTTCAGTAGCTGTTCTGCCAAATTTCCCACAAAATTTGATGTCAACAAGCTGCTCTAAATTTCCACCATTCATCTTCATTCATAACTTTCCTGGAAGATCATTATTGTTTTTGCAAGAAACAACAAACAAATGGCTCTATTGGCTTGAAGTTTACACAGGCATTAGTTAAAGCATGTACTTTCTTTCACGTGCAGTTGTTTTATTAAACGAAATTTCTAATTCCAATAGATGCATTAAAAGGCAATGACAACTTACTTTCCAATCATTGTAACGATGTCTTTAACAGTATATATAAACGATTTTCAACCGATGTGTCGAAACAGTGGCACTAGTGTGCCTTACGGATGATGTAACTTCTTAAATTGTGTAATATTTATTTCATTTCAACGGTTGGGCTTTTGAACTTTTGACAAATGTTTACCAAATAATTTCAAATACCCACAAGGCCGGTATAAATAAAATAATTGAGAACCACATTTTTATTACAAATTATCATAAATAAATTGTTTCAAAAAGAATTTTTAAACACCTGTTTGGAGCAAAAAAAGATGGGTAATTGCTATTATTGTTTTTACAAATGAGTCAAAATTATATCTATTCTTTTATCAGATCGGCAAACAATGTGTTTGCTGTGCCCCAGAATTTTAATGATTAGTTTATGTGTACTATGAGATGATAAAGGTTGAAAATCGCCTCTGACATGTCAAAAATATATTATAAAATATCTGATATCAAATTTCCGAATAATAATAAAAATAAAGTTACTCTTTAATCTGTAAAAACTGATATTCAATTTAAAGATGGTCCACAAAATGTAAGTATTTTTATAAATATCCCGAAAAATACCATTATAAATAGCTTGATCTCAAGCTTATTTAAGACAACCAATTCTGAGTTCTCCTTTTCATCCCTTAAATAGTGATTTTATCTACCCAAATACCTCCACCAGCATGGCCCTTCACTTCCTCAGCCTCTGAATAAAACAATGTCCCTTTCATCCATCGAGATCTCCAATCCTCACTCAAACGCCAACGCAGACTATCTTTAACCTTATCTCAACGAATCCTAAACGCTTTTTCCACTTCCGAACGCGATCTCTGGTAAAAGTCATTTGAGGACCAGCACCAACGAACCACCCCCGCCAACATCCCCTCTCTTCACCCACTTAACTGGACGATGGCGATACGGCTTTTCGAAGAAGACCTCTCTATCGCCAAATCCCTCCAGGTGGTCTGGCTCCCAGCGAAGCCAATTTTGAAGGAGAATGGACGAAAAGTCCCTAAATTTCGATGGCCTGTTTTTTGCCTGTTTACTTATCGGCTTGATTGCATTGCAGCGGACGTGATCCCCAGAGGTACTGGAGTCCGTCGGGAGTTATTGCGGAGAAAAGGACGAAGTATTACTTCGGGAAGCCTTACAGAGATGGATATGTACGGATGTATTATTTCGGGATGTATGGGGATTTATTTAATTTTGTTGCTGGATGTCCGTTTTTATATATATTGGGATGCAGGAAGGACCTGGAAGCGTATTTGCGACGTATGAAAGTACAATAGTAACAAATATATCTGGGATTTGAGCATTTTATTTGACTTATCTTTCCCTCTAAATAAATGTCTGCTTGTATTATAGAAGTGATCGCTTGATAAGGTTCAGTATTTGTTTGGGCTTAAGTTCTATAATATAGATAGAGGCGCATTTTGATTTCATTTTTATGAATGTATTCGATTTCAGAATTCCCTCGTGTACCGAAAAATAAGTGCAGAGCGTCCGAGGAAACTCCAAACCAAATCCAGTTCGGAAATTAGAGATTTATTTCTCCGTCGTTATTTAGGTTCGTTGTGTTTTTTGGATTCTATGGCGCAAGGGATGATGAATCCTTAGTGATCCCTTAGTTCCGGTGCACCAAAGGGCAGTTTAATGTCGTAATTGAACAATATAGTATTCAGAGTAGGGCTTCGGACGAACCTCAAGATTGAATTCAACTTTAGAGAAATTGCTGCCGTAATGAGCTCATATAAACGATGTCAAAGTATTCAACAAAACTATTTTGCTGTTCCCATTTTCTAGTCCCCGTCTGGTTTGTTTTTATGACATAAGGACGATATGTGGCCATACTGCGCCAATCACAAGACAGACAACGTCAAATAGTGGACATGCACACACATAAAGAAAGTTTTACTTACACAGAAGATATATACCCAGGTAAGCTACAGAAATACAACCTGCACCCCCTATAATTTGCAGGTTGGTAGCGTAACCACTGAGCCACGGCAACTAACATTATACAGGTTAGAAATAATATTCCTGTTAAATGTTCTTTAGATTTTAAAAATTGAATTCGTTTTTTAAAGATAGGTAGGCATTTAATTAACGTCCCACTGGAACAACACAACGGGCTATTGGCGACGGTCCGGGATCAAACCCGAAGGGAAAGATTCGAGGACAACACCACGTAATTTTGAACCATGATCAGATGACGAGGTCACACCTGAGCTGGCACCCCACATTGAACACAACTATGTTTATTGAATTTTCATCAAATCATCTCCGTTTTTGCCAATCTTTCCTCATTCCAAGTTCCAGTTTTAAGGAGATGTTTGCTAGTTGAAGCTCTGGAATTGCGTGTTTATTCACTAGCTATGCCACACTAGTAATCGAACTTGGTTGAATTTACGTCTCACTGGAGCAACACAACGAGTTATTGGCGACGGGATTAACCCCGAAGGGAAAGATCCGTTAACTTCGTAATTTTGAATCGCGGTCATATGACGAGGTCAACACCTGAACTGGCAACCCACTCTCCAATCTTCCACACCACGCCAACGTGAGGACATTTGAGGCAACGGCACATTTAACGTGCAGCAGCCCCCACGTACGTGACGGTCTTTGGTTGGATCGAGTTTTGAACTCGCAATATTGCGGTTGCTAATCCACGTGTCTACCAACCACCCCATGGGTTATAGGATTAAAAATTCCTGTCTCGTCAAAAGACCACAAGTCTGAATTAAATATATATATATATATATAAATTATATAGTTATACTTATATGTAAGTTATGTTGCAAAGTATATACATACGTTTATATACTCTGTATTTATTATATTTCGTTAAATTCCTTCATCACTTTAAAAGGAAACTTTCTGTAAACAGCTTTGGTTTGTAAATTTACAGTCATTTCCTAAGGCGAGGACATGTTAGACCACGATTTAAATTGGATTCCGAACTCCTTTAGACCTCCGTGCTAACCTATTAGGGAAACAATAAAATAAAGAACAACACATTCATTGCGCGAAAAAAATTTATAACGATTGTCTTCGTCTGATTTTAAGATTTCTATCTCTTTTTACACTTATGAATAGTAGAAACAAAAGCACAAGAGAGTTTCGTGCAATACACATAACTATTTCGCAACAAATGAATAGAAGTCTGTCGAATCACCTGCACATCTAACATCATTCAATTTTGTTTATAGCAAGGATAATCTATCTTTTCCTTCTCTCAACTACTTCGTTCGTCAAAACATTTATCAATTTCTGAAGTTATTTGTTCTTAAAGTTCACTTTAAAGTTCAGCTTCAGTAAACATAACTTCCAGAAACCACCCAAAGCAAAACCTGATGACGAAGGAGAACATTTCCCCTCATCTTGGCTCCACCTAATACCCTGGAGCAAAATATCCGTGTGTTTGAGATCTGTGATCGAAAACTGCCCATCTGTGACGTAGAACCCTCTTACCCCTGATCTCTGTAATCTCACTCTCGGATACACACGGAATCGAATTTGTATAGTATCGGATTGCGATAACGCTAAACAATTACCGATCCCCGAATCGATTCTTTCGGAGCTGCGAGGCGCCGTGCACTCGATTAATTGCAAGAATGTGCATCAATGGGAGCTTTGATTGGCTCGAATGGTTCTGTTGCGAGCTTCTATTAGAGGCGATGGAAATAGTATCGCGGATTATTGTTTGTTTGGAAGTTGTTCATGCGTGATTCTGTGAATTGTTTTAATTGAAAACGTATTCGCTATGAAAATTTAATTCGATGCAAGCAAACACTTCTTGAAAGTCAATTGACTTTTGTTTCTCGTTTATTTTATATTAACTTTACAACCTGGCTTCACACGAGATCTGTTGTGGTCTTGGCGTATCTTTTCCTTCTCTCAACTACTTTATACGTCAAAACATTTATCAATTTCTAAAGTTCGTTCAATTTTCAATTTATCATTCAATTTTGTTTATAGCAAATATTATCTTTTTTCCATCTCTCAAGCAATCGGAGGGTTGCGAGTTTGAAACTAGGTTCAGCCAGTCAGTCGTGTAAACGGGGGCTGGCGAATGTTAAATCTGTCGTGGCCTCAAATTTCCTCACGTCGGCGTGGTGTGGAATTTGGAGACTGAGCTGGCAGCTTAAGTGTTGATCTGCTCATCTAACCGTAGTTCAAAAGTACGAGGTTTCGTTCTCGGATCTTTCGTTTTGGGATTGATCCCGCACCATCGCCTAGACTATTAATTTTTAAATATTGTACTTTCATTGGGTCATATTCTGTCTTGTGTTTGGCGCAGATTGTCCGCTTTTGGACCTTGGGCCATAAAACCCCAACATCCAATCCCGCACCGTCGCCAATAGCCCGTTGCGTTTCTCCAGTGCGGCGTTAATTATCTACCTACCAAGTCGCACCTCTTTATCCTCAGTATGTTAGTGGCGTCTTCTCAAAGCTTTTTAAGCTTGGATTATTTCATGTGTTTCTTCTCTTCCGAATACTTGGTTCGTGACAGCTTTTGACGACTGAGCTGTATACTTTATTGGAAGTAGAATAAGATCAGTAAAAGAGAACAAGAAATCTGCTTATATTTTTAATTGATTTTATCGAATTTGTAGGTATGAAATGCATATATTCATTGTAAATGTATTAAATAAGGTATAAAATGTAACATCACTGCCATTGTGACAATGACCCCGCGTTCACTAGATCTCTGATCGTTCCTGGTTAAATTCCTAGTCTACTTTCCTTGCCGAGCAAAATTGACTAGATCTTGGACGAGATATCTCGTCGAAATGCTTGAATGGTTAACCAAAGCCACCGCCAATTTCCCAAAAGACCCAACATCGACCCTCCTCCACAATTCCCCCTCCATCCCCAAAAAGCCCCAAGAACGCTTCCCGAAATCATTACTAATTGTATCATTATTCCTATCACTCAAATCCTGGTGCGCTGTCCGTGTTAATAACAATCGCCCAGGTTTTTTCTTCACAATTTACCACAGTATCCCCATTTAATAGATAATAGTGATGCATCGCCTTGTCGATAATTCGTCATACCGCACCACCAGCGGGGGAGGGGGCACACCGTCAGATAATTCAGCCATTAGAAGCACGATCGATCAGTGTCTACATGTCATTAGGAAGTTCATAATGAACAAAGCTCGACAGTGTATCCATGTATCATCTCTCATTAGGAAAGTTAACTTTGGGAATTCCTAAAGATCCCTGGCGGGTCTTTGGGAGAATGCTTCGGGATGTGTGTTTTGCGACCGGTTAACGCTCTCTTGCCAAGTAATCGGATTAAAAAGACGGGTTGGGGCATTATCGTCTTATGTAACGTCTTGAGGTGGATTTTGTGAGGGGATTTCGGTTCGCGGGAGGCTTTTGGCGATATGGTGGTGAATATTGCCGTGTTTTGCTTGAAGCCTTTCCCTGAAGAATTGGCGCAATCGTTATTGGCGAAGCTTCATTTAATGAGCGGCTTATTGAGATCTGCAGGTGGGTATATTACCGTAGGTAATATACCCACTCCTAGAAGGTAACTAACTGGAATTGTAACACCTAGAAGGAAAGTATACTTAAAAAATTAACCATCTTGGGTGGTTTATCTCCGTGTCGAAAACTGCCCTATAGTGACCCAGATTAGGATGCAAAAACCTATCCCAAACTGTGACCAGTTCTGGGAAAGGGAAAAATTGTTTTTCCTACTTGGATTTTCATTCCTTCTTGGATTGATAAGGCAGTTATCTCGACGAGATGTCGTCATTTTAACAAAATTGATCAGATCTTGGACGAGATATCTCGTTGAAACACTTGGAAGATTAATTTTATGTGTGAAAACCTGTCACACCTTATACACTGCTGTTCATTCGACGAGGCAACATTCTGAACAGATGAAGTAGTTTGAGAGAAGGCAATTCGTCGTATCGTGGTAATGCTGCACGCGTTGACTGCTAGTTGAATTTTCACAATTCTTTTCACTCATATTTTCCTTTCTGCTCTGATTTCTACCTTCCATATTTTTCATAGTTTCAGTGAAAAGATTGAAGACCTGGAGAGTTTCATAAGAATGGAGAGCTCTTTCGTGTATTGGCAATATTATGCAGCTCCATAGCTCCAATCGTGCATATTTGAATTAAGTTAAATTGCTCATGAATCCCGTAATGGTTGATCGACAATAAACATATAAGGTCGATTTCTGTGCCACGTACGTTACGAATTACAGATAATTTGATCACAGCATGAGTGGAAGGATAGACTGTTCAACTAACATCCCCATCTTAAACGCATTGCAGATACCATTGTAGTATGTACCAGATTTTCTGTAAGCTGAGGAGTTATCTTCATATGTAAGCGATGTCTTTGACTATCAATTGATAGGATAATTCTGGTCCCCATGTGTCCCGAAATGCCCATGAGTTCTTAGTACTTAGCATGTATTGCTGTCTCTCTAGTCCATGAGATATCTCAGCATGTGGGTCTTAAGTAGAAATCTGTACAACGGTCGCATATCTGTATCGTAGTCACTAGTTGCTAGGAGTTGTTACGGAAGGTTTCTAGAGGTAGTTGTAGGTAATTTTCCAAACTCCCTTTCAATCCATGACATGTCGTGTAGTTTGATGATGACTGATTTACAGTTATCGATTAAATATTTTCCAGTTTTTTGTTTCTCAGTGTGGATTTTATAAATCGGTCTTCAGCTTTCATTATTTTCCTTTCATTCTATTGTTTGAAGAAGTGCTATCTGCTTTATTCACCAGGGCATTTTGAGGATCTTTTGTGTGGTTATTTTGTTATTAACATAGTTCATAAAATTCTGAATTTCTAAAATATTTATTCATCACGACTCTTCGAAATTTCCTTCCTACTCCAGAAATTACAAATAAGATACATGCTTTGTAGTTAAAATTATGAGTTAAATCTGCTTTTAAATTTCAGGAGGTACCTTTTACAGTTTGTTACTGGTCAAATAACGTTAAGCATACAATAAATTGATATTTTTTAGTTAGATACATTGCACTTTTCAGACAAAACTTATGAATGACGAAGCTGTGCTTGACTGTCTCAAGGATGGCAGTTAAGCAGTTAACCCAACGCTCATAAATAAAGGTAGGCAGGGAGTTGAATTTACGTCGCACTGGCTTAAAGTAACGGGCTATTGGCGAAAGTCCGATATCAATCCCGAAGAGAAAGATCAGAGGACAATACCTCATAATTAGAATCACGGTCAGAAGACGAGGTCTACACCTGAGCTGGAATCCCACTCTTCCAACTTCCACACCACGCCAGTTTGAGGCCACCAACCCCCGCGTACGCGACGGTCATTGGTTGTATCGTGTCTCGAACTCGCAACCCTTCGGTTGCTAATCCACGACTCTTCCAACAGGGCCACGGCTCCTATAAATAACGAAACATAATCTATATGAGAGGCTTTTTCTGTAGGTCTCTGTAGGTTTTCTGGCTGTAGTGTTTTTGTGACGGAATGTGTTTTCCTGTAGGTATTCTGAACTTGAAGGTTTGTTTTTCTAATGATTTCAGCACTTCGCAAATAAAAACTCCAAAGAATGAATTCCGAATTAATATATAGTTGATTTGTCAACTTTAATTAAATTATATGCTAAACGTTTCCAAAATGCTGATAAATTGCATTTCGAGTTCACCCCGATAAGTATCACGCGAGAGTATTTGGATAACAGATAAAAAAAAACACTGTTCTCCGTCTGGTTTGTTATACTGAAAATTCCTTTCGTAAATATTTCACAAATACATACGTGGGTCAGAAATCAGCATTATTTGCATATTAACGCATGGCAACAAGTTGTATATAAGTAAATAAAATAAACCACTACGAGATATACTGCCAAATTAACCGCTTCTTTCAAATGCGGCTTGGTTTCAGTTGTAAAATGTTATTAAAAACCAGAGCTCATCATTTTAATGAAATTATTCAGCATTCTGGTGAAAGAAGGGATAATACATTTTAAAAAAGGTAAAAGGTAGAGATTGACGAAAAACAGAAAATTTAAATGAACACGAAATTTGATCAGTATCAGGACGTTGATAAATTGTGAATAGCCTTCGTACAAGTAAATGTTATGCAATTAAAGTGGATATTCTGGAGTAAAATTGTAAAAACGGCTGAGTTTGTTACATGACCGAGTTTATTTTAATTCATAAAAAACATTTAATTCATTAAAATACACAAAATGGCCTTTCCCATCTTTGATTAATTTTTTCATTAGAATATAATATCAAATAAAAACATACATCTATTATAAATGGTTTGGTGATTAGAATAGGGTTGTAATCAAGAGTCTATTTTGCATGGATTAATATTTTTTTCCTCTGATGTTTATTTTGCTTACATTTTTGACTTAATGCAGGATTTGTCATTTCTCACAGCCACTAATCCACTTGTATTTCGTCATATTAATGTCTCAGTATTTGTCTCCAAAACATGAAAAACTGCTTCATAATTTAAAAATCCTCAATCGTGAAGAACTTTCAAAGACGTCTTACCAAAACAGTCACACAATACAGTGATTGATTTCCATCGCTTTTCTAACTAAATCGCAAACTAAGTTATATAAGAGAGATGAAATGGGGCTTAAAGCTACCATCAATAAAAACAAGCAATAACTTTTCAGGAAATTTTAACTAATCAAAAGAATTCAAAACAGGACATTGGGTTGCTCCAGTGAAACGTAAATTCATGTACTTACCAACCAAACAGGACAACCATGGATTATTTCTCCAATCCAAAGCTCCAATCATTTCCCAAATCTGACATTACCCGAGAATACCATTCCAAGACCATTCCGAAATCAAAGCTCAGTATTAAATGTCAAAGCAATCGTCGAATCCCACCAGGAGAATGAATTCAAGCTAACCTCAACCGTCCAAGTCATCGTCTTTGGGGTCGGGTCGTGACAGAATTTCTAATTAGTGTTATCAAACTTAATTAGACCTGTCCACCGTAATCGCAGTATGAACTTCGATAATCTCCCGTCTGATTTATCCCTGGCTAAGTAAGTGCCTTCAAATTAGCTGAGTTGTGTCGATGGTGTATGTGTGTGATGGACGAGTCTTATTAATATTCGCATAAAGATCTGACATGCGGTTTGACAGGCAATGCTCAAGCTCAAACAGATAAGGGAGCGAGATTAACGTGTTGAAGCGCACTTTAAACTTGCTGATGGGGATTTATGTAACGTGTTCTCAGACTTGCAGACGAAATGACTCGGGTGATACATTTTCGGTTTTGCTTTTTGTGTTTTAGCAAAGCTTGTAACAGATAGTGCTACTGTCTTTCTTAACCCTCCTGGTGGTTGTTTTGATGACGTGTCTCGTCATTAGTGAAAGTGACAGATCTTTATAGACGAGGTATCTCGGCATTAGAAGAAAACTGAACAGATCTCGATCTCGCACTATCATAACATCTGCAATATCTTGATAACGAAATATCTTGTCAGCCAAATTAGTCTGATTTTGATGGACGAGATATATCTTCGAAACCACTTGGAAGATGAAGTGTGCCATACAAGGAACTGTGAACAGTAAATTTTTTTCGGTATTTTTATAATTATTTTACGAGAACTACGGCTGTCTTCTAATCTTCTACGTGCCATTTGTACGATTGATGTAATTTCAAAAGCACGTATTGTCATTGATCTCATCATTATCAAAACATCGGCAAAATCCTGATGATGAGATATCTCATCATTAGCAAAATTAGTCCGATCTTGAAGAAAGAGTTATCGCGTGATTAGCAAAATTGGTCAGATCTTAAAGAAAGAGATATCTCGTCATTAGCAAAATTCGTCAGATCTTAAAGAAAGATATCTCGTCATTAGCAAAATTGGTCAGATCTCGATTGACGAAATACCTCGTTGAAATCACTTGGAGGGTTCAAGTACTTCCGGTGGATATAGGTTTCACTGCTCTTTATAACACTGTATTATGGGTTAATTTTTGTAGTGGTGGCTAAATTCCTCAAGTACTCCCACTCTAGACTTCAGCACACACAGTGGCTGCATTCGATATATGTTACCACTAGTTGATAGATTGCCTATTAGGGGATACCTGTATTAATCCTCCAAGTGGTTTCGACGAGATATCTTGTCGATATTGATTGGAGGGTTAATGAAGTGATATCCCGTCCATAAATCTGGTCAGCTTTGATAATGACGAGATGCCTCGTCGAGGCAACCACCAAGTAGTTTGAGATCACGGCCTTACTTCCCCATGTGTAGTCGTGCAATTGATGATCGAGACCTCTTGACGGCTTGCCTTTAGCAAGAGAATAAGTCTGTTCTATGGGAAGAGAACGAAAAATGAAGCTGTGATAGGAGTAGAAGCAGTCTGTTATCATAGAGCTTCAGGATGTGGTCGCCATCCTATTGACAATTTGCTCAGCGTGGACTATGCATTGAGGTGAGTGCCGATTATGGAGAGAGCCATCAGGAATTTGTCAGAAGCGTCACAGGCTTGTTTGAAAGTGTGGGTCCGGGTGAGAACAAAAATGAAAAGAATGGCAAGACAGTGCAAATTCAGTTCACCAAAAAGTGCATAATGGTTCAGATTCGTTGCAGTTCCATGCATACTACTTTACTCACTTTATTCACCATAATATAGAAAAGATGATTTGAATGAAAGATGAAAACCCATGAACTAATTACAGCCAACGAACGACGTCGAATCAATTTGATTCGCGTCTGTACAGCCCAAAGCACTTGTAAAGAAACGTACTCAAAGTAATTTTTCATGAATATACGAATCAGCAGATTTTTCAAGGCATTTCCCCTCCATGTAAAAGAGAATATAGTTTAATAGAAGCAATTTTAAATCAATTCTAAGGTATATAGATTACTTAAATAAAAATATCCCATTCTTCACTCATTTATTTGTTTCGTTTCATATTGAAATATTATGAACATTGAATATAATCCTCAGTTTATTACACTGAGTTTCAAAAATAAGATTTTGCAATCTTGTATAGTTCTTTGTTTTTTTTTCCAAATTTTTTACAATAATTGACCCATTTTACATAGCATTTAAAAAAATGGTTTCTGTACTTTTAAAATCGATACACCTATTTTTAATTCTCCCATATTTGAATATCAAAAAGTCGAAGCAGACATCGCAATAAATTAGTCGCATGCATAATTAAAACTTCAATAGAAAAACTGCATCTTCTTAATTTTAACAACGATTCAGTTTATAATTTTTGTTGGAAGATTAATTTTGATAAAATTTTATGTGAAACATTTATTTTTCCAAGCCCGACCACTGGCCTCTCAGATTTCGGTACTATACGGGGCGAATTGATGGCTATTTGTGCAAGAGCACCCAATAGGTGGTACCAAAGAACGTTGTATACGTGGATGTTGGTGCACGTTAAATCAGCTGTGGCATCAGCGTGCGAGCATCGTTAAATCTGCATGTCCTCACGTTGGATTGGTGTGGAAGTTTGCAGAGTGAGGAGCCAGCTCAAATCATCCTCGTCATCTGACCGTGGTTCCAAATAACGAGGTGTTGTCCTCGGATATTTCCCTTCAGGATTGATCCAGGATTAAATATTCTACACATTTGAAAACTGTTTTTACGGTTATATATTACAAACTAGCAGTAAATGTAAAGAAATAATTCAATAAAATTGGAGATGCAATAAAAATGAATTTGTTTTATTTAACGGCAATATTCATAAAAAAATACTTTACGACCAAACACAATTATTATCTAAATAAGAATTCCTTCTCTCGTAATACAAATTTTTATGGACATAATTCAACAAATATTAGCGATGAAATAAAATGACTCGTTTGTTCTATGTACGGCAATATCTATCAAAAAACCCTTTACGATTATCTACTATTAATATTTAAATAAGAACTCTTCATCTCGTAAGACAAGTTTTTTCATGCACCCTGGCACGTATAAACCCTTCTCACACTACAACAGCCATCCATCGATCGAAGTCCTCCATCATCTGAATCTGGTATCATGTTTTTGAAATCCCAGCAGCGATGTAGCAGGCAAAAGAATCATGCTATCGACCACCGATGAGTCCCAGGTACCGGCCATGTTCTTGCCCAACTCTTCTTACTTCTGTTCTTGGCGGAGAAGTTTCCCTAAGACTCATTAACAGAGATCCATCATTCTTGGTAGCCAATCAGAGGAGTGGACAGCACTGGCCTTTTGTGTAGAATTTATCTCGACATGGAAGCGGGACAATGGGCCCCGGAAACAACGACTTGGGAAGAAGTTGCTTCCCTCTTCCTTTATTATGGTTTCTTGTTTTTCATGTCGTCGAACGGTAGGCATTTTCTGCAATACTTTTATTTGATTTATTGGGAAGTTTATGGGTCTTTGGTGCAAATAACAAATTCTTAATGACGACCTAGAATCGGGTAGAGGAAGTAATGCTTTGGGAAATGATTGCAGATTTTAGGAATCACCGGATTGGTTGTTGTTTTTAGAGGAAAATTGATTGCCAATTAATCATAAACGATAGTTTGCAATCCTAGACTATTTTGTTTTCATTAATTTAATCTTTTTTGTAAATAATAAAATTATAATTAAATAAACTATCGTGAAAGTACAAGTGAAAGAGACTCATAAATTTGAAGATACGAGGTTTTTAACTTTTCTAGCCCATAACGTGTTGATCTTTGGATTGGTGAAGTCCACAAAGTCCTTTTTATTTGGATGAAGGTTAGATTTCTCCTTGAGAAACACACTAATGAGTAGAATTTTTCGCTTTGGTTTCTCAGAATTATGTTCTATGACTTAGTGTGTTTCAATTGTACGCTGGAGAATTGTGATTTGTCTAAAACTATTATTTCGTGCTCGTCATGTTCTTGTCCAACTTTTTTACTTCTGTTCTTGTCGAAGAAGTTTCCCTAAAATTAATTAACAGAGATCCATCATTCTTGGAATCCAATTAGTCACTTGCCTTTTGTGTAGAATTTATCTCGACATGGGAGCAGGACAATGGGCCCTGAAACAACGACTTGGGAAGAAGTTGCTTCCTTCTTCCTTTATGATTTCTTTTTTTTCATGTTGCCGAACGGTAGATATTTTCTGCAATACTTTTATTTGATCTATTGGGAATCTTATGAGTTTTTGGTTCTGTATATATACAAATGGATAACTTTTTCTAAACCTACCTAGACGACCTAAAATCGGGTCGAGGAAGTACTTATTAGGATTCACCGGATAGGTTGTTATTTTTAACCCTCTTGGTGGTTATCTGGAAGGAGATATCTCGTCATTACCAAAACTTACCAGATCTTTATGGACGAGATATTTCGTCCATCAAGATCATGTCGTCTCTCGTCATTAGAAGAAAACGTACCAGATCTTGATTTTTTCCTATTCAAAACATCAGTAATATCTTTATGGACGAGATATCTCGTCAAAACCACTAGGTTATAGTAACATTAAACGTGCATTTGCTGATTGATCTTGAATGAATTCTAGGCTAGAAAAAAGTCAATTTTTCAGAGTAGTCACATGACTACGAATCGACATGTTGGTCACAGTTTTTGAAGCTCCTCTCAATAGCAATGCTCAGACTACTTATATTTGATGTCTATGATCAGGTAGGTATTTTAATTAACGTCACAACGTTGCAACCTAACGGGCTATTTTCTATGATTAGATGTTGATAGAAGTGGTATCAGCACAAGCGAGAATCAGACTAACACCCAAGCTCACCAGTCTACCGCTAGGTACTAGATTACTGCTAGGTCCCACGAATATCATAAAAAGTTTTCTAAAGGGAACAATAAAATTGCATCACTTCAATAACAAAAAATCTGTAGCTGCGTGGGTTTTTTCCCTACGCTAGTGACCTGCAAGTTGTATTCAGTGCAGGTTCGTTTTTTTTGTACGTTTTGTTCGTTTTGTGTTCGTTTTTACCCAGAGTGTATTTCTATCTTTAGTGTCAGTGAAATTTTCTTTGTGTGTGAGTATGTTCATTCCTTGACGGTGTCTTACCGTCGGTTATCGATAACTAAAGTGGCGTCTAACGTGTTGAAAGGCATTTATTTAAATTGTTCTTTTATAAGTATTGCATTGAATAAGTAACGCAAGCAGTAGTATCGTTTTGTGTAACACTGGGGGCTACAACTTGTGCTCGTCCTCTTTCGCTGACCCCTGAGGAATCTTACCCGAATCACATTAATTCGTTGCAAGAACCATGCTTGCTTATCTCATACGCAATGCATCGTATTCGTAAATACAATTCTGGAATTTTAAATTTAAAACACAAAAACGGTTACAGGTATGTAGGTTAATTTACACCGCACTGGTGCAACACAACGGGCTATTGGCGATCCAGTTGCTAATCCGTTACTCATCCAACTAGGTTGGCGCGACCCATGTGTAACCTGGTAATCTTCCATATTTTTATAAATGGGGAAGAAAAGGCCATTTCCTTTTCCAGTGATCTGTCCACCCCACTGAGGAGTGTTGAGGAGAAAAGAACTGAAACGATTTGAAGAAATTTTCAAAATAATATGTTAAATTTGCGCTCTCGCGCGGTAACAGTTTGAAGTTCTAAAATTAAAGTTGTATATATCTGTCGTAATAAAAATTCATAGTTTTTAATCAAAGCTCTGTACTTCATCTATGTTCATGAAAACATATTTATCAATCTAAAAGCCGTCTATGACATCCATATACGGAAAATATATTCAATGTTTGGAAAACCAGTGGTTTAGTCTCGTATGGGCAAGAAGTATTAGTAACAACGCTGTCGGGCGAGTCCATTGGCGGGGTGTTTACTTTTGGAGGGGGATGCTAGCTCAGATGTGACCTCGTCATCTGACCGTCGTTCAAAATTTCGTGTTGTCATTGTTCATGGATTTTTCCCTTCGGAAATGATCCTGGACTATCGCCAATAGCCGACTGTATTGCTCCATTGCGAAGTTAAATCCTCAGTTGGGAGTCTGGTCTGGTCGAATATATGTCGACCTGAAACAATGAAATATAAACAAGCGCACAAACAACTCAACTCCACACTTCCATACCATCCCAAATACCAGAGAAAATTCCTAGAAATACCCCCTCATCTCCCAATCCATCACGCCGCGTCGCCTGACTTTCAATAAAACTGTTTTACATTTTTTTTATTCATCGCCCACCGAAAAGAATTGATGACTGCGCTTTCCACAATCGATAGTTGTTCCCCAGGACAACTCGGAAACTGAAGATCAAATCCGTGAAAAAAAAAAGAACACCCCGAGGGTGGGGAATCAATCAGGAAGGGGTCTTCCGAACAAACTCTGATAAATGGGTAGAGGGGTTGCGAAAAGGTCGATGGAACAATCCTTCAATCACTTAGAGGGTGATGAATCGAGAGTGAGAGTCAATGGGACACGCATTTAATATGCACGTCGATTCCGGCATTTGAATGGTGGGGGAGATAAAAGCCCGGAAATATCATGAATTGGGAATGAATCGGAGCTGGATAATTAATCGCGTGGTTTTCGGAGCAGTGAATGCGGGGCTGATAAAGTAGGACGGAATGGACGAAGTGGGAATTGTGAAGTTACCACCGGATTAATTGGGGACATCCAGATTCATTGCTGCTACCTGTCATTCGGAATGTTCGGATAATCCAGCAATCTTTTTTCTGAAGAGCTGAGGTAGTCGAATTAACATCTCACTGGAGCAACACAAAGAGCTGTTTCTTGACGGTCCGGGATCGATCCCGGAGGGAAGGATCCGAGGACACCTCGCAATTTTGAACTACGGTCAGATTACGTGGACAACACCTGAATTGGCACCTCATTCTCCAAACTTCTACACCACCCCAACGTCAGGACATTTGAGGCCACGACAGATCTAACATGCACTAGTCCCCGTGTACACGACGATCTTTGGCTGGATCGAATTTCAAACTCGCAACCCTCTGGTCGCTAATCCGTTGCTCTTCCAACTGGGCTACCGCGACCCTCAGAAAGGGACGCAATCTGCCATAGATAAATTGTTGTTGTTGAAATAAATTGTTGAGATAAATTGTTAACTATTACATATATACAATACACTATTTACTCAGACTAGTTCGGAGTATGGAGGATTGTAAAATATGGATAGTAAATGGATATTCCGGAGTATATGGATAGTAAAAGGAGGTTCGGAGTATGACTGTATGGGCAGATGCCCATACAGTCATACTCCGAACCTCCTTTTTAAAAAACTTAAGAACTGCAATATTCCTTTGGTGATACTATTTGAGGCAAGACGCTGGTCGACTATCCAACGTATTATGTTCATTGAATTTCGAGTAAAGTTACTTTACATTTTTATTTGGCTAGCTATTCATGGAACCAGTCGACGCCTTCAGACGGAATCACTTCCGTAAAAAGGAGCAGGGCAGTTTTTTTTCCAACTTTCGGTCTCTGGTCTTTTCCTAGACTGTCTGTCTCGCTTCTTTTTTCCCTCTCTCCTCATATCCAAGGTACCCCTTGTGAGCGAGTGCTCCACACCCTTCGCCTTGTGAGGAAAAGTGATGCGAATCCTCACATTCCTCCCTCCTAAGCAAGAAATACGCCAGCAGGGCTTATTTTATAAAATCAACATTATAATTCAAATTCCAAAGATTCTAAATGCAAGTTCATAGTAATAGCAAACTTCAATTATATGTAACAAAAGACAACATTTAATATTATTTACCGCTAATATAAAATTATTCTGGTGGAATATATCATTCTGGGCCCTTCTCTAATTTTGCATCACTTCCGCTGGGTGACCGATAGTTGTTTGATTAAAAAGAAATAAAACTATCTTTTAGATTAACCCTCCAAGTGGTTTCGACGAGATCACACCAAAGGCACCAGTCTACATTTTGGCGATTTTCACCTAGTGCATTTTTCGAGTCACCATTTCATGTTTTATGCTATGCCAAAGCACCCACGAATCGTGTTGATTCTTAGTGTAAATGGCGATTTTCATGAGAAAACAACATTTGAGTCGTAACTCGATTTTTCACGAAGCATCGAAACTTTTAACGCGTTTTTGTAGAAACGCCAATTTTGCAGATTGGTGCCTTTGGGGCAGGGTGCTAACGATATCATACATCAAGGTCTGGCCAATTTTGATAATGTCGAGATATCTCGTCCATCAATATCTCATCAGTTTTGCTAATTACGAAATACCTCGTCGAGATGAAACAACCTATTACTCCAAGTAGTAAAACCAAATTGTCCCTTGCCTAGAACTGGTGACCGTTTGGAATAGGTATTTGCATCAGAGGCTGACCACAACAGGGAAGTTTCCGACGCTTCGACAAACCATCAGGAGAGTTAACTGATCTTATTTATATATCTAGTGACATTAAGTAGAAACACAATCTGTTACAACCATTAACCTAAAATAACCAAAACTTGGATACACTGCCTTATTTAATATCACAGCAGTAAGGACTAGTCTAGCCTGAACAGAAGAGATAAGGAAAGAAATTTATAAAAATAGTCTGTCAAAGAAATTGTGTCTTCGATTCAGTTATTTTTATGATGTTCCAAATCATTTCTTCCCTTCGACGTCAAAAGAAGGAATAAAAAATAGTTTCACCCTTTCTATATTCACATTAAATTCATTTATCTGTTTTTATAAGGTACAAGGAATTAATGCAAATTTATTCAATTCTACACTCTGTCGAGTAATTTACACGCTTCATTTGTAGGGAATGGAAAGGAAATAAAGTAAATCGAACTTCTCAAACTTCATTTATTTTACCATCATCATCTCTTTCATTTCCTCCATCGTCGATGGAACTCGCATCTGAATCATTGTATGTTATCTTTTGGGTCATCAAGGGGAACGTTTGGAATACTTCACTTTTTAACCTCTTTAGATCCCCAAAATTCACATGATTGCATCCGGATGATATGATCTTTCTGGTGATTTTCATATATTTTTAACCCTCCAAGTGGTTTCGACAAGATATCTCGCCCATCAAGATCTGACAGATTTTTCTAATGATGAGATATCTCGTCAAGATATTGTCAATGATTACGAGATGAAGATCCACTCAGTTCTTTCTAATGACGAGATATTTCGTCCATCAAATTGTGATCAGTTTAGCTAATGACGATATACCTCGTCGAAACAGCCACCAGGAAGGTTAATAAATGTATTAAAGTTCGTTTTAATACTTCAGTAAGTAACAACCCCTTGTAATAATTCCCTCTATGTATCGCGCATTCGACAATAACACTCGTTTTAACCTGTCCCCGTAGTTTTCACTTTGTGAATAGTAAATGAAATTCCACTGTTTCTTAAGAGTTGGGAGTCGACAGGTCACTTCTTTCATGTAGTTATCTTTAGCTGAATCAATAAGACGATTTGGGCGTCTCTAAAGTGGACATGAGCAGCAATTTCTGTTTCCAAAAATATTCTACCGTATTTAACATCGATCGTAAAAGGTTGTTGACTTGATAGGTTTTACCATTGATTTTGAGTTTAATATGGAGTTTTACAAAACTTTAAAAACAAAAAAAGCGTATTTTAATCGTATCAAACCAGATTTCACAACTAAAGAACCAAAAATGAATACGCTGAGCCAAACGCAAGACAATAAAATTCAATGAAGATAGCTTTTAAAAACCATCAGAATTGCAACCAGTTAAACATTAAAAGGGTGATAAGGCATAAGTAAACGATTTAAAAATAAAATAGAAACTTTTAACCCTCCAAGGTTTCGACGAGATATCTCATCGATCAAGATCTGACCAATTTTTCAAATGATGGGATATCTTGTCATCAAGATATTGCCGATTTTTTTATGATGACGAATCAAGATCTGGCCAGTTTTCTTCTAATGACGAGATATTTCGTCCATCAAGATATGGTCAGTTTTGGTAATGACGGAATACCTCGTCAGGAGGGTTAACAACGTATGAAAAAATTAAATACATTAATATGTTATCAGTACATGTTATTAAAATACATTGATGTAAATACTTAGATCAAGTAATGCAGTTTATAAGATATAAAAAAATGTTTGAAAAAAGATGAGATAAATAAGACATATAATATTGAAGAAACAAATTACGAAATATAAAACATCTGAAAAAGAAAACAAGATTGACGGGATAGGGATTTAAAAGCTTCTTATAAAATCTTCCGGACAGTTTTGGTATATCGCACTTTTCGTTGCCCCGAAGAAAAAGTGAGATATATTGAGTGTACTGTACTTTTAAAAATGTTCTTTCACGTACACAAGATTAAGGACAAAAACCCATCCTCAATTTCCACACAACCCCGT
This sequence comes from Meta bourneti, assembly GCA_933210815.1. Lineage (NCBI taxonomy): Eukaryota > Metazoa > Arthropoda > Arachnida > Araneae > Tetragnathidae > Meta > Meta bourneti. The sequence continues at coordinate 53,952,069 of OW119930.1, read as the reverse complement.
CTTAAAACCACACTTCTTTTATTTTCAATTACTCTCAGACCATTGGATGCACAAAAGTAATCTCCAGTTACTAGGCCTCTTCCGCAGAAAACTAACCATCATATTAATTACAGCCAACCCCAATCTACGACCCAAATAAAGTGATGTACTAATCATCCGCTGTTTGGCGCCAGAGAAAACATTACCCGCCAACCCAATAATCGGCCATACCGCTGGATGAAAGACGCTGACACTCATTCTGAATAAGGTACACTCACTTTGTCTTAAGGGCTAGTTACTCACTGGAACGAGAGTCATTAATCCGAGGTGCTCTTTCCTGAAGATGCATCGCCAACTCATTTCGATTTCCGGTGGTGTTTTTATCGCCAAATTGAGTTTTGCCACGAGAGTTTGATTTAAAAGATGGCTGGTCTCGGATAACTGTTTAATTTAATTTTGGTGAGTTACGTGTTGGGAGGGAGATGTTTTTTTTTATTTCGTTGGGTTTTGCGTTTACCTTTTATTAAGTCCATGAAGGTAGTTTTTCTTTCTTTTTTACTTTTTAATGTTAGGGCTGGATTTATGTAGCCGTTTAGGCGAGACTAGCAAGCACCGTAATGTCTTAAAATGTTCGGGGTTACAATTACAAAAAAATCTAAAAAATGTTTTTCCCTTAACCTTTCTGGTGGTTGCCTAGAAGAGGTGTCACACCATTAGCAAAACTGACCAGGTCTTGATGGACGAGCTATCTCATCGTTATAAGAAAACTGACCACATCTTGATCTCGACATTATTAAAAACTAGCAATATCTTGATGACGAGATATCTCGCCATTAGCAAAATCTTGGTCAGATCTTGATGTGGACGAGAGGTTTATAAGCCTCAAAAAATAACCTCAATTTTCCCTTTTTACTCAGAAATAAGATGAACTATAAAAAATATTTAAATATACATATACAGCAAAACCTTGATTATCCGAGGATTGTATAAAAGGGTATGATGATAAAAAAAGGAGTAATAAAATGTAGATGGGGTGTTTTCCTGCTATCCGTATGGCAACTAAAAAATAAATAGGCACAATTCTGGTTGTGCCATCAGTTTGGAGCGTAGGACGACTTTTTAAAGTGTTCAGTTTTAACAGTTGCAAAAAGTTCTTATACTTGAATAGATCTTGTCGAGCTATAAAACGATACCACGCGCATTCAAGTTGCGTTCCCGGTTGCCGAGATAGACTGAGTCAAAGACAACGTTAAACCCAAAACCCAATTGCACGATTTCCCTCGCCAACGGGGAGGGCGCGGACGTCGCAACCCGCACGATATATCGCGCAGTGTTCAAATTGGATTCCATGTTGCTTAAATGGATCTTACCCTTTGGGATTGATCCCGGACCATCGGCAATAGCCCGTTGCATTGCTTCAGTGCAACGTTGATTCACCTACCTGCCATGTTGCTTACGAATGTGCTAACACGATTTCTGTACGGCACGTATTTTCACGATATAAATTAGGTTCGTTGAGTTTTATGGAACAAGCGCCATATTTGGCCATTCTTCGCCAAAAGCAACACAACGTCAAGTTATTGACACAAGGAAATTTTACTGACACAGATGAGAGAAATATACCCACGGAGGAATCGAACCTGAAATGTATACAACTAGGGCCGCGATAGCCCAGTTGGTAAAGTCGCAAATTTGCAGCCAGAAAGCTCCTCCCAACCAAAGACCGCCTTGTATTTGAGGGGTCTCAAATATCGTGGCCTCAAATATCCTCACTTCGGCAAGATGTGGAAATTTGGAGAGGGACGAGGAACACCAGCTCAGGTGTTATAACCTCGTCATCTGACCGTAGTTCAAAATTACGGAATGTTGTCCTCGTATCATTCCCTTCGGGATTGATTCCAGACCGTCGCCAATAGCCCCAGTGCGAAGTAAACTAAACTGCCAATTAGACAACTGTAAAAATATAAAAAATGCAGGATGCGGAATATTAAAAGTTTTAAAACAGGAGTATATTTGTTAAATTGATGGCAAATGTCTGTCTCTTAAGCATTATGTCAAGATTACACATCTTGATATTAAACTTATCCCAATTCTTCCCAAAGATATAAAAGGCATGAATTTATAGTGCACAATATGCATGCATATTTGCATAGGTCTTTGTAGTATAAAATATGCAAAGTAATATAATATTCTTAGTATCTTGTTAGTCGGAGAAATGCTTTTAGAGAAGGCAACTTCAATATTGCATTTAGTTGCTTGCAGCGAAATTTCCATTAAGTATCTGAAGAATCTGTTTAGAATGTTATGACTTTAATATGAGGTTCATGTTAAAGGTATTGAAAGTTTTATGTACAAAACTTTCCCTTTAATCTCATTTAGAAATATCGTACATACTTCCAATTTAAAGTGTCCTTAAAATTCATATTTTGTAATTTAATTCTACTCGTAGTATATCGTTCAAAAATTTATTAAAAGGCAGTGTATTTCAGTTGAAGGGGTTGTAAATACTTTATAGCAAAAAAGTGAATACCTAAATTTAGAATATATTACATGAAATCTTTACATAATATATAAAAGTTACATTACATGAGAGTTGTATGAGTTATATGGATATGAGTGCATTGTGTATCAGTGGATTTCATAATAAACTGCTTTTTACAACAGGGTGTACCAAAAACTGAAATTTCTCAGACAAAATATATTTTTACATTTTCATATTAACATATTAGCAGACCTCTATATGATTTTCCAGTAAGAAAATCTAACGATCTGTCTCACCTCAAGACTATAACACTTCTAGAGTCTAGACATTTCTTAGTGTCATTCGTAAATAAATATATTTATGAACTTCATCAGTAATTACGACAAATGTACCCACCCTAAAAGCAGTTACGATAAAAACTATAATTATTGCGTTATTTTCTCAGTCATTACCTCTTAACTTCTAATATTATTGTGCTAGAATTCGCAATTTTATATCTTGTAAACTGTCATGAAAATTATTTTTCTACAAGCAAAATTTTAAAATTAACTTTTTCCTCAACTAATGAGAAACATGGCAGACAGTTTTACACAAGGAGTTGATATAAGCACTTTACTTTCACTCTTTGCCCTAATGAGTTCAGATATAAAATAAGGTAATACCAAAGTCCTATAAAATACAGAAACCAACCCTTACAAATAAGTTAAGCGGGTAATTAGTATGACGATAAATAGTTAGAAACGGTAAATTTTTTAAATATAAGTCAAAATAAAAACATTATGGATAATTAATTTTAGGTGTCTTTATAAACTATTTTAATTATATTGGGTCGATGCGAATGAAATATTCGATGAGAAATAGCTTTGGGAATGACCCCCATACAGCTAAAAGTAATTACTTACAAGCTTCCAGCATCTTACGTCACAGAGCTACTGGAAATAGCTATCACGCGTATGAAGTACAAGTTCCTGATTTAATTTGTTTGGGCGTAAGGATCTTCGCAATTCGACATGGAAAACTCAGATTTGAGTCATCTTCCTTTACGAATTTAAACTGAGACGTTCTGCTACAGTGGCTGCTCGAAACATTAACATAGCATTCGGGGAGAATACAGCCAATGAACGAACCCTTCGGCGATGGTTTGCGAAGCTTCGAAGTGGAGATATGGACCTGAAAAACGAACCACGTGGTCACCGTGAAGTTGCAGTTTCTGACGATGTTCTGCTAAGTGTGGTTGAAGCTGGACTGCGGAAAACATGTCGTGTGATATCGACTGAGCTACATGTCCACCACACTACAACTGTTCGCCGTCTTACTGCACTGGGTAAGGTAAAAAACAAGGATTCATGGGTGCCTCATGAATTGACAATTGCTTACAAGATGAGACATTTGGAAGTCTGCATCCCTCCTTTCCAGAATGGAAGAACTTTTATTACAGGGAATCATTACCTGTGGCTAGAAATGAGTCCTGTATGACAATCGGAAACGATCTGCACAATGGTTGAGCAAAGCACAGCCTCCTGGACGCCATCCCAAGCCACCCTTACATCCCAGGAAAGTTATGCTTCATGTATGGTGGTCTACAGCTGGAATAATTCATCGCAGTTTCCTGCCAAGTGGCCAAACCATCACTTCAGAACGATATTGTGATGAATTACGACAGATGCACTGGAAATTGATGGTGAAACAACCGGCTTTGGTAAACAGGCATGGAGGTTTCCTCCTGCAAGATAACGCCCGTCCTCATGTCGCACAACGAACGATGCTGATACTACGTGAGTTGAGCTATGAAGTTATGCCTCATCCCCCTATTCCCCTGACTTGTCACCCACAGATTGTCATCTGTTTCGTCACCTGGATCGCTTTCTGTCTGGTAAACGGTTCACCAAGATACGGAGGTTCACCGTGCAGTTGATGACTTCTTCGCATCCCAGTCACGAGATTTTTTTCGTACCGGGATCATGGCCTTGTCAGACAAGTGGCAACAGTGTGTCAATTTAGAGGGAGATTATTTCGAGTAGGGGTCAGGTACTGTATTTTTCAGTTATCGCCATCGAAGTGTGATGGTCATTTTCCGGACATTTCATTCGCACGGACCCAATATTATTCATTTTAAATTTGTGACGAACAATGCCCATATATGCAATGCATGAAATGAATGAACAAGCATATGAAATGAATGATTTTTATAATATTGCATTTTGTTGCAAACGTGTACTAAGACATGTGAGAAGCACTGTTTTGCTAGAATCATAAACTGTTTCGAATGTGATATTTTTAGTTGTTGCTGTCTGAAAAATACTTTTAAAATAACTCCAATGTGATATAATTCCATAAATGCATCCATTGATGATGTAGTATAATTCCATATGATTGGAAACAAATGCTTCTTGAGTCTGTAACTTGATGTATTAGGTCTACTACTTGACGGAATATATCAAGTCTGTACTATGAAAGCATCTGTTAAGTTCATTACATGATAGCACATTCCTAACCAAACATTTGTACATGTCAAGTCTGATACTTGATATCATACTATCAAGACAAAATAGCAAATATGAAATATATTACTTGATAATATACCAAAAATCTATTACTTTTTGGGAAATGTCAAATCTTTGCTACATAATAGTATTTTTAAAACTCTGATGTTGTATACCAAGTCTGCTATTAGATCACATAACAAAATTCTCGTTAGGAAATGTCAAGTCGACTTTGTGATAGCACTTTTAACTATATTTGATGATATATACCAAGTTTGTTGCTTGATCACATACAAAAAAAATATTTTACTTGTTAGCAAGTGTCTATGTTATATGATAGAACATTCGTAAACTATATTTGACGTTGTATGTCAAGATAGTAACTTGATCACATACTAAACACCTGTTACTTGTTAGAAAATGGCAAGTATGCTTTATTCTAACACAATAGTGCATTCTAAAAAAAATGTTTGGTGCTGCATATCGTCTGTTACTTGATCACACTCCACACAAAACTATTACATGATAACAATATCACGTAACAGTATAATTTAGAATACGTCATGTTACAAATATCAAATTTGCAACAAAACACATTCTAAATCATATACAGTGCAACTTGGATAAAACGAACGTCTCTAATTCGAAATCGTCGTCAATTCGAAGATTTCTCTTAGTCCCTTGAACTTCTCATTAAATCAATGTTAAAAAATCGTGGATAATTCGAAGTTCAACTTCCTTAATTCGGAATTTTTTATAAAAAATTTCGAACTATAACGACTTTTCGGCCTTTCATCGTTAAGAAATCACCGCCGGAATACCCCCACCTGTTCAACACGTAACAGCTGAGACCCCCTTCCCGCCACCTGTTACGTAAGATACAGTACATGTAAATGTACTGTACATTTACATTACGTAGGCTACAGTACATGTAGATGTACTGTAGCCTACGTAATGTAAATCTTATTTTGGTTACATACATATAATGTTTAAGTCTTTCATACCATGATCTTTCTGAATAAATATTTACTTATTGACAGAATAATCTTTTCAAGCATTCAGTGGACCTGAAATTAAAGTTAAGAGATGTAGCTTTTTTAATTCGAAGTTTTGGATAATTCGAATTTTTTTAATGGTCCCTTCAGCTTCGAATTATCCAAGTTGCACTGTATATATCAAATTTTCTATTTTTACCATAAGCCGAGTATGTTGCATGAAAGCATGCTCAAGTCAATAGAACGCATTAAATTAACTGCATTCATTAAAAGATACAGCGCATTAAAAGAAACACAAATACTCAAATTTCAAATTTATAGCGAATACATACTAAGCGAGATTACCTAGCATTCACCAGAAATGATCCACGAAGGGCATCGGTGGGATAAAATTAATCTTTTCTAAAAGGCTTAATTTCGCAAATTAATGTTCCGAAGACCTGTGTCAGTCAACGCCATCCATCCTAAGCCTAACATGGCTAAAGGTCCTATTAATCACTACCCTCACTACGGATTTTAATCTCCGGTGTCATCAGAGTTGTCATTTTTTAAACCCTTTCTGATTTATGTCTTGAACGGACGATTTCGATGTAACAACAAGATACGAGGGACGTCAATTTATCAATAAGTAGGGAGTTACTTATTTTTAGCGTGCTTTATGGAAGATTAATGTCCTCAATCAACAACCAATAGCCTGTCAAAAGCGGGGTTTAAAATGGGATGAGAGATTAGAGAAAAATTTAAGAATGTTGAAATACCTATGCATTCATATAAATTTAGTGTCTTCCTATTACACTTTAAGAAGACCTCAGTTTTACTTGAATCATATTCCGTAATATTTAGCCCTCTTTAAATAAAGAATTCACAATCAGCAGAACGCTGCCAAGCTAATCGAGGAGGAAGAATCTTCACATTTGGTCTCTAAAGTTAAGGCTTTTTAAAATGCTACATATATAAGTATTTGATGTATCATAGCTGTAGATTCGTAAATAATAAATCTGTAGAGATCTATTCTATATAAGAATAGAAATCTATAGAAGCATCTATTGAAATAAAAAAAACTTCGAGGATCGAATTATATAAAAAGATGATACGTTAGAGAAAAAAAAGTGAAAAAGAAAAATATTATTGAAAAATAAAATATTCTGAAATAAGAGACTAATTGCGTTGTTAGAAAATACAGAGCAAGCATACACGAAAATACAGAATACGAACTAAAATTAAAAAAATTCAGCTAAGCTTTCAAAGGGATATATATTTACACTAACTTAAACTTTCATAAACGTCCATAGAATAGATTTAAAATCCTTATTGGTAAAATCTTCCATCCTCTCTCGCATACAACTTGTTATGGTGAAATTATTAAACTTAAACTACTCCACTCCCTGATAAACGCATTAACGAACGAACCCAAAAGTGCACTTTACACATCAATAATTTTACATAACCTTCGAGTCAGCATGATTTAACTCAATATTTCCTCTAATGTGTATTCGAATCCTAAACTTCTATTCTAATCATCCTTACCATCGGCAAGCTTCTCCGCCTTGCGTAAACATTTTAACTCTATTATGAACTGGCTGCTCTGTGTGCAGATTACATCCCCCTTTGAAGTTTCAATTTTAGCAAGAGGCCTGCAACACTTGAAACGCCTTCAGCAACGCGTGATCAACGCTGCATCTCGGCTGTACTGTACTTATGGGTGAAATGTGTTGCTGGTGTCAGATTAGTTTGAAAATCTGGTGCGCGTTGAAGGGAAAGTGTCTTTTCCCTGGATTTATGTATTACATATACCGCGTGCCTATGATCAACTGCAAGATTGCAATTTTCTGTGCGGGTTTTAATCCGCTTTGTAGTTTTATGTATCGTAAAAGGCACTGGCTTACAGTGAACTTTTGTATTGTCTCAGAGGAGGCTATTTAGTCTTGTTATTAATGACATGGTTTGCGAATTTTACTCGGAATAGAATTTGAGGCGTTTCTGTCAAGTTAAATATAGATGGCGATAGTGTTTCTGAGGCGATACGTGTTATTCTGACGGCCGTGGTAGCCCCTTTGAAAGAGTAACGGATTAGCAAACGGACGGTTGCGAGTTTGAAACTCGGTCCAACCAAAGATCGCCATGGTTGCGGGGAGCTGGTGCGCGCAAAATCTGTCGTGGCCTTGAATGATCGTTCTCACGTTGGCGTGGTGTGGACGTTTGGAGAATGGGGTGCCAGCTCAGGTGTTTATCTCGTCATCTGACCGTGGTTTAAAATAACGTGATGTCGTTCTCCGATCTGTCCCTTCAGGACTGTCCGATCCCGGACCGTCGTCAATAGCCATTGTGTTGCTCCAGTGGGACGTTAATTGACTACCTACATACATGTACGTATTCTGAACGTGTCGTCAGTTGACTTGTTTCCCGAATACGTATTCATCGCCGATAAATATTTCAAAGAAAAAAAATCAGAATTGATGTATTATAGTTGATCGTTCAACACCAATTAGATTAAACTCCAAACGTTACCAAAACGGGAATAAACAGCATTTTAAGGCAGCCCCGATATGTATCATACGAGAGCATTTGGACAGTTCAAGCAGCCCGTCTGATTTGTTTATATACTCTGAAAATCCCTCTCATAAATCGATGTTGTCAGTTTTGATAGCATCGACCGTATGGCTAATATGCGTTAGTCTGCATGTGTTTTAGAAATGGACTGATATTTTTTTTCTTCGTATTCACAGATATTCTTATAATTTCCCCTCAGAAAATTAGACCATTAAATTTTTAGACCCTCTGAGCGTTGTGAGATTTTCGATTAGCTTATTATTGCTTTACCCTGCAACAAACATACTGATTAAATAGTCACATCTATTGGTTGAAAAATTCTTAGAAGGATTCTATTGATCAAAACTTCAAACACTTGTTCGAAATAATACAGATAAAGACAGTAAGTAGCATGGTGGAATAATAGGTGCAAGATCCTCAGAGAGAAAAAACATATTAAAATTGGAATAACTTCCTCTAGTCTAGTCCAGTATTAATAAATATAAGGCTTTCGCTTCCAGTAGGACCCCTGCTGTAAGAAACTTAACTTTCCAAGTGGTTTCAACGAAATATCTTGTCCATCAAGATCTGATCAATCTTGCTAATGGCGAGATATCTCGTCATCAAGGTGTTGCCGATTTTCTTTAACAATGACGAGATCAAGATTTGGTCAGTCGTTTCTAATGACAAGATATCTGATCTATCAAGATCTAGGTCAGTTTTGCGAATGACACGATACCTCTTCGAGACAACCACCAGGAGGGTTAAACTTCTCAAGTCCTCATATACATTTCAAAGAAAAATTCAAATGTAGAATCTATCTTTCTAGTGTCCCAATTAACTTTCCGATAGCACTTCATCGGGTCATAACAATCCCAAAACACCGAAACTTGAACATTAACAAAATAACTCAATTTCTATCTGATCAAAACTTCCATTAGAACATCCAAATTCACCGAAGTTTCTCGGTTTATCTTTCTTCCCGCTTCAATTCTAGCACCGTTTTAAGTACCAGGAATCAGAAAGGAGAAAAAGTTCCCGGATAATATGACACTTCAATTTCCCCAGGCCCCCTCAAACAACACACAGCCGAGTTCTGATTTACATCCATTTCAATGAATGGTCGAACCTTTATCTCTCTAACTCTCCATTAGCCATCCGATGGCACTTCATCGAGTCATAACAATCCTAAAACACCGAACTAGAATACTAAAAAAATGTAACTCACACACAACTTCTCTCTAATGAAAAGATCAAAACTTCCATTAGAACTTCCAAATTTACCGAAGTTTCTCTGTTTATCTTTCTTCCCGCTTTGATTCTGGCACCGTTTTGAGTACCAAAAATCAGAAAGGAGAAAAATTTCTCGGATAATCTGACACTTCAATTTCCCCAGGCACCCTCAAACAACACACAGAGCCGAGTTCTGATTTACATCCATTTGAATGAATGGTCGAACCTTTATCTCTCTAACTCTTCATTAGCCATCCGATGGCACTTCATCGGGTCGTAACAATCCCAAAACACCGAAACTAGAATATTAAAAAAATAACTCTCAACTTCTCTCTAATGAAAAGATCAAAACTTCCATTAGAACCTCCAAACTCACCAAAGTTTCTCTGTTTATCTTTCTTCCTGCTTCAATTCTGGCATCGTTTTGACTACCAGGAGTCAAAAAGGAGAAAAATCTCCCGGCTAATCTGACCTTCGCGGAATCCTTGGCAAGAGGAAGGAAGGTGGGTAAGAAAAACTTTTATCCTGGGGTTTTATTTGCCCAGCGCCACACCCGATCCGTGTTGAGCGAATTATTAGCCTATTACTCGGGCTACTTTTATTTCGTTAGCGGTGCCTAAGTAGCGGTGGAAGAGGCCGCTTTCTTGGCCGAATGGCCTGTCCGGCAGAGAGCGTTAATTATCCGGGGGCTGTGTTTACCCACGGTTGAGACGTGGGGGGTGGGCACAAATTAAATAAGCATTGATCTCCATATCGAAGCAGGTACTTGTTAACCTAGCCAAGCACAGGTGAAGCTATGGGGACTTCGCCATCATTATAATGAGTAACTTTCAATTTAGTATGCATAGTTATACAAATCGAAACTTTGCAGTTGCGTTTGAGACTTAAGTTGCACCATCTCTCCACACTCTGCTACATTGGTGACTTATGGACATGAATATGAACACGCGCGTAAAGGAGCCAGATTGCGCTTGTTACACTTAGATCGATGGTCCACGATGAACAGTTGAATTAAAAATGCCATGAAATTAATTTCCAACTGTCGCGTTGGACTTCGGGAATGAAAAGAGAGAAGAAGGGGGAAGATCAAACTGTGACGTCATGATATGCAAATTACTATGCTATATATGTCCATGTTCTTGTCAGATTTGGTTAGATCTGCATACAGATTCAGATCAGGATCTGATTAGATTATTTTTGTTATTTGTATTTATTTTTATTAGCAAACTACTAATCTGTAAATATCAAAATAAAATGTTTTATCCTTAATACGCCTTTCTTCCATCAGCACTCTGCTAGTAGGCCTGAACTCGGCCTACGTCTCGGAAGCCCTGTGATAATAGACACAGCTTCTACTACTATCACGGCTACTTACTACTATAACCGATGTCCTCTTTTACAAATGTCAGCTTGTAGTCATTTGGCTGCTAAAGACAACACAGAAGTCAAACGGTGGCAATCATCTATTGAACGACCACGAATGCTTCTGCAAACATCCGCGGTCTTAATACAGCTATCAAGTTTGCATTTAATTAGCAATCATCAAAAAATGGTAGTACTTGTCGAAATTAGTTAGTGATAAATTCTAGAGGAGGCTTAGCGCAGTTTCTGGCTCAAGTTCAATGTTTGTTCATAGCTAACGTTTCTAAGTCCCAGATTAGAGTATTATGTAGGATTGCATATACAAAAGAGAGCAAGATCTTGTATTCCCTCGAATTCATATTAGATCGTCTATGCATCTACTGGTTTTCAATAGTCGCTTAGGAGAGGAGGATATCCATAACTCGGTATCTATTATCTTTAGCTAGTAGCCAGCAATACATAATGAAATTTATTTGCAATGTCAATGTCGTCAATTTTCTGGAACTGGGCCTGGAATGTGGTCCGGAATGTTATTTAATCAAGACAGCACACTCCAGCGAATTAATATTTACTATTTTAAGGTATTTCATGGCGACCTAAATTAAGTCTTATTATTACATCCGCTTTTACTTTACTTTTGTTTTTCACTGCAAATCATTTTCGCTTCAAGTCATTCGAATTCCCCTGACATCTCTGGTAGCAATTCTAAAATCAAGAACAATTTTTATACAGGTTCTCATGTCTGGATTTCTCTAAACTTAATTTAAATCCCAAATTCATTTCAAAATACAAATTTGAAAGTAATAACCGTAATTGTTTTTGAGTTATCCAATGTTTGATTTGCAAGAGAAATAAATGCTTAATCTAGTCGTTGCCACATAACAAACCAAATTATGCCCGTTTTCGCTCCACGTGAGAGAAATATATGAGGGAGTTTCAAAGTAAGCAAACAAACCAGGTGAAAGACTAAATGAACTCGCATGATATACATCGAGGTTACCTTAAAATGCAGTTTATAACCGTATTGTCGTTAAATCTAATTGGCGAATATATTATCAATTAACTACAATATACGTCGATTCGGAATTCATTCTTTGGGATTTCTATGGGCGACGTGCTGAAATCGCATTCGAAAAGCAAGCCAAGTGACGTCACAAATACGAACAGGTAGCATGACCTTAAAAACAATACCGTCACTTACAGTTAGCTTGAAAGAAAAAGCCTCTTATAGATGGTTCTCACATTAAAAACAATCAGTATCAGGTTCAAAAATCAGTAATAATTGTAGTTGATTCGTTATCAACTCAGAATTAATTCTTTTGAACTTCCATTGCCGACGTATTGAAATTGTTTTCTAGAAAAAACAGAATAAGAACAGGGAAACTAATTCTACTACAGAAACATTACCGCCATTTATATTTAATTTGACAAAGAAAGGCCTCTCATAGACGGCTCTCGCATTCAGAAATATTAAACCAAAAATCAATAAAAAATTATTACACTGTAGTGGCATCAGTCTACGTATGAAAATAAGTTGCGAGGATCTGGCAGTGGATCAAATTAAATTATCATTTTACTTCCGTCCTGCTGCGCGTGCGAGGTGAATTAAAATATCTTTGGAATGCAGCGATCAAAGATTGAGATATTAGAATAAATATTAAGCCTTTTTATTTTGAGAAAAGACACAATGCTAATAGACTAGTCAGCGAATTTTGTTTATTTAATTTTTGATGAATGTTCAATAGAGTTACTTTTTACCTGCCACGTTATTCATTGAATGAGTCGTCACCTTCATATGACTGCGAGAATTAGCATCTACGTATTTCATAATATAAATCACAAAGAACGAAAGGAAATTAGAAAGTCAATTAAAAATTAATCGTGGACAAAATCACATTTTTATTCCAATCTGTTATCCACTTTATGTACATTCTATGCACTGCATTTAAAAATATCTATAGGGAGCCCAGAGTGCGATGACACATATAAATATAGAATATATGAGGGAAATTTTTATTCCGCTATTTATCCCTTGAGCAGTACGGTCGGCCATAAATCCATATAATCTAAATTCAGGTGCGTTGTTTGCTCTGTTTTTGAGGAACACTACCCTGAATTCCAATTCAAAAGAAAAATGTTTGAGGATGATATAAAGGCCCGTGTTTTGCCCCTTGTTTTTTTGCTTACTTCCCGTCTTTTTTCAGGATAAACAAACGTTAGGTATGATTTGTGTCGCGCCATTTATATTGTTTTCGTTGTTCCCTTCGACATTTCCCATTCCGGGAGTCTGGAAAGGGAGGGCGAATCTCGCCGCCTCCAGAAAAAAGAAATCCAGGAGAGGCGTTATTTCCCGTCGATATTTATTTATTTTCGAATTCCATTGAATTGATTAAATGACGGCGATTCTGATTTCGTTTCGGTGCTGTTCAGGGTAGATGCGAAATAGTACATGTTTCAGTTTCGCCGTTAATTGTTTAATGTATTGGGGTCCTAAAATGCAGGAAGCTACAATGATGATTACAAAGCAAAAAAAAAAACAAGTCGGATGGAATCTGAGCATAAGAAAAGATGCACACTGATGTCCATAAATTAAGGGCCATAGACAATATGTAAATTTGCGGATCGCGACACATATTTTTCGAGGTTAAATCTGCCATGATCTAAAATGTCCTCATGTTGGCGTGGTGTGGAAGTTTAGAGACTGAGCTGCCCGTTCAAGTGTTGACCTGCTCATCTGACCGCAGTTCAAATGCACGAGGTTTTGTTCTCTGATCTTTCCCTTCGTGATTAATCCCGGACCGTCACCAACAGCTCATTGTTTTACTCCAGTGGGACGTAAATTCAATTACCTACCTACCATATTTTTCGGAAATTATTAAGTAATGTATTCGTTTTAAATTTCCTCTTGGATAATTTTTATGATGCAATTATTTTATTATGGTAGTTGAATTTAAGTCGTGCTGGAGCTGCATAACAGGCTGTTGGTGACCGTCCGGGATCAATCCGGAATGAGATTCGAGGACAACATCTCGTAATTTTGAACCACGGTTACATGACGAGGTCAATACCTGAGCTAGAACCCCACTCTCCAAACTTCCACACGACACCAACTTGAGAACATTTGAGGCCACGACACATTCAACGTGCACCAGCCCCCGCGTACACTACAGCATTTGGTTGGATCGAGTTTCGAACTCGAAACCATCCTGTTGCTAATCCACGACTCTGCCAACTGGGCTTATTACCTTAAGTTTTTCTACAAACAGCGTTGAGGGATATTTATCTCTATGATGGTACATTTTGAAGAAAATCTGTCAATCATTTAATATTATTTCAAAAGTTAACACTTCACAATTTATGCTAGGCTCTGATTGGCTGATAGAAGCTTTTACGTCATCATACCAACCAAAGTGAATAAATAGAATAAACTTCCTTGATTTTTTTTTCATTTTAACCATGATTCACAAATTGATTCGTTTACAATTACGTTTAAAAGTTTTGTACCATTTTAAGAGAAACTAAATAAAATTTATATCAAAATGCTACAAATAGTATTATGAATTGCTTAAAAACAAATGCTAATTTGTAAAACATTTCAAAGACACTTTAATAAACCACTGAAACTACAGAATCTTTTATTGATGAATAATTTCAAATTAAAAATTCACTTACTAGATAAATGCACACATCTTAATCCACTGAATTTTTACAAAATGCTATAAATATCTAAAAGATAAAAGTTTACTGCATAACTTCAAAAAATGGTTAATTTATTAACATACTACAAATAAAATTACAGTAATTAATTATAAAATCACTTTATGAAATTAATTTAGAGTCAATTCCTTATAATTAATTTCAAAACCAAAAAAATGCATTTCCTGAAGCATCAATTATCTTAAGGTATTTATGTTTAAGAAAATGCTTTTTTGACCTGAAATATAAAGATTTATTTAATATTCATAGTTTTTTCGTAAATTTTTAAATGAATCATTACCAAATTTAAGTTTAGAAGCCATTTAGATGTGCATACATTATCATTAGAATTTCACTCAATTTTTGAATACGTTAAATTCGTTTAATTTATTATCTTTTAACTCAAAGAACTTTTGTAACTACTGGTTGCAGCTTTTAAATGAACCCGATGATTAAAATAGCTATTCCTCACCTAATCAATCTGATATTTTCCGAATTTTCATTTTATTTTTAATCATGCGCTAAAAATAAATTTAAATACATTTCGTATTTTAAGTTAATAAACTAATTTCCAAACGCTTAAAGTACATTTCTAAATTGAGTGCGTCTGTTTAAAAACAATTTGAGCCATGTATTCTTATCTAAGTACATAAAAAATGTTAGAAAAAAAGTTAGATAAAAATATTTTATTACTTAGCATAATAGTATACGTTTGGATCATATTTCGTATGCATTCTTTTTTAATTAAAATGAGAATTCATATGCACACAATTAAAAAAACAGAATGCTATCATTTACTTTAATTTGTAACTATTTATATATTCTTACATTTAAACCTTTTTCCTTCAGAATTTTACAACTACATAAGTATTCTTTGCTACTTTATCGTTTAATTCTGTTGTTGCATAATTGTACAATTAAATTATTTATAAACATCTGGATAAAGATTTAATTTATGTCTCAAACCTTAGACTCTGAATAATTTAATTTAATAAAGCAATTCATTTTTAATAGTGAAAAATAAAAATGGGTTCGCAAAAAGCAATATAAATATTTAATAACTTACATACATAGCTTTTCGTCGTATTGTTTTGGAGTAAGATTAATGAGATCAAGTGCTAAAAGAATTTATTTTGAATGAAGTGGGTTTTCATACCAAACGTATTCAAAGGAATTAATTAGTTTTTATACATCTGATTGATATTTGTTTTAGAATTTTCTGCAATTAAGGTACCGTCTTAATAGTAATCTGTGGATCAGTAAAGTACATAAAATTATTGCAAAACATCCACTTTCTTCTATGGTGTATTGGTTTCTAATCTTTCAATCTTTACGTACATATAGTACATTTGCGTATCTAACATTTTTCCATCCTAAATTTGTGCCTCAAAATAATTGTATTTTGTGTACTTCAAACATGCTTCGTAACTTGAAAATAGCATATCTCGATTCCAAATGTTGTGCAATGTTTTAACCCTCCAACGAGATATCTCGTCCATCAAGATCTGACTAATTTTGCTAATGGTGTCATATCCGGTTATCAAAATATGGCCAATTTTTTATGATGACGAGATCAAGATCTACATAGTTTTCTTCTAGTGATGAGATATCTCGTTCACCAAGATTTGATCAGTTTTGCTAATGATGAGATAACTTGTCAAGACAACTAACTCTAAGGAGGGTAATAATTTAATTAATGACCATAATAAATAATAATTTAATAATTTAATTACCAAAATCAAGGCTCAGGACAGGTTTGTTTTGCTTTGATTTGTCGTGATACGAACACTTATTCTAAACGAGAGCTAAATAAACAGGACCTACGACCTAAAGTAAATTACGAATCACAACAAACATCCATGACGAAAACGGGATTCGAATCCAGAGCTTGTTGAAACAAAGGCCAGAGCCGCAGATTAATTATAATGAGGGGAAGATTTAAAAGAAAAAATATCAAACTAATCGATAGATCTTTTCAGCTACTAGTAAATTAAATTCAAACTGTTTTCATGGCAGGTATTTACAATACGAAAACATCAGCAAGTCGAAATTTTGCCAGAACAACAAAAGGTAATGAATATTGCTTTTAATCGGTAAAAAAAGATGCATTGTAGGAAGTGTTCAATTATGAACTTGGCGCATATTCTAGTCTAGCAAATCTTCGCATTCTATATTATTTGTTCGCACTGAAAAATTCTCTCACAGGCACAACCTGAATAAGTCAGTTCAATATATTGAAATATTTATTAGAGTGTCATTCAATTAGGGAATATAGATTTGTTTTATGAAATTTCTTATGAACAGTTAAATTCAACAGAAGTGAGTGCAATTCTCATTGAAATATACGTTTTACAGGTAGGTAGTTAATTAAGGTCACACTGGTGCAACACGCGTGCTATTGGCAACCGTTTGGGATCTAACCCTAAGGGAAAGATCCAAGGACAGCGTCTCGTAATTTTGAACCACTGTCAGATGACGAGGTCAACACCTGAGTTGGCACAACACTCTCCAAACTTCCACACTACGCCATCGTGAGGACATTGGAGGCCACAACAGATTTCACAAACCCCCACACATTCACACACGGTGGTCTGTGGTTGGATTGAGCTTCGAACTCTCGGTTTTTAAACGCCAATCGTCACCAAAATGGCGAAAAACTATATTTTAAGGTAACCCTGATATGTATCTTGAGGGAGCATTTGGGTAGCGGAAGTGAAATTTGAATTGTTTGTTTCAACTGAAAGTCCCTTTCACACGCGTTCTACCGTCGTACGCGGGAGCTGGTGTTCGTTAAATCTGTCGTGGCCTCGAATGTCTTCCCGTTGTCGGGGTGTGGAAGTTTGAAGGTGATGTTGGTTGAATTTTATGGCACAAGGGCCATATTTTTGGAGAGTGGGGTGCCAGCGCGAGTGTTGTTTTCGTCTTCTGACCGGGGGTTGAAAATTACGAGGCTTTGTCCTTGACTCTTTCCCTTCGGATCCCGGACAGTCGCCAAAAGCCCGTTGTGTGCTCCAGTGTTAGCTTAATGAACTACCTACCTATAAAAGATATACGTTAATTAATTACCTACCTCCTACCCTCTCCCACTCACAACCTGAATTTGTCGATCCAATATATTGAAATATATATTAGAAGTGACATTCAATTAGGGTATATTGATATGTTTCATGAAACCTTTAAACTCAACAGAAGTGAGTACCATTCTTATTGAATTCGACGGCGAAAAATATACCTATTATAATACGATTAAGCCTCCCCCATTGCCAACAGAAATAATACATAATAAAATACCCTATCGCTCGAAGGCAGGAAGAACAGACTCCGCATTATTCCCATCTCTCCCAAACACAACTAAACAAAGAGAGGCGCCCCCTATATTTCTCTTCTCCTCCAAACTAAAGAACGGCTCTTCCAGTTTTTTGGTCAATATGATCAAGAGTTCCAAAAGTCCCGTTTGAGCGGCAAAATAAAAATAGGCTGAATAAAATCCGTTTAATCCCGTTTCCCGAAGACCTCCCGATCGATAAATATTATTCCGCTTTAGGAATACAAGCCGGAACTGTGAAGTTCCACGTGCCACAATGGACACAAAGGCGCAGACGATCACAACTAGCGTGAAATTGTTTTTTTTTTCGTTCTTTTTGTGTGCTCTTTATATTTTATTTACCCCTTTTCGTTCGAAAATTGATTTTCTCTCCCCTTCTTTCTAACTAGGATTTTGGTAAATATATTATTCGAAAGAAAAAAAAGTTTTCGCCCCCCGGATGAAGTAATCTTGGGGAAATAAAGAACGTGAAACCGTTAATAAAAGGATATCTTCTTTTCAAGTTCCGACTTGTCAACTTGCATGGAAAGTTTTAGGCTAGTGTGGGTTGATTTTGGAGTACAGTTGGACTAGTTTATGAGAGGGGTTTTTCCTCTCAAGCAAAAGGAAGATCGTGGTAGTGTCTGCGGTCGAACCTGTTTCCTATATATATTCCGTATGTAACGTCAGTTGGCTTATCTTTCGAATGAGATTTCAGCGCAATAAAAATTCCAAAGAATAGATTCCAATTAACTTTTGTGATAATTGATTTTTCAACGCCAGTAAAATTAAACGTCGCCAAATGATGATAAGCTACATTTTAAGGTAACTCCTATACGTATCATGCAAGATCATTAGGGTAGTGGAAATAAAATTCTCTCTCTTTTGTTTGTTTAGGAAAACATCCCTTTCAGCAGTGCACAAAGACACCAACAAATTTTCTTAAGAATTTTTGTGATTTAAAATCCCTGTCCTTATCAAAAGACACACAGGACTTTATTGAATTTTAAAATTATGCAAAGCAATAAATGAGAAAAACAAAGTTTTCAGATATGACTTATTTTAAAAAGTAATCTGCATCAGTTCATGCATAATTAGTTTGAAACGCTCTCTTACTTTTGTTTTTTATCTGTCCCGAAATCGGAGTGTGTATGGAACTTTTCGAAGTCTTAGCCTAATGTGTTCCCATAATTTGAAATATATATTGTATGAATTGTTGTCCGGGCAAGGGCAAAGATTTAACTTGATTAGTTTCGAAGGCTCCAAGCGATATGATTATTTGATTCATATAAAAATCTATTTATCGTTTTTTTTATTATTTTAGAATGAGGTTGTGAGTATCTTTCTTTTCCAGCGATTTTAACTGTGTTTTTTTTAATTCACTTTATATTATGTGTTTTTAATCGGTGTGTTAGTTATCTTTCCAATGATGTGGATACTAGCTGCAAAGTCCGTTGAGATAAGAGTAAACGGGCTCTAGAAATCACTTATTGCTGTTCAAGTGCTTATTATTTTCTGCGGAGTAATTGAAAATAATGAGTTCTCATTAAAAGATACTCTAGATATGCTTAATTAATTGTTCATGAATATTTACAATTCAAAATACTCAGAGAATGTAAGTCAATCAATAAATCTCACAATTCAAAAATATATCTCGAAACTTATTGAAATACATATCGAATACATATTGAAAATTTAATAATCCCATTTTCCATCTAGTGTACGTTTTTACTACATTTCTTACAGAAACAATGAAGTTCAGTCACTAAATGAAAGTAAATACTCACAGTAATGCAAAGTTTCATGAAAATATACCTAGCCGTTTGGACCGAGTACGGGAACACAAATACAGACAGACATCAAAGTGGAAACTACTGATTTTACGTTAGAATGACCCAAAACGGGTATCCTGAAATGGGGTGAAAGTATTCAATGTACAAATACTCCATTCTTATTTATCAAGACGACGATGACAATGTGTCGTTTTTAACGATTCTTTATCTTCTTGATCGGCAACTTCATTTCCATAAATTCGTGGACTTTAGTGAACTTTTTGTAAAGTGACTTTTAACCTCAAGAAGTTGTAGATTTTTTCCTAGAAGTATCCATTATGAATTCTTTTATTTCTTATTAAGCTTACATTCTTTATCAAGGTTCTAATTAAATCAAGGCTTTTTACGAGACACTTGGTTCAAGTTCATCGCGGGTTTATTCTCGTTGAATTATCTCGTCATTAGAAAAACTGAAAGGATCTAGATGGACGAGATATCTCGTCATTCGAAGAAAACTAACCAAATCTGGATCTCGTCAGCATAAAAAAAAATTGGCAATATCTTGATGATGAGGTATCTCGTCATTAGTAAGAATGGTCAGATCTTGATGGACAAGATATCTCGTCAAAATCACTTGGAGGGTTGAATCAGGCACACTTTATTCACGTCAAAATTTTTTTAGTTTCATCTTTTTAATGTTTTCGAAATACTCGCTGGAACGAAATCTTAATTTTTCAGAAAATAGTTTTAACGTTGTCTTTAGATTTTTTCGAAAAGTTTGCGGCACGACCCCCTTATTTTTTCGAAAAAATATTTCTAAACAATAAAACATCGAAATCGCCTTTGTATATACTATACATTTAACCATAATTTTGATGCAAGTACAAAATAGTTTTCTTTTGCTACTGGGTTCAGTTGCTTTAGCACACTTTCCATAACACATTGCTTTCAGCCATATACCCCAGACACTTATTCCCGTCAAAAACAATTTTATTTGATTTAAAAGCTTTAAATAATCCAGAACCCTCTTTATTATATATGCCACCAAGTATCGTTCTGCTTACTTACCCTAATGCTCTTCCCAACGGAGACATTTACAGATCATAATCCTCACAATGGAAAAAACACTCCAACTACGTCTCACTGAGAAAACTATCAAGCATGCCTTGTAAATCCTATAACTGCAGTTTGTGAGCCTGATATTGGATCCAGACAGGAAATGTCTCCCCAATGAGCAATTCAAATGGGCATTCCAACAAGGCAAACAATTCCGTGTGCTTTTGATAGAGCCAGTTGAATCCAACGAGGCAATTCAAATAGATCATACCGTGTGGGGAAACACGCAAAACTTCTCATTTCCAGTCTGATGAATATCCATCCACTCCAGTAGTTAAAAGATATGCAGCTCATGACAAAAATGCGGTATGATGTAATGCAAAAATGATTCCGAATGGAAGGTAAAGCTTTTTTGTATATCAGTATGAACTATCAATAATCAGACTTGATCTAAGTGAGTGATTGTCTATTTCATTCTACTGAATATCTATTCACTCCAGTAGTTAAATGACGTGCAGCTCATGCAGAAAAATGCGTTATGATGTTACGCAAGCATGATTCTGAATTGAAGGAAAAGATTTAGTGGATATCAATGTGGTAATGGTAATTAATTAACGTCGCACTAGAGCAACACAACTGGCTATTGACGACGGTCCGGGATCAATCGCGAAGGGAAAGATCCGAGGACAACACCACGGAATTTTGAACCACGGTCAGATGACGAAGGATATCAATGTGGACTACCAGTGGTCAGAATTCATATAAGTGAACTGAAATTGTCTATTTCAGTCTGATGAATATCCATTCACTCCAGTAGTTCACACATGCAGCTCATGCTGGAAAATGCAGTATGAGAAATGCAGACATAATTCCGAATTGAAGGGAAAGCTTTTGTGAATTTCAATGTGGACTAATGATCAGACTTCATCCGTGAACTGAAATTGTCTATTTCAATCTTCAGAAAAATGATGATATTATGCAAACATGATTCTGAATTCAAGTGAAAACTTTTAAGGATATCTATATGGACTACCAATGGTCAGACTTCACACAATTAAACTGAAATTGTCTAGGCTCATATCTAGAGACAAATGGAACTAGCCTACAGATGCGGGAAAAAAATCGAAATCGAACCACCTCTTCATTCGCTTATCATTCATAAAAGAGCACATTCAAAGGGACTATTTGATAGTAAATAACGTCTTCTACACACATGTCCGAAAATTAAGGACACTTAAAATTACTTACACTGCAATCCCAGATGAACCCGTGTAGTTTCGCTGCCCCGAAGTAACTCAAACGACAAATGAATATTCCACAATCTATGTGGAATGAAATAAGAACACACATAGTATATACGTGTGCCTTTTTTGTAGGTTTTAGTTATTGCGAAAGAAAGAAAACTGTTTTGTTCTGTTAAACGCAACCTAATATAGATTGTTCTGACATCTGATCCTATGCAGGCCTCACAACGTGCTGACATGCTTTCCACAATTATGTCTAAGAGTTCCTGTGACAAGGAATACCATTCGAGCACAAGAGCAGGTCTTTGCTCTTGTACGTACTGGTGTTGTGCAGGCTGCAATGCAGACCTTACTTGGTACGAATCCAGTATTCTTAATGTTTTGGCCGCTATAGCCCAGTTGGAAGAGTCGCGGATTTGCAACCGGAGTTTGAACTCGATTCAACTAAAGACTCGTGTAGGTGGATTCACGTTAAATCTGTCGTGGCCATGACGAAATTTTTTTCACATTGACAAGGTGTGAAAGTTTGGAAAGTGGGGTGCCGGCTCAGGTATTGTCCGCGTCACTGACATTGATTCAAAATTACGAGGTGTTGTTCTTAGATCTTTCCATTCGGGATTGGTCCCGTACCGTGGCCAATAACCCGTTGTGTTGCTCCAGTGTGATGTTAATTCAACTAGCAACCTTAATTGCTGGGCATGTGTGAATAAACACATATGCATACGATTTGTTTTAGATACTTTTTTCATATCAAATTGCGCACAAACTTCATAATTTCCACCCAAGTCTGAAGTCACATTTCGAAGCTACATACAAATTTAACATTGAATACTAAGTTTCAAGGCATTTGGTCCAGCCGTTTCTGGATTATGAATACGAAGAATTTTGAGCTCCTAATGTTCAAGTTTAATAAAATATTAAATTCTTATAAGCTAATTTTAATAAGCTAAATAAGCTTCCCCCAGACTTTATTCATACCTTCCGAAATAATCTTCCGACAAAGCAAATTTTTTTATTAAGTTAATAAAATCCCAAAGAAAATTCACGTAGAATCTATTTTTACTTTAATTTTTAATATGAAACCTTAATTATGAAATAAGCGTTAACATAATAATTAATGAACATTAATTTGAAATTTAAATGTTTAATAATTAATGAACATTAATTATGAAATTAATTTTTGAAAGATTAGAATAGCAATCGTCATATACTTCATGTTATTATATTCAGATGGGAGTTTTATTTTACTATATAAATCTTCATATCCCTATCGGTAGATTTTTACTGTACAGAAATTGAATGTTCTTTTAGTCACTTTAGCACAAAGAAATGATTAACTTCTAGTAGGAGGAAAGAACTGAAATTTTGCATACTCGTATAAAGTCCTGAATCGATTTCCGTCAAAATATATATAAAGGTTTATATTCATATCTTTTCCGCATTTTATTTATACTAAACTTTTATAGTTTCTGAATTTTATCTTCTAATTAGTATGTTATCGTGGTAACTTGAGCAGCATTTACGCATGATTCCCTGGTTGCTAAGGTCTACAAACTAGGCAATAAGGCAATCTGCAGTTCATCCATAAAATATGATGTAGTTGGAACATATTACGTTACTCAAATTCATCGTCAAACGGATAACAAAATGCAGTATGCTGTTAATTTACTAATTGATCCCTTAACTAGTTTACAAACTGATTCTATAAATGCATTTTTGATAGCAAAACTACAGTATGCTGTGAAACATGAGTGTTAAATTTCAAAAGGCAGAATGAATTTAGAAACGATACTAAATGTCTAAATGTTGTAAATGGGTATTTCATCACAAGTGATCTCAAAGTAATTACAATATCTGCGTTAATTAATAGTGCAGATTAATAAATTAATCCGTTGAATAAATAACTATAAACTAACTCTGCGAGTTGTAGGTGAAATAGGTTTGATTTCTGTAAATTACTCTGGGTATATTTCTCTCTTCTGTGTCAGTTAAACGTTTTTTACGTATGAATGTTACTTGACGTCGTCTGTTATTTCGTTTGTCACAGTTTGGCCAAACATAGATGTTTAACATAGAACCCAACCAACCATCGCCAACTCTTCGTATCCAACCACACATAAAGACTATTAGAATTAAGTTCGGATACATAACTCTGCCTAAACTAAATTTTGGAGACTTACCCAGCATGCATATTGAATTAACTTGTAAAGGAAATTTATTCAGCATAAAATAGATAGAAAGAAAAACAAAACAATGCCGAAACTACATCTCGTTAGCATTGTTCTTAAGTTTAAGTATTTAAAGGATTGTTATCGTTCCGTAAATGAGAAGGTTAAAGTATCCGACAAATTAATTCATGTAGAAAACTAGAGTTCATTGAGACAATACTTGTTTTAAAAGTGATCAGTGACAATTTTATGCTCAGTACTTTAAAATAATATTACTTTCTATGCTTTTATTTAGCAGCCAATTTTCAATCTATTTGAACATTAGACTAAAGGTAGATAGGTAGATATTTAATTAACGTCGCGCTGGAGGGCACTACAACGGTCCATGATCAAATCCTAATCCGAGAACAATATCACGTAATTTCGAACCATGGTCAGATGACGAGGTCAAACTTGATCTGGCACCCATTCTTCAAACTTCCACACCACGCCACCGTGAGGACATTTGAGGCCACCACAGATTTAATTCCAGTCCCCTTTGTACACGACGGTCTTTGGTTGGATTCGAACTCGCAACACTCCGGTTGCTAATCGTTAATCTTCCAACCGGGCAACCGATGCCCTTAGACTTAAGGTATATGAAAAATAGAATTTACGTCACATTAGACCTACACAACGGTCTATCGACGACGGTCCGAGATCAATTCTGAAGGGAAAGAACCGAGATCAACCACAATGACGAAGAAGATTAGACTAAAGAGAAACGTCTATTTGTAAACTCGTATTCAATGATAGATTTTCTGTAAAGTTAATATAGAGCTAGTAATTTGTTTGCTTTAGTACTTTGTGGAATAATTAATCATGCATGTTACTCAAACGTAGCATCTCACTTATGACAAGGATTTTCAATGTAAATAAATAAACCAGACGAAATGTAAAGATTTTACTTCCGCAACCCAAATCTTCTCGCATTATACGTATCAGGGATACCTTAAAATGTAACTAAAAGCCGTTTTGGCAATGTTCGTTTGTCATTTAATTTGATTGGCGTTGACCAATCAACTACTATGTGTCAATTCGGAATTCATTCTCTGTAATAAAAAAATTAGCGAAGTTCTATATAGACTAACGAAGTGACGTCATGTTTGGATTACGTACAGAAAACAAGTTCCGTCGCACCTACACCGCTTGACAGAAAATGCCTATCGCTTTAAAAATTAACGCCAAACATCACCAAAACGACAATAAATTCAATTAGCTCTTAACTTCTCCGGTAGTTTATGTTTACATTGAAAAACCCTCTCACATGAACTGGAAAAGGGTTTAATCACAATTTTATCGACTCACATTTGCTCTAAAACAATCTCGGTCTAAAAAATTTGAATATTTTAATTTTCTAACACTGTAAACAACTTTACCTTACATAAACGATACTCACACGACATCAAAACCTTATGTTCAATTTTTTGCCTCACTTAAACGCCATTTTAATTTCGAAATATTCGCTGTTAACATAACACATTTCCCCTTAAAAAAAACCTCAATTCATTCAACGCAACGCGTTTTTTATAATCTAACACCGCATAAAAAACGAATAACCATCACATTAAAAAAAGACGGGAAAACATTTTTTCCCTTCTCTCTCCGAAAACAGGCCGTTCGATCGTCTGCTGCCAAAAATAATGGTCTCGCCGTGGTTTCGTAAATTATCGTTTGCCACCGTGATTAAACAATCATTAGCTGGAAAGCGCAGCTGCAAAATTCAGAGATTTGAACCTCTACATGGGAAGCGTTCTGTAAGCTATTCTTGGCTTCTCTCTGCATTAGAAATAATAATAAATAAACGTGCAGAACCAAAAAAGAAGTGATGAATGAAAAAAGAATTCAACAGATGGTGTTGAGGTATTGGATGTCTTTTGATGAATATTTGATTGTTATTTCTAGGCTTCTTGAATAGGATTTGACGAATGCTTTCGGTTTTCACTCCCCTTGAACTTGGTATAATTTACGAGTGGGCTTGGCAGAAGGAAAAGATAAATAAATCGAGTTTGGGAAATAGACATCCGTTATCGCTTGTCAATGGTAAAGGGGTGAAAATGCAATAATTTCGAGGAAGAAATATTGTTTAGTGCACAAGAAAATTGGTGGAATAGATTTCCGTGTTATTGCTTGAGGTGTTTTGGAATTCCAAAAGAAACAAATACTTATCGTCTTCCTTTACTTTGGGGCCTCATGACGTAATGAATATGCCCACTGCTCAAACAACCTGCGAGTTGTAGGAGGGGGAGGCTCGATTCCTGCCAAGTTCGATTTCTTCTTGGCTGCTCTTCTGTGTTAGCAAAACTTTCCTTGTGTATATGATCATTATTTGTTGTCTGTCTTGTGTTTCTCGCAGCGTGGCCAAATATGACCCTTGTGCCATAAACAATCCCAATCCAATCTAATCCTTTACCTTGGCCTTCAGGTCAGAAAATGAGTATAGTGTTGCCAAAATGACTAAGGAAACCATTATATAATAAAAATAAATTATCCAGAATCAGTAGGTAGTGTAACGGCAGCTAGGGAAACGATCATCACGACAACGTGGGAAAATGGAAAATCTTGTTGACTCAGGTGTCGAGAGGAAAAGCCCACACTCCATAACGACCACCCGAAAACATCTTAATGATTTCTTAACGACAGCCAGCCAGCAGGGGTCGGAAATCGCTGTGGTTTCAAAACAAAGGGCAGGCGCCTTTCTGTCGCTCTCTTCGACATTTCGAGACCAAGAAGATTGATATAAATGATGATGAGTTTCCGGCAGGGTTTGATGGACCCTTTCAAGTCCGCCGAAGTCTGTCGTAAAAGTTGAGGGGAAAGACCAACGTGAGACAGCCAATCAAGAACGTGAGAAATCTTCAACACCCAATCCAGCACCGACTAAAAGGCGGACCAGAAACGAAAAGGAGGAGTCGATAAGCACCCAACAGATAGAGTTTTTGGAGATATCATCAGAGAGGAGAGAGATCAAGAGAGAGAGATCACGAGAGGAAAGACGAGAGGAGAGACGGAGAGGATCACAGAGGATCAGAGAGCTTGGAGAGAAGCGGTCAACAGAGACCGTTTTTGGAGCTTGAAGTGAATATCCTTTCACTGTTGTGCATTTATCCCACCTTGGGATCCTATACTCGCCGGAGTATTTTAGTGAGAAAGGCTCGACCGTAGCCGTAAAGGATAACCCTCCTAGAGATCCGTGTAACTGTTCATCCTAGTAGTGATCCTGTCCAGAAAGACTGAGATTTCCTGCTTTGGAACTCTGTACTCACTCGAGTAATTTTGTGTTGAGAATAGGCTCACCCGTAGCCGTGCGTTAGATTTCCCCGAGCGAAATTGTGAGGCTCGCCAGCAGCCCTAAGCGCCTCGATAGAACTTTGGACCTTCCAAGGAACTAATATTAATGAACTTTACATTCATTTTCCGACTTTTTGTACAAATTGTAAAATAAACCAATTTAGTCCAGAATCGGATATTTTCAATGGTAACTAGTCTAGCTACCCGTGAATCAAGACGTTACAGTAGTTTAAATTTCATTATAATAACGCTGAGGTAAAGTGTGCAAACTCACTTGGGCATAAATGTCATATTTTGGAAAAACAACGATTAAAATATATAAATTACTTTTATTTATTTGCAAATATTACCCTTTTTGACAGAACTAACACACTTTCTACGTATTTATCTGTTAGATATAGAGATACAAACATCTCTCTCCAAAGCATTTATATTTTTCCTAACACTGCAAATATAGATGTTTTTCACGTGAAAAATGTATATCATCGGTTACAGTACATATTATATTTATTCAATTGTTGTTTCTCTGCAGAAAATATCCATTTAAAGAGAAATATATATATATAT
The DNA here is from genome assembly GCA_933210815.1 of Meta bourneti. Taxonomy (NCBI): domain Eukaryota; kingdom Metazoa; phylum Arthropoda; class Arachnida; order Araneae; family Tetragnathidae; genus Meta; species Meta bourneti. Next base: position 53,923,869 of record OW119930.1, on the reverse strand, counting down.
ATATATGGTCCAAAAAATGCATCAAAAAACACACAAATAGTTAGATAAGAGATAAAACAAAACACTTCATTTTTTTGTTAATTTTTGTTTGTTAATCAATTGCTGAGCTTCAAAGTAATGAATCTGAGATGATTTCGCAATTCATAGGATTGTACACCTGAAGATTTATAATTCTTAAAATAAATGTCTCTCAAAATCGTTATCTGCATTCTTTTAATATCTATGATATGGCAGTCGTACAAAAAGGATACAAAATTACAGATCCATATTCAAATCCCGATCTAACATACACATTACATAACATAAAATAATTTTAAGGTAATATTCACCAACAAGAATACAAACAGAACATTCGAGTACTTTAAAATCACCTAATTATCATAATATATGATGTCCACCATATAAGTGTCTATTTAATTTTGAAAAAAAAAATTAAAAATACATTTCTACAAATATTAACATTATTATCACAACGAATCATAACCGATTTGCTTTATAAATAAATTCACTTCTATTTTCACTTTTACATCTTCTAAGGATCCATTTGCTCAGTTTAATTAATTGATTACGACCTCTTATTTGTTTTATATTTTTTCAAATTCCAAATTAATTACGAATATTTACTTACACATCTACAGCGATCGTTATACCAAATTCTCTCTCGTGAAAGCAGAATTTTCTTTGTATTTAATTTTTATATTGTCGAGTAGAATTTGTTAAAAATTCGAAAAAAAGAAAATTTAAACGTTTATTTGGAGAAAATAGAAAGCAAAGCACAGCAAAGCATAACAGAAGGAGGAAGATTGATAAATGAATAATAATCAGTGTTATATAGTATAATAAACATCGTTTGATGTTTTATGATTGGTTACAAGAAACTTCTATAAATTTCTATGATGCCATTACCAAAAATTTAAAATAAAATATTTAAATTTAAATGAAAAAAAGGTTAGGGTAAAATATCATCTGCCATCAGTCTATGGTATTTTTGAACCTGGAACTCTTTTTGTTTTCTTCCAGTTATTTATTGTTAGCACGTGGTAATATTTATTATGTAACCAATTAATTGCTCTAGAATGAGATAAACATAGAGTAAATAGCTACGGAGATAAGTATCCATGTATCTTCATATAACAAATGTTAAAAATCACCTTGAAAGAAATAATTGAAATCGAGAATTATTTTTGAAAGAAATCAATCAGTTTTCCAATTTACGATCGCAAATTGCTTTCCATTAAGCCTGGACAATTTGTTTGGCAGTCCCGAAGCTTTTAAGAATTTTATCAATTTTCTTTGAAAATTAAAATTTTTAGTTTTTAAATTTTATATTGATTGTATGTTTTCTTCTTTGTACTTTTTCATGAGATTGTATTTGTGTGCTATTTTCTATCGTCATATAAATAGATTTGTTCTGTGTCACTATTTTTGGAATTTAAATAACTTGTAACACTTGTGTCTCAGTGGGTTTGCCCATTACGCTTGTAACCTTCATTACGCTAGCAGGTTCGATTCCTGTAACCACACTAGGTGTACTTCTCTTCAATGTGTCAGTAAAACTGTCCTTGTATGTCCATTGCTTGAAGGTGCTTGGTGTTTGGCACAGCATGGCCAAATATGGCACTTGCGCATTAAAACCCAACCAACCCGAAACATTTTTATTTAACACACTTTATTTATATTCGCTATCCATTTCCCAATCCAGTTCTCAGGCATAGACTCATTAATTTAATGCTATTACTTTCTTCTATCAGAAGCATGTGACCCAACCACTGTATTTGATGATTCAGCACCTTTCATGCTCTCTGCTTACCGCTTCGCATATAATTTTCTCTCTTAATTTAAGCCCCACACCCGCTCGGCCATCTGATCCCTGGGTTCTCTTCTCGTAATTAATTTTCATAATGTCGCTATGACGTCTTAATAAATCCCCTTTCTTAAGTCGTAACCACAAGGTCTGCCCCTGCTTCGCTTTAATATAACATAATATACATTTATTTCATGTTAAATACGCGCTATGCACAATTTAATTCTTGTTAAATACACACAATAAACCATTTAACTCGTGTATAAATAAATACGTACAAAATAATTCTTGTTTAAAGCACAAAAGCATGGCAAATAAATGCCTAATAAATCTATCCTTAGAAAAGATGCGAGAAGCGACAAAAAATAGAAGTTAATTTAGAATGCAAAACATGTGTACATACGGGGCGATAATGTTACTATCGAAACATGATTTGTGTGAACTTTGTAGAGATTGTTGATAGATTTGAAAGAAGTTTTCTAAAACAAGACAAAGCGCTCAAATAGTGGAAAAGTACTTTACAGATAACTGACGTATTCTGATGTTTAATGAATTTGATTTAACTGATAAGAAAATTGAAGAAGTTATTAAAAATTATAATGTTAAGGAATAAGCATGTAGCTAAAGTTTTGCCTCCATATTCCTCTAGGAATCAGCAATGCCGTTTCTGAATATGTGGCCAGATCGTCCACTACAAGCAAAAATATCTAAAAGTGTGTTTTGAAAGTGAGCTTCTATGTTAAGTTGTATTTGCTGAATCGATTAATGAGTAAAAAATCAGGAATATGTTTTGCTAGACGATATTTATTCAAAAGTAAAACTTCTGATTTATAATTTTATTGGATAATAATAATTCCTTTAAAAGTACAAATTTGATATATTTACAAGCGATTTTTATTAATGTTTTAATTTTCTTAGTTTCAGAATTTATTTCGTGTATTTATCTATATTTATATTCGTATGTCAATGTGGCAACTAAAAGGAGATAAAAACAATGAATGAACAGATGTTTCACAAAAATATCGGTATGAAAGGATTCTTGGAATTTGTTGATAGAATATCGGTATGAAAGGATTCTTGGAATTTGTTAATAGAATATTGTTACGTTTAAGTAAAATTATTAACTTTTACCTTGCTTTCCTGTTCTTCTATTGCCAAAGAGAATATATGCACTCAAGAACTTACAACTTTTTATTTCCTAAATGAAGGTAGAATATCTATAGATATCCTTACCTTTAGGCTCTGTTCATATCTTACTCTCACTGTTTAATGAAATTCTATAGTCTAATTAGAGAAGGCAATGAGAGAGAAATCTAGGAGATAGAAATTGACTCAGAAAAAAGATGAGTCAACCCGAAAATAGGTTTAGTGGTAAAAAATTTTGGTTCGCCTTTGAACAAGAGAATGAAATGCAATTTAAGTAGGTTTTCAGAAGCTAATGGGGTGGTAACATTATTGTGTGAACTTTTAAACTTGCACTTCATTGTAAATAAGAATTACTGCCGGTAACAGTACATTTGAAAAGTGTAAGCAGAAAAATGTAAGTTTATATTTTTGACTAATTTAATTTAATCTGGACTTACGAAATAGACACATCGATGCTTATGTTCACTATAAATGGATTTAAATAAAGTATGAAATGTGACGACACTACAACCAATACATCTGCTATTAAATAAATAAATATCAGCTAAAATTTATTGCCCAATATAAAGCAGTATTGGAGAATTATTCCAAGCATTCTACAAAAACTACGCATTTTCATGATTAAAGACGCTCTCGGCAGAAATACCAGTCGAAAGTTGCCGAAACTAACACTAAAAAAATAACATGACAGCCTCAGTATCAGCAGAAAAGTTATGCCAAGAATTTCCCAGAATTCCTTGTATCGCAGACAAAGAAAACAACCTTACACCATCTCAGCTTTCCCCACGGTGGAAACTGGACACGATCATTTGTGGCAAAAATAGAACAGAAAAAAATCGATAGATCCTTAAAGAACAGGGAGGAAAAAAATATTCGAACCGATAATAAACGGAGAAAAAAATTCCAAGCGCGCGAAAATTTTTCCGAGTATTAAATTTTTCTATTCCTCCTTCGAAAAGAACGTTATTCACAACAAAGAATCTTTCGAAGATATGGAAAGGAGGGGTGGTGGTGGAAGGTTCGAACGAAAATTTAGAAAAAAATGTGAATTCGACCGAAGGTATCGGTATAAAAACTCGCGGTGTATCTATACGCGATAAGAATAAAATAAAACACCTTTTAAAAGAAAAAAGGAACTCTTGGAAAGCCAATGAGAATTTGATGAGGGAAAAGAACACCGTTTCGAATTTCGATGACTTCCAGAAAACCAAAAAGAACTTCCTCCCCAACAGCAAAAACTCTGTGGATTTGGGAGATAGTGGAAGTTTTCAGGGATAAACTAGAAGCTAGCTATATTAGGAGAAATTGGCAGTCTAAAGTGAGAAACTGGCAGGACTTAAAAATAATAAGTCCTCCAGAATTTCCGCTCCATAGAAAAAGTTGTGAATTTAGTTTTGGAAATTCATCGCTTAGTTTGTAAAATATATATACTATTTCAATATCAAGTTTCAGAACGATAGATTTAGAGTTTGGAGTTCAAAATTTTCACAAATTATTTGGAATCTTTTAAAATTAGAATGACAGTAAAGTTTATACTTGTCAATCCCAGTATTTTTCTGTGAAATTTTAAGTTGTAAGAATTATATACATGCCGCCTACCTGGTATTGTCATAGCGTTTGTCTGCCTCCCAGTAAGTCCCGAGTTAGAATACCGGTTTGTAAGCACATGGATATAGGTGATTGTCACTGTTAGGAGCAAAGGCGATTTACCCACTCTGTTTCGCCCTCACAAATTGCCGCCAAATTTCCCTTTGTAGTTCCGAAAGCCAAAGAAGTCAGTGATTGAGCATTAAAAAGGAAGTCTACACATATATACTATATAGTAGTAGGCATAAAATTTCTCCCTATGGATTTGGTGGGTATTTGGTACAGTTTGGACACTATTTACCACCACAATTGGCATTAAAATTCTACCACTCTAATAATACATTTTATCACAATTTAACCCTAAAGCGTTTTTTGACGAGATATCGCTTTCATTAAGATCTGACCAATTTTGATAGTGACGATATATCTCATCATCAAGATGCTGTCGATTTTTGATGAGGACGAGATCAAAAACTGATAAGTTTTCTTCTAACGACGAAATATTTCGTCATCAAGATATAATCAGTTTTGCTAATGACGTGATACCTCGCCGAGACAACCACCAGGAGGGATAATAACATTAATATTACTCTGCCTCCATCCTCCAAGATTGCTAAACCAAATTTCAAACTACTTTCCTGCGTTAATGATACGTACACTTGTAGTCAACTTGTTTATATTTTATTTTTTATAATATTTTGAATGGAAAAAATTAAAATTTGCAAATTATGTAAATCATTTTTGGTTTTATACGAATTATATTTTCGCTCACGTTGCAACTTTTTGCTACTATAAGTGTACTTGCCAAGATGAGTATTTATTCTTAATTTAGGCTTACCAGCAGTCGATTCATCCATTATTTATTTATATATGTTATGATTTTGTTTATTAGTTTTCAAAACTTATGAATCTGTCTCATTAATATAATCATTACCATCCAGATAACTACCCCAAAGTTACACCTAAACTGAAATTGGTGACACGGGAGTGATTGTTTTTAGATGGTGGTGATTACCCGAAAGTATTACGTAACAGCGAAGTAGGCTGTTAAAGTAGAATTCTGGTAATGGTATTTGTATATATCAACTCTTGGTTTGACACTATTCATCTTTTGCTACACGAGGGCTAAATAGACTGGTATCTACGGCCTAAAGCGAATTCCGAACATCGATATACAGAGCGGGATTCTAACCCAGAGCTTATTCAACTTAGGATAAGAGAACGCACATCACTTACCAGTTATTTCTCGTATTTTTATTTCTTGCCATCTTGCATTGTTTAGTTTTTATCTTGGTCTCTTCAGATTGCTATGACAACGTACGATGCAGTCACAAGTAATATGAAGTATCATTTTGGTCAATTATTTAATTCGTAGCCGCCGTATCTTAGTGGGTTTATACACTCCGCTAGCAACCTGCGAGTTCTAGAATGGCAGGCACGATTACTGTAACTTAACCTGGATGTATTTCCCTTTTCTTTGTCAGCAAACCTCCCATGTGTGTGCATGTTCATTACTTCACGTTGTGTTTGACGCAACTTGGTTAAATGCGGCCCATGCGCCATAAAACTCAATCAAATATTAATTAATTCCTGACTTCATTTTGACTTATTTTAACAAATAAATTAAAGACTGTGCCCTTAATTCTTCCCCATTTATCTCGTAATTTTGAAAGTAACATATATCCTATATTTCAGTTTTCTGTTTAAAATATATATACCATAAAATAGTCTTGTAAAACAATTATGAAATTTCCCCTTATTTCATTTGCTGCAAACTATGTTTCAGTAAAACGATTCCTCATATATCTTGACACATACGACTGACCTGCGATCCTATTTAGTCCGGAATGAGGGCTTTATTAGGTACATATGATCAGCCTGGTTGTTAAAGCTAATCTGGTGCGCCGACTGTTTGTTGTGAATTATAGATTATCGTATATAATGTCAATGATATATGTGGCTTGGTATTGAGAGCTCATGCTACAGGATAATAGAAGGGGAATATTTACAGGAATTGAATATCTAGAAGTATTTATTCCCTGATTTGGTTGGTATTTCTCAGAATTTACCAACCGTCATTCCTTGCAATGTGTTTACTATGCACTTAGCATAGGTAATTCCATATTGCCAAACTCATTTTGCATAGATCTTTAACCCTCCAAGTGGTTTCGACCAAGGCCATTCTAGATAAGGGAACAGGCCTGATACAACCATTTGTGATGTCACGAGCGAGATCGGTAGTTTCAGTTCACTGTTTGTTTATTAATGTTAAAGACGGGAAGTTTCTTTTACGTTCTATTACTTTTACTTTGCTCTTTGATCGGAAAATTGTTTCGTCTTTCTGAATTTTAAAGATACAAATGAGGGAATTTGAAATAAAAAAATAATAAATGCCATAAAAAGCGTTTAAAAACAAATTCGTTGATCATGAAAAATTCCATGAGGTTTGTACAGTCAGGTCCCAAGGAACTTGAAGACATCGACGGGCCGCGGTGGCCCGGTTGGAAGAGTAACGGACTAGCAACCGAAGGGTTGCGAGTTCGAATCCAGCCAAACACCGTCGTGTACAAAGGGGGCTGGTGCACGTTAAATCTGTCGTGGCCTCAAATGTCCTCACGTTGGCGTGGTGTGGAAGTTTGGAGAGTGGGGTGCCAGCTCAGGTGTTGCCTCGTCATCTGACCGTGGTTCAAAATTACGTGGTGTTGTCCTCGGATCTTTCCCTTTGGGATTGATCCCGGACCGTCACCAATAGCCCGTTGTGTTGCTCCAGTGTGACGTTAATTGAAATAACAATAACAATAACAATAACAATGAAGACATCGACAGAGGGCAATTTGTGTGCGACCCCTCGGAAGGGTACCGAAGAACAAAAGGGGGTTTAGAGAAGGAGGAATGCCATTCCGATTGATCTACTAGTCCAATAATAACGTCAGTCAAAGAATTCTTGATACGAACAGTTCGGAATGAAAACACAAATTCTGAACACCAAGAAGGCTTGTTTTAAAGTCAGTCTGCAATATAACCAACCTGTAATGGATAACCGACCTATAATGGATAACCAACCTGTAAATAAACTTAACGTTCATTAATCAGTTTTTGTTTAATTGACCTCTTAATCAATGAATCTTTCAAAAAACGAGCACATTTGAAGGAGGTAGAGAAAAAAATGGATTAAGTTGACAAGATTATGGTATGATTTTGCTTTGAATATATTTTTATTTGTATCATTTTTATACCATTTATTAACAATGCACTGTTACATTCTGAACTAACACATTCCAATAATTTCATAATATAACTTTGTTTTAAAACGCAAAAGAATATATTTTGAATGAAAGCTCTGTCCCGTTACATGAAGTATTATCAGCAAAAAGTATTACTTATTTAAAGTTTTTAATTTTTTATCTTCTTTCTTACTGGACTACTTAGTTTTAAATGTATCATTTCTAACTTTACTGTAATTGTTTAAGAGTATATTTACTATTATTGAAAGACAATTTATTTTGAGTGATTTTTTTTGCAATCCTCAAGAGAATACTTCAAGAAAAGTGGAACTAGAACTAAAATAACGTCTTTCTTCGATTATATTGGTCAGTAAGCTTTTCTGGTTCAATCATTTAAGGAATTCATCCTCAAATTGCTGGGAAATACATGTCTAGAAAATTTCCAATGTTATTGTGACAATATTTATCGTAAATGGAGTTGGCCAAAATAAACCTCCTCTATCTAAATAATCGAAAGTATTACCATTAAATTCTATTCCTAAAGATTTATTTACGTAGAGAATATTTGTGCATCCTGAGAAGTAAATATTTCTGACAACCTTTTTAGCGATGTAACAAGAAATATAAATTATTACTCTCATATTATTTTGAGAAAATTGAATACCATTAGTCACAGCAAGTATTTCGTCCAAATAAATACTATCAAAACAAATTTGTGTCATATTCTATCTCAAAATTATGCTGATCAGAAATGGACTTCAATAAAAATATGCCACGTTTAGATGAATTCAGTTTTAAAAGACTAATCAATTTTAGTTTTCTTTCGGATTCTAATATTTCAGTTAAATATACGTTATAATTAGAGCCACTCATTTGCCAGTATTGGACAAATCTAGCTTCTAAATTGTCAGTCTAAAAATTTCCTAATAGAACATACTTAAAGTTTAGTTTTGAAATAAATATGTAGACAGCTCAATCAGAGTAATAGTGGTATGTTCCCATGCAAAAAAAAAAGGTTTCATTGGAAAGTTTACCTTTTCGCTTATTGGTCCTGTTTCCTGGGCCATTCGTCCTATTCGGCCATTATCCCACCTTTGGAGCCAAAGAATAAAACTTTGCAAGTATCGCAGTTTTTCGTCAGCTACAGATACAATTGGCGTGAAATTTCTGTTTTGTTTTGTTGGAAAGTTCACGTTAACAATATTCCACCATTTTGATATTATGTCAATGAAATTTTTTATTCCCAAAACCAGTTTGATTTTCTACACTTTCTATTTTTAATGTTACCGAAAATTTATCATCAAACAATTTCAGTGCATTCGACACATTTTGCCTCTCCAAAGATGTCGGAAACAGAACGTTTCGAGAAAGTGAAGTTTTAAAACATATTCAGAAAGACAGCAACTTCCTTAAGTGAAACAAGCTAGCATAATGTTTTCATCCACTTCTTCAAAGGATGGTATGATGAAAGTTTGCTTGATTTCAGTTTGATTTAGCCAGTTGTTCCTAATGCACTTAAGAACATGAACAGTATCAAACAAAATGAAAAACGTTTCCCTAAAATAATCATTATCAATTTAAGGCCTCAATTTCCCACCACATAAAATTTCAAACATTTTTCTATTTATTCTATGGTCATCGGAAATTAAGTTCATCGACAACATAACAACAATCATGCACATGTTTTAAAACTTACAGTCAAATCTTTAAGGTGATCTGCTTTTAAATCTTTCACAGTAAACAGTGCAACTACATCTTTATTTTTTGATAAAATAGATGAAATTATGAAGGTATGTACTGTGGTAGCTTCTTTGCTATCAAAGTGAGAAAATCCCTCTAGTTTTCCACTTTTGTAGGTCAACATAGTAATTGGATTTACATCCTGGCACACTACATTTGCGACCCATCTGAAAATAATAAATAAAATGCTTCATACTTTCAAAAATTAACTACACATTTAAAATGAAATCGATAGTTTGTTGTAAATTATAATTTTCTGTTATGAATTAAAAATTAGGGTCTTTAATGGAGAAATTCATGATCATTTCTCGTTATTGCTTTACATCTTTTTTTGTTTAAACAGCAAATATTTGAAACCCCAGAGAATAATTATGCTGTTCTTGAAACAATAATGATAGCTTAAATGCTAAGCTTAACTATAGTCTGTATTTGAAACAATAATAATAGCTGAAATACTATCCAGCCAAGTATTTTTTAAATCTTACCTTAAAATTGGAAAAGTAATCTGTAGTCTGGCCCAATCTAATCGTACAAATGGAATAATTAATGTGCACCACGAGCAAAAAAAAACAACCACTTTTTACGGTTAGTAGTGATACTGACGACTGTCTTACAACACTTTCCCCGACCTCGGCTGTGACGTCAGGTCATGTGACCAGTGTTGAGGGTCAGGCCAGTACCCTTATCTAGAATGGCCTTGTTTCGACGAGATGTCTCGTCCATCAAGATCTGACCAATTTTACTAATGACGAGATACCTCCTCATCAAGATATTGACGATTTTTTTTTATGATGACGAGCTCAAGATGTGGTCATTTTTCTTCTAATGACGAGATATCTCGTCCATCAAGATCTGGTCAGTTTTGCCCTTGACGAGATATCTCGTCGAGACAACCACCAGGAGTGTTAAATACATTATGAATTAATCCTATAGAATAACAAACACAAATAGCGTTTCTTATATTTATTTTGCACCCCTATATTAAAATAACTTGAACTTATAATTTAAAATGTACTGAACACACATCCCACACTTATCTTGTTTCTCTTCAATTGTTCCATACTCATAGAAACTCTGGAACTGCATGAATGTTTTGCTGTAATAATTTTAAGCATGTTTTCTGAGATCATATCTAGCCATCGGATCTTTATCTAAATTATTTGTACATTTCAAATTCAATGTATTCAATTGAGTACTGTGCTAAAGAAAAAATATCACAACTGTACTTTTAATCCTCTGGTAGTTTATCTTCACGCCGAAAACTGACCTCTAGTGGCCAGTTTCCTGGTGCAAAAGCCTGTTCCATACTGTAACCAGTTCTGGTGAAGGGAGAACTATTTTTTTCTTCTTGGATTTAAAATAAAATTTTTTGGAAAGATTCTTCTGTTCCTTTCCTTAGAATTAGAACCCTTTGGAAAGATTCTACTGTTCCTTTTGGAATAAAATCCTTTGGAAAGATTCTACTGTTCCATTTGAAATAAAATCCTTTGGAAAGATTATATTGGCCGAGAATTGGAATTGATTGGTTAGAAGTCATAAACAGACTGGAGGTAACACAGAACTTTGGAGTTATGCTCGTGAACTTGTCAGAGGGTCAGAAAACGTTTCGAGGCAAATAAGGAAAAATATATCTACTTTCTCCTAAAAATATATCTATGTAACCCAAATCAAGACGCACCGTATTCGTCATTTGGCCTTGATGTCACAAATGACGGATACCTATTAATAGGATCAACTGAAACTGCGGACCGCCATTCTGTAACCAACTATTCAAATGCTTTCCAACAAAAAGCATATACAACGAAGTCATTAAAAGATTAGTTAACTTTAAAATTAACAAATGGTTTTCATTTTCTGAAATTATTAAGTACATAGTAGTTAGAACTTTTACAAAATAATGTACATTTTCGTGCATCTAATTGACGGTTCTTAAATGCGGCCTTAGTTGATTACAGCTAAATTAATGCGGACTTCCAACATGAAAAGGCTCCCCATCCCTGATCTAAACACTGAGTTAAAACAATAGTTCTTATATCTACTATCGGACCCAAGCACGTAGTTTCATTTTTGAACTGAAACTGGAAGTGATTGCACTAGACACCCATCCCCCTTCTCAATCAATTCTCAGACAATTTCTGTAATGGGATCATTTCCGACTTTCAAAGTGGGCCCTGATTGAATTTATAGCCAGTTTCAAAGCGCTGACAATCCAATAAACCGTGAAAAAGCATCGAACGTCCGACAATGATCCCCCACCTGAAAATAGCACCCAACACCCTATAATGATAACCGGATAGCTCCAAATATTCCAGCAGGCATCCAAGAAATGACATACAGACATCATAAATTCTTACCGAACCCACGCTTAAACTCCGACAGCCCACTTAACTGTTATCTAGAAAACGTTCCGAGGCAACTAAGGCAAAATAAATTGAAAATCGTATCCCTGGACCTTCCATTTTTCATCGGGGTTTGACGTGACTTGTCATAAAAGTTTTATCTCGGACTGAGATGCGATACCAATCTTGCTCTAGCGATCAGTTTGACATGATGTGTATCGTTTGGATGGGGGACTCTTTTTTGGCAGTCGCCCGATTAACTGTCACAAGTTGTGTCATTAAAAAGTCCGCTGCGTATTTATACTCGGGTATTTCTTTATCGAGGATTTTTTTTATAAGAAAACTTACCGAAATCGTGGGTATAAGAAATGGGCACGATCTACATCGTCCAATTTTAGTAAACGGTAGCAGCTGCTACAAGAAGAAAATTGAAGTAAAATATTTGCCGAATTTTATCTAGAGAAATCAACATTTCTAAAACTCCAACAATAAAATAAACTATGTTAAAGAAGCCATGCAGGAAAAACTGTTGCTGTTTTCTTTGCATACTGACATATACTGCTACGGGAGGAAATCGAACCATCTTTTTATATTTGCTTTGTCCAATTTTAGTAAACTGCAATAGTCACTACACCAAGAAATTGTAGTAAAATATTTGCCAAATTTATCCAGTTTAAGCAACATTGCATTCAAATACAAAATGAAGTATGCGGCTTGTTTTAAAAGACATGAAGGGGAAATTGTTGCATGCTTTTGTGCATACTTGTATGTACTGCTGCATAGGGAATCAACCACCTCTCTTTATAGTTGCATCGTCCAATTTTAGTAAACCGTAACGGTTGCTACAGGAAGAAAATTGTAGTAAAATATTTGCCGAATTTATCAAGAGGAATCAACCATTTCTAAACATCCGATAATAAAATAAACTATGTTAAAGAAGCATACACAGGGAAAATTGCTGCTGTTTTCTGTGCACACTACTATGCACTGCTAGGGGAAATCGAATCACCTATCTTTATAGTTGTATCGTCTAATTTTAGTAAGCCGTAACATCTATACCAAGAAAATTGAAGTAAAATTTTACCCGAATTTATCTACAGGAATCAACATTTTTAAAACTCCAACTATAAAATAAAGTATGTGAGCTGTTTTAGAAGCACATGCAGGGAAAACTGCTGCATGTTTCTATGCATATTAAAATGCATTGCTTCATAGAGAAATCGAACCACTTCTCTTTATATTTGCATCGTCCAATTTTAGTGAACCGTAACAGCTGATCTACGAAGAAATTGTAATAAAACATTTTCTAAATTTATCATTTGTAAAACTGCAATTATAAAATAAAGTATGTGAGCCAGGGTTATAGGGAATTATGATAAAAAATAAAGTGAAAAAATTATTTATAAGAATGATCATTACATTTTTTATTTCACAAATTTTTATATAATCTGTATTAGAAGATTCGTTGAAATTATTTTTTGAAAATTGAAGTTTTGAAGTAGAAATCTAGCATTTATTCTAACATACTCTCTTAGAAAATAAATTGATCTTTCATAACTTAGCCATATTGTTGTGTGCATATTTCTTTCACTTTTTCGGAAATGGTGGAAAATTAAAATCCACTTTAATAAATTATGAGACTTTTATGTAGCATATTAGTGCTACATTCAAAATTTTAAAAAATATTCGTACTCCCTGTTTGTTGTACCTTTTATTGTTTCTCCTCACTGAAACTCTTGAAAAGTAATTGAATGACTGTTTTCTCTATATTTAACCTCTGAGCGTCACGAGATTACCGAGAAGTGGATATTTCCCTACAACACACGCAATGACTAAATATCTATTGGTTGAAAGAATCCTAGAGAGAGATTTTATTGGTCAAGGAGATCAAAACTGGCTAACAGCATTTCCTGTGTGAATTTATTAAAGTAAATTTTTAAAAAGTTAGATAATTATAGAATTATCTCCTATTTATTATCGCTACATTATCAATTGCATTTTAAATGAGCTTGATCAACTCAGCACTATATAAATTATATATATATTGACCTATTCTTGGCATTGTATGTCATCATTTCACTTTGATCTTTATGTGTATTCAATTTTTTTCGACGAGATACCTCGTCCATCAAGATCTGACCAATTTTTCTAATGACGAAATATTTCGTCATGAACGTATTGCCGATTTTTTATGAACATTAAATTAAGATCTGGTCAGTTTTCTTCTAATGACTAGATATCTCGTCCTTCAAAGATCTGGTAAGTTTTCGTCTAAGGACGAGATACCTCGTCCATCAAGATCTGGTCACTTTTGCTAATTACGAGGCATCTCGTCCATCAAGATTTGGTTAGTTTTGCGAATTACGAGATACCTCGTCGAGGCAACCACCAGGTGGGTTAAAAAAATTTCGAATTCTCATTTCTTTGTAGAACTCTCTTTCTTACGTGGCAACTCAATGTGCAGTGAAACTTCACTTGCTTTTCGTTCGTCGATCACTACACTAGCAGGTGTTCTAACTACAATGCTATTGTGATTACCGCCAAGATAATCTTACCCTAGTGACTTGCTATATAGTAACTTTTCACAAGCGTTGCAGTAATTTATAGTGTTCTGATAAGCACACTCGTCTCATTTTACGACGCCTAAACTTCCGCTGGGTAAATTTTTTTCCCAAAGGGTTATCTTATTGTACAGCTTTTCCTACACATTTTATTTGCATGAATTATTTTTTCTGATGTTTTAATCTAAAAGATTGCCAAGTAATTAAAATTAAATAGCTTTTTTAAAACAAAATGATCAGTTTTAGAATTTGTCTCATTAGTGTTGTTAGCACATTGCACTCATTAATTAACTTGAAAAAAGATTTGAATTTGCAATATAATTAGAAACACAAATGTTTAATCCATAATAAAAACATTCGTTAGAATAAGTGAAATAAGAAAGAAAAGACATTCAAAATCAAATTTATGGAAGCACTTTGTTTAAGTAACTAAAATATGCAATAAATATTTATAATCATTATTTGCAATAATGATACCTATATGTTAGTTTAATTTGTGATTTTAATCAATCATTACAATTTCTGTGTAAACATCACAGTATTTAAAATTACTTTATAAAAAATGAAAATGTATTTGACTTCAATTTTCAATCTCTTTTAGTTTCCAGTTCATTTTTTAACTCCTGATGAATGAATCACAATATCATAGATTTTTGTTTGAATACTTTTTGCTACATTTTTGCTCCATCCAGTTTCGTCTTTGACATTAAGCAGTTCATTTGAGCTCAGAAACTAATTGTTCATTTTATAAAATTATTGTTCTAAAAACTTTCGCGCCCCTTTCAATAAAAATCTTCATCAGGACCTGAAACTTCTGCTTCACTATACGTTTCAACACTTTCTAAGAGGTCCAGCAACTTCTCTTGATCCATTTTGTAGTTCATCGCGTGGTACATGTTAAAAATTTCCATAATGCTCGCACTCGTATGGAGTAATTTTCCTTCCAGAAGCGAAAATCGAAATGATGATGAAATATGTTGCATAACCCTGAGGAATGTTCTGTTGAACTTGGTATGGAATAGGCAGATTCAAAATAGGAAAGAATGTCACCTAAAGCGTTGCTATTTTTTTGATAAAATAAAGCGTCTGGGATATATTACTACCCCGCGTGTTTGCCGACAGTTTAAGGTGACAATGGACTTTAACCATTCATGAGATACCTCACCCAACATGATCTGTTCAATTTTGTTAACCACGAGGTACCTGGTCGAGATAAAAACTGCCCTATTTTTATGAATACGAGCCCACAGAGAGATAACCTGTAGGCTTTACTGTGGTCATTAGGTTCACTGCAAGCTGCGCTTGTTGTTTTACCCCTTTCGAAAATTATCACAAAGGTGGGTTGCTGAAAGTGCCCTGTCCCGGATGCCCTTTCCCCGAGTAATTGATTTACAAATGATTTTCGTTTGATTAAAGCAGGTATGGATGTTGTTTGGAAAGGTCTTTTTTCGGCGACCTTCACAATTTTTTAGGTTTACGTAATCCTATACCGCTTGTCTTGGTTCTGATGCCCTGAACCTTTTTCTAGTCCTGGGTGGAGGACTAAGTGTTGTTTGCCACGCAAATTTAACCAAGCTACATATCAATTAAAGACCCAACGGGTGATGCTTAATATGGCTGTGTTAATCTCTAATGAATTCTAAGCCTTCTCGGAGTTGCCTCATAAGCCTGCAGTCAAGCATGTAGTGAAGAGAATCATCTACTTCACCACATAAACAGGTATCCGACGTCTGAAATCCCACGGGGAAAATGTATTAAGGGAACCTTCCGCGATTTCTACGTAGCTCGTACAAAGAGATCGAATGTATGCATCTCGAGATAAGATTTTGGGAAAAATTGACGTGTGAAACGCTCATCTTCAGATATTGTTCATATTATTTCCCACATTTTCAAAGCAATATCGGTGAGGACTCCAGTGGTGAGTCTCTGCATCCTTAAGTACACACCTCTAAGCCTGTTTGGCCGCGTCATCAGCCACCTCGTTTCCAAGATGGCCGACATGAGCTTTAATGCAGTCCCATAATTTTCCAGTAGAGCGACTTTACTATGCACAAGTGGGTTTGTATTGTTCGGGTCTTAGAGCTTGTAATGCGGAGAAACTGTCTGATAGAATGTAGGTGATTTTCCCTGCACGCCTCAGGTGCCTAGATGTACACCACTCTAGTGCTTTTCCTAAAGCTGACAATTCCGTTTGATATGACAGTGCTATTGTCAGCTAGTCTATAGGAATAGTATTCGATTATTAGGGATCGTAGTAAACTACTACAAATACGGGGTCAAATTTGCCGTCTGTGCCCGAACCACCTGTGTATAGTTCCATCTCTGTACCTTCCGAAAGTGAAACGTCGATGGGCACGCTCATGCGTTCTACAGCATGAATTCTCCAAACATCGATTTTCCTTTCGAAAAATTGTAGACTTATCATATTTATCTACGATATATTTTATATTTTCCATGTAACTCCGTCAAAAATAAACGTCATTGAAAATTTTTTTGCTATCTATAGTTTATTATCAATTATTTTTTAAAGTAAAATTTAACAAATCGATTGTTCAATCGATCCCCTTAAACCGCGGTGAAGCTTTTTTCTCTGAAACAGTAGACTAAACGAGAGCTTTTCCGTTAGACTATCTCCCTAGACTATCGGATTCAGACTAATTATGTATATTTAGTCTGCGTCTCCACTATTTAATGGTTAAAGTCATCGATATCTCAACAAACAACAAAATTTTGAAGAGATAAGTGCATTAATTAGGATGAATAGAAGCTTCTTTGGCACATCTAAACTTGCTTTCTATAATAAACCCACGATTCTACGAAATGAGCGAGTGATTTTAAACGTATTCTTCTTAGAGTTTGTTAATAGATAATTAGGATATTATATGGAATTGAAAGCATTCATTGAAACCTAAAATAGTCTAATCTTAATATGTAAAAGCCAAGTTGCGATGATGTACATAGATCACATTTTATATTCGCTTCTTCATTGTTTAAAATTATATTTAAATACTTTCACTGGAGAAATTTCTCGTGTACAATGAATGAACATTAAATCATAGCATATTAATAATTCTAAGTAGTAATTTTGAATCACGGTCAGATGACGAGGTTGACTCAGATGGCATCCCACTTTCCAAATTCTCACAGCACACCAACATAAGGACATTTAAAGCCACTGTAGATGTAACGTGCGCCAGCCTTCACACACAAGACGCTTTTAGTTGCATCGAGTTTAGAACTCGCAACCCTCCGGTTGCTAATCCACTACTCTTCCAACCGGCTACTGCGACCCCTATAATATTAAGAATATACATATACCAAACGAGAAAAGTAAAATTCCTCCTTGGGTATATTTCTCTCTTCTATGTCAGTAAAATTGTCATTGTGTGCGTGTCTATCACTTGATATTGTATGTCTTGTGTCTGGCGCAGCATGTCCAAATATGGCCATGCTGCGCCATAAAACTCCAAAAACCAACCAACCAACCTTAGTTTCAGAATTAAATTTATATATTTATTTTTATTGCTATTCTCTTGGCTGTTGGCAACAAAAAAAAATTCTAGAACCCGTTGCATTCCTATCTCAACAGGCTTTACAGCTAGTTTATAATTAAGTCATGATTCATTAGTGTTCGAACACCAATTACAGTTAACGGGACATACCATTGCTGATCTCCCATTTCCATTAAGCTGTTCATTTGAGTCCAATTACGTCACATTCTTAAGTTGGATCGTTGTCTGTTTTTCATTAGTTGAATTTTACAAAATGCATTTTCAACTTCCTTGATGAACGTATCGATTGTTTTAAAATTGTAGCTCATTCTGAATAGTAATCTGTTTTCCATAAGAAGTCAGTTGTTAATGTTTCTCAAACAAAATGTATAGGTTAAGTATGTTATTCTGTAGACTTAGTTTATAGCAGTTTAGGCAAATTGAATTTTGTCTTGACTCCCGATTGAGAAATTCTAAGTATTATTGTTTGATTTTCAGAAGAAAAATGCATTTATTTAGCTCTCTGTTCAGAGTGTATACGATATAAGAAAGAAAATAGTGTTGATATTAATGATATAGTACTAGAAATAGTATTGTAAAATCAGTAATATACATATGAGAAAGTTTTTTAATATCGCGAAAAGGTAGTAACAATATTAATAGTGATGACAATAAGAGTATTTGGAATAGGGGCATTTCACTCTCTCGTATGGAACAATCGCACACAGATTTTAGTCATGAAAATGCAACATCTCTAGTCACATTGGCATGTCCCGTACATGAAAGCTTGATATTAGCTTTTATACAGAAAGAACTACCGATATGTCGAAAATTTGGATAAGCTAATTTGAGAGAAAGATTGTTCAAAAAATAACTTTTTTCATAAGGGATGCACCATTTTCATGACTAAAATCTATATGTAATTGCCCCATACATAACAGTGGAATGTCCTACTATAGTGAAGATAAAATGTTAGAGGAACGCTATTCATATTGAAATGACATTGCATAATCATAATATTTACTGCATAATAATGATAAAAGTATTCATTCTAGAGTAAGAGTGTAATACTGTTGCATTTCATACGATACTATACCAGGATAGTAAAAGAGTGAAAGTTCATATTTTTGGAAATAACCCTGCGTTAATCATGCTCACTACAGTTCCTATTAAATTGAATTTGTAGTCATTATACAGTTTAAAATAGGAACATTTAAAATTATATACGTTTTGTGATTTTATGCATACTTATTATGTTGCATCAAATATAGAATTACATGTGTATTTGATTTAATTGATTTCCAACAAACAAAATAAAGCAAAACATTTTCATATTTTATGAAACACTTACGTGATTACATGAATTATACAAACATGATTTTCTATTCACAATAAAAAACAAATACCTTTAACCATCTGAAAAAGTTTCTAAACAGTTTTTATACTGTTGTAAATACTTAAATGTTTGAGGCTATATTTATGTAGGTCTAAGTTATGCTCAAACTTATGGTATTTGGTATTTTTTAATTAACGTCACACTGGAGCAACACAACGGGCTATTGGTAACGGTCCGGGATCAATCCCAAAGGGAAAGATCCGAGGACAACGCCACGTAATTTTGAACCACGGTCAGATGACGAGGCAACGCCTGAGCTGTCACACCACTCTCCAAACTTCCACACCACGCCAACGTGAGGACATTTGAGGCCACGACAGATTTAACGTGAACCAGCCCCCTTTGTACACGATGGTCTTTGGCTGGATTCGAACTCACAACCCTCCGGTTGCTAGTTCGTTACTCTTCCAACCGGCTCAAATTTATAGAAAAAGCTTTTCTTATAAAATTATATACCTACCATTTTCTTAGCGCAGTTAAAATGAACTGAAACTATTGCGACATTAACTATTTGTACCAACTAAATTCAATTGTGGTGAACAGCAGGTAAAGATTCAATCGCTAAAAACATTGCCTCACATTTTTTTAATTCACCAACACAGCATTTATCTGTTTGTATAATTGATATGTAAAATAGATTCTAAATAAGAAGAATTTTAAAACAACGCAACAGGAGGACAATTCCCACAAGTAATGGACAAATGTAGTTCTATGCGGGTAAATCTCTCACTTTAAAAACTACTGCCTTCACTCAAAATTAAATATATTTTTAAAGCTGATATTCCAAGTCAGCTTTAAAAATATCAACAAAGGGATTCATTCAGCTTAGAATTTCCAATTGTAATTAAACATTACATGTTCCTTCACAATTAAACCTCCATTCTAAAATTTGCTCAAGGCACCCAATACATCCAATTAAACATTCCCTCATTGCACGATTTCAAAATGCAGATTTCGAAATATTTCAAAACCAGACACATTTTTACCTCTAGGGCATTCATTTCCATGGGATTACAAAAAAAACTGAAAGGTGTGTGCAAAGGTAAACACATGCACAGACATGGAGATTCCATACACACCCGTTGCTATACTTGGGAGTCGATAAGCCAGGCTAGATTCGGATTGAAAAGTCCATGCTTCAGAAACAACGCCTCGAAGCTTAGAGCGGACTTCCAATTTATCCCTAAACATCGAGGGAAAAGGATTAAGTAGGGATTTGTCAGACACCGGAAATTCGGCATATGTCGGCCAGAGAGATTTGAATGGATTTCTAGTATGCTTCAGAGCGTTGGTGGAAGGTTGTTAAAATAGCTTTCCCTGTTGGAGCAGAGGAATAAAATGCTTAGTTTTTATTTTAAAAGGAAAGAAGATGGCTGTTTTTAGTTAAAACGCCTTTAATTGCTTTTTGTGTGTATTTATTTTATGTTTACATCGCGGTGTATAAAATTAAGGTGTACCGGATGTTTCGACTGTTTTAGAACAACCTGTGAGATGTTTAGTTTGTTATTTTAATGAGCGTATCGTCTTTAGGATGAAGCAATAAATTAAGAAGACATTACTCGGCTTGTTAGTACTAACACTGATAATATCGGAGTTGCGTAGTATTACTTTTAACCTTTCGGAATAGTGACTAAATAACTACATCTATTGGTTGAAAGAATCCTAGGTAAGGTTCTATTGGCCAAGACATACAAAACTGTAAAAATCAATACAGGAAAGACTACAGTTTTTTAAACGGATATATACTTGTGAACCCTTCAGAGAATTAAAGTTCATATGAAGAACCTTTACATTTTTTACGCATAGTTTGTATGACATCTTAGGTATTCTGCATACCAGTCAAAAAAGTAATATCTCCAAGATTGGTTTTTCGGGTTAATGATTATTAAGTCTATACATATAAGTATCTTTTGGCTCATACGGGCTAAATAATTGTCATAGCATACTCACGTAACAGTTGGTTGAGTGATCATACTGTTATTTAGAGTTGTGAAGCACAGGTACTGTGAAGCAAGTATGTAATCGCCATACATTTAAAAACACCAAATTTGGAGGTTAGTGCCTGTATAAATAATATGTCAACATTAAAGAAAATGCATCAATTTATAAGAAATTTTAAGCCGTCTAACTGTATAGTCATCGGCCTTCTAACGAAATAGAAGACGGAGTATGTGGAACAGCTTCATGCTTCATATTTCGTGCGGTTGCTCGGTTTGAAAATCTTTCACGTGGTGGTTGGAAAAAGCATGAATCCTAATATGGAACAAATTATTGGCTGGTTAAAGTGGTTATCCAGCTTGATTAAAAACACAAGCTTCGATAGCCCTCGAATAGCTTCGATAGCCCTCGAATAGCTTCGATAGCCCTTGAATAGCTTCGATAGCTATAATATATTCGTAGGCCCACGTGGCTTACCCTTCTGAGATCTTACGACAGGGACTTCACCCACATGCTCTTTCTATTTCATTAGAAGGTTATGGATATTGTCATAACGTCTAACTAGTGTTGTGGTCATAATATTTTATCTGGTAGAGTAGTCAGAGTCTAACTTTTAATGGTCTTAACGTCTTACCGGTGTAGTGGTCATAACGTCTAACTGGCTTAGTGGTCATAACGTTTGTCTACAGTAGGTCCGGGATAAGAATCCCGGACATACTGGAATGTAAGCGCAAGGCTATTAGTGACTGTCGCTATCAGGATTATTGGCGATTGTCCACTGGACACTTCCCTCATTAATAGCTCCCAGTTCGCCTTTGGAGTGCCGAAGGCCGAAAAGAGATGCTGGGCTTCAAAAAATTTCTAATTTTCAATTAAAACTACTATAAAATACAAATTAGAGGGATTTTCAGAGCAAACAAGAAACCAGAACGGATCACAGGGATTTTACTTCCTGTTTACCAAATGCTCTTGCGGGATACATATCGGGATTACCGTAAAATGACGTTTATCGCTGTTTTGGTGACGTTTGGAGTTTCCTCTATTTAGCGTTAATGAATCAACTACCATATATCAATTCAGAATTTATTCTTTGTAATTTTTATTGGCAAAGTGCTGAAATCGTTTTAGAAAACAAGCCAAGTGACGTTACGTTTGGGATACATACAGGAAACTCGTTTCTCGACAGAAACATATCGCTTCCTGCATTTAGCTTGACAGAAAAAGTCTCTCATGCCAATTGAAAATCGTTGATTTTCAAAAGATAAAATATTTTCCATACTTGACAATTTTATTTTCGTTTTCCATATTTTTGAGCTTCGTACATAAAAATACATAATCATTTCGTTCAAAATTCTCTACAATGCCTGTGCATTTTCATACATAATTTCATTTTTTTGTTATTATTACATTCATAGATGGTAATGTTTCTTACATGTGATGAAGATTTTGAGAATCATGACTATCTTCGTCTTGAGCAGAAACTCATTAACTGACAAAAGAACAAATTTTACAGAACAGCCAATTAAAGACTAATTGCTACTTTTTAGGTCAAAAATAAAAATTATAAACATTTTTATAGTGTTACATTTTCTTTCAAACAGAATACAATATGACAATTTATTTCTCATCATCATGAAAATAATCATTTAGTGACAAAAAAAAGCACTTCCTAAAAATATTAATTAATGAGTTTCTGCTCTAAGCCGATGAGGTCGTTTTTTATAAATAAAAGGATTCAGTTATAAAGATTTTAATTTTGTGCTTATAATGAATACAATATAATTTTTAATAAATACGAATACATCTGTTTCAATCCATAATCTAGATGCTGCTATGCTTCACTACCTAAAATTGGATCGTTGTTCACATCAAACATGTTTTTTATATTTATATAAAAAATGTCTTGGTTTTTGAGATTCTTGTTCTGGTGCTCTTAGAGACAGAAGTTGAAATAATAACCTTACAAAACACATTGAACTAATAATAAGAATGTATATATACTATTCTATTCCTGAAATATGAATAATTAATTGCATGCACATGGATTTTTTCTAAAGAAAAATATACTTCATACAATTGGCTAGCATCTTTTCCAAATACTAATTTTCAAATAAATAACAATGGAGCTTAATTTCGCCTAGTATTATCTCATTGCTTAGTAGTCTAAGAAAGGTACTATCATTTTAAATTTTAAAGATTACCAGTATTAGAGATTCACATAATATTTGAATGACTCGAAAAATAATGTAGGCGTACCATAATTCCTTTCGAAGAAAAGATGATTGCTTCTGAAGTAGAAAATAATAAATGTTTTACGTTCGAAAATAGAATAATATAGTGCACCTGTTTCCATGGTAACTTTTGAAAGCATTCCATTCTTGTCGAAGCAATTTCCTCGGGACAGAAGTGAATTAGAATATTAATTAACTCTCTTTTTAAAGAAGAAAAGCTTCATGAAAATTAGTCGTACTTAATTGTAGATAAGTACAGGATATTTCAGGTAGAAAATGTAAGGAATTTGTATTAAAAACGGTAGACGAATAAAAATGAGATTTGTTTCGTACCCACATCTGGTTTTTATTTTAGAAATATATAGTCAATTATTTTTTTTATTATACGGAGATTTGGGTGTCAGCGCTTTTTTCTTTCAACCAGGTATTGATTTTAGGGTCATTATTGTCTGTGTACCACAAGAACTGTTCCAGACACAAAGTCTGCCCCCAGTCTGTCGCAGTTTAACCCTCCCAGTGGTTTCAACGAGATATCTCGTCCATTAATATCTGACGAATTCCGCTAATGCCGAGATCAAGATCAGGTCAGTTTTCTTCTAATAAAAGTACTCGTCTAATTCCTTTCTAAATGACTCGTCCTAATGTCCATCAAGATCAAATGACTCGTGATCTAAATGTCCATCAAGATCCGGCCAGTTTTGTTAATGACAAGATACTACCTCGTCGAGGGTTAGGAGGGTTAAACAGATCGTATCCTATTTTCCATAGGGATTCGAGAAGAAATATATTAAAATCTGTCACATTATGGCACATGATGATACGGAAATGCAGTAGAACCTCATTATAACGGACTAGTAGGGGCTAAAGGTTGTCCGTTTAAATGAAAGTCCGGTTTATAACAAATAATTCTTATAGCGGTGTAATGCAACAGAGTGTACATCTATAAAAGTGTTTATTATATATCAAATAAAAAGCAGCCTTCAACAAAGGTTGAATTGAAAAAGATGTGTACGTATACACTGCATTAATCTTTAGAACAAGAAGGTCCTGGTTCATGTTGATTGCTTACGTTCATTGGTTTGAAAAAATAATTTATTTTCTGCCGGGTTTGTTTGCTCTTCTTATTTCTTTAGTTAATAACTGACGGAGGTGAAGTAAGTGTTCATAATACGCAAACACGTTTTCATTTGCCGATTGTTCAACATTTTGAATAACAAAAACAATGACTGGTCTTGCTGGCGAGGGGTATGAGTGATGCAGCGCATCCATGTTTACGCAAACAGCACATCGATCGATATCGATGTTTAATCGCTTGCTTGGAAATGTAAAACTCGTCAGATAAAAATAAGCATCCTTTATTATTACATATTACAATTTCTTTAACTGTCAGTTATAAGCGACGTCCGTTATAATAGGGTCCGTTATAAAAATGAGGTTCTACTGTTTATTTGTTCAGATTTTAATTTGTCGCTGTGATGATCTATACTAGTATACTACATCTTTCTGACGTTAACATTCACGAAAACCAAAACCATTACGTCATCTCCGAGAGTCACCCCTATTCTAAATGAACGAGCCCTGTTTCTATAGCGACCACTACCTCCCAGACTAGGTGTCAAGAGCAACTCTCGCGGTAGACAGACACTATCTCACAATTTCACTAAATTATACTCGGGGCGAAGTTAACTTGACTTTACAGATTCGTAAAGTCTCATGAGCTTTAATGCTACGCTCTGATTTTCCAAGAATGAAATTGCGTGAGATATATGTCATACACTCAAGAGATTTTATTCGTTGAGAGTATTATAATTTGGGTAGTCAGTAAAGCAATGAAATAAAATTTAAATAATAAGCATAATTTAAAAAAGCATCGTATCAAACGCTTCAAATCTGTTGACATTTTATGTTGAAGGAAACCTTATTTACATTGGTCTAATAAATACGAACAAAACACCAAGAAATATAGTAAAGTAGAATAAAACAAGTAAACGATTAATAGATTGGTTGGTTGATTTGGGTTTAATGGGGAAAGGTCCAACAATGGACAAGCAGCGCCAAACTTTCCAAACTGCTTTCATTCCTTCAATGAGGTAAGAATAAACGTAATTTGGCAGAAGAGCAGGCGAGAGCAAAACAGAAAGGAGATTTGATCACTAAGATGCCTCGAAACGAACAATAGGTAGAGAATACAACAATAGATGCATTCACGCATTTTATGTTTCAAACATACATGATATATCTGTGTTGATGGTATTTGTAAGAACAAATATATTTGCATTATTAGGGATTATTAGCAATCCAAGTATGAGAATTTGCTAACATATAAACATCCATTTATTAAAACTAAAACGATTTATTTAATTCTTGTTAGCAAACATATGTTCGTCTTGTTGGGATTTATAAACGCAAATATGGTTACATGAAAAGGGGCACAGAAAAATATGCAGTATTCTTTAAGAATAAACATTTCATAATTGAAATTATTCTGATTTCTTCCTTTATGTGTACACTTCAGATCTGATATAAGTGATTTATACGGTTGCATCAGCAATCATTTAACTGAAGTAATATCTGTTAACCCCCAAGTGGTTCGACGAGATATCTCGTCCACGATTTGGTCAATTTTGCTAAGAACGAGACATCTCGTCCATCCAGATGCAGACAATTTTGCTTATGACGAGATATCTCGTCAAGACAGAACTACGCTATTACTCTAAGGGGAAGGAAGATCCAAGTAAGAAAAACAAATTGTCCAATTGTCCAGAACAGGTGACAGTTTGGAACAGGCTTTTGAATCTGAGGCTGGTCACTACAGGGCAGTTTTCAAAGCGAAGATCAAGAGAATTAAGTGGTCAAAAGAATATTCATTTTCAGCTTTTCATGAAAATAAAACCTACAATCTTCTGTCTAACCTAAAACTGCAATTCTGATAAGTATTGGTCTAGATATCAGCATTTTTATATGATTATAAGAACAATGACAGTCAAAACTGTCAGCTTTAAACCTGTTTTTCTCAAATTCAATATTTTTCTGTTTACATAGATGTAAAATATTCCTCAGTCCGTTTGTCCTCGAATTTGCGTACTTACTATAAGAGGTTTATTTAATTAGAGTAATATAAAGAACATAGGCGTTGGAATGTATTTTAAAAACAAAGGATGTTTTCTAAAAATTTTATAAAAAAGGCTTATTACGAACACTATTGCGTTTCCCTTTTTAATTACTTAAGTAACTTTATGAAAGGATACCAACTTTTTCTTGTATAAATTTTTAGATTCTAGTGAAAAAATATTCTAACTTTCTATTGAAATACAAAACCATATAGAGCAACCGCATTTTAAATTCTTTAAAAACAAAGTATGAGTAAAAGCATAGGAAATTAATATAGTAGAACCTTAAAGATCCGTACTCCGATTAACCGAAAGACCGCGCTAGCCCAGTTGATAGAATCGCGGAGGTTTACTAACAAAAGGAAGGTTGCGAGTTCAAGACTCGATCCAACCAAAGACCGTTGGGTACTTGAAGGCTGGTGCATGTTAAATGTGTCGTGACCTCAAATATCCTCACGTTGGCGTGGTGAGGAAGTTTGGAGAGTGAGGGTGTCAGCTCAGGTATTGACCACGTCATCTGACCGTGGTTCAAAATTACGAGGTGTTGTCCTCGGATCTTTCCATTCGGGATAGATCCCGGACCATCTCTAATAGCCCGTTGTGTTGCTCCAGTGCGACGTAAAATTCAAGTACCTACCTACTGATTAACCGGGTGTCCGTGGTATCCGACTAGTATCCTGTATGTTTCTTTAACTTTAAATAAACCTTCGAGCACGAGTGTGACCACTTGATCCTTGACTCATATGGTTAGGTATGTAGAATGCTGTCTGTCACCACATGAAAGCGACTCATTGTAAAAGCATCACAATGCATACATACTGTGACACAAATTCAATAGATTATTTTCAGTCTAGCTTTATGACTCTTTCAGCTGTATTATATACTATCTACCAATAAGTATTTGGACACCTGTGATAGAAAAGAAAAACAAAATTTATTCATATTCAATAGTTGGTAGAGCCTCCGAGAGGCAATTACAGCCTCAACCCTCCGGGGTATGCTTTCCACAAGTCCTTGTATGACGGCTAGTGGTATTTTCTTCCACTCGGTTTGGAGAAGACATGTAAGTTCCTTCACCTATTTTGGACTGTTGTTGCACCCCTTAATTCGGCGATCCAACTCGCCCCAGAGGTTCTCGATAGGGTTCAGGTCTGGGCTCTGGGCAGGCAAGTCCATTCGGTTAACCCCATTGTCACCATACCAATCCATGGTGGACCTATGAATATGACAGCTGGCGTTGTCGTCCTGGAAGTAACATGGGTCCAACCCGTAAAACTGACACAACGTAGGAAACACACTATCATCTAAAATAATGCAGTAGGCGTCGGCGTTGAGCTTACCATGAATTGGGACCAAGGGTCCCAGTCCATACCAGGAGAAACACCCCAGACCATAATTCCACCTCCGCCGAACTTTACTGTGGGCACAATGCATTCTGGCAGGAGGCATTCTCCAGGCAGACGCCAGACCCAGATCCTGCCATCCGAACGGTAGAGGGTGAACCTTGTTTCGTCGCTCCAGAGAACCCGTTTCCACTGATCTACGGTCCACTTTCGACGTGCTTTGCACCATATTAACCGAGCAGCGCGATTGAACTTTGTGATCAAAGGCTTATGGGCGGCAGCACGACCATGAAAACCAAGTAGATGTGCTTCCTTATGGATGGTATTCATCGAAACAACACTCCCGAATGCCTGTTGAAACTCCTGGAGTATGTGGGCCATCGGTTGGGTGCGGTTCTTCCGAATTTCTCTGGACAGCATCCGTCCGTCTCTGTCTCCCAGTTTCATGGGTCTGACGACTCGGGGCACATTCCGACAATCACCGCTCACCTTCCACTTCTGAATCACATAGGCCACTTTCTATTTTGGGTAATTCAGCTCGCTAGATATGTCCCTTAAGGATCGGCCATTTCTGTGATACCCGACGATTACATCTTTCTCGAAATCAGATAACTCTGCACTTCGTGGCATCTTGCATGTGACTAATGTCAATGTTGTTTCCTACACGATATTTAACGGCGGAGGGCGTGAAGTATATCAGGACCGCAGATATCGTCATTTGCATGGGTGTCCAAATACTTATTGGTAGATAGTGTAGTAGTAACATGTAAAGTTTTTTCTGTATTTCGTATAAGCTGTTTCGTCTTACTACGTCCGTGTTCTAGTAATTCCAGCTGGCCTCGTCCCACACTACCTCGGATATTCAAGGTTATACTGTATCTAAAAAACTACTTAACCCTCCAAGTGGTTTTCCTCCAAGATTTCTCGTTCATCAAGATCTGACTAATTTTGCTAATAAAGAGGTATCTCGTCGTCAAGATATTGGCGACTTTTTTATGATTGATTTTTTATGATGACGAGATCAAGATCTGGTCAGTTTTTTACCTAATGACGAGATATCTCGTTCATAAAGATCTGGTTAGTTTAGCTAATGACGAGATACCTCGTTGAGACAAACACCAGGTGGTTTAATGCCCTCAGTGGCACATTTCCTTTAGGAGTGTACTGGCTTCATGGACACGAGGTACTCTAGTGATCTTGTGTTTTCCAATGGAGCCTGCCTAAGTAAACACAGTGGTCGTGCTACTGAGATATCCAAGCCATCTATTACTGCTTTCATCACATTACTCTGTTACCCAATCCCTCTTTTCTCTTTCCCTTTCGCATTTTTTCCTGTCGTTGTCTTCTGTTTGACACAGCTCGGCCAAATATGGCCCCTGCGCCATAAAACGACAAAAAAACAATCAGGAGAGTTAATATATTTTGTTAAACTTTTACAAAAAAAGTTTCAAGCACACAAACGACTAGCTCTGCCAAATTTTGTCAAATTAATTCGAAAAATGTGAAATCGAATCTTAACGCCCATTTTCCCCTTGCCTTTCATTTACAAATTCATATTAGCTACAAGCAACGTACACGTACGATGCAGTTACTGTTACAACGCGTTCCAAAGTTTCGAAATCAATACTTATTCTTCTTCCAAACCCATTCGATGGCATCTTGGAAAATGGTGACTGAATGCTCCCTGCATTTTGGAACAAGTCCAAATCTACCTTATTTTGAATCGCTTCCTAAAGAGTCCCTTTTTTCTCTTAACAGCTCCTCTTTGTCCTCTTCGCTTCAGTTCGGGCATTTTTCAGACGATTTCCCCTCCTATTTCAAAAGTTGCAAATGGCTCGAAAAGGAGGTAAATGATACGACAAAATTAAAATGTATTCTGCACGCCGCTTTGTTTGGGCTATTTTTATCGCATATTAATCGAAGAGTCGTTACCGTCGATGTTTTGACTGTGACTGCATCTGCGCGGCGCGATCGCTTTGCGGAGGAGTGGAAATTAAATTAACTTCTTTTGAATTTGTTGTGCTCGATCGGAGTTATCTTTTATGTCGAGCTCGAGGTAAGATTGTTTGACAAAAGGCCTTTCCGAAGAAAAAAAACGAAGTAATGAAACCTTATCGGATGTTACTGTAAATACAAAAAGCACCATCCGACGACAATGGAACTTGCATTTTTAAGAGTCATAAAAATAAAGCTGATATATCTCATTCACTGTACTTTTTGGTCACGATCAAAGAAAAAATATCTTTGCAAATTAGGAGGGACATTCTTATGCTGCATCATTTTGAGAACACGTAAACAAAAATTGATGTTTACCCTTTAAGTACATCGGACTTTCTCAAGAACAGTGACGCAAATCAATATTTATTTCAGCCCAATGAGGTTTGAACTGTCAAGGTTATATGCCTTCCCAATTTCAAGTTTATCTCTGCATGTATGTGAAAATTCAAGGAATGGCCACCAGAGGGCGCTATGAGGCATTCATTAACACTTTGTATTGCCATGATACAGTCGTGAGTATGACTAGCGACGATGTATGAGTTACGTTATCGGAGAGCACGAGGATGTGCCATTCTCCGGGATTGAATTCCCTGTCCCGTTGTTTGTCAACTAATTAAATACTTGTTTGCCACGTAATTAATACCTAGACGCCAACACAAACCCCACATTAATTGGCGTATTTCACTAACGTTAGATGGCACATTAATTGGCGTTATTTGTATATTGGCGAGTGTGTGTGTGTGTGTGTGTGTGTGGCAACAAACGGATATAAACAGTATAAAATCAACCTCTACGGGATTCATTTGTCAACTCTACAGCTTTAGCTGAAATGTGCTTCATTTGAGCGATGGACAGCAGATTACAGAAGGCAATGAGATATCTGGGAAATAGAAATCAGTTCAGAAAAGAATCGACCGAACTCGAAAAGGTTCAGACGTCAAAAAATATATAATCCCTTTTGAACAA